>OZ022397.1:10903000-15703000 GCA_963989295.1 Ametastegia equiseti | reverse complement strand
TCACTAAAAATCAGTCGCTGCACGAATTCACGCACACCGTAGGTCCGATTTCACTTTCTCAGTATCCGAATCGTTCGAAAGACGCGCCGTCAGAAATTAAATGAGGAAAATTGAATTAAAAAAATTATCATAGAATATATATGGCCAATTTTCCAAAAATCGAACATTTCTTTTCCACTGATTTGCAAATAACGCAGCCTAAAAATCAAATTTTCCAATTTCCCTCGTTCAATTAGTGACGGCCTGTATTCCTTCGAATCTTGGTCATAGATAAGTCGAATCGGACGTACGGTGTGCCTGAATTCGACCAGCAACCGTTTTTAAGTGAAATGATTATAATGATGCAAAATGAACTTTCGTGACGAAACAAATTGATTTTGGACTATGTTTAATTTTTTCCAACCGCTCGGAATACCATTTTTGGGATCGAGTCATTAGTGAATGAGTGAAAACGAGTTGTTAAATTTTAGCAGAATTGATCATTTCCTCTGTGGCAAGTTTTCGATTTAATTTTGGACACTGAATCGGACTTTTTCGCCCATAGATTTCGAATCGGATGAACGTTGTTCTGAAATGAGAGTACGGTAATGATCTGAAACGAAGAAATTGGTTACGGACAGTATTTTACGACTCCCTAGGGCCCCGGGGAAATAAGGTACGAAGAATAAGTGCGGCGTTATAGTTTATGATGAAATTTCAGTGTTCGGTATATTCGGAGAGAAAAAAAATCATCGCCGGTTTATAGTATGCCATATAGAATACGGGACAAGCCGCTTCACACACGTTTTGTTGGGAGCTAACGGCATAACGGCATTACCGCTAATAGTAAATTGGTTAAATCGCGTTTCCCTTTGATAGTCACTCGTTAGGATCATTGTTATTTGGTTCAGGACACGCAGTAAACGCATCGGATAATTGCTCGCTTTTCCTTCTCCCCTTCGCATTCGCCCTCGTCCTCATACTCTCGAACTTGCCTCGTTAGAGGAAGTTTATCCTCTTTAATTACATTGCCTCGCGCATCAGTTGTACTGCACCGATTACAGGTATATAATTTATACCTATTCTATATTAGAAATGAATTTCCTCCTAAATTTTATTATTTCATCTCAGCCTAATATACCTGAATGTGAACGATCTTTACAACCCCCGGCAATCCCAACTTCTGCATAATCGAATTACCAACCGAGTGTCGGAAATAATTTCACCAGCTCAAGTGGCAGAGCTGCCAAATTGCTCCTGGAAATGGATCGGAATTGAACTATTTAAAGCTGGTAAAATTTAGGAGTGGCTAACTTTTTTTTTATTCTCTTTCCTCTTCTCTTCTCTTCACGGGTTTTTTTTTCTTTTTTTTTCACGTTTTCCACCCTCAATAGGAGGCGCCTTTTCACGCCTTTAATTGCTCGTCACCATCAATGGAGGGAAATGAAAAATTAAATTTTGGCACACCAACCGCGTGATTATTCGTCAAAGTTTGAGAAGTGTTAAAATTGATCGAAAAACGAAATTGAGGTGATGAGAATATATTTTCTTACCGCAATCGAGCGTCTCGTAAATGTCTTCTAGGAGGTT
Organism: Ametastegia equiseti; assembly: GCA_963989295.1. NCBI lineage: Eukaryota > Metazoa > Arthropoda > Insecta > Hymenoptera > Tenthredinidae > Ametastegia > Ametastegia equiseti. The sequence goes on along the minus strand of OZ022397.1, from coordinate 15,701,431 downwards.
GTAGTTCGCATCGGTCTCTGGATTGTCGAGTAACTTGTTCCTGAAATTGAAAAAAATAAATAAAAAAATAGAAAAGTTTATGAAAGTAGCGATACTGCTGCAGAGAGTTGTGCTAATTCGTTTATAAAGCGAGCTAGTTTCTATGGAGAGAAAAGTCACGGCTTATCGTCTATTAGGATCACGTTTTCTCAACCCGGGGGTTTCGCACGGGACTTCGTCTCTTTCTTCCCTTCGACGTCCCTTATTTTATTTATATTTTTTATTTTCATTTTTTATTTTTTTGTAGCTTCAGTACGTCTAGGGGATGGAAAACGCGCGGTGGCGGCGTCTCGTATTTAGGGCGAGAAAAAGACGCGTCCCGCAATACTTGGAATCTTTGAAATATCATTTCCCCAGTGCGACGATACCCGAGAAATATGGTGGGTGGATGGACGGGCGCCGGGGGTTTCCAAGCGTCACGTTTCTTCTTCTTCTCCTTCTTCTTCTTCTTCTTCTTCTTCGAGACGGGACGCCGGGGGTGGAGAAGTTTTATTTCCGTCAAACGAAATGCGAAAATACAATCTTGCAAGAATTTATTGTCCGGAAACTTGTTGTGCCGAATCGAATGTATAACAGCAAGTCGAGAACTGGACTAGGGGGTCAAACGAGGCACGAAACTTGCAGATAAGGAACGAAGTGGCATTTTCGTCCTTTAGAAGCGAAACTCGAACTTCTCCCGGTATATAAGGTTAGGTAGAATTTGTAAGGCACAGGCTTGACAAAGACGAAGGTAGATATTTCATCGTGTTAAATGAATCGTTCCTCGTTTGACCTTTGCCTGGTAGAAATCGTGCCTTTAGATGATACTTACAAAGCGGCTGCCGTCGACAGGGGCAACTTGTCTTTGCTTATAACTGCGCCAAGAGCTGTCGCGATAGCTTCGTTCTAAAAAGAAAGAAAGAAAAAAATGTGAGAAAAGAAAATTACCTCACGTATAAATCCCATTGATTAGAGATTTGAAAAGGAGATAAAAGAAACTAGCCTCAAGAATGGGCGAATGAGAAGCTACTGAAACTTTCCAGGCAATCGTCATAAGCTGCCGCGAACCTTAGACACATATAGTTTATAACCACCAAGGGTTAAAAACTACAAAAAATAAAATAAAATAAAGATATTCCGATCCCCTCAGGGCTTTCTCTTCATATCATCGCGTACCGAGAATGCAAAAACTATTCCCATATCTCGATCAATCAAACTTTGAAGAAGCTTTTGAGAAACCTTCGCCTCAGCAATTTCCAATTTCACTTCATCGCCCCCTAAGAGGATGATAATAACAAGTGTTCGCTAAATTATTGCCCCCTTCTTTTCAACCCTCGATCCCTGAATCACTACTCATTAGATCGATGCGGAATTTCTCCGCAAGCTTCGAGATGCAAGCTTGCAAGTTCAGTCGCATGTCTCTTCCCCGTTTGCGCACGGCTCTTTACTTCCCACACTAGATTTGAAAATGTTGTCACTTTGCTGTCGGGTTATTTAGCGGTTTGTTTACCGTCTCCCCCTTTCTCTCTTCATCTCGACTAGGGCTTAGTTGTATGTGCGATCATGTGTGTGTGGGTGTGTGTTGATTCGTTAATATCCACGCCAGCGAAGTGGCGTCAAGATACACCTACGTCCTGGGAAATCTCCACGTCCGTGCATACGCGACGTCCGTATAAGGGTGTGGGAAATTCCGCCCTTGGCGTCCGCTTTATTTGACGCTGCTCATTACGCGTTGAGGGAGGGGATGATTTAGCCCGTTCGACCGTTCGAGGAACGGATAACGGACCGTTATTGGGTCGTGACTGCACTGCGAATGGCTTTTCCTATACATATACGAACCTGCCACAAATCTTCCTCGTATATTGCCAACGTGATTGGCGTGTCGTTTGCAAAACTGCACACTGCAATTATACGAGTAGGTACCTGGACATTGAGCAAAGAGAAAAAAAAATAATCACCACGTTAATTGAACTGATCAGGACTTTGCCAGAATGTGCGAAAATCGTCTAAAAGACAAAGTGCTCGATCAGCGTACAAGAGAAGTTGCCAAGGGAGTCTTTGCCAGCTACCGTACTCCCATTGCCAGAGAAGAAAGGATAAGGGCCGTGGTGCGTCCTTTCGTGTTATGTGAGAAGGTCCTGTTAGGGGAGGTCAAAGGATCAAGTTGACCGTCAAAGTCGCGATTATAAGGTAACAAACCGTCTTGTGATATCTGAGAGGCTGTCGATTGCGAGGCAATTTACAGGAGATGCTTTGGCGGGAGCTGGAATTCCAGGACATTTCAATTTACCGGATTTTAATAGATGCGTTAACCGTAAGTGACCAGGATAAAAATATAGGCATATTATACTACCGAAGGATTTGTCAGGACGAGAACCGCCGCCCTCAGATGCTTGAGGTTTAACGTTTGGGTATTTTCTTGATCCTCGACATCGTCGCCGAGGAACGAGGTGATTTGTACTGATGATTGTCTCGTCGTTTTTGCACGATGATGATGATGGTGATGATCTCTTGGCGACTCGGTACCCTGACGAATGTCATCCTGATCACAGGTCACTGGCACGTGTCGCCGAGAAAATGGACATGCCATTCTTATACAATTTTCGTTTAAAGTTAGTCTCGTTTAGATTTCCTTTTTGAAAATCCTCCCCCTGCACAACCCCCGAGGAGGTTGACTTCACTTTTGACTTCGGTATATTTCCGGGTTTGTTTACGCCGTCATCAGCTGTCTCGCGGAGTATCGGGGATCATGTTTATCGGATATAATCACCCGCGAGTGTCGCAGGTCGTCTACAACACGGGGGGGACCACCCTCTAAATTATGTAACCTATAGTCGATTCGGGTCTACGAGACGCTAATTGCTCACGGTTAACAAGCTGCCAATCTCGTCAGGTGATTATAATAATCTTGATCTACATTACCGGGTACGAATTACTCCAAAACTCGCACAAAAATACGACGTAAAACTATATTGCATTACGCGCATGACTCCGAGGGGCTAAATTCATTCAATGATTGCATTCGATTCGGTCTTATGGTTTGTCTCAAGAGTCGAGTCGAGTAACGAATAAAGTTATAGATGAAATTCACCCTTGCTGACGCGAGGTATTTTTTAAAATTGAAAATTTTAACAGTGTTCAATTTAAGGAACGGATTTCAACCCCCACGATTTTTCAATTTCGATGTCTGCGGGGTGGTTTTTCTAGTTTAAAGTGAGAAATCTTTTCGCGGTGCGATACTTTCCGAAGGCGTGGAGGGAAAATTGATAAACATATCGGGGACACGCCGGTAGTGACTGGGCGCTTAGCGCCATACTGGATGAAAATTGACCGAGGGAGTTCTGTGCCAGCTCCACGACCACCACCACCGTCGTCACTACCACTAGGCTACGTAAAAGACACGGTAGCGCTGCGCTGCGCGAACAACCCCGAAACGAACAAGGGGCGAGGGTTGGTTTGCGCTTGCGCAAAAATTCCAACCCCCGTTGCTCGAAGTCGCGTCTACTACCCGCCACTACGTGCCTTGATCTTCATCCGTCCCAATTTCCACCCGCGTTACTCTCGTGTTACCGATGTTGTTACCCACATTTAGAAGCACTTAGCGTTCGCCACTTCTACAACGACGCGCGGTTTCAACGCTAAATTTTCACCAAAATTATTGTCGGGTTCAATTCCAACCTCCCCCTCCCCCCCCTACTTCCCTAAAATCAAGGACAGAAAGCCCGAGGGGGATGAAAAGGCCTTCGGGATCATCTCAGCTTCCTGCAGAGCTTTCGGCAAACCGAAACTAGTCCTTGTACCTAATATTAAGCGGCGAAACTCGTTTCGCACATATTGCCGATTAATTTGCCACCCCCTTACCCACCCATTTTATCCCCCTTTGCCAGGGGCTGTAAGCGATCGTCTAACCCGTCGGGGTGACTAATAGACTAATCAACTTTGGCAGGCTGTCGATATCGTTGAGAAAAATGATCCTTGGTTGGCCTAGCGGTGCAGGTCACTTCATATATAAATCGCTGATCGCAGACGACAGGAACCTATACGTATTTCCTCAATTTTACTGAGAGACTTTGTAGAATGTTGAACGATAGTTATTTTGGGGTAGAGAATAGAGATTGCTTTGTTATTCTCAAGTTCTATAGTTTCTAGCTGAGGTAAATTGGACACCTCCGGGTTAGTCCCACGTGTGACATGAAACGCAACCCCTTCTATATAACAGCAGGCGCGGCGAAGGTCCTGACTGTGGAATTCACCGAATCTGCATACCGTAAATAAATAGGATATTGAAATTGGAAAAACCATGGAATTGAGTCGACTCGGGTCAGAGGGATGAAATTTGCCGGTTCCAAACATCCCCCTAGCCCTTATCATCGAGTAATTGTAATTCCTCGATGGTGTAGGAGCTTAGATTCTCCTTGCAGATATTATCCGGACCTTGATTCAAGCCAGAACGCACTCGGAGGCTAAACCACCCTCCCGAAAATCCATTCCATCCGGTGGATTGAATCAAAATCAATAATAAGAGCAGCAGCAGTAGCAGCAGTGGCTCTTGGGCTTGAAATTTGTAAACTGCAGAGCTACCTACTTTACGGGGTGTACGTAGTTTGAATATTCATATTCAAATGCGGAAAAAAATCCCGAGGTTTTTGGTGTAGGTTATACAGAGAGTTTGCCATGAGCTCGCTTTCACCGATGTGAGAATAAACAGAAAAGGTACGAAATTGGTGGCCGTCAAATTCGTTCTCTCTTTCTCCCTTCGGAAATTCAATCCCTTAAATTTACACTGGGCAACATTTATCGTTGAACAAACACCCCAGGGCCGGGTACTCGAGTAGTAGGTATATTAACGCTTTTGGGTACTGGATTATTTTCAAACCTCGTTTCAAACCATCCCGCGTATATACAAACACTAATTTTTGGCAATCAAAAGCGTTTCAATTCACTCGGAAGCTGTTAATTCATATTCATTAGAACGGCTATACGAAACGAAACAGGTAAAGAGAAGCCGGAATTTTCAATGACCCGAAACTTCGGGCTGAACTAATGAATTGTTTATAAATGTGGGGAGTATCCGCCCTGATATATCGCGTGTTTAATTGCGTAAAGGCATAAGCGCCATTCTGCCATTGAAAATTGTTTAACGGCTCGATCCTCCGATATAAACGAGCTTGAAAGCTCGGTCGTTCGTATCGCAGTTTCCCTGAAATCTATATGAAAAAAATTCTTATTGTTTTCACGGCTATCCGAAGTCTGAGGCCTGTGATTGCAAATCGATATATGATTAGGGGTTGAAATAGGCGAGGCGTTGGTGGTCGCCCTTCGGCTTGGTAGTTACGATTCCATTTCTCGTCGCGGGGTAAATCTAGCTTAATAATTCACACTGTTCTCGGAGAAGAGCGGATATGAGACGTGACACTCCCCGTGAGTCGTAAAACAATAAACGAGGCTTCGATCTGAAATTCAACAAAGTATATCGCCCGGGCGATCCTCCCACGTGAATCTCTTCTCTCTATATAAGAGTGGTAAGTATATCAAACCAAAAGCCGGACAAATTCGCCCTTATTCTTCCAGAGCTTTTTTTTACCCCTGCGGTGCCACGGAGCTTGCAGGCGAACTTCTTGCGTCTTCCGAACTAACTTTGGCCACTCGACAAAATTCCAAATCGTTTTTACAACCCCCCAAACTCACCACCCTTCGAAATCTCAACGAGCTATGCATTAATTAATCTTTATGCATTGCGCCAAGGCACATTAAGCTCGACTCTCCTCTATCCGCTATTTGCTTCTCTTCGTTTCTTCAAGAAATAAGACCAAGAAATGCCCAAAGAATTTTCTGCAATAGATGTACAGAATTCAATGTACCCAACTCCGGAAGCTTTTTAAGAGCTTTCTTTCCGTACCGTCTCTCTGGCAGGGATTAGAATACAGACAGCAAAGCACACGCCCCTAATATGCTACGTGGTGTTTGTATGCGTCTTTTGAAAGGCTTCAGTAACGCCCGAGCTTGCGAATCGCGTAATGGTATTGTATACGTGGAAATCGTTGCTTATGGCAAATCTGAAGAAATTCTAGCCTGGAGATGATCGCATCTTTGATTCTAATTCCTAATTCCTATGTATATGCACGAGCTAGGGTAACTTGGGAATACCTCAATTTCAGAATTATCTCGCGCCCCTTCTCTACTTTCTCCTGGTATATCGAGATAGCGACGATTCCGATTTCCGGGCAACGACTGGAGCTAACTTTAATGGGTAAGTTCCGATAAAAGTCCGATCTAATCATTCGCTCCGGATTGAAACGAACTCCAATAGTTATCAACTATAATTCAATGAGGGGGTTTGCCGGGGTGCAGTCGCAGGGTTGGCGAACAAACTGTATTGTGAAATCCTAAAATAATTTACTGGTATACCGGCAATGCTCTTGCTCCTTAACGCGTTTAATCCTATTATTCGAAACAAGTCCATCGATCGATTACCATCACATCCGAAGAAACCAGACCCTACGGATAGTAGCTATAGGTAAATTCAAGAGCCTCTCATTTTCGCCCAAGATATTCCCAGGCGTATGCGTCAGGAACACGGGACGGGATTGAAATTCTGGTTTTGAAAAGCTGCGAGAGCTGAAAATTCGGAAGTTTTATGCTACCGATTCGGAGTTTTTAGGAAAATTATTTCCCTGAAAGTTTAGGTGAAGAGTTTGAGAAACTCCGAAAGAAAAAACACCGGAGATTCAAAATTCCAAAAGCTAAACATCCGAAAGGTCCCACGTTGGGCGCCAATTACGTTAATAATTCGCTTACGCAACGTCGTTTATTTGACAGCTTTGTCATGAGCTTCCCTTAAATTTGCAGATTTTTCGACTTTCTGAGTTTTCAACTTTCGGATCTTCGAGCTGTCTGCATTTTAATCTTTCAGAAGTTCTGAACCTTAACGTTTCGCTAGAAATTCGGAATCGCGTCTCAAATGAATTCGGAATTTGGACTGTTCGGAGCTTTTGGAATTCGGAACATCGGGGGGACGTTTTACATGTAGCGGATGAATTTCGATGATCTAATTGTTTTATTTATCAGTCTGAACACCGCGGGGTGATTCTCCGGGTTGTAATTAACGCGGGTAGACTTTAGGTGTTCTCGTAGGCTGGTAATACCTCGGGATTTATAATTCGCAATTACCCGAAGGTATATAAAGACACGTAGGTATGCACGTACTAGCGTGTGGATATACATGAAACCCCGTTGCCCGTATATCTTTCCATATTGTCAAAGCTTCGTAGGTGTAGCTTCGCTCGAGTAAGTTAAGCGGATTGAAGTTTTCCTTCCTTCCCATGCCCATGTCCATGTCCATATCGTGGGGAAAGAGAGAGAGAGAGAGAAAGGAAGAAAGAGAGAGAGAGAGTACGCCCGACTATCTAGGTGGCGCAGCTGGAGTCGAAAATCGATACCTATCTTCTCTGGCGGCTGGTTTGCAGTCACTGCCTCGTGTGCACGAGGCAAGCACCATTCCATGGTTGGCTACGACGCGAAATGGAATGACTATTGACAGCGTGGTAAAACCAGGGCGAATTTCATCATTTATAAATAAACAATATGGTACGTTATTATCCGCCCGGGGCGAGATCTATCGGATCGTTTTATTTCGAGTCAGTAAGAAAATACGATTTGATTAAAATCCAAAATATCCAAAAAGCACCCCAAAAAAGCCAAAGCAAAAGCAACGATCATGCAAATGACAAAATGTAATTGAAATAACAAACCTTTGTTGAGATATATCGCATATATATTTGCACATCGATCAGACCCCTTGATATTTTCATAAATATTATACATAACACACCATTCGGGATCAGGTGCGATGATAATAATGATAAAGATAATTATAATAACAACAACAACAACAACAACAACAAGAATATAATCATGGAATTGTATATTTTCTCGATATCTCGTTTGTGCAGTATGGTTTTGTGAACTACGCCCTGGAATTGCTGGTTGTGAAGACATTCGACACCGAGACATGGGAGACCATAAAGTACGTAATTGGAGTCAATCGAATGTCATTCACCTGTTCAATTTTTATCAATTCTCTTATTTTATGATATTTTTTTGACTCCCGTTTTTTCGTTAAATTTTGATTCTGCATGTTGTTTTTTTTTTTTTTTTTTTCTTTTGAAACAGGGAAACTGCAAGGGTAGTGGAGCTTTCATTATATACTCACTCGATACTCGCCACTTGTATGGATATAATAAACGTCAAAGTCGCGGGTGAATTTTGCGGCTAAATATTGAAACGACGTTATTCTGATTGGCGTCCATTGGCCGACGATGATATAAATATTCAGAATTCAATATTTCATATCGGGCGTGATACATATCTGCATGGAACTGGGAAGTTTTTTTATTTTGTTTCTTCGTTTTTTGCCTTTTGTTTCGTTTTGTTTTAATTGAAATTTTCCACGCTTCATATCGGCGGACAGTACCTACCTATATACCGGCCGGATTAATGTCAATTAAAATTCAAACGTATCAGGGCGTACCTAGTGGCGTTCGCTTGATGGATAAAAAAAAGGAGATAAAGATGATGATAAAAAAAAAAGAAACTTTTGAAACCGTTAGAACTGTTATGTACGAAAAAAATAAAAATATATAAATCGTATTTCATTCGATCAATGTTCATTCCACGTTTTGCTTCCGAACCAGTTCACTGCCCTCAGCTGTGATGTTTCACACCATATCTCATACATGATGTATATATATACATGTATACCTATATGTACCCGAGGAACTTATCTCACCTTCAACTTATCCTACCTAACATAATATATAATACATATATGTATACATATTTGCACAGGTTTGTGGGCATAGACGTATATATATATATGTATATCTTGTATACGCCATTCATGGAGAAGTTTAGGTCGAGAGGAGTCGGGTTGGTCAGTTGGTCAGAAATATATATATATATATATATATATATACCCATTTGTGTCACACATACATAGATTTGTTATGTATACGCGATCTAGTAGCCACTCGAGTGATGATCTGTTCTGAAGCTCCAGTTACGTGGTGGATTATATGAGATTTGACTCCGTTATTTGGATTTGGGACTTCCGTAATATAAGGGAAATCATTCATTGACTGGATTTCGCGGTCAAAATTGTCAAATATGGTTTTAAATCAATCAATTCTTTCCCCCTTTCCAAAAAAACCCGAAACTGATGAACATGAGACGATTGTGACGATGAGAAACGAACTTTGAGGCGAAGAAACGAATCGATTTTTCATCAATCTTTGACTTTTCGTATGAGCTAATCGCCATTTTGAGAAAATTTTCTTCCGAGATCGAAAGCTCCCTAATATATCAAAAGAGATGTCAAAAAGGAATGAAAACCCCCCGAAGAACGTATCGTTCAAGCTCGAAATGATTTTCGCTGAGTCGGTCATACGTATACCTACCCTTCGTCCTTTCATCCCCTGGATGGACCCCATGGCCCAGTGACTCCGCCAGTAATAAAGACCCGACCTTATTCCGCCGAACTCTATTAACGACCGCACTTAAATCTCGGAGTATAATATTTCCTCCGAAGCAAACTTCATCCCAATTATATCTGAATTTTAAATTCTCAATTCTCAATGCAGGAAAGATGCCGCCGTCAATATGGAGGGGCAGTTCTTGGTCCGGCAAATTTACGACGACGAGATTACGTACAATCTGATATCGGCCGCAGTGAACCGCCTGAGTAGGTATCCCATTGGTTTTTTTTCATTTGGTATTTTTTGTTTGTTGGTATATTTCAATACGTGGGTCTTTGATCTAATTCGCGATTTTTCGCTTTGTTTATAAAACCGCGGGATTCATTGCTTGAGGGTAAAAACGTACCTTACCCCCGTGATTCGGTCGTTTTATTTAATGGCCGATGAAAAGACCCTGCGAAAGGTCCTGAGGGCTAACTAATTCAGACATGCTTTCAAGTTTCTAGTCGATATACTGGAGTGATAACAACGCGAGTAGCTCATTCGTATATAGGTATAATATACCGCGAGACGAATGGCTACAAACGGTTATAATTTGCCTACGCAGAAAATGCTTTTTTACCAATTTGTTATACTCGCTGTGTGAAAATATATATGACTTTATTTATTCTTATTCACATGAAAATAGGGTGAATTTTAGCGTTTTACATAAATATAACGTGAAAAGCGAGAAAGAAAAGATGAAAAGGTAGAAGGGGGGTCGTCGAAAGGGTTTCTCTCTGAATTTATTCTGACATTTCCATTTATTCATTTTCTTTTTTGGCGCGATAAATCAAGAGGTAATCCCTCTTCCTGCAGAACTCCACATCCGTTTATAATACATATATTAACATATACATATATACCTATACGTATAAAGTTATACAGGAACAAGTAAATACATACACAGATAGTAGTGGGTTAACTTAATTAATACCATGAATGATTCTAGACATCCCGGCTAACGAAATACTCGAACTTTTTGGAAAAATGTTCTTTGAATTCTGCCAAGATTCTGGCTACGACAAAATTCTTCAAGTACTCGGTGCTACGCCCAGAGATTTTCTTCAGGTAATTCAAATCCCACTAATTTTCACTATGAATTCTTTTTTGAAATTTCTCGACTCGGCGAGGGACTCGCAAACTCGTCAACGTTCTTTAAATACTAAAATTCGTTTTTGATACGCGTATCGTGGAGTCGAGCAGTCCCCCCTATAAATCTATAATGGAAATACGTTTTTAATCAAATTTCCATACGCGGAACGCCCTCCCCATATAGCAGGCCGCCATTACCGTCGTCGACGGATTGCGAGGGCAGCTTTCGTTCCCAAAGTCCCACGATTCTTCTAGAATATTCCCTTAACTTTTTTTTTTGCCATTTTTTTCATGACTCCAAGTCGAATACTAGATGGGAATATAGATAGCTAGGCTACCTACTCCTATTCAGTTGATATGAAATTTTTATTAGGGCAGATATAACTCGATCGGAGTCAAAAAATATTGAAGTAATAAGAATAAAAATAAAAATTTCTATAGGGTTGGAGAAAAGTGAAATTAGATTATCGCCAAAAGATTTCGAACCCCGGAAATTGAACAGATATAAAGTCGAGTCGGTCCGTCACACATCGATCCCTTATATATACCTGACTGAAATTTATACTGCCGGGTCGAGAAATTTTCACTTACAGAAGGCCAGGCACGTCTTTCCCGCTTTAGCGACCTTATAGCTATATATAAGGAGTGAGGCGTGCCTTTTTATCAGAACGATCAAACAAAAAAGAAAGTACAAGAAATGAAAGAAAATGAAAAAAAAAATGGAAAAAGAAAAAAAATTCGTTGATAATAAAAAGAAAAATGCAATCCGAGAATTTGGACGCCCTCCACGACCACTTGGGCACGTTGTACCCCGGAATGAGGGCGCCTTCGTTTCGCTGTACTGAAAGACCTGAGGACGGAGCCCTCATCTTGCACTACTACTCGGACAGGCCTGGTCTCGAGCACATCGTCATCGGTATAGTCAAGGTAGGCGGCTTTTTGAAGAATTTCAAATTTCATTGCGGAGCAGAAAGCCAGAAACACAAAAAATAGAAAAAAAAAAAGAAAAAATCGTCGACTGTTTGTCTTCAATAATTTTCACTCCACCGTCACCCTACATGATTTCGAACATACGAGTAGGTGGTGATATATAAATAAGAGAGCTTTTTGAGATCGAGTATTTGTACAGCATAGCGGTTCTCAGGGAGCAAATTGTGCGCGGGAAATTGAAGGCCTTTATTTCAGGATTTATACCCCGTGTTGAACACTCGAGATGGTCGTTTCAAGTGGGCACTTTGTGTACCTACCTACTTTCAGTCTACGATCAAAAATTGTGTAAGAGACTACGCGAGCTCACCGTAATGTTGTTTTCGGATAAAATCCACGTCGACTATTTTCTCACGAGATTTTTTCTACAGAGTTTCTCAAGGCTTTTTCAAACACGATAAATTCTGTATGTACCTACCTACGCGTGTATGAAGAAAAAATAATAATATAGAAAAATAAAATAACAAACTCGTGCGAAAAGTTTCATCCCTTATTTTTCTTTTTACACGAATTTTCTTCAAAACTCCGAAGCGAACCTCTGGTTTTTATTTTTAACTTTTATTTTTTGAAGGAAAACAAAATCACCCCTTTATACTCCGTTACTCATACTCGGGGGAAACGACTCTACAGTATAAGCTTCACGTCTACCCCCCCCCCCGATCAAATTTACATATCGCGTGGCTAATGGCGTAAGGACCTATAAGCACCGGAGAGACGATTTTAATGGCAAAGGAGCGTATAATTTTTTCCACTTTGCATTCGCTGTCGGAATGAGAAAAACTCATAGATCAATCGAAGGGAATAGAACTAGAATAAAAATTAAAAAAAAAAATTAAAAATTATACGCTGTCTTGTCGTTTCTGGAGGCAAAAGTCGGTTCAAAGGACAATAAATTTTTATGCTAATTATCGAAACGTTGATCAGACGGTAGCGAAGAAATTGCACGGAACAGACGTGGACATGCAGATATTGAAGACGAAAAATGAATGCGATCACGTTCAGTTCCTCATCACTGATTCATCCACGCCGGGGGTAGTTTCGAAGCCGATGATTGCGGAGCTTCAAACTTTGTCTCTGGGTAAGTGAGGGTTGGAATTTTATTATATTCAGTTGATAACTTTTATCGGAGAATTTTCATTTCTGAGAAAAACTTTTTATTATCATTCCGGTTCTTCAAAACCTTACCATTGTCTATCTGACTCTGTTTAGCGCGTTTATTACGTGACGAAGGGTTGGCGCGCCGTTGTGTCTGAGCTTTTTCTTATTTTCTCATATTTTTTATTTCTTGTTTCACTTGGTTTTTCGTTGTTTTATCTGAGAAAAAAAGAACAGTTGATAAGGCAAATTTGTTGGAATTTAAAAAGTCTCGAGTTGGAAAATGCCAACTATTTTCACACTCTGCCACCAACGGGAGAGAAACAACCCTCTTTGTTCCTCGGTTTGCTTTCGGCAAGAGAATAAAGGGATCCCTCAGATAAGCGGCTGACTATGGGATGCTTTCGTTTGCTATGATTAACAGCCGTTGAATTCTATGCTGGTTGGTAATTACCTTGCGGGGATGATAGAAATCTTAACTTGAGAGAGTTTCTAGAATTTTATTTTTCACACACAAGAACCATCAGGCAATGGACCCTTATCGCGATCCTAATCTCCTCCGTATTTTATGAATAATTGAACCACCCACACTCAGAAGTTACCCGGAAAAGTAAAAACCCCAGTCAATTCTTACAGTTACAATCGTACCTACGGGATCTTAAATACAGTCCCAAAGGCACCCGGGATGCCCTGGAAGAAGGAAAATGTTATTCCTGAGCTTTCGTGATTCCTACTCGCTGGATTTACCTAGAAAATGTTAATGCAGTTGGAACAAATATCGAAATAGGGGAAAGAGTCGGGGCGGGATTGAAATTCAGAATTTCAAAAGCTGCGAATGGTTAAAATTCCGAATTTCCATACTACTGACTCAGAGTTTTTGAAAAGAATATTTCCCCGAAAGTCTACAAAGCCAATCTGAAAAACTCCGAATGGAAGAACACCGAAGGTTCAAAATTTCGAAAGCTAAAGATCCGAAGGGCCGAAACTCTGAATCTCGGAATTCGGAAGATGCAAAGTCGTTTATTTTACAGCTTTGTCACGAGCTTCCCTTAAATTTGCAGATTTTTGGACTTTCTGCATTTTTAACTATAGGATCTTTGAGCTCCCTGTGTCCACTTTTCGGAATTTTCAATTTCTGGACTCTGACATTTTTAAAAACTCAGAATAACGTCTCAAATAAATTCAGAATTTTGAGCGCTCAAAACTTCTATAATTCGGAACTTCAATCCCGCTCCAAAGACTAGTGTTCAATTTTTGGAAAATGGACCCTTTCTTCCACGGGAATTATTTCAATTTCATTCACGACTGCCAAACGGTTTGTCAAAGTAAAATGAACCGACTTTGGATTACACGTTGAATTTTTCCAACCGCAACACGCTGATCCCTTTCAATCAGCCGTTATTTTTATGGTTTTCCTTTTGTTTTTCGTAACATAAAGAGCCGGAAAATATCTTCTATTGAGATATTAATATACCCTGAGCGGATTGCCAGGGGGTTGTAAAAATTTTTTATACCATGACCGTAAAGATTCCTTTTGTTCCTGCCTGGCTGGTTGGCTGGTTGGCTGGTTGGTCGGTTGGTTGGCTGCAACGCTGGCTCAGCGTTGTTTGACGAGCAAGTCTGTTTCATCGACCGTCGATGTGCGTTTAATGTTACAGAGCCAAGGGTTAGCCCAGCAACGTTCTGCCGAGTATTTCCGTTCCATCTAATGTTCAATAGGCAGCTGACGATCGTGCAGACTGGCAGCACCATTACTCGGGTAATACCCCAGGTCTGCACTGGTAATTGCAAATTGAACGACATCCTACTGACCGTAAGTTTAATAAGCTCGACTCCTTATTTCTATACACCTCCATTATTATAAACAATCTGACCGTCTGTGGGTTATTATTATTATCTATATGGATACGAAGTTGAGAGGGAAAAAAAATAATAATGAAAATAAAAATAAGAAGGAAATTGGGCAAATTTCGTTGTATGTAATTCTGAACGATATTCGATTTTTATGACAATATCCTATTGCTTTATTTTATTTTTTATTTTATTTTTTTTACACAACACTCAATTCATACCCAACCCTACCCCCTGAAGACCCTGAGGAAGGAGAAGGTATCTTCGATAGCTATTAAGTTACGACACTCAATTACTTACCGCTTCGGGTTTCCTTAGATTGGGTAAACCTCGTTAACGCCGCTGACATTTCGTCAGGGTAATATTGTTGGGATAATACGGTGTCGTCAAGAAATCTGGAGAAAATCAGTATAACAAGACTCTCGACGTCGAACATATTATATCGAAAGTTCTCCATCACTCCTTCAGTGAACTTAAGATACTTAAGTTACTTTTTAACCCTTCGTGGCCATCATGAGTAAATTTTACCCAGGCTTCATTTTGGGTAAAAGATATTTAACAAATGCATTAGTTACGATTTTTTTTTGAGCAAAATGGTGAATTTTTTCCACCTATATCTTACAGATAAGTCCACATTCATTTCTACTCCAAAATTGATCCTCTTCACAAGTCGAAATAAATTTCTATTCTCAAACATGCACCATACCACTATTTTTACCCTAGAAGTGCCATATTTGACGACTATTCGAGTTGAAATTTGACTTAAAACTGTTGAAAATTCGAAAACTTATGATTTTTTTTAGTGAAAAGTTGTATTCTTTTACAAATTTACCTATTCACGATTTTTTTTTTTTTTTGCCATGTTGCGATTTGAATTTTGACATAACAACTTTTCACACATGTTGTAGAATGTTCAAACTATTTTCAATATTTTTTCGATTCCGATCGTACTAATAGTTTTCGCACAGCAATCATTTGAAATTTGGCTGGGTGAATTTCACCCCGTGTGACCACTGAATTTTATTCTACAACAGATGTGCCCACGAAGGGTTAATATTTTAGCTAAAAACTGGCTCGTTCCTTGACCCAGATAATAACTCAATAAGGTTTTTGACAGAAAAGTTAGTCTCGTCTCGTTTCTTGATTAACATTTTCAGGTCAGGCCCCACCTGGAATTAACTTTTGAAAATATCTTGTCGCACATCAACACGGTCTACGTCTTACGAACGAAAACTGGGGTGATGAAGGTCGAGGCAACCGAAGAATTCTCAAACATGCGTCTGAAAGTGAGATAAAAAAAAATACCTTCTGCAAAAGTAAGACCGTTACTCATAATCCTTTCACGATTAAATCGTGATTCTATTTTTGCCCGCAGGGACAGATGCTTTACATCCCGGAAGCGGACTTGGTCACTTTCCTCTGTTACCCAAGCGTCATGAATCTCGATGATTTGACCAGGTAATATTTATTCATTCATTTATGGATTCATTCATTTATTTATCTACCTATCGCGATATGAATATATGTATAGAATTACGTCACTGTGATTTATTTCACCGATAAAAGCTGTCATTTTTCTTCACGTTTTCTGTTTCGTTTTTTTTTTTTTCTCTTTTTATCAGCCTTTTTTCTCCACTTTCTTTGCTCGTTTTCTTTCCTTCACGCTTGAATCGACCAGCTCCCGCTATTCAGAGATTCGAAATAGCCGAGAAATATCTCGGTGTTCAGAAAGCGAGGGGAATCTAGGATGGAGATATAATATTCTCTCTTCTCTACAAAATTACTACTCAATTTTCCTGAATTTACAAGATTACCAGCTTCCGGTTTACTCACTTACCAATTCAGTTCTCGAGAGTCTCGAATTTTAGTCTGAATCGTTTTTATTCGAATTTAGATTCCAATCTCGTTGTAAAAAAATTGGCGAAAATTTGTTAGACAGTTTAAAATTTGAACGGCGTGCGATCTGGACTTGCCAAATTTTGGTTCACCAAATTTTCTATCCGCGAATCTCAATCGCGGGTGGCTTTGCAAGCTACGAGCGCGTCTCGCAAATATATCCACGGAATTTTGCTCCTCATTTTCCGTCTCTGGTAGATCTTCGCACTTCTTTGAACCCGCAAGCCATTTTACTTTTCCGTTTGGTTTTTTTTTTTTTGTTTTTTTTTTGACACGTGGGAAGACGTGCTTGGATACAAATTCTGAAAGACGTCCAAGTCTAGGGCCAGTACAGTCGAACACGTACAGCTATATTCACCATCCCCCCAGATATCTCCCGACGTAATTTAACCTAACGTAACTCACCCTGAGATATGTCATTTAATTCCTTCGTTTCTACCCTTCTCGAACACCCTCTCTCTCTCTGCCCACTCGAGCTTTCGCCACCCCGTTACTCTCCCTTCATTCTTTACCCTTTTTTTTCCCCTCATTTTTCTCCACGGCAGGATTTCCTTTTGCCGTCTAAGAAACTCCATTGTTTCACTCGATCCCTTATAGTCCTTCGGAGAAGGACGATATCGGGCAATGAGAGAGCAGGGAACGTTACATTTTTTATTTATTTTTTTTTTTTTTCAGAAGTCTTTTTATTTTCATCGAACTTTTTCGACAAATTGCGGATCTTCAGAATTACGATAGCTATAATCC
The DNA here is from genome assembly GCA_963989295.1 of Ametastegia equiseti. Taxonomy (NCBI): domain Eukaryota; kingdom Metazoa; phylum Arthropoda; class Insecta; order Hymenoptera; family Tenthredinidae; genus Ametastegia; species Ametastegia equiseti. The sequence continues at coordinate 15,684,233 of OZ022397.1, read as the reverse complement.
GGATCGCTAAAGAACCTCGTCATAAAACGTACATATACCGAGCTTTTCCCGGGGCTTTTCCCTTTCCCTGGATCTCGGATTTGTCGAGGCAATAAGCAGAATGCTTACTCCAAATCCGAGTCTTTCCCAATTTTTTTTCTCTTACTTTTTCCTGTTTTTTTTTTTTTTTTTTTTTTTTTTTATCAAGCTCTTGATCTTCTCCCGTGGATCTTCGTATTGGTCGATCGTGTTTTCCTTGCTCTGGATATTCGCGAGTATTTTGGGCCGTGGGATACACGTTTCTATGTATATCATATCGCCGGATGCTGACGAGAAGAGCGAGGATGACTGACAATGAGAGGATGATTCTCTCATAGATAACTTATCACGGCCCAGACACATGTCTGTGCCTTGGCTTTTGTCCTTACATAGTAATCTCTTCTTCCCTCTCTTGAGCCTAGAGCTTTCCCGAGAGGGATTCTAATTAGCGGAGACTCGCTATGCAATTAATATCAAATTAGCAGCTCTAAGGCCCGTTCAGACATACGCGATTGTTCTACAATATTCGCACGATTCTCTTCACCAATCTCAGCTGACTAACTTCGTTTGCAAACTCAATAAAATTCCTCTGCGTCTTATCATCCGGATTCTTCGCTCTATATTTTTTAGTCATTTTTCATGAATGGCCCAAGCCAAAGTTCATCAACTCTTCGACGGCTCATTTCCTCCAACCTTCATAACGCGATAACTTTATTCATTCGTTTGTTTACCAAGTGGGGACCTAATTCCAGAGTTAGGGTAGAAAATATCTAGAAAACATTAAGGTCGGAAAACAATACCGTTCAAAGTTTTGGCGGATCATTTTGGGCGGGGGCCATCGAATAGCAGTGGATTTTATCGCTGGATTAACCGAAATCGCAATTTTCTTTATGTGTACTTTGTCTACTTACGTCACGGGATCATTTCCAGTCATTTATGTCATCTTTTCGGTAAAGTTTAGCCGAATTCAAAGAGTACAAACACTGATTGTTCCTCATTCAGACGTGGATTGTACCTCAGCGATATTCCCCTTCACGATGCTACTCGCGACCTGGTTCTGATGTCCGAACAATTTGAGGCTGATTATAAACTGACGAGAAACCTCGAACTGCTCACCGATAAGCTACAGCAAACCTACAGAGAACTTGATGGCGAAAAACAAAAAACCGACAGGTGAGAAAGGCCCTTTCCATTCAGGCAAAAGTAACAAAAGCTGGATGGCTAAATTTGATAGAATTGTCCGGCTGCTGGTACCATTTTTATCAAGCGGGACTATCTAATTCCGAATTTCAAAAGCTGCGAGAAGTGAAAATTCCGAATTTTCAAAACACCGAAGGTTCAAAATTCCGAAAGCTACAGATCTGGAAAGCCAAAACTCCGAATCTCGGAATTCACCGATTAAATTTGCCGATTTTTGAACTTTCTGAGCTTTGAACTTCCGGATCTTTGAACACCCTGAATTTTGACCGAACTCCAACGTTTCTAGAAACTCAGAATCACGTCTGAAATAAATTCCCGATCATTTTGACCCTTCGGAACTTTTGGAATTCGGAACTTCAATCCCGACCCACTTTTGCCTCTTGAGAAATGTCAGTTTGCCAGTCTCTATTCGTATATCTTATTTCTTCCTCGCTCCGGGATGACAGGTTGCTTTATTCGGTCCTGCCAATATCGGTGGCCAACGAATTGAGGCACTCGAGACCAGTCCCTGCCAAAAAATACGACTGCGTGACCCTGCTTTTCTCTGGAATTGTTGGCTTCAGTGCCTACTGTGCAGCTCACACTGACTCTAGAGGAGCTATGAAGATAGTCAACATGCTCAATCAACTTTACATTGCCTTTGACGTCCTAACGGATCCCAAGAAAAACCCCAACGTCTACAAGGTAATTATCACCTTACGTCGAAATCGACCGTCTGTCTAGGGTCTCCTGATATTCACCTTATACATTATATTGCATCCACCTGGGGAACGTAACTCGTTCAATTATCGACTCTTTCAAGCTAGAAAGGCAACTTCGTGCACATATTACAACTACGTACAGTATTGCTCGATCCATACCACATAATGCCAGGCTCTCTTTGCCTATTGAAAGTTGTACTAAATTATGCCGGCTAGTCATATACAGTACCGATCTGTACATACGATAAATGAACCACTTACATACTGTTAGTGATAGACACGGACGGTATCGAGGGTAACCGTATATCGATAATTGCTCGTTACATATTTACACCGCACGCGGCTCGTGGGAATGATAAATTTTCTATATACACTCTTGAAAGACTATCGCAGGCATATTAGTTTAATTAGACACACATTCAAGACTCAAGTACACTCAACATTGGCAAAGTATGCTAATCCAAGGATAGTTTTCATCGTCATTTCTGAAATTTAGACCACTTTAAACTTTTACCATTCGTAAAGGGTGGAAATTTCTACCCCAAAATTAATCTAAGATGTAGAAATTCGTACACCGTGGATTTATAGAACCATTTTCACCTCAGACCGATTCTTTCTGGCTTTACTTTTTGTACTTCAGGCTCTAAGCTTGGCCGGCTATCTTTTTACGGATTAATTGTAATTGGAACGAAAGCTTTTCCTCTATATTTCGTTTTATCCTTCGTATATACAGGTCGAAACTGTTGGCGATAAATACATGGCGGTCAGCGGATTACCGGAACCCTGTAGATCCCACGCTCGTTGCATCGCCAGGTTGGCATTGGACATGATGGATTTGGCTGCTGACGAAGTACAGATTGATGGGGAGCCAGTGGTGAGTCAATGTCCGAGGATTTCTATGAAATAAATTTACGCCACGTCATCTTACCCACGTTTTTAGATACGCGATACTCGTGATCATGATTTGAAAAAAAGTTCACAATCAGCCGGGCTTTTCTAGGGCGGAATTTCATTACGATTTTTAATATACCAGTCCTCGTCTATTCTTCCCCTTTACATAGCGGATTGGCCTAAGCGTGAATTGCGTGATTCGAAAACGATATTAGCACGATAAAAAGCTCTTGGGTTGCCGCAAGTGTTTCCTAAGGGTTGTAAGAACGTGTTATGTACTCGGTTCGCGGGGAGAATAAAGATTAAGAATTTAAGCCACGAGATCGTGAGGATCGAGGGCGAGAGTGGCTCTTTTTGTACAGAACTGATGAAATTATCACAATGTGCAAGAAAAAAAAAAAAAAAAAAAAGCAGGAGAGTAAAACAAAACCAAAAAATATTTAATAAAATAAAAATCAAGTATGAGAGAGAGAGCAAGACGAAAAAAGCTAGAGGTAAATAATTAAACGTAAAGCTTTGCAGCTGGTGCGGCCACTCGAGGCGATTTGCTCATGCGAAAATCTTGCAAATGACGTTTTGAGCTAATTACCCATTTTTTTTTTCGTTTGTTTCGCTCCTTTTGTCAGGGGGTCTCGTACCGCTTTGATCGAGCAATTAAACTTAAAATCTCGAAAACATAACGCTCAATAAAGCAGCAACTCAGCCGACTCGGAATCTCTTCGCGAATTGCTGCATGGACATTGCGGATATAAACTTGGATGAAAAACGAGTGTTCAATTTGCAGAAAATTACCATTGGGATCCACAGCGGGGAAGTCGTGACTGGGGTAATTGGCCACCGTATGCCAAGGTACTGTCTTTTTGGTAACACCGTCAATCTGACCAGTCGAACCGAAACTACTGGCGAACCTGGGAAAATCAACGTCTCCGAGGATGCGTACAGGTATGGTAATAACTAGTCAATCTTATTGTCACACAGCCCCAATCCTAGCTCGTGGAGAAAATAACTAATTCGAAAAAAACGTAATTGGCACAAATTTGAAAGCCGTCAAAAATAAATTCCAAAATTAGGAACTTTTTTTATGGTACACAGTCAGACACAACTTTGACTGCCTGTAGCGGATGTAACCTTTGGAAAATTTTGAATTTTTTAATCTCAAAATGTAGCTTTGCCTACCCACTTTTGGAATAAAAATAACAAGTCATGGTATAGTTTCGATTCAGATCGGTGATGTTTTTGAGAATTCGTTACTTTTGATACGCTTAGGCTCGAGGCTCGTGTGGATGAATAGAAAATGATGATTTCGGGGTTGCAGACTGTATTTTCATTCTTCTTTATTGATTGTCAATCCGGAACATCTTTGTCCAACTTTTTATCTTACAATAGTAAAAAAAAAACGAAAAAAAAAAAAAAAAAACTCAAGTATATAGATTCTGGTTTCGCTCAAATATTGAGGCTCGTCAAATACGCACATCAAATTCTCAGTCGCTCAACAAGTCAAGGTAGTCCCTGAGAGACTGAGGTATTCTCAGTTCCTTTATCCCGTGAGGAAGGGCCCAGTTACGAAATAGAGAATCTCGTATTTGGCATCGACAAAGATGCTTCAGCTCCGGTGGTGAAATACCACTACGTTCCGGAGGCACAAGATTGTTCTCAACCAATTTGGGGTATTGATCGTAAAGAGGTACGGTCAGGACTCCGCTTTGATCGGCAATATGACTCGGAGTATTTACTGTGACCAGGGGTACTGTTCGCAAAATCACTTTTAGACAAGCCAAAAGTTGGGGCGGATATTCAGCTTCGGAATCTTTCGATTCAACGTCCTGATCAAAGTCGGCGAATTTGTTCAGCACCATTTCCATCGGTGATGGAGAAAGATTATCGGACATTGTCGATGCTCCGTATCTCAATAAGAGGAGCAAGATATCTGGACTACCCAGCTGAATGACTACACGAATTGGTAAAGCCCTTCCATAGGATTCCATAGGGACGTCAAAGAAACGACATTTTTCATTCGATATTGCCGATGAGTAGAGAAGATGCCCAGCATTCGCGTGATCCATGAAGTAAATCAGTGCTTGGATGTTCTCATCACGATCTTCAAAGTCACTTTTCCATCCTGAAAGGAAGTGCGTCACTCTCGTACCGAATATCGCACCGACGAATATCCTCTCGAATGTTTTTTCGCAGTAGTATATGTCGTTTAGTAATCTCGATACTATCTCGTTGTTTCTCAGTTTCCAGTCGTAACACAACTTCATCGCTATGTAAAGCACGTTGTGAAACTTACCGAGAAGACATATCGAACCATTTTCCATAAGCGTTATGTTGTGGTAACGCAATGCTGCCTGTACCGCCTTTTCGCATACTTCAGCGTTTGCAATTTCATCTCCTGAAATAACGTTCGATTGATATAACGTAAATTTTAATTTAGAATGGTGATATTTTCTCCAGGGTTGTATGTAATGATTTTCTTACCTTTGGCACAGCCCTTTATAATTGCGGTAATGTAATCGACTAAGGCACGTCGTTTGTATCGTGACAATAAACTGCTGCGTTCCATTTCGGAGAAAATTTGATCAAAGTAACAGTCAATTATCACCTCCACCATGATTTCATAAGGGTAAGTTAGGAAACAGGGTAATTAGAACCAAGGAAGATGGGAATAATTTAGGCAATGTACTTATGAACTTGAACGTTGATTTGCCACTACACGGTCTAAGAGTTGTCACATCATCATCGCATACTGTACTACTAGCTCAAGAATACGCGTTTACGTACAGAGGGAAGTTTACGGAAGAACCGACGAAACGCTCAGTAAATTCGATTAGGGTTTTGAAATGAATTTCTAGGGATTCTACCAGGCTTGCCATTCCCCTGTGCAGCTCTTCGTATTACATTACGTAATATGATACATCACGGAACTTTGCCTTTTGAGGGATGAGAAGTGAATATACATTTTATTCATTTCTCCAAGCGCAAAGGAGTAGGTACATTATACAATTGTTCATTTATTTTTCTCTCTTTTTTTTCTCTCTCTCTCTCTCTCTCTCTTTTATCCACGTTATGCCAATTCGTCGCCAAAGACGGTTAAAAGAAGTTGAAAATTATATGCGAAAATTATGCGCAAATAATCGGAGAACAGATTTAGCGACGGAATAAATTTTGTCTCCAAGTAAAAAGAACGCCGTTTATACATTTACTTATACAGCTAAAAGAGTTGGTACAATATTCTTCGTGAAAAGACTGCCGAAATGTTTTATTAAAAAGTTGTTGGTACCGAGGTAGAAAATAAAAGAGAGAAAAAAAAAAATCTTGTTGAAAGACCGGGAGACTGTATTATCATAATTGGCCAGCTCATCAACTGTGTGTTAATTAAATATGAAACGCGCGTCTCATCTTTCAGATAGATCAAAATATGTAAAGGCGAATGACGTAGAAATTATGTGAATAACAAATTGTGTTTACATAGACAGGCCATGCAGAAATCTATGTGTGTATTTGGCGAAGAACGTTTAATAGAGACAATTATTTACACCCATACAATAGATAACGAAAATATCAGAGTTAGAAAAAATACACCTGGATATTTCAATTTTCGGAAACTAAAGCTTCTATATTTCGCGAGCTTTGATGAAATTGATTCACATTTTCGCCTCTCCGATGAAATTCTCCTTGATTTTCTTTCTCGTCTTTCTTCCGAAGGTGATCAGAGTTGGTTGGATCGATAAAATTGAGAGTATGGAATCTTTGACGTATAATTGCAACGTGATAATTTCACAGGAATTTTATTACCTTATACCTGGAGGTTTATTGAACCGTATAGCAGAAGAACGCAATTATATGCGCTCTTATTATGTTTATCAGAGCATTTCGCAATTCGATTGTAAATCGTAATGGAAATCATACAAATGCACTGAAAACAATGACTAATAATAATTACCTACCATTCGATTTTATACTCGGTATAAAATTAACGCCCTGAAATCATTCATTATTTCGATTACAACAATAGATGTTGGACAAAATTGATTGGTTATAGTTATTTCGATTCTGTTGAATTTTCTTTATCATCAATTTTACTTCTTCTTCTTTTCGTTCGATTCTTTCAATAAAATCGCATCGATATATCCGGCTATACCTGCTTGATAAACCTATATGTATATATCTTCGTTCCAGATACCTTTGCCTACCGGAGAACCAGGACCCACAATTTCTTTTGGAATACCGTGGACCAGTTACCATGAAGGGGAAGTCGGAGCCAATGAACGTATGGTTCTTGTCCAGAGAAAGGGAGCTTACCTCGTAACTCGGAACGCAACCTTCGATGAGAGAGAACAAATCGAAAAATATTCGAGAATGACAAAAAAAAAAAAAAGAAAACCAAAGAAAAAAAAAGTTTCACTAATACTACTCGCTCATTATAACTCACTCACATTCGTATTTAAAAAAAAAATGTTCACAATAGCAATAACACACACACACATACCACACAATCTGACAAGCTATAGATAATATGTTGTTGTTATTATTATTATTATGCAATGATTACATTAATTAAGATACATACATATACCTATACATATAGATATAATATAATAATGATATACTATGAATATACAAGGAATGAATACGTAGGCCTAATAATAGTACACTGTATTATTACCAATAATAATAATAATAATAATAATAATAATAATAATAATAATAGTAATAATAATCATCATCATCATCGTCATGAATATCACTGCTGACTATATACGTGATAATACATTCGAATTCACAATCGGAGTCAAATTTGACTAGACGGACGTATAAAAGACGACTAGTAATTAAAAATCTGGAAACTACAATAATTTGGGTAAGAATGATGGGAAGGTGTGAGTCGATTTGTTACTTGTTTGACAAAAAAACAATCAAGCAAAAGAAAAACAAAAAAACACTGTTTTCTGAATTTTTTTGCAAAGTAAGAATAGAAGCCTTGAGATTATTATTCTATAGCAAGAATCGCAAGTGTATATAAGACTATAGCGCAGCCTTGATAGAGACGCAGAGTGTCCTCTTTAAATGAAAACTTGCGGTAATAATCGTCATCAGAACTCGAGGACGGTATAATACATACATATGTATAAATGTATGTATATACCCATCCAGGTATATAATATGGAGAACAAAAGAAATGAAAAGAGATAAACGATGCAGTTGAGAAAGAGGAGAACGGCTTTCTTTCCGCGAACGGAAACATACCGTCCGGTAGGTACTTAGATGAGTTTAGAATCGTTTTCCCTCGATCCTTTGATCATCCACATACTATGTCCATGTTTATATACTCCGATACGTATACATAGACTAGGTCACGCATATGTAGGTACGAAATTATCCGAAACCTAGTGAAAATAAAAACGCCTACATCCCTTCTTCGTTTCAATGCATCTACTAAGGTAAGTGTGCCAATTACTGACCCTTTAAGACCCAATTATTGACCATTATATGTATTTTCTGAAATTTTCAATCGATGATAAGAATTCTGAATTTTTTCGTTACACAAATCAGTTGTTCGAGACTCGGAGAATACGAATGAATTTTTTTTTCCAATAATTTCACATCTCACGAATAATAAGAAATCATCGAAAAAGGTAAATAATTGGGACAGGGTTAGTAACTGGTAAACTTACCCTAGTGAGTGTGATTGCAGTCACACACTAAATGCGAATTGTGAAAAATGATTTAGGTTCGAATCTCGAGGTCTTTTCATCGTTCAAGAGACCAACACATATCATATCCATAAATGTTTCTCCCTTTCGGGCTCGTTAGCATACGGTATACGAATCGCGAGAACGTATGACAAAAACACTCAGGTATGTACAGGCTAAAGTATATTATATGTATGTATGTATATCTATACCTACGTGTATATATGTAAATAGTAGCGAGAGTGAGTTTATTAGCTGTTTGCACGTATGTACGCGGATCAAAGAACACGGACGCGAAACACGAAATAACCACGATCTTCAGAGGTGAACTAAACGCTCAAAGTCTCAAAGAAGATTCGATAAATATGTATGCACGTTTATGCCAGTGAAGAGGAGAGGAGAGAAGATCCACAAATGAAAGAAAAAAAAACACGTTAATAAAGTAGGAAAAAATAAAATAAAATAAAATAAAATAAAAAAATAAAAATGAAAAAGGCGAGGTACACTTTGGAATGCGACGTGCCGGGGGAGTGTAACGGAACCTGTTCTAGTCGTATCGTTCCTCTTCCGTGTCTCTCTCTGTCCGTGGGCAAGGTCAACGCAAAGGAACCCGGAGAACAATTTCAATGGATTAAAAGGAAGGTGCGTGAGCCTGAAAGAGGAACATAGAGAGTGAGGGAGATTTTGATCAGACGAGATATCGAAAAATAAATAAATAATCATCTTATATCCCCTGCTGGATGAAAAAATCATCAAAAAATTCGTTTCGAGGAAGAAACTATATACGCCCGTTGAACGTATAATCGCATACGTATGTATGTTATACGTACATTCGGCAGGTGGACGAAGAAACGGGTATACGTGAGCTGCGGGATGCCTGGGAGGTATGAAGGTATTTACATGAGAAACCGGATGGCTCTACGGTGCTCGATTCGTCGTCAGAGGACGCCACGGCCTTGTTCTTGTAACGATGAGGGAATAAGTTGGGGAAAGGCGCGGGGCCGGGAGACCGTGGCTTACGGCTAAGCTGGAGAACCACGGGGCCCCTGCAGCAACAGCAACAGCAACAGCAGCAGCAGCAGCAGTCAGCAGTCAGTAGAACCGAACGACTGGAGGTGTGTTCCCCACCCGAGTAAATTTTCTTGCGAGAAGGAGCGAGAGCCGCGCGGGGCCTGATCGCCCTCTCTGGTAACAGTTTACCGACAACCGCTAGAGCCGGCCGTTCTCGTCGTCGTCGTCAGTCTTGACTCGTGGCGTTCCGGCATACCGCGCGCCTTAACCGATCCAAACCGTACCTTACCGAACCAACAGACTCACCGTATCACCGAGAGCCTCGGCGATTTGAAAGTACGCGTTCACCCACCGCCACGCACGGGACTATTCGACACGCACACGAGCAGTGAACGTTTGAGTACGAATCGGTTTCACATCGGTTTCTCATCGGAGTGAAGTTTTTCTCATTTTCCCTATTAATCCCAAGATCATTGAAGAAAATCGGTGCATGGTTCGTTGTTTCGGGTTTTGGTATCCTCATGTGCGCCGTTTACGAGGATTTAACAATGTGAAAATTTCCGGTACGAGTCAGCTGGTACCGGAGAACGTGAAAAGAGATTCCGGTTGATTAGAAGAAGATCCAGGGATCGATACCCGTGCAGATTTCGCGTTAAGCGATTCGCCGATCGGCGATTAAATGGACGAGGTGAACGGAATGACCGTCTCTCCGGCACTGCCACCACAGGCACGCACCTGCATGACGACCGGTCAAGATGTGCGCCAGACGACAATCTCGATCCAGACGATCCAGAGTCTCTCCCTACCAGTGGTACCTGCAGTCACTGGTCCGGCTCCAGAGGCCGGAGCAACGGTATTCGTTGGTGGGACAGTGCCACCAACCTCATCATCGTCCTGGCGAGTTCCGGTAGTGCAAAAGTCGAACGGTTATCAGTCGCACAAGCAACAGCAGCAGGAGAGTAGCCAACATCATCATCAGCAGCAGCAGCAGCAGCAGCAACCACAAGCAGCCCATATTGTCAAGATACGAATAAACCCCGACGATTCGGCAGGCAAAGTCGTATCAACGGTGCGTTTGACTCTGGACGACAACATCACCAGCAACGGCAACAGTATCAGCGTCAGCAACAACAACAACAACAACAACAACAATAGTCATAAGAACAATAACAATAACAATAATAATAGCAATAACAATAAGAATAATACAATAAACAAACTCGGTGGATCGGAGATATCGTCGAACGGTGTTCAGGTCAGTGCGGGTAACTTGGTGAACGGTATCGGGAGTGACGTCGCTTGTGTCCGAATAAGTGTCGGTAGCAACGATCAGGTTGATCTTCAACGAGAAGAGATGATCGTGCAACGGGAAGTACCCAGCGCCCTGACATCCTCTGGGAATAGATCGAGTTCCTGTTTCTATTACAGTACATTTCAGAACTCGATTGGCACGATGGTTATGTCCAGTGGTCAATGTTCGCCTAGCGATACTTTAGACAGTGGTACTTGCAGCGATTTAGACGGTACGCCGCCGCCCTTACCGAAGAAAAAAAATGCCAGTACAGTTATGTTGGGTACTTCAGGGCAACATAATCGTACCGGAAGTCTTACCAGCAGTGGGGCTGAGATCGATAGCGATGATAACGAGAGTAGCGTCAGCTGCGATTCCCTCAATAGCAGCGAACTTAATGCTGCTAATGACAATATGCAACGCACCGATGACCTTCACAAGAATACTAAGTCCGATATCAAGACCTTGGAGAGAAACCCAGAAGGGGGCATCGACAAAACCGGAGATAATCTACGCGAGATATCTATCAAACTAACTGACAATGGTCTGATTGCTGATAAGCCGACTGTTGACGATACCGAGACCGGGCTTGGCATCATCAGTTCAAATTCAATCATCGACAGGGCTCCGTCGCCAGCCTCCTCATCGTCCGGTCGGACTGGTTCCGTTTCCTCAAAAGCTTCGAGCACGCCGCGTGTTCAGAGTCCTGATAATAACCAGGAGGCTAGGAGATCACCGCCAATGGTTAAAGAGTGTGCCTATGAGGATAAGAAGATGGAAAGAATGAGGATCCAGGACGAGACTGCGGCTGCTGAATTTTACGCAAATTTCAACCGCGGCAATGGGAACAAGTACCTATACGACGACGACAGGTTCTACAAGTTTCACCTTAACGAGAATCTCGTCGACGAGGCGGCAAGGGATGCGGCTGCAAACGCTGCCGCAGCTCTGGCCGAAGCTGAAGGTGACGAGTTTTTCGCTGGATACAAGATGCTCGATCGTGAAGCCATCCGTAGCGCTCGTGGTACTGTTCGCGGTGTTAAGAACAGAGTTCGAGCCGGCATCGCGACCTTCCTTCAGCAGCCTGCTACCAAGGTGTGTATTCCAACATGAACGGCTTACCACGTATCGTATACGTGGCAGCTACGTCTCCCGAGCAAGGTGGATAACGGTAATCCAATATTCCGTTCCGAGACTTCGTCCTGCGCCTCTTCGATGGTCCTGCGACTTGCTGAGAGGAGAAGATCTCCTTCAAGCTCAATAGTCGAATGCCTCAGGCAGTGGGGGTCATTGAGCGTCTATGTGTATATCTGAATTAGAATTGATGATCGGTAACGAGCCTTTCTCGTCAAACGGTGCTCTGGGAGTCCTGGCTTCGATCTTACTTCCCACTTTGGTTTTTATCCTCTTTTTTTGTAATCATTTTGGAGCTTTCGCGGATGATGGAATCCCAAACGCTGCCGCTGTTCGTGTACGAAGTTCATTTGGCCTTGGGGGTATTTTATTTCCTTGACTGACCGTCGTCCACCATCATAAAGAAAGTGCGTAGCAGACCCACGGAATCCGTGAAATTTATCTGAAAAGTTTTTTTTTCCCCTCTTCTCGTTGCGCCTCTCGCCAAGGATATTAGTAACGGGAATTAACTGGCTTTTTAAAACTTGCGGCATGGCCTTTGGCCTTCTTTCTCTTTGAATAAACATCGAGAAATTTCCTGGCCACTTTTGTAGGTACGTAAATTTGTGAAAAGACTTTGGCTCGTTTTGTCGAAAGTGTCAGACACGGGACTGCAAGAGAAGAGAAAAGATAAAAGACACAGGTGGAAATTTGAAAGATTAACGAAGCGCCAGTAACTGTGCGTCATTTCTGTACCGACCAATTATCTCATTTGTGTATAAAGACTCGGTCACTGAACGTGAGTCAGGCAGTTATTTCAGGGAAAAATTACCCACGTAACTTGTCAAAGTGTACAGTTGTCATAACGGTAATTCATTGATAGAAAGTTTATCGTATAACACTTGATGGTCTCCTTATCTCAGAGTCTCGTCACTGCAGTAGCTATCGACGATAAGATAACCATCCACGCGAATGTGGGGCGGGATTAAAATTCGGATTTTCAAAGGTGAAAACTCAGAATTTTTTCACTACTGACTCAGAGTTTTTCGAAAGATTATTTCCCCTCAAGTCTACGTAGCCAATTTGAAAAACTCCGAATGGAAAAACGCCAAAGATTCAAAATTCCGAATCTCGGAATTCGCGAGATGCAACGTCGTTTATTTCACAACTTTGCCACGAGCTTCCCTTGAATTTGAGGATTTTTGGATTTATTGAGTTTTGAATTTTCGGATCTTTGATTTCCCTGCATTTTGACCTTTCGGAATTTCCAATTTCTGAACTAACGTTTCTAAAAAATCAGAATCGCGTTTCAAATAAATTCGGAATTTACTGTTCTCATTCTTTGCAATTCTGAACTTCAATCCCGCCCCATTTGGATCGAACTCGAAGTTAAGTAAATGAGTAACGAAATTCATGCGTTAATCGGTATCGTACACACAACCGTAGAGAAATCGTTTGGTAAGTGATACACGTTCACCTGCTATTCGCAGTTAGCTGTTTCTCTTTATCGCCTCGCCTTTCCTGCATTCATCGGCACTGGCTCGATTTCAAGCTTTGCATTGCCGGCATTCCGGTTTCGCGCATGCTGTTTCATTTTTAGGGCTGATTCAAGTTTATCACGACACGATTCAACCGAATAGGACAGTTATAGGACCTGAATACCATTTCACATTGTCTCGTGTTTAACTCTAAGTATCGGTCATTAGTCTAGACTTTATGGAGTCCCAAAGTTATCGAAAAGTCTGCATCAACAGTCTGCGACACATCATTCGATAGGCTAAGTACATATTGCCGGTACTGGTTTTATATTGCGTTCGTCTGATCGTCAGAATTCGAAGAGAGAAACTTTCGCCCAAGTTACGCATAAAACTTTTTTATTTAACGAATATCAGACAGTCGCTGCGCGATATATGTTTCTCTCTGGTAAAAGTATTTCTGCCCCCGAGATACATGAATCTTAACGAAGAAAGGTACATACCTACATTCATACGCGCCTTCAGTATACATACCTAAGTATGGATACATTTACATCGAGTGCCTAATTCGCGTGGGAATTCAAGCAAAACTCTCTCTCGAAAAAAAAAAACAAAAAAAAAACAAAAAAAAAAACAAAAAAAAAACTAAACAACCAGTTCTACGATGTATCTACTTTTTTCGCGTCTATAGTCGGCTTTGTTTTGCAAACTCAAAAATATAACAATTACATTTGTGGTTAGGATTTCGAGTAGCTCTTTCTCGCAACTAGCCTCGGGCCGAATATCGCGTTACCAATATTCCCTTGATCAGTCTCGTCACTTTCGTCTAGTCCAAATTGCAGTCGATGCAGATGATTGCCGGTAATTCGAAAGTAACATTGATTCGAATTCAACGATGAATATATGGTTTATTTCATGACATTTGTGAATATGTTTATTGATTACATTCGTGCGATATAGACGTTTTGCAACTCGGCATCAAGAAACTTTGAGTTATTCAACATAGAACGGGAATAATCGTCGGATTATACCATCTCGATGGTATTTCATCGACGATCGGTTATTCAAGCGCGAATAACAATTTCTGCACGACTATCTTTTGAAAATGAGGATTTAATTTCTCGTTAGATTAGCGGTTCGCTAAAACAGCTCTGGTGATCGTATATTTTTGGGATTTCTGAATTGCGCAACTTATTCGAATCGAGTCAATACCATTGATATGCCGATCGCAATCCGAACTCAGGCCTGAACCTAAGAAAACCGGTAGCCAACGAGACGCTTCCGGGTTCTTCGTGTCTCTAACGCAATTTTGCGATTTTCCCTTCTTATCCACCTTGTGTTTGATCTTAATAGATAATTTTCCGATGTAAGGAATCTCCTTTGAAAAATCCGGCGAACTTCTGTTCTATTTATTTCTAAATTGTGGTTGTAATTCCATAATATATGCGTACCTGTCGAGATTAGGCGTTACAGTCTCTCGACCCAGGTTGTTTCTCATCGAAAATGTCGTCTGTATATTCATAATTGAAATCGACGTTGATAAAGATATGTCCCAGCGATTATAATTTAGCCTTGTCTACCCCTACCAATTCCAAAGAGACGTCTGGACCAATAATAAACGCAAATTAGAAGCCGAAGGCTGCCTCTCGCCCGATACACAATGCTTCGCGTAGGTCGGTATCCACCGTTGCTTGTCGGGTCAATTTCACTTCAAAGAATTTCTGACGGATATATTTCATTCTCTTTGACAATCACCGAGCTATAATCGCGCCCTCAAAGTCCCAGTGTTTGTAATTTTATTTTCATTTGGTTTTTTTTTTTGTCTCCTTTGCACGTCTTTTTTTACGCCAAAATTACTCCCTTGACATTCGCCCAGCAAATAATTTTTTATTGATACATCGAATCGTCATACAGTTCGGAATTTGAGTTCAGGGGGTTTTGGCTTCTAAAAAACCAGACTCGGTCTTTTTTTTTTGTCTAAGAGAGAGAAATAAATTGTTTACATAATCCCGCCGTGGCTTAGAGAGGCTGGAGTGCAGCTACACCTTCGATGACGAAGTAAAGAAAGTTTGGACTCGGCGTTTGGTTGGCTGACGAAAAGTTTCACTAAATTCTCGTAAATCTCGGCTACCCACCGCGCCACGTAATATTTCAATATGGATATTTGTCATGCCGGTTATTATTATTATTTCGCATCCCGAAGGAAGGGAGAGAATCCTTCGATCCGCAAAAAGAAAAAAAAAAAAATGAAAGCAAAGAAAGGAATAAAAATTATGGGGACAAACCTTCGGGCCGCTCCTACAAACGCGTTATGAAATTTTAAATCGCGATGAGATAATCGGAGATTGGCAATAACTGCGCAATCCTTGCGTCGCGATATTTGCATAAAGAAAAATTTTCCGTTTGTAGTGAGAAGCGAGAATCGCGGCAAGAGCCGAGAACCGAATGGAAGAACCGTCGAAAAATCTCAAAAAGAAATTTCTAGAAACGATAGAGTTCAGAAGTTGGAAATTCGAAAAGGTCGAAATGCAGCGGGCTCTAAGATCCGAAAGTTCAAAACTCAAAACGTCCAAAAATCCGTAAATTTAAGGGGAGCTCATGACAAAGCTGTGGCCTTTTGGATCTTTAGCTTTCGGAGTTTTGAATCGGAATTTTTCACGTAGACTTCCGGGGGAATAATCGTTCTAAAAAATTGGAATTCTGACCTTTGGCAGCTGTTGAAATTCGGGATTTCAATCCCGCGCCAAAAATATGGCTGCTAACCATTTCCGTTCCGCACGTGCCATAGAAAAAGAGAACCTTGACACTTGTTCTGAAAACGGAAACCACCCGTTGAGCGCGACTTTCTACCGCAGGTTAACGCGAGTTCGTTTGATACGTGAAGTTTCTTGACCCCAAATGAGCATCTTCGGTGTAGGTATGTACATCTTAATTCCCAACTCCACATTCCACGTGACTTTGACTCTTGATTATGGTTCACGCTGCTGATCCTCGTACCCGATTACGAAAATATATCTCGTAACACCTACCGTAACGGATATATCAATGATTTTTCCATTTTTATCCGATGAAAAGTCAGCCAGATATGTCCGAATCGACGAGTTATCCACGGGACAAATCGAGGGGGAAAGAGAAAGCAGGTCAAAGAGCCGCCAGTACCCGGCGACAGACAGCAGATTCAGCCAAGGCAGTAGCTCCTCTCTCTGTTTCTCACCTACCGGTTGTTACCGTATCATTCTTTTTTCATCATCATCCTCATCATCTTCTCCTTCTTCTTCTTTATTTCTCATTCGCCCAGGTATAACAGGTTGAAATGAATTGAGTTTGATCCAAAAATAATTATTTTATCATCGTACAAACTTTCTGCCTTCTATATATACTATATATATTTTCATCTGTTTCTCTACATATACATAGTTTCCCATAGCCAGACTCTCAAACTTATAAGCTCGTCGTTCATCTCGTCTAGACGAATCGCGTAACGTTGAGTAGATTATGAAATAGACAAAAAAATGTGCAGTAAGCTATTTCCTTTTTTATTACAGCAGATACGAAAAAAAAACTAACAAAAAAAAACCAAGAACACATAGTTGAGATCATCAAAATGGGAGGAATGAGGAATCATGACGAGTGTGTGAGTCTGTCAGTTGGCAAAATAGGAGAAAAAGAGAACGAAATCTAGGATCGTATCTCTAGCCCAGGTGTATAGTATGTTCACTGTAATATCTGATTATGTACCAAGAAACGGTGTGTCGTACCAACAACATGCTAATATATATAGTAACACCGACAAACCACGTGGCAGATTTACAGTGTAACTCGATGGCGTTAAACGGTGTTATCTACATCTCATATACCTACTACACATACATATATACGTGTATAATGTTACATATATATAAGAACAAGACCTCGCGCTGTTTAACGATCACGCACGATCCCTATATATAAGCTATACATTTATTTATTTATTTTTTCGATTAGTTTTTTTATCCACGTTTTTTTTGTCGACCAAAGAGCCCGTGGCTCGTGCCTCCAATGTATCCCAGTACGAATACACGCGTATATACGGCATTTGTAATTATGAAGAACGTTGCTTAATTTTCTGATTACGTCAGGGTTCCAAGTAGGTCGTACAATAACGGACGGATTATAAATCTCGGATGAAATGAAGCAGGAATTTTGTTTATTCGTTCATTATTCGATTATTTGATCATATAATTGGTCTCCTGAAGATTCTCGCACTAATTTGAGAAAAAATGTTTGCTGCATTTTTTTATCCGTATGGATTATTATCCACTCTTTCTATTTTTTCCTGGGGGATAATTCGGAATTGGAAACTAGGGGAATGGATTCTCGGAGATCATAGCTCACGAAAGCTTTGAGAGCTTATTAGATAGAGGGAAAAACTCAATCTCGAAGTTTTTTATCTCTCATATATACAGGGTGAGTTTTCTCCGGGGTCTGATCTGGGAGGAGCTTCAACGTGCTGAAGCTCCGCCTTATTCTATTTTGACTGGTTCGCTTCATCATAATACTGTGTGATTATCGAGCAGATACCCTTATCCCCAAATTTGTTTACATCCACACGTATAGCACACCTCGGAAATACAGTCTTATCGCATAAGGTATTATTTTGATAGCGGGATGTAAGCATTGCCACAAGTAGATAATGTTGAAAATTCAATTTATTCAGAAATGAGATCACTCGAACGGCATTCACCATAAATTAAAAGCATGTCAACGTACTCGTCGATAGAATAATTTGCCATATTTTGCTTCAGAATTATTGCTGTGCTAGTGCTTGAAGAGACTGTGAACGACTAGTTACTGGCAAGGTATTTGTGGCAATGCTTACATCCCGCTATCAAAATAATACCTTATGCGATAAGACTGTATTTCCGAGGTGTGCTATACGTGTGGATGTAAACAAATTTGGGGATAAGGGTATCTGCTCGATAATCACACAGTATTATGATGAAGCGAACCAGTCAAAATAGAATAAGGCGGAGCTTCAGCACGTTGAAGCTCCTCCCAGATCAGACCCCGGAGAAAACTCACCCTGTATACGCACCTACCTTACTACCTGACTGGAATTATTACCTACATCACTCGGTCTAACAACGTCCTTGCTCGTTACATTCCATTTCGGCAATTTTATCATCAACTCACTACGCCTCTAGCTACCTGGTGCTTCGTTATAACGTGGTTTTATCCACGCTTATACGAATATTAGGACTTAGTCCAGGTGAGAACAGGCTTTGTTTCAGATATTTACACATTTTCACAGCGTCTTTGGTTCAACAAGAAATTCATGGGATTGAAGTTTATAACGTTAATGTAACAGCAATATTTGGACAAATTCACTATTTCGTGACTCAAGCGTTGTTAGAGTGTCAAAATGAACGAGAACGAGGTATTTTCTTTACTCCAGGAAATCATGCACTATATTTTGGTGTTTTTGAACCATTCAATTGATCACCAAGTGAAAAATTTTCTTCTGATCACGTTGTTGTATTGACTTTACGAACTGCAATTTCATAAAAATTCAGTCTATTCCGCAGTCATTTTATCCTGTCGTTAATTTCTCTGTCGGTCGACAATTGATTCGGAAAAATTTCAAAAGAAATTAGCGTTTGTCAGATCATTACATTTGCCATCATCCAGAAAAATCGAAGATTGTTGTCAATAAAACTGGGAAAAACAAAGAAAAAGTGAAAATATCGTCTATAAAATCGCTGGGCCTATTCCCATCGAGGTATTCTTGTAATAAAATGAGGGAAATTATCGACGAAATTTTCCGATTTTCAAATCGTTATGGTTTTGGCTGATTGAAAATTCGGTTAATTCGGGTTTTTACGGTAGCCAGGTGAATCGGATGGTTACGGTTTCTACTTCCGTGTATATACCGCAGCCCAGCGTAAAGTATAAAGTAAAGTTTGTCGAATCGAGAAAACAGGGCTGATTATATTCTCGTTACGAAATGCCGCGGAGTAATGATCTCCGCGGATATATCTAGATATATCCTGCTGCATATACCCCACACTCTCCTTGCATGAGGTCCGATGCAATTCTGCAAATTGCGTTGCTCAATGTCTCGAGTCTTCGACTATAATCCTCAATTACTAAACACGGTAGACTTGTAGCTATCGTATCTACACCTGTGCAAAGGCGAACGATACGTCATGCGTGAAATTAGTTTACTTTTAACAAATACGTGTTTTCGATCAAACGGACCCCGTCTGTTCGATCACACTCGCTGCAA
This sequence comes from Ametastegia equiseti, assembly GCA_963989295.1. Classification (NCBI taxonomy): domain Eukaryota; kingdom Metazoa; phylum Arthropoda; class Insecta; order Hymenoptera; family Tenthredinidae; genus Ametastegia; species Ametastegia equiseti. The sequence goes on along the minus strand of OZ022397.1, from coordinate 15,664,575 downwards.
TTGTCCGCAACTAACAATTACTGGTTGGATCGACTACTGTGTCATTTCTAATTGTAAGGCTTAGAAATCTCGTGTGATTTTGAAGGCATAAATGATGCTGAACCGGGCGTGGAAACCAGACGTTATTTCCACAGCGTTTATAATAATTATTCTCCAACTGGGTACCGACGGTGAACAGACCGCTTTGTTTCACCTCTTCTTTGTGTCTTTGCAATGTCCAACCTTCGTGGCAAAGGGAACAATCGATACGGTATAAGCTTTGTGCCTTTGCTTCATGTACGATGGTCTGGACGGGGTGAGAATATCCCGAAATTTACGCGAAATTGAACACATGACGTCAAAAAATATAAAACCAGACGTAGGTTTACGTCATGCGGTTTTCCTACCACAATTTCTGCGTGTGAAGGCCGTTTTCAGGAAGTTGGAGGATAAATCTCTTTTAGAATTCATTCGAAATTGCGTTCAGGATGATGATGATGATGATGATGTTGATGGCGGGCTCAGGACAGAGTCAGACGGCCTTATAATTAGAGGAGCGAATTGCATCACGCGTGGTTACGATATCCCTTTTACTTAATTACACTTTTACCTACAATTATGACAGAAACAATTCAGGGATTGCGTGGATCGAGTCCTATTAGAACTGCCACTGTGACACCTTGGTGGTTGCCTAAACTTGGAATAAAGAACATGGGTCAGATGAAGTTCCACCATGAAAATCGAAACCAACTACCGATCAGCATTCATCAATTCCAACTACGACAAATCGACAGTTCAGACAACCCCTTAGATCTCTAGCAAAGATCAAGAATGCATGTTGAAGGATCATCCGATTGAATCTGACGATTTTGATCCAATGTATCATTTGTTTTTTTCACCGTGAGCTAGCTTCGCTCTGGCTACCTATGGCGCCAGTAGCAGCAATTAGCTCTAAAGATCGTTAACCCGCGAAGAGAGAGAAGTGAGCTTAATTTCACTGGAAACAAGGCTATACTGCAATGGCAGGAGAGAAAGACAGAAAGAGATACAATTAAGACCAAACAATAGAGCAGCTTCCTCAAGTGGAGATATTTAACTGCAACGTTAGATTAAACGGCAAGAAGTGCTAATGGCAGGTGTAGTAGGTTGTACCTTATATACCCGGCACACCGCCAGAACACCACTTCTAAAGACTACACTGCAATATGCTTCAGCCTTGAGCAGTAGCGGTAAATTCCGGTCAGTGGGCAACCTGATCTGCCGTAGCGTTACCCCAGTTGTGGAGAAATCGACGTTTACGAACCTTAAGTCCCCCGCTGGCTTATTGTCGGTTAGTGTCCTTCATTCAAGATAACAGTCAGTCGTACACTGATAGCTGATAACCCTTTCCGGGATCTGCACTGATGAATCACACTGTCGTACAATACTGCTCTTCAATCATACGTGTGTGATTCACACGGCAAATCTACTTGGTGCCGGATAAAAGTGTACGACTTCAGATAGGCGAGGTGCAGAGGTGAGGATTAATGGTATCAGAAGAAGCCGAGGTTTCTTCTAGAGATAGAAAAACTTCCGAGTTGGAAAGAGGAGTCGGGTACTGTTTTTGTAGCGATGAATCCTTGCACTCGTTTTTTTTCTCCTTTTGGGATTGTTTCGCACAATTATAGGCTGGGTCAGTGATGTTGTTAGAGGCATAGTCAGCCCCACTTCTATATCCATGATCCGCAATCTCTTCGAGAGCAGTTCTGAACGATTGATTCAGTTACAGGTCTAGAAAGTGCTGTTCAAAGGCACACAGCCTTTCTCAGTCCCCTAAACACCGATGGCGTGTCTCTAAAGTGACCATAAACGGTACAGTGCACTACGATGAGTACAACTTCAGCGTTCCAAAGCCTAACTGAAAGATGAGAGATCTGTTAGTTCCAGGGTCGAAGTTGCATGTTTGTGAATATCGATTCATGTGGATTTCGCAATCTTTTCATAAAGTATGAGGTATGCACGGCGAATATGAGAAGTACAATTTTTTACGGACTCAACTACTTCCGGTGATTAGCCAAAACGCAGATCGATTTCGGTAGGGTCTTCCTCTTTTATCTCTTCTTCTTTTTTTCTGGTTTTATCGATCGCTCAGTTTATATCAGCCCAATTTAAATCTCGAGGTAAAATGGAAGGCCGTTAACTCAACGAGGCAAGGATTTATAAGTACGCAGCCGGAGAGCTAGACGCTCGGGTGAATCAATGGCTCTTGGAAGTTTTCCGCCGGTTACAGTCTCTCTGCAGCTTTGAAATTTTTACCTTAACCGTAGGTAGTACCTCGTCGGTGCCCATCATCGCGTTAGATGTTCAAATCGACCGTAATTCAAGAAGAGTCTCGAATTCTCACTGGCTGAACAAATTCTAGCCATTTACCTGCCCGGCATTTCTCCTCGTCCTTCTCACCCTATTTTCCACGACCAAATGTCCTCTCGTTAACCCACAGGACACGAATCTGAGGTAATCCAAAACCATCAAAGCCTAGCAGCTCTGCAGAAGACCCTCACCTAAACCTCAACCGCCCAATGGCTGCAGGCCGTTCGCCAAATCGTACATTATTCCGCGATTCCATCTTCGAAGCAAATCGCAAACAATCATCAACAGCTTTGCATAAAGGAGCTCGATGTCAGCAGTAAGTGGTCGAGATTGATTAGGTTCGCTAAAATTAGATTACCGAAAGAGAATCTTTTGGTTTTCTTCGCAGGATGAGACACCTTGAAAATAAACAAAAAGTCTGAGTGAAAAACGAACGATGTACATACATACAATAGGTACAATCATTGAGTGGATTTGCCGCGAGGTTTAATTACCCTCAAGGTTCCCCGTGGGTAATAAAAAGAAGATGTTTCTTCCATTCGATCGAAAGCCACACCTATAACAGAACGATTCGCGACTTGACTGCGTTCCAATACATGTGCAGAAAAAAAAAAAAAAATGTTCGGTTGTTTTTTTCTTCAACGCATTGGAATTAGACCGCAAAGCCTAGGACAAGAGAAACAGCATGCCACGCGACTGACAATTGTCCTATTGGTGTATATCGATCGCGTTCTTGAGAACCGTTACCGTATTCCTGGTTCTACGTGTATTGCATGAGTCGGTATAATACGTAAGTGTATACGAGTAATTGAGTATCAACGCGATCAGGCCGGAGAGAGACAGTTATGAAAATCGGTTTGCGGTAAAGGCTCGCCTCAAGCAGGTGAATAATATATCTCACCAGGCATACTGCAGCAGGTTGGTAGGAATAGGCGTATGGCCACTAACCTGCCTTATACTATATTCGCAATGGCATGCCATGCCGTGCTATGTTATGTTACGCTATGCCATACCATGCCATGCCATGCCATGCCATGCTATGCTATGCCATGCCGCGCACTCTTGTACTCAGTGAAAGTTAATTTAACAAAATCATGATCTCTCTGTGGGACCAGGTTACGTAAATCGACAAGAAAATATTAGAAGCTTGCTGCTTGAGCTGCCCGTGGCTGAATTCTTTTGCGTAACGCCATTAATCCCCCGATCTACGTATTATATACCTATGTGTGTGAATTTATCTCGTCACAATACAGGCACAATACGTATGGGCTGGTCCACCGATTGTCTCTAAATCTGCAATCAAGCTGATTGTTAGCGTGACTCTTTTTTGATCAGCTCACTGGAGTATCTCCATTTTGTCAATGTGCCTGTGAAAATAATGGCATACGAACGTAACATGATCGTAGTCAACTGTTTCGAATCAAATGTAGCTGTCAAAACAATCAGGACGTCGGATTTCATGAAATCCGAGTTGGAAAATGTCGAGAAAACGTGTGTTCCTCAGGCTTCTTGAGGATCTACTCTGAATCAATTTCATATTTGAAGAAGACCAGTTTCCTTCCAAAAAAAAAAAACAACAAAAAAATCATGGATCGCTTATCTTTTCTCGGTGATAAGGACAAGATGATAATTCCAATTTGCCAGTGAATATGGTCAGAGTTAAAATACTCTGCACCTTGTTACTCATGAACGGTAAGACCCAGAGATTTGAAACTTGGTGGACTTCTACGTCTTGGGACTCACTGTAAGGTGTGAGAATTTTAGAAGAATCGGAATCCTGGATCCGGTTTTATCGGTGAAAATAAAACTCTTTGCCATCTGACCGACCATTAAATCCTTTTGGTTGGGTCAAGGATGCTTTGGCAGTAATAGCTGTTCAAAAACACGTGGCTATTCATGTACCAAGTTGATATGCGCGAGGTAAATGAGCCCTGAAGCAAAGTTTGAGGGTTTAAGCATTTTGGGGGTTGTGTAGATGAGCGTAGTTGCGGTTATCATAGAAACTTTGGGCGTCAATGTCAGTACAGTGTTTTCCCCGAAGCTGTACTAGGTACGTCCGTTTGTCCAGGGAGTTGGCTAATGTAAAATCGAGTCACAGTTTAACATTTTTCAAAACGCTCCCGGCTTATCCATTATGCATTAGAACGTACACAGGGTAGACAGACTCATTTGGTATACGGAGTAGACTGAAGGCGCGGATTTTATGCATCTACCTTTCTGCGAAACATCCAGCGGACTGTATCAACCCCGTATTCAACCAACTTCTAATTCACCCTCGTATATACCCTAAGCAAAACTCGATAATCCTCTACCAGGCCATACCCACAATCGAGATGGTCATATTTCACGTCGGTGTCCTTATAATCCTCTCAATCTTCTCTGAAAGCTCAGGGTCGTTCAGATTGTCCGGTCGCTTGTGAATGTTAACATGTTGGTGATATTTTTTATTCGTTATTGCGCGCATTGACACATCCTTTTCGGAACATATTTATATATATTTTTGTCCCCAATACCTCTGACCTCGGTCTTATTTTTTTCAGAATTACAAAATGAAGGACGCCGGTAAGGTTGTCGTCTACACAACGACGATGGGCATAGTTCGCGAGACTTACTACGCCTGCACAAAAGTCAAACAGATACTTAGGACTCACATGGTCAAGTACGAAGACCGGGACATGTTCATGAGCACGGAATACCAGAAGGAACTTCGGGATCGTATTCAAACCACCACCATTCAGGTCCCCCAGCTATTTATCGATGGTCAATATATCGGGGTAGGTACAAACGCAACTCAATACTAAATCGTTTTTACTTCTCGTCACGTAGGGGATGAAAAAGTATTGCTTTCGTGTCAAGAACGACTCGAGCCGCAATATCCAAAATTTTCATCTCTTCGACCCTTCAGCCGACTCCATATACGATTCTGAACATGGAATTGGTATTTTCGAAATGAATGATATGCATGGGTGTCTGGAAAATGACTTATGACCGAAAAATTTGGAACATTGCTTAGGATTACAGCTTGTGCCTTGACGATAAAAAATCGCCATGACTCATTAGGATTGACCAGCTGGTTTGGCCGAATTACAAATTCATATAGAGTTTGAATTAAACGGACAATAAAGAAGAGAAAAAAAATAATTGAAGGTGATGAAAAGTCCAGTTGACAGCTCAGTTAACTGATTTGTCTTTTCTTTGAAATGGATTTCGCGGTTTCCTGAATCAATTTGCGTGTAGAATCCTTACGTAAAGAAGGAAAGGAAGAAGAAAACTGAAGAAAAAAAAGCCCTCGATTTACTGAACTCAATTACGGGACACCTACGCGAAGTGCGAAAGCGTTCGAGCCCACTGCGTGGGTTAAAATCTGTTTTAATTATCTCACTTCCAGGCTAGGTGGTTATCCAACACTGGTTAGAAGCCGGGTTATTTTACACCATATTGATTCGAAGTTCATGTCGAACAAATCAAATACACTCTCACGAATCACATCAAAACACGTTTAAGATGCGATACTCTTGCACGATTTGTTATTTATTTCTCTAATTACAGTCTGGATTTTGTTCCGAATCGAAATATTAATTGCCAGAGATCTATCTCGAGATTCGTTCATTCATTAAATCATTCATTCATTCTTATTTATTTATTTATTTATTTATTTATTTATTTATTTATTTGTTGAATTCTCATTGCGAGCGTGCAGCAGCGTGACCTTGAGCACGTGGGTGGATAAATATACGAACACCCTCACGTGGCACCCTATACTCCGTTCATCACGTGACCAGCTGTACCTGATGGCAGCTTCCACGCCGACTACTGCAAAAGACACATTGACACGTTCGACCTTCACGGGGTACGCCTACATTGGCAATAAGCGAAAGCTTTTCGCCCCCTCATGCCATGGATTGCCGCTTATTTCGAACATGTGATTGGAATGTGAGTTGTTGCGAAAGTGCGTGGACAGAACTGCGTTCGAGATGTTACTTCATTATCTTGATACCACTACTACCGGCAGTCGGATTACTCAACAGATTTAATCACACCTGTCGTCAAAGTTGCAGCATCTCTTATACCTATATGCACGCGAGAAATGTCAAACTCGGCTTCAGATTACTGGTTGAAATCAAATTCTGCGGAATTCAGAAGTCTGAAGTACTTTGAGGGGACCAAGTGTCTTCGGGTTGGAAGACTTGAACATGGTCAAAAAGCGATTCCTTTCTTCAGCAGTTTTCGTAATCGTCTATCTTTTCCAAATTCCTAAAGTACGAATTTCGCAGCATCGTTCGTCCTGTGAAGACTTCTCCATAGGTCGAAAGATCGTTCGGAAAACGTGACGTCGAGAATTGAGTCTGGGAAATTTAATTGAGACCATTTTTATGGGGATATGATTAATTTTCCAAGAATTGAACAGTTTTTTGTCAGTAATTTCCTAATGACTTGGTCCAAGAGTGACATTTTCTGATTTTTCACACTCAATTCATGACCAGGGTTGTTCCGAAGGAACTTTCATCTGGAGAAGGAGAGTAGAAACGCTTTGATCAAAAGAACGTGAAATGACCTTTCAACGGAAAACCGAATTGGCTTCGAAATACGTGATTAATTTTTCCAACTGGCTCATTGTCACGGTCGTATTCCAAAGTACAGGAACGTGACTCAACGTATGCGTGTACATCGCATGCACAAGTGAAGTGCTATTAAGCGTTATTACATCGTAGACTTGGGGCCATGTTACTGATTTCTTAATTACTATAGACGAAGTGCTTATTACTTGTTGCGTATAGGAAGCAAACGCGAATGAAAAATATATGAAGGGAAAAAAATGAAATGAAAATGAGACACCGCGGTCACACGATCTCGTATTTTCTCATAGTACGATCGTGAGAACTGGGGGGGCGGACGTGTGTGATGGATATGTGAACCCGAACTTCGGGACAGGGTTGGTTTACGAGTATAACGTATATATATATTTGCCAAAGGATTAGCCAATTATCAGTAATCGAAGACCCTATTGGATTTTGACGAATTTCACTCCGTCTGGAGTTTGGACGCAACGTTCTGGAATTTATTAACGCGTCGCAGCTCTCGACTCTACGTCGTTGAGATTAAGTATTGAAGTTCCTCAGGCGGTTAAAACTTCCATATGACGTAGCTCAGGCTTAATACACACTCAGGGTAAATATACACACACCTCACCTGCGCATTATCATTTACAATATACGTCTGTGTTCATCGCACATATTGATATATCGTAAGAGTTGTGTGTCTTGCAAATCAGCCGTTGCGCAATATCCAGAGATACGTATGGCAAACCGGTGCTAAAAATTGTACAGACTTTTTCGAGGTATAGAATTCCCTCGGGTTTATCATACGTATACGTGATTTTTTTACCTCTTCTATTTCACACACGTATGACTTTGGAATACAGTTTCGCGATTTTGAACGTTGCTTAAAAGATCGCTAATCAAACCCGCGACTTCTGATGATGATCTAGAGTGATTGATCATCATATCTTCCAACTGCTTATAACGATAATCCTAAGCTCGAACTCGGATTCTAAATTGATCAAAAGGAAACCTATAGTCGCGACTGATTGCGCTAATTAAAAATCACTGATCGCCGCACTCGAAACGGTGCGAATTAAAATTAACAAGAATTATAAGAATTGGTAAAAATTTAATTTACAGTCGCTGGTGAAACCAGTTGGTATATTTTTATCCAGCAGACCAAGATCGAAAATTTTTCAACAGTTGGAACAGAAGGACGTGTACATATATGTGAATGGGACACGTTCCTTTGCCTGCAGACACAAGAATTTTCAATACTATATGTGTACCTATATACTTAGATGTGTGTCGAGCCTGGAGACCAGGTATATAGGCAGATAGATATTCGAATAAATATACAAGTGAAATGTCAAGCCATTTGATCCAAGGCCGTTGGCGAGAGGTGAGGCCGAGACTGCCACCTAGAACAACTTCTTCGTTTGCTATGTGTACATATAGGAATAAAGCTCGCACACGGATCTAGTCACGAAAGCCTCGATGCATGTAGATTCACGTGTGTGTTACCCACACCTGCTAACTGGCATCTATAAAAGGCTGCATTCCAATTCAACTGCGTCAGATTATAATTATTTTACACCACTCAGCAGATTTGAAAAACCGATGTATGTACGTACGATGTGCCGCATTGTCTGGAAGATGAGCCATTTGGCATCTTTGAAAAGCTTCTTCGGATTATGCGCAGGTTTTCTGCAAAAATTGTTCATCACACCTGCTTTGAAAAGTAAAAAACAGAAACTTCATACATAGTTCTGTAATTGGTTCCTATGTTTGGCCTGGAAGAAAATTGGAATTTTGCCATTTTTGCGACTCTCAATGTTTCACACAGCCGGTTCATCATTTCGACAAGCCTCTTTTTACTGAAATCATATTATTCAGAAAATAGTACTGATTTGAGTGGTGAGCTAAATTCTAATTTCGATAATCAAAGTATACCTCTGAGCTTCAGATCATCAGGATTCTGTATACCAACGTGAATTAGACGGGATTTGTTTGTGGGAATCTAGAAGAGCTATAGATGTTTCGTTATGGGAATGTAAATTTATCGCAAAATTATATCGTCTGAGACTAATACGAGGCAAGATACGAAAGTTGGTAGGTTGTGTCGATTTTTATTTCTTTTGCAAATTTTTATCAAGGACGGTTGTGGCGAAGGTAATTCGATTACGCATACATTATAACTTTAGGCTTCGCGGAGAAGCCCAGATCTTAATTTCAGCCCTTCCTGAAAAGGTGATATTAAATTTTTGTGCCAGACAGTGCCGGGCGCAGCAGCCTCGTGATAAAATTTCATCGCTTTAGCAATATTTTGCATAAAAAATGTAAACCCGGTGATCGTGTTGATTGGCATTAACACTGCCCGTATATTTTCATCCTTTTTCTGTAAAAAAAAAAATGAAGATGAAGGAAAAAATAGTCAAGAAATCAATAAATTATCACGCCAAACTGCACAAAATAAGCTGAATGCGAAAAATACACCGCATACTGATTAGATCATCAAACCACGCTCTATGACCACGACTTACTTCATCGAGACTCGCGGCACAGGGCTTTTCATTGCCAAAGAAGAAGAAGAACGAAAAAAAAATGAGATAAACATATTCCAGCAACAGGTGGATTAGCACTTTCTCGAGACTAGGAAGCACTTAACCGAATGCAAAAATAGTAGAAATTTTGAAAATGTCTTTTACGTGTTAATTGATCGCGATTACCAAAACCTGTCGATTTCGGATCTCGGGCTAATCGTAAGTCGTTCGAGCATAGGAATGATCATCATATTAGCGGTGTTTATATATCTTGCTTATGAAGTTGGACTTCTTATCTGGATTTCATATCTGGCATTTTGAATGGCATTCGATAGGCAATCCGAGAGTCGAGTGATATGACGAGGAGAGTGTTATCGGTATATATATATTTTTTTTCTCCGCAGATACAATTCATGGATTAAAGTTGTCTTTCAATCTTTGAAAATAATCAAAAATTCATTTTTTTTTCTTTTCAGGATGCTGAAGTGGTCGAGAGGCTCAACGAGTCCGGAGAACTGCGACGCATGCTCAAGCCTTACAAGGTGAGTCCTGAACGTCACACGGTAAATAATGGCGATAAGAAAGCCCGTGAGAATATCTAGGAGCAGATTATTTTCTATTCCTCGAAACTCGGTCTTCTTTTATTTTTATTTGTTTTTTTTTCATCGTTTTTTACTTCCGCTACTTTGGTTTCGCCAAAGATGAATTCATTACTTTCGCAGAGAGAAATTGCAAATTAAAATTACTGACAAATTCTTTTTAATATCACGCAAATAATTACTAAGGCATACATTAGTGGCGGTAATAAAAAAGTTTTATAACTCGACCATCCGATGAGACCGATGATACTTTCTAATCTGATTATTTTAACGCCGATGTCGTTTTTTGGAATTTGAAAATTAATTATCTTCTGAAGCTCCCGGGCGATCCCTTAATGTCTCGAGTAGTTAAAAGCGATCAAAACATCCCTACCATTTCCGTAATCGGAATTGGCATCTTTCGTCACCTGCAATTAGGCTCGCGTCAAGCTACAGGTGTATAGAGAGTAGGAGAGAGCCGGTATTTCCACCTCGTACCGTCATAAAAAAAAACTGACTAATAATTTTTGTCGGTTTTTTTTTTTCATTCATGCCTGATCCTTTTTTTGTTGGTGGGTAAAAGCGGGCTCTACGAATCATTAATTCATGTCCGAAGTGAAAAATGGGCTTTTCTTTCAACCGGTAATACTTACGAAACTCGTTTTTGGTCCACATGTTAGTCCAGCCGTTACTGCACGATCGAAATCCGGGCAGTAAGGAAGGAAAGTTTTGGAAATTTGTTGCAAATTGAGGAAATATGAATGTTCGAAAGGTTATTCTATGACTCGGAAATTGTTATGGAAAAGAGATTCTGTTTAGTTTTCTATATATTTGCGTTGATGTTTGAATTTGCATCGGAATTTACGTGACGCTTTTGTATAGCTATAGGCACGGCCGTGGCCGGTCCTTACGCAATAAATCACTGCTCAATCTTTTAAGAGGCCATTATTTCGCCCGGAGCCAAGGAACAGCCTCCGAATGTCCCGCGAGTGGCTGAGGAATGAATAAAAGCTACGCGATGCTAAACGTGGCTAATAAATATCCCGCATACATGGATAATACACACGGATGTGGCTGAGGAAATGGGGCGGGATCGAAAAACTGCGGAAGGTCGAAATTCGGAATTTTTATACTACCGATTCAGAGTTTTTCGAAAGATTATTTCCCCGAAAGTCTATGTAGTCAATTTGAAAATTCCGAATGAAAAAACACCGAAGGTTCAAAATTTCGAAAGTTTTCATGAGCTTCCCTTAAATTGGCGGATCTTTGGACTTTCTGAGTTTTTAACTCTCTGCATTTCGACCTTTCGGTATTTTCAATTTCTGGACTCTAACGTTTTTAGAAACTCAGAATCGCGTCTGAAATAAATTCGGAATTTTGACCATTCGGATCTTTTGGAATCCGGAACTTCAATGACGCCTCACGGAAATAGAAAATCTACACACGTCCGGATATCACGTCGCATTTCAGAATATCACGACCTTTGAATCACTTCCGATAGTCATTCGCGCCTGTTCTTTGCGTCACGAGTCAAAGATCAACGTATTCAACGCGATTTTTTCAATACGAGAAAATTCTCATGAAAACCGGTTCCTAGACTTGGCATTTTTTTCTTCTTCCAATCAATCATTCAGTGCTTTTCAAGTCTTCCGACAAATCGTACATGCGTATAACAATTGTATACGAACCTCGTAAAAGAATAGGAATCTTTTTGCAGAAACACGGCTCGCTTCTTTTACAATCACAGCTTAGTTCAGCTTAGCTTATAACTATCGGGTTAGGCTAGGTTGTGGCGAACACAAGGTTGTACAATCCTTTCACTTTTATCTCCCGCTATCTAACTTACTTACTTACTTACTTACTTACTTACTTACCCCCTCCACGAATCCACGCAGGACTCTTTCTTTACACCGTTCAGAATTTCAAGTATTTTTATATCTGTAACCCATTACCCATATACCAAGATGCTATCAGATCCTTGTGCCCAGACGCATAGACGTCGATTCGTGTACTTCCACCTGGTTGTCCGGTAATTGCAATAAGAGGTCGTTACACCGGGACCAACCACCGGCCCTCCTCCAAATTCTAATATAGGTACAGTTGGTCTAGTTTCAGTAAACCGTAACGCTCTGGTAACGTTCTGGCTATTTCATTCCCGGACCGTTGCTTTCGTACGTTATACTGTCCACGTGCGCGATAGAATACTACGCGGTTATGTTTAATACGTTTAAGTATTCATAAACGTACGTTGAACGTAATAGTCATTTTTTATCCGACCATATCTCGAGAACGAGTCAACCGATTTTTATGATTATAGTCTTAAACGTTGCGGTTTTTCATCGCTTAGGCCTGGTCAAATTTTCGATTTTATCGATTGAGTAGTTTTCGAGTTATTCAAAGAACAAAATACTGACGAGGATATTGATCCGGGTTTTTTTTTTTTTTTGGGTCAGAATTTTCGAAATTGATTGATTTTCGTTTCTGTCTCGTACCTATACCCACGCTCATTCAACTTAACGATGATTTTTCTAATTACAGAGTCCAGACGCGTGTACAACTTGCCAGATTTGCGGAGGGTATCGCCTTCTTCCATGCTCCGTCTGCAATGGTAGCAAAAAGTCAGTACACCGCAACGACTTTACGACGGAGTTCGTCGCGCTCAAGTGCATGAACTGCGACGAAGTCGGTCTCGTACGTTGCCCACATTGCTGACTATATACCTAGATAAATACATACATACATACATACCTAAACATACATATAATACCTACCTGCTCAAACTAGAATCAACTGAACCCTATACTGTACCTATACCTTGTCAACTCACCAACTATCATATACCCGATCTATCCTATACATATAGGTGTGTCAAGGTATATTGTGTATTGTGTATTGTGTATTTATACATCGAATGAATATTATTATATGTATACATGATTATTATTTAAGGTATAAAGTGCTATACGTATACAAAAGTATCATTATTGTTACGCTATATGAAAGAGTATATAGGTATATATATATATATATATATATATATATATATATATAATATAATATATATATGTGACTAACGCATATAATACCTATACATATGATATGCAGCTAGGGATATTATATGTACGTAAATGTTGGAGTACGTAACTAATTGACGGGAGGGATAACGAGCGTCCGCGCCAGTCCGTAATTAGCTATAATATTATCATATATCTATATCGATCCGTATGCGATAGAGAATGATTTTTAAATTGACACTGTACAATATCGATCAATAAAATATATACTTTTTTTATAATTCATCTTGAGAGTGTCCAGTATGTGTATATGAATCTTCTTTAAAGTTCACTAATTACAACAAAATACAAGATTCGTTAAAACGATCAGAAAATATCTAGTTATGAAATTTTTTGGTGGGGTTCAAAATATCAAAAGAGCAAAATTTCTAAAGGCCAGAAGTACAAATAATGTTGAAATATAGCGATCGTTCAAAATATCAAAAGACTGTATTGAAGAAAGGCTTTGAAGCAGTACTGAAAAAAACTAGATATACATTTTACCTGTTTCATTGCTATTTTATTATATTCGAATTACTAAAATTCCAAATTTTTGTCATTTTGAAGGAATATTTACCTGCACCCAAAATTTGAATCCTCTAACGAGGTATGATGGGCTGAAGGCGCGCATTTGAAAAGATGCGCGAACCTCGTGGATCGAAGATGCGAGCTGGTGTAGTTTCGCCAGGCTAAAAGCAAGCCTGATGAAACGACTAGGTATATAATGTATATTGGTAAACATGTCTACCTGTATACATATATGTATACTTATAATATACTGTCATAGGTATGTGCCAGGCACGGACAACACATGGACGAGTTGAAAATAGACATCGTAAAGAAACGACGAGTTGCAAAGTCCAGTTGTCAAGTACCTAAGCACGCGCCGTGGCCACGTAACGTATCTTAGTATGTTATATGGTTACTTTTTTACTGTCTAGAAGATACTAAACAATATACATGTATAAATTTATATACGACGCGGTGACCACCTGCGAAGTTGAGGAACAGCTATACGTCGTTCAAAAGTATTAGCCAAAGGACGACGACGAAGATGAAGATACTTTGGACCGAAAGTGCCAACATCCTTCCTTTCATCCCTTGTATAGGATCTATGTGAGTCGATCATGGTGTATACTATGTATGGAATCCGAACAAATCAAGACAAAGCAGGAAAATCCTCCCCTCCTGCTCTACCTGCTGCCTAAGCCCATTTTTCTACCGTTTTTTCAACACCCGAGGAAATGATGTTTTGATATTTCCGAGAGAGAGAGAGAGAAAAAAAAAAAAAAAAACAGATAAGAAAAGAAGAGAAAAACCGACGCATTGAATGTTTGGGTTATATAGCTTCCTTCCTCAGCGGTGTAAAGCAGATATACCGGATCCAGATATCCATCACGTTCCTACATCATGATCGATCACCTGGAAATTGGGATGTTTTCTCCTTTTTTTTCCCCTCTTTTTTTATTTTTCTTTCTCCTTTTTCTCAAGGTTTGAGGTGTCAGGTAAGGAGAAATGTTTCCAGAAAAAAGGAGGATTGAGGATTGAGAAAGGCGGCCCGGGGTGTCCAGCTGATAAATGATTCTTATAATTTTTCTAGAATCATCGAGACAATCAATCGTAAGTATTTTTGCGAGTTCTTTTTTTTTTTTTTGAGAGAGAGATATGCGAAATTCAAAGACGCGGTAACGTCGGACGTGAATCATCGGTTCCGAATCTACAAGATGCGAAACTGTTGACTCAGGTGCCAGCGTCAGGTTAAATAGCAAATACATATCTTTCGAGGCTGACAGAAGCTTCGAATCGTATTTCATCCGAAAATCGTTGAATATAAATTCAGCATTCACCGCGATCTATTTCCTGAATCTTCCATTTCACGAAAACGTGGTTCAAAAAGGCCAGTTTTTCTTGTATCACGCAAATTTTTCCAATCACTTGTTCGCCAAATTATCTTCCTCACATCCGAAGCTCTAAATGATACCCTGAGCGATCTATCATATAACATAACAGCCCGTTGACGTGAAAACCGTCGTCTGAGAACCGTGAGGTATAAATTTCTATGGGAGGAACAGACAACAAAGGCTGTGAGGTTTGCCTGGATTGAATACACTGATTGTTAGTGAGAGAAGACGGAAATTATCGGCATATACTCGTCATGCCATTCATCTGATACTCAATACCATCCTCGAGTTTCGCAAAATCATTTCATCTTCAAACTGCTCGAACTGTGAGGATGGCGGAAAGTTTGACCGGAGCTGCAAATTGCAGTACCCTAGCTGCATACGAATAACTACTGGCACTTCTCTTCATCTCCGATGCTGCATGCGGAATTATATCGGGAAGGTAATAACCGTTAACTTTTATATCCCAAGCCTCTGACAATTGGCAAAAAAAGAAGAAAAAAAAAAAAAAAAAGGAAAAAGGCGAGAAGAGGGGAAAAAACTAGAGCAAATAGGAAAAAATGAAAGATCCAAAGCATTCCAAGCCTAATTATATGCCACATTCGATGTGGCAGACACTTATACGAGTAATGGCAATATTTTGGCAAGCTAGAGATTGCCTTGTGTAAAATAAAAGGCAGTTTTCGTATAACACGTATTCCGAGCCCAGACGATCACCTTCGAACGTCATTGAATAACGTCTACGAAATGATCGCGGGATATAAATGATGGGTGTATGTGCACGTATACGTGTTATTTTAACGTACTAGATCGTGAGGTTTTTATTCAATCGCCAATCCGTCACTGTCTGTCAATGGAATCAATGTACACACAGCGACTCAACTTTGGCGAATTTTATTCTTTTTTTTTTCATTTTTTTTTTCTTTTTATGGTGATATCGATCCTCGATGTATGAAGACGCGTATTCTGGAATCGTGTATCTACATTTGGGTGACATCCAGCTAGGTGTATATCTAGACGGGAAAAACGCGTTGATTTATTCCCGGTATCTCCTTATTTTTGCATGTACGCAAATTTAGGAGAAGAAGAAGAAGAAGAAGAGAAACTTTTGGTCCTAGTACCTTTGGGCCGATATTTGAATAAGTTTGATTCTTGTACCCGAGTTGGGAAATGGAGAGTTTCGTATACGATTGATGTTTTTCAAGATCTTTCAGCCCTTTGCATGACTGTGTATATCAAGTAGTAGTTATAGAGTTCCAAGTGTCCGGAATGGGTAGATATCTTCCACTTCTGGTTAAAGCCCCCCATGGAAAGAGAACGTTTCTCTAACAGCCAGAGCAATAATATTACGGTGCTTTCTGCAGCTGCTGCAGCGTATTATACTTTGCTGCAAGAGAGTATATGATCGTCATTTAACTTGGAATGAACTTCACGGGCTCTATAACCGTCTTTGGATCCTGAAATTACGTTCTCAAAGTTTGTTAAATATTAATCGAGTAACGGACTTCGTTCAGCTAGTCATATCGATAAACCTAACTGCGAAGACAAACATCGTCGATATATAAGTAAGATATTTATTATATCCATCGAAGTTACTTAATTCCCATTCCTAGAAAACCGCAATCTCCCACAATTTCACTGTTCTATTGAACCATTATTTTCACGGTTCCGAAAATGGAACGTGATCTGAAGTCTAACTATTCAATTCACATCGTTAGAATTGTTTCGTTCCAAAACATTCGCTGCAAAAATTTAGGTACACCGTGAATACGAGTTGACTTTTCTGGGGTGGGATTGGAATTTGGAATTTCGAAAGCTGCGAAAGGTCGCATTTCCAAAATTTTCTACAATTGACTCAGAGTTTCTAGAAAGATTATTTCCGAATCTCGGAATTGGCGCCATGCAACGTCATTTATTTGACAGCTGTGTCTCGAGCCACCCTTAAATTTTCGGATTTTTTTACTTTTTGATATTTGAACTTTCGGATCTGTGTCCTCCCCTGCATTTCGACCTTTTGAAATTCGCAAGTTTTAAACTCTAACGTTTCTATGGAAACTCAGAATAGCGTCTGAAATAAATTCGGAACTTTTGCAATTCGGAATTTCAGTGCCACCCCACTTTTTTGGGATAAAGATATTGCCCGGAAGTCCTAAAGAGATGGATTGGTTTTGGACCATGTTAAATTTTTGCACAAGAATTTCTACAAATTGCATTGGAACGGGATAGTTTAACATCCAGGGTAGTCAGTACCGACATTACACAAGATCGTTAGATTATAATTATTTCAGATGAAGTGCGTCAGAGTTATGTGATCGGACATTAAATTATTTATTACAAATTTCATTACCACCTGAACAATGCTTATACTTTTATTGACCACCGATGCGACTACCTGCGGTAGCTCGGTCAGGTGAATCCGCGCGTATTGCGTTACACAGGCCTGGCTAGCTTTGTTTACGTATGCAACAAGTTGAATCGATATCCACCCCTTGGCGACCTTGACGGCGCAGAAATGAGAGGGTGAAAGAGAAAGAGAGAGAGAGACAGAGGGATAGAGGGAGAGAAAAACCCGGTGCAGGGTGTTCCGTCTAGAAAACGAGCCTTCTTCAACCCCTAGGGATTTTCTTCTTTTTTTTCTTTGCCGCATTACGGAGCTGAGGTCAATAATTGTTGTGGATAAATATATAATATAACGGGGCCAAAAATTGGAAGAAATTTTATCCCATGGCTCCTTCCTGGCTGAAATGAAATGGATTTTGCGAAAATAGAATTTTCTAACGAAATTCTGTCAGTTAAAAAGGATTTTTTGTTTACTCAGGAAGCGAACCGCGGTCAATCATTTTGACGGAACATCGATTGATTCTGGCAGGCAAACATAACGGGGGCTAATTAGGAGATACTTCCTTTTTCGAGAAATGAAAAAAACGGAGAACAAACAGCAGAGAAAATAAAAAATATAATATATAAAATATCAAGCAACGATATACCCGTATTGTACTTGGTTTCTCAAACCCAATACGCGGTCTTGATAATGATACACGTCGTACGTGAATAATAACCGTCCCTGTTGTATTTTATTCTCATTCTCTATTTTCTTCTTCTTATTTTTCTGCTGGGGAAAAATTCTCTTGGTATTGTTGGCAGAAAGGAATAAATAACGGAGCGGGATTGAAATTCCGGATTTCCAAAACTGGGAAAGGTGAAAATTCTGAATTTTTCTACTACGAACTTCCAACTTCTGAAATCTAAGCTTTCTAAAAACTCAGCAGAATCGCGTCTCAAATAAATCCGGAATTTTGACCGTTCGGTATCTCTGTGAAGGGAGAAGTAGAATATGAATCACACGTCGCACGGAAAAAAAAAATGTTGTTGGATTTACAAGAGTCGGGGATAAGCGAACTTTTTTGTGAAAATGACAGGAATTCTCGGTATTGGATACAACCGCGATTGTAACTTTAACAAGCAAACCAGTGATTCGTACCAGAGTTTCTTTCATTCTTACAAAAAAGTTCGCTTGTCCCCGACTCTTGTAGATCCAACAATAATTTTTTTTCCGTATCGGTCTATGTTTTTCCCTCGTTCACAAATACAGGTATAGAAGGATCCAAGGCTCGCGGTTGAGAGCAACAAGTACCTGGAGGAATACCTGCTCCCGTTGATCTCGGAATAATACGCGGGGAAGAGTTCCGCAAGTAGAAAAAGACGTGAATAGAGATGGCGAGGGCAGGGAAGGGAAGGAAAGGGAAGGGAAGGGAAGTAAAAGAGTCCAAGCCAGGTCTGCATCAGGGTCTGCGAGAGTTGGTGCGCGTGGCAACCCTCAACCCCTCAACCCCCTCGCCTCATCCCCAAGTCGGCCTAGCCCGCGGCTAGGTTTTCCTGCGGGATCTGACGGATCCGGGACGGGTGCGGAACGGTGGGCAGAGGGACACGCGCCATCAGCAGCCCGCGGGACCTTCACCGAGACCTAGTTGCCCGCCTCGACATTGGCCCTGATGGTGCCGTTCCCAGTGCCGTCACGCCGGGCTGCGCCCTGGCTCGGGCGATCCCATCCTATCGAACAACACCCAGCCCAATCCCACCCGGACCTGATACACCCGCCACTTTCCACTTTCAGCTGCTGGACACCTGCGCGTTGTCCATAGAAATATTCTGCAATGGAAAAGCCTAATGCGGTCAAAAAACATGCGGGGTAGGTACGGGGTATAAAGGCGCGGGGAACAAAATCCAGGTGTGAGAATCGGGATATCATGAGGAGCGGCAGAAGCGTCGCCATAGCCATAGCCATAGCCATCGCCGTCACCCTGAACCGCAGCGCAACCCCAACCCCTCCGTAAGAGTCGGCGTACGACGGGTGCCCTAGCTCATACATGGCCTAGGGAGCTTTTAGTGACGTCAGAGATCGACGCCGACGCCTGCGCCGTATGGGAGGCGAACCTCACACCGACACGAATCCCGAGGCGCGTCGGGACGCCTCGCTAAACTTACAGGTAGGCGACCCTCGCTTCGCTTCAACCTGGCCGCGAGGACTCACTGAGTTCTCGTCATGGGAGTGGTGAAGACCGCGTCCGAGAGTATCCTCGAAGAAACCGTGATACCGAGCGAGGAGGCCAATCACTCTCTTCAGGGGCATGCCGGTAAGTCTAAAGATCTACAGAAAAATTTCAATTTTCTTTGTACTTTTTCACCCCATTTACCATTTTTTGTACATTTTTTTGTTTTTTTTTTCGGTTCTTTTTCCTCCCTCATTCTTTTTTTGTCTCTTTTTCTTCCGGTCTGAGCTTTTCCACCCTGAATTGATATAAAGATTTTCACCCCCTGGCGTCTCGCAAAAGCTAAAATTCTTATTTCCACTACCCCCTGCAACCCCATAATGGGATTCGGTTAATTGGGCCAATTTGTGCCATTGATTGCCGAGAAGTCTCTCCCCGTTCACGCGGAGGGGATGCAACACGGGCGCGACCTTGAGGGTGGCTAACAGGTGTTTGGAGATACAGATATAGAACGCGGATGTACGCGGGGGATGTTCTGGTATATATACCTCTTCGTACACCCACACATTATTTGTATGGTACGTGGGTGGATCATCTGCACAAGTTCGCGTACACATCTGTGGGTATATATACGCGAGTCTGTGGGTTACTCGCTTTTCACGTTTACGTCAAGAATTTATACATCACCATAGGAAATTGGCTGGTATGTACTATTTAGCTATGGGGGAATCGTTGCGGTTTTCAATCACATGGGTACGCGATCTTTTACCGGTACTCTGCAGTGTCTACAATTTGTTATTGAACTTGAGCTACGAGGTACATAGCGAAAAGATCGCGCCATCGGCTCCTAGAAATACTAGAACGATAGCTGCCATGATCATTGTGCCATTATTTTCCTTTTTCTATAATTTGGTGATTTGAATTTTGAGTTTTGACCCATTTTGACCTGCAGTTTTACAATCCCAGTGAAATAAACGTACGCAGATATTAAATTCCTACTATCTACGAAGGCATGTCCGAGTTAGGTATACCCAGTCCGCATTGTCTGGAGAAAATTGCTGTTGCGGAGCAAACAGAATTCCTATCATTTCTTCGGCGTTTTTTTCATCACAGTCTACTTTCCAGATACGCGGCGTTGAGTATTATCGCCATTCCTAATGCACTCTAAATTCTCATTATAAAAGCTTCTGGAATATACCGCGCGGCCATATCACCGTATAGAGAAATATACGGTGCAATTTGCAAGGTTCGTTCGATCAGATCAATCGATTATGAATACGGGATCGAGGCTGTTAATTGATCGGGAAAACATATTACGCGATTCGTAATTTATGATTTTTTTTTGGGAACGAAGAGTTTTTTTTACGGTCATTGGAATTTGAATTTAGTCTCAATTTTCTCTAACATGGAGGTGAATTCTCATTACCCAACTCTCTCGACATATAGCTATAGGTATACATACTCGTCGAAGCTAAGTACCCAGCATCGGATCTAATTAAATAATCTTTAAGTAATCGTAAACTCTCCTTTGCTGGAAATTCTCGTTTGATAAGCCCCGGCCCAGCCAGACATTCGGTGTCAAAAGAGCCGACGCTGATCCTTCGTCAGGTAATTTGAACCCTCGTTAGTGACATTCGATGATATTTGCCTTTAAACTATAGTTGCCTGTGTTTGGGATTCAAAAAATTATCCCTATATACGCAGGTACGGTACGTCGAATACAAAAATCGATAATTTTTTAATCACGATAATCCATCACACGATGAAAGTTTCATAATGATTTGCTAAATTCTGATTGAAAAGTTCTCTTTTTTCACTTTTGGCAGCTTTGGGTATTATCAATTGAATAATTGATCTTCTCTGCAGTGATTAGTCTGTTAAATACCTTCTTTTTTTTTCTTTATCAAGATGTATAATTTCACTGAAGAATATAAATTGCTAAGGATTGAACAAATTGGGAAAGAGACAAAAAATTGAGAATTATAACTTCTATCAGTTATACGGAGACGGTTATTTTTTTTTTTCTTTTATTTGAAAAGAAACGCATAAGCCTAAAGTATAGAGGACTTATTTTGAAAACATCGATTTCGGTTGTTTTCTTTTTATTCGGGGCGCAGCCTTAAAAGCAGCTCTGTCTTGGGAATTGAGAAAAACTTTTTCGAATAACTTTGAAATGTATTCAGTCACATGGGGTTGTTGTTTACTGCTATCGCAATTCATCCTCAAAGCTTTCAGCCCCTAAGGCGGCCTTGGTACTTTTGGATTTTGCGCTAGTTTGATAATAAGGACAATCGATCGAAACTTCTTCATCCTTTTTTCCTTCTTCTTCTTCTTCTTCTTTGCACGAAGCTTTTCTCCCCTGATACCATCGCTGCTGCTTAAAATACTTTTCTTCTCCTTTGTCCAATTCTTCAGAAGGCAAAATGTCCTTCTGCAATTCTTCTATAGCTGCCAAGAGCATGCTCATCGTCTCAGTGTAATCCGGCTCGAACATTTTTCCCTCAGGATTTTCTTTGAATAGATATTCAGCCTGCGATTGGACAATCGGTATGTTGCATTACGAAACTGTGAAAATACGCTCGGAATATTCGAACACGCTCGATTCTGGGGGACTCCATTGAATGTCACTTTTACCGTTTTCATTTTATTTTTATTATCTTGAAAGCTACCTTTAAAAGCTTTTACCTGGCTCGATGTTTCGAGCTTTTCACTCGAAATGCTTTTCCGAGGGTAATCACGATGCCTCGTTTTGCAGAATAATTATCAAACCTTGTTTTATACATATCTTCACTAATTGCTCGAACCACCGTGAATTACGAACTATAAACTACGGAAATGCTTACCAAATAGTCAACCGGATCTTCAGGACGTAATTCGGCTACGTTGACGAGGCCCTGAGTCAGCGTTGGAAATACGTATTTAACCAAATAGTGCCGAAGAGGTTCACCCATGATGCACAATTGATTTTCCTCTTCCTCTTTCAACTTCTCGAGGAGATTAGTCTGAGATCGGGTAAAAGATGGAAGTCAGATTACCTTAGACAGGCTAGGGTTAGATTAGACGAGACGAGGGAACCAAGACGCGGGTGAGATTAGACCGAGACCAAAATTCACTATCAAGATTCTGAGATCGAATTTCTTCGCAAAAACCTATTATTTTGTTGTGCTTTTTGGAAATATATTCGTCGACAGTCGCCCAACACAATTAACGCGACTGTTTACCTTCGTCCCAGGTAATTAATAGATCATCGGATGATGAGTGCCGGAAGAAATCTTGGAAATTCTTACATTTCCTGCCTACTTGCATAATTTAACTTATAGGGGGTGGCTGAAGTTTGACGCGGGCAATTATTACGTCTGTGTAAAGTAATAACGAGTTCTAAGAAGACGGAATAAGAGAGACAAGAATTTATATACTTATACATTGCGTAATACCTGTGGGGGAAAGATTTTTTCTTTACAATATTTTTTCGTTTCTATACTTCTTTTATTCTCTTTTTACCGATATTGCTTTTACTGTATGAATATAAGATCATCTATACTCAGGCTATACGTATTGCGTACAGATGCAGATTTTTCGTACGTCATATCTTGATTGAAACACTGTTTTATATTATCGAGCAAAAATCGTCCGGCGAATTAATTCTAGGTTTATTAACACGTCAGATCCACTTGGATCTTGTACCAACTACCTGCAGGGTCTCGTTTAGATCGATATGGAAAATAATCAACGTCTGAAGAGAAGATGAGTAAAATAAAAGATATAGCTGGGAGAAAAACAAAAAAAAGTCGGAGCTTTAATTGTTGGGAAAACACAGAGCCAGACGGTTTTGTATATTCATATATACCTGCATTTCACAGAGTGAGGCAGGCGGATGACGTATATTTATTTAACCGGTGGTTTAAGCTGCCCGAAGAATACTTTAATTGTGATTCACGCTAATTGCATATTGAAGAAAGAACGTCAGGATAATTAGACGGTGTTTAGATATTCTAATGAGAAGCGATGAAGCCTGATATAACCGCAGCGGTTTTACGCTCTTTGCGCAAAAAAGTGAAATATTGCCAAGATTTGGAAAACGGCACGATATACGCGTACTGCAGGTCTAAACGTACAGATAAATCGAAACTACAAGAAAAAACCGCGAAAGCTGCAAGACAAGTTATTACGTCAAGGTTGTCTAAGAGAGCTAAGTCCCTGGTCGAATGAAAAAAAATCTGGAATAGAAGAAAAAAAAAACTAATGAAATTTGTAAAAAACAAAGCAATTTCAGAAGGGATAAGAATTCCGGGAAAACTGACCGAATATATTGGATTTATTCTCGAGGTATATATAGAAACAGAACTGATTTTGGTTTATTGCTTTTTTTAATTCTTCAAGCCCCTTCGAACTTTTCCAACGATTTATTATCTCGCCTAGTTTTCAAGTCACTAGAATTTCGCGCTTATCTAACCTTCACTGTCGCCGGCGACGTCTCCTTTCTTTCCGTTTCCGTTTTACGTAAGTTCACAATTTCTTTCGTCACCTATTTCAAGCATATTTTATTTCAAGTTGGAATTCAAGGATGAGGTGGCAGTTGAGGGGGTCCTGCTTTTCACGGCAGTTATAGAAAGGACACCGTTGATCAGAGTTTCAAACAAACCTGAATTTTATGAGCGAAATTCCAACTTCAAAATTCGGAAGATACGGCCAGGAATGGCGATTGAATAAATAAAAGTTTGATTGAATTTTTATGAACATTCTCTTTCTACGCGCGCGGTGCTTTGGGTCACTGATTTCAAATATGA
Source organism: Ametastegia equiseti (assembly GCA_963989295.1). Taxonomy (NCBI): domain Eukaryota; kingdom Metazoa; phylum Arthropoda; class Insecta; order Hymenoptera; family Tenthredinidae; genus Ametastegia; species Ametastegia equiseti. The sequence goes on along the minus strand of OZ022397.1, from coordinate 15,640,354 downwards.
TACGTGGAAAATTAAATTTTCAATGTCGAAAACGGCGTATCGAATATTGCGGAGTTGCGATACAACGAAATGAAATTCTGGTTTCATTTATTCCAAAAATTGAACTGATTTTTAATGAATAAATTCAGTCATCTTATGCTTCTCTACCTGCAGCTCTAAAGACAAAAATCCCTTTTTCCAAATGAGCTTCTATTTGAGTTTGTGCCCCAATTTCCACACGAGATATGGAATTTTTTTTTGGTTAAAATTCTCTAACCTTGCGGCCCACTGGGCTCCAAAGGACCGATATAAAAATGTTTACTATTTTTTTCAATCCTGCAAAGCTCTAAGGGTTGTTTTTTCAACGCAGAAGTGAATACGTTGGTAAATATAACCAGGGTGAAGAAAATATAGAGAGCTTTACGTGGCCTTGACTTCGAATTTGTCGATATACAACCCCCTCGTGTCTTGATAAGAAAGGGAATCGGGATCCTTGACCGAAAAGGTCGTAAGGAATTTGAGAAAAAATTTATATCAATCTCGGGAAAAAGCTTTACACGACTTTGGAACGCGAGCAAAGGTTCTTGTACGGGCATAGGTTTCGCGTTACGTCCAGACGCCTTACGTCCCTAAAGGTCATGAGATGAAACGCACGTTCCCGACGTGTAAGGGTTGGGCCGGCTCGCCACCCCCCGATTTCAGTACGGCCCGTGACCCTCGGTCAACTCTGGCTGCGACCTTAGACTATGATTTTACGCACTAAAGATGCTCCTCGGTACATATATACATACACATATACATATAATAAATACATATGTACCTACAGGCAGGACTTACTTACTCCCCTGAAACCTAAAACATCCCCAATTTAAGAGCACCGGCGGTTCACCCCCAGTCCGTATCATTTTTTTTTTTTTTTTTCTTTCTTTTCCAAGGTAGTGAAACTTGACGCGAAATTTACTTTATCGATAACACGTTCTCACCGTATAAATTGAATTTATACTCCGGTATGTAGATATTTTTATGTATATCCTCGGAAACATGTAAAGGATCAGTTTTCCTTTTTTTCAAAAGACCATAAAGTTATGCTTTGAGGAGTCACGTACGTCTCTTGTAGGGTGAAAATTACGTCTCATTCAGGAAAGAATTAGACTTCAAAAATGGCTAAAAATTCATTAAGGAGCTCGATCAAGGACTCTTAATTTCCTGTTTCCTTCTTCACCACAAACGTTCAAGGAAAGGCAGGAAAAAATGGTAACCTAACTTTGAGTTTTGCCCACCATAAATCGGCGATAACTTTTTGAAAAAATGAAAAAACCTATGCCAGATCCTGTCATGATTCCCATACATCAGATAATTATTATACTCGGTTATTTCCCTGTTGTATCCTAGGAAATTTGATATTGTTTGCAAAGCCGTGGCATACCTAGGTATATACCTATGTATTTAAGCTTATGGATAGAGGTTATGGTGTATGTTGTGCAAAGGCGTAACCGTAGCGTGAAGAAGTGATGGTGTATCGTTATGTGTATGTGTGGGTGTTGGTATCAGTAGGTATACACGGCTACCACCATTCCTGGCAAATGTAATTAAACTGAAAGTTCATCGGCTGACGCGTGTTTCTTGGTGGCGGTGATACAACCAGCTCTTTCAAGTTATACCGTGACACCGAGAAGGCATAGAGTTTGCTAATTTCGCCTGATTAAATAACCTAGTGGAAGTAGCAGGTTTTGAACTCCTTCGGTAAGGAACGATAATTTCATTTCATCAGCAAGGAGTCGATACTCCCCTCGCTGTTACATAGCAACCTGATTATCAATCTGGGTAAATCGGACCATTTTCATTTTGCCAATTGCTTTGAAATTTCCCGGGTTAAAAATATCAACGTGAAGATGAACTGGAGTGACGGAGAAAAGGATATGCGGAAATTGTCAATCGAGTGAACTGTGCAAGGAGAGCCTGGTCCCTGTTTTCAGCTCATCTAATTTCACTTCGATTCGCTTACCCATTCCATCATCTTTTGCTCTCGCTGGGTCTTCCGGTTCAATTCTTCAAGGGCCTTTCTCTCGTTTTCGGCAACTTCCGTAGCCTTTGATTCGGCCTCGTTTCGTCTTCGAATATCGGCAAGTTCCTCGTCCGTTGGTCCTGCTTTTTCGAATTGATAAATTCGCATGGTCAAAGATTATCATCTGGGTCTTAAGATCGGAATTAACGAAAGAATCAACAAGTGCGAGGGATTTCTTTCTTCTAACCGAATGGTATTTCCCGTACCGTAATTTCTCGGCTTTCCAATTTTCTTGAGGCACATACTGAAGCTGGGGAACATTTTCGGACAAGGATCGTCATCCTCGAGGGAAATAAAAAGAGGATGAACTTCAAGTTCGTCGAAAAACTGCAACGGAGTATTCTCGTCGGTGTTTCTCTCCCTGAAAGACAGGCACAAGATGGAGAATAACTTTCAGTATGTGTATGTTTGTGTGTGTGCGAGCTTGCGGGTATGAGAAAAAGCTCTTTCGAGATTAATTTCTTCCCTTCCCTAAAGGGGACCACGCATGGTCTACCTCAATGCAAAAGCAAAAGGTCAACCTGTACTCGCGAAAACGTCTGATCACATGCTCCTCTCCGTAATGAGTCCCTTGTACCTCTGCCTCGGAAAGATTTAGCAATCTTTCCGTAAGGAATTCATCAGTCGCCTCGAGGACAGTGACGAGTTCCGGCATAATCTTTGCTTTGAACCCACGCGCATCCTCTTCTTCTTCTTCTTCTTCGTCAGCGTCGTCATTGACTCCATTCTCGTCATCGTCATTTCCGAACAGATCTTTTGCCTGACGAAGTGTTTTCGGATATCCGTCCAGTACGTATCCCTGGTTCTGACACTCCTTCGACATCAATTTCTTCAAGAATATCCTGCGGACGAGACATTCGATGGTTGGGGACTTGGAGAAGAAAGAATCCTTTCAACGTGTCGAACGGGGTGCCTTTTATCATTCTAGGGAATACCCTCTCGTTCTGGGATTTTCTCTTTTATTGGATATACTTGGCGATTTAGATTCACTCGATAAAACCACCGAATTGGGGCTATAAAAGGCCAGATTTTCCAAGTTCACTTGCACCATAAGCCACATTTACGACAATCTGATGTTCAACCTATACGAAAATTCTCCACCGTTACTGAACAATCGATCAAACTAATTAGCTCGTCTATCAGAAGTGACAACCTCTCACTCTCGCTTTCTCTCTCTTCTCCCCTTCCGTAATTATCTCACAAGGGGTCGTACTCGGTCTGAATACGATAAAAGCATTACTTGATGAAGAGGCAATTTGATTTGCGAAAATTTGCCAACCTTGTTTTTCATGAAAGATAAATAAAGGAAAAAACAAATTTAGCAACACTGACTTGTTCAGAATCTTATCGTCCAGACGACCTTGATTTTGAGACAAGTTTCTCTGTATCTCTTCCAACTCTTCTTGCAAAATTTCAACACCGTCAGCTTCTTCTTCCTCGTCATTGTCTTCCGAGTCATCATCGACTCCGGTATCATCAGTAACAACATTTTGCTCCAACAGATTGCGGGCGTTCCGTTTAGCCTCGATGTCGTTAGTCTGGAATTCGGAAGATCGTGTAATAACAATGACGGTAGAAATGCTCTCAGTGGTATAAGATCCTATTTGCTGCTCACAAGTTTGTTAATGGTCTCGGCAATCAACGACTCAACGTGAACATAATGGAGTCGGTAATGTTCAGCTAGTGTTTTGGCTAGGCGAGACTTTCCCGAAGCCGGAGGTCCCAGGACAACGATCTTCACGGGGTGTAAATTCCTCGCTAACTTGTACTCCTTAACAATATCCGTGATATTCTCGTCAAAGGGTAGGTCGGTGTGCCAATCCATATAATGATCAGCAAGATAGGCAGGTTCGATTTTCAAGTTCAAAGTCATCGTGTCGTAAAAGTTTTGGGTAACACCGTCGATCAGGAAAGCTTCCTCCTGGGGAATCCTCTTCACCTTTCCAGTGCTCAAAGCTCTGCTGATCTTCTTCATATGTACAAATGTGAAAAATAACAGGAATCAGTTTATCCTGACACTCTATACCTAGGTATAGAACATTTGCGATCGTTGATTCAAGTTCAAGAGCTTGAAGGGAAACTGTACACGTGAATTTCAGTCAGCACGTTCTGGCACAGATTATCGAAATTTGAGAAAACAGAGTTCCGGTTACCGTAATGGAACGAGGTGTTCGAAAACTCCGAGGGTATCGTCTAATCCTGATAATGGATTTTGGTGTGCCTGAGCCGCGCGCGAAACGGCGAAGGATCGCAATTATCACCTCGAATATCTTTGTGGTTTTTAGGATTATTGGAAAGCACACCACGAGGGAAAAATTTCACAGCTTTTCATGGTGAACGAAAGGCCAGGGATTTTTCACCCCGTGATATATTGCCTCGTTCTTGAAACTCTAGCTGTATACCAACTGGTAGCCTGACCTTGCTACTACTTCCCAATCACGCCTTCGTCCTAATCAACTTCAATTAACATTCGTTTGACTCGTTTATACGCTAGCCGTGATACAAGCTAGCGTGGAATGTTCCAAGGTTCGGCTTTAGTGCAGACGATAATGCGGAGAAAGACTTGCGAAAAGAAAACATGGAATAAAAACAGGATGAAAGGATTGTGGAAAGCTTTTTAGTTTTTATCCACCACCGCACACACAAACCTTCGTTCTTTCTCTCCTTTTCCATCCTTGGCCAAATGTTATCCTCGTCGGTTGTACATACACGGAGTGTATGTAATATACGTCAGGGTCAAAAATAATATTTACCTCTATGTACGCCCTATATGTATGTATGTGTATGTTCTCACATCACATACAACATGCACGAATAACACGAACTCTGTTATTACGTATGGAACAATGAAGAGCTCCCTTTTGTCTCTTGACAAACGCGTTTTCATCAATTCGATACAATCCGTTGGCTATTATTGAAACTCGGACCATTTGTTGATTGGAATTTGGCTAATCTTTCATTCATCATCGAAATAACCTGCAGACCGAAATAACCCGATCTAATCCACTTGTCAGTCTGAGAAAGATACCTACCCTCCCTTGTCTACCCTCTAGCGCCACTTGTTCGTCAGAAACATTCGAAATTTCAATCGAACTCATACCTACACCTGCATCGTGAAATCTATCACATGCCAACCTTAACGATTGTCTTCTGTGACATGCGCACGTGTTCAACGGCAACGACGTATCTCAACACGGGCCAATCTCGTAGAAGCATCAAAACGATCTTTGGAATGTTGCGAACATGTAAGACTGGAATCTCGTTATTTCCTTTGCCGAAAATTGGCAATTCCGGTGCATTGTGCCAAGCCATTTTGAAGAGCTGATGAAATGGACCTTCTTCGTCACCGTACGTCACACCGCAGCACAAGACCATCGTTTTTAGCTTGTCATTCAGCTCGGGGAACCTTTTCACCGTGACAACATCCTTTTCGCATCGATTGTGCTCCTTGAAATTCACGTGCGGTTTTCGCTTCCTGTAATCTGCTTCGGTAAATGCCAAGTCCGGATCATCAGCGTACAGAGGTTTTGACATCGCCCAGGTCATCACGGTGGAAATTAATATGAAGTGACGGACTGCTGTGCTGCGTTTAAAGGCCTTCGGCTTTTCCGACGCCATTTTTTTCAGCTCTTCAGATATAGCTGTGGATCGAAAAACACGCGATATGGTTTTGGGATTCGTTCGTATTTTTTTAAGCATCTTTACCCTCCAAAGCCCACTGTGCTTCTGCTATTTGAGAAGCATCCTGAGTAATATCGTAGACTATGACTCCACACTTCATCAACTCCTTCAGAAACGGATCTCCGCCACGTTGGTGCTCTGTTATTATCGAGACGTCTTCTGGATGAGGGTACTGTTAACGTTAGGCAATAAATTTAGATAGGGTATAGGTACTCGGGTTATGTGGCCTGCAGGAAAACCTCTACTAAGATTTCTAATACCCTGCATCGATCTCGCAGCTTGCTTTGCACGGCTGCGTGACCAGCTAAGGGTTGGAGGCTGGAGGAGCTCGATGAGATAGGGGATATAGAAACTATATCAAGAAGAAGATGAAGCAGAACCTAATGACGACTCGACCTGATTGTCCATGAGGGTGCCGACCACTTCGTACTTTCTGACCATTTCCGTACTAGTTTTATTCCCAGAGTCGACTTCCTCGTTAATGCCTTCATCCCCTGATAGTTCCGGAACTCCTGGAGCTCCTGATTCTTCTTCTTCTTCTTCATCTCCTTCATCTTCTTCCTCTTCATCCTCGTTATTATCAGCACCGTCGAACTTAGACGAGTGATAAAATTGCTCAGGAATAAACTGCAAGTTAAATTCATGGCTGTGTAACATGCAACGTGGTTGAACGTACTCCAGTCTCGGTTATAGCTTTCAAGGCCAATCTCAATGCCACCCGCTCTGCGTCACTCAGTTTCCATTATTAACGTCACCAGCTATGGGGTTATATAATTTTGGTGTACAGGGGCTGTGGTATGCTAACGCGTGGACGTGTCTGCCCTAGTATTTCTATTCAAGGAAACAAGATCATTCGCGGAATAGCTTATCCTCGTGGGGGTGCTATACCCAGACTCGTTGATGTTATGCATAATTTAATTGACTCGTGGGCCGCTTTGTGGCAAAGAGATTTGGACCGTTTTCTACAGTAGGGTCAAGCGACAAACGCTTTGTAACCAGCTGGGTAATTTGTCCAGGAATAAAACACCACTGACGATCACTCCGAACCTGGCTTACGCCCACTTTGCGAATTAACTCTATTTTAACCGCGAAAGTTCACCTTCTTACATCCCGTATGATGAAGAAAACAATTTAGCCAACCTTTCAGCCCTGTGCGAATTATTTTTTGCACCAACCACCCCCCACGTTTATAACCAAACCAGGTTTTACCGTCGGCTCACTTCATCTCCATAATGCCTAATGCTACATCATCCTACTCACTTCAGCCAATTTTTTACCGTGGTAGCTGTCTATATGATTAACGAAAACTCGCCAAGGCCTGAAGGACGATTCAAGATCGTCGACGTCTTCCGATCCGGTTGAATTTCGGACTTCGGAAATCGGTTCTCGAACTTTTGGCATCTTCTACCGGACCTTGAAGCTTCTTTTGGTCTTCGAATGTGCTGTTTTTTGATAGATACGTTTGTAGGTTTGGAAACAAATGACCATAGCAAAGTCCATCTTGGAGAAATGGTGAGATCCGATTGGCCTGAAGCCTTGCTGTGAGGTTGTTTGACATTTTTTCGGATTGTTCGGATATTATTCGATAGCTCGTGTCCGGTTGACCCAGCGGCTTCGAAGAGGAATGTCACGAGCCGTGGGATAACGTGGGGTTAAAAGTTCGCGGTGTAATATCCGGAGGCGATTTTCCTCCGAGTATAGTATCGCTCTAGGCGATCAGATCCTCGTCGAAAGTAGAAAAAGAATGAATAAATAAATAAGAGAACAGAAAAAGGAGATAACCGTACAACATCAAAAATTCTTCAAACCTCCATCAGCCGCACTGGGTACCAAACTTTCGTATTAAATTCGCTGAATTATTTCCGTTCGTCAATCCAGGGGAAAATCCGCTTTCAAGATGTCACGGAGGCCACCAGCCATGGTGCTTTTTCCTTCGAAGAAAGAAGAGGATCAGCCAGAAGATCCTCCGCGAAAACCTAAAAAACGCTACGCCAGAAAGCCCCAATCGATTTTAGAACGTTTTGACAAAATGGCTAGCGCTCACATAGACGAACGCGACGTCGGTTTTTCTTCGACAGACGAAGATGACAGGACACTATCTCCACCGCAAAAGCTCGATGCTCGTAGGCCGGCCAAAAGCGTTTCGAAAATTCTCGCTGGCAGTATGACGGGCTTTGATATCGCTGAGAGTATCGGCATGCAACACGATAACGAATTAGCCGAGGCTGTGGAAAAGCTCATAAAAGCTGAAGAAACCACTAGGTTCACCGAGCTCGTAGTAGCCGCTGAAGCAGCCGTCGCTGCTGCGCCACCGGAACTTGCTGAAGAGGCTGCTCTCGCGGTAGCCCATGAGTATCAGACTCAGAACCTGACCATGATCCAAGAAGAAATTCCCGGTGATACGATTATCGAGGTTATCGGCTACGTCGGTATCAGGAGACGAAAGGACACCGGGGCTGGAGAGAAAAAATGCGCTTGCTGACCCCAGTTAATATTTCTTTAAACTAGGGGTGGATTTGTTAATCATCAAGTGTCTGTGACAATACTGTCCATTACGCGAGAACGAATAAAAGATGTTTCTATTTAAAACCGAACGTTTTTTATTGACCAATTTTCAAGGCATTGACATTGAGTTGGATAAGATTTTGAAATTAAATAAATGAGAAATAAAATTTCGGAAATAAAGAAAAATGGACCAGTCAGCTATAAAGTTCAACGACGCACAACCGCGTCGAATTCTGAAAAACTCGCTCGTCTCAACTGGACTTTTTTTATCTCTTCGAATTTCCATGAATAAAAAAAAACGAAAAAAGAGAAAATGCAATAAAATAAAATAAAATGGAATAAAAAAAACAGAAAACACGAGAGAGAAATATGGAAAAAAGAATATACGGATAACTTTTAGGTGCCGTGAATACAAATTATCCCGCTCGTGCGCTCGCGGGCTCGAGACGCGGTTTGAATTTTAATTAACCGCAAATTGTAACAAGATTGACTTTGATTTTTTTTCACAGGTTTATAATCGGAAGCCGGAGATATAATCGTACATGAAAAAAATATTTCCACGATAATCCACCGCGGAAAATTTCATTCCTTAATCTTATGCTCCGCATTTCGTGTGAAAGAATCTTTCACACATGAAGTAATGTCAATGCCTCGAAGTTTAACTGAAGATATTACTAAGTAGGATTAGATACTGCTATTGCTATAAACTGCGAAAAAACAACTCGAAAAAGACTCGTATCCAGCAAATATCGTATAAAATATTCGCAGTTATATTTGTATGCTTATACTTTTTTCGCAAACTTTTTACGTTCGATTTTTTTCTCCATCCAAACCATGAGAGATCTTCTTCCACGACGATATTCACGTCCCTGTAGAATAGCGAACGGGTAAAATTGGCTCTAGAGTTTCTTTCTGCATCGCAAACTTTCAGACCGACTATACTATGATATATAAATTCGCTAGGATTCCACAGAGAACATTAGTCCAGCGTGTTACATCTTGGATTGTAAATACGCTGATATTCTAAGCTCGCGCTTATATTATACGCAAGGGATGAGCGTGCAGCTTGCAAACGCAGGATTCTCTTCCTCTCAGCTTCCTAAGTCTTCGATGGGTATTCTATGGGCATCCGCATGGTTCGGTAAGGAAACTGAGATGCTGGAGGCATTTCAAGTTCGGATCTGTTTCGGATTAAGATTGCCATCTCGTACGATATACCGCGGTCGATAAGGGCTGCCAGTAGCGAATTTCTCGATTACAAACTTAATCTCCATCCGTATGGGAGCCGCACCTATTCACGTAGCCGCAGTAGCTACACCAGATAATGCAAATTTCTCAAATCCGCGAAGTGAGGGAGATAGAGAGAGACCAAAAGCGCCAAATAATTCGTAGAGATTCACTCGAATGAGAGAGAGAGAGAGAGAGTGAGAAAAAAAATCTACCATATGTAGAAACTATGGGATTTGCTTCCGTAACGGATAGCAATTTGTGATCATCAAAGGAAGCTTCGTCCTTCACCTTTAAAGCGCCCCACAAGGTTGCCCGGAATCGATGCTCGTCCCAGGTTTCGTGTATTAAAGGCTCGTCGAAGTACCGAGAAGAGTTCTGAACTTGCCAAACAAGTCTCTGAAGTTTATTTCCCCTCAAGATTTTCACTCGGAAATTAAAATCCATCGGCCCCCTGTTGGACGAGGTATCAAGAAATTGATGCTTCGTCGAATGAAGATGTTGAAAACTTTTTTTCCTGCTCTAAAAAGAAAGAATAAAAAAGAAAATTGCATGGCGTCGTAAGCACCCTTACGACCTTGTGCCATTACATAAGGACACGTGAGATTTTTGACGTATACGAATTCCGTTCTCGTTCAAGTTGCCAATTTTTTACCTACTTATCGCGAGCTTCTTTTCTGCCGCTATGTGGACGACGGGTAGGTATCAATAATTCAGTTGACATGCTTGCTGAGGAAGGCCACGGTGAAACTTTGATGTTACAGAGGAGTGGACTGGCAGCTTCCCTTACCAGTTATTGATAGGAGTTGGGGTTGGACTGATGGCACTGGTTCTATTGGCCGCAGCAAGTTTCCAGTGTTCAGCAACCTGGCGTTGGCTGATGGGAGTCTCAGGGCAGAACAACGACGAAGATGCCGATGGAGATATCGGACATCAGAATGCAATTCGCATCAGTCATTCCCTGCCGGATCTTCAATCCGAGCCAATCACTCACGAATACGTGCAGGAGCAAAAGGAGAATAAAAAGGTTATTTAAACGGGATACCTTTGGCGTAATTAGCCGATTTTTTCCCTTCGTTTGACCTTTACAACCTGGTCAATGATAATAATTGGTAAGCCCATTCCATAGCAGGTTCTACGGCAAACAACTCTACCAATCGTTCCGATGCGACATCAAACCTTTCAACGCCAATTGTCTCATCGTCTGGATTTGCCAAACATCAAATTCAGCATTTGCAGTCTTGAGAATCGCAGCGATTCCAGTCTTGGACTATTGAAGGCAAGTAAAATCCTCTTATACATGCATATATATTCATATTTATGGCTGTGTACATACATCACCTTGATCTTTTCTCATGCACGAGTCGTGCTTAAAGGATATATATTCTCAGCACAGAAAATGAGCTCACCTATCTATTCTGGATAGTAAACTCGATGGCCTGACTGAGGACCCTCGTGACCAAGCGCTCATTGTCGCAAGATTAAACTCTTCTCGATGCTGCGAGCCTCTCTCGCAAAATTTGTGTAGATTTTACGATAAGGAGGCACAAATGAGTTTACCATCCGTCTTAAAAGGTATTTTTGAACGGTACGGTCTTCTCCGTCAATAAATTAACCTTTCCACAGTTGAAGGTGCGGTAATGGAGGGTAGTTTTACGAGGGAAATCAGTCTTCACAGACCTCTCTGTCCTATATATCTTGTAGACTTTTCACTTTGACAAAGACTGCAGATCCACGGTTTCACATAATTGGATAAAATTTTTGGAAAATTATCACTAAATGTTCCACAATAGGCTCTATGTACCGCATTTTTACATCTCCATCACTTTGAAGGAAATTAATTGTTTTCTAAAGAAGAAGACTTTCACTTTGAGTCAGCTCTTGTTCATCAGCAATGAAAAAAGTTTCAACTGTGGGAAGAATATTCTATTGACACAGGAGTCGAGGATGTTAAATTCGTAAAAATTTTCTTTTAAGACGCGTAGGGTGAGCTCGCAGATGTGCTTCCCTTAAATCTGAGGCAAAAAATGTCTGTTCGTTATGTCTAACGTGTTAATAAAATTGAACTTTTCAGCCTGAGTTGTATAAAAAAGATCTAACGCGGCAGGCAAGCACGGAAAGTTCCAGTACCGTGGAAATGGAATATTCGGGAAAACTTCACTTCGCTCTGCGATACGACAAGGAGTTCGAAGGCCTTGTTGTTAAGGTAAATTCAAACAAAGCGTACAGCCAAACCCTGCGGGCTTAAGCCAGAGCACGGCCTGGATATCGGATACACACGATACATACCTCCGGTCTGTTTTAGCAATTTAGAATATCGACGATAAAGTATAAAGACTGCGGCTACCATGAGCCAACAAGCGAACGGGCTAGCAATGTTGAGTGGTTCGTTTGAGCTAAGCACCTCGGTTTAGTATTTTCAACAAATTTTAGGTATTTCATTAAAAAGGAGCACTCGGTTACCACCGATCTTCTCTATTTTGAATAATTTACAATGGCAAAGATCGGCATTCGGGGACAGTTGAGCAAACTCCATTCGACATTCCTGTCCCAGATCGAGGACCTTGAAGTGTTTCTTTTTATTTTTCTTTCCTCTTCTCGACCAGTATAATTACGTCATTAACAGACTGGATTTTAGGCGTAGATGAATTCGGCGAGGTATCGAGTGATATTTTGAATCGGACATGACGGATCAACTGCAGTTAATTATCCTACGATTTCTATGCAGCAGTCATTTTTATGATAAAAAAAAACTAGTTCCTTCTCAACGGTCAATATGTCCCCGGAGTTCTTTGTCCTCTTGAGATTCCAACCGAATGCGTCATTCACTGCTTAGCTATATTATACGCTCGATCTTTACCGATTTCGGTACTTTTACACGCCAGAAGAGTGAAATTTTCACGGATAATCGATAAACGTTCTTAATCGTAAAAATTTTACAAGCAATCAAATCAATTATCCCCATTTTGCCAGGTTTTAGAGGCCAGGGAATTACCGATTAAGGATGTTACCGGTAGCAGCGATCCCTACGTCAAGGTCTACCTTTTACCGGATAGAAAGAAAAAGTTCCAGACTAAGGTTCATCGAAAGAACTTGAACCCCATCTTCAACGAGACCTTTATCTTTAGGTTGGTCAATTATTAACCCTGAACTTTCCATTTCCATATAGTAAATTAAATATTTTTTCAGCGTACCGTACGACGATCTGCGAGAACGTTACCTCCAGTTTTCGGTATACGATTTCGACAGGTTTTCGAAACACGATTTGATCGGTCAAGTTGTACTGAGGGAACTTCTCGACTGCACAGATCTCGAACAAGAAATCGAGTACACGATGGACATTCTCTGCGCTCTTCAGGTTCGCCGGTTCTTTAATTAACCCCGAAAATTTTCGGAATTGATTCTTTTTTACGTTCACTCAGAAATCGGGTGCGTGCGATTTATAACTTTCGCAAAATTTCTTAATATCCACTAAACTTTCTCACATCTTTACATATACTCGTTAGATCCGCTGGCTACTCTGGTGCAAATGGCATTTTCACCAACACGTAAAGTTTTTTTTTTTTTTTTCTTTTTTGCACCGTCTATCGGAAACGATTCTCCATACTCACGACTGAATTCTTTAAAAAACAAATCGCTGATCTGTAGATGAGTGAAAGATATAATCGTTCGTTTGCAGGAAAAGGTCGACCGTGGTGAACTGATGTTGTCCTTGTGCTACCTTCCAACTGCAGGTCGATTGACCCTGACGATAATTAAAGGGCGGAATCTGAAGGCGATGGACATCACGGGCTCCTCTGGTAACCGTATAATTTAATTAGAACCTTCGCGGGCATTTTTCACTCTTTGACTTCTAACTGGAGCCGATTTTACAGATCCTTACGTCAAGGTGTACCTATTGTGCCAAGGGAAGAGGATCAAAAAGAAGAAAACAACAGTGAAAAAAAAAACCCTATGTCCAGTATACAATGAAGCCCTTGTCTTCGATGTACCAGCTGAAAACGTTGAGGAGGTCAGCCTCGTAGTGAAAGTTCTCGATTACGACAGGTGGGTACCGATAGTTATAGTAGGTTCAACATATGGACGCGTAAAAATGACACACCCATTGGTCTGCTTTTAACGAAAGAAGAGACAACTTAGCGTGCGATTGAATTCCCCTCAAAAAATCCCTCCCCATATCCCGGGATTAGGAATAACTTTCGCGCGTTAATTAGATCCGGTAATTATCGACTGGCGGCAATAAAATTGCCAATTTTTAATCGTTCGAATTATCCGTATGTATTAACAGCCCCATTATTTCGATTTTATTGGCAATTTTAACAACCGTAAAACGGCCTTCGGGGATAAAACGACTCAGCTTCGATCAGTGGCTATGATATAAAATTGGTCAAGAAATTGTGCGAAAGAAATTTGGCGAGCATTAATTGCTCGTTCAAATGTCTTATATGCGGTTGATCGTAAGGAAAGGGAAAATGCGAGGTATATTACTCTCTGCAGCTGCCATAATACCTACTTTAGTTTATTAACTCGTGATCCTTATCTCAATGACTTTATCGTCTCAGAATTGGACCGAATGAGCTAATGGGCTGTACAGCAATAGGCGCCAGCTTTATAGGAATTGGCCGTGATCACTGGCTTGAGATGTTGGATAATCCAAGGAAACCTGTGGCCCAATGGTACCCACTTCACGAAACGGTCGCTGGACACATTCCGGCTGTTACGTCCGAGCCGCTACCCGTCAGTTTGAGCTGCCTTAATAGCAGGTATATACGATGATAATTAATCAATCGATCGAAGAACGTGGGCAGGAGATGGAAGAGAATTTCAATCTATAATTCCAAAATTGGATGAAGGTTTTCCAATTTTTGCTTCTGGAAATCAAAGCTTCCAGATCATGTGTGTCAGAATATTTAACCCTTCGTGACCACTATGGATGAATTTTGCCGAGGCCTCATTTTGAGTAAAACATATTCAAAAAATATATGAGTGACGGTTTTTTTCGCACTGATATCTTCCAGATGAATTCGCATTCATTGTTACTCCAAAATCACTATGCCACTATTTTTTTCCTAGAAGTGCCATATCTGATGAGTATTTCAGTTAGAATTTGACTTGAAGATATTGAGAATTCACAAAGTTATGATTTTTTTTAGTGAAAAGGTGTATTTTTTGACAAAGTTACCTATTCAAAAAATGTTTTTCTTTCATAACAAGTTGTGGTTTGAATTTTGATATAACAACTTTTCACACATGCTTTGGAATGTTCAAAGTATTTTCAGTATATTTTCGATCCCGATCGGACTGATAGTTTTCGCACAGTAGCCATTTGTAACTTGGCTGGGTAAATTTTACCCAGTGTGACCACTGAGTTTTATTCTACGGAGGTGTGGCCACGAACGGTGAAAATGACATTATTCGCGAGGGGGGAAAAAAAAGGACCAATCAAAGTGATGGTAGAAGGAAAACAGGATGCGACTTACAGGATTCAATTTTTGGAATATTTTTTTAGAATCAAAGCCAAAAGGTTTGATCCACAAAAAAATTTCAACCCTTCAAATTTGAATGGTTTTATGTGTATCGATGAATATCATTAGTATTAAGACATGATGTATTATTCTCGAAATTTCAGATGAAGAAAAAACGTGTAACGAAGCCGTTGGGTGGCAATCGAATTCTACTTGGGGTCAATTTGGCTTGAAATCGTCCCTTTCTGTCACTTTATGCACGTCGCTTGATGGATTGGCTCAAAAACAAACAAAAAATGAAAACCGTAAATCTTGAACGGATACATAAAGGAGATTAGAACTTGGACTTCGTGCAGCGAATCGCAGTAACACGAGCGTGGAGCAACTGCCGCGGCGTAAATTATAAGTAAATTGAACTGACTGCGGTACGAGATTATTGTAAACTTTGTACTTTTATTCTTACGAAAAGTATTTTTTTTTTTTTTCATTTTCTTCCTTTCCCTATCTTTACTCCCTAAACAAGACTCACACGTTCGAATTGAAACAGAGGGGTAAGAAGATCGATCTGCAGTTATAGATCGGCAACTAATATATGGAATACAACATAAATGTATTATGTAAATGTTACATTATTAACAATATAAGATCTCTTCGGCTGATTATTCCGGTGTAAAGAGTAGATGATGAGAAACCAAAAGTAAAAGAAAAAAAGAAAAAAAGAAAAAAAGAAAAAAAGAAAAAAAAAACAGAAAACACAAAAAAAAAGCAAGAAAGAAATTATTTACCGGATATATTATACGCTATACGTATTTCCACCCGGTTATTGAAGATAACCTGGCTAGGATATAGTGTCTCGACTACTTCCTGAAAATCTGTCAATGTGATATAATATACTGATATACATATAATATAATATAATATAATGATATACATAATACGTAAATGAATAAATGAATCTATACATATATACATACATATAAATATACATGATATATTATAGATATACACACGTACGTACTACATATACCGATAATTAAATGAATAAAAAAAATGCCCTGAGTGCTGAATACCTACTTGTATATGCACAATTTGGATTATAGTCATATCCGCACCTCGTAGATTTAGCTGTAACTAAAGATAAACAAGATGATCTTCCGTGTACACAATAATCCAGTGCAGTATAACCTAATTAGTACTACACACATCAGTGGAATTCATACATCAAATAATAATTAATTCAAGATCCTGTATTGTCAGTGTCAGTTTCGATTATCAATCGAGCATACATGTCATCCACATACCCTGTACATACAAAATAGTGTGTGAAATATTTTCGTTAACGCAGATAAATGGACATCGTTCAGTTCCTGAATATATATAAATATATTTTTTTTCTAATGGTTTTTGGCGGATTGAAAGTCACAAAGTATAGTTAGTTCGAGCTAGAAGCAGTTGTGTCAAACGAGACGTATAGCCTGCAACGCGTTCCGAAAGCTTTTGAGCTTTTGAGCTTTTGATATCGCGAGGATGAATAGTTTTTTATAAATTTTATGTCATGAATAATAGTAGATGGAAAATAGAGAAATATATAGAAAAAGTCAATCGATATCTTATCTAATGGAATTGTACAGGAAATGATATAATTAATTAGGATGAATTCATTGGGATTTGACAATAGACCTATCACACACATTCATACTATACCTACATATATATATTTCTGTGTAAACCAGCCGAATGTAATTACAGCTACTGCAGAGTATTTTATGATTACGTGTGTATACAGCTGTCGATGAATAATCTTATAAAATTTAGTAAATTATCAACAATCGATGACCCCATTGAAAATTCGGGTGAAACGATTAGCCATAGAATGTTTATTTTATTGTACTGAGAGTTGTGTGAGGCGAAGTTCGATATACCTATACAAACATGTTATGTAATCTTTGTTTTCCTGTTACCCACGTACGGTATAACTAATTCTAATACTCATATATTAATATATTAATTATTATATTCTGAGATATTGATCAATATATACGTGGCGTACGCATTGCACGCCCAGACCCAACACTTTATTATTATAAATAAATAATTATCGCTGCACGCGACTTCGAAGCTTTGGTAGGATATTAACGATCCTCTTAATTCTGCCAATGATCGTCATATACATATATGGGATGTGTTACTGTCAAATAGAGCGATATATATTTGTACATATATTATGTATAATGAAATTCTTAAAAATCGCGAAAGTCCATATTTCCAGGGTTGTTATCGTCGTCGTATAATCGTTGGTAATTGCTGCCTGTATATGAAATTTTTCAAACAAATACTATTATGTATTCGCAAAACTGTGTTGTTATATACATATTACATACATACATGTAAATTATACTCTGTACAAGGTATTTTACTCTTTTCGTATAACTATGCGAACCCAAAGGGATTCTACACGTATATTTACACGGAATCCAATCTGTATTCAGTATATTACCTACCCCCGGGCTATGTATGCTACGTATCTGTTACATACTCGTATATCTATATGCTTTGTATACCTATCACATAATGTACCGGCTGCCCGAAATTATTCAAACTGTATAAAAAAAAAAAAAAAAAAAAAAAAAAAAACAGAGAGGAAAAATGAGAGGAAAGAAAAAAAAATAACCAATGAATAAGTATAACTTGGGAATTATTAAATATGTTTGAAAACCAGGAGGAAATAAATGTACAGTAACTTATATATGTGTGTATATATATATATATATATAGGTTTATAAATCAGTTGAACTTTTTGAAATTATTATTACCTATTTAGACGATGTAGACTTCTGTAATAGATTTTATTATTTTTCTCCCCAGAATCGTGATGTTTTTTGTTGTTTTTTTTTTTTTTTTTAATTTTTTTGGGGGAACTATTGAGACTAATGAGATAGAGAGAGAGGAAAAAAGTGAAGGAAAAGTAATTTTTTTACGGCTGTGAATTCTACGTGAAACGTAAGTATAGTTATGGCTACGGAAATTCGGAAGTTCGGATAACTGTTCCAAGTCCTATTAAGTTGGTCGAATTCGGGTTACCCGAATCTGCGATAGTTTCCCTATAATTTCAAAGGTTTCCCGAATCCCACTTTGCCCAAATAACAGCTTTGGGGTTAATGGAGTTAATGGACCTCGTCCCAATCTGGACCTCGAAGTTCCAACCGGCCGACCGGAAGCTGAAGGAAGTGGAAACTGCGAGAGGAAGAGATCGGGATCTAAAAAATTCTAGATTTATTGGTGAAACAGCGAATAATAATGTTCCGAAATAATAACACAAAAGTTTTGCTCAAAAGAGGAATCAGTATTCGTTGTTCTTGTAAATTAGAAGGAGTGATCGATTGAATTGGACGTGATGATCGAATTGAGTAACTGCAATGCATGTTAAATGTACCATTAATTTATTTCACTAATTATTTTTTACATTTTTAATCTACCTTAGAGTCTAGAATACAACTTTCCCATTATGTTATGTTCTAAGTATTTGTTACATAATAATCCTAAGTATAAAATAAGCCGGAAAAGCTTATGATAATTAATTAAGTAGCAACGATTCGATTATCATTTATACATATATACGTATGGTATATCATATATATATATACGCATCTGCATAAATATATATTTATATATATATATTTTTTTTTTCGTATATGTATATACGTACGTATATGTATGTCTAGTGCCTGCGGTGAAAGTAGCAAGGGAATTTGATTATACGATTCTTACGAATATCTTTATATATATATATACCTAGATGTATTCATGTAGAGAAGATCATCATCCAATCGGGATTTTGAAAAACGGAAATCCTACTAGCCGGTTAAACGCAAAGCTGCATGATTATTTATTCATTTTAGTTATCATTTTCTCAATGCTAGGATTCTATGGTTTTTCTTTGCCTTTGGTAATAAGTGTGGATCTATGTACGGATATATCCACACTCTTTGTAAAATTCTCTTACTTTTTTCATACGAATTTTTATGAACAAACGGGGATTCGTTTGGATTCTATTAATTGAGGTAAATCTCAAGCTGCTACATACCTACGTTTATGTACAGTAGGTATAGGTATAAATTTTTGAATATTATATATTATACTATATATTCTCTCGGTATTCTCCTCGCATATCGGCCATTAGCAACACGGATTATACATATATATATATCAATAAAACGAACTGTACATTGAATTTATTTACTTATTTATTTATTTATTTATTTATTTACTCTTTCTTCAAACGTGACATATGTGTTATAATAACGCCGATTAGCCACATTGTCATGATTCATGAATTCATATAATTTTTCTTTCAATTTTCTTCTTTTCATTTTTCAGTTAATCTTTTCTATCTCACGTGACAACGTACAATATATATTATATATGTATACCGTGTATTTGAAATTTGAAAAGTAATTGAAAAATAAAACCAAAAAATAAAAGGAGTCCCTAACAAGTAAGCGCTTAAGAGTAGATGTACGTTATTACATACTTGTTTATTGATTTTTGTTGGTTTTTTTTTCTTTTAATTTTTTTTATTTCTTTTGTGTTTTTTTTCCACTTTTTTATATTCAGCACTTATCAGCTTTACACATTCAGGTTTATAAACATTATTAATAACCTATGTATTCATATTATCCTCTATTTTTAACGGCAGGCTTACATATATATATATATATTAATTTATATATATAATAATAATAACAGACCGGATAAAACTTTACACCATCGTTAGATTTATTTTTTTCCCCTGGTTTCTTATTTCTTATTTTGCTTTTTTTAGTTTTTTTTTCCTCATCAATATTTGTCCAATTTGAATGGTATTCTATTTATTATATATATCTTTTTCTTTTTTCAGGCTGGGGGCAGGGGAAGAAGAGTGAATAGAAATCACTCCTATTTCATATACTCCTTACTCATCCACGTATACATACACGTAAATATATGTATTATGTATGTATATACTTATAACGTGTGCTTATACCTTACAGAATATACAAATCTATGCATTTATGCTATTATATTAATTAATTATTAATTAATAATTGATAATAATAATAATAATAATAATAATAACAATAATAGTAATAATGATGATGATAATAATAATAAAGGCGAATCCTCATAGCATTGTACTTAGCGTTATTAATCAATCAATCAATTGATCGATTATAATTCATTATTATAGTATGGTATTATGTAGGTATGGAATAGCATTATACAATATGTATTATTATTATTATCATGTATTTACTTATGCATAGAAGTTAAGTTCGGACAGAAGTTGATTTGAGTTTAACTTTTTTTTTCAATTTTTTTTTTCCTTCTTGCTTTCGTTATATCTTTCTTTACTTTGCTTCGCTTTTTCTTACTTTTTCCTTTGTTTTTTCTCTTTTCTTCTTTCGTTTCTTTTTTTTTATTTTATAATATAGCAAAAATGGAGGGAATTCACTAACAACTTGCTTGAAAAATGCTGCATTCACACCTATAAAGAAATATAAAAACTCTGCGACACATTCATCTCAATTCGCTGCCCTCCTGCACGGTTATTATTTATTTATTTATTTATTCATTCATTTATTCATTAATCTTCTTTTTATTTGTGTTTTTTGTTGTTTTTTTTTTTTTTTTGTTCCTCTCTGGTCTGGTTGGTTTATCATCTGATCATTCATTATAATCATTGTTGTTTGCATTTGTCGTTATTGTTTTGAAAATTTATTTCGCTTCCCTTTACTTTTCGTTAGATACCTGTATAAGATGCACCTCTATTCGCGTGATTAGCTGCTAGTACGAGAAGTCAAACAACACACAAGGAAAAAAAAAAACTACTATTCCTATTTCCTTATTTGTTAGTAAGTTTGCGATAATACAAATAATAATAATATTAATAATATTACTAATAATAATAATGAATAACGTTAATCCTAATCGATAAATTGATAAAGATGAATTGAAAGGGACCGAAAGAAGAAGAAAAAGTGATTAATTTCTATGATTCTGGTCTGTAAACTAGAAAAAAAGATAGAAAAGGACTTATAAATTGGCGATGTCAGTTTATAATATACAACATACATACGCTATTTAATAATGTATTGAAAGTTTGATGATGATAATTTTATGATTTGATTACGATTGAAAAAGTCAGATTTCTTTGAATATTAATTAATCAATTTTTGTAATTGGTTTTTTTTCTTGTTCATTCTTTATATATTTTCAGATAAGAATTTGACAAAAGTACCTAACTGGCTCTGTCTACACAGCTGAGCGCATACACACACGCATATTGATTGCCTATAAGAAAGTAGCATTAATCAAATATCTCTCGTTAGATGTGGATAAATCGTGTGATACATATTATTATTATTATTATTGTAATAATGTTGTGCATAATAGACTATCGGTAAAAACCAATGTGATATCGTTCTACGTAGGTATACGTATGTATGTACCTAGGTGTATTAACCAGTGAATAATATTACCTATAATATCATAATTATAAATGTTTAGTTGTCGCGGTGCGTGTAAGTAATTCAATATAAGATAATTATACAATAATTATACAAAATACGGTAAGGGCAGAATAATTTTGATTCATGAATTAATTAATTAATTAGTTTCGTTTATATGATTATATTCATCTGCATTATTGTTTACATTTATACTTATATTTAAATATTTATATTTATATTATGTATTTAATCTATTATTTTCAACCTGCCATGTCGGGTGTTGAATTTCGTAACTTTATGAAATGAATTACTTTTTTCTATACGTATTTATTATTATTATTGTTGTTATTATTATTATTATTATTATTATTATTATTATTATTATAACCGAAGGTATTTGTGTCTGTGATTATTATCTTCCAAGTGCAAATATATACGCGTGTCGTAATAATTGTTTAATACTATGGTAATAAACGTGGTACATACTTCAATGTCATTTATTTAATCATTCATATTCGCTTCTTTTTTTCTTTCATCTCTTTTTCTTCTTATTTCTCAATATAGTATACGTATACATATATTTATATAATATAGTATAGAGTTACAGAAATTTGTATAGTTTAAGAGAATTGATAACTTTTCGATCTATATCGTTAGATAAACACAATGATTTAAATCAATGGCCGTCATTAGTATGTAAAGGAATGATTTTCATTCTAGTTCTACTCCTTCTCGTAATAATTTGATTGAATTTATAATTAGCTACTGTGTGAAGAGATGGCAGCCGATTAACGATAAGCTCGCTTCGTTTGATTTTATTTCATAATAATGAATCTGAGAACGATTATTTCAATAATAAATACCTATGTATGAACAACAATAGAAGGAAAGCACGTTATATGCAAATGGAGAAATAATCAGAATTTAATAAACTTCAATAATCCGATAATCCTAGGTCGTTTTCTTGTTACCATTATAGTCTATTTTATTATTATTTATTTAGATTTAATTTTTTTTTTTTTTTCTTCTTTTTTTCTTCTCATGCTATATTATGTAGAATATGAAATATCCTCCATAGTTCACAAAGTTAAGCTGGACGGCTCTTATACAATGAAATTAGGATATTTTAATTAAAGCACACGAATGATTTTTGGCTGTAGGGCTAGATATTACATGGGTAATAGAATAATGCGTCATGCGTACCCTTCTTCACATATTCATCCTTAATTTTGGATTTATGTTTTATTTTATTTATTTATTTTCTCACGAGTGTAATATTCAGTGACACCTACACAACATTTCACCATTTTCAATATTTTATTTCATTTTAGTTTACTTTCTCTAGTTGCTTTTTTTTTGTTCATTGTTTTTTTTGTTGTTGTTTTTTTGTTTTCTTTATTTTTTATTCATCTTTTAATACAACAGGGACAGTGTGATTCGAGAATGCAAGTATTATATAATATTATATATGTATATGTATGTATGTACACGGGTTAAGCACTAACAGAAATATAATAATCAGCCAAACCAACGTTGAATGGATGCATAAAAATAAATTACGCATAGTTTGGCATCTCTTTCGAAATTTAAAGATTATATCATTTTTTTTTTTTAATTCATTTATTTCTTTTTATTATCTTTCATTTGTCTTTATCTTTTTTTGTTGTTTTTCTTCTTATTCTTCTTCTTCTTCTTTTTATTTTTCTTTCGATTCTGTATAGTTTAAAAGATAAGCCTTTGTCGAATGATCGCAAACGTAGACAGATACATAGATAGATATAGATAGATAGATAGATAGATAGATAGATAATTATATAATTAGTCAAGTAGATAGATACATTTATAGATAGCTATATAGATTATCCCGAGTGTCTCCGTAATTGACTAGCGTTATGTATTTTACCACTTATCGTTAGTGTTTTTCTTCATCATAAATTGCTAAGCTTTCAAAAGTTTATACTTTCGAAGCATATCATACATCTATATTCGTCGCGCTGCTGGCTTTCTGCAAGCTAATGCAGTTTTTATTTATTTAATTTATTTTTTGTCTTCTTTGCTCAACATGTAACTCGAAAATGACTCGAAAATACTCGATCAAGTTCATTTCATTAACAAGTCTGAAAATGTTATTTGCCTATTTAGGTAGGTATTTCTTTATCGGTATTTCTTTTTTTTTTCATTTTTTTTTTCTTTAGCTATGATCCACATTTCGGACAATAATACACCCCCAGGTGTAATACCAATACTAATATCAATACCGAGATGACCTAATTTAAATACACACTCATAAGTACTTTCTTAATACGGCTAACACCTAATTTTAAGTAACTAAGTAGATAAGTAAGTAATTAGTAAGTACCTGCTACTCCACGATTACGAAACGTTGAAATCGATCATTCCAACGGAAATACACATACTGACTCCATAAATACGATATCTGACATTGAGGATGAATAATTTTTTGGATTGAATAAAAGAATTTTCAAATTGCGAAAATAGAAACAAAAAGGATAAGAGTTTAAGTAAACCTATAAGTAAATTTCGATGTTAACATTCAAAGGCAATAATCAGCAAATTAACGAGCTAATTTAAACTAGAAAAAAAACAAAGTTTAAAAATAAAAAGTTTCGAAAACCTGTTTCGAATATAAATTTTTTTTTGTTTTTCAAAATTAATATCACGATTCAAATGCGGGTACTAACTAAGAGTCTATAATAAATTACAACCAATCGAATAATACGGTTTACAACTTTGAAAAAATTGATACGAAGTTATTCGTTCATATAAAATAACAAAGTCTTATTAAAATAGTAGAAAATTCGAAATTCGAAAAACGGAATTTTCACTTCGAAACCCATCACCGACCGCAAATTCGTACATATCCCTAATCTGTAATATTGTTGTCCTCAAATGACCATCGATCGGTAAGTGACAAACGTGTCATTTGTCTCATCTTATCAATCATTGTTTCATCTTAGTTTCTATACAACGTGACATTTAAGCTTCGCCGATTGTTCTTCAGTTGTAAAAACTGAGATACATAAATGTGTGTAATTAAAATGCCGTTTGATCACAGTGATTAAATGGAATGAAATTCTAACCAAACTTTTATCGACCGAGCAAGCGCGGTCTACAGTCGGTAACGATTAACCGTTCAGTAACGTTGCTGGAACTCGTGATGCCATCGGTTGAAATCGATATGGAATATAACCATCGAGCCGTTAGCCAATCCAGCGAGAAGAAACCTGTTCCAAAAAAAAAGCGTCGATATTATTGAATATAATTTCAGTTGAAATCTGATTTACCGATCGAACTGAACGACATTATCGACGTTCTCAAGTTAAAAATGAGTAAAGATGCGTACTTTTGATCGTGAGATAGCGCCAGGGATCTCACGCTGCTCTCACATGCTGGAAACGCGTAAAGTAGAGCCAGATTAAAGGTTCTCCAAACTTCAACGATTCCCTTGTCTCCTCCGGTCATCAAATACTCCCCGTCGCGGCTCAACAGCAGACACTTAACAAGGGATCGTGTTCAGAGTTAAATAACGTCACTAGTATTCAAATATTATTAGTCCTAGTTTGCTAGTTTGGAATGGGGGAACTTCCAGTTCTATTTCAACTGTATTAATTGGGCAGATGTGGCGATAGTCGAATTCGAAAACGTAGTAAAAAAAAAAAACGTTTTTTTTACTAAAAGACGAAACGGAATTGTTGCAACTTCTAAATCACTTTGTGAAAAATAATGATTGTTTTTTTTTTTTTTGTTTGGTTAGTTCGGTTTACCTGGAGATTATCGTTATGGGACTCGTGGCGAAGTCGTTTTCCGTTTATCGTAAAAGCGGCGACGTGTCCTCGTTCGTAGTTGACTACGATAACGCCTTCCCGAGACATGGCGATGTTCTCGGGCGATGAATAGCCTGATGGCGCGTCCAACGATCGCAATAGATCGCCAAACGTTGTGTGAACGAGAACCGGACCATCTTTGAAAAATTAATTATAATATAATATGAGGAAGGAATTAACGATTATTTAAGAAAATTGATTCCAGGGTAGACAAGATTTCAGGAATTTAATGAAAACCGTTTCATTGGAAAAAGTCGGTCTTGGAATTGCATAAATGATCGTTACTTTGAGAAAAACTCGTTCGTAAAATCCCGAAATCGATCGTCAAGTACAAAAAATCGTCCCTTAATTGATAGCAATGATCGTCGATAAGATAAAATCTAGTCCAGAATCGGTTGAATGATCAATAATTTTGAAAATCGACTTTCAAATCATGGAAATGGTTGTTAATTAAACAAAATCAATTTCAGTCTGATAAAAACTGTTGATGATTCAATAAAAACGGTTTCAGTAGGCGAAATTGTCCGCGGGGAATCACCAAAGATTTTTTGTTGTTGTTCACATTGTGATTGTAGTAATTTTTTTTTTTTTTTTTGTTTACTCACAATGCGATCCAGAAACGACTAATCCAAGTTCTGCCGAGATAACAACAGCCGTAACGGGTTGTTCGTGTCCAGTGAGTGTAGCCCGAGGTGCAGGAGCCTCGCCTTCGCCTACGATAGTCTGCGTCCGTGCGTTCCAATGCCATAAAAGTACAGTGCAATCTGCGCTGCCAGACGCTATGTAGCAATCGGAAGTGATATTGCACTCACTACGGGAAAGGCAGGTAACTACACCGTAATGGCCAAAGACGATTTGGACAATTTTCGCTAGAAAATTGGAAAACAATAATTAGAAGATAATTGGTCGAACTATTTTTATTAGGGAAATATTGTTAGGATTATGACGATTATTATTATCGTTGTGAATTAGCGATTTTTTTGTTTTTTGTTTTTACCTGTTTCGGTAGAAAACACACGGAAACTGTTATCCCAGAATCCGCAAGCGACCAGAAATCTACTGTCGACGGTTGTGACGAAACAGTTGCTACGAATTTTTAACTTCTGGCTGAAATTGTCACCCAAATGTCGACGCAGAGCTGGATTCGAACTGTTCGATGTTTGGGCTGTAAAACCAAATGTAAAATTAATAAAAAATGAGGTATATTTCTTATTCTTCTGAAAGAAAGCAATTCAATCCAAAAACCGCAACAATTACAGTAAAAATTACAACAAATAGACATAGAAAAACCTAAACAAAGTCAAATTTACTCACAGAGAACCGGATCCATCGACAAAGGCTGATTGACAGCCTGAGTTTGCGGCGTGTCCGCGTAACTCGGCGATTGAACGGAAGCTGTAATGTATGAGAAAATAAATTGATCGGTGGCAAAGTTGAGAAAATAAAGATTAATGAAATAATAAAGATCCAGGAAGTAATCATAGATGAATTTTCTATTCCATCTCAACCTAGTTTTTTTTTTCTTCTTCTTTCACGTACCTGCGTAGGTGCTGTTCCATCTGTTAACAGCGAATTGCTGTCCAGTCGTAACTGTGACTACCGATGGTAGCGGAAGTTGAGGATAAGTATTGGCGGATATGTGGCAAATCGGTGAATTCGAGGGGAATTTAATAGTCATACAGACGTCGTCTGGTATACTCGTGAACATCATCGGTGACTGAAGAAAGAAAAAAGAGTCAAAATAGCGTAAAAAATTTTCCTCGAATATTTTTTAAACAATTATTTTAATTCCTCTCACCAGATGCATGGCTGAGCTTCGAGGAGGATGCGGTTCCATCAGAAGTTGCGAAGGAGTTTGTCCAAAATTACGAATTTGATTTTCTATCGCTTCTTTCATTACCGGATCTCCGATCGAATCCAATTCAACGCTTCCTTCGTAGGTCAAATAGTAAAATACGTTCGTAGCCCTAACTGCCTCAGGACCTGATCGAGGAAGAGCAAAAGTTTCATTTTTTTTTTCCAAAATACGGAATTACAACAAGTCGAGACTACAAAGTATCAATTTCATAAATTCCTCCCCCGAGCTAATTAAACTAATTATCCTAATCTCTGCGGCGCAGTAATCAATTTTTGGTCAAACAAAGAGAAGAAAAAATAAATAAAATAAAAGTATCGAAAAAGGAAGAGGGGAGCGTATTAATTTCGTTTGAAATAATGAACTTGAGACGACGAAGAGGGCTGCCTTTCCTTTTGTTTTCCCCATAGGGAATTTCGTTAACGGCACGCAATATAATCCCCCAATTTCTGGGCCCCTTTTACCTCGAACCTCCGGTTGAGGATGGAAAATGTGTTGCGTATTAGAGGGGTGAGGCTAAAACACGTGCCTAATTGGTGAAGAGTCAGTCAGTCAGTAAGTCGGTTAGTTTTGGATGAGAAAATATAGTAGGATAGGAAACGAGCTAAAACTAAAACTGAGACCAGGGCGACAACTTGCCTCGCGCGGAGTAAAAGTCGAGGAACGAAAAACTAATTCCTTCCATACGGTTGCTGAAGGCAGACTCGGTTAGGTAAAAAGGGAAGAGAAGAATATTCGAGGAAGGGCCGGATATAGAGGCGCCGGGAACAATTAACATCAGCTAAGAATTTAATTTGAAACGATCTTCGTGTACCAACATTTATTTAGCCTAAACCGTCAAGACTTTCCTTTCCACTATATACGAACGATTCAATTTTTCATTCAAGTTAGTCGCACATCGACGAGAATAAAAATAAAAATAATTCTATTTTTCTTACCTTTTTGCTTGTAGCCAAAAATCAAATCTATCCACTGGTGAAGTTGACAGGAAACGAACTCCGACTCAAGCGCCTAAAAGGCGGAGAAATATATGGATAAATAAATCGGAACCTGCAGTTGTCGAGTAAAATTGCGTCGACAGTATATTTGGACACGGGACGATAAATATGTGACAAAAATTGTCAATCGTCTTCGTATATACCCACCATTCTATTAATGCGGATAAATTCTTCCGGAGAAGATGCCCAAGGTGGTAAATCTACGTCACCAACTGCGCTACCGTCTTCCTGTCTGCCCAATCGGTACCGATTACTGTTAACCAGCATCTCCGGGAGGAAGAAAAATTCCGGAATCAATTCCTGCGTGGGTCGATCAAAGACAGAGAGAGAAAAAGATGAACGGTTAATAAAATCGTGAAAAATTATGACGCCGCTGTATATGCTCAGAAAATATATTTTCCAACCACGAACCTTAACGTCCGATGTATCTCGTTGGCAATTCTTCCAGGAAAGTGCTATCGAGGAGAATAACCTGTTCGGGTGATCGAACTTGCCGCCTTGAAGGGCGAGGAACATCGTGGTCATCGGTTCCTGAGAGCAAATTCAAGTTTTTGAATTTCAGGATTTTTATTATTAGAAAAATTAAACGGGGTTGATTTAAGTGGAAGGCTAGTTCGAAAATAATTTCCGCACGGCCTTACTTCTCCCGGAATGAAAAATTACAAAATTACGGGGTGGGATTAAAGTTCCGAATTCCAGAAGTTCCGTACAGTAAAAATTCCGAATTTATTTGAGAAGCGATTCCGAGTTTCTAGAAATGTTAAGCTTCAGAAGTTCCGGAAGATTAAAATGCAGACAGTTCAAAGATCCGATAGTTGAAAACTCTGAAAGTCCAAAAATCCGCAAATTTAAGGGAAGTTCGTGACAAATCTGTGAAATAAACGACGTTGCATCTCGGGAATTTCGAGATTCAGAGTTTTTTGGCCTTTCAGATCTTCAACTTTCGGAATTTCGAAGCTTTCGGTGTTTTTCCAGTTGGATTTTTTCCAATTAGCTACGCAGACTTTCGGGGAAATAATCTTTCGAAAAACTCTGACTCAGTAGTAAAAAAAATCCAGAATTTTGATCTTGCGCAGCTTTTAAAATTCAAAACTTCAATCCCGCCCCAAAATTAGTGCGTTTTTCTCACTTCCTTAAATTTTGGAAAAATATTTATTGGGTAGATTCGTTGGTATCGAATTCCATCGGCTAGTTAAATGAAATTTCGGAAAGCTGTTATACCAACGATTTGACCCGGGGCACGCGCGAGCGTGGCGTCAGAGTAAACGACGTCAATAAAAACAGGGAAGATTCAGTCGAGGCTATATAGCGTAGGTAGTAGGCAAGCGTTTGAAAGTGATTACTTAGAAAGCCTAAAGTCACGATAGCCTCACGCAAGGCCTCCTGATTCTCTCCATAACGTACAGGCTAAAGCCTCTAGACCGTGATACGACTCAATTAATTCCCCCATAGCTATATAATGCAACGAATTCAATTTAGCCCAGGAGATTCAAAAAGTACCTATGTATAAGTTCCTAATTCGTCGAAGTCCCATGATTCCCAACTTCGTTTGTATGGCTGTATTAGCTACAAAAAAATCCTAGAAAAAAAAATAGTAACGAAACCAGCTACGCTGTTTACCTCAAAGAAGGAAGCAAGAAAGAGAAAGAGAAAAAAAAAACCAACGATTTGAGGTAACTATACGGCTAGACGAGCGGCGGGTCTTAAAACCTAAAAGCCGCCACTTAGCGACACTCAATTCTCAACGGGGCCCTCAAACTTTTTCTTATTCTTCTTCCTCTTTTTCTTCTTCTTTTCCTTCTTCTTTCCCAAGTTGCAGTCCCGTTGACGAATGTTACCCAAGTGCGAACCAAACGACAAACTAGACTCGTCTTTCTCCGTCTGTTCACAGCTCGGAAAAAAATATGGACCAAAAAAAAAAAGAAGAAGAAGATGGTTGCAATTCCCGAGAGAGATTTTCGCGCAACACTCATACGCCGTAAATGAGAATAATAATAATAATAATAATAATGTCAAAACAATTATATTTCCGTCATTTTTAGTTTTGGTTCTGAGAAAGCGGGGAATTGAGAAAAAGCAAGAGAAAGAAAGAAAGAAGAAAAATATATATCCACGAAGCGACGTGTGACGGCACAAGATGTTTTGTGAAGTTATAATTAACACGTATAATGTGTAGCGAGAAGTTGTCGCTTCGGGTCGACTGCCCTGGAGGAGGAATAGGCATCAGGGATGTCTGGTTTTTAGATCAGAAGAGCCTCATATTGTGTATGTGGTAGCTATATATATGTATACATATATATGTAAACGCGACACTAAACTCATAGCTTCTAATTTATGGGGTGTAAATTAGTCGACAACTTAACAAAAGAGTGTAGGATAGAGCCTGGATTCCTTCTCTTTACTTGAACTAGAACGAGATAATCGAGCTACTCCTTAAATACCACTGCAGATGCAGGATGTACGAACGGTGCTTCCGGTTTCATGAATTTTCTGCATTTTTCTTAATTCTCGCAATACTCGCCCAATTTCAATTCAATTTCTTCATCAAATTCATGTGTCAAATCAAACCCAACACCATAATATCATCATCATCATCATCAGTAACATTAATAATACGATTATCATTACGAACCACACGGATGAGCCAATTGAGGACGAAGGCAGCAGTCGAATAGTGAGTCCCGTAATGAAACGGTGGGATACTGTCGTGTTCCCAGCTCTGGTAACGTTCCTCGAAGTAAGCACGACGGCTAGGATTCAGGGCACCGATGGGCTGGAATGAGGATAAAATGAAAAACAAATAATTACTTATTACAGACTAGGAAGAGAACAAATAAAAAATCGATGAATTTTCATTAGATGAGTAAATACACACCTTGGAAAGGTCACGGTAATTACTCGGTAGACTGAGGTCCAGATCTTTCGTCTCGTAGTTGGTCAAGACCCATGGAAAGACCGGATATTGATTGAGGTCATTGTATGTTCGTCCTGGAAACCGAAATGTCAAAATCCGTTTGATTTATCGATAATTTATTTCGGGAATGAATAACGGGGGAAAGAAAGACAACAACAAAAAGAAAAAAAAAAAAAAAATGCAGATCGATGATCAGAAATCACTGTAATTATTATTGATCATTCAAGAAATGTAAGAAATATCAGCATCGTAATATCCTAATTAGTTCCAGCAAAATTTTCGATCTTTACGAATCGCTGCATTTCCGCAAGTCTGTCCCAGTTTTAGCTCTGGGTTCTTACGTCGTTAGTTTGGACTGATAGGATCTAACGATCCTTCAAATTTCCTTTCGGACGTTGGTCAGAAAACTCTTATCTCCAGGTTTGACTAAGGTGTAGAATTTTGCATGACGTATGACTACGGAAGTCGTATAGAATGCTTTAGTACCTCGCGTGTCTGGTGGCGAAAAGACGCACAATCTTCTTTCGCATTTACTGCAGTCAAAACGATGAAAAAGCGTTGATGAATCGAGACTAAAAAATTTGAAAAGTAGAAACGAAGGGCCATACCAATTTCTTTGGTATTTGTTGAAAGGTAAGAAGTCAGATGCACCGTTTCCTGACTTTTATCACCGAAATTCTTCGTACCACATTTCTG
Source organism: Ametastegia equiseti (assembly GCA_963989295.1). NCBI lineage: Eukaryota > Metazoa > Arthropoda > Insecta > Hymenoptera > Tenthredinidae > Ametastegia > Ametastegia equiseti. Next base: position 15,608,636 of record OZ022397.1, on the reverse strand, counting down.
AATGGAATGACACGAATTCGCAGTTGAAATTTGACAATCTCTGACATCGTTGTTAGTTAATTAACTGGAAAGATTGTCGAGAATGAAAAAATTGAAAAGGATAAGATCATACGCCCTTTGGTCATTTTCAACGGTAAATAATAATAATCATACACGATAAGGTTATTCATAACCGTATGTATATTAACATAAGGAGCGTGTAACATAATTATACGTAGCCCATGTGTACCGGAAGTGATCCTTAAACCACCGTGCCAAACCTCCACGCATAAGATGAGCCGAGTAACCTGGCAGCGGTTCGAATCGCACGGCAATTTCTTACCGCAGCATTAAGGCTGTGTCCGGATCGACCGGACGATGGGCCGAGTTAGTCGGCTCGTTAATAACCGAGTACAGGGATGGTTTTCAATTAAGAAAGTAAAATAGTAAGCGAGTAATCCATCATCTGGTAGGCACGTGAGGATACATCGCCTCCAAAAATTTACTCCCTGAAAGATAACGCGATATTATTATAAAAAAATTCCACCAATTAAACAATATTTGCCTCTCATATTTCTGGTTTCTTTCAATTCCAATTCCATATACGAATTCCATTTCCCATCATTTGACCAAAAACCATAAAACCGCTCTGTCTCTGATTACTAATTAAATGAAGAAAAATTCTATTCAATGAACAAGCGTCATTATAATTAAAAGTCGCGTTAATTTCTAACTTCGACTACATGGGACAGGAATGCCCTGTAGGGTTTTTCTGTCATGCGAGTAGGAGCATAAGGACCACCCCGGGCACGTTGGATTTTTTATTTATTTATTACTATTGTTGTTTTTTTTTCTTTGTTTTTTTTTCTGTTCGTCAAACGACCGACTGCAGTGCAGTCAGGGCGAGTATAAATTCCACTGGTTGGATTGCGGTTGTAAATAATAATTAGTAATCGCTTTCATGCCCGGGTATGTCGTCTAGGTTTAATGTCTAGGGTGGGGCTATTTATTTCAAATGCGTTTTGCTCATGCACTTCTATATATACATATATATATGTATGTATATGATATAAGTTACTGCACGCATCAACACTTCCAGCTTTCTTCTTTTCCCCACGGCTCAAGCTATGATTAATGTGGATGAAATTTGATCTTTTTTAATCTCAGTCTTAGTCAGTACACGAGGACCACAACGAATGTTTGTAATTCTGAAAAATTTTCGAATCAACGTGGCTGGAATCGATATGCCGTATAAACGGATAGTTCGATCATCGGTTGATTCGTACATGAAGAATGATTGAACAAAAAATTATGTCGAGGTTTCTGCATTTTTTGGAAAATTGATTTTTTTTTTTTTAAATCATGTAGAAGAGAAGCTTGAATGAAGGGGAAATGACGTATTGCTTGAGAGGGAATACTCGGAGGGCGTGGATTCTATTTCGAAACATAACTAGCAGCGTCGAAAGTGAAGTTCAATGAGGCGCGGTAGCCCGTTTAGAAGAAACATAACTCAGAGGTTCTTCTCGCCTAATCGCTTTTGAAATTGTCACTCAGAATTGTAGTCTGGCTTTCCTTCTGTTTATTTGTGATAATTTTGGTTTTATTTTATTTTAACTTCGCCCACGCGGGCAAGAAAAGCATTAGTTACGGCACGAGTCCCACTTCACTTCATCCCTGAAGTTCGCTAATTAAAATCCCTCATCATAGGTTCATACCTACGTCTATGGAAGAAAATTACAACGGAAGACTTTGAAACTGTTTGAGAAGATAATTGTCTGGTTAATATTTGGGAAGGGATTGAAAATCCGAATTTCAGAAGATGCGAAAGGTAAAAATTTCGGATTTTTATATTACCGACGAGGAGTTTTTAGAAAGATTATTTCCCCAACGGGGATTTTTGGACTTTTTGAGTTTTTAACTTTCGGATCTTTGAATTCCCTGCATTTCGACCTTTCGAAATTTCAATCCCGCTCCAAAATGTTGTTAAAAAAATCCATAATTTCCGTTTTCTCGGACACGGAGAATCATGAAAGATAATATTTCAATATCGTGCAGAGTTCTGTGAATCTTCATGAAGAAATTCTGTAAAAAAAAAATGAAAAAACGATCTTCGATTCTGCGCAAGTCCGATACGAGTGTAGGAAACGTGTGTATGTATAAAATGGTGATAAAATAATGTCGCGAAGAGGTAGAGTTGTGCATCAAAGTGATTATAAATGAGGGCGTCCGGGTGAGTGAGAGGCTGAGGACGACGAAGCGACAGTGGAATTCTCGCCGGGTCTTCTCTCGTAGTAGATCCAAAAAGGAAAAATATCTGGTATATACACGCCCGGCCCTTATTATACCTATACTACTGATCTTTTTTCATCCTCGTCCCATGTTCATGTAGCCACGAGCTGAAGACAAGATCTCAGCAACATCCATTGCTGCCTCGTAATAACAATAACAACAATAATGACAATGATGGTCATGATAAACCCTCAAACCGAAAAAAAAAAAAAAAAAAAAAAAAATCAATGGTATTCTTCGTTATTTGTTAACACCGCGATGAGAAATCATCTCCGAAATTATAAACTGGCAATTAGTTTCTTTTCTCTTTGGTATAGCGTAAGTTTACGAAAGAAGTCTATGAACGATTAAATTTTCTGATCGATGGGTATAAATTGTATAATTATGTATTCCGGGGTATTTCAGATCGTTAAACTTTCGAGTAGGCAAACCGTATAAATATTTGCAATTCATTTTCGAATAAAAAGGTGTTAATCAATCTATAATACATGGCACGCGAGTTATATTCGACTCTATAGTGAATAGATTAAAAACCACTCAAGTATAGCATCACTTCTCTAGCTACCGATCAGATTATACAACAAAAAATCGAAATAAATTACACGAAAAATATAAAAATATAATTCCTTTTCAATTCCGCGATAAAAGATCTTCGTTTATGTGTGTCCAGCTTGATAATGACTCTTGTTCTTATATTATAACCGTATAAACAGTATGATCGATTTTTTCCAATAATTTCTCCGAGGTAATAAAAATCGACGAGTCGTATGTCCAATGAATGTTCCAAAAGTAAAAAATTTAAAAAAATGTCTCATTCCGCAGGCTGATTCGACCTCATAGATTTTTTTATTTGTATTTTCCTTTTGGTTTGTTGAATTTTTGTCATTAAAATAGTTGATAAAACATTTATGGATCAAATGACACAAGCTGGCGATTTGAATTTAACGATTTCTGACAACAAAGATTGAATATGTAGACTAAAAAGGAATATAAAAAGAGAAATTAAATGTTACGCCCTCGGTAAATTTGGACTTTGAAGTACATGCACAATGAGTCCATCCCGGATTGGATACAAAAGCCGCGTGTATTACAGACATTGAAATCCATTCGCGAACGTATCCGGACGGCAATGTTTGCCGGCAAGGATAGTTTACCGATAAATCATTCGACTCCGAACAATAATTCACTCCCAACCCTGCTGCTCGCTAGCTAGTTTCTCGCGATACGTATAATATACTATATACATAAGCCTCGTGTGCCTATATACCCATAGTAGCTGAGAGACGCTCACAATCAGATACAATCGGATGGCTCTCTGGCGAGCCCAAAGACCTGTTGGCAGCTGCTTTGCTATAGTTTCATGTCAGACCTTGCAGTGAGGGATGGGTACCTTCGGAGTGATGGGGCAAACCCAAAAAAAGAAGTAAAAAAAAAAAAAATGAAAACACCAAAAAAAAAAAAAAAAAAAAAAAAAACACAAGGACCATCAAGATGGAGACAAAGAAAAGGACAAAAAAACAAAAACCAAGAAAAGAAAGAAATGAAAATCCGCGGCGTAAGTCGAAAGACAAAAGGCAATGAAGGGGATCGCGGCAAAGTCAAAAGCGTCTTGCTTATACAGGTGAGTATATAAAACGTATGTACGATGTTGGTATACCTCCGGGTAGCAAAGAGTCGAGAGCCATCATATTTACACGGTATATACTATCATTAATTTTTAATAAACCAATACGGTGATAAATAGTAAAAAAAATAAAGGAAAAAGGACTGTAAAATAAAGAGAGAAATTGAAAAGATGCACGATCTGGCTCAGCGGGTGCGGCGTATAACCGCATCCACCATGCCATGGGGCCCATCCGTGAGCACGGATCTGTTGAAGAGGTTTTCGATTCGCAGACCGGTTCGTGTACCGCCGATATATATGTATATAGGTATATATACGCTGGTTCGCGTGTGCACGCGCGAAATCACCCCGCGCGTGGATGATGGTTTTATATATAGACGCTCGGGGGTATTTGTTTATTCGTACGATTAATATATTAAGCCTCGTAAACAGCTAGCCAGACACTAATTACACGCTCGAGGATAACCCCGATAGTCAATAACGATCTGAAGGTGGCCACGATCGATTAGGAATCATAGTATGTATGTACATACATACATACGTTAATTATCTTTCGATAGAATTTCGATCGATGGTAGAGAAACACGTATTTACGAAGTGAAACCCATCTGGCTAAAACATTCACAATGTATGAAAGTATCGAATTTGAGGGGATGAATGAGCCTCGACATAAAATCGAAGCACTTTTTTGTTCTCTTCGATTATACATATGCCCAACGTTGGGCGCCAATTGGATTTGAAACATGTTGAAACAAAGTCAATTAATTTGTCAACGACATCGGTTTGAATTTCACCTCGAATTGTCTGTTTCAAAATGCACGCGAGTCCGTTAGGTGAAATCTCTCTTGCTACATCCCGGAGACAATAATACGATCAGATTATTTTGGCGGAAAATTTCTTGTAGCTTTTAGGTATCTCTAAGCGACGCGATGGAAGAGTTACAGCTCATTTTGTACCTCAAGATCTTCAGCCTCGAGCCCGACTCAGTTACCCGCAAAAAACTGGCAAAAGAAAAGATCGAGTCTCCGCTTAGCCCAAGTGGCCAGTCCTTAAACTCGACCACTGAGATATTTTAGCTCTTCGAATAACGCATTTCAAATTCCAAAATTATGAAAATGAAAAACATCGGATTATAGAAGGGATCGAAAATGAAATTGATAATCATTTTGGTTTTTTTAGTTTTTTTTTTTTTTTCTCTTTCTGAGGGGGGGGTAAATCCTTACAAGTATTAAACCACGCGGAAATGAGAAAAAGAGTGCGACGAAATTCCCTCAGGGTACATACATATACATACGTAGAGGGCCGGGATGTTCCTGGGGGAGAGGATTACCGGCGGTGCAGTGATGGGACGGGGATTACACCGGGATGACTGGGGTGAGTGCGGAACAAGAGACTGATTGAGAACACCCCTAACTTGGAACGACAGACTCCATCCGTCCGTGCAGCCCTAAAAAGACCGACTTGCCCCAGTATAGTCTAGTTTCGTTTGGTTTAGTTTTAGAGTATAAGTATCGCAGTTTCTCTTCGCCTCGATCAGCGTGTTACAGTAACACCTTCAGCCTGTGAATAGGGATGATGCAGTTTCGCTGCGAAATCGCATTCATTTGATTTCCGATCAAAAACAAACTCCAAATTCAATGTAAAACTTATTCCATTCTCAAATTCTAAACACGATCGAGTCAAATTAACTCACAATCGAGTCGTTTGGTCCGAAAACCAAAAACGGACTATGTCCATAGCAAAGTTCAAATCAAATCCTGACCGATTTTAGTTCATTTCTAAATCGAACATGTTTCCGAGAAAGCCGAACACAAAAATTACGATCATGTTCTCAGGAATTTGTTTCAAATTCAGCCATGTACTCGGGAATTAAATCAAAAATTGACCGTGCTTCTAAGAATTTTTTGGATAAACTATTAATTCCCCCGAAATTTGTTTCATATTAGCCATGTGCTCGATGATTTCTTGGTTCAAAAACTGGCCATGTTTCGTACTATTTCTTTTGAAACTGGCCTAGTCCGATGCAAATATATGAATAGTTTTGTTATTCGACGCGATCAATTCGATTGAATGACACTAAACATTGTCATTTTTGCTGCACCGCATGACATGCCGATGCAGTCACATCGTTGAAATCATTGCTGGTCATTGAATTGGATATTTGAGTATCGGAATGTAAATTCCGATGAAGAAATGTGGGAATAAATGATGCAAACTTACCAGCAATTGTGTTGAGGAACATCAAATATTCAAAATTCGATATTTCCCTGCGCTGCCATTTCTGAGTCATGTTTGAGCTCCGCATTAGTTGACGAGGGGACATCATCGACGCCCTTCTGTGAACGTGAAAGAAAAAAGAATTGATAACAAGATGATTTAGCAAAATGTGAGATACAAGTATGTACTCGAAACAGTAAAACGAGGATATAAACCCGGCGTTATTTTATTTATAAATCTTTACTCATATTACGCTAAACAAGTTGACAAGTATAGTATATCCTCGAGTGTTCCGGAACAGGGTAATTTGGGAGGTACGTAATTACGTTCGCACTTGTTCTCGAGATTCAATAAAAACTCTTTATATTAAGATGCATGGGTACTTGGCGCCTTGAGCATCGTAAATCACACTCTCTACTGACTTAAAAATCTTTGATTCAAGCATTGCAAAGCTCTGAAACAAAACCTGAGCTTTAACGAGTGCCGCAAAAGACCCGGCAGCTGCAAATCTGAATGAAATTTTCAAAAAATTACAAAAAAGACTTCCAACCAGGCGAATAATTCGTACATATTAAGAAATGAAATTCACAAGGCTCATGTCTCTCTGATTATAAGATCAGGAATCAGAGAAACACTTTGAAAATAAAATTGACCATGAATTCTGATTCAGGATCAAAAAAATTATACAGAATGTTTTTGACGGAAGGTCAAATAATAGTTTACCCAACCATCGGATGAAATGATCGATTCCGCGTATTTGTCCTCGCAAATAAGTTTGACGTTCGGTTCGTGTGTATTTTGAAATCGGATAGTAATCTCGCGTTGCAGCAGAGAAGTCATATACGTTTTGTGTGAGGCAAGTGAAGGCGAACGATATTTATATTATACCATTAAAGCGTTTCTGCTGAAAATAATTTTCATTCGAAAGAATCTTTCTTAGATCGGGGGTCCACCGAGTTGGTTTATTTATGGACGTCGTATCTTGGCCGCGGCCTCGGAGGGCCCTGGAACATTTAATGGATGACCGGCTCGGCTCGGCTCGGCTTGGCTTGGCTTGGCTTGACTTGACTTGGCTCGAACGGCGGACCTCTGTTCTTCGCCGCTGTTATATACGGGGGAATAACGACGAGGAGAGGGAGGAAGAAGAAAAAAAAAAGAAAAAAAAATCAAAAAGGACCAAGATGGAGAAAGAAACAAAAGGGGATAAAAAAATATATATAAATAAATAAAGAAATAGAAGAAAAGAAAAATCGAAAGAGACGATGTATACCTCGCGTTCTTTGGCTTGGTGATATGGCTGAGGGTGTGGGAGGCGCAGAGGGGTGGCCGAAAGGACAAAGAGACGCAAGAATGCATCGCCCGTGTTTCGCTTCAACGAGCGGTGAAGACTAAGTGGACCCAGAGTCCTCTGCAGGGCCCCTGGGCCCCTGGGCCTTGAGGCCCCCGCGCGCACTTATTCCGCCTTATATTACACGCGGCGTGTCGCGTCGCCTCGCGTCGCGTCGCAGGACTTACCTAGTCTGCGGAATCCCGTATTTGATTCCAACGCCGACCCGCGGCAGAGCCTTGATCACCTTTTTCACTGTAGCTTGGTCCGGGAATGCGAAGAGGATTGAAGCTGTAGACAAAAAGGCGTTACAGCCGCGTATCCCATACGTCCAAGGTATACGTCAAAGTATCACAATATCAACCAACACACCGTACATATATCCAGTTGGCAAACTACATCGATACCTAGTTGCAATTCCCATCTCGAATTCCTCTCGTCGATAATCGTGAATACACATTGTGCATTGATTCATGTGAAACGGGCCAAATATCGTGAGAATTTCAAAATCCCGAAAACTTGGACATTTCCGATTCCCTCAGCTACCTCAATTGGATATAATTCGAGTTCTGACTCAACCTGCTAAATACTACTGATCTAATATCGCGAAGGAATATTTTTGAACATTCAGACATGTTTTTGAATAATTTTTTGTTTTTGAAATCCAATCCATTCGAAATGGAGATCTCTAATGAAAATAGAGACTTTTATTAATTCTAGACGATCGGATGTACCTGATCAAAAAATATCTGAAATTCTGATATTTCTACCGAAATATACCAACATGTATGAAGTTGAGGAAGAATTAATCACAATTAAGTCCATCATCGGATAGAACTGAAATGAAAATTTCCGAACTAAGCAATTGACATGAATGAAGAAGAATAATCCTTCGAATGAATTACAAAAACCCTTAACTTGAATCAGAGAATGAACTTGTTATTTATTGTGAATTCTTTGCCACTGATCAAATCGCCATTCATTGACAACTGGACAAAATTGTGATGACAAAATTATTGCGCGATGATTCGAAATAGAATCTACCCCTCAGAAATGATGAAAAAAATTACCCATCCACTATACTAGAAATAAAGCAATGCCCAATTTACGAATTTGGACAAGAGCTTCGATTCTGATTCATCAATACTCGGAATCTTCATGCACATTTCCGCGAAAGCAGATCTTGGGGATGAAATGAAAAAGAATGTTATAATCTTTATGGTCATGTAAATCAGACTGCAGGGGATTTATTCACACAGACAAATATACGAAAGGGGTTGTTTATGCTCTTCAATATAATTTAGGGTAGTGTAACAGAAATAAGTCGGTGCACCAGTGATTTGGAAAACGTTGATGACCGTTACGGAGAAGTCTCCGGGTAAAAAGCTGGGACAGTTTAGCAGGTGTTTGGCTATGAGATGAAGTAATGAATTGAGGGTGAAGAAAGAAGCCGGGTAATCCTTGGCTGATATTTATTAGGTAAAAACGTCTCGAATGGCACACCTCTGAGCGATCTCTAGATTCCTCGCGGGAGATCTCATCTCGGATGACCGAGAGATGCAAGAAATGGCTCGCGGAATGTCACCAGCTATTATAATGCCTGCCTAATTCGAGCCTGGGGATGTGCTTTTCGAACCCCGAAACAACCCGAAAATAATTAACAAAATTATCCTGATAATCCATACTCACTTCTGCTTGCTAGGAAAATTTCTATCGCCACGTTCTGGAGAAGATATCGTCGTGAAAATATCGCTCGTACTTCGGAAAAGTACCATTTTCCATGCAGATGGTCGCAGTACTTGAGAACCTGAAATCAGAACAATGAAAAAATGTGAGAAAAGCTGTGAAAGGAAATAGGGGATCATGGGATAATAATTTCTGCTTGATTTTTGTATTTTATAAGGGCGAATATGTGGGCGATCGAGGGCTGAAAAGGGTCCCGCGTAAAAATACGCGGTAAAAGGCAAACCCGGAGGAAGCAGCGAGGTGTGATGTGATATAGTGAGCCCTCTCAAGGTTCAAGATGGCCGCTAAAGTGGGAGGAGCTTCCTGGCCAGTCACGGGAATCGATCCCAGGACTTGGACTGGAACCGGGAGAAAACAGGACCTGCGCCTGGCGACGTGTTTCCCGATTTCGTATGGGGGAAGTCCTCCGAGTCGCAGAACGCACTGGATAAAAATCGAGCTGGTATCACGGCCTCATAAAGCGACTAATGTAGGATCGAGGGTGCATTGAAATTAGTATTTTTGAACACGAGGCCCTCGATATTGAGCTTTCCGCGTTCTATTGGCCGGAAAAAAAGCACCGAGGACTTTAAAACGCGAGGCGAATTCGTTTCACCGCAATGATCAAGTTCTTCTCTTCTTCTTTCCGAATGAATGATGCATTCCTCGGTCCTTTTTGAGAACGCTTCGAGATCGCGAACGGTGCAAAAAGATGATGTTTACCTTATCAGGATCCCCTACTGTTCGTTGGGAATTGACAGGCACCAGGATCACTCGATCAGTGACAGAGGCTGATTATACATCGGGGAGAATAACGACCCAAAACCGGGATAATCGACCAGTTGAAGAAGATTCGACGATCTCAAAAAAACAAAATTGACGTAAAAAAAATTCCTCAACTGGATTGCCCTAGACATTTCACTGGCTTTCATATTTTTCCGTTCAATTCAAACGTTGTGACTTTCTTCCGCCGAACCAGTCGGTCGATCTTGATGGGACACGATAATTTTTCATCGCCAAAAGACGAGCCATCATTCGGTTGAGTTTTAAATTTTGGTTGCCAAATAGCAAACGCTGAAAGCAAATTCCACTTTCGTTTCAATTTTTTGACCAAGGTAATCGGCGTAAGGTGACCACTTTCCGTTGGAGACACGTGTAGAAACCCAATTAGCCCTCTGTAAGCTGCTTTGAATCTCATGGGGCCCTAGAACTCGGAGTATATACATACATAGAAACAGATGCTATGTATGTACGTCGACTTTCGATGACACGCGGGACAAAGGGAACCCTTCGCGATTAAACGTCAGAGCAGCCCTATTCCCCAATGAGAAAACAGTACGTAATGAACGACGCAATAAACCCTACAATACGATCCTAGTTAGTCAGACTGATCGAGTAACTTGATCAGCCGAACGGATATTCGCGATACTTTTCAGAGTAAGAGAAAAGATTATTGGATGAAATTTATACCTCGAGCCTTTCATCAGATCTTCATCTTGGTTTCGAAATTTGAATTCCAAAGATGATTCGTAGTTAGTGAGAAAATCAAAATGTTGGAATCGTTGCAACTATGTAATTGGTGAGCTTTGCAGAGAAACCTGCTGAAATCGCACATGGCTTTTTTGTACGAGGGAGACCACAAAAGAAGATTAATACGAGATGCAGCTGTTGAATGGATCCGGAGGCGGGAATAAAGGCGCGGAGAATGAAAAACAAAGGATAATGTGCCAAGGGAGTACCCAGACCCTATACGATATTTCCGTCTCCCTTTCTCCTTTACAAATACTGCAGCGGGTTGATAAGACCCTTAGGATCATGCCGCAGAATCTATTATTCGATTCACTCTCCACACTGGTCAAACAGATAGGTCACGTTGAGGATCCTATACCTTGTTGCAACGATTAATCTGCACGCACCGCGTTGTGTGTTTTCCGTGCAAATATCCGTTCAGGGTATAATAAACGAAGATGCGATTACTCTGGTAATTATTCCTAGAGTGAAATTAACGAGCAGCTGATCTAAACTCAAGGCGTCGAGTCTCGTCATCTGATCAAATCGACATTGCCTCGTTTGGTAGTTTCCTATTAAGTATTCGGTATATAGCGTCCCTCTCTCGACCCGCGTGACAAATAGGAATAGGATACGAAATATACGACTCACGCCTCGTCCGGGCGAAGCCTTACTAAATAATTCATCATTTTTGTAAAATTTCTGCCACCCGAGCTCGCATCTTCTTCTTCTTCTTCTTCTCTTACAGCAGTCGCATGGAATTATGATCTGCACTATTCATACTTACCAAATATGACCAGAAATTTTCAATCAACTAAAGTAGCCTCGAGTTTTTCATCATCATACATTGAAAATCATGCTCGCCGGTATCTAGATGGTTGAAAGTGTAGATTCGTTGGAATTTGCGTACAGAATCTACCCCTTGATTGAGAGAAGATTAAAGGATCAACGGTGGTGTAGATTTTTTTCGATGCAAAAGGATCTTCCTGGATGTGAGATGAGAAATGAGGAATAAAACCGAATGTCTACGCGCAAGTTACAGTCCAGAGGACAGATCCTTGTCACAAAGTGTCAAGTGGGAGATGATTAGTGCACCACAAGGAACACGGGACCTAGTGGTAGGTGGTAGGTGGTAGGTAGGCAAGCAAAGCGAAGGGAAAGGGAGGGAATGGATGCTAGGGCAGGAAAGGCAAGAGCACAACAACAGAGAGTGATGTAACAACACGTGTCTCGTTCACAGCACCCTAATAGTATAGTACCAGGGGTACAACTCCGTATGAACAGCAGCGTCCCGCTGCTCTAGCCGACACTCTCGACAGAGAATGGTGTGGAGAACCACTTAGCAGCCCGGAGAGTCCCGCGCTGAATTGTGTACAACAAACAGATTAAGTGCCCCACAATCCCACCCCGCACGCCTCCTCCTCTACTTCATCCTCTTCCTACTTTCGCCCCATTCCAAAACTCCTATTAGGTCCACCGAAAGGACGACCCTGAATTTCCACAATGAGATATGTTTCATTTACACTCGTTCAACACCAGTAGATGATACTTTTTTCACAATTCTTATACCCGATGAAGACTGACGTATTTGGAAAGATCGGAAGACCCTACCCATGTAGGTACTGCAAACTGGCTTGGCATTGGCAGGGTATTGATGCCATAGCTGCCAATACTGAGCGCTACCAAGGGCCAACATTTTCCCAAGTCAAAATCAATGTTGAGACTATTTTGAGTAGTTAACAGCTGTCCAACTTATGATGCTATGAATTGACACGAGATAATCCCCAGCCAGTACAAAACATCATATCAGCTCGGGGTGTGTATTCCCGGTACAGAACTGACTTCCGGCTGAGCCCCATGTATGTTCACTTACCAGTACTAGTCATCAGCATTTGCCCAACGTTGAGCAAATAATTTCTCTTTACTCTGCCAGTATTACTGAACAAAATTTGGCAACAAGGGTAGTTCCAATTTTGTGCCATGTGGGTAGATCCGGCAATACTCCGGCATTCGTACATGGGTTTGATCAACTTAGGTTTCTTCGAGACGTTTAATCATAAGCGGAATGATAATCGCATCAAGGGGATGGACAATCGATAAATGAAAACGGTTCTGGTGGGGGCTTTCACGGCTGGTTGGTAGGTACATGGGATATAGTTTGCAGGGTGTATTTTGTAGGTATGCAAGTAAATGTATCCACCATTATGCCTTACTCACCACGATTTTCCCCCTTAACCCGGCTCCGAAGAGACTCGCGGAGGAATGAGTTATGTCTGCCACGTGCGTGTTCTCATACCTTTATTGCCGCATCTCACACGAGATAACGCGGGCGGCGGTATACGTAGTATGGTCACAAAGGGACCACCGAAGGGGATGGAATCGCTCATTCCGCAGGAATATGCTTTGGTACCTGAACGAACGGTCTATCGGTTATTCTTGCACAACTTTCACGTTCGCTGCAGGTTCGTCGATAACTCTCAAAATTCCATACTCTGTTTGTTAAATCGAACGAATTTGTAGAGGGACCAACAGCTGTGGGAGTGTTTGCAGGTAGAATAATCGCCCCATAAATATATCGACGATGGAATAGGTTTACTTCCGCGTTTAATTATCCCGTACCAATAACAACTGTACCTACTGTTTCCCCGCGTTTACCATAAAACATAAAGTAAGCCAGTGGCTTCCGGCACCAGATGCCACCGCGACCGGGTGTCACTACGGCCTTAACTACGAATGGAATGGACATGTTTATGGGGGAAGACAGTCGTAGAAACTCAGTCGATTTGCCTCGGGGTTCTTCCGGGCTTTGGCGATACATATGGATGTGACAATGTCTCACGTGATGTTATCACTCTCTGCAAGTATTGTCAAAAGTCACCTCGTACTGCCAATATATCATGTTCGAATGCCGGAGTACTCAATCGGCACTACCCCGGGTGCCAAATTTCGTTCCGTAATACTGGCCCAGTACCGATAAATTATTTGCCCAACGTTGCGCAAATGCTGATGACTAGTACTGACAAGTGAACGTACATGGGGCTCATTGTCAGTCGGAAGTTGGTTCTGTACTGGGAATACACTGGGCCAATATGGTGTTTCGAACTATAAGCTGCGGATGATTTCGTGTCGATTCACGGCACCATAAGTTGGACCGGTTTGACGACCTGAAATTGTCCCAACATTGATTTTGACTTGGGCAAAGCTTGGCCCTTGATAGCTGTCAGTATTGGCAGCTATGGCACCAACAGCGTGCCAATGCCAAGCCAGTTTGCAGTACGTAACATGAATGCCAGTATGGAGAACGAATCGGAAAAGTAAAAATGCGAAGCTATGACGTACTCGAGATTCGCGTGAGGGTCTTTTCTGTGCAGATGTATGGTCTCTTCTCGATAAAAAAAACGTTGAATTTTATTTTTGTTCCACTGCTGTCGAGTAACTCTTCCACTGCACATGGTGAAACGGGGGTAGCGTACATCACGCGGTTGGCTCTACGAGTTCGGAAATCTTCCGAAAAGCGCCGGCTGGTAAAGCTCAATCCCTGATCCCAGGATTACTTGGGATTATCCGAACGACGACGGTAGGTCGAGGTGATTTACAAGGCCGGTTCGAGATCTCCGCATCTTTACCGCCGTTGGAATCTGCTGCGCAAGGTTCTAGACAGTCTCTGGATCGCAGCGGCACAATGCGCGTGCTCTTCGCCACGAGAAGAGAGAAGAAAAAGATGAAAAAGACCAAAAAGAAATGGAAAGAAAAAGAGCTGTTACTGCAGGTACTTTCACAGCGACAAAGAAGATGTTTGCCAAACGTAAGAAATGCTCTTTTTCAGTCAAGAGAGTCCTCGGATAGAAGTTGTGCAACCTATCCGAGCTCTGCAACGGCTGACTAACAATCCTGCAGCTTTTATTCAACGAGGATATCAAGGGCTCTTTGTACTTCGCACAAAGGGAACAAGGTGCGCACAGATATCCATTTCGGCAGTTGTGTCCCGCAGAACCATCTCCACGAGTCGAATTACGGTGTGGAATTCGATCCCCGTTTTGTCTACGATCCTGACGAGTAAATCTGCGATCAATTCAGAAACGGAGGGGTTGGGCGAGATCAAACGTCTCCGATTCTTGCTAGGATTGATTTTTTTTTTCCTTCTTCCTTTAGATGCTAAGGCGAGAAATTGATCTCTTCCAAACTAAAATAGATACCAACATAAGACACAGTGGAACGTCATATTGATGTACGGGAGTAGCAGCTCTTCAAAATATACTTTCCGATACTTGGGATGAGCTGGACATTCACCCTCGGAATGAGATAGTAATTGCACGAAGAGAGATATGTTTATGGTGCACAGCCATGTACCCATAAGGGTTAATAAGATTGTCTTAACCCGAGGTAAAGCCGCTCCTCGAACCCAGCTTGGTGTATAAATAATTCAAGGGGATAAACGAATTACGCGTCTAGATGAGATGATGAAAGGCACATTTAGGAGAACAGGAGCAGTTCGGTAGCCTAGTGGGTCCTGGTGTTCGCTGCCGGAGCCAGCGCAGAGCATTTGACCCCCAGTTTCAGTACGGAGTGTGCCCAGCTCGTGAATCAAGTCACATTAGTGAGACGCGGGGGTTGGAATGGCTGCACACCCTCTGGCTGGTAGTGGATTGGATTTCGGTGCGAAAATTCGATTACCCGAGATGCACCAGCCCGCTGTTAGCCTTTTACTGCCAGCCAGCCAGCCCCAAATTTTCTCTATCCTGATATTCTGTACCCAGAATAAGAGGTGTATGTATTTTTTTCTACCATTTGCAGAACACAGATCTTCAGCTCTCATAATATATTCAAATATATACCGAGCAGGTACTCGACCATTTCGGCCAAAAGGGAAGAAATAGATGCGTGGCTGCTATGCAGTCGATCGGCGAACCTCTTAATGAATAATAATTTCAATTTTGTAACGCTCTACAGCAAGCAACTTCTGGCGACTTGAGTCGTGACGAAAATCTGAACGCAATTAGAAGACACAGGCGTCTGGATTCGAAGGTCGCAAACCAATCGACAATCATTTTTGCACTTGATGTACATTTCGAAGACCCGACTATGGATCAATCACTCCTGATCGTCGTAGAGGTCGAACGTTGATAAGTCCTTGATTGGGAACTATCCTGAGCAATCGAGGCTCTAGTATCTGGAATGGAGCGACACTGAAAATCGAATGGTCGTACAAATTCGCAATGACAATGCAGTGCGATCAAAGTTCAGGTCAAAATAGCGAAAATTTGCATTCGTTCAATGAACGTGATAACTTTTGGCTGGTGGACGTCTGCGCGGTATGGAATATATGTCAAATATGTCGAAGATTGCTAATTCGGATGTAGTGAGCATATCGAGTAGGTAGCGGACGCAAATTGTATTCTGTTTTTCATGCCGATGTCGAATATTCAAATGACCCTTTCAGCGGCAGGAGTTATCGGGTACGTTCCGTCGTGTACTGCATACGCGATTATCTGCTGTATTTTGCGCGAACCGTCGAACATTTCACAGACACACAGGGTTATTATACCGGTGCGTATAACAGTTTTGCGTAGGTGTAGAGGAACTTACGTACGCTTGTTCGAATATACTCGTACCTATATTCTGCCGACGCCCTGATATGCATATCTTTAAATAGTGATCACGTCATGTACCGAATAACGACGAGGATACTTATTTGAATAATGCGAATATCCAACCTTATAAGGGGGCCAGTGTGGCGCTGTTGGAAAAATTAAACATTGTCCAAAAACGATTCGTTACTCTGCCAAAGTTCGTTTCACTGCAGGTTTATGAACGTCCCATATTCCGTATTTGACTCCCCTGGATGAAAAATTGCTGAAAAAACATGTTGTCATGAATCGAGGGTGGAAAATTAAATTGGAAAAATTCCCGAAGAAGATATGGTTCATTTTCAAAAAATTGAACACTCCTTTACACCTTATTTGCAAATAAATCTGCTGGATAGTGGACATTTCCGATTTCCCGAACTCAATTCGCGACCGACTGTACTCCGAACGATCTTGATCCTGATAAAGCCAAATCGTACCACGTTGTGGAGAATCAAATGATAGTCTTGTAAACCTTCGCAGTCTTCTTCAAATAATTACAATCATCGATCGATATTGATTCTGAGTGAAATGAACCACGAGTCACAAACGCCTCTAATTAAAACCGATTCGAAAAATCGTTTCAAATTAATGAGAAGAGGTATGAACGTGGACTTGGTCGGAGTTTGAAAAGGTACGACGATGGATCGTGACAACCTTGTGAAACGCGGTATAAGATTGAACGAAGATATAAAAGGATCTATCTCGAAAATTTCTTCGGTTGTTGAATATCTCAGGGTCTGCATAGGTATATACATACAGAAAAACGTAGAAATTCTACGTCGAATAAAAAACGGAAGAAAAGGAGAAAAATTCTTCTGATACTTCTTCACGGGGGCAAGACCATCGAGCGGGTATTCCAGGAAATAACAGCGGCAGGAGCTCGCGTCGTGCATTCCCAAGATATGATCGTCAACGTAGCCGGTATATACGTTATAACATGAAGATTCGAGCTGGAAGGGTATCTACCTAATATTCTTCGTGAAATCTGAGAAGCCTCGTTGTATAATTTAATCAACAAAAAGAAAGATACAAAAAAAATCATTGAAAAAATTCTGATCCATGGACCTGCGGACATCAGATCGCGTCGGATACATCGCATCTTCCATGCGCTAGTAGTTTCATGCACTAATCTCTATGGCGGGTACAGGGACCTCTAACCATACCGCACATAACAATAATAACGTGAAAGGATAATTTCACGCTTCGCTTAACAGCGGAGCCTTTGAGATCCGGTTCGGAAACGTTGTTTGCTTGATTTACCCCGGTTCGGGATCACCTAGGGTATTATAACCTAACTTGTACTCCTCTGAATTCATATCTAGGGGGGAAAAAAGTCCTAGATTTAAGCTGTATCGCAAAAACGCACGGGTAATCAGGTTGGACGCGGTACTTCGTGTTCCCATTGCGATCGGGTCATTCAAATTAGTATAAATACTAGTCCGAGTGTAATTTAGCATCGTAATCTATTTGAAATACTCTTCAGCTCATATTTTGATTGAAAAATAAAAGTCCCTAGATCCTAGAGGCTGTAGCGTACCTCAAAAACACAATCGGTGATTCCAGCTGAACGATACAACCGATTGGAATGAAATTTTGAAAATAAAAGCTTGACTTCGGCAGAAAATGGTTGAGTATATCGCAGTATCAAAATATAGACCAAATCACATTCATTTGTGACCTAACCTCATCGCACCTAACCTGAAAATATGTCAGAATGGTTTCATATTAATCGCGATGGATGAAAAAAATCTGAAAAATCGTAGATCGAATCAAATGAATTCGCAGACTCGGGGGCAGACTTGAGATGAGCCTGGCTTGGTATAGTCGGTTGACAGACGCGGTGTACCCCATGTATCTAAATATCGTTGGTATACATATGTATAAGGAAGCGAGGTATCGTGGGCGTGGCGAGGTTCCGCGCATACTCGCGAGGTTAAGGCGTCGAGAGGCGTTTCCGCGGCGGAATAAGTTTTCCTCCCCACATTCTGTGGCTCTGGCTCTGGCTCAGGCACAGGCACAGGCACGTCTGCGCGGTGGAATATCCGACTCTGGTGACTCGCTCGCTCCCGGCATGGAAAGAGAGCGGGCAAGTATCTCGCGACAGCGCACCTGCCAGACTGACTCAGTGATCGTCCGGTCCGGTCGCGCGGGTACCGCTGCAATCCCGCGGGTCTGAAAACGCGCGTTTTTATCCACCCGACGCAAAGGACTCGAGGAATCTCGAACCGCCGCGGCCAGACCGCCAAGGGCTGACACATGCCACCCTTTGAGAAAGCCGCGACACGTACTAGAAACTGACATGAAACTCGAACGGTCGACCAGCTGCAGGTACCCGGCCGGAAGCCATCGGCAAAGATTTGAAAACCGAAAATGAACCGCGGGAAGATCGGAGTTTAAAAACCAAAAACCAGGGACGTAAATAATTAGGGGACGATGTTGGTCCCGCAGGACATGATGGCGGCCCAGTCGAAGATGCTCTATCAGATAAACAAGTACTACGGTGAGCGGGTCCAAGCGCGAATGGGACAGATCCAAAAGACGATACGTGAGGTCTGCAAGGTGGTTCAGGACGTGCTGAAGGAAGTTGAGGTCCAGGAGCCACGGTTCATATCATCCCTGACCGAGTGCAACGGAAGATACGAGGGTCTGGAGGTGATATCACCTGGTGAATTCGAGGTGGTGTTGTACCTGAACCAGATGGGAGTGTTCAATTTCGTAGACGATGGAACCCTGCCAGGATGCGCGGTCCTTAAGCTCAGCGACGGTCGCAAAAGGTCCATGTCCTTATGGGTCGAGTTCATCACGGCTTCCGGTTACCTTTCAGCCCGCAAGATCCGCTCGCGTTTCCAAACACTGGTCGCCCAGGCCTGTGACAAATGCGCCTACAGAGACTCGGTAAAGATGATAGCCGACACTACGGAGGTGAAACTTCGAATCCGGGAACGATACGTGGTGCAAATAACCCCGGCGTTTAAATGCTCCGGGGTTTGGCCACGGTCAGCAGCCCATTGGCCAATTCCTCACATTCCCTGGCCTCATCCGAGCCACGTAGCCGAAGTTAAGACCGAGGGTTTCGACCTCCTCTCCAAGGAGAGCGTCGCGATGCAGGGAAAACAGTCAGCAATGGAAGGCGACGCCTGGGTATTGTCCTTCACCGAGGCTGAGACCAGGTTGCTTCAGGGTGGATGCCGTCGGCGGTGTTTAAGCATTTTGAAAACCTTGCGCGACCGGCACTTGGACCTTCCGGGCAACCCGGTCACCAGTTATCACACGAAGACGCTCCTATTGTACGAGTGCGAAAAACACCCTCTTGAGACCGAGTGGGACGAGTCCTGTCTCGGGGACAGGATAAACGGAATATTTTTGCAACTAATTTCGTGCCTCCAGTGTCGGAGGTGTCCTCACTATTTTCTCCCAAATCTTGATCTCTTCAAAGGGAAGTCCCCAAGCGGGTTGGAAAATGCCGCTAAACAAGTATGGAGACTGACCAGAGAACTCTTGACGAATAGTCGGGCTTTGGAAAAACTCTAGTGCGTCGATGTGGAAATTTTGGAAATTTCTCATCATAACGTCGCGTAACTTACTATGATATACCTACAGCTGTAACGCGTTTTATGCTTAACGCTTATATTACATATTATCAATAAGATAATGAAAATTTTCATCTACACCTGATATACTAATCCCGAAATGTATCTATACTTACACACGTATTCCATTATATTTTCGAAACTTCTTCCCACCGCCGACTAAAAAAGTTCTTCAAATTATTACAGATGCCAGCTATACGATCATGTACTTAGAATTTATCCGTCAATTTTTAGAGCTTTTATGATATACAGTTAAAGCGTAATGTGATTTGTTATTGATTATTACGATGATTATTATTATTATTATCACTTTAGTATATTTTATTGTACCTTTTACCGCTAGTTGATCACGCGTTTTTATGCAAAAATATATATATATAAAGAGAGGAAAAAAAAAGATTCGTCTCTGTTCCATTTGCATCTAATTCATTGTTGACTGTAAATAATTTTTTTACCACATACGTATATGATGTGTGTGTATGTGTGAACAAATATTATTTAAGAAGAATATTTATTTGTTAATTAGAGGTTTATATACATATTGCAAAAATAAATTGTAAATATGAAATGTTGTCTACCTTTGGTAATATCCCTGAGCAAATTTTGTCGTTTATACATCGATAATTATTTACCTCAAATGTACCATTACTATACAGATGCGGTATTGAATTTTAATCAAGATCAAGCTTATCGCGACTAATTAAACGCCGTTCGATAAATGGACGAAGAACTTGTTTATGGCTACGTGTATTTTGAATAAATCTGTTATACAGATATATATATACAGGCATACAGATCTCATCCGATAAGTAGCAAGATATTTAATTTAATTATTATTAATTAAAAGAAACTTCGAGACACCTGTTTATTGAGAAACGAAAAGAACTAATAGATCGAAACTTCGCGAAGGTAGATACCGAGATCGCTTTAAAATATCTTCAGATTCTGTATTTTTGGCTTTTTTTCAAATTCACGATCAGATTAGGAATATATTTTATCACGCAAGTCGAAGGCCGTCTATTGATTACACAGGTAGATATACGTATACACATGTTCTCCTAGTTGGGGACATAGAAATTAGGTTTTAAAATCAATTTGTTGATTCACTTTTGCCAATTCTTAGTCAAAGCGATCTTTTCTATACGCTCATTTGCCAACGTATCTGCATAACCGTTGGAATTATAGACATCCGTTGAAAAATCGGTTTCTGCGTTTACTACGCTATATTGTAGAAATTTAATCCTTATTCCAGAATCGCAATATTATATCCTTTGAAATCGAATGACATTTGGTTTGCGCACACGACACTAACGTGAGCATCAACATCAGCCACTGGTTCTGGCTCAGGATAATCGTGGTAAAGGAAAACTTATGGTTTCCTTCTGTGTTACGACAGTAGCTACTAGTTATTACCTGGTTCTCGTCCTCTCCAAGAGGCCTTAATGAGCGCTGATAATTATCCTACCGAGCGCCGGCTACATCTGAATTAAAGATCTTATCTGCCCAGGTTACCCTGGCTCGAAAATAGTGAACCTTCATATAAATTTCACCTTTGTCTTTCCCTCTCTCTGCAGTTCCAAAACCACACGGCTGACAATCAGACATTTCATTCTTTTCTACTGACTATTCTCATCGTTTTATCTCATTTTTCCAAATCTTTTTATAAACGGATTGCTGAACTTTCCATGAAGGAGAAACATCGAAAGATCGTTTTCGGAAATCTGAAAGCTAAACGAAGTTTCTTTTCTATCTGATTTCAGTGGTTTTTCATCTTTTTCTTTCTTTTTCGAAAGTGTTAACAGACCAGTGACCGATCTTCGGCGACGAGATGGACTCGGGGTCAGGTTTACTACGGCAATAAACATAAAAACGTGAACAAGCGCCAAGGTAAATTCGTCTTCCACAAATTAGGAGAACAACGTTGACGATGATGATAATTAGTATTGGTCCAGAGATAGAATCGCTGATAGAATTGTTGGATATTCTCTGGACGAAGATTAGCCAGAATTATGTGAAAACCCAGAAAAGTATCGATACTTTGTACCAGTTTTTCTTCTTTTTTTATTTTTCTTCAAGGGTCGCTCCTCCTCGAAGTTTACAGGGTTTTGGTGAGCACAATACCGAATGTGTTGTACATGCGTAGCTACATCCATCCATCCCTTGGAATGTACGCGAAAGCTTTTACAACGCAGCCGCAGAGTACCCCAGTACCTTAGCGAGTCGAAAGGTTCGGATCGATTTTGGTAGGCGTCGCCGATGGGCGTCGTTGTCGAGGATCGACGCCCGAGGATTGGCGCTTGGTCGACGTCGAGTAGGGACGCTAGGCGCCGCTTGGTTTCACCTGCCTCTCGTCCCTCCGGAGGAGTTCGAGGTAACCAACGCCAAGTTAACAGGCGCAGTCCTCGTTCTGCTCCAGCGTAGAAGACGTCAGTTATTTAACCCGGGGCCCCTGAGACCGACGCGCGTCCGACGCCGTGGGCCCGTGGCCGTCGCCGACGCGGTCAGGAGCAAATCATCATCCGCAATTCAGGAATAAATAAAAATCAACGAGAGTAAGACCACCGGAAGATGCCGTCGACGTAGTAAAACCGGCGAAGACCCAAAGGACTTGATCTACTCCGACCGTGAACCACAGATAAATCGAGATGTTGGTACCACCTGACATGCTGGCGGCCCAGTCGAAGATGGTCTACCAAATAAACAAGTACTTCGGAGAGCGAGTCATGACGCGAAAGAGTCAAGTCACCAAGACCATCCAGGAGGTGTGCAGAGTGGTACAGGACGTTCTGAAGGAAGTCGAAGTCCAGGAACCGCGTTTCATCTCGTCCTTGACGGATTACAACGGTAGATTTGACGGCCTGGACGTGATATCACCGACGGAATTCGAGATAGTGATATACCTTAACCAGATGGGGGTGTTAAACTTCGTAGACGATGGAACCCTGCCAGGATGCGCGGTCCTTAAGCTCAGCGACGGTCGCAAAAGGTCCATGTCCTTATGGGTCGAGTTCATCACGGCTTCCGGTTACCTTTCAGCCCGGAAGATCCGCTCGCGTTTCCAAACGCTGGTCGCCCAGGCCTGTGACAAATGCGCCTACAGAGACTCGGTGAAGATGATAGCCGACACTACGGAGGTGAAACTTCGAATCCGGGAACGATACGTGGTGCAAATAACCCCAGCGTTTAAATGCGCCGGGCTTTGGCCCCGGTCAGCATCCCATTGGCCAATTCCCCACATTCCCTGGCCCCATCCGAACATCGTGGCCGAAGTTAAGGCCGAAGGTTTCGACATGCTGTCCAAGGAGTGCATCGGACTTCAGGGAAAACAGTCAGCTATGGAAGGCGATGCCTGGGCCCTGTCCTTCATCGACGCTGAAAACCGTCTGCTTCAGGGTGCGAGCCGAAGACGGTGTCTAAGCATTTTAAAGACCTTGCGCGACCGGCACTTGGACCTTCCGGGTAACCCGGTGACCAGTTATCACATGAAAACGCTACTCTTGTACGAGTGTGAAAAACACCCTCACGAGGCTGAGTGGGATGAAGCATGTCTCGGGGACAGAATAAACGGGATATTTCTTCAGCTAATTTCGTGTCTACAGTGCCGACGGTGTCCTCACTATTTCCTACCGAACTTAGACCTCTTCAAAGGGAAGTCACCCAGTGGGCTTGAAAATGCTGCTAAACAAGTATGGAGACTGACCAGAGAACTTCTGACGAATAGCCGTGCTCTGGAGAAGTTGTAGTTCTCATGATTATTTCGTCATCAAGTACTACCCTTTGTCGTCGTCGTCATCGTCGTCATGATCATCATCGTCAGGAATATCGGCAATAATATGTGATTGTTGTGTGTCCGTGTATGACATTTCGTGCCATATGATAAGTCGTGTAAATTATATATATACTGCGCACTATTAGGTTTCCTTCATAAATTCGTTCTATACACATAATGTATAAAATAGACCCACCCGCATTTGAGGACCATGATGAGTGTGAGAAGGGAATATGTGTCCGTGGATGAATTTAAAAAAAACAAACAAAAAAAAAACTGTTCAATATATGTACGCGAATGTACATGACCTGTGTATATGTACGTATCACATACGGATTTCCATATATTATATATATACTGAAAATGAAATCTGCAATCGCGTATAGCTTTGTATATACAATTATAATACATAAAGATATTTATTGATCTGTAAAACAATATGCAAAATATATAGTAATATTTATATGAAAATTATAAACGCGATAGATCATTTTCATCATCATGCCTTTCTCATACCCGAAGAACATAACCAAGAAACTATCTCGTCCGATATACCTCGTAACGTTTATCCTGATGTGGTGACGAAACATGTCAAAAACGATTATCGTATTCTAATTAATTATCTACTCATTATGCGGGTATTTGGTTCCGGAATATTATCATACCTACAAAGTTTCGCAAACTATCGATATATACATGGGAATATACATATGGTAATTCAAGGATATCCTCGTAAATGGCGAATTTATCGTGTTAACTTATTCCAAAATTTTGAACGTTCAAATGTATAAATCGCAGGTAAATATCCGTACCGATTTTCATACGAGAAGTAAATCGATCGACTATATAATAATCTTCGATATTATCCTCATGAATAAATAGCGGAATTTTTCAAATGTGAGATATTCGAATTGCTCCGAACGATGGAACATGAATATAATTCGCGATATATAAGTCAGTCAGTCGGAATTCGCAATACTCGGGATAATAATTACCCGGGCACGCTTTGTAAATCTGAATGAGTATCTACATTAGCTAATTTCATGAATATACATCACACCGTTTCGATTAATTGGTTCCCAATATAAGCGAGTGTATCGAAAAGCTGTAGAAATAATAAAAACTAGATATAAAACCAGAACTACGGGGGCAAAGAAAAAACTTCTAGCTGGATTTTAGAGGCTAATTTCCATCCCGTTTAAAGTCGAGTTCTCGATTCCGTATATGTTACATGAATTTGATACAAGAAATTTATCGGGAAGAGCAATGAAAAAAAAAATACCTAAATAAAAAAAACTTCATCGCAGATCGTGGAGCATTTTTATCGTGAGGTTTGGGCAGGTGAGTAGCAATTTTATATCTAAAAGACGAGAAGGACGTGGGAAGGAATATAAAAATTTGCCGTAATAACCGAACGGGCGAGGCGCGTTTTCCGATCCGAATCTTTCCGTCGGTGATTTCAACCCGCAACTATCTGGCCCGGTGTTTCTTCCTTTCATTATACCTATACGAGCAACTTTCGAAATTCATGAATCAATTCTCTCATGCGTTAAGCTTCCGATATCCAATTGAGCTCGTTTCAAAGTTTAATGGGTTATGGAGGTAAAATTTTAGTCACGATTTTATCGCGAGAGCTATAAAAATTTCGGATCACACTATTAGATATCGTTGAATTTTCATCCTACAAGAAGTTTGTGCGAATGTATGAACTACACGTACAATCGATCAGAATCACGGATACAAATTTCAAAAAATTATTATACCAGCTTTATTATCCTTCTCTAGTTTTCTTCCGTAGTAAAATTATAATTATGCATTTGCTATGTAACAGGAATATACGTTTGACTGATACTTATGTGTAGATATAATATGTATATTTCAAACTATACATATAGGCCAAGTGCGAAACGATGTAGTTTTTATCTTCGAACTTCTATACCGAAACGGTTTTTACTGCTAATATTACCGATTTCTAATAAACTTTCTTACGGACATTATGTTATAAATCAGGATTTATAGTTCGATTCTCCTCCTTTATTCGAACTTGGCGTGTTAATTTTTGTCGATTTATCTTAAATTCTGTGAATTTATTGCTAAAATCTGAGCCAGTAGTTCGGAACTAGAAGCTGACGCCAGAAATCAATTTCCATAAACATTGCTGCGATTAGAAAGACAAGCGTTACTCCCTCATATATACCTCGGATTTATACTTTGACGGTAGGGTTTCAGGGGTTGTTTGACGAGACACGCGAGACAATATTGATCTATCTCTATACCGCAAGCCGCAGCAAAGTGGGGAGTTATTGGTTTTGCTTAAATATACCTGCTCAAAAACGTGTAACAACTATTCGAAATTCGCGTACAAGTATCTCTGGCCGATAAAAAAAAAATAATAATAATAATAAATTGAACTCATTATAGTCCAGTACAGTGCGTATGGTTCTGTATGCACATAAAGTTACGATTATACAATATATAGAAACGTGTTGTGGTTTAGTTTCACTTTTGTCTATCTGTGTATAGAAAATTTGCATAAAATAAGAAAAAGCTAGAAAAAAAAAAAAACCAACAACGCGAAAGCTGTTTGGCGATAATAATTATCAACCGTGAATTATTATACATACGGGATGCAGCTGCAGCCTTTTACATGTATACATATAGTATATATACAGTAATAACGGTATGATACAGGTATATTTGCGAAACGACGTAAACGACCGGTTCACTTGCAGAGTGTAACGCATTACGTAATATAAACACGTGTGATACCGAGTAGCCTACGTGTCGTGAATGATAAATAGGACGTGTATATATCTGTAAACCGCTGTACATACGTATATAATGTATAGGAATAGTTCAAGAATTAAGAGAAATAATGCACGTAGCTATCGAAGGTAGAAAATCGACTGTGAAGATATATACGCGACGAAAGTCCCTTTTCCAACAACTACGACACGTATCCTTCATTAAATCCGAGCGGAATTATTTCGAAAAAGGTGTAAAACAAGAAGAAAAAAGAAAATAACAGTTTGAAAAGAGGAGAACTCACAATCAAGTGGCTTGCGAGTATTTTGACTACAGGGCGGAGTCCGTGTGGAAACTAATTGGTCTTCTGGTGTGATTTTATGCGAAAACGGGCGGACAGAGAAGATTGGAAAAATAAAAAAATAAAATGGTAAAAAATAGTAAAATATATGGGTGTGTAAGTTAGCTAGAGGAATCACCGATTCAAAGATCCAAAACTATCTCTCGAATTTGAATAAAGTATATGAGATGTCGTAATGTACAAATAGCAACGTCAAAAACGATATTATATTACATCTTCATCCTCTTTTTAGCATCCCATAATCATATTCAAATTCAAATTTTTATTCGTTTTCTTTTTCTTCCATTTTTTTTTGTTTTCTTTTTTTTTAACACATCTTTATTGCCACATCGACTAATGAAATAAAAATAAAAAAATAAATAAAAAGTTGGCACCGGATTGAGAATAATTAGAATAATTTCGTCAACTGGGTTGCTCTGGACTTTGCATCACTTACGATAATTATTTGTCCTTCAATTTAAACGTTATGATTTTTCGAGGCCGAACTAATCGATCAATCTTGATGAGAGATGGTAATATTTCATTAGCAAAAGATGAGCTACAACCCCGTTGAGTTTCGAGATTTTCTGTTGAGCCATTTTCCAGAAAATCGGGATTCATTTTGTTTCGGAGAGACAGGCGGATAGATTGAGGAAAGGAAATGAAAAATGAAGATAATGCGGAATTTTTGAACCCTTAAGAAATGCAATGAAATAAAAAAAAAGGGAGAAACCTGCGGTTCTAATCTGGATGAAAAACAATGAGGAAAATGTCGTCCTCGGTCCCAGAAGGTAATGGGGCCCGGGGCCTTAACGAGGAGCTTGCAGGCGAGCGCGATAAGAGTTGGCAACCATTCCGGAGCTCGTGTCGCGATTTGGTTTGGTCTTATTGCTTCTCGGGACGAAGAGACACACGGGGCCCACACCGGGCCCCGAGACTCCGCATAAACTTCGCGGCTTTATGTACCCAGTTTATAGCGACCCGTACCTACCCATACCGAGAAGATGAGGCAAAAGGTAAGGTGAGGTGAGGTGAGGTTGCGAATCGGGCCCCTACGCGCCCACATGCTCACATCGCCAATTACAATGTTTGTTTTCGCGGATTCCTTCTTTGTTTCGTGACCAAGATAATCTATGGCGCCGCTAAACTGGAAAGGACCCTGATATCCCGAACGGTCCGCCCTGATCTAAGGATAAAGGAACCTTATAGCCCATAAGATTCCCGTAGAAAGAACTGGTCCCATAATTTACATACCACCGCCGTAGGAAGGAAGGCTGGTAGGTAGGTAGGTAGGTAGGTAGGTAGTCCAGAGAGAGGATCTTCTCTCAGGACTCTGTGTGTCTCTTTCTTGACCACCACCGTTTACAAAAATCTTTCCTTATTTTCAATATCCCCCGGAATGTCATGCGCTAAATTATTCCATCGATAATTTTCATGGATATTCTCCCTTTTCTTTTAAAACCAAGCCACTTTTTTCGCCATCAGAGTTCTCAGATTTTTGAAGCTAGGCGTTTTCCAAATTAGCCTTTTTCTCGATTTGGAATATCCAATTGGCACTCATATTTTAGTTTCTTAAAGACACCTTCGATTTATCTGGAAAATTCTATAGAACTCTGGCCAACGTACGTAGAATGTTTGCCAATGCTACACACGTTCTCCGAACTTTGATAGATTCTTTGAAAAAAAACTGAAGTCTTGTTCCCGGACGAAAATAACAATCCTTCTCTTCATTGCCCGAAAATTTGGTAAGTCAAGAAAACTTTCTACCTTTCGACTTTGGCACATGGTAAAGAAAAAACAAAAAAATACCCGGAAACTCCAAGACGGAAAATGTGACTAGCTAGGTTGAGAAGAAATATCTGTGCAGGTAATTAAATAAACTGGTTAGGTTTAGAGGCAGGTACCTATACATTTTTACGTGAAGAATCTTACGGGGATTTATATAAGGTAGGTGCCATTTTAATTCGTGAGTGAATTTAGCTCGTTTAAAGCCTGCGAAACGGCCTCAATCTATTGCCGAGAGTAGTTGGGTATAGGTATAATGGGTATAGGGTAAGGATACCGGTACGGTCGTTATTCTAATTGACCCGGTAAGCTCTTATTATCAAGTCTTCGTTTCCAGCAACGACTTCAGGCCTCGGCGCTCGAGCACTTCATGTAAGAGATTCTCGCGGATCAAACGGGTTCGCGTAATTGGTAGTTGGTCCATCTCCCTTTGCCAGAGGGTCTTAGGATGCAGTACATAACTCGGATGTAAGAGAGTATCGCCAACACGCAATGGACCGAACATCATCCATGCATTTCCCCCGCTATTGACCCTTTCCTTATTTTTTTAGCTAAAAAATTTCACGATCCAGATCTAGAAAATGTGGTTTTTCTATTCCAGGAAAAGCTAGAAAAGGTGAAAATTGAAAAAGTGAAAAGCTTCCAATAAATTTGCGGATTTTTGGACTTTCTGAGTTTTTAACTTTCGGATCTTTGAGCTTCCTGCATTTCGATCTTTCGGAATTTCCAATTTCCGAACTCTAATGTTTCTAGAAACTCAGAGTCGCGTCTCAAATAAATTCGAAATTTCGGAATTAGGAACTTTAATCCCGCCCCGAAAAGTCAGATTTTAATTACCCCGAAAATTGAGTCAAAACGAGTAAAAAACTCAGGTTTTACTCATCGAGTCACAAAACCACTGGGATTAAAAGTGAGATCTCGTTTTTTTTTCAAAAGGAAAACGCGTTCTTTCAAGCCAATGCGCTTTAGATGGACCTGAACTTGATTGAAAGAGGAATTTTCTTCACCTCGAGTTGTGAGCTTGCAAGTTCGTTCGTTCACCTTTTTCTTCCTCCAAAGTTTCATTTATTAATCTTCCGATCCCGGACCCCATCTGCAACGTCTTCCCTTTACCGGCACTCCGGCAAACTTCCCGGCACTTAAACGGGGAGTCAAGGGTGCCCTTTTTGGGTTGTACGATCGGGTCGTGTACCGCAGAGCATTAGGTGAAGTTTTATGAGCAAAACCACTTAAGAGGAAGGCATATCGCGCGAATGGTGTCTGGGTCATTGGACTATAGGTACATACATTCGGGGCTTATGCTTATGAATATGCATATGGCTCGGCATTCGAGTATATGCCGAAGCATTGACGATATCATCGTGGAGCAAAATATCACGTCAAATTAGTACTTTTTATCCACATTTTTGTTTGGTTTTTTTTTTTTTTTTTTTTGTTTTTCTTCAAACGTCTCAGCATCTCCACGCCCTTTTTCTCATAGCGATTAGACGCGATAGGGAATAATCTCCAGGAGGCCAATTAATGCCGATAGCCGTTTGTCGGGGCGGTTTGAACGAGTGCGAGACATTTAGGGATAAGGGAAGTGGATAAGACGCGGCGACGACAGCGGCCAGTAACTATTAAGGTATGTACTAAGGTCTTCCCGAGAAACGTAAGGCAAGAATCGGGTGTCAGGATATGGACTGGTCCATCGAAGGGCATCCGGTGATCTGGTTTGTGTCCCTGCACTGCACTCGGCAGAAGAGGCGGCTTGCTCCTTTGCCCTTCGTTCAAAAACCTCTCTTTCATATACTCCCTCGAGTTTGTTGCGAACGTCACACCAGCCAGGAATCAAAATAATGCCTCCGAACCTGTAGCTTCGCTAAATCACAGACTTTAGGGACTAAGGAAGTCACTGGAGACACTGACGACGATTTTTTCATCAGTATAGCCGAAAGTTTCGGAAACGAAGTCAAAAGTTACTTTTTCAAAAACTCGAGTCAATTTTAGAATGAATGTGAATATAATCGCATCGATATCATACATTTGCGAGGTGGGATTGAAGTTTCAAATTCCAAAAGTTCCGAACGTTCAGAATTTTGGATTTATTTTAGACGCGATTCTGATTTTCTAGAAACGTTAGAGTTCAGAAGTTGGAAATTCCGAAAGGTCGTAATGCAGGGAGCTCAAAGATCCGAAAGTTAAAAACTCAGAAAGTCTAAAATTCCCGAAATTTGAGGGAAGCTCGTGATAAAGCTTCGGCGTTATGGTTTTTCGGGTCTTCAGCTTTCGGAGCTTTAGCGTTTTGTGAAGCAAACTAACATTGCGAAGTTTTGCAACCATCGTGCGAATTTCGCACACCAAGACTCTATAAGTTTCTGCGCATACCATACCATACATATACCGGTTGGAGATTAATAAATCTGTTACGGAGGTAAGAACGATGTGACACAGGCACGGGAAATGCTCGTTGAACGTGCAGTTTGCAAGTTGATATTACCCACGAAGCTAATTACCGTAGTATCGTTTTTTCCCTTATTTTTATTTTATTTTATTTTTCCAAAAACGTCAAGGGCTGTGTAAAAAATGTAGAAATTATGAGTAGAGAGTCTGCTAAGTTAACAGGCACTTACCTGAACAGGTGGTGACGATGCTTGGGATATCAGCCCTGAGTACCTACCTTAACGACGAGAAAGTATTTTCCCCACCTTATACGAGAATGGCTAATTACGTAAATTGCGTTGCGTTTCAAGAATTCAATATTTCATGAGACCAGCTAGATAGACGAGAGCCGTTATAGGGGGATGTTCGAGCGCGCAGTAAGTTGTTGTGAATTGATATAAATGGTTCAAAGTTCCTTGGAGACCCTGCAGCCTAGAACGATTCGATAAAATGTCGGGGGTAGGAAAAAAAAAATTGGATCGCGTGTACGCTGGAGAAAGTCGAGAAATATTCCCTACAAGGATAAAGAAATGAGCAAAGAAGGAGAAGAAGAAAAAAAAGAACCAACTGAAATAATTTCGTTTTTGGGGTAGAGGAAAAAATTTCAAAAACAAAAAATTAGAAAACGCGTATGAAAATGGAGAACTCTACTATTACAGGAGAAAATACCTCGTCCTGTACTTACACTTAACTCAAGGTAGTCGTCGAGTACTCAGAGGGATCAGGGAGGCGAAATTTATGGAGTTATTAAAAGGACGATTAAGTTATTAATAATAAATTTTCAAGGAGGTGAGAGCAACCCTTCCCGCACATCAGGGTGGATGAAAATTGAACGAGGGAGTATGGCGACGCCCTAGCTCAGGGTAACCGAATCTCGTTGTTCCTGGGCCGTTTTACAACGCGGGTTAAATGTCTGGGTCAAATTTCGAACGACGAGAATTAATGTCAGTTGTCGAGTTCGATGACTGGCAAAAAGGGTTGTGAAGTAACGATCGAGAACACGTGCCTCTAAAAAAATCAAGTACCTACATCATCGTAGGTTTTTTCATTTTTCTTCTTCTCCTTCTTCTTCTTTCTCTTTTGCTTCTTCTTCTTGCTCGAAATTATCTCTCGAGGAACAAGATTTGTTGATTCTTGGCAGCCGTATATACCCTCTGCAGTTGTAACAGCAATACCCGTAACTAAACAGCTCGAGATTCTGTGCGAATGATAGATTCCTATTCGCAAAAGATAACTTCGCCAAGAGCAAAACATTTCCATACTGTAGAGTTTATATACTCTCAAAGTTCTGTACGAAAGATTCATTCAAGACTCGAGGAAATAACCTAACGCCACCACCACTCTACGCAAAAAGATCGAGTCAAGATTTCAACGAGCAAACTACTTCATGTACGAAAACACCGGAAGCACATTATAGTTCATGCATAACATGCTGTAAAACGCCCATTTTAAGCTCAGTTGAATAACCGGAAATCGAATACAGAGGCAATTTCAATGCCGAAAAGCTGCATATTGTTTTTTTTTCTTTGCTTGCATTTCTTGTCTAGATGAGCGAATCGCACAGATACATCAAAATCGAGAAATTTGAAAGCGCGGTACGATTTCAGTAGACAGATTTTCAGATAGACAACATTTTGGAAAAGTAAGTTTTACAACGATTGTTCATCGACTAAAAGTATCTGGAGATTTTGGATGCGTTGAAAAATGAGGGTGAGTTATAAAGAGTTCAAAATTCACAAAGTTCAGATAATTCAAATAAGCTTAATATGAAATAGTAGCGGTATAGCAATATACTTTCGTTCAAATGAACCTTCGGAACTTCAGGCCCATTTCATTTCGCTCTTGGATTTTGTTAGTTTTGTTTTTTTTCGTCTGGTCATGCGATAACGTTTCCTCATATTTCGATATTTTCCCAGATCGCCTCGAGTTACTTCGAATGGAAAAGATCGCGAAGATCCTCCATCGATCAGGATCGATAAATGGTGAGATCATCAGGGTCCGGATAGACGCCAACGCATGAAACTATACCGAAAGCGTGACTGTCGGATTACCGATGGCCACGAAGTGCTTCGCGATTCGGTTTTAATCCGAATCCAAATTTGATTAGTTCCGGGGTGATCTTTTCCCTCCCCTAAACCCCGGACCCTCTTTACCCTACTCTCGAACATCACCCAACAACCCCTGGCGTTACGCGGAGATTTATGATGCGGTCCTTCGTCCGGACGAAGCTGCTGCTGCTGCTGTTGCTGATGCTGGTGCAGGAATGAGAGAGGAAACGGCAGCTCCCGAGGGACACGGGCTGAGCTTCTAAGCCTATGGGAACTCTTATGGGGGAAGAAGAGGAAGAAGATGAAGATGAAGATGAAGAAGAAGAAGAAGAAGAAGAAGAAGAAGACGAGGAAGAAGAAGAAGAAGAAGAGGAGGAGAGGATAGCCGCGGTCCACACGAAACATCGGTCTATTTCTGGGTTCGAATTCGAGAGTAAAGATAGAGAAGAAGGGAATAAGAGAAGAGATTCAGACACCTAAGGGAGAGAGGATGGATGCATCCTTTCGGTTGAATTATCGCTTCGTCCTACACACGAGATTCCGTACCCCTCGAGTTGCTGCTGCTGCTGCTGCTCTCGCGTCTCTGCGATATACTTGTGTAATGTTTTACATTTCCATTTCCCTTTCCCTGTTCCCTTATACTTTTTTCTACCTTAGTTTCATTCCTCTTTTTCATACTACTTTCTCCATCTTATTTCTCCGAGTCCCACTTTTTTTTCATACCAAAACTCCTCCATTTTTATCCCGAGTGTATCACTCCAGGCTATATCCCTCCTCTTAACTCTAAAACCCGCTAAGTATATCGGCTGTTTACACTCGTAACTTCAAAGACAACAGCCGCAGCAGTACCGTTTCGTTCAAGTTTTTTTTTTTTGTTTTTTTTTTTTTTCTTTTTATTATTCGAAAATCACACCTCCTCTTATACTCCAGGCTCAAAAAAAATCCCCTAGTTTTATAATAATAGTTTATTTACTTACCGATGCGATGCGATCGTCAAAAAGAGCGTCTAGTTTATCTATGATCCTTTTTTTTTTACTCACCTGAAACAAAAGAGAACATTTTTGAAAAATTGTTTCTTTATGTACAGAAGCAAAGAAATGTATAGCAGTTTTGAATTCAGAGATGCGGGGTACATAAATAAACTGCTTTTTATATACTTTTTACAGGAATTTCTTTCATTCCAGTAATTTTACGGTGGATTTACTACGTCGCGACTCGATCTCTCTAATTCTTTTTTTTTTTTTTCTTTGTTCTCTCTATTTTTCACGCATTTAC
This sequence comes from Ametastegia equiseti, assembly GCA_963989295.1. Classification (NCBI taxonomy): domain Eukaryota; kingdom Metazoa; phylum Arthropoda; class Insecta; order Hymenoptera; family Tenthredinidae; genus Ametastegia; species Ametastegia equiseti. Next base: position 15,574,366 of record OZ022397.1, on the reverse strand, counting down.
GACGACTGCGCATAGCGATGATATTCATGTGCGCAGGTATTCCTGGAAACGGAATTGTTGCTCGGTCCTGTCCTCGGCATATCTCACAGCATCAACAAGCTGCCAACAATTAATCCGCAGGAACATAGAACCGAAAGGAATAGAAGAGCTAGTGGGTAAAACGAACAGGGTAACTCTATACCTGAACCGAAGCCCCAGAGCTAGTCTTACGGTATATGGTCTTCTCTTCGTGTTCCCTTCGGACCCCGACCTCTCGGAGCCGATCTCATATCATATTTCGTGTTATTCAAATGCCAACAATGCCATTAAAGGATTTCTCTGGTAATCCTTTCCCCGGTTAGGGTACATGGCCCTGTACCCCGCACAATAACTCCCGGCGGTATTATAACCCAGAAAACACGACGTGCAAACAACTTTGCACAAAAGCTCGAATAGGCCCACGTTCCTATCTGCGAGCTTTGTTCTTACTGATCGCTAGCCAAAATCATACCCTTTATTCTCCTTCCTCAACCCAAAAAGACCACATTCCATTTCCTGTTTGTCCACTGAAAGATCACCAGCCCTTTTTGAAAAACCGATCGGTAGATCATCAGCTTCGATACTGGCGAAATGACTGAACAAATTCACTGAACGATGAAGGATCTGAAGGAAAACGAATTTTCCACTTGTTCATAAGTTTCCACTTGGCATAAAATGTCACATTTGCTTTTCGCCGTGGTCCATTGCCTGGATATAAATTTGAAAAAGAAGAGAGCTGTGCGGTGATCTGTGCAGATCACGGTGCAGTGAGCCAGACTCTGGTTTGGATTGAGGGGATGAAGTCATCAGGAGTGAGAAGGGAAAGACCCCCAGTCGCCCAGCTGCTCGCTCGGAAACAATCACATTATATTTTGTACGTAAACCACCCGCACCCTTGTTGTTTCATAGCCGAAGCAAAACCCCGGAGTCTGGAGACTCCCCTGGTTCCTAATCTAATGTAATGATTCCTTATTTATTTACCAGCGCGAGCTTCGTCTAATGAATGCGACCCGCGGATCTGATTACCGAGTAATTAAGTAACTTTTGAGCAAATTTCCCGGAGGATATAAACCTGGGCTGGTATGTGCGTCTGGTGCACTCAGACTTTCAGAATGATCCGGGAAAAGCCTTCACGCAGTTTCCCTTTCAACTCTGCCAACTGATCATCAAACGCGAATGAACACAGTATGAATTAGTTGATGGCAGTCAGGGATGTGACTGGTGCGAGGGGGTCATAGGTCATTGGGATTCATATTATAAATGCATTAAATACTCCGGGTTTGGCGAGAAGATGAGTCAGGGTCCAAGGGAGCGTCGGGGTGGCAGGTGGCGCCAATTTAACGGACCGACGGGTGTGACGGATGCTGGAGCTGCTCCGTCGCGACGGAGTCCTATACGGCCTATGGTCTATACCATTCCGTGCTAGTACTCGTCACACGTGATCGCTCCAACGAGCACTGGAGTCACAATGTCACGGCGTGTTTTATGGGAACCTATAGTACAGAGCACCATGCATGAAGCAAATAAGATGAAGCTCTAGTAGGGCATCAGCGACAGGTCCTGTAGGATAATTATTCCCAAATCCCTCCGAGCGACAATTAATTGGATTTATACATTGGAAAGCTAAACTTCTCACGGTCGATCGAAGATCGGAAAGTTAGCGTGGGTGTTGCGACTCCGGCAGCCCATAGCTGGGTACACCCTGCAGGATCTTCAGCTCTATACCTATAAGCGGCACGGCGCGCGTGGCTCATTAGCGCTAATGAGTAATGAGTCGATGATTAGAGAAGGCGGTACCGGGGCGTGCCGGAGCCCTTGATCGTACCGCCGAACCTTACCCGGGACCTAGCAGTCCTGCTTTGAAACCGGGTATGTATATGGCCCTCGGCGATTCCCTAGGTCCTGTCAATGTACCGCCATTTTGTCAGTTTGCAGGATCATGAGAGTTGCGCAGACTACGAGACTACCCAACAGTGTGTCCTTCGATCCTGAGGATCTCTTTCGAATTGCAGCGAGGAGCTTTTTTCGCGGCGATATCGAACGGTGAGGAAGAAACGCCGTCTGGTAAAAATCGGCAAAGATAAAAGAGGGGTCGTTTGCTCAGCCGTGAATTCATCACGAGCCCGAGGCGTCGGTTGGTGTCGAGACCGCGGTGCCTCTGATCTTTTCGACTCTTTGATTAGGTCGTTAAATTGGCTAATGTAACCGCATAAACCCACTAATTTAACGAAGGATTCGTTGTTCTTCAAGGACGGAGAACTCTTCGAGATTCACTGAGTTGACCCCTGCGGAAAATCTATTCATTCCATTTCGCAGTGACACTGCTCTATTTCGTCACTGTTTCTTTCTGACAAAAAAAAAACCCGCACCACAGACTGTGGCTACCGCGCACAGCATCCGGGGACACGTGCTCCATATTGAATTACTCCTTGATCGGTACGGCAAGCTGAGCTGATAGATATAAGGAAAGTGTGAAGAAGTAGCTCCTGGTGTAACTGAATTAGATGTCCTTTTTGCCGGGGGGATTTTTTGGGGGTATAATTGATGCCGAATGGCATTTAGAGGGCAGTGTGAGGCCGTGGTTTTGCTTAAGAATGAACGCCGGCGTTCTTTGATGAGGTAAAAACTCGGTTTGATCGGAACCATCGATCACGAGGTGGCTTCGGCGATGGCCGTTCCGTTTTTGCCTGCGTCCTTCTCGAGCTGAGTATCACCAGCTGTGGATCGCTATGCTCAAGGTAGTCTGTGGCTATGATTACCGCTTAATGTCAACCGCAAAAAGTATTATTCCGTGTGATGGAATGGACGGACGTTTTACGGCCCTGCAGATCGAAAGCCGTGCAAAACGTTGACGTTTACTTTGAAGATCTTCAAGAGTTTTTTTTCTTTCAATGATCAAGAGGAGGAAAGTTTGTTCGAAAGAATTGAGTGAAACCAAAAACGGGGAAGGATTTAAAGGAATGAGGAAGGATAAGAGAAGCTTGAGTCCTGCAGGTTGAAATTTGGAAAGGGCTTTCCATGATCCGGTGTGTATCGGAAGACGAGCGGGTTAATTTCGTGCTGGTATTTGGACGCGATATAATAACGACATAACAACGGATGAAAAGGTTGTTTGAAAGTTTCTGGGTAAATAAGAAGGCGGTATCCCGCGGTTAGTGTCAACGTTTGACTTTACGAGTTACGAGAGAGAACTGCCATCGAGGAGAATGGAATAAAAGCTGAAGAGCGCGGGGGTCCAAAATACACAATGACCACCCGTCGGGACGCCCGTCGCGGCGCCCCCGGGCCCCAAGACCCCAGACTTCTGACCAGGAGTCGAAGATCAGTTCACCGCATTCGTCAGACAAATTTTTAGTTTCCAAATGTATTAAACGGTCCAAGTTCAACAAACCTGAACCGAAAATCGAAGAAGTTCTCCCACGTGGGGCACTTTTACTCTCTATATGAACTCGCACTATAAAATGGCCCAAAAGCGATTCCCAAAAAAAAAGGAACTCAATTTCGGGACACGTGATTCTCTGCGGTGACGAATATGGTAAGGGTTAAATAGACGCGGTTAAATTCAGCGGAAAATAACGAAGGCCATAGCATATCCAAGGGTGCCGGTGGGCCCTGCGGTTTCCAAAGAAACACCGCCACAAGCATTATTATCTAGGACTTAAAATCCAACTTGGAATAAGTCCTTTCCACTGTGTATAAGTTAGTGGTGCATTTGTCTCTCACCGAGCGAGTAACCTGATCGCGTTATTCGCGCGACAGAACTTCTGAGCCTCTCGGTTCTCCATTCCTTTTTTTTTTTTTTTTTTTTTTTCTTCCTTTTTCCTTCTCTTCTCTCGAGGGAAGAGGGGGCTTCTTGAAGTACCAAGGTATAGCTATATTGTTTACCGAAGGTATAATAAGCGTGAAGAATAGATAGGGGAAGAAGATAAGTATAAAATGGTCTTGGTTTATACCGCGACGTTCCTTGGCCAGGTACGACGACGATCACCAGTACCCGGTAACCGAAGGGGGAACCCTACAACCAAATAGGAAGCCAGGACGAAAACGAGGACGAAGACGAGGATGAGAATGCCAGGTGACGGCGGCGCCTTGGTGAACATCCATCTTCTTGCCTGCGGAGGACCGAGTCGAGTTGGATCCTCAAAGTTGGCTACAGAAGTGTATACCATCATGTTGTGGTCCCAAGCCCACCGGAGGAAAAGGAAACCCTGACTGGTTGGCCAGGTTATTTATTAGTACTCTTCGTTAAGCCAGAGTCCTGCGAGTCGCAGGTTAATACGGATGTATTTGTGCCTGCGGTACCACAAGGACTGGTATGGTATCTCATCTGTGTGAGTTTCCACCACCGATATATATACAATATATGTATATATACCTTGAGGACTCGTGACTGAAGAGAGTGAGGTCGTGCTAGCTGCCGCTGGTTGGTCGTAGCAGAAGTTAGGGATGACCTGTCACGCGTCTACCGTCGTTATCTACCTATTCCCATTGTTTTAATCTGGCTAAGCCCGTTGTCTCTAACCAGCGTGCCGATATACCCTTGAGGTTGACATCGCGCCATGTCGTCGTACCCGAACCTCACAGACGACTGGAAGAAGGTAAGCAGGTATCTTTCTCCGCGGACGATAACATCGGCTAGCTCAGACCAGTCACATCCAAGATTAGATTAACAGTCCAGGCTCTAGATCTACCTCTCAGTCTCAAGAGATTCATGTACCAACCGATATCCATCCCTTTCCAAATGGCAAATTATTCGGATTATTCATCCACGGATGAATGCCGGGTGAATTATCCAGTAGCCACATCACGGTTCAGGTCTGAAAAAGCTCTGATTTTTTGAGTTTGCTTCAGGGTGCTGTTTTTTGCAATTAATACTCCAAAACGAAGTGAAAGTCACTCTTCCAAATGTCCTGCTCATGGAATTCCAGTTCCATTCTTGTTCAGTATTCGAATGAACATGAAGTGTTTTTGAACAGACTTAGCCCATGCACCAGCATGGTCCCAAGAATGTTTAGCTGGCGCCTAGGACATCGGTAATTGGTAGTATTATTGGAACGCAGGTGCACCATAAAGGAACACGTCGAGTATGGGACCACTGAATGTAAGGTGAGAGAACAGCTGCGATAAGGGCACGCTCCCTTGATCGAGGGGTTTGGCCTTAGCAAGATGGCGGTTTCCACGGTTCAGTGATTCGAGTGTATATCAGTGCAACCTGCGACGGCCATCGTGCCTGCATGGCCGATTAATTATAAACGATGAGGAGTTTGAGGAGCTATATAGGAGTTCGGAGTCCCTTAGTAAATTCCTCAGCCAACCGAGCTCGCCCACTGGTAAACCGCACGTCGTTGACGAAGGAAGTTTTTTTAATTACTTGACACGTTTACAACACTCCTATATATAAAACAATGAATAGCCCTTGAAGCCGGATCCTCAAACTGGAAGATATGCAGATAAGACTTCGTGATCCCACTGACTGTATATCATGTTTACTGCGCATCCTCGCAGCGGAGTGTCTCCACAGATATTTTTCGCCTGGACACTCGGGTCCTTTCCCTTTTTTTTTTCTTTTTTTTCTGAATGTACATCTCCCACCAAACCCTAGCTCGGTTAGTTCTAGGACGAAAAATCAGCTGCTAAGCGAACAGTGACGCAAATGTCGACCGGACCGAACATCGCGCCTGGGTCTTGGGTCCTGGACCCTGGGTCCGCGACCTCTTCTAGAGGCGCCAGTGATAGCCGAAGAGATAGCTTGACCGGGGCCCAGAGTGGATATATATACACATATATACATCAGACTGCGGTGTCTGAGGCCGCAGGGGGCGTCGGCGCCGCCACGTAAAATCTCTGCGTTATGGGGCCTGCCTGCCTGGGTAGCCTGGGTAGCCTGGGCAGCAGCCTTCCTTTGGGTCCGTTGGGCCCCCCACTCGCAGCTCCCTTCATCGAAACAAACCCTCCTCAAAAACTCCCATGGTCTTTGTTTTAACTTTTAGGCATGCCAACGATCTGTCCAATGATAAATGGTGCCCCGCGTCGAGAAACGGGAATCAGGGTTGGGGCCCGGAAAAATAACAGAAAAAAAAAAAACGGAAGATTAATCGGAAACGATCGGTTGAACTTGGACTTGAAACGCGATCACCCTCAGTTTCCTAATCTATATAAACTGGAACCGCGAAAAATTTTCATTGCTAGAAAAAAAAAAAAAAAAATGTAACCTGATGCAGGTAATTGGCGGATTTTTGGCAAAGGCGCATATGATCCATGGATCATTTTCAGTGTAATAATAATTTTAGGAAAATGACCGCTGGGTATGATCGCGGTGACGCGTTTCCGTCCGAAACTTACCGCGGAGTCCGACAAGGCCCAATAGTTTATGGCGGGTCTGTACGTGACACACACATTGAGGGTATACCCGACGTGTGTTGGGAGGCATAATTGAATGTTTTGTATAATTAACCTGCGCCATAACTCAACGGCCGTTGCGCCTCTAGCCGGGGGCCAAGCCTTTCCCTCTCCTTGCAAGTATTACCTCCCTCGCTTACAAACCATCCACGTATGCACGTGAACAACACTAAGTCACACACACACACGATTATATTTCATTCTCGTTTTCATATCACGGCCACGAAAGTATCCACGTGGTCTATCAACCTAGAGACAGGTAGGAATAATAACTGGCTAGCTAATCGTAAGTCATTAGGTAAAAAACGCAGGTCGATCGCTCGAGAATCATCGGCGGAATTTAACGGCGAGAGATGAACCAAGAAATTTGGAATTCATGATTCAGGGGTAGTTTATTCCCAGGAAAAAACGACCCGAACTTTACGGCACGATATCGTGACTCGAAAAGAATCTCCCGAGTATAGTTATTTCTCGAGATTCTCATCGGTCGCACGACTAACGAGCATAGCAGTGCGCCGTGGAATAAATATTAATTAAACTTAACTCGGGCATAACGAGGAATCAAGAATTTCGTACAATTTTTTAGCCGAATTCAGGCAAAAGGTACAATCGTCAAGAGGAAAAAAAAAAAAAAAAAAAAATTAGAATACGAGGAAAAAAATTCATGGGAAGAACTTTGAACGGCTCAGATCTCGCGCTATTTATGAATCGAATGATAGAGCGTAATCATTGAGTAAATTCGACAGAAATATCTGGGACATTTCCTTACTGAACCGAGAAGACAGACCCTGTGAGGTGAGCCTGGGCCTAAACGCGGCTGTAAACTTATTGCTCCTCGGAAAGCGGGTCTTAGGATCTCCTCCCAAGCCCACCCCCTAATTCGAGGGCTTTAACAAGCGGTTAATCATTCCCACGAGACCTCGGTCAAACCAAGAAGCCCGTCAGTTGCTACTCTCCCTCAAGAAAAAAAAAAGAAAAAAAAAAAAAGAATCAAGTGCCCTTACAAAAGTTAACCCCGAAACATTTCTGATTTCTCATTTTGTCTCTGCTCAAAAAAAGAAGTGGCTAATTCGTGGAACATAGAACTTTATTCGTCATTTTGACTGCACCATTCGAAATTTTTGAAACTTTTACACATCGAATGGCGGTGAATCTTTGAATCGTAAAGTTTATGAGATTTTTGAGTTTAATTAACGGACAAATGGATCAAAATTTCTGAAAACCATGACGTTGGGCCTATCAAGGTCCTTAGAGTAGCAGCTAGACGAAAGAAATTTGAAGGCTTGCGGTATTAATCGATACCTGTTTCTTCTGGTTCGAGTATAAAGAAATGTAAAGCAGTTTAGTTAGCTGAATAATATGTGGGGGAATAAACGGTGACGGGTTGAATGGCTTTAGTAAAACCGTGGACAAACATTTTTCACGCTTCAAACTGACCAGCCCTGAAGTATGTATTTATTATAGACGGTCTAAGTGGGTATTTAAATAGCGATATTTTAGAGGGGGCAGCCCGCAAGGCCAATAACCTGTCGGGAAATCATACCCTTGTCAAAATAATCGCTAAATTATGGGATACGCATAGATTTTAACTAGCAGCCCCTCATCTATACATAAATACATACACACGTATACATATACAGCATGGCTCCTGCTGCTGATGCAGTCGTAGTTCGCTGCAGTCCCGTTTTCCGTCTATACCTTAGCTACTTAAACAGACACACCTTTATCTCATATCCTCATCTGCAGTTTTCTCTCGTTTCTCAGCTGTAGGGTATAACTTACCTATCTATATACCTGTTTTTCGAGTTTTCGTATCTGCTTGAATCGCAGTACGAGCTCCGCTATGCGGACCCGCGCTGCTCCTCTCATTATTCGCTTGACATTCATAAAAAAGAAAAACAGAAGAAAAAAATCCAACGAACAAGAGTCACATCGCATAAATTACCAACTAACGGGCAAAAATCAAGAGAAATATTACTTAGATCTGATCTTTAGCCTTTTGGCAACACTAGATTTTGCTATTGTTTCAAAAAGAGGTAAAAGCAACATGGGAATTTCTCAGCACGGAACCGTTTCGCGAATTAGTTATAATTAATGGCAAGAATTGCACGCTTTCAGATAATTATTCAAAAACTTATGCGTACCTACTTATATACTTGAACGTTGGAACGAGGAGGGATTTTTTTTTTTCTTTTTCTGTTGAGCCCTCAAGTTCTGATTTTTGACTGCTGACTCCTGCACGAGGGCCGCGAGCGAGCCCTTCGGACTAATAACTTACCGAGACTGGATACTTTAATTATAGGATAGAAAGATACGTTTACAGAGTCAAGAGTATGCTGAAGTTTCTTAAACCTGGTCGATGGAGGCGAGACAAGCCATTTTAGAGAAGCTACTTATGTCGGACTACCTGGCGTCAAAAAATCCTCAATACGAAAGGTGTAATAAAATTGTTCTTTTCCGGAAAATTTTTCCTCATCATCGAAAATGAAACGTTCAATTTTATACACCGGAATTTCTCTCCACGTTTAATTCTAATGTGGCAGATATTTCACAAATCGCTTCATTTACGAACTCGATCAGCTTATTGATCACACTAAAATCCGATTATCTAATCACTGGCAATGAGTATAATTTAAAAAGTTTCATTCGGCAATAGTGTGTTAGAAAAATAGTACGGCGACCATAACCCGTAGCTCTATCAAAGTACAGCTACTATTGATCTCGAGTTCTGCGACCAGTGGGTGTAATTTCACATGTTCGTGAGCAGGTGTATTATCGCTCAAGAATTATTTCTCATTCTCAGTTGTCAAGTAATATTTACGGTCTTTTGACACGTTTCTTTCTTCTCAACTCACAACAGGCTTAACCTGTGAATATCAATCCAGGTAGCAAAAATTTTATCGTCAATATCCAAGCGTACGAAAACCTAATCGCCGATTCACATCATGCAAATTATCCAGTAAAAAAAAATGTAAATAAATATAAGAACATTGCCCAAAGGTATTATTCATTCATGATCAGGCAGTCCATATCATTAGATACAACGACAAAGATCATTCGGAGCCGGATTGAAGTTCCGAATTCCAAAAGTTTGGAATGGTGAAAGTTCCGAATTTATTTGAGACATGATTCTAAGTTTCTAGAACGAGATTCGGAGTTTTGGCCTTTCGTATCTTCAGTTTTCGCAATTTTGAATCTTCGCGTTCGGTGTTTTCCCATTCGGAGTTTTTCAAATTGGCTGCGTAGACTTAAGGGGAAATAATCTTTCCAAAAACTCCAAGTCGGTATAGTAGAAAAAATCGCAATTTTCACCCTTTGCAGCTTTTGAAATTCGGAATTTCAATCCCACCCCAATTATACTAACATCTATGACTTTGGACCTGTGTCATTTCTAATGAATGATGATCGACAAAGAGTGAATATCACCGTGAAAGATCGTTGAAATCCGTGCAAGAGAATTATTTGCACGAGAGAGAAAGAGAGCGAGAGAGAATAAAGATTCTGCAAAGTTCGATAATTCTTTAAATTTATTTTTCTACTCTTTTTGGTTCGGTTTTCATCGAAGTAATAAATATCGTATCCACGGGGCGAACGATGAACGAAAGTATAGTAATAATATGCGGCAAAGGTGGAGATCGAGGAGGGGCGCTACTTATGCCGTCAGCGGTAATGACGGGGTGTGTTTGGGTTGTTTGCTTAGGGAACAGATTAGTGAATGAATCCACAGGTGGGCGCCATCCGTCACGCGTTGGATCGCCTGCTTGGCTGGTCGACCCCGCCTTCGTACCTTCGTACCTTCTTTCCTTCTTTCCTCCTTAACTTCTTTCCTTCTTTCCCTCTTTCCTTCTTTCCTTCCATCGTTCTTCAACGCTAACGTCCATCCAGACTGAAAAACCAACCGATTATGACCAGGGAGTCCGCGCGCGCGCCTCGAAACTATCCATACACACCTATTCAACCTGCTTTGAAAGTCGTAAGGACCGATTGGTCCCATAACATCCCACGCGACACTCGCCCCTTTGGAACTAAGAAGAAGAAGAAGAAGAAGAAGAAGAAGAAAGAAGGAGAAGGAGAAGGAGAGAGATAAAAAAAAACCAAAAAGAAGATGATGTAGAAGAAAATACACACAAGCATACTCCCATGCGGCTGCAGCTGCTGACAGCGTTGACTCCGCACGCTGGACAGTTGCCCACTACCAGGATATCTATCATCGCCTCTTTCACCGAACCTAATTGTTGGATACAGTTAATAATGGGTGGTTCGTTCGAGACGGGCACCTCGCGCGAAAAAGGGAAAAATGTACCAATTATACCGGTCTGGATTGCCCGGAGATTCGTTAATCGTTGCCTCGCTCCGTTTCTCGTCATATACCATACATAGGTATAGGTACTTTCAACCCACACCACTTCGATCTGATTCAAGCAAATTTCGAACAAGTGGGGTGGGATTGAAATTCTGAATTTCAAAAGCTGCGAAATGTCGAAATTCAGGATTCTTCTACTACCGGGTTTTTAGAAAAATCATTTTCCCAAAAGTCTACGACGTAGCCAATTTGAAAAACTCCGAATGGAAAAACACCGAGTGTTCAAAATTTCGAAAGCTGAAGATCCGTGAGGCCAAATAAACTCTTTTTTTTTGAGAATTTTGACCATTCGGAACTTAAATCCCGCTCCGAACGAGTTTTCGTAACTCTCTTGCAATTTCGGGATATCATAAGGTAATTTGATCTAAACCTGGTCCAAATTTCATCCCAAACAGCGTAAAATTTTGGAAAATGCAAAACGCAACGCTGATCTGCCGGTAGCACCTTTACCATTTCACGGCAGGGTCGGGGGTCGGAGGGTCAGTATCAGGTACCGATATGATGAAGTGCCCTGAAGATTGGCAGACCACCGGAGCAATGCTTGAGCTAATAGCAGTGATCAGCGTTGCTGGTCCAACCCGGTTGTTGAGCCTGGGGTCCAGCAACCAGCCATCCGGCTCTCGCCCATGCCTCGCAGATGGAAAGAAAGAGAGAGAAAGAGTCGTGTAGGGAATTTACCCCAACCATTTTTTTTATTCTTTTTGTTCTTCATCTTTTTTTCTTTCGTTTTTCGAACGGTATGGATTGATGGATGTTTACCAAACTAACTAGCTATACCTTGTCCGCTGCCTTCCAAGTTGTACTCTGGTCGAACCCAGCCGACCATCTTTAGCCTCGGGTCTATGCCACACCATTATTTAGCCCCTGGTTTGTTAAGGTGCTTCGCTACGCGATCGAGCTGATCAATTATCATCTGAGTTTCAAGATTTATTTTTTTTAATCAGTTTCGCGCGGAAGAAACGAAAATCCGCGAAAAATTTCAGACATCTCATTACAGTCCGCGGTTCTTAGTCAAAGTCACTTCGAAGTCACATTTCGATATTAACTAATCTCTCGATATTCAACTTGCATGATCCGGATTTCAATTTTTGGGGAAAAAAATGACTGAAATCCTTCGCAATTTAATTTGTCAAAGGCTTATATCGTGATTCATAGATCAGTTTTGGATAATTCCTGAAAAGAAGAAGAAGAAGAAGATGGTGGGATATAGGAAACTATTTTCGGTGGTATTAAAAATCCCTGCTGTTGGATTTTGACCGTATATAGTCTCTTCGTATGTTATGTCGATATGTAAATAAGTGAATACACCTACCCACCTATCTTATATACCTACCTACACTTACAAGTATAACCCCAGAGCCTCAGACAGAGTAATTATAGCTGCATTATTATAACGTCACTGACGATACATCACCCCGGTATCATACGCGTATGCATATATCTACATATGCGACCGTGATAAGCAGAAGGGCGGTTTAAATTATACCCACACAAGCTTTCGTGTATTTATATTATACCCGGTGCCCCGAAAATATTGATACTTGATTTTTCATCATCTGATACGAAAATTCTTTCTCAAAAGATGATTTTTGATTTATCTATATCAAAAACTGGGTGTCGACTGTATTTTCTCACGATGTCACTCGATTCTGGGGAAAATTTGGGGAGTATTTTGAATACTTGCCGATTTTTGACGGACGCGGGAAATTTGGATTTACCGATGAATGAAGAATCGTCGACCTCGCGAGTGCCCGCGAGTACATCAAAGAGTGTTCATTTTAATATTCAGCGCAGGGGTTCACGGCCTGTCCATAGAGATAGGCGCTTGTCCGGCGCACAGTTGGGTTTAGTTTTGTTCGGTATATGGGTTCGGGCGCCAACAGGTTTCAGAAGGAAATGCGGGTGGGCTGGTATGCCGATCTGCCTCTCCCTTACCCGATCCCCAGGGAATCTGAGTAATTCTCTCGCGCGGTGATTTTATTCAATTAATTAGAAGCGGCCAAAGGAAGAAAAGAAGAGATTAGAAGATTTCACGATTTCTATTATTTTATTGTCATTTTGTTTCTTTGTGTGAATCTAAAAATCATGTATAGTTTGGCAATGAGAGGAAACGGGACTGAAATTCCGAATTTTTCGAAAGATTATTTCCCCTAAAGTCTACGTACCCAATTCGAAAATCTCTGAATGAAAAAACACCGAAGGTTCAAAATTCCTAAAGCTAAAGATCCGAAAGGCCAAAACTCCGAATCTCGGAATTGGCGAGATGCAACGTCGTTTATTTCACAGTTTTGCCACGAGCTTCCCTTAAATTTGCAGATTTTTGGACTTTCTGAGTTTTTAACTTTCGGATCTTGGAGCTCCCTGATGCATTTCGACCTTCCGGAATTTCCAACTTCTGAACTCTCAAGTTTCTAGAAACTCAAAATTTTGACCGTTCGGAACTTTCAGCCCGAATGAGAAAAATTCATTTACCGAGTTTTATTCGTACGAATAAAAACACCGGCAGAAGTTTGAAACTATGTATGTAACAATCTCTTGATCAGTAGAGCGTGAAACTTTTATTTTACCATACGCATAACGAATGCCGCCGCCTTTATCTTTTTCGAGCGTATACATATATATATAGTATAATACATGTATGGAATAACGATTAATAATTCAAGCACGACTCGAATCGCCCGCGTATATACGTCCACATATAGGTATATGTAGCTACTATCCGCTGGCGTTGAGTTTATATACGAAATCAGATGAACGTACTATGTGGATATTCATACAAGTATATATGCCTACAGGTACACATAATACATGTATTAGGGAGGAAGCACGAATATCGTACCTACATATGAATGTATTATACCTACGCGAGTATTCTATATACCTGTAGATATGTGCGAGAAGCGAAAGAGTAAAGAGCAGAGTATCGTGTAAACGATAAATCACGATAAATACGTTTACCCAAGCCATTATAAAAGCCGGTAGAGAGAAGAGGGAAGATCCCAAGAAGAAGCAACACCGGTCAAACCTCAGCGGGGTGACCACCGCGAGATACTCTGAGACTGGACCCGCACGCGGTTCTTCTAGTCGACTTACAATCACTTAAGCAAACCTCTAACTACTACCTTTGCTTCAGGCTTCTCCCGTGCGCGGGGTAGTCGCGGTTCTCAAAATTGATTTATATACGTCGCCTTTTCTCCTCTTCTTTTCCTAATCCATCTCCCCCTCCCCTTCCCCCATTTATTCCCTTTCGTTCATTTTTTTATTTACTTTTTTCTGCAAATGAATAAAATTTTCCATGCAGAAATACGATTTATGCAGATGTTGAAACTGTCGTGAAATTCTGGCATTTATTTGTATAATTATTCATTGGCAATACTCGCTATGGGAATCTAAATTTAGTTGATTAATTAGAATCCTATCCTCTTTGTTTCCGTTCGTTTTGTTCATGAGTTTATGGTCCCGGGTATTACGTCACCGTTCATTAATTGGCCTTTCAGGCTCTTATACAGGCTCTTATACATCACGCCCCGAAGAACTTGAATATCGTCGAGTTTTGCCGCGCGACGCGATCTGCCTAATAGAAAGTTTTCTTTCTTTCTTTCTTTCTTTATCTTTATCTTTTTTTTTTCTTTCGTTTATTTCAAACAGCCCGCGCCATCATTTGTATATATATCGCGGCTGATTTCTAATGAGGAATTATTATGCCTGTGGAATTATTTAACAGCCGGCTTTCGGCTTGGCTCGGCTCGTTTGTATATGTATAGTCTCCTTCACTATTATCTATCTTTGTTCTTTTCAATTTTCCTATTTTCTACCTTTTATTCCTTGATATTCCACCGATCGCAGTTTTTTTTTTTTTTTTTTTTTTTTTTTTTTTGAGATGATCCGAAGCGATCAATCAATAGATAAATCGATTATGTACTAGAAAGAAGAAATTCATATTTTCGCTATATAGCTGCAAGCAAAGTCTGCACAGGATGTAAATGAAATCGACGCATTCCGTAGATGAAGATTCCAAAAAGACGATTACGATCGTATTCTAACCAGGGAGTAAAACAGAGATAAAGATAGATATAGAGAGACGAAAAGAGAGAGAAAAGAGGGTATAAAAAGAGGGGGGAGAACGAGTAGGTAGATATCGGGGCCCCGCAGGGGGCTCATAATTGCCGACCCTGAAGAGCTGCAGCAGCCCCATGGGGCCCACCTCTGTTTGTTTTATTCCCTAGTTAAACAAACCCGAGATCTACGGCCAATATATGATAATCTTTCTACCCCCACTACCACCACCATCGTCGAATACCATATCCTAGGACTCGGGTATATTCTCGGGGCCAGTTATCGCAGTCCTTATGATGCCTGGCATCCTTCTTCTTGGCCGCGGATACTTCGAGAGGAATATATTCCCCCCTTTTTCTTCGTCTTGTTTTTATTTTGTTTATTTTTATTTTTATTTTTTTAATGCGTTTTTCTACCTCCTTTCTTCTCTCATTACAGATATTGATAGACAAGAACATAACAGGGTGCCGGGGCCGAAACCGGTGGAAGCTTTTGCCACGTCTCATCACTTATGGATCGCATTTATTCAAATTCTCTTCTCGTCTTGTGATTAATATTCCTTGTTACCCAACCGCTACCAGACCAGAGACCGCCGCAACTTGTGGTCCCTCTTCTTTGCCAGCTGTGCTCACCATAGCGTGGATTGCGTTCGTACATACAAATACATACGATCGTATCGTAATTTCACAGAATTTTTAACGGTTTGCAAAGATTGTTGAGAGTTTCACGATTGGTTGGGGATTCCGAAGAGTTTCCCGAAAATTTTCGAGATGAATATTCGCGGATTTTAAAGTATCTCTATATACATTTCGACGCTTTCACGGCTTCCGATTGTTAAGAATCTTGAAGAATTTTCAATGAATTTCAAAGATTTTACACGATTTGTTTTAAAATAATTTTATGGAAGTTTCGATAATTTCCGCCAGTTATTAGAAGTTTTCAAAATATCGAATCAAATATACATTTTTCCGAAATATACCCGAACTTGCCGCATTTTCATTAAATAGTATCTTTGTGCCATAAAGAAAAAAACGTGGTCTAAATACCTACTCGCGTTTTCAAAGGGGTGCGGGTGAAATTTCGAAAGATAAATACGTAGAACGGCCAAAATGTCCAATTTCAACCATACGAATACTGAAATAGCGACAAATAAAATACGTATGTAGTTTTTTAACACTGCTCTAAAATTTTTCTCCGATACATTTCCTTTCTAGAATTCGAACGATCGCTATTTTTCATATATTTTTAAATTTCGCTTTTTGGATATTTTTTCACCTTCACCCTTATCAAAGGACTTCAAATCTCGTTTAAATCGATCACCGAGAATAGGAGCCGCCTATACAGACCGCAGATATTGAGATATTGTAGGTATAGTTCGAAGCTTGCGCATCTAGGTATAAGATAATCGCAAAGTCATTCTCAGGGTCTTGACTTTTGACGTTTCTTTTAACGAGGCGTTCGTTACAACCACACGGGGGATATAGACGCCGAGAGATGAATGAAGACATCTTTACGGTCCTCGATGTTAAAAGAAACTTATTTTTAGTGGAATGGGACCGACTGACCTGGGTCAACGCGGTCGTGTAGAGTTAATTAGGCCACATTTTATGGTAATTACACTAATCGTACAAATTTTTTTCTACTGCATGTTTTTTTTTTGTTTTTTTTTTTCCTCATTTCTATTGCTGTATACCGTATTTATTTTTCTATAGACGTGATTTATCGATGACGATTCAAATTTTTTACTTCTCGAGAGCTGGATCTTTTTTGTTCTTAAATCCTGTTAATAGTAGCGTCGAAGAAATTTGAAATTTTCGGAGCTTTTTGCATAAGAAACAGTTTCATCGGTAGAAATCAAAGATTTTGTTTGAAAAATTGCGGAAATTTACA
This sequence comes from Ametastegia equiseti, assembly GCA_963989295.1. Classification (NCBI taxonomy): domain Eukaryota; kingdom Metazoa; phylum Arthropoda; class Insecta; order Hymenoptera; family Tenthredinidae; genus Ametastegia; species Ametastegia equiseti. Next base: position 15,557,640 of record OZ022397.1, on the reverse strand, counting down.
AAATTTGACCGAAAAAAAAAATAAAATGGATAATACGAAATCGGAAATGGAATTTTTCCGAGTCTCTCGATACTCGAGACTTGGAAATAACGTTATCGCATAGGCATAAAGTCTCGCGACCGTATTTCAACTAGATAACTTAACTGGAGGCAACAGGTCGCTGCGAATGTATCTAATAGCCGCCTATCTAAATGAGCTGAAAACGAGGTGAGTAATTAATTTTCTAGATTACCCGGCTAGTCTATACCTGTCTTTTCGAGGCTGTCTTAAGCTCGACTGAATGACTGACTAACTAACTAACTGACTCGATATACGTAGAGGTCTCTACTCTTATACGTCCTCCAGCCTTGAAGATAAACCGCAATTTTATTCACGCGTCTGTTTTTGCGATAGTATTATATTACGGGCAAACAGTACGCGAGACGCTAATTGAGGAAACTATTTTTTTCATTACGGTGTTTTTTTTTTTTTTTTCTTTTTTGTTTCATTGACTGAAATTGCGTCTGTTTTATTCAAATTTCATGATTTTTAATGTATAGCACGAATTACACGAAATTTGATTAAAATCGACGATTTTTATCATCATTGAAATTTTGTTTCTTCGTGTTTCAGCTCCGATTATGAAGCAGAATCTGCTGGTGCGTTTGCAACTCATACACGATGATGAATTTCACACAGTTTATCATTTTAGAAAAATTTTCCGCATGTGATTAACTAAAAACTTGAATAAATAAACAAAGACTGAATCTATGAGCTAATTATTGAAGAGAAAAACTCACCTCAGTGTCGATTTTCTTGATTTCTGCGTCGTCTTCGTCCACCTCAAAGTACAGCTCGGTAGAAGTAACGGAGATGATACCAGGGGCGACGATTCCTGGTGCTATGAGCTTGCCTTTTGTACTGATGTTCACTGGACCTGATGATTGATCACAAAGCATAAATATCTTTCACCTCAGATCGTCTAATTCAACATTTCACATCAGCGTCATTTTATTTACTCGTATTATTTAACTTTTTGAAATATTTTTGTCCATTAACAGGAGAACCAAGTTTGATTGGTTTAGAATTAATAACTGAGTGAATTTGTTAGACTTACCAGTTAGATCATTATCGAGATCTCTGTCGTCAGAAAGTAGTTCGTTATCATCCATGAGATCTGCCGATGGAATTTGCTGCTGATGAGCTCTAGAGGCAGCAAGATGAGCATGAAACTCTTCTCGAGCTTGAAGAATCGCGTCTTCTGGTGCTCCGTGCTCAAGAGCAGCCTTGAGAGTAGCTTCAGGGTGACTGGAACCAAGAGGATTATGCACGAAGCGTTTTCGTCGCCGTGCATCATCCTCCCATGCATCCAGTTTCCAGAATTCTGCCATTCTGAGAAAAAAAAAATGAACAAAATGAAGATAACGAATGAATGAATGAATAGATATTGGGAGAATATCCGTTGCATTATTCGTATTAATCCTACTCACCTCGCTGCCATAGGATCCATGTAGCCCCAGGCTCCATGTTTGTTAGAAAGTATATTGCGAACTTTTTCAAGAACACGACTGGCGATAACATTATCACGTCTTCGTGCAGCTGTGATTAAATGATCGCACATTCTTTCCTCCTCTCTGCGATCGAGTAAAGTTTGCGCACACTGCGACTGAAATATGAAGAAATTTCGTCAGACTTCTTGATATTTTGATTTTCATTCTTGCTGTGACGATTTTATGTGGCTTATAAGTAAAGAACTTTGATACCTAAGCCTCGTCGTGAGACAATTTTGATTGCTTTAGGAAGTCATAAAAATTACTAAACCCATTCATAGGCCTAGGAAACGTGATTTTGATCTTAGATTTGAGGGGAATAGCCCCTCTCAAGATTGTCAATTCAAAGTCATCAATCTATAATACTTACTTCAAAGTCGGCGTGCTTCAACACATCGTCAGCTCGCATCCTGTTCAGGATGAATTCTGCCTCGTTTGCAACACGGACTATGTGATCCTTCATCGCGTGGGAGAGCAGCCTTGAAAAATCAGTACAAAGCTTCTATTTATAACGGTTCTCCTTACTAATTGATTTAAAAAAAAGATTCATTGAAACTGCTGCTTATTATTCAGTAGGTAATGTGAGGGCTTACCGTCCTTCATTGATAAGCTCGATAAAAGCCAGACCGGCATGTTTTTGCAATGAATTTTGCCACTCTTGAGAGCATAAAAGCATAACAAGTTCAACGACAGAATTGCTGTTCTTGAACGTGGTGAGTCCTAAAAGATAAAGAAAATTTATTAGAGGTTGAAAATTAACAGAACTAGTCGATGAGAGACTAGTTTATAGCGCCGTTCGGTGTTGTAACAAGGGTGCATCTTAATGTACTTTTACTGTCATTTGGCGTATGCTTTGAATATCAATTCTCACTACTCAGACATTCATCTCACATTGGTCGCATACTAATGGGAGATGCTGACGTTGTACAATAAAACCTTGTGACATTAAACCGAACATAACTTCTCACCTGAATATATGAATGAGAAAATAGTTCTACCTTATCCATAAATCTCGACCAGTACATTCAATTTCAATTAACAAGATTTTACAAGATATATATCGACGCAATTCCAAATATCAAAACTGAGCAACTTGATTAGGCAACCGATCGACTAAAATTCACGAACCCTTGCCTTCCATGAGTAATTCTTGTCCGTGTGATCCAACCAGAGTCTTTGACAAGAAGGGGGCAAAGTCTACCATTATTTCTCTAAGGAGTGGGCAGACGGAGCCCAAAGCCATTTCCAGTTTCTGAGTAAGCGACGCTTCTCGTGACGGTGTGGGCACAGGAAGATGATCGACAAGGCCCTTGATTGGTAGGTCGTCAGGCCTTGCTGAGGTAGCAGTCATGACAAGTCTGTCTGGTACTCTCACCACAGATATTTCTGCCGTTGGCTTTTCACCACGCTCTGCGTTGGCTAACATTTCTTGGTCTAGGACATTTCCCTCGTTGTCAGGAATGTCCCCTATTCGTGAAAAAGAGAAATATAGTTGAAGAAGGTCTGCGAAGATTGCCAAAATGTTTTTTGTTTAAATAGGATGCAGAATGATATCTTGCTTACCACGTGAGTGAGCAATATTGTGAATATTACGAGGATCCTCTCTCGGATTAGAAGTAGATATCGAATCTCCATCTTCGTTTAGATTTACATCGGTCCAAGCATCTTCGGAGGAATTAAGTTTGTTTTCGTTATCTGTCGTAGCTTCTGACGGACTCGGATCAGCGGTAAGATTGCTTTGGTGTATCGTTTCTTCGCTTGAATCGTTGCTCTGATAAAAAAGAATGCACGAAATTTGTGATACAATATTTTAATCGGTTTAGTGAGTGGATATTTTTGTGAACAACAACGCGATTTTATGTATAAGAAGTGGAATTTTGAAACGTAAAAGTTAGTCGAATTTAAAAATCGCGTAATATAATTGATCAACTGATGTTTGTTTGTAGTCAACAATAATCTATCCATAATCTAGGTAAAAGAAGCATAAACGGTCATGTTATTATCGCTAACAGAAAATCTAATTTCTTTATTTCTTATGAACAATCGTCTAAAAATAATATTATATCGTAATCAAGTATCGGATATTCTATAATATGATGAATAAATTTTACTCAAATACTATGTATAATTTTAACAAATAACATGCGATTAGTAATTACACATTTCATACAAAATCTTCATATATATGTTAAACACAAGATATAAACAAAGCAGTTCAATATTACTATATAAGCCTGCAGTAGGAAGAACTTACTTTTCCATAAAATAGTGTGACACGTACATACATGTACAATATATATGTGTAATTCATTTATGTACATTATGCCGCAATTTCATTTCATAAACCACCGTGCAAAATTTAGTTCCATGTGAATAGAAATATTAATTATACATATTTAAATTTGATAGACGTTAAACGTGAATACTTAATAGTGTAAATTTCTCTCCGTAGTTTTGTGAAAAATTCATGAAATACTCCCGTCTCTGATAGGTAGGGTAATCCAGCGAAATTTAGTACCTTAATATTTCGTGGGACTGGTTCAGGCCTTGGAGGATAGCCAAGCGTAGAATCAGTGGGTGAGGCGTAATTATCCTCCAGGATAGTCCGTGACCGAGGTACGCCACTATGACCTCCCTTCAGAACCGGTAGTTAGTACGCATAGCAATGCAAGCAAAGGGTAAGTTGTCAGATAAGTTAAAGAGAGAGAAAAGTCTGCAGACTGACAGCGTCGTTTTATACCATAAGAGAACCGTCTCGATTTTGTACACAGTTTTTTTTTATAATTCCACGGCAAAGTCTGTTTGTTACCCGCTTTTACCCCCTGTGTAACTAACAATTCATCACACATCCATACCGTCATACCATTCTACACATAAAATGCTTTATTATGCTGTTTAAACTCAATGAGAAAGGATAATATGTATTCTAAGTGATACGAAATATTGTCATAACAATTATTTACACTGTAATCTATTATATTCTCGATGTATTATCTGTATCGTGAAATATTGTAATGACCAACAATCTATTCATAATTTCTTTGAAATTTCTTATATCTTTGATAAAAATAAATTTCAACAACGTTAAATACACACAACGCTACAATAACTCACTAATTTTTTCTCAAGAAACTATTGATAAAATTCTTACCAGGCAATTAGGCATTAGGAAATATTTTTCTCTCATAAATTCTTTCTACAGCTACTTCAATTACTTGATTGAAAACTTTTTCTAATTATATATCAGTGTATACATATTCAAATATTGTAACACATATTATATGACATAATGAAAGCCGTATTGGGAAGCATTATTTGAACAGCGCAGTAGCTTTTCTCGGTATAAAATGTTCTTCCTGAACGAAAAATTGACGGATAAAGTTAAGAAGATAGATGAATAATGTTAAAGTTGATCAATAATATACAAATTGAATGATAATAAATAGAAATTGGGCAAATTCCGATATGTAATTATTATTACCCATGCAGCTGCGATAATTGCAGTAATCTGTGCCGTAATACGTATACATATATGTATATGATTATATGTAATAAATATGTGAGTTACATTTTGAAAGTTGAAAACGAAATGAAGAAAATGTTTGATGCAAATTAGGCAGTTTTCGTATCACCAGGTGTCAGCGTAACTTTATTTATTGACTGGGATTACCTTGATAGATGGAGGGCCGCTAGAGGAAACTTCATGGTCAGCCAAGATGGAAGAATTATTTTCACCGACAATTATAACTTCGTATTCACCGTCATCTTGGGAACCAGATTGGCTCATTACGCCGCCGCTCCCTATAATACATTTTCTGAATTAGATAACCTAACAGATAATCTCTGATTTTGACATCAATTCCAGGGGAAATAATATGGGGAATATTTTTCTCATGCTGTAATATTAACTGTTATACATTCATCATTCGGTCACATAAACAATATAAATACAATAATAATAATAAGAATAATATAATCCTGTCTTTGCTCACGGACTGCAGCTGTACATATTGATAATGTTTTATCGTTTCTGAACATGTAAAGCACAAGGATGATTCGTTTTCGTAGATAATTGTGGCTAATAAATTATGCAGGTATCAAAAATTGTTAGTTTACTGAAGACAAGACAGTCTTAATATGCGAAGATTCCAATCGAACACGATATTCGTATTCAATTATACAGACTGAAACACCATCAATACGAAATAGCTCTGGAGTTACTAGGTCCAGGATTTGAATATCTCATGCGCTGTTGTGCCCAAATGATTTATAATAGCGTAATTATGGTGGACATATTTTAAAATAACATGCTCATGCAGTTACATAAATGAATAAAAATCGACTTACATGGATTTAAAAAATATAAACATTCTACAGGAACATCGCAATTTTTGGTGAACAAAAATTATAAGATAAACTTGTACTCGACGTTGCACGTGAAAATTTGATACATGTTTGATTGAGTCATTTTCAAGCTGATCACAATTTCTCAGACGCAACTGAAGAGATTATTTAGTTCAAGAATTCAGCCAGAATATCGCTTTACTGGGCATTTGTATTTCATCAGATTCCGTTGATTCTTCTACTTAGATATTCCAAAATTTGCATAATTTTAGTGGAATTTTATCCTGTGTCAAGTATTAATCACTTTATTCACTTTATTCAACGAATTTAGAAGATTGAGAATGGAATTTTTTGAATCTTTCAACTCATACCCGTAAATAAATCATACAGTGTCTTGACTGGTACAATTTCATTCAATTTTCAATGAATCTGTTGTGATATTATTTATTCGGTACATGCTGAATCAGCGATGATGATATACCGGGTAAAATTTACATTTGCAACAAGCTAATTACATCGTTTAATGTTTTATTATCGTTCCGGGGTAAAATATCAATCGGCGCAACTACAACAGCTGGTTTATACTGAAAAAGCGGGGGGTAAAAAAACAAGAAAAAGTAACGGTGGTATGAGAATACTGAACAATAAGTACAATAATAATAATAATAATAGGAATAATAGTGATACGAAATGAAATACACACATACGAAAGAGGAAAAAAACCATTCGGTACTTTGAGGGATCGAACGAGCAGTTCAAGGAATATGTACGAGCAATTACCTTGCAGACCGACACCAGAATTTCTATGATAGAGATTTCGGGGCTGATCGATATGCTTTTGAAGCGTATGATGATGATTGTTGTTATTGTGATGATGGTAATGATGATGATGATGAAAGTTATAATTATTCGAATGATGATTGGAATGATTATTGTGATTATTTGGGAGATAATAGCTGGATGGGGGCTGGCGACTAGTGTGCCTGGCAGCCGGTGGTAGTGGGTGCTGGTGGTGGTGCTGGCTGGTATGGTGGTTGGCATTGGCGTTGGGGTGAGACCCCGGGAGGAACTGAGGGTACACATGGTGAGACCACTGCGGAAACAGTGGCCGCCCTCCTCCACCACCACTCCCATCTGCTGCGGAACCACATTATCCCACCTTTACTTCATCATTCGGATCCTTTCTCAAGCTATATGCTAATGTTTCATTCTACTTGAATATTTCGCGAGTATCAAATTTTGAATCGAAGAATGAGACGTCGATTGTTAATTTCATAAACAGAATCAAGTTGTCTGATTTTTTTTGTCCATCAATTAGGAGAGTTAACAGTCGTTGAAAAGTTTCACACTTCAGGATATATTAACAATCAAACTTAAAATGTATTATTGATGTCCCTGATCTGTAGATAATGATGAAAATAATATCTAAGGGCATTGCGGAGTGATGAAAGTTAATATTTGAGATGGCTAGAAAGAAATAACGATTGATTTTGTAGTAACAGAAAGAGAAAATTTCTGGCACATATTCTTAATATTCCTTAAAGTTTCGATAATCCAAATACTCGTATTGAACCGTTAGATAAAATTGAATAGTAACTCTAATAATGCGATAAGAATAAAAATCAATATCACTGAAATTATTGTTAATGATAGATGATGATTATGGAGTATAATGAAGAGTAATAGTTTCTAAAATATAAATAAGTGCAGACACATTCGACAAACATCAAAACTCTCACTGTCAGATACAGATAAGAAGATAATATATCTACACCAGTGCAACCACGCATGCTTTTTTCTACCATTTGGGGATCGAGTGCTAACGTGTGATGTTGATTTATCGCTAGTGCGACGAGACGGTCGATGTCTTGTACTACAAACTATCATTTTTCTATATTAAGCATTTCGAATGCTTCTATTCCAATTGAATTATTTTTTCAAGCGTATTAAAGACATTTTCAAAATTCTACATTTGTTATCTGTACTAACATGCTGTTTTTACAGATAACAAAAAGACATGTTTATCCGTAATATAATTAGTGAATGTTGTTTATGGGATATTTAAAACATTAATGAAACAACAATATATATATTATATATATATTGGGCTATGTGCAATGTCAGATAATAGGGAATAATAAGTGTTATTACTAAAAAACGTGAGTACATAGGAAATTCAATCAGATGTTGTACAATAATTGTGTTAATATACATAATGAATTCATTCTGACCGGGAATTGATAAGGTAAAACTATAAATATATATGAATATAATCTACACACATTATAATCTTCTGTACTACTGATTTGTTGCGCTCTGCTGGTGCTTGCATTGGTGGAAACGTCTCGAGACACATGCGTTTACAATAATTGTAATCATGCTTTACATTTTTCTTTAAGTGACCGGAAATAGAATTAAACAAACCTGATAATAACTATCGCAATTTCTTTATCTTTGTTTTGAAAAAGGATTAAATATGTTCATCTAAAGAGGATATGTTTATCTGACACGTAAGAGTTTTGACTAAAAATTAACTAAATATTTATTTCAGTATTACGTTCAGTATTATGTTCACCTCGCTTATTAATACTTATTATGATTCTTTCTTCGCATCGGGATGTTTTTTATTTATTGTTATCATCATTATCTCGATGAGTTTTGAAGAAAGAATAAATTTTTAGTTTCACACCAAAGAATAATTTTAAAAGAAAAAACATAAACAACGAAGGGGATAAACTCAATAATTATTATAAATTCAAATCGGATGAAAAATGATAAAATGTGTGTGTTGAGCGACCGCTTCGAAGGCATTTCTATTCCATTAGCATGTTTTTTAGCAATTTAATTGGCTTTTAGTTACTCGATTAGTTCATTATAGTAAAAATACTATTCAATGTGAGTATACTATAATATTTATTAGAACTGTTGGTCGAAGTTACTTATTATTTTTTTCTTTTCCTTTTATTCTGTTACTGAGACGAATTGTTAATTTTTTATAAATATCAATAACCGAAGGAAACTCTCACCTGACGGACTTCCTGTCCTCATGTTTGTACCATTTGTCTGAATAGTTTGTACCGGACTTGGCGGTCGCTGCGGTATAGGCGGTTCCAATATATCCCTATACTTAGATACCATAAGTACAGAGATGAAGTAAACTATAGCCAGGGACAGAAACTGAGCCTGCTTGGTTTCTTCCTGAAAAGAGAAAAACAAAAATTTGAAAAATATAAGAGATTGAAAAAAATGTTTGAAAATTTAATTAACTCCAATGACTCACAACATCTCTGTATATAACAGCTCTTAGGCGATTAACGTCCATATCCTGCAGCAACTTTTCTGGATCTTTAACCGGACTCAGCTGACTTGCTAAATTGTCAACGATATTCTGCGAAAGGAATGAAAGAAGTAAATAAATAATTCAAAATGAACATTTGAGGTCCTTAGGTATCAGATAATTATTATACTCGAATGGAATTGAGTATTGTTTAAATGAAATACGAGCATTACTTTGTTTATGATAAATATAGGGAGATAGTGATAATTAATGAGGAAGGAGTAACGTACCTTGGGAGAGGTTTGAGCTCCTCTTATTAGAGACTGTATGTGCTGTGATTTATTACTAGAACCAATCTGTCGACCTAACATGCTGTAAGGTCTGCCACGTTCTTTACACTCTAAGCAGTTTCTAACGGCACATGTACAGACCTAAACAAGCGATATGTTAGATAATTACATATAATAATAACTTATAGAAAGAATTATTACTTCTACTAAATTTATATATAACATATGATGGATTGACTATTCTAGAATATTTATCCAGTTCGGATCTCTATTGATCTAGTACGTTACCTTGTTCAATATTTCATTACAACTCTAAGCTATTTTATTATACTCGAGATATCGAAATGATGTGCTAACAACTTTCATTGAAAAAAATATACTTTTACTTGAATGATATTCAAGATAAGAAAAAAATTATTATAAATTGCTACAGATGAATTATCGAGGTTTTAGAAGTGCAGTAGTATTGTATTTGGAAATTTGTTTTGTTGTTCATTTAAATTTTTGGATGGAGAATGATTGAAATTTTGTTTGAAATTGAAAAATAATAGAAAAAAATAAATCAATACAAACCAATCTGAGGCATTGTCGAAGTATTCCACCGCTGGACATATTTTTTTCAGCTTCTAGTTCTCCAAAATTTAAGGAACTAGCGAAAATTAGTACGTCGGCCATATTGACCAGTCTTTGCAGAAAGGAAACAGCTACCTCAATTGGCATACCCTGAGTCGGCTCTATTACATCCAGTTCGCTCTATGAGAATTATTATAGAAATTAATGAATGATTTAATCAAATAGACAAATCACAAATATATATTCACTAGTCTTTAAAGTTCCAATATTCTTTACCACAATATCTATCCGTATAACAAATTAGATATATGTATAACATGTTAAAATACTTCAACGCAAGACAGAACCATCGCTACTCGGCTACTGTATTGTTTAATTATAATTATAATGCAGTATACGGGTGGTAATGAAGAAATTTATCCATAAGTAAAAAGCTGATATTGTTTAAATATCGGAATATGAGAAAGTATTAATCGATTGATACTAACGTTTGGTGAAGTAGCAGATGCGAGTAGAGGCAGTAGTCCTCCGCAAGCGATAATAAGATTATCAGCCAACTGAGATATCAGGTGGACGGTATTCACTACGAATATAGCATTTTCGCTGCTGTTAACGAAGTCCAACACAGACTTTGTCGAATGGCTGTAAAAATCAGAGTCAAAATTAGTCGCCATTCAAAACAGAAGTTCTGCAACATTCTCACTTTTACCTTCTCCACACTTGAATATCAGTTTCCAGAGAAAACAAAACATCGGATAGCAATCTCTGGTGTATGTAAGACCATTTGAATTCTGGTATCCTGAACGGAGGTCGCGTAGGGCCCGGACTGAACATAGGTCGCGTCGAAGGATTTCCTTGCTTAGCTCGCTTTGACTCTGTTCAAAAAAGAGGACAGATGAAGGAATAAAGTATAAATTTTGTAAATTTATCAAATATGGGACTGATTAAACGCACCAAAATGATTTGGGTCTACTTGTGTCGATGTTGAGGCACTCCTTGGTCGTTTTTGGGGTGACGACATCTTTCGCAATGGAACAGGTAACGAGGGAGCATCGTCGACATTTGGATCCGCGATAGTCTCAGAGGGAACAATTGGTAGGCTTGATCTGCGATGAGCATCTATGTGATCTGTAGTAATGTTATTCAATAACTGATCGTCCGTCGCAATAGTTTTAGAACTAACAATTTTAGGCACACCGTCGGGTAAATTTTTTGTTGCATCACAGACCGTAGATATTGTTGGTATTTGTTGCTGCTTAGGATTTGGCACTTGAGTAGTAGTAGTAGTAGTAGTAGTAGTAGTAATCACGTTACCTACAGAACTTTGAACGTCACTATTATTAGAAAGACTATCTTCTACTTCTAGAGTTTTTTTATCAGTTCTTACTGGAATGTCTGTATTATCACTTATGCTAATAGAAACATTGGACGGTTCTCCTGAATGTTTATCGTTTACTTCTTCCTCCTCTTCTTCATCTTCCTCTTCCTCTTCCTCTACTTCTTCTTCTTCTACTTCCACTTCTTCTTCTTCTTCTTCTTCTTCGTTGCCATTATTATTACCATTAATAACAGCACTTTTATCTTCTACAACAGAGTCAACGGTGCTACCATCTCCGTTACCTAACTCACTATTTCCTACAGATTCCAAATCGTTACCTTCTACGTCTAATGTCTCTTTACACGCTTCTGAGCTTTCTATTACACTAGTTGAGCAAATAAGACTTTTTACATTTTCTGAAATTTCTTTCTCATCTTCGTCAGTCTTAACGCCAACGTTTTTCTCATCCGATTTCCTTTCTTCTTCGCTAATATTTTCCGGTTTTTCAATTTCTACTTCTTTCTCTTTAATTTTTATCGAATTATCTTGAATCTCATCCGATTTCGAGCTGTATTTTACCTCTTTGCTCTCTAAAACTTCTTCATTACTTTCTGTCGACACTTTCTCTACATTTTCATCCACCTTTGCTTCAGAATCAACAAGGGAATCCTCAGATTTCACTTCCACCTCAGTATTTGTGTCTTTGGTTGACGATACTGTAACCGATTCTTCGCTAGCTGCTACTGGCTCTTCGACTTTATCAAGAATTGCAACAGTCTCAGCTGAATCTATCTCTGTTGTATTTTCCGAAGGAGAATTATCTTCGGATTTGATATTTTCTTCCACTGTATCTTTGCTCTCTTTGTCTTCGGTCGTTGGTTCGACTAATTCGACGACAGGTTCTTCGGATTTAACTTCAGGCTCGTTTACAGTTTCTTGAACACCTTCTTCTTCTGTATCTTTGGCAGACACTTTCGATTGCACATCCTGCTCAGTCTCAGCCTCCAAATCTTGTGCCGGAGTCTCTTTGGCCAGTTCTTCATCTACCCGAGTTATCGCCGGGCTATCATCCCCTCGTTCTATCAGCTGAGAGTCACTTTCGCCTTGCGATTGATCCTGAGTGATGGTAATAGCGTCTTTCCTAGTATCTTGCATCATTGAATCTGGACTAGAGCTTTCTATTTTATGAACATCGCTGTACAAATCACTAGAGCTTTCGATAGAAATGACTTCGCTTGTTTCATGAGTTGTTGCTAATGAAATAGGCTCGCTGTTAGCTTCCTCGAGAATAGTCGGTGTATCTGAATTGTTTTCTCGAGCAGTAGTGGGAGTTTCTGGCTTGTCGCTGAGTCTAGAATCCAGAGAAACGGCTTCGCTGGATTGCAAAGTCTCCAGAGTTTCGCTGCGAGATTTAATCAAAGCAGGGCTACCGTCACTCTCTGTATTGTCGATTGAATTCAAGTCGCAACTGCAAGATTCTTCTAGACGATCGGCTGCATCTGGATTATCGCATTCCTGAAAAGCATCATAATTTATGAAACAACTCCGACTTGGAAATAAAATGTTGACTGTTCATTTTCGTTAACTTTCCAGTAAATCTGACCTTGTAATGTTGTTCCGAATGCTGCAGAGCCTGTTGAGAATTTGTCCATGGCGTTGGTCTGGTGTAGCCATTATTTCCAGAGTGCTGCTGATCCCATCCCGATATCGTACTGATTGGCCTCTGCTGTCGCAGCTCTGGATCTGTAATGTTGTCAGATCTCTGCCGCTCGTAATGCTCGTACATTTGTGCAAATTGAAGTTTGAACTCTTCGTAAGAAACCTGAACAAAACAGAGAGTTTAGCGATGGTCTAGTAGATGAGAATCACGTTTTATTCACTTACTTTGGAATGTACAATAGCCAGGGTGTCAACCCACACCCGCCATCCTCCGTATTCGTGTTTGATAGCGTGATGAAGAAGCATACGAAACAAGGAGTAAACCATGTCCGATATTTTCTGTTCCTCAGTGTTCTTAGGGTGAATGTAAGCCATGGCAATGAGCCATTCTTGCCATACAGACATTTGCAGTACTGTTCGTCGGTTTTCTCTGTTATTGTTACACAGCAGAGTCATGTCGGACAGAAAGAGTTTCTTCACTTCTAGGAGCTGTTCAGTTTGCTTGGATTGCCTCACCAAGGTAGCGACCACTTTCAGTATCACTGGAATGAAAAAATACATGCAAATCAATCGTTTTTTAATTCTTGTAAAGTCGATTTCTTCACATCATACTCACTCGGATTTTCTAAACGATAAAGCGACTCGGGTTCGGGATGCCTTGTGTAAAGAATTTGTTGACTTATGTGTTCGGTCATGATCTGTGGGATTCAAAACGGTTTAATTATTCAAGGAGGAAAATCAACGGATAAATCTGTTGCAGTAGATCAGAGGATAAAATTTTCTTACCTCGTAAAGAACGTTGTATGTTGGCAGCGAAAGTGTCTCTTCGTTGAGTAACAGGCGTTCGGCGAGTAATGTATAGAGATTATGAGGACTCATAACATCGTACTTCCTCCTAGAAAACACATCCTTAGCATGGTGCACATTGATAAAAAACCAGATATGATATTGATAGTAATTTTTACTTATGAGTGCTTCGGCTTAAGAAGAATCCGAGCAGTTTAAGGGCCTGGAGACGTATCAATTGACTCTCCGCAGCGAGAAGTTTGAAGATAGTCCTCACTCCTTGTTTAGCATCGAAAGCCGGTACCATGGAAGATGGGTGTTCCGACATCAAGGATATCAGCATTTGCAGAACGTCGTGCAAGTTGTCATCCTGAAACAAGATTCACCAAAATGTTCTAAATCTTGTATGAACTAATTAAAAGTGTAAGGGAAGCATAACTCACCTCGTGCATAGTCGTTAGGTAATTGAGAATGCTTTGTAACTCGTCATCCTTGACTCCGTTCCCAATCATTATCAATTGCTTCAAAAATAACAAGATGTACGAACGTATCGTCAGTATATCCTTTTGTTGAGGACGAGGTCCGTCTAAAAATGAAGCGATCAAGATCATATCGTTTTTGATGTAGTAAAAATGAATAATCGTGGATAGCTAATTAGAAAAGTAGACGTACCAAGTCCTTTGGGAGTAATTCCACTCTTGGCTCTTGGATTAGCGACCCAATAGTAATACTTGAGAGTATGAACGGTTTGTAGTACGGTAGAGACTCTTCTGACGTTTGAATATATTTGAGTATCGCTTAGAAATTCAGTCGCCAGGTAAGAGTAGAGACGAGACTGAACCGGTGCAGGAGTGTAAATCCATAAGGCAGGATTAAAGAGAACATGGTCCAACAGCTGCCATGTTAGGAATGAAAAGTAAAACAACTACATCACCATGGATCTGCCTGTCCTTAGGACACACCAATCTATCCGACTTTTTTTTACCAAATGTTATAGAAATCTCTCGTTAACATTTTACATGTAAATGGAGAAATTTTCTAAATTTTATTTATCAACTCCGTCCTCTTCGAATGCCTTTCCCTCTCTCTCTCTCTCCCTCTCTCGAAAAAAAAGGATGAGATTGACCGAAATTAAAAAATGAATGATCATTAATTATTTACCTAAATTTGAAGAACATGGACTAATACAAACAACACTCGATGACATAAATCTGGCGATTGATGGAAATACATATATTTCAATGTGATTTGTAGAATTTAAGTGCATTGTTAACAGATGGAAGAATTTGCAAACATTCATCAGTTTTACACATTTAACAATTGGTGTATTCGATATTGAATCTGCTATTGCGGGTATCGAAAGACTTTTAAGACAGTAAAAAAGAAATAACGAAAAGATAAAATAATATGATTGGTGTTAGATTTTCATCGGCAAAATATATGTTGTATTTATTTAGATGCATAACAGAGACTCGAGCAAATTAGTAAAACTATGTAAAACTGTATTTCAGAAGCAATTGCAGAGTAATAAAAAAAAGTAAATCATAAATTAGAGAAGAATAAAGGCTCTGCTCGTATCCTGGCATGTTTCGAATGGAAAAATATAAGGATTGGTAGGCCAATTAATGAGACTAAAAAAATTTTATACATGATGAAATTTTGCAGAGGCATTAGAAAATACATAAATGAATTAAAAAGTCGGTAGATTGCATGCTAGTCCATAGATTGATAAACTTAAAAGTATATAACTTAGTTAATAATTGAATCATGCTGAGACGGTATTAATTAAATATCTGCTACATCGAGCAATGGTTTCTATACAACAATTCATGTCTACTGCTGGAACAATATCCCTTTGAAACTGTCGGACGCGAGTAATTTCAATTTCCCCGAACATCAAGTTTAGGGAACTCGTACAAGTACAACGACTGAATGAATAGAAATCCATACTGCGTCTTGTTAATTGAACGGAAAAAAAATTATTATAATTACTAGCCATGCCTGAAAATTCAGAAGAAATATAATCGACATTAGCACTAATAATAATCAATAGAGAAGTTTCCTTCGAATATCAATTAGCAAGCTAATTATGTATGAAAATACGAAGACAGGCAGCTTGTATACTATAAAACGAAATGGATAAAAATTTTACATAATCGAAGAAAAGAAAAAGAGGGGAAAAAAAATCTCATACGTTATTCATGCAGCGTGTAAAATCGTAATAAATAAAAAATAAACGAAGTAGAGAATCAATCGATACGGGTACGTTCGTCAATCATATTGAATAGACAAATTTGTAACTGTATAATCTGTGGAAAAACGACTATGGAGATGCACTTCCTGAAAAATTATCAACGCCTATTTTCGTTTCTATATTCTATACCTGTTCGTATACGTGTTCGAATTTGTGATGAAATACAAATAACACAGAAAACGAGAATACCTGAGCACAAATCTATAGCATCACAATGAATACGAATGAGATTTTGCAGGTTAAAAAACACGTCTATTAATCAAATCTGCTTCATTCTCTATCTATACATTTTGAACTATAAGAAAATTTCGATAATTCGCTATAATTATCACAATCAACTATTAGTCACAGATTATCGTGCATCTTTATGCGTCTCGTAATCAGGATATTTTTTAATACTAACTTTCACTACTCGATCTGTATATAAAAACGTATAATTGGGTCTTTGGATGTAAATTTGTCAAAATTTTTATACGTTTATTAATTAGAATAGAATTCGGGAAAATCAAGTCGCTTTTTTGTCTCTTTCGATACAAATGATATTTCCGGATGTTAAAGGAAACTGAATACCAGTTCAATTGATCCTTCCTCAACTTTTCACCAAGTGGAAAAATAGAAAATATCGCGAACGACTGAAATACGAAAATGAAAAAAAAAAGGAAACCAAATGGCAAAAGCCCAATTATAGCTTTTCCCTACTATTTGGAATATATTTCCGATGAATCTATAACGCAATATAGTGTGTTATACCTGTTTAAGTAGAAGATCGCTGTTGGCGCTGAGACAGGTAACAAGATGTTTGGTAAGTTCCAGAAATGAAGCTAGTACTTCGGTTGTGAGATGGTCCCTGCTGGCCCTTTGAAGCATGTAACTAATCACCAAGAAACCTCGATTCTGTACCATGTGTTGTTGTACAGTTTGCGAACTTTCTACCAAATCGCAGATAAAGCCCAACAGTTTTGAGCTGAAAAATAATGATCGTTACCAACGTCGCGCAATAACAGGTACAGCTCAAAAAGGGCACATAATTTTACTCGGGCATCATAACTTCTATCAATAATCAAATCAAAGAAAAAAAAAACAAGAAATACGAAGAACAAAGTATGAAAAACTGATCATCACCATAAAGTAGGGTCCCTTTTGATGTCGTTAGCAGTCACGCAATCATAAGACATGTCCAGCTGAGAGAATAGCGGAAATAGAACTTGTATACCACCGATGGAATTCAAGGTACTGTGTATGGAATGAGTTATAACAGCTTTGACTTCCTGTAACGATATAGATAACGTTCACAATGTGTATATCTAGCGAAAACTAATCAGAAGTTGCATTATGCGGCATCTGATCATCTTCACCATCCGGTAAGAGCTATTGCTCTCACAAACTGGTTACATAGAATGTATAATATATATATTAGATAAATTTGTAAAGCAAACAAACCTGCAACATGAGGGCATGGGGAGTGTGGACGAAGTAAGACATGTTCCCTTTGGGGGCACTCTGCAAACAAAGCTGTGAATCTGTCGCGACAGGATTGTACATGAAGACTATAGCGTTCGACAATTTCCCGTCGTATAGTACCTGAAATATCGTTTAATATCACTTCAGTTCTTCATTGCCGCAAAACGTTGCGATATTAAGCTTTAGACTAGTGACAGGTGTCGATAAAACGATTCAATCAGTTCTACAACACGTCCGTCAGATAAAGGAGTCGATAGTTTCGCAGACGTGGAAGATCTGGAAAGGTATTTTCAGATTGAAAGAAACGTGTTAGACTGTTAGAAAGATGATCACCAGTGAAAATTTTCATCCTGAGACAGCTCTGAGTTGAGTTTTTGTTCTCTAATTTCGAATAGTATGTGAAATTATTCATCTTTCGTGGTCTGACGGTCGTGTATTTATAAATTTGTCGGAATATTAGCCGTTACACACATTTAAAAGCTGTAATCTGCGATCAACGAAAACACTAAACGTTATTCCGACACGATGCTACTTTGATAGAAGAAAAACGAACGGCTAAAATAAGGAGCGATAATTATTTACTCATGCATTATAGATTTTGCGGGGGATGGGAATTCCTAGCGGAAAGAAATTAGCAATGTTACTCACTCGGCTATACTATACATTTGTAAATCTACGTGAAAAGAAAAAAACTAACGAAATGATGATGATGTTCCATCCTGGAATATCGGTTGACAATTATATATAACTATATATTTACCAAATAATTTCTACATCGCTAAGCGTCATGCCGCAATTACGATACGAATGTAAATTATCGATAAATGAAGACAAGTTACGTTTAACTACAAGGAATTCTCACTCAAAAAATGATAATTAATATCGTTAAAGACGAACTGCGAAGCTGTTTAATTTTCTATGATGATATGACGTCGAAATTACCTTTCGATTGAATGTTTCGTACGGATTTACTCAAAATCGAAGTGTTATACATATTAAGTAAATTGACGAAGAGAAAGGAAAAATATAATGAATTAATAAATAAACAAATAAACAATAAATCAAAACGCAAATGCTTACAGGCTGCATACTTTGGTCCAACATGCTAACGAGCTCCGGCTCGTCACTCACCCTTTTGTGATTGTCGGGCAGATTGAGGTAACATTCATTATCGAACCGGAACTGACTCTGAAATGGATATTATATATCAATGATGACATAAATGTTACGATGAAGGAATTTCGTTGAATTATTTCACATCAACGAGCATAATAATGACCATCAGTCCTTCGGGCATTGCGGTTTCAATTATTAATCATTCCTGTACAACCTGGCCAAATGTAATTATGCGCATTTTAAAGCTCGACCGTGGAACAAAATGGGAGTTTGATGTTTTAACTGGGATAAAAAAAAGAGAGAGGAACAAAAAAAAAACGAAAAATATAAAAGGTTAAAAATAAAAAAGGTAAAAATGAATAAAAATGAAAATGTAAAACTACCTTGTATCCAGGACCCAGCCTGTGCATCGCGCATATTTGATGCGTGGTAAGTGCTTCGCTGAACAAGTATATTGCGCTCATTTGTCCACAGAATACACGTTCTTCGTCCAATTCTGGTGTGGCACCGATGTAACATTTATCGAATGGCTAAAAGAGAAAGAATAGCGTTTTTTTTTTTTTTTTTCTTTTGAAATCCTAAAAGTATGAGCTCACTATTTTTGAATACGTAGTGAAAAACGGCTGCTTACGTCGTTGGTGGAAACAAACCAGGCCATTTCTGTACTCGAGGCTAATTGCCCGTTAACCAGACACTTTATTTCGCTTTTTGTCCATCTATTATATATGTACACTACCGCGATCATGTACCACTGAAAAATCGAGATTTATTTGATTTTTTAGAAATATTATAACACAAGTTACTTCATTTGATTCGTGAACGAGAACGAGAACGAGAGAGATGATGAGATGTTTGAGAAAATAGAATCCAGCCTACCTTTCGTGGTTGAAATTCATATTTGACACAATGCTGGAAGCCCTTGCCTTTGACCTTCATAGAAGTAAGCACCAAGCAGTTGCCCACAAAGTGTGCGGAGTATCCAACGCCCTTGCTCGTTTTGAAACTGTTTGGCAAGGGTAAAAAGGTGCGCGATTAAGGGTATACTCCCAAGAAAAAAGAAAAATATAGTAGAAAAAATTCCACACGTCTACAGTTATTATGTGTATATACGTTTACTCACCAGTACAAGTAAGGCTTTTCTCGTTCGATGTTTACCGAGTTTATAGGGTCGAGCCTGAACCAGGTGGTAAATGTGAACCCATTTTCGTACGGCCATTTAGCCAGTGGTGGTAAAACTACCGCCTGAAATACGCCAGAGGTATAGCATTCCGCGTTACTAGCTCGATGATGACGATAAGAAAAAAATAAGAGGAAAAATTCAACTTTTTTTTATCACGAGTTCAGGACGTGTCATCACAATTTTCAGGACAGTTCACAGTAAGACATGATAAGACATACGAGGCTGCGAGTCTAACATCTTCTTGCCTAATTCATAAATCTGGTTGTTGCTTCAGAAAGAGTAATTCTGCATAGAAATTTACCACATTGACTTGTTAATCTTCAAGAAATGCGTGGAATTTTGGATAACTATATTATCCGGACATTGTACGTATCCGAACTTGTTGGACTAGTTCCTTGCGGACTGACAGTAATTGATAAGCCGCGTTTTGCCCAAGTTTCTTGGTGAAACTTTGAGCTTGTATCGTACCGTGCGCGTGTCACCGATGAATAACACACTTGGGCAAAGTATTTCACGTGTTCCAAAGTTTATTAACACCAACGATCCGGATGAAGTAGGTTGGTAGGTAGGTAGGTATATATTTGAGCAATACCATACACAGAATAGAGACTGCGAAGAGGCTCACAAGGACGGAATTAAATCCGCTATGATATTCATCTCGATGCAAACTTAGTCGAGGTGATATAGCAATGTACATACATACGTATGAATGAGAAATATTTCCAACAACGTTATAAACATATCCCAAGTAAATATGTACCTTTGAAAACGCGGAAGAGAAGATCCTGAGCTTATGCATATACAACGTATGGAATATAAGTTCGACATTTCTTGTTTCTGCAGCTGTATTTTTGGTAAAATACTAGGTATTGAGATATACGAGTATAGGTACCGAGAATTACTGTAATTCGTAAGCAGTGTGGGCGATGGTTGAATGATTCGTTTTCCCCTGCAGGCACAGGACCTTTTTTCAGATAAGCTTATAAGGTACGTTGTATAAAATGTATCTCGATAGAGATATATACCTCGTATGTATCCTATGTGTGCCTATGTATGTGGGTTGGATATATTGAAGGTATGTTTTGATACCACGCGACACCGGATATATATGTATAAGTAATCTTGTACATATGTCTATACATAGAGAAAATATACGATATCCGATACGGAATAGCTGCTTCGTTCTTCAGTTCCTCCGTAAACGGAGGAAAAGAAGAAAAGAAGAAAAAAAGATAATAAAAAAAAAGGAAAAAATAATAATATCACAAGATACCTACACAGCGTATACATACGTATAGGTACAGAGGAGGGTATGGGATAGGAAATTGACTTACCGAACCCTTCCTTCCAGGAAAACTGAAAAATACGTCCGGTCCATTCCTTTGTGGCATTTGACGGAGTACGTTCAACAGCTTCGCCGAATGTCTTGGCTGAAAGAGTGAAATGACCTACCCTCAATTTGTCGTCGAAAGAAAAGAAAATACATTTCATTGTTAACTACAACTATCGACTTTCCCTCGAGGAAAATTTTCTTTTTCTTTGATATACCCATCTGTGTTGCGATATATATATATATATTTTTTTTTTTTCTTCGCAAAAGATTCGGCGTAAGGAGGCGAGTCTGCTGGCAAGTGGCTCGGAAATAGAGAAAGATGTATCATATCGTCAACAGCTTGTCTTCCGGTGTTTTTATGCCCGTTGAGTTTCTCGAATATCTGCAGCTAGTGAGTTTGGGTTTTTCGCGTTTTTCGCGGTTCGGTTCATCGGCGTGACGCATGAGACAATTTCACGCTTAAGATGTTACGATAAATCACAAGTAAATCGGCTCTCGGTTTTTACCATGCAGAAAAGCACCATTAAACAGATCGCCCAGGTACTGAAGATACTCTGACGATTTCTCACTCCACTTGAATGTGGGAGACTGCTGCAGGTTCGCGAAATAACAAATACAACCCCCGCAATTCCGATGTGTGAAAGACAGATTCGTGAGACGAGTATAAACGCGAAAAAAGCATCGAAGAAATCGAAGAGAACGGCGTTGTAGTTACGTGACGAATAAAAGCAAACTCGATCCTAGACTCGGTTCAATACATACCCATTTTCCTTTCACCGCTTTCATCGCACCGAACAAGAGCTTTAGCTCTTTGACAGTTATGCTGTAGCTCGCCAACACCCCAAGCATGTCGATCAGCAAGTCTTGAAAGTAAAAATATTTTTCAATAGTGATTCACCCTGGTGTCTAACACCTTGGATCGTTATACAGTAGAAGACGTAAGAATGTCATTGGACATCCACGCCCAGTAGATATAAGTGCATTTATTGATCTATCCGCGTGACAAGACCAGAATTCATACTGAAGTCGAGGTGTAAACAGTAAGCGAACTCATGAATACCTGCGACGACGGTTTCAGCCCGGGTCAGCCGATGAAGGACGTGCTCGATCAGACCAACGTCTGTGCAAGCCTGAAGATTGCGGACGCTTTTCCTGAGTATGGCTATGAAGACGCTCCATATTTCGGCCTGAAAGCAGAAAAACGAATAATTGGTAAATTGGTGAATTGTTAATGAATTCATGATCTGGGGGAACACTACGAGCACATCTGGCATATGTACATTCCATAGAGAGATAGTCATATCCGGAGTTGTTGAACTACGGTAATTAAAAATTTCCAAACTAGGAAGCACATTTTTCATTGTATTTGGATTTTGCAACCCTCTTCCGTGTCCAAAGTTACGCTTACAGGATGCAGTAGTAGTACAGCCTGATGGTTCAGCATTGTTGATGTGAAAGGGTTTTACACGGTACAGGGATAAACATGTCTTCAAATATGTGCGCGCATATCGAGCCCAAGTATATGCATACAACTGGTACTAGAACGAGAACGAGAACGAGGACGAGGACGAGGTTGAGACCAGAGAGGCAGCTATGAGGTCGTGTGGTCTGTTTGAGAGACGAGTTGGAAATGTTTGTGGATAGTTACTATCAAGGGGTCCTTTCGCCAAGGGAAATGAGGAGTAGGCGATGGGGAAAGGGTCAATCGCAGACCAAAACTCCAGCCACATGAATGTGTCTACCGGTTCTTGGGTCACAGTGCATTCCTCATCATCGCGGACGAATAAGTTTCATAGAAATTTGTCAGACAAAGTTAATCGGATGAAACGGGCCGTTGTCTCATCGACCATACGGATCAATTTTTCATTCGCTTCCATATTTTTTACCCTCCTTTTTGAAGAGCACCGTACGGAGTCCTTCAGATGGACTCGAAAAATTGAAAAGCTGTAGATACAGCCATGCCAGGCTGAAAAGATTCTGTAAAAGCAAACGGACGTAATCCAAGTTTGAAGAGCTACTGTGCTGCTACTACAGGATGAGGTCCTTTGTGCATCATCATTGCAAGTATGGGCGAGGCCCATTGACTGAGGATTTGACTATATTCAAGGATGAGGAGGATGAAAAATGGGGTCGAATAACGGAGCCAGGAAGTCTTGACGTAACATAACGTAACGTAACGTGGGATCTTGTGTCAAACGTTGAATCATAGCGTCGATCAATTTTCAACGCATGGCTTCGCAGCAGCAGCATCAGCAGTAGCAGTAGCAGCAGCAGCAGCAAGGACCGAGAAGCCGACGGAATAACGATGAACTTTTTACGTCTAGTTCCTTGATCCTTCAGGTCCTGATAACAACTCGTAGCTATACCAGCCTCGTATCTAATATACAAGGATTGATAACCGGCAATGAATGTTTGAAGAATAATTCCACCCAGAAATGATAATGATGACGATGATGATTAATCTCGTGGACAGGTTTACTCGGCAGAAACCACTCTCAGCGAGCTGCCTCTAGCCTCGGAGGTTTATTAAAATACAATCGAATCAACTATTTATTGGTTCGCCTCTATCCCGGCTCAATTTATAGCCGGTGTAAACTGCTAGCTGTAAACTGTCAACCCTAAGCCATAGCCAGTTTAGTAATAAACTGTTTCACGCCGGGATTACGATTAGATTTTGTTACGGGAATTCGAATCACTTTTCCATACACCTACGGCCCACTGGGGTCTGTCCATGTTTGCATTAGTACCAAATAACGGTGAACTATACAGGTGTATGGAAAATTTTTGCATTCATTAGCTGGCTTTGATTATAGTCGAACGAATGTTCAGCCTCGGATTACCTTTCGTTTCGATAAACAATTTTCACGTTTTCGTTTTGCCCCCGCAGGGGAATACCGATAATTATTAATAAACGATGATCGTCATTTCTGCCAATAATTCATACGTTTATGGTTGATCCACCTCAATCAAGTGACAGTCCGTTGAACGGCGTGTTTGGAAATGAGGATTTGGTGGAACACGTGAAAATGAAAAACAAAAATTGCTCCATCAATGTGGATAGCAAAAAAATTAATTAAAAATTTGCGGAATATTCACCAGTGGCAGAGATTTGCGAATAATCACTGATAATTAGTGTGGATAAGCGAAATGGGGCTGGCGAATAGAGTGGGCAAAGTGTAGACAGCGTTCTTGTTCACCCCTTTCCTCTCGGTGTGCAGAACTAATTAGAAAATTAGTAGAAAAGCAATCACACGAAATTCAGGGTAAATTTAGAGCGGTGTTTTTATCCGAATGGAGACAATCCAGTTAGAGAAAGTTAGTTTTGCCTTTTTTTTTTGGCACAACCTGCAGAACCACGGAGCACGGATAGAACAGAATGGACGGTTGATTGTGTGGAGTTCGAAGCGAAAGCGTTAATTGCCATAAGCTCCTTTGATCACCGCCATTTATCGTACCTAGCAGAAACCTAATTCTATTTCAACAGTCGAAACGACTAGTGATCCGCCGATCGAACGACAACTAGCTTCGGCATCATTGTAATCCAAACTCTGTCCTGCAGGTGTACACGGATTTCCATCAATCACTAAAAATGCCAAACCAGATAGATAGACAGCGTGACTGACTGCCCAGCCCGCAGCTTCGATAGCAGAAAGTGACTCAATGATTATACAATATTAATGAAAATTGCATCAGTGTGTGCCGATTCGGAATCTCGTTTTATTTAATTATATTTTTTGTTTTTTTTTTTTTGCTCAAGTTTGGCTTTGATCTTTGCCAACAAATTTGTAGATTGTGAAAGGATGGGAATTTTCTCTGTATTGCCGAATATCCACGCGTTGCGTAAAATAGAAAATTATGCAGTGACACGTCTGAGGGACAGTTGTTATTGGACAGAGACTGGAGTAAGAAAAAAAAATAGGAGGAAAGTAGAGGAGAGGATCAAAATTCCTGGTCGACATGCGAATATTTCAGAAAGGAATTTTCCCTCTTCTTCGGCATTTTCAACGAGATAGAAGATTTAGGGGTGAAATAAAAAAAAAAAAAAAAGGATAAGGAAAGAGGGAGAAAGAAAATGTTTGGGCGGATTGGTACGGGGATCGATAATAATCAGAGTCGGTATTGACAGATCTTTTGATTGTATAATTTCCAGGTTGAAAAATGCTTTCTTTCCTCCCGTCGTCGTTCTAGCTACAGGGTTGAAGATATAAAAAAAACTTTCATTTCCTGGTTCCGCTGCTGCTCCAGAATAACACGAGGATTAATCAAGGTGTTCAAATATTTGTAAGAATGTTGGCTGGAAGGGTTATCCCAACTACGAAGGCATGCAACGAGCTTCAACTCGTCTTCCCGAGATGAATTATATTCCTCTTTATTAAAGATATGCTTGTCTCACCGCCCTATCCCTTTACCTTTTCTTGTCCTTTTCTCTTTCCATCTCTATTTCTTCATTCTAAATTCGCCTTTCTCTCGCCCTTGCGCGCGATAGCGGATCCTCTTTTTCCGTCACGATTTTCCGCGCAGTCCTGGCAAAGATGCCTCTGTACACGAAATGAATTTTCTTTGCTTGTCACATATTCAAGGGGACCCTAATTAATCAATTTTTTACCCATCTCTCGAGACACCTACTTGGCTTTTATAGATTGACGTGTAGAGGTCGACGGTGACGTCTGCATAAAACGTGTAAAGGACGTTGGACTGTTTGGATAATCAGTAAATTTATATAATTCATTCTGTCATTTACAATAATCGCACATTGCGCATCAACCCTTCGATTACAAACAGGCGCAAATGGGGTGTGGAATCGATGGGTTAATCACATTCATTCTCCTCTATATGTATAAAGCTACGATATATATTCCCTACAGGACTTCCCTGAGAGAGAAATGTAAAAAAATAAACTCTAAACAAATCGTAAACCATCGTTGTTCCGTTTCAAATAGAGCAGAATTTTCTAAGCGCACTGATTCAAATCGTGAAACTGAATAGCTTCAGCGGAGCAGAAAAATACAAAAATGACGAAAGTACTGGACCAAAAAGATTTCTTTTGGTTAAATGTGATGCTTTCTGAACGAGACCCAGATATATTCATTGCAAAAATGTAAATCTCGAAAAAAAGAGAAACCAAGAGGGGCAAGCAAAAATCAAAAACAAAAAAAAATAAATAAATTGACGAATCCGGAAACGTAATTTCGGACGTAATGGTTCATATCGTCATTTCTGTCGTCGCCAGAGAGGGCTTTGGATAATTTCAAACATTTTTATACATTTTCGAGTAAAAGCGTGAAGTTAAATGCGGGCGGATATCTGTACGCGCAATATTCCGTTCAAGTTTCGAGCTTTTTTTGCGATGAAAAATAAACAACTGCAGACGACGTGTTTCGCGATAATGTTACTCCAGCTTATTCGTACATTTATTTCCTCGCTTGAACAGTGTTCGTAGTATTCATCAGGGATATTAAAAAAATAAATGAATAAATGACTAAATAAAAATTAGACAGATCATTGGCAGGACGAGAAGATCCCTTTGAGAATTGAGCTTTTGCGCTTTATAAATTTGACGGTCCAACGGATCTCGATAAAATTTATTTATTCCATTGACGTAGAGAAGATCCTTCATTTTCTTTTTTATTATATACAAACAAAGTAGATTTTGAGCGAGGCGCGAAGTTTTCAGCCCTTGATATACGTCAGATTTGATCAAATGTGTGGCAGTTCTAATTAATGCACGGAGAAATTATTAACCACATATGTGTGCTGTCGGGCTTCGCCACATGCTGCTAAAGCTGAGCTTCCGGAGTCAGCCGAATATCCTGGTCTTATAGTAGCTCTCTAGACGGCCTTTGCCTGAGCCGAACTCCGGGGGCAAAGCTTGAGCAAACTCGTATAATCCCTGGCTGATGTACGGAGTTTGGTCGTCGGTCGCTTTGAGATATAACTTGCAACAAACTAGACAGCTATACACGAATATGCGAACGAACGAGCAGGCAAGCAAGGGGCTCGGCTGCTCACAGGAAAAACTTTCTTCCGAAAACCTGAACGAATTGAGGTACAAGACGATACAAGGCGATATCCCGAATGACAGAACTTATCATGATTCGGATAAGGCTGTCAACATGGCGAGGTCTATGGGGGTGGATTTTGGTCCTGAAGTTAAAAATTGCACCCCAACTTCGAAAATATTTGATTTTAAAAGACTAGAATAAAATATCGCGAGGTGTTGACCTAATGCCTGCTGATCATGAAACACCAATTAAGGGTTGAAGTTTAAATCGTGAGTTTAAAAAAAACCACCCTCGTTCGGCCCCCTTTTTTTTTTATTTCATATTATTGCCTCTCAATAAAGTCTTGACTAGGTACCTACTCGTTAAGGGTGAGACGATGCCTTTGCAGGTTTAACTATCTACATGTCAACGTAATACAATCGAGGAGGCCCGAGTGGTAGAGTAGAGGTAGAAGGGTGGAGGAATGAAAAGAGGGTGTAAGCTCGACGCGGGCCATTAGATATTCCCCGGTTTAAAGAGGCCTTTGATCTTTTTTCCACACCTGCCATACAGGCAGCTATAGGTATAATAATGTAGCTGGTAAAGATTAAACAGGGTAGACAGACATGTCCACGTGTTGGGGCGGGTGTGCCGATAATTGTGCTACTCGTGTTTCCACATTCATGAAGCTCTGCAGAAGCTGCCTCCTCCTGGCAGATGAATCTTTTAGAAAAACTTTTTACCCCCACTCTGACCAATAATAATTATAAGAATAACACGCCTCGTTGGGGTAAATAGTTAACTCCACATCGCTGGCAGGATAATTTTTTGCAAACTTGATGAGCAGGGGGAAGAGAGAAAAAAAAAAGAAGAACTTGTGCAAATTACGTTTCCGTCCGGTACACACTTTTTCAACAACCTTACCTCACCAACATTTTCTAGATCCTAGTAGGATATTATAGTTATATGAGGATCGAATTATAATTACCCTTGCATCGCGCAACGGTATAATACACCTTCGACATTGTTTGTTGAACAATTTCAGAAATTGAGGAACTTAATTAGTAATTTGCCTGGGGCTTCAGCTCCGCGTATTCCAAGTTCCTAACTCATCCTCGTATCTCCATTTCCGTACGCGCAGGATCAGAAACATTTTCGTTTAAAAAAACGAAAGCAACAAATTGCTGGGAGAGAAAGAACGAATCCGGAAGAGAGCTTTCCTCGACTTGTATACATATTCATACACAAATATATATACATACACATATACACTCGCGACGCTTTATATTCCAAACAGAAACGCAATTCCGCGTGGCAAATGGTCGAGGACATAATTTCACCCCCTCCGTGGTATACACGAAATGTCTTTCTCTCTGATGGCGCGATGGACCCACGTCAAACGAACGCCTTTGACCCTCGGCTCTTCCGGCCAAGGGCCATTTTCCAAGTACTAATTATACCTGTGAAGGTTGGTGCTCGTTGCACCCTCGGATATCCCGGGGGGAGGTTTTTTTTTTTTTTTTTGGGGGGGGGGGGGGGGGGGCAAAAAGTGACGCGGTGGACATTCCGTTTCTTCGGAACTATATCGCCATCTTGATTTTCTCTTTGTTTTCTTCCTACCCGTATTTTTTTTCGTTTTTTTTTTCATCAACCTGCACCGAGCGATTCGAGTGCGTTCAACCGATCCTCAACCGTTGCAAAAAATCCTTACCGGGTAAGGGATCCTCTAGATAAGTCCTTACGGCTGCCAGTGCGAACGTTTACGATCCACTGAGCCGTCTTTGATCGTATAGACTTTTTTCCAAACACCCCCTGAGACGCGAGGGTCCGATCTAGGGGTTGGTCGTATTGCAGCTTGAAGCATAAAAGTTCAGCTTTTAGTTCACTTCCAACTCCTTCAGGAGAGGGGTGACCTGATAATTTTATGGTAGGATGAACGGAAGGGGTGAAAATGTCACTTTTTTTCACATGCCATTTGCCGTATGGATGTCTCTGTTCACTGGATGTACATGTATATGAGATTGCGCAGAATATATAGGTCGTTTATGACCAATCGATATTTGTAACGGATATATTGAATTCGAATCAGCTCCGTAATTTGTTTTTGCATTGAATTACATTTTAAAATGCGGGATGAATGCCTGTTGTCGTAAGCCGTCCGTGGCTTACTGTGAAATCAATTTGTAGGAAAATGATATTACATACGCTAGCGCAGGACTGCACGGATTGGAACTGGGGAGAGAAATAAGGTTTCGACGTTTGGCGATTTAATAAGAAATTCTTGAAATCTGACATCGACGTCGGATAGAGCATCGATTGGATAATGTCTGGCTTACAGAATTGTAATTTAAAATTGATTTGAAAAGGTACCCTGCACCGTACCTCAGACCGTTGGGTATTCGAGACGA
The DNA here is from genome assembly GCA_963989295.1 of Ametastegia equiseti. Classification (NCBI taxonomy): domain Eukaryota; kingdom Metazoa; phylum Arthropoda; class Insecta; order Hymenoptera; family Tenthredinidae; genus Ametastegia; species Ametastegia equiseti. The sequence goes on along the minus strand of OZ022397.1, from coordinate 15,528,131 downwards.
GCCTCTACCGGCGAAGTATATATAGATATATGTAACTCTCTATATATATACTATATAATGACTTATATTTCCCGCGGGATTTTAAGTCTGTAATTAATGACAGCGGCATTACCGTACCAGTCAGCACTTTTCGCCAACGGTGATAACTTTCCCCAAGGTGATTGATAGACCTCGGGGCGACAAGGTCCTCGTCAGCTTGCAACTTTTCAGTTGCGCGTAATACGCCAAAGTAATTATTTCATTCTTTTATTTAATCGCCTGCGAATTTTCAACCAGCAATCTTTTCGCAATGATCTAATTCACGGAAAACAAGAAAAATTCAAAGGTAACTGAAATTTGTCAACTACGTCTGCTTTAATCTCACCTAAAGTTTACCTCAACGCTTTTATAAAATCTAAACGCGTGTGAAAGGTATTAGGAATTTTGTGGTCCGCTAAAAGCGTGAAGCGAAGAAGAAAAAAGGTCCGAATTTGTATCAGCACTTGGCCGGAGCAATTTACCCATAGCAATCGTACAGACAAACTGAGAACTCTCGGCTGGTTCGAGCGACCTAAAACGTCCCTGTGTGTTAATATTTAAATGTCCCTTCGCCCTCGAACCATCTTGTTTGAAACCGTGTTCAAAAGTACTCTCGCAGGATTGGTACGGTTCCCAATATCGCCTCTCACGGACCACTCTCGAGGGTTGCGGATAAAAACAGGTTCAAAGATCATTTGCTGTTTGTCGAATAAACCCAACGAGCCTCGCCTCATGTAAGATTTTTCCGAAAACGATTGATCCCCGCGGGGAATGACATACGACGTTGGAAACATTCGGAAATGAAATATTGACGAAGAAATCAACAGAGCAATACGTGCGATATGAATTACCCCATCACTTGCTCTTCCAAATGTAAATGCCACGATATCCCATTGTTAGAAATAGTGAGGAGGAGAACACCCTTGTTACTTCTGACGGTTGCCGGGCGTTTCAGTTTGTTCATGTGGTGGATTCGTGTTCAAAAGCGTGAAAATCAGCCTCGTTAACGTTTGTGTAAGAAAAGGCGAGTTTGTAGGTACAACGCCAACTGTTTTCGACAATGTTATTTTCAGCGTGAACCCATACACGGTTGTGCAGAACTTGCAGAGACTCTCTGGAAACGGTTTTGCTCATTCTCTCGAAGGAGTTTCACGTACCTTGTTCAGTATTGTCGCTTAGCTATTTCTACAACCCGTTATCAGAATGGCTGAGAGTAAACTTGGCCAAGTGAGAACACAATTGCGAGAAAGCACCATGAAAATTTAGAACAAAAAATAAATTTCTAGCATTGAATTGTCTCGCGAAACTATGAGCATCTACGTATCAGCAGACTACCTTCCACGGTGTGCAAACTAATCCAGAACAATGACAGTCCTGTTAGAGGAGGATCAGAAACACTGTCTGAACTTTGCGAGAACTTTGCCGATGAATGTTGTCCACCATAACGGATATGGCATCCTACAGTCCAGTTCACAGTTTGCCGGCTAATTAAGTGCCGGCATTTTAGCACCGAGACCCAGAAGATAGCTTTCAGGGTGTATGAATGTTAGGCAATAGTGACTTGATGGAAGTGCCGTGGTCATCAAAATGCAGAAACTAAGTTTTGACGGCGGATATGACGCGCTTTGGTCAAGCCGAGGAGGAGGTCTGGTTGGGCCAGTTGAAGCGAAGGAAGCCAGTGGGTCTTTCACACCTCAAGTGATAAACGGCTTACCACACCATTGAAGCTCAAAGCTGGTACGCTGCGCGAGGAGCCAGGAGCTGATGACCCTTTTATGACATCCTTCCTGTAGCTGTGCTGCTGGTAACTGTGACGCAAGAATACTGACCCTCAAGTCGATGGATGGAAAGGTTCGGGTCGAAAATTGCCTCCAGGATTCGGCTAAGCTGACTTCGCCTTCCAAACAGAGACTCTCAGGACACCGAAGTCTCGTGAAATACACTCGTCGATCAATGCCTTCCAATAATTCACGTCGCACGTCTGTCTCGTACAGAATTCGCCATTTAACTTCCATGCAAACTTGATGCACGTAGTCTGAACTTAACTGAACTAAACTCAACTGGTTTGAAACGAGTGCAGAAATATTTTCTGTAAATAGTTCTTGAAGCGCTTCCAGAGTTATGGCGAAGAACTTCGGCTACCAAAACATGACCAAACACTTTTGGAATTCTTCTACAGGTGCCAAAGTTCTATCAGGGAGTTGGCAGAAAAATGTTATTTCATTTTTCTTATCTCAAAAATCTAGAACCAGCTTTCAAGGTAGAACGAATAGAACTTGATCAAACTTTCGGGTGCTTTTTACGCAAGCCATAAGTTCTTTCAATACGAATCACACCTTCGAGGTCAAAAGACGGCTGCTCAGACGGGTTCGGTGATTCCTGAATGGCTTACACGATGGTAGGCATTTTCGTGACTGTAATTGAAATTTCAAAACTTGTCAAATTCACGATATGGTTGAACTCTCGTTCGGAAATTTCGTTACCGGAATGAATTCTCGTCAGATTTTTGTACACAGGGTGTAGAAAATTTCAGCATTTACGAGAGAAAGGAAAAAAAAGGGGTTTTCTTGATTACCCACAGCTCAGAAGAAGATCTCTCTTCAAGATCGAAGTTGTATCATCAAGGTGAGTTCAGCGCCGTTTACTCTGTTTTGAAAAAGCCATAGCAGAGGGAATCGGATACCGGATGTCTGAGAGGAAATACAGAGTTAAACTTCTCGAGAGCAATAAGGGAAAATAAAGGCCATGGTGGTGGGTGACGAGGAGGAGGAGGAAGAGGAGGAAGAGGGGGGTATGCTGGGTTGGGAAAATGGTTAGACTCTGGGGGTAGGAGGGTGCCAAGTACCAGGGTAAATAAAGAGATGGAGAGAGAACCAGCTCATTTAGAGAAATGAACAAACAGAGTCCCTTCCACCTCTGGGTCCGCAGCTGACTGCGTAGGGTTCTGCATCAGCTCGGCATACACGTAGGGTACCAAACACATACATACATACATACATACTGTCTGTGGTCCTGGTGCTTTTCTCTTCCCAGAGTCAGCCACGTTTAATCAACTTTCAGACTCTTTTCCCGTCTACTATTCGATTCGCCAAAGTATTTTTCTTGCACCCCCTTCTCTTCTTCTTCTTCTTCTTCTGGAATATTATCAAGCTGCGAAGGGTGGCGGTTCCCGAAGGGTAAATAAAGAGCAGCAACATTTATCTCCAACACCGTCACAACCACCTTTCCTTTCACGGTTTTATATTTTCACCTCTGCTCTTTTCTCAACCTCTGCAGCTTCTTATTAATCTCGACGGAAATACGTTCGGCAACTTAATTTCGAAACACATGAATTTCATTTCGTCTGATTTTCCCTCCCCATCACACCCTCGTACCACCCTACGATATTCAACTTCTGGATACTGAAACTTTTTATCCCCTTCTCATTGTCAGACCTATTTCAGAAATATTTCATCACCAAGTATCACCTGATACTGACTTTTGAAAACAACGAGAACCGGGGTACAATTTGCATCTTCAATATCCGTATCAACTGTGTTCCTCTCTTTTGTTTTCCCAGTGTAAAAAGGTAGTCCAGTAACTTAATGGCAAGTTCATAGCATTATCTGTATATATACATGCATACATTGAAGTTTCTTCTTCAGCAAAGTCAAGATATGCAAATACAAGGGTGTACGAAATTAGTAAGAAACTCTTCGGCAAACAATAACGATGTTTAGCTCCAGCACAAGGAGGGTGCTCTAAACTCCTAAACAGTAGGCTCGATCGAGTAGGATGAGAAGAGGATGCATTAAACATTATTTGCTAAAACTTTTTGGCTAAAAGCATAGCGTTCGTGTACGTCCAGAGTTTCGGCCCGGCCAGCCAGAGCTTGGTTCAACTTTTAAATTAAAACACTCCACACTTTGAGCGTTCCAGAGTAATTAATACGTGAAAGAAGCAAAAAAAAAAAAAAAAAAAGAAACCTAAAAAGAGCAAAAAGAAGGGTAAAAAAATAAAAATAAAAAATAAAAAATACTTGGCCAGAGCTTTCGCCGGGTCGACGCTCTTTTCTCTCCACCAGATACCTCGACAAACAACCTACCCTAGGTTCATCCCTGTAAACATTTTCGAATCAACGAAAAGCTCCGTGTTTTCCTTCGTCGCCGATTAGCTAATACGATTCAGTTGTACACGGTAACGCGTATGTTTGCAAAAATGTAAATGTAAGTATCTTTAGGTAGATATACGAAAAGGAGAGTTGTACTGTGCGCTATTGTATGTTACGTGCCAACAAAGAAGGTGGAAGCAATTATACAATTGCGTGTTAATTTTAGGGGAAAATAGGGAGTCGAGATGGTGTGGGGTAATGTTTTTTCCAAGCGAGAAAAAGCTCACCCCCAGGTCCAATTTAGTCTGAGTGCATTGGCGCCTGAATCTACTCTGTATATGTATAGATCTAGGTGAAGCTAGTTTCGGGTTTCTCTTTATTTTCCTCTTATTCGTTACAGGGACAAACGACACGGAACGAAACGAAACGAATCGAAACCTGAGTAAGTAAGTAAGTAAGTATATAGTTTACGCAATTAAGAAACGAGGGAGGACAAGAACTAGGAAGCAATTCGAAAAAGAATCAAAGAATAACTTTGCCATCGAGTTTCCGGGCACTTCGCCATCTCGATATATATAGACCCGACGACGAGAGGCCCAAGATAGCGAAAAGGGAGGATGCGTAGATTCTCTGGACCGAATCTCTTCAAGAATTTAGGACTTGGTCCGAACCTCGCACTCCTGATATTCCCGCTTCGCCCTTTCCAACCCAACTTACCTACACCCTGACCTTAGACGGACGATAGCTAAAGTCATAAATAAGAAAGGTTCGAATACATTGAAAGCCTCTTTTCAAAGTGGCCCTTCCTTCCTTCCTGCCTCTGCCTCGACGTCCTTCAAATCTGAGAAATTACACATACCTGTGTATGGGGTTTGCAGTTTCATCGAAGACGAAAGATTAATCGTCCATCAATTATGAAAAGCCTAGGGCAACCCAGTTGACAATTTCTACGGTCTTTCATTGCAAGAACAGGGAATATCGGGGTGCAGGGATGAAAGTTTCGAACGGTCAAAGTCTCGAATTTGTTTGAAACGCGATTCTGAGTTTCTAGAAACGTTAGAATTCAGAAGTTGCGAATTCCGAAAGGTCAAAATGCAGGGAGCTCAAGGACCCGAAAGTTCAAAACTCAGAAAGTCCAAAAATCCGCAAATTGGCGGGAAGCTCGTGACAAAGCTGTGAAATAAACAACGTTGCATGGCGCGAATTCCACGATTCGGAGTTTCGGCCTTTCGGATCTGTAGCTTTCGGAATTTTGAACCTTCGGTGTTTTTCCATTCGGTGTTCTTTCAAATTGGCTACGTAGACTTTCGGGGGAATAATTTTTGGAAAGACTTTGAGTCAGCAGTAGAAAAATTCGGAATTTTCACCTTTCGCAGCTTTCGAAATTCCATATTTTAATCCCGCCGCGGAATATATCGTTTATGAATAAAATCAGAAATATTTTCCCTCGATATTTCACATATACAGGTGAATGGAGATGTGAATGCGAAAAAGATGCGGTCATGCGGCCGCGGTTTGGCGGGGGATGAGAGAACGACGGATATTCGCCTAGCGAAAGACTGAGATTCATAGCAGATTGTGAGCTGCGCGCAGCGAGCAGTGATAATCGATATCCGGGAGGAAAACTGGCATTTATTATTATCGAGGCTCCCTCGGTCTCGGACCCGCGGGAAGTTCCCTAGCTTGGAAAATGCTCCAATATTTCTAGATTTTATTTTGAATTTATTACAGCGGTAGCAGATTTCGCGCCTCTACCAAATCCGGCAGCTCTTTCGCCCATATCGACGACCCCCATCTTTTTATTGCGATCTGTGATTTTTCAACCAACCGAAGAACCGGAAAGAGAGAAAAAAAAAGAGAGAAAACCATAAGGAGAAAAAAAGTAAAATAAAATTACTATTAAACACACGTGCTGCCTTATAGCCTGCTGTGATTCAACGAAACATTTCAACGTCCCCGACTCGCACGGGCGTCAAACTGGAAAGATCCTTTAATCGTGAAGTGCTCCAGAGCGAATCCAATATAACATGTACAAATTTGACTCCACCTATTTGGAAATGCGAATTTGATCAAAGGGGGAAAAAAGAGATGAACGTGTGTGAAAATATTGAGACGAAATTGGAAAGGGAAATTCGGTTTCACGATGTAGGAATTACCATTTCCGCGTCGTACGGTTTTAATCACTCCACGGTTGGATCGTAGACCGCAAATTATTTCACGTGAACCAATGGGGATTTCTGGTAGGAATTTCGTGGAGCGTAGAAATCCTCGGGATACATGGGTTCGATTAAGCGTATTTCACAGAAACGGACCAAGTCAGGGTATACACGGTAGGTAACGTCGACGTTGACAAAGAGATCAGGAGGTATTTGTTGATTGTCCCGTAATTACATCCCTCGAGACGCTAATACGCTCGAAGGATTCTCTTTGCCGTTATAAGAATACAAGAAATTTTGAACGAACGTCTCCATTGCCATTGTCTTCTTCCTCCAACCGTCCAATTCAGCAATTTCACTCGTCAGTTAATATCAGCGTTGCAGATTCGCAGTCCGTTCCAAACTTCCAATACCTAGTGGCCAATTTGTATTCCCCGGGTCGTCAACCACCGAGGTAAATCCACCCAGCTGCAACTACTGCTATATTCTACCAGTGGGTAAATATTTGATAGGTAACACAAAATATTCATCAAGGATATAGTCGGTTAATTAACTTAATTAAAGGACCGGCCGAAACCGTACTCCTACAGATCCTGCGGATTTGCATAGGAAACAAGCTCCCCGCAGTACAACACTCTCCGGACATACACTTGGCCCACCAAACCCATCTCGTCAATCGGAGTTGGAAGGAAGCTGCGCCCCAGAAACTGGATCCAAGATCAATTCGTTTCTCTGTCAAAGTTCCTTCAGCACTTTTCAAGTACCTATCAGGATGATTTGGAAGACCTGTTGTGATGAACAAAGATGTGGTGGGTTTTTCAAAAATTACGGTTATTCCTGAATTACTTGATCTAAAAATTGAATCTCCGACTGTTCTATCGACGATCCGTTACCACAGGACGTCCCTGAAGTGGAATAGTTTAACGGTAGTCTCTTCACAGCCAATAAAATGTTTCCAAGGCATTTAGCTCGTGTTTGTATTTAGCATCACCAGATTTTGGGAAACCCGGAAGCAACAGATTCTTCTTGGTATGAAATGGCCGTATATATTGATGCCATGAGATTTGCCGAGAGTGTGCGGGAGGGAGTAGTAGAGAGAAATAGAGAGAGAGAGGCAAGTGGGAATGTAAACGCGGTGTAGACAGTAGAACGTGCCTTTTGATTAATGGCAGCACTTAGTTCCTGATCCTGGACTGCCAATCAGGATGGGAACACGTCTACGTTCCAGTTGCTGTTCTAATCCACTCAGCTCTCGGCACTCAAAGAACCGAAATGTCTCACCACGTGGTAACCGTAACCCTACGAGCCCTGCAGATCCCCATAACCAGCCTTTTAATTCACTACTCAGAATCCCAGCACGCCATTGAGCAATCAACCTGAGGGTGTAAGTTTGCCTGTATAATATCCGGACAGGTTAGAAGGATCAGGATGAGGAAGAAGAGAGAAACAACCTTGAACTCTTCCCATGTAGGTACAAAACTTGAAAATTGTTTCCAAGCCTTCTTCTTTTACTTCTTCTTCTTCTTCTTCATGCTCATCTCTCTAAAAACTGATGAAATGTTCCTGGAATTAATAAATTTACCCGGAAGGTAGATAGAGGGTAGGTACTCAGATGCCTCAGGGCACGTAATCGATAGATATGACTGGCTAATTGAACATCATGTAGATACAGGGGGAGGCGAAACCCTCGACGTACGGTGACGCGGTATGCTGAAGGCAAACATATTTTACCCCCGGGTAGCCGATGACTGATTCACAGTAACCAGTTGCCAGTTATACCGCAAACTGCCCGCGTTCGTCAAACATTACTGATATTCGATGCAGCAAGCAAGTGAAATTCCAGGAACACATATGCCTGAGCACACAATACCATCCGATGATTGATTTTGTCTACTTTGCTTTGGCGACCCCCTTTGCAAAATCTACGAGGCTAATAACGACCGTCGATGAATACCAACCCTGCAGGTTTCTGCTTCATACATCCACTCGATGATCATGATCTAGTTGCTGGATATGATCGAAGGCACCCTCGACTCCATTCGATATATAACGGTCTGGATTTTCCTGATATCTGGGGTAGGTACCCACTATGAGATCTCTTCCGGTTTGGTGGCCGCGGTAACGCGTGGATGGATTTCCATCGAGGATATATATCCGAGGTTGTTGAAGGAGGGAATCGATCCTCGAAGAGCGAGTTGGTGCACAGGTACACCAAGCGTAGAGGGAAGAAAAAAAAAGAAATGCTAGGCTCTTCAACAGGAGCGAAAGAGGGATGAATTCGAACACTGAACACCCTAGCGAAAAGAGCGAACTTCATTCCGTTCGAAGATCTACAGAAATACCATGACGAGAATTATTCACCGAGGGTGAAACACCGGAACAAATTCCATCATCAGCCATACCATTTCCATATACGTATAATTAGTTCCTTTATGAATTTGAAACCATCCAAAGATTTCGGAACATGAATATCACGAATTGTTTGGATACCGGATATGAGTTAACACGTCCTTTTGGATAATTCGAGAGTTGCAACAGGAATTTCATGAGATTGCAGAGAGTCGTGTATCAGTTGCACAAACTCTTTACACCCAAAGTGCCAATTTGAATATGAAGAGAAAACGCGGTTGGTTGCGGTTGGTCGGGACGGCGTGCGGGTTATTAATTAGTGAGGAAGTTTTTGGTGAATAGAAACGAGGAACGTTCTGCAACGACGTCCAGGAGCGGTGTACCGCGAAAACGCGAGTCGAGCTCACTCACTAGGCGTATGTACGTGAGTTGGTATACCTAAAGGTACGCGAATGTCCGTGACATGCATATATTTACAAAACTGATGTGTGCCAGTGTGCCTAGCGACTCGTTAGAGGGTTTGGCGAGCTCGACACACCCTTTACCATCATTTCGTTGGGCGATTTCCAGCCAGTATATACTATGGAGTCCCTTGGTCCCTTTCCTCCACTTGACTCGTTTCGTTAAAAGCATCCAGTGAAACAACACCGAGCACCGAGGGACTGTTCTCCTCTTATACTGTTCAATTTTTCAAATTCCTAAAATATCCACACTTTTTGAAAAAAACCTCTGAATTCCAGCCGCTCCTATGAGCCTTGCGCTAATTTACATCACCCACGAAAACCGAAAGATTATTATTATTATTGCAGGTGTATCCCGTCATTAATCTAGATTAAATCATTAACTACCTGCGTTTAGGGTTTTGAGGGTGTTTTTTTTTTTTTTTTTTTCCAAGGTAGGTATGAATAAAGCTCTTGATTTTTATAAACCTTTGTATCCCTAGGGCTTAGGTACTACCGCAGATAAAATTCATGCCTGTATTGAACGTGTATACGCGTGTGTGGGGAGTTGGATGTAGAACCGCGATGATTAATACTGTCCAAAGATCCGTGAAACTCTTCCTAATCCGCTGGAGATTTATCAGGGCGTTTCTATCGAGCCTATATACCGTGTAAATCAAAGCCCCTCGGTTTAGGTATCTACCATTTCGCTCGTAAATTTGGTTTAGCTGCCATTCTCAAATATGTGCTATCATAACACGCGTGTAGAAAAGCATTGGGAGGAAATTGAGTGATGGACAATTGATACGAACGTTCAGGAAACGTACTATACCTGCATAACGTGAATAAATCCAAATTTTCACATCACCATGTCGAAAACAAGTCGCCAATTCAACTGCTTGGAACTTTTCATGATGAACTTGAAATGTTCTTATAACGAACTATTCTCGTTTTCTTGTTCTCTGGAAAATGACTGGGAAGACAAATTCGAGAACTTACATTCAGAAAACAAGTTTGGCGAATCCAAGAAAAATGAATTTGTTGGTGATTTTTGTCTATTCAACAGAATTCTGTTCAAAAATCGACAAACTGTTTTGCTGTACTAATTCAACTGAAATTGGTGAACAGAAATTTTTCGTTATATCAATTCCACATTTTTTTGGCTGTAAATCTACCGAATTTGTTATAAATGCAACAAAATTTTGGTCCATTCGACGATACTTTTTTTATGATTGTACAGGATTATAAAATCAAAAATGGCTATGTCCCATTAAGTTTGGCGGATTGGTCCAGCCGAAGAAAGCCATGACGTTTGAATTTAAGGGTAGAAAAATAATTGAAGAGGATGAAAGGACCCAGGGCAGTTTAGTTGACAAATTATAGACGTTGGCCAGTGGAATTAGGATCGGTGAAAATGATCCAGGGTACTATTGGGTAATTTTTCGCTAATCTGTTAATGAAAAGTGATAATAATAATAATGAGGAATATATCGCGATGACGTGCGTGCGCTAGCTGTCGTATGTATAAATAGCTGTATAGGGTGTATACGAGTACCTACCTACGCCTTGTTTCCTTCGACGTCAGTATGCGTACTTGAACGGAATATCAAGTTGACGTATACGTGTCGTGACACGTGGGAGGGTAAGAGGGTTACTCTGCCCACACAGTGAGTACACATACATATTCCCTACCTATACCTACTATATATAGATACCTGAGAAATAGGTGCGACTATATACGGCGAATGTTGAATACATGAAATTCGGGACACGACGCGGTATTTTCGATTTGATAGAGTGACGGATCGGTGAGAAACTATTTCAGCAGAAAATGTGGTATTCCCAAAGGAACGAACTGGGGCGGCCGCAGCGCAATTCTTATTATTATTTCTCCTTCACCTTTTTCTTTCCCCCTTTCCTACTTTTTCCTATACTTTTTTCTCTCTCTCTCTCTCTCTCTCCTTAAAAGTCTAGTCGATTTCAGGCTTTCGAGCTGAAATCTGTATAAGTACTTCCAAATTTCATTATCTAAGTAGTTATCCTGTCTCCGGAGAGTTTGCTTATTTCGATTTGTTTTTTGTTTTTTGTTTTTTCTCTTTTTTCGTTCACCATTTTATTTCTTACTTTTATGAAGAAAAGGGAATTTTTGTTTTGTTTTTGTTTAGTTCTTCTCGTTCTTTTTTTTGCTCATCAAAATCCCTCGCCAAGTGTGGTATAGGTATAAGTAAAAGGACAAAAGAATATTCTAAAGTCGAATAACGGAGGACTAACAATACGAGTAGGTAAAGCTGAGAAAGAGAAAAATATCGCGGGAATCTCAGTTATTTTCATTTTTTTTTTAATTTTTTTTTTAGGATCACCGATACGAGGAGTTTTCGCGGCGGGATACTTTGATATACGAAATAACCGAAGAGGATCGGCGATCCCTACGATCCTACGCGGTACAACATCACACCGTCTCCCACCGCCTCTTTCAAAAGATAACTTCGGTCTCGAACAATATTATCGATAGAGCTACGGTCTGTTCGATCCAACGATGCCACCGCCACCCCATACCTTACTACCATCCCTGTAACCAAATCACATTACGCCATGCAAAACAACGCGAACCTCGAAGGACGTCAGGGAACACAAAGAAGGGAGAAAGAGTGTGAGGGTGAGAAAGGACGGGGGTTGAGGTTCGTATACATCTGGGTGAAAGGGAGGAAAATGTATAGGATGTAGAAGGTGGAAGGTAGAAAGTAGAAGGTAGAAGTATACGGAAAGAACGTAGAAGAGGGCGAGAGGTAGAACCCCCGGGACTCTGTCCCCCAAAGTATTTCGTTTTCAATATGCTCGGAATCATGTCTACCCCAGAGTGTAGGAAAATTGACGGAAAGAAAAAGAAAAGTTACGAAACAGGAGACGAGCCCTCGTGAGAGATGCGGTAGCTTTGTGGGGACTAACATGCCAGAGCATCTCACTCACACTTTATAGGTATACAGATAACAAATTAAAATGCCTCACCCAGTTTTCTACAATTACCGAAAGTGGCCCATGGGATGCAGTACTTTTAACGTCGCAAAATACGAAGAGGCTCAGCTGTCGAAATGAGGAATCTCATCATGCTTATAAGATATCATGGAAATCATGGAGATTAGTTGATGAATTTCAAGCCGGGATTGAAATTCCGAACGGTAATAATTCCGAATTTATTCCAGACACGGTTCTGAGTTTTTAGAAACGTTAGACTCCAGAAGTTTGAAATTCCGAAAGGTCGAAATGCAGGGAGCTCAAAGATCCGAAAGTTAAAAACTCAGAAAGTTCAAAAATCCACAAATTTAAGGGAAGCTCATGACAAAGCTGTGTTTGGGTAAATAATCTTTCTAAAAACTCTGAGTCAGTATAGTAGGAAAATTCTGAATTTTTATTTTTTGGCAGCTTTTGAAATTCGGAATTTCAATTCCACCCCTGAATTTCGAACATCCGTTCTGGTTACAAAAACACAAAAACACAAAAACACACTCACACTACATTCATAAAATCCCCACATGCGCCATTTTTTTTCATCGAAGTAAAATGATCTTCCAGTTGAAGTGGATAATGAGAAGGGAAAGGTATCCGGGTCCTGATCGTTCGATCAATGTCACTCTGTGCAGTCGTCGGAGGACTTGAACTCAATATGAAGAAGTTTGAGTCCATAGGACGGGTCCATTCGTCTTTCGAGTATATTGACGTATTTCAAAACCGCGACCGTATAAAAGAGGAAATGTGACGTTCCAGTTGAGCCGGGAATATTAATACACGTGCATTGGTCCGATTCAGAGCTCAAATACACCATCATCTCTGATCAATGGGGCGAGGGATTCTCCTCAATTACGGGTAAGCCCAGCGATGGATTAAACCCATGGCTGTGTGTCTATCTGCAGTGACATAAACGTCAATTCCCGTCATCTGTATATATATATATATATATATATATATATAAAGCTCGTCTCCAAACCGACGGAATTTACGTATTACAAAATGGAGGCTGTCCTCTCGTGACATCGTGATCTTTCTCGATGGTGTAAAATTCATTGAAATTGCCATTTTATCGCCCCATCATGTAAATAACTACCGCAGAACTTCCAACGATCATCTAATATGACACGAAACAATTTGTCAACTGGATATCGCCCCGGGCTTTTCATCTCTTACGATTATTTTTCTTCCATTTTTTATTATTATTTTTTTTTTTCTGATTCTCTTCGTCAGTCAGACTAATTGTAATGAGGCCCAGTAATTTCTGGTTGTCGAAAAAACGAGTTAAAACCCTGTCAAGTTTCGAATTTTTTTGGATGATTTCGCAGGTAACGATGGGGCAAAACTGATGCAATTCCTCGACATCGAAACGCGATCCTGGTCGTATTCCCAACGTATTGCGAAACGGGGTTGATTATGACGTAAGAGAGAAAATGCGAAGAAACTGATCGTTGCGCAACGAGAGGTCGTAGGGCGTCGTTATTACGCGATGACGTAGGTTTCTCTGGCTTCGGGAAAATGAAAGCAAATCAGGTTTTCGAGAAACAAAACAGAAAAATTGATCCTATTGATTATTCGCCAGGTTGTACACGGCGAGGACTTTTATTCCTTGGCAAAAACCGTTCGGCATAATTACCCCAGTATAATTAGATATAACAAGTAAATATACATTTACACACATATATATATAAGCCAAAAAGCGTTCAGAGGGTTGGAGCTTAAATTTCTGTTCACTTTCGATTTATCGGAGTTGTTATACTTCGCTGCTGAAAATATATAATAAGCTAATGTACCTCCCGAGAGAAAGATGAACGAAAATACCAAAGAAAAAAAAAAAAAGAAATCACGCCCAATTTAGATTCCCTTCGAGAGAGATTAAAACGTCTGTGTGAAAAAATTTTGCGTACTTCTCTATTATCAGATTTGATTTTCAAACGTGCTTTGCCGAAAGAAAAACGACTAAAAAACGCCAAAAAAAAAAAAAGGAAAAAGAAAAGAAAACCCTGGGAAAATCCACTCTCCTGTGTTCTTACCAATTTTTTATCTTTCCGTTTTTCGTTTCATCCCTTGTAAACGTAATTCATTGGATCAACTCGTCATCGTCTCGACAATCAGTCGTCGCTGTAATTTTTTTTACTGGAATTTATCTCACGCGCGGGACGTACAACGTACGTGTCATGATCTGAAGCAGTCCTTCAACCACCGACGAAATTCATGAGGAATTATGAGAATTATGAAAATATATCCATGGGAGGGTAGATAATTTGCCAAGGCTGTGAAAACGGTGATAAATCCAAAAATAATATTGGAAAGTGACTCGCGATTGAAAAAGAAAAACGAATAGCCGGGAGGAATAATATTATGTGTATATGGGACGGTACGATCCTGTCGCTGAAGAGAAAAGAGAAATATTACAAAGGCAAAAGCAGAGCTGACTCTTTCTTGAATTTTTGTGTCGTTTCTCGGTATGGTATAAGGCATGTACATACATACGTACGTATAAGAACTTGAAACACGTGATATATTAATATATTTCATTTGGCTAAGTGCTTCAACAGGAAATCAGGTCCAGAACCACGTCATCGCGGAAAGACCCTCGTTCCATCTTATATATCTTGCGCGTTTCCGTTCGCGTTTGCGAATTTTCCAAGGATGAATAACAATCCCTGAGTCATAGGAATGGACTATATTTTACCTCTAGCTATTTCTCTCTGCGAGAAGTCCCTCCGTGTAATAAAATGTGATAATCACAAAGCCAGGGGTCCCTAGTGTCAAGGTACATGTTGGACGTATACCCTATATATTCATATATATATATATATACCTAGAAGAGGGAAAATTGAAGGGTACGTGCGAAAGGAATTAGAGTCCTTCGTGACAGTTTGCTTGTTCTCTCAACCCTTAGCCCCCAGTTTCCAGCCTCCAGCCGCCTTGCAGGTTCTCTGACCGGGTTAAGGACACGGCAGGGTGGATATTAATTAACTGGTACATTCTCTTTCATTCTCAAATATGCAAATTAACAATTAAACTTGGTTTCAAGGACCTCGTGGCGTCTTGTCGTTACCAAATATAATTCCACGGTATATATACCTGGTGAATATTGCTGCTGTGATGAAACGATTCCATTTCTTTTTTCGATAAAAATTTCTCCTATACATATACACAGGATCAAACGACGGGGCGTGACGATTGAGCGATGTGTTTTGTCAACGAATATTTCTTTTTTCCTGATTTTCGAATACCGATATACGTTCCTGGAAATGAATGTATTTATCGAAAGGGGAGTGCCCTAGGGTTTACCTCAATCGTCCCGATTTCCGAAAACAGTGAATAATCAAAGACCCCGAGGTGCAGGAAATATATGAACTGGTATATGAAATGAAAATGGAAAGGGAAATGTGATTCGTATATGATGCGCGAAATCGGGGGTAGAAATGAAAACTGGAGTCTACGGATTGAGTAAAAAGCTTGAAAACTTGGCTAAAGAGCATATAATGTTTATCATAATCAGTTTATACCGCGAGACGGGGGTTGATGCTCTTCTAAATAGAGCATGTCGCATTATCATATTTCAAAGGATACCAGCAGCCAGGGGGGATGAAGGGGGTTGAAACGGCGCAGATAAATGGAATGCGAAAAATATTCTCTCTTCTGCAAATGGAAATGGAAATGAAGAAGCAACCCGGAGTTCCTTTTTACTATGACGTCCACCAAACCCGCTTTTCCATTGCACAAGCTCTGCAGTACAAAGTGTACCTACTGTACTGGCTTTCCCTACCCTACCGGCCTACCTTATACTCCATTCTTTGCTACATACCATCGAATAAATCCGCGATTTCATTCCAGACTATAGCCGACACAGTTTCCAAAGAATCATAGCCCCAGGTACCTGTGCCTGACTATAATACCTGCTCGCCTTTTAATGAATATACGACTTTTCTTTGGATCTCGCTAAATCCATATCCATCGCGCAGATTTGCTTGGAGAATTATTCTATTCTATTCCCTCAAGTTTGATCATACCTCGGTGAGTTGGTGTTCAAAGTTTTGCGTAAATTTTTTTATCTTTTTGTCTTTTTCTTTTTTATTTCGCTTTTACATTTCCCATTTCAATCTCACAGCGAGAAGACGAAAAGTGAATTATTTTTAACCCAGATCAAAAGCTGTTTAAGAAAAATAGAAATAGAGATAGAAATTATCTGATATCGTTAGATTCTATTTGAGATGAAAATTCGAGAAAAATGAGAGATTTGGTAGGGGGAAAAAAAATAATAATCCCTGGCAATCTGTACAAACGCCGCAGATAATCTATTTGTTCGTCTATCCGACAACTCGCTGTACCCGAATACCAACCTATCCCTAGGTTGAAATTCAGCCTCCGGCTAGTACTGCGAGGAAATACCAATTATAACTGAGAATCTAGGATACCTACTATCAAAGACGAGAATAATTCCGAGGGATTTCCAGTTATGTTATACCTATACGTGGGAGATCCTTCTTGTCGAGAACTCAATCCTCGTTTGCCTCATTCTCTCGGACGAAACGTGCGCGAGGAAATACAACATGGTAGACAAATCCTGTACAGGACCTCGACTATATACACCGTAATATGGAAATAAATTTAGAATCGATTTCTCTGCGTTGAAATATACATATGTATGTATGTATATTTATTGTACGACGTTGAAGATTCGTTGGCAGTCATGTTTGTACTGCATAACAATATCGTCAAATTGAATAGATTTCGGAAGCTGTATAGCTGGGTAGGTATCAATGGCATGTTTGTCCGCTACATATAACGCGGACCCCTCCGAATCGGTGTGTATATATTCGTGATATTACTGCTAACGCAGAGTTAATCCGTTTATTGTACGGGGAAGACGATGTGGGCGCGCGGGTTTGACAAAACGACAACGAATCGTTTAAATTACAGGTTAATCGATCAAAATCACGTTCCTATTGTATCAATATTTTGCACGTGAATCGCATCATTTCAGTCACGATTCGAAAGACCTAATACAGTCCAAAATCTAGTGATTCCTTGACTAAAGTTCACAGGCACGAATTTCAGGCGAAAAAATTGGAAATTTCAATTTTTTGAAAACTGACCTCAGTATCTTCTATGACAATTCTCGCAATTTATTTTTCCCCGCAATCTTTCTGCACTTTACACGGAGAGAAAAGTTGATCTATTGTTAACAAAGCTATAGTTGCGGATATGGCGAATTAAATATTTCCAATATTTCCTAGAACTAAATAAAATTTGTTCATCGTAACCAAATTTTGACGATAATCATTCGGCGTACCTGAATCTTATTCGGATCGACGAAAATTTGGTACCAATAATGAAAGATTTAATTCGCCATATCCAACTATAGCTTTGTTAACATTGGATAAACTTTTTTCTCTGTCTAGAAAGAAGTCGAATCGGACAAACGGTGAGCTTAATCGGTAGAGCAAATGTTTTCGAATGAGGCCATTATGATTTTTGATGAAGAAATACGTCGATCACTTGGATTATAGGTATCTGATTAATTTGTCCGAATACGACGTACAGGATATGGTCCATTCGTTGCTCGATGATGATTGAGAAACTGTGAAAAGGGCGCATGAAGATGAAAAGATGAAAACTGGAAACAGTATTGGATAATGCGGAGAAAAAATACTATTTTTTTTTTGTTTTGTTTTTTTCAAGCTAAACGTGAATGGCGAAGGTGAAAGGATGGGGCGGGAATATAGTCAAGAGAAGTATAATCTGGGATTCGATGGTCTGAAATCCGTTGAAAATAGAAATGGCAGGTGTTTGTTCATCGCGCAATATTAACTCCGGGGATGAAAAATCTGCGGGGTATAAATAATAACGAGAGGTTGGATCGGACCAAAATAGAAAAAAAAAAAAAAAATGTCCTACAGCAATCCGTAGCAATTTCTGGTTGTTTGCACTGCCGAGAGCAGTTTTTCGTGAAACAGCACGGGCGGTACAGAGTTGAGCGTACTGTACAAATGTCGAAACCGCGATTTCGTTATCCAAGCAAACCCGCTACGCGAGATTCCGGGCAAATAAACTGCCCCATCGCCGGCTGGCTCGCGGGCCGATGGTAATATATTTATATGTAAACTTGGTTCGAGCTTTGGAACGGCAAACTTGACTATCGATTCTCCGCAAATTTCACGATCCTGCAGCATTTTGGCGAAAAGGGCCCCGGGGCACCAGTTTCATCGTGAAATATCTCCGAGGT
Source organism: Ametastegia equiseti (assembly GCA_963989295.1). Taxonomy (NCBI): domain Eukaryota; kingdom Metazoa; phylum Arthropoda; class Insecta; order Hymenoptera; family Tenthredinidae; genus Ametastegia; species Ametastegia equiseti. Next base: position 15,509,837 of record OZ022397.1, on the reverse strand, counting down.
TTATCTCGTTGTTCGTCAATCAGCGAAGCTTATAGTGAGAAATTTTCATATAGGTTTATAATATAGTACTCGAGCCGCATGATGATCAATACACCATTGATTAATAATGGCCCATTATGGTATAGAACCTATCCCAGGTTCTGGAGATACTAATAGTTAGCAGCACTTACGTGCGCCGGGGTTTGGAAAATTACGTTTGACGCGAGATAAATTACATTTGGAGAAAGTTACTTCGGCAAATTGAGCAATCCTCTCATCCTTACCGCAAGATTTGAGGCTCGTACAAAGTCTGCCAGGTCTCGTGTAAGTATAAAGACCAAACTTTGGTAAATGAAGAGAAAATCGAAAGGAGTTGGGATGGATTCACCACCCCAAATTTCATTCAACGCTGTTTTTCATCATCAAGGGTATATTGTCGAATATACACCAGGATCATTACTATACCGAAAGAGAAATGCTTGAAATTGATTGGAACGAACTGCAGGGTGATATTTTCGAGTAAACTAAGCAACGAAGTATGTACCTACCTCGTCCTTAATTTCTGTCTTTCTGTAGAGTTAAAATAAAAAGCATCGAGTTTATTGAATCGAGGTTTCCCCCGCCTACTTGAGTAACCCAATTATTCCGAGTCTTTGTCAAGCAACGAGTGCGGAACCGTTCGTTCTAAAAAGTTGAAACGTATATAACAATACGCGGTTTTTTCCCCCGAATAATAACTCTCGAGTGTACAAAATCCGGATTGCCAAAATGTATTGTACCCACGCCGACCTCTGCCTATCGTTCGGTTCTCGTTTTTGAATCAAAAATCAGTTTATAAAGAAGACAACAGAGACGAGGAATCGGGTCTCAACGATTTGACTCTTTCTTCAAACGCTGTGCAATATGTTGAATGGATTTTTCTCCGACTTTGGTGAGATAGAATAAAAGAGAAGAGGAGAAGTTGGGATAAGGAATTATCGAATGACCTTATTCTCAACTTTTTGTCACAAGTATATCCGAGAAATGAGCAGAGCAGAGCAGAGCCGAGCGCAACTGACAGTTTCAAAGTTGAACCGAGGTAAATCCGAATCCGTAGAACTCTTTGTTATTCCATGAATAATAACGTCCCTTGAGAGAAAACCGCACGTCTAAAGTACCTATCCTGCAGCAAAAGCACACAAGCTCCTGAAAACGAACGTACCAAGGATCTTGCGGACCAAATCCTAGACCCGTAACTAAACAAGAGGTAGAATTTGGCCATGCATATTTTTGTCCAGTTAAAAAAAAAACGGTATTTCGTTGTAGAAAATGGGCAACTTACGAATGAATTTGAGCTTTTAGATGAATGAACGAACCAAGAAAAGAAATTTCAAACGTACTCTGGGTTCCCCCTTCATCGTAAGAATGGTGTGCTACGATTCGCGAAGTAGGTTTTAGGTACCTACGTACACCTTTGTCGAGGCAACGAGCAAGGGTAGAAAAAATAAAAAAATGAAAAAAAGGTAAGAAGAAAACTCGGTATAAGGTGGAGCGCTAAGTATTATAGAGTCTCGCGTACATAAGAGATCGGGAGTAGGTGGGTAGAGGTAAGTTGTTTCGGAGAGAAAGCTTCGAAGAAAATAAAAAAGGCCATAAACGACCGTATATACGGTGGGGTTTTTTTTTCGTCCACGACACGGTGAGATGTCAAAAGGCATTAAACTTCTAGAAAAAGGTACCAGCTATGCCAACGAAGGGCAAGATTTGCCCCTTGGTTCGTTTCTTGGTCTCCTTATAGTACCGCTGTAAACCCAGCCAAGTACTTTCTTTACCTATTTTTGGTTTTTCGTTTTTTTTTTCCAGTAGGGCTTCGTTTTTGTCCAAACTTTTCTACCTCTGACAACTATCGCCCGCTTTTCCAGTTTACAATAAAACGTTGAGTGAAGCACCCGGGTGAAGACCCCGTTCATTACGAAACTCGTATTTTGTATGAGCCTCGAACGAACTTTAAGGCGATATAAGGAAATCTGTTCGAAATTTCATTATTGTCAATTGTTGTCACATCGAAAACGCGAATCGTTCTTTCTCGATGACTAGTTAACCGGTCCGAATGAATCCTTTACGAATGAATTCAGGTTTTTGGCAAAAAGTGACCAAGTATGTCATTCGGTAAAAAAAAAAACTGATAGGATTGCAGTAAAATCCATGTTTTTTATGTTAGCTAGGTTAAGGTGGAAGTGAGCTCTGCTATGTCATCGTAAACTAGAGTAGAAGGGAAAAGAGAAAGAAAAAGGAGAAGGAGGGCCTGTAAACTTAAAGATTCGTGCAACATCGATTCGAGATTCTAATACTTTTCCTTGTTTCAGATAGAGAAGTATGGAATGATGCACGCTGACGATGTATTATTGATTACACTGTCGCCCGCTTATTGAAAAGCTGTGAAACTTATCGGATGCTTTGATTAAAACGTTGGCCTCGCCTCTCGTGCTCGGTTTATTGGAACGCGAAGATTGCTGTGCTTCTTTGTTGCGAATTTCTCTCTCTATCTTTATTTCTTCCTCGCTCTTTAAGATTTCACTCTGTTAGGTTATAGCGAGAGGTTTTCTCTTCTTCGAATGTGTACCGAAGCCCGTAGGACGATGAGAACAAAGAAGAAGAAGAAGAAGACGGGGACTGACGCGAGTTTAAATATTAAAGAGTAAGAAGGAGGCAGAAAAGGACGAAAAAGCGACACAAACCCAATTTCGAGGGACACGAGATGAATCAGTATTTGAGAAAATACAACCTTGGTAATAATTGAAGCAACTCCTCCCGCAAGCGATTTCACCCTGAGCCCTGAAGCAATTTTATAATTTCATAAGACCAAAAAGCAAGACCCTTTGTCGAGCATGAATTAACAAATTCAAGCGATAAAACCGACGGGTTAATAAATTTCCTCGACAATCTTAAACGATATTTAAACACATCGAGCCAAGCTCGGTTATTCTGGACTTAGTTGCGAAAAAAGGGCACGTTCGGTATTATGTCCTGCAGGTATATGTTTCCGAAAGCCTTGCTAAACCTTCCAAAGATAAAACTGTGCAATGTGAGATAGGCAATGGGTCCCAGTCGGGGTTGATTTTATCGAAGTACCAACCAGCGAACGAACCCTAGGATTTTCCAGGAAAAGAAATTAATATTCCGCAACTATAATACGGCGATGGAATATAAAGCGGTGCATAAAATACGCGACAGTGTTGTGTATAAGGAAACGGATTGGTGGAAGTATGACATTGTTGGATAACGCTTTTTATCGAAGAATTGCTGGAAAGTGTACTTTGGAGTAGGTACATCCATATACTTTATACCTACGTGCGAAGGAGAAAGTTAAGATAAATTCCATCGAGCCGAACGGTGTTTGGACGTTCGTTGAGAGCCGAACAAGCGATGAGAAAGAAAGAAAGAGAAAAATAAAGGACGAAAGAAGAAAATAAATAAAGAAAGAATGAAAGAAGGTAGGAAAAGCTCGAAGGAAGTAGGAGGGTCTCCCAGGTCCCGCATGGGGACCACCGAACACCGAGCGCAAAGGGAATATTAAACGCCATTGGGCTGAGGTCGACAATCCCTCACGTAGATGGACAGGCCATCCCAAACCGGGTTATACTTTCCAGCATCTCAGAGGATACCTTAGTCTCCATACAGTTCGAAAAAAAATAGAAATTTCGCACAAACGGTGGAGCAAACGAACAAATTAAATAAAAACACACACACAAAATCCAGTATACAAACATCTCCCCTTCAACGTAGCAATTCCTGATGGTTCAATTGAGTCCCCCTAACATATGCTGTGAAGGGTCCAGCTAATGAATGAAGAGTAGAAATATTCTCGTAGTTGACTATCGATGACTCTAATGACTTGTATTTGTGAAAAAAAAAACGGTATGAATGTGTGCACTAAGTTTGGATAACGTGGTTCATTCATTGGCAGAGCTCACCCTGTATTCAAGTATACGTGAATGAATAGCTCCTTGAGTTCTAGTAGTTTCCTTATTGCTGCACTCGGCACTATATGCACCGCACTTCTCGTGTCTTTCAGTACTTAAGTGAGGTAGGTAGGTAGGTGGGTATCAATTCTCTCCAACCACCTCTGGAAGAAACGTTTTATCTTCGTTTTGGTTAAGCTGAGAATAATGAAGAAGATACTGTATCTAAAAAGGTGAAAAATAGCGTTGGTTAGGTACTAGGGAAGGATTTTCCACCGATTTATTAATAGCTTGGAAAATTTTACGGTAAGAAAATAAAAGGAGAAGGAAGTATACCTACGTGGACGACGATGAGCGAAGTAGAGAGTGAGAGGAAGATGGAGAGATCATCAAGAGAGACGGGGGAAAATACGAAGGAAGTGAAAACTGAAAAGAGTATGAGACGAAAAAAAAACGAAATGAACAAAAAAAAAATAAAAAATTCTCGGAGCTTCAGCTTGTAAGACCGAATTGCGAGTCGCCTCGTTAACGGTTAATGGATACACTGCAGCAGGCAGCCTTTGAAAGAACCACTTCTTAATGCATGTATTCACACCTCCGTCTTCGAAAGGGCGGGGGATGATGTGAAACGTCATTCAAAGGAAACCCGGTTAGAGGTAAGCACTTCCAGTCTAACTTATGAAAAGGGGAGTTTTTTCCGAGCCGATAACCGCCGCGTGTTTCATATATAGATGAATTTTCAATCGTTAAATTTATGCGTCAAATCGCAAGGGGGGGTTTATATAGTAGGGTACCCACATTTGCGACTGCTGCACCCGTGAGGGAGTTGAATCCGATTTTCTCCCCTGTGTGACTCCTGAATTTGTATTCGAATTTTTACAATGAAATTCCCGAACCATTGCAGCTACAGGGATGTAAACCCACATCCATTTTCAAGGCACATACATACGTACGAGTTATATAGCCTCAGACGTAGGAGTGTACAACGTAGTTTGTGAAATTTCTCTAACAAGCCCTATTCACCGCTGCACGATGATTGAGGTCCATATTACGTGCCTAACCTACGCAGTGTGTTCCCTTCAAATGGGCTATCCAGTGTCGTAGTAACTCGATCGAACAGAGAGGGTGCGATATTGTTAAATTTCGAAAGGTTGTCTGAATTCTTCGACCCCCCCGAGTCCATCCCTCTGGCCTGGATTCGGAAATCCTCTTCTTCGATCAGCGGAGGATCCACTTTGAGGATGACCAGCGAAACTTAAGGTTTGGACATTTGGTAGAGTGGCGGGTTTACGACTAAAGGCAGACTGTCAAACGTCTACGATTTACTTTATAAATGAAACGTCAGAAGCCTGGGAGATCACTGGGCTGCTAGAAGCGATAAATTGAATGACAGTCTCTATCTTCACTCGGTTTTACTAACGCGAAACGTTCCGCCTTTCCGTTATTGCTCGAAAACGAGCCGCGTTTTCTCTTAGAGAAATTTGGACGTTTGCCTAGTGGCTCACAGGCTCAGGCTCAGACTCAGACTTAGACTCAGACACGTCCCCGAGGAGATGGGGACATAGACCCCGGGGGTAAAAGGGAGAAAAACGGGATCGAAACTGTACGCCACTGGAGACGGGGATGATAAGATTCAGAGTGAAATGAGTAGGTGGCTCCTCTTCCTCTTGGGGATATCTTCTTTTCCCTGAACTCCGGGTAGCGGGATTTCGATAATTCAATGTCGGCATGAGATTGGGTACTGGTATCTGGAGCGAGCAGTAATTGATAGAGGTGTGGGAGGCCAGGACCAGTCGATATACGTAAAATTGTACGGTGGTAAAATTCTCAGCGAATGTCTAGATTGTGTCAATCTAATCATCAGAGGCAAACCATGTCTTTACAAAAAGTGCTAGATTTCCACCTTTCCACATTTCAATATTTTCATTTCACACCCACCGCGTTGCAGAGAAGCTCAATTGATTTCTTCGGTCCTAATAAATGTCCGCTAAATCCAGGTGCCAGCTGCCAGCATCGACGAGCACGATAATAATTGATCATTTGCGTCATACTGTCCGATGAAACGTGGTTAAACAAGGATCCATTCATGCCGCCTGCAGCCTCAGGTTCTGAATCATTAAAATACCTAGACAGACGACGTACCCAGAACACATTCGCAATTATGTTACGTTCTTGTAATTTAGGGTCGTCTAATTCACCAGGCAGAAAGTTATAACTGTCAGAGCTAAGAAGGGGCCCCAGCCTCCATTCGGCATAAGAAAAGCGGTTGATTCGTTGAAATTTATCCTGCAAATAGCTGCCAGGAAGACTTATGCTCGAATAAGAAGCCGTTTGTAGGCGAAATTTCATATACCCAAGTGAAAAATGGAATATAGAGACAGAGAATACACCAGACGCTTAAAACGAAAGCTTCGAGCTTTATATAACCACATGTGTTCAACGGCCAGTTGATTATATTGATAAAACAAAGAAGAGGGTAGAAAAGAAAAGCTTGGAGAACATCTAACAAGGAAAACTATAAGCTGAAATAGCTCCGGAGGATACAGGAAGGGATTTTCCTCCTCTAGTTTCATCTCCGGCCTCAGAGTCCGTCATTTTATCCCTTCAATAATTCTCTAGCGATATCCAGGCCCCCAGCGAGGGCTATAGGAGATGATCTTGGTTTGGGAAAACCTCTCGAGATAACGACGTTATCAGGGACACCGAAAATGTTATTTGTCTACTACGTCGTTGGCGGTATAGTGGGGTATCAGTATAGACCGAAGGAAATTGGCGATATCCTTGCAGGTGTGTTTTTAGTAGGTTTCAGTATTCTTCAGCAGTATCCTGGCCCCGTTATACCGCACAAGGATGTATTTTTAGCGTTACCGAGAAAGTGGATTGATCCTATTTCCGAAGCGCAGCAGCAATACTATACCTCTTCTCTTCGTACGCTTCGCATAAAACCCACCCTCAGCCCGCACCCCCGCATTCGATATCTTAGTCATGGAATTTTCCACGTCGTCACGGTCAGGAGGTTCTTCTTCGCGACATTAAACGTCAAACGACGACATACGCTCTCGGATTTAAGGTCAGAGGTTTTTCATACTCAGGGGGGCAAATATTGCCTACGTTGCAACAAGTTTTTCCCTTCGATTTTCTCGTCTCACTTTTCCCCCATATATACGGGCTCGAGAACTGTGTCATATTCTAGATTTAACCGCTTGTTGGTAGAGCTACGAAAACAGGAAGGAAGGATGGTGGGTCGTGATTCGAGCTCGAAGTTCTGGCATATTTCAACGTCTTTATCAGCAGGATGTACGCGTTTCGCTTTCATGGGGTGAAATTTTTCACGATCAAATCAAATTCCTGATATTTTCCTCATCGATTCCCATCTTTTCTATTCTTCATCTAGATCAATACGTAGTTATATCGGTTTCAACTCCGAGGATCTATTGTTCAGGGTTAGTTTAGCTTGATGTGCCACGTGGTAGACAGAGGCAGACCTACGTCAGGACGTCCAACTCTGACTCGTTGCCACTTTCGAAAGACCGATACAAATCCCAGCGAGTAAAAGATTAAAAGGTCGGCTCTGCTCGACGGCTTCTTCTCTCCATCGTCGAAAACGAACCCACTTCTGGAAGCCACCTTAATTAACGTTGTGCCTGAGATAGACGAGCCAAGCGAGCGGATATCGGATTCCAGAAAGACACCGCGAAAGATAGAAAGTCAGAACTCGAGAAACAAGAAGAAGAAGGCTGAAGAAAGCTCAGGGGTTATTCGAATCCTATAGATCCAGTTTTAGGTTCAATGTGAACATCGCTGAGCATGAATTACCATCATTTTGAAAAAATGATCAAAGTGAGAGAAGCACGAGCAGCATCGCCCCCACAACTTAAGTATTTCCGTTCTGAAGGGGTTCCTGGCTTTCTCATATCAGCAACACGTATCCGTCGAAAGTTATAGGAAACCCGTAATCATGGAAAGCTTCGGAGGTTCGGTAGATGAAGTTCTACATCTAGCATCCCGTTCCGTTTCCTTATCTCACATGACATTAGAGTGAAGTTGAAACAGCCTTAAAACTCCGAGGGCGTACGACAGGGTAGTTCGTGAGGCATTAACAAATCGAGCCATGATCATGAAGAAATGGTTACAATCTGCGTCCCAGGGTCCCATTGGCGTGAATAGGATGAGAAGAGTGGAGATCGTGGCTTTTGGAATGAAAGAATGACGGAGTACTTTCTTACGTGAGGTCCTTTCAGCTAAAGTATTTCGAGGCGTTGGTAGGAAGGCGTAATTTGTCGCTGTCCAGGAACCGGGGTGGCCAGGTGATCGTGACGTTTCATCTTCCTTAACAGGAAGGTGTCACGAAACCGTTGCAGCGATTTAGAGGAACGTTATTCGCCCGTTATCCTCAATCTACGACAAGGGTAGCACCCAGACGTCGGTACCACTATGGTTATTGACCGTTCTCTCTGATGGTCCTGGCACATCATGATCCTCATCTTCTACCACCGCGCGATTGACAATGGCAGATTAATTCCACCCTCGGATATATTTTCGCCGAAAATCATCAACGCCAATTTTGGCAACCGTTACAACTATAGCCTCATCCTGGATAAGGCGCGTTGTTGCGAAGAACCGCAGCGTGACTCATTGATCAATAGATCGATTTTGAGCCCACGTAAGCTCCTGTCTCCTGTGCCTCGATCTTCGAAGCATGCGGTAGACACTGCGGTGGAATAATTTTCCAGTTCGCGGGTGCACGCGAGGCGCAGAACAGGGGTGAAGCTAAGCAAACCGGAACGACATGGAGCGGAGACTGGAGGAGAAGATAGACGGAATGGAACGGAACGGAATGTGGCATCAGTAAGGGAAACGCACCCCCGATCGCGGTCGAGGGTTGGCATTATGGGGTGGTTGTTGTTTCGGTTTGTAGATCGAGGCGTCGGTTGAGACCACGACGTGGAAGTGAACTCTGATCAGCATATCCTCGGTGCTGCTCGAGGGCAAGTCAAGTGGGTTGGACTTTTGTTGCAATCAGACTATACGGTGGTAAATTGTGGAAATGTCTGCATAAGGTATGTAGGAGTGAGTGGCGCATACTGAACCCACGTAGTTTGGGCTGTTTTCTTTGAACCGAGGTGTGTTTCCAGTGACCGCGTTTGAGCTCACATGCGGTGGAGTTTTGCGGTCCCGGAAGGTTCTAGCCGAGGGTAGGTAAGTAAAGTAATACCGTTGCCGCGTTAATTAGATATGGAATCCTAATTAGCTGCGAGGTTGGTTGGCAGCGTTAGGGGAATAGCCGAGAGTCTAGTTCGTCACTAATTACCTGATGGATGGTGCAAAACTATTTCTCATCCAAAATTACTTCCAATATCTACAGGTACACTGAGTTACCAACTTCTCCATCGCATCTTTCACACCATGACATGGATCCCTCTCATCCTTTCGGTGAAGGAAAAAAGAAATGAGGATTTTCGGCTTTTGAGTAAAAAAGATGATCGATGAAACCTGGAGGATTTTCATTGTTCAGTCCAGTTTTGCTGCTACCCCCAGATGCATTTGGCCGTGTCAGGTCTGATCTCGGATCTTTCTAGGGGTTTGGTAAGAAGCATCTCAGGATTCTGGCGCTCAGCGATCGAGGAGTTAAACTTTGGCGAGTTCCGGCAGGCATCGGGATGCAGAAGTACAATAAGACGCGATTGGGTATTCATAGGGGCCCTTCGAGCCACGATTAAACATAGTTGAAAGTTTCTCGGTAGAATCTTGGAACGAACAAAGTTTCGCCAGTTGCGCGGTGCTTGCGGGGTACGTGCCCCGTGCAGATTCAACCCCTTTTCGAATTCGCTCGTGGGGATGAAGCGAACCAAAGGATCAGATCGCAGTCGCACGGCTCAATTCTCACTGGTACCTCTGAGGAGATGAGAGAAAAGGGTCTCTCTTTCCAGCACGTTTTTATATTCGACGCCGCGTGGGAGAGTTTAAGAAGTGCCTCGTTGTTTTTTACGAGCGCCGTAAGTTTCGCGCGACGTCTAGGCTGATCGACCGACGATTTTGGCCTCAAGCTACTAGAGGAGTCCTTTCGCCCCCGCTACGTACCCCAAAATTCGTGCACATTTTCCCATGCCCTGTTATTACCCCTAATACGACTTCTTCCCAACTAACGATTTCGCATTCCTCAAGCAAAGACCCACCCTTCTGAGTCGAGCAGGTAAGGTTTAAGACCTCGAAAGCTAACAGGACCGAGAGATACAAGGTGCGGGGGGGTTGAAGCTCCTCACCCCGCATGCAAATACGAAATCCTTGTACGGTACGTCGAGACCGCAAACCAGGACAAAGTGTCGTTCATTAATTTCCAGCCCTGTGGCGAACTTAGCCCGACTTGCAGCTTCCACCAACGACCTATTAATCACGAGAGCCGGGTGTAGATTTATTCGTCCTTCTTTGCTGCATGGTTTAATCATTAAACCCGAACCGCAGAAGGGGGCGGAAAACGTGGCTAGCAATCCGTGAGCGGGACCAAAAGAAAAAAAAAAGGTATAATGGAGAAAAATCGCGGGTCCTGCAAGAGTAGGAAAAATAATTTATCTGCGGCTCGTGTGGGTCAAGTCGATTCCGAAGACAGGTCAACTCGTTCATCCATATGTCCAGGAGTTCGGAGTGTGTCGGCGTTTAAACGAAACCGGGGATCGAACGAAAGCCATTAGTCAGTAACACGGGCCGCATACTAATACCTAACCCGCGGTAGTAAGAACGGCTGTCGTCCACCGAGAATGAAAAATAGAGAAACCCGGCGATCTATGAGGGGTAAAATCCCAGATTCCAATATCCGCCAGGTTTGTCTTTCCGCCAAAGAATTGAGAAAGAACCAAAACTAAATTCTACATCTTTCCATCTTACTCTGTGGTTAATTATGGTTATTATACTGCCACCCTTACTCCCTGATCAGAGAACCCAACCTCCTATATTTTCCCCGACGTTATATTACGTCCGAGCAATTAGTCAGCGAGCCACGAACGGCGATAGCCTGTCATACTTACGCATGGAACGACGTTTAAAAGTATCGATATTCTGGCAAAAAGTGCTTTCAAATTTCAACCCCGCGAATGAGACTCCATACAAAGAGGACGTTCGCATGCTCTACATTCTCATCATGCCGATTGGTAACAGTGGATACCTCGAATGTCATAAAATGGAACATCATCACTGACGCGTCTTGCATTTGAGACCATGGATCATTTCGGATGAGCATTAGAACTTTTTTCATCTTGCTGTTGGACATTTTCACATTTCTATTACCAGAACCTATACGATCGGGGTGAAGAGTGGCGAATGAGTTGGAAGGCGTTAGAGTATGGATAGAGATGTCTAGTGAGTCTGGATAGACGGCGATCAAGAATTCGTGTCTGATGGTTAGTCGGACGGGGTGCGATGTGGAGTTGGACTCCACAACAATGTTAATTGGTAACAGTGGGATGCCTCGAATGTCATAAAATTGAACTGAATCAAGTTCAATTAAAGAATCTTGCATTTGAGAACATGGATCGTTTCGGATGAGCATGAGAGCTTTTGTCATCTTGCTGTTGGACGTTTCCCTACTTCTGGTACCAGAACCTGTACGTTCGGGGTGTAGGGTGAAGGTGGCGGATGAGTTGAAAGGCGTTAGGGTGTGGATAGAGATGTCTAGTGAGTCTGGATAGACGGGCCGTCAAGAATTCGTGTTTGATGGTTAGTTGGGCGGGGTGCGATGTGGATTTGGACTCGACAACAAGGCAGTGGCAGTAGCAGTGGCGACGTTGAGGTACCCTATGGAGTGGAGAACGGCGCGGCGACGCTCGACGGAAAGCGAGAAGCCGTTCAGAGCGCGTGCGGCGAGCTGCTGACGGTGATAAATCAATATATTCTACTCACGCAGTGGCGTAACCTACGTGAAATAGCTTTTGTCGACTAAACCTTGGTAATACGCACGACCGAACATCATCCAGACGGTTGTGTGCGGTGGCTGTGGTTCTCCGGGTAACAGGAACCGAGAAACCAAGAAACCAAGGAACCCACGGAACCAAGGAACCGAAGGCCGAGGGTCTCCATCCCTGATGTGGTTCCTGCGGGGTGCCTTATCTGTCTGACCCACGCGGGCCGTTTCCACTGCGATAAGTTTTAAGACAGCGTAAATACGTCTTGGCGGAAGCTAATGGACCGGAGTAGGTATGTATGTACATCAGGAACGGCGCGTTGACGCATGCTGATTTCATTCGGGACTGGAGAACACTTCGAGTATTGAAATTTCGGTTGAAAATAATCGTTATAGATGAAGCTAGGTCTGTCTCTACCAGCCATGCTGGAGTATTCAATGAACTTTTCAACGCGAAACAGGGTCTCGAGACAGCTGGTTAAACTTCTGCGATATTTCAGCGTGCAAAACAGAATCAAGAGAGTGAGAGAGTGTTGGATGGTTGAGTGGTAATGGGGTCTGAATTTTTTGCCACTTTCAGTTCGCGTCTGGCTTAAAGATGCCTCCGGGTTAATGGAGAGTGTTAAATATGGATCAAAGGAAACAGTAGTCGAGTCGAGCCTCCTTTTCGCGAAGGTACAGGATATTTGTTATACCACCTCGCGGTTTATGGACGTTAAGAGAAAAAAGAGGGAAAACTAAGAGTCCTGGGATCATAACCGCCCGTCTATACCTGACGCGGGACGTCGGAAGATCACGTGAAAACTAATTAAATTGTTTTTTAATTAAAATTAAAAGGACCTATAATGGGTCGAGGGGTCCTGATAATACCGTGATGAAAGATTCCGGCAGCTATACCGCCCGAGGCTAACAAGGCAACTATATCAGAAATTTCAAGAGCTTTATACCGTGGAATTAATTTTCTGAACATGTTTTTTTACCCATCAAGAATGTATAGATATAGATATAATATATACCGCATGTCGAATGGCAGAAGGAAAAAAGCTCCTTTAATGGCGAAAGAGCGTACCAACAATTTTTTTTTTTTTTTCGTATCCATTGTTGAAATGACAAAAACGCACAGGATATTCGAGATGGAACAAAATTTGAAAATTAAAAGCGGTATTCATACTACACGGTATGTATCGTACATATACATAAAAACACCATACAGTGGGACGAGTAACATGTGCCATTTGATATCGCACACAGATTTCGAGGGTATAACAAGAGCTGGACAAATCTATACCATTGAAAATAGACCCGTGAATGTGGAATACGTCATGGATTATATTGCACGAGTATATAAACGAATCCGCAATTTTGTATTTTTCTTTTCATTTTTTTATTTCATTTTTCATTTCGTTTCCCCCATTTCACCCCGTGAAAGGGCGAAGCGGAAGCCAGAGCGGATTAAAAATCGGTGAGATACGCACATCAAAGTTTACCTCGTTAACGGAATATTGAACGAAGCGTAATTCTTTTTGGGCTAAAGAACAGAAGAAGATAAACAATAATTTCATTGAAAGTAAATGAATAATAATAATTATAATAATGAAAGCTAATATCGTTATGGAGGACGATGTGTGTACGGGAATTTGTAAAACCCACGCGTTTTCCCATTGTCGCTGGCTGAGACATTTGCAGAATACTGGAAAATAGAGAAAGAGAAAGAGAGAGAGAGAGAGAGTTAATAGACATCTAAAGAATTGGAGGAAGCTCCTCACGAAGAGGGTAGTAATAATTGGAATTAATGAAAGTAAGAGACTATTGCGACGCCGAGGGGGGGTGACAGGAGCTAAATTATCCATTAGAAGTTGAAGTTTGGCGTTGAGCCAGCGATGGCAATGCCAATTAAGGAGAAGGCACCTACCTACCTTCGAACCTTCCGACCTTCCGACCTTCCAACCTTCCAACCTAGTCGCTATAGGTAAAGGCTCAGAGACGGGTTCAGGTATCTCGATTCCACCCCTGTTTTCTCGTCGATGAACTTATTCGTCGGTGACACAAGCGTAAAGCGTAAACGTGAAGGTATTACGTTCCGTGACGTTGTACACGCAGTACCAACGTTTCAAACGTTCTTCCATTTTCACAAGATTATTAGCCTCGGCGTAAAACAGAGCCGTGAAACGTTCCGTCGCGTCGTGAGAAAATCATTCTTAGGATGTTTACGCGGTTTGAACTCATAAGAGGGACAATTTTCAATGGTCGGCTCTCGCTTAAGGCCGAAAGACCTTCGAATTGACATTCCCGTAAGTATTTACGCTACCCTTGATTCTCTGATGAGGTTCAAGCGACTTTTGACAATTTGACACTTTGCTGTGCTAGTTATACATAGCTGTGTACATCTACGTATACATAAATAATATATCTTTGTATGTGTATGTATAGGAACCAATTAAATTTAAATCAAGCGCTAATTAGATTCGCGCTTTCAGAAAAGTAAAATTTCACACTAATTTAATTAGCGCTCAGTGTCGCTGTTTCCCCTCCTTTGCCCCTCTTCATAAGGAGGACGACGACGAGGACGACTACGACTACGACGATGAAGGCGAATAATGCGCGAGAGCAGGTGATTCTATTCTCCATTCAAAGTGCTCCGCGAGATCGCGTCCCTCGTCGTAAAACTTAACTGCAACGGGGTGGCGCGGCGCGGCGCGGCGGGATGGTTAAAATAGGGAATAAACGGCTCCAGTTATCAATAGACAAGAACTTGTACGTACCTACGTCTATCCATGGAATGTTACTCTGCCCGGGTACTTTGACACTTACTTCATGAAGTACACAGTTTCGGAAGATACAGACTATGAAGAGATACTTTCATCATCCATCCAGCGACTTAACAGACTCGTACTAGAAGAGAAACTGTTCGTTTGCAACCGAAACGAGACGAAACGAACGTTGGACTTGTTCGCCCAATCGGCAAAAGCACGGCATGATTAAGTATAAAAGGCAATTTGAGTACCCGCAATCCGAAGCGGACGCAGTCTACTTTTGAGTTTATATTTTTCCTCGAGTATTATCGCGTGTGATCCGCGTGGTCACGACTGAGCCGATTGCCTCCAGGCCATTGTGGTACGGAAAAGCTCTTTTCATTCATAAAATTGCATCAGCGAGTAAAGCGGGGAGCTTCGACGTGCGACTCAGCGAAACTTTTGATTTTTGGCGAGCTACATTTTTTCGATTCAAAACCCGAATGTGACTGGACTCGAGGCACGCGGTGTCAGTTGTGGGCCCAGGAGGCATGTTCCGGCTTCGATGACGACGGAATTGATTACGAATTCCGATCATTGCGGCAAATCATTATAGGAATTGGCGATTCCGTAACTTCGATTCGATTTTTACCCCAATGCAACTTTCGTTCAAACGAATAATTTCTCATCCGGAACTCCGGACCAATTGCCATATTGATTTTTACCTATGGAGTTGCGCACTGTTTAACGAAATCGTACATTTCCGTTACAACAGTTCGAGTAGAAAACTCTCTGTCATGCCTATCGGAAGAGCGAACGGTTCACAGATCGTTTAAACCGGTGGTGAAAATTCAATTCGCAATATCTAGTGAGTGAATTTCGAATTTTTCACTAACGTGAAGAAGATGGAAGATGGGAGGGAAAAGGTGTTACAGACGAAATATGTTCGTTGATTCACTTTTTTTTTTTCCAATCCTCGAGGTTTGTGGATTTCTTATTTCCATCGGAAACGAAGATCAGGAATCTTGGAGAAATCAAACGAATTCGAATAACATTTGAAACGCTTCGATGTACAAGTTATATATTCTCGAAGTACCTACAGAGGGGAGATCAAACGTATTTCTTCTTATTTCAAATGAGAAAACGGTTTCGAGGTCAGGTTACGTCTCGAAGCGTAACAACGTCTGATCGAGTTTTATCGTTTCGAGGCATTTGGTTTGTATTAAACTCTTAACAAAAAATTTAGCGGTGTCTAGGGTGAGGTCCCGTGTACTCCAATTTACGGGTGTAAATGATGAATAAATACGATCGCGAAATTCTCGAGTCTTGTTTCAATTTGAAATGGAGGAAAAATAAGAAAAGAGTCGCGTCAACGAACACCAAAGACTATAGTATTTCTTGGACCACAATCAGTCGACTGTGATGTGGGAACTGGACTAGACTCACATGGGTTGACTTTTTCAAGCCGATATTCCTAACCTACGAAGAACGCATTCAACTCTCCTAAATTCCTCCTCTTTCAGTCGTTTTCGGTTGTCTCCCGTTGCCCCATTCCGTCTTTTCAGTTCTTCTTCCTAACCTCTTTTTCCACTGAAACGACTTTAGATTACACCAAAGTTTACGTAGTTTAACAGGACTTTGGCATAGGGGAGGACACGTCCGTCTTTCTTCCCTTCCATCCTCCCTTTCTTCCTTCCTTACTTCCTTACCCTATCCAACGTCTCCTTCTAAGTTCCTGCGATGCCTGAACAAACTTTCCTCTCTTTGAGTCACGTCATGTTACAACATGTGTATACGTGTGTAACATCTTCGTAAATACACGTGTGCAGAGACAAACATGATGGAATTGTTTTGTCCATATAGAAGTCATGACATTTTTGACATCATCAGCGTTGAAGACCCTGCGAAGACCCTGACGATTGATTTTTTGAAATTTGCTTTCTTTTTGGAAACTGGCTTATCGTGTGATTCTTTAACTTATTTTTTCTGACGACTGTTCAGTCTGTCTCGAAAAAGGCAAACCGTTTTTGAGTTTTTGAGAAAAACTACCCAACATGTAGAATTATTGAGCAAAGATTCGCCCACCCCTTAATCAGAAGAAGAAAAATAAGGAAAAGTAAGAACGAGAAAGATGTCGAGATTTTTACGTCGCCTATAAAACCGCAAACAGTCTCCAAAATACTTTCAAATCACGTCTCATCTCATCTCGTTTCGTTTCGTCTCGTCTTGAAGAGACATCAGTCGAGGGAGGAGTTTGTTTGAAAAAAAATTCCTTTGATTCTTTCTCTGAGAGCCAGAAAATACAAAAAAAAAAATTACAAATAAACGGTGCAGACTAGAACGAATTTGAAAAAAGCGATATAAAATTTGATCGAATCACTTTGTTATAGTATTTTTGCCATCGATTCACCTGCCAGGCAAGTTTGCTCTGAAAATTTGATCGCACTTCGAAAAGCTGCTCGCTAAATTATCCTGAAAGCGTTTACGCGTTGCGCCTGTAACCCCGTGGTGAATTATGGCGTAGTGCTCGGGTAAGCTTAACGATTCTGGATCTCGAAACGAGGAACTTCTCTCAGGCTATAGGTGGGTACGTGACGCTCCTAGAATATAACGTCAGCCCGCCTATGGGGCACGTGTTTTCGCTATATACTTAAAAGTTATCCGTAAGTTTCCTTCCTCCCTTTTCAAGTTAGGTTTGGGGTGGCCATGGTATGTATGTAGCTGCTAAAAAATGTTGTAAAAACTCTTGGAATTCTTATATATTTTCAACAAATTTTATCCTTCCGTTGCACGTTACACGTCTTTCTATAAAGAAATTGTTCCCTCGAAAATTTCACTTCGTCTGAAAATTTTTCTCCGTCACTTTTTTACACCCCAGGAATTTTACCTCCTTTTCAGATTTTTTTTTTTTCTAATTACTTTCTTCTTCTTTTTCCAAGATTCAGTAAACGTGTAAATTATTTGCAAACGCAAACAACGAATACAGAAAAAATTTGTCTGTGAATTTTCAAAGGTCATTTTTCAACCCCTAATAAATTTAGCTGTCGTATCTCTCGACTCGTATCGTTCGCATATTATATTGGATAGTTAATATCGGTTCATTCGAAAATTTACTGTATAGAGATCGTTTATATTGGGTGTACGAGATATGACGTAGCCGTTTCATATATGGTTCGTATGTACACGTATGTATGTACAACGAGCCAACCAACGTCAGCGAATAAACCGATAATCAAACTTTATTCAGAGCTCCGTGTACAGCGAGGAGAATATCAAAAATATATTTAATATCGATGCGGACGGTATATTAATATACATATATATTTATAAATGTATATATATATATTTATCGGATATTTTCAGGTACATAAATAACATATATATATATATGTATATGTATAATACAACCTGGGTGAAATTTTACGCAAAATCTCCAATCTCGGCGGAAAAAACTTATATAATCAATTTCATTTCGCGTTTCATTTGGCACAAAAATTGCATAATGTATGTCTGTGTACCTATATATGTATGGGAAATTCGTTGAATGCTGCGCAAGTAATTAGCGTTTCAATTGATTAATTAAATTCACCAATTTATATTCGTTATACAATATTTCATCGTCGTTCAACGATGGAATAATTACGCCAGAAAAAAATTAAAAAATGAGAAAATAAAGAGGAAAGATCTTTTCATTTTCCCAATTGAAATAGGACGTGGCCAGAGGTCACTGAAAATTGGTAAAAAAAAAAGAACATGAAGACAAATGAAAGAAAGAAAGAAAAAAAAAAACCAAAAATACTCGTCGGACATACAGCCGGTATGAAATATATATCCGTAATAATTGTTGGACCGTCGCGTTGATTGAGCAGACATACATCCGTATATGAAAAAGGGAGTAAAAAAAGCTTGAAAATAACTCACCTGTAAATTAGGTGGGCAATGGTCCAGCAGTTCCAACATATGCCTGATATTTTGGGCGTCCTGAATAACGAAATTCAGTTCCATGTCGAACTCCCCGCCAACAAGCTGAACAAATGAAAAATGGAAATACGTTAATTAAGGTAATATTATATCCGAGATATTCTCGTCTTATTGTATACTGTACATACATACATACATAAATATGTATACAAGCAAATACATAATAAATTCCGCAATGAAATCCGCACCCCTAAAAAATATAAATATTGTGTACATACAGAATAATAATATGGTATATTCATGAAACGAATTCTTCATTGCCCGAGTTTTCTCGCATTAATTAGCAAACCGTATTCGGCATAAAATTGCCCACGTGTTGGTTTATATTTGTAAATATATATAATATATTGGGTATATACCTTCAGGGCTAGGGGTTGGTTTTACATTTTTACAACTTTGTATATATATATGTATTCATGTACACAGAATTGCCACGTATGCAATTTTATTTGGCTATAGGTGTGTAGGATAATAAAAGGGAACCGAAATCCGCATGGCGTACAGGTAAAAATACAAAAAAAATTTTAAAAAATTGAAAAAAGGATAGCGAAAGAAAAAAAGGGAGAAAAGTTCTGGTAAAATGTTACGCGATTGCGGCAAGTTTACGCCAACGTCCTCTCGAGAGCATAAGGGAGGTTTGGGGAGGTTTGGGGAGGTAAGGTGAAGAAGGGTGAGGGTGGTGAGAGGGTGAACGGGAAACTAGGGAAAAGAGTGAGAGAGAGTGAGAGAGAGAGAGGGAGAGGCCTTACGGCACCGTTTATATCAGCGGACCGGAAACGCTGCTTCTGCGGAGAGCGCAATTTCCGGCCAAGTATCTCGCTCTGCTTACACCCCATTCCAAGCCGTCTTACATCCCGCGACGATATACCTTATGAATTCGCTCCGGCGGCGCGGTATTACCAAGGATGAAAATCCAAGTCCTTCCTCCTTTTTCTACTAGGTACTTCCTTTTTTTCATCATTTCATTTGTATTTTTTTTTTTTTTTTAATTTTTTTTTTTTTTTTTATTTTGTTATCATATTTGTCCATCATCCTTCAATCGTTACATGTCTTCGGATGCGATTTATCGTCTTTTAATTCCTCGCAAGTTTACTATTTGATTTCGTTTTTCTTTTTTTTTCAGGTGCGAAATAGAGAGAATTGAATTGTCGATATATTGATACAGAAAATAGATGGAGGAATGAATGAATAAAATTTTAAATACTATTTTTTTTCAGGTAAAATGAAGAATCCGAGAAATTCTTTTTCGAGATAACGTCATATCCCGCTGGTTTAGTTTTGGGCGTGAAAAAAAATAGGAAAAAAAAATGTTCTGTTTAGTTGCTAAGCGACACCTCAATCAGCTCGTGAAAGTTACGAGACTTTTTCAACTCGAAGTGTATAATAATATCGTCGTCGTCGTCGTTACTTTTCAACGATAAATCGATAACTTATGAATCATGGCCGCCGAGAGCGAGGTCGTTTTATACTTCATGCATATATTATATAATGACAAAAATTATCATACCGACAGCCACCCTGTATATACATATAGGTATGTAGGTATACATATACCTAACCGGTACATCCCTCGGGGTGAAATTTTCCAACTAAAACAGCTGGACCACCGGTGCCAGAGGAACTATACGTATATAATTATATATAATACCAACTGCCTGCAGTATTTTCATATTTAAATGTCATAATTACAAATGTTAATTGCATATACAGCAGAAATCACGTACCCGAATTATTTCCAGTTCGTTTCATTTCAATTGGCAATTGATATGCACGTACATACTTAACTACCTACCTACCTTCCTACCCTCTCCCTTGTATATTTTCCCGAGATCCGATCTCGAGCTACTCTTGAATTAAAACGAGTAGTAATTAAAATTATGACCGTTTGTGTTTCTTAATTCGTTGATTACTTTTTTCCCCCAACTCCAGTACGTCTGGAAATACTGGGTATATAGGTAGGTATACATGTAATGAAGGACCTACTTCTACAGGCATAATTAATTCTGCGAAATATGACTGCGCATCGAGTTAGCTAACGTACCGGTTAATAATTGACGAATATAAGTTAACTGACGATTTTCAATGAAAATTAATTAATTGCTAAGAAATAAAAACAAGCACAAGATACGAAGTATGAAGCCCAGAAACGTTAATGTATAATATTTAACTTGTTTCGGTACTCGAACTGAATAATTAATTCACCTGATGTAGAAAAAGTTCGTAAGAGAAGAAAGAGAGAGAGGAAAGGAAAAAAGAGAAAAAAAGATGGAAGAATGGAATTTCTACACAAACTCGACGAGGGTAAATTCATTTCGTTGGTCGTTTGGCCATTCGAGTGTGATAGCTACACGCGGGAAATGATATAAAAAATAAAATGAAAATAAAATAATAAAAAAACAAAACAAGACAATAGGAGGATGAAACAGGGGACTTCAGAACTGGGTGGAGAAGAGAAAGAAGAAGAAGAAGAAGGAGGAGAAGAGGAGGAGGAGGAGGAGGAGATGCGGGACAGGCTGCAGGAGTTAGTTATCTTATTCATTAAAACAACTGGCCCGTATAATAAAATGACTAAGTTCAAGTCGCGGCAAGGTAACTTACATAATTACACGTATAAACTCTACAAAACTGGATTGCGCGGGAGAAGCCGGTGAGCCGCGAGCAGGCGGAAGGCAGTAGGTTGGTAGGTTGGTAGGTAGGTAGGTAGGTAGGTACGATATGCCAGAGGGGCTCCTCGGGTAGTGCCACAGCGCGTTGCGCCAAAAGTTATTTCCATCTTAATTAAATCCGACCTTTGCCACGCAGTTTTATATCTCGCCGAGAATTTTTGCTCTGACCACTTCTCTAACGAGAACTGTACCTACGAAGAAGAAGACGAGAACAGTCGAAATTCCAGTCACAGGGGGCGGGATTGAAATTCCAAGTTTCAAAAACTGCGGACTGTGAAAATTCCAAATTTTTCTTTTACCGAGTCAGAGTTTTCAGAAATATTATTTCCCGGAAAGTCTACGTAGCCAATTTGCAAAACTCCACATGGAAAAACGCGGAAGATTCAAAATTCCGAAAGCTAAAGACCCGAGAGGCCAAAACTCTGAATCTCGGAATTGGCGAGATGCAACGTCGTTTATTTCACAGCTTTGTCACGAGCTTCCCTTAAATTTCCCGATTTTTGGACTTTCTGAATTTTTAACTTTCGGATCTTTGAGCTATATCTGCATTTCGACGTTTCGGAATTTCCAACTTCTGAACTTTAACGTTTCTAGAATTTCAGAATCGCGTCTCAAATAAATTCGAAACTTCATTCCCAGCCCCGGTCACAGTAATCATAATCGTCTCACAATTCCCAACAGAGAAAAAGGAGAATTTAATTTTTAGGCTGAGTCGTTCTCGAGTAAGTGAAAAAGTATATAATTTCTGAAAAATCGACCATTGCTTCTTCACTGACAATTTTTGAAATTTAATTTCCCACAACCGATTCAAGACTGCCTCAAGATCTTTCACCCAGAAAAATCTTCTTCATCGGACAAACCAACAAAGGCTCAAATTCGTTTCGCAGGTACTTGGAAGCAAAACGATGATAACGCGATGCGAAATAAACTCTGCCGAAGTAATCAATTGAATTTCCACTATGTAATAAATAGAATCCATATATCACACCTCACTGCTTGCAACCCTTTCAATTTCTTTCAATTACTACGTTGACGAAGGCTGTATACGAAAAAGAAAAATCAAAAAAGAAATGGAAAAGGGGACGAGGAGAAAAAAAAAAAAAAACTAGACCACTGGGTCCTTCGGTAAAAACCTATGCGGGTAGGTATAATGTACCTACTTTCTCTCAGCAATGTTTGAAATAATTACAGTTGCCGGGTATGAAAAACGGGGGTAGTAGCGTGCAGCTGCTAATTGGGGAACTCTAGCTCCTCTGCACCCTATACGTACGCGTTGTTTCTCTCAAAGTTCGACGGTCGAGTTAAAGCCGACGAGGGGGTAGGCGAGCCAAGCAATGCAGGTAGAGGGCTGATGGGGTTGGAAGGCGAGATGCTCACTCAGCATTGCAAACACCGGTATATCTCACGGTGTTAAATACCAGAGTTGGTCCTCGCCTCTGCAGCAGTACATAGACATTCAGGTAAATGCAGGAAGCGCCGCGGTTAGTTATTTCGCAAAAAAAATCATGTAACGTCATATATAGTCCATCGTCGAAAAGATGAAATACACGACCTCTGTATCGCAGAGTTGACAACACGATCGAGAATAAGTTGAATGAAGGGGAAACGAAATGGCACTCGCCCCTGGAGGATGATTAACAACGATTACCCAACGGGAAGCAAATTCGTGCAAAATGTAAAAGCAGAAGGAGTTGTTGACGAAGCAAACGGTACAAAGTCAAAATTTCGACATTGATTGAAGGTATTGTGAGTATTCGAAAGAATGATAACTCATCGTCCCTTCTAACAACCATTTTCAACGGGAAAATAAAAAGAGGGTGAAATTTGAAGGAATGAATTTGCGCAGGGGCTGAATAAATATACGTCAATCTAACGATAAGTCATGGAAAGGTTGTCATTAGGAGCAATTAGGGATGCTGATGGTAAATTGAATTTAGTTATCGGCTGTCGACTGCGAACGGGGGTGTGTGTGATGGAAAATTGTGTCGAGGGATGATTTATTCGATACACGTCGATAGACGGAGTGTAGAAACATTTTAAATCGTGATTTTTATTTATTTTTTTTTATTTTTTGGTTCTCCTTTTTATTTCTCCTCTATTCTCTATGTATAGCAGCTTGAGACTGTAGGCGAAGTGAAGCGTGTTTACTGGAGTTCAAAGAAAATGGCAGAAAGGTCAAAAGATACTTGTGTCACGTTGGCTAGACTCTTTACAGTCAAGATATTCGTTTGATGTTGCATTTTATTTTCTGAATTTCCATGCAACGTTGGGTAGCAAGTACCTACCCATATATACCTAGCCTATCCACCAACATAGACTGCGACTCGAAACCCAACAACGATCAAATATTCAATGGAGAATAACATCGAGACGGAAGTTTGAAATTGACTTAGGAGACGGTGTGTTGCTCCGTATCAAAACATACTCTTCTGGAACTTGGATCGAATTCGATCCTTTTCCAGGATGGTTGACCAATAAGTGAATCCCGAAATTAGGTAAGGACCAAAAAAAGACTGAATTGAAAATCAAATCTAGGGGTAATTAAATGGGGAGAGAAAATAGAAAATCCGGGAAATCTGGTGATAGAACTCGATGAAACAAAGGAATGAAAGAGAAAGAAATACTGTAGAATGAAAAAGTAAGGTATGAAAGGCTCAAGCGAGGTGAACTGGTGGTAGACACGACGCGTGCCGTGGTTTTGAAAATCAGTGATTTTCACACCTTTTGCACGAGGATAATTCTCCCCAGGTTTAACACGAGTTCAGAGAAGGAGTATGCGAGAGAACGTTAAACAATAAGTGTCCCCGGTGCTAAACAACAAGCTCGCTTATTCAGAATTTTTTTCAATGGCAAGTGGATGTCATTTCGTAGGATGTGCCCCTCAAAACGAAGAGTACAAAACTGGGGAAACGGTGTGTGGGTGAGGATGAGACCACAGAAATTGTGACGAGAATAAGTCAACCCTGCAATGGCACATCGACACGGATTTCTTTTTCATGCTTCCTCACACGGAATACCCCCATCGCTTTATTTCCTAACGGGAAAAACGAGACCATCCGGATCTCGAGTCATCCGGATGAACAACCCCGCCGTGCATATTGAAAGAAAGAAAGAAAACCGAGAGCGAAAAGGACCCACCAGGCCGTTCAGCAAGAGACAACAAGGTGCACCAGGTTCCGGGGTACGTTGGAATGCAAATAGTCATTTACGAGAAGTATTAACAAGCGGTGGTGGTCGCCAGTGGGAATAAGGTGAATAAATTATGGGGGTTGAATGCACGGGATCCAACGGCACCGGGTGGTTGTCACTCGACTGTTGGCTACAATTCAGCAGCAGAAGTTCTGTAATGTGCACAATGCAGATGCAGGTGTACAGCAGTGCAGCACAGGGCGACGTGGTTAACGCGAATTCAAAGCCAGCAAAAGCACTGGCACTGGCACTGGTACTGGCACAGCACTAATGCTTACTTGGCTGGAGGTTTTTATTATAAGAACTTTGTTCAGCTTGGTTCTTCTCTACATTCATATTTAACCATCGTTCCTCGCAATTAGGCAGCCATCTTCTCCGTAGCTCGCTAGCTCTGTTTCTACGTCTAAGCAGCATTGTTCGACACGGGGACGCGGAGCAGGGGCTTTTTCTTATTCTCTTCCGGCTTTCCCACTACCTCTACGTAGGATTCCGCCTTATACTACTTACTCCGGAGTTAAGAGTCGAAGAGAATGAAACCACCCTGGCAGGTATACCTTATACTATACGAACGAAACTCAGAAAACCCTGAGATTACTTCTACGTCGCTATGCTTCGGGGAATACATAGCACACCTCTGTTCTTTCTCTCGGTTTCCACATCAACCTTCTTCCTCTCAAAGTCTGCGTGGAAATGGACGGCTGGATGGATGGATGGATGGATAGAGGGATAGATGGATGGATGGATGGATCACTTCTGCCCATGCTGGTTGTTATACTGAGAATAGCAACTGGCTAGAGGGTGAAAATGCTAGCTAGTTTTTTCTCACGTCCCTCGCGGAGGTTCCGCCTTGAAAATTGCGAGAAACCCAAACGACACGACTCAGAATAAGGCTGACAATGAGGCATAGGTCAATATGGTGTTTCATACTGGCTGGGAATCATTTCGTGCCGATTGACAGCACCATAAGTTGGACCAGTGTTAACGACCCAGAGTAGTCTCAACATTGATTTCGACTTGGGCAAAGCTTGGCCCTCGATTGCTGTCAGTATTGGCAGCCATGGCACCAATACAGTGTTAATGCCAAGCCAGTTTGCAGTACGTACATGGGTAATTGCCCACCAAGGTCTTTGGAAGTCCGAAAAAACCGAGTCTCTAGACCGTAAAAGGTGAAAAACCGAAGTTTTCGTCACAGGGTGTTTGGAATGTTGAATATGATGAGTTCGGAACGTTTGCTACAGGTCTCTGTTGAAAGGAGTTTAGTCACTACAGTAACCAGTTGTCCTCTATCGGGCTAATCAACGAAAGTTACGAGTCGCCAAAGTCAATCCCTTGCTTTAGGGTGCTTTATAGGATATCTCGAGTGAAGGTGGAATCGCGGAATCGGGGCGAGAACCGCCAAGTTTAACGAGGGTAAGGCGTTCTACGTTTGCTGCGGCGACACCCTTTTCACTGGATAGAGGCACGCGTTCGTCAATGTCGCTTTGGTAATCCAGCCCTTACTTTACTAACCGCCTGAATCGCGATTCACGTTTGTTACAAAGCTCCGCAGGTGATGTGGGCTTGTTCGGGTTACAATCAACCCCAAACTCAAATTTCGCAAAGTTAAACACCTCCGTGACATATGTGTACCTCATGCATATTCTCGCCTCGTGTTAGCTGAAATTTCACCGCGCATATGGGAAAATCTCTCTACCTTTTATCTGTTTTTTTTTTTTTTTTCGTTCTTCGCTTTTCTACCCCGTTAATCTTTTATTTATTGATTATTTCTTCTTCCCCTCGTCTTACCAAGAAGGGATTTACCAGCCCTGAATCGATCTCACGTTCTGATCGCGTATACTTGTTAGGATTCATTCCGAACGGTTTTTTTTATCCAAGTCTTGACGTCGAGCGACTGCCATGTCAGAGTCGTTGAGTATGATCAATAAATACCTTTTTTCCCTTTTTTTCTTCTTCTTCTTCTTCGCTTCTTTTCAAACACTTTGATGATATAGTTAGACTGAAGTTACTCCTTTTTCAATGAATTGAGTTCTGACTGAAATTAAACTTTTGTGGAGTGGAAAGATGTATACTTGTTTATTCATAAACTGCGCCAGACATTTTCCTTCTCAAATTATATCTACTCCAATGTTACTTCGTCGTAATTTCATTCGCTCAATCTTCCAGCAATAATCGAGGTATCAAATAACCACTCCATGGCGCGCGGTGGTCGGGGTTGGGATTGAAGTTCCGAATTCCAAAAGTTTCGAACGATCAAAATTCCGAATTTATTTGAGACGCGATACTGATTTTCTATAAACGTTAGAGTTCAGAAGTTGGAAAGTCCGAAGGGTCGAAATGCAGGGAGCTCAAAGATCCAAAAGTTCAAAACTCAGAAAAGAATGCGAAGTTTTGGCTTTTCGGATCTTCAGCTTTCGGAATTTTGAACCTTCGGTGTCTTTCCATTCGGAGTTTTTCAAATCCGCTACGCAGACTTTCGGGGAAATAATCTTTCGGAAAACTCTGAGTGAATAGTAGAAAAACTCGAAATTTGAATCTTCCACAGCTTTTGAAATTCGCAATTTCAATCCCGCCCCAATGGTGAGCATTTCTTGAAAATTTCATCCAATTATCTTGAACGGTGCGACCGCAATCAACATGCCTCGGTTTCCTAATAGTTAAACTTTTCTCTATTATCACTTTTAGCTGCGAAAAGATTCTTCTATAGAAATAGGACTTAATATAGCTTTCGAAAAATAAATTTTCATAAGGAATGAAGGTGTCCAATTGATATTTCGACGATGGTATGAAAACATGAGCGAACGCGCAGTACGATTCTAGAAAACTTTCGACGAGACGTTCGTATAGAAGTTATATCGAACTTTCAGCAAACAGCATACGAAAGGTGTGTGCGCTCGCTCTGGGTTTTCTCGTCTTCACGTAATGTTGGAAATCGCCTATACCTAGTCAGATCCATACATATACGTAGAGAGTTTGAACAAAAATATGACGAACGCGTTCGATCAAAAAATATATAGCCCCCTTCTTCTTCTTCTTCTGGGACCAAGGAGACGTTCTGAGAGTGGAAAAGTTTCAAGTGAATCAGTATATGCGATTCGAAAAAGCCTTGACTTTTAAAACTTTCTTCCCACTTGGGATATTCGCAGTCTTATATTTCGGACCTGTGTTTTCATCCTCCGTTTCGTCAAGGGGCTAAGAAAAATGAGATAACCCGATACTGCAGCCTTCGCATCTATAGCGACGGATATATAGGGTCTCAATCAAAAATTATGTCCACCTTAATATTATGTCACGAAGTCCGGACATGATTCAAGGGTGGATTCATTCGAGGAAGCCTGCAGAGAGCGAAGAGGAGTATACCATCTCAATAAATGAAATTCAGGCACGTGCCTCGGACTTAAACGACTTTAATTACTCCGGGGGTATAAGCTTAACGTACACTACTGTTTTCCTGGGGGTTAACTCGTTTTAATTTCATGCCCCAGGAACCCCGCAGTGACCACTACTTCGGGTGGGTTTAACTCGTCACTTCACCGCGGTACACATCCGTCCCTCTTTGCCCTTCTACCCTCAGGCTGGTCCATATATACATACGTACGTACGTATAAACGAATTAGATACACCTCGCACCACCAGTGTCGGTGTCAACTCAGTTAATTACGCGATTAATCCACTCAAAAGTTTACCCCACTGCTTATGCGGACTTGAATGCCACAGTTCGGTTTTTCCCCCACAAAATTGACCATATTTGTTCTCAATTTTCACCTTGCCTTTCGTCCCTTCTCTATTTTTTGGAAAGGAAAATCGATCATCATCAGGTTTGATGCACACCAAATTTCCAAAATATCAAAATTCCAAGTGATTTCATGTCATTTCGAACAGTCTGCAAAGTTTCCAAAGGATTTTCGAACATTCTGAAGGGTTCGAAGAGGGTTGATAAAGAGATCACCACCAGACGAGCCTGATTGACCCTTCAATTCCATCAATTTCAAACATAGAAATAAAATTTTCGTCAAAGTGAAGTCAGGTGAACCTGAGCTATTCAATTTTCACATATTTCTATCCAATTTTCCTCCACTCGCGAGTGAAATCATCCTTTTCATTTCCTCGGACATGGAAAGTTTGAGAATCATTGAAGAGATTTGAGGTAAGAGCTGGAGATGGAAATGAAGAAAGAAGAAACCGAAAGCTCGGTTTGGTGGCACTACGAATAATCATCCATACCGAAGTTCGAGTACGAATGCGCACGTATGGGGAAGAGTAAGGAGGAAGATAAAGAGAAGGGAAGAAAAGAGATATTCATGTAGTCTGCGTGTTCATGTAGCACGCAGGGCTGGCACAACTCTCAGGTAAGGTAAGGTTAGGTGGCGCTTTATGGAAAGGGAAGATTCGCTTAAAGGCGCGAAGGCTCAATGGGTTCCGCGCGCGCCCTTTACGAGGAGCCCTAAAGAACCTCTGCTACTACTATGGCCCTATACCTAGTTGCTGTAGGTATTTTCAGGAACATACCACGCCTTACCTGAAGAAAAGAAAAGCACGCCACGTGATTTAAAGGGAGGAAGGGGCAAAGACAACAAAAAGAAAAAAAAAGAACGAAAAGGGATGAAAAAGAAGCCACTCTTGGTCACGAGGAAAAGAAAAGACGTATAAGTATATATAGAGAAATAAGTGGAAACAGGAAGACAAAAAAGAAGTCAAGATCTTCTTCTCTTCTTCTTCTTCTTCTTCCGCATCCTGTTTCCTCTTTCCTCTCGATAAACCCTGACAACTGAGCCGAAAAAAGTTAGATAAAAGAGGATGAAAAATAGACCAAAGGCGATTCGGTTGATTCGTTCGTCTTTGCGAAGCTCGTTATTTGTGCCATGCGATCGCAAACGTGACGATGATTCGGGAAAGAAACATAAAGACGAGATTGATTTGTACATAATTATGTTTAATTGACTTTCGGATGGCTTTGTTCACCACACGAAAGTACCCAAGTTTTCAATGTCCAAGTACTGTCTCTCCTTTTTCTCCCCCTGTTCCTTAACTCCGCTCTCCTTAATCTTAATGGAATTTAATGGAAAATGAGTCCAGGATCATCAGGTCTTGTTTTGTTTCATTTAATTAAATACATCTCTTCGTCTCCTTCTCGCTCTTCTCCAAAGAAATGTCCTTTGCGTTGGGCTGTGAGCGAGTTGATTCAAATTAAGGTGAAATCCTGCGGCCGTTAGCCTCCTCGGCGAGCCCTTGAGGCATCAACGTTTTTTGGAAGGGGGAGGGGGCTAAAATTTTGCGACAAGAGTTCCGACCGACGACGACGATGATGATGAGAAAGTTTGAGATAAAAAAACAGAGAAAACGAAAGGACACTCGATTATAATGCTCAACCACGTGCTCTAAATTCCCATCCCCTATACTATAGCCGACAAACCTCAAAACTCTTATTAGTATTTTTACGATGAAAATGTTCAAGTTATTCAGAGACACGGACACCCCAGACCCGGCGCATGACAGGTAATAACGACGCGGTTCACGGATGTAATCGAGCCAAGTGCTCCTCGTGATTGAACGACCCTGCGGAGTGCAAATTGCGGGGAGGACTCCGATACGAACCAACCATACATACATATGTATGTGTACCGTATAAGGGCGAAGAACGCACCCCCTACATACGATATCGCGGATGCAATAGCGCGAGAGGTATACATATGTAGGTATGTATGTATTTATGTATATACATACGTGGTGCGTGTGTTGAGACATAAAGAGATACACAAGTACCTTCAACCTCCTATACCTTCCACCTACTACTACCTACACCCGTATTTTACCAGCATTCGGTTGTTAGAGTGAAACGACGGTGTATATTTGCTTCGTTAAAAAACCGAGAAGGTATAGAAACCGAGGGTGGAAGCGCGTATCACGGTACTTGTAGGTAGATTTCTAGCTACGTATGTACAATGTGCGCATTTTTGTCAATGGGCAAAATATGGCACAAGTGCGAAATATCTGGAGCGCTGGATATTCGAGTTTTTTTTTTTTTCGTAATTCATCTGCAAAGAGCAACCCAGCGCGATTGATGAGGCTTTTCGCACTTTAGAGACATCGTTTGCAATTCTCGATCGTGTAATGTTATCAGGGTTGCGAAAAATGTATTTTCATTTTCAACTACCATTTGATTTCAAATGAGTTCAGTTCCAAATTACGAATGTAATGGACACTCGAATTCATCATCGAATTATCAAAGTAATTGATAGCTCACAACCCTGGAGTCGCCGTGAGAGTGTCCATTGATCAATAATCAAAATGTGATTTTAATCAAAAAGTGGCTGTACGAAGAGATGAAACGTCAAGATGTAAGCGACTCGTGTTTCACTCAATGAAATTTCGTTAATGAGTTTGTGACAACGAGGATGAAGGATAAACTTCCAAATGATCGGAAAGTACGAATAACAAGAAAGTTGAACATTAACACCAGTAGCTGTGGAACTTTGTAAATGTAACGCAAGAATCGAGCATTTTAGGACGCAATAATTAAGGCGTAAAATATTCCTCCCCATGCATAGGCAGATGGAAAAATGAAGTATTTATGAAGTCGCTGGTGAAGAATGTCAGAGGCTGTTCGTTCCGACAAAAAGTTCCGTTTTAATTTAAGACCCGGGTAGGTATATAGTCGCGGTAGGAACACTCGTGGAAAATCCTTATTATAGTTGAAGCCGAGACGTATGTGCTATGGCGACATAGGCGAAAGGGTGAAAGGGCGAAAGGGTGCGACGTGGGTACTACGGATGTAACCTGGTGTTGAGTGAGCAAGTAAGGAAGTGAGTGAGTGAGTGAGACCATGAGACCAGGAGGGTGAGGACTAGCCGAGGAGAAGAAGAGAGGTCAAGAAGCAAAGCTCCCAGAGGCCGAAGAGAGCCCAAGCTTCGGCTTAATTGCGAGGATTGTAATTTCGCGTCTCGCCTTGGCGCCAGCAATTTGTATCCAGCTGAGAAGAGATGAAGAGAGAAACTGAGAAAGCAACAGAGAAAAAAGGAGAGAAGAGGATCTGCAGCTTCTCGGCCCTAACTTCCTCTGAGTAAGTAGGTAGGTAGGTAAGTCGGTAGCTATAGGACGGTAACAAACAAGATGGTATTAATTGGAGAGAATCTCATCCCGCTATTTATTATGCAAGATAAAGAGACTAAAAAAAAAAAAAAAAAACACCACAAAAATCAAAAAAACACCTGCGTATCGCAAAAGTGAAGTACCAAAATACCGGCGTCACATGCGCTGTGATGACGACTTAAGTAACCGAGCTCTTCGCTAATATTCTCGAGTATATGACCGAGATTTGAACAATGGTTGCCGTTGGTTGTTACCCTCGAGTGTGGCAATTAAATGCAATTATATACGTGGAGTTGATGAATGACGAAAAAGAACAACGAAAAGCTACTGCAGCCTGAAAGGTGCAGAGCTGAAAATATCGCGAGTGTAAACGTAAATGGGAAATTCGAGGGTGCGTTTCGCCTATGGAATCCTTGGCGATATTGTCATCCACCATGGAAGATAGGTACCTATAGCAAATGTTGTATGGGTTCAGTCATGCGAATCACGTCCCTAATACGTGGCTGCGACCGATAGAGACGGTCAATCCCTGACGTGTAGATACCGTTCGAGTTTCTGGATATATTCCTACTCGTATTCCCTCTGCATCTCTTGCATAACTTCAGTGGTTACATATAAGGCTATACATACCCGATATACTATTAACCGCATCCCTACATCCGCCGGTGCAACAAGCCGTAATAATTGGTATGGACGAGGACCGTTTGCAGACTCGACGCCGCTTTAGTC
This sequence comes from Ametastegia equiseti, assembly GCA_963989295.1. NCBI lineage: Eukaryota > Metazoa > Arthropoda > Insecta > Hymenoptera > Tenthredinidae > Ametastegia > Ametastegia equiseti. The sequence goes on along the minus strand of OZ022397.1, from coordinate 15,477,640 downwards.
TACGTGATTCGATCAAGACACTCTATAAAACGTTTACACTATAGCAGCGCACGTGTACGGGGTGAACTTTACCGCAGAAAGTCTGCTGCGCACATCCGGTTATAAAGACACTCATGCAGAGATCAGGAAAGAGACAGTTGGGAAATGAGAGGAAAGCTTTCGTCACAAATGTTGGACACTGCGGATGGTGAGGTGACGATATTTCAGGTAGTAGCATGGAGTCGAGGTGGGAGAAAAAATGAGGCAATGGAGCAAATGGCCCATACGTACGTATCTGAAACGTTAGTGATGGCCAAATGGGAAAGGGGCCAATGGAATGGTCGATAGTTTGCAAAAATTGGGAAGCATGTACCTCACAGCATATATAGAGAAGTAGGAGAAGAAGAAAAATAAGAAGAAGAAGGAGCACGAGCCGAAGATACCATTACAGAAAATTGCTTTCATCGGCTAAAAGGACAAGACGGTCCCAGATGGCCTGTCGCCATTCCTGGGTAAAGAGAAAAAAGAAAGAAAAGAAAGGAAAAAAAAAATATATATATACATATCTTAGTCATTAAATGTAGAAATGGCGTAGCCAGATCCTACTCAAAGTATCCATCATCGTACTTTTCACTAGCTGAGCTCAAACATCCCTGACGCCGACGTCGACGCCAACGCTGAGCTCGGCGCAATCTCGCAAAGGCATGAAATCTCTCGAGCAGTTTTATAACCAAAGTTTCCAGTCTTAACTGATCTGGTAATTATACAAAGTTGGGAATATCTCTCCGCTTTCTTAATCATCTTACTTAGCCTATCTATCGACCTCTGAACTGACGTATAGTCGAATTTCTTTTGGCGACAGTGGGAAGAAGCGAGAATCTTCGTCCCCGACGAGCGAGCAGACTATAGTAACGATGGAAAATTCCAGGGGGATCAGTACTAATCTAATCCCGGGCTTTACTTATCCTGCAATTTCATTCAAAGAGGCAAGATCAGGTTCTTCTTATTTCCAGAATCGACCGTTCTCATCTTTTCTCTTCGGATAATGAGGGAAAGGAGGCCCGAGATTCACTGAGGATTCTGCAAACCAGCTATCGCGAGGGTCACCGTCACTTCCATTTCATGTCAGACTGCACACCTTTTTAATTATCGTTTCACCATCTCCGGTTCACTAAGTTTTCTCTTCTTTTCCGATCGGGGACAAACTCGGAGAGGATTAACCGGAACCTCAGAGCCCGGATATGATCAAAGAATCCTGGTTACGAAACAACTTTCCAGCTACCACCGTCTAGGTACTATAGGTCTGCCTTTGACGATAATGGATATCCCTGATACTACTCGATAATTAAGTACAAATCCGCAGAATCATCAGCCATAAGAAGGTGTGGTTAATTCTGGCGTCAGTGCTAGGCGGCCGTTGGTCTGGACCAACAATGGCGTACAATGGACGAGGGGGTACATTGCAGAGTGGTAGCAGGAAAGAGGCGGAACCCATACTCCAGTTTCCACTGGAAGCCAGACAATAGCAGAACAAGATAATTAACTTCGTCAAAGGGTATAAGCGGATTCAGGTTTTCATTCGGTATGGGTGTCTAGGTTGTGCGAATACCACTCCGTAAATATGCACAAGTATGTATTAACATCAGAAACCCCCCACGAATACACGGAGGGAAATATACAAATATATATATACCTACGTTTATTATTCCAAGAATGAAAGCTGATTTTCCTTATTATGATAAAGCAAGAAAAACGGACCCCTGGGAGTTTCTTGGAAGATATTTTTCGTCAATTATTGGAAAAAGATGGATTGCAATCCCCCAATTAAATTCTTTTGAAGCTCAAACGGACGATCGATTCATACTCTTCTTGTCTCAGTCTTGGACATCGGATGGGATGCGAAATGGTGTGGGTAGCGTCATTGAGGATATTATATTCTTCAGCGCTGAAGCTGCCACGATGGAGATGATGATAATAATAAAGTAGATAGCGTTGCGAGAGGTTTAAGAGTGCGGCCGAGGGGTTTGCGTGCTGCAGGAAGATCGGCGCCGCCATCAGGAGTAGAGAGGAAATAAAACGTAGGAATGAAACGGGACGAGAAGAATAATGGGGATGAAAAAAGGTGAATGGCTTTGCAAGGAGGTTGAGAAAAATAAAGAGAAAGAAACTATAGCAAACGAATACCAGAGACCAAAGGCATTTCCGGGATCAAAGGACAGAAGGATAAAACTCCTGGGGCATATCCTGGAGTTGCAGTTCCTTCCGTCCTCTCGATGGAATCCTTCCATTTTCACATTCTTGTCAGAGTTTCACCGCCAGACAAATACCCCGATACTTTATTTCTTCTTGCCAAAGGGGTTTTCCAACCGACATTTACGTGTCTGTACATGTAATAGCGTCATTAGACTCTTGGGTAATTGCTACAACGGCGAATAATTAATTGCCTTCAACTGATTAATTACTCTATCCAGCGATCGCACCGCCATGAGTTATCTCGACCATTATCACTCGTTCCTACCTCGAGGATAAGCCGGGGCTAATAAGATTGTGTGATATTCTTCGGAGTGGCCATCTCCCGGACAGAAAGATCTGGAAGTAATCCTCAGAGTTTCTGGGCAGATGCGGAGATCCGCAAAGTTCCCCGGTAACCTAATCCGAAAGCAATTCGGAAAGCGTCTATCAGAGAAGGAATCCTTCCCTGAGAGTACCAGGCGGATAGAGTGCAACACCAAATAGCAACTGTTTCGCGGACGATATACCATTCGATTGACTTTGTTCGACATAGTTTCGTCTCTGGACCTAGAAATGTGCCTGTGGTAGTGCCTACGTGAGTCCCATGGGAATGTCGTCAAGCGTCCCGAGGATAGGAGAGGATAGCACAAAACGTACGCAGTGCTCAGTACGTATGTACACACATACGATCAGACATACATGTACGCGTGTCCTATACATATCTATTCCAATAAACTAGGTATACCAACCAACCGTGGGGTTCTCCGTTCGTCTGCCTGTTCAATTGTTTCCTTTGTTAGCGTGCTCTGTGCACGAGAACTTGACGTTGTCTCGAACGTCAGGACCGAACAGTGCAAATGGTTTTACAGCGATTCCATGCGATGCCGCTAAATCAGCAGTTGAGTCACTCGACCGTCTGCAGAATGCTGCATAATGAGCCGAACATGGAACGAAGTGGAACAGAGACACTCGTGGACGTTCAAACGCGTTGATTTGAGGACATGGAAGTCTGCGGGATGTAAGTTCCGGAAGAAATGATATTCTGCAGTTTGTTCAGCGATGAGAGTTTCATCAGCTCAGAAATTACCTCTAACGAAATCCTGTGGAGGCCGCTGATGATCCTCGGGGCGATGGAAAATCTGTTCAAGAAAGTCGCTGACACGGAGGAGTGGAAACGTTCTGGTTTTTGGATTATGGCAAAAGTTGAAATCGTTGGGCGTCAGCAGTTGCAGGTCGAGGGGGTAAAATAAGGAGCGAGTCGATGACGTGGCTGAAGTTACGGAATCGAGGGCATCGGGTCTTTGGAGAAAAACGCTAGCCGTCGTTATCCTGGATCAAGGTATAGTTTAAAGTTGAAGAAAAGCGTCCGTCTAGTACCGAGTTGTTCCTGCCAGTCCCCGGTGAAAATTCCATGAAGGAAAAACTCCTGGTCCCACAGTCTTTCGCAATGGTGACAACGGATTCGAACCAATTTCCTTTATCGTTGAGGCGCTAGTGCCCAACCCCCACAAGCTATTCACTTTTTCCATGGCTGCTTTCAGATGGCTCCTCGATATGGCTTCAATCTCGAGCCTCACTCAGTCACACCTGGGATCTCACATATCGTTTATTTTTGGGGATGGAAAGCCTTCTTCAAGCTCGGTACGGATTTTCACGCGAAAGCCTCCGAGGTCCAAGTAGGTAAGTGGTTAATTTCGGCAAGTGCAAGGATCTGCCCATATGGTACAGAATTGGCACTACCCCGGGTGCCAAATTTCGTTCGGTAATACTGGCCTAGTACAGGGAAATTATTCGCCCAACGTTGGGCCACTGCTGATGACTAGTACTGATAAGTGAACATACATGGGGCTCAGGCGGACGTCAGTTCTGTACTGGGAATACACTGGGCCAATATGGTGCTTCACACCGGCTGGGGATTATTTCGTACCAATTGACGGCACCATAAGTTGGACTGGTGTTAACAACCCAAAATAGTCCCAAAATTAATTTTGACTTGGGCAAAGCTTGGCCCTTGGTAACTGTCAGTATTGGCAGCTATGTCACCAATACCGTGCCAATGCCAAGCCAGTTTGCAATACCTTATACATGGGGTAAAGTATCTTATGTTTCACACTGAAAGTGGACTAGTTGAAGAGGACGTATAGGTAGGCATGGAGCGAAGGGTATGATACGTTGAGCGCTGCGGTGGTCGGAAGGGGTTGGGATTTCGGAGGATGAATGTGGCAATTCTATCCAACTCTGGGGGTATCCTTCGAACCCACCAGCAACAGCCCCGTCTTAACCCGGCACATGGAATTTCACAGCGAGGAGCCTGGGAGGCTCGAGCTGCGTTTCATTGCCGCAAGTGGTTTAGTTAATACGCGCCAATTACGAAGCCACCGAAACCCAATTTATATTAACCCCGCAGACGACGACAGACTACGGAGAGTACACGCTACTTCGTTCGTCTTCATGCGGCAAAGGATCTCCTTCACCGGGTCTCTTCGTATCCTGCAAGATTAGGCAAAAGCTCCGGATCGCGAACACCGATAAACGTTCATCCGCAAGTATTATACATCTACACGTTCTGCTATTGATGAAGTTATTCGAATTTAGCCCGGCACGCGAAGGCCTTGAATAGGTATAAGCGTCCTTCCCGTCCGCACGAGGTTTTCATTGAAGATTCACCTTGTAGCAAGCCGATCCCCCTTTAATCAATCGCGAGGCTTCATCTTCTTTTTCGTACCTGCGGTAAAGGAGATCCCAAAATTCATACAAAGTGGCTGGAAAGAGAGCCGAATGCTTCCCTTAGGAAAGTATACATATAAAACTGCATATAGTTTGACAGAACGAGATCCACCGATTAATGACAAGAGTCCATACGTAAATTTTCTCATTTTAATCGCAATTACCGTAAGTCTCGTCGATCAACTGTAATTCATGTGTCACACAGAAATACCTAGAGAAAGAGACAGGAAGTAATCGCTCCGTAGCCGTGACGGCGAAGCCTAACGCGCACGAGCGCACAGCCGAGGCAAGCTATCCAAGGGATGATATCGGGAATCACGAGTAACTCCTTGGGGGACTCGCGTCTTCCCTTGCAAACTCTACATCCCTGCGGTACGCGTCCCCTATATATACATACAGAGTATGTACACACATTTACCATATACCTATACATACACATATACATCGTCGGATTGATCAATGCGTCGCTATACATCGATACTTCGAATAACCAAACGATATTCTCTTCTCCCCTGATCCAGAACTGTGTATTGGCGGGAGGAGGAGTCAGAGATGAACGAATGCGGTCAAAGAGCACGATACTCGAACTAATTTCACGAAGTGAGCTCGCTTTTTGCGTATATACGTACATATATTTTGCAATTTTCTTTTTGTACGTTTTTTCCATTTCTTTTGATTTTTCTACCCTTTTAGGTCACGTGCTGCAACCCTTTTTCAGAGCTCCACTTCCCCGCTGGGAGACAACCCCTCAGTATTTTTTTGGTCCCTTATCCTTCTCTTTGCTCTGCGGTTGGACAGGCGATTATCGCTAAGTTCTAAAGCGTTAATCGATACACTTTCGGTTATCTCAACAATCGTTCAGGTTTAATTGGATAAGTTGTGAATTATTGTCAGAATTTATAAGATCATGGCTGATACAGGAGGTAGGTAGATATGTATGTATCTACCTACTCCGGTTTATGTGTTGGTGATATACCTTCACCTACATAAGAAAGTTAGATTAGGTCTAAACGGCATTGGGTGACTTGTGACGGTACTTAATACACCTTTATATCCTCATTAACGTCGTGCCTGAAAATCGAGTAGTCCTCAAGATTCGCGAGACCTCATCTACCCCACTGTCTCCTAGTATGCCAAAAATGTTCCAGATTTTTGAGACTGGAAATGATGATAAAAAATCAAGGTACACTGGTTTTCTTCAGTCGTAGGTGATCTCATCATTCTACGAAACACTCAATTCCCAGTTTTTTTTGCAAGTGAAACTGAATTGGTTTACTTTCGTAAAGAAGATGGAGAAGAGAGAAAAAAAAAACGTAGCGAATAGGTACGCGATAATTTTTGCCATCTGGAACCAGGACTCCGAAAAGACTTTTGGAAGCCAAAGTGTACGAGGTACGCGAAGCGTTGAAAGTTGTAATGTAATTTCAAGATTTGGACTTTACGCAGGTCGGGATGCGAGGAGGGAAAAAGCAGAGAGGGAGAGAGAGAGAGAGAGAGAGAGAAAATGGGATAGAAAATGAGAGTGAGAACTGGATGAGAGTTGAGCTGTACAAGTTATAAAAAGTTTGAGTGCTTCTCAGTCTTAAAATATTTTCAGGGTAATTCGGTAAGGGTTGAAGCTACGTGCTCAGGGGTGAGTGGGAGGATATCACGGAGGTTATTATGTTCAGGTTGCTTTCAGAGGCGACAGGCCAAACGACAACCAGAAAGGGTTTAATTGTTCCCTCATCCTTCTCGAGGACTATGTCCTCTTCCTCTCCCCCACATTGCCATTGCCTTCTGTATAGAAATAGACGGTATAATACCCAACGTCTCTAACGCTAACGATCTAATCTTTCCTGCAGCTTGAATAAGGCGGATATCTAACTACCTGCCCTTCGGCTCGCTCCTCTAGGCCAAGATGGGATCGTGGATTAGGTCTAGGCTTAACTCAATAAGCTGCTACTGGTGCTGATGCTCCTGCTGCTAGTCCTGGCTCTGGTCCTGGTCCTGGTCCTGGTTTCACTATTGCTGCTGGTTCAAGGAGCCATACGGTTCACAGCCAGACAAGACGTTGGACTACTAACAGATTGGGTTATCGGTAGTCGTCTACTGCACGGTGTTACGACGTCATTAATTCCAAGGATAACACCCCGCAGAGGGTGGTAACTTCGGTAAACCTAACAACCCCAAATTCCCTGCCTCGAACACACTTGATCAGAGCTTAATCATCTCAACGTCATTATCATAATCTTCTTGTTAGACGATCATCGACTCGAAATATTTCATCTTTACACACCATGAATAATGTACCATGATTTATTTGTATCAAATGTTAGACTCCGAGACGTATGCGGAAAAACGGTAGAAAATGGAGAAATTTACCCCCGGTCTTTCGGTATGGTTGACATTTTCTCAGGTCTTTGAGACGACACTTTCGTATAGGGAATTCGCTACGCGGGTGTATGGATCGAAGGAAACAGAAGGTGGGGCTGAGACGACGCCGGGTCCCATTGTAGGGCTTAAAACGTTTCCTATGCCGCGAGGAAACCCTTAAAGGAGAATTCAGAGATATTCGGATACGGAGATTCGAAGGACTCACCCGCTTCACGAGCTGGTATATCAACGAAAGTTCCTACCTCGCTGGCTGAATTTAATGCTCGAATCGTCACCAGGTCTCACACACTCTAGAGGTGCTGGTGGTTCTAGCTATAGAATAACTCCGTTAAGTTTTATGGCTATTTAGAAACGTTTTCTATAGTCAAAACGACTGTCGGCGCTTTCAGAACAATGTGGAATACGGAAATTGAAAGGGTAAGTGCAGAATTTGAAGGGAATATCGATCGAGAATCGAGATCCTTGGTCTCTAAAACGGGTGAGAAATCTCTGTAAAAATTATACAGCCCAGGGTTTATATTTGAAGACTTTAAAATAAAACAATGAAAGATTCATCCCCTGGCGAGGTCTGATACCCTAGAAATTCTCCAAGAGCTGCCAGCTAGCTGTAGGATATGGGATTCGGAATTACGGGATTACCGGATTCGAGACTTGGGATTTGGCCCAGAGGATCGATTCGATACCCGAACGGATAGGAAAAGACGCGAGAAACGCCTAGTGGATCAGAAAGCGGAAGAACCCACCTGACGTGACAAATTTTCATCACATACAGTCACTACCTACCTACTAGCCGACCTTTAACAGCTTGAAAACTGCACAAATATATACCCAACGCGAATGATTTTTTGCGCCAACTCAAACCGAAAAAGAACCTACTAAATCCGAGCTTCTGCTCAACGAGTGTATACACACACACCTACGTGTATATAGTCTCGGAAAGAGAATTCCAAAATAGCTAAAGCTTTCTTGCGCAATTTCCGGGTATCTCAGAAGTCTCTGGGGTCTGAGGAAAGGCAAGAAAAAGAAGGTAAGCAGAGAGGAAAAAACGAAACTGGCAAAGAGCGATGTAAGCCGGTACTTTAAGGGTGGTTTAGACACATCCCCTGTATTTTATCCGCCCTGGAGAGTAAGAGAGCAAGAGGTTAGGTACGTCGAGACAAATAATATACCGTATTCGGACGTAGGAAGGTGGGAAGGTAGGAAGGTAGCAACCTAGTGGCCAGGCCAAACACCACATCCCAGACTGAAACACATCTAACTTCACCAGATACTGAGAATTTATTCGCGTTGTATTGGCAGCTTTGGATAAATGACCCCATCGGCTATTGGCTTATGGGGGAAACGGGGTCCCTGCAGTGGGCCGAGAGTGAGATGGCCATCGACCACCTACCTGTGTATATGGACATTCCATGTGGATGTCTTCCACGTAAGTATGTAGGCAGGTACACACGTGTGATCGCTTCACATGGGTATAGGTATAACACATCTCTATATCTTCTAGCTATACCTCTTGTATGTATCTATTGTATATATAAAGGTACATAGTCACGGTATTCATTCACCAACCTATGTTAATCCGGGAGAAACTAACTTTTCGATTATGTTAATGGCACGGGGAAGTTTCAAGTTTATATTCATGGCGTAACTGTACGGGGTACAACACTATTCCACCTTCAATGCGTTTACGGGGGATGAAGACAGCTGTACCCCTGGCTACCTACCTACCTACCTACCTACCTACCTACCTTACTAACTCCGAATATCTTGAACCATTTCGCGAATCTACGAGGCAATTGAACTGAGAATAAACTCCACTGTTCTCTAACATCTCCGTGATTTCAACGTTTACTAAGACCAAGCACCATGCCACGTTTCGGGAAATTAAACCTGCTCCAAACGCAATTCATTACTTTCCATCAAAGTTCATTTTGGAACATTCGCTGCGCTCTGGCTGAATCATTGTTCGAGAAATGTGTCATTGTAAGTTTAGTGCAAAACGTCAAATCACACAAATTGTCATAGAAGACATGGTCATGTTACAAAAAATTAAACATTACATTTACCACGTCGTGAAATAAACTTTGATGAAAAGAACAAGTTGATTTTCAAATGCGTCTGATCTTCAAAACCTGTAAAATTACTGCTATGTCTTTTCAAATGCAGAAATTGAATCTGTACATTCTACGGATATGAATTGCAGAATACGTTACAGAGATACAACCGAAGGCAAAATAATGATTCGGTCTTGAACTCTCGATTTTCTTTCCCGTTTAATTTTCTCGCGTAATTTGTATCCTTTCAGGGATGAGTAAAATAATTGTCTGATTCACGATCGAATCCTGCTTCAGAATGTATCAGAAACGTCAGAGAAAGAAATGGTGCGATTATGAAGAAAAACACGGAAGATTGTGGGGTAAATGGAATTGAGATCCTGTAAAGAAAATGCTGAAGGACTAAGGGAAAATACGATTGGTAGCAGTCGGCATTCGGATCCGCCAGTATCAACGATTTACCAGAATTTCCGCACAGGTAAGCCGCGGTGCCCCGCGGACATTCGTGGTACTGGTATTAAATTGATTAGTTTTATCTAGGAAGTGATGTACCAGCATTGCGTTGTTCCTCTTCGTCGACGAGTAGTTTATTTTTATGATTCCACCCTGCAGCTCCATTTAATTATTTATTTATTTTCCTCCTTTCAAATTATCGAATTGCTGACGAAACGGACATATTTAAACGGCAAACCGAGCACATAGCAAAATAATTTCAGCGATAGATTGAATCGATATGAAGTTTATTTGCGAATGAAAATTTAATGAAAATCTGTTTCCTTTTTTTTTTCGTTTCGTTTCCTCTTCAATTAATAAACGAGACAAAGGACGAACGGGATATTCAGGGTCCTTTTACGGTAATTGAAAACTAGCTGAATGCACCATGAAAACTGTCAAGTATTATAAAATAATTCTGCCCGAGGGAGTAAGTTAAAAATTGTCCAATCTTTCAAAAACGTTATACGTCCGTGGTGAATTTGATTTTTATGATCCAATATTCTTTTAATTCGTTTCTAGTCTACGGCTCGAAGGTCTTCGAGGTTTGTATGACTGTTTACCTGCCTTTCTATGGGCGAGGATATCTCACCTTATTTTTATACCCTGTATACCCGCAATTTTAATACGCGATAGAATCGAAGATAGAAAAGAAAAAAGAATAAAGCTTGGCTTCGTAGGCAGGGTATATTGGAGAACGTTATACTGATCTGTATATGACTTTATACGTACAGGGATGTGTATACAATTTATTATCGTTGCACCCCACTCTCGATATACACCTGAACACCGTGAAACGTAAAATTTATAGCTAACGGCACCGTCTCACTTAACTACTCTCAAGGGGGATGAAAAGACCGCGGAAAATGAAGCTTCTCTACCTAGTAGAAAGAAAAACGGGAAAACAAGGAGTACCTATCGATGAAGATACTCGAGAGCTTTTCAAACGGCGACTATATACCACTGCGTGTGGAAAATGGTGAAAATTAAGAAAATTGCTGATAAGCCACTGATGTCCGTTAAATTAAATGATGCATCGTCATATCCGGCAGTGAAATATACAGTTATCATTATGTGGCGAGAGAGATAGACATTCTCCAACTTTATTTACTCCTCTTTTGTTTCTTTGAGAAATTTCATCTCAACGCCGTGCTGCAGTGCCATGGAGGGAAAACTGCTACCCTCGAGCAAGTCTTTATATTTTAACCGAAAATCTCACCACTGGGAACAGTAGAAGTCTTTTGTAGAGAAAAAAAAAAAAAAAAAAACAAACGCTCTCGTCTACGCGGGCTGTCTGGTTCTTCAGCAAAACCTCAATCTTCCCACATTTTCCTTTGACTCTCAACTTTTCGAATTGAATTACCTATTTAAAAACGAGCAAGTACATAGACACGTGCAGTAAGGATTTGATCAAATTTCAAGCTATTCATTCATTTCATGTAATCATCAATGAGAATCAAACATCATGCTACAAAATGAATTCACGATAGCAGCTTTTCGACACGATCTGGAGCCTGGAAAACCCGAGTTGAACCAACGGTTTGCGTAAAATAGTTATGCAGGTGTTTCCAAACTATGTTTCATTTAATAAGTTTGTAAATATATCACCATTTTTCCAACGGATTTGACGTCCTCTTATACGTCTATACATGTATATATATATATGTATGAATGAACGAGATTCCCACATTTTCATTTGTCAGAATTTTACCCGGGTTTTCCGAGTTATTCGAGTAACTGGGTCAGCAAATATTGGAGAACTGGTAGGAATGAAAAAAGCAAAAGGCAAAAGGCAAAAAGCAAAGTAAAAAAAAATACAAATAAAAAATCAACAAAAACAACGAAAAACGATGGAAACTCAAGGGCGAATGGGACAGTGTGCGGAAGAGGATGCGGGATATGCGGTGTAAAGGAAAATCGAATTATAAGAAGAATAGAGAATAGGAAGAAGAAGAAGAAGACAAATGAATGGTGGAAAATATATATACACGTCCGAGGATGATTTCCTAGGTGGTCGTTGATTCAAACCGCAAATGAAACTCATGGACACGTGTGACCCCTGCAGGGTATAGGCGAACTGTAGGACCGTACCACCTACCGCAGGTTCGGAGTTTATATTATTGAGGACAACGAGACCTGGGAGGACTGACTCGGAACAACTTTTCCCTCAGTGTTTCCGAGGCATATTATGTAACCGCGACAACGAGTCCCCGAATTATTAAGGATTATGATTCCTCCGGGATTCATCCTCGCCCGCGGAGTAACTCTCTCCCTCTCCCTCTCCATCTTCCTCTTTCTCTTTCTCTTGCAACTGGGTCACGAAATGAGAGAGAAAATCCCCGCGTAGGTAAAGAGCGGTATGAGATGTGGACCGAGATCATTTTCTCGCGTGTAGTGAGATGATAATAAAAAAAAAAGAAGGGAAGAAAATAAGAAAGGAAAAAAAATCTTAGTAAATAGAAAACAACTGGAAGGAAAAATGTAGGTAGGTCTACCTATTCCCAAGCGAAGGACACAGAGATGTAGGTAAATTATAATGAGAAACGTTGGAACAATGGAAGGGGAAAATATTGAAAAACTGAGAGATGCGAGGAGGAGAAGAAGAAGAGGTCGAAGAACGTAATCAGAAGGTTGGGAGTAACTGGATGCAGGACAAAGAGAAAAACGCGATGGATGCAGCATCTCGGGAATATAAGTATAGAACAAGAAAAAAGGAAAGGCTTGAGAGAAATCCTGGAGGATATTGTGCGGAATTGAGATTGGTTCAGTTAGGGATATCATTCGAGGTCCAAGGAAAAGAGGGACGAAGAAGAAAAATAAGAATAAGAATAAGAAGAAGAGAAGAATAAGAGAAGAAGGACACCCTCCCTGAGGATTGCATTCCCGTCACGCTTTTGGCGCCTTATATCTATAGCCAATCCTCCCATGGCTTGGATAACCTGTTTGCCGTTTCTTTACCAATAAAAATCCAGGAGTAAATCAAGGATTTCTTTCCCCAATTCTGCGGTTTTCTTCGCAGTTCACGGATACCTACCTATACATACACGTATAACCTGGTAGGTATAGAAAGGCGTTAGCAATATCGCAATGGCCCTGTGTGGCAAAACGCTGACTCGACAGGACGGGCAACTAGGTGGTTGTTATTCGAACAACCCACGAGAAAAAAAAAAGAAAGAAAAGAAAAAAAAAATAGACCTAAAGAACGAATTCTATGCCATGGCGATGCCTCCCCTCTGCTCCCTTCTATCGCACTTCTTTGCTTTGCAGGGATGCGGCAAATACCGGAGAACTAAGGTCTTCGTCTTCGTCATATGTCCCAGAAATAATGGCAGAGCACATCTTTTCACCAAGGTGCTAGCGAGGTATAATACCAGGTGTAGGTATATGGTATAATCTAAACCCGTCATAGGAACAACAACCCAAGTATACCAAGCTATTCTTTCAACCCTATGCAGAGAGAGAAAAAAAAGGAAAAAGACCGGGTTTTCCATCGTTTTTTCATTCATTTATTTATTTGTGTGTGTTTGTATGTGTGTGTATGTTATTTCTTTTTTCGTTTTCGTTTCAATTACCAGAGAGCAGAAAATTTCTTGAGCCCTGGACTCTGGGGCAAAGACCAGGATTATTTCTTCGTCGTCTATTTTCTCGTTTCGTTCCGTCTTATTTATTCTCCATGTTTCTTTTTTTGCTTTTTCTTTTTCTTTTTTTTTTTTCTTTTCTTTCTTCATTTACACCAAGCTCCCTGAAACCTTCAGGTATAATATTTTGTAGTAGGTATAAGGTCGGAAAAGAGGTACCCCCAGAGCTTCGATCCTGTACACCAGAAAACCAACCCTGCAGCCACCCGGGATACGATGGGAAGAAGAAAAAAAAACTTATTCCGACACACTACGCCCCCGATATAATCAAAATAGAAACGCAATTTTGCACATTTATGTACACATGTATACATGCGATACATGCACAAGCGCAAAATGTACAAAACTAGGTCCGAGGACTTATATATAGGACTAGACGAATGTAATAGAGATGGAAATTTGATGAAATCTTTGATCGGTCGGTTGCCACGTGAGAAAGTATGGGAATTTTTCTTTTTTTTTTTTCTTCTTTTTTCGATTCGGTTTCCTTCGACTTCCCAGTTTTCCATACGAGTTCAAGTATATGAGAAATTCTTGTTACAGTATTTGGAGGAAATGGAAAAATGACAAGAAAATGAAAAAAAAAAATGTGGAAATTTTTTACGCACTTCAACGGTTTTCTCAAGGGAGAGGGAAAAGCCTGCCTACACAGAGTTTGTTTTTCCTTCGTCCCTATCAAGAACAGAGCAAACGCTTGATCCCAAATCTAATTCAGGTGTTTCTTTTTTTTTTTTTTTTTCTTTCTCTCCTTCACGTATTTTTATTTTTTGTTTTATTTTCGTGTTTTTTATTTCAGCAAGACTAGCGATTTTCAGGCATGCGTGTACCTAACTCCTGCCTCTTGTACTCCGCGTACTTGTCCCACTCTATACTCTGTGTACATACTCACGATGTGTATCAATTTATTTTCCCTCACATTTTCTCCTCCAAAGTCCACTTCGGTCCATCCCGGTTTTACCTCACCTCGCCTTTTCTTCTCCCTTGTGAACCAGCTCTGGATTGGGGACGCGCGTCCCTTGGATGGATCCAATTCGAACGTGACAACACAAAGGCTGGTGCTACGTGCGTTTCTTCTTCTTTTTCTCTCGAGTCCAGGGCTCGAGTATAAATATTAATGCCAAAGGTAGGAGTTGGTGGTGGTAGGTGGTAGGTTGCTAGGTAGCTACCTAGGTACGCGGTGTTTATCTCGGTCAGGGGATATTCTCTCTGAGTTACGCTCAGCAGAGTCCTGCAGGGATGAGAAGAGATTTAAAAAAATTTCAGGGGTCCTGGACCCGGCCATTTTTCACAATTTTCTTCTCGCATATTTAGAGTTTTTTTTCAGTCTCTTATTTTATTTTTATTTTTTGGACTCGGCCACTGGTCCTCCACGTGGAGGATGTCGCCGAGGCATTATTCCCAGCCCTGGGTATATCCGTCGTATAGTGTGGTACCCAATTCGTGCCGGGGGAACTTTGCCCACGTGATACACGTGAAGAGTGTCCTCCATGTCACACGCACGTGCCTCTTATACTCCTGGACGACGAGGCAGCCACATCAAAACCTCTGAATGGCCCTCTGTGTATACTGCAGTAACAGCAGAAGCAGCAGCAACGCAGGGTTTACCAAGAGGAGATGGAGAAAGAGAGAGAAAGAGAGAGAAAGAGAGAGAGAGAGAGAGAACCTACCACTCAGTTTATATGCCACACAGTAAAATATAAGTGTGCACAATACGGAATAGCGCCTTTCAATTTATACTTGAAATTCCCATTCAGTGTTAGGAGATTTTTATCGCATGTTAAAAAGAAGTCATTTCGTTAGAAAGTATGACAGCGGATTGGCTTTTTACAATGCTAGAAGTACGGAGTATACTTGAAGGAAGCTTTTCACAACGGTCGCATATGCATAAGGAGCGGGATTGAATTTCCGAATTTCAAAAACTGCGAAAGGTCAAAATTCCGAATTTTTCTAATACCGACTCGGAGTTTTTTGAGTTCTGAACTTTCGGATCTGTGAGCTGTCTGCATTTTGACCTTTCGGAATTCGCAAGTTTGGAACTCTTAACGATTCCATGAGAAACTCTGAATCGCGTCTCGAATAAATTCGGAATTTTGATGAAATCAATCAAATCAACTTCCACGTATCTATTATGGCGACGAATCGTTAGAAGAATTTCTGAAAGACTCTGCCTTCGGACGCCTCTTGATATCGAAATGTGAAACCGATCGTCTTCGCATAGTATCTCAGAATCACCTTCTGAATTATTTTCGAGGTAAAAAGTCGCACGAAGAATCCGTAAAAGATGCTTTCAGACGCGACCAAACTTCGAAGAATAGAACCTGGCTCTCAAGCATCTCTCGACATCATCCGAAAGATAAAAAATCGTGTGAAAAATCCACGAAATACAATTTCTACGAACATCTCGTGTAATCGGAATGTATTTCATCAGCTCCAAGCATCGGTCATTTTATCAGAATGGAAAGTCGTGAAGATAAATATGCCAAAGATGCTTTCGTACAGCCGTTAATGTCGAAAAATGGGAGCTGTTCCTCACCTTGCAAATTATCTTCGATATCCTTAAAATCGTTGTGAAAAATGTCTGAAAAATTCATGATCGCGATACAAAACTGTATGCATTGAATAGAAAACCCTCAAAACCGTCTCAATTCAAAATGTCTTCAACCCTGGGGCGGGTGTACATAGCCACAAGACGCACGTACGTACATATTTATGTGTAAATTCGGTCTGGAAGCTTTGCGAATTAGGATCCCAACAAAGGATACACTCGGACTTTGGGTCCTGGCATATATGAAAGCTCGGTGTGGCGTCGGACTCGCCAAGCCATTGACAGCCATTCAATGGAAGACACGAGCCGAAAACAACCCCAACAATAACATTCTGTGTGGGTAGATGGCGGATTGTGGATTGCGGATTGCGGATTGTGGATTGTGGACGGAGGATGTGGGGGGTCAAGTTTTGTTATTGGTTCCCAGAGAATTGGTTTCGGTGTTCCGAAGGTATTGGAGCGAAAAATCGAGAGGGATATCTACGTCAGCGACGGATTTACGAAAACTGAGACGACGACGTCCAATTAACGTTTCGACGCGTCGTTCTGCATTTTTTAAACGGCGTCCTTATATTCCGTTGCGGTGCAGCCGTCGATCGAAATTTACGTCGAAGAAGAGATGTGTATCTGGTTGCGAGTATAAAAGGGGAAAAGTGGTTCAATAGAGATTCATCCCATCGCGTTGCTCGCTCGATAGGAATAAACGGTAATTCGCGTTCCACCCTGAAACTCGAAGATAAAAACCCGGCCTACTTTTACTTATCAGTTATCACCTCTGGGCTCCGAGTATAACGTTATATATATATACGGCGTACTCATCTTATCGCTCCAAATCGCCGATCTTAAGTTTTCTTATCAGCAATTCCAACTGGGAGACACATCGGCGGTCATATACAGATCCGAGAAATGAACTTGAACGAAAAAGAAGCAAACTTTTCGTTCAGGATTCGTTTTATTCGTACAGACTCCCGATGTGTGCCAAAGTCCTCGTGAGTTTTGCCCGCTTTTTTCCTACACGCGAATGAAAACAGAACTAAGCAGAAAAGAAAAAGGAAAAAAAGAAATGGTTGGAAAAATTTGCTTCTTATGAAAAATGTCGTTACAAATATTATCTCTCACTCATTTTCCGCGAAGAATTTTCCAGGTCGGCCAAAGACCAACTCCTCTTTTTTTTTCCTCTTTTTCGGTCCCCCGCAGTTGACGGGAGGCTGGAGACACACCGAGAAGCTTTCCGAATTTGCCCAACGTGTTTTTTTTTTCTTTTTTTTTCTTTTTTTTTCATTTCTTCTCGACCCACGCGGCTCCCGGAATGGAAAGAGAAGATGGAAAAGAAGGGAAACGCTGGCGACCAGCGCCCTACTTAATTTAGGTAATTTGTGAGCTTCGCTATTAGTCGTTATACCTTAAAGTATACACAACATCTTACTCGGACGTAAAAACGGCGTTTTGAGGCAAATGAATTTTCCGGCTCGATTTATATGCGCGAGGGAGAGTTTGGAAGAGTTTTTAGGTAGTACAAAGTAAGAGCATGGCAGGGTGAGACTTGAAAATCACAGTTTTTAATCACGCGATACTGTGAAACTTGAATCCGTATAGACTCCGCGTTTTCGTCCGTAACGCTATTACGCCCTCCGTCTCGTCGCTTCGGGGTTTGAGAATTCAATATAATTACTTAATTTCTCGGGTGAAAGGCACTTGACACCCTTCGATAGTTCCATCTCCTTGACTCGGGGGGCCTCGACTATCTCCCGATACAGACGGTCCAATTAAGAGCAGCTATCGATCCACCTTTCCTAATTAGCTATATCGTTCGCCAATAAACGTCGGCTTCGAGAATCCGGAGGAGAGGCTTTCACCTAAGATTTTCCACCTGACGTGCAAAATCCGTTTTTCTGATCATTTTAATCTATAAAACGAAAATTAACGTCCCGTCTTTTCGCAAAAAGCGGGCGAAACGAGAATATGTACCTACTGATTGTAGCTATCGACAAGATGCAATCTATCCAGCCACTTCACAGGCTTGTCCCGGAAGAGAAACTGTTCGTTTGCAACTAAAGTGATAAGTAAGGGCGATTTGAGTACCCGCAATCCGAAGCGGACGCAGTCTACTTTTGAGTTTATATTTTTCCTCGAGTATCATCGCGTGTGATCCGCGTGGTCACGACTGAGCCGATTGCCTCCAGGCCATTGTGGTACGGCAAAGCTCTTTTCATTCATAAAATTGTATCAGCGAGTAAAGCGGGGAGCTTCGACGTGCGACTCAGCGAAACTTTCGATTTTTGCCGAGCTACATTTTTTCGATTCAAAACCCGAATGTGACTGGACTCGAGGGACGCGGTGTCAGTTGTGGGCCCAGGAGGCATGTTCCGGCTTCGATGACGACGGAATTGATTACGAATTCCGATCATTGCGGCAAATCATTATAGGAATTGGCGATTCCGTAACTTCGATTCGATTTTTACCCCAATGCAACTTTCGTTCAAACGAATAATTTCTCATCCGGAACTCCGGACCAATTCCTAAATGGGTTTTCACCTATGAAGCTGCGCACTGTTTAACAAATGGTAGATTTTCATTACACCAGTTGGATTGAAAAAAAACTTATAGCATGCCCATTGATAGCCCTAAGTTCACGGATGGATCCAGGATATTGGATAAAATAGAATGTTCAATAACTATAGTGAATAATCGCAGATTTTTTTTCTTTTGTACACGAATAAATCCAACATTGCATAAATTCAAACGATATTAAAAAAGCTCAGGTCAAATCTTAAACTACTTTGGTGTAGAAAGCCGTGAGTTATGCGAATAGGTGCCTCAGGGTGTGCGCAGACCGGCGAACCCTCAGCAGTAAAAACAGGTGCGAAAGGACATTTTGCTTTTCCTCACGGGAAGAGAAAAAGCCCTAGCAAGGATGTTTTTTTTTTTCCTGTTCGTTTTTTTTTCTCTCTTTTTCCGACCATTTCGGTATATTGACTCTATAAATCCTTATCAGGTTGTCGCAAAGCCGTCATCGGCATTCATTAACTAGCTGCTCGTAATTTTGGCTTTCGCCGCATCTGTTCAACCCTGCAGTTATATTTCCCTTCCCTTCGCCACTATATTCCGCATATAGGTAGGTATAGGTTGTAGAAAAAATGAGTTAGTAGCGGTGATTCACCGTTGAACTTCCACACTATTTGCAGTCATACAGGTAGATATCATATATATATAATATAACCCACACATATCAAACCCTGGGCAGCAACAAACCTCTCTTATATACCTTTACGAACAGAAAGTGAAATATATCTCTCGGGGGTAAAAACGCCACCCGCAGAGAGTAAGAGAGAAAGAATTTTTACCATCATGGCGATCAGTATAGGTATAAGCCCGGCAATGGTAGGCTGTAAATTTCCTGGTGTAATTAATTCAAATTCTACACGGGTGCAAGGGTAGCAAAGGTAATATACTACCTGAAACTGCAACGTACGGGAGCGTTAACAGAAGCCTCTGCGAATCTCGGGCCGTTGCTGTCACCCGATTATTCACTTTTTTTTTTTTTAAATCTCCTATTTTTGTTGTTCCTTTTTTTTCATTCTTCTCAATTTTTTGTTTTTACTACCTCATATATAACGCTGCGCGTACTCGCACGCGGTTTCATTATACCTACGTGCGCAGAAACTTGATATTCTCTCTGCAGGCTTTTTGACCACGAAAAAAAGGGGAGAAAAAAAATGGACAAAAAGCGGATAAAAAAAAAGTAGACAGAGTCAAATGACTGACGCCTCGTCATCAAGCTTTGTTTGCACCAAAGCTTTGGCGAGGTGAAGCATAGAGTTCGGTAGGTCGAATAGCAGGTAACTTGAGCATGTTATGATCCGGAGAGTGGTCCCGCTGCTGATGCTGATGCTGCCTGGATTCGTGGAGGAATCAAAGTTGAGAAATGGTAGGCAAATATCAATTCGTGAAATGAAAAAAGAAAAAATCTATGACGTACGTTTAGCGTTCAATTTCAGGGTTGGTACGGTTTTTGAAATCTAAGATTCCCTCACTTTTCCAGGTATTCCAGCCTCAACATAATGCGTTTCAGGTTATTTAGAAAAATATTCACCACCGAGGAATCACCATTTTCTTAAATAACAATGTATTCAGTATTGGTTGGATGATACAGTCTTGATCATCGCGTACATATAAAAACAATTGCCTTTGAAAATTAGAAAAAATACAAATTGGTTTTCCAATAATTCTATCACAATTCAGGAAGAAAAACAAAACACCATTATTTTTGAAACATCAAATTCCAGTCGCTCCAAGAAAGTTCTCTGATTTTACCCTGTGAAACCAAATTCCATGACTTTCCAAGGTTTTCCAGGTTTCCCAAGTGCGTACCAACCCTGAATTCACTTGATCGAGAAAAAGCAGTAAAATATAAATTTTCCATTCCATACGAAGAAAAGAGGAACTGAGTCACAGTCAGTCAGGATCTTCGAAGTAAAAGTAGCACCGTGACTTTGGATAACCAAAGTATGAAGACCGTCAAAGGTGGATGGGATACACTTATATCTGGGCGAGGAATAAGATCGAGTTGGAAATTCGACCGTTCTTTTTTTTCCGTCTCTCGCGATAGTGGGTTTGATATTTTTTTTTTCTTCCTTTTTACTTTGCTTTTTTACTTTTTCTTTCCATTTTAGGATACGTCATTTTGTTTGATCCCTTATTCCAGTAAGGGGCGCAGGTGTTGGTACCCTACGTATCTGAAGAGTGTATAGTATAAGCGAAAGATCCGACCCTTTGTGATTCTTTTTTCTTCTATGCCAACGTCGCGGGAGAGAGATTTTCTACCTTTCTGTATTTTTTCTCCTTCTTGGTTTTTTCTTTTCTTTCTTTTTTTTTTCAATTTATTTTCAGATACGTCACGATTCTGATGCCCCAGTTTTTGACGGCATGTCCCGACGACGACGAACAAGGGAAGGTTATTTTCGTTTCTCTTCTTGAAAATTCCTGATTTCCATGCGGGAAATGTAAATATCCCTTACACCCAATCTCACGCACTTAGGGTCCCGCTTATTCATCCTCTTTCTCTACTAGGTGTGCAAGTAGCACGTATAGGCACTTCTCGAAAACACCGCCATCCACGCAGGATCAAATCTTTTATACTCGCTAATGGCACCGCCACATCTCACACGTCGATATTGGCAAAAAGTATTGGAAAATTACTAGCTGTACGAATGGAATTGGATTTGCCACTCGTTTACTTTCTCTGTATTTTTCTTTCTTTATACGTATATTTGGAGAGAACCTCGATAAGTGAGATAAGCACGAGAAGAAGACTTAATCCGGAATCGAATCTCTGATTTTGTATTTTCAAAATATCTGACTATACCGGAATGAGGAATGAAATGGAAAAAGAATTAGCGCGTCTTTTTATATACCGTATCGATTAAATCCGGCTCTCTGAGTACCAGAAGCTATTTTATTTTCCGAAGTGAAAGGTTCGCTTGAAATAACCGGATATCTCTGATCGAGGTATCGTGCCGTATACCCTGCATCCCTATTTATTGATGAGAAGTGGCGCTTCGCAAAATAAATCCCCCTTAAGTAGAAAAAGAAAAAAAAAATAATAAGACCGAGAAGAAGAAAAAGAAAAAGAAAAAAGAAAGAGGCGGAGCTGAAGTAAAATGAAGTAATCCGTTGTCCCCGAATTTTTTTCGATTACAAAGAAAGTAGTAGTAAAGAAAAATACGTAGTAAACAGGTGATATCCTATATATACCCAAGGCAAAGTACTTCGGGACGTAAAAAAAAAAATGTGTATAGAGGGAAGAAGAATAAGAATAAGAAGAAGAATAGGATGAAACATCGGTAACTTTATACCGTATATAAAAAAAAAAAAAAAAGAAAAAAACACTGAAATAAAATTTTCAGGTCCTCTGTAAGGGAGGGTCGCCGTCTGTCCAGTCGGTGATTTATTTTTCATGTCAAGGCGTACAGCAAGACCAGACCAGACCGCCCCTTATCTGGGGAGGAAAAGCGCAATTCAATTTGTAGGTACCATTCCTCGAGCTGTGGGTGGTTCGTGCTCGTTGAAAATGCAGGTTACTTTATATATTTCTCTCTCTTTTTAAGGATGGAAAGGAAGACGAGTTACCCGATGCCCGCAAAGAACTTGAAGTAAGATCGTTCTATATACCATAGCACTTGCGCGATATCCAGTGGTTGAGAAAACCGAAAAGTCCTAAGGTCTGACTACGAAAGAGGTTCTATATACTCGAGGTTATCGTGAATTGCGAAAAGTGGCGGCTCCGGAGTTCTTCGAATCGAGAAACTCGATACCCGAACAAAGGAATTTACTTCCAATAGTTCCAGACTTGATTTCTAGAATTGAGAAGAAAACGGCGATCGTAGCGATTCTCAGCAATCATCTCCTCCATTCCACGATCAGAAAGAATAAAGATTTTCAAAACTCTACACGAATTTCGTCATCCTCTATACTACCAAGGAACATCTCGTTGAATATCACCCTCGAATCCTCGAATTTCACCCCCTGACATTTCTCCAATGAAAGAGAGCAAAAGGGCCTCCGATATAATGACCAAATTCGATTAACCAGCAAACCGATAAACAAATCAAAAAGGGGGGGAGTAGGATATCGATTGATCGATACATATGTACCTGTTTACCCTTAACGTCAGCTTTGTTTCGTTCATATGGAACGAGGACTAAGCCCTAGCTGCAGTATGGACCTAAGTGTGTTTAGAACTTGCATTGGCCATGCATCAAAGAGATGCACAACGAAGTCACGTGTTCCTGGACTCAAGTAGTAACTTTCCATGCATGTTTCTCCCTGGCTTAATAATTCGCAAACTCTGGTAAAGTACCAACTCCGGTGTTAATTTTCCCTGAGACTTACGTGTTGGATGGATGGGAATAGCGCCGGTAACGTTAAATAACGTTAAGTATGAAGGGTTGGAAAGTCGTAGGCAAAGGATGTAACTGATTAAATAGGAGAAGGGCTGAAGCAAAATAAAATGAAATGAAATGAAATGAAAAGTGTTTGAGAATCAGCCCTGCGATAATTCGTGACTTTGGGTTTAATTACGAAAGACGACTGGCTCCAAGAAGTATAAGTTGGGCAGCTGGTGCCTCGAATGTCGACTTAACTGGTTCTGATCGCGTTATCATTGTAACGCAAGAAGGAACCCCGCTGCTCCCTTTATACGCCATTAGTAAATCAGTGGTGGTATAAAAACCGAGCAGAGACATATATAATAAGCAGAAAAATCAAGGGGTGAGTCACGGGGCTTGGGATTGATTAATAACCAAGAAAATAATTCCAGAGGAAGAGCCACATAGCCGCAGTATTAGAAAGTCAGAGACGTCCCTATAGCGATGGAGATTCAATGCTCGAAATGAAAAATACTAACGAGGGTAATAAATCAGCATCAAAAAGTCGAATTGGCCCGGAATTGGTGAATACGGAATGACTACGCGGGATGTCGGGAATAATGTTAAGATGATCATTCAGCTGTTTTGGGTAGTAAATTTAACTGTTGGATTCGGCGCCATAGTCATCGCTGCTCTATAAGCCGCCATCTCTCGCTCTTTTGCAATTACATGAAAAGAGGATAAAGGAGTGACGGAGGCGCGTTAAAGGAGGAGATGGAAGCTCGCAAGCTCCTCTCAGACAGCTACTACCTATAGGAGAGATCGATAGTCCTCAGAAATTGAGATTTAGAGAAACGTTCAGACCCGGCCACAAACCCGAGAGTACAGAAAGAACTTGACGAGGGGGTTTTATTACTTATTTATTTATTTATTTATTTATTTATTTATTGTGAGACGTGCCGTGAAACAAAAAAAAATCCGATAATAGGATCCCCTTGAGTGATACAAATGGATGGTAAAACATAACTGACGGAAACCGTTAACGAATATCTGTACAGGGAATAAAACGAGTGAAACATCCTTTCGTGTAGAACTTTTCAGGAATTACCTTTACCTACCTAGGAGCGTTTGATGCTGCCAATAGTTGAACGAAACGTCAGAATTGAAATTGCTCCACGGAGCTGTGTCTGATATTTTTCCTGTGCGAACTCGACAGACTGGCATCTCGTTAAATCTATAACTTATTTGGATACCAGTTGTATTCTTCGAAAGCGAAAATTCCTCAGATTCAGACACAGTAATTTTCTACTCGATTCCAATACTTTTCCAGTTCAGATAAAAAAAAATATTTAAGAGTATCGGAAAATGACGTAAAGCGGCTTCCGGAGATATTGCCAGTATATTACACGACGTCGTTCTCTCGTATAGGTAGGTATTTCATAAAAACCAAGTTCTCCTGACAGGGGATTTTCCAAGATCGGTCAGAATTTTCGGAAGAACGGAAACGTCAGAGGTTGTCGATAAAGTCGATAATATGGTAACGGGCCCGACTTCCATTCACGGGGGGTTCAAAACAGGCAGCTATTTTTCACCCGCTTTCAAATAAATAGCTTGTAAAAAAAAACAACACGGTTATTTTAAGTGAAATATAGAGTATCGTTGATGGGGGGCGGTGAAAAGTTTTTAGGAAAAACAAGTTTACGATGTATAAGTATACATATATATAAATTTACGTTTTGTTTTCTTCTTATTTCTTTCTCCAATGGAGGTAAACGTGGCTGAAATAGCAGGGCGAGGTCGTTATCAGTATAAAATGAAATTATTTGCAAACTGAATGAACGTGCAAATGAATGACACGTATTAATTGGATATTTTTGGTCATGTGATGACGTGTGATGACGTACATACCGAGGGACTGTAAAACTTCTATATATTTGTCTAAATTGGTGTTTCACGAAAGGAGAATAAGACAAGGGTGAAAAGTTTATTTACAGGGATTCTCCTGGCCCTTTGAACGGCGAAAACTTTTGCGAGATCAAAGATGTTTCGTTGGAAACTCCAAACCCTTTTGTAAACCTGAACGTTCAAACACAGGTTTCAACTTGCAAAATCCTTTCCCGTACGCATACCATTAGAGGAGTAGCGAATTAGAGAGAAAATCCTCTTATATACCTAATGTGAACTCAAAATCCTAAGAAGAGGTCTACCGACCTCTTACCAGTATAATGGAAAATAAAATCATCCCAAGTCCCGACTACACATACCTAACAATTGGAGTTCGGTTAATTTAACGATAAAGAAACAATAAGTGTTAATGTTTTCCTTTGCCTTAAACGCCACGCATTTTCTGGCAAGTAAACTGCGTAGGCGAGAATCATAATAAATTTACCCGCTAATGTTGTTTGCCCCTGGAGTGATGAAAAGACGACGAGGGTAGCCCGCGAGAGAACAGTAAGATCGGGTAAAAATGAATAGAAGAAGAGGAAAGAAAAAAAGAGGGAAAAAAAATGGCAAGGTAACAACAACAGCCGAAGAATAAAAGATCAGGAAAAGATGACGAGGATTAAGAATAAGCTGGACCAGAAGAAGGAGAAGGAGAAAAATAAGAGGAAGATGAGGGATGGAGAAAAAGATAAGGGTAAAGAAAGAAAGAAGTTGTTTGAGTAACCGCCCCCGGCGCTAAAAGCATAGGCAAAACACGAAGCCTGCGGTAAAAACAGAGGCAAATATTATTTATGAAAGTATCACGAAGAAAGAAAAAAAAGAGGGTGAAGTGGACGAAGAGTTTGGAAGACCTCTCTAAAAGCCTCATCTCCCTTCCACAATCCCTCATCCTCATTCTCCACATCAACATCAACATCAACAGCAACATCAACAGCAACGTCCACATCCACATCCACCACCTCCTCATCCTCTTGGTAGCTGAGTCATTAATCATGCCAAGCTCGTCACAATCTTCACGCGCCAGTCGAACGAACTCGGGCCAATCCTGTACCCCGCAGTCTTCCTTAAGGGATGAAACACAAGTCGCGGTTTCGCCTAACGCGGATGGGTAGATGAACGTAGATTGAAGGTTGAATAAAGAGGAGGAAAAACAACTCCTGAGATGATATATTCTTTTTTTTTTTTTTTCTTTTCATTCGCACTTGCCACAAAGAGGGACAAACGTTTATATGATCGGCAAGTCTGTACGGAGTCTGGGCCAAAGCCTCTTTTCCTTCTTATATTCTTTTTCAGCTTCTTAGGTTGAATATAATGAAAAGAGTATGAGAAACGAAAAGCAAAGCCTAAGTTCCCCCCCGCGAAGAAGCATAAGTCTGTGATCGATACTTGTTCCTAACGCCGGAAGGTCGTTTCCCAGTTAACTTGGTCCTCCGCCCTTCGAAACTGTCTACCCTAAGCAAACAGACCTGGTGGCTAACCGCAACGTCTAGAGTCAAACAAACGGGTGCAAGAAGATGTCAAAGGCAGATGATTCGTCCGACAAGCAAAAGCCCTGCTTACTCAGCGGCTATTGCTCTCGGATGATCAATCC
This sequence comes from Ametastegia equiseti, assembly GCA_963989295.1. Lineage (NCBI taxonomy): Eukaryota > Metazoa > Arthropoda > Insecta > Hymenoptera > Tenthredinidae > Ametastegia > Ametastegia equiseti. The sequence continues at coordinate 15,451,199 of OZ022397.1, read as the reverse complement.
CATTAAACTTTCTCCTAAGTACCTACAAACCGAACGCTGTAATACACCCAGTAGATGCTTCGAAAAGAAACTCATCACCCCCGAAGAACAGCTGCGTAAGAAAGCAAAAGAAGTAGAATAAGAAGACATGATTCGGACTTCTTCTTATCGTCACAGACTCTCCATCACACTCTCCGACTCCTTGGGATCCAAGAAGATGACAATGTGAATTGAAAGGAGCCGAACTCGTCTCTGCGAGAAGGAAATTCGACGAGCCTCAGAGTTTCGGGTCACTCAGACTCCGGCGCGTGGGTGTTGGCTGATATTCGATTACACTTGATCTAAATACCCTGGGGTCAGGATCAAAGCAAATGTGGTAAGGCGGCGGCGACGACGATCCACCTCTGGCTATGGCAGGTATGGAAAGGGGGATGAGGATGAGGACGAGGATGAGGACGAGGACTGGTCCAGAGAAGTGCTCATGATGGTCTAAAGTGGTTTAGAATATGGTTTCGGATAACACGTGGATATTGCGCCATGGCCTGGGGAGACTCAAGAGTCTAGAGAGGGTCCTGAGAGAGCAGGAGCAGGAGCAGAAGCGGTACCAGGAGCAGGATCAGGATCGGGATCGGTAGGCATGAGAGAATGAGAGAGGGTCACGAGAGGGTCGTGAGAGGGTCGAGATGGTCGCGCAGTGTCACCAGAGTGCACTCAGTATAGGCTCACCGCAACGCGAATCAGCACACACCAACCCGTTCAATTGATTCCCATGAGAAATGGGGCGCTGCAAGGTGGGGGTGGTGGTGGGGTCACCCTCACCTCTATACCCGTCTCTAATTTACCTCCGAACCCCGATAGATCACTCCAAAAACGAACACTCGAACCCTCTCGTTCGCCACCAGCTCCTGAGGTGAGGCGAGGTGACAATCCACTAATTTCGTACCCACCCATAGTTATTTATCGCGGGTGATCGAACCCAACCCAACCCATTCCAACAATAGAAGAGAGAAAAAAAAAGGGTCATGACCAACGAGCCTGATTATTTCGAACTAATTTAATGCCTCTTCATGCCACGTCGTTCGGTTTGAAATCCACAAGCTGGACTTTCAACTCGTCCGTTAAACGTGCAATTTTTTGGTGAACGTTCATTCGAAGCAAGTCCAGAAATCTCTCTTGCAATTGCTGCTAGCAGATTGCAGTGCACTTTCTGGCGAACCGATTTATCGAGAATTTTTCACCGAAGTGCCAGTCTCTAGGTGCCTTTCAATTCAATGTCAGCATCCGTCGTCTGGCGTGAATTGCACTAGTCGTCGTTTATATCACTTTACAGCTCTCTCCGGGGCTTTATCGAGTTACAAGTAACTCGCTCGTCACACCCTTCCAAAGTATTTAATATACGATTCCAGAATTCATCCAAAGATTCCTCTTGGAAATCGTAACGATTCTAACCTTCATATACTCCTTTCCAAATCAAACCGACAACTGTGAAAGCCATAGGTGCGATTTATACCCAAATTTCCGTAGCATGAACCGTCGCGTTTATTAGTTCGGGATAAGATCCAACTTACTCGGTGGCCTCTGGCCAGCCTGAGGAAGTGATTAGTTAAGCGACTAGACCATAAAGCTCGGCTTAGCTCGAGGCCGAGATTAACGGTTGAGACCAGCATCCCAGCATGAGGAACATTCTCTTGAATATACCCGTCAATCCCGCATCGGTGTTGGCGGTTATTGTAGTATATACCTATAGAGAAGCGAGTAGTGATGTTGCCGACAGTTTCAATTAGATCGGGTTCCCGTCGCGATAATCATTAACGACGCCTCAGACGATGTACCAGACAGGCGATCTATGGCACGTAGGTGCAAAAGTGCTTTCGGCAGACTGAGAAGACCATCTAACTAGTAGGTACAGAAGTAGGTACAGTAGGTAATGTGCATCATAGGAATAACCCCGAGGCATTAACTAAAAAGCTAATATTTTAGACGGTTTGAAATGTTGGTTAATTTCATTTTGAGTTGAATCTCGGCCATCAGCCATAGACGTTGGCGCTGCTGTTTGATATATACGAGTGAACGGGTAAGTCAGGGTGAGGATTTTCGGTCTACAGTCGCGAGTAAGTTTAATCGGATATCGCGAAGTTTAATTACGTGAGCTGGAGCTTAACCCGTTTGTCTTATACCTAGAATAAAGACGTCCGCTCCGAATCTCAGTTTACTTATAGAGGCTTGAGGAAAATTTGTAACTAGAAACCATTCCCCCTATATATTTCTCTCTCTCTTTTTCTTTCTCTCAGATTTCAACGTTTATTACACGTAGGGTGTAACTTTGATCCCATGCCCCGAGTGTAATAATACAGCACGACGTTTCCCATTGGCTAATGACAATTTTCTCCCTATATAGTATAGTACCAAATAACGTCAGAGGTGTTATTAATTAAGATTGCCAAGTTTGCGTAACAAGGATGGTATCAATTAACGTTCTACCGGGTTTATCAGTCCAGGGTGAAACGGCGACTTGGCCACTAATTAACGATAAACGTAGGTATAGATACGTGTCACAGGTCTACCATAGCAAGGCCCTATCCACCACACGATATAGAAACTAATTTCCAAGCTGCAAAGGGAGCCTGAAGCGGATGCAGACAAAGCCGATATATAGTCAGGGAGGTAATTTTATATTATCAGTGTGTCGCTATCGCTGTTTATGTACCAAGGACTTCATCATTGCCTTTCAATTTCCATAAGGATAATGGACCCTCTATTACCCAACCTAAACCTGAACTAACCCTTTGCTCTTTCGACCCTGCAGACCGATTCAGACCCCCACACACGATATCGCGGCTGGGGTTATCCTGGGAAGGATACCTGGGAAAATGAATGATGAACTGTATAGTAACGGTAACAAATGATCCTCCATGTTTCCCGTTGATAGCCAAATGTGTTATACCGATCCGTGTAGGTACCATTTGGAAATTTCAAATCAAGGTTTCATAGTCGATGTAGTTACCGTTGTGATACCTTATAGCTCTGCAGCCAGTGTAAAACGGGGGAATGAATGCTCGAGGGGATTTGATAACCCAATATTTTGCGGTTTACGAAGTAGAATAATTACGACAGCAAACAAATTTGTAAAATGAAATTCCAATTCGAATGTACAAACGTTCCAAACGGGTATCGAATACCGTTTGTTGTGCGGTTCGCTGAAAATTTGCGAATATGTAGTTTTCAAGCCTATGTATATGGGCGTCTACATATGCTTTCATGTATATGTGATATATATACCCTCGGGTAAATAGATGGTGAAATATATATAGTTGATTACTGGGGCTCTGCACCGCCAGCAGCATCAGCAGCATCAGCAGCACCAGCATCATCGTTGGCGAGTGGGATCGTTTGATTATCGGAGTTTGTTCATTCCTGTAGGGATACATATGGATCATCGGTTGTGCGAAAATCCGGGTGCTTTCAAGGGGTGCTAGGTATATACGGGATGATTTGATACCCACGTGCCACGATAGGTATACATATATATTCATACACATAGGAAGTGTAACATACACATATATACACACATACATATATATGTATACGCCTTGGCAAACAAAAAGCGCGGAACATTGAACTTCCGGTTTCAGGACTGGGGCGAGGCGAGGCACGGCAAGGCGAGGTAGTCCTAAATTGAGAAACTCGTAGAACCAACAAAGGGTCCTGGACGATTCCGGTCTGGTCCACCGAAGCATATCCCACTTTCGTATTTTCGGGGAAAACGTATATAATAAAATTAAATAAAAGCTCCCGCAGCCGGCGGCCCGTTTGCTTGCGTGGGTTCAACTCGGGCGCAAGTTTACCGGAAGTTCAGTTCTTTTTCTCTCTCTTACTCCCTTTCTATCTTTCCGTTTTTCTTCTAGCTGTGTCTGTGTCTCCGGGACACCGACAACGAGGGATAAATAGCTAGGTCAACCAATTCAGGTTCACTCGTAACCCGAGAGCAACTGCAACTGCAACTGCAACTGCTACTGCTACTGCAACTGCAGAGAAAAAGCCGGAGGTCGAACGATGCATTTCCTTGGAACGAGAAGCTTCCGTAGAAAAGTTTCAACGCCGTCGAATAAATAAGTCACGCTCAAGTCCGAGACAGATATACATATACATACGTACGGTATATATACATAAATCCATATACATATACATAGACATCCATTTGGATATGTAAAGAGTGGTTTGGGTAAGTGGAGGAGCCAAAAAGAGGGTGAAAAGCATAAGGAATAGAGCGCGAGGAACCGCAGAAATGAATTTTGAAAAAAAAAGTCATCGATCTGCGCCATCCGCATATATATGTAGCGGATTATACACACAAATGTACCATATGTAAGAGTATATATTCGAGAGAATGCGAATATAAAATTGCGGAAGAAATCAGCCTGTCTCGGGTCTTCCCATATATGGGAATGAAAGACGTTTGACAGGCAGACGCACGTCTCGGTTGGAGAATTCGCAATTTTTTATTTGTGAAAGTTGAAAAAAAGAAGAATAAGAATAAAAATAAAAAGACCATGACAAACCAAAGAAAGTCTATCGTAGCTTGAAAATCACCCGACAATCTACACGTGTTTCCGGCAACCCGACGAGGGGGCACCGAGGTGTTCTAATCGTGAGCCACAGCGTGCAGAATTGAGCTTCACAAAGCCAAGATTACAACAGGTGTGCGACGACCTGCGTGAATAGCTTCGGATGTACCTAGATGTATTATTAAAAGCTTTACAGCTCCTCCAGAAATTCATACGTTGGTGTAATATCGGTGTGAATAATCCGGGGGGTACAATGAAACTGGGGAGGAGAAAAGAAAGGAAAAAAAAAAAAAAAAAAATGGTGAAAAATGGTAAATAAAAAATAATGATTGCGTGACTCGTGTCTGTGGATCAAAGCCTGAACGATTTTATAATGGAATGAAATGCGGTAAATTTGAACAAGCTATGTAAATATAATCCTATTTATTTTACTCGAAAGTAATTGGCTTGAAACCGTTGAGTCATTAATTTTAATGGGTCTAAGTTTCAGCGTGAACAAAGTGAAGAAAAAAAAAATTTTTTAATAATAATAATAATAATAAAATAACCTGTTCAAAGTCGCGAATGAACCTCAGAATAACACCATCAATATTCATTCACGAAAACGAAATAATTCAAAAGATGAACAAAAATTTTGTCAACTCTGGACTGCCCTCGACTTTCTAGCACATTTCATATTTTCACTCTCTCCGGGGTTATAAATCCTAATAAGAAGCGACAATTTTTCACTGTCAAGAATCGATCTATGGCTGCGCAAAGTTTCTAATATTTTTTTCAAAACACCCAGCTTATCGGTCGAAATTGGCTAAAATTGGTTTCAACAAGAAACTGAGATTTAGATTTCATCCCCTACGTGATGAGATGTAAAAATCCATTCGTTTGGACCAATAGGATGAACCCAAGCAGATCAGATCAGAGTCGGGAGCTTTCGCTCTAGCTTTAGCTAATGCTGCTGTAGGTTGATATAGGTAGGGGTATTATATATTCTGTAGTATATACTTTCCCCCGAAATAGCAGCTCACAACCTCTTTGTAATATCCCTCTGATATTTTGACGGAGGTAGCTGGTGGGTTGGTGGGTTGGTAGGTCGGTAGGTACGAGTATATATTACGCGGAGCTTTAGCCTCAGCTTCTCTCAAAGTAGCACCGAGGCAAGCGAGCAAGCAAGCAAGCAAGCAAGGCAAGCGAACGAGCAGGCAAGCAAGTAAGCAATCCTCACATAGCCAAAGGACTGGTGTTCTACTGGTAACAGGAATAAATACCTGAATAGAGAGAGAGATCAAGTTAGAGAGAGAGAGAGAGAGAGAGAGAGAGAGAGATAGGAGAAAGTGCGAGCTTAAAATAACACCTGTGTTTCATCTAGTGCCTATAAGCTTACCGAGAAAGCTTTGAGAAATACAAGACACTGTATAATGCCTTCCATGGTGTCGCCAGTCAGGCAAAAAGTCCCAGTTAGATGGCGTCCCTTTCGACCAAAGGCCGAGCAAAGGCTAGCTTGAACAAACGCGTTCTGAGATCTAGACGCTGCTGCCAGAGCCGAGGGCAGCGGACCGGCACTCATCAACCGTTCAAGGGAGTCCATTGCTTCGCTTCACTTAACGTGGATCACCACACTGCGAGGTCTGGACCACCTTTGGCCTCCGGGTCTTGTGAGTTCCTACGGTTTTGAACCCAAGACCAAAACCGAGTATCAGGATATGAACCGAGTTCGCGACCCGGGTCACGACGAGAGCAGAAACGACAGGGTTGCTCCACCTGCGCCCCGAACCCGAGTCCGAGTCCCACGTGCAGCCACGTTACCCGTCATAAATCCTTTGGAGAAAAAAAATTCCACAGCTTATCTTTGTATCCGGAATGAGTCACTGACCGAGGATCACTACCACTCGCGATCAGATATCAAACAACAAGCTAACAAGACATGGTGTCTCTTGACCGACGTTGCTTTTCTCCCTTGAGACGATTTCCACGATGTCGATGATGATGATGATGATGATGATGGTCTATTTTTCCACCCTCAGAGAGACCTCGGCACGAGGTTTACTCGCCATCCGGTCTGGTGGTAGAAATCGAGGCATAGTAGAGCCGTGTATTCCGGGTTTGAGTTGAATCAGAGCCAACGGAGATCCTTCCACCCTGGCATGCACGGTTTTAACAAGGAATATGAAACCCAGCTGCTCCCTAGTGTGAGGATCTCTATTCGTGGCAGAATGTCGGTGTACTTTGAAGCTTCTGCGATATCGTGTAGACCCTGGGCGATTGAGGTGTTGTCTGGGAGGCAGATGAGGAGGTGGATTGTGCTGTGCTACTATGTGGCTCAGGCACTGGTGGTGTCGCGTATCGTATTATCAAGTCGCACATTCCGTAGCAGAAGAAACAGATACCCAGTATCATAAGCGTATCCATGTCTCGAGGGAACGAGATTTAAAGGAAACGGGAATAGGAATAAGAATAGGAAAAGGAAAAAGAGGAATGCGTTAATCCAAGTCTTGAAGGACCCGGATTCGAAAGGGTTTTCTAGCTACGATGGACAGAAAGGGAGAGAATCGGCAAGGGAGCAAGTGTTGAGTGAATGAGAGAGGAAATTTAGACCCAGAGATACAGCAGAATCCCCTTTTCTACAAGAACCGTCGTCCTTGGCGATGGGATATTATCCTTCGTCCCAGTTTCGGGTATATGAACGACGAGGTATCCCACCCAGCTGTCACCAAAAAGTGTCACTGCACGGAGTCATAGTATAAACTGATAATCCACGAGGGTAGAGAAGCAACTTCTCTTGACAGATTTTACGGGAATAGAACGTAGAGTTTCCTCGATGAAGAAGTTTAACGACACTGTGCAGAGATTATCAGAGAAAAAGAGAAATAGTTGAAACTGAACACTGAACTTTATAGATAGGAAGAAAAAAGTGACCACCGTCCCCGTACGTGGACAGAATTGAACGAAATTTCAACACTGAGAATTTCGGTCTCACTCGTCACTGCCGAGTATTGAAGAACCACTGGAGATCTAATCATCAAATAACACCACAAACGGGATCACATAATTCGCGAGTATCCCACGTGCCTGGGGGGTTTGGAAAAAATGGGGCTGACAGAAAAAAAAAATCAGGAAACCACTGGCGTATATCGCACCCTCTTTTTGGGGCGAGTGAAAGAGGAGGGATATCCTGGGTAAATTCTCTTTTGGATTTATTTTTTTAAGGGGGATTTTTTTTGGTAAATTATAATTGCTTGGCTTTCTAAGCAGTGGATAAACCCGGAGATTTGTCAACTACTGGAATTCTGATTATATTTCAATTGGCACGTCGATGTATATAAATTCACGGTGAATTAGAAGATATCCCGTACGACATATGCGATCTATTTAGAAATTTGGTAAACTGTCGTCCCTAGCTCACCACGACGCTCAGCGTATGACTACACCATGGTCGCTCGACGGCTGGGTGCCCGATTTGGGGCGGGAGGATTCAGGCAAGCTGGGCGACGGCGCGGCCCGCGGCGTCGCCACCCTCAACCCTCAACCCTCAACCCTCAACCCGCACAACCCGCAACCCTCCGACCTCACCCCCGACTCCTCTTCAACCCCTCGTCCTTCTGCTTCTCAGCGCTATAGTACCGAGTGGTCGGATACACCGCAGCGGTGTACTATTTTCGCGTTGTTTTTTCTCAAATGACAAACAAAAAAATCATTGGCAAAATCAAAAATGGGCAAATACGAGTTCCCTGTTATTGTTCGATCGATTGATTTTTTTATTCCGTCATTTCTAACACTACCAGGGTTTAGTCTAGTTCCCCTGGTCAATTTGCGTTTCGTTTACTTATACCGCGAAGGATTTCTACGGGGGGGGGGGGGGGGGGGGGGGGGGGGGGATGATCAGGAGACAGGGAAGGGAAATATATATACCTAAAGAAGGAAGGAAGAAAAAAAAAGAAAAAAAAAAAAAAAAAGAAGCACGTCTAGATTTGAAATTCCAAACTTTTGCTTTGATTGGAAACTGTGTGTATACACCTCCATACCGGAGAGGAAAAAAGTGGCTATACGCTATAGTAGGTACAGGGGATCGTTATTTTCTGTCCTCTTGAGGAAAAAATTTAAAAATAAAGGACAAATCTAAAATAACCGATGTGCGGAGAGGTGAAATTAAGTCTGTGAAATGAGCCTTCGTGTAACAAGAAAAATGAACAAAATGAAAAACTCTAAGTATAAAATCGAAACACTCGCAATACCAAAGTGTCTACAGAGTTCTGGCTTCTAAATTTCAGGCGTTCTCTGAGATTTCCAGGAATATTTTTATGAAAATCAAGACTTCTCAAAAGTATGCCACGATGTAACTACAGAATTTCCAGGATCAAATTTAAGTGTTCTTTCACCCAAATCAATTATAGACATGTTATTTGACTTTTCACTTATTAATAGAGGACGTATTGCATAATATAATTAGAGATCACTATTTCAGCAAGTATCGAAAATACAGATATTAATTATAGGATTAAATATCATACTAGAAGATACTAGAAGATAAAGAGAAAATTCTTGAGTTGTAAAAAAATCAAGGATTTCGAAAAAACTCCAGGCTGATCCCAGGATTTTCAGGATTTTCAGGATCTGTACAGACATTCTGAATATCTACTCTGCGCTAATCGGCGGTAACATAGATCAGAAGTAAGACTAACGCGAAGATGGTATAAGACGGGAAAACCTGCAGGTTATAGTAAAGATGTAATTTCACCGTCAGTAACGAAGCGGGGATGAAAATTGACTAGCAACTTCTGTCTTGGCAGTATAGGCATTATCGTTCTCACGCATAGGCTCCGTCGCTGAAGGTGCCCCCATTATTTCTGATAATTTGACGTCGATTCGCTCGTCGCAGAACCGGGACATGTCTCGTTTGTAACAGAGACCTGGGATTCCTAGAGACGCTACCACGTCAGGAAAGACGCGATTTCCAACGTCAAAAATCAACGTATTTTTATGCGAAAAAAATTATAAATCAAAGAGAAGAATCGCAACGATCGATGAAAATATGTACAACGTGATTTTCTTACCCCAGGCGTAGCTATAGCAAAAAATGAGGAGGCTGCAGGGTATCAAAATCGAACTTGATGGGATTTATTTCGGGGTGAAAAGCCAATTAAATGGAGTCCGATGAGCGATTTTCCTATTCTCTTGAATGAGAGTAAAGATATTCGCGAGTAAGGTATTTGATCAGGCGTTGCTAATTGTTATAGTGACGATTTAATTACGTCTCTACCTATAGAGTTGAGAATAAATTCCTTTCTCTCTTTGATCGCGAGTCTGTGATAGATAGCTTATTTCTTCTTTTGCATTCCATTTGGAAACCGGGTATACGAGCTACTCCGCATTATAATAAGAGAAAATTTTTTCGATTTTCAGTAGGTATGTACGTTGTACGTATACATACACAAGGCACGCCTCTCTATTCCGTCGAGATTGTTAGCAAGTAAAATAATTTCGCTATTGACTTTCCTTTGTAAATTTCGTATCAACTGTCCAACGCAAACACCGGCTGCGGGCAAAGCGTCAGATTAAATACGTATACCTACCACCAGCCCCTTTCCCCATTTTGTGGTAATTGCGAGGGAAACAAGAGTTCAGCAAATAATTAGATCAAAGGACTGATTATCAACATCGCGGTGGTCACGCGGGGTACGAATCAAACTTCTGTGAATCAACATCATCTCAATTAGTAGGTATACCTATAGAACTACGTCGATGTAGGAAAAATACTGTACCTAAGTAGAAACGCAGTTGGTGGTAGAAAATAAAAAAATACAAAATACAAAATAATGAAAAAAAGTGCAGAGTGCTCTTCAAACATCGGTGAAACTTTAATTGAACAATGCAAATGCGAAGTTTACGAGGCGTCAAGCTTTCCAGAATTTCACCGTCCATAAAATCCTAGATTATACATAAACTGGCCTAGAACTATAATTATCCCAAAATTACGATCCTTGAAAATCGGGCGACAGAGACGATGAGCTTTTCTCTCCGTAGGGCAGAATAGGGAAAATTAAATACTACTTTGGTAATTTTTTTCAAAGCGTAGGATTGCCCGAATTTTGAAAATTCCAACGGTATACGATTTGGGATCATCACTGTTTAGAATACTCTAAGAATTCCTATTCTAAAAATTTTCAAAATTCATCCAATAATTTCTCAAACGAGCAGATAATTCGGCTGGCTACGTTCAGCCAAACCGATAACTTTCCATCTGGATTTTTTCATCTCAAAACCGTAAGTTTGTAGTAAAAAAATATCGTATTCTGACAAACCAAAAAACTACCAAACAGACAAATTTCAAAATCAAATCAGCCCTGAGTCGCGAAATCAACATTGACCTAGCCAAAAATCATTTGTGCAGCAGGTGTTTTCGGATGAACTGACTACTGCAGTGACGTAAAACGAATAAAATAATACCGAGGGGGTATTTTTCGATTGAAAGAAGGGAAAGAGGAGGTAGATTTTTGGTTCCGAGCTAAAGTCCAAATGCGGTTACGTATTTGAATAATGAATCAATTAATTTTCTGACACGATACGGAAGGGGTGCGGACCGCAAAACTAATTCATAAAATGAGGTCAGGGAGTCTCTGACCAATCAGTTTTGCACGAAGATCCAATGGCGGGCTGAATCTACGTATATAATACATATATATGTACGTGTTGTATCCGACCTGGTGCTACAGTGGCAACGCGAGAGAACGTTCACCAAGGGCGACCGCAGGCAGGCAGGCTCGAATATTCAGTACTACACCCCCGCAGCTTCTAACTATTGATATATTCTGACATTTACGACTTTACCGCAACTTTACGTAATCTATTGGCATACTTGGTATTGTGAATTATGCCGTCACTAAATCCGCCTTGTCCGATCAGGAAAAATCTTGCCTACGCTTATTGCGTTGGAAAGAAAAAAGGGCAAGCTATAGCTGTCCAATTCTTTACTTGGAAATCAATTTTTAGACCAAAAGGATTCTAGACTGAAAGTTTAGTCTCCTTTCTTTAATTTGGCAAAGATCTAGGGTTAATAATTCTTGTTGCTTTTCGTCTATCTATTTGCCTACTTCCTTTAATTTGATTTTTTTTCTTTTTGTGTTCCTTTTTTTCCAACTCCTCCTTTTTCGTCCTTTTTCTTTATCCGTGAATCAGATTAAACGTCCGAGGAGGGAAACCGAGTCCCGAGGTGAATCCTGATCGTCTGATAGATCCGTGCATTTGGTTAAGGCCGTGAATTGCATAGCAAATGGGATTTCATTAGCTGAATCTTACCCTCTCGGTTCGTGACGCGTATAGACTGAAACCATCTGGGGATGATGCCGAGGCTGGAATATCGCATGCCCTGGTACCCTGTACAGGGAGGAAAAGGGAACGAGGGAATACACACTTTGCCGGGGTCCAGCCTTCATGTATATTGTATGGACCCCGACGACATAGACTCACCGAAGAGATTTTCCATTTCAATTTAAATTCAGTAATTTAAGTTAGCCGAGACAAGTTCGACGACGACGCAAGGCTAGTATATGAATATCTAGGAACTTCCGTCAGCCCCATACGTTAGCTGCTACGGGGAATAACTTTTTATACGAGAAGGTAGGTATAAACTTATTCGCATGCGGCAATGTCAAGCTTACGTGTTAAAAGTATCAAGAGAAGACGAAGAAGTGAGAGAAAAAATTAAGTATACGTAAGTTTCGGATTTCTTTCGAGATAAAAAATTCTCTGCGCAAAGTCAGATGATTACTACGTATACCTACGTCAAATCCATGAATTCAAATGAGGAAAAAAGAAGCTGCGTTTGAAGGACGAGATATGAAATTTTTGGAATACCGGAAGCCAACTTGATTGACTTTTTGGACCGGACATTTGAAACTCAGCTAGACCCTGAGGCAATGGTTGTCGGGCTTTTGACCGGTCAATAGATGCCGCGGTCGTTTATAGTTCGAAACTGTTTCGGATATACCGCGTCAGCGACCGCGGTTTGCGGTTCTCGGCTGCTGCAGGACGACCAAAGTTTCACTTCCGTCCAAAGCCCGACGTGCCATAGTATTAAGCTGCAGATGTGTCAAATTTCTAGAGAATCTGTACGGCCATGGGTATCAGGACTCGCGAATAACGGAATGTCACCAATAGCATTGAAAAAAATTTGCAAACCTCGAAGAAATTGGAAAACAAAAATATAAATAAATAGAAAATTTACGATTTGCCTCGATACGTGAATTACGTAAATAATCGAAAACTTTTTCGAGATTTAAATCCTCGGAGCTTTTCCTATCCAAGTCTTTAAATTCAATGATTTATCAGTTCTTCTGAGAGCCGAAGGACCTTAAGCTCGTTGCTCCAGCTCCTCGGGCTGCTGCAGCAACCGAAGAAGAAGAAGATTACCGCAAATGGTATAGGTAGGTGGGATAGGTACTATAGCTATATACGAACGCGAAATTCCAACTTCGGAAATAGCCGGTCGTTTCAACGTTTAAGAAATGGAATTGGGAGCATTGCACTGATATCTGTGTAGGTGTAACGTTCTCTGTACGTGTAAATTGTGTCCCGTCCTTTCTTCTTCCGGTCTTGCCCCCCGTGCAGTAGCCATTTTCTGTCTACCGGAGCTACAAAATTATCTCTAAACTTTTTGTCACATACAAATATATATATATATATATATATACACAGACATGTAATTATATTTACAAGTGGGTCAAACCGCAGTTATATACTGCGTGTCCAATGGCATACGGACGTAAGGGCAAAGAAAAACCGATTTCATTTCAATGCCCAAAGGGCAGGACATTTAATTTGCATTCGCTGTAAAAATGGAAAAAGAACAACGTACTGATCGATCAGAATCAAGAAATTGAGAGGTAAAAGTAATATAGGTCACTTTTTTTACATTCCGTCTTTTTACAACTGTCAAAGATCGTGTTTACCAAATTTTTCTTTTTCAATATCAACAAAAATGGTCGGTACAACGTTTCTGGGTGGAATAACATAAATTTGCAATTCAAATTCGACCATGCCTGACGTGATAATTAGAAAATGAACAAGAAAATGAATTATCGACACGATAATACTGTACGTTTTTGATTAGGGAGAATTATCACGTGGAAAATTATGCCAATTTGAATCAAAAGTGTGTATGTATAGATAGGAGTATGCTAATTCTTTAGGTTTTAATAAAGAGGGTACAAGAAATTCAAATCGAATCATTTTCCGACGATTTATCCCCGCACCTCCTGCAGCCTAAAGCGGATAATTGAAATCGATCGATCGATTCTGGGGGGAATTTGCGCCAACCGGCGTATCTCTGAATTAATAAAAAAAAAAATCGCAAATATTCGCGAATACGAGACTGAGAACTGTGCCAATTTGGAAAATTGGAGTAAGATATCGCGTCGAGGTCGCGTGCCACGATCCTGTCTCTAACTGCAGTATAGTATAACTAGTTTGCCCTAATTAGTTCCGTCCTGGGTATTTCCTGCTGATTAATTTCATGTACTTACATCCGATAATTTGAGTCTTGACTTATGACTCCGGTAAACATTATAAAAGAAAGCGGTAAGAATCGGAAAGGACTGAAGTTCAAAAATGTAATCGTGAATGGAAATGAAGAACCAAAACAGTAAATAATCCAATCGAATACATCGGTCAATTGATTCTTTTCAAGCGGGTAATGTGAAAATGAACAAGAAGAAAAAAACAGACATCTTTATCCTTTCGTTTGAATGAATGTAAAGGATAGGGATGTTGAACTTTGTAAAAAGAGAGAGAAAGAGAAAGAAAAAAACCCTCACGTTGAAGAAAATAGTTCGAATAATGGAATACATTCGTCGAGAAGTCGAAGTCGAAGTCGAAGTCGTTCCTTTCTTTCTTTATTCTTTTCTTCGATAGTCCCGGGAACACAAAGGGACGCGTCGATAAGATTTAAGATGCGGTAATGCCGTAGACTTTACCCCCGTGGTAACGAATGGTTAATCGATATATGACGAAGAGAATAGATACGGGGATTTTAGTGAGTGAAATAACCCCAAAGTCTGTCTGCATCACTCCGAATAATAAAAATAAATAAATTTAGAAAATTCATCAATAAATTAACGGAATACTTACCATTTCCTTTCCACACCCATGTGACCGAGAAAGTTAACAATTCTGAAGGTGAGATTATACGTACCTGAAACAAAACGAAAAGAAAATATTGTGAAAAATGATCGTTTTTAAATTTGCAGGTCTGGACCAGTGCAAAATTACAATTCTTTTGGTCGAACTTGAAGATTCATTTTCAAGAAACGTCCGAATAATCTCAAATAGTGTCGAACTAATTCTGGATGGTGAAGAATCAACAAACTAGCATCAGATATAGTGTCAAATTGACAAATTAAGACGATGTGGTACAAGTCGCTTCGTACCTAACCTAGTTAACATAGCAAATATGATTTTGACTGGAATTCAATTAGTTTTTTCCAAACGGTAAAATGATCAGCCACTTTCTGCCGTAGCAAAGCAATAATTTCCTGAGTTTCATTTCGGTAGATTTTATAGTTTGGAAGAAATTACAAATCGCGTTTTCCAGGTGACGGAAATTAGTAATGACGGAATTCCGTAGCACCTTAACCTCAAATAGTGTCAAGTTAACGGCAAGTTGCATTCTACGGTAATCCAGGACGAAAATCTTTCAGAATTTAGGATATAAGTTGAGAATAAGTACAAATAAAAAATGAAAAACAAACAGGGGAGCTAGAAATAAGACGATGAAGAGGGAATAGAAGGAGGGCAAAGAGGTAAAATGTAACACAAAGAAGGATGAAGCATTCGGATGTCGAGTGTAAATAGAAAGCAAGGGACCTCGGGGCATTTCTGAAGTTGATAGCGAAAAAGGTTAATGCTGGGAAAACTCATAAAGCACTAAACAAAAGGGTGAATCTTTTAATCCTCTTTGATAGCCGCTACTCTCACGTTCGTGGGTACAACTTTTACTTTTTCACCTTTGTTTTTTACCCGAGATTTAATCTTTCTCCTCTCTCCAGATGTATTATACCGAGCTTCTTCACTCACTTGGCTGTCTTCGTAGTCACCCTGCTCCTCCTGTCAGCCGATACCCTAAATTCAAACCTCACCACACCATCGACCCAACCCTCTTTTTTATGCTAATCATATGTGATACGTATATATGAATTAAATCTCGCCAGTTCAACCGAATCTCATTTTCACAGCCAAAAAGTATTCTACTACACAAATTTCGTGAAAATTTCAATCAAACTACCAATAAACTGGAGAAAAAATCGATGGATACGATTTTTGGCCGTGAACAAATGGCAAAGAATCAATAGAAAGTGAAGAAACCACAGCTTTCGATTTCCAAAATTTTTCATATTCGAATTGTATCCAAGAAATGGAGTTGATTTGCCTCGCTAAATTTGATTGATTCTTGAATTCCGTTGGATCGAGGAATACGGATATATTTCTTCAATCAATGGTGCACAGGTGAATGTATATGGGACGCTAGTATAACACGGCTCGTGTACCTCGACCCAAGAATGAGTAACAACCAGATTTCCAGGTAGCGTTTAGCAGGCAGCGCGTTGTGTTATGTGGTACGTGGAAATACGGGGAACAATTTTGTCGCATATTTCGTCTGTTAGAGAGGAGGAATCCATGCGCGTTTATATTGAACAGAGAAATTCTATACATAATATGGGAGCGATGGGATTCCATATCCAACCGCTTGAATAACCAGCGAAGAATTTGTCCCTCCGTTTACAGCTCCACAATTCCAACGTGGCTCCAACCAGCCAGACAATATCGGCTTAAATTTTCAAATACGGATTAGAAAATCCTATGTTTGCGAATATATCTACCCTCTCCTACAGGATTTGCTACATCATTAATCACCGCCGCGGTGTGGATCATCAAATTTTGCATACCTAACGATGGTCCAGATCCGTTAGAATTTATCCAAACGCAGTATAGAATAAATCGATACATTTTGGAGCACTTACTGCACAAATTTTGGCACACCTTTCATTGGCTGGACGAAGAGTTTTCCAGGTGAGAATTTTTCGGAAGACGTGGGGTCATGAATTGAGTAGAGAAAATTGAATGGGAAGATCATTGTCAAGGAAGATGGGGTGGATTTTACAAAAATTCAAAGTCTCTTTGTCTCCGGTTTGAAGAAAAAAAACCCGCAAGGGCCAGAGATAGAATTTTCCGATTTTCCGCGTTTGATTTTAGCGACTGTCTGTATTCCGGAGTAAATTTTGTCACCTAGAAAAGTATATAGTCGAATCTGTGCAACGGTGTGCTCGAATGTAGGTAGAGACGATCGTAGACAATTCATTGGAATGAATTTCGATGGTGCGAAGGAATCGATCGATTTGGGGCTGCGTTCGATTCCTCGAAACCGGGAAATACTGTGGAACAACCAAGAAAATGCGTAGCTCCATATAGTCTCAAGCCTCTCGAGCTATATAACCGATCCCTTTTAAATTCCAAACACCACATTTACCGCGTGCACGCGGGTAAGCGGTGAACGGTAAGCGGTAAACGGTAAATGGTCGCTTTTCGGTTTATCTGGTTTCACGTGGGGTGGTTTGGTCCTCTCGTTCGGCTATGGTACGTGACCCCAGTAGCACCCATGTGACGTAGGAAACAAGATTTACGGTCGTACGTGAATTAACGCGGTTTTTTTTTCTTTTTTTTTTTTTTTTGGTTTTTGTTTCTGTTGGTTTGTTTGTTGGTTTTTCTCCATCTCACCCCTTTCCCTTTGGTTTATTTTTTGTCATTGTTATCATTGTTATTTATTTATTTTTTTTAATTCTTCTTGGGGCGAGAATGGCAAAAAATATTTATATCTATATCCACATACCTACCCTATATACCAACCCGCTACTAAGCCCGCGGACTTTGTAACACCCCCGATGATGAAATTGGTGTTGAGTGAGTGAAGTATATAGAGGCTAAAGTACCTACTGCCGCCCTTTTGCGTACATAGGTAGGTATACATACATATATGTATAATGTATATATATGCGTATGTGTAGGTATAATAAAGGGTGCAGTAGCAGGCAGTCGGGGTTCAAAATTCAACCTCAAACGTGGCGGGGTAGGTTTTACCTACCAGAGAGGGGAGGGATAAAATAAATGAACTTTTTCATCAAATTGAAATGCAAATTTTTATTTATAGCGACTGAGGTAAAATGAACAAACAAACTTCTCTCCACGCGGGGCTGCAGTAGGTAGATAGATAGGTAGCCATGTCTATCTACATATATGGAAAAATAAAAATAATCAAAAGAATCTGAAAAGAAGTATATGGGGAATTCCAGCCCAACCTGGACAGCTTTTGACCCTCACCCCTCTCGATTTTTTTCATTTTTTTTTCTGATATTCGGTAGACTGAAAGGAGTGCTTGTGATTTATTTCAAATTTTTATCTCAATCCGTTTTCGATTTACATATTTTTGAAAATTCGCAATTCCCGATGATCGTCCAACGTTTAAACGCCTGTATCTCTGAATCTATCAGTCGGATTACAAAATGTGAGCATATGAAATTCATCGGAAAGAAGTGTACTTTTCGAAAAAAATATTTCTGGATAATTGTGCCTCGTCCTTCATAGTGAAATCTTCGTTTAAACATGAAAAATCGATTTTTCTCAAAGTATGACATAATTCAAAATTTTCAAAAAATTCTCAAAAATACTTCGAGAAAAGACAAAATTTTTGAGCTATGGCTGATCGTGGGCCTCGGCTGCTTTCTATTTTTAACAGAATTTTAATCGATTATTTTGAATTTTTTTTTCAAATTTTTGATAGAATTTTAATTGATTCAATTTAAAATTTATTTTGAAAGATAATGAAAATTGAGAAAAAATTGAGAAATCAATTTTCAACAGGATTTTGATTAATTTAATTAAATTTGTTTTTCAATTTTCAATAGAATTTTAATTAATTCAATTAAAATTTCGATTAAAATTCTGTTAAAAATAGAAAGCAGCCGAGGCCCACGATCAGCCATAGCTCAAAAATTTTGTCTTTTCTCGAAGTATTTTTGAGAATTTTTTGAAAATTTTGAATTATGTCATACTTTGAGAAAAATCGATTTTTCATGTTTAAACGAAGATTTCACTATGAAGGACGAGGCACAATTATCCAGAAATATTTTTTTCGAAAAGTACACTTCTTTCCGATGAATTTCATATGCTCACATTTTGTAATCCGACTGATAGATTCAGAGATACAGGCGTTTAAACGTTGGACGATCATCGGGAATTGCGAATTTTCAAAAATATGTAAATCGAAAACGGATTGAGATAAAAATTTGAAATAAATCACAAGCACTCCTTTCAGTCTACCGAATATCAGAAAAAAAAATGAAAAAAATCGAGAGGGGTGAGGGTCAAAAGCTGTCCAGGTTGGGCTGGAATTCCCCATATAGAAGAATATAATATATGCATATAGATACTCGTTTGCCTATTATTTTTCCAACGTTGAAATGAAGCTAGAGAGAGAAAAAAAAAAAGTCTAATGGCTACTGCGCAGATAACTATACTGTTTTTATACCGCCAGATCTTGCATGTTATAATACATTCCTCCCACGATAAAGTAAACGATTAAAAACTTCCCTAAAGACTGTATACAGCGCATTATCCAAAGCTTAGGGAAAATTGTTGATGAAGTGGAGGTAAATGTACAGAGCAAGTCGAGTCAAGTCAAGTCAAGTCAAGACATAAGGGAAGGCAAGGCGTACTTAAATAAGTAATCATGTTGTTCGAGAAGGAGGAAGTTCTTTCTCTTTTGGCAGTGTCTTAGTCTTTGGCAGTGCAAAACTTTCCATGGTGTATATAAAAGCGAAGGTTAACCTCGAGACATCCGGAAGTAACGGTACGAAAAAAAAGAAGAAAGGAAGAGAAAAAAAAAGAAGAAAGGAAGAGAAAAAAAAAGAAGAAAGGAAGAGAAAAAAAACGCTTCAAAAACGGGAATAAAAAAAAAAAAACTGGAAAAAAAAGGAGAATAAAATTACTGCTGTTCGTGCTCGAGGAAACCGTCACAAAAGAAAAGTTAAATTGAAATATCCTGTCTGTCATCCAACGACTTTCGCCCAAGAAGTGCTTTCAGTCCGTTTTTTCCATCCTTTCAAATGGAAGGGATGAGAAAAGAAAACGGGAAAGAGAGAAATAAAAAATTAAAAATTAAAAATTAAAAACAAAACACCAAGAGAGGACTAATTGTAAGAGAAAATCGCGCGAACGGATTAGCTGGACGTGCTAAAAGTGTTCAGTTAAAAAGCCACAAAAGTTTTATACGTTTTTTATACGGTTTTATGTATTAACTCTATTTTTACGTGTTTTGTAAATCCTTTCTTCTAGTTATGCGTGATGAACGAAATGTACATCGATTTGATTCCGATTATTGCAGATAGAAATACATACTGTAGAATATGTACAACAAGACATGTGAATACATAGAGAGCGAAATGTAAATCGAGATGTGAAAAAATTATAAAAACCGTATCCACTAGCGAAACAGATCAATTAAATCGCGATTCATCAAAGCGAGATGAATATTCACCAGCCCGACGAACATCCATAAATTTTCGCGAGGGTTGTCCGCCGGGTAAAATCGCATGCATCGGGGATACATATTTGTATAAATATATATGATATGCACGTACGAATGTTCGTGCATTGGTACGATTTTAATGGAGCTGTTTGCAGTTTTGGTTATTTTTTTTTCTATTTTATATTCATGGTATATAGTTTTTCTTCCGCATCTTTGATTTCACCGTATTTCTCAATGAAAAAAAAAAAGAAGAGAGAGAAAAACCTCAGCAAACGAGCTTCTTGATTTTCTATAGAACCTGAATAAAATTAAACCGGAATCCCCATTAGATATACCCTCCGTGAATTTTTTAAAGACAGAAAAAAAAAGAGGGAAGACCAAATAAATGAAAGAATCGCGATGGAATCTTTTGCATTTTTCATGTCGCGATCATTACATCCTACGATTCTTTATTTACCTCTCGCTCGCTCGTTCTATCAAATACTTTTTATCCATTTTTCTACAAAAAATAAAGAAAGAAAGAAAGAAAGAAATAATGGGACTATAGCACAGTTGATCTTAAAACATTTCCGCGAAAGCCAAATAATCCAACATATTCAAGAGGAGATTCTGAGATTGCTGCAGTTCCATAAAACGTACCTATAAAAGCTCTTGTGTCTCTCTATCTCTTTCTCTCTTTCTCGGAGCTTTGCAAACTATAATTTTTCTGTTGCTCGCGGGGGTAAAGGTATAAGGTACACAATACCCAGAAACTTGGAAATATCCCATGCATATGAATATGCGAAATGACTTTGTGGAGCTACCCAGCTAACCCCCTGAGAAAGTATGGAGAGGGAAGGAAGCTAAGGGGGATGTAGCTGATGATAGAGAAGAGAGAGAGAGAGAGAGAGAATAGTGGGAGGATCTCTGGTGCATAAATTTTCGCGGAATGGAACTGTCTTGGATTGTTCCGAATTTCGAATGCTTTCCAGATGCTGCTCGCTCGCACTCCCCCCCTCACGAGCACATATAGTACGTCGTACATACTACATAGTCACCAAAAAGAGAGGGGGGTGGCTTTTCCCGCGCTTTCAAACCCCATTTGCCCAGACCACGTTACCCATTTCATTCCTCCTCCTCCTCCTCGCAAATCTAACCCCACGCATGACAACAAAGGATGTGTCTAAATTTCTTGCTGAACAAATTTTCCTTTTGCAAATTATTTCCTTTTTCACACGCATATGTATATGTAGCGAACAAGGATTTCGAAGACTCGCGTGACTAGAACCAGAAAGTCGTAAGCTCCAAAAACGATTTGTTTTTTCTGCAAATATGTCCAAAAAGTTTTATATTGCATTAAATAGATTTTGCTACTGAACAAACGAGAAATTTTCTTTTTTTTTTTGGCGCTTACGACCTTTTGCTTTTAGTCACACGATAATTTTGACACTTCCGCTTTAGTTAAGTATCATGCGATTCCTGGATTTTGAAACTATGCTAGAAAATGGCTGAAACTTTGGTGGAGTAAGTATGTTGGCCTCTTTCTGGGAATTCGCCTATATCGGATCTATAATTTCCCACGAGAAAACCGTAAGGTAGAGTAGGTATAGGTAAAGCAACCAACCAACCAACCAACCAACCAACCAACCAACCAACCTACATCATTTATGTTTAAATATCGCAAGCCGTTCCTGTTCCTGTCCCTGTTCCTCCCTAGCTTGGATGGTTGGTGAAAGCTCTAGCATCGTGATATTAGTATTACCGAGATCACCGCGTAGAGCTCTACTATACCTTGCAAGCTGTGCACAATATTTATTCTAGAAAGGCCACAGAGCCCTCAGGGTTTGGTCGTCATAATAAGACCGCTATTTAAGCAACCCCGCCGCCGGAGGGTTTGCATATGTATAGCTTACTACCTACGTCCATAGAGGGATGGATGCTGGATGGTGGATGGTGGATGTTGGGGATGAAGAGCCAGAGGAATAGGTACTACGCTTTTAGCAAGAATTTTCTTCGCCTATCCTCATACTACCCCTTCTTGGGAGGGTAAAAGTAAAGTAGGTAGGTCTTCTGATGGGGATGCAATATAAGAAGATAGGGTGGCTGCAGTCTTAGGGGTTTTCAAATCCCTCAAAGCTTCTTGCAAGACTCCCAAGCAGATTTTAAAAAAAGTATTGTGCACAGAGTACCTACAGAATTGAAAAAAGAAAAAGGCAAAGCGTTTGTTCAGAATCGGGAAAATTCTTAAATTTGGTAGATTCCGAGGGGGTGAAAAAAAAAAATTCGAGGCCGATTTGAGAATTTCCAGGGACCGTTTAGACACCCCCTGTCAGGTGAATTGAAGCGGAGGTTAAGAGAAGAGGATAGAGAAAGAAAGCGAGGAGTAAAGAGGGGATGAAAATAAGGGAGAATTGTCTAAATGGTCGTTCGCACCGCGGGATGTTAACTTTAATCGCTAAACCCTTTTGGTAAAAGTGAGAGAGAATCATTGGGAATCGTGGAGGTAGGTAGGTTGGCGTTACGAAGAGCGTAATGGCCGGTCGTTAAATCGGGTTTTAAAATCGGCAAGTCTATTTGCACGGTTAACGACATTCATCCCTCCCCTTCTGAAATTTCCCACTGCCATTTTCCCATCTTTCTCTTTCTCTTTCTCTTCCTCATCGTTTGTGTAATTCTCAAGTGAAATTATTCCGCATTCTTCAATCTTCGATCGCTCATTACTCCCGAACTAGTCAAATTAGATTGAAGCTTGCAAAAGAGAAAAAGAGAGATCTATATTATAGGGATGAAGAGAGTTTTTTTTTCTGCATTTGCCACTCGAGATCTTGTACTTTATATATTATACAAAAGTATAACGAGGACGTTGAGCAAGTAGAACTGTTTTATTCTGAAATTGAATGACGGCTCCTTGAGCTCCGGTGCTCTTCTAGAAAATACCTCGGCGTGATGTTTATTGAATGGTTATTTAAATCAACCTGAAATTATTCCGTCCTTTCTCATTGCAGTCTACGCGTCGTATACGATTTACATAACGAGGACAAATAATCTCTCTCACCTTTCATTATTACATAAATAAATACACGTACATATACATGGGCACGTCCACCATTAAAAAAAAGTCTAATTCGAAACAAAACTTGCGGAGAATGTCGAGGAACAACGATTTTATTCGATTCAAATATAAACATCAGTTTTCCTCCCCCACGAGGTAAAGACGAAATGAATTCGAACGTGAAAATCCATCTGGTCAAAGTTGAAAAATTGATCAACTTGTTTTTTTTTTTGTTTTCTCTTGAGGCTTTAAAACTTGGGGGGTTTTTACAATTTCGTGAACACTGTAAGATGTGAAGATCACACAGACGTATCAATATTTCAATCCCTATATGTATATTGTTCATGATTATCCGTAAAATGAGGGATTATTGCCAAACGAGCCACTCGACACGTGCCTATGTAGGTATATATAATAAAAGTTGTATACTGTATATGTATACATAGATTGCCGTATGTACCAACTTGCCAACGTATGCATATTGTTACAGAAAAGTTTTGCGAGTGGGAAAGTGACACGAGATTCATCCGAGGTGGATGGAAGGTGGTTTGTGTATGCAGAGGGGTAGGTAGGTGGGTAGGTGGGAAGGCAGTGGTGAGTTTTGCTTGAATTTTATAACCGAGGAAAGTGCCTACTTTCTTAACGTTGTTAGGTCCTCTCAAAGTCCCCGAGAGAGATCTAAAGGACTCTGGAATAACGTCGGAAAGTAATGCATGCGCTACTATGTTAATTACAATCACCCAACCCGTAGCAGCGAGTTAATCGCGTTTAGCTAGAGTACTTTGCCAAATTAGAATCACGGGGGTTGTTGGGATTTACCTAAAGATTCTCTGGACTCGGGCACCAAGTGAATTCTAAATCAGCTCTTCACGACACACGAAAACCCACTCAATTAAACGTACGTCTTCATTTTCATCACCGGCTGTTCTAATTAGGACAAAAAAAAAAAAATCTGTTTTAGTGGGAAAAAACCGGACGAGGTTTTTCATCAAATATTCTTCCTCATTTTTTATTCCAAATAAATAGTAATTCGTATCTGCGCTTATTGTCGGAAGCGAAAACGGACTTATAGCAAAATAAATACCTCCCCGCACGATCCTGCAGGAAGAAGTCCTTGAAGTATAGAAAGTTTCAGTCGAACCTGCAGGCCAATTGAACAATTTTATGGGACATTTTACCGGCAAGAGGTAGAACTCGCGAGGGGTTTGGATAACATATAAAGTCGCGTTCATAGTTGGGTTGGAAGTTTGAACGTAGCCCGGTCCTCTGACCGTAACGGGGATCCTGGCAGGTCCAGCTGGACGAACGAACGTACTGGTCTCTCCTGGGTACTCCTGGGTTCTCCTGTCCCTTTCCAGCTCTGCGAAAGGGCCTCGTTTCTCTTTTCCCATCGTCCCTTTGGTGGGTCCCTTCGCGTCCCTTAGCCCGAAGCTTTTTCCGAGCGACTCTCGTTCAGCCGTCAGTGACACCAACTCATTTAAAACTCAGGGGACGTGCCTTTAATTGAAAAAGTTTACGCCTTTTATTGGTTCCCCGTCGGCGTTAGTTTCTAATTGAAAATTACGCGACAGACTGCGCGAATGCAAATCCACCTCCTTTGCCGTCTTTGACAACCCCGCGGATCATTCATCCTCTTTTCGTTTTCATCCAGAACACATGTACCTCACGAATCAGCCCAGACCAGATGAGGTCGACATTTGGTTTTTTTTTTTTTTTTTTTCTCAATTCTTATTCTTCTTTTTCACGTTTTCAAAGCTTGTCAAAGAAAATGTCAATCAATTTGAGGGAACCAATACAGCTTGGATTTGGGAATTGAATCTAGCCAAGAAATCATTTATATTTCACCTAAGTTCATTTCACAGCAAGAAAAATAATGTGCATTCCCAAAAACTGTGTCGTAAGGATTTCGGAGCAGCATAATTGGTGCGATTAACATACTCGAGGGCTAATTTTGTTCAGAAATAAAATTGTCAGCATGTGAACGAAGGAATTTTTTAATGTTTTTTTTTCCCCCCAAGCTATTTGCAAATTAGTGGCCCAGATTTTGAAAACTTTGGATAATTGGCTGCAAGTTTGCAGACAGTCAATTTTTTTTTCAGATTCCTTTGTTCACGTGATGATGAGGATTTTCGTTCGGAACAAAATGAGTCCTTAACGACCTTAATCGGACCAACAGTACTCCAAAATCCTTAAGATACGAGATTTCAGAAGAGAACATCTTTTTTTTATGCGAAATGAACTTATGGTGAAAAATAAATGAATTCTGGACTAGTTTAAATTTGTGAAAGCGAGCTGTACCGTACGGTCCCTTTAAGTAGGACGTCAATAGACACTCACAATTGGTGACACACTATTTGTTACTATACATATCATCGACTATGATTTGACAATCGACATTTTGCGCACTGTGCGAGGATTGGATATTTCCAGTGAATAAAAATGGTAAAAAAATGGTAAAAAAACATTCTTTCTAAATGACGTCGGAGTACTTTTTAACGAAAAATCAATTCTCTTCAATACCTGCGAGAAACTATCGATTTTGCTGAAGCGGAGAAAACCGAAATGTGCGAAGGGTGGATCTGCGTAGCCTAATTGATATCAGTAAAGCGATAAATAGTGTGTAAAAGTCTTACTTGGCGAGACGTAAGGGAGTTTGGGTTAGGTATTCCCTTAAGAGAATGAAAAATAGCTTTGAAAGTGAAAAGTAAATGCTGCAACAATAGGTAGGGGTATAAGATATAGGAGATGAATTCCTAGGCGTCCTTCCGTGAGGCGAAGTCACGAATGGAGTTAGTTTCGGAAGAGAGAGAGATAAAGTGGTTCGCGAGGCAATTTCTGTTGTCCTGGGACATGGAGCTCGAGTGTTTCGTTGAAGGATCCAAGTCTTCGAGGATCCCGGGCCCTGGCCCAAGTCTTGGCCGCATACGATGTTTCCTGCATCCATGGACGATGGCGACGAAGACACCGGAGCTTCCATATTAGGTTACGTCTTGTAGACGGGGCGACGGGAAGACGGGTAACAAAACTTGAGAAAATAAGTCGCGTGGCGCGCGCGTGACCAAGAAAAAAGGGAAAAATAACAGGGTTAGAATCGTCGAGGGTGTATAATACGTGAGAGCTAAGGAAAGAATGTGCACCGGGGCAAAATTCCCTGAAGGAAGGAAACACCCCGGCAAACGAAAGACGCCCACCGGATCAACTTAACGCTAGCCTATTAAGGGTTGCTAACTGGGAACGATCACGCGATCCGTAATGCCTTTTAAATTTCACACTTTTTTCTTATTCGACTTTTTCTTCTTCTTCTTCTTCTTCTTCTTCTTCTTCTTCTTCTTCTTCTTCTCTAACCCCGTTATTCATTCATTCATTTAGCATCAGCTTCAATTCATCCCAAAGTTCAAATTAACCAGAACAAATTTTTCCGTTCCTCTACTTCTGTTTATGTAAATTCGCGACTCCAGCCTCGATAGAGATACAAAGAAATTGAAAAGCAGCTTATTGCTAAACTATGCATGCAAATGAACGTAACTCGAGATAACAAGATGAAATAACGATACGTTGAGAAAGAAACAAAAAATAAATCTAGAACGAAGAAAGAGGATAAAAGTATAAGAGAAAAAAAAAAAAGGAGGAAGAAAAGAGAAATTCTGATATGTTTTATTTTTGAAAAAGCTCTTGGGGCCAATATCCAATGGCCTGCAGACAGTCGTCGCGTCGTGGAAGCGTATCGAGATGAGAATCGAATGGAGCACCTTTTCCGACACCCGATCCGTCAGTTACAGATATAGAGATGAGGATAAATTACAGTCTTAAGGATCTACGAGAGGCAGAGAAGGAAGATATACGCGAATCATGACGGAGGGAGTATAGAAGAGGGTGAAAAAGCAGTATAGAAGAAGAGAAGAAGTCAAAGAGGGGGAAAAAAAAAAGATTAGGAATTTATCGAAGTAAGAAAACAAATACCAGTGATGAGATAAGATGAGAAAAGAACAAGAACAAGAAGAAGAAAAAGAAGAAGAAGAAAAAAAAAGGAAACATGTAGAAGAGAAAAAACAAACGAATGGTAAAGAACGAGCTTTTTTCCCCTTTTACTCCTTTTCATCCCCTCCGCCCGTCATATATAAGCCGACGTTTTTCCTTTCGAGTCCTTTTCCCAAACCCAGGCGGTAAAACTAAACTTTACCCAGGTGCTGGACACAAAGAAGGCGCGAAATCGAAAGAGCGTTATCGTCCAGACTGGACACGACCGAGTTTCATCCCTTGCCAAGATACGGTCGACGCTGAGGATACCAGAGGGACCTTAGACTGGACACACTCTCCCAATCACACACCCTGACGCTCCTGTCGTATAAAGAACTTGTCAAGGGGTTGTTTCCTCTTTTTCAAAACCCAACGCCGGATCAAAGGATGACCCACCCTCGCCCAGGTCCTTGGCATTGGAAACCATACCCAATGAATTCGCACAAGACGCCATTCACCTCAATTTATAATCAGAATTTTCCTAGTTTTCGAGTTCCCCATTTGTTTGAAAAAAAAATGAAACGTAGTCCAAAATTTCACAGCACCGATTGTCCGATTCGACTTTTCCAGAGCACAGAAAATTGGGAAATTCTCAATAGTGAATTAGTGAAAATGGAATATTGAATTTCCGAAAAAATAGGAAATTGAATATTCAAGACTATGTTTAATTAGCCAGGCTGCAAATTTATCTCAAAAAACGTTTCTGATTGAGAGATTTTTTTCGGTGAGAATACCTAGTCGGAATTTGTTGGGTGGGCGAGTATAAGTGGAACGCGATGTTCGATCGATCTCGAGGATTGATTTGATATCCGGGAAGTAAATCCCAGGATAATTGTTGTCAGTAATAAACGTATCTCTGCAGCAGTAGGAGGAAATTTCATTGGGGTTTATTTCATTAATTGGAAGTTTGATTAGCCGGTGAGATTGGTATGTACGAAGCGAGGTATAAGGATATATACCTACCCTGGTTTTCTGCAGAATGAAGGTGAAATTCATCCGAATAGGGAATTCAAGTAAGAGAGAAGAGTACCCACATACCTACTCTCGTCGTTGCTTTAACTGTACGCGATACAGTAAATTCCCTAAATGTAGACAATCTGTCCGCCTATAACAAACGTTTCGAATGTAAAGGCAGCAATTCACTTTCCCTTCAACGACTAGGCACCCTCGATGCGTGTTTCGGGAACATTTTACGCCGCTGTTCGAACTGAATCACCTATTCCTACATAGGTAGGTATATATTTGATTTTATATTCTATCCTTTCTTAAATTTTTTATCTCTTCCACCATTTTCATTCGTATCACCGGAAATTTACCACCACTGTATGATATTATGATTATTCTATTAATTATCATTATTTCTGGTAATCTGCATCCTCTACCTTAATTTCACACACCCCTTTGTCTACCAACGACCTATAATTGAAAGGAGGTATAGGGATTTGAATCAACGAGGTAATGAGAATCGGAATTGAAAAAAGGGCCATAAAGAATGAAACCAAACAATAAATGAAAAAATAAAATAAAATAAAGAAAACTGCGAGAAGAGGAGAATGAAAAACGAACTGCACAGTTTTGTCTTAAGCTATATGAAGAATGGGGAGGGCAAAAGCTTGGGTAGGGTACTGGGTGACTGATTAATCCTGATTCTAAATCTAATTTCATATTTTAATTGAACGAGGATTAAGTGAATGTGAAGAAAGTTGAATGAAATGGAATTCCATATTGTTTTTCCTCGATTTTTGTTCATTCAAGGTCTGTAGGTATAGTGATTTTTACAATAAAGATTGGAAATGAAAAAGAAAAAAAGAAAAGAAAAGAAAAGAGGAGAGAAATTTACTCTCAAGATTTACCTATACTTTCCACATCGCTACCAGTTTCCTGGAAGAACAATAAGCTTCATTAGCGTTCTGAACGATTTCAATGAGAGCCTTTTCCCCTTGCCTTGCCTTGCCTTTCCTTGCCTCTCTTCGCCTCCTGTCCCAGGCGCGTTTAATGATTGCGATAACGGAAATACCTGACAAACCCTGAGACCCCGCGGACGAGCTCGATCGGTACTTTAAAACACGTCGAGATACGGATGTATTTATACATAAATGAAAATTAATACCCGGGCCATTGAGAGTAGGTGCTGGTGTAGGTACAAATGGAGGACTGCGCTTCTGGATATGGCAATACACTTGTTAAATGTCGCGTCAAACACGCCACGCACTAAATCACACCCGTTTCCTTCCTTCCCTATGTATACCACGCACGTGAACGAGAATGACCAGGTATGTACATTGTACATTGTACATTGTACATGTACACGTACCCCCATGTATGCAAATATATTTCCGCGTGACGCAGGTGGTATCCACACCCGTATAATCTGCACCCATGGAATAAAAAACGGACAATTATCGTACGGGAGATTGAAAAACTTCGATGAATGAATAAATGAACGAATGAATGAATTAATGAATAACACGGAATCGAACGTTTTAGGCACTGGAAAGTGAGTTCGTCTTCGGATTGCAGACGAAACTTGACTTCGCATCCCGAACCCCATGCATCTAGTTCGATTTCCATTATTTATAACACTGGAGGCTTCGATTCCAGAGTAGGTATTAAAAATTCATACATAGGTGCTAGGGTAGTATTTCATTCCGAAAATGAAAGCGTTTGTCAAAAAGGAGCGGGAAGCTGCGAAAGTTGATAAAATTCTGAATTTTTCTACTACCGAAAAACACTGAAGGTTTAAAATTCCAAAAGTTAAAGATCCGAAGGGCCAAAACTCCGAATCTCGGAATTCGTTTATTAATTGAAAGCTTTGTCACGAGCTTCCCTTAAATTCCCGGATTTTTAAACTTTCTGAGTTTTGAACTTTCGTATCTTTGAACTTCCTGCATTTCGACTTTTCGAAATTTCCAGCTTCAGAACTCCAACGATCCTAAAAACTCAGAAACGCGTCTCCAATAAATTCGGAGTTCTGACAGCTCGTAACTTCAATCCCGTCCTGCAAAAGAGATGTTGTAAAAAATGAATAAATAAATGAATGGAAAGTTCAAGGAAAAATTTGATTCCCAAAAATTTATCGCCTGAAGAAGAAAACATTTCCCGAGCTTCTATATGTACGCGGCTCCCTAATATCTACTTTCAACCAGTGGAAAGAAAAAGAGAACGAAAATGAAATGGATATAGGGAGTGCTGAAATTCACTTTTGTCTTTCAATTAGGGTTCGCTGAAGAGTCAAGCAGGCAAAAGCAGGGGTACTTGTTCCGTTATATACTACGGGTAGCGATAAACTGCGATCGAAACGCGTTTACCTTCCAGGTAAATTGCAAGGGGTTGTATAAATGGATCGTACACCTACGTGCTTCTATACTTGTTCAACGAAAGTCGGTGTGAATGTACATATACAATACACATACATACATACTTGTACTCGTTCTCGAGCTGATAAGATCCGGAAAGCATGATTTCGAGCTGAGCTAAGAAGCGAGCCAAGTTAAGTCGTATGATATACGGATATATTATAGATCCATCATCTCGGCAAAGTGGCGAATAAACGACTGAACTAGTCGGGTATAATTCGCGAATTAGTTTCGAGTTTAATATCGAATTACATCTAGCAGAGCGATATAATATCCGACTAGCGTTAGTGCGGAAATAATCAGTTTCCACTTGAGAGAAGATATACCATTTACAGTGGTACTAGCTCGCGGATTTATTCAACAAAAACTTAAAGGCGAGTTGAGTTGGGTAGACATCGCGCACCGAACCCACCAAAGACCCCCCCTAAGAGTAAAAAGTAATCACCGTCACCCTACGCTCCTCGAACCTTTTGCAAAATTTGCATTTCTCACGGTGAATAAAAAGACCCCATAGAATTTTAAAACTCCTACAATCCGAACGCATCAATCAATTCTCTATGAACGAATTCACCCGAATCGATGAAACGAAACATAAAAACGATGATTACCAAATTTGGAAATTGAAAGTCTGAAAAAATGTAAAAACTTCTCGTTACTCACAAACTATTGAATCGATGATTAAGAATCCTCGAACGGATTGAACTTGAACAAAATCTTATCGATTGATATAGAGATTACAAAAATCCGCTGCTTCGTTCCCAAGATATCATCGATTTGAGTTGTCATTTTTTTAAATCATTCTCCTCTGATCGTTGTTTGGATGAATAAATCAAAGACTAGTGTTCCGATCAAATCCAAAAAGCAAAGATTCATCAATTCTCGAAATACCGAGGGTCAAAAACTGATCACACACACCCACCGACACAGACATGCATCGATTTGAAAACGATCGGAACCGATGAGCTTTCCAGCTTTTGAATTAACCACCAAGTATCGACTGTAGGTTAATTGCAAACGGTAGGTAATCTGGATGGTGTATAGTTGAGGGAGTATATTCGCATATATAGATATGTGTGCGGGGGTGTAACGTAATGATAAAGTTTACAGGCTACTGGGTGGAATTTAATAATTGCTCTAGGATACTGGCAGCAGTCGAGTGGCTCGCAACTATTTCTACCTCATTACATTAATTGTTAATATACTGAGCACCACCCGCCATGCCAGGAACCTGCAGCAGCAGCATAGAGACCGACTCATTGCCAGTGGTACATTAGCTATGTGAAATTGGTTGGCTATGAAGAGCACCGGAACAAAGTGTAGGTAGGTACTTCGTCGACGATGAGCATTTTGGCATCGTTCTGAGCCTATGAGGCAATTATATCCGCAAGCTTATCGGTAACAATCGGATGCTAGTGATAAACTGAAAGCAGATATTACTATGCCTGAAACAACAATCGACGATCCATTCGCAATTTAATAATATGTCATGATACACCGAGAGGCTATTCACTCGAAAATCGCAAAGGAAATCATCGTCGCCCTTATCTTTATCTCTAGATGACTATCGTAGATCCTCAAGGATCATGGACATCGAAAGAAATTCTTTCGAGAACGATCAAAGATTCCCGAGATATTTTCAGTGTCTGGAAATCAGTGAAAATCGTTCAATGTTCTCAAACCTACTTCCGGTTTGAAGAAAAGAGAACCAAATCGAAATCGTCGAAAATCATCTTTATTCCAGATTTCCATGATTTAAAGAGATTTCTTAGCGATTGATCGGTTATTCTTCGGATGGATAGCCCCTCGTGGAAATGGCAGTAATTTGACTTTCATCAACCCTTGAATAAGGTCAAAGTCTGGTTAGGGCATCGAGTATATCAGCCTCGAAGAAGGGATGAATGATTTCCCGGTATCTTTCTTGCGGGTAAAATTTCTACGATGGAAAACACAAATTCAGAGATTCCGCGAAGCATGGAATGCGTTGATGTTGACGGAGGGTTGGTATCTGGCGGGTATTTTATCCAGCAAAACATTCGAGGAATTTATAAAATCCTCAAGTTATTTTTTAATATTCTAGTTAATATGTATCTAGGGCATATCGCCGAGATAAAAGCTCTTGGTAACAAGATTCCTATATTGCTTTCTTTCTCCTGCCACAGGCAGCAATAGAAGAACATTTTATTTCTCGAAGGAAAAAAATCATCACCAGATCATTACAGTTATACCGACAAGTCATTACTTCGGTCAAAGTGATCCCGAAAAGCTTCGTGGGAAATTTTCCAGTGGCAAACATACCAGCACATACCAAAGGTAGGAAAAGCCAATGAAATGCGGTTCTGTTTGTACCTCAAACTTTGAAACTCGATTGGACGCATGTCAGTTCAGGTACTCTGGTGTGCCGGGTGTAACAAATAATTGGAAGCGAAAATTTCCTGATTCATAGTCTTGTATAGGGCGTAAGGTAGGCAGGCGCCATGGCTTTCCGCACCATCCCAGCTCTTGCATAAGTTGTTGAAATCGGACCAGCGAGCTGAAAGATTACCTGAGGTTTGATTGAGGAATTACAAGCGGTCCCACAGGCCTCACTGATTAGTTCCTCTCACTTTGATATCGGGATTCGGAAGGGAGCTCTGAGGTTTTCCAGCTAAGCGGATCTGCGATCAGTCCGATCGGCCATCCCGCAGCAAAGGAAGGGAGGAAGGAAGGAAGGAAGGATCAAATGGTATTTTGCCAAACGAGAGATAGGCATGAGCCGAGGTCCCTGGGCAGCAGGCTGAAGCACAAAGACTTATTCTTTGGTACAATAAGGTTTCGCAAAATTCATCGAATCAAACGCCTTCGGATCGCCGCCACGACGATAGCAGCCCGAGATCCAAGATTCTGAAATCCCTCGGGTTCCAGTGGTCGTTCTACTCAATTAGAACAGGACTCGAGAGAGGCTCAAGGTTATAATCTAAGTCATGCTTTCGTCCTTCGTCCTACGTATTTCGTCTGTGCTATTCAATGCCCCACAAATACACCCAATTAAGCATCACACGAGAAGGTATTGAGCAGACATCCTGAAATTACCCCTTCAGAAACTGGTTAATCATGAATCTGATAGAATGTCGCAAGCCGAGAAGGTTCCACGTTCAAATATCACCGCGCACTGACACCTATCATCATTATCAGGCAATTAAACATTGGCCCATGGGGTAGGTAATTGGATGCTGTATCGTCAAGGCCGATGCAACATCAGTGACCGCACACAGATACTGCACAGGTTGGACACATTGCGGATCAGTCAGGAATGCTGGGATCACGCCTCGTTAACGGTGTCTGTACTACAGCTCCGGACTCGACAGACCGTGGCAATTATCCACGGATGCAATCTGACAATCAGTTAGCAGTTCTCCTAACATGATACAACCAGACCCGCGACCACTGATATGTACACAGTACTGACCCAAGTTGATCTAACACGATCCACTGAACACTACACGCATCTCCATCACTCGATACTCCCGACATTTGAGATCGAACATGCGACCCCACCAAGTCAGTTGCCAGAGGCCAAGGATCAGGACAATCAAATTTCCACTTCCCTGACAGATTCGAATTCTGATTATCAATGTCCGGTGTCATTGACATGTTGTCTTTTATTATCACCGCTATACCTGTGGAATGGTAAAGCCTTGATGATAAAAGGCCAGAAATGAACACAAAAAAAGGATTGTGATTGTTCTCCATTGGTGCGCAGAAGCCTACGATTGCGGTTATGATTTAGAAAGCGGCTTTTACCTAAAAACTAATTCATTTTTAACTGACCAGTGATAATACCGAGTCCGAAGGATGGAGCTGAAATATCTTGGAATTCAACAGCGTAATCATGAGCGTAGGAAGGCGGGCACGGGACCAACTCCCCCACATTACGGTTTACATCGATTTTTGGATTAAAATATACGCGTATGTAGGTGGAGTAAGGGGAATCAATGGAGAGGGTGAATTGGTAGGGTGAATAATATTCCTGAACAGTACTAAATCCATTGGGTATTTTGAGCCCTCGCGGTATAGTAGCCTGTAGTGTAGAATGGGTTCAGATAATCCTTCAAAACAATGGAACCAATTGGCCGTCACAAATCTTCATTTTACTCTCGGTAGTATATACCGATCATTGTATTGTGCTGAATTATATCAATGGGACAATGTTCTCACCTATACTTGGAAACGTCCTGGCCTAGCCTGGCCGCGATCGAGCCTCACCATTGTATGGATCCCTAGACCAGCGACGACGCAATTAGTAGCGCTTAACCCAGGGGGTGAAATGCTTTTTTGGAATCCCAGCTAAACCCGAGAGCTACATAGGATCTGACCGGACCCAACCCTACAGCCCATATAACGTGGGAGGAAAACGTACATCCGTTATTTTCCTACTCCTTTATATCCGGGATGAACTAACTTATTTTTACCTAATCTCATTGTTGGCTTCGCCTCTTCTCCTCGGCCGGGTTTGGGAACCAACCTGCTCCTGTACCTACCGCAGATCGTATATTTCCGGTGAGCTTCATGCGCACCCCCTGAGCCAACCTAATCCAACAATTCCAGCCGCCGCGTGTGGAGCCGAGCTTGGGAGCAGTAACACGAAATTGGTGTGAGCGATAAAACGTAAAAGTGAGGAGCTGGAGGAGAAATATTAGCCCTCTGAAAATTTTTCGGTGCCTGTGGTATGAGGAAAAATAGATAAACACCGATTTTTAGGGATCGGATCTTCGCAGTATTATAATAGACATTCACACCTAACCCCCATGCTGTACGGGGATTTGTTTCATCCATCAGCCGACAGCTAGAACATCCATCTCGAATCACGGAAGACAAAGGAGCTCGTGTATCATAGTATACGACCTGGGAGATTCTAGGAGATTCATCAACTCTGGAATCTTCGGCTGACGCGGTAAAGAAGCCAAGGATGTATAACCCTTATGGAATTTGTGAGGAATTTCTATCTTCAAAGAGGCAGACTTAGCTGACTGTCTTTTTCCGGGAATACTTGGATTTTCGAAATTTTTATATGACTGCATTTGGGCCCGGGGCAGGCATCTGGTTAGTGAAATAATGGCGGATAGAGAGCGTGAAAGTTCGGGTAATTACTCATAATTAGAAGGCGGCATTAATTAAATTTATCGGGTGGGATTAGGGGCGATACTAATTCAAGCCGAAGGCCTTTGGAAATTGAAATTTGCCTTTTTCAAACCGCCCATGTAATAATGAGGCTGCTGAAACGGAGGGGACCAGTGAGCCAGGGGTCTTGAACCTGTCTAGAAAAGGACGTCTTGCTCGATGGCAGCATCCGGACGCTGTCAGCACCGCCGTAATCCAACTTTAATGGGCACCAGTTTCTCGATCCTTCTCTTCTGACGTTCACAAGGTACTAGAGCAGACCATACCTGAATCAAGTGAAACAGAAAGAAAAAAAAAAAAGGACAAGAGAAACGAGAGGAGGCATCAGTAGCCATCTTAAAATAGATCCTCACTATCCTCTGCTCAGAAATAAAGAAAAAAGCATTTCCAAGACAGTCACCATGGACTTTTCATCGCTTTTGACTATGCCATTCGGTTTAATCGTCGTGAGACTTTCTGTCAAGAGACACACCATGATTCTATCAAATTTTAAATTTCAAAAATCCAGATCCACCAGCTCATTCATTTCACAGAGCAATGTGTGGTAAAGATCATGGAAATGGTCTTCGACACGGAAGCGATACTCGTTCGTCCCTAACGTGATGAAAAGTCAAAAATCAAGCTTTTCCTCAGAATATCTACTATCCCTGCGTCATTGATGCCTTGCCAACTTCCGATGAACGGATGATTCTTTTCTCCATAGCCTATAACAATCTACTTCGTGAAATGGGAGTGTTACCCTCTGCGTGCAGGTTGAACTGTTTTTCTTTGCTAAACTCATGAGCTTTACTTTGCCACTCACGCAGGAATCGCCATGACGCAGAAAATGAGCAAAAATAGAGTAGGTACACCGCGTACACGTGAATTCCATATAGTTCTGTTGATATACCCCTCGGGAAAGGGTGCGGCTATTTGCATGGCGATCAATGGTTCGACGAACGTTTGCCAACGAATAACGATAATTAGTTACAATCCATAGGGAAGCGTCTCCGATATACTTTTTCCGGTCTCTTCAGTCAGGGCGCACTTACAGGACCTAGACGGGGCCAGGGTCCTGTGATCAGGATGCAATATTAACTATTCGAGTATAAGGGAGTCTGCCTCAGCAGTGATATTTATCGGGTATTGTTCGGATACCTACAATAAAGGGCTTTGAATTCGCTTCGGCTAAACTGTTGGCCATCCAGCACACAGTGCACCCAGCGATTGTGCACTTCCATGTGCAACTGGTATAGGTATGCATGTATACGGGTTGAAGCTATCTGGAAAGCAGTGACCTCCGTGCATCCGCTCAGCACATAATCCTATCTCTGATCCTCTAGCTGCTTTTCAGACATCCCGTAGTCTCGATCCCTGACCAACTCTCGATGGAGGTAGAGATAGCCAGCAGCAACCGGGGGATTCTGTACCACAGAAACCGTATGAGCTGAGATAGTGGAGAATCTCATGTGAAGAGAAAAGCTTGCCTATTTTACCCATCGCAGAAAATCACCGAGTTTTCTGGATACCGTTATAGCCTTTTGTTTGATTCTCAGTTTTTTTGGATTTCTCTGTTTTTTTTCTATCATTTTTCTATTTTTTTATCTTTTTCTAAACGATATATAAAAATCTGACGTATATTTATTTCGTAAAAGATACATACCGGTAAATATGTATAGACGATTCTTCAGAAAACTGCGATTAAGTATTCCGCGCTTGAGATAAATGCGGCTCGTTATCTCAATTGGACATGTAATCGTAGTGGCATTCCGATTTCAACCGCAAAACTGGAGCTCGCTGAGCTAGTAACGAATAATTGTCTAGACTCTAGGAGGATGAAACTTTGCAAGGGAGACCTTCTGCAGTAACAGCAGCAGCAGTGAGAGATCAGGAATGGCTTTTCGCTCGACGTCTTTTTCCTGTCCACTTCTATTTTTTTTTTTCTTCCTTTTTTAAGTTCTAGTTTTAGTTTTAACAGGGAACATCGAGCCTGATAAAAATCAACTCACTCAATAAATGAAGCAGTCAGTTTGAAAGTTCCGGAATGAGTAGCTGGTTGCTCTCCCCGTCCGTACAGCATGAACTAATTCGCAGTTTCGAGCGAGCTGAGCTTCTCACTGATTAAACTCTAGCAAGAATACTCTTCAGACTTCATCAAACAGCTCACCGTCGTTTATATCGTGAGAGAAATAAACGAACCAACCAACCAACCGAGCAGCCAACCTATAGAAGTCGTTTTATTGAAAGCGTTTTCAACTTTTGTAACAATATTGTGAATTATGTTATGAAAAGCGGAGCGTTATCATCGCGTCGCGAAACTTCGTGGCGACATTCTACCTATACTCTCGATCCATAAAAACGGGGTGAAATGTGAAAAATAAAGAAAAAGGGAAAAGAACAGAAAAATAAAATACCAAATGTAAAAACAGGAAAAACGGCGAGTGTGGTTGACGGGTGTTTTTGAATAATTCTTCAGATAAAAACTTTTTTCTGGGTATAGATGTAGGTGTGCACATATATTTCCAACCCACGGGAGATGGAAGACTTGAGACGGACTATCAAGGGTCTACAGTTTTTTTTCAAAATATTTTAAAACTTGTGAAGAAACGAATTTTTTGCAATAAACCCTCGCGTCGTAGCTGTAGAAATTTTCCTCTCACTTCTCGTCATCCTCATCCTCTTTTTCGCGAGGCTAGAAATGTTTCTGTATAAAACCAATCGAAAATCCGATTGGCGCGTCTTCAAAGGACCGTCCGCTCGTCGTCGTCGTCGTCGTCGTCGTTTTCATTCCAAAGCAAAAGCCTCCGTCTGCTGTCTGTAAGACTTTCCGAATGAAAAGCTTTTTCCGAAGGTCTTCCAAGAAGCAAAATGGCCGTCAGTCATTTCTCCTTGGAAGTTTTCCTATCGTGATTCAGAAACCTGATTTGTATCCAAGATTTTAGATCGAGAATAGTACGGCAAGTAAGTATATATAAGGGACGGGGAAAGGTTTCCGATCGCGGACTTAGTACATCCATATAAGAATTCTCCATTCCGTGCGTCTGCAGAGGATGTAGGGACCACTCTTTTTGAAGTTTCTAACAGAACGCAGGAAATCGCCATAAATTTTGACCCTGCAGAGCTTTCCGACGCCCCCCCAGCCCACGCCAAGGGTCGTAAATAATTCGGGGGTAACACGCGCCCCCGTCTGAGAAAGAGGGTAAATATGAATACACCCTGAACGTAATGGAGGCGAGGGATTTGCAAAGGAGGAAGAAAACGGCGCGTATAGGTTGCCGATCAAAATCACTGGCTACTGTACCTGAAAGAGTAACGCTTTTGTGCAAAAAAAAAAAAAAAAAAAGTAAAAAAAAAAAAACTGAAGGAGGAAAAATGACGATAAACCCATCTGCTTCAACGAACGCTTACTCGTCGTTGCTTTCCATCCTCGTCGAGGATAAATTCACGGAATACTTCGCTCTCGTGAAATCCAGGTTAAGGGTAGTAGGTACTGGGGTGAATCATCAGGAGATGAAACTTCGCTCTGTCCAAGCCCCAGAAGTACTAAAATACTATACATATATAGCATATCGAGGTTCGATACATCAGACACAAGATCAATCCTGGCCAGTAGCTATACGGGGGTTCGGATTAATCCCAAAGTTCTAGAAACTCAATTCTAGTTTCCAATGAATAAGATATAGCTTGAATTACAACTAGAGACCTTATACAGCAAGCATCGAGAGATGGTGACTTTGGCAATTTCCTCTATCCGTACAAATTTGCTCCCTTTTTTTCTCTCTTTAGAAGATACAGAAGAGAAACGGTACCGCGAATTCCAGTATTCTGACCAATCGTTAGTGAGATTATGAAACAATGCGGAACGGTTCTGGAGGAAAGCCATGCTTCACACGTGGGATTATTTCTGGATAATATATCCGCCTGTGGGCAACGGATTCGGTGTAGATATAGTAAGTTGGGAAGTATTAGGGAAAAAGGGGTAAAATCCGTTGTTGAAAATAGAGAAAAGTGGATAACCAGAGGTTGGTGAAACCATATGGGATGGAAAAAGATGGAGAAACCGAAGAAGAGATGGACAGCTAGTAGATAGTTAGATGGATAGATGGATAGATAGAAGAGGTCCACGGCAATATTGGAAACGTGAAATTGAGCGGGCATAAAAGTCGTCCTAGGCTACGATCTACTCGACCGACTCTTCACTTCGTTTTGTATCAGGTTCAATTTATCCTAATCATCGACGTTTCCAGCTTGATTTCCACTGGGACCCTCTTGGAATCCCCAATAAAAGTGATAAAAGACAAAAGAGCATGCCGGATTGTCTCTTCCCTCTTCCCCCTTTTTTTTCTCCTCTCTCCTTATTCTTTCCTTTCGTTTCTCATCTCTCCAATTTCTCTGGCGCAATTTTACAGCATTACAAGAGTAAAAATCCTCCAGAAAAATGGTACCCTCCTTTATTTTCTTCTTCCTCGATCCGCCCCAGATCCACATCGTGAAGAGAACGTTCGGCACATCTCGTCCAACTAATGAATGACAATGGTATTCAATTTGAAACAGTAAGGACGAGAACGCCTCGCGTGTATCTCGAAACTCCAAAGGACGAATCCAGCTAACTAACCGACAGGGCGGACACGAGTAATTGAATCAGTCGAAGCAGAGGAACGAATGAATCGTTGTGGTACCTAACCCGTCCCGGGTTCACTTGCATCTGGTATCGACAGCTGTGACAAGAAGCCAGTGTGAACTTGGTTCGAAAAGGTGCAACGAGATAGATGGATGTATTCATTTTAAAAGGAAGCTTTTCAAGGACCCGGAATGCACCCCGAAAGGATTTTTCAACAACCCAGATCTATCAAATCAATCCATATTCTTTGAAAGCAAAACCAGGTCAAATCAGGATCCTCTATCCGTCACATCACACGAGTGTCTATACGCATGCGACAAAATCAAAAGCAGTTATCGCAACTTTCACTTCGAAAAAGTACCTCGAATGAATAATTTTTGTCGAGAAAAAAATCATCCGCGATTATCAGACATTTTTTTCCTGAGCAATCAGAGGATGGAAAGGATGTTGAAAAAGCCCCGTTAACCAAACGCGAGTAGGAACACCGTCGTATCCTGCAGGATAATGCGAGTATATCGTGCCGATCAAAAAATTCTTAGCACCTCGTAACGATCGGTTATCATGTCTCGTCCTTGCTTTTCCATGATGATTTTTTTTCGCGGTATCATTGAAGGGATAGGAAACCAGAGGAATTACCTAATTTGTGGTTCATATGGAACCCGGGGGAGTCTTTGGCGGTTCAAAACGATGATTATCACCATGGGATTGAAAGTATTGATGTCAAATATGGGTAATAAGGGTTGGGGTCTCATCACGATCATGAATTTCTTGGTTTCGAGTAGCAGATGAAGAAAAAAAAATTAATTCTTGTTGAAATCCGAATTAGAATAGGAGATCAGGATTTCTTGACACTGAGTAAAGTGAAGTACCCGGTTGCTACCTCGGGGACTATTTTGTTGAGTAAATTCCCGATTGAATAGACTCATTGTCGACGAGGAGGGTGTACAGTAGGTAGGGTACTACCTAGGCGTGCAGAATCTCGTTTGGGTCTTATAAAAGCGTCTTGGCTCGGCTGCGTGTATTAAATTTAGCGTTGAATCGAATTTCGTCTGTTTGGCAATACGCGGCAGGCGGATGCTGAGGCAAAGATATTGGAAAAGGTCGAAATCTCTCTCGTCACTGGGTGGAACGATTCGACAGTCACCCAACGTGAGCCTCAACCATGACGACGACGAGGACGACGACTTTTCTTTCGCGATTTTTTTCTCAGATCCATAAAGACGTACCTAATATACTTTACCTTTTCCTTTTCGACGAGAACCCACCTTCCCTTACTTTTTTTTTCCTTTTTCATTTGGTTTTTTTTCACGCTTTTCCCCATATCCACACATATCACGTAAGTTACATACACCATCCATCTAAATTCTACATTCGTTATGACGTGATACGAGCAAGAGAAGCATCAGAGGTACCCACTTCGCTTGATGGGGCCCCTCAGAATCGGCTACACGAATTTATAGATCGTATGCGACCAGCCAAACTAGCGTTAATAATTCAACATGGATAATTCATATCCAGAAGTACAAATATTATACTATGAGAATGACTAACGAATGTCCACTGAATTGATCAATGATTTAGAATTGTTAATTGAGAATTAATCGAGTAGCTTTTCGTGGAAAATGATTGGGCTGACATTTTGCAGAATGGCATCCAGCAGCAGTAGCGATAATTACATCCACCTGAAGGGTGGAAAATTATATAGCTTTAAAGTTTTCAAGTGTAAGATGTACGACGAAGAAAAAAAATTCCTAGGTGCACGGTTTTCTGGGACAAAAACTTTGGCGGAAAAACTGAGTGAAACTAAACTAATGTGCGTCCCAAAGTAGGTATATGGGAGTATGTAGATTTACGAGGGAGAAGTTGAAACTGCATATATTCCCAAGCCAGGAGAAGAATAATTCTTCTCGGCCTCAGGGATTGGAATGTGAAGGCAGAAAAAGAAACCCAAAAAAGAGAAAAAAAAAATAGGAATGGAGGAAAAAAAGTATGAGGATAATAAAAGAAATGCAATGATAGACGTACGTGTCAGAGCGAGATAGAATATGTACAACGGTGGATTGCTGGCGTGGCGTCAGATTTGCACAATATATTAACATCTCTACTACCTCGACGACATGATCCTCCGGCCAAAACCAAAGCAAACCGAAGCAGACCAGACCAGACCAGACCAGACCCGACCAGACCAAACTAAACTAAACTCAATCCAATCCAATCCAATCCAACCCGACCCAAAACCGCTAACGGCTCCTCTCTATGTATGCATAAGTATGAGTGGGGTCTGGGTGTTACGCCACTGGATGAAACCAACCCGGTTTCATACAGACGCCTATAGTTGCGTATGGATCTCTGCGGGGATGTCCATGTAGTGAAAATAGAAGTAGTAGAAGTGGAAGTGGAACTGGACGGAGCCCCAGTTGACGTATTATGCAATAAGCGCAGAACAATGCACTCCCTCTGGGGAAAATCTGGTTCGGTCCTTCTCACACCATTTGATGAACCAGTTGGTGTACCAAATGGTGTGAAGGTTGATCCAACGTCGATCGAAATGTTCCTGAGGGATCAATCTCCACCTGTACGAACGATCTTTTTACGTTCGGCTAAGGTTTTTTTCCTGATACTGCGCTTCCACTAGACCTAATATCATCTGGTGAAGTTAATATCATTCACTTCGAACAAAGTTTCATTCCTAGAAACGAGATGTGTGATGGACTAACCCTCAGTAGTCACACCTGTGTAGAATAACACTGGGTCAAATTGATCCGAATGATTTTCGATTGACTGCCATACAGAAAGTATCCGTCCGATTTTTTCCAAAAAATTTTGGAACGTACTTTAAACAATGTAGAATATGTGCCAAAAGTCAATTGCACCAAAATTGGATATCAATGTGTCGAAAAAAATTCGCAAAGATGTAAATGTACAAAAAATGCACTTTTTCAGTGAAATATTCCTAACTTTATCCTTTTTTAATTTCTTCTGACAAAATTTGAGGATCATGCTCACAAGATATGGTACTTTGATTAAAAAAAAAAAATAGCTCAATAGTGGAAGTTTCAGAAGAGGTATTCAATTTGATATCTGAAGAGGGTCTATTTTGGAGTTGAAACAAAACGCATTACGCATCCCCATGCAGATATTCAGCCCCAAAGTTGGAAGAAGGGTCAATTTGACCCACAGTGACTATAACTGCGTGTTAACGAATCATCATTTCATGCAACGTTCTAAAATCATGCGACATAAATGTATTTCCAATCCGAAAGTTCATTTGCGATACAGTC
The DNA here is from genome assembly GCA_963989295.1 of Ametastegia equiseti. Lineage (NCBI taxonomy): Eukaryota > Metazoa > Arthropoda > Insecta > Hymenoptera > Tenthredinidae > Ametastegia > Ametastegia equiseti. Next base: position 15,407,648 of record OZ022397.1, on the reverse strand, counting down.
ACCGCACAGTATAAACTGACAAAAGCCAGAAACGTAATTCACCAAGGGAATGATCCTTCTTTTTCTTCCTCTGCTTTCCGTTCCTCGTTTCAACGTACGTACATACATACATACATACATACATACCAGTTCATATCCTCGTTTTGTACATACATCGTGCGGTAAATCGAGTAATCAAATTCCGCTTCGTTTGACAAATACACGTATCTTCATATCTCTCCATCTCTCTTTCTGTTTCTGTATCTGTTTCTCTCCAGGGCTTGTATATACGTATCTACATCCAAACAAATACCATCTGAATTCAGGGGTTTGGCGAGAACGATGATACGCAAACGCGTTCGCTGGTGATTACCAGTAGAGATCCTGCTGCACGTATAGAATTATGTGAATGAAAGATCCACCTAGTACGGATGGAATAGGTTGCGGGTTCATGATATAAATTCAGAAAGCCTCACGCAACATAACAGCCTGAACTTTCTTTCGTAAAAAAATGCCTTTTCAATATGAAACGAATGTTAATTAACGCCTCGTCTAAACGAATTCAACAGATTTCAAAAACTATAAAAATTTTATACATTTTTTATTGATTAACATTTTTGTTTCTTCTTTCTTTTCTCCGTTATATACGAATGTATTGGAGAATATACAGACGAAACGTTTTGCATGCAAATTTTCTTACTCAAGCAACTTTTCGTCTCAATACCAAAAGTAGTCATGCGAGTCTACGGGATACATAATAAAAATGATTGTAAATCGATGAAACGTCACTGACGAAACGTAAAACTATGAAGGATATGATTGCTGTCATCGAACCGGTGTCTACCAATACGTTTAAGTTTGTTAATCCTGCTAGGAGCGATCCGAGATATTAATTATATATCTTTATACGCTGACGTTTTATCACCTTTTGCACGAAGCCATGCGAAACATACAACCGGGTCAAAATCCAGTTTTCTGGTCCTTTTAGATTTCGAATCAATTGGAACGTCAATAAAATATATATGAATAAACAACGGTAATGTTTATTGATTAGCTGATGATATTCCAAGGGGGTCATGATTCGATGAACTTTTTGCAGAAGGTTGGTATATAAAGCCAGACGAAGCACACTGGGATCATCAGACAAGTCTTGAAGCCTGTGAACGAGTCACGAAACTTACGTAGATCAATCGATTCTTATACCAATCAAGTAAAATGCGTTTTTTCGGACTGCTTTTGCTACTTTTCTGCTTGTTGGCCATCGTCTCGAGCAGGAGAAATAAGTGCAAGAAGGATAGTTGTCCGGAAGGACATGAGTGCTACATGGGGGCAGATCCAAACTGCAGAAAATCATCATCGTCATCGTCATCTGGTTGCCGTGAAAAACCAATGTGCAGAGAACCTTACTCGGAAAAACCAGAGACAGGAGGCGAGGATGGCTATAACGAGGAATGAAGACCACCTGCATTGCAACTTGCGGAATCTGATGAAAAAGTTCATCTCAAAGAAGGAAAAAAATCATCCAGAAAATATGGAATCGTAATCGGAATCGTATGAGAAATCATCGCGGTTGGAATAAAAATTACAATAATTAATGTACGACGATTCCATGTCATCGTGACGACGAAATAAACTTGAAGAACAATTTGCACGTGTAATTTTTTAGAATTATCCTCGTCAAAATTTTCAATCCATGTTTCTGTTCCTTCCTTTAATTCCGAGTCCCGCACCTGAATCCTTCGACATTCATATAAATTAATGAAAGTTTATACATCCCACGTCAAATTGATTTCACGAGTTGCCAAAATATTTCCAATTAGCTGACGAAACGAGAGATGCGATAAATTCGGGAATAAATAAAAATTGATAATATATATACAGACACAGGGCTCGCGAGAGTTGACATTGTCCCTAATGATATTGGAATTAATCTAGAAAGCGAAGCGCGCAGTAAATTAGAACATAATAATGAGAGGGAGAGAAGTATAAAGTGAGACGTGGATGTTTGTGACGCACAAAGCAATGAACTAATTTTCAATTGTACAACATTCTCGGGCGAGTTTGCTCTGACACAAAGCTATGTATACATATATATATAGATAAGGAAGACTCGAGTAGCGTTTAGGGTTGTCAGGGGGCGTAATTTCGAATAGAAAATCCGTAATCCCCCAACCGAGGTATATATGTATACCTTATACCTAAACCTAAACCAAGCGGAGTGGGCGATTAAATATTCTTTTTAATAACTTGTAATTTTTTAGAGAGAAAGATCGCGGTTTCATTAGTCTCGTTGAAAGAGAGATAGAATAAAAGAAAAACCTTAGTTAGGTAGGCATACCTATACAGGGTGAGTTTTCTCCGGGGTTCTGAGAGGGTGTGGCCTAAATTGGTTGAGGCTCCACCTTCTTCTATTCATACATGTTATTGTCGAGAAAATATTCTCCATTAATGAGGAGATACCCTTATTCACAAATCTACCTATTATTCCGGGCGATCTAGATCAAGTCAACAAACAGTCTAATCGTATATTGCATTATGATAATAGTGTAAGGAAAGCAATGACACTAACAATAAGCCCTAATTATACTGAATCATTCGGGTAGTATCACATTAGGTGTTCGAACTGACCACCTTCTGCCTTCTGCGTCGATACATACTACAAATCAATAAGGTTAGAGCCCAGTACACAATAACTGACAGTAGGCGAGGAATAATATTCCGACAGTAACAAATATGAATAGAAGAGGGTGGAGCCTCAACTAATTTAGGCCACACCCTCTCAGAAACTCACCCTGTATATAATATCAGATTCAGCAAGATTACACAAATCGCGAAAAAAAAAATACCTGAGGTAACTTTGCACTAATTGTAAGTCCATAAATACCGAAATGAATTCGGGTATAGGCAGTGGTAGGTATGTATATGCATAATATGTATGTACCTATAGATATAGGGAGTATATAACGAGAAATCTAATCCTAAAACGTAACGAAAAGCTCGAGCAAACTCGGTGCGCTTGGCTACACCCACTAATTGAATTAGGGCCTACCCCGACTTATCGGGTAAGTAATTGTTTATATTTCCATAAAATTAATACCAGGTAGGTATTTAGGGCGAGGGTAACGTAATACTAATCAGGTGTGGGATGCTGTCGAGGGATAAACCGCCATCATCTCGTTGTCTGAACCAAAGAAACGTTCGTTTCTTCACATCTCGCAATTACTAACGTAAGCCAATAGATTTATTCATCTCCTTTTTATCAGCAGCGAGAGTAAAAATTTCGAGGAAAACATGACGATAAGAAATTTAGAAAAAATTCGGCTCACGTCCGCAGGGGATAAACGAAAAATGAGAGATAAAATATTAATAATAAAAAAACTGTTGGGAACAGATGAAAATGAAAAATTTCAATTAAAAGGTAAAGGAAAGAACAACATAGATGTTAATATCATGGCTGCCTTTGCTTTTCATAATTCAAAAGTCATGCGAAAAATTGTTTGAATTTCATCATCCGGGGCTCAGTGGAATGATCCGAATCTCGCAGCATCACTCGCGGCCTATTTCTGGACCACATCATCTGAAAACTACCTCGGGAGTCAGAGATCGATCTGCGGTCGGTTTCTTAGGGGGATTCCCACTGTATCGATTCAAGAAAGTGAAATTCTCCCGCTCTCCTATACCGCCAACTATACAAGAACTGATACCACCACCTGGCGGAATTTCAGCGAATCACTTTTGCTCAGAGAGGAAAACTCCGACCGGATTCCCGCAGGACCTACTAACCAACGGTTCGGCACAAAAGGTAGGTTGGTTGGTAGGTAGCTAGCTGCTGTACCATACGATTCGAGTTACCAGCCTGACGGAAGACGCGACAGCTGTGCTTCTACGGACAGAGGGAGCAAGAATCACGGAAATGAGAGATACGAATCCGTAACTGGGATTCCCCGGAAACTGGATGATTAGATATTGAAATTGGAATTGAAAGAGTTCGTTTCTACTTTGATTCGAGAATTTCCTCAAATTCTGAATCTTCTGAAATTTCTAGGGAGTTATAGCCAACTTTGGAGTTCGTTGATAGATGTAGAAGTTTTGAATTTCCCGCCGCAGAGGAGTAGCCAGTGTTACCACAACCGGCGGGATAAAATTCCCTATACGTTCAAAGAGCCTGAATCACGCGACTCGAGGCTGTAAAGACAACGTGTATTTTTTAGCACGGTATAAAGAAGGAAGAAAAGAAAAAAAAGAAAAAGAAACAGGAATAATTGACGTTTCTAATTTTACTTCGTTCCTCATTGCGAACCGCGACGTGTAAAGCCTATAGTCGATGAAAAAGAGGTCGATTATTATACTCTAGAGACAACCGCACGGACTTTAGCGTCCCGATGAATGAATAAAGTAGAAAGCTTTGCGATCAGCCGTATATTTTGGATTTCGTTGCATTTTTGTATTCGCAAAAAAATTGTCGCTGTTTCTTTTCACTTCTCTATGATTTTTCGTTATTTCAACAACCGCACGAACTTCGGACTTGAATCGCAAATCGAGAAAAACCGCGAACTCGTGGACGACGTCGCGGGATCATCAAGAACGTATATCTGAATTATAAATGTCAAGAGCGCAATTAAGCGGACGCTTTTCAGTAGAAAGAAATCAAAAGCCTTTCATACATTCGGTGTGAGTTGGTGCGGTATAGTCGTCGTTGCCCCGTGTTAAACCCGAAGTAGTTATTTTTTCAACCGTTAACGATAGCCGCGAACATCTTTTAACAAACTGCAGACATTCTGTATACAATTATGCGCAAACTTTGAATGAAACTTTTCTTCTTGCCATTTTATCAAGGTTCATTTTTACCGTTTTTTACAATTTTAATTTTCTCAAATCTCAAATTTTCTCAAAGACTCGAAGACTGAACGAAGTTTCAATCTTGCGATGGATAGTTCGGTGTATAAAGTGTGGGCCTTCTCAAATTTCTTTTACGAAACAGAATACATTTACCGGAGAAGAAAACTTCTTATAACATTGAAATGAATACCAAAAAATTACGGGCGGGATTGAAATTCTGAATTGTGGAAGCTACGAAGGGTCAAAATTCGGAATTTTTTTTCTATCGACTCGGAGTTTTTCCAAAGATTATTTCCCCTCAGGTTTACGTAGCCAATTTGAAGAACTCCGAATGGAAAATCACCGAAGGTTCAAAATTCCGAAAGCTAAAGATCCGGAAAGCTGAAACTTCGGATCTCGGAATTGGCGAGATGCAACGTCCTTTACTTCACAGCTCTGCCACGAGCTTCGCTTAAATTTGCGAATTTTTGGACTTTCTGAGTTTTAAACATTCGGATCTTTGAGCTGTCTGCATTTCGAACTTTGGGAATTTTCAACTTCTGAAATCTAACGTTTCTAGAAACTCAGAATCGCGTCCTCAAATAAATTCGGAATTTGGACCGTTCGGATTTTTTGGAATTCGAAAATTCAATCCCGCTCCAAACATTGAGAGAATCTTTTTATTTCCTGCAAATGCGGTTTCGTTTTTCTTTTGGTATAGGATTTCATTATTTTACGCGTATTTGTCGACGTTTGTAAATTTTCGATGCAAATTCACGAGGCTATAGCCGAAAATCCAAACGTATATAGGCAAAACGCGGTTTTACATGAGCCAGTTTATGTACCATATACCTGCCTGGATAGCAAACGACGAGGTAGACTCGTTCTATCTCTCTCTCGCTTTCTCTTTCCCACTCTCTCTCCCGTCTCTGTACCTAGGTAAATCAATATACGGTAAATATGTGTATCGCGATTTGGTTTGACAGAAGCATCAGCTTTCCACCCGTATATACAGAATTCTATGCGCATAGTAGGTAGGTACATATGTACGAGTATTATATTCGATTCGAGAGGAAAACTTATTCGAGCCTTGTAATTCCGGTATAAAGACCGTTTTCAACTAAAATTTGAATCAAATGAGCGAACAGCGTACACAGCTGTATGTTGAATAACTACTCGTTTCTATTCAAAACATTTTTTCGTCTCAAATTACTTCATAATATTTTTTAGGAAAGAAAGAGGAAAGGGAGTTTTCAGTTGGCGCTCAAATTATTGAAATTGTTCTGATGAAAAAAATTGAGGACTATGCAGATTCCCATTCGCGTTTCGGTCTCTGAATTATTTTTGGTTAATTAGATTGTGAAACTTTTTTCAATCGATTGAAAAATTTGAACGAATGACGTTTTCGAAGTGAGAACTGTCCCGTAAATAATAATAAAAAGAAATATGGAAGAAATGTAAAATAATTAGAGTCACAGGCTGCAGGGTGATCGTTGGCGTGGAATACCCCGTATACATATCGACAGACAGATAATAAAGTCGTCAATGGATCGGTGTCAACAAAAAAGACTACGGTAAATAAAACAGCGGTAAAAATGTTGTTTGCCAGCCTTGTGAAATTTATCGTGACTTTATCGAAATTGCTCAACAGGTATAACAATGACAGGCAAACTCACAGTCGCACATGGTTATGTATGGATCTATCTATTATGAAATTCCAAACAAAGGATGTGAAAAGCTAGTAGAAAAAAAACAATCCAGAAGGTGGAAAATCAAATATTTAGTAAATAAAACGTAGAAACTTGTTTCGTGGATGAAAACCGATGAAGAAATAATCGTCTCGATGAAATCTGATACAGCTCTATAGATGGGGTGGGATTGAAGTTTCGAATTCGGGGAAATAATCTTTCGAAAAACTCTGAGTCGGTAGTAGAAAAATTCCGAATTTTCACCTATTTGGCAGCTTTAGCTTCCTATAGATGTCGAGTAAATCGAGAGGAACGATCGGAGATACGAAATCGCGGGGAATTGATACTTGGAAGAATAAAATACAGGCAGCAATTAGAATGTTTCGCTTTGTTGGACGTGTATATATATATATATATATATTATGTATAAATCGAGCTTTACCCGGCGAAAAGCTCGAAAGTGGTGGTGGTGGTGGTGGGCGGAGGTATATAGGCTCACGCGTAATCATCCCACTGTATACAATACCGAGAGAAACGAGTTTGTAATTTGTATGGAAGCCATCCAATTGTGCGAGGCTACCATCCATTAACTAATTACGTTCACTCAGTCAATAGATTCGTCTCTCGAACAACTAGAGGAGAAATCACCTACTGCTGCGGGACGGTCTTTAATTCCGAGATTAATATTCACCGTGATATCATAAATTAATTCATTAAACCCACCCCCTACTTCATATCCGTACAAATCGTGTATAATTGCGAATGAAACCGACGAGCTTGTAATCTATATTAATACATATGCATTCCTGATTTTTAATTACACATAATTCTTCTGATTTTTTCCTCAACTCAAAGCCAGACGGTCGTGCCATGCCCACCAAAGTACCTATTCAAAATTACTCAACATTCATGAAAGAAAAAAACAGAATGAATTCAAATTTTCGCGATGGTGACCCTCTGTCTCTCGATTCCTGTATTTATTCTGAAATTATAACCAGATGGTCGAATCTGGCAAAATTTTACATTTTTCTACTTCTCGTTAAAAAATAAAATAGAGGAAGTTATTCAGATCACCCCGAAAATGAAAAGCTGGGTTTTCATCGAATCTCCACTCCATCTTTGATGGATCAATTTAATGTCCGACGATATATTGAGAATGATTTGACGGATTTAGATGATTTTGGAAAATTTCAACGAGTCAAATCTCTAAAACGAATCAACGGAATTTGATGGTTTTGATCGTCATCGATAGCATTCACTCCAACTTTATAGAAATGACTAAATTTTGAAATAAATCAATCGGATAGTTTTGTATTGTTCGATCTTGAAGGTGTAGGATGGCCTATCTTGGTCAACCGATTCACCTGCTTGTTTTTTCTTTCGGGTCAATCTCTATGTGAAAGTTATAGGACCTTCTGGTTTAAATAAGACGCAAAGTACCGCTTACACGACCCTTCGCAGGATCAATGACGCGATACATCTCACAAAACAACGTACTCCAAAATATTATACAATGAAAAATAATCTTACTGAATGAAATCGAGTATTACGTTCAAAATATAAATCTGCATTATCTTCAAGTCCCGTTTTCTTCGATTTTCTCTCCATTTCTTTTTTGTTCCCCATATAATTCCTGTCACAAATATGTATAAAAACGATCAAAAATTGTTTAAATAACGAAGATATATCTTATAATGCATAAAATTTTTCGGACAATGATGAGGCGCTCCCGATGTACAGAGAAACAGCGAATAATAATTTCGTTGGCGTCGCCGTTGGTGTTCGTGGTGGTGGTGGTGGTGGTGGTGGTGATGGTGACGATGCAGGTGCAGTACAGGGAAAATAATGATCACTAATTCGATATTGACGCGGGTCCATTAGCAGAGTTAATTGGAGCTTACAAGCCCGTGGTATATGATAGCGTGGATTTTAGATACACGCTCTGACCGAACCCACAGACGATCTCCAATAATAATAATAATAACAATAATAATAACAATAACGATATAGATGTACATGCATGTATGTTTAATGCGTGGTCGTACATCCAGGTCTACATCGATGCATAATAATTAATACCTGCAGGACATAGGTCAAATCGAACTTTGCTGACCACCGTGATTCTTCAATCATATTATACTATGAAAATGAACAGGAAGAACTCACCGTCATCCTTCTTGAGCCAAGATTCTTCGATTTCATTGAGGAGAAGAAGAAGAAGAAGATAGTTAGGGAAATAGATGAACGGACTGAAGAAACTTACCTGAAACAAAAAGATAATGAAATTTGATTAGTTTTTTCGTATACCTATATACGTTTGAAACTTTTCTAGTCTGATTTGTATTTCCGAGAGAATAATTATCCAATTAAGAAGCCTGAATGATAGAAATAAAGAAGTACTACTACTACTACTACTTTACTCCGGAGTGTCGACCCTGGGCGAAATGAATTCTCCTTCTACCAGGTTGGTAATTAATTAATGAAGTCGGATCCTGTATAGTCGTGTGCTATACAGAACGGATGAGGAGTAAAGGCTGCAAGCCAGACTGAGCTGCCCAGGGCCTCTCTCACGATCTCGACTGAGTCTAACAAATGTTGGTAATTTGTACTAATCCAAAGATTCGTCACTATAGCTGGGCTGAATGGTGCTAGTACACGACCCCCCCGCAGTACGAACGGCCCTAGTGGAATCAGGACGTCGTTTTAGGTGAACGTCGAGAGAATCGGTGGTGTATAGGGGTTGGTGAGGGTTAGGGGGGTTTAGTGTGGAATGAGGAATCCCACAATGTCGCCCTCTTGCCATTAGCCAGCGTCGAAATTCGCCTCCTTATCCTAAGTGCTGCTCAAACTTCGTCGAGTCCTCACGTAGGTAGGAAGGAAGGAAGGAAGATGGGAAGATGGTAAGGTGGAAGGTGGAAGGGTAGTAGAGTCGACTACGGTACATATATATCTCTCTATATCGTAGGGTGGTTTCCTATCTGTCCATCTATCTGTGTGGATATTTCAGCTAGACACAAAGTAACGCCTCTGATCCTGATAAAACGCGATGTACAATATAATGTAAGGGGGGTGAGGGACGCAACGTGGCTGGCTAAGGACTTGTCTATCCGAGACTAAGATATCCTCGAGAGAGGAGGCGAGGATGCTTGACACATTAAAACCACGAAAGCCCGAACCTAGCCTCCACATTTTTACCTCATTTTCCTATTTTTTTGGTTTTTTTTTTTTCATCACGGATCGATCCAAGTTGACTTAAATTAATTAATAAACACAAAACTGCCCGTTTCTCCTCTTCCATTCTAAAATCAAACACGTCATTTTTTATGGAACTTCAACTACGATGGTATTTTTTCGTTTTCCCAAAAATTACAGTATAAGGGTTGATTTCCGGAAGATCAACATTCTATGCTCCAAAATCATCGATAATTTCTTCTATATCGTCAACTAATGCTGAAAAAACTGCAACAACAAAAAAATTGATGACATTTTTATCGATGCGAAAGATTCATTCTTTTTTCTTAATTTATTTTTCATTTTTTTTTTTCGGGGACAAATGTAAAAACGATGGGATGATATCTGAAGATTGGATCGGGAGGTATATGTACACCAAGTTAGGGGTAGAAAGTTAGGTGAAGAATTGACAAGAAAGGGGGAGGGTCTTCTCTTTAGATACAAATCAACGAAGGCATCAAGTTCCGAGATTTAACCCAGGACAAATTCACCCTATATATATATATATATATATACCCGAAGATTACACAAAAAGAGAAAAGAAATGGACGACGTTGACTTTACCGTTGAGTTCTTTGGCCCTCAGCCACCGCCGAGGGAATGGCCGTGTCCGTTGAACGGAATAGAAAAAAAAAGGGGGGGAAGAAGGAAAGAAAGAAAAAGTGCAAGAAAGGGGATGAAAAGAGCAAATTGAAACGACAAAAGAAACGAACAAAAAAAAAAGAAATAAAATAGCCCGATATTTTTCAGTTCGATTCTTTTGGCAATCGGTGGAACGATATTTATAAATGATGAATGAAACCGAACCGTCATTATTTTCTAAGCGTTAGTTTATCTTATAATAAGGGTGGATTAGCAGCCGGCTATTAAGTAGTAGATAATAATGACCGATAAGTCAATTAGTGTACCTTTCCTAAATATAATATACACCAGCCGAGTAAACATCTCTCGCCTATTATAATTATAAACAGAGAGACGAGGTAATAGAACGTCGAGGGTGTTGTTGTAAAACATGGGTCTAGCAAGGCGATGATTAATTCATTTAGGTTCAAGCTAATCGCCGCCAATCCGGAGATCAGTCAATCACTCTACTACGATCAGCTTTAACAATACGAGTCGGTATTTTGCCGATAATTGAATGGCCAAAAAAAGGTCGAAACGAAATAAAAAAAGGATCCTACAAGTTTTGGATTATGATAGGATATATGTTTAAAAAAAAAGTTTCAATTTCCTGCGATGAAAAGTCAGGCGGAAGAATCCTTCGTAGCCTTACGAAGACGAGATTCTGGGAAATGTTCCTTGCGCATGAATTTTCATCACAGGGAATTGAAACTGTTTTTTAAAACGTATCCTACAATAATCTCAAACTTGTAATATTCGATTTTTGATCGAACGTTTTTTTCAGCCGTTTGAAAAACGCCAAACTGCTTTTAACCAAAATTTCAGATTGGCTTTCTTGATAAACTCGCATACAAATTTATCAAATCCAAGACAAATCCGAGAAATGAAAAAACGTTCGTTTGACTTTCCGGTATAAAGCAAAATCGGATTCCCTGAGCTTGCGATCCTCCGGAATTATTAACACGATGATGTATAATCTCTTGAATGAAATGAATTATTCAAAAGAAGATAAATTTCATCTCTAAAACTTGAGTTTTTTAAAACCTTAAGCCTCTCGCTTTTTCCTTCATACATTTTCTTTTTTTTTTTATTTCGCTACTGCAGCTCGAGCTCTTCTCACTTGCGGCATAATATATAATTTCATACCGCAACTTATACGTACATCTATTTGTCCTAGTTTAAACTACAACGCTATATACATATAACTATATATAGGAAAAGCTTTTCACCGACCTAGTCAACGCCGACGACGACTACGAGGACGACGGTCGGCTCGTATACTATAGCAATAAGCCGGTAATTAACACGGTCTCTAATGACGAGGTGCAGCACCCGGGTATGCGGAATAAAGCGGAATTAAGTAACTCTAATAATAGTATTATTTGGCGTTTATATAGCTACATTGAATTACCGGGTTAATTCCCGGCGCATATTTCAACCCTGCAGACTGCAGAAACGGTACTGCTTTTCTCCTATTCAGTAGCTGAGGGGTTTGGGGGTTTAGGGGTTGGAACTGGACCTGGTTCGCTGGACTATCAATTGCCCCCCTTACCCCTTTTGCACGAATAGGTATATATATATATATATATATTTATGTATAATATATATAGGTAAATTCCGGTTTTACACCCCTTTCGTATATAGTAGAGCGCAAGTAATTCCAACCCTTTCTCTGACCCCGCGAGAGTCAGCCACGGCACGAGCGTGCGTCTGTGTATAGCAAGAAAGCAAATTATCCTCAGCCAGGGCTCGTGTTACGTGTAATGCCACTGGATTCGGGTTCGGGATTTATGACTCCCGGTGCTGCAGCATACCCAGACTTTATTTTCCTACCGGTAGGTATATATTGCTATCACTTCGCTTTTCGACGAGCTCCGCGTGCATCAACCGTATCTATTATGCGCATGATAGGTTATACTTGCAGGTTTTATACACGTGGTATTTTGATACGAAACGAGAATCAAGAATCCAGGAAAATCGAACCGAGCAGAGAAATTATTCGCGAAAACGGTCTGAGGAAACAGAGTCCCATTTTCGTTTCGATTTCAGCATAATCGGTTACCCAAAATCCGTTAAGCTTGCGAGACCAATAAAGCACAACCAATTAAAAGTGATTAGTTAATTTGTCGCCATTTAAGGAAAAAAGATAAATAATCCTGGCAGATTCGGCTCAAAATTAAGCTGGCGAGGCAATTTCAGAAAAAACGAAATAGTGTAACGAGAAACACAGAATGCGACCACCGTCAGGTTTATCCGCTTATAATTCGCCGCTGATTACGAACTTGGACATTTAAAAAAAAAATCAAAGCCTAGTCGAATATCCCTCCTTCGCGGTTGAAAACGTATAGCGAATACTCAGAATATGAGAGAATTCGTAATTTCGTAGGGCTGGCAATTATACGCTAATTAATCACAGCCGACTGGAATCATTCAAAATTTTCCATCTTACTGCACCACTTGAATTTTTCCAAAACGGCCTTGCTGGCTTCGTTAAGCTGGATGTGAGAAAACAATTTTTCTGCCACAATTAAAAAGCGCAATTAATGAGCGGAAAATTAATTGGCATTCAGTTTCAATTGGTTGTGCTGAATCAGCTTCACCAGATTACAATGGATCTCTCTATTGATGAACTTCACACGAGGCATCGATCACTCTTGAAACCAACAGTCGATTGAAAGTTTTTTAAATTTTCATGCAATATTTTTTATTCGAACTCTATAAAAAATCTGGTCAACATCAAAATCAATTATTCGTTGATCTGATTTTCCCGAATTCCCCAATCTTCATAGAGATTGCTATATTATCCAATATTCTTCGACTTTTAATGGATTTCGGAATACTAACATTTCCGGAAATCGCTGAAACGTGAAGATCTTCAAATCGAGCGAATCGCCCACAAGTTAAAATCCAAAAGATTCAATCTATATACTACTCGTCCCATGGCATCATTCGTCGAGTGAGTAAAAAGGATATTAAAAAAAAAAAAAAAATGGAGAAGTTTCGGCCGTTTGAAAAGTGAATAAATTTTTGTGGTACCTTCCTTTATACAGGTACAACCCTATTCGTTTTTTACTGAAGTGTAAACGTTGTGTGTCTATATATATTTATGCGAATGCTTAATTAAATGGAACGTGGACGAGAGCTAGCTGGCATTAGTGAAGAGTATGCGTTTCTGATCTGGAAGCTGGCTATTGTTTTATCAAGTTTCCATTCCATTGGGCTTTCCATGGGAGTAGGCAGCAGCAACGGGACTTTTATTCCCCCTTTAACTTTCGGCCCATTCTTCCCTCTCTATTTGCTTTCTGCTTCAGGCACTTAGAGCGATTTCCCAAGTTCCCTTACGGTTAATTAAGTGGCGAACATGCCGCGAATATATACTTCAGGATTGCATGAAAATTCTAGGTATCTAGACTCCGAATTACATAGATCAGTGCCTTCTCTATGACCTACAACAATTATATATACGCAAGCACCAAACGAGCGTATGCCTCTCGATTACATCGGATAACTAGGGCATCTGCCACGAATTGAACACCAACGTCACATTATATGTGCAACAAATTTATTTCAAACGCGATTCTGGGTTTCTAGATATACATGAGAGTTCAGGGGTTGGTCGAAATCCAGGGAGCTCAAACATCCGAAAGTTAAAAATTCAGCAAGTCCAAAGCAAGAAATTTATTTATCCATCTTCTCCTTTGATAATGACGGCAAATTGACGTCACCTCATAATAATAATTGTGAAAGAAATTTGAGTTTCCAATGGTTAGTCCTGCCCTCGACGGCTTGAAAAATCTCCGAATTTTCATTGAAATTTTTCGCCTAACGGTTGAATTGCGAGAAGCGATCGTTGAAGAATTCAACGGTATAAAATTTAACGAGACGAGTGGGGGGGGGGGGGCCAAAGATTTTCATTTTTCACTCGGGAATTATTAAAACGCACGCAGGGAGAACTAATTACGAATATAGGGGTAGGGGAGATAAAAATGCGGGGGAACAATTTTTTTTTTCTTCTCTTTCTTTTCGTTTAATTCTGCAGCTTCGTTTCTTTTGCTTTATTTTTTATTTTTTTACTTTTTTTTTTATCAAACGCGTGATGAAAAGCTTGAAACGAAATAAAATGAGGCGGGCTTCTCGTTTAGAGTAATTATTAATTCCTCGTCCACAGAATTTTCTGTACATATACCTACGATAAAAAAATTAAAAAAACAAAAAAAAAACAAACGAGATATGAAATTTGTGCGTTTTGTTTGCTACCGGTTTTTTCAATCTTCTGTCAATATTTTATATACAACGGGAATACAAAGCGAGAGCTTCGCCGATTATAGAAGAAGAGAATTTTGAAAAATGATACCTTGGGCATACGAAACTTGGCGAAGCTTTCAAGTTGAATCAAAAATCGTTAGGCTTATCGTCGCTCTTTGACACCTTATAAAGGGCGTTGCGGGCGGATTGCTTACCTAGTTTTACCAAACTTTGCCGAAAGATTAACGTCGGATCGCATTCAAGCTCCGAGAGTTTGGCTAATTTTTGAATCTGTCGTTTACCCTGTCTAAAGAATAAAAATGCGAACAGCGAGGGTGGATCAACTTTTCGGTGCCTTACCTATAAACTTTCACGAAGTTTATCGAATATTCCAGCTTTGGATATTATATGACGGAGCAATGACAAATCACGATATTGACTTAGAAAGAAAAAACAAGCTATTTCGTAATTTGATGTCAAAAAACAAAAACAAAAAAAAAACAGGGCAGAAGTCTCAACCTGGAAAAAAAATGTGTAGAAAAATAAATAAATAAATGAAACCAAGTTGGAAAAATCTCTCGAGTACACGTTCAAAAAGCTTTTCTCTTAGTTAAGCTCCTCTTACAAATTCGGGAGGGCACCATCCATCTTATAGGGAGAATCGGGGTGCTTTGAAACACCAATCACGTTAGTGAATTCTTACGTGTTCCCTTTATAAGCCTGGGCGAGATAAATCTGCCGTGGAAAAGTAGCTAGCCAATTACATCTCGAACCGAAAATTCCTAATCGTTTTTTTTTTGTCTTTTTTCTTTTTTTCGTTCCGAACTTTTGTGGGCATCTAAATCACGACTGTATTTAGTTCTTTTTTGTTTTTTTCTCGCATCGTCTTCTTTTCTCTTGTTATTTTATCTCGACGTTGAATCACTGCCGAGCGAATGAAAGAAAAAAGGAAATTAAACAAAGAGAGAGAGAGAAAGAGAAGAAAAAAAAAGAAGGAAAAAGGATGTAATCGAAAATCGACAGAAAAACGGGAGGAAGGTTGAAAAAAAAATGGTAAAAAAATAAATTTTAAAAAGGGAAAGAATTGCATTGCGCATTGGAAACTGAGGTGAAAAAAAAAAACAGGGCAGCTATTTGAACAAAAAACGTATAGAATGAATACGACGGCTATACATATGAAGAGAAAGAGAGAAAATTCTGCGCTCCCTAGATCAGAGATGCAAAAATACACGTTGGGAGTTTAGCGATTCTTCGTCTGGCTATTGAATGAAAGCGAAAAGCTACATTCCATTGATCCGTATACTACACGGGCCTAGAGCAGCGAGCTAGAAACTGTAGCAGCTTGCAGTTTTTCCGAGTTTCCGTGATATCAACCTACCCTCTGTCTATTTTTCTTTTTCTTTCTTTCTCTTTCTAATTTCTCTCTCTACAGGCTTCTCTCAACTCCCAATAAAGCAAACTTTATAATTACGTCTAGAAAGTTTACGGGAGGTAAACCTACCGTTAAAAAGTATCCATCGATTCGCCACGTACTTGTGTTTTTTAGTGATTTCTTTCATTTCCCCTCGGAAAATAGAAATCGATGAAAAAATATAAGCTGGTATAAAAGACAAGCAAAATATTGCTTCCGATTGAAAAAATGACTTTTGCTAATTTCAAAGAATCTATTTTACACTTTCGGAACGCTGCACTGGTATCTCTATCCAAAATACAGATAATTTTGTAAAATAAAATAGAAGTTAGTCCAGTCAAATGATTTCAGAGACGACTGCAGGATGAAAAAAATTACAATTCGCGGGATTTTGCATTGAGATTTGAGATAAGAAGCAGGAAAAATTGCGATTTCTCGTAATTTTGAATTGCTTTTTTTCAGTTTTTCAACGAACGATCAAAAACAGGACGTTCCTTGACTTCAACTTCAAACAATTAAACACCTGAATGGTTCGACCCCCAAATTTGACATCGTTTCTAAACCGGAAAGACTTTTCTGTAATAGTCAAAAGCTCTTTGATCCTTATTTAATTGGATGGCATTCAGTATTTCTTTTTTTTTTTTTTTTTTTTTCTATTTAATAATGTTATTGAACTTTTCACCTGCGATTTCTCGTGCCCGTTAAATGGGATGGGTTAATACAACTTCTGGGCAGTAAGGCAATAAGAGAGGAGCCAGACTGCAGATGCTGCTCGTCGTTAGTATATATCCTACCTCGAGTATAATAATAAGGAAAGAAAGAGAGAAAAATCAAGAAAAAAGTAAGAAATAAGGAAATAAAGAAAGTAGCGGGAAGAAGATGAAGAAAAGGAGTGAAGATATAGCAAAATTGAGAGGTCAAAGAGGTATAACATGAAGAAAAGAATAAAAGAACGTTGTACAGGTGATGTATATGTACCTTATATCCAGCACTCGGTATCTCGATTATAGATAAAGTGATTAATATCAGCAACAGTTGTCATTTTCTTTCATCGATGAAAAACCGATTTTCCAACGCTACGCCAGCCATTGTTACGAAACATCCGTATACACTCGGCTATATACCTATCTTATACCTATACCTGATATTATTGATAAATTGCTCCTTCGCCTATATACTGGAAAGTGTCTATATCCCGGTATTAGCCAACCACTCGCAGAGTTATCTTTTATACTCCCCCGCAATTACTGGGGCGTGGGGTTAATTTTTAGAGTGGATCAATTTTCCGATCGTTCTAAAACCAGCTAATTAATGAAACGGAAAATAATATAACAATCGATCCGATATCATACTGCAGGATCCCCTTAGATTATTTTAAACGAGAAGTTCACAGTCAATTTTCGTCACCTTTCATTATTTATTTTTGACTTTCTGTATAATGATGTGCGAGTAAAGAAGAAAGCGGCTAGCTTCAGAGTGAAGCGATGAGGGCTGCAATTAGCATCAAGTAATTTCGATCCCATCTAGTAATAAACTCGTCAAAGGAGAGACGGGGTTAGACCTGCGTTGATTAAATTACCACTCTAATTATTTCGCTCTCCAGCCAATGAGGGATTTTCAGATTTAGACAGGTTAAGACGTAACTCGAGTAGACTACTATATTATATCGAGTCGTGCAACAAGAGTCTCTTTCCATTTTCTCCTTGAAAATCAAATTTTACCTCTACTCTGATCACAATTAGTGTACCAATATATTTCCCTCAATAATTCCTACGTGAAAATTCCTAAAGCATATTAGAAAATAGAGGATTGCTAAAAATTCACGATGATTTTTTCACAGGATCGATTCTTTTCTTGAAAAATCAAACTTCGGTACGTTATATTTTTCTTTCCTGATAAAGTGATCAGGAAAATATATATCCTGCGGCAAAAGATCCTTGCAACCTTGTGCAAGCAAAAAAGCAGCCCTGAACGATTTTTCCAAACTTTATATCGAGGTGAGATATTTCTCAGCACATTTTCCGAGCGTGAAGGTAACGAAATGAGGAGGAGCCTGGAGGGAGCCCTTGGAAATTGGTAAATTTAAATTCCGAAGCTTTCCTGGGTACATAGGTACATGTTGCTGCCACCCATCGAGAACGTGGAAAGCTGATGCTGATGCTGATGGAAGGTATAACCCGGATCAGAAACGGGGATGGAAATAGTGAAACAAGATTTACTGCGGTGGATAGAAAGACGGAAAGCACGATCTTCGATCGAGAAATGGTCTCGGGGTTTTGGGCCAAGTTGGTGAAGAAGAAGAAGAAGAAGAAGAGGAAGAGAAAGTTTGGTATAGTATTAGGTTTAACCGAGGCGTATAGGGTTTCGATCTAGGACTAAACCTAAGGACGATAAGGACTACGTTGATCCTTGAAATTTAACATCTTAACATCTTCGACACGGTCACCATGAGAAAAGCTGATGTTCGATTCGAAACGAGCTTATGAAGCGAAAAAACGCTACAGTTTGTCCCCTAAACTGCGCTGCTTTCCACCAAGGGATGGATAAGGGCAGCTAAATATTTGCTATTTGCTTTTCCCTCGAATCCCACTGCGGTAGTTTAACCCCCCCAACGTCGCTTCTTCTTTTCTTTTCCTTTTTTTTTTCTTCAAACAAATACAAACTTGGTCGAATCTTGTTTTCGGCAAGATTGGCTGCCCCCGAGAGAAAGTAATTGTATCAGAATTCAGAGACTCAGAAGAGAATTTCTGTCGTTTTTTTCGTCCCAAGAAGAAACCCTCGAATTCATAGAGAGCAGACAAGAAAAAAACGGTGGAACTCTTTGAAAAATGAAAATCTATGCGAATTGAGACGGCGAATATCCCAACGTAATGAATGGGGAGGAAAAAAGTGGAGAAATTGGGGGATACATTTTTTGAGAAATTTCCAAGGTTCCTTAAGGTAGAAAGATACAGAGACTCGATGAAATTAGAATTTGCAAAAGAATGTGGAAATGAAACGGGTACCTTTCAGTAATTTCAACCCCTGATGCTGGTACATGGGTCCTTTTTTTTTTATATTCTACGATGAAATATAACGCCCGACCGATTTCAGGAATGTTTCATGTTTATTGGGTCCCGAAGAAGAAGAAGAAGAAGAAGCAGACGCTTGTAATGTGTAATATCGGGTTGTTTCGCGCCCGTTTCAACAGCTCGGAATTCGGCTAATTAGTTTTCTCGAATCCTGCCTCACAGATCCTGCGACTCTCGCCCACAGCTGAAGGAGCCAAAGCAGTACCCAACGATGAAAGGTAAAAGGCAAAAGGGAAAAGATGAACTACGTTCAAAGGTCGACGAATGTCTACATACATTATACACACATACACTCGTATACATACCCAATTTCAAATTTAGAGCACTTTGCAGTACAACGGGCAAATATTTGCACGATATATTATTACGTATTTCAATTAATTATTTGAAAAGGCTAGAACGAACCCCTTAGAATAAAAAATAGAAAAAAAACCACCGCGACTATACCCTGTTCCAAACGTCTCGATCAGTGAAATTTATCAAGTTCGAAAATTTTTGAGAAAAATAAAAGCGATTGGTAATTAATTTCGTTATTGAGACCAGACAGGACTATTGGTGTGAGTTATTTTTAGAGTAGAATTTCGATATATCAGAGAATCTGTAATAACCAAAAAATTCCGGAGTATATATAGATATATATAAAAAATGCCGAAGATGAGGAGAAAAGGGAAGAAAGATAGGCGGGGGTTGTCGATAAATCAAATTTTTATTAGCGGATGGACCCCAGTTCTCATTTACGATGCAATTTCCATTGAACCTGATGTTTATTTCCTCTCTCATGTTTGAATGTAAAATCGCGTCGTTCGTTGCTGCATATATTTTCATCTGTGAATAAAAATAAGAGAGAAAGAAAGGGAAAAAATTCAACGGTGCAATTTCCGGCTATTGGATTATTACGGTAATATGAAATGCGTGTAGAGGGTAATACAGACTTCCGGTCGGTTGGTTTTAACGGGATGAAAACCCCTCGACAGTCGTCAGCCTATCTGATCTCGGATTCGGTACGGTCTGACAATGAGTTCGTGAAATTAACCACTTCTGCCCCACTTCGCCAGTGTGTAGTTCAGTTCAGTTCGGTTCAGTTCAGTTCAGTTCAGTTCAGTTCAGTTCAGTTCAGTTCAGTTCGCGTCCCCAACTTTTGTGGGGTTTACACGCGGATCCTTATTACGCGAAAACTCATTTCCTGGATTCAAGTTTCCTGTTTCAGGTTTAACTTGAATTTGCTATGAAGAAGAGGACGAAGAAGACGACGAAGAAGACGAAGAAGAAGCCGTCTCGTCTCTTCTACGTATGAATATATATACGCTGCCTCTCAAACGATGAGAAAACGCGAAATTAGAAGCAAATTATAACTCTCTCCAATGAGTTCAACACGAAAATGAGCAAAATAATGAGAATATAAAAACGGAAATGAAACAAAATATTATATGATACGAAAAGCAAAAGTCAGTATTATACGCTCGAGTAGGTAAAATTGAAGAAATTCCATTTTTGGAAAGAAGAGTTTGATTAAAAGACAAACAAATTTCGTCTTCCATTTCCTCTTCTCCTGCATCAGGTTTACCCAGATTAAGAAAACGATCACAGAGTTTCTGCGTAAATGACAAAAATCGCTCCAAAACTGACCTGCGCATTTTAGATATAAAAATATAAATCGGCTTATATATACTTCTACACAAACGATACTACCACATCACATCACATGTAAAGTGAGCGAATTTTTTGCTCTATCTTTCTCTTTCTCTCTCTCTTTCTCTTCCATCTTTTTCTACCTACTTTTTACAAAGTAATCAAAACTTGGCTCGAGTACTTTTCAGTTTGTTGTAATTGTCCCCGAAGTTGAATGGGGTAGAATACAACAGTCCATATCCACATATACCTACATACAAAAGAAAGATTCATTCATGCTCATCGCTGCAAATAAATTGAAAAACGCAGAGAAAAAACAGAAGCAAAAGAAAATTCGCCCACCGCAAAATTCGAGTGATATTATAGCAACTCGCGAATTTCAAGCATGCGGGAATTTTACTCCAATTTTTTTTTTCTTTTCTTTCTCTTTTTTGCTTTCATTCTGGTTTTTTTTTCTCTCTCTCCCTCTCTCTCTCATCCCCTGAGCGATAGATTTAGAGAAAGAGAAGGATAGAGCAACAGAGCGATAAATAGATGCACATAGATAAATAGAATTTATAATGTACGGCTGTAGGAACAAACCAATTTGACATAGTTATAGATTTTCCACAGTCTGGGCAGCAGAAGTAAGTAGCATAGCTATTTATCCCCAAAGCAAGAAGAAAGTATTGGAAACCGGTAGGTATATGTATGTTTACATATATACATAAGAGGAAAACTTTTTACTGAAAAACTTGCTGTTTCATTCATTTTTTTTTTTTTTTTCTCATTTTTTTTTCTCTCTTTCTTGTCGAAGGTAAATCGAACTTTACCGTTTCTAAAAAGTTTTCTCTTTCCCGTGTGGATATATACACATTCGCGCACCGTACCTACGTATATACGTACATATGTATATAAATACATAGCAGGAGTTACTTCTCCATATCTTAAAGAAAAACGAAAAAAAAGCAGGAACTGGAAAAAAAAACGATCGAGAAAAAAATGACTTATTCTTCCTGCGAGGCTGCGACGAAAAACGTATTTTTCATCAGAAAAGTGAAAATATTTCCTCAAGGATCAGATACATGCCTGAATATAACAAAAAATTCTTCTAGTTTCTATATTCTTTCTACAAATTTTTGAATTCTTTTCTAACCGAGGTATAAGAATCAAGAAAATCGTCCTAATTCCTTTTCTTTACTTTTTTTTGTTTTCTTGTTTTCTTTGATCCGGAAAAGCTAAGCGAATGGGGAATGTATAAAGAAAACTTACGAGTCGCGAGAAAAGAGAGCTTTCAATCAGCTTAACTTTTCCGTTCTATGACTATAAACGAGCGAAAAAAGAGAGACAATGAGAGGGATGGAAAAAAAAGAGAAGCTAGGTAGCTTGCAGGCTTTGACAAAATTTGTATTTATATTCTCTAAGCCTGTTTCCTCAACTTTGCGTATCCGTTTTTTGTCCCCTACTGTGTTTTGGAGCCTGGATTCTGAGTAAACGGGACAGACCGGGCTGCTGAGCCTGATAAAGTCACCAGAAGTGAAAGAATAAATTGTCACGATCTAGAGGCAATACGACACGGGCTTAAATGCACGTTATATACATGCGTATGTATAAAAGAATTTACCCAATATATTTATTCCATTCCTGATTACATACATTCCGTTCCTTTTTCTCTTTCTTTCTCCACAATTATAATTACGCTCCTCCATTATGCACGAAAGTATCATCATCACGGTAATAAAACGACTAATTGTATTGATTATTTCTTTGATCCTGGATTTCCTAGATTTTCAATACATATCGGTACAAAACGAGATCCTTTCCTTACACATCCCCATACCTCCGATTTCCCTCGTATCGTAACGAGTTTCTTTCTCCTTCCTGTTTCCATTTTTTTTTTTTTTTTTTTTTTTCATTGCTGGTTATTTTCATTTCTTCTTCTTTTCTTTTCTTTTCTTTTCTTTTCTCATAGTCTGCGAGACAGGAAAGAGGTTCCTCTTGTTGAAGGAACTTCTCTTCTTCTCTTAATTCTCCTTCTTCTTCTGATGCCTTAATTTATTCCCTTTGGCAGGTTCACCGGGATAACGAGATCTAAGATTACAGACACAGATGGCTACTTGAAATCTTGAAGAGGACGACGACGACGACGACGACGACGACAACTTTGCGAGCAGAGTGAATTACGATAATGATATAATTTATACTCAACAGCTGTAACTAGGAAGACTCTGTCTTTTTTATTTCTTGTTGTCATTTTCTTATCTTTTCTTTTCTTTTTTATTTGTTTTTCTTTTTTTATCTCTCCTAATCTTTGGAATTAGTGAAAAATCTGATACAAATTTCTTCGCCAACGTTATCGAAACTTGACTGGGAAAAAAACTTTGACAGGTCTTTAATGAGCTTGGATACAAAAATGAATTTTGTGCGAATTTCAACGCAGCTTTCCTTTCGAAGGACGATATTTCGTCATGATGTATCTGCTTGCATGTGAATACATGTAGCTGGTATTCGTGACAAGACATATAAATTTTGCGACAATGTGCGATGGAAGCTTTTCATGGTCGTCTCTGGAAGCTGGTAGGAGCTAGGTATGCGTTGGCTGTAATTAATTTCATGATTAATTGTCGTGAGCCCGGCGAGAGCTTGCAGAGACAAACGGGTAGCTAAACATTCAGTCCTCAATTTTGATGTGTAAGTCAAGGCGAGTCGAGTCGAGTCGCGCTATTGTGAGGCGGGATTGAAATTCCGAATTTCAAAAGCTACGAAAGGTGAGAATTCCGAATCTCGGAATTCGCGAGATATTATGCAACGTCGTTTATTTCATATTTTTTGGACCTTCTGAGTTTTTTGACCTTTGGCAATTTCCAAGTTCTGAATTCTAACATTTCTAGAAACTCAGAATCACGTCTCAAATGAATTCCGAATTTTGACCGTTCGGAACTTTTGGAATTCGGAACTCCAATCACACCCCCGATTGCAGTCATCAGAATTTAGAAAATTCACAGGATCGCGCCTAATTGTCTTTAGAAAATAACAAAAAATTCTGAGCAAACAAGTTTTGACAAATTATTTAGAAAAAAGTACAGCAGTACGTAAATACTATACATGGAGTCAGAGTTGGAAATGTCAGACACGCATTACGGGGATTCTAATAACAGGAATCTTTCAGGCTCTTAGAATTGTAATAATGGTACTCCAAGTAACGGAATAAATCAGACAATGTGAACGGGCATCGAGTACCTATCCACATCTATAATGTATCTGTATTCGGATTGAAAAAAAAAAAATCGTTCGACTATTAAATGCGAACTCGATCGTTTATAATCCGGCACAGAAAACTTATATACAAGTGTCTCCGGTTTGTCGCAGGTATAATAGCGGCGATAAACGATCAATTATCGAATTGAATCGATACGATCGATTCCACCTCAACTATGTGTGCCAAGTCAATACATATACATGAATATATACCTAGTATGTGTAGGGTGTATAGAAACGAGGATACGTAACATACGCGTGTGTAAATAAGGTCGCGTGACCATCGTGGAAGAGAATATAATATGAAATCTATGTATTATTTTTTTATTTCTTTTTTTTTCAAGAGAGAGAGAAATAGAGAGAGAGTGAATATATATATATTTCACGTGAACGTTAAGCCCGGGGTAATTTGTAGATTCGATTCCACTCGAATAGGGAAATGAAATCCAGGTTTATTCGGACTCTTTTCTCTCTCGTTTTACGGGGATCAGAGTGCGGCAGAGTGCGGAATACTATTTTACAGTATTTTACAGCGGATAGGTACGATTGCACATGTATACGTATAGGTACATACATTATGTACATAGGTATATGTGTACATAATGTGAAAGGGATCTTCATCACGGAGTGCATAATACAGTGGAGGGGAAATATAAAGACGGTGCCAACCCCACTTGGCCTCGATATTAGAATCGAAGTTGAATTTCCACGTGTTCCTTATTCCGAGGTCCTTTTCCTACTCCTTATTTTCCTCATCCTTATACTACTCCTGGTTTTCGTTTCTGTTCTCTTGGCTCGATTCCTGCTCCTTCAGCTACACCACACACACACACACACACACACACACACACGTATCGTGTAAAATTTTTCTCCACGGATTGGTATATAGCTGGGAGAAAAGTCGAAAATTTATGAAGCAGTTCCCGCGAGCTACCGTACCAATATAAAACTAGAACTACGACTAGGAAAGGGATTCCCAGAGTCCGGTTCGGTCCCCCCCAAGCGCCAGCAAAGATTGCGAATTACCTGTTTGCCAAATTCCTTCATGCCTTTGCTGAACCGACCCAACTAAATCAAATCGTTCTCTGATCTTCGGCTTTGAATTTTACCCCCTGATATAAGTGCAGCCTGCAGACTTCGATCGAGGAAATGAACAAATAAAAATTATTCAATATGTCAGCGACAGTGAATCAAGATCGTGAAATTCTTCCACTTTTTTATACCACGATGAGCCTCAACTTTCATAAACACAAATGAATCTATTGAAATTCGAAAAATCGACATTTTCAACCTCCTGGCCTCAATATTCCTAATTTTCTTCTGAAGTGTGCTCGTTGTGTCTATACGACCTTTCCTTTCAAATTTCGTTATCTTCCAAATTTCGATTGATTAACAAGAATTCCTCAATTCTCCCGTGAATTAAGAATACAAAAATCACTAAATAAGTGAAAATGATACGGGTTCCAGAATCGAATTTTTCCCGCTGAGGACGCGACGACACATTACGTGCGCAAATATATTACAGTTTAGCGAAGGTTTAGTGATTTGAGAAGAGGTGCTTATCTCTGCCCTGGTCCCAACTTTCCGGGTCGACTAGTATAGCTATAGATAGGTATACCTACAATCTACATGTACAGATCCCCTCGTTGGAAAAATTTCAGTACAAAATTTGCTTGGCACAGCAATAATTTCCAGATGGGGTGTATCGCCCTGCTTCGAGAACTTTTATACATATACATATTATATCGCTAAATACATATATACGTAGGTATAAAAGTTGTTTGAGAGTAAAGCTCCTCCTCTTCTCCTCCGCCTCTTGACTTCTTCCTCGGCAATATCTGGCTGTGCGTGCGTCCGCGGATGGGTTTTATGGAAAGCAAAGAGCGGAAGGTGGCTGTGAATAAACAACCCGGAAGCCCACTTCGCCCCTCTGTGCCCACAGCTATAAGCTAGCTAGCCAGCCAGCCAGCTATAGGAAAACCAGGCGAGACATGAGAGGAACTGCAGGAACGGAGCATGAAGGGCCACTGCACATCGAGGCCTAGCATCTCTTCAGTGCAGCAGCAGCACCAGCACCAGCAGCACCAGCGTTCGTTAGCGAAATAGACGTGTGGGCGAAAAGCCGCAAGGAATGAGAATAAAAGATGAAAAAAAAAAACCAAAAAAAAACCATCCACAGAAAAGTAAAAGTGGAAGAGGATAATACTTTGTGCGACAGAAGGCGAAAGTATGTATGTATATACAGCATGGTCGACCTTTGACCCTAAAGAATGACCCAATATTTTTGGTTCGAGGTTCAAGTTCCAAAAGGATGAGAAAAAAAAAGAAAAAAAAAAGAGAGAGAGAGAAAAAACCAGACAAAGAGACCCGGGGGGGGGGGGGGGGGGGGGGGGAAGACTGAAAGGACATGAAGAGGCTTCTCAGTGGAAAATGAAACTTTTCTTCTTTTTTTCGCAGGTTTTTCTTTTTCTTTTTTATATTTCTCGCATTTTTTTGGGACACACATATTCAGAACGCCGTACAATTTATTCAAGAACCTGGAATCGCTTACGGTGTCTCGGATTCGAAAAGATTTTTTCGCTTCCTATAATACGGAGGGATTTTGCAATTTTTGGAATGGATATTTTAGAATTTTGAAAACTCACGGTGGACTGATTTTCAGCCTTTTCAATTTTTCGAGTACATCATCACCCCGAGTAGGTATATTATATGTACATAATTTCGATTCAAGAAATTCTCATGTTGTCAGCAGAAATTCAGCTTCAATTGAAAACTTGACTAAATATCGTTTTCTGGATTGAGAATATTCATCTGATTTTAGCAAAAATTTCAATCCTCTCCTTGACCGCGACGAACACGTACGTCAGACGCATCAAGGAATACTTTGGTAATTTTTCGAATCTCTTCCTAGTTATCTATCCTAAATTTCGTAAAATCCCAAGTTTCCACCGACCTATACGCAGGAAAACACAGTACGAAAAGAGTGGGAGTAAAAGAAAAGCAACATTTTTCAAAAAATCAGCCAGGGGATGAGTATTTCCAAAGATTAATACGTAAAATGACTAATATTTTGAATTTTTTCAATACGAATACTGAAATAGAGACTGATAAAATAAATTTTTGAGTCTGTAGTACGTCCTTCAAAGCTTTACCCTAAAACAACGTATTCATATTCTGAACCATCGATATTTTGGCATTTGCATTTCTAGCGAATGTTAAAAATTCTGATCTTTCGATATTTTCACCCCCTCACCCAAAAAACACTTTTCCCTCCCAAGGTATATAAGTTTTTCAAAATTGTTACCAATACCCTTTTAGCCCCGACCTCTCGACAGGAAAAAATGGATTTCATTTTTCCTCTCCTTCGATAACATCCGGCGATAAAGAAAAAAAAAAAAAAAAAGTCGAAGAAGAAGAAGAATCAATCCAAGTAAGTGAAAGAAAGAACCGCTACTTCTTCTAGCCCCTGCATCAGACGTAGGACGTAGACGAAAGCGTCGCGGCGTTCGTCCAGCGTGTATCTCTCGTCAATTATTAGTGTTGACGGAGAGGTTGACGGTACCTCGTGGTGTGGCAGGCAGGTAAGCGGGATGGCGATATAGAAAAGGAGAGAAATAGAGAAATAGAGGGTGGTTCATGAAAGGGGAAAAATGGGGTTAGGGACAGCAGAAGCAGAAGCAGAAGCAGAAGCAGAAGTAGAAGCAAAAGCAGAAGCAACGGTGTTAGGCACACTGGCGCAAGGCAGAAGGGAGCGGAGCGGTCCGTATCGACCGACGTCCGTTATATATACACATATACCAAGTAGTCCGTGCTGCTCCCGTCGTTCTCTCTCCTATATATAAATGGGGTATTTCATGCCAAATCGACCAGACGTTGACCCTACAATTTTTGATTATTTTTTCCTTCGAGTATGATGTAAGGGAGGGAAAAATATAAACGTGTAAATTTTTTCAGATTTTTTGGACCACCGGTTCAAAAATTGATTCATTTTCTGCCAGACACGTGTAAACCTATTTGGAAATCTGTTATAGTCGGACGAGAAAAACACTCGAATGAAAAAGTTTGCCCATGACAATACGAGGCGACGGAAACTTGTTTTTGGAGAAAATTTTCGCCGTCAATTCTTTGCAAAAATACAAAACTTTTGAGACTACGCCAAAAGTGGTACTACCTCGGGTTCGAATGACAAAATTCAATAATGAATTTCGAACAAACTTGAAATACGAGAGGAAAAATAGTTGGTTCAAAATTCATTAAATTCTGGTCTACGAACTAGAGATCGTACAACTTTCGCATTTTTGCAAAGAATTTATGGCGAAAATTGGACAAGAATCGATAACGACTAACGCTGCAGTGAAAATCCCAAATTAAGAATGTTTTATCGAAAAAAATAGCATCCACAATGCTTTAAAGTTTCTCAAAAAAATAAATTTTTGTCACCTCATATTATTGTCAAACTTTTTCATTCGGTTGATTTTCTTCTACAATGATTAACAAATTTCCAAACACACGTGTCTGTCCGAAAATAAATCAACTATTGTCACGAAGGTCCAAAAAAATCTGAAAAAAAAGCTCTTCATTTTCTTTCCCTCCCTTAGATCATAATCGAAGGAAAAAAAAATGAAAAATCGTGAAATCCACGTCAGGTCGATTTGGCATGGAATTCCCCATATACCTACATCGCCCTTTGAGCCGGAGCGACAAAAGAGAATTGGCTCGAATGCACGGCGCGCTTTTGGCGTACGATTTTCGTGCCGATTTGTGGTGGTCGGTCATTCCCACCCTCACCCTATCCCTTGAACTAGTCCTTGCCTCGCCCTCGCGCGAGCGTCGCGACGCTAGTATCTTCTTGTCTATACGGACCACATTGAGCCCCTTTCGACGCAGTCATCTCGCCATGGCCACCGGATCCGTAGAATTAGACCTCAACACCGAACGAGTGGCGAGAGAGCTTTTCCGGAGTGCTTTGGATTCTTTTACGAGCTTTTTCCCTTCCGCGATTCCTTTTTCATATTTCTTTCATTTTTTGGCAGTTTTCAACCCCCCAGAGGTCGCCCGGGGTCGAAATCACCCCACTCCATATACTCGTGGGCACAGATTCGAGCATTTTTTTTTTCCTCAGAGAAGAATGAATGGACGGTATGTATTTAATTGTCCGCTTTTTTCTTTATACTCCGAAACAGACCCTCGTCAGTTCTCAGGATAAAATACTTTTTTGGAAACGCCCACTGGAATGGAACTTTTTTTTCAATTTATTTATTTATTTGTTTTTCTGTTTTTCTAAAGTTACCATGTCTTCGGAGTATCGCACATAAATTTTTTGTCGAGAAAAATCTGTTTTTATGCAAAAACTATGATTTTTATTGGTAAAAAAATTGTACTTGAAGGATTATTTCCATCAGAAAATCGTAGAATGAATGAGATTGAAGTTTGTAACGTGAAAGCAACAACATAATCACATAAGAAAATTCTTTATTTCGTAGCTTGAAAGGTTCAAAAACCAGCAAAATACAGTGCATAATTTTCCCAAGTGAATAAAACACACTTGCCTCGTTTATTTTGCCACTCTAACAACATTTGATTCGCGAAATGGTGGATTTTTTTTCAAAAATGTTGTTACATCAACGTAACGAACTTGAATTTTATTAGAATGAATCATCTTAGAAGAACGTATTATAGAGAATTCAGATACAAAGTTTCTTGAATGAAAAATCCAATTCTTCCCCATCGACTATTATTATGAAATTCTTTTAGATAAATATATCCAATTTTCCGGACTTTTCGCATTGAGCGAAGCGAAGTTGTAGAAGTAGAAGTAGCGTTCGATCGATCGCGAAACTCTAGCTAGGGCATTATGGGGTTTAATAACGAGAAGCACCCCGCAGTAGCTGGTAGGTAGATAGGAAGCAAGGAAGGTAGGTAGGTAGGTAGGTTATAGATATAGAGGACGACCGACCCAGATGAAACTTTTCTCTCTCGAGGGGGGTCCACGCCGGGATGCTGGTGCCTTTCCCCATTGAAACGCGGGAAGAAGACCCGGGGACAACGGCGAACTAACGAAAATTTCAAGTATTGATCTTTCTCTTAACGGTCCACTGACCTCGGACGAACCAAATGACGTCACAAACGTTTGTAACACGTTGCGAAAAGTGCACGAAAAAAAGTAAAAAAAAATACATAAAATTTCAAAAAATAACACTCCCCGGGTAAACACGAAGCGGTATAGGCCCTGGGAGAAATTTTACACCTACACCATCGCCATGGGCTACAGGGTAATCGCCGATCGATCGAAAGGTAGAACGAATCTCGTCGTGGTATAAAATAACGAATTAGAAATTGAACGAATCTCTTTATATTGGTATTTTTATATGATGCGGGATGTCAATTTGAGCTTCGAAATGAAATTGAGGTGGGATTGGAGTTCCGAATTCCAAAAGTTCCAAAAGGCCACAATTCCGAATTTATTTGAGACGCGATTCTGAGTTTTTATAAACGTTAGAGTTCAGAAGTTGGATATTCCAAAACGTCGAGATGAATTCCTCGACTTTGAGACAAAATTCTCGAAAATCCCATGACTTTCATTTCGCAAGTGTTTTCCATTGATCTATACAATATTCTTCCTGCCTTCTCCCTGATTTCCAGGATCAATCAACCACCTTTTACTAAGAAAACAACGATGGGATGAAAATGGGAGAGAAAAAGTAGTTATACATGAATGAATAATCGGTGAGAATTTCTGATTATTTCAACAGGCAAATTAATTTTGCAAATTTCTTAAGCCAGGTTGATTCCCATTCTTTCTCTCTCTCTCTCTCTACCTTTGAATAAAGATTCGTGCTTATACTCCCGAAGGGTAGCGTCTCGTCCGGGACTGTAACCTACACAGACGTATAGGAATACCAGGGGATGGTGACTCGTGCCTCAAAAGCACCTAGCGCCGGGGTAGGTACTCGAGGACACAATGACGCCTTGACGGGGCCCACCAGCCCCCTGTATATTGTCGTTACTGACAGAGATTTCACATATTTCACTCTTCTTATGCGGTATAAAGTACAAAAGAAACCTGACAACGAGGACGATCTTTCCACCACCTTCATACCAACCCTAGAGACTTTTACCTCGTAGAAGATGATGCGGTTTGTCGCGCAGTTTTGCTGCGATTAAAACCCCAACTTCTTTTTCCCAGCTCTATAAGGATTTACGTGTACATCAAATATTCCTATACTTTTTTCTGAATAAAGAAAAGTCGGAAAATTTGCCTTGTACGATTTTCTTCCTTTTCTTCGCATTCTCTCTTATACTCCGATGGTATTCAATATTCATAAAGCTGCGACGACGCGGGGTGAGTGGGCACCAGCTCCTTTTACAAGAAAGAAAAAAAAAGAAAATGGCTCGGTACTTCGTATATATACAGTAGATATAAATTATTGAAAATACTCCGCGATCGAATTCGCTACCTCGTATTTCCAGTTTTCTTCTTATTTCTTCCCATTCTCGTATGTGTACTTTACTACATTAGATTTTACTCTTCACTTTTATACCTATGCCTGTAGCAGAAAGGAGGATAAAAGTCATGTAACTAAAGTTCTGATCGATCAAGCTTGATCGAATCCAAAGAAAGTTCGATTTGCTTTAGTTGCACACCTCGAGGGATAATTGAACTTCGTAGGTTTACCGAATAGGCATCGAATGAAAATAACTATTTCAGCGTAGGATGTTTCTGATCCAATTAGTGATTCTTCCAATTTTGCATATTCATTCGGATTCGATCGAGTTTGATCGATCAGAACTTCTTTAGTTGGATGAAAAGTCACCTGTAAGTTCTTCATACCCCTGAGTTCAGTATATTGTATGAAAAATATCCCCATCAGAAGCACACGAGCCAATCCCAGCCGTGATAAATCCATTTTTCTAATTTGCATTACATTTATGGTACGAATTCTACTTCAGTATAAACAAAACCCGTGAAAGCCAGAGGGTGAGCTTTTGGCTGAAAGCTAAGCTCGGCTGAGCTCAACTCAACTCTTCGTTTCTCGGTAAAGCAAGAGAAAGCTCTGAAAGACACAAGTCAGTCAGTGTACACAGAGATGTACGTCGTTTAACTTTATCCTTTTCTGTTTACCGAAATCAGATGTCCTCGTCAGACAGACCGCGGATATACTTTTCCTCATATTATATTATATTATATTATATTCATGGAAAATGAAACAAAGATATTATATTTGCCCTAGGTGATGGACGTGCTGAAAATATACGTTAAGGGTTCAGAGAAACACGACGAAAGACTGCAGGGCCTCCTTCATGCCTCCAAGCAGCTAGCTCCTGAGAAACTAAACTCTCTTCGAAAGTTTAACACGCTGTGTGATGTAGCTGCAGGTATAACACTGCCTACGGTGTACTGTACGCTGCTTGTTGGAATTGCCGTATAGAATGAAATGGATAGACAGACATATACTCGTATAATGTGGATGTAGGTTAGGTTTTAGGTTATGTATACGTAGGTATACTATATATGTATACTTGTGTATCATATAAACGTGCGCAAATAGTTATACCTATGTACACGTGTGTGTAGTATAGCAAAGCCCAGGCTGCTACTACAGAACTGCCAAGTATTATAGGTTACGTATTCCTGTATACATACATGTGCCTTGTATGCGCACCTGCAGGCCAACTTGTTTTACAGTTGAAAAGCTCCGACAACGAATTATATATCCCTGCCACCAAGTGCCGTTAAACTTACTCTAGCACTTAAATATATATATCTGCCCATTTTCACCGCTTCTAATGTGCGTCGTTTTCGTCGTCAGTTTAGGTACGTATTTCAGCCAGCAAAATGGGACACTTGTATCAAGTATAATATGTACAGATGCGATTCATTAGTTCTTTTGGATCAAGGTTTAGGATATCGCGATTCATAAACTGGGTAAAATATATTTTTTGGATTCGGAATAGTCCTCAAAGTTGGGCCCGAATCGGTTGAAAACGTTATAAGGAATGAATTTGATCGATCTGTCAACGACATCCGTTTTTTATTTCGCTTCAAATTGCAGAGGAATTGAAGGTCTGTGGGTATAAAATCGAATTTCAATCCCCCGACTCCCGAATGACGGGACAAATTTTAAGGGAATTTCGTATAAGAGAGATGATATCGGCTCCGAATCGGATTGCGGGTGGAAATCGATCACGTTTCACGATGAGCGACACATTCCTTTTTTTAATTTACTCAATAATAATCAGAAAAACGAAAAACTAGATCCATCTTTAAAATTTTCCTCAATTAGATTAGCTAATGCCGATGATTAAATACAAGACTAAAATTTGCGTTCCTTTATCATATCTCATCTTTTTTTTGTTTTTTGTCTCAATTTTTTTGACTCGTGGTGAATAGGGGGAGGATTGCGGCTTGAGAGCCAAAAGCTGAGAGTGAAGGTATACACATAGATATATATAGGGGTGCGTACGTATAAACCGACGCGTACTAGTGAGCGGGGCGTGGAGTGAAGAGGAGTGGAGTGGCTTGTGCGAGAGGTATAAGGTATAGGGTTTTCCCTCCGATATGCGGGGGCCGGATGATAAATTAGGCTCGTGGTGAGCCAAACCTTAAAGTTCGTTAACAAAAGTTCACAGCTCTTGGCTCTGGCATTTCCCTGATGTATATATGCCAAGTCCGGGGCACGAGCTGGAGAAGAGAGAGAGAGAGAGTTAGAGAACCAAAGAGAAAGAGAGAAAGAGAGAGAAATGGGCTGAAGGATGGTACACCGCCGCATAACCATAACGCCGCGACGTCGACGCCGGATGCGAAAACACGCGCCTTGAGAAACAAACGCGTTAAGTAAGTGAGCATGAAATAAATCTGCTAAAATATAAAGGGGATTTGAATGAAAAAGGGAGGATTTCCCATGCCGTTCCAAAAAAAAAAGGAAAAGAAACAGAAGAAGAAGAAGAAGAAGAGAAATAAACGGAAAGGATGTTGACAGGCATCTATCCTGAACTTCACAGGGCAGGGGATGTTTCATATCATATGATCATACTCATGCATATATCGCACCTCTAAAAAAAATATAGTGTAACAAGTCGAAATTTACGAATTTTCGTTTAATTGTTGCGAAATATGAGCTGATCAACATTTAATGAGTAATATTTGGCAGTAAAAGGAAAATTAAAAAATTTGGACTTGTTACACTATTGTTCTAGGAGTACGTTATGAGACATACCTACCTCATCAACATTTAATGAGTAATATTTGGCAGTAAAAGGAAAATTAAAAAATTTGGACTTGTTACACTATTGTTCTAGGAGTACGTTATGAGACATACCTTACACTTCCACTCTGTTCTCTTTATTTTACTTTCTTCCTTTCTATTTTTTTTTTTTTTTTTCTTTTTCTTTTTTCGATCATCCCCGTGACTTTCTATCTTCTAATCTCTCCCTCGACCCTGACTAGAGCCCCTTGACGCTCGCGTATATAGGCGTCTGGTTTCAGTTTCCCAGTAAATATACAGGCATCGGTGGCATTTAGCGTCGATCTCGTGTTAGCGGTGGTGGGTCGCGTTACAAGGATATGCCAAAATGTATATTATTTCTATGGGGGATAATAAATATCTATACCCGTACGAACCGAGACCCCGTGTCTCATTTTTCACAATTTTCTAACTCTCATTTCTCTTTTTTTTTTCCATTCTCTTCTTCTGTCCGCTTATTCAGAATTTGTGTGACGAATATTTTTTACAAGATCACAATTCTTGTGTTATGGAATCGGGATGAAGAACATGTTTTTTCATTTAGCAATGTTTGTTTCACAAGTCACCGCACATTTTCCAAATCAATTCAAAGTTATTCTACTTCGAAATCGTAAAAATGATAACGGAAACATTATTGTATAATTATGACGATCATTTACTATAGTGATTCAAAATGAAACGGTGATAATAAATCGAGAAAATTTCTACGGGAATTGGCAGTTACGTGACCAAAATTTCGTCGACAGGAATTAATTTCATTTTTCGAGGAAAAATTCTGAGAAACCAAAATTCTATGTACATGAAAATGAAAAGAAAATAAAGATTCCGTGCGTTAGAAATTAGCCGGTACTTATTCAGCCGGACTAATTGAAGTCGGAAACCGAAGGCACTTGATGAAATAAAATGATTAAAAAAAAAAGGAATGAAAAAATGCAAACATAAAAAAAAATGAAAGTTGGGGTGTCCGTTGGGGATGAAAAGAGAAAAATGCTCGACAAACACGCGCGTATTCCCACCGGAGAGAGTCGAAACATCCGTTGCAGGTTCCGGCATATATAGCACACACTAGCATGAGTTTAGATCGTACCTTTTACGAGCAATTTTGTTCCGGCGCCTACACGTCGGTCTGCAGGGTGGTGGTTGGTGCTGGTGGTGGTGGCTCGCGAACCGATTGCAAATCCCTCCTATATGTATATATACCCATGTACGATGTATCTATAGATCTATGTAGTATCTATCTATCTATGTATATGTATACCTATATGCGACTAGGTAGGTATATGGGTGAATACGCGCGGGAAACGCGAGAGCTTTCGGTCTATAAATAGGAAAATCTAAGAGAAATAAAGTTGGATATGTCGAAGAAGGCGAGAAGAAGTCCTGCAAAAGCACGGAGGGAAACTTTGATAACCAAAGATTTCGAAATTTTCCCACCCCAAGGACTCAGGATGAATCCACGGGTAATTTTTTTTGGTCGCTTTGGATTCGAGTAGAGCTAGTATCGGCGAAACCGAATAACGCGTGCTTTCTTTTTTTTCCTCGTTTTCATCCGTTTCGGTTTATTTCATTTTTCACGATCTCTTCCTCACGATTTTTATAACGTTTCAAGGTTTTTTTTTTGTTTTCTTTTTCATGTAATTTTTAACCGACACGAGAGAATAAGAGCAGGACTTTTCTCCTCGAGGCTCGTCACGTCGCAGATCGCTTGGCCAGCGAGATTTCGTGTTTGGCTGGCCATGGCTATACTACCTACCCCTATATTGCGTCGAGAAAATTTACCTCGGGCAAAATTAATCTATACCTCTCGCCAAAAAAAAAAAAAAAAAAAACCGCGCGAGTTCGTTATTTACGATGAAACGAGATCCTTTAGTAACATAGCGATTAGCCCTATAACAAAATAAACGACGTCTGCAACTACGTGGGCGCGTTGTATTTTGCTAGCCGTATATTAAAAGGCAAGGACATTTTTTTTTTTTCTCATTTTACAGGACTTTTGCCTATATATCGCGATAATTAAATTTTTTCAATTCATTCGATGTATTCAGGTACGGATGAAGAAATTGTGCAGACAGAATGAATATGTATTTTTAAATAATATACCTCAATCGCCAAAAAACAATGTGTGAGAGTGAACGGATAATAAATCTCGATTCAACCCTCCAGAGCCAGCTAGGACATTTTTGCAGTCAAAAACATACCGTGCAATATTATATTTTGGTACTCATTTTTTCCTTTTTATGAAAAAAGATAAAATTATAACTGGAAAATAGACGCGTGAGAAATATTCAAGTGGAACATTCGAAGTCACATATTGATTAAAGGAAACTCTCCAAATTGGATAGAATCCTAGAAAATCGAGACAAAAAAGAAAATCTATCGTCGAATACCAATATGATAATAATCATTATAATAAAAAAAATGTAAATGGAAAGATTCCTATATATCATTTCTGCAGCACTGATATTTATTCAATATATATTTTGCAAAGTTATTTCAGTAAAATTTTTTGATATCCAGTCGCCGAAGGGTTTGAACATTGATGGATCAGAATCTCCAATTCATTTTCTTTGAATTTCATCCTAAAATTCTCGAGCCAAGTAAACGCCGCGAAAGTTCCGCCCTTATATAGAAACCACCAGCCCGCAGTTAAAGTTGAAGTATATATATATATATATATATATATAAATAACATCAACCAGTTCGCCTTTAAAAGCTATGTTTGTTGTACTGTGGTTTACTAGAGAGAGAGGGTGGAATAGAGTCTCCTCGGTAAAGGTTGACGAAATCGCCTCATTAAAACCGAAAGGAAGCAAAAAATAAATAAATAATAATAATATAATAATAATTCCAAAGGGAAAGTCAAGTTTGACCTTGGAAAAGGATCGAGACTGAATAGCGGTTGGAAAGTATGAGACTTTCGAGATGATTTTCTTGAGTAGACGAAAAGAAGGTGATAAAAAAGGAAAGAAAAATTAGAAGAGACGAAAAAAATTACATATACACCGAACGTACCTACTATATTATATACTTCTGCCGGCGGCACCTTCTAGTTTTATTTTTTATTTTTTTGTTTTTTTTTTCCTTTCTTATATCCACAAAAAGCAATGCCCTTCCCTTCGATCGCGCGGGAACGCTAGAGCAGACGTATAAGTGTACCCCGAACGAACACCACGAGCGCAGCATAAAACGGCCTTTGACTCGATATTCTGAAGGCGAACCGATAAAAAAGAAGAAAAGGGAAAGGCGAAAGAGAGAGAGAGAGAGGGAAAAAAAAAGTAAATTGACTCACGAAGGAGCCCAGCTTACAGGTAATCTTAGCACATATAGGTGCGGTATATATACATATATGGATATAAGTAGAGTAAAATTTACTATATCGACGTGTCAGTTACGAGATTTCTACTCTCGGGGTATATCCAGTGATAAGGAAAACCTGAAAGAATCTGGAATTCTCAGGGAATTTTGTTAATACAGAGAATTATCATGGGATTTTCATGGGAATTCTCACGCACACCATGAAATATTATAATGATAAGTATTCATACATCTCTGTTTTAACGAATGAATGAATTTGATTGTTAAATACGAACGATTATCTTCCCCCTTGAAATAATAGAGGAAATTGAGAATACAGAGTAACTTATATGTAGGTATAGTACAAGAGTATGGGAGATTTCGCGGGGCAGGGAATTCAATGTTTAATATTTCCACTCGAAACCAACCCATTATTGATAAGTCTCTCTGCAAAGCTATATATGGAGGGTTGAAATGTCAACACAAATCTAACCCTTACATACATACTATGTCAGAGAACGGGACTGGATGATGATTTATTGAAATCGAATCGGCGTAGGCGGAGGTATCGAAAACCACGACGCACACATTGGAATTCTGATAGAGGTACTATACTGCACCGAGGATTCTGTATATGGACCTCCAGCCAGATATAAATGAACGGTCTATCACCCCCCATGACTCCGTTTCACATATCATAGGACACATAGCTACGGAGGTAAATATATCTGTAGGTATGCAGTATGTATGTAACATACGTCTACATATATTTCTTATTTCGTCTTCATATTATCAATGATCAATCATATAGACACATTGAGATATACGTCAACGACACGTTTCTACATTCAAGAGGCTGAAGACATTGTTCCTTCACCCCAAAGAATATTGAGTATACATATACAGGCTTTCCAATTCCATCATCAACACATTAAACCATATATCAATATTCTTTCATTGGTATATACGCACTAAATGGACGGCATAGAGTAATAATATTAATAAAGGAATAAATTTTGATACGTCAAATAAATAATACAACTTTTGTTAAAATTAAAGAAAGCCAAAAGGAGAAGGGATCATTTAAAATTGAATATAGTAATAAATTAATATAAAAAGAATAATATTGTAAATTTTGATAATATAATTTTTTTTTAAATAAATAGATTAGAAGTAAAATTAGGGTTTTATTTTATTTTTTTAAATCGGAGTATAGTCTAAATTTTCAAAGTTCTATTTCAAGTATATTTTGTTAGAACATTTATGTGTTAGGTATTTGAATTTACAAAATTATATATTTTTTACAAAGAATATCCCAAGCAGTATCTATAAACGTATATATAGCTATATGTTATGGCTATACCTATATAGAAAAGGCAGAGATCGCGAGGGTCGGTAGTCTCCTCGAGGATGACCACTCTCGCCTGGCGCACGCGACCAACAGTAATCACCGGCATTAGGTCGGCAGGCGTCTGACTAAGCACCTACCACTACTACCGGCGGTTGAACCTGCCGCGACGCGACACGACGCGACGAATGGGTGGGCGACGCGACGAAGAGCGAGAATAGAAGCAGCTCGCGATCAGAGACGGAAACGTGAAGTTCTGCGAGTAAAGGTGAGTAGGTGGGTAGGTGGGTAGGTGGGTAGGTGGGTAGGGTAGGGTAGGGTAGGGTAGGGTGTGTTGTGCTGGTGCCCGACTCGAACCACGCGACCCTCACGCGCGACCCAGTTATCGTCGAGCAACCCTTCCCTTATACATCCTGAAGGCAATGTGTGTATATACGAGACTGAGAGAGATCGCCCTGCCTTGGCAGGTGCAAGCGGGACTCTGTATCGTTACATGAAAAACTCAAACCCCCTCCCTTGCGGGTTAATTACTCCCAATGAGAAGGATTCGCGTCTAACTGAGTATTGTATAATTGTATTTACGTACATATACATACGTACCTACATGTAATACTTACATTCGCATTTTCAGGTGCGGTTCGCGATACTCACTCGTGTGCAAATTATTATTAATCAACCCTAGAGAAACGTGTGTAGTATACTTCGTATATTTAGAATTTTATTTTTATACGTAACTCGAAAATGAACTTGGATATAATGACGCGAAATTATGTTTTACATGGAGATATAACAGAATAGAATTCTAATAGAATAGATTAGAATAGAAATAAAACACTTTTATAACGCCTCAATCTTTGGGAAGTCGTGAGGCAAAAGACAGAAAATATTATACACGTAGAATATAATGTATTCGCGAGTTTATTCGTCACACAGTATTTTGAGAAGCAGAAAAAACAAAAAGGAAGCGAACTCATAGAAAAATCATAGGAAAAACTTGAAGTAAACTTAATAGTCTATCATATAAAAAAGAAATGATACAAAGATCGGAGTATAGTTATGAAACTGATATGAGCGGGTCCATGTCATTTCACTCGAAAAAAAACACTCAAATCGCGGATCTTTGCGCCCTTCAAGGAATCTGTAGTACGATGGAAAAAAAAAATAGAAGTTCACGGATTTCGAAAAATTTTCAAAAATGGCGGAGTTACGGGTGTTTGAATTTTTTTGCACTGCTTGGTTTGAAAATTCATATCTCCGAAACCATTGATCGCAGCCGAATGATCTTGGACTCATTTCATTCACAAAAGAAAGAGCTACTGTTGAAAAAATATGTTTGAGAAAAAAATGAATTTCTTCAAGTTTTTTTCGTCATTTTTTTCCGAAATTCGGCCGCCATTCCCAAAGGGTACGGTAAATTTCATGGAGACAATTTTTTTTTGATAGTTGAATCCTTCCCCTTCAAATTCGTAAAAAAAAATTTATGGAGACCATACTAGGTCCGGAGAAAAAAATTAAAACGTCCGGACGTGCGTCGCCGCGCGTGCCGTTCCACGGTGGCGCTGCTCCGGTAGGCTCGCTGTTTCACGTAGCCGTTGAATTTCATTCAATGTTTCGCTATTTTCTAGGGCTATCCTCTCTTGGAAAATAGTTATTCAACTACTTTAGACTTCCAGAATACGTCTACTGGTTATTTTGGCTTGGAATTATACTTGTTCCGAAAATTCCAGCACGGTTTTCAAGTCGAACACACCTGTGCTGCAATCAACGTTCTGGTTCAATTTAATGACTGTGGCTTTTTTGTGATTCTCTCGTAACTTTGCAGAGAAGAACTAGTAGTTATGCTCCGTGGAATGGAAATTATCGATTTCTGCAAAATTTTGGTGACTCTGAAAAGGGCCAATGTTTTGAGTGAAATTGCGCTCGATAGCGCTTAGTTGGACACGCAAGTTCAATATTGATTCCTAACTTTTACATGATCAAAATTTTCTGATGCGGAAAATAATTTCGTCTTCATAAATCCATCAGAAATCGGAATGACTACATGTAATTCCAGAATGCCACTAACCATCAAAGCTTCATCGAATCGATTGTTGTAAAATAGCTTTTGCTGCTGTATGTTCTGTAGCAGGCAAAAGATATGCTCCTGAAATAAGAGCATGCCCGATCATACAAATCCAGCGGTGTTCAAATAGGATCTGAATTGCCAATCAATTGTAAACTCGCCAGACAGTTTCATCTACCCCATCGCATGGCCCTTTGCATGTGATGTAGCCAAAAAAATGCCACTCAGCTTGACATCCGAACGGTTCAAAATAATGCGTTATGTTGATGAAATTCTTTTCATTTTGATAGTGGGAAGCTGCTCCATCTGAGTAAATCTTCTTTTTTAATTGTAATTGAACCTTGAAACTTCTCGATCATAAAATCGATCAATTTTTTGTTTGTAATAAATCAACTGCGATCGTATTATGTTTCAGACACTATGGAATTATTAAAAAACTAAAATGGTTCAATTCTCCCTCGCTGTGACTTTCATAATAAACTACAATTGGATGGATCTCTGGTTGAACCCTTGAGTGGAATCTTGTACAATAAACGCATGATTGTCAGTGAAATCGCACACGACTAGAAATTCACCAACTTTCACGGTTTTTTTTATCTCCCGCCAATGACTGATTTGCTGCTTTTCAATGACATCATGTGCTGGAAATTAATAACCGTGCTGGAATTTTCGGAACAAGTATAATTCCAAGCGAAAATAACCAGTAGACGTAGTATTCTGGAAGTCTAAAGTAGTTGAATAACTATTTTCCAAGAGAGGATAGCCCTAGAAAATAGCGAAACATTGAATGAAATTCAACGGCTACGTGAAACAGCGAGCCTACCGGAGCAGCGCCACCGTGGAACGGCACGCGCGGCGGCGCACGTCCGGACGTTTTAATTTTTTTCTCCGGACCTAGTATGGTCTCCATAAATTTTTTTTTACGAATTTGAAGGGGAAGGATTCAACTATCTAAAAAAAATAGTCTCCATGAAATTTACCGTACCCTTTGGGAATGGCGGCCGAATTTCGGAAAAAAATGACGAAAAAAACTTGAAGAAATTCATTTTTTTCTTAAACATATTTTTTTAACAGTAGCTCTTTCTTTTGTGAATAAAATGAGTCTGAGATCATTCGGCTGCGATTAATGGTTTCGGAGATATGAATTTTCAAACCAAGCAGTGCAAAAAAATTCAAACACCCGTAACTCCGCCATTTTTGAAAATTTTTCGAAATCCGTGAACTTCTATTTTTTTTTTCTATAGTACTAAAGATTCCTCGAAGGGCGCAAAGATCCGCGATTTGAGTGTTTTTTTTCGAGTGAGATGACATGGACCCGCTCATATGTACTAATGAGATTGGATAATTCTTTCCCGATATCAGGCCTTTGGGAAATTCAAAGATCAATATCGATTTTTATTTTCAATCGGACTTATACACTCGATCGTCGATATTTTCTTTTGGCATAATTGAAAGAAAAGAGTATAGTCAATTTACCTAATAAGGTAATTCAAAGCAACTTGTACCATATCGCCTCATTAAAACTAATTGTCGGAAATATAGGTTTTTTTTTCTACATCGCTTCATATTGCTGAAAAAAATCGCCTTAATCTCTGTGTAAACGTCTCACCCAGTACATAATTCGTGTGTATATACGATGTAATACTTGGAGTATAAAATCCGCCTCTAGTTAATTAGACTTGATTACATTTTACCCCCATTTTACGCCGGACTTTACGCACCTCGAACCTGCTGTACCAGAGGTTTATTGTTGTATATTCTACTTTTTTCACCTCGTGGGGAAAAAAAAGGATAAAAATTGTACCAGATACAGTATATACATACGATGATACACCATGAACGGGATGCGCTTGTTTTCAGTTTATCCTTTTTCCTCCATATATTGACAGGGTTTTTCCTTTTTTAGTTTTTCTTTTTCTGTTCTCGTTGTTTTCCCTTCACACAGTATATCCGAACAAATCCTGTCCAGATTTTATTGCAAATCGATTTTCTCTATACACATTTTTTAAACGTGGAATAAAAAAAATGTATGGCTTGGTATATCACTTTTGGAATAATAGAAATACTCCTAATTCCTGTTATCAATACTCAAATCTATTCTGTCAATTTGAAAAACAATTTTCATGAAATTATTTCATTCTTTGCGAAATAGAAATTGATTGAATTTCACCACCGAGTCGCGAATACAATTTTTCTTTTCATCCATTTCTATTTCTTACACTCTTTCCTTTCTAATTATACAAACACGCCGTCGATGGACGGGGGATAAAAACCGGATGTCCCGGGGGATCGAAGCGGAAATTGCGACAATTTAAAATTCGAGAAAAATAAAGATGTTTAACCAAAAGACAAAAAAACGAACAGGGGTAAAATAACTGTACGAATATATACAGTCATTAACACAATATATTCTCATATTTTCTGTTACTATTTGGATT
Source organism: Ametastegia equiseti (assembly GCA_963989295.1). Classification (NCBI taxonomy): domain Eukaryota; kingdom Metazoa; phylum Arthropoda; class Insecta; order Hymenoptera; family Tenthredinidae; genus Ametastegia; species Ametastegia equiseti. The sequence goes on along the minus strand of OZ022397.1, from coordinate 15,364,332 downwards.
ATTATTATTGTTGTTGTTGTTGTTGTTGTTGTTATTATTATTATTTCCAACCCTTGTTAAAACCCTTGTTCCTGTTTCCAAACAGTGGAAATTCGTTTTCCTCTTTTTCGACGTTTAATACACGACGAAACATAGGAATATTTATACCTATATACAGCTCTGTCGTCATACATGTACACACACATATTATAAATACGTATATACCTAGTACACACGTAGTCCTCGACCTACCCTGACCCAGTACATGACATATGTATACCATTTCGTAATACGCGTATACACCGATGACTGATTCAATTATAGAAACTCACTGCTCGCGGATTAATTGCCAAAATAGATATATATAGTATATACATAATATGGACTATCACGTTAAATCGAGATATCTGCGCTTCCTGCTGAAATGATCATGTAATACTCGATTATACATTATGCCGAATTATTTTATTTATTCATTTTCTTTTTTCATTGGTACAATTTCGATGGAAAAAATGATGGACCCTTTTTTTCGCAGGAATTTGAATTTGACAGAGTCTCGCATATTATGCGCGACATGGTCTTTTCGCAACACTTGAACGAGTTTGGAGTTCTTGATATTTCTCTTCCTTATTTCTCTTATAGGAGTTTTTTGGCCTCGTCCTTGATCCTCGAACTTCCCGATATATACTCGAGCATTTACCACTTTTACCTTCGCTGTAAGAAATCGATAAAGCCCCGTTAGCATGAGAAAGGATGAATTGAGCACTCGCTTAGCGTGTATACCGACGAACCAACCAACCAACCAGCCCCCTAGGATCTAGATTTTAAATTCTAGATTTCAGATTCCAAATTTTATACCCCAAAGTCGCGGGCCAAACGTTTCCTGCATCAACACCCTTCGCGCCTTGATCAAGACATCGCATTAACCGCGAAAAAGATTCGCGGGAGTGAAAAAACGTATAGTAAAATAAAATTCAAAAAAAGTCACACTGCATGGATGATAAAAGAAAAGTTAATATACATAATTCATTGAAATTTCAATTCGTTTATTTGATAAATTTTCATTTGAAATACAAATTATAAATGTCAATTGATTTGAGAAGCGCGATAAATGTTAAGTTTCGAATTTTCAAAATGCGAAACTTATAGTCTCAGTCTGTTTTTTTTTTTTTTTTTTTTTTTTCTGAATTTCGTCGAAATCGTATAGCAATATCCTGATTCGGTCCACACGTGTGTATGAAAAGATGAAATAATAAAACGGGATTCGCCGTTTCGGGAGTTAGAAGTATTAGACATAACGGTGGAGACAGCAGCTTCGGCAGGTAAGCCTTTATCATAAAAGGGTTTTGAATAGGATCCCCGAAACGGAATAAGATAAGAAAGGAGTCGCGTCGCGGTTTCAAGATCGGGCAAAAGTAACGAAAGAAATTCGCATCACGTTGGGCTCCCGGGGTGATGGAATATCCATATAAAACAATACCTATAGATATATTCAAAGTCCCGGCAAAAATCCAAATCCAGATTCATGTCTTCCATATATGACCCATATAGCATAGAACTGATTTTGTAAAATTTCTTTCAATTCCGTATACAAATTTAGTAAAATTCCCTGATCATTTCCTATCCAACAAAATTCTCTGAGAATTTCAGGTTTTCCAGGTTTTCTCTATCACTGGACAACCCAGTCTTGTCACACGTATAAAGGTAGGTAAATAAAGACGTATTATGTACTTGATCCGCGTGAAGTACATGAAAGGAGATTTTCCATCTCAGTGCAATGGACAATTCTAGAAAGGTGTCGGGTAAGATTCTTTCTAACACCCACGCAACTTGAGATCCCAGGAGCTGGCTGCTGCAGCCGCACTAGTGAGACATTCGAGCGCAAGAAACCCGGCCGCAGTTCGCTCACTTGACACGTTGCAGCTTTATATATATGTATATATTATATATATATGCAATACACAAGAGTATGTAACATACTTGCAAATTCGACGAGGTAATTTCATCGTTAATTATAGTACCAACCACCTACGTTACTATGAATGCCTGAATACATATATGAGCGGAAGCCTTCGGCACACTGAATAGATGAATGAGAATTCTGAATTACGTAAATATATAATAATAGGGTATTTTGTGTATTTATGTATTTAGCTATACGCGTATGACACGTGGACGTGTAGTGCATACCATACATAACCTTTCATTCTCGTTGTATGTGATAAACACAGCAATAATAACGTTTTGGCTAAAATTTGTTCCTGTTCATTTCCAGCGTTCGCTAATTAGACGTTTTAATTTTTTCCCCCCTTTTTCTTCTCTTTAGGTGTTAGTTGATTTTATTATCACAACGAAGAATCTCGGTTTGTCCCATTTGCAAACTTGTTATATACATATACCAACACGTAAAGGAATGAAATAATATTTATTTGTACATTATCAGTATAAACATAAAACCGATACAAGTTATCGATGTTTATTCATTTTGAAAATTTCATTAGATAGATATAATTATATAGTTTAATTAGTGAACAGCTGGGAGAAATGTGAATAATTTTTTTTTTTTTTTTACAATCATTATCAGAGTAGGTATGTACCTATATATTTATATAATACACGAATCCCCTTGCGTACATCGATAAATTTATACTCCACGATTGTATCTAGACGTATACGTACTATACGTACATAGGCAGGTATGTACATACAAATACATATATATGTATGTATAAAACTATAATAATATCCTAAGATCAATATACCTAGCGCACGGAGTTGTTGTATTGCAGTAAACCTTTGTGCCATTGCGGCACTATTATTATATATAATACGTATACATATGTATATAGGTATATGTGTACCTTTCAACAGAACAGGTGGAAATCCTATACATGTACATGTACATAGGTATATGCATCATGTAATGTACGTAGATACATACGGCGGTATATGTGCATTTGCTTTGATCAAATCACCCCCGCGTGTATATATGTGAAGTGATTTTTTCATTTTTATTTACTTCTACTTTTTTATTTGATTAATTTTCTTTTTCTCCCGTTTTTCACTACCTATACTCTTCTTTTCAACTCGGTAGTAGGTATAGTTTATGCAGGCAGGCAGCAATGGGTTTCGATATGAGGTATATATTCACCTGTCTGCCAATAATGCCATTCATATATCGGACTCTAGCCAATTTTCAAATCGATTTTGTTAATTGGGGATCATATTTTTTTTCTTTTCTTTGGGCGGGATTGAAGTTCCAGAAAACTGTTAGTTGGTAGTATAAAAAATCGGAATTTTCACCTTTCGTATAAGTTTGTGTAATTCGGAATTTCAATCCCACTCTCTTTATTTTTCTTTTTCTTCGTTAGCAACATGAAATTTTGTAAGTAAATTCGTCAAATAATAACAACAATTAATATCGACAACAAAAGATGTATAGGTAGGTAGGTATAACAACGAACGCGCATAAACGCGGACGGCGCCTCCCGCTTACTCAGCATCGCAATATATGCGGGGGGGGGGCCAAGTTCCGAAATTTAATTACATTCATTATACAGTATAATTTTTATTAAAAAGATTTCAACCCCTGGTTATGAGAGGGTAGGGGATATCGCGGTTTAAATATATACATATACCTACTTATATACTGCTGATGTACTCGTGTTTATATTTGTTTCGTGCCAAATTATATACATATGTACGCAGGAGAAAAAATGTTTTTTATGCTAAATTTGGACGAGCAATTAGGATCAGAATTTCTGTCATTTTTACAAAAAAGTTCGTTCGTTCCTCAATATGTTATTGCTGCAGACATTTGTAAATCCAACAACAATATTTTCCTCGTTCGTGTAATCGAACGTCGATTAACCCCTATTATAAATAAGCATATAGAAATATTCATATAGACATCTTCAAGACTTTAACCCTCGTTCGCATCATATTGGACCAGATTAAAAAATTCCCACAAAAAAAAAAAAAAACTAAAAGAAAATGTACGATGTTGATTACGGAAATCCTGAGAAATCATCTAGGGAATTTACGCGACTGGTGTGAAAGAAAAAAAAAAAAAAAAAAGCAACAAATCGTGAGAAGTAATTTTTCGTTGTTTCGAATGAAAGAAATATATAAAGACAGACGAAAAATCTCGTAAGGGGGTAATTACATGATAAAATTGTCCAAATTGTCTTTTCGAACGCGGAGAGATTCGAAGAGAAGAATTTCAAGAGAAAATTGTCAGGCACAGCGGGATACTTTTAACCCTGATTTTCGTTCTCGTTTTCATTCTTATTTCTATTATTCCCTTCCTTATTCTACTTTTGCTTCTTCGTCGTTGTCGTAAGTAGGCATGTATATATCGGATATATAAAATGATAAAACAACGATTCTCAAGGGGCGTTTGAGTCCGCAGCCGCGTCAAACAGCTTCGCGCGAACTTTCTTAAGCCCAAGCCTTCCATCCCCCTTCTTCTATATATCTATATCTATATACGAATATACCTATAGTCCTTCGGGAATAAGGGTTTCCCTTCAAAGGGGGGTATAAAATGTACGCAGAACAGAGAGATCAACAGTAAGATAAAGAGACGAAGAGAAGCTAAAGCGATGCTGCGCGAAAAACGCGGCCATGCAGCTTTCGCAAGCTCTCGCGATTTCTGCTTCCGAATTCGGAATACATATTCTCTCTCTCTCTCTTGAGCTAAGCTATAGTATATTTATAATATAATATACATAACGCAATGCTGTAAAAGACGAGAGGAATATAATATAACTATAGAATATATTCACACATGATTTTCCAATATGGAGCCACTGGAAAAAGTTATACGAGAACATAAAATACATTAACGATATAAAAAGAATGAATTTATTACCCCGGTAAATAAAAAATTTATAATAATTCCTTCCTTTCCATATGCTAACGCTATACATTTTCTCCCTTTATATTTTCCTGCAGCTGTTGCTGCTGCGGTGCATTTTGGAGTTGGAGGTAAAAGGCGAAAGAAGAGGAATAACACGCGTGGCGAACCATGAAATTCTCTCTTAACAATTTTCCGAATGCCTTTCTTATTAATATTATTATTATTATTATTATTATTATGAATATTATCACTACTGTTATGACGATTGTTATTATACTATAATGAAGGCTAATTAAAACTTTGTAAAACGGGTTCAAAGCTATTGGGTTTATAATAATATGGCTTTCGTTGTTGATTTTTTCAAACTTTTTCAAACTTTAACTATTTTCTATTATTTTCTGCACTATTGATCGCCCAAAGGGATAGGAATAAGTATTGCTCATTCGTGTCAAAGACGACTTGAGACACAATTCAAACGACTTCTCAGTTTATATACCTACTTTCGTTCGTTCCGTCTTGCCTGTCTGTCCAAATATTGATGATGAATAGGGCTTAAGTTTTTGTTGGGGGGAACGGTTGCGGGCAGAAAAATTCAAAACTTCACAGAATGATAGTCTAAATGTTCTGACGGCCAAAAATTCCCATATCGTATCATAAGATCGACCGACCGCTGGTCATCATCGACTGAAGAAAGTCCTATAACGTCTGAATTGAATTGAACAGAAAATAAATGAAACGGTGACAGTGATAAAACGGTGATAAAGTCCGAAAAGCAACTAAACACCCAGTTGATCAATAGTCAAAAATGTTCAATAATAATATAATCCCAAATTTGAAATATTGAAAAAAGACATAACAGATTCTCGCTATAATCAAATTCAACATTTGCTGCAGCCGATTGCCAATTTCTACGTCACGATTTTGAATTTAATTCTCAACGAACGACTATTTGTTGATTTATTCTATTTTTCTCAATTCTGCGTATGAATCGAATCCCTGCACATTTACATCATTATGCGTAAGCGCATATAATACAGGTGCATCATGAATGAGATTTAATTACAACGAACCGCGAGGTTGAGGCTACGACTTTATCAATAATATGTATACGTATGATATGATGATCGTGGATAGAAGTGAAAGTAGCTGGATACACAGCAAATATATATATATATATCCAATGTCGTCCGATAAGATTACGGTGATTAAGCAGGTACCACGCCCGGGCGATAATATGTATAATACACAACGCGACGACTTTTATCGCGTATAATACTCGTATATATACAGAAACACATTGACACATAGGTACACATATGTATATCTATATCATCATGTATAGATACATGATATATACTTTATGTTGAGTATTCACTAGATCTCCACATATATGTCGCACGAAGTCTACAGAGAATCATCTCCGATCATTTTCGGATGTGAAGTCTGTATGTGCATGATTAATTTTTTTATCCAACGATATCTCGATAATGAATGAATGGATTTCCATGATTCTGGTGTCAATTGACGCGAGTTTTCCAATTACCTCAGAACTGATCAGCTTTTCGAAATTATCGGTTAAGTAGTTTTCAAATTATTCTAAGAACAATATTTTGGAAAAAATAAATAATGTTTTTAATCGGCTGGATTCAATTCACTTCAATTACTCATTGTCATGAATCATACGATTCAATTACTCAAATCTGAATAAATTATCAAATCAATCGATTCAGCGGCAGTTAATTAATTCGGAGGAGTATATAATCTATATAAACTTCTTACGTGTAAAAAATCTCAGCGAGAACTTCATTGGTCAGCCGAATTATCTGCTTGTTAATAATCGCTATTTCTTAAATTTCATTATTGTTTGATTATTATTCCGCGTTTGAGGTATAGGTATAAGGTTATAATGCCTGTTTCATAATAATCCATCGTCGCGTAATGTAAAAGTATATATATAGCCTTATGCAGTAATCTGATACACAGGTGAACGTGAGAGGATTTTTTTCTTTCTATTTTTCAACGTATATGATACATAGATATATCCAGGATATTACCTGCTGCCGCACGTATCCAGCTACACCTTAATGTTATCAATATTCCCGTGATGTAGAAAATAAACCGAAAGCGTATATATCGATGTAGGTATGTAGATACAATAGACATATACATATATATGTATGCCAGTACACACATACATAAGAATATCGGAAATATTGTCATCCGTAAACAACCGCACCCCGCGTAGGTACGAGGACGACGACGACGAGGAGGGTGCAGTTCATTCAATTTATATACACAATTTTATCGGAATTTATAAAACGACGAGGATATGAACCCCCCGGGCTATCGACATCACCCGCGACAACCCGCGAAGGCCGCAAGAATAATAAACAAATAAATAAAATAAAATAAAATAAAAAAACAACATACAAAATACCACGATAAACAAATAGGGGAATGAAAGTAAAGACATTGGAATGTTTCAAGAGTTTATAAATATTCATGACACACGTCGTTGTTTCAAAGAAGGCAGGGAAGAAAAAATGATACTCAACAAAATCAAGGGATGAAAAGATGAAAGATGAAGAAAAACTTGTATACGTACATGTATATAGGTTGAATGTTGAAAAAATATTATGAACGGCGATGATCGGCCCTTGATATATATAAGGGGTGTGGTGGTGAATGAGGGTGACAAAGAAGAAAGCAAATACCCGGTACCGGTAAATCTTCAAACCACCCACCCCGAACGGAACAAAAACGATCGAAGAACGAAACGACGAACAAAAAAAAAAGAAAGAAAAACAGTAAAAAAGTGGAAAAAAAAGGGGAAAAAATAGCAGCCTGGCCGATACATTGAAAACAAAAAAGAACCAGAACCCCTTGATCTTGATTATTCCAGCTGACCTATTATCTCTTTGGAGAGAAAAAGTAAAAAAAAAAAAAAAACAACGAAAAAAAACAAAGGAAAAGAGAAAAGAGAAGAAATGGGAATAAAAAATATATAAACGAAACGTTTCCAAAGGTTTGATGTACGTTTGTAAATATTTCTCCTCCTACCTATAAATTCTCTCGAGTAATCGAAGAAAACACACTTTGTTCTTTAATTCTCGCGAGAAAGAAGAAAAAATTATATATAATAAATGTTTAGGACAATTCTCTGTGTATATAGGTATGTATGTATCTGCATAGTAATTTTCATTTACATAATATTTCACTGTTATAACTCCGATATACATATGTATGTATATATATACCTTATATTATATTATTCTAACGAGAGGGAATTTATCTGCCGGAAGAAGGAAGGATGGCAGAAAGGGAACGAAGGAAGGTAGGAAGGAAGGAAGAAACGAGCCGACAACGACCCTAACGATAAGATATACATGTATATCTATATATGTATATTATATAAGCACCCTGAGATATATAGAGAGCCCGGCTTTTCTCCTCTCATCTCTGATTCCGCGAAACAGCAGTTATAATAAGGAAGGTGTAGTACAACTTCGGAGAAGCGCGAATATATACGCAGCTAAGCAGCAGCAAAGTCTTTGAGATATCGCCTTTTCTCTCCCATTCCGTTTCAATCATTCTCATTAATCATTTTAATCATTCTTTTGATACACGGTATAGTGATAAATAATAATAATTGCAAATAATTCGATCGCGAATCGACCATATCCTCCGTCACTCGCTTTCTAGACTCTAACGCACCACCCGACACACCGGCGATGTTTGTTTGATCAGCTATGTACACAGGCGTATATATACTGACGAACTTATACCGATTAACCGCAGAAAGAAAACTTCAACTTCTTCTCAAACGGCTTCCGGTCTATTCGGAATAAAAGTTCATTCATTAATTAAACAATTTGAACTCTTAGTCTCAACCGCACAGGGTTGATCGTTGATTGCGTCCCTATTCGATTTCTTATGCAATCTGCAAGTTTGTTAGCGAGTGTGAGAAATTATAAGCGATATCGGTTTTCCTCGTTCTTTTGCGTTTCATTCATTCATTCATTTCTCGTGTTTTTTTTTTTTTTTTTTTTTCACGGACAATTTTTCACCACAATTCGTATTCTCGAGCTGTATGTGTATACGGTGTGAGTTTCTCCGCATACATTCTTCAATTCGCACGTTTCGCTCGTTCATTCTTCTTCGTCGAAATGTCCGGAAAACCGGAAAACACAATTCGAATCGCGCAAGATAAGTGGAAATCGAAAAAAAGAATAACGTCAAACGGAAAATCACCGCGAATCCAAACACAATAAAAAAACATAAAACTCACAATGATAAAACTGTGAACGTATCGTTTTCGAAAACACATTTATTCAGAAAACAAAAAAAAAGAAGGGAATACAAGTTTCTGCTACTCAATAAACATAACCGGAACATAAACAACGAGTGTGAGAAAATATTCCCCGACTTATGGAAAGGGTTTTTCTTATAATTTACCCCATTGCGAAAAGGGGGTGTAACCTTCGGAGCTATAGAGAAACGTTCGCATATCTTTGAACAAACTGAACCAACCCGATCCTACCTCCGATCAGAACCTAAACCTTATGAACCTGCACGACGTCAGGCAAAGCAAACGTTTGCGTCCAGCTGTCAAAGTCGACTGATCTTTGAACCGGAGTTAATTCAAATTTGACATAACACAGAACGGTGCTAAGGAAATCGGGGAAACGTCACACACGACACCCGGAGACGTTCGAATGTATATTTGAATGATGCGAGAGAAGGGGGCAAGGGAAAGAGGGAAGAAGGAGGAGCGGGGGGTAAAGAAGGGAAGAAGGGGGGCCGGCGATATGTACTCGAATGATAAAAAGGAGAGCCGGTTTTTAATTGATAAAACTTACCAAGTGAAGCACGGTGTTGACCACTTCGCGATTAGACACCTGTCCCACCTCGATCAGCCCGATCAACACGGCGAATTTCAGACTATCGTTCATCGCCATAGCGACAACTTCCTCCGGTCTTTTGATGTCACTGAACGGTGGATGATTTTTAACGTCCGCCATTGCGGGAATTTACACTATTTTTCAGGGATGTTTTATAGTTATTGTAATAAAACTTATATCGACGCACGACGTGTACCGAGGCGCTAGTCTGAGTTTTTCACCACCGTCACATGATAATACAACACAAATTCATCTGCCATGTTGGAAAGTGGATACTGTTATGAGCAGCCTACCAACATACCGTTCCTAAATATCTCTAGACGCCGCCGCGCAGACTGAAAAATTTATTCCCCACTCTGTCCCCCCCCCACCCGCACCTTCTCTTTCACGCTCTCTCTGTCTATCGCCCTAGCGGCCGCGGGAGAAAAGTGTATAAACAATTCTCCTCTCGTTCTATAGTTCCGTGTTTGAAAATCGAACCGTGTATTCCACGTTCGAAATTCGATACGTGACCTTCGGCACGATTTCCCTCCAATCCGTATACAACTTCAAACAATCGAGGATCACTGTGCCTGTGTTTGTCACACTATAATAATAAATAAAGCGCGATGCCATATATCGCAATGTTCAGGCCAAGTAGGGCCAATCGTACTTGCAGGTCAAACGGCGCATGCTTCACACCACTCGAGGAAAAGTCACAACTGTCATAAAAAATGGCGGCCGTTGAAGTTGAGCGTGCTAAGGTGAGCGAGAATTTGACTTATTGGTGAATATTTCGCGTCCCAAAGATCGCGTGGAGTGTTTCAAATGTTTTTGGCACCTCACGGCCTCCCACTGAGTGAATAAAACTCGTCGAATTTCAACTCGACGGGTTAATACGAACCGGAGAAAATCAAAAGTGCAAAGGGCGTTGGTTCGCCCCGCTGGAACTGTTCGGTTTACTAGACCCAACACACTAGCGGGGTGTTTCCCGTCACGATAATCACCTCGCCCTTCGACCAAAACCCGTCCTCAAGCCCCAACTATTGCATCCCGGATTCAAATCATGCTAAATTCTTCATTTCAGCTCGAATCTTCCCTTCGTAACCTCAAACTATCGGGTCACGTCGGTTTCGACAGTCTCCCCGATCAGCTGGTCAACAAATCGGTCCAGAATGGTTTTGTTTTCAACATCCTATGCATCGGTGAGTCACTTTCTCTCTTAATCCCTAATAACAAACACTTGTGGACTTTCTCTCGAATCGTTTCGCTTTGTTTAATGACTGACAATTCATTTCGTTTGCAAAAATATCTACGCTCGATTTGTTCATCCCTTTGTTATTAATTTTCTTGATTTTCAGGGGAAACTGGACTGGGGAAATCCACCCTGATGGATTCTCTTTTCAACACGAGTTTCGAGTCGACGCCAAGTCCGCACAGCCTGCCTTCGGTCAAGCTAAAGGCTCATACTTACGAGTTACAAGAGAGTAACGTTCGTCTGAAACTTACCATCGTGGATACCGTCGGATACGGAGATCAGATAAATAAGGAGGACAGTTTCAAGGCTGTCGTTGCTTACATCGATGCTCAATTCGAGGCTTATCTTCAAGAGGAACTCAAAATCAAACGTTCTTTATCCACTTATCACGACAGTCGCACTCACGTCTGTCTTTACTTCATTTGTCCCACCGGACACGGGTCAGTCGCATCAACAATCCGCTTTTCACTTTCAGATTTTAATACGTTACATTTTTTTCAGAATATCCAGTGACAGAGAAAACCTAGAAAATCTAGAATGATTAGAGAATTTTGAAATGCTCAGTTACTGGTCACTCTGTTTTTTGCTCATTTTTTCAAGTTATGAACGTTTTCGATACATTCTCGTCCTGTTTTCTCAATCTTTATCCATAATTTTCTATCTTTTGCTTACAAAATTCTTTAAAATCTTTCAAAAAACACTCAGAATTATGCTGTGCAAATGTTTTAAACAAAAAATGTCTAAGAATAACTTTTCAAAGTCTGTTTTTCCATGTTTCTTTATAATTTTGTGATTTTTCGAGTTCGTGATTGAGATTTAAATTCTCCTCGCAAATTTCATTGATTAAAGCGTATTTTCAAATAAAATAACTAGGTTATTGAATATCAGCTGAATTCCAATACCATGTACTAAACAGATCACGTTTTTTTAATTAACAGACTGAAATCAATTGATCTCGTGTGCATGAAAAAGCTTGATACCAAAGTGAACATCATTCCAATAATCGCCAAGGCTGATACAATCTCGAAGACTGAACTACAAAAATTTAAGGTATGCTCAATTTTGACAATCTCCAATTACTTATCCTTCTACATTATTATCGATTTGTGCTAATTACCTTCACTTTCATTTTCAGAGTAAAATTATATCCGAACTCCAAAATAACGGAGTTCATATCTACCAATTTCCAACCGATGACGAAAGCGTTACTGACGTCAACACCTCGATGAATGCACATGTCCCATTCGCTGTTGTCGGAAGCACTGATTTTGTCAGAGTCGGTAACAAGATGATGAGATCTCGTCAATATCCTTGGGGAACTGTCCAAGGTAATATTATCTTGTGCTTTTTAGTTTCAGTTGTGAATTTCTCATCTATAATATCGAATAATCTTGACTAGACTTTAATAATAAAAACGCGTTTTATTCACAGTCGAGAACGAGTCACACTGCGATTTTGTAAAACTTCGCGAAATGCTTATCAGAACAAACATGGAAGACATGAGGGAAAAGACTCACTGCCGTCACTACGAATTATATCGTAAAAAGAGACTCGAACAGGTTGAGTATCGATTTTTTTCTCATCTACAAAATGAGTCAGCCATTAATTAAATCGTTTGATTTTTTCTGTAGATGGGATTCAGCGATGTAGACAGCGAGAACAAGCCTGTCAGCTTCCAGCAGACTTTCGAAGCTAAAAGATCTACTCATCTTCAGGAATTACAGCAAAAAGAAGACGAAATGAGGCAAATGTTCGTCGTACGAGTCAAGGAGAAGGAAGCTGAGCTCAAAGATGCTGAGAAAGAGGTACGAGTGTTTAGATCATCTCATGAATCGAATTTTCAAGTTGATTTGTTGCATTTTTAATATTGTAGAAGAATTTTTTTTTTTTTCCTTGAGACTAATTGAGTAATGATTTGGTAACAGTTGCACGTGAAGTTTGACAAACTGAAAAAGGACCACACAGAGGAGAAGAAAAAGCTTGAAGAAAGTCGTAAGAAGCTTGAAGATGACATATTGGAGTTTAATAGAAGAAAGTCTCAGATAGCGCAGCAGGCACAGCACCATACTTTGACTCTAGGAAAGAGCAAGAAGAAGTAAAGTTTATAAAATATCTCAAATTAGCATCGATTTCATATGACAACAATTACGTATATATTTATTTCTAGTATTTTATATCGTATATAAATACGTAGGATACCTCACGTTTTATATCTTAATTTGCGACTAAGAGTTTCACACGAAATCTTTTACGATAATTCAGTTATACCCAATTTTTATAATATCGTATTATTATTATTAAAATATTATTATATACATTACTTTATTTACACGATCGACTGGCTTCCGTTTAAATAATATCAAAAAAACATTCAATTTCTTCTTCTTCATCTTCTTGTTTTCTTTCTTATCATGTATTGGCGTGATCGTGATAATGATTAATAATAACAGTAATTAAATTTGACGAAGAATCCGATCAGGCGATAAATAATTGTTTGGTTTTTTTTTTCAAGAAATACGGAAGTACCGAAACGTTTTAAAGCCAAATCCATAATATTCTATGCATCAGGATCAATTCTACGATCTAATAAAAGTGCTCTCTTTATATACATTATTATAGTAATCAAAATATATTAGATATTTAGATAAAAAATAGTTTACTTTTCATTATCCTAGAAAACCTACTTGTGTTCGTATTAGAATATGATTGATTTTTGTTTTTCAAAAGGGATAAAAGGAGGTGTGTGTGTGTGTGAGTATGAAGATAACGATAAAAAAAAACTTCTTTCAAATCATTGATTATTTTATTTTCAATTGATGAATTAAATAATTAATTAATTAAACATATATATTATTGCTTAACAAACAAAATTAACAATATAAACAATAATAGCATTTAATGAGAGAATTAATAGGTATTGGTAATATATAAACAAGTATTATACAACATAAATAATAATGTAAAACAAGAATTACACAACGATCGTATAAGTTTATAATATTCTATGCAATTTCAATCGAGCATATCTTTTCAGCTACTATGATGATAATTGCTATGAATCGACGCGACGAGAAAAGTAATAAAATTAAAAAACAAATTCAAGTGAATTATCAATAGAAAACAATTCGTCAATTTGAGTATTTCACTGTTTTTTTTTGTTTTTTTTTTTTAATCGTCTACTCTTACAATAAATTAACATCTTTCTGTTTTAACTACGTTTCCAAGGACTGGCCATTTTTTTCTGCTTCTCGTCATAGTTTTCAAATTACCCACGACAAAGTAGGTAATAACGATACTAATTATTATAAATACTAATTGGTGCTTAATGATAGAAATTTATCATAATTTTTCTAAAACTCACAGATATGCGGTAAATCTTTTTTTTTTCAAATTTCTATTTGCGTCAAATCTAATACGTGATTCAAATACCAAGCATAATTCATATTTTACAAAGGAACGATCAAATTGGTACGGATTAGCTTTTTTTCAACAGGAATAAGCTGGTGTTTTATACATACATAATTTTACGAATGTATGTATGTATGTATATAATTTGTGTTAATATATTATGGTACGTTATACATATATATACATCTACGTAAGTATATTAATAATAATAATAATAATTTATAAATTATGATTCTAAACTTACAGAGTGATATTATGGCAAATATATTGAATGTATACATAATACTAATACCCTAGAAATGAAATGAGGCGATAACATGAAGAGACAAAAGTTAACGAGTTGAAGGTAAAGTATATCTTACTTATATTAGCAATACATTTCTTTTTTTTTCTTTCTTTCTCTCCCTTGTTATTTTCCTCGTCGTTTATTAGACATTACGATGAGGGTCGATAAAATATGAATGAAATTCGAAGATCTGCTGATTATAATGAAATAATTAATAATTGATAATATAATAATATGCGCGAACATGATTATTGCTATAATGCGAATAATAATTGTAGGTGAATGTTGGTTGTAAATAATACGTAACTAACGATGCAGCACGATCATCAGTTGTTGTCGATAATTATTTCTCTTGTATTTATGTTTGTTTGTTGGTTATGTTCGTACGTATACATACAACGCGTTGCCTCAACGTGCCGACATAACTTGTCTCGAATTTCTTTGCTTTGGTATCCCTTTGCTGCATAGAGCCGTGCTCTTGTATTTCTGCAAATTTATAACAAATCGACATGCTTATCTATATTCGGTTATATCGATAAATAACTACCCCAATCCGCAATCGTCCTCGATATATTGTACATTATACATACTCAATCCGACTCCATATCGCATATTTCACATTCTACATTATGTTTCTATCCACTTTTATTCATTATTTAGCTGTATAAAAATACAAAAGGTTCGTGTATCCTAGTATTAATATTTATAATAAACATATATTGCGTTTATCATATAGGCGAGGCAATTATGTGATCATTAGCATTATTATACCCCGTGCAACTGTAAGTCATTATCGCGTCAGCCAATCATATAAGCACGTATTTACAATATTTTCGTTCTCATTATTATTCATTTCTTCAATTTTTTATACGTATGTAATTTTTTCAGATCCCACCAAGCCTGTTTTTACAATTCTGTGTCTGATATTTGCGGGGCGGGAATTGAAATTCCGAATTTCAAAAGCTGCGAAAGGTCAAAATTCGAAACTTTTATACTACCGACGAGGAGTTGTTCGAAAGATTATTTCCCCGAAAGTCTACGTAGCCAATTTGAAAAACTTGGAATGGAAAAACACCGGAGGTAAAAATTCCAAAAGCTAAAGATCTGGAAGACAAAAACTCCGAATCTCGGAATTCGCGAAATGCAACGTCGTTTATTCGACAGCTTTTTCATAAGTTTCCCTTGAATTAGCGAATTCTTGAATTTTCTAATTTGTAACTTTTAAACTGTAACGTTTTTAGAAACTCAGAATCGCGTCTCAAATAAATTCGGAACTTTAATCCCGCCCCATATTTGCGACAGTATAATGTACTTTGAGTTAATTGTATCGCTAGATTTCTTGTATGTACATAATCAGATACGTAATTACGTATAAAGCGAGACGTGCGCTTCGCGGTGAAATTGGAAATTTGTCGTCGCGCTAATGACAGGTGAAAATAGCGATATATATATCCCGTTGCCTGGTGCGTTTATGTGTTTCGTAAATACCTTAATAAATGTATGAAATTCCATTCACCATTCACCATTCACCATTCCCGTGATATTGCTTGCTGCAGGGTGCGAGAAAAGTGCGACTGCAGGCATAACTGTTTGCCTTTTTACCCTGTAAATGCTAGTGAGTTTTATGTAGTACGAATATATTATTATATAATTACGTTATCAGTGATTTTTTATTATTAATAATTTTCAACGCGCAGCGCATACGTATGAGTGTAAATATATAATCAAGATCGCAAAGTATAATAATCGCAATCAGTGGCTAATTATCGAATCTATTACGGCAGAATTGTGATGAAAAAAAAAAAATAAATAATAATAATAATAGCAATGATCAGAAACCCTAAACAATCGCTGAGAAAAAAGGTCCGAAAATCCATATTATGCCTTTCAAAAAAATCGCATAATTCATTCGAATTGCTCCGTTATAGAAACCGATGCGGAGCGAGTCTTTTAAACTTGGCTCTCAAAAATCAATCCGTATTTTGTGTTTTTTTTTTTTTTTTAAATTCTTTTTTCCGATAAGAAAGAAGAAAAACTAACGGATCGTTAAACGAGCTGTTTATAAACAAAAAAATCGACTGTTTCCCGTTTTAAATATATATCGTGAAAATCGGGAAAAGTAGAACTAAAAAATCTCATTCGATAGTTTGAACAGAATTGATCGGACCTGAACCTAGAAATAGAATCCAATATACAATACGCCTCTGATAATTTTATGGAAAATGAAGAAGAAGAAAAGAAAAAAAGATTCAACACCCTAGTCTGCGCGTTATTTACTTATATCCTATAATATATGTATACCGCATGTAATATGTATAATGATTGCGATGCTGCGGTCCTAGTATAATGATAATTCGATCAGGACGTATAGATATATGTATGTAAGTTTGTATAATAGTTAGTTAGGGATGTGTGTAGAGAATAGGTTTTACGAGAATAGAGATGTGATAGATATGAATATATATAGATATTGATATAGATGTGGATGTCAAAATATATACCTATGTATGTATAATATGATGGTGTGTCCAAATGTATGTATGCACGTATTTGTACAATACATACATATCTAAGTATGTAATTCTAGGCACTGTGCTCATGAGCTCCCAGCTTCTACTTATTATTTAACGACCGGCTAGTGATTCTGGTGGTGGGCTGCGATATTTAGCCCTAATGTGCAGGTATGGGGCGGATGTGATACCGTTGCTGTGAGGCGGTGGTGTGCTTTCGCGACTAAGTACCCTCACCTGGCAGGGGTCGTGCCTCGTCAGGAAATGTTCCAGGGTATCCCAGCCGCCGCCAACTCGCACCATCATGTGTCGACCCTTCAGAAGCTGCAGCGACGAACAATTTGTCGCAAAAACATTGAATCGTTAATCTTTCGTTCAATCATTCGTCAATTATCATGAATTCATTTCATCCAAGTATAGTACTATGTATTAAATATAGATTATCGCATCAGGGAACTAATTCGACAAGATCAAAAAAATTCATTTAGATTCTAGAATCAAGATTTAGCTCTTTTGCTTTTTTACTCTTCATCATATAATACAAGTGATAATGCAATTTTCATACCCTGATGAAGACGTTACGTCCGGCTATGTGGTATCGTCCTTCTCCAACTTTTCGTACTTTTAGCTTAGAGCACTTACTGGACGGACATTGACAGAGTCTTTGGACGGCTTCGGCTGCTCGTCGGACCTAAAACATAAAAAACACATAAAATTCATCAATTTTCTCTGAATCCTCTCACAATCAAAGCTTCAAAAACAATTTAAAAATTAGACAAAGTCTAATAGTCATTTATTAATTACATCCAGAACATCCAACGTTTATACGCCTACCTTTCGATCGAGTTCCGTGATGGGCCCAGTATGCTCAGGTGGTTCAGCCGGAGTAGGCGAAGGTGATATCGAGGGCGAAGGAACATCGTCAGGATCCTCAGCACTGCCTCTGGACCAATCGTCCTCGGTGGTATCGCTGGGCACCCCATCACTTCCGGTTGGTCCATTGTCGCTCACGGATCTCCTCATATCCGATGGAGGTGGTCCAGACGTTGGATCGAGCCATCTGGCTGCTTTCGTAGCGACCTCCGAAGTTGAGCTACAAATGACAAAAATTGATTAGGAAAAAAAAGGGACGAATCAAATTGGACCTTTTCTTCATTCATGATATAGTTTTTGGACCATGGGAATGTGAACTTCTATTCAATGCATATGGTTTAGTGTGTGACAGACTCTAATTTCCTGATTTACAACCCACCGTGAATGAGAACCGTCGCGCCCTTCTCGTGGTCTGGGATCGAAGGCCCTTTTAATATAGTTAATGAAACGCACAACCCTCCTGCTTCCGACCTCGGGGTGATCAGAGTGGATGGAAAGATATCAGAGTAAAGAAAATAAGAAAAAATATAAGCAACACGCCCATGGGTTTGTGTAAATATATTCTTTTGATTGGATACGCATCTACATCGCTTGCAAATCGCAGGTATATCCCTATGTATTTGTCTAATGAAGCTCATCCTCGAGGGAAATCGCTTCATTTCCCTAAATCGACGATATGCCCAGAAAATTTTTCAAAAAATCGATACATAAAAGACCAGAACCGATCGAGAAAATGGCAAAAAGACGAATAAGACAAAATTTGATTTCCTGGATCAAAAACCGACCAGAAATACCTAACTAAAATAACTTTTTGGACCCCACTGCGCGAACAGACATCCTATTTCCTGATCTAAATAACTAAACTCATGATTTATTAAAAATTTGCACACGCCAGGGGTGTATAAATATATGTGTACATTACGACCAACCCTTGGCAACCGCCATGGCAACGCGCCCAGCTCACTGGCCTATGCCCCCTTTGATCCTTTCTTTATCACTAACGGAGAAATCGGGAGGGTAAAGGAATAGCGACGTATCCTGTTGGTGGCAGAATGTCAAAATCGACGAAATTGAAGCATTTTCTTGTTTTCATTTTCCTCCTTCAATTGCCATCTCATGAATTTTTTGTACCTTGATAACACGACGGATTACCTGCTGTGTTTGATGGTTTCGACTGGTGGCCTGGGGGATGTTGCTGGTGATGGTGACTGGAACTGCCAAGAGACTAGACTGCTGTGAGATATACCACTGTCTGAAAGACAGTGTAGATCGCGTTCTTGTTCAGCTGCAATTTCCCGTTCCAGTTGAACTAGTCCAGGTGGTTCCAGGGAGTATCTTGAAGCCAATCTGGCGACCTCCAGGAGACAGAGTACCACGTTTCTCGGTTGTCCATGAAGAACTGTTACACATGCAAACAAGCTTCGAGATTTCAGCGGATCAAATCTGACTTAAGATAATATCAAAAGCGTGCAATTGCATAAAAACAATCACTTTTCTTCTCATTTTCAAAAATCGAATTCCTACCTAGATCATCGCTTTCGAAAAGAAGATTTTCGTGGACTCCAAGACGGCGGCAAAACTGTATAAAATTTTCCATGTTGTCACGTGAAAAGAAGCTTCGTCTTGCCGCATTTTCCCAGCATCGTCCTCTGATGACTGGTACCGGCTGTTGAAAAATCGTACGAATATTTCAAAAGGGTGGAAACGATAATATACTTGAAAGGAAATGCATGAATGCATATCCATTTTTTTATCCTCTCATTCGGATTTTGACTGCTAATTGGTCTGCTAGCTACTCCTACGGTAATATTTTTATAAAGAGTGAAAAAAAACCCACCCCTTTAACTCTCCCCGAGTCAATGGCGGACCTCGCTTTTTCCTGAATAACTCTGGCCAATCGGCATACCATCACACCGTTGTCCAATGCGTCGAAAAAGTTTTCCCCGGTAACGTGGTCGACGTCTGAAAAGTTGTGAAAATAAGAAAAAAATTATCAATGATATTGATGGGGAAAAAATGAACGGGGCAAAAGAAGCATTAGAAGGTAGTATAGCTATAATGAAGCACATTAATTATATAAGTTACGAAACTATTTTTCGTTTCTACGTTCAAAGTCACGCGCGATCAAACTAGGTACACGTACTAGTAGATGTAGGTGGGTAAAATTTATTGTTAGACACACATTTGTACACCCGGAGGTAATTACAGACAACCATTGACTGGAATAAAGACATTACGAAACTTGAGCCCAAGGATTTCACTCCGATTTCCTAAACATGTTGTTGTTCTGCAGTCAAGCCCTCCGTCGTATCGATTCTAGTCATTTTCCACCCGAAACGAATATGGTTCTCTATCCCCTCCCTGATGGAAAGTAAAAGTTCTATAACAGATGATTCAATCCGTCACGTATTTACTCTAATCATATCAAAAAATCACGTCAAATCAGACCGTTATACAATTTCTGCAGTGCAAATGAGGCTGATGGTTCAGAGACGTGCCAAATTCCTGAAGATCTGCAATTAGGCATATCGCTAATGGTCGGTTGTGTACGTGCCTAAGAAGAAATGAAGCAAAAGAGTAGCGTTCAACGTAAATGAGATCTGAAACCTGAAGTCTGAGGTCTTTCAAGTCTAGAGTCCAGATTCTAGAGTCTAGAGTCTAGTTCATGTGGCAGACAAAGTTCAAAGTGACTGAGAGACATACTGACTGGAGTATAAAGTCGTGACTCGATTCTTCAACAAAGGGAAACCCCCGACCCCGCCCAATCTTGCCACATGTACGTACTCATTGTTAGTGTGATGTGGCTTCGTATATAGAAACGCAAGTCCATACATTCACCATCTAAGAGGGAGATCTGCACATGGAACCGATATATAATCGCGATTTCATATATTGGTACCCTGCAGACGCGAGAGCTTGATACGCTTTTACAAGATCTGCAGCCTCCGGCAAGCGAGAAGCGTCGGGGTCTAGGGTCTAGGATCTAAGATCTCGGTCACCCGGAACGAACGCCACTATAAAAGTCACGTTTATGTATCGCGGGTGTACACATCGTGACATAATCATAATTGAATGCATATAGCTGATCTATGTATGTACATATTCGCGTGAGCTAGACAATCGTGTCGCGCGTTACCTTCTCATGTATTCGATCATTCTTATGTTACATATATCAACAGCAAATTCGAACGGATAAAGACTCGAGATGTACCGGAAGTCAAGAGATATTCTTCACTGAACAAACATGAATAAGATCAGACTGTTATCATATACAGAAGCTGCAATGAGCCTTCGACCAATTTACTTTGCTATTGATGAATCCAGGATAATCGCGAGTAAACCAATAAATTGATATGAAGGAACTATTCTCACGATGTGACAATTGGCGTATCGTGTACCGCAGAGCCAACAATGTTCTGTGTTCTCTGACTTAATGTCGATCGATTCAATCGTACCGAAACAACTTCAAAGCAAATACGTGTAGGTATAAAGAGCACTCTGAACAATTATGCCCACGTTTTGGAAAGAAGAGAGAAAGGTATGAGTACAAAAGTCTGTTTCTTTATTTCGTGAGAGATCAATATGGATGTTTGAAGGGTTCAGTGCCAGAGTATAGCTTAACCCACATTGTCGATAAGGCCCATTTCAAATGGCTGATGATAATGAAGATGAACTCATCATTTAAAAGAATTGTCTTCAGTTCAAGTTTTAAAAATGAAACAAGTACATAATGTACAGGATGATGAAGCTGCGTATACCAACAGTGAGATATTTTGCGGAATAAGAATATAACGATTGTCACGGACGACCGGTCGCCACGGTCTATTATTCGATATAGCCCCAATTTCACGACTATACTATGTGTTTCTATACTTACTATAAGATACGTGGTCAGCGGTACTACGAACTGCTACGGATCGCAATTCTATCAGATCGCGGTATATCGGTACTTGCCTGATGCTTGTAATAGCCATCAGGGACGGACATTGACAAGAACAAGAAGACGAAGAAGAAGAAGAAGAAGATGGATTGGCTATGTATACCTATGTATATATGTATATACCATTATCGAAAATAATCTAAACCGCTATTACAGTTTATACACGGCGGTGGTGCGTGACACGGCGCAGTGGGCCGCTTCAGGACTTCCAACTCTTGGGGGAAGAGGGCAGCTAACTTCCGGTGAGTCAACGGCGATGGTGCACTAGTGCAGCCACAGAACTACACCGATCGATGCGTGTTCTTATTTAGTTTTATACACACACACATGCACACGTGTATGAATTAAATCCCTAAATAAATAGAAGAGGACAGAGACCCTCGCCCCACCCTGTATCATATATCTGATTGTGAAATGAAAAAATCAGTAGACGGACGATTGCGCACCATCCCTTTCATCGAGAATTCACTTTTACGTAATACTGCAGAGACGAAGGAGGGATGATGATGATGATGATGATGATCCTTTGAATGTTTTTATACCCGTTAGAGAATTAGAAATGAGGGAGAGAGAGGACAAATGCCGCAGAAGAAGCATCGACTGCTGTAAACTATATGAAATGACTTTGACTTCCGTGACGACGTTTAGCCGGGCCAGGCCACCGTGGTGACCGGATATCTCTCAGTTGGTAGATAATTTAATAATCACATAATTCGTCCTCATCCGGCGTTAAAACTGATCCCTGGTTCTTCAATCGTGTGCAAGAAAATATAGGACGAGATTGAAGTTCTGAATTCCAAAAGTTCCAAACTGTCAAAATTCCGAATTCATTTGAGATGCGATTCTGAGTTTCTAGAAACGTTAGAGTTCATAACTTGCAAATTCCGAAAGGTCAAAATACAGACAGCTAAAAGATCCGAAAGTTCAAAACTCAGAGTCCAAAAATTCGCAAATTTGCGGGAAGCTCGTGACAAAGCTGTGAAATAAACGACGTTGCATCTCGCGAATTCCGAGATTCGGAGTTTTGACCTGTCGGATCTTCAGCTTTCGGAATTTTTAACCTTCGGTGTTTTTCCATTTGGAATTTTTCAAATTGGCTACGAGATTCTCATGGAAATAATCTATTGAAAAACTCTGACTCGGTAATAGAAAAATTCGGAATTTTCACTCATTGCAACTTCTGAAATTCTGAATTTCAATCCCACCCCAGAATTACTATTAGGTCTGATCAAACGGTGGTCAAGATTATCGGACTGACCGCTCTGTTCCCTTTAACTCTGCAACATTTTGCTGTTGCTGTTGTTGTTGTTTAATCCAGTTTACTTTTGATTATAGCCTCCCATTTATTTTTCTTTCTTTTATATTCCGATCTCGAGAGACGCGTTTCGCAATTCCAATTATCCCGCGGCCTCTTCAAGGACCCCCCAGAAATGCATGTAGGTATACAGAGCACGGCATCGGCGTCGTTAAAATTTATAGGGAATAAGGGGACCTTGGGTCGTTGACAGGTTCGCGAAATGTATGCATATATATACGAGTATAGGTACGGGTAGGTATACACATATATTATTTTCGAGGGATTGATTGGAGCAATGCAAACACAATCACGTATGCATTTGTGCCCTGCACTGCCCTGGGACGATGCATCGTGTTTCCATCCATATTTGGAAACTGGCGTGAGGACGAAGAAGGCGGTCATGTAGATGCGTGCGGTACTCGGGGCTTATCTGACCCCGAGAAAACCAGAACAGCTACCAACAGATATACAGAAGTACGGGAATCCCGTCGTCTACCAATATGTATAATATACCCAAGCATGTTGAGGTTTGCACTTTTTTCCATGGGTCCGATCGGACACTGCCGGCCTCGATCTGATAAATATCCTATAGCCTACACTTTACATGCGTACTGCAGCTGTACTTATATGTATATACTTATTACAGGGCACTGTGTAATCCTGTCTAATCCTGATGTGTATTTCGGAGCCAAAACCGAGGGACATTTCTTCTCTTATACTGTACAAGGAATCTTCATTGCCACAAGGCCTTGTCTCCTATTCTAAATAAGAAGAAGAAATCCGTTCGTTGCGATTGAAAATTCCAACAGATGACTGATCCTCGAAGTGGCGTGTTATTGGTATGTCAGTAATTAAGTTCACGCGATTGACTAATTGTTCCATGATGCAGTAGAATCTCTGAATCTATAGATATTCAACAATTGGACAGAAAAAAATCGATCTTTGTAGAGTTGAGTAAATATTTTGTGCGAATTTTCCGCATCTTATCCTGAACAAAACTGACTATAGATTTGATTCTAGAATTCAACATGAAAATTTAGAACAGTCTTTAAATCAAACCTATAGGAATCTATCGACTTTGGAATCCTGGATATGAAATTTCCATTCTAAGTTCGATCCAAATTGAATTTCTGGACACTGACGTTGGATTAATTATAAAAACAAAAATTTCCAACAATCTGTAGAGCCTGTGAACTCTGTTACTTCATGATTTTGCTTGAAGAGGAGTTGAGTGAAAAGCATTTAAGCATCAAAAGAGTATACGTGTGGTAGAATTAATCTCAGAATTTATACCGGGTAGGTAGAACTATAATCACATCTAAAGCTTCTGCAACGACTTGAAATCTTATTCATCAATCTTGCTAGACACCCGTTATAATAAAGGGGGACACGTTCAGAGCTATGGATATAATTGAATCGGAGTCACCCTAGCTTCGTATTGTCTATGGTCACGCGTGCATATTTCAACGTTGAGTCTCTACCGTACCGCGGTTGCGTAAAGATTGTGACGTAATAAAGCACGAGTACCTACACATACGTATACGTATGTAACATTTTTTACCAAAACTTCTTCTATTATTCACACGTATCTATGTACATACCTATGTAGAACATATAAAGCTGTCGTATACGTGTCCGTCTATCTATCTGTCTGACTGTCTGTCTATCTGACAAGTATAAGAGCGAAACCAAGTCCTACGTCATATAGAGACAAAGTTTTGAGCGTGGAAAAGTTCCGACCTATAGGTAGTTGCAACCGGGTTAAAATCAGGTCACCAGGAAACTGATGAACGATTTTTATACATATATACCATCTCGTTCTAGTGCAGAAGGTATTATGTATTATGGATGTATATATATGTATAGGTGTGTATGGGGGTCTCGTGTTAGTTAGTTAGGTACTGCACGGGTATAGGGTATAAGGTATATCAGCTATAAAGCCTGAGGAAATCGGTCAGGGGTCGTATAATACGATCGAGCGCGTGTCTAGTTACAAATCCTATAATTTGATGAACGCGCCGCCGTTTTACCCTCCGGAACTTGGAGACGCTGACCTCGTTAACGCAACGCTGACGATCATGAGCCCCTGGGGGCTTTGCGTCTCCCTACTTTTTTCCGTAAACTCGATAATACATTATATACACGCACGCGTATGGAAATTGATGAAAAAAATTGATGAAATTTTGTTTCACTGTTGAAAAAATCGTTTGTCCAAATTTTCACGGGGTGGGATTGAAATTCTGAATTTCAAAAGCTGTGATAGGTCAAAATTCCGAATTTTTATGTCATCGGCTTAAAGTTATTCGAAAGATTATTTCCCCGAAAGTTTACGTAACCAACTTGGAAAGTTCAGAATGGAAGAACACCGAAGGTTCAAAATTTTTTGGACTTTCTGAGTTTTGAACTTCCGGATCTTTGAGCTCCCTGCATTTCGACCTTTCGGAATTTCCAACTTCTGAACTCTGACGTTTATAGAAACTCAGAATCGTGTCTCAAATAAATTCGGAATTTCGACCTTTCGGAAAATTTGGAATTCGGAACTCCAATCCCACCCCATTTTCATGTCAAATCTGATATACATTGAAACACTGAGACGATAACATAATTAAAAATGATTGAAAGTCGTGAAAATCGTTCGGGCGAATGGCACCGGGACATGTGCTTTTTGTTTATACTTATGTCTCCTCACAATTAACATCGCATGCGTGTATGAAGTACTTATGTATACACCGTCTTTAACGGGAGGCTAAACAAGCACCCGTATAGGTAGGTGTATAGTATGGGTATTGTATGTAGTAACGTATGCACACCCACGTTCAGCTTCCTATTTGTCGCTGTCAGAGACACATAGGCGACGAACGACAAGCGACAGCTTCCAGCCGAGCAATTCGCACTCAGCAGTGATACCCCAACAGCGATCCCCCCGGATCTTTTGTCAAGTTAGTGTAAACTTGACTTATTGTCAGAAGAGACTACTCTGTATAGCTACTGCTCTTTCAAAGATTCAAGATCTCGCTAATTAGCGTTTGCACTTATTCAGGAACACGAAAAATGATGAAAATAACTTGTAGTTTGGATTTTTTCATCAGAATTAAAAGTCTGTTCTTCTCCACAAAAAACTGACAACACAATAGCTGCAGAAGTTCATTGAAAAAATCAGATTTCATTTATCTCTTCTCGTATAATTTCTGGTAGCAAAATGAGAAAAGATAGAAATGATCAAATTTCAGAAGAAATTTCCGTTTCGGTACTTTTTTCCTATACTGTAAACTACAGGGACGTGTGTAAATTTGTTTATGGTATAGCTTGGTATTTTCCAACCAGACCTTGTATATCGTAAGAAAAATCCAGTAGGTATATTTTCAAGAACGGGAGCACATTTCATGGCAAAGGTTTATCACATCATGTCATCACCAGGCCTGAGGGTCTCATTGCTCTAAACTCTAATTACAGCGTTCAATGAGCTCACGCAACGCACGCTGAATGACAAAATTGTGACGTATAAATAGCGTCGAATCAGTCCCCATGAGCGAAGGCCCATCAACCCAGAATATAAAGTCTCACGGAATTGTGTACAAATCTTTATCAGGAACATTCAAACATTTCAGACTAGGTTTTTCAAGAAAAAATTAGAGACTTTCGTGGATTTTTAGTCTACAAAATCGTTACTTCTGTCGCTAAACTGTAGAAATGAAAGACCTACGATCTCTTATGAAAATAACTGGATACGAAAGGTCAGAATTTATCCTGAAAATTTGCCCAATCATTTTCTGAACTTTATACTGTAAAAAATCGCAACGGTTGAATTTCTTGATAAATTTACAAATAGCGAGAGGCAGACTATATTGTGTTGACGTATGTGCGTTTACCGATCTTCCGATACATGATCAATGCCTTCGTGTTCACTGTTCAATGATCGAGACTCGCTCTCTTTCTCTGTTGATCTCATGAGCGCTTAATGAAAGTTGAATGAATGACGATATGCCAGCTTTTGGTTCATGCTTAAGTAAGTACACCAGCCAAATTGTCTCGTTCACAAATACACCATACTCGCGGTCTCTGTTATCACTCAACGGATCCACCGCAGGTCTTTTCCAGAGATTAATTACTAGCTAATACTGAAACTAGTACTCCAAACTTCACGAACCCGTAAACCATCATAGAGTCATGAATCAACGATGAACCACAAGAGTTTGTCAAGATTCTACCGATAAGAAACGATGTATCGCAATCAGATCGGTTGGTTTCCGTTGATTCGTGCCTAGTGAATTCGATCTCAACTAACGCCAGTATGAAGAAGCATAAGAAAGAAAGCGAAAAGCCGGATTATAGGATCAATATTTTCGTCTAACTTACTGATAGTCTTGTTTATCCAGTCGGCAAGATCTTCCTGAAGCGGTATGAGCTGTCTACTTTGTACGTAGTGCAGTCTCTCGTGGTAAATATCGGCAAATTCCTCCTCTTCGGCTGAGGGTCTTGGGACATCAGCCCGGTTGAAAATCGGCGTTGAAGTCGGTCCCCAGCTGCTGCGATATCGAGTATGCTGGGACGATGGAAACCGATTTGCACAAGACATTGTGCGATCAGTAATTTCCGCAAACGTCGATTTATATACCTCCTCGTCAAACGATCTGGGAAATATCGATCACGTTGTAAATCCTCGGAAGCGATCGCCAGTCGCTTTGCTCCAAACAAGGCGACCTCGCGTTCGAATCTGATGACAAAAATCAAAAATCATATCATCGATCGTTAACTCATCCTGGAAATATAGATCATTACAATAATAGTTCGGATTCATCCCGAATATCATGACGATAATCGCATTTTATTCATCGACGGTGAACTGAAGAACCATAAGATCTCCGATCGATCTTTCTAAAACGTTTATCCATCGCGTGAAGCTCGTGATTAGGGTTCGTAGAGAAGTTCGGTGATCAGATTCAGCAATTCAGATAAATGAAGAATTTTTACTGACTAGTTAAATGGATTCGAGGAGCCGATGTAAACGGACAAAGTTTCATTGACATAAACCACGATTATCATTAATTGATAATCGTGGTTTATTTCTAATCTCGGTGAGAATCGAAGCTAATGAAAATTCTTGCGGCGATAGCGTGCGAGAAAATTGGTATATACCTTGAAGGTGTGCAGCCAATCGGTATAATGTGCTAATAGAAGAAATGCACAGGAGCTCCACCGGGCGATAACTGACCAGAGTGAATATCGTATCGACGGTTAAAAAGCCAGTCAAGTAACCGATCTCACATATGTAATTTGCGATTTGCCTTAGAGCGGGGATTGATCGAAGAACGCCATCCGATGCGTGTAAATAAAAAAATAAATGGATAACATTATACGTTGTACGGGGTAGGATGCCTCGCGTGTGACATTATCCATCGAATAGACACATTAATCTGGATTTGTATTGAACTGGGTGTTGGATTGCGATTGCTAATGCAAATGCGCGCTTTGCAAATACGCGATATATTGTATATAAATCAGTCGATCGATAAATAAATAAATATAGATGCGAATTGGGTCTGGGCTAGTGGCAACATCTGATAATTCTAATTCTAAGTGGGCATGTAAATTCTATGTATTGAAATTGAATTGGAAATAATATATACCAATACGTGATCGATATACATAGATCGATGCGTATAGAGAAGCATCTGAATTAGAAACCGACGAAACAAAGCCGATTGTTTGCACGGGGCCCACGCTTGACCTTCGACACCGATCCTCGTGTTGTTGTAGTAAAACTGGACATATACTTCATACCTATCGTATACTGACCAGCCGCGTAGTATCCACATTCGTGCAAACATGTATGTATATTCATATGTATACGTAAGACGCACGCATAACCAGAAGTGGGCACCTACTAGTGTACGATCGGTAACGCAATATCCCACGTAACGCATGAACCAGGGAAAACATGGTGACTAAACCGAAGTCTAGAATCGTTGATGAACTGTTTACACGTATGATCTCAAATCGAGATGATACTGTCCCATTTCCAAAAAATTGTTTTCTTCTTCGATTCGCGATTTCATCAATTCTCCAACATTTTGAAAAATGAATAGCAGAATGATTGGAGATTCTCAATTGAAATGGTCTTTTCAACTTCTTTTGAGTTTGGTTGATTGTTGGATCAGCAATATTCTGAATGATCGCGGATGGTCTTTGAGAAATTTGAACCAGGATATAGTTAGTTCGATTCCAAAAACGGTAAGAATTTAATGATCCTCTACCACAGTAGAATTGAAAAAAAGGACCACCAGGTGAGATCGTGACGTGCGAAAGAGGACCCGGAAGAGATCGAAGATCTTTTGAGGTATGATGTTATCGTTGATAATCATCCCTGGATAGAATAGGAGGTCTATATGGATGAGTGTGCCACGTATGGAATACTGTTTACAGTACCTATAGTGATTTGTGTTCAGGAAACAGAGTAAGTAAGTAACTAAGTAAGTAAGTAAGCGATCGAGGCCTGGCGGTTCTCCTTGGGGCAAGATTTGGAGAGCCATATCTGGAGGTTGAAGTTGCTTCCAAATCGGGCCTTACGGTTTCTTTTCTAGTTGGTTTGGTTAGTATCTACCATGCTCGTTTGGCTCTTGATCGTCGCGTGAAAAGATACACGCACATGTTTATACCTGCAGCCAACGACCCATAATTAGATAGTCGAATCTTTCCGTAAAGCCAATTACAAATAAGCTTAATTTTAATTAAATATCAAAATATCAACTCAAGACAAGAAAAATCAGAAAAAAATCATCGCGAAGGCACGACGCTAAAGATCGATCTAGAAGACGCCTGCAGCAGCTGCGCGTGTCGATTTTCTCGGTGATTGACTCCGCGCAATCGAAGAATTGTTGTAATAATCGGAGCGTAACGATCGCATTGAGAGTGAATTACGATCGGAAATAATTTATTTATCAATGAACAGCTGTGCGGATTATTCAACTTAACAGCGGTATTTAAACTATTCAAACTAACCACGTGAATACAGGAATCCATTTCGTTATTGAAATTTTTTCCTATATTCCTACGGCCACAAGTTGTCTACTATAATAATTTATACGTCTCGAACGATCATTCGCCTCCTACGCGATGACTTTTTCACCTTGCGAATTTTTGGGCGTTTCTGAATTTCGACAACTGTTTTTTTTTTTTTTTTTTTTTTTTTCCGGTAATTAGGACGTAGGAGAGATAAGTTGGTTCGAAAAACAAGCGTTATGTCATTTCTATCAAAATCTACACATCCACTCATAATATATGTTGTCTCGCGCATTTCGCTGTTCGCCCACGTGTCCAACCCGCGTGTTGGTATAGAAATACGCAGATGAACGAATACGCGTAATATCGTACCTACGGATCTACGAATTAACATGAACTAGGTATATACCGAGGAATAGCTTATATATATATATATATATATATATATATATAATATCTTCCCACCCGAGGCGGATAGATCCCCTTTGGGAAGACGGGATGTACGCTTGGAATAACAATAAAACGCAATTCGCACATGTTATGTACAGCGGAGGTGGCAGAGGACGTTGGAATCCTTCGAATAATAATTTTCCACGTTGGCGGTATAGCTGCAGCGTAATACGTATATTAATTACGTGTATATATATATGCGAATCCATCATCTGCAGTTCACTTTATATACCAACAGGTATATGGCACTTGACTACGTCACTCGAAAAATAACTTGTTGATTAATTTCCGGTTGATTGTGAGAGATATATTTGCTCCTCGGTAATTAAAAATAATTGCAAATTCGAATACTGCGGATATATGCAAAATACCCGCAAAATATCGAGTATTTGATGTAACGACGTGTACCTGATCGATTATAATCATTTTTTTTCAATATTGAATGATAAATTTTCATCCCACTGATTCGGCATCTCGAATTCCCACACTATAGAGGCGAACTGCGTGTGCGGAGAGAATTGGTAAGCAGAGGGCGAAATTAATTCTAAGAGAATTGCGACTACTGTAGGTAGGTATATGGCGAATTGGCAATGAGCTTTGCAATGAAATACGGTAAATTTGTCTCCGTGAAGGAATTGCGATTAAAATTTATATACAAGAGGAAAAATGTATCGGTGCAGCGATATCGCGTGCTACTTATGTCAATCTGGTATTGATAAACTATCGTATGCAACAAATTAATCGAAGATATATTATAAAGGCGATTTCGAGAAGGAAAATAACCCCGTAAGTATATTATAGGTATATGGATGATATGAATTGGGTCGATCTGGGAATATTAATAACATACGATATGTCGCGGCGTATATTTACTAGCGATCACGGCTAATGTCACTTGGAGTAATTAATTGCTTGATCGATCTACCTCTGCAGTAAAATTGCGTTGGCGAAATAATGTCAAGATTACGTAGGCATTCGACATTCGTTACCGATCAACCGTGCAGAAGATGATGATCGTCATCGACACCGACGACGATCACGTCCCCAGGCTGGAAGACGCCGGTTTATATACCTATTTCTTGATTCGTGGGTGTCTCCCGATCGCAATCGACGCCTGGCGTCCCGGCGGCTCGATTTACGGGTGTGAAATTCGATTGGAATCGCGTATCGGTCTCAGAAATGATTTTTCATTCATTTTGCCCCGTAAAATGCAGTTTGATATCACCTTGACACTATTCGAGGTCGATTTTACGTAGAAAGAAATCACCGAGGATCTGCAGGTACGGTGCAGAATTTTAGAATCAACCACAAAAATTGTTTGATCCGCAGTGGACCGCGAATCTTGACACCGGAATATTTCGCACTTAAAAACTCACCCAAATTTCAGGACAATTTTCAGGAGAAAAACTTCAATCTACATAGAATGGAAACTATTTTGACCAACTGTATCGGAAAACTTCGTGCGAAAAAAATATGAAATAATTTCTATAATTTGCGTCAATTGGCAAAAACCGCAGAGCCCCCGTACAGTAGGTGAGACTTGAACGAAATGAACTTAATCTCTACGACGATATAAGTTTTAAGTTAATAGCCAGCCAGCTGTTGGTCACAGACGATTACTCTTAACGAAAGTGTGAAAGGGATATACGTGAATTAGCAACAGTTTTCGCAAAATGAACTACGCTCGAGGTGGCACCTTCGAAGACTTCCTTCTCCCGTACTATACCTACTACCTAATTCATTAATTGCGCAATATCGCGATGACTGTTAAATATCGAGTTTTGATTGTCTCGTAAAAACGTAAACGGATATAATCGTTTGCCGCAGGAAATCAGGCGTACGTGTAGCAAATTTGCTTATTTTTTTATTTTTTTTTTCCTACCAAAAAAACGATTGAAAAGTAAAAAAAAAAGAACACAAACAAAAATTTATCCCTGAATTGAAATATTGCACAAGAAACAAGTAGGTACAATGGCAAATCGAGCGATGAATTGAAAAAGGTGCAAAATCGCTCACAGTTTTATTCACCCATCATTTGCGAGTATGCGAAAGCTGTTATTCGCCCGCGAGCTTTACGAGCTTGCAGCAGTGATACGGCTAGTCTATGTATCCAATTAGGAACAATGAGCCAATGAAAAAGGACAGAAAGATAACTCGAGGAGTCGTTGGACGAGCGGCTCTACATGTAATATGTCAAGGCATATGTATCTAATGTGTAGTTTACTTGGTGTAATCTTTGGATCATTTATTTCCATCATCCTATCATATTTGTTTCTTGAGTAAATTTATTCTGCCACTTGCTATGTATGCACAACAACGTTTACACTACCGAATTGACATATCATGCCTGTTTACCTATCATCACATATTATTATTCATAATGACACAATTAGGAATAGTTCTGCAGCTATAAGGCATGACGAAAATCTCCACGATTCTTTAGGCAAGTTCGCGAAATTCATGCGGTGATTAAGAAAATTTTCATTCTTCGCAAGTCCATTAGGAAAAAATTGTTCATTACTGGAAATTGAGTATGAAAAATTGTAGTTCTAGGTAGATTTTCGTGAAAAAAAACAACGAATTTCAAATGTCCGTATAGCTGATCATATAAAAATGGCAAATTGAAAGTTATATCTATAGAGTTTCGTATAAGATTTGAGACTTGAAAACCGTAGGAGTTGGGGAATAAGTATTACATCTGTTTGCTTGACAATCTGTTAAGAGGATTGAGTCGTATATAAGAGGCTTTTGCTATGTCTCTTTTATAGGACAATTCAAATCCTGGATAATAAAGAAATTTTTCTTTTATGATCTAATTCGCGATCATGTGACAGAGCTAGAAGCTGCAGCTGCGAGTACTTAGCTGCAGTATACGAGTTGCAAGTAGTCTGATTAATTAGTGTCACTTCTGAATTCGTTTATATACTCAATGTTGAAGAGAGTAATAATCCTAGTGCAAGAATCGTTTGTACAAATTTGTATGTATGTACGTGTATGTAACTTGAGTTTGTCCCATTTCTGTCTTTCCTTTCCTTTTTCATTTTCCTTTTTCTTTTTCTTTTTCCTTTTTCCTTTTTTCGTACGTTTTGTAGCCGGTGCAAAACTAAAATTAGGGATTTTAAAAACGAAACGTTTGACAACGAGAGTAGACTGTCTCCTAAAGCCCCGTGTAGTAGTTTATAAATAACAACTATAACGGTTCTTGGTTTGTGTTAGTGAGTATAAGTTCTGCCCGTGGTACTTGACTATTTAGTCAGGTGGCCCCCGTAGCTCTTTTTATTTCATGGTCTCGAATATAGGAATAGTTGCATACTAGCTGCAAGTATGCAGATGGCTGCAGGTTCCTGGCCTAGGACAGGAACGGGAAACCAGATCCCTTCAAGGGCCATGCATGCCGTTTCATCCAGAGGCCAAGGAGAAAAAGAATAAGGAAAATAAGAAAAAGAACAAGGAGAAGAACTTGAGGAAACCAACGTGTGTTTTAAAGGCCACGTGGACTCTGCAGGGTGTAAAGTATATAGCTGTACATTGTGTGTATCAACGCGTAGAACATTATTATTCTACACAGCTAGTCAATGTTTACTCAAAGATTATCTACACACGAATCTGAGCTTTTTAAAGCAACTTCTTTTCAGACGACAATTCATTTCGTGGGAGAAACGACGTGATCGATTGACTAATTATTCGGTTTGGACGCGTAGTATATAGTTTTTGGACAAATTGCACGTAGATATAACAAAAGAAAAAAAAACAAAAAAACAGACAAGGTATTTCATTTGAAAAGAAAATGAGAAACGAAATATACGAGTGCAGGGAATCTAGGTCTTTTAACATCTACTGGCATAGTGGGTGAGCCAATTAAGTCGCAGAAACAGAGCGTAAGATGGTATGGAAGCACGTAGTCTTGGTTTACCCAATTACTATTTCAAATATGTATACTTTTATAATACCCATGTTAGCCGGGCCTGTAACGTAACTTTTTAATACCCAGTTACACGTGCGTTTCACACGTTCCATTCCGTAATCCTGATCGATCGCTTTTCAATACCGCATTACCAAAAGTTTAGTATTTGTTCATAAAATTACATAAATAATCTAACGAGGATATCAAATTGCTCCAGTTTTACGACATTCGAGAACATTGACATGTTTTCAAACAAATTTTTACTCATATACAGAAAAGCCAAAATGTAGATTGAGGCAATTCAAGGAAAGATTTTGTTCTTGAGCTGCAAAATTTTTTACAGAACATGTTAGATGCGGACCTGAGATTGCAGATGGCACGCGAGTGGAGAATTAGAAGTGCAATAATGGAAAGAAATTACACTCTTAAGAGGTGTAGGTATACGCATAGTGGCCAGTCCAGATTCCTGCAGCACCGTTAGTCTGTATATATATCTATATACGTATATACGTATATAATAATTATAAACTATTAATAAGACCTTTTTGGAGCGTGACTGAGTCGGGTAGCTAAACGCACATCAGCAAACTGCAAAGTCTAGTCTGCAGGTTTCAGACGCAGGACGCAGCCCAAGACACGGGTAACAGTCAACGAAGCCATCGTTAGCATGTGTGCGACTAATGGAAATTTAGATACACATATATACAGTCACATACGTGAACACGTGGATTCATACATATATATGTCTATTAAGAGAGAAACAGAAAGAGGGAAAGACCACGCGGAATTCTGGCATCATTTCAAAAACAATGAACCGATGCAGTTATATCTGCACATTTATTGTATGCACAGGTTTACACTGTTCGAGATTACCGCGGCATAGTCACCGTTGAAAAAATTGAGCATAGGAAGTTGATGGCAGACATGTGGTCAGTTTGCAAAAAATTTAACATCTGCTTTTGGCTATTCGCGAAAATGACTCGGCCTCCCGAATTGGAGTTTCCAATTTTCCGAAGAATTTCTCTGTCTGCAGATACTGTAGCCCGGTTTGAGAAATGAAGTAGAATTTTTTGAGATGTTTCTGATTAGCACCTGGCCTGAAATTGCAAGTTTTCTAATTTCAACGACTTTCAAGAAAACTAACGAGGTGCTTGAACGAGTGGTCTCGACTGCGTATAACTCCGTATACATTCTGAGATGGTCTCAAATTGATTGAGCCCATTAACCGTTAGAGAGTTGAGTTCGCGACTCGCGGTTCGCCAAAAACGTGATTTGACTATTGCCCAAAAGTTTTTTTAGTTGAAAAATAAAATCTCCGGGTAAGATCCCGTTCTCATAATTATACTCACACTTTATGAGTGTAGATGTCCATGCGATGAAGTAGGACTAGCCGTGTTAGGCATTATACGGTCGAGGTCTTATCTTCTGATATCAGTCTCGTGCGAATTTCCGATTTCAAAGTCAGGTTTGTTGAGAAATTGCGATAACGAATTGTAACCAACGAGTAGTCGATATTATTCATACGAATTACGTATGTAGCTGTACATACATACGCGTTTGATAGACACGTCAACAGTATACGACTTGGATCGTTACTCAACCACGCGTGCCTTATTCGCAAATGCAAAATGAGTGTATGTTGTATGTACATATTATGATCGAACAATTCATGCTCCAGAGACATATGCATATAAATATCAAAAGATACATCGAGTCGATTGATACACTTCTTGATATATATGTACACGTCGCCGAATGATATTGTCAATTATTCGCGCAATCCGTTGAGTCACTTGCAATATAACACCACAATTCAACAATCACGTGATGTTTCGCACCGAACAACCGATCATTATCACCGCAAAATACGAAACACTTTGCCTTCACGGTTAATAATCCAAATATTTCCTTCAAAGTCCATCAGAATTGCATTGATTGAGATTCTATTCTCAAAATATCAGCCTGGTGTTCATGAAAAAATGGAAGAAAACGGGAAAATCGGTAAACGACAGATTTGAGGACCAAATCCGAATCAAATAAACTTTAAATTCTTTTCCTACAAATGTGAAAAAAAAATGTTCTATAGGAAACTTATAGTATTATATTGTGGCCATACGTGAGAGGAGACATGCGTAGGCACGGTGTATGAATCTGGCAGAGGAAAAGAATAGGAGAGAAAGAGATGATGATAGGCCGTCGTCCGACCGCGACGCCTTAGAAATTCTTTAATGACTTTACGCCAGGGTCTGCAGAGAGGCAAGAGGTCGATTTGTAGTCTTGTCCATTCTGACCAGAGTGAGTGTCTCGAGTTAGGTACCTGGATATATATTTCCGGGATTCGATGTACGCGAAATACATACAAAATCGGTTTTTGCCCTATTTGCAATTATACGAGACGCCGCGGTGCAGATTTGAATTTCGAATTATGCGTATACATACCTAGGTGTGTATAAGACAATCGCGTCTGGGGGTCAGAACCGTGCGAAGAGCCTATACACGTCTACTCTCTATTAATTCACAGACAGATGGTAACCGGAGCAAAGTTTATACTCCCATGGTATAACTATACGAAAGTAAAAGGGGGCGAAAAACATCTGTCACTAGCTTGGGGGACCCACAGTTTTGAAATATAATTGAATCGATCCAGCCGCATTTAATTTGCCGTAGAAATTGAGCATAAAACTTGGGAAATTTTGGTTCCTCTTATAACAATATGACACTGATTCAAAAATTCAAATCCTTTAAACATAAAAACAAAAAATGCATTCAAAGTTTCTTGAATGTCACGTGTGACTTTTGGCACCGTTGAGATTGGTCGTGACGTCATAGTACACCGTCCAATATGGCAGCTGTAACGTCTTGTAGGTTATGAACGCAGGAAAGTGACGTCATAGAATTGCGCGAGTTTCAAATCCGATGGAATTTTGAGTGATGATTTCTTACATTGCGTCGATCGAAGCTAGTCGCATGAATAATCGTATACGAGACTGTGAAAATGAAATCTAACCGTAGCAGACTAGGATATAACACGTAGAGTCGATCGTCCAAATTGCGTGTACGTGAATATTCGGGTACCTATATAGCGGAATCGCGTGAGAAAAATTCGTTTGATGTTTCATCGCCCTGTTACGTCGAAAGATCGTAAAGTATAATAATATAATACCCTACAATATACGTCTGGTATGAATCTTAATCATGTCTGTTTACTGTCTGTAGTAGAAAAAATTTACGTCCCTCCGCCGTAAGGTAGACACGCGCACCCCGCAGCTCGCTGTGATTCCATTTCAACAATTTATTTTATCCATCTCAGATATCTTTGTCAAAGATATAAATTTATGCACGCATACTTATGTATGCAATCAGATTATCTATCGACTGTCAACCGCATCGAATATTCGAGCAAACCGAATCGGATCTGATTCCAGACCAATAAATAATCCACATGTCTTCTGAATCAATTATTATCGGTTATATCGATAAACGGAGATCACACAGCTTTTTTACATAATTAACTAATTGCAGATATGATTATTATTTATCATTTGCCTTTAAAAGCAGCAATTCCTAGGCATGACAGCGATTGTTATTAATTATCAAACTAATCAATAGTCCGATTCGAAAATAAAAATTCTCAATTATTTTTATAAATTTTGAAGAAAAATCGAGGTCCTTTGAACTGTACGGAGAGTTTGACTTATTCTGAGGTATACGTACTACGTACATAATCGTGATTAATTGAATCGGTTCGATAAAAAAAAAGGAGAGAAAATAATAAACAGGCCACCCACTCCATCACGAGGTTTGACAGTAACTTTCACGAATCATATGCAGACACCTACGTTAAATTTATTTGTCGATGATAAAATGAGAGGAAGAATAATTAAAAAATAACCTACAACGTGGAGATGACGTTCTAAAAAAATTTTCACCCAATGTAATGCGGATTATATGTATAGTTCGTCACGGCTATACCTACCGGTCATCAAAGGTGGATAATGAATGAACGTTTTATCAGGCAGATGTGCTCCAGAGCGACTAGAAGAGGCTGTAATTCAGCTTCGTTGACAGTTGCTGTTGGGTATATATAAGAAACCAGAAGGTGGTTTTCTCGTATAGAGCTAGTCTTTTTCCTTTTTCTTTTCTATCAGATATTTTTCTCTCTTTTATTTTCAACGCCACGCACTAGAGGCAGCGTTCAGTTTTTACAACACTTGTATTACGACGTTAGCGTATTATTATGTATGTACTATTAGGCACCCGGACACCGAGACTAGATACGCGAGAAAAAAGGAAACTTCTTTTTCTTATTCTTCTTCTCTTTGATGTAAATTGAGATAAAGATAAAGAGAGAAAGGAAAATGTGACATTTGCACACAAATTGAAAAACCGGAAAATATAGAATTTTGAGAAAAAAATTAGGCAGCGCAGGACTCCAGGAGGTGAGCCAGAGCCAGAACCGGAGGGCGACCGCGTTAAGACTGAGGGACACTGCGACTCCACGGATCTCGTGAGCCGGTCTCCATGGCTTGGTACTTAGTCGGCAGACACCACGTGCACGCGGTCTTGCTGCGCTGTGCAAGCCCATCCCCGCCTCGGTCCCCTTTTCGCTCCCCCCCTCTCCCTCTCCCTCTACTTCTCTGTTTCCTCTTTTTATTTTATTTCCCTCTTCAGGGCCTTCGGCCTCTTTATTTCTCTCTCTCTCGCTCTCTCTTGCGAGACTCTCCCTTCGTCGCCTGCTCGCTCGTTTATCGCCCTTATATTCGTACGCGCCCCGCGACGACATGCCATGGGAGGCAATGTCCCCGGCCGCACGTACCCCTGATCAATACTCTCACCGCCCGAAACCCACCCCCGTTTATTCGCTACGCGAACGGCCAGAGGCACCCCCGTCATGCCTACAGACTCCTCAGAGTTCCGCGTCTCGTGGACCACTCTCTCGTCTCTCCTTGTGAAACACTGGCGAATCGCCAATCCCATAACACAGGGGGATTCTATAGGACGCGATTTCCGGTTTTTTGAAGATTTACGAAGCGCGAGAAGAAAACTACGGGATAGGATTCAAGTTTAGAATTCCAAAAGTTCCGAATGGTCAAGATTTCGAGTTTATTTCAGAACGCGATTCGCATGAGTTTCTAGAAACGTTCGAGTTCAGAATTCGGAAATTCCGAAAGATCGAAATGCAGGGAGCTCAAAAATCTGAAAGTTAAAAACTCAGAAAGTCGGAAAATCCGCAAATTTAAGGGAAGCTCGTGATAAAGATGTGAAATAAACGACGTTGCATCTCGCGAATTCCGAGATTCGGAATTTTGGCCTTTCGGATCTTTAGCTTTCGGAATTTTTGACCTTCCGTGTTTTTCTATTCTGAATTTTTCAAATTGGCTACGTAGACTTTCAGGGAAATAATCTTTCGAAAAACTCTGAGTCGTTAGTATAAAAATTCTGAATTTTCACCTTTCACAGCTTTTGAAATTCCGAATTTCAATCCCACCCCGCATCTCATCCAAATAAAATTGTTCGATTTCTTCCGGGTTTTTCTCTTCACATTGAATTTGCGTGATGCTCCGACATTCCTGCATCGATGACATAATAACACGCTGGTTTGTTTAATCCATCCGATCGATCGACTTATCCAATTGTCGGTTTCATTCCCTTCTTCGATGCAAACCTAATACTTCTAGCTCTACAGTATAACTTGGAGCTTTATTACTCTATGCCTCTTGGTACCTCTACTCATATCCGTAGATATCCCCTTCTGCGAAGAAACAGCTTTAATAAACTCATAAATATATATGTGTTCGGTTTATCGCCTTTCTGGGAATCACACGATCGTATTACAACTAGTACTTTGTCTTTCATTTCTTCCTTTGATCAATCTAGGCGTACCAGAAGTGAATTAGAAGTATTATGTATAAATTCGTATAATCCCGAAGCTTTTTACTATCTTCTGTATGCGGCAATACCGATGAATGGATAGGGACGCTAGCGCGGCTCTCAATTAACGAGGATAAATCTTTCCCCAGAGAAAGTGGTGACCGAATGATTCAACGGTTTCAAAGAAAAAGTGCGAATACAGACATTTTTTAGTTACTGTAGGTACACGACCACAATGACCAGTCGATATTTTCCGAGAAATTCGTGCTCAACGATTAAATCCGTTACCTAAAACTACGCCGATCTATGGAATCAAACGTCGAACTTAATTTTGCGGTATTAGGCTATTCAGTGATCGATATCAATTAGAGGAATGCGATATTGGTTGAACTCAGGCTTGAATAATGAAAACAAAATTCTATGCTACTGCAGGCTTATCTTTATCGCTCGATTGCCATCAAACTTATCTTCGTCTTTACACGCCAGACTCTTAGATATCGAGGTGTTGAAATCAGGAATGAATAATCAGACGATTAGAGATCCAGATCTGAATAGGCAAAAATTAATTGACTCATGTGGTTTTGTGCTCTTTTGATAATTCTGAAAACCATGCAGTCGCATTTTTGAATATGAGATCGAGGACACGGTCGTATTTACTAGTAACTATTAGATATCAGACGAGCTACATACAGATTATAGTTGTTCGCTTTCCAAAAAAAACTCATCTTTGGCATCATCCTGCAGCACTAGCCGTACATATGGGACATTTTACGATCCAACTATCCATGAACTAGTTACGAACTGTGTGTATGCATTCTGTCGAGAATACTCACCTGAGATTCCACCGAGATTTCGTCGATACGGTTATAACGATGGCTTCAGATATGTCGTCGGAATATAGTTTGCGCACGTAGGTATATATCGTGTATATAATATAATATGTTTAACGAAACTTATTCTCATGGAGAAAAGACTACTCGGTACTAAGTATTTTACAGTTATTCCGACAGGTAAGTAGATATATATCAAATTTCTGCGAATACGTTGTAACCGCTTTTTCGAGACACGTTATTATATTCTTTACAGCAAAATCACAATGTCTCTGAAGAGGTGTGCAGATGAACAATTACATACATACCTATAGATACACAATCGATTGGAACGCCTTTTTTTCTCTTAAATTGCAGAGAATTTAATATCTTCATATTATAATAATAATAAACCAAAAATTAAGAATCATAAGCAAATGATCCTGCGATACTGGGAACATTTATCTTCTATCTTATACAAGGAAAAGCACGTAGCAAGCATTAAAACGTGTATGTATATTCAACAGCATAGGATATCGCGAGATCTTTGCGTATTCATATACGTGGTATCTGAAAGAGTCAGGGTATTTTTTTTCTCTTCTACTTTTTTTTTTTTTATTCTTTCATCGCGAAAGATAGCGGCGAAAAAAGAACCGCCGCAAACTCCGGAAAAATGAATAAGAAGTGATGTTGTAATTTGCTTTGTTTGCTCAATTCATATTATGGCGACTTGTGCAGCGTATGCACAATTCCAGTGCAATCGAGGCTTCCAAATATAGGTATTCTAGTATATCGCGAATCGATAAATGTATATGGTATGCATCCTCATAATTGATGGCACAGGTCTGTAATTCGTATGCGGTAACTAACTCGTTATATCTGATCGCGTTCTGGAAATATTAGGGTGTAAGATTGGTGGATGGTTTGTTTCACAGAATCGATATAGACTATGTATAAAATTGACGTTGAATTTGTCTATTTTTATGGAGAAAAATAATGTGGAATAAGAATGTCTGCCAATGAGGGAATTTCGTTTGAGTTCCGCAGGGTACCAGAGACTGTATACCAATAATTATATTGCCGATGGAGATTTTCGAATTTATTATTTCCTGTCAATTCCGAAAGGGAGGGGGGAGGGGGGGGGGGGGGGGGCGGCGGAGATTCATGATTCTCATATTCTCATATTATAGAATAGATTTATTTCTCGGGGAAGTCGCAGGACGATCCGAGCACGGACGTACCAGGAACCGGCACCGAGTACCTGGCGTGTCTTGGCCCTTAATGTACTAGTTGTCCTAAGCTTCGTCGCATCCCGGATTATTGGCCTCAGAGTTCATCGATTGTTTGAACCTCATACCTGCAAGCTATTTTTGCGCCAATCGTTATGTAAAGATTCAATATAATCATTGTTATTATATATCTTGTAAATTTGCAGCGCACGATCTTCGCCAATGCTATAAAAATTCTTCTCCATGTATAATTTCGTCTGACGAATTCTGAATTCATTGCAATTCCGATTCTTTTCAACGCATCTCTCTAGAATTTTGAGATTCACTTTAAACCAAAATTTAAATTTTCAAAAAGATATTTTCACTGCAGAGAAATTTGGAAAAAGAAAAACAACTTCGTGGTTTTTTACGAAGGAAATGTTGATTTGCCTCACAGAACCTCCGACTTTCTCCGCTGTAATACAATTTCAGATTATTTCAGAATAATACAAAAGATGATAGAGTTTCTCAAGAAATTTTAGCAAACCGCTTCGGAATTTCCAGAAAATATTTTCGGATATAATTACACGAATTGAACCATGATTCAATCTATCGAATGTTTATTATTATTGTGTAATTTGCCGAATATCGTCCGTTCAGATATGCAATTGAATTTCCGGCACACTCCTATTATCTATGCGTCACCTCGCGTGCCGACGCAGGTATTTATGATCGAAAAATTTAACGAAGTAGAGAGTTCATATTTTGATAAAATTCGTACCGATTGCCGCCCTGCTGCTTGCGGCAAAAATAGTTCGGAAAATCGTCACCAGATGCGCTTCTAGTGTGAGAATCGAATAATCCAAAGCCCCTAAAATACTGCTAAAGCTTATGATCGTAT
The DNA here is from genome assembly GCA_963989295.1 of Ametastegia equiseti. Taxonomy (NCBI): domain Eukaryota; kingdom Metazoa; phylum Arthropoda; class Insecta; order Hymenoptera; family Tenthredinidae; genus Ametastegia; species Ametastegia equiseti. The sequence goes on along the minus strand of OZ022397.1, from coordinate 15,320,898 downwards.
GTCATGCAGGTTGCATACGACAAGGCGTAAACCCTAGGAAATATTGTAGTCTGCTGTCGCCCGTTGAGGTCCGCGATGTCGATTGATTCTCTTAAAACATCTCAATAAATCTTCGGTACATCAAATTTCGTTAGTTCGTAAGAAATTGTGAAAGTCAATCAGGATTTGAGTTCAGATCTGTTCACCCAGGTACGTTAGAAGTGAATCCGATGTCGTAATGAGGTTATGTGTATATGTTGAGCATAAATAACCTCAAACTGTAATTCATATTTTCAATTGATGCAAGATTCTTCATAGAATCTGTCACAGCTACGTTCTGCTTTCACGAAACTCACGTTTCTATTTCAGAAGTGATTTCAGACTAGATAAGCATCATAACCTCGAAAGCCTAACAACGAGACTTACGAAATAACCAAAGAAAATGGTTAGACTGAGTGGCAGGTATTACATGGTTTTTATATGTGGCTTTTTGGGATTAATGGGAAGCGCCATATATCCCGCGATTATATCGCCAGTAATAAACCCAGAACCTTACAGTGAGTAGAAAAGACTCAATATAGGTTAGAAAATTCGAGGATTAAGTGTAACAAATAAATGTACATACAAATCTCTTAATTTTCGTAGAAAAAAACAGGGAAAGGATATTCGGGAGGCCAACTAGCAGCTGAGATTTGAGCCGCAATACTGAGATGCAAAAATGATGGATTTCTCAGCTATTTTTTCACCGATAATCGGGAGGATAAAAACGCTAGGTTTTAAACGAAGGAAGAAGACACGAGCTAAAGCGTAAAAATGATTCTTATATTTAAGTAGTTTTTATGTACATATATGTATATAGTTGATTTCAGTTGTTTTAATTAAAAATCGTCGTCGCAGACGTCGAGAAAAACGTCGAAAGCTTCTCTATTGCAATTTCCATCGGCTGTAAAAACGTACTTGTGAAATGTCCCGTCCAAACAAACCGCTGGAACAAAAAAACCCAATGTTACAATTCGAAAACAATACTCAAACTTCTTTCTATCATTTTTAATTACCAATCACGGAACTTCGAGATCCAAAAGCGCAGACACAGGCGCACTCAGGTGGTACGGTAAACGTAGCCAATGCCCATTGGCTTTCTACGTAATTGCCTAAAAAACCGATGCTCGAGAAGCTGTAGAAAAACAAAAGCCATTAGCGGAGCTTAAAAGACCTGAAACTTTGAACACAAGTAGCTAATTCACGAATTTTAGATTATTAAAACCACATACGTAGATCTGCGATTCAAATGAGTGTCTTTAAGGGCAAATATGTGGACAGTTCCTTTGTCGCTAGATACGCACAAGAATTCAGAATCCCTGCTGAAGTTGATGCTGAAAAAGGGATGATAATGTTGTTGATATTTTGGGAAGTGGGCCGGATTCGAAGAGCGTAATTTAGTTTCTGTTCAGCTCTTTACCAATACAGAGTAGCAGGATCCGCACCTCTCCTCAATGCGACTAACAGATGCCTCCTGACGCTGTCCCAAACTCTGACCAAAGTACCTTGCGCAGATGCTGTAGCTATCATCGTACCACTGGCATTCACTGCCAGGCAGGCCAAGGCACCCTGTTAACGTTTCGGAGTATTATTTATCAAAGACATGAAAGAGTTTCCAACTTTTCAAGCAAAGGAGCCTCCTAGCTTTTTGAAATTCTTTCTTATCTAACTTTAGGCCTTGAACAAGTTGTCATTTAAATAAAAGAAGGAAAAAAACAGAGGAATTGGTCTGAACCCTGAATATTCTAATCAATTATGTGTTTCTTTGGGAATTCCTTTGGGCAATAAATGCAAATCTATTTAAATGAGGATGAGAAATGCGATTTTCGTCGATTCTCCGACCTGATGAGCAACGAGAGTTGCCGGAGTGCTAGAACTGCCGGCATCAGTAGCAGCCAAATCGACTAAATGAACGCTGCCAAGTTTGTGCCCAGGAAAAACAAGGAGTTGTTTTTGAGCTGTGGCGAGCGTAGCGACTTCGACTAGTCCTTTGGGGTTTTCCCTTGTCTCTAGAGTCAAGAGTCTTCTAGTTGGTGCAGGGAATGAGAAGACGTGAATTTCTCTTTGCAGGGCGACGATCAGTCTGCCAAAAGAGAATTAGGAAATGCTGAAGAGTGTACATTTCTGGATAAAAAGAATGACTACACTTTAAATATGCCATTTACTTGTCTCTCCTCAATCTGACAGCCTTGACGGTACTGGTGAATGTGATTTCGAGGACAAATTTCTTGGCTAAATCGTCGTAGATTAAAACTGTATTGTCTGCAAATTTTGGTCTCGTTCCGCCACCGACAACAGCTACTATGTTAGTTCTCCAAAGCATTTCTCCGATCCCTATACTACCCATGAGGTCATTGTCGAAGTGAGCTTTTTCCACGAGTGGTTCAACGTTGTAAACTCGCATACCAGTTTCCATGCAGCAAGTAAAACAGCCTGAAATTATGAACAAAGAGTTTGAAATGAACTACTCAGAGGAGGTTTTTTTAAGTGTAATTCTTAGAAAATAATGATTTTAATGAATGATTAAATAAAGATATTGGATATTTTCGTCTATAATAAATCTTACCTTGGTCTTGATTAAACCTGAGGCTTATCACACCGCGACTTGCAGCCATGGTTTTTGGCCTTTTTATTATTGCGGAAACGTAGATTTTCAGATCAGTGGCACTTTTTCAGTTTGACAATGATGTTTTTCATTGATTCTCTTTGTGACGCGATGTCCTCATGTCTTCGTCGTCTGTGTATAATATTTCCGTTGGAGTCGTCGTCCTTTTAAAACGCACAACAATAAACGTCGTCAGCTGATATCATTGACGTACGGCGGGGGGGATACGCGGATCGAGTCGAATTATAAACAAGTAAAAAAAATAAACAAAAGAAGGTTTTCTATAGTTCGTTAGATATCCGCTTGGCATTCCTGTGCAGTCAAGTTCGCCATCTATCGACTCTTGTTCTAGTCTATGATTTTCATAACCAGCTACACGGCTGGCGTGTCGAATTGACACTGTTCTGTATCTGTAACCTTTTTTCTTTAGTATTGAAAATACGCATTAACGTGAATACAAAACGCTATTAGGACACACGTGAACATACGTACGTATACATATGATTAGTATTACTGTGATTATCGTTCACTTCTAATGCTCGCTCATTAAATTTTAAAAGAAATAACTGCGGCAAACTGCAGCGTCCTACATGTCAGTATTTTAGGTTATTCAAACAAGAAACCTATTATACGTAATATGCGGCTAGAAAAACAGATTTCTCCTAATTTTTTGTCACTTAAAGTGAAAACGGAAGCGCTTTAATACAAACATATCATGCTTGCAGAAATCTTTAATTTTTTCGTCGGTTTTTGGTTAGATTTTACCAACATTTACAGGTCGTATTAAAGTCACATTTCAAAATCCGACTCAATTTTGTGATGATGGTTTTTTTTTTTTTTTTTCTTTTCTGACATTCTGCATCATTTCTAATCACTGCAATATTCCTTTTTGAATTTACTTAGGGTAAATACTGCGATATATGGACTGACATAACATGGTGGCTGGTCCTTCTGAGCATGGGATGCAAGCTGACGTGATATTTGTTATAGAAGGTACAGCTGTCAATGGAGCTTACCTACACGATCTCAAAACCAACTACCTCATACCCACGCTGGAGTAAGTCAGCCTATTCGTCTATCATATACGTATTTTAAATCCTTTTCCCATCAAAGTTCGAAGACTTCGCCGCTACAGTTACCGTAATAAGAAATCTGCTACTATTATTGTCTCCCTGATAAATTTCTTGTTCAATTTCTCCTCCAAAAGAGAAAAGAACTTCCAAAAATGTATCGATCGTATGAAAAAACAATCTTCCGTTCAAGATCGTAAGATTTAAGCCAGACCTGCAGAAGTATTCGAACAGATCAGACTTTCTCATTAACTTAAAACTTCGATAAATTAGGCTGACCTCATTCTTTGATTCAGGTATTTCAGTCAAGGTGGCATAGAGGATCGAGAATATGTCTCTGAGGTAAGGAATATTCAGTTATAACTAAATAGAATTCAATAAAACTCTATACACCTCGTGATAGAGATTTGGAATAGAATATCGCTAATGAAAAGACCATTTTTTCACACAAAATGAAATTGACTCTCTTCATTACCTTAATCTCGAATATTTTTAATCCTTTTCACAGAATAGCACAACACTTTATGGAGTGGTGGTTTACCACGCGGCTGACTGCCTACCAGCACCTTGTACGGGAACTTTTGGACCCTATTCAAGCCCTCACAAACTTTTGCTAGCGTTGGATAAGCTTGAGTGAGTTAATTTAATAATTGAATGATTTTACCCGACGTTTACTTTGTATCTGAAAGAAACGATGACTTGCTTCTACGATTGGGAACCAAACGACGAGAATTTGGTATTCAAATGAAACTCGCTACATATCTGCCTCCTTTTAACTCACCGTAAAATAATCACTTTTCTTTATTAACGAGCAGAATGGTGGGAGGAAAGGGCGAATCTAATGCAAATATCGGAGAAGGACTAGCAACGGCTTTACAATGCTTTGAAGACTTGCAGTTACGCAGAGAGCCAAATACCGCTTCTCAGAAGCATTGTATATTGGTTTGCAACTCTCCCCCTTACCAAACAGTTGTACAAGAATCGTACAAGTTTTCTGGCCACACAGTTGAACAGTTAGCTGCTGTTTTCCAAGAGGTAATGACAAAGTCTCTCCAAAATTCATGGAAAATAGCCTCATAGAATTCGTTGCAACTTATTCTCTTGGTTTTTCTTTACAGCGAAGTATCAACCTCTCGATACTCTCACCTAGAAAAATCCCAGCTTTATTTAAACTGTTTGAAAAAGCTGGCGGAGATTTGCAGTCATCTCAAACAAAGAATTACGCAAAAGATCCTCGCCACTTGGTTCTCCTAAAGAATTACAATCTCAAAGAACGTCCAGTTAGTCCGACAGGAAACACAGGCCATGCGACTCCCGGCAACGCAGTACAAATTCCTCTCAGTCCTTTGCAGAGTAACGACAGTCCAAACACGAACCAAACTCAGCAGAATATTGTTCAACCGACACAGCAGCAAGCAGCTGTATTTAGAAATCAAGCACCTCAAAATATCGTACCCGTCAATCAACAGCCAGTCCCGCCAATGCCTGCACCCATAGCTGGCCGCGGTAATTTCAATCCGCAAATCGCTGCTCCTCCAAATTACCATCCCACTGGGATGGGTCCCAGGCCTTCCCATCGCTGGATGATGCCTCCTCAAACAAGACCTCCTTTTATCGTTCCGGGGGCTACGGCACAGTCGAATACTCAAGGCAGTGCGCTGATAGCTCAACTTACTCAGCCGCTTTCGGCCTTGGGACCGAACGTCAATCAATTTGGACAGCGAATGGATGGTGGGTAGAGGAGTATAAACATTTTTCTGATCCAGGAAATTCTTGTTTGTTGATTGTCGGTCTAAGTTTTTTAATTTTTCGCAATTTTGTAAATAGTTTTTATCATTCACAGTTTAGATATTTACCAAGTTTTCCTAGAATTTTTAGAGATTCGTTTTCTACTTTCTAGGTATATTATTTCCTTTTGCGATATTCCAGGTAATACTAATGTCATGGCGAATGCTCCGCAACAACAGCAGCAACAGCAGCAGCAACAACAACAACAACAGCAGCAGCAACAACAACAGCAGCAGCAGCAACAACAGCAGCAGCAACAGCAACAACAGCAGCAGCAACAACAACAACAACAACAACAACAACAACAACAACAGCAGCAGCAGCAGCAGCAGCAGCAGCAGCAGCAACAGCAGCAGTTGCGTTTTACCCTCATGCAGCACCAACAAAATCAACAACAAAGTCCTCAGCAGCAAGTGGGAATGGGTATGCCTGGACAACCTGCACAAAGTCAAGCAGGACAACAACAATTAACGGTATCGGGCGCGAGCCAGTCTGTACCCACGCAAGTCCAGCAAACTGTAACAGCTTCTCAAGCTTCCGCTTCAGTGTCCTCTGTACCTTCGCAAGTGCCGCACAGCCAACCACAAGTCAGTTTATCCACGAGAATATATTCATCTATATTGTCAATCCGTTGTGTAAATTCATATCGACGTAGAGCTAGAAACTCTAAATATTTGGATAACTCTCTATTTGTTTATTGCAGATATTTTTGTATCGTATTTATGTTTGTGCCCAAGAAGATTTTCAATGTATACGGTGCTAGTGTTTGTCAATTGATACTTTTGTCAAGATTTTATTCAACCTGTATAGAGTCTAATGTTTCTGTTCTATGATTCAAGGGGAATGTCCCTGGCGGACCTGTATCAGGACAGCAAATGGCACCAGGAAGAGAAAGGCATACCATTTGGCAAGGCGTTTTGGAATGGCTTGAAAAAGCTAAGAATCCAACAGATACGCAAAAGCTCACTAGGCACGTTCCTTGCCAAGTTTCAGCCAATTGCAAAGACGGCGAACCGGAGCTGTAAGTTTTTTCGGAATCTAAACAATCGCCATATGAATTTTATAATTTGATTGTGCGAAATTTTAATTTTCTACCTATGCTCACAGAAAGGCAGATTCTTGGCCGCAAAAGCTGATCATGCAGTTGATGCCTAAACAACTAATTGGAAATATTGGAGGAGCCTATTTGAAAAATTCAAAGTCTGTTCTCTTTCATCCAACAGCTTGCGAGGCTCTCGAGGGGCTGACCAAAGTTATGAGCACTGGCTTTGTAAGTATTTACCAAATATTTCACAATTATGTTTAAACATTTCTGTTCTGATGTATGTGAGAGATGAATTTCAACTAGATATTTGGCAACAATACATTCCTATCCACGCTTTTCCGATTGCACTTCAAATTTCGAACGACTCGAGTAAGAAACATGTATTTTCTTCAAAAATATTATCAATATTTTCAGGCTGGCTGCGTACATTTTACATCCGTACCTTCTCCAGCGGCTTGTGATATAAAAGTGCTAATTCTCCTGTACACTGCAGAGAAAAGAGCATATCTCGGATTCATTCCTAACGATCAAGCAGCGTTCGTAGATCGTCTACGAAAAGTAATCCAGCATCAAAAAACCACTCAAGCAATAATGAGGCAAGGGCAGGTGAGTCGACGTTGTTTTCTATTGTTCAACAATTCCGAAAACTCTTATAAAGAAGGTCTTATATGTATGAAAAGATATATTATTCAAAATACAGAGTAGTACTGCAACTAAAATTTCATTTCAGGCAGGATCTGTACCTAATAATCCAATACCGGGTGCTATGCCAACTGCGGGCATATCCCAGGGCGGCATTCTCATGTCTCAAACAAATACCATGACTATGGGTGGTGGTCAGATTACACAAAATGTCGTATCCACCACTGGGCCGCAACAAGCGTTAGCCAATACCACTGGTCCACAGGGACAAATGAATATGCCGGTAAATTCAATTTTAGCAAAAGACTATACTTTCAATATTTTCATTGAATTTTTCAGACAACTTTCGTTGCTAGCTATAGCGTTATAACTATTATTGTATCGTCAATCAGATTTCATCAATTTTCACAATTCATCGTGTCCACTTGTTTCTAGGGTGCTGGATTATCTGGACCGCAGCAAGTTGGCGGAGGACCTGGCAGTATGATGGGTCAGCAAAGACCTCAGTACGATCATATTGAAATGGCAAGACAGCAGAATCTTTTGAAAATACAACAGCTACGACAAACTCTCGAGGCAGCACAGCAGCAAGAAGCCCAATACAAGTCCCAGCTCGAAGTCAATGTGTGTATCATTATTTGATTATGAAATTTTTAATCTTTGAAAACTTTGGTCAATTTTAATGATGAGAAACATATAAATAAGCTTTTGGTAGAAAAAATTCCACAACGCCAGAGGGTTGAACTAACAAAAATTTCATCAAAACAGATCCAACAGAATCTCGAAGTGGCTCAACAACAGGAAATGCAGTATAAGCAGCAACTCGAGGTGAAATATATCACAATAGATGAAAACTTTTCTTCTAATCCCCGTCAAATCTAATATGCAAAATTATCTGACTATGTTTTTCAGGCACAACAAGCACAAAGGGCTCTGAATCCTGGTGGGAATATGGCTGGTCAACAACCGAACGCCCAAAGAATGATGCGTCCTGTTATGTCGAATAATCCTGGTCTCCGACATCTACTACAGCAGGTAAAAATATCGGGCTTTGCGATCGATCGAATATATTATATTCTGTTTTCAGGTGTAGATTTCATTCATGAATTCTTTGTAATAATTGAAACGTTTCGATGAGTGACGGTATTTTACATCTGTATACTGTGTTACAGCAGCAGCCGCAATATAGACAACAAGTACTCGGAATGCAACAACAAATGGTGGGTCCGAGAGGCCAGATGCCAACGAGACCCATGGCTCCTGGAAATCCTCAACCACAGCCATTTGAAGATGTGACGAATTATGATTTCCTCAATTAAACGGTCGGGAGAATTATAATGTCTCGTATTTTTTATTTTGTGATAAACTTATAAGATTCATATAAGTAAACGACGGTATCGAAAATATTCATATTATATTGTAAACTAATTGTCGGTGTATGAGATTTTGAATCATCTTGTACAGATTAGGTGCACACTGTATTGAGTTTAATTATGTATGTAATAGTCAAGAATTCTAGGTATACGTGTCTTCATGTTCCACGTAAATATTCATGGATACAATTACTTGCACGTATTCGATTTCCTAGACATTTTATATTTTACATATGATACCTACTGTGTTAATAAATCATATATTTATAAACTTCATGGCACTCGTTCATTTTATACCAAATTTTTCCTGTTTCGTTCATCATTTTATCCATAAAAGTATGATTGTTCAATCTTATATCCTTATGATTGAATATCCTTATTGATCCTTACTCTCAAAATCCCCCATACCATAAATTCAGATTATTGTTGAATCAAATATTTTCAATTAGATCATACGAATAAACAATACTAGCCAAACTGTTCTCACACAGCTTAGCTTGACGGGAAGAAGACCTAGGGCGCAATTGTAAAAAAGGGAGTAATAAACTGAGCTAAGAAAACAATAAAACTCTAAGTGGAAAATAAATCTTTACATTGTCTAAATATGACCCTATCCCGTTACAATTATTGCAGGACTTTCACTAGCTTTCGAATACCGAATTCTCGACGATGTCCACGTGCGTTCCACGCGTATAGGGTTCCAATTTTCTAGCTCCTGAGTGAGAAAATTGTACCCGTAGACTCTGTAATTCAATAAACTAGTCAAAGTTGCTGTCCAATAGAAATTGAACTAGCTTCGGAACTTCTTTTGAACCGTTAGATTATCTATTCAGTAAATCCTTCATTTATAATTTGAATATCATAAGTCCAAAAAGTCGAGTATCATTCTATTTGAATTTGGCGCTCTGAATTGTACCTAAGTTCACTCAGGACGTCACATTATTATTATTTACTTCGGCACAAATCAAATTGAGTAAGCACAATTTCGTTGGTATTTAATCTTCTCGCTGTATTACAGGTACATACTAAAATTCCAATTGATTCGTACTGTTAATCCCCACCTGGTTACCGCATGTCCCCATCATCATCGTTAAATTGCATCGCGAATCCTATCACGCGAGATGCACGTGGCCGAAAGCCACGTGCGTCTCAGAAGCACCTGTTGCACATCGAAGAATATGAATTCAACGATTGCCTGGGAATAATTGTTAGATTCGAAATTCGGTAGGGATCGTATTCGAAAAATGAAATGCATGAATTCAGATTGATAATCAAGATAATTATAGAACGAAAAAATGGTCCTTCTTATCTCTTCACCACAGGATCGTATAATCAATATGCTTTTCACATACGAGCAATTGCAGTATCATTCGATATTCGGTTTAATAAATCATCGGGAATTATCCGCTTCTAAAAGGTTCCAATAATTTTATTCATCGATTGAAAATCAAAGGGAGATAACGTTGCTTTTCCAACAAGTTTATATTATCTATGAAGAAATAGTAAGTTACGCATACGTTGTTTGTACATACATATGTTTGTGATTCATTTACGTAAATTTATTATTATATTAAAATTTCGCTCTGACATCAATAAATTACGTCGATACTGTTATTCATTCCACATACGTATGCCCAGACATACTCAATGAGCTTAAATTGATAACGATTAACACGATGACACTAGATGACCTCTATACTATCGCACAATTCACCCCAGGGGGTCTTGAATTATTATTCAAGTTTAATAACGTCAGTAACAGCTTGGCTATAATCTCTAAACGTTCTAAATTATTCTTAGGAGCTGAAGATTTACGAAAAGACTTGCTGGATATAAATTCAAATAGAATATTCAAACGTGGATTTTGTACGCTAGTCAACTGAGAGATGGCCATTTTACGGTTCTACAAAGTACCCGGACTCCAGTCAGGCCAGAGAAACAACAAGCTTAAAACTTTGAGGGAAGTTTCAGACTCCGTCACTGAATTGGAGACTGAAATCTGTTACAATATCGAGATTACCCAAGAGTTTAGTCGAGATGAAATTCAGAGATTGAAATGGATCCTTGGCTCTCCTTTCGAACCAAGTAAATTGAAGAGTTCTTCTAGTTTGACGGAAGACGAACAGAGTTTACTGATAGAAATTGGACCTAGGTAAGATGCTACGGAACAAAAATATCTAATTACAATTAGAGAAAAACAATAACTCCCAATCAATTCAATCTGCTTCTGAAAAATTTCAGATTGAATTTCTCCACTGCATTCTCGAGCAATGCCGTATCAATTTGCAAGTCTGTTCAGCTGGATAAAGTAAAGAGATTAGAAGTGTCGACGAGATATCTGGTCAGACACAAATCAAAACTGGATAATGAAACCGTATCCGCCGTATGTATAATAACTGTGATACAGTTATAGAAATCATCCTCATCATTCTCTCACAATTAAAACTTACCTTTAACAACTCTGATAAGTTATTCTTATTTTTTTATCAGATGATAGATGCGATACACGACAAAATGACAGAGTGCAGATACCTCAAGCCAATTGAAACCTTCGATCACGGTATCAAGCCCAAGGGATGGTTCGAAGTCGATATTCTTAGTCATGGAAGAAAAGCTTTGGAGGATGTGAACTCGGAATTAGGTATGAAGCAGGATTTATGAAGAGAACGATTCCGCGTCTGTCCCTCTGAATTCTGCCTTATTAACTCCTATCATACCTAACGAGATGCATTCAATTAATTTCTTGCATTCAGGTCTGGCCTTTGATGACTGGGACTTGGATTTTTACACCGAGCTATTCGGTTCCAAGTTGAAACGCAATCCGACTAGCGTAGAGTGTTTTGACTTGGCTCAATCCAACAGCGAGCACAGTAGACACTGGTTTTTCAAAGGAGAGATGATCGTGGATGGTGAAACCAAGAAAGAATCTCTCATAGACATGATCATCGATACCCAGACTCATTCGAACCCAAATAACGTAATTAAGTTCAGCGATAACAGCAGCGCCATCAAAGGCTTTAACGTTCGTACCCTGCGGCCAAACGAAACCCATCAGGCCAGTCCATTCCATGTTGAAAACGTTGACCAGCATATCATATTCACAGCTGAAACGCACAACTTTCCCACAGGAGTTGCTCCGTTTAGGTAAGAAACTCGATTTCTGATACCAAATGCGATCTTAGAAGTGAATACAACAAAAAAATTCACTTATAAATTCTAGCGGAGCTACAACTGGGACTGGAGGACGTCTGCGAGATATTCAAGGTGTTGGTAGAGGCGGGTATTACATTGCTGGAACCGCAGGATACTGCGTTGGAAATCTGTACATTCCTGGTAAATTGCAGAGATGTTATAGGAATTGATTTACAGAAATGGATGATAATCTTCTTACGCAATAAAAATAAATATCGGCTAATTTCCAACAGGCTACGACTTACCTTGGGAAGACAAGGGTGCTTCCTATCCAACTAACTTTGCTCGCCCATTGGAAATCATTGTAGAAGCTAGCAACGGCGCTTCTGATTATGGAAATAAATTCGGAGAACCGGTAATATCCGGATTCGCAAGATCCTTTGGATTACTGGAGGCTGACGGTGGACGTCGAGAATGGATTAAGCCTATAATGTTCAGCGGAGGCTTGGGTTCAATGGAAGCTAATATGACGGAGAAATTACCCGCGGAAAAAGGTACTTGCTTCACGAATCAAACTCCCCAAAAACACATCAAATTTCTAATCAATCTTCTTGCAGGAATGGAAGTTATCAAGATCGGAGGACCGGTCTACAGAATTGGCGTTGGCGGTGGATCGGCGAGCTCCGTAGAGGTATGGCAACAATGTTATTTGTTGAACAAACTATCTCATGCACTAATTGATTATTTTTAATTACCCACACAGGTCCAAGGAGACAATAAATCTGAATTAGACTTTGGCGCTGTGCAGCGAGGCGATGCAGAAATGGAGCAAAAGTTGAATCGTTTAGTCCGTGCTTGCATGGAAATGGGAAATGACAATCCAATATTGAGTATACACGATCAAGGAGCTGGAGGAAATGGTATTGCCCAATTTTTTTTCAACTATTTCAGGCAAATGCAGATGTGGCCAATGTTTGAAAAATTACAATTTCTAATTCCACTCCATAGGAAACGTGCTCAAGGAACTTGTAGAACCAGCAGGCGCGGTGATATTCACTAAAAAGTTTGACCTAGGAGACCCAAGTCTAAGTACCCTAGAACTATGGGGTGCCGAGTACCAAGAGAACGATGCGATATTGTGTAAACCAAAGGACGTCAACTTGCTCAACAAGATTGCTAGACGCGAACGTTGCCCGATAAACTTTGTCGGAACAGTTACTGGAACAGGAAGAATAGTTCTCTCTGAGGAGGAGGACTGCGACGCATCCAAGTATCTAAACGGAGATAAAGTAGAAAGTATCAGACACCCGGTGGACCTAGAATTAGAACTCGTATTGGGAAAAATGCCTAGAAAGGTAAACTGTGTGCTACATCTTGTTTGGAATTTTTTTACAATTCTCTAATCGCGTGCATTTTAACTTACAGACATTCAAACTCGATAAATATCGAGTAAATTCCACACCAATCACTTTGCCTGTTGGTCTGAACGTTGAAGCTGCACTAGACAGAGTCCTGCGACTTCCTTCTGTCGGAAGTAAACGATACCTTACTAACAAAGTTGATCGTTGCGTGACTGGCTTGATTGCTCAACAACAATGCGTCGGTCCTCTGCACACTCCTTTAGCTGATGTGGCTGTTACGGCATTGGCACATTTCTCCACAGTAATTATTGCAGTTGTAAGAAATGAGATTTTCATTCGAACAATTTGAAACATTGACACACAATGCTTTTAGGTCGGTTCCGCTACAGCGATAGGAGAACAGCCAATAAAAGGGCTCGTTGATGCAGCCGCTGGTGCAAGGATGACTGTCGCAGAGTCTTTGACTAATCTTGTATTCGCTCTGATATCGGATCTCAAGGTGAATTTTCTGTTCACATGATAATCCAGAGCGTTCTATTTGCCTGAGCTGGTCTATTTAAGGTAAACTACTTTTCTAGGACGTCAAATGCAGCGGCAATTGGATGTGGGCTGCAAAACTACCTGGCGAAGGTGCGGCGCTGTATGAAGCCTGTGAAGCTATGTGTTCTGTTATGAAAGAATTAGGAATAGCTGTCGATGGCGGTAAAGATTCTCTTAGTATGGCCGCAAGGATTGGAAAAGATGTGGTCAAGGCACCAGGTACCTTGGTCGTTTCATCCTATGCACCGTGTCCTGATATAAGACAGGCGAGTTGAATATAGGCGTGAAATTGCTCGTTTTCTCACTACTCTCTTCTCTTACGATCGATTAATTAAATGCTTCTTTTATTTCACAGGTCATCACTCCTGACTTGAAGGCTCCGTCAATTGGAATAGAAGGAGTTTTATTCTTTGTTGATCTATCCGCTGGCAAGAGTCGAATAGGAGGCACAGCTTTAGCTCAAGTTTATAAACAAATTGGAAATAGCTGTGCAGATCTTGAAGACGCGGTAGTTTTCAAGAACGCATTCAACGCCACGCAGAATTTGATTAAAGGTAACCGGAGGATGAATGAAAATAATATGCAGAGTGGTTTCGAATTCAAATTCTCTATACAATCCTTTCTGATTCAACTTATAACTATTTTCAGACAGAAAACTACTCGCTGGTCACGATGTAAGCGACGGTGGCTTAATAACTTGTTTACTGGAGATGAGTTTTGCTGGAATATCTGGTATAGATGTGAACATTCTTCACAAATCAGGCTCTCCTATAGATATTCTATTCTCCGAAGAACTAGGCTGGATCCTGGAAGTCGATCCTATAAATATTGACTACGTGATGAAAGTTTTTGAACGAAATCACGTGCCGGTTTATAGAATTGGAAAGTCAACAGGTCTAGGTCTGCAATCAAAGGCAGGTGTCTCTCCCATGTGTCCGACGAATTCCTCTCGTTAAGCATTGTAAATCTATTTCTAAATTTCTTCCAGGTCTCAATATCGGTCAATGACAACGTCTTGCTGAGTTCTTCGGTATTTCCTCTGATGAAAATTTGGGAGGAGACGAGCTATCAGTTGGAACGTCGTCAGACAAACGTGGCTTGTGCTGAAGAAGAATTCACTGGTCTTTCAAAGAGGAGTTCTCCTACTTACAAGCTCACCTTCAATCCTGCGCCAATTATCGCCCAGAAACATTTAACGTGTAGGTATAATTCAGCTGGAAATTGCCTCTCCTCAGATTATTCCTAACAGCAATTTCCTCAAAACTTTCACAGCTCCTATCAGAGTTGCCGTACTAAGAGAAGAAGGCTCGAACGGGGACCGAGAAATGTCCGCGTCTCTAGTTGGAGCTGGTTTTGAAGTTTGGGATGTAGTGATGCAAGATCTTCTGAACAATCAGTTAACGCTGGATAAATTCAGGGGTGTTATTTTCCCTGGTGGATTCAGCTACGCTGGTGAGTATGAAATATATACGCCATAATTTACTATTCTAATCACCTGAATATTGTATTCTTTCTACAGATGTTCTTGGCTCTGCCAAAGGCTGGGCAGCTAGTCTCTTGTTTCATCCATCTCTGAAAACTCAGCTACAAAAATTCGTCCAACGAAAAGACACCTTCAGTCTGGGTGTATGCAACGGATGTCAGCTAATGAGTTTGTTAGGATGGATAGGATGCGAAGCAAATGGTACGCCATTGATACTTTCCGCATTACATCGCACTCCTTCATCCTCCAAGTTTTAATTTTATTTCCTTTACAGATGACGGAATTCCGGACATCGTATTGGACCATAATAACTCGGAGAGATTTGAATGCCGCTGGAGTACGGTCAAGATAGAAAATTCACCTTCTATCATGTTGCGGGGAATGGAAGGTAGCGTATTTGGAGTATGGGTGGCGCACGGGGAGGGAAAGTTTACCTTCCGAAACGAGCAAATCTTGAAGAAATTAAAGGAACAAAATTGTCTCGCTATCAAATACACGGATGATCGAGGTGTTCCTACCGAACAGTATCCTCAGAATCCCAACGGGAGCGTTGGTGAGCTTTACGATCTGTCTAATCGATTGAAATCTGAGTCTGATCAGACACAGAAAGAAGAATTGTAACTTATTCTGAACTAATTTTTTTGCAGAGGGAGTTGCCGGCGTTTGTTCAATTGACGGAAGGCATTTAGCTATGATGCCCCACCCAGAGAGATGCACTAACATGTGGCAGTGGCCCTGGGCCCCTGTGTCTTGGGCAAAGAAGGAATCTCCGTGGCAGAGAATTTTCGAAAATGCTCACGTCTGGTGCCAGTCGGTCTGAATCATTCCTAACTTTATATACTAGATTAGTAAAATGGTCGCATATTATTTATACCTCTGTTTGTTATATATTCAGTTAGCTTTTGCTAGTTGAAAATGATATTATTTTTTTTCTACGATCTAATCGCTCAATAAAAAAATTATTACATCGATTTTCCCATTGAATTTCTACCTTCGTTAATTAGAAAGTGTTTGTGTTTACGAGTCACGTCGAGCAATTCATCAATCAATACGCTTGCAGATTGTCGATCTTTCAATAGGGAGAGCGGAATGAATGATAAGAAATGAGACAACGTATCTTCGTATAAAATAATTATAAAAATACCTTTATTGAATTTCATATCTTAATTATAACACGGCATGAATTATTTCATATAAATAATTGATGATGTATAAAAGTAGATGATTAGCCTTAGCCAATATACACATGGAAGTAGTTGATAATAACAATGTTATCACGATATTAATTTATTCATTTAAATAGTATAAAAAGTTGCTCGTTTGCTGCGAGGAACAATCTTTGGGAAGGATATCGTGAAGGATATAAGTGACTAGTCGAAATGTTTCATTTCTATAATATTGACTTTTTCACAAGTAGCAGCTATTAGTAATTGTTTATGCGGACGATCCATTATATCCAAAGCAACAATCGCTTGATTATCAACCACAATTGCCTTGGAGTTTTCGTAACTAAAGTCCCAATTAGCCAAGGACTCGACACTATCAACGTGATACATATGCACAGATCCTGGAATAATGAAATTACCTAATCATTATTTTTTCGCTCAATAACATCTTTTATTTATGATAGACAGAGAGAGAGAGAGAATTCGAATTCATACCAGAGTCTAATCCGAGAACGAGTACATTCGCATAAAAAAGAACGCAGGTTGGTACTCCGTGGAGTTTTGAAAGTATTTCGTACATCACCCAGTGTCCGCTGTTCAAAGATATACCCAGGAATCCATCTCCTGAAAAATATTAGCGATAATAGATCAAAGTTTCTCTTTTTGAAGGTGATCGTTTCAGGAAATAAGATATTGAACGATAGAGTACTTGTTACGCAAACGCCGATACATGGCCCGAATAAATAGTACTTGCACACTCTTTCCGAAGGGGGTTCAATGTACTCCTTAACACACGCTACATCCGGATCGTCCAAGTTTACTTTTACATTATATCCCATTTCTGTCAATATTGAAGCCTGGCGGAAAAATAATACAGTTTTATTAATTTTACTCAGTAATTTCCTTTTTTGAACATGGAAAAGCTCTTGAGAAATAAACAAAAGGCTTGTCAAAGATTCTGTAACATTTCTGAAGATCCAGATGGCCTTTTTAACACAGAATTTGCCTCTTTCAAAGTCCTTCTCTCAATTTCTCACAGTTTTTTCATCGGCTGAAAGATGATCATTCTTTGATTTGACTGATAAATAAAGTGCTCCACCTGATCTCCATCCGCTACCAGAGCGACGATAGCTCCATAAAGTTCGGGAAACTGATAAATATTTCTATTATACTTGCTCAGGACTCTGAGCTGGTGTTTTCTAGCGACGCAAAAACATTCGTGCGTAGTGCTGAAACGTTAAAAGAGTGTCAAATATTTGAAGATGACTTCTTTTTCTATATATAGCTTTACATTCTCCGTCCTCATTCTAAACCTTATTAATCTGCCGTACTGCTTCTCTCCACTTGCCGTCTTGGTCTGAATGTCCCAGACCATCACGTGGTTCATAGCGGACGTTGAAAGGGCTGTGATTAGCTTGTCTGTTGAAAGAAAAGTGGAAATATGAAGTAAAAACAACCAGATTAGATACGATTCTGATATTGTGGGAGAAATAATAGAAATAAATGACGTTTCTTGCCATATCTCAGAAATTGAATGTTCGAAACGTATGCCATTTGATCTGCGATAAAAATTGGTTCCTTTATCGAGCTGTCTACATCGTAGAAGGCGATAAATCCTTCCGAGCTACCAACGGCTAATAAATTTTCTACAAACAGTGAAATTTTGTGTAAAAATCCAGAAATTGTGTTTTCTGTGTTTCTAGAAAATATCGATGTAGTTTTTTTTCGTGTCAAATGTGAAACGAGAAAAAAACAAACCTGAGACAGTGACGCAAGTGACTTTCACAGTCGGCAGACGGATGAAAAATGGTTCAAACTGTTCGGTAAAAATTTTTGTGTCTTTTATTCCGTGCCAGTTCATCCAAGACTGATATATTCTCAACCATATCAACTGGTTGTCTTCTGACCGTCGAAAATCGAGCCAGCTAATGTTTGGATATAATTTGTTCAAAATCGATCTACAAAAATGGGCCGGTATTTCATCTTCGCATTTAGTTCGCCACAGATTCGTATCCTGTAATTTGAAAATCAATCAATAATCGCTTCACGAGTCTCTCATTGTCTATTCTGTTCTGTTTATATTTTGTTCATTCTTTTGTTGTGAAATTACAACGATAATTTTAACGCCACCTTCGATAGTCTGGCGATAATGCTATTCCACGTCTTGCAGACGAGACGAAAATTGATGATATCACTACCACGTGAATGTAGGAAAAGAATTTCGATAATTTCAACGGGAAACATCGAGGCTGAGTGATTTTTAGCGATTTTTCAAAGAACGAAACGGACATTAGTTTCGTGCGTATTATCTGTCTTGTTGTTTGTTGTTTTTTTTCGTATTCGGAGAACACGTGTCTTAAACCAGGGCTATAATAATATCATAAACAAAGGCGGTCTTCTTCGAGTGGTGTTCGATTTTTCAAACGCCATCTGCCGTCCCGAGATACGAACTGAAATAATTGAGATAAGAATTTGAATCAATATATTCTTTTATTCTGTAACCCGGTCACCTTTACTTACTCCTTTTTTTTAATACCTCGCCCTACTTCTAGCTCCTATTTTATCTACAATCAGAAGAGAGACTCGACCGCGATTCTATACTCGTATTTAAAATCAATAATCCTCCTCCGGTTTCGAGAAGTAGTTCTTTACGGTCCGGAGATGCGATTGCTAGTCAGTTTTTCGTAGTAATCTACGTCAGATGGTTAAGGACTCTCATGGTGCATATAATCGAAGGTTGATCACAAGTCGTCGACACGCGTTCTGCTCCGTCAGTTAACCTCAAATTCAAAATCACTCCTATGCTATTTTGAATAGTGATTGAATAATTAGCTCGAAATATTTCTTCTACAATGACGGACGAAGGTATCTTTGATTAAAAAATAATTCAATAACTGTGTAACCCTAAGTAATTTCTGCAATCCATCCTCAAGTACAAAAAACACGTTAATTTCTTGTCCAGTTAATTAGCCGGAACGCATTTAATCCGGCAGTTGATTGATGAATGCGTTTCTTTTTCTTCCTCTTTCATGATTCTTGTTATTGATTTTATTATGCCATATTTTTCGTAATTTTATAATTCTCGTTTTTCTCGTCCAGCTCCTCCTCCGCTGTCTGATAATCGAGATTTAGAAACAGACAGAATGAGCGATAACTCTAGCGGAGATGATTGGGACGAAGTGAACGACGGGGCCCAAAATATACTGTGTCTTTTCTGCGATGAAAATTTTGACAATTTTCAAACAGCTTTAAAACACCTCGATAATATTCACAAGTTTAGCCTAGCTGCCTTCAAGAGAAAGTACTCGTTGGACATTTACTCTTACATTAAACTGGTCAATTTTATCAGAGGGAATAAGACTAAACCTGAAGAGCTTGATAATCTCGGTCCAAAATCTTGGGAAAGCGATAAATATCTTGCTCCGGTTGTTGAAGACGACAGCTGGTTAATGCTAGGTGAAAAACTAAATGAATGAATAAATGAATAAGTCAATAAGCCAAATTCGAGGATTTATATTTATTCGATTGTTAATTTGTTAAAGATATCGAAGATTTCAACGAAGAGGATTCAAAGAGGCCAGCGGCTTATCCTGTAAATTCTGAAAACGGTTGCGTAACTTTGTCCGAAGTCCATTTTGTCGAGCTTCAGAAAACCATACAATCCTTGAGGGCTCAGCTGGAGCAACGTGACGTCGTTTGTCAACTGGCGAAAGAAGTATGACGTCGATCAAGCAGCCTGATTAGATTTACGGGGCTAATCGCTTTCCTTATTTTTAGCAAATTGATGAAATGAAGAAAAAAGCTCAGAGACTCGTCCTGGATGACGAACCAATAAAGACGCCAAGCGAACGATGCGTTAAAAACAAAAGTCTGGATTGTGACGAAGGGTATTTTAACACCTATAGCCATTTCGCTATTCACCATGAAATGCTAACGGTAGGTGTTCTTCGGATTTACCCTTTTCAATCAACTAAGAGTAAAAGACTTTTCTAATTAGTTTTATTTTTATTTATATAGTTACAAACTAGAGTAAGAATGTTGCATTCAAAGACAAAGTGAGTTAAGGAATAATAGGATGTAATAGCTGTATTTTAAATAATTGCACACTCAAAAAATTCTTTCCATCAAAATGAATATTTTCATAGGACAAAGTTCGAACGGAAAGCTACCGTGACGCGTTGCTGACCAATTCAAACATGTTTAATAATTGTATCATGTTGGATGTTGGTTGTGGAACTGGCATTCTCTCTATGTTTGCAGCAAAATCGGGTTGCCGGCAAGTTGTCAGCGTCGATCAATCAGACATCATTTATCACGCTATGGATATCGTGAGGTAAACTCAGACCAGTCAAAGAATCGATAACATTTCCCATTGAATCAATGAATCAAAAATCTCTGAAGTCAGAACAGAAGATAATAAAAGAAATAAATCCCCCTTTCAATACTCATTTCAGAGAAAATAATCTAGCCAATGTGATAACGTTGAAAAAGGGTCGATTAGAAGACATAGATCTTCCCGTCGAAAAGGTCGACGCTATAGTATCCGAATGGATGGGATATTTTTTGTTGTTCGAAGGGATGTTGGACACAGTTATATTCGCTAGAGACAACTACCTTGCACCGGGTGGTAAACTCCTACCTAATAGATGCAATATCAGTATCATCGGTAGCGGAGACACCAGTTAGTGATCGAAATTTATCAATTACAGTCAAATTGTCAACTAATATACACAATTTACTCCTTGTTTCCTTTTTTGAAATGGAATAACGAATGAATTTCATCTTGCAGACCGCTACATCGACCTCGTAGACTATTGGTCTAACGTTTACGGTTTCAAAATGAGTTGCATGAAGCCGGAAGTTGTGAGAGAGCCGAGCATAGAAATCAGTCACGTTCAAGACCTGATAACAAATGTTTGCGAACTACAATCTTTCGACCTTTACACAGTAACAACAGAATGTGTTAATTTCACAGCATCGTTCAGCCTAAAAGCAAAGAAGACAGGATCTCTCACTGCCATTGTTGGCTACTTTGACGTATTTTTCGACCTTGATAATCCCATTCATTTTAGCACCGGACCTCACGCTCCTCCTACGCATTGGAAACAAACTGTATTCTCATTGAGCGAACCTGTAAGCGTAACTGAAGGCGAGTATCTCGGATTTATTTATGTGTACTTTTTTTGCTAATTCTCAGTTTTCAACTTTCTAATGGTGATTTTTTTTCTCTGTTTTTTTTCTATTCAATTACAGGTGAGACGGTAAATGGGAAACTAATATGCCAAAGGCATGTAAAAGACGTCCGAGGTCTAGCAGTGACAATTCAGATAAAGAATTTCAGCCAGGTATATTACTTGGCCTAATGATGTATAGAATTTTCCAACATTTATTATTTTTTTAAATTCTTTTCTTCTGAAAAATGTATGTTATTGCCGATGGAGTAAGTTTCGCTAAATAATTTCTCATACATAAAAATTAAAACGATAATACACAGTGTTAATTATGCAAAAAAGACAGTTAAATTTGTCTGTTTGTATAATTTTTTTTTGGTTTCCTTTCAAAATATCGGCAGAGAGTTTTTTCTTTCTATTACGTTTACTGTTATTACTATGATTTATACTAAATAGATATTTCATTAAATTTTATATTTTATGTCACGGATACATAATATATATGTATGTACATGTTTTGCGCATGATTTTCCTTTTCTTGTTCAATATTGGTAATTATGGTAATAATGATAATATTATTAATAATAATAATAATGATGATGATAATATTAGCGCCAAGTTTAACTTGGATCACGTACGTAAAACTCTTTTATAATAGAGTAGCTTTCTTTATTAGGCCCTGTTTCATATTATATGCCCTTCTGTGATATCAACGTACAATGATTATTGTATATTGAGAATTAGCGCGCGCGCCCAGCAACGAAATAGTATTTCCTATTTACGAGCCTATTATATCGATTTTTATGCCATTTACTTATATTATTATAATATACACGTATGTAATAGAGTCGATGTATTTTAATAATCGCGAAATATAGAGATTGTACATACATACAAATATTAGACTATGATATAATTATGCAAGTTGAACTTTTTCGCTACGAATTATTCAAATATTGTAAATCAACATTTTGACTATAAAATTATTCAAAGTTTTATCTAATAGTTACAAAGGATCTTGGTAAAAAATAAAGGTGACTTCATATTCTTCATTTTTTTTAAAACTTAGAATTTATTAGGTAAATACATCACAATTTATAAATTAACGAGACAATTATTAGAATATTTTGATCAAATTACTTGTAAATCCTATCGAGTCATATTTTCAAAATATTTTTATTGGCTTGCGCGTAGTATAACGTAACCCTTGTGTAAAGATCAGGTGATAATAATTATTACTATACCGCAGCTGTATGTAGGATCTACAATAAACTTCAAAGCCAATCAATTATAAAATAAATAAAAAATACGTTTCATCTTATATTTTAAATCACTATCAGTTTTTACCATCTTAAAAGACTATTTTTATCGCCCAAAAATATGATATGTCTTTCTACAACGCTCGTATATTCACGTCTACTAATGAATATTGAATGATCAATACTTCAGCACGTTTGAGGCAATGCAATTTTTCAATCTCATGAATATCTCGACTGATTTTATCAGATATTCGGTTATCCTAGGATCTGCAGTGTTTATTAATATCTGAGAATTTGTATGAGCTTAAATAGAAATAGAAAAAAGGTGATTACAATACTTGCAGTTTCGCGATTACCTACATGCAATGAGATTCTCCAACCCGTTGCACGTCAAAGATAAATGAGATTCTTGATATTCCAAAGATGTTGAAAATCACGTATATAGTTCGTGATAATCATATAGAAACTCGAAATAATTTCAACTCGCCAATTGATTGATTCAAATTACGATTGTTTGACGTGCCCGTAGTAATGCGGGTCAAAGTTGGGACAGTCAGTTTCCAACCCGGTTGCATTGTCCCCGAATTTATAAACCAGTCTGCGTCCAGGAACGATCGCGAATATTCCTTGTTTGTAATAGTATCTATAAAATAAGATGAAAAATCATCAGAGTTCATTTGGCTCGTCTTTCATTATAAAGAAGATCATCCGAGTTTATAGGCTCATTTTCGAAATTAGTTTGGATTTTTTTTTCGTAAACTTTTAATTGTTTCAAGCCAGCTATGTATTTACATTTGACATGATGAAAAAATAACTGGAAAATTTACCTCATTGCGCGACTGAAATTTTCAAAGGTCATTTTCTTCGTCTTGTTCTTCTTGGGGTCTCGTTCTCCCCAGAGTTTCGCCATATGTGCACTTTTGACGAAACGAAACGTTTTCTGTTCGTAATCCTCCCAACATATATATTCCGGACATAACTTCGGGTCGAACAACGCGTTTCTTATGAATTCCCAAAGCTTTATTCGAGCTGTTGAAGAATGAATAAATTTAAGAATCAGAGATGCCGAATTCGACGTATACCTATCAGAAAATTGAACATTTTCAAACCATTCGTTTCCAACTTACGTTCTTTTACTTTCTTTGTCGGAGGCCTTCCGAGTCGTTTCTTACTACGTCTCACACCGCTGACGTCGCAATCCTCGTCTGGAATTCATCAAAATACACAATTAGTTGAATTACTTTTTCAGAATTTTTTCAGTAGCAGGTACTGCTATGTATGTATAATTCTTTCTGACTCAATGTCATCATTATTTTATTTTTTCCTCCCTCGTTCGAATATAATTCCAACATTTTTCGCCGTATCACAAAATGAATGAACAAATAGTTAATCTACAAAATAATTACCAGACGGCGCGGTGTCAGTACCGATCGTTGTCTCATCGTCGGAGGAATATTCCGACCCAGACACTGGAAACAATAATTACAAATCTAGTAATTTCACGTATATTTGAAGAATTGAATGCTAAATTCCTGCATTCGAATGATTGTAACACTTACGGGAGTATGTTTCTTTCATCCTCTTCTGTAACGAATTGAACAGTTTTTTGCCAAAATCCTGATCGAAGGTCAGAAAATCTTGTAAAGAAAGGCAGTAAAGTTCTTTTCCTGACATAGCGAGCTTAGGTGACATCCGGGAGTAGGAATGTCCGATTTTCGAACCCGTTCTAATCAGCCAATTTATCGTGTCAACTTTGTTCCATTCTTCAACTGGTTTGAAGCTCCAACTGTAGAGATCGATATCGTCCTCTTCATCGTCTGAAACGATACGTGTATGGACGGATTTGATACGAATCGATATTATGGAGATGGTAAAATTTTGCGAGAAGATAAATTAGGTATATATGTGCTTACCAAAAAGTGCAGATCTCCTGCGCGATAATGTGTCGCTAGAATCCGAGGCACTGCAGTCTGACAATGAACCAATTTCACTCAATCGTCCATTCCGAATACATAGCAAAGAATCATCTTCCCCGTGAAACAAGATTTGCGAACCGTCGTCCTGCAACTGAAGTAACGACGATGAATATAAAGTGCGAATTTTCACGGTCAGAACCTCTCGCAGGATTTTCCGTCTTACCATCTACGAAAATTACTACTATTTCCTTCTCGATTGGAAGTATTGTTGAGATCGTGATATCCATACCGTTTCGGAGTGAATCTAATTTCTAATACTAGATACTCGGCGTGTTCATTTGTCTCCTAATCACTATAAATTTCATTTCCTAAACTCGATGTCAAATTAATAAAAATCGCGAGGCTGCGAAAGCTTTTAATTAAAATACTCATGAGCTTGAAAGCGTTCGATATCAAATGCACATCATGCTCGGGATGTACATAACTTACCGGAGGCAGATTATCTGCGAAAAGGGGTCCGAAAAAGTCCTCTTTCGACATATTCGATTGGCAATTAATGAAAGTGCTTGATGGGGACTCTTCGTCAACGTGGTCCATATAGTACTGGGTATGGATGTGGTCGATTAACATTTTGATATCGTGGTTTGTAAATTCACTACACAAGCTTCCGCCGTAAAATTGTTAAACTAACTTCTGCAGAGTTCCTGCTGTAACGCTTTACGATTTGGCACTAGTAGTGGCTTGCCGACCTCCCACCGGTTTTAAAGAGCCGATGATAGCGTGTTCTGGTTTGCAATGAGATACCACCAGTTCTCGGAATTCCGGTGCCGTTTTAAGCCAATCAGAAAGCTTTGCGGCGTCAACAAACAGATGACGCAACTATTCTCCGTACTCCGGCTCAACGATGACGATTCTAGCTCACATATATTGCGTTCGTGTGGACGGCGATGATGGGGGTCAACGGGGAAACCCGGCCTCTATTGTCGAAATTTATTGCCGATAATGTGACCATTAAATATACGTACGCACGTGGAATGATCTTGTATAGCTGATCGAAACGTCATTTGACGTTCTATGGGGCCCAATAGAGCTTGACGTTACCAATCGAGCTTATATTTTACTTTTTTTTTTTCGATCACAGCTACTTTTTCCGCATTTTCTCCATCGTCGAGTTGTCTCAACTTCTCGAAGGCGGAGAATTTTGAAAAAGACGTTTTGTTTTCTTTTTATATTTCATTAAACGCGTGATTCGATTTGAGACTCAACCTTTAATGTATTATGCTTGAGCAATTGATAAAATAAAATTAATAAAGAATGGAAAAAGCGTTTTTCTGGGGAAAGGATTTGACCCAACCGACCCAGCAGGATTTTGCGGTTCCATGTAGTCACTTACCAGTAAAGGCTAATTTCTTGGATGAATCGCAATAGTGGCGGTTTTCGGACACAGCTGATAATTAAGCAAGCTGCTCGGAAACGGTAATAATTATAATAATCAAAGCTCGCAGCAGTAGAAAATTCCTTAAAATTGAAATCGAAGTAAAAGAAAAAGGAAAATTGCTTACGCGCTGCTTTCAATCTCATAAATCATCCACTCATTTTGAATTGCTTACGAAGTATCCAACACCAAAAGTATATATGTTTCTTCAATAGAAAATTAACTAAACATTTTTTATGTATCAGGTCCCGGCGAATTCTTGTTTAAAAAATTCTGATAATTATTTTGAGTATCTCATATTGAAATGAATTATTCTTTTTTTTTTTAATGATCGCATGGATTTATTGTTCTTGCTCACACACGAACCTCTTATACAACTCTTCGTCTGAACATTGAAGGAAATGACTACTTACTTGTTACGTCTCAAAACGAGTTGTGTGATTGGCCTGCGATTGGATTGATGAATTACACAAGCAAAGCGCCTCAACA
The DNA here is from genome assembly GCA_963989295.1 of Ametastegia equiseti. Taxonomy (NCBI): domain Eukaryota; kingdom Metazoa; phylum Arthropoda; class Insecta; order Hymenoptera; family Tenthredinidae; genus Ametastegia; species Ametastegia equiseti. The sequence continues at coordinate 15,294,405 of OZ022397.1, read as the reverse complement.
CGTCTACTAATATATCCTTCATGTCACATTTCTCGTTTCGTCGAATTATTTGTGATAAAAACGAGCAGAGAAGGTATAGATCGGTAATGCCTAACAGTACACTGCATTGCTTATTATGTACAGCTGTTATTACCTTATATACTCATTGTCAATTATGAGTGACAGGAATTCTTGAGTCCATGAAACTATATTTAGACTGAGGGCAGCTAGAACGAAGTCATTTCCATGATATTTGTAACACGATTTCGTTATGGCCATCATCCGTCTGAAAATCATTTTATTGGCTCAAAAATTATTCAACCTGTTTTTGTGTGAGTGAGCTACGCAGTATTACTGTTGAACATCGACGTTATTTCTTTGGCCATATGTATCACGATAGATAAGAAGATTACATACTCTGAACACATCTGGATTGATTTCGGATTCGAAGGGAGAAAAGCTGTCGAAAAGCCATTCTACTTTTCGATTGGCTGGATTTTGATTTGTTTCCTTCAAAATTCCCACCCTTCCCTCAAAATAATCTTCAACCTTGCAATTTGTTTGAAATTCTGCGATTCCGTCATTTTTTGGATATTTGATGAAATGAAAATTATGACAATTGCATTTGGTTTATGTATTGTAAGAGTTGGTGAGAATACAGAAAAATAGGTAACTATCATGCCATCTGCAACTATTCCGAAATCATCGGGCCTATTGGCATATGATAGTGTGAACTTATCAGGTTGATCTATCTGTCTATTCATATACGAACTATTAGTTTCCCTCTTTTTACCCGCACAGACACATCTGCGCAGCTGTTGATTTTTTGTCAATATTTATTGTAATTCGATTAGATTCATAAACGCTTTATTCAGCTCATTTGTACTTTACTTTTCGCTTCGTCGATGCGTTTAAATTCGTAATTGCGAATCGATTAGGACTTGTTAGTCGACAGAAAATATTCAAAGTTATATGTAAGTGGATTGATTCATTGTTATACGTAAATAAGTTGATGTATTTTAATAACGAGAAAAAATTCAACAATGTGTAAAAAATATTACATCCCCCAACTGGCCGAGTCAAACTTCTTGGCTCGAACTCGGAAATACATAAAACATGTACATGTACTACATACAATCCGCTTAAAACTAGAAAACTTTTACCTATAATAGTATTATAGTATACCATATCACGAATGAATGGCTATATCTCCTATGGACATTCTAAACAGTATATTAAAAAGAATTGAGTGAGTTAATATAACGCGTGTTAATATTATAGGTATACTTATTACTTAAGCTAATAAGGCACTTGCTAGAAAATTTCAATGAAAATACTTATAATCCAATAATGGATAATACGAGATCTTGGCACTCTTCTGTATAAATTAGTGTAATCATTCAGTAAATACCAATGGACCGTAATCTTCCCTGCTGAGTGATACTTGCGTGACTTAATCGGGTATCAATAGATTAGGAATCCGATAAAATCTGTTTCGTTTCTTCCCTTCAATCACTAAGTATATAATTGTTAGACGATCATTTCGCCTCGAATATGACAATATTATTGATCATCCACTTCGCTGGCACACAAGCCTGTAATATTCAAATGGAATAATGGAAAGTATTTTTTCTAAGTATTCATACGATACCGATTGAAAGTTGGAACGAAGCTCATTATAAACTATACTATATTATTTTATGTAGAAATAAAAAGCAATAAATATAACTGGAATTTTACAAATTGAAAATATATATAACAATTAAGCTTATAGGCTGATTATTATCTTATACTTATCCTTATTTAGCACCACGTGAATTTCGTATCTCAAAATATCCCTTGGTGACGAGTACAGAAAATGTAAAATAAATTCTTAAGCCTAGATTTGGTAGCCTAATAGTGATTATTACAGTACAGTACTTGCGTCCACAGTACATAGCAGTTAAAGGGACCAGTACAGCTTGGTTTCAAGAATTTGAACTACTCCAGAATTCATTTATAGTTCACCAAAGTTTATTTCACAACAAGAAAAAGGTTCTCTTCCAAAGTTATTTGTTATGTTATTCAGTTATTTGCAAATTAGTATACGGCCCAGATTTTGAAAACTTTGGACAATTGACTGTAAGTTTGCACACAATTTTTTTTCTCAAATCATCCTCGTTCTAATGATAAGGATTATTTTCTCGAACAAAGTGATCACTCAACAACCTAAATCGGGCCAATGGTGCTCAAAAATCCTTACGACACATAAACTTTTAAAAGAAAATATTTTCTCGAATGTGAAATGAGTTTTGATGAAAAATTAATGTAATTCTGGGCTAGTTCAAATTTCTAAAACCAAGCTGTACCGGTCCTCGTAATATATAAGCTCATTTTTCATTTACGTACCCAGACGCGCACAGTACCTACTAAACAGTACACCCGGTACAATATGAAAAATCGTATTCTATTATTTGGCTATGCTTAAAGTACATAATACCGAGATTTATGACTGTGTTGAATCAATTGGTTCAACCTGTTCATATACGTAGTATAGTTAGTAATAAACTATACATGAATATACCTGTATAATGTAAATAATATCGATATTTTAATAATCTTAAAAGACATGATCGTGTATATAACGATATACCTATTTATGTCACCTGTACATAATTATATCATATAGGCGAAAAAAGAAATGCTATTTACAATACAGAAAATCCGCGTACCAATAATAATTGTAACATATAGGCGAATAACAATGACATTATATATAATAAGTTAATGAACTTTAGGGTGTCTGTGAACTTTGACCTAGTCATTGGTCAGAGAAAATGTTGGTAAACTTTATAGATGAAACTTGAAACGCTTTGCTCACTTTGATTGAGTAAGATCACGATCTTACCCCACTCCGGTAGTTGTAATTTGGGTCGAAATTCGGGTTGTCGGTTTCCAAACCTGTCGCCTTTGGACCAAATTCGTATACCAATCGTCGACCGGGGACTGCCACTAATATGTGTTTCGTGTAATAGTATCTGCAAATTGGAATCAAAAAATTACTCTTATGAATATAAAAAATTTGCAGAATTATCCGATTTTTTCGATTTTTGGTCGTATTGGTAACAATTTTCATGTTTTTCTATGGAATTTCGAAATTTACGTTCAAACATTGTCAATTTTCTTTATATTTCACTATAAGAGTAGAAAAAGCTGCATGATTTCGGATCGGTGTGAATTAAAGGATGATAACGAAAAATATGTGGAAGGATATTCACCTCATCGCCCGACTGAATTTCTCGTAAGTCATGTTCTTGTTGTTTTTACGTTCACCCCAATATTTAGCCACGCTATCGCTTTGGACAAAACGGAATCTTTTTCTCTCGTAATCTTCCCAGCATATCCAAAGGGGACAATACTGTGGGTTGAGCAGCAGGTTTCTTATGAATTCCCAAAGCTTAACTTTGACTGTAAAAAGAAATAAGAACACGTCAATATCACAAGAATTGGAGCAATCGATAATCGGAGTTTTCGCACTTTGAATAGATTGAAAAAACATTTTGAGAAGGATATAGTTCGATGCTTACCAACTTTTGCTTTCTGATCGACCAGTCGAGGCCGTCCTGGAGATCGTTTTTTGATCAATTCAGCACCGTTTACAGATTCACCGTCTGGAATTCAGTTTGAACGTTATACAAGTGAACATAAGAAAAAAACAAAACAAAAAAAACAGTAGATATTTGATGAACGATCTGATTCATAATAATCTAGAAATCAAAATCTGTAGATCACTGATTCTTCATCAATATAATTTTTTAATTTAGTGTCATAATTACCGGAATAATTATTGGTACTCCCAACGGACGTTTCATCGTCTGAGTATGTAGATTTGAGCGTGTCGAACGAAGGCACTGAAATAATTATGGAAAAAATTAATCATCTATTGTATGTTTGATGAAAAAATCAATCAAGTGACTTGAAGCAAAACTGATTACGAAATTCTTATATTGTTATATCGCCTATACATGATTTTTTATATATGAGATAAAACTTACGATAGTTTTTCACGTCACGTTCCTCGTGTAACCTTTCGTAAAGCTTGTCTCCAAAAAATCGATCGTAATTTACGAACTCGCGTCTGGATAAATGAAGAAGTTCCCTTCCAGGCATGGCAAGTTCCGGGGACATGTGACCAAAAGAATGCCCCAAGTCCGAGCAGGTTGAAATCAGCCAATTTTTCGTATCTACAACTTCCCATTGATCCTTGGGCTTGTTTCTCCACCCATGGAGATCAATCTCTTCTTCTATGTCGTCATCTGAACGGTTACAATTTCACGTTATATTGTGTTATTACACCAAGAAGAGGTATTAATCATCATTATGCTTATCATTATCGATTGCATTGATGGGAAATAGAACAATCCTTACAGAAAAGCGATTTTTTGTACGGTGGCTCGTCGTCGTAATTTGATAAGAAAACCGGAGCTTTTCTCTTATTGTGATTATCCAGGTTCAAAAGCTCCGCAGATTTAGTTTCCTGATCTTCGTGGCAGTACTCACGGGCATATTCAACCTAAAAGACAACGAATACGTTACTAAAAATCGAGCTAAAAATATAACGTAAATTACATTTTGGAAGAAGAAGATTTTTGTTCAATCCATATATCGATGGCTATTATTTAAAACTATTTAGGTGTTCTTCAAACTGAATTGATTCCGTGTCAGATTTCGAATTGAAAAGTATCCAAGAAAGCAGTCGAGACAGTGAGCTGATGTTCTGAACACATATGTTTCGTTTAAATCGATGTTCGAATCCCGTGCGTTTCGTCTGACCATGGAAGAAGCTACTACTTATAGCTGGGAGCCGTTGGCGCGTTTCGCGCGCTCAGTCGTTATAGTAGTTCGATATTCGAAAATTCAAAAAACAAAAACTCCCGCGCTTTCTCTCACGGGCTATTTGAATAACGCAAACGTTGCAAATATAGTTAAGGAAGTGCATAAAACTCAAAATATGATTCTTCAGCTATTATATGTATTAATACGATTATTCTATTATTATTTCTATCCGTAGAAATCTCTGCAAATTTCGAGTATAAATAACAATAAAAAAATTGTACTCACACGAGAAATAGTATTAGTTGAATTGTAAAATTGATCTGGATCATCAATTATGCCAGACATATTTGTGTTATAGTTGAATAAACGGTGGAGAACATCCCCGTGCATTATTCTTTCCGAATTGTATTCCTCCTCTTCTTTGATCTCGAGTTTCATTGTTGAAACAATTATAATTGTTTACAATAGAAAACAAACGAATGAACAAAAGTTGAAAAAAAAATAATAATATAGAAATAAGGAATTAAGCTTTCTTTCGTAAACCGTCGAACTATATTTTTATACTCGAGACATTCGAGGATCAGATCCGAGACGCATAAAGAACCTCGCGCACTTAAGTGCTGGCAAGAACTACACGATGTTGAGGAAAGCTGACAGGTTTTGGCACACCTAGCCGCGCCGGGAATTCCCGCTGCTCTTACCGACCAATCAGAACCTCCAGGACTCGGCTGCATCAGGCACGAATGACGCAACTAAATGCGGTGTATAAATAGTGAAGCTACTATATCCACCGTACTGCATCCATTATCGTATGCATATACGGTACACCGTACCTATACGACTGATGCAGCTGCATCAACGATCTAGCATCTCCGCGAGAAAATGACAATAAATTTCACCGCTTTTCATACATTTTGTCGGAATTATTCACTTTTCTACAACTAGGATTATTTTAGTAGTGGAAAAGAACAATTGCAACAAAAAAAAAAATATATAAGACATATAAGACACTCGAGGTCTATTTTGTGGACATCAAATTTTTCTGTTTTCATTCGAATTTTTTATACCACTTATACCCTTAACGGGAATTTACGGGAATAAAAATGTTGTGTTGAAAAAAGTCCGTTCCTTACGAAAATCATGTATATATTTCAAGTTTGGTCCTTGAGAAAACCGCTCGTAAAAATACGTTTTTGGTTATAAAAAGAGGTGTTTTTTACTTGTCATTCGCAAACTCGAAAATCATCTTGACATTTTCATATTCCAATTAGAAATTTTTCCATCAAAACTGCAGCTGCTGTTTTTGGAGCCGTCGACTTTTTCATCCGATAAGAAATGAAAATTCGATCACGTCATGTGGAATCTGTTCGAGATTGACAAATTTGCATTGACACGTTTCCGTGAACGATATTTCCGCAAACTTTTGTCAGTGAAAATGATCAGAAAATTGAATATTTTTTTTTCATCCAGAATCGCTTACATGTATAGATAAATTACATGCATAATAGATGATAGCCATTACATTGCCATTCTATTCTGCAGCAAATATACAATTCAATTTGCGTTAGATCACAGTCCACGTTACATCTACACGTATAAAATTTATCGTTGGCATATGGGGAACTTGCGATATTCGTCGTTCTCGTAAGTCAGAATCACAAGTTAATTAGCCAACGAATACGATATCACAGTTCACAATCAGGAGCGGTAGCTTCGCCATTTTTATTTTTATTTTTTTATTTTTTTTTCCTCGTTTTTTTGATAGTTGGGAACAACCTATTGATAAGTTTACCAGCTCTGAGTGGCCGGATCGTTGTATAGAATATTGCGGCTTGTAGATAAAGCAAACGATTTTCAACATTCTTGTAAATATCGGAGAATAATTCTGATATCCAAACGATCAAAGATGAAATATACGTCCATACATATAGCTTGTCGCAAAAAATTGTTCAACCATTTTTCTATTCACAATAAGAAACACGCAACTTGTACAAACCTGTAGAATATATACCTTCGATATTTCTATACATAATTGCTCGGTTATTATTGTGGACTATTATTGTTTTTCTCCTTCCTGTGCAGTGTATATAGTATGCGGTCTCTGATTGTTCAATTACAGATTTCTCAGCCGCATCGATAGTTATTATATTACCCCTCTACTCCTCTTCTCGTTTGCCGATAAATTATCAGCCGCGACTATATAGGTACGATTGGGATGATGAATTCTAATCATTGTCACAATGTAGGTAAGTATAGGCGACTCGTCTATATATATATATATATATATATATATATGTATAGTAGCGTCGGAAATACAAAATGCGCATAAATTATTTTCGCGGCGCAGATTCCCGCGCGGGCTATACGCATTCAAATATCACAATTCATATACAAAATATATGTATGTATCTATGAGTAGTAACGACACGTGGCCATTTTTACTCCCACGAATTTATACCGATTTTCGCGAAGATTCAAACTTTTCGTACAGTTTTTCACAAAAAATTGCAGACTTCTTCGTTTATTCATCAAAATTGGTAGACATCAGTAGTTTTTATTAATGAAAAAATGTAGATTTTTGTCATTCATATCAACAATCATGGCAGATTTCGTAGTTTGAAACTCAGAAGATTTCAGGTTTCTATAAAAAGAAACCGTTTGGTCGTAGTTTTTCTGAAAAAAATCATCGATTTTTATTGCTAATTTTTAAAAATCGTTCTTTTCGTCTCCAAGACTCGAAACTAAGACAGTAGCTCATGAAAAAATGTAAGAGGAATCCAAATTTGACTGAAAACGAGTTTGGAAATCGGTATGTAGAATTATCCTGACGGTGATAGCTAGATGAATAAAATCTGCAAATATGGATGCAATTTTTACAATTTCGAAATTAAAAATTTTTCTTTGAAAAGCTCATATAGTCAGTGGATCCTGGGCGTGTGTATTCCATATGCCGAATCGATTACACATGTAGTTCCCTAAGGAAACAGTATTGCAGGTTCGCAGTTTGTGATAAACGCGGCTTTATGATTAAAAAGTGGAATCGGTGACGCAGTTTAAACCGCGAGGCATTGACGTCACAGATTTCAAACTGGTCGAACGTGTTATACGTGAATGTATATGTATTCATGTATGTAAGGCGATCGTTCTTGCATACACACAAACATATATATATATATATATATATACGTATATCATGTATATGTGCAACGACGTGATCAGGATTAAGAATCTTATGAATATATGTATATTATATACATAGGTATATAAGTATACATGAGCCTAAGGATTGGAAAAAACCTTTGTAGTCCAGTGGGTCTGCGGGTTCATATGTAATTAAACTACCTGCGCGGGATTCCGGCAGGTATAGTTTAAGCCTCAGGTGCGGTCAATGTGTATACGCGGCCATATACACGTGAATCATTATACATGGTATAGAAGTTTGAAGTCACCTTCTTTTTCGAATTCGTCGAAAGAAAGAACTTGGGCCAAAACGGTCCCATCAGATATGTACGTATGTACAATGTATGAACTCGTACACACATCTCGTTCGGGTTGTTTATGTCCACCTGCAGCAGCAGCAGCAGTACCTGGCACATGTATGCGTGCATGTATAGTATAGTACATGGCCATATGCATCATGTGTGTATGTATTTTCGATACGCGCACGTTGACTCCTTTCACATTTAACACATACTCGCAAGCTTGTATATTTATTACACAAACCTATGTGTATATACGTGTGTGTAATATTCCTTTTTTTTGACCTTCCGCGTAAAAAGGACGAGTCGCGAGGTGTTGTCGCTGCGCATATTTTTCACCCTCCCCCGTTATTCGTTGAGGTCGTTGTATACGTTGTTATATAGGATACGCTTTGTATTGTATAGTATCGTGATAATTGAAAATTGAATCAAACTGCGATCTTGAGTGAATGATATGATGAATTTATATATACATGGTATACACGAAATAAAGAAGAAGAAGAAAACAAAAATCAAAGAAAAAAACCCACCTTCTCCTACACCTGATGGCAATAACAACCACGGGGTCATTCTTTCATTTATTTATGGTTTTAAACAGAAGATGAATTTTTTCAAAACCCCACGTTTTTATTTTTATTCTTTGAATCGAATGACCTACTCCTAATATTTTTATTCAGATTTGTTTTTAGTTCTACTTCAGAGATTGAAGAATAAGATTGAGAATTATGATGATAAATAATAAAATGGGATCATTTTATTTCAGAATTTACTTTAAAGATTTGAAAAATTTAAAATCGAACAGAAATCGAACGCTACGCATATATATTATATACATATAATTCCCACATCACATGTATCGCGAATAGTTCAACTTTCCCTTGAGCCAAAGTATTAATTCTTTATACAAATCGATTAATCAACCCGTACTGCAGTGACTGATTACAGTATCGATTACGTTATGAAATCACGAGAAGAAGAAGAAGAAGAAGAAAAAGGAAAAAAAGAAAAAAAACTGAGACAAAACGAGAAAATTTATTCGATTGCGCTGACTAGCGTAGATTATAATCTCTGCAATGGCTTTTTTTTCACAATATTTGGAAACTATATCTGCAATGATGATGACCGTGCAGCATATAATTAAACCCGAATTCCTATTATCCGCAAAAATAATTAAACGATCATTTACCTATACACAGAAAATAACGGGTTTGTATACATACATACATACATATAGTATGTTCAATTAAGTATACAACATACATTAAACAGACCTCATTATTCACGGTTATCTAATTAGTTGTAAAACGAAACAAGGAAAAATATTTGAAAACTTTTAATCAAGTTCGGAATTGCCCAGGTCAAGCATAATCTTGTTAAGTGAAGATAACGATTGCAATAATTGGGGGAAAATAAATGAATGAAATTATCTATAAGTTTTATTAAACCTGAACGATCGGCGAGTCAAATATTATTGTTTTTTAATATTCTTTTTTCTTTATCTATCGAAGTGATCAACTTGTAATATTAGAACGAGGAAAAAGTTGGGAATAAATATTGCTATAACTATACATGTATATGTAGATTCACAGTTGTCATTGGTTATAATACATATAACAATTCTAAGAATTTCGAAGGCGAGGTTTCGTAACTGATTATATTAATATTTGAATAATATTTATATAAATACTTAAAATAAAAATGCACATGATTGGTATGAGGAAAAAAGTAGTAATAAATGATAATTGCTTATGTTTGTGTGTATTATCACACATGGACACATAATATATCGTTAATTCGTTTATCGTATTTGTTCAGTTTCGATCGGACGCGTATGTACATTGTGGCCGCGGGATTATCATGTGGAGCTGGTTTTATCAGGAATGAATCATTAGCGGAATATATTCATACATACCATGTACACGTGTATGTATGTATTCCAACCGAAGCCACAGACCCGCGGTCTATTGCAGCCACCACGTCCCGTCATCGCTTCAACAAGGAAAAAATCGAAATCAGTTCTCAGGTTTATTCTTCAGCTTCCTTTCATATCGCCTCATGTCCTATTCAACGTAAAGAAATATCTCTAACCAGGAGGAAACTACGATGTATTTCGCAAAAAAAAAGTCTATTTTATGAATGAAATGCCTCGCGTACTCATACACATATACACATTTATGTGTCTCTGCAAACCCTTTCTCCCCGATTTTGTATAATTTTTTAATATTTCAACCCTTCGTGGCTACTATGGGTAAATTTTACCCAGGCCTCATTTTGGGTAAAAAATATTTTACTAATGAATTAGTTACGATTTTTTTTTAGCGAAAAAGTGAATTTTTCGTTGTCATATCCGCATTCATTTCTACTACAAAATCGATCCTCTTCACATGTCGAAATAAATACCTGTTCTCAAACGTGCACTATGCCGCTATTTTTTTCCTGGAAGTACCATATCTGACGAGTATCCCAGTTAAAATTCGACTTAAAGATGTTGAAAATTCAAAAAGTTATGATTTTTTTAGTTAAAAGGTGTATTTTTTGACAAATTTACCTACCTACCATTTTTTTGGAACATGTTGCGATTTGAATTTCGACGTAACAACTTTTCACCCATGTTTTAGAATGTCCAAAGTATTTTCAGTATTTTTTCGATCCTGATCGGACTGATAGTTTTCACACAGCAACAATTTGAAACTTAGCTGGGTGAAATTCACCGAGCACGAAGGGTTTATATTCGATGTACAACGATGAAGAATATAATTTATAATTACGAAGTCTCACTTTCGAAGGCACAAACTGCATATGATATTCGAAAAATTGCAAAGATTATAAAAAACATAATGAAATGCATAAACAAGTTATAGAAAAATTACTGCTGGGATTAAAAATCAAATTTTAAAAACTAGGATTCCTTGTATTTAGGATGAGGAAATAAAGACCACGGGAAAGAATTTGAGATTTTTATTCTTTTCATTCTTCTTTGATGTGAAAAGATAAAAATCTTTTTTACCTCGGAAATAATGAAAAAAAAATAAGGAGTAGATTGATCTGATACTTGAATAAATTTCGTTTAAAAATAGAAGTGGGTTTAAATTCTGCGTCAAATCCCAACGCCTATGACGTCCCAGAAGAATCTCGTTCGTACGTATTATGGTACGATGTGACGTCAATACCCTGACCACTTCTCTATTTACCATAATATTCATTTACCTTCACTGGGACAAATTCTATTGAATTCCAATTATTTCGATCGAGTTTTTCCTTTACTTTTCAATAATGTACATCGTTATTCAAATTTATCGGAAAAAGACGAAACTCTATCACAATTCTTTACTCCAAACTTGATCTCCATAAATTAACGTCAATATTTCATTATGGATCAATAAAAAGAAAAGGAAACTACATGTTTTTTCTCTATAATTTTTTTACTAGTCTATAAATTGTAATGGAACGAAAGAAAGCCAGAGATATATCGACCGTTGCCACGATCTACATACTATATATACAATTTTTGATCTCTTATTATTTTACCTGAAAGAAAAGGAATTTATAGCGATTGTTTTGACCGCGTAAATTTAGCATGGAACCGGTTTAAAATCGCGAAACTTACGCATACGAGTTTGTGATTTGTATAGGTGCGTGTGCGTGTGGATTTCGAACGGCTGTTTTGAAATCATTATACATAATGGTATTTCCGAGAATCGTGAACTCGAGTAAAGTATTTTCCTTGATGAGAAAGAATCATTTTCTCCCACATACAAGGATCTACTACATCTACATATGATTATTCTATTTTAGTCCAGAGATCTCGGTTAAACCAATACTTAATGGTTTTTTTTTCTTCTGTCTTTCTTTTTATTCTATATATTAGAATAATACCCACCGCAAAAACCGAACGCGTTTATGTGTATCATTTGATCGTTTAGTAGAAAAAATTTATTTCTCATTCGTCATCATCCAGATATTTTTTTCACAAAATCTTTCATGAATCTTAATACTATTTTTAATCCATAAGTATCCATTCCGTTCGTTCGATGATTATTTATTATTCTTGTGATCGTCGTAAGCTATCTGCGACGCGAGATTTGCGAATTTTGCCAAATAATCGACGCTGTTTTCTCCCATCAATCCTTGCATTTGCGATACGACCTGTAAAAATCAAACACAAAAACGATGAGTTAGTTATTTTCTATTTTATTTATTCAGTTTTGATTTTAATTGGATTTTAGTCTCCTTCAATTTTACGCCTTTGTTAGAAATCTATTTCGCTAGTCTAACATATCGTAGAGTTTAAAAGCTCCTGATAAATATGCTACTTGTTAGGTATTTGTGAAGCAGTTCACGATCCTCCGCATTAACAAACAGGCCATGAATCACGGGAGATCTCAGGAAATCCCGGTATTCCCATATAGCGACTAGCTTATGCGAAATGATATTTGCATTGTAAACTAGGTAGATTCGTTGCATCAGCTGTATTAACGCATTTCTTTTCTCAATTGGGCCTAGTTTCTTTTTCTATAATTCGTTAATCCTTAAATTCTGAATCCAGGAAATATTTCTTTCGAGGAAATAAACTTCCATATTCATTGTTTCTCCTCTCGCAGATAAAAATAAAAGCTAAAAAAAACCGCATGTCCTCTCAAGACAAACACGTTATATCACGCTTTTGCTTTCTTCTTCTTCTTAATTCGTAAACTCGAAACTCGAACTCTCGAGGATCACGTCCAATGAATATTTTATTTTAAAAACTAAATTCGAGGATTTTTTGAGTTCCAGGATCACCAAATTTCTTCGCTAACATAAATATATTTACATCGGATGCTGGTCGACTATCCTCAACGATATGCCCGCCGGCTTGACTTTGTTGAGAAACTTTAACAGGCGAATCGAGCTGGCCCAAAAAACTGCTGAGTGAAAAATCAGCAACCTTGAAGAGAAAAAAAGGAGAGAATTAATATGAGAGATAATGGGCAACGAGAGATTGCCAATTGTCATTAAGCTTGAATAATAAAATAAATCACCTCGCTGTTGAGCCATTGCTGTTCTCCCTCTTTGAGAATTTGAGTAGCGCTAGTTATGATGGAATTACAGGGTTTGGCCTGAACGTCGTCCGATAAAACGCCCAGGAAATGTTTCCTCTTGGTATCATTATCGCTGGCGTCGACACGATCGTCTGAATTTTTTTCCTCATCGTTGATAGCGGTCAGTATTTGATGTCCGGTAGATTCTTCCTGGACAAAAGTTCCAGTAACGTCAGTTCCAGCTGGTTTTGACATCTGCATCGGAAGAACGCGTTGAACCAGATTCTTCTGTCTTACAGTTCTCGCTCTTTTTCCATAACGGTATTTGAACTTCTGCAAATCAAGAGGACAAACAATGCATCAATAGTCTCGATAACACTGAAATCAACATAATTATTGATCCTTCTTTGATTCTTCAGTCTCAAAATACTCTATAATTTCAATATGAAAGTCCTGGGTTATAATAATATTAAGGAAGTGGGACTGCGAAGATAAGGAAAAATTATACAGCCGGACGTAAAGTGGTTTTTTGCAACAGGCACCAGACGGTCTTATCGACTGCTACTTTAGTTCTCGGGTTTCTACCTTTTTGAAATTATCGTCGCTTTAGAGAAACTGAATTCCCTCTTTGACGCTGTTGAATTTTTAGCAAAAAAACCATCGGAGGGAGCTGATATTTCGTTACAGAACAAAACAGGGCTCGGATCTAATCAAATATTCGAAAAAAAAAAGATTCGGTTGAAATTTTATTGAAAAATATCTTGCGGCTCACATCCAATTGTGATTTGAAAGAATCAGAAGGACCGATCTTGTGGAACGGCTGCGGAATAAGTGGTTGCCTGAAGGTCGAATCCTTGGTGGACAGGATGCGTGAAGAAACAACAGTTTCGTTGCTCCCTGAATTGTTCTCGTATCCCTGGACAAAACAATTTATATAAGAGGTTTAAATTGCAGATTCACTGATCCGACTCATCGCTGAACATTAAACGCTTACTTTACTTGTTCCGTAGCTGTGCTTCGCTATTGATAACAATTTCTGCAAAGCTAAAGATAAAGTATCGTCGTATGACGTGCTCAGTGATTTTGGCTTTTCTGTAGCCTGTGTTTGAGTTTCTCGATGCGGCGGGTCCCACCAGTATTCCAAAACTATTTTCGAGTCTCGCCCAAACTGTAAAAAGCAAAATACATCTTTCATTCAATAGAATTAATACTGATTTTTCATCAATTGGAATGAAATGCTGCTACAGAAAATCAAAGTCTTTAAAAATTAAGGAATTCTGTATAAAAAGAAGTTCAAACTTTTTTGATTTCCAATAAATTTCAGATCAAAGATTCAATACCATGAGGTAAAGATCTCCGACGGTGATGGTATTGGCTTCTTCGTTGTTCCACCCGAGTCGTATTCTGGGGACATTTTCCCTGCCAGGAAATCTGTTGGGTTCATTTGATTGTTCTGGGATTGTTCGATCGTTTCCAAAAAGGTTTTTATCCAACTGAGTCAAGTCAGTCACGTCAACGTCGCTGTTATTATCCGTAAGATGTAGTGTTTGATCTTCGGTTCTTGTCGAAGATCTTTTATCCGATCTATTCCTCTTGATTCCCTTCCTCCCTACGCCTTTCAGGTATTGTACAGACCCAAGGAGTTCCAACTTAGATCCTTTCAGTCCCAGTCGATTCTCGTAGGAGTTTAAGCTGACGCTATCGCTTGTGAGATATTCCCCAAGGTTTACCGTGGGTAAAGATATTTTACATCCATCTGGAGGGGCGACTCGCAGGAGTCTAGAATCCTTGGGATCTCCGCCAGCTTGGCTATCGTTGATCGAGCACTAGCTATTATTTAAGGGCATTTATTCACGCAGTATGAATTATCCAAACGATCTTCAGTTTCTCACTAATAAATTATCCGCAGATCTCAAGGATACGCTTTTGTATTTCGCCGGTCTCCAACGCTGCTGCAAAAACGTTAATAATGTCGATAGACGGCGCTGAATCGGAACCAGAGCTCTAACTCTTGGGTTCATAGCTGCTGCCTGGACCTGCCACCATGCCAAATTGTTCCCAGGTCGTAACTCGATGCTCACTCTAGGCGGTAGCTTTATCTCTTCCTGCCAATCTAATGTAACGTTATTATTTCGAGGATCATAAAAAGACAAATGCAGAAATTGAAGCGTTATGCTCCATTTCAAGCTGTACTTAAAATTCAAAGCTCCTTTTCTGATCACGGAGTGATTGCGAACTTAGAATTGTAAGTAATTCAAGTATCTAGTCTATATTTTATGCAATTATTGTTCGCCTTTACTCATTATTTTCTAGAATTATTGAATTATTGTTTATTCATCATTTACTATGATCAAAGTATGTTCAATAATTTAATTGGCATTAGAATTTTTTCCCCAAAGATCAAAAACCGTTATAATTGTTAAGTTATTCATGATTCTGTGGGAATAAAAGCTGTAGATAAATAAATCAATTGATCGAGCACAGAAATTTGTGTGAATAAATCCCTAGATATAAATCTGGATACTGTAAAGCATCCAGAATCTCGTATATACCTTCGAGTTGATTTAATTTTCTCAAAGTTCGACAAATCGGAGTTTTAATCCTCATTGTTTTTCCCCTCAGTCTGACTTGCGTTGATCCCCAATAAACTAGTTCGTTTAATTTGAGGTGAACTTTTTCGTGTATGCGAGGCAATTTTCTCCTTAATTCCCCGTAGTTAATTAAACCGTATAATTCCTGGGAGGCTTTTTTAACGTCTGAAATAAGAAAAGGGTATAAAAACTACATAAAAACGATCCAATCGAGAAACACGAATCAAAAACAAAGACTCCGACTATCGATATACCTTCGGAGAATTTAAGATGCTTAGAAATCTTGTGCCAAGTACGATAGTAAAAGTGGCGTATCTGCTCTTTATTTTTTATAGTATTTTCAGGAACCCCTTTTTTCTTTCCCTGACTCAAAAAGAAGCTTTGGAGGGCATCGAAGTCCTTGCCGTACTCGTTTACCGCCTTAAAAAAAGTGTTCTTATCCTCCATCGACCACAATTCGCAAGACCTTTTTAAAGACCTTACTACTTTTGCCTCGATACTTTCGTCGTCCTTTGCATCTGGATAGAAAAAAAATCATTTCTTGTTAGATCAAGAGGGAAATTCATTTTTGAGGTAGAACTAAAGTAATCGAGTAACAACTGAGTAACGTAATTTTCATTTTCAAAAGAGCGCATTGAAAATTTGCACCTTTTTTGTCACCAGGGTGACTAGAGTCTCCCGAATCAATGCGCATCTTTTTAGTCCCTTTAACCATTCGGATTTGAGTGTTTTTCGAGTCTGTAGTCCCAGTTGTCGTCGAGCCCTTCGCATCGGATGATGTCGAGGCTGTTTGGTTTGGCGATAAGCATGTGGATTGTTTTTTAGACGATTGGTTGTCAGTCGGCTGCTCTTGTAACTCCTCGTTCCCATTTAGGGTCTCTGGTATTTGATCGACCTCCCTGATACGATAATAATGTACAACATAGTGAAAAATTTATGAAACTCTTTCAATTGTCTTGAAAATCGAATGCGAAACAAAAGAAGAATTCGATGATTGATAATTCTTCTCTGTAACTCACATGATTGATCGAAATATCCGTTTCTTCTTATACTTTGTCAATAAATAAAATAAATATTAGTGTAAATAAATGTCGAAAGATTGACGAGAGGTTAAAACGTCCCTCCGTTTAGAACGAATTCATATTTCATTGCAGTGAAAATTCCGACTAGATATTCTTCGTCGGGATTTTTAAGTGATTTCTCAAGTTTCCCAGGTTTGTTTATGGCCCGAATAACAATGATTTCTAAATATCTAGGGGGTAAATTCCTGACCGGCGAATACCGAGCGAATATTTATCTGTTTTTTACGATTATAAACGACCTTCAACCATATTCGGAATGCATTCTGTTACGCGCTTTGTGCTGAATATTTACATCTGGTTTTTGGGCGGTTTGGAAACGTCAAAAATTACGTGATGTTGAGGTTATGTTATGCGCGATTCAACGCAATGCGCATGCGCCGGTGTCCCATGTGCTGATTCGAATTTCAAACGTGACCAAAAGCTCGACACGATTGATTGATTGATTGATTGATACGATTCAACGTTGATCGTATCTAATGAAGAATTTATCGCAAGGCCGAAGTCTCTGTATTCCTAAAAAGAAAAGAATACATCTATTGGTATCTTCAGGGATTATATTTTACACATTCGCTATACCAATATGGATTTGAAAAATGAAAAAATTGTTTCCAACGCTGAATGAATCCTCTTCGCTAGGATAAAAATTCTTATCTCAAACTAACTGTGATAATAATACGTCAAAGATAAATGTCCGATAAAATTCGAATGGTTTTTTCCTCCCGATGTATTGACGTATTCATAGGCATATCTATAATGTTATGCAGTATTTATTCATCATTATTGATACACAAAAGTTTATATATACTTATAATAAGCAATAAAGAAGCTACAATAGTAATTCAATACTTGAACACGTTTCTCGACTGATTGTATAATATTATTACAAAATTCGATAACGAATTCGTGGGAATCCGGGTGTAAAGTTCCCGCGATAATTAGATCAATTTATCTACAATCTGTACTGCTTACCTCCAGAGATATTGTCTAAGTCCACAGATAACAAATCTCACAATCGGGAACTTTGCAGAAATATGAAATCAGCAGTGATAATATACCCAGGCTCTCTATGAGACGTAGTCAAAATACATCCGGATAAAGTTATTCGAAAGACAAAATAGTGCAGTCTCGTAAAAGCCTTCTTGACATCGATCGTGGATCAGCTAAAATACGCGAAATAATGTGAAACACAATTACGCATGTATCAGCAATAAGGTGTTCGGATATTTGAAATTAATGACAGAATTCTTCAGTTATAGAAAAAACGTACATGCGATCATCGTATGATTGCGTTTTTATCCGACAGATTGATTTCATTAAATATATATGCAGTCGCATTGGCTGAGTATTTTATATCCCGCATTCATTTTCATTCTCAATTATCCAATTGGCGGAAATTATGCTAAAATATGACACGGAAAAATGTTACGAAGTACGAGGCGAATTACGGTACTTGATTTTTTATCAAATACGATTTATGTCTATACAGCCTAATGCATTATTATACTATCAGGTTTATCTTTCGTAAATTGTTTTACTGTATAGCTATCGCGGCCGGCAAACAGCCGTGCAAAGTAGGTATATTAAGCTGGTGGATTGGACGATAAAATCAGTATTTCAATTCCCGTCGTGGTAAATTGTCGAAAATGTCGACGGAAACGGTTGCCAAATATTCTCGCGAGGAGGTTTCGAAAAATAACGGAAGTAACGGATCTAGAGTGTGGATAATAATCAGGAATGACGTGATCGATGTGACGGATCAACTAGACGCGGTAAAAATAAAAAGACATAAATAAGAAAACACTTGATTCAGTATTTTACTATACGTTTCATAATTTTCTAATGAAATTTTATAAATATAAAAAATACTCGTATATTATTATATCCTGAAAGTATATAAATATAATATGACATATATATATCCTTATTTGTCGGTTGCTCAATTGAACGTATGATCAACCAGCTGACTATCCCGGAACTTGCGATACTTCCGTATCAAGAAACCATAATTCATCATGTTACTTTCCTCAATATGCATATACAGAATACAGTAAAAGTCTTTCATAATTTGCAGCACATTCGCCCGATGCAAGATCGCAAGCCCTCGTTAGTCATTGGATCATTAGTCACGATACGTTACCGCCTAAATTTTCAGAGCTTGCGCAATACCCGATAAAGACTTCCGATCGTGACTCATTACCAATACATTCTAAACACATTGTCAATGTATAAAGTTTGAGATATGCGCGATTATAGATTTCGTTCAGCGATTATCCACGCGTTTGATAATCCGTTATACTTTATTCCGATCATTTTTAATTTGGATAAATAATCGATTGGGTTTTTGCTGATTTTTTCCGACGACAAAGAAGAGGTCGAAAGCTCTGATCTACGTATTTTGGCTGATCGATAATAGATACCAGCTCCCTCATGTAACCCGCTAATCGGAGTCTGGATTAAAAGATAAAGTCGGTTTGCAGTAGGTGATGTATATAATTCTATGTAGCCCAGACCCCGTAGACTGTAGATAGCTTCGGTACGTGATCGATGCATGTGCCGCTATACCGTATATAGATCAAATTATTGATTCCAGCATCCCGGAGGTCGTGAAGTGATTATGGAGCATGCAGGAAAAGATGCTACCAGAGCTTTCGAGGGCGTTGGTCATTCGTCGGATGCTCAAGGTTATGCGAAAGGTGCAAAAATTGGGGAATTAACTGAGGTAATTTGAAAGTCCACCTTCTAACAAGTTTTTTTCATTAATTCACTAATAATAATTTGTGTAAAATGGTTGTTTTATATCTTGTACCTAAGTCTTGAATTCTCCTTTCCAGGAGGACAGATCGGGCAAACAGGCAAGGAAAGTCGATAAAAAACCCGCCCCAGCCCCAGAATTAACGTTTTCGAAAAGGTAAGTTGCAGATTCGATATTATTATTATTAAACTGTTAGAAAAAAAAGGTTCCTTGTAGTCCATCAGAATTTTTATGTTAATTTCAACACTTTTCTCAGTCAAAACGACATTGTGTTTACCCAAAAAGAAAAAAACCTTCTATTGCCCTAGCTAAAAAAGAGTTTCGAATTGGCGTCAAAATTTTATCGAACCTCCTGGAGTATTTTTTTTTTTCCGACAGTGTACGTTAAACGGTGTTAAAAAATTGGAGAAATGGTGATTTAGATTAGAAGACTCATAAGATACAAAGAATAGTAATTTGCTCGAGTTGCGGTCCTGGTGTAGCAAAGCATTATCTAATCAATTTACTTCCAATAAATTCCTACGCACGTACATCGATCAGTATGGATTACGTCCGAAGATCAAAATAATAAACTCAATGTGAAGGTTCCGGATGATAATTCGATTACTATATATATATAAATGCCTGTAAAATCTGTACATATAGGAAGCCCGCAGACTGAAATCTCATAATAAACGCGGCTTCCCTTGAGGCGTTGATTAACTTCGGAATAAATAATCAGATAATCACGATACTTTCTGTAAATAATCCTCATATTTTGTTTCAATTTTTCTTTTCAGAAACAGGAGCTGTTTGTCGATAATCTCTTGCGGAATGTGCGGGTAGACGCAGAAGTACAGACAAGCTAGGCAGATCCCGGAAGTCGCTCTGCTGATTTCCGGTCCAGGTCATCAACTATAATGTGTGAACTATATGTTAAAATGTCATGCGATAATTAAATTATTCTCTAGATCTAAGACACACGTAGATATGTTGACTTATTCCTCAGAGGGTAAGGCCAACTATTTCATATTCATTGAGTGTTTTCAACTGCAGGTTGAATAAAGAAATTTTTATAAATATATGTTACGAAATTTCTGTCTCAAGTTTCACAGAGAATTTTATAAGGCTGTACGCATTGAGAGATTTCTACATTGAAATGAACTTTCCCCATTCCTATTATGTATACGAGAAAAAAATCACTTTCATCTCTCCAATGAGAGTCTTTACCAGATGGTCTCGAGAATCTCGATCCAGCAAAGTTCTCGTCGAAAACTGGAGAATCCTGAGTATGAATTGCAAAATTAGTTAAACAAATCACGAGCTACGCTTGAAACTTTCGTTCCGAAACTTTCGATATCAGCACGGATCTCATTTCTGCTTCGTATATACCTAACTATCATCGTTAATTTTCATATCCGATTGATTGTTGTAGTCATATCTGATTGACCGAGACAGTACGTTGATCTTACACGTTTAAAAATTAGATGATTGAAAATTACCCTATTTCGAATTAAATAGGCCAATCAAAAGATTCTGTCATTCAGAAGATTCTGTGGCAACTCACTTACAATATTTCTTGATTTTCAATTTTCTTCTGATATGGTCTTGTGATTTGATGATCAATTATGAACTTGCATCCCTAATTATGGAAAAAAAAAGAAATATACACTTGCATGTAGTAAAATTTCAAATTATAGTGCATTTTAGCATTAATACATAGCGCTGCATTTTGTGTTATTATACTTAGCATTTCACCACGTGCTCGTTTGGATGCCAACAGATTGCACGAGTCAATTTTTTTTTTTATCAATATTATCTATTTCAATCAATTATCAATTTCGCCAATCGATAGAAGAGATAGACATCCCGCACACTTGCGAAAATAATCACCGTATATAACTACGAGCAAATTTGACGGTCAGTTCAGTACTCCGATTTTCGCAGAATCAAATCGACCAGGATGGCGGAAACGGTGACCAAGTACTCTCTGGAAGAAGTATCAAAACATGACGGAAGTAACGGATCTCGAGTGTGGATAGTTGTCAATGATAAGGTCTACGACGTGACGGACCAAATTGAAAACGTACGTACTTCCGGGTGTATAATTCAAGTAAAATTTTCACTTGTGGCAATTCGTGCTTTCTATAAAAGTTAAAACGACTTCATCGAGTTCCTTTATTCGTTATAGAAAAATTGATTCATTCTTAATTATTTGGCCTATATAATTACGTGTGAAATTCTGCCGAATATTTCCAGCTCGTATAGCAGCCAGAAAGCATCCAGATGTCTTGAAAAAATATAGATTTACCCTCTGAATGTTCGATACATGAGATAGGGTAAGTCCGGGGGAGATGGCCGTAAGGGAGAGATGGCCAATTGACAAAAATCGTGGTTCTTAATGTTAAAAAAAAAATAAATTTCAGTCCTTACGAACCACTATCCATCTTCCATATTCGTAAGGACTAAAATATTTTTTTGTAACACATGCACGATTTCTGCGTTTTTTTGACCTATTAAGCGAACCTAAAGTAACCTTTTTTTGTATGCTTTGCAATAAGCGGGCAAAAATGGATTCATTTTTGCCCGCTTTTTGAAAAGTTTGCAAAAACAACCGTATGTGTATATATATACATATTTATACTACAATCTTTCATTCTTGTCATATCTATACTTTCTTCTCCTATGTACTACCTCCCTTTTCCTGTTAAATAATTGCAATCTAACTGTGAGGTGCCGTGTCATAAAAAGGTCACCTTAGGTCCGCTTATAGGCACAAAAACGCAGAAATCAATACATGCGTTACAAAAAATATGGTGTGCACCAAGGGCTAAGTGGGCTTTTTCGCCTCGTGTGGTTGCAGTACTCGACTTCGGCTCGCAGACGCACTCGTCTTCGGCTCGCTGCTGCACTCGCCTTCGGCTCGTGCTAGCTCGCCTTCGACTCGTACTGTAAACTCCACACTCGGTCTAAAAAGACCCACGTTACGCCCTAGGTGCACAATATACTATTTTTTAACATTAAGAACCGCGATTTTTGTCAATTGGCCATCTCTCCCTTACGGCCATCTCTCCCGGACTTACCCTAATGCGAATCCAGATGAACACATAACGTATTTCTCTACACTTATCAGATGATTGATTGATCAATCACGGGCAGGTTCTCGATAAAAAGAAAAAAAAAAAGACTGACGCAATACGTGTATCTGATAGTATATCAAAACGTGCAGACACGAAGCACGTCTCGCTTTTTTTGCAAATTACAGATAGAGTTTATCCGTGAATCATCAAAAATACATTCGCCATGTATTTCGAGTTAACGAAGCGATATATTATTTCTCGTGGTAATTTCTAGTCTCAAGAATTTATCCACGAAGTTTTAAAGAACTTTCGAATTTTTATACTCTTTCGGTGAGAAATAAAATAAATAAATAAAAAAAATAAAAACCTATAATTGCTTCTGAAAAATGACTGAAAGTTCAAGTTTCCGTAATAATTTTTCCACAAATCCGCAGAATGATTGTCCACATAATTGTTAGGCGAATAATGATTGCGCGGATGTGTTCGAATTTTTAAAATATTTGACTCAACATTTAAAATTGACTGAAAAAACCAGCTGTAATACTTTTCTATATTCCATGTATGATATTGAATCCGGTGATATGCGAATTCGATCTCACAGGTAATTATCGTCGACTTGACATGGTATTATCGATTGTTTTTTCATTCCAGCATCCTGGAGGCGGTGAACTGATAACGGAATATGCGGGGAAGGATGCAACGAGAGCTTTCAAAGCTTTCGGTCATTCCGCAGAAGCGATGACTGACTTCAAAAAATTGCTGAAAGGAGAATTGATTGAAGTAATATAATAATATTGAGAAATTGACTAATTGATGATGATGAATTCTTATTTTTTTTTTTTTTTTTTTTTTTTCTGCACAACGACATTATAATCATTCTATATAGTTTATTAACATGTACATATTTTGTTTTTAAATCTCTCTAATCTAGGAAGACAAAAAGGCTAATAGAAAGACGAAAAAACCAATTCAAAGCACGGAGAATAAGGTTCCTACACACAGGTAAGTCACATTGAAATATTTCGTAAAGCTACTATATAAACGATGGGAATATATAATAGACGCTTATTAGAAAATGGTGAAAAACGGTGTAAAAGGCGAATTTACTATACGCAGCATATGCTTTTTAAGAACTTTTTTTTTTGTAATTTCTCGTATTATAGTAGGTAGGTAATTTGCGACAGAGCAATAATTTGATGAGCTCGAAAAATGACGCAATTTATATACTCCAATTCATCATGAAAACAATAGCTCAATCTCGAGTTACGGTTTCTAATCTTGCCCAGACTACCGTATCTAATCAATTTTATGGAGAATATATATCAACCCGAAGATATTCTCAGTAATAAATTCACACGTCTACCGAATTCGGAACTTATACACGTTCATCATGTCTCCAAAAATCGATAGACGATTATATCAATATAATATCGAGTTCCCAGGCATCGGATTAGATAGATATATACACCTACGTCTGCCCCCTGAAACTAGATTTTTCTAGTTTTAAATTGTCACTCATTCTTCAATATCATTTTCGTTCTTCTTACCCCATCAGATTTGTTCAATTTCACTGAACTAAAAGCTTTCGCAGGTCACTCAAGTAAATAGCTATGTAATAATATATGCTATGTTATAAACGATGGAATCGCGAAACTTAATTTTGGAATCAAATGATAGAATAATGCAAAGCTAATAATAGATTATTAGAATAATTGATTCTTTGAATGATATTGTATTATTTTCTACAGGAGCTTTTTGTCGATAATCTCTTGCGGAATATGCTCGTGATCATCAGAGAATCTGATAATATACATATATAAGGCAGATGCTGGTTGCTGCTGCTGTGCTCATTTCCGGCTTATATTACGATATCATTTATTAAATAATATTATAGCTATTACGTGAATGTACATACAAACATACATACATACACATGTGTGTGAATAAATTATTTCTTAGATATAATATACGTGTATAATTATACCCATTTATGTATGTAATTATTTATCTTGGATGAATCTGAAGAAAAAAAAATCGAAAGAACTACGGAAATTTATTAATGAATTGTTTTTTTTTTTTTCATGAGATCCTTTTTCTAAATCTACTAGTTCACCATTGTACCTTATTATTCAATAATGTCCAACCCTGAAAGATGAGATTCTGGAAGAAATAATTTTTGGTATCCAGATAAAAATTCTCATTTCTAAGAAATCGAACGAATTGTCAAGGAATTCAGATCTTTTCGTAATTCGTTTGTCAAAAATTAACTTGACTTGGTAACGTTTTATGAACAAAATCGTTATTTTCTTAGTTTTTAGAAACAGAAAAAAAAAGGGGAATCGACGAAAAGTTCAAAGTTCTTCGATAATTTGTAGATATCTGTAGAGTTATTCTCACCAGAGCAGTAATTGGAAATTTTCTTGTACAAACCTTTGATAGAAATTCACTTCCCGTACGACCTAGGTACATGTAGTGTGAAAATGGGCATTAAAAGAAATCGGTGATATAATAAATAAAAATAAAATTATATCCATCCGCCCATCATCTGACCAGTAGCTTTCGACTTTCCTCGAAGTTTTGTAGTAGCTATCGGTCCAGCTTCCGGTTCCTGGCTCGTTGAAGTCACTTTGGGTGCAGGAGCCGGTTCCTTCGGTGGCGATGGCTTCGTTTCCTTAGCAGCTGGAGTTTCCTTTGAATCTTTCCCGTTCGCCATCTTCTCTTTTTCCTGATCCTTTTTCTTCGCTTCTTCTTCTTCTTTTTTCCCTTTATCTTTTCCTTCTTCCTCTTTACTTTGCTGCGGTTTTGGGCTGGGACCAGGAGTCGGTTTCGGCTTTGGAGGAGAATTATCGATGGACTTACTCCTGCCAGGTTCTTCCTCAGGATCTTCTGGGATCGGAGTTGGAGATCTGTGTTCTGTTGCCTTTGCATCTAGAGTGGCACCTGGTTCTCCAGCTTTCTCCATACTGATGCTCTTTATCAGTCCCTTCCTGATCGATTCTGATAACGATCCTGCCAGAGAACCAGTTCCGGTTGTCTGACGCTGTAGCTGATCAGTTCCTCTGACCCTGGTACTCGACCTCTGGGAAGCATTGGCGCTATTTGAGGCCACGGCTCCTATGGGGCAGAAAAAAAATGACAAAAAAAAAGTCAAAAAGAGTTTGAAACGTATGAAAGTGTGCCACGAAGTCTAACAAACCTTCCGGATTCTCGACAGCTGACTTTTCGTCTACTTTTATTCTGCTCATTATGAATTTTGCATAGGCGATTCTTGTCGTCGGTGAAACTACGCTCAGATTTGGATTGTACTCCAGTAAACGGTCCGGGTCCATAGAGGCCAAATCTGAGTCTGGGAAATTGGAAAGATGTCGCCGCAAGCTTCTCCTGGACTGTCTGATATACGCCTCGCTTGTACTTCCGATCGGGTCACGAGCCACGGTGTTCTGTCTGACCACTGCGTTCCAATCCTTTTTACTCGCCCCGCTACTCCGCTTGCCAATCGCTCGAGCGATCTGGCTAAACACGTCTTTAGGTTCCTTTTCGCTTGTTATCACAGAGTTTACTATTCCCTCGACGATTCCGATCTGGAAGTCCTTCTGCAGACGGCGTTCCATCACTCGCCCCTTCTTGCCAGATACTGAAAAACAAATATATTCACACGTCCAGTTCCAAAATTGACCATTTTTAGGTTAGACGAAAGATTAGGTGATAAATGAAGAGATTTTTTTTCAAAGTAGGGAAAAGTGAAATGGTCGCGCGCTTCCTGCCATTCTGAAGCATTGATCCCCAAAGTTGCGTTTCAATCGGTTGTGTGGTTTGGGAGAAATTTGAAATCGCGTTTTCGAGGTGCGGAAGTCCCTCAAGCATAATGGATGCCTTATGTCGTAAGTTTTATGCATGTATCCTCACGTGCAGCGTCCTGCTTGTCAACGTTTGGAGTCCGCATTCCGTTTTGTCTGAGAATGTCGATTAGCTCGTATCTCAGAGTTGATATATCTTGGCGGATCTCCATTACGTCGTCTTCAGTTATTCCGAAATCGTCCCGTTTCCTTTGCTCAGCAGTTACGTAACGACGGATCAGAAGCCGCATGACAGTGTCGTGTCTGGCTAGTGCCTTTTCCCGTGATTTTTTCTGTGAAATATTGAAAACTCGATACATCGGACTCCATTAATCACAAAATTTTAAAAAAATCGATTGGTATGTCTAAAAATAGACAGTAACGATTTAGAATCGTCAGTCGATTATGCATTGTTTAAATTTCGTCATGAACGACGGACATGTGGGCCTGTTAAGGTCACTCGAAATTTACTCATTATCGTATTCAACGGTCGTACAGCACATCCGAAACACGTGCAATTCTAAGTTCGACCGGCTGGTGTTGATTGGGAACAATTAAACATTTAGGAATGTAGCAACGTTCTTTGGGATGTGCGCACAAGGTGGGTAGTAAGTCGTGTTTCTTATTGTTATATACTGGGTCAGAAGTGTTCCTCGGTTGGTGTTGCCTTGCCTTTAACACCATCGCGTCCCGTGCGAAAGTCTGTAACGCGATACTCACTATGATCGATCTTGTTGCACGACCTCCCTTGCCGCAGGCCAGGAGTTTGTTGAAGGATTTGCTCGTCGGGATCATGTTGAAAGGTGGTGGCACAGTGTCACCGTCGTCGAAGTAACTCATCCATAAGTGACTTCTGGCAAACTTCCATTCGGTATCAGCTCTTTCCTGAAATACGAAATTAGCAGGAACGTCATATTTTACGATTCCCAATTGGAACTTTCATTTCATTCAAGACTATGATAATTCACACCCATAAAACTCACGGATATGATTTGATAGGAATTTGACATCATGGCGATGAGCATGTTCAGTAAAACAATAATGTTTATCACTGAATAAGAACCGAACATGAGAAGTGCCCAGAACCGAGTAAAGCTTTTTATTCCGGTTAGATCGAAAGATAGCAAGTCAACCATACCAAAACTGGCCCAAAACAGAGACTGGGATGTTTCGAAGAGGCTGAAAATTAATCACAGGTCATTAAAGAGGTCCAATACTGAAATCCTGATTGAACTCTTACTTTGCAAATCGTCGCCATATGGAACAAGCCTTTTCTTGATTATCGAAGTCTGGTAATCCGCTCGGTAAATGGTAACATTTCATTTTCTCAAGGTCAGCGTAGTACCACATCAGTTGATTCATACCTAGTTTGAAGAAGACAAGTTTATGGAACATGTGTTCGAAAATAATGAGTCCTCGTGTCAAAGGGAACAAGTAAAGAGAGTAATTAGTTACCACATCCAAAGGCGAACAAGACCAGGGTGTAGATGAAGAAGAATTTAATGATGTCGATGATCATTCTGCCCAATGATATCTGGAGAGGTCCGAGATGGGGATTGACGCTGAATATATGAACTAGCTTCAAGAAACTAAAACCAAAAAATCAATGTACTTTCCATGCCAATTATGGCAATTAACGAATTGTTCGATGACTTACCTGAAAATCATCCCTGCCGCAAAAGCTCCCTCCGATAAAAGCATCGGATCGAAAGCGTCCCATTGATCACGCGGGTACCAAGGGTCACTTCCGTTCCAATATTCTCTCTGTGAAAAAAAGACGCAACGAAAGAAACATGATTAATTATTTGCTCGATTGATTGGGAGAGTATTCGAAATTCAAAAAAGCAGATTATCCTGTTCACCTGAACAACGAGCCAAGCAGTGAACCTGAGAGTTATCCATAGGACGTAAAATACGTTCTGAACAAAGTCGACGATGTTCCAAAGATCAGAGACATATTCCAGTAAGCCATCAGACCAGAGTGATTTCATTTCCCCGAAAAGTAAGCCTGAGATAAAAGAAAAAAAAAGAGAAAAATTTCGATGAATTTATACAGGGGATGACTTATGATCGATGGAAATGAATTGTATAGGCCACTGACTTATGATGTATATGATGACTCCAGATTCGACGAATCCTGGTATGCATCCACGCTCTCTCCGTTTCCATCCAGCTAAAATTTCTCGCATCCAAGCGTTGCCGAATAATTCGATAGCCAGGTATTCAATGCGCTGCGAAGCCATACCAAGTAGCACTGTAATTATATAAAAGGGCGTTAAAAGTTGGGCAATTTCTGAAAATTCCTCGCCTAATTATAACGGCGATATAGCAATTAGCCCCACTCCTTATATAACTCGCAATAATCTCCTTTACCGGGTGGTTTCTTGAATTTTAAACACCGAAAACCACCTGGTGGTTTGAGACATATGCGATATTTCTTCTATCATTTCTCGGCATTGTACGGTACGAAATTTTTAAAAGTACACAAAAACCAACGTATGAATAAATTCATGCATGCAGATTGTGTCTGGAGTGAAGAACCTCATCGCACACATCGTACGCCGCGTACCGTAAGTTTAAAAAGTCTCGTATTCCACGGGGCTTAATATCCAAGTTGGAAGAAAACTTTTCATGAACTTACTGAGGAAAAAAGCATAAGAGGATGAGTGGCAGATGAACTTTACAAACGGCTTTTTCATGAACAGTCCCATCTTCGAAGTCGGTGCTAACATGTAAATTGAACTGTAAACCGGAAACATTGCACCGAGTTTTCCAACCTCGATCAACTGACCAACCATGCTTTTTCTCCTGAAACCAGGAAGTCCGTCGTACCAAATGGCCGCCAATAATTGCTGGACGTTCGGATGAGCGACAAACTGTAAAATATAATAAAAATTTGAAAATAAGCTTGGAAAACTGATAAGGAAAAATAATCACCTGCTTCTGTTTGTACTTTATTGCAAGCTTGAGACGATCCAGCGTCTGTCTTTCTCCTGGTTCCCAATTTTCCCCGTCAGGATTATAGTTGAGCATGACTTCGAGCTCATGGGATGTCCTCGCGTGGTCAAGAAGCGAAGTGGCAAAAGTTTGGCAGAGCTCTCTCATTTCCTGTCGGAATTAAAATGCGGATTTTTTCAACGTGTTCTCCCTGGGGGTCGGGATTAACTTTATTTATAAATGGTACAAGCCGGTTATCCGTTTACACATCCAGTCACTACAGCCTACGTTGTATTCAGAACGGAATTCCTGCTCCATTCTACTCAGGCGTCGCAGCTCCCATGACAACTCAAATGCTGTCAATAACGGATCCCTCGAAGAAAGTGCTATCAATGAAGACGATGTCAATGCACGATAAGCGTTTATTCGCGACTGAGAATGTCTCAGGGAGTCCTGCTCACTGGAAACGACACATTCGTCGCATCCGCATCTGAAATTTTATTAATTTAATGATAATTTGTCAACTGTGTTGCCCTGGACTTTTCAATGCCTTCGATTAGTTTTTTTCTCCTTAAAGTTCGATGTCGTGACTTCCTTGGGCTGAACCAGTCGGTTGATATCAATGAGACATTGTGACTTTTTAAAGTTTCAAATTTTCTCTGCTGGCTGTTTTCATTCGTTTTGGATTCAGAATCAAAAACGACCTTGTGATCATCGAATTTCAAAATTTCAAAATGGGTAATTGATCAGGCTTACCGAGCATCGTGTGGAGTTGGTAAAGTGGCGCCTCGATCCAGCAAGATCTTTAATATTTCGTAATTATTTTTGTGCGCTGCCAAGATGAGCGGCGTTATATCCGGAGTGAAGTTTGACGAGGATCTGTCGACGGCCTCCCAACTCTAAGAATAAATCATTAAATATCTAGAATATGAGTGATTGGGGCTCATTAGCTATTCAAAAATCGTCACGATTTCGCATTCAAATAGGTAATGTGTGTGAGTATCTAATTCGTCGAAGACTAATTATCGACTTACGTAGGGCTGCCCCGGCACGTGTGATCTCTCCTCAAATTCGAGTAATATCTCAACAGCTTCGACATACTCTTCTTTGATCGCGTGTAAAAGCGAGTCCTGAAATTTTTTGCAATATAAATATGCGACACATTTTTCGTCATTTTCACTTTCGATGATTTCCCATCCCGTATACATCAGCCAAACGTACCTTCACTTGGATTCCCAGCTCCAAAAGCAGCCTGATTAATTCAATGTTCTCATTTTCGATTGCGGCGATTAGTGCAGATCTATTCAGCGGATCTACGCAATTTATGTTCAGCACTTCCGGATGATCTTTATGCTCCTCAAGGAGTCTAATGATAAAAAATGAGGAATGTCATTTGGGCTAACAATGTGTAAAAGTACCAGTAGCTGGACAACGGTAAGAAATCCATGCTGGCCAGTCACTGTGTTTATTCTCAGGGAGTAAAGGGCCATTTTTCGTACCTTTTTACCGTAGCACAATCACCTCTTTCGGCACTCAAAAGAAAATGTTTTTCAACGCTACCGAGGGTGTAATCGGTCGGTGCTTGCAAGGATAGAAGAGACTGAGTCCTCACCTCACCGCCGAGTAAATTTTGCTGCGATTCGGACGGATTCATGACTGTTATATTCCATATGAAATTATTTCTGAGGTAGTACTAGGAGCTGGTTGATGTCTCGACGAGTGTTGTCCCTGTTTCTCGTAATCTACACAAGTCACGCGTACCTATGTATCAGCTACTACATGTGTGTATACGTATACATATACGTACATATGTATGTATGTATCTACATGGATGCGTAAATTGGATCAGTATTCAATAATTATACACACCGTGTAAGTATTACCTTTTGCAAATACTCTATTCTACACTGATCCGAATTATACTGACCTAGATAATAGAGAAAAAAGAAACAAAAAAAAACAAAAAATTCAAAAAAAGCGCTATCGGAATTCTAAGCATATTTGTTAGAAAGTTTATATCCATACTTCAAAAAGTCATGTGACACGTTGCGGATAAAATAATATACTAATAATCTCTGTAGGTCAAAGTAAAAGCTCAGTAAGCTCATTATAAAGAAAAGAGAAATTTCTTATAATCATATTTAACGAAAATCCAATCAATTTCCATTCGACCGGAATCAAAAAGAGAATTGTACAAATCGGAAATCGTGAACTTAAACCGATAGCTTTTCAAGACAGTAAAAGCTCGCACGAGTTTTTTTCTGAATAATCATTCACAGGTTCGTCGTCGTAAACTACGTCGATTTATTTAAAGCTTGATATTTATTGCAGAGGTCAAATTTTGATAAAGAATAAATATAACGGTCATTTCTATGCAGATATTGATTAGAGTAGGGTGGAAGCTTAGAAAGCTCAAGGTCATCCTTGGGGCATGAAGTGAACTACAGATAGTCGTTGGAACCGGCAAATGATTAGAGAGAAATTTGTAGTTTCTATTGCATATAATTGCGACATAAAAGAAGTTCGTTATTTTGAGAATGTAGGTATATGAAAAGCCACTCACCTGCATTTGAAGTATCTAAAGTTTAATTCAGGTAATATTGAACAGCTGTCACAGTAGAATGTAGACTGAGACTGACCGCGGCGGGTAGGTACTTTGCTGAATCCCTACGACATTATTCGAGTGGGAGAGCTTGTCAGTGGATTAAGCACAAATATATAGGGGTTTGTTAAAAAAGAACTCTCTGGTCAGTATAATATAACATTGGATTACCAGAGGTCTGGAGACTAACGCGGGCTGGCTCTAGACCGGATATGTGTTACTATAATACCAGATTAGGAAATTCTCCAAGAATGCGATGATCAGCACAAACCTATAATATCAATACGTTAGTCAGATATACCAACAAAACCAATTTCCGGCGAACAAAATCTATCAAAGAATTTCTTTCCGTTCAACGTTCCCATTTTACTCGGTCAAAGAAACTATCAAAATTCTACGTCTAAGATTTCTTCCTCTTATTTCAAATTTCATCAATTTAATTTTTCATTATAAACTTTTCAACGCTCGAGGGTGGGTGAACGACCGAAATACTTGGCCTGACCTCTTGCAAGTGCGCTCAAATTCGATTAGCTATTTGGGACGATCCATGTCGAATCGATACCTAAGCGCGAGCTTTACAGTCAGATGGTTCGAGTTGAGTTTTCCGCGTGCTTGCGCCGGCACACATATCAACTGTTTGGATATTTTCGAAATTAAATACATCCTGGTTGACGGCTAGTTTAGAACTTTGGAATTGGATGCTTACCTCGTTTCCTTTTGATCATGAAAAATATATGATAAAGGTCGAGGGTGAAAGTACGGGTAAAATTTTGTGTAAAGCTCCACGACTTCCAGCCACTTTTATGTTTAATGGTATACTTAATAAATTTACATTTTCTTTATGAATTGTTTTCAAGTGTATAATGTACAATATTTTACTTATAGTCTAATCCTCGTTATTTATTATTTATTTATTTTTTTGTTGGTACTTCATTGGGTCAATCAAGGATTTCCAGCCTGTAGTTATTCGAACAGCATATATCGAATAAAATTTCAAAAAATCAATATTCATAATGGTATAATAATATTTTATAACAATGTCTGATCGAGCGCAACGAACAATTTCAAGTATTTTCTATTTACAGAGGATATTATCTAGGATCAGTTCCCTCATTCATATATACCCAACTTCACATATCGCGTGCTTATATGATTACAGAATCACTAGAAGCACAAGACGATGCTATTATCTCAGAAATCCAGGTCTAATTATATATAATTTAACCGCAAAAATCTGTATAAAATAAAAAAAGAAAATATAGGAAGAATGATCACGAGCTGCGAACTCATGATGACGTATTCATTAGATACCACGTCTGAGATCTCCTTGTCGACTGATTTGCAGGAAAAACCACACATCCGTTTTTCACGGTAATTCCGTTTCTTGATGGAAAAATTTTATAAAAATACCCAGCCTCAGAAACGGATACAGAAATTATTAATGAAAATAGTTCGTAGCGCTGTACTTGGCACAATTTAGTGTTACCCATAAATCATTATTGAAAAATAGTCAAGAAAATGTCTAGTTCAAGGATAAAATCTACGAATAATAATTACGACAATAATACGAATAATTAAAATTTTAGGGCGAAGAGAAAACCACACGGATTCAAAATTCCTATTGAGATAAATTCGGTATTACGTTATGCTCTTTGAACCATGTTACCGATAATTAGTCATGCAAATCGTTTTTTTGATGAGAAGAAAAATAGTCCAAGTGTTAATTCCGTGTGGAATACTCCCGCTAATTAATATTCCAGGTAATTGTCCAGCGAGGAGCTGTTTTTTTAGATAAATTTCCTATACCGAGTCTCCGTTAACTTCGACAAATTCGAGATTATTCCGATGCAGGTTGTTGTCGTCGCTCTTTTCTCCGTTGATATTATTATTATTGTTGTTATTGTTGTTGCAAATGTACATTAGCTTGGCGAGATAAAGTTGCAAGTCTTCGCTGCCACGGGCATCTTCTTCGACCAGAATGTTCGGGCATAAAATAGCCATTTCCGCCTCTGATGGGAGACCGGAAACCGCGCTGCGACCCAGACGGGCAAATTCGGAACTTCCGCTCTTGGCGATCCTTACGAAGCCGCGTCCTAGTTGGTCGATCTTGTGGTGAGGAAGTTTCAGGCTTGATCTACCGAACCGGATGATATTGTCCGATCTTCCACGAGTCGATCTTTCACCAGCCTCGTCCTGGCTCCGGCCGATACGGATGTAGGATGTTCCGGGGTGCTCCTTCCTCCGGGGACGCTCTCCTGAGTCCGAGGACTCCCGGGGCCTGTCGCTATCCCGTTTCACAGCGTATTCGAATGGTTCGAGATCGTGGGCTGCTGGATTGTAGAGAAGAAGAGGTGCCGCGTCTTCTCGACTCACGGAGGACATGGCTGATCCTTCAACAAGGACTTGATCGCATGCGATGAAGACCAGTCCGTAAAGTAGCGTGTTCAAGCTCTGCGAATTTTGAAAAATAACGGATATCGTCATTTTCGAGATTAGAGAATTTTTTTTCATGACGAAGATGATCCGAATTTTCTTAGCTCGAAGGATTTTTAATGATCTCATTATAACTTTGGATGATTTCACATCATTTGATATGATTTCTCGTGATTTCGCCAGATTTATATAACAAGCTTTTAAATGATTTGAAAAATATCAAATGATTTCAAAGATTTCGCGCGTGTAATTCCACGAGACTTCACGAGATATTATGTCACACGATTTTTCAAATTTTGAGAAACTTTCAGAATTCCAAATGATTTCTCGAGGCGGGATTGGAGTTCTGAATTCAAAAGTTCCGAACAGTCAAAATTCCGAATTTATTTGAGACGCGATTTCGAGTTTCTAGAAACGTTAGAGTTCAGAACTTGGAAATTCCGAAAGATCAAAATGCAGACAGCTCAAAAGTCCGAAAGTTCGAAAAAGAAAAAGAAAATCTCGGAAAGTTCAAAAATCCCCAAATTCAAGCGCAGCTCATGACTGAAGCTGTCACATAAACGACATTCCATAAGCGAATTCCAAGATTCGGAGTTCTAGCCTTCCGGATCTTTAGCTTTCGGAATTTTGACTTTTCGCAGCTTTCGAAATTCCGAATTTGAATCCTACCCCGATTTCTCAAATACGACGTATTTCAAAAACTCCAAACGATTTCAGGTAATTTCAAAGATTCTCAATGACTTCATCAAATTCCACGGATTGCAAATTTTTTCAAATGATTTCAAATATTTCCTAAAACTTTTAATGTGATTCCAGTAAAGTTCCCACAATTTGTACACCAGATTTCAAAAGTGATTGATTCCTCATTGCGATCATTTGAAGAAACGTATTGCAATTCATGGGGTGTTTATTAAATTGCGGAACTGAATGAAATAACTATTTCCTAATCATTATTATTAAACACTGTGTGAATGATCCTTAGATGCTATCTCCATGTGAAAATATGAAACACATCGATGGTAATAGGTAACGATGTCCGTAAGAGTGAGATAAAAGAGACTACTAATCTAGTTAAAATTCGTGTCTAAAGATCCTGGAATCTGTAATTATGTTTAGTAATAATTTAACGGGTCACCGCGGCTAACTAGACAGGCGTAAAGTGAATCAAAAGCTAACGAGAAAAAAATGCCTGAACCCGTTAACACCTCAAGAGTTAAGACCGTGTAGGAGTTAGGAGAAAAGCTCGGTTCGCCGGTAACGAACACCTTCACTCTCGTTAACGTCGAATTTACTTTGTAATCGTCTAACCCCAGGAATACTGGCTCAATTACGTCGACGCTACGGGTCTCTGTATATACCTGTACCTATACATGCACATCTCCTAACCACAGGGCGATAAAAATCGCCTGAAATTTGCAATTTACTTTACAAAAGCTCTACGAATGCCTTTCGACTGACCCTTAGCAAAGCTAAGGATAACTTGCCGATTATACAAAATTCAAAGAAAATAAATGAATCGAAACTAATTCATCCAATTCTTTTCACGTGTGAAAAAGCCCTGGATTATCACCAACTATAGGGAAAAGCTCGTATCGATCAAAAGGAATCAAGTATCGGGATGTGAGCTTTAGGATACCGTCCGTGGTGAATGAGGAACTCGATGGTCGTGAAAATGGACCAGCAAGGTGATTGATCGATTGAAAAATTGATCATCCAGAAATCTGAGTTTTTGAGATTGAAATTTCGATTCGTAAGACAATATACAGCTTTTGCATGGATCATTCCGAGGCGATATACATAAGAGGTAATAACTTTTTAGTGCCTCGCCCAATAAACACGGTGCGAAAATGAAAGGTGTCACTTTCCCAGATATCAGGTTAATACGCAAAAACATTTTTTGAATTTTTATGAGCCCTACTTTACTGGCTGACATTATATACCAATTTCGGCATAATTTTTATTCTTTGAAAGCGTCTTTCATTTATGTAAATTGAATGCATCTCGCTTTCGCTTCGTACAATAAAATAAAAGCTCCGAAATATTTGATACTGCAAATTTTTAATTCTTTTCATCGTTTCGAAACAAATATTTTCATTTAATTTTCTCTGTCTCGATGACTAATTTGATCGATATTTAATCCACAGCTTCGCAAAATCGATTTATTTTATTCATTCGAATTACAAGATCGAATGATAAATGTTGAGTTTATTCCACCCCCAATTTTGAGTAATGAATCAAGTATATCAGAAAAGAAAATTCAGTAAAGTCGTAATATTTATTTATATTCGTTGGATAAAATATTGCATATTGATATACGTAATAATTCGAGCCATTTTCCACATTGGGATTTGAATACAGAAACTCCAATCTAAAGTTGGGTAAACTTCGCGGATTCTGCCTCAGATAATACGAATTAAAAGATTCACGAGACGAGATAGTTTTGCGACCAAGTCTCCAGACTCGCGATAAAATTAACATTACAACGACTCGAAATTGTCAAGTAGCAATAAAGAATCAACGAAAATATCAACTCGAACAACGAATAATGTACCTAATAGAAAAACAAAATTTATTTCACAAAATTCCACACACAAATTCACAGAAAACCTATTCATCGGAGAATAAAAAAGAAATTCTTTTTTAGGGCGAGGTGCAGATTTTATAAGTTTTTCACCAAACTCGGACAGCAAACCAGAGAAAGAATAAAATTGAAAAATGATCGAATGAGAGAGAGAATTAATTAAAACCCTAGTTTTCTTCTACTTCAAAAACTTCTAAGCAGATTTGTGGAAAAAAAAAGTGAAAAAAAAAACAAAACCAAAACACACGTTCTCGATAATTACAGCAATTAACGATTAATTGAAAAATGGGAGGGAGGATGCTCAGGGGTCACCGAAAACTATGTGGCTGAACTAGGTGATTAAAGAAAATTAATGAGATTAGAATGAAGCAAAGCTGGCAATTTGCGGTAATAGGATAGAAAAAAGATTTGTTTGATTAGAAAAGAAAAAGGGTAGGAAGTGCAACGAACGGCTTACCATGACGATGCGATGCGATATCAAGGGATGCTGGGAGATTGCGGTGTATGGAGTATGTGGCTTGGGGTACAATGAGTTCCTCGGTTAGGGATGACACGCTTATATACACCGCCGCACAGCCACCGCGCGGGGCTGGGATAGGTTCACCTGAGTTATGATTGGCCAAGCGTATAACATGATACCTCTACATTATTTTGATTCAATTATACCTTAGCTACCAACCTACGTAATCTCCTTTATTATTTATGACTCTTGGCAAATAATAATAATTGAAAAATCTACATACGCATTTTCTCCATACGCTACCTCAACTTCATCCCTCATGCTTTTCCAGCCCTCCCACTATATACCATAACCGTACCATCAACATCACCTTTCTCTTCCTTACAAGCAATTACTCCATTGCTAAGATTTTTACGAGATTCAAAGAATATTCTGACACCTTCTGAAGAGGACAACCAAAATTTTTCACCTTCTCACAATTTTTTATACGATTTTTTAGAGGGAGGATACATTTTTATTATCCTTTGTTTCTTATAATTTATAGAAATTGACATCCAGTTGGTTTCTTTACACATATGACAAGGATCATTGTAATATGCTACTGATTAAAAAATCAATTGAGAATACTCTTATCGCAATGACATTCACCCGAAGCCAGTTTTCTTTTCATCCCTTAGGGGAATCCTTCACTTTTTCATACCGAATGATTCGAGGGAAAAACGTTGAAGAGATCTTCAAATATTCTGGTGCACGTATTTACCCTCGCAAATTTCTGCATCGATTTTCAGAGCAATTGGAACAACCCATAACTTTTTTTTTAGAAAATAATTTGTAGTCTTTCCTTAGAAAGTTGATACTTTTGTCTCTTGAATTAGAAAAATGGGGCAATTTCTTACGAAAAACTGTTTAAAAAAAGTTCCGATTTCTCCGTAGAAATCCGACGAAAAAAAAAACGCTACCCAAAATTCCTTTATCGACATTCGCCGTTCATTAATTTCCCATGACAATACAGCGACATAAAAAAATCGTTCATACGTTATTCTCATCACATGATTTATGAGACCAAATCTTGCGAAAAAGAAAAGAAAAAAAAAAACAATCTGATTATTGTTTCTTGTTTTTGTGTTGCTCGAAAATGAAAGAAATTTGGTTGAACTCCCACGTGGGACGCGCATTGCTTCAGCTATTGGCTACACAGAGCTAATTTCACGCCTGTTGCTGCCTCGTAGTATCGTGGCGAAGTAAGAGGGTTGGAGGGTTGGAGGGTTGAAGGAGCGGTTGCAGACCCTCAGACGAAGGGATGAGGATCTCAAATTCGCTCGTTTCCGTCTCAAATGTCAGCTGCCTGTATAGAGAAACACGCATTACACGTACACAGAGTGGAAGGGGTTGAAACGACAGTTTCAAAAAACGCTTTCTCACGGTTTTTGGAACCCAAAGATTTTGCAAAAAAAAAAAAAAAATTCTGCACACCGTGCGGCTTTCGATGACGTCCCGTGAGCCGCAGATACGTATTATCATCTGTATTTCCTCCATCGCGGGACCCTCCGCTACTTGCAATCCTCGTATTGGTATATACGGATGTCTGTGGCGAACAATGCAGGACAGGGACAGTTATCTTGAAAGATGTTCGTCCTTGGCTACCCACAGCCATTGTACAAGGCGTAGGGCTGTGACGCTCCGAGCCTTAATCCCCTGTTAAGTCGTAGGACGAACCTTCCCCTGAAACATCTCGGCTTTTCTCTCCGGGAGCGGATCTTGCCACTTGTTGTTATTTCCTCCGGGATACATGGCAATCTTATTTTTATTTTTTGAAAAAATCAATCGTCATTCATGGT
Organism: Ametastegia equiseti; assembly: GCA_963989295.1. NCBI lineage: Eukaryota > Metazoa > Arthropoda > Insecta > Hymenoptera > Tenthredinidae > Ametastegia > Ametastegia equiseti. The sequence continues at coordinate 15,254,943 of OZ022397.1, read as the reverse complement.
CAATCTTGTCGATATATAGTTTTCAAGAAGCTATGATAAAAAGGGACTCAAAGGACCTCTTGAAGTCACTTTTCAAACAAATACAAGAAAACAAGATGAAATTTCGTTCTGAAATTGATAAAATACTGAAAATTAATAAGTTTTGATTCTAACAAAACTTGAAGTATGTTTCAAATTTATAAAACTTTTTTCGTCTCGCCGTGCGGTAAGTTCAATTTACCACACGGCTGAGCGTGCGGTAAGTAATCGTTCCTTTCACTGTATCGTAATGTCAAACTGGGTCCACCGCAAAGTCCCGGACGCAAAATGTCCCGGACGAGTGAACGTCCCGGACGCGAAAAGTCCCGGCCGTGCCTTGTCCCGGACGGCACAAGTCCCGGCCGTACTTTGTCCCGGATGAGAAATGTCCCGGCCGTGCCTTGTCCCGGACGGCAAAAGTCCCGGACGGCACTTTTCAGGGCCTCGTCAACGCTGTTGGGTCCGACTTTATTTTACGATGCAGCTTTAGCAGTAATTTTTCACTGTAGCTTAATATCAGGCACGCACGCTATAGCGAGACTTCCAGATGATTATTTTCGAGCAAATATTTCACAATACGTCTAAATGCCAATACACCCCACACACGGGTATACTAGGGTTCGGAAAATAATCACATTCGACTTTTCTCGTTTTTACTGCTTACTCGTTAAAAGCTCTCAGATTTTATTCAGTCTATTATTATACTATATCAGAGATATCGTGGTTGATTCTCTTGTCCAATTCTCGTACAATAATGTGACTTGAAGAATTATATTCAACAAAAATTTATAGAAAAATAAATAATCAAAAAACTTGACAAATTATATAAAAAAGAAAACATTCAACAAAACAATGTATCGTATAACTCGTGAGTGGGTCTCGAAAACAATTCCCCGATGCTAAAAAAGACGGTACTCAAAAATTTCTGATTCACAGGCTGTAGAATAAATGGATGCAACAAGATAAATGTAATGTTGAGTCTCACTTTCGTCATTCCGAAAAAATAATGCACTTTCCAGGGAGGTTGGACGTTCTGATTTTTCGTGATTGAATTAAGTTTTATATCATGAATGGAGTTGTTGCGTCCGAACCTAGTATACGTATATCTGCTCCTTACCTTTGAATTTTAACAATTTTCCACCTACTAATATCTTCAATTATTTCTGATTATTTTCCATTGATTTCGGTTGAAACCTAAGTAGGTCGGTTTGGAATGATATAATAATCTGGGTGAAATTTGAGCTCTCTACCTTAATGGTTTAGGATGCCTGTCAGCCCGTTTTTTCGCCCATTCATATTGACACAGGATTTTTCCGCAAACATTCCGATTTTCCCATCCCTGAAGTGCGCCGGAAATTTCCGCAATCCTATTTGCAATAATATTTGCTCGAAAATAATCATCTGGAAGTCTCGCTATAGCGTGCGTGCCTGATATTAAGCTACAGTGAAAAATTTCTGCTAAAGCTGCATCGTAAAATAAAGTCGGACCCAACAGCGTTGACGAGGCTCTGAAAAGTGCCGTCCGGGACTTTTCCCGGCCGGGACAAAGTACGGCCGGGACTTTTGCCGTCCGGGACAAGGCACGGCCGGGACTTTTCTCATCCGGGACAAAGTACGGCCGGGACTTGTGCCGTCCGGGACAAGGCACGGTCGGGACATTTCGCGTCCGGGACTTTGCGGTGGACCCCTCATACTGTATAGCAATTTCGATGTATTCCGCACTTTTGAAAACTAGGATTATAAGTATGTTGAATCAAGATATGGTAATCATAACCATTGCCTTAATTGTGAGAATGGTTACCATACTTATAGCCCCAGTTCTCAAAAGTGCGGAATACATCGAAATTGCTATACAGTATGGGAGCCCTTACCATAAAATTTTCTCCGTGTACACAGGACATTATATTCGCTGTACATTTGACTGAACATGCCAAACGTGTGTGGGATTAAAATTTACTGAAAATCTTTTGAGATTATACACATCTTCTAACGCAAATGGAATCGCTATGCATATCTTCGGAATTAGAAATGTGTTCGACTGTTCTTGGAAGTCAGGAGATACACCTGTATACGAAATGTTTCAGGTGTGTGAATTTAGTGTATTATGAAAATACACAAGCGGATAAATGAATCAATATAATACTTGAATGGTTCGGTCATCCAGAACATTTCAATTCTGACAGCCAGACAGTAGCATCGAGAACGATTACGACGTAGTACACTTCACCTGTCTTCAAGAGCTGTCATTCTTCCCTCAAACTGGGATATTTTTTATAAAATATCTTTCGCAATTTGAGTATTGCTATTGAAATCAAGAGCAGCAGTATACTTGTGATGGACATCAATACCCTTCGACATAGGTATAGTCTGCAACTGCGTACTTACGTCGAAACGATGATTTTGTGAAGTCGTCAAGACGCGCCATCGGCCATTCGAGCAAATACAAGTCTCTCCGTGGTCAAACCTCGCCATAATAAATTCATTGGGGGTTTACGCAACGCACTAACAATGCGTTACAATTCTTTGGTTTTTCTAAATCACTGAACAAATTTACAGAAAATTCAGTCATCCGTAGGCGAATAAAATTTCCTATAAAATTTGAGTAATCTTACAACAGGAATTTCTCATCAATTCCATATTAACCGGCAGATCTTGAATATTTTGCAAAATTAGTGGCACTACTAGTGAAAAGCTTATTTGTTAATATATTATCGAGGTAGGTTTTTTTTTCCACTGACGTCTTGTAAGTCGCGGATTACCTTTCTACCTGCAAAAATATGGGAATTATGATTCGTATGAGAATAGTACGGATGTAGATTTGCGTTTCTATGAGTAGCGCACTTACATAACGTTGTTATGCCGAACGAGATAACAATTTCGATTAATTAATATGCTGTGATATCCTTATAGCAGATGCTTACGTTCTTAATCATTCGAAGGATGTAGGTGTGTACAGGTATATATCGCACCTGGGTAGATTAGTCGACGAGGTTTCAAATCGTGACAATAACTTAACAGGTAGATATGTATGTGTAGTACATACAAAATTGTCCGCGAAAGTTATAATTAAAGTAAACACGTATAGATCTATACATATATGTATATCGTTACGGTTCGTACGTATATACGCCTCCGCGTATAGTAATTAAGCTTTACCCACAGATTGTTATTTAATCAATTATAAAAGCGGACATTATTGATCTACTAGTGTAAGACGAATTTACATCTTTGGGAAACTAATTTTATTCATTTTTTTATATTCGTACTCGCCTTAGATTCTCTCTCCTTTTTAAATAATACTCAACTCAAGCAAGTGGAAATACATGGCATTGGTCAGACATGCGGCGAAAGCTCATCTCCGCTCCGAATCCGCGAAAATAAATTTACTTACGGTAGGTGGGATCAGAAAATCATAGATAATACTGATGGTCGAAAATAACGACCGATTTTTTTTTGTTTTTTTTTTTTCTAGTAGAAAGATCTACGGTGATCTGTGTGCTACTGTTGTCAAATTTTTGTTATCCTACAGATTCCGAGTTCATCGAGAGGGTATTTCAAATAAATTTGTAAATTTGAGATGTAAATTTCAAAGATCGATAAGAAATAGTCTACGTTTACTTAATTACTATTCGGATGGCGGGAAAAGAGGATCGTTGATCGTTTGGAAGGAGAGAAAAATACAATTCGCGAATCAAAAATTGAGAGACGGTATATTTTTCCGGTAAAAGCGAAGATTCGAAAGAAGAATTTGGAAAGTATTTAGACGTAGTGAGGGTGATTGATTTGCGGAAATATTGACGAACGAAATCGAAGAATAGATGAAACGATGAATATATTTATTTATACAACTCAAACAAGTGAAATATAATTGTAAAGAGTCATGATACAATAATTTATTCGTATATTTAATTTTTAATATAATTATAATATTATAGTCACGATAAAATGATACTAAGTCTGTATTCCATCAGACATTATTAATCAAGACAATTATAATACAGTCAGATAATAGTGAGAGAGGAAAGCTGCACGTTGAATAACTTTAACAATTAGGTCAAATACAATATTATCCACATCCAGTCCAGTACAGGTAGTATAATTGTTTCTTATATTATCCTAGAAATTTTCAATATACGAATAAAGCGGCAACAGACGTTGAGATATTGGATTTATTTATAAAATACTCTCTTATGCAAGTTTGAATCAAAAGAGAATTTGTTACATATGCATGTACGCCTTATAGCAGCCACGTGCCATCGAGTATTAATTGATACCCGTGAGCTGAATATACATACGTCACAAGTATACGTGTTTAGAAACATCAAGGATTATTTATTTATTTATTTATTTTTTCAATTTCTCAATCAGCCTGTAATATGCAATCGATTAAACGTGAACACAATCTTTGATCTGTCATTCATTGATTCTGAACTTGCATTGCTAAAGTTTAACCATCAAAAATTAATTGACAAATATAATGGCTTTGGTCAATTCGTACAAAGACATGACATACATACTGTACAATATTATATCAATAACCGAAGAGATATATATATATATAATTATATTTATCAAACATATCGCAGAATTATTGTCACGATAAATAATCATGTGGTTTTTATGGATATTATTCATGAATTTCAATAATTATTGTATCTGGTAAATGTACGTTTGAATATACTGTATATCTATGTATGTTCAATTATTGTTATTATTGTTGGAATTAAAAAATCGCGAAAAATCTGTAATAGATTATAAAAAATAACTAGATTCACAAAATACAGTTTTCATTAATATCATCTCTTTGATAATAGGGTATTTGTACTTTGAATAATTTACGATATGATATATACGAATATATATCTATATATATATAGATATACATATGGATATCTGAACTCGGAGAATATCGATGTAATATACATAATACATATTACAAATATAAAATATATATTTAGGAATTTTTTCTTCTTTTTTTGTTTCATTTATTGACGCTTTTCTCAATTAATTCATTTTCACGTTTTCGTTTTATTTCTCTTTTACGCAGTATACTTCAAAACTGATTTCGACAACATCTACATACGTACAATTATATCTATACAACATATGTATAGACAAAATATAGTAGACAAAAGTTTCAATTTCTAGCTAAAAACTTTTCAAATTTTATTATTCATTGGAACAAATAAACGCGATTACCGATCACACCGTAATACGCGAAACATACTGCAATTTGTCAAACTAATTAATACGATTATATAAACACAGGTAGGATTCGGTTTCTTTCCTGAATGTCATCAACTTTAATCGACTAACTGATTATTTAACAGACTGAATTGAAATAACGATTTGCAAAGAAGAATAAATAATATAAGTTTAATGTGAAACAATTAAGTGACTGCAGACTTTGATGATCTGTAAATCGTTGAATATCACATCGTTCGTTTTTTATTTGCTATCCAAACGGATGAAGAAAAAAAAAGTGAAAAAATATCGAAGGAAAATAATAGAAAAATGAGGAACGTGATCGGATTTGCTGCTGCAGCGTCGTCGATAATTTTCAAGAGTACCTATGATAATTGAACTAGAGAATATCGCAAGCGTTACTCTGGTGATGACGAGGCTTTCCACTTTTCGTAAGGGCGAAACCAGGACAGCACTGATCTTGGTTTACGGGTAAGTGGCGTTTGTCGCTGGTGTGTGGATCGGTGATTAGGGAAAATTCGCAACTAGGAATCCCCGAGACTCCTCCAGCCTTGTTGATCTCGAAATTTGAGACGTCGAGGTAACGCGCGTGGTCCTCTTCGTCGGGAGTTGATTTTCCTTTGCGATCACTTTTGCAGCTGTTTCTTCGCGAGGCCAAGGACCTCGCGTCCGAATTTCGGAATTGAGGAGAAATCACACTCTCTCTATGCAACCGGAAGTGCTCCTCAGTGTCGCTCAAAAGAGAGCCAAAAACGTCAGCTGGATTACGGACTATCGCAGAAACTGCCCCGACCGAATTCGAACGAGATCCTGAAGGGGAAAGAAGAAACGAAGGATCGATTTACTTCTTGTTTCATTTTTTTTACAGAATTATGGAATAACGATAGCCAATATGATAGCACGAAAAATATAGTCAAACAGAAATATTAACTTTTTTTAGCTTCTAAAACTCGTAGTTACAGACTTTTATGGGGCAGGATTGAAGTTCCGAATTTTAAAAGTTTCGAATTTATTTGAAACATGATTCTGTTGTTTTTTTTTTTTTTTTTTTAATCTTTAGCTTTCGGAATTTTAAACCTTCGGTGTTTTTTCATTCGGAATTTTGCAAATTGACTACGTGGACTTGAGGGAAAATAATCTTTCTAAAAACTCTGGAGTCCCAAGTATAAAAATTCGGAATTTTCACGTTTCGCATCAACTTGTGAAATTCGGAATTTCAATCCCACTCGACTTTTAATAAAAGGACATGTGTTAATATTTCATTAGAAAAAGTGATTAAAATTGCACGTGTGCTTTTTAACGGTCGAAAGAAAGCAGAGGCTGTTAATATTCCACAAGCCTCTCCTAATTATTCGCTTCCCTTATTTATTATTATCATTATTTTATTTTATTTTTTTTCATTTCTTTTCAAGTGAAACATATGCAAATTAACTAATCAAAAAAATATTGTTTTTTCTTTCTTTTTTTTCTTTTTGTTTGCTCTTTTCCTCAGTGAAAAAAAAAAATACAATCCTGACTATATATAATAGATTACAAATCATTGATCATTTAAATATTACCTTTGATATCGAGACTCTTGACAGGTGAATTGGCAACAGACCGACGTGCCACATCCTGGAAAGTAATCGGTGAATAAATTCTTCTATCTTCAGAGTTTATACCGGATGCGGAGCTTGGAGGAGCCGGAGAAGAAACCCTTGAGTTACGTGGCGATGCTGAAGAATTTTCTTGTCTACGTTCAATTCGTCCAGTAGAAGCTGAACCACTTATGGACATACGTTTGTCAACCGAACGATTATTAATCCATTGAGGAGGTTCGTTAATTGCTGCTATTCCTTTCGTCATCTGGGATCTTTCTTCCCGTTTTTCTAGCCAGTAGGTTTTCATAGATCCTGAAAAAATATAGGCTGATAAATACAGGGAATACCGGAAGCTCAAAAAGCTCCACTTTCCCATAGAAACCACGAAAATGTGTCGAAAAAATATACAAAATAATACCAAATCATAGAAAAGATGAAATACAGGAAACCCACCTTTACCTTTCACCTGAATTTCACCTCGTTCTGTGACCTTGTACGATGATGAAAGCAGGGCTTTTGTAGGATGCGAAATATGGATTTGCATCGCTTCACTCGTAGCTTCCATCCGCGAAGCAGTGTTCACTGAATCTCCGAAAAGACAATACCGTGGCATTTTTAAACCAACAATTCCTGCCACTACTGCCCCACTGTGAACACCGACACGAATTTGCAAATGTTCTCCTGAAACGGAGTGGAAAAAGAAAAAAAAAATATTGTCAATCATGCTGTTTTGGGACTGGAAAACAATATGTTGAGAAATGGACTGAACGAGACTTTATAGTTATGTAGTTAAGAAGTCTGTTACTTCTTCCTAAAAATACCAAATCATTTTTGACATCATTTAATTTTTTTTTATACAAACCTGTGGACGGATCTTTGAGATCAGTTATGGCCTCTACCATGTCTAAAGCCATGTCACAGACACGGTCAGCATGATCATGTTCTTTGTCTGGTGCTCCGGAAACCACCATGTAAGCATCTCCGATTGTTTCAACCTGAAGAAGAGGCTAGATTATTTTTTTTAATGGTAACACAGGCTGAGAAATGAACTCTAAAAGCTCCTGATCGATAGATTCGTCTCACACGATTCAGAGGGAGTGTAGAAAAAAATTTTTATCCGAACGAAACATACAGAAATATAGTCGAAATTTTGAAACTGCTTCTATATTTCGTGACTTTTGTAAAAAATGAACACATCAAAAACTTAGCTTTTATCATTCTGATTATACTGGAATGAAATAAGGAAATCATTTCACCTTGTAGACCCGATTTCTTTCGGTTAGAGTATCGAATATGGAGTACATGTGGTTGAGCATTGATACTACTTCCATGGGTGTGATCCGGCTGCATATTTCGGTGAAACTAACCACATCGGAGAAAAGAATAGAGACAGTATCGAACATCTGGAAAGAAAAAATGGAAGTGAATTTGTTGTTTGATGAGTTTTTTGATTGGTATTTTTCATTTGAAGTTATGCGTTTTTTTTTCGATTTTCATAATTTGACTTCGATCGACCGACCTCGCAAGTGTCTATAGGACTTTCGCCGTTTCTAAGTCGGTCAGCAACTTGTTTGGGTATCATTTGGTAGAGCAATTCATCTGTCCGTTTCATCTCAGCGTCGAGCTTCCTCATCGACTCTTCGAGCTTTTTGCTCTTGAGTTGCTCTTGGTCGAGTGCCAATTTCAGTTCAACCGACTGTTGGGTTCCGGCGAGCATCAAGTCTCTGAAAAATACCATTTCCAAATATTGCCAAGCGCCGAATCATCATCGAATGAATTATAGCTATATTCCCTAAATATCCACCTGCTGAAATCGTGCATTGATAAATCGTTTATGTAAAGTCCAGTCGTTATCAAAGCATTCAAATCCGGCATTACCGGAGTCCCAAGGTACATCATCATCCGCCAATTGTCCATGTAGATCATTTGACCTACGGAAAATTACTATATGGGTTAAATCAACATACTTTATACTTACACATCAGCTTGCTACCAATTCTTCCTTCATCACATACCTTTCAGTCGCAAAGTCTTGTCCTCTACGTTCTCCATTTCATCACTCAAAATTACCTCATTTCTCTTACGATCTCCCGGTCGCTCTGTCAGCACTGGCTCAACAGTTACCAACTCGAAAATATTGTTCGTACGGTTCAGTATCTACGCAAGAAATTATCATTCGTTATTAAACGATTGTACAGGGCTTAAATCATCGAACATCATCTCGAAAGGAAACAGAAGAATAAAAAATCTCTTACCGTTTGAAATTTGAAAGCAATCAATGGCCTCACGAGATCGAACCAGTGAGTGATCTTCTTTCCAACAAGGTCGGGCAGGATTACCATCAAAGAGTTTCCAATGCTTCTGACGATCATGTCGGATCTGAAGTTAAAATGATGTTAGCAATATTGTTGCTTTGGTGAAGAGAGGGAAAAATCAGGTTCAGGATATTAGTTGAATAAGACAAACCCAAATACGATGCAAAATGGGAATATTTCGAAAAGCACCGAAGCCCCAATGGGTAAATGTTTCTCTTCGCGGGTCATGGCAAGAGATGCGAAGGTGAAAGCTCGGTTATCGAATGTCAAATTGAAGGTGACGTGTACAGTGTCGAAAAGGACTTCTTCGCGAACCAATTCGATCCTCATTTCCTTATGATAAAAATGTCGAGCAACTTCCCGGATCTGTCCCATGGTGTAGTAGACAAATCCGCGCCTTTTGCTTCTGTAGTGAAGAGTCAAACCTGCGTTTGGATAATGTATAAGGATATCGTCAAACCCACCGCGAATTTGACAAACGTTGGGCTAATTATAATGCAAAAAATTACCATGACGGGTCTCGTTTTCGCAAATGAAAGACGGTGCTCGCATTCGCGGATACGAAAACTTCAGATACTCGTGCAAATTGTCGAGACCGTTGAGAAAGTCACGGACGTGACGACCCAGTACTGATAAGACACGGTCGTATCCATACTGTCCAACGAATCCGACAAAGTGGACACCCATTTGATCGAAAAATTCTTTTTCCGTGATCCCCAGTACCTGATTTTAACATGTGTTAGCGAAGGAGTGCTTGGGAGTGAAATTATTCGAAAAAATCCATCGTTAAAGTCTCTAAATTTTCCGGGATCACACGATTTACACTCCGGAGAATTTTGAGTGCGAATTATTTGATTTTTATGATTTTTGAGCATTTTGTTATGGTTGGGCCCCTCACCTGAATAGCTTTTTTGGCTAATCGAGGAATCAGGGTCTCAGGGTAAACCTGATGGACGCTAAAACTGGGCTGGTCCACTGCAGCCTGTCGCCTGATTTCTTCCCAACGATCTTCGCCGTACACTTGCTTTATATACTCGGACAAATTTTCCAGGATTAACCCGTACATGATTGACTATTGTGTTGGAAAACCTGGAAATGGAATATTTCAGTCTCCAGGACGTAAAGCTTCTATTTTCGATCACGTAACTCCAATGCCGAAGTATCTTGATCGAACCATTACGTAATTTCTCATCCTCGCACTTCTCTACACCACATATTAGTTTTTTTTTCTTTCGAATTATTGTCAGAATTTAATATCGGCGAGATTTTACACTAAGGATCTTGTGATTTTTAATAGGCAAATTTGAAATACACAAACGAAGAAAGATGAAATTGTCAATCAACCTAAACTTACCAGAAGGGGGAGTGAAATTTGAATAGGTTGATCAATTCGAGTCAAATAAGATAAGAAAAGTTCGTTCGGTATTGATAATTTTATTGGCTTTTTTCTCTGCCGAGATCGAATACGAAACAGCCGATTTATAGATGCGATTTAGAATTGAACTGCGCAGATATCGCGGCCGTTCTGCACGGCTATTTATATTTGAATGCAGCCTGAGGGCCGGGCATAAAGAGTCACTAAAAAAATATCCTGAAATAAACGGCTTTTCCTTCCTTCCTATCCGTCAATTTTCAATCCGTCATTAATTATACCGCGTACAAACTTATTCTCACCATATCTCACTACAAACTGTGACAAAATTGAAACTACGAGGCAGAAGGATCCTCTTGCCGATAAATAGGAGACATCGATTTTTAAATGGCCCAAAAAAATCAGCCTACCTCTAAAAATTACAAATCTTACACTTCTGCTTCTATGTGTATCAGATTTGAACTTTGACTAAATTATTGGATCCCTGCATCTGATTTTCACGAGCTTGGATTAATGTTTTCTTCGTTTTTTCTTCTGAATATTTTCGCGCACTTTGAAATCAACTGCAGCAGTTCGTTTGATTGTAAAAGACGACTGAAAGGATGAAGCGAAACTTAGAGAACGAGAACCGGGAATAGCGTGATTGAGATTATCAATAAAATGTCCAAGGAGACCGGACAGTCCGGACCGTTTGCTATCCCGGTTCGGTTTGCCGGACCTGGTGGTTATTAGGCCCCTTCGTCCCAGCGGGTAGAAATTTCTCGCGTGTCATAGATCGCTATTGTACATAATACGCGAGTAGTTTCAGTTTTCCAGGTCCGATATTGTCCTTCTAACTTTAACGTTTGCGGGGGGGGGGGGGGGGGGGGGGCATTATTATCGTTGTCTGACTCTTAGTCGCGAGAATGAGAAAGCGAGAGAGAAGTATAGATATAGAACAAGAGTGAGAGAGAGAGAGAGGCGAGAGCGTGAGGTTAATTACCCTTAATTGCTTGAGATTAATTGTTTCGAGCGCGTAACTGCTCCACTTTAATTAGCAATAGTAAATACAAGACGTACAAGGAGTTCTCTTTCGAATTCATCAGCGAATAAATGTTTGTATCTGATACAGAAATCAAGAAAAAAAAAATTCCCAGCATTTGAATATACGCTTTCTGAATGAAATTTTTTTTCTATTTCAATTCCGTACACCTACCTTTTTTCAAACATAGCGAACTTCTTCAGTGCCACGATTGGCCCAACTTCGTGTAATCGGTAATTTTTGGTACTGCCTTTTGTGGGTTCGACCTTACGAACTTCTTCATTGCTTTCTCACAATTCGAAGACATTATCCAGCTGAAAAGAAACCAATTTAAAAACAAAAACGTTATTTTTTTAATAATATTGACACAATTTCAAAATGGAACTTCAATTCGCTGCGCGATTGACCCAAAGATCTATGAGTAGCGAGTCGACGGTTTAATTGGCGATTAGCAGCCAAGGGACAGAGCAATCAATTTCCTTCCGTTATATCTGTCCCATTTGATAGTAATTTTACAAGAGGGGTTGGGTGGTCGAGCCAAACTCTAATTCACGATTGACCACAAAATAGTAATCCAATTATGGCGCACATCAGGATAGTGGATCGGCATAAGTTACTATCTACGGTATATATATGCTTCGCCATAATCCACACGCTCATATCGCGACGCTTTTGGAGTAGCTTTCAATCTAAAAGCGTCCAGGGTCATGAAAAAAAAACGATCCAAATCGCAAACATTCGCAATAATTTCTAATTATAGATTAGCTAATCAATCCAAATTTCCAAATTTTTTACTAAACTGGGCAGAAACAAATACCCATTTTAACGTGAACAGATTTCTTTGAATTTTTATTATTCTTTGGAATCGAAAATACGAAAATTTCCCCATCTGCTTAAATCCCTGGAACAATTTCTTATGGAGTTTTGTACATCGTGAGAAAGAGAGAGTGAAAAAGAAATAGGGAAAAAGACAAGAGTTTTATGACCGGATATCCGATCTGCATATCATTACTTTATATTTGAATGTTATAAATTATTATTTCATACTATAGGCGAAGGTGAGAATTTCTATAGGGATTAGTTCAACGGAAAAATCTCCTCAAGATAAAAGACTTTCATGATTCTATAGATCATCCAAGCAACTAGAAATAGTGATAAAAGATCTTTTTGAGTCAAATCTGCAATGAGGCTTTATGGGTTATTTGGAAGTCGTGCGACTCGTGCAGAGCTTATTGTTAAGAGAGATGAATGGCGATATATAAGTAAGTAGTAAGTAGCGGAAGTAATTTATAGGTCTGCCAAAAGGTATATAGGCACGTGTGAATGTAATGCGAATGCGTATGCGGTTGCGTGTGCGTAGGCGCAGATAACAATGCGTGGCTGATCGTCTCGTATATACCTACATAACATCAATGTGTAAAAGGTATGGCGGTGTCCAAGGAATTAGAATAAGCGTGACCAAATGTGCTGGGAAAATACTGAAATTATCCTACGTGCATATAGAAGTTTAATAAACCGAGTATGGAATGCGTGTTTCTACTTATAATGAATTTCTCTATTAGTACACATGCATAAATACACCAATATTTCGATACAAGCTGTCGACGTAATCAGCAGCGATGGCAAGGCATGTCATGTACGATGTTAATTGACCAATTAACCGATGATTGATATCGCAAACGCGGACGACGTCCCTAAGATTTGCCGAAAAATTTAATTCACAACCTGCGATAGCTTCGATTTAAAAAAAGCGATAGTACGTAATTAAAAACTTTCAGTTTCGTACGATTCATTTAACCTAAGCTGTGAGAAGGAATATCAGAAATTGTCAAATTACGTATTCAAAAATTCGAAAATTGCGTGCAAAAAATTTACAAACGGTAATTTTGCAATGTATGCACTTTTGAAATGAAGCGATGAATAGAAAATGAATACAAAAGTGATGAATAAATTCGTAGATAAATTTTATACCCGTTCTCACTTAATTTTGCCAAGTTAAAAATTGCGCTCGAGTAAATTTACATGCGCATGGTGGCTGCAGTCCGGGGAATTGATGGAATCAGAGGTCGTCGCGCGGTTTGTTGGCTCCAATTAATCCGAAGACTTGAATATAAATTCCACTGTGCGATTGGCGATCGGAGGAAAAGACGGAATCGAAAATGGTAGACGAATATCGCTTTAAGATCAGAATCCAGACTCCCAAACACTACCTTTAACTCAACACCGACTCGAGATCAATCTGTTCCGCGGCGCACGTGCGCAAAAATCAATTTTATCAGGCGCGGCACCGCCGCAGTTAATGCACCTAGACAAACGCGCACATCGTATACTATTTATCGTAGTCTATACGATTCCGGCACCAAACCCCCTTCGCAAAACCTTCATAAGTTTGAAATTCGAGTCTAGGTCATTTCGAGACAAAATTAGCTCGCGGGGTGCCAAAACAAGCTTTGGAATCGAATGACGAATGAATAAATAGGCGAGAATCTAAAACGGTCGTTGGAATAATTGTTTGAATATTTTTCAATCAAATATCGATGAAAACTTACGATCCTTTTAATCACATATACTATAATCGCGTGTTACTTTTTGTTTTTTTTTGTTTTTTTGTTTGCGTTTTTTGATTTAAATGTTCGCCATTGATTTTTTTCACGCTCTCACGACGGATGATATTTAATGAATGAATGACCGATCATTCGGTACCGCGGATCAAGTTATCTCTGTAACGACCAAAACGTTACTAGCCAAATTCAAAGCGTTTCTTCTTCTTACAAGGCCGCCATTTCCTGCTATTAGCTCTTCGATACCCGATCAGCAAGTCAATCAGTTATCACGTAGATGGTTTTAAGAATTAGTGACTAGAATTGACAAGTGACTTTAGCCGTCATGTGATTATATCGCTTTTCGAAACCGCGCGCGGCTATAATAAGCGCAGCTCAGTACGGCACTTTTATTATTATTATTGTGTTTTTTTTTTTTCATCTTTTGCTCGCGCGCTTGTTTAAGAAACCGCAATTTACATTTATGCATGCCTTTCGATGAGGATAATTTCAAACACCGAGTGCAGATAATGAGTCTCATTACAGACGTTGGTATAAACGAATCACAAAACGAACTTTTTATTTTATGATTTGAGTTTCCCGCTCTCCTTACCTTCCACGTATTTTTTCTCCCCCACTTTTGTGCTCTTTCTTATCAGACACATTTTCAGGTATTCTGCAATTCGGCGGATCGTTATAGCGACCAACTCAAACCCCGCGCGCATAGAACTTTTTGAAAGAGTCATGCGAATTGGCGTATACAAAGAATAAAACAAAGTGGGCATTCGATATTTATATTACTTTATATTTCATTCGATTATAAACAAATTTTCGAATAGATATACGAGTGTTATATGTATGTATGTATAATAATTCGTTTCGCAATTGATAATTGGTTTTCGAGGTGGCCAATTTATGCGGGAATATATTCTTATCTGGGTATCATACCGTTCGCTTTCTTATTGTGTGCAATAAATTGTTGGCGAAGAATTTTTTCGCATTGCCACAATTGGAGAATGACGTCACGCGTGACGTGCATTGTAATTGCGAAACGGGCTGGCGGGACATTAATATTATAAAACAGGCTTCCTGGCTCTGAAAATAATTACAAAGGTATTGCAATAACGAGACTTCTACATTTATTTCTTAGAAATTAAACGCATTTCAAATTTTCCGATCGCGTTTACTGCGTCTATACATATAAAGTTGTACAATGTTTTTCATTTTTCATGTCATGACAATCGTTCGAAAAAAAGGTTTTTAAATATAACAACAACATCGATTTTATGTATTTATACATAGTATGTATGTATGTATGTACGTTCTTGATCCTTGTAATAAACCTTGTCAGAAATACCACATAGGGACGCTACTTATCGAAACAATGAATGTACTTTATTTGAAAAACTAGTCACGCGCTCTATTTCGCGCGCCAAATTTTTATTTTGTGGCGCTATCTAGCGATATAATGTGACAGCGAGTTAGTAGGTTCGGTCGGTAAAGTGATCACGAGGTATTTCTTTTGTTTCGAAATAGGTCCATGTTTCGAAAATTTCACCCCTTGAAATAAGAGAGAAGAAAAACCCTAGCGGACTTTCTGGAATTAGATTTTACCATATTTCTTACCAATAATTTACCATGCCATAATTCGTATTTTTAAATATAGATTCCAAAAAATAATAGAAAAAAAAAGGTGAAATGACTATGTAATAAGAAGTATAAAAAGCATTGACGTCAATCTGATCCCGGATGGTAATGTCGATTATCGTAACAGTTCATTAACCACGTTTTAACCAATATCTTATCCACGTCTACATAAAAATCAGCGATACACATCGCCGCGCGTTATAATAACCGAGTGTGCAAAATAGAACAAGCGCAGTGACTTTATCCTTCGTTATCGATGGGACCAGAGTTATCTAAAATTTCCTCTAATCTATCACAAGTTAAATAAGCTATAGAGATCAATAAAAATACGTTTTCAAAATGTGCTCCAATATTGTTAACCGAAATGTCATTTCATTGACAATAATCACTGCCTACCTAACCTCTCTTGTCTTCGCCGAAAAATCACCTTTCGAAGACAAAAACCACTTCTCAAGCTCTTCGATGGTAAATATTTTGTTTTCCTCTACCTTGAAGAACAAATATTCAAGATTGTTATAAACAATTTTTCTCCGTCACATGAACTTCTTTCACAAATATTTCATTTCTGTATGTGCTTTTTAAAGAATTCCGCAGACACAACGGCTTCCCAGCCCAAGGGAGACTTGGGCCTTCTTCATGCCTTCGTCGCTGCGCTTTCGGTTATAGTCGTCTCTGAATTAGGGGACAAAACATTCTTTATCGCTGCTATAATGGCGATGCGACATCCGAGGCTGACTGTTTTCTCCGGAGCTATAAGCGCCCTCGCTTTGATGACCATTCTATCCGGTATATTCTCCAGCTATTACCAAAATGACAATTCAAAGTCCGTTTCATTCCCTGAAAAAGAAGATTAAATGACCGATTGCCACGTTTTAATTCAGGCAAAGTCCCTGGAATCTCCAATAAGTTGAAATGAATTATTACAATACTACTAATGAACCGCTAAGACACTTGGTCAATAGAATATTTTTCTTCAACGCAATGAGCAGTTTGACGAAAATCGTTCCCAAGGTATCCAAAAACCTTCTGTTTTTTTGAAGGAAAAATATCCGTCTTTTAACTCTCTACCCTTGTTTTGTAATTTCCAGTCGCATTTGGCTACGCAGCGACGATAATTCCTCGAGCTTACACGTACTACATTTCTACAGCGCTGTTTGCGCTCTTTGGTTTGAAGATGTTGCGAGACGGTTACTACATGTCGCCGACCGAGGGTCAAGAAGAGCTTGAAGAGGTCCAGTTAGAACTGAGAAAACGAGAAGACGAGGTGCGCACTTTGATAGATCGTAAAATCGACGATCTATTTCAAATGAATCGTGATTCTCTTATGATGTTATAACTGAAACCCAAGCCTTTAACGTGCATTTTTCTTTCCAGTACGAAAAAGAAGCCACTGCCACAATCGTCCAGGATCCTGAAACAGGTGTTATTAGAAAAACACCAAAATCTACTAGCGCCTGGCTTCTAGTTTCCAGGGTTTTTTTGCAAGCTTTTACTCTAACGTTTCTTGCCGAATGGGGAGACAGGTCACAGCTCACTACAATCATACTAGCAGCTAGAGAAGTGAGTCACGCTGGCTATTCCCTGAGGAAAACAGATTTCAATTCAGATTAGTTCAATTCTGACTGAATTGATATGTGCGAATCGTATCTTTATCAGCCAACAACAATTTCATTCAATAATTATCGTATCTTTCAGAACGTTTACGGCGTCACTTTAGGCGGGATATTGGGACATGCGTTTTGCACAGGACTAGCAGTGCTCGGTGGCAGGATGATAGCACAGAAGATATCGGTTCGAACAGGTAGAGAATTATTTAGAAAAAATGTTATAGGAAATGGTTGAATTTTCTGATAATTAATTCTCTGTTTTATTCCAGTAACGATAATCGGTGGAGTGGTGTTCCTACTATTTGCTATAACGGCGTTGTTCTTCAATCCGAATGAGGATAGCTAGATAGGCATTAGTGGACTTAAAAATTGAAATATTAGAGCCTAATAAAGTAAAATTGAATAATTTTCGAATCCGTTATTATGTGTTCGCAGTGGTGCACACGTTAAATAGTTTTATAAATCAGCCACTACTACTGTGACCATGAAAAATTAATTGTTGCCATTCTTGAATTCGTCGTTGTAACTTGTATCGTATTTATAGTAATTTTTCTTGTTTTTTTCTTTTCTAATAATCATTACACACACATATTGATCGAATGGTATTCATACACTTTTTTTGAAATGACATAAAGTAAGTATTGAGATTCATTTGCAGAAAAAGGAAATGATGTTTTTTTACTATACGTACACATTTTCTTTATGACATTAAGTAAATATTGAGATTCATTTGCAAAAGAACGACTTGATGTTTTTTTAGATAATACTGTGATTATTGTTTAATATTAAGGGCGATACAAATATTATATAAGGGAATTTTCTTGCATTCATATTCCATTACCGTGAGAATAATACATGGCATTTACGATTCGTATTTTAATCAGTAATTAAACAGACATCCAGGAATACCATTATTTGAAGAAATGACGAAAATATTTATTATTTCATTGAGATTATTATCCCAGTGAAAAATTTTTTTTTAAACAATTCATTTTTGCACGAGCTTAATGGTGTCTATTATTTTTCTCACTATTGTCGATGCTGTATACTGTAAATTGTAGATTAATTGTAAAGTTTTATAAAATAGTGTAACAGAGTGAACTTATTTTTCTTCCCAAATATTCATCTCGTTTCATCGCTGATAATGTATTATATTTTTGTAAAAACAAAAATGAACAACAAAGTATTAAGAGATTTATTTTTACTTGTGTAAAATAAATCTGTGAAAATAAATATATCGATTGAATTGAAATATCGGACATGACAATTTGTTTCATTCACAAAATTCTCCTCCAAAGAGAAATTGTATGATCAAATTATGTGTTTAAATTTAATATTGAGTTACTTCATACTTACCTCACACAACGCAACTAATCTTTTTTCACGATTAGTAGAATATTCATAAATCTCATAATAATAAGAATCTGAGTAGACATTCTTTTTTTAGAGGCAGGAAAGATATGAATAAAACTGTATGAATGAGAAATGTAATTTTTTTTTTCAATGTATGGACAAATAAAAAAATGATGTTATATGTAATATAAAAATTAAAAGCAAGATGATTTATTAGGAAAATAAGACAATTTAAAATCAGTTACAAAATCAGTCTCAAATAACGAACTTATTTTGTCATATACTTTTAATTGCTTCTGTAATTAACTCATAAATACCATTAATATTATAACACATTAACAATACATTATTAATAATAGGTGTTAACTATACACAACTACTGAGGAAATGGAGCAAAACAGCTACTGTTAATCTCGCACTGGACGTCGAGAAGATATTATGTTAGGTACATGATTATAGACTGTTTGCTATACTTTGTAATCCAGTTACTTAAGCACTGCAACCCTGAAAGAGATTATATTATATTTTCCATTGTTACATATACTATCAGAGAATAATATTCATTACAAATTATAAATATAGCGAATTGGTTACATACACGTATCGAAAATCCAAGAAAATATTGCAAAGTTTGAAAAAGAAATGGTTATAGACAAATCAGAGACTAGAAAAAATAATTTATGTGTCTTGAAATCTCAGCTGTTCACAATTTATTCAATTCTATTCATGGATTACAACTTACCTAAAATATTAATGAAGTATACAGAGAGAGTTCATTCATGTTTGGTTCGATTGGCTCGGTGCAGTCGGTTTACATCTTGCCTCCAAATTGCGCAGCCTTTCAAGTCTCGACATTGGATCCATCATAGTTTTCTCTTCCGTCAGAGATCTAGGAGGTCCCGAAACTTCTGGTGAAGTATAAATTAACGAAGTTTAATCAATTGTGAATCATGGTAGTTAGATTTCGTTCTTCTAAATCAACACAGCAACCAACCTGTGGTGTATTGATTATTAGGCTGGGAAATAAGCGTTTGACTTTTTCTAGCTTGGTCAATATCTCTTAGTCCTTGTTCAATATAGTCTTGAAAAAACTGATGAGATTTAAGTAAGAAGGGCTGAACGTATATATCCGCTTCCGGATACTGTAGTTTAAAATCATACAATTGTGCAAGACCCTGATAAGAGAAATATACACATAAATTAGTATAAATCAAAGTTAAATTTTATGAAAAGTAACGTTTACTCGATATTTACCTCCTGCGTATGATGCCTGGAACCAATTTTCTTGAATATTTCAGACAACTGTTGATGCGTTAACTTGGACAAGTGTTTCTGAGTTCTTGCAACGTTACTGGACTTTGATGTAGCTCGAGACGGTGCATTAACGTCGTCTGGTTTCAATGTCTGAAAATAATTCAAAAAAGGGTGTAATTCAAAGTTTCATTTCATTCCACTTTTGAATTTGATGTACACAAGTTAGGAACTTGAAGAATTTACTCACTGCGATAAGTCTAATTAGATAAGAATGCAATTCCGATTCGTCGGTGTTTGTTATCAAACTCAAATGATTCAATATCGCATTTCCTTTCATTTTTGTCATGCTGTGAAGTACCGTTTTAACTGTACGCAACGGAGTATCCGACCTTCTCTTTTTCCACCACGTAGTTGGATAGTCCTGCGAATTAAACGACAATGGAATATGAAACTCTGTAATATTCAATACAATTCACATTGTATTTCATGAAGAACATTTACCTTGAAGAAATAATGTACTTCACGAAGTATCGTGTCATAATCCAAATCCGCAGCCCAGTTAGGCATCATTTTAACTATTTTCCACAAACACTTCATGACCAATTCCTCATATTTAGGAGGTTCGTTAGACTGGGCGCAGCCATGAAGTAGTTTTATCAATACGCTAAAATGATATTGAGGATGTTATAAATTAAAAAACGAATATTGAATAATGAATAGGGAATCAAGAACTGTCATTGATTGATAATTACCAAATAATTGTCGTATGGTTTGAATGGTCGATAACTTTAACGACAATGTTGTTCACTACTCGATTATAAGCGTCAGCTTCGTTCAATCGATCCAATTTATTCTCGGCTAATAGTCTGATCAGTTGGTCGACAAGCTCTTTCAGTTGTAGCGCTGGTACATTTTTACCGAGAAGACCGGAATCGTAAAACTGTGTAAAGAGGGGAAAAAAAAAAAAATGAATTGGATTGTTTGAAGAACAAAGTTTTGGAGCATAAAAACCGAAAGATATATTAAAAGTTTCTTTGCTCACCGAAAGTATGACCATAAAAGCATTTCTAAAGCATTTTGATACTTCGGCGTTTCCAGAACCCAATGGATAAGTCTGTAATATTTTCAGCTGCATATTAACGGCGCTGATGAATTTGTCCTCTTTAGTTTGGAGTAAGCCAGCTTGATGTGATTTCAGTATCTGTAATAAATAAATAGTTGAGTAATTCAGTCTACCGTCATTTAGTTTCATCTTGTGCTTATTACGAATGACTAAATACAAACAGTTTCAATCTTGTTGAAAGCTTGAATAGCGAGCTGAAGATCCGTGCTAGTCATTGCTAGTATTTCTCTTTCTAAATTATCTTCCTTCGCTGTTTGAGATCCTAAAGAAGATAGAATTGCAGATTTTGGCACCAAAAGTTTTGGAGGTGATATTGGAATTAATCTGAAAATAAATACCATTAATTAGTGATTATCTACAAAATTTTTACCCAAACAGAGTGGCTTATTTCTGAAGTTAAGATACTAACTGCGCTGTAGTTCGGGTGTTCAACAGTTTGATTGGTTCATTAAGATCTGCGATACAAGGTTCCAAGAGTTTTGGATTGCGAACTTTGATCGGAGCGCTGGATTCGATTTTCTCAAGCCACTCCAAATCAAGCCCAAATGGTCCAGTTACTTTGGGGCGTTGTTGCGGGGCTGGAATTCTGAAATCATCAGATTACGCATAAAAGAAACTGTAAAGGAAGCTAAAGGAAATTCTGCAAACAAGACAACGCAACTCAATTCTACCAAAAACTCTACATCTATAAATAAGTCAACACCTGATTATACACATCGACAAAAATACTTATCGAGAGGATTGACAATGTATAAATTGCCCATATTAAGTAGTACAGGTACATAAAGGAATTCAACAGCTCAAGCTGCAGCAACTCTCGTAGACTAATTTTTCAATCACTATAACGGTCGGTTAGTCGAACCGTCACCCACATTCATTCTTGATAAAAATAAAACACATCACATCAATTTGATAATGAAAAAATAAAATAGTATGAATTAGAAGAAAAAGGGAAGAAGGTTTCGTTTACTAGACAATTTTAAGCTCTGAACATGCGAACATTTCGCAAACATCAACAGATATGAAACGGAAATAAATGTTATATCTTTACCGAGGAATAAAACAATGACTTCAACTTCATGATAAGATCGTATGCTCGGTAAGGTGACAAGATTATTGAGAAGAAAATCATGACAAAGTGTTAGTAGCCGTAACCGGATAGTTAAAGAATCCAAAATAGAAGGTGAAGACACACATAAGAAAATGATCAGAAAGAAGACAAACATTTCAGTATAATCATGATGCAAAATATCGGGCTGATGATTTTGTGAAGCAGATTGTGTTTCTTCGTGACGTGTTTCAGGATTATCGCAAACTTCCTTTATCCCTTCTTGTTGACCAACCGAATCAACTTGAGGAGTGAATTTGACGGCATCCTTGCCAGATTCTTCGTTTATTGGTGATTTTTTCTTATCGTTGATTCTGCAGAGTCGTTAGAAAAGCAAGCGCATGCAGTCAGACAAATTAATAGATGTGTATAATAAACATAAATAATAATTATGAGCAAAAAAAAATTCCATATTCTCGCAAATGTAATTAGCAAGCTTTGAATAATCAGAGATGACATAATGATGAATGATTATGTGAATAAAGGTGAAAATATAAGTATGTTAAACGAATTAAATCCTTTTTCGTTCTGCTACCTTTTTCTAGATATAAATATCCGACATTCAATCATTCTTATTACCTATTATAGATCTATGAATGAATATTCATCGTCGATTTCATCTATCTATCAATAAATCTTTATAAATTGTGCAACTACGCACGATTATTACCTACCAAGATAAAAAAAGGTGCTTTTTCTAGTCCATGTCATATCTTCATTGATTAAAAGTAATGAGATTTTTAGCTAATGACTTACAAATCGTCTACGGGCTCGGGCTCTGGTTCGAAAGGTTCTTCTTCTTCTTCGTCGTAATCAGCTTCACCGTCGTCAGACACATTGTTGGTAGATGTGGTAGGAGGTACGACGATTCTAGCTGATGAGGCAGATTTGGTCGGACGATTTTTGGCCGCCCTTTTGATACGTTCGTCTAATAACGATTGATCCTTTTCTGAAATCTGTGACAAAAAAAATCATGTAGATTATTAACGGATTGATTTTTGTTATCAAGAACTTATGTCAAGAGAAACTTAGACACTCGATTACTTTACCTGGCCGATAAGTTTGTAGACACGTTCACCCTCGAGGAAGTAAGCTTGTACGATGCAATTCAACGCCGCGTTACGAACCGAATTATCTCTATCCGCAATTTGTTTGGCAACTTCTTTCAGCGCAACTGATGCATTTGGCTGGCAAACCGATACTCCATAGTTTTCAATCAGCGATCCCAATTGGTCGAGGCATTCTGGAGAAAATCAAGATGAGAAATGAATTGATTTTCCATTTTTTTACGAGACGAATGGGAACGATTAGTTTTTTACATACCTGTTCTCTGACGAGCGTTCTTTGATTTGATCCCTTCCATTACGTAAGAAAATAATTTGCTAACTGGAAATACGAGAGCAATTTGTTTGAACAAAGCTCGAACTCCGTTTCTCACAGCATCCTTTGGATCTCCGATCTGTAAATAAGATAAATTTTTCAGTTAGAATCAGTTCCAGAAATTGTAATCAAGGAAATAATTACCTTGGTGAGAAGATAGGGGATGAAAGAAGCAGCCTCGTTTTCAAGCATGTGATATTGGTCGTCTATGAGTAAGTTAAAAACTGTTTGAAGATAGTCCAACCCTTTGAGTAACACCGAAGGATTAGTGTCAAAAAATCTCAACGTTAACCACTTGAGAATAAGATCCAGATTGGATACTAGAGCTTTGCTATTTCCCGCGAGATCCTGCGGACGATATCAGAGAACATGTTTATAAGAATGTAAATCATTACAACGGACTGTCTCAAATTGCGAGAACTTACCTCGGTCAGAGATTCTATAGCTTTTAAATGATATCTAAAGTCCGAATGAAACATATTGGACATTAAGGTTTTGTTAACGTTAGCAGCGGTCATCAATTCTTTGAGTAAATCAACGAATTCTTCCCTCGGTGTGGTGAAGTTCCATTTTAAGACCTTCATCTTTTGTTCGTCGATCACTCTTTGGTGTTTTAAATTATTAGTAGCCAACAACGGACTGGTATCGACGTCGTCGTCTTTCTTTCGAGCACTACTAGGCTTTGATGCATTTCCAGCCTGTAAGTGACGAAATAATGTTATGGATTTTCTAATTTTAGTTTACACCAGACTCGGATACGACTGGAAAGTAAAAAAGTACCTTAGTTTTGACGACTGCTTTTCCTGCCTTTACTGCTCCGCCACTTTTGACAGTTTTTGGCTGTGATGTGTTTTCGACTGGCTGTTTCTTTGGAAGTGGTTTTATCGGTAGATTAGGTCTAGATTTGTCCAACGCTGCCAGTACTACAGACTTAGATCCAGGCTGTAAAGAATAAGGAATTAAAACTTCGATCTTTCGGTAATAAAAACTGGAAAACACACGATCTTCTACCTTTAGTTTCTCTGAACTCCTCGCCATAGCGTCGTATGAAAGATGAATCATGAAACCTAGCACAGCCTCTTGCGCATTTTTACGAACATCTGAGTTACGATCCTCTAAATTGCTGAACAAATGCGGCAAGCAAACCGTTAACTCTTCTTTTGGAATTTGCTTGACGGTAACTGTGAAAAAGTGCGAATTCATTAGATATTTTGCATTATTATGATTCATCTGATCTTCAATTCATCGATATTTGATTCACATACTCAGCGGTAGCTTTTGAGCCAACCAATTCCATAGTTCAGATCTGAGAGTGGGAGATCCGGACTTTAAAGCATCTCCAATCATTTCTCCGTCGAAAAATTCTTTGTATCCGCACTGGTCGCCCCAAGTATTCATGCAAGAGATCGCTGCGGTTCGAATCCAAGTCTGCAAACAGATATTTTCAAGTGTAAAAATAGAGAAATTAGATAAAAATTTGGAAAATTTGTGGTGGTTTGGGATTTGGGACTAAGACTGGAGGCAGGTTGAACTATTTTTTACCTTAGAATCACCCAGGCATTGAACAAATCCAGGAAATAGTGTGCGAACGTGTTGTTTAGCTGGAGGTCCCATGGCCGTAGCCAAAGTCTGACAAACACCTAGAGTTGATTGAGCTATTTTGCTATTACTGTCTACTAATCTGAGAGCTAATCCTTGAGGAAGTTCCCCGATCGATCCTTTTATGAATCTAGCATCTGTCAGCAAGGTGTTTATTTTTTGAAGACCTTCGTTGCGAACCTGAAATAATGGCAAAGTTTCATGATTGTACAGAGAAGAATATTTCCTCAAATTCTAATTTTTAGGACTACTTTATCGAATTTTTATCATTTTTAAGAACGTGAGTGAATTTTCTTGATTTAACAAACCTTCCAGTTCTTATCGGAAAGTTCATTCAGCAAACTTTCAGTTATTTGATTGCTGATGTCCACTCGGGTAACGAGATCGGCTACTTCAATTTGAGGCGAAGATTCTTTTTCCTCTACCTCTCCTTCTTCGTCTTCATCCATTTTACTCTTCTTACCTTTGCTACCGCGAATTGGAGCTGGCGGAGAATCGCCGATGCGCTGAAAAGATTGATTTTGAAAATTAAAACACGAGTTGACTTGTGGGAAGTATCGAGTTTTTTTTGCTAAGAAGTAACGGTCTTTCTTTTTTGACAATTATTAGACGGTGAACGCGTTTTTAAACATTGAGAATTAAAAACACAGCATCTTCAGGCAAATAATTACCCACCTTTTCACATTCTTGATCAATTTGTTGTTTCAGCGCTGGTTTTTCATTTTCAAAGAACATGAGAAGCGGTTTTCCCATATAAACGTAAAGTGTACCCAAAAGAGAAATAGCAGCGGTTCGTACTCCGGGATTGATAGCAGTGACTGCTTTCTTCATATTTTCCATGAGAGTTTTGGCGTTGATTCTAAAAGTAGAAAAATGCGAACAATTAAAAAACGCATTTATTTACATGGGAATTGAAAACATTTAAATTTCAATAAAAACTAAACTTACACAAATCCAAACTCTTCCACAGCTCTCGCAAGCCACAAAAGAGTTTCCTGCTGAACTTTTGGATTCTTTTGGTTGAAAGCGAATTCCATAACTTCATTAGCCACAGAGTCCAAGCTAGTGGCTTCTGCGATTGAAAGTAAAGTCTCGCCAGCTGCGGTACTGTTTTTAGCATCGCCCAGCTTCTCGGTTACATCCATAACGCAATATTCGGCAACAGTACTAAAGGGAGAACAATTATATGAAGTAAAAAGCCAGAATGATTGAAATCTACTAAAACACGAAAAAACTATACCTTGAAAAGGTGTAATTTTCAGCCAACATTTTCACAGTTTCAAGGCGAAGCTTGAGAACTTGAAAATTGGTATCTTTGAGCCCAGGTTTCTTGGCCAATGTGCGAACTATCACTTGAGTAGAAACATCAGCAGGCTCCATTTCTTTGACGACCTGATGGACAGGATGAAAAAAAGGACTCGTTATCGACCTACGAACTGTTATTTTCAAAAAGAGAAGATTACAAATTAATAAATCCCCAAAAGCACCTGAATTAGTTGTTCAACTGCACTCAAACGCGTTTTCCAATTGCCATCGATAAGTCCAGATAAAACTTCAGGAGGTAAAATTTGCGCTGCTAAATCATCGATCTCTTCACTGCTCAGATTTTTTTCCACTTGGACCTTAGCAGCGGAGGATTTCTTCGAAGCTGATAGAAGAAAAAGATGAGTAGATAAATAATAGCAGAATAAAAAACTCCTCTGAATCATTCAATAATTAACATTCAATTCAAAGTACCTAAATTTGTCATAGAAGAAGCGCTAGGTTTTTTGCCAGCAGGTTTCTTAGTCGCGGTAGTAGTTGGTCGCTTGGCTTTAGCCGGGGCTGAATTATTGTCGTTCGTTTTCGAAGGTGATTCTATCTTTGCCGGGGCAGTATTTGGTCTGTCTCCAGCTGCTTTTCTGACAGTAGGTAATTTCACGACGATCACTGCCTTTTCGGAACATTCTTTGATCTATAAATACAGGAAGTACATTTTAGATTACACGATTTGAGAACTCAGAGCGCAATTACGAGTTCCAAAGGTAAATTCCCCTCACCTTAGCCATCTTCAAATTATCCAAATCCGCAAGGAAAGGAGATATAGCTTTTTCGCCCACTAGTTTCATTGCCGTACCAACAGCTTCTGCCGAATTATCTCTCACCGTAGGATCTGTGGAATAGATTGAAGATAATATTCAAAAGAGTTCAAAAGATTCAAGTCAACATTTTTGTTTATTTAGATTGAATTTCAATCGGTGATTACCTGGTTCGTTCAAAGTCTTAATTAGCATTCCGGTGTATGCTTTAAGTAGTTTTTTATTCAAACTTGGTGGAGGAGTGCGAGTGAAACAACGAGCCAGAAAAGCTGCGGTCTCTGCCTTGACGGAGGGATTTTTATTCTCTAATGCCGCGAGAGAATCTTCCATTATGGCTTCAATGCTTGTCTGTAATTTGAACAGTAATTGCAATTTATAGTCACCTAGAGTATTTGAAATCATTAAACTTGTGGTTTTTATACTTACGCTTTGGAATATCGCATCTGCGGCTTCTCTAAGAGCTTGAACAACGTTTTGTTTTTTCTCACGAAACTTTTCGAGTATCGCAGGCAGGCAAGCTAACGCATAAGGCTGAAATCGCTTCTTCAATCCTGTTGCTAGTCCTGCTAGACATTTTCCTGCTAAAGCTACAACCAACACGTTCGAATCCTTGCTGATAATCTGTTGATGAAATAAAACAAAGATCAATGAAGTAGCGGAATGGAATTTCTTTTAAACATGAAAAATGAAGTGTGTGAAATGACTAGATTTTGAACCTCTGTTATAATGCAGAAATATACCTTTTTCAATGCTCGAATAACATCGCCGTAATCACCACTCTCGAGTTTAGGATTTCTGCACAGATTTTCTAGAAACTCAACCGCCTCTTTTCTGTCCTGCCATTTTTTGGCTTCGACTTTTTCGTAGAAATCTTTAGGAAGTTTTGAAAGGATATCGACAGGATCTAATAATTCGTAAGGATCAATATCTGGAGCTGCCACGTCATCTTCCTCCTCCTCATCACCTTGAATCGGAATTAATATTGATAATAATTAATCAAGTTGGCACAAGTGTTATTGAATGAACATTTTATCAAAAGTTATCAACATTTAGTGTGAAAAATATAATTAATTTTCTAAATTACCAAACAAAATAATTTATTAAGCATAATTTCCACTCACCTTCGACATCCCCAGTGGCAGAATCAACCACGCAAGTTACTTTAGGTTTTTGTGATTTGAGATATCGAATAGGCACAACTTTTTCGCCCCTGAGATTATTGAATTCAGTTTCCAATTCAGTTATCTGTACTTGTTTCAGCGTGTTGAGTTGCTGTTTCAAAGGTGCTCCGATCCACCTAAAAAAGTAGAAGCAAAAACATAAAAAACCTGTATTTCGAGACAAAAGAAAACAATAACATGAATAGTACAGAGACAGCTTCTTCTGGAAAACCTTCCGATGAGAATCTATAAATAACTGGAAATTTATTTCACCTATAAATTTCGATGACCATTGATTTTCCTTCTTCTCTCACAGCCTTGTCTCTGTCTTCTAAAAAGCTGGGCATTTTTTTGACCAGAGGTTTGACGCTAATTACTTTTGCGCCGAATTCTCTGTGAAAAAGAGGTAAAGGAAAATCGAGTTTAAATAAATCCTTCTAACTCCATACAGCACTTTTTCTCTTTCATAAATTCAATCGACTCGCCACAGGCTGCTTACCTCAGCGCAAGCGTCAACGTCGCAATACAAGCAGCCACTATCTTTGGATTTTTTGCCTCTGTTCCTTTCAACAACTCCTCTTGTACAGCTTCGTGCTTTTCTATCTCCACGTACATCAGAGTTATCTGAACAGCCAATTCCTTGGTCTTTGTTTTAGGAGCCGCGATACATTTGGACACAATCCCGCTCATTACTTCTCCTACTGTTCTGTGAGGGGAAAATAATAATGTGAGTTGCGATCGGTGGAGTGGAATCAGGATATTTTTCGCTATTGTCATTCAATTCAGATTGTTGGTGAATTCTGGAAATAATTCTAATACTCTAAAGAGTTTTTCCATACTTTCCAGCTGCTGCGGCATTTTCAACGTAGGCCAGCACCGCTTCGAGGCCTTTTTCTTGGGCTACGGCATTGCTGTCGGTAACGAATTTCTTAACGAGTCCAAGGAATTTGTTCCACTCAGGAGATTTCTCGTCGTCTATACGCCTGAATATTTTCGCGCATTCTTCGTACCCGTGCATACGAGCCTTCCACAACTGGGGAAAAGTTTTATAAAGTATAATTCCTAATCGTTGGATAAAAACTGGTTAAAAATCATTTCAAATTCTATACCTTATGGACGCAGCGGTCTTCGACGGACAATTTTGTATATTCCGTGTCTTCCTCCATCTTAAAATATCTGAGCAAATAAAAATAAGGAATCAAATTACACGTTCAATTGAATTTTGATACCAGTTAGTTTTGCTCTAAAAATAGATTTCCTTTCTCGGAGAAAGATAAGATTTATAGGCATAAATGTGCCGAGATCTGATGACGTGATTTTCTCGGAACAGTGGTCGTTAGATTTTCTGATAAAGAGTCGACCGTGCGACTGCATGGCTAGGATACGATGATAGGAGATTGATAATCAGGAGCTGGAGCACATTGGATTGAATTTTGATACATGATTTCGATTTTGATTTCTTTCGAAACGGAGTAATGGAATTTCCTACAATATATACATTTCATATTTCTCAAATTTTCAAACAATGAATATGTTTTGAAAAATATGATAACCTGATCGAGAACCTGACTCGAATTATTGAATGTTTAGATTATTTGTTTAGGTAAAAAAAGATCGTGGTATTGATAGCAGTAATGAAAAGCCATATCCTTAGTCCGTTGAGTTTGAAAATCGCTAGATATATAACAGTCTATAGTACGAAGTGTCTTCTTCTATATAACCTGAATGCATCGTAATAAATTTTTAGTGATAAAAAAATCAATAATTATGATACCTTGAGACGTAATAACAGTCGTTAAGTAAAGCAGGTCAAGATTCAATCCGTATTTGGTGTGAACGGTGTAATGGACCGTTAAGGAATAGCGAATTTAGTTTCCTTGCAGTTACAAATGAATCATCAACAGAGAAAATGGACTTACCTCCGAGATCCTTAGCACGGAATAAGATCAGCGTCAAAATATGACAGGTTATCAGAGAGAGAAATACTCGCCACTTTTGTGTTATCAATTAAACTAAAATATTTTGCTAAATAAGCGGCCGATATTCACGGGCACATTACCCCCCTTCAACGGATATCGCTTTATTATAATTTTCAAATGGTTAATGCCTCTCTTGTAACTGTCAAGACAAAATGCAAACAAAAAAGACGAGGCATTGCGCCGCGTTTTCACGAAGGAACTCAGCGATTTCGACTTCGTGAAATTTCCGTCGCGCTGATAGCATTACCGAATTGACGTGATTGGTTCAGATTGGACGTCATTGTCTGCTTCTCTTAGATTCGACCAATCATGACCCTTTGTGTCGCTACATTAGACTATGGATCGCTTTTCAATGAGGCCACAGAAAGAATACTCGCTCAGAATCGGAAGAAATAACCAATGATATCGATTGTCTGGAGTTGTAGCGGTCGCTGAAGCGGAATTGGAGTTATGTCGGGTTTACAGAAACGCACAACGATCGCGACTTTGGGATATTTTCATTGCTGTATTTCCAACATCTAACTACACCGTGTGCACGAATAGTTAGACAATGAAGAAATGATTGACAAACCACGATACTTGGTGGATTGAACAAAAGCGCGTTGGGTTTCGAAAGGTGGGTGGTCGAGGCCATATTGATTTTTTGAAATGTCGAATAGAGAGAGGTGTGGTTAATTTGCTACTGGGAGAATGTTTTCATGTCCGGAATAAGTGAAATCGTTTTGTGTGACGGGGAGGCGGCATTTAAAAAATGTGGGAGTTAAACGTCTACCGGTATTCATTAAAAACATAAACACAGTGGCGGACCGCGGGCCACAAATAACAGCCGCGGTTTAGGAATGTTAGCATTTATATGCGATCGGTTAGGTTAGGAAATCCGAGACCCTATGATACAAATGATACAATACATTCGCCCGATCACACGCTCTACTGCTCGCTACTCCCACAGGTATAACCGCCCAGTAGTAGTGGGGCTTTTATTATCATCGGGGTTTAGCGCGTGGTAGAGTATCTTCCCCCGGTAGCGCGTGAGAGTTCCTTGTCCCGAACGACAGACCGAATCTCCCATCAAATAAACACAAAAGAAAAATAATAAGAGAATCAAACTAAACAAAACAACAAATATAAAAATAAAATAAACAAATAACACGCGCGTGGCATTTATAGCGCGTAAAATAAAACGCAAGATAAATTTCGTGGGCGTATCGCCGCGTGTATAATGAGCAGCTGGACGGAGAGGATGCATCGTCGAGCGGCGACTTTAGGAAACGTGGTGACAAGCTGCGGTCACCCATCCTCGGTCCCGCCGTATCCTCGGCGTCTTGAAAAGTTCGTTTGTTAAACATTTTCTCACACACACATTGACTTCTTTCATCAAACTAATCCCCCAATTTAATAATCTTGCGATTCCTCTTTTGTGTTTTCGATTTTTCAAACTCAATTAGAATTCAAAATTCACAAATAACATTTCGTCTCGTTTCTCGAATTTCAGAGTAAAATTCGGAGCTCCTTTAGACGAAGTCTGCAAAAATGATATACCTGGTCCACTATTGGTAAGAATTTCGTCCTTGTTCCGTTGAGATAGCTTTTTGTTTCTAGCGAATCCTTGTTTATGAATATTCTTCAATTTCTCATGGGATTTTTGATCCTATCGCAGGTTCTGATATTAAAATTGAATAAAGAAGCGCCGTTGAGAAAGGACGTGTTCAGGGCGCCGGGACATCAAGGGAACATGAAAAAGTTAATACACTTTTTGCAAACCGGTCGATTAGTGAACATGGATAATTTCAGCGTCTACACAATAGCCAGCGTGCTGAAAAAGTTTTTACGAAAAATACCGGGCGGAGTATTCGGTAGAGAAGGTGAACAGCAGCTATTTACCGTCATACAATTAGACAGCGTCGAACAACAGAGGGACCAGATTCACAAGTAAGTATAAGTAGGAAACAACCAATTACCATTATCCTAATGATTGTAATAATCACTTTACTAACTTGGATAAGGAATGAATCTACCAAAACGTAAACAACTCGTAGATAAAAGGTTCAGGTTTTCTTTGTCTCCTGGTTTTCAGACTCATTCTTTGTTCTAAGATCCAATTGCTAACAAATTTATTGCTTCCGGTTAATCCAGGCAGTTTGTTTTTCATTTTTACAGAAATTGCGAACAAAAACTATATGCCCTTTGACCATTGAAATCGCCTTTTTTATGCTCAGGCCCTTACGCCATTAGACAAGCAATTTGTTATCTATTTTCAAGATTAAGGTTCTGGCAGACTATGAATTGCTAGGAATTAAAAGTGGATTAAAATCCATGTTTTCTGGATATCAGAGGCCCTAATTTCCGCCACATCAATCGTTAATCTCGAAGACAAACTATTATTATCAGTTAACACAGCTTTTAGATTGAGATAAAGATCGTAACACCATTGACCAGACTTTGTACTCTGATTGAAAATCGCGTATTACTTTACAATATCTTAAAAACTGTAGCTAAAATCAAAATGCAATGATTTGTTTACAGATTAATCACATCTCTACCAGTCTACACTCAACGTTTGCTTGTATTATTATTTGGAACGTTCAGGGTAGTCGCTGTAAACAGCGAAAGAGCTCGTACCGGTATGTCGAGCGAAGCACTTGGGGTTTCGGTAGCTCCCTCATTTTTTCAGAGCTGTGTAAGCGATGGAAAAACAGCTAAAATGGAGGACGTACTCAGGTTTAAGGTAATATAACTTTTTCCTCGCTATCACGTTATCATCAGGTTTTCATAATTTATAAACGAGATAAACACAATTCGAATCATAATCAGCTAACTAACAAGTACGCATAAATAAAATCCAGAACAGCGAACTGGGTTAAATAATAAACGTGATTGTTGCCAACTGAAAGTCCACATCGACTCTTTGAATATTCTTTGATCGTATTTTATAACAATTTGGATGCATGAAGGAGCTGCGCTCAATTGCCGAGC
Organism: Ametastegia equiseti; assembly: GCA_963989295.1. Taxonomy (NCBI): domain Eukaryota; kingdom Metazoa; phylum Arthropoda; class Insecta; order Hymenoptera; family Tenthredinidae; genus Ametastegia; species Ametastegia equiseti. Next base: position 15,221,631 of record OZ022397.1, on the reverse strand, counting down.
TATATCATATGACAATTTGTTTTGTGTTTGCCTACAATCACCGCCAGGCGGAGGTCTCAGTAAGTTTATAACATTATCAATTGTGTGTTACATACGTGTTTCATTTCCTACTCTTTACTATCAAGTTTGCTAACATTCTATAGTATTCTTGTCTCTTGTTACAATATTTTACTGCCATTTGAGAGTGATAAACTGTTATTGCTATGTGTGTACGTTATCGTTTTGAAACATTATACGGTATTGAATATTATTGAAAATTCTTCAAGTTTTTAAACTTCATATCATCCGGAGACTGAAGAGTTATCGAACTTTGCTTCCAAAAGTTTGAATATTTCATTCAAAAGTCAGTATATTTTCAATCAAAACATATTTCGTCATAATTTTTTTCATGTTTATTGAGCATGTGGCGTAAAAATGTATTCTAAACTTTTTCAGGCTTATCATTCAATCATATTTCATCCATTTTCCACTTGTTTATACATTTTCAGCTCAGTTATTCCATACTGTACATAATTAGATGATTATATTTGTTCGAGTCAAGCTGTTGCTTCCTTGATTCAATCATTTACCAAAGTAACATTGGTCTCGAATCTACTGTTAATTAACTTAGAGTTGACGTATCATTAGAAGCCGTAATTCTATGTTCAAAAGTAGTAAATAAAGTAAATTGCCATGTAAATTTGTGTTAATGAAAAAAAATCAGTCTTGCGAAAAGTACATGATGAATCTAATATTTATTGGAATTCAATTTGCTCAGGTTGCAACTCGAATAATGAAGTTTATGATAGACAACTTTGGAGTATCAAATTTATTCGGGAGAGAAAACTACGAGTTTTATGCTCGTATAACAGGAAGAATATTGAAGGTGGAAGAAGACTGGATATTTAGCTTTCGTTATCCTCCCGAAGCGGTTGTTTCTAGTAAGTATTCCAGTCTGCCAGACTTGATATCGCGTCAGTGTTTTCACAAATCAGCTAAATTTACCTTTAGAATATTATAATCATTTGTATTTTATAAGAAATAAGATTTGATATGAGAAATGAATAGGAAATTCATGAGTTCGATCATTCGTAATTTCAGGACAATTATCACTAGAAGCAGAAAAGACTTGGCTACAGTATGAATGTGAAAGATGGGGCCTGAAATTTAATTTAGAATGTGAGTCTGGAATCAGCAATCATTCTTTTTAAATTTTATTTGCATGCTTGAAACATAATACTCTATTTAAATACATTGATACGTTTACTTTGTTGATATACATTTTCGAAACCATTTTATACTCGATAATCTGTAAAAGTCCTAACAATATTGAAATCTTTTAATTACAGCAATGTCTCATCAAGAAGAATCGCAATCAACACCTGCTTTAATTCACTTGCCAGAATCATTGGATCTGACTTCATCACTCGGAATGATACCAGAAAACACTTTACTGGAAAGTTATACCAGACTTTCGGTCAGTCTTGAAGAAAACGGTTTATTCCAAGTGAGTTTCGGTCCAGTTTTCATAATTTTATACCCTGCTCTCCCTGTTTTTCAAAGGCAAATTGATTGATTTCTAAGGAAAATATTTACGCTTTTGAATTTTTCTCTAAATTTTCATTCAAAACTCCAATATCATTGTTTATCAGTTGTAATTATCCACAGGCCTCGAGTAGATCGTCAAGTAACGGCAGCCATCACTCCCGCCATGCCGGTATGACGCTAGACGAACTAAGAGCAGTAAACCGGTATGCGGAGAGCACGAAGAGTCTCAGTTATTTGCCACAGGTAGGGGTGGGAGAGGCCTAGAATTTTAATATCGTAGACATTTGCTTATTATGTATGTATTTCACTTCGAGAGAAACATTCCAGTTTCCGAGGTATATGTATGTGAACTTGAATGTTCTGCGCCTTGTAATACTTATTGCTTGACGTTTAGAAAAACTACGAATATCTCACCCGACATATGCAGAATCAGAACCAAACACATGATATAATTTAGATTTAATAACTCCAAACAAAGTATGACTGACCGTAAATATTCATTATAATGAAAAGCTATTATCAAGTGCGGGGGAAAACTTGATTTAAAAAAAAAAACAAAGAGAATTTTTAGTCTGAATAGAATATAATCCATCGATAAAAATAAATCGTAAAATATTTAAATACATTAGCAAAATCCAATGGCCATATACGATTTATGCGCAAAATTCAAATGAATCTTGTTCAAACGAATTTTTTTTATTATATAAACATAATTTCGAGAACTGCTGGCAGTATTGTCTAGTGATTCAATGGGTTCGATATTTTGTAGCTCTGTATTTCTGTGGCTTACGAATCTCATGAATCTTTTCCGAACACATAAGTTCGTCCCAAAGAATCTATATTTACATTTATTTTTTTCTAAGACAGTTATTACGATTCTCCTTACTTTAATATTACCATCGATAATTTTATATTATCCCTTCTTTAATATTAGATCAATAACGAAGATAAAATTAACGTGCCATTGAACTCATCGCATCACAAATATAGGTAAACTATACCAGTTCATTTGACTTACATGATCAAATATGCCATCAGCAGTATTAAATCTTTTCTACAATAGAATAAAAACAATTGTTACAGATCGGATATACTTACAAACCTAACGATTATTATTCGCAAAAATATAGACAAAATCATACTTAAATGTAATTTGTTTTCTCGTTCAATGTGTTATTCATTTTGTAGGTAAATTGAACATCTCATCGCAATTGCATTGTATTATTACTAGCTTATATGTGCATGCTTATTATTATATGTATCTATTGATCGCTATTATACAAAAACATTATTACTGGTCACAGATTAGAAAAATGATCTATCTCTGAATAGATTAGCTCGACATTTATTACATTACACATTTGAATAAAACTTGCTACGATAAGCAATCAAATCTAGACTTTTGACTCCAGTCCAGATTGAAAAAATAAATCGTCCTAGGAAGACTCGTTGAGACGATTAGAAGCGGATTAGTATTCGCAAGGAAATGTTAAGAGGAGCTTAGAAGATCACAATATTGTAGTTTGAAAGTTATAACTTTATTACTTAACTAGAAAGATATAATTGTTTAACAATTCAACAGCTGAGGCTTGATCCACCAAAGATGGCTTATGCTTTTTCACTACCATTATATTATAACATATTACTACTATGATTAATTATTATCATTATTCTTGTTGTGATTATTAATTATTACTTTAATTATTAGGCATTAGAAAATGCTTTGCTGGAAACAAAAAAAAAAAAAATGTGTTTGTGAAGCACATAAATACAATTTGTACATTTAATCGAATAATTATCTTCTATTGTCACTAGAGGAGTGGTTTATGTATATAATCTATGCATTGGTAATTTAGAGGTAAATGTCATAACTCTGAATTTGAGAAAAATAACCCAGGGAAATCATATTTTTACTCATGTTACATCAAAATAAGCTTAAAACATTTATGTTTTAGTTTAGTAAATCCAAGAAAATTATCCTGTATTTATTTTACATCTGCTTCTAAATACCAAAGTGCTTTTTTATTCGCTTTTGATTTATGTCCGAAGGAAGAAAATTCGATTGTTGTAATCTTATTATTATTATTATTATTATTATTACTATTATTATCTTGCTAATTTAATTATAAAATGAAATTGTTCACTGCTTTTGCACCATTACTGCAAGTTCGATACACGTTATTCTTTGATATCCTCATCACGTTTGTCTCTCAACTCGTCTCAATAGACTGCGACATTTGCAGAATTTGATCTGACTTGAATTTATCGCAATAAACGAAACGGTTTTATTTCTACTGATTTCGCATATAAATCTTTAATTGTACATATAAAATTTGATGATGAACGAAAATTATTTACAAAAATAGTACCGCAAGTATCGCATGATTGTAAATGTATACATAAAAAAAAAAAAGAAAGAAAAAGAAAATAAGGAGACTGAGACCTTTGTATAAGTTTTCCTAGTATACTAGTTTCCTAGTTTATTAAACTACGTAATACCTTAATTTTGTATACAAATATATGAAAAACAAAGATACCAAAAAGAAAAAAAAAAAAACTTGTATCCCAAATATCATCAATAGAAATTAATAATAATCACTGATGAATTTTTTGTTGTTATTTGCTTTGCAGTGCACACTAGTTATTTTCAAAATTATTGTCTTACGGTCAAAAGTTTTATGCCTAAATGCACATTCTTGCTAAGCGTACACTTCTAGCGCACATTTGCTTCAAACGCATGTCGCACGTCATATCCAAATCATTCATTTATTCATTGTCTATTTACAAATTTTTGAAAATAATTAGTGCCACTATTATTGGCACCTGTTTCTTCTTCCTGCGTCACTTACTAACTAGTTATTTGTACACTATAGTTAATAATATACTCCCTATCTTATAAAGCTCTATTATTTTTTTGTCAAGTCAATCGTTGTCACTAGACAATCGTACCTTTTCACTGTCTGTTTATTTTCCTGAATCTAAGCATAATAACAAATATACAAGCAGAAACGAAATGAAATACCAACGGTATGATATCTTCTCGTATCTCGGTCATATTCAATTATGATTTCTATTCAAAGAAACCAGTTGAAAAAAATCTATGAATAGTATGTCTTCGATTAGAATGTTTCAATATTTTCATACCTGTCTTTAAATATTTTCCCCAAATCTATTTGTAATTAATTTATCTTTTTTCTGTAGGTGCACGAAAGACAGACAGCGAGAATGAGGACTAGATCAGAATGGTTTTTAACACCAGTAGGCGAAAGAATCGCTACTACAGACAGCGATCCCACAGCTATGCATATCTTGCGAGGATCGAACAGGTCTTCTTCTGGAAATATAGGTCGGTATCTATATTTGGAGGAATTTCAAATGGAAAACTTCTTACAACAAGAGAAGTTAAAATGAACCGATGATTTCTGAATATTAAAAAAATTATTCTGTCCACAGCTACTGGTCTAAGTGCGAGTGCGGAATCTGTGAAGCGACCAAGTCTGCGTAGAACATCTTCTAGAGAAAAATCCCGTTTACATCGTAGTTCGTCGCGTAGAAATAAGGAAAACGGAGCAAAGGTACGAGCTGTAGAAGCATCTAAATCCCGTTCATCTGATGTAACTAAAGCAAAGACTGTTAGAGTATCTCTAGATCAACCGGCTGAAAAAATGTTAAAAAACAATGAAGAAATGCCAAACGAAAGAGACTCTTCTTCAGTCGCACAAAGAAACGATAGTCCGATAGGGCCGCAAGATTGTACGGAAATGGACGTGCAAACTTTTCACGTTACTTTAACTTACAAACCAAGAATATAGGCAGCTAGTTTATGAGAAAGAAAGTGAAAATCAATATTCGCAATTAAGAAGTAAAAGTTCAGCGTAGGACTCTTCACGTCTTTGAAATTCATTTCTTTAAATCAAGAGACTTCAACTTCAGTCTCAAAGAATTGAAATAGGCGTGGCAATTTCAATTATGAAACTATATGGGAAAAGAGGCTCGAGTTGTTCAACATTCAACGCTGAACTATTATTGGGACTGGAAAATAAATATCGTATAAAAGTTACGCGAGCTGACGCAACGAACGTCAAAGTATTTGAAAAACAATTTCGTATGTCCCAAAACATTCAAACTACCAATACATCATTCCACAAGCATTTAATTAGATCCTTATTCTAATCATATCGTTTAAGTAATTTACGGCAGCAAACTGACTTTGAAAGTTTAAACGAAAAGCTGAAATTTATGATGATTTCAAGTTATCCATGACTCCGAACTACTTATATATGAATATATACCCTATTTCGCACAAACTAATCATCGTTCTAATTCTCTATAATTTCTCCGCTTCGCAAACCGCCCTAGATGGTAAATTCTAAGTAACTGACAATATTAATGGACTATTATTTGTTCACAATTAAAAGTAAGTTAGGTACATTCACTTCACTTCATATTTATTATTTTATTATTATATTATCTCCAAGTCAAATCAAATCGAATATCATTTAGCCACTACAACAAAAGTGTTCTTCGTCAGTTAGACTACGTATTATAAATAAACAAATAAATAACATGTGAGTGTTCGGTTCAGATCGATTCGGTGTTTGTTCTATGCATTGTATACTGTATAAGTATGAAAAAATGCCTAGCGTGTGGTAATCCGGCGGACATTGATGGATATGAAGCGAATTACTTGATGGAGGGCGAGACGTGTTTGTATAATTGGCAAAGAAGGTTCAATTTTCGATGTACCTAACTGTGTAACACCAATAATTCATAGTAGGACGTATAAAGTAAGAGAAAAAAAAAACGTAAAAAAAAAATTACATACGTGTCTATGTAGAGAATAATTACTACCTAACTTAAAAAAAAAAAAAAAACGTAACTATAAATTATTAATAATCTAACATAATGAATAAATAAATAAACTCACAAAATATATTAATATAATAAAGCTAACTTTGTCAATTCATATTTATAAACTGAAGGAAAGATTTTTGCGGTACTGAACGATCAACAGTGAATATATGTATGTGTCCGCTCTCTTTCTTTAGGTATTAATTGTGAATTGTGGATTTGAGCAAGCACCCGCCTAGGCTTAGGATTAATAATATTCTATGAAAAAGTGATACATAATAATGTTTAATTGGATTCGGTGATCATAACATCGTTAGTTCATTTTCACGTATTATATTATTTACTATAAAAGTCTTGGGAGCAGCTATTTTATATGTATTATAAAGATGAAGACTAAACATATAATTATACAGAATTAGGAAAAATTACAAATCGTTCAACGGATACTGAAATATATAAAAAGAAGAAAAAAACTTGATTTAATAACGAAAAAAAAAGAAACAAATTGGTAACAGCTAACGAAACATATCCACCTGCGCAACGGCAGCATAACGACTTATTATATACGGAGCTAAGGAAATTCATTGAATATTATTGTTTTTAAGAATAGAACAAAACTGATATGACAAAGCGCACATTGCAGCTGAAATATTTACACCAATTTTGAATAATTGTTATTTGTTCATTACTAAATTAACTGTCTCATGATTACAGTGATCGCCGTGTAAATTAAAAGCCTATGAATTTACAAGGGCGAGGACTGACCATTCTCATCCATCATATTTATTTGAAATTCAAAAATTGTTTAAACCTAATTTTTATTCCGCCAGATTTGATTAGAATAATTCATAGGATTCTAATATTGAATATACTTAGACATAAATTGAAAAAACACCAGTACTGCATCTTCGCATTGCATCGTCAATGAATTAACGCATTTTGAAATGTTGACTGTTTTGCTATCACCAAAGAATTATTCGTTAAATTATTTATTTTGTTGTCACAGGTAACAATAAAAAAAATCTCACCTACTGAAAATGATTGATACAAAGAAAACGAAAAAAAAGTAAATGAATTTATGTTTTTGGGGAGTACAGGTTTAAAACTTTTAAAGTAATTTATTTCTTGCATATCATTAGAATTTAGAAATTTAAATATACATTGTTGTTACTATCATTTATACCCTAGATTGTTAAGTTCTCTTGAATTTTACAGTGTACCTATATCAATGCGGTCTGTTGCTATTATTCTTCTAAACAACAATGCTGAAAGCACTACTCTCTTCTTTACTCTATCACAACAGGCTATTGTTACTATTTCATGAATTGTTAATTTTAATATCGAGTTTACGTAACACCCGTTTCATCTAATGACACAAAATTCCCTCCTCATTTGGACATTGTATCATTTTTTGTTATACGCACTGTTACTAGTCTTCCATTAAGGGATTCTGTAATACTTTATTACAAATATAAAGTTTCCTAAAATTTAATTAATTACGCTAAGACGAGCTTATCGACAATGTTGAACGTGTGAAATCAATATTAAATCAAAGATACCAAAATGATACCGATAACGTTAATAGATGAAAAGGATGATATGTGTCAATATATCCACAGTTTGAAAAAGGAGAATGAGTAAGAAAATTTGATTTGATAATATGTACCTAATTCTAATATCTAAAGATCGTGTAAGCATGGAACCAAGTAATCTAACGTACCCATACCAATCATATAATTTATCATCCCTTCAAATATCCATGAAAGACTTTCTTCTCGCTGCTAAAAGATCCATAAACAAAAATTCTCTTACCTGCCTGGTAATAGAAATTGAATTACGGATAACGACTTGAAATAATACTCTAATCGAAGTGAGAAATATTGTGTTCGAAAATGTAAAATCGGTATGTAGTAAGAAATACTAATTTATAGAATTGGATTTCTAATATCAGTGCAGGATATATGATAACCGACAGTATTTTCAAAAATTAGGTAAACAAAAAGCATTGGATCGTTTTTTACGAGCAAATAAAAATTATTAAGACAAAATACCAAATACTTTAACAACGATAAACAAAGTAAAGCTAATTATCCCTGCCGATTGGAAATAGATTAAAAGAAAGTATTGATTAACATTGTAGTACAAATATTTTTTACTGAATTACGTTTCAATTTTTTCGACAACTAACTTCTCCTTAAGCTGTAAGTTTCTTTTTTTCGAAGTTTCGAAGTTCGATCTATTATTTCATATTTTAACTTTTTCTTTTATTAAACATCATAATAGTTGATAAAATCCGTTTACAGACTTTTCACATCGAAGTTTTCGTACGTAATAATAACTGTGAAGCATGCGTATGTGACTCAGTGTGAGTAAGTTCCTCTCATCAGAATGCCTTTTTCATTGAATAAAAATTTGTATTGCTAGCGAAATATCATTTTTTGCGTGGAAAACGGAGAAAAAGAAATTCATTCACATCAAAATATTGAAATGAAAGCATGAGAAAAATGGCAGGAAAGACTGTCGTAAGGATAATAAAATGAGTAATACGGTACGCTATGAGCTTAAGATGACCAATGGTCCAAAAAAAAAACAAAAAAAAAACAAATATGCCAAAGTAGCAGAACGATCGCTCTGTGGTTCGCGAGGTCCTAGTGTAGTAGTATTTGCAGTCATGCCAGAGTTATTTATATTTAATATATAATTATACTTATTAATTAATTAATTAATTAATTGAATAATTAATAAATAGACACTATAATGAATAACTATCGAGTAATATAACGTACTGATTAGCTCTTTGTAATGAGTTGCAGCCTAATTTTATCTAAAATTTAACTCCAAAATAATAGTAAAGAGATAAATAAGAGCAAAGAAAAAGAAAAAAAGAACGAAATTAAAAAAACATTTCTAACATAATCACAATCATTTGGGAAATTTATTGATAAATATTACAAAACTAATTATATACAGCTCCTATGTAAACGAGCAATCAATACGCGATAATATCTATTATTATCGATTTACTGTAGCTAAATATCCTCATGCGCCAACTTTACACTTCAGTATTTCATCTTGTCCATCCTAGATCTCTTATTTATTACGTATAATAAATTTACAAGTTAAATAATATACATACATACATATAATTGTATTATACGTTTTCATTTTCTATTTCGACAGTGTAATTATTATTACTTTTTAATTACTATTATTATTATTATCATTATTATTATTACAACTATATTGTTATTAAAAATGACACAAACGAAAGAAAGAAAGAAAGGATTGAAACAAAATAATAATATTACCTAAATGGGGAAAATTATAAGTCTGGATTTGCACTACTTTTTATTGCAAAAAATTATTAATTGCATATTTATTGCGATAAATAAAAATTTGTATATTTCAATGTATTTTAAAACAACAACAAAGGAAAAAAAAACACAAAAACGAAAAAAAAAACAATTATATATGAAAATAAAAGACTTATCTACACACCTAGATCTAATAAATTCAATATTCGCAAAACAAAAACAAACTGATACCAATTATTCCATTAATATCCCACTCATGAATGAAATAAATAAAAAAAAAAAAAAAAAAGAATACCATTCAAATATCCCGCCTTAGAAAATTTCACCCCGGCGTAGTAATACGCGACGTCGCGTACACTATAGCAAAAAAGTAGTCCGCCTTGGCGGCGGCGTCGAATGCTTTGCTCTGCTCTGGCAGCTCGCAGAGGCTGGGGACTCCGCTTCATTCACCCGCGTAGGACCGTCGGTGGTTGTCGGTGTAGCATGTTGTCGGTTAAATCTGAGAAAGTATTCAGTCACGGAATAAGGTGATTGCTAACACAACAATACTATACATACATACAAACATACTAAAGGAACTGTGTTGTGATCGGGAATAGAGGGTTAGCTTACCGAAATGTATCGGATAGCGGAGTGATACGTGTAATAAAGAATATAATAAAAGTGAAAATTTAAGTAGTTCGATGGGAAAATCGAACGCCCACAGCTACGGGAGGCATGTGTAGGATTAAAATTTCACCCAGGACCTAGGATGACTAGGATAAGTCTTCGGAGCATTGTGGCTGCTTGCATTTTATGCAGCATTGCCGATTGCGATGGTAAGTTGTGATTCATTTATTATCCTGCTTACATTCATATTCATATTTCTTTTCTACTCCTTTATTCATATTTCGGATTCATTTTTATACTCTGGTATAGTATAAAAATATCTCGATATTCATCGAATAACCCGCATGTATCTATCGTTACACACGCATTTAATCTCCGTCTATTTATCTATCTGATTTTCCAAGCTCTGTAGTTGACGTTTGTTTATCAACGCTATTAGCGATGCTTGTGATTACAAGCTGCGTTTCACCCCATCTCAAACCAAATCATGTTTTCTTTATACGATATATATACTTGTTTTTCATCTGGATAAATATAGACAACCGATATATTAAATTCAGATCAAAGTTTCGTGGGGGTTGGTTTAAGAGGTTAGGTTACAACGGCTACGGCTACCTTCACAGTTCAGTTCACCACAAGTTAGGTTAGGTTACATTTTGGAGGCTGGACTCCCGCTGTGGCGTGAGATCGTTGGACTCGTAAGAAAACAAGTGCCTGTTAAATTTATCGTCGGATTATCGTTCTCACCTCTCGATTCTGTTATCTGTCAGAAAAAAAACGAAAACGAAAGAATATCACGACGATGGAAAGGGAGGAAAAGAAAACAAAGAATTGAAAAGAATTACCATCATTATTCTTGACAAACTCGTCATAATATACGAATATGAATATGAATGATAATTCATTTTTTTTTTTCAAAATAGATACATATTTTTTTCCTAGATCAATCAATGGAACGGTTTAAATAATCGTTAAGTATTTTGCGTTAGTAAATACAACGTTTTCGGACGTACAGTTGTTGAATAAGCCTGTGAATTCGAGGATCGTAAATAAGAGAAAAAAAAAAAAACATGGTTCTATCTTCAGGCCCCATAGTGCGTACCACACCGAACGGACCCAACCTCAGGAATGTAGGCCCCTCTGTCCTCCCTTCTCCCCCTCCCCCTCCCGCTATCCACCCCCTTCTAACAAGCTACAATATAAATAAGGTTTCCAGGTGCTCAGAGAGGTCCGTCGTCTGGGCATCAGGATGCAACCGCAGTAGGTAGTTTTCTTCTTAGAAGAAGGAATATACACGGGCCTACTAAAAGATTGTTATGCTATACGCGCCGTGTTTGAATTTTTGAATAACGTATCAGATATTACGGTATATCTCTCATATATTGAGATAAATAACAATATAATTGTAACGAGTAATGAATAAACAATGAAATATTATTACCTGATGCTTTTATTCAACTATATAAATAACAATAAGTTCTTGATTTATTTCAAACGTGATATTATAAGATTGTATGTACTGTAGATAGAAATGTTTACCATTTTATTGTTTTTCTTTGGTTTTTTTTTCTGTTCACCGAGTATCTAATTCTTGTGCCCATCTTACCTGTTTATCTATCTTATACTTATGCATAGATAGATGTATGTATATCTGTACATCTGTATAGTGGGTTTCTTCTCTCTCTTTCTCTCTCTCTCTCTCTCTCTCCAGTGAGTTGGGTAGTTACAGAAATAACTTAGCCAGCCTAAACAGTAGTCGATAAATTACGCGAGCGGAATATTTGCTTTCTGGAATGTATTTATAGCCCGAAAAAAACAATATATCTTGTATGTTTTTCTATATTGAATAATTATTGTACGATTAAAATGAAGATTAACATTTACATGCACAAGTATGTAAATATACATACCCTAATTATTATCACTCTCTCTCTCTCTCTCTCTCTCTCTTTATCGCAGTTCTGCGATTTTCGAATCCACGCACTTATACCTATATACTCCCACGCATAGATGATATACATATGAGGGTTTCTTCGTCAAACGGGCCACCCGTTCAATCCGAGGTCTCCGAAAATTCTGTAAAATTTTCTACACGTTATTGGGGATGAGAAAAAATTTTGGGAATTATTTCAGATTTTTTGGTCATTGCTTTCCAAAAATCATTTTTTTCAGTCATTTTCACGTAGCGTGAGAAATAAGCGCCGGAGCGAAAAATTGTTGGGATGAAATTTATATGTCTTTTTCTCAGCTTTGCGGTAAAATTGAAAGAAAAAAAATTCCGACCCATTTGAACCCCCTTTTCCCCCAAAAACGCTTGGAAATGTGCTTTTTCCAAATTTGGACAGTTTTTTTTTTCATGAAAAAAATGTCGAAGAAGGGTATTCATAAAAGAGTTTTGGAAAAAAAAATTTGGAGTGGAGACTTTGATACTCTCCCAGAAAAAAATTATTGAGTAGCTTTTATTCAATTCCGAAAATTCATAACATCTATGTAGTAATTTTTTTCTGGGAGAGCATTGAAGTCTCCACTCCAAAATTTTTTTCCCAAAACTCTCTCATAAATACCCTTTTTTGACATTTTTTTCAAGAAAAAAAAAACTGTCCAAATTTGGAAAATGCACATTTCCGAACGTTTTTGGGGGAAAAAGAGGCTCAAATGGGTCGGAATTTTTTTTCTTCCAATTTTACCGAAAAGCTGAGAAAAAGACATACAAATTTCATTCCGACAATTTTTCGCTCCGGCGCTTATTCCTTACGCTACGTGAAAATGATTGAAAAAAATGATTTTTGGAATGCAATGACCAAAAAATCTGAAAAAATTCCCAAAATTTTTTCTCATCCCCAATAACGTGTAGAAACTTTTACAGAATTTTCGGAGACCTCGGATTAAACGGGTGGCCCGTTTGACGAAGAAACCCTCATATGTGTATGGTTAGTAGATATACATAGCGATCAACTCTTGATAACCGGGCAACCCATCGACGGACCGACCAACCCACGAACGAACCTACCCTCCCTCCATCAACCGCTCAAACCTCACGCGAGAGAGTTTTAACGAGTCTCATAATTAATCTTCAATCATAACGCGTGAGGAGAGAGAGAAAGAGAAGGTAGATATATGTATATGTGGGTAGCCGTGGATATATCTAACTCGTTAACTTCTTCACCCGTACATACATGCGGTGTATAATACACTCATGTGTGTATTTATTAGTTTTAGATATATTCATTCGTCATATTTAATAACGAAATCGTCGAACTTATCATACCTGTATTTACATGGATCCTTATTTTTTCTTCTATTTTAAAAGTGTAATCGAATCTTTCATCGGTTGGTTTCATACATGTATTTAAAATAAACGAAAAACCCAGTATTACGACTTCCGGGTAATGATTATTAAACTAGTCTTGTTTTTCTAGATTGAACAAATAATCGTGATATCATTTTTCTATTCGATATATTACATTCAACTATGTATTTCGTTTCCCCTCGGTGATTTTCCTTTTTTTTTCTTTTACTTTTCTTTTGATTTTCTCACAAAAAGCGGCATTTCTACAAAGGTTCAGAAACCACATACAACACAGGCTTCTATTATGTGGGTTCTCTCTTGGAAGTACTTGAGATAACGCAAGAAAGAAGAAGAGGAGAAGGCAGTAGTATAGTAGCAGCAGCAGCAGCAAGCAGCAAGCAGGCCAGGCAGGCATCTGTACATCTGCAGCTAAAGTTTGTTCTCTCGGTTTCTCAAAGCGATATAAATATAAGCCTATAACGTAACTCGAGTTTAAACCAAAAAAAAAAAAAAACCTGCAAAATATTAGTAAATACGTAGCTTGCCTCGCATTTACGATGGCGATGACGCGTATGTTATATGGATTTACGTAGATATATACATAAGATTGCTAAAAAATGAAAAGAACAAAAAAAAAAAAAAAGGAGGCACAAAGTATACAGTATATGAAATTCTTGATAAATTTCTAAACACTATTCGCGTATTACGATCGATGAATCCCGTATATGAAAAAACTATTCGAAACTTGAAGAAAAAAAAAAAGAATAATAGAGAAAAATAAAAGATGAAAATAAAAATAGGGATTCTGATTGGCTCGCGGTACTTCAAAGCATTGTTTACTCCAGATCAAGAAGATATATATATGTATATATACGCGGAGTCTGCACATGCCTCGAGCCCTATAGATGCAGTAGCAGATTTCTATGTGATTCTATACATATGTATGTATGTATTCGACTATGTAAATGAAGTATGTGTTTATACGCATATCTACATACGTATACGTAGTACATGAGGTACGAAGGCACTGACACGTGCTACGAAACAAACCGCGTCCAACCGCTACACGCACGTACGCACATATATACAACATACATAGGTCCATCCATGTATAGTATATATGTATGTATACATACATGTACCTTAGGTATTCACGTATTTAAACATTTCGGAGAGAATGGCCTGCCTCCGGAGCAAGGCGCGAATAATTCTTCTCGCCTTTTGCCCTAGCGTAGTAGAAAATGTTGGGGTTTTGTTTTCATTCTTGTTTTTTTTTTCTTTCTTTCTTTCTTTTTCTTTGGGTTTTGTTTTTTGAAGCAGCAGCAGCAGCAGCAGCAGCAGCCAGCATGCAGTAGCGGGTGGTTCTTTCATAATAGTTGTATACATCCGACATCGCGAGGAACTTATATATATGGTAGGCTCTTTATAATGCTAACCATAAGAGGAAAAAAAAAAAAAAAAAAAAAAAAAAAAACGCGTATATCTCTGCACGGCGGTAATTTTTGTTCGACGAAAAAAAGCATTATTATTATAATTATCTTTGTTATTTATTTCACTTTTTTATCCATTTTGTTTTTTCACTTCTTTCCTCAAGAAACAAGACCATGTAGACTAACTCGCGCACTCGCTCGTTAGCGTTTATTATAATTTATGTATCTACCCCGCGTATATAGATACAAGGTATACGGCGTTTTATACTGCAGCAACCGTTGGTTATATATAGTTAGGTGTGACATTCACGGTTCTTCTCGCATTTTTCTAGTCAGGTCATGAATCTACCGATAATTCACGTAAAAACATTCGATAATTATAATATGCTGTATTAATAAAGTACACAGTATACATCTTTGATCTTTGATCTTTCACTTTCGAGTGCGCGTAATATAAGGAATAAAAAAAAGTATATTTCTTTATTTAGTCTATATTAGGCGAAAGTTTTACGATCTCAACTATACTGTTCCATATACCATACATATCCACTGTTACATTTACTTGGCCGAAATAAATTTCGCTATAAATTTCGTCCGTGTAAAAATTGGCAATAATAAAGATACGGGCGAGGCGGTTTTCATTTTAATCTCGTAAAATTCGGGGAATTGCATATTATCATTCATTGTGAGGCTAGGAAAAAAAAATTACCCTAGAGAAGGACATCTACATACATGATTTTTATACAAGTCTCGATTCGTAATAGTTTTTTGGTTTGTTCGTTTTTTGAAAATTTCAATTCGGTGGCTAACTTCAAGTCGTTGAGGTTATAGCGCAGAGGTCACCTTATGTCTATATGTCTTACGGTAAAATTGCTTTCCACTGAAAGGAAAATTCCGTCTTTCGAAGAGGGGCTGCGCGGGATGTGGGAAGAAGTGGAAGAAGAGGAGAAGGGGGAGGTATACATATAAGGGACAGCTTATATTGCGATGGACCGAGAGTGAGAGTTAGAAAAAAGAACTAACCCTTTCAGAACGAAACTAGCCGTTATATCGAACGTGGCAGAGACCAAGAGACTGCAGTGAGAAAACAAAAGACAGTCAGACGAAGACAGATTTTATAGATTATATCTATCAAGAGTTGTATAGTCTTTTGAACTTTTTCTCGATTTTTGAAAATCTAAGAGTATCATGCCCTTTGTTTAATTCTTCGTTATCGCTGTTATCAATTTCATATTGATCAGATATGTTTTTGCTGAGAAAATAACTTCGAAAAATTGCAAGTGAAAAATCGTGTTAATTCGTATCAATAAATAGCGAGATTAATAGATAGACAAATGAAATCTAGGAATTAGGAATTTGAGGATTCTTCTCGTGTTTTTTATTTTTTTTTAATTTTTTTTTTGTTTTTCTCTAGCCTGAAAGATTCGTTTCCATTTATAAATGCGCTGGCGGATATAGTTAGGGAGGTTTTTGTACATAATAGAATACGTATAGGTGTGCATGTAGAAGCCATCAGGGCAACGAATAATATTCAAATGAACTCTATGGAAACAAAGGATGCCCGGTGAGAAAAGAAGAAGTAGAAGAAGAGGAAGAGAGGAGCCTCTCGGTCGAACGAGTTCTCTTCTCGGACCAAGGCTGTGAGGCAGCAGTAGGGCCCCAAGCACAACCAGTGGGCCCTATTCTCTCTTGCTTTTGCTGCCCGCTAACAAGACACGGAGGGCGTGCGCGAGGATGACTACTGGCTCCTCTCAAGTTCCTTTCGAACATGAACACCACTCCATAGGCGTAGCGGCTCTTGATTTTTCTGAAAATAAATTATTTTCACACCTGCTTACGATTAGTTTATATATGTTATAGTTATGACGATTTACAACTCACGAATTGTTTTATGCCTTTTTGTGCGAATAAAGGCAAATATTTGACAATATTTCGGTTTTGGGCCCAGGGTTCAGAATAGCGTAAGAAGTCTACGATTTATTAGAATCAGGGACGCACGGGGAAAGAGTCCCAGCTACAAATAAACGGTACCACAGGTTCGCCGTGCGATGTACCTGTAACCGATGGTTCAACCTGAGGGGGAGTGTTTTACGTTCTATCGAAAATAATATGTACTGGCTTTTATAAATCATTCTTTTTCTCGTATACATACGTATTCTATGGTTATACATACATATAGTTTCACGGTTTACTTTTGGGGGTGGGAAAAATGGTCCGGGATGAGAAACAGGAATGGGAATGGGACGGTGAGGTCGATTGAAAAACAGGAGCAGATGCTTTCGGGCACAATTCTATACGGCTAGAAAAATCTAGGATATACGGAAACACGTATATGAACTTTACACGAGAAAAAACACGAAATTGAGAATGACTAAGCAAATCAGTTTCTCAATTATCCGTAAACTGAGTGGATTTGCATTTTCCTTCTATGTATAATGTTCACACATACCTATAGTACAAATCAATTATTAATACAGAGACAAAGAAAAAAAAAAAAACACAGAAAAAAGTAATTAGAATTGAAAAAATTATCGAGACATATACCTGGGAATGTATACATATATTATCACCTTTATCCTACAAAGGAGGGCATTCACTCGAATTTATTTACTTACGCCCCCGATTACTCTTCTCTTTTCTTCTCTTCTCTTTTTCTCTCCGCATGTATCAAACATATGGGTGCATCCGGTGATACTGTTATAACTACATACCTACTGCATATACTACTGCAAGAAACCATTACAATAAGAACGGAAGAAGTAGAAGGAGGAGTTGGAGGAGGAAAAACCAAACGATCCTTTCTTCGCATTCTGCAGCTTCTTTTTCTTTTTCTTCTTCTGCTTCTCCTCCTTATTCACTTATTTACTTATATACATACAGTAGGGTACGCGTCTCGTCATGTTACATTATACATTTCAGTAAATGTGTACATGTAAATTGTTGTATGGAGAATATGAAATTATAAATAATGCGATCTTTCATTTCTTCATTACGCGCACAAAAATGGTAGGGTATATATTTCGAAGCAATTTTCAGCATTTATACTCATATCGCTATAATATACGCTATTATTATTTATCATTATATTTTCATTCCGCGGAATGATGAGTAAATTGAATAATTACTGTTGTCATTCGAAAGTTGAATAATCTATAAGTACATAGCAGCAGTATGAAATATGTATAAGTTCTCTGAAAATTGCAGTGCTGGACTGCAATACATACCAGGCAGCAGGCAGTCAGGGTATATGTGTGTAGTATAGGTAGTTCCTGAGGCTAGTGCCCGCGAGTAATTGAGACTGGCTAAGTAAACCTTAGTTCTTGAAACACTCCTGCATCCTTCCTGAAGTCACGCTAGTAATACCTACACACGTTTATATATACGTATATTCATACGGATGTACATTATACGAGATACACAGGCCAGACGGAGAATACAGAATAAATATTTGCGCACTCGACGACTCGGCACAAATATAGGGAAATCCCCTTCTATCCAATCCCTCTTCCGTTTTTTTAATTTTTACTTTACTTTACTTTACTTTACTTCCCGACACCGTTTTACATTTTCTTATACATATTTCCTCGGGGTGGGATTGACATTCCGAATTTCAAGAGCTGCGAATGGTAAAATTTTTGGATTTTTCTACTACTAACAATAAGATTATTCCCCGGAAGTCTACGTAGCCAATTTGAAAAACTCCGAATGGAGAAACACTGAAGGTTCAAAATTCTGAAACCACAAGATCCAAAAGTGATTTCACAGATTTGTCACGAGCTTGCCTTGAATTTGTGGACTTTCTGACTCTTAAATTTCGGATCTTTGAGCTCCCTGCATTTTGACGTTTTGGAATTTGCAACTTCTGAACTCTAACGTTTCTAGAAACCCAAAATCACGTCTCAAATAAATTCGGAATTTTTAGCATTCCGAACTTTTGGAATCCGGAACTTTAATCCCGTCCCATTTCCTCAAACTTTTCAGTCCGTTTGAAGTGCGAAGAATCAATTTCTTTCACACAATACAATTATTTTTATTAATGTATGTTTTATCGATGTGTGTATGGGAAAATTTGAATTCCGCTGCAATATCGTGATTTCTTATCGCGAAGGGATTTTAAACGAACGAGCCGGTATTTTATAAATCTCTTATGGTCAGTCGGCAAAGGCCTTGGTAGCTTACAGAATGCACCCGCTCACTTTACTCACTCTCCTCTTTGAGCGGGTTAAATATCGTAACAACAGACTTGCAGAGGCTTTCGAGACCCCTCGAGGTAAAAGCGCCAAAGAGAATAATAACGTGTTAAAATGCATAATGAGGTAAAGAGACTCGCTTGTTATAACGGGTCAAAGCTAAAGTCTGCCACTTCTCGAAACAGAATTATAACGCCGCTTTGCCGCATGGAAGCAGCAAAGTACACTTCTATTCGTATACTCAGCTACCAACAAATTTCCTTGTCTACTTCCACTCAGTTCCATTATGCATAAGAGAAAAGCATAGACAAAGATATCATTTCCTTATTAGATCATCTCACTTCTCTTTTTTCATACCGAAATGTGATAAATCTTGTAATAACACTCCATTTTTATGTAAAATTCTTTTGGTTTTTTAATTACAGCATCGCCGACCCTCCTTTTTGCAACACACCGCGATATTCGAGTGGCTAACGTATCTCGTTCAAACAAAGTATCAACCTTGGTCAAGGATCTGTCGGAGGGTGCAGCACTAGATTTTTACTATGAACGTAATTTGGTTTGCTGGTCTGACAGTGGCTTGGAAATAATTCAATGTGTTAAATCGAACAGCACTTACACCGGCGATAAAATCACCATTGTCAACTCGAGCCTCATATCACCAGACGGTTTAGCATGCGATTGGTATACCGGAAAACTCTACTGGACTGACGGTGAAAAAAATCGAATAGAAGTAACAAGCATCGACGGTTTACATCGCAAAGTTCTTTTCTGGAGTGAAATCTATCAGCCTAGAGCCATCGCGCTTGTTCCTATGAAAAGCGTACTGTTCTGGACGGACTGGGGCGATGTGCCGAAGATTGAAAAGGCTGGGATGAACGGCGACCCTGATACTAGGGAAGTGATTGTTTCTGATGACATTTTTTGGCCTAATGGTCTGACCGTCGATTACGAAAATGAATTGGTCTACTGGGTCGATGGTAGACTAAGATTCATTGCCGTGATGGACTACTACGGAAAAAATCGAAAGAAAATCGTCAGTCTTGGGCTTGACTATCCATTCGCGATCACATTCTTTGAGCACAAGCTTTACTGGACTGACTGGAAGACTTGGTGCATACATTCTTACGATATACAAGGTGGTAATGGTCAGGGTAACTCCCATCCTAAAGAATTATTTCATGGTGAATATGTGCCCGGTGATATCGAGGTCTGGGATCAGAAAAGACAGCCTTACGGCGACAATCCATGCAGATATAACAACGGAAATTGCTCTCATCTATGTCTACTAAGCCCTAAATCACCTGGATACACTTGCGCCTGTCCTACAGGAGTCAAACTTATCGATAACAAAACATGCGCTCAGGGACCAGAAGAACTTTTGTTGATAGTTCAAAGGAACGAGATATGCAGGATATCTCTCGACTCTCCAGATTATACTTGTTTCGTTCTTCCTCTCACTGGAATCAAGCACGCAATTGCAATCGACTTTGATCCTGTTGATAATATGCTCTACTGGACTGACGAGGAGGCCTGCGGTATAAGAAGAGCAAATTTGGATGGTTCTGGTCAGCAAGATGTCGTCACCACTGAAGTTGAGAATCCTGATGGTATTGCAATCGATTGGGTCGCTAGAAATCTCTACTGGACAGACACTGGGACAGACAGAATTGAGGTGGCTCGACTCAACGGCACCAGTCGAAGAGTCCTGATAAACGAAGACCTCTACGATCCTAGGGCAATCGCTCTGGCACCTGAGTTGGGCTGGATGTTCTGGACCGATTGGAATGACAAACGGCCAAAGATAGAAAGAAGTAATCTGGATGGTAGCGAAAGGATCATGATTGTTACAAAAGATATTTTATGGCCAAACGGTATAGCACTTGATCTTGAGAGGAAAAAGATCTATTTCTGTGACGCTAAAACTGACAAAATCGAAGTTTGTAACATGGACGGTACAGATAGGAGGGAAGTCATCACCGACAACTTGCCACATTTGTTTGGCCTCAGTATTTTGGGTGATTATTTATACTGGACAGATTGGCAGAGGAGGAGCATCGACAGAGCTCATAAACTCACCGGCGCTGAGAGGGAAGTTATCGTTGATCAATTACCCAACGTTATGGGATTAAAAGCTGTACATTTGGGCGTTGTTAGAGGGACCAATCCGTGCGCAATTAATAACGGAGGATGCAGTCATCTATGTTTGAACAAACCTGGAGATAAATACGTTTGCGCTTGTCAGATTGGATACGAACTTACCAAGGATAAAAGAACATGCGTTGTACCGGACGCTTTTCTACTATTCGCTAGGAAGGAGAACATCGGGAGAATCAGCATCGAAAATGCTAACAACGATAACATTATTCCTGTTACTGGCGTAAAGGATGCAAGGTATTTATTTTTTTCTCATTTTTTAAGGCAATTAACTTTACTACTACTTATCAACTAGGGAAAACAATAAGAATAATTGGTTTTTTAATCCCACGGTCACGTTGTTAGAATCAAATGAAACACGAATTTGAAATTGAGACCCTCTAAAACGTTTTTTCTTTTTTCATCTCTCAGAGATTGTCAACTCTAAAAAATCTACAAAGTTTGAGAAACGCTACACATGTTAAATGAATTCCCCAAGAACTAAGATTGGCTTATCTACTTTACAGCGCCTTAGATTTCGACATGACCGACAATCGAATATACTGGACAGATGTCAAAGTCAAAGCTATTACACGAGCCTTCATGAACGGTTCAGAAATGGAAAGAGTCGTAGACTTGGGTCTTGAAACACCAGAAGGTCTGGCGGTCGATTGGCTATCTCACAACCTCTACTGGAGCGATACCAGAACTCACAGAATCGAGGTAGTCCGTCTAGATGGATACAGCAGACGTGTACTTTTGTGGCAAAACTTGAGCGAGCCTAGGTGTCTGGCACTAGATCCAGAAAGAGGGTAAGTTCAAGATGTGCATTCTCTGACTCGTAACTCGCAATATCCATCATTTTCACTGTTTAAAAATGTCTAAACTCGCTTCATCACTTTCAGACACATGTATTGGACAGAAGCGCAAGGATCTGGAAGCATAGAGAGAGCAGGACTAGACGGTTCTAGACGAACCGTAATACTTTCTCACATAGGTCGAGCTCACGGTTTAACTATCGATCACAGCGCTCGACGTTTGTACTGGGCAGATCTTTCAACCCCTGCGGTAGACAGTTACGATTTACAGACAAAAAAGCGAAAAGCTATTATAACTCAGAACATAGTTTACCCATTCAGTATTACTCAATATCAAGACTACATTTATTGGACTGATTGGAACACCGGAGATATCGAAAGAGCTAACAAAACCAATGGTGCTAATAGAACTAAAATTCACAGCAAACTAGAATCCGTTACAGATTTATTAGTCTTTCACGCCTCTAGACAATCAGGATGGAATTTATGCGCTACTAATAACGGCGATTGCAGTCATCTTTGCATTGCTTTGCCAGGAATCGCTGGGAAAACTTCGACCACTTCTAAATGCATTTGTCCAACTCATTACAATCTTGCCGCCGATAATAAGACCTGCGTTGGTGAGTTGAGATCGCAATTTTCTTGTTGATTTCTATATTAATTCTTCATAAATCAAGTTGAATAATATCCATATCTTTCTATTTGCAGCTCCAAGATCCTTCATGATTTACAGTCTACGTAACGTGATCGGTCGTATTTTACCAGATACAAACGACTGCCCAGATATAGTCCTTAGAGTACAAGGATTGAAGAACGTTCGAGCGATCGAGTTCGACCCTATAACTCAATACATCTTTTGGATAGATGGTAGAACTCCGTCTATAAAGAAAGCTCTTGAAAACAAAGCTCATGCTGGTGTAGTAATCGCAGCTGGATCTGGACAGCCTTTCGATTTGGCCCTGGATCCTTTAGGCAGATTGTTGTTCTGGTCTTGTTCAGAAAATGACGCTATTAATGTCACTCGACTTGATAATGGATCTATGTTGGGTGTCGTGGTTAAAGGCGAGGGAGAAATGCCCAGAAATATCGCAGTTCATCCTGTGAAACGGCTGCTTTTTTGGACCGATATAGGAGGGAATGTAAAAATCATGCAGAGCACAATGGATGGAAAAAATCGTGTCGTCGTTGCTTCGGACTTGGAAACTTCGACCAGTATCACAGTCGATACTACTTCTAATCTCATATATTGGACCCATGGAAAACACATACAATTCGCTGATCTTTCGGGTGAAAATAAGAGAACTTTAGTCTCTACAGGACACAGCAGCGTTACTCATTTGTCTATATTATTCGATTACCTTTACTGGTTCGATCGGGAAAGCCAGGTGATCGAAAGAGTTAATAAAAGCACTGGAGCGGGGAGAAAATCCCTTCCAAATCGATACCATTTTACCGATCTTGTAGCAGTTAACACTCCAGAGGATCAAGTCATGGAGTCCCACGTTTGCAGTCCTTTGAACGAACATGGCGGATGCTCGCATTTTTGTATTGGAGAATCGACGCCAAAATGCTCTTGCCCACAGTGTCTAATACTATCAGATGACGAACGAACTTGCAGAGCTGCTCCTGCTTGTGGCGCAGATCATTTCACTTGCAGAGCACCTAGCTCTGCTAATGCTAAAGATTGCATTCCAGCAACTTGGAGATGCGATGGACAAATCGATTGCTCTGATGGCAGCGACGAACTTGGATGTCCTGCTTGCAGACATGACCAGTTCAGATGCCAGAGCGGACATTGTATAGGTGAGAGATTCAGGGTCAGAATTCTTTGGAATGCTTTTTTAAATTTGTTTATATCGGGCATTCCACGTCAAATTTTCAGCCCATGTACCTCACCCCCTTCGATGTTGAAAATTTTTAGTATGATATTATCGACTCAAAAGGGCCTTAGAATTTTTTCCAGATTTTTTTAATTATCCGTGAAAATTCGAATGAAATCGAAAAGCCAATTCCGAAAACACGATTTCTAAAAATCTAAAAAAATTGATACAGATTACATGATTTAAAATATCATTTTTAAGCACCAAACGATGATGTGATTTCAAAATCTACTATTTTTCTCGCAAGTTTTTTGTTTTTCCATTTCCGGAAAAAAAAAAAAAATAGTGAAGTTTGAGATCGCATCATTGGTTGGTGCTTAAAAATCATATTTTAAATCATGTAAGCAGCATAAATTTTTTCAGATTTTTAAAAGTGGGGTTTTCGAAATTGACTTTTAGGTTTATTTCAAATTTCGCACTTATCTCACTAAATCGCACTTTTTGTTGTATCTGAAAATTTGCAGAGTGCTCTTGAACTTATAAATGTTACTGTGTATCTTCGATTCATCAAATAATCAATCATTTTTTCAGATATGTCGTGGGTTTGCGATGGAACAGCTCAATGCCACGATGGCTTAGACGAAGCACACTGCTGTCGTCCTGGACAATTTCAGTGCATAGGAACACGAGTTTGTATACCAAGAAAAGCGGTCTGTGACGGTTGGGAAAATTGCGCAGATGGTAGCGACGAGGCCGACCCAGAATGCGCCTCTGCAAATCATAGCCAGAATCCTAATCCCGCTATTGAGTCCGGAAAAAGTACCTACGTAGTAGCTGTACTGGTAGTAACAGCAGCTGTAATTTTAGTCGTACTAGCTTTTTATTACTGCAGAAAAAGATTGTCGGGAAACGAAGATCTGCCTGATATTTTACACGACTCTGCTGGCGATCCTCTATCTCCTAAACCTGGGAGAGCCGCAAAGCCAATGCTGGCTCAAAAAAATGGAAGGAAAGATCTTAAGCCTGATGCCGAGGCTCTTAGATTATCCACTTTGAACGGCAGCAGCATCGGATCGAGTTACGATCGAAGCCACATCACTGGGGCATCTAGTTCTACTCGGGGAAGTTCAACAGGCGGATATCCTCAAGAGACATTAAACCCTCCGCCCAGTCCAGCTACTACTGCTAATTCAACTAGATGTTCGAGTAGTAACGCCTCTAGAGATAGGGGCTACAGACATTATAGAAGCATTAATAAACCTCCGCCTCCTACACCTTGCAGCACAGATGTCTGCGATGAATCGGACAGTAATTATCCTGCTAGGTATAGGTACGAGAGCGAACCGTTTCCTCCTCCGCCTACGCCTAGATCTCTTTATCATAGCGATGCAGCTATGAGCTGTCCACCTTCCCCTAGCTCTAGGTCTTCGACCTATTTCAGCCCTCTTCCTCCTCCACCTTCACCCGCACCTTAAGATAAAGTCTAAAGTTTTGTGCGGTGAACGAAAGTCGTTAATAATATGGAATTAGGGTAATTTTATAATTTAACTAACTAAAGTGCAAATACTTGGTACATAGATAATTTTTTGGGTCCCCTGTGTATTGTATGTATGTACATAGCAGATATACCATTGTGCCTGGTAGATACGGTCTAATTTTTTGTACAAGTACAGAGAATTTTACTGTACAAATCTTATATATTGTTAGCTTTTTTGTATTATTAAACCTTTATAAATATTGAGTATACGAATGAATGCGATAAGGAATGAATTAGCGTGTGATATACATAGTATATATAAGGGATTATTCTTAAAGTGTATAATAATTGTATATTAATTTGATTTTTAACTTAATTATTCGAGCACAGAAAAACAAACAAATAACTTGGCGTGGGATTTATCATTACTGCGTTTATACATCTAAATTCAATTTTATCTATAACTCTGTTGATTGTGATATCAAGTACATACATCGATAACATTTTCTAGATACATGTACAATATCTTAAGTATGTTTATTATCAACATAAAACATACATATCTGCATTTTATGTTCCTTACACAACGTAGCGTACGACCAAAGGCTGCATTGGATATTTTATAATGCTTTCAAATCTTTCTCTCTCCCACTATACAGTTTTGTTACGCTCCTTCAAGTGGCATGTACAGATGTTTTTTTTTTATTGCAAAATTTCATATCGAACCAATTCAGATTCGACGATCTACGAATGTGTATACATTTTTTATTTTATTTTCATTTTTTTTTTTCTTTTATAATGTTATTTATGGAGAATGACGCTTAGTAATAAAATTCGCCTTGTATAGTCTTATCGTGTTCACAGTTTAAGCAAAAATGAAAGAAAATTCGTGAAAGAGAAAAGAAGATTAAGTATCGATTCATCCGATACTATTTACTATAGTGTTTTTTGTAATAATTGCAAAATGCAACAATATCTCCGAACAAATGCCTTATTCTGTGGAAACGAATTTTATATCGAATTTACTGACTGGTTTTATCTAGGATTTATCCTATAATATAGAAACCATAGACAATTCGCAATATATGACGATAAAATTTCACATATCACATCTTAGGAGATTCCCAATTATTATTGGCAGCTGAGCAGCTAGCCGGAACCAAACTTGTGTTTTTTTTTGTCTTGTTTTTCAAATAATAATAGCTTTGTGAGTACTAGGCGATATACCGCCATAGAGATTAAAAGAAAGTAAATATGTGCATAATATCTAATTATAAATGAGTTGTGTGAGAAATTGTGATTCGAGGGCCACCGATAGCGTGTCAATTTTTATTATTTGTCGTATACAAAAATCACGCATCTATTATCCAACTGAGAATTATACTTATTATAGTTATGGAATAATGATTGTATGTTTTGATAGAAGATGTTTTTTTTTTTTTTAATTATTTTTCGTAATATTTTCCATCGCAGCTTAATTAAAATAAACGTTATAACGATGCGATAATACGCAAGTGGCACAATTAAATGATAAGCGATGTAAAAGTTCGAAAGTTTTATTTCGTAAAATTAAGATGCACCGAACGCACAAAAAATCGTGTAAATAAAGTGAATTGTTCCTGCGACTTAATTAAATTTCATGTAAAACCGTGCCATAGATAATTTCATAATTAATTATCGTAATAGATACTCGCATGTTATATCGAAGTAAAGTCTCTTTTTTATTTTTTTCATTTGAAATCGCAAAGCTATGTGTAATTATGCATGTAATGCAATTTTATCTATTCACACATTTGAAAATATTTTTACCTCCTGAAACCGTCAACTGAAACTAAATATGTACTACTAAAATATACCTCGAGGTAAATATTATCGTTATATTAGTATTCGCTCGTTTAGCTTTGAAGACTGAAATTACCACCTGTATTTTTGTTTTGTTTTGTTTACATTTTGCCATCTCACTTTATCATAATCCTATCTGTAAAATATTTGTACAAAAAATAAAACTTTTGTTAATGTATTTTAAACTAATACGTATATGTACTTCGGCGTTCTCTCTTCATAATCATCAATCCTTTACTGAAATTGATTTAGCTGAAAACAGAGTTTTCAGAAATTTTAATAACTCGCTATAAAAATATATTCAAATCCTTTTATTCGTAATTTCACAATCAAACATGATCCAAAGTTACATGAATTTTGATTTACTTCCATTTATTAGATTGCATTCGGAATTTTCCAGTTGGATTATCTCTCTCGTCTTGAGCTGCCAATTCTTCGTCTAACAATAATTCAAAATTTCCCATAGCCTCTGGTGAAGGACACTTATTCCATCTTACGCTGTTGCGATAAAACAAATTAGAACAGAATAAACCCTCATTATTCATACATTTTAATGTTATGAGTTTCTAAAATCACTTACTCTGGTACACCGTCAGGTGGAACTACCACGGAGACTATATTGTCTATTAATTTGTACTTCAGAATTCGGTCATTCACGGTAGTCGAAGTCAAGGAAGGCGATGCGTTGACCTGAATTAAACGAAATGAATGCCAAAAATTGATAAACTTAGATCTAAATTTGTATCCCTTCCTGAAAGCAAGGAGTTCTTTGAACAACTGACCTCGATTAGCCATGGCTTGAGCTTATTATCGATGATAATATCGTAGCCGTAGCACTCGAAGCAGTGCCTATCGTTAGCCATAACTGGAGCGACCGCTTTTAACGAGTGTACAATGCACCAGGATATATTGGCAAATAATTTTTCTGTTACAGCCTTACCGCGTGTACTTTCTAAGTACAATCTCAGATTTTGTACGCTCATTTTTCCTCCGTGTAAACTGTTGTACTCATCCTGAGGAAATTTTCATCTTTGTGTTTTTAGATCTTAATAGATTCTTGATTGTCATGTCTCCTTGTTTTTTAAACTCACCCCATGCTTTTGAACCGATACGTTGGTGAGATGAACGTACATGTTATCTAATTCTTGAATACTGGTATCATATTTGACCGTACAAAACCGGCAAAATCCAAGCTTGAAAAGATAAGCTTTCAGAGGTCTAAATGACGTGATGAGGACGTATAAACGAAGATCGAATTTCTTTCCTCCAATCAATAAAGGATTGTCAATGTACCTGGTAATAAAGATGTGTAATTTAATAAGGAAGAACCCAATGAAAGTGGAAATTCCTATATTTCGTGATCTTGTTAGCACTAATCGTTCCTAATGATTGAAAATTGACTTTTTAATCAAGTTTTGTTCACCAAAATTAATAGAATATTGTTTTTGGCAACTAGGGATTTAATATCGACTTGGTAATTTTACAAAAGTGCTAACATGATCCAGGTCTACTATGTATTCAAAGTTATACCTAGATATAACGTATGATTCTTTAGTAAGATTTGGATTGAAGGGATTCCTGGCTTCGCGCGACCATTTTTTAAGCTTGCTCAATTTATTGATGAGAAATATTCCGGCGCCTTGTGATTTTCCACAGGGTTTCATGATCCAGGTGCTCTGCGGGGACTTTCGATATTCCTCGACAAACATGTTGTAATCTATGTGTAAAATATCAGATTCGGTATCTTTATTCTCCGCTTTTGTTTTTTCAAATTTGGAACTCACAATTTTCATTTCAGGACCAATTACCTGCTGGCAATACGAAAGTAACTGGTATAAAATCAAGATGAAGATATTTTCCTGGGCCATCTCCTCTTTCGGCCAATAAACTTCCTTCTCTCTCCAAATCCTTTCTGTATCTCTTTATGTTCTTGACTAATAAATCTTTTCTCGATAACTCGTAGTGGTTTGGAAAGTGGTTGATAGTCCTGAATAAGAGGATTAAAGAAAAATTAACATTCTATCCCACTTTATCCCATCTTTGTTTTATATCTGAAAATAATTCTTGAAGCATATTGAGTTCAAGCATCTTACAAATGAATTCCAATGAAATTATACTGGAAGACTGAGTCTTAATTAACCTTATTCATGTTGTCATTGAATGTCTTCAAGACTTACTGATTATCGCTCATTCTGTAGCCAGTTTCAACGCTGAATATATTTCTGCAAGATTGTGTGACGGCCCTGCAAAATATATTTATTGTTGTTTTTGCTATACATGTTGGAATATTCTTTTCGTCGAATCATTGTCATTTGATAAAAGTCAATGATTTTTATAATTCTTCAAATTTCTGTTATTCTCTTTACCAGTAAAAATTCCAGTCATCTTCAGGACCAACTTGAGTCCAGCCCCTTTTTTCAAAGTTATATACTATAACGGACTTGTCCATGTCCGTGCAAAAAGTCACCCTCATCTTATCAGTTCCGATTGTTGGCACTCTGCAAATAAGTATATAAGTAACTAATGACAATGAGTTATCTTGAAGCCTCATTGTATATAACAAATATTAGTATAAATATCATCCAGAAATTCACGGAAATTGACCTTTGTATGAATTATAATTGTTTATCAATTGTCAGATATAAAATTAAAATATAAAAATTAGGAAGTATGTGTTTGATATGGCGAAGGAAATTGAAAATAAAACATAGTTGTGTGAAATAAAATGAATATATTTCTGATAAAAATATAAAGCTACGTATAAATATTGTTTTCGGATAAATTTATATCGTTTTCACCTGCCATAGATGGTAGATAAATTATTTGTGCCAGGTCGTTTGTTGTCTGCATTTGCGTTCGCCATTGTTGCTATAGACGCGCGAGACGCGGTGTTTGATCAATTACATGATTATTACCACGATATCTAGATACGTACACACTGATCTGGGATAATAAGAGCTTCCGTTTAGTAAATATACATATGTATAGATAAATAAATAAATGAGTTACGAAAATGTTAACTCGTAAGCAATAAAAACTCGAAAATCATTCCACAATTAGCCATGTAAGGGAAAAAGTCAACAAAGTAAATAGTACGGACCACGTGCGTTTGACGTTTGTCATGACAGCACTGAAATCGTTATAATATGTTTCCATAAAACACTTACATTGTTGAATTATCTCGTAATTGTGACATATAATTAAAAACGTAACGTAAGTTCGTAATATATTACTTTTAAAATGATCGAAAAACAGAATGCGCGCGAAAATCAGACCGTCTGAATAGATTCGTCAAAACAATAAAGACCATAATAGGTTTGAAGTTGACAACAGGTCCATCTATCAAAACAAACTTTAGCCTCGTGTCCAAACGTCTCCGGTTATAGGATCCAATGTCCTAACGCGATGGGGTGAAAAAAAATACGTAAATAAAGAGATCAATCCGTCAACTGAAAACGGACTGGAAAAGTGATAGCTCGATACAAAAAAAAAATATAAAATAGAAGAATCGTGCGTACCTTAATTTACGAAATATTATAATAGTCCACAAATTTGATCCACGTGTTCAGAAATGTCTTTGTAAACCGTGTTCCGCAATGTTCATTTTTCCGGCCAATCAAAGGCTCTTGTTTCGAACCCTATGATAAACAAAGAAATTGGCGTATCAAGTGAAGAACGGAGAACATCCACAACAAACTGAAGAACCACGCGATCACCGGTTGATCCGAATCGATCGTAAAATCGTAAAAAGGGACGATAATCATCTCCGAGTCTGGTGAGTACTAAAAAACATACGTCGCACCATTTCCAACGCACAAAGCCTGAAATCAGACGGATTACATCGCATATAGCTTCTTCAATTACCTCAAATATCTAACGTAGCTATGTAGCCTGTAATCCCACGCACGTTGCGGTCATCGTTGTAAAATCGGACTGCATTCGCGATTCAGGAAAATAAATGCGAAGACGAAAACGTAGTATCATAAAATTCGTAGACTTTTAACTATTCGACTGTTAACAAAAATTCATATTTCGTTTCAATTATCTGATCATGTCATTATCGCATGTGTATGTGAACTCTGTCGGTTTCTGAATTTTGCTTAAAACTACTAATAAATAATATTTCACAACGATTTTTGTAATCGGCAGTGCCAATATGCCGCCATCAATAACCCTGGGAAGGTTCCTCGGGGCGAGTCACAGTCCAGAAGTCATAGCGCAATATGGGCGAGGACGAGGCATAGGTGCCTCGCCGTTAGTCATAGGGGAATGCCTATGCGGACGACCCCGTTCCCGCATCCTATGCCACGTCTGCGGTTACCATGGATGGGGAAGGCTCAGATACTGCTGCCCCAAACATCCGCAGGTTCATTGAAAAGTTTTATATCAGGGTTCAGACTCGGATGATGAGGTAGTGAAGATTAAATTTTATGATTATTTGACTGTTGCGGTGATTTCTTTATGTTTTTTCAGACTATCTTTCTGATAGACATGTCTGAGTGCCCAGGGTGCAGGGCTTATGCTTTCATGATGTCAGAGTTCTAAGCGGAACTGTTAGCTACCATCGTACCTAAACACATATCTAAAAAAAGATACTCATGATATATATTTTATTTTTCTACTACCACTAAAAAATACGCTGGACGCTTATTTTATTACTATTTACTTCTTTTGTTGAACTTAGTCTGTAAGAGCTTGGCCAGCTTAGTACTAATGATTAAATTTGTGAAATTATAATTAGGTATTTTATGTTATCGACACATCAAACACGGAAGGCAATTCAAAAATGTGAAACTGAAATTAACTGAAAATGATTAATAATTTGGGTCTAGGAGAATTTTTCATCTTCGAGTTAAATTTTCTTTTCATATTCTTGCGTTCTTGGTCTGAGAGAGATACTCTGTTAGCTTTTAGTTTGAAAGGCAGAAAAACAGTTGATGTGTCGTTAATTTAAATATTTAGCTATACTATAAGTTATACAAATAAACGATTACATGATAATTGATTACTTTTATTTATTATTCACCATTACTATTTACAGCGTATAAAATCTGACTAATTATATTGTAAACCAATTAGGTACACCCGGTCTCTCCTTGTTTCTATCGAGGTATTCTTTAAACGACGTCTTTATCTCTTCTAGAGCTTTTTCTCCCTCCTCTAATGCTTTCTTTTCCTTGTCTTTGGGGAATATATCAGGGAAAGTGAATTTCTGGTCTTTCGGCTGTGGAAATAGACAAAGAGTAAAACTTCTTGTATCTTGGAACTTGAAAGAATCAATAAAAATACTTAAAAAAATTGAAACTGACGAAGGAGATTTGTGTAATCGAAAGAAGCTAATTGCTGCTCTTTTTCTATTTATATTTACCAAAGTAACGTAGGCTATCTTGATATCCTCGTCTTTCATTACGTATCCCTGGTTCGGTTCCTTCCTAAATTCTCCCAAAGCGATTCTGGTTCTGACATGTACCACAGGGACGTTGTAAATCTTGGTCAAGTAATTAGCTATGTCGTGTTTGGTCATTTCCATTGAACAGTGAAATTGAACAACGGATTCGGGCTGGTTAACCTCTGGCTTTACCAACTTCAACCAAAAGTTGGGCAAGAATATCCGCAGCTGTGGATTCCCTCGTTGATAAATCGGATACCTAAAAATTGCCGGAAAGCGAATGGATATAAACATCGTGAAACAGAGAAAACGATATCCATATTATGCTGATATCTTCGGTTTTCATTAGTCTACTTACCATCTTGTTGACATTTTGCAATCCTAACAAATTCACAATATCAGTACCGCCGATTTCATCCACTTTAACCTTACTTTTAATAAATTTTCAACCAAAATTCCTGTATTTTATTGGTTATGGCAATCTTTCGTCTGCTTCTGTTTGCGGTAAAAATAGTTTCCAATATTTCCGTTAACCGGGTAACAAATAGCGCCATCTTACAAGGGATTCAAAAATTGTATCATCCTAGATGATCTGCAAGTTGCATCCATTAGGGCGCCCAGGTGTGTCCGTTTTTTTGAATAAAAGATTAAAAATACAAGGAAAGCATATCCGATGAACGCAAAATCGATATCAGCGATATAGACCAAGAGAATGGGAAGTATGACGGGCTCTGATTTTAAAAAATCGGAAACCGTTTGATGGTTTAAAATCGTCGATAAGTAATCTGTAATTTTTTTTCTCGAATTTTACAAATTTAAGGGCATCATGTCTTTCGTTCTGTTTTCATTCATCGTTGATATTGATTTCACATCGATGGAATGTGTTTTCGCTAAGAAACTGGGTTGGAAAAATGCCAAGTGGCAAAGTCGTGTTTCATTCCACATTCCACTCGATTGTTGTCGAAAATTCAAATTACCTGATCTGATTGGTGCTGCCACGACACGCGAAACGCGGGAAGTCCCATCTGTCAATATTTCTAAGAACTAACTAACGTCCCACGAAGCCTTATCAAACGTCAACCTACTACTCCTCTGACGTTTCCGTAAATTTCAACACGCCTAGCGATATAGGACAGTTTACCGAATCGTATCCTTACGCACACTACCACAATCAAACGAAACTGTTCAATTAATCGAGAGCGAAGATTCGTGATGACGATAACATGTGATGGCAGAGTGAATTCGCCTAGTTACACGGTATTTCGTATGTTATAAAGTATCGTCTGATCATTTTATACATCGTGATTATTATTGGACGCAAGGTATGTGTGTGTTTATTAATTATGCTTATCTACTTATGTATCAGCCAAGTTATTACACTGAGCAGATAAACACATATGTCTATATAAAAATACATCAATTAAATCAGTACTGATTAAGAATCTCAACATCCGGATATACATATACATGTTATCTAATTAGTTGGTGATCTTCAATCCTGTCGTACACATAATACATATCATAGTCAATCATCATGGACGCTAAGAAACAGATAGACGAGGCTGATCTCAAGGAATTGAAAGAACGTATGAGTCTCATCGTTAGCGCAGATCCTTCGCAATATCACAACGACTTTTCCTTGAAGAGATATCTGCTCGCTTTCAAGACGGTGGACGCTGCGTTTCAGGTGATTATATCTATTTTGAAAGAATTTACTTTGAAATTGAGAAAACTCTTGTTCCACTCATTTGCAAATCGTTTGGTTTTCTATCATATCTTGTCTTGTAACTTCAGGCAATCTTGAAAACCAATACTTGGAAAGTCAAGTATGGGGTAGCTGACCTGAACCCAGAATCACCAGCCGTTAAGAATAACTTGAATAAGGCGAGGGTCTTGAGACATCGAGATATGCACGGGAGACCAGTGGTTTACATACCTGCTAAAAACCACAATCCCAATGACCGAGACATCGACGAGTTGACCAAATTCATCGTTTATTGTCTGGTAAGTCTTCTCGTAAACAAGTTAAGGATCTTATCGAGGTTTGAAGATTACAAGGGCCTTAGCCTGATGCACGGAAGTAGCATTTACCACCTTTTGATTCTCTGACCTCGATATAACATTTACTATCTCGTAATTACTACTGAATGAAAGCAATGATTAGATTTTGTCGGCTGGTGTAAAGATGATAAAAGTAATTATGAATTGAAATGAACGAAATTTAACATACCCATAAAAAAAAAAACAGTCAATAGTCCTCGTTTTTAGTCTCTAAATTTTGTTTATGTCTAGCGTTAAATTTGTGACTGATAAAAATGTCTATAATTTTAATAGGAAGAGGCTTGCAAGAAGTGCTTCGAAGAGGTCATCGACAATTTGTGCATAGTCTTTGATCTCAAGGACTTTAGCATAAACTGTATGGATAATCAGCTGATAAAGAACTTAATCTGGCTGTTATCACGCCACTATCCGGAACGGCTTGGTGTCTGTTTGATAATCAACGCGCCAACGCTTTTCTCGACGTGCTGGGCTGTCATAAAAGGATGGTGAGTTCAGCGAGAGATCAAATTACGCTCCTTGATAATTAGCTCATCAAGTGTGTTTGTATTTTCTGGCAATTGTAACTCCGGATGCTGAATTTTCTGACTCATAAAGATTTATTTTTCCTTATCAGGTTGGACGAAAACACTTCAAACAAGGTGCTGTTCGTCAATTCGGATATTGAGCTGTGCTCGTATTTGATTCCTGACATTTTACCTTCAGATATCTAACGTGCAACAGGCTCAACTAATGTCACAAATAATGTAATATATGAATTGAACCGATGAGAAAAGCAGCAGTGGATTGGCCAAATACGTTCTCCGAGATGAATCAAACTATTTACCAGCCCTAAGGTGCAAAAATAATAATATTTATAATATATATATTCAAACAAGATTCCCTAAATATTTCCATATAAATACTGAAAGCAGATTTTATGCCAGTGTAATGACGTCTATTGGTACCTGAGATTAATCGTTTTATCACCCTCGGAGTATACATGACAATAGTTAAGCTACGGGTAGCTACATACTATAATTTTAACTTACGAACGGGGATAATTTATTTACAACTTTTCCAAGTCAAAAAACAATCTTGATTCAATACCAAAGTTGATTATTTGCATAAAACAATTTTTCAATACAGGTTTTTCTTTTACCGTGAGCTACATGCGCATAGTGCTTTGCGACTTTTAATTATTACATTCCGAAGAAAGCCTTGCCATATATAAGTATGTATAGGAAAAATAATCAGCTTCAGAAGCTAAAATATTTTGTTTGCTTTAAGATTTTTAAACGTATTGGTCAGTGATGAGAAATGACGAACTCTGAATCCTTATTTTTCTTCATATTTCTTCTAAAGCAAATGAATTTGAACAGGCAACTTCGGGTTGAGCTGATATTCAGTACATATCATGCGAGGCCGGCAAACTAATCATTAGCAAAATACATGTATAATTACAATTACAACAATATTGACATTTGATCAAATAATATTTATGTTAAAACGATGTTATAGCATGTAATACTTGAACGGTATCTATTCTACTAGATCCGTAGAGTTTTTTTTCCCATTTCTAGCATAAGAAATAAATAACGATCAAGACTCTCTACTCATCATCACTCGCGATAAAAAAAAATTGACAAATCTGTATATTTAATTTTTTGATTACATATTCACATGGATGGAAAAAAATATTGTTAAAATCAGCTCAGAAGAAAGTGGGATGAGTTGTGAGTCGCCGTTTGTTGTCGTACTTAACAATATGAAGATAATGTAAATGAGATTATTCGTTTTATTCGATTATTCGAACAAATGGAAAGTAAATAATTCATTTCCAAAATACAGATTACATGGTCAATAAATATAAATTTTTGAATATCACATTTTCCAATGTCACGTAGTCTTTTGTGATGTTTCTATTCTCCAGCTGTATCTTTATAGACACTTTTAATAATGTACAAGTTATTCCTATTTTTCGAGATAATATGATTATTTAGGAATATTCATAGAAGAATGATCACGCAAGTCAATAAGCGTT
The DNA here is from genome assembly GCA_963989295.1 of Ametastegia equiseti. Taxonomy (NCBI): domain Eukaryota; kingdom Metazoa; phylum Arthropoda; class Insecta; order Hymenoptera; family Tenthredinidae; genus Ametastegia; species Ametastegia equiseti. Next base: position 15,184,858 of record OZ022397.1, on the reverse strand, counting down.
TATAATACTGTACCAAACGGAACCAAAAAAAAAAAAAGAAAACGTAATTAACAACAGAACAACTATGATTAGTGAAGACTGGTTCTTAAGTGCAGAAAATTTCACATTGCCATAGAAATGATAACATGTTAGTATGTTACGCTACTATATCTTGCTGTATTAAATGACTTGAATAACTCATCAACAATCAAACATGTATTTTTCAATAAATTATTTTCAAGTGTCAATATCTACGATTTTTGGTACCTATAATATCAATATCTGTCGACCTATCGAGCGCTGTAGTTGAAGCGCAACAAAAAATTACTCAATAAATAGCGAGGGGGAAATAACTGAAGATTTGACTGACACATTATTCATTTTTGAGAAATATTTCAAATTATTCCATGTATTCCTAATTATTTTTTTAATTTCATATTCATCTTTTTATTTCAAGCCTTTTTTTTCACTTCACATTATATCATTTATTTCGACATGATTTCTTTTTCATTCCGAATTAATTTTTGTACTTCAAAGTAATTTTGACGAGATTATTTCACGGTAAATTCTCATTATTTAGGTTATTCCCTGGATTATTTCTCAATACTGCACGAGCTATTGACAAGCTATTTCAACAAGTTATTTCCCCCTCGTTTGCGACTTGCAGGTACTTTTTGTTTTCGATGGTGAAATAGCAACAGGCTTCCGAATCGCGGAATAATATATAGATTCGGAATCAGCAGCCGATTTACTTCAAGAATATCTATAGCATTATTGGATTCTCGACGAAAAAAATTTTCCGCCGAAAAAAAGAGAAGGGGTACCAGTGTCCTTTTTTTTTGAAAAATCTGAAATTTTCCGAAATATTCGGAGCATAGGAATGATACATATTTTTGAAAGCTGTGGAACCTACACTTTGAGATAGCGCAAGCCGATTTGGAATAAAAAAATTCCTTCTATTTTGAATCGTCGATTTACTTTTTATTTTTTTCCAAGTTTTTTTTTCTCCTATTTTCTATTGGTAAAATCGCAGGAGGCATCGGAATCGAGGAATGATAGTTATATTCGGAATCAGCGTGCGATTTCCTTCAAGAATATCGTCATGAATATTCGATTCTCGACAAAAAGTTTTTCCGCCCAAAAAAACGAGAAGGGGTACCACTGTCCTTTTTTTCAAAAATCTGAAATTTTCCGAAATATTCGGAACATAGGAATGATACATATTTTTGGAAGCTGTGGAACCTACACTTTGAGATAGTGCAAGCCGATTTGGAATAAAAAAATTCCTTCTATTTTAAATCGTCGATTTACTTTTTATTTTTTTCCAACTTTTTTTTTCTCCTATTTTCTATTGGTAAAATCGCAGGAGGCTTCGGAATCGAGGAATGATAGTTATATTCGGAATCAGCGTGCGATTTCCTTCAAGAATATCGTCATGAATATTCGATCCTCGACAAAAAGTTTTTCCGCCCAAAAAAACGAGAAGGGGTACCACTGTCCTTTTTTTCAAAAATCTGAAATTTTCCGAAATATTCGGAACATAGGAATGATACATATTTTTGGAAGCTGTGGAACCTACACTTTGAGATAGTGCAAGCCGATTTGGAATAAAAAAATTCCTTCCATTTTAAATCGTCGATTTACTTTTTATTTGTTTCCAACTTTTTTTTTCTCCTATTTTCTATTGGTAAAATCGCAGGAGGCATCGGAATCGAGGAATGATAGTTATATTCGGAATCAGCGTGCGATTTCCTTCAAGAATATCGTCATGAATATTCGATCCTCGACAAAAAGTTTTTCCGCCCAAAAAAACGAGAAGGGGTACCACTGTCCTTTTTTTCAAAAATCTGAAATTTTCCGAAATATTCGGAACATAGGAATGATACATATTTTTGGAAGCTGTGGAACCTACACTTTGAGATAGTGCAAGCCGATTTGGAATAAAAAAATTCCTTCTATTTTAAATCGTCGATTTACTTTTTATTTTTTTCCAACTTTTTTTTTCTCCTATTTTCTATTGGTAAAATCGCAGGAGGCTTCGGAATCGAGGAATGATAGTTATATTCGGAATCAGCGTGCGATTTCCTTCAAGAATATCGTCATGAATATTCGATCCTCGACAAAAAGTTTTTCCGCCCAAAAAAACGAGAAGGGGTACCACTGTCCTTTTTTTCAAAAATCTGAAATTTTCCGAAATATTCGGAACATAGGAATGATACATATTTTTGGAAGCTGTGGAACCTACACTTTGAGATAGCGCAAGCCGATTTGGAATAAAAAAATTCCTTCTATTTTAAATCGTCGATTTACTTTTTATTTTTTTCCAACTTTTTTTTTCTCCTATTTTCTATTGGTAAAATCGCAGGAGGCATCGGAATCGAGGAATGATAGTTATATTCGGAATCAGCGTGCGATTTCCTTCAAGAATATCGTCATGAATATTCGATTCTCGACAAAAAGTTTTTCCGCCCAAAAAAACGAGAAGGGGTACCACTGTCCTTTTTTTCAAAAATCTGAAATTTTCCGAAATATTCGGAACATAGGAATGATACATATTTTTGGGAGCTGTGGAACCTGCACTTTGAGATAGTGCAAGCCGATTTGGAATAAAAAAATTCCTTCCGTTTTAAATCGTCGATTTACTTTTTATTGTTTTCCAACTTTTTTTTTCTCCTATTTTCTATTGGTAAAATCGCAGGAGGCATCGGAATCGAGGAATGATAGTTATATTCGGAATCAGCGTGCGATTTCCTTCAAGAATATCGTCATGAATATTCGATCCTCGACAAAAAGTTTTTCCGCCCAAAAAAACGAGAAGGGGTACCACTGTCCTTTTTTTCAAAAATCTGAAATTTTCCGAAATATTCGGAACATAGGAATGATACATATTTTTGGAAGCTGTGGAACCTACACTTTGAGATAGTGCAAGCCGATTTGGAATAAAAAAATTCCTTCTATTTTAAATCGTCGATTTACTTTTTATTTTTTTCCAACTTTTTTTTTCTCCTATTTTCTATTGGTAAAATCGCAGGAGGCTTCGGAATCGAGGAATGATAGTTATATTCGGAATCAGCGTGCGATTTCCTTCAAGAATATCGTCATGAATATTCGATCCTCGACAAAAAGTTTTTCCGCCCAAAAAAACGAGAAGGGGTACCACTGTCCTTTTTTTCAAAAATCTGAAATTTTCCGAAATATTCGGAACATAGGAATGATACATATTTTTGGAAGCTGTGGAACCTACACTTTGAGATAGTGCAAGCCGATTTGGAATAAAAAAATTCCTTCTATTTTAAATCGTCGATTTACTTTTTATTTTTTTCCAACTTTTTTTTTCTCCTATTTTCTATTGGTAAAATCGCAGGAGGCTTCGGAATCGAGGAATGATAGTTATATTCGGAATCAGCGTGCGATTTCCTTCACGAATATCGTCATGAATATTCGATCCTCGACAAAAAGTTTTTCCGCCCAAAAAAACGAGAAGGGGTACCACTGTCCTTTTTTTCAAAAATCTGAAATTTTCCGAAATATTTGGAACACAGGAATGATACATATTTTTGGAAGCTGTGGAACCTACACTTTGAGATAGTGCAAGCCGATTTGGAATAAAAAAATTCCTTCCATTTTAAATCGTCGATTTACTTTTTATTTGTTTCCAACTTTTTTTTTCTCCTATTTTCTATTGGTAAAATCGCAGGAGGCATCGGAATCGAGGAATGATAGTTATATTCGGAATCAGCGTGCGATTTCCTTCAAGAATATCGTCATGAATATTCGATTCTCGACAAAAAGTTTTTCCGCCCAAAAAAACGAGAAGGGGTACCACTGTCCTTTTTTTCAAAAATCTGAAATTTTCCGAAATATTCGGAACATAGGAATGATACATATTTTTGGAAGCTGTGGAACCTGCACTTTGAGATAGTGCAAGCCGATTTGGAATAAAAAAATTCCTTCCGTTTTAAATCGTCGATTTACTTTTTATTGTTTTCCAACTTTTTTTTTCTCCTATTTTCTATTGGTAAAATCGCAGGAGGCATCGGAATCGAGGAATGATAGTTATATTCGGAATCAGCGTGCGATTTCCTTCAAGAATATCGTCATGAATATTCGATCCTCGACAAAAAGTTTTTCCGCCCAAAAAAACGAGAAGGGGTACCACTGTCCTTTTTTTCAAAAATCTGAAATTTTCCGAAATATTCGGAACATAGGAATGATACATATTTTTGGAAGCTGTGGAACCTACACTTTGAGATAGTGCAAGCCGATTTGGAATAAAAAAATTCCTTCTATTTTAAATCGTCGATTTACTTTTTATTTTTTTCCAACTTTTTTTTTCTCCTATTTTCTATTGGTAAAATCGCAGGAGGCTTCGGAATCGAGGAATGATAGTTATATTCGGAATCAGCGTGCGATTTCCTTCAAGAATATCGTCATGAATATTCGATCCTCGACAAAAAGTTTTTCCGCCCAAAAAAACGAGAAGGGGTACCACTGTCCTTTTTTTCAAAAATCTGAAATTTTCCGAAATATTCGGAACACAGGAATGATACATATTTTTGGAAGCTGTGGAACCTACACTTTGAGATAGTGCAAGCCGATTTGGAATAAAAAAATTCCTTCCATTTTAAATCGTCGATTTACTTTTTATTTGTTTCCAACTTTATTTTTCTCCTATTTTCTATTGGTAAAATCGCAGGAGGCATCGGAATCGAGGAATGATAGTTATATTCGGAATCAGCGTGCGATTTCCTTCAAGAATATCGTCATGAATATTCGATCCTCGACAAAAAGTTTTTCCGCCCAAAAAAACGAGAAGGGGTACCACTGTCCTTTTTTTCAAAAATCTGAAATTTTCCGAAATATTCGGAACATAGGAATGATACATATTTTTGGAAGCTGTGGAACCTACACTTTGAGATAGTGCAAGCCGATTTGGAATAAAAAAATTCCTTCTATTTTAAATCGTCGATTTACTTTTTATTTTTTTCCAAGTTTTTTTTTCTCCTATTTTCTATTGGTAAAATCGCAGGAGGCATCGGAATCGAGGAATGATAGTTATATTCGGAATCAGCGTGCGATTTCCTTCAAGAATATCGTCATGAATATTCGATTCTCGACAAAAAGTTTTTCCGCCCAAAAAAACGAGAAGGGGTACCACTGTCCTTTTTTTCAAAAATCTGAAATTTTCCGAAATATTCGGAACATAGGAATGATACATATTTTCGGAAGCTGTGCAACCTACACTTTGAGATAGTGCAAGCCGATTTGGAATAAAAAAATTCCTTTCATTTCAAATCGTCGATTTACTTTTTATTTTTTTCCAACTTTTTTTTTCTCCTATTTTCTATTGGTAAAATCGCAGGAGGCTTCGGAATCGAGGAATGATAGTTATATTCGGAATCAGCGTGCGATTTTCTTCAAGAATATCGTCATGAATATTCGATTCTCGACAAAAAGTTTTTCCGCCCAAAAAAACGAGAAGGGGTACCACTGTCCTTTTTTTCAAAAATCTGAAATTTTCCGAAATATTCGGAACATAGGAATGATACATATTTTCGGAAGCTGTGGAACCTACACTTTGAGATAGTGCAAGCCGATTTGGAATAAAAAAATTCCTTTCATCTCAAATCGTCGATTTACTTTTTATTTTTTTCCAACTTTTTTTTTCTCCTATTTTCTATTGGTAAAATCGCAGGAGGCTTCGGAATCGAGGAATGATAGTTATATTCGGAATCAGCGTGCGATTTCCTTCAAGAATATCGTCATGAATATTCGATTCTCGACAAAAAGTTTTTCCGCCCAAAAAAACGAGAAGGGGTACCACTGTCCTTTTTTTCAAAAATCTGAAATTTTCCGAAATATTCGGAACATAGGAATGATACATATTTTTGGAAGCTGTGGAACCTACACTTTGAGATAGTGCAAGCCGATTTGGAATAAAAAAATTCCTTCCATTTTAAATCGTCGATTTACTTTTTATTTTTTTCCAACTTTTTTTTTCTCCTATTTTCTAATGGTAAAATCGCAGGAGGCTTCGGAATCGAGGAATGATAGTTATATTCGGAATCAGCGTGCGATTTCCTTCAAGAATATCGTCATGAATATTCGATTCTCGACAAAAAGTTTTTCCGCCCAAAAAAACGAGAAGGGGTACCACTGTCCTTTTTTTCAAAAATCTGAAATTTTCCGAAATATTCGGAACATAGGAATGATACATATTTTCGGAAGCTGTGGAACCTACACTTTGAGATAGTGCAAGCCGATTTGGAATAAAAAAATTCCTTTCATCTCAAATCGTCGATTTACTTTTTATTTTTTTCCAACTTTTTTTTTCTCCTATTTTCTATTGGTAAAATCGCAGGAGGCTTCGGAATCGAGGAATGATAGTTATATTCGGAATCAGCGTGCGATTTCCTTCAAGAATATCGTCATGAATATTCGATTCTCGACAAAAAGTTTTTCCGCCCAAAAAAACGAGAAGGGGTACCACTGTCCTTTTTTTCAAAAATCTGAAATTTTCCGAAATATTCGGAACATAGGAATGATACATATTTTTGGAAGCTGTGGAACCTACACTTTGAGATAGTGCAAGCCGATTTGGAATAAAAAAATTCCTTCCATTTTAAATCGTCGATTTACTTTTTATTTTTTTCCAACTTTTTTTTTCTCCTATTTTCTAATGGTAAAATCGCAGGAGGCTTCGGAATCGAGGAATGATAGTTATATTCGGAATCAGCGTGCGATTTCCTTCAAGAATATCGTCATGAATATTCGATTCTCGACAAAAAGTTTTTCCGCCCAAAAAAACGAGAAGGGGTACCACTGTCCTTTTTTTCAAAAATCTGAAATTTTCCGAAATATTCGGAACATAGGAATGATACATATTTTCGGAAGCTGTGGAACCTACACTTTGAGATAGTGCAAGCCGATTTGGAATAAAAAAATTCCTTTCATTTCAAATCGTCGATTTACTTTTTATTTTTTTCCAACTTTTTTTTTCTCCTATTTTCTATTGGTAAAATCGCAGGAGGCTTCGGAATCGAGGAATGATAGTTATATTCGGAATCAGCGTGCGATTTTCTTCAAGAATATCGTCATGAATATTCGATTCTCGACAAAAAGTTTTTCCGCCCAAAAAAACGAGAAGGGGTACCACTGTCCTTTTTTTCAAAAATCTGAAATTTTCCGAAATATTCGGAACATAGGAATGATACATATTTTTGGAAGCTGTGGAACCTACACTTTGAGATAGTGCAAGCCGATTTGGAATAAAAAAATTCCTTCCATTTTAAATCGTCGATTTACTTTTTATTTTTTTCCAACTTTTTTTTTCTCCTATTTTCTATTGGTAAAATCGCAGGAGGCTTCGGAATCGAGGAATGATAGTTATATTCGGAATCAGCGTGCGATTTTCTTCAAGAATATCGTCATGAATATTCGATTCTCCACAAAAAGTTTTTCCGCCCAAAAAAACGAGAAGGGGTACCACTGTCCTTTTTTTCAAAAATCTGAAATTTTCCGAAATATTCGGAACATAGGAATGATACATATTTTTGGAAGCTGTGGAACCTACACTTTGAGATAGTGCAAGCCGATTTGGAATAAAAAAATTCCTTCCATTTTAAATCGTCGATTTACTTTTTATTGTTTTCCAACTTTTTTTTTCTCCTCTTTTCTATTGGTAAAATCGCAGGAGGCTTCGGAATCGAGGAATGATAGTTATATTCGGAATCAGCGTGCGATTTTCTTCAAGAATATCGTCATGAATATTCGATTCTCGACAAAAAGTTTTTCCGCCCAAAAAAACGAGAAGGGGTACCACTGTCCTTTTTTTCAAAAATCTGAAATTTTCCGAAATATTCGGAACATAGGAATGATACATATTTTTGGAAGCTGTGGAACCTACACTTTGAGATAGTGCAAGCCGATTTGGAATAAAAAAATTCCTTCCATTTTAAATCGTCGATTTACTTTTTATTTTTTTCCAACTTTTTTTTTCTCCTATTTTCTATTGGTAAAATCGCAGGAGGCTTCGGAATCGAGGAATGATAGTTATATTCGGAATCAGCGTGCGATTTTCTTCAAGAATATCGTCATGAATATTCGATTCTCCACAAAAAGTTTTTCCGCCCAAAAAAACGAGAAGGGGTACCACTGTCCTTTTTTTCAAAAATCTGAAATTTTCCGAAATATTCGGAACATAGGAATGATACATATTTTTGGAAGCTGTGGAACCTACACTTTGAGATAGTGCAAGCCGATTTGGAATAAAAAAATTCCTTCCATTTTAAATCGTCGATTTACTTTTTATTGTTTTCCAACTTTTTTTTTCTCCTCTTTTCTATTGGTAAAATCGCAGGAGGCTTCGGAATCGAGGAATGATAGTTACATTCGGAATCAGCGTGCGATTTCCTTCAAGAATATCGTCATGAATATTCGATTCTCGACAACAAATATTTTTGGCCAAAAAACAGAGGAGTACTACTGTCTGTTTTTTCAAAAATCTGGTGTTTTTCGAAATCGTCGGAATTGAGGGATGACACATAGTTGTGACATCTGCGGAACATACGCTCTCAGAATCCTCAATTGGACTTGCAAATCAAAGAGAAAAAAAATCACTTTGTCATGTGCATAACAAGAAATCAGAATTAAAAAAAGCGACAACAATTCAAACAATAGGAGTGTATCGAATTTATCTTGAAACGAAATTGTTACTTGATCAAAGCGTTCGTCTAACAAATCTGATCGTATAATATAAATCAACCAACGGTTTGTACTCTAATCTGTGTATCATACTCGTCGACGGCAGTAACCTCAAGATCGAGATATAAACCACTTGTCATTCCCTGTAATCCAAGGTAACTAAAATCAAGGGTTTTTCTATCGTTTGATTGAAAAAATACGAGCCGCTATTCGGCTCACGCCTGTTGGAAAAAAAACCCTTCGCAATTTTCTGACGAACGATTGATATAAACCTATAACTAGTACGCGGAATGAAGATTTAGAAAAGTGATTGAAAAAAGTTCGAATTAACTTGAAAATCTTCTAGCTGACTTAGCGATTCTTTTCAGTTGGGAATTCTCCAAAGTCACGAAAGATTTCCGTGAAATACAGATGATGGCATTCCTTGAAGCTGCAGCAGTTTCTTTGACGATGATGCTGATTCCGTTTTTTACGGATTTGATAAACGCGGAGATTTACAATAACTGCGACTTGTGTCACGCTTTGACTTCGCGAGGTCTTACAGGTGAACAAGCAGCCAGGTGGGTTTGCATGGCGTCTTTCGAATCAGGTCTCGATTCCAACATGATTATTGACAATCCTGACGGATCTCAAGGTCACGGCCTCTGGCAGTTAAGTGACAGATTTTGGGTCGGTCGAAACCGTCCCGGAGGTGGATGTAGACTTTCAGCATCTGAGGTACGCGGTGACAGGTTGGACAGCGCTTTTAAGTGTGTCAAAATGATTTTGAGCCTAAGTCGGAAGCCGGACACCGATGGATGGATGGCTTGGCCCGGTTACGCAAAGAAAAAACAATGCCACGGCGACGTGAGACACTACGTTAAGGAATGTTTTCCCTTTCGACATATACATGCGAACACACAGATTGGACAGTTGCACTGACTGCAGGCCCCGAGAAATGGAAAGGGCTCTTATGAATAATAAAATTTCATTATGAATACAAGAACTTGTTTTTTATTTCAATCATTTAGAGACTTTTTCAAAATAATCCACGACTAGTACCGCTAAGTTGCATATTCTTAAGAGAAAAAAAAAAACAATCGAAACATTTATGCAATAGATTTTTTTTCGTCTGACGATAACCGATCGAGAAAGAACCATATAACCATCGCAACGATTATGGTGCCAATCAGTAAATCATGTACGCGGGGATGATTTAGCAAATGGTGGTCATTGGGCCGTTTAATCGCAACCAGGTAATTGCAGCTGGGGTGACACCGGAACTTACATTGCTGAATGTATCCCATCTGCTCATTAAATTGATGACAATTTCCGTGTGTATTGCGTACGAATAATCGAGAAGTACTTCTGAACCTTATTATTCATGTCTTATAATGTACTTGATCCTGCATCTATACAATATTTCTCTATTGTATCAAGAACAAATTGAATCAGTGGATGATATAGGTTTTGCAATAATCAGGCATAGTTGTTGTTTTTCAAGCTTTCTGCAGCTATTAATCGTACAATGAAAGAAACATTTGAACTACCCAAATGGCATCCTTGACTATTCTTATGTCGGCTTTACGAAGTACTTTTGCGGGTACAGTACAGGCAATAAGTTTGGAATTTCTGGCGCTGACGGTTTGTACTGCTTAGCTGCAGAATACTAATCAGAAAAGCAGTACTTTGACATCATTTTGATAATGATTGCGCAGATGATTGAAAATCTATATTTCCATTGGACGAGGAATTTATATGAATGACATATCTCTGATACTTAAACTTTCTAATTTCTCGTCCTAATAATTCCCAATTTATTCCAATTCTCGACTCAACCCGATTAGGAAACACGCAAGCGAAGAATTGAAAAAAATGGCAAGAAAAAGACTGACATTAATTTATTGGAACAAATTCGTTAACTGTATCGAAACGCTCGTCGATCCAACAACTTTTATCGCATACTATAAAAACGACGGTTCACGGTTTCAACTTCGCATGCCCGTCGACGGTTGGAACGTTAAGGAAAAGGCATAAACCTGCAGCTGTCACCCTCTATAATTATAATCCGAGGTACCTCTCATCGAGATATTTCTCATCGTTCACACGAATTTGAAATCTTTTTGAAACTTTTTAACGAACAAGTTTGGAATGAAGAGCTTATACATATAGAGGAGTGAATAAAAAAAGTCGGAATCAACTTGAGGGTATTCTATATAGCTAAGTGATCAAATATTTTCAGTTCAATATTTCCCCGCAGGTTCATCGGGATAAAAGTAAACCGGGAAAAAAAAAATCCGTCCTGAAGAAAATATGGCGTTGGTCAGGGCTGTACTTCCTTTGATGGCGATGATGATACTTCTAGTTCTTTTGACAAACGCAAAAAAATACGAAAAATGTCAATTAGCTGGAGAATTACTGGCGCGACGTATCCGAGGACGTGACATACCGCGATTGGTTTGCATCGCATTTTACGAATCGGGCCTAGATTCTAACACAATTGGTTACCATAAGGACAACGAATCCCAAGATCACGGCCTCTGGCAAATAAGCGATATAATGTTTATCGGTAGAGAGAAACCGGGAGGACTATGCGGATATTCAGCAGCCCAAGTACGTGGCGATAATTTGGACAATGCTCTCGATTGCGTACAATTAGTTTTGCGAAAAACTCAGGATTGGGAATACGATAAATGGTTGGCTTGGCCCAGTTATGCTGTACAAGGGCGATGCAAGGGTGACATGAGCTCCTTTCTTGGTACTTGTTTCTTAACCTGATCGACGGCTCTGGGATCTTGTTCTCTGTATTTATGTAAAATAATGCAAAATAAAGATTACTTTTACTCTTTTCGAAAAAAGATTAACCATTTTCTCATCATTTTTATTGTGTTCACGATACGTAGGTTTGTGTATATTTGCTTATTGCGCTATACCCTTTTGGTATATATATCATCTTATAGTATTTCGAGAGCTCAAGAAATGCGATGGAACATGAAAACCGATGAGATATACCTAGATGTATGGCAGAAAGAACATACGTACTCCCAACAAACATAATTCCAGTTGAAATTTGACTCGAAAGTATTGAAAATTGAAAAAGACATGATTTTTTAGTGAAAAGCGGCATTTTTTGACAAATTACGATTTCGCAAAAACGCCGTACATATTTCGACGATTCTAGAATTTTTATAGGGTGAAACCTCGTCAAGAAACCGTCGTGTATTTTAATTTCCTGCGACTGCTTTACCATTTTTTCCGCATTCATTTCCCTTTTTCTGAAATAAACTTCCAACTTTGACATTTTTTTGCGGAACAACTTGGTGGAGCTAAGCTAGTTGGATTTAGCATGAAATTCTGCGATGAGGCTAATTTTTGGATCTTCGATAAACCGAGAATTACAGAAATTAGAACCCAAAAACCATCGGCTGATCCTGCCAACGGACTATCTGTTGCATTTGCTTCTAGTCTTCATCAAACTCCGTAATCCTGTTGATAAAACAGGATAGACTCGTCTTGGGTAATTGAGCTAGACAGTTTCTGTCGAACCATTTGAATAAGAACTAAAGATGTATGATAAATGAATGAACCAATAATTAGAACGTCGATCGCATTCAAAGTATAATTGATACCTTTTATTATTTACCTGGTATATACTGCGTTCTCGATACACCATATTATACGCGTACATACGAATACTGGAATTCCAGCAGATATAATAAAATTATTAGGTAATTATAATACGTGTATACCTACTCAACGTACATAGAACGATCGGAAATTACACAGATCTATACCATAGTATACACCTACACCTATTTATAAGAACTTAAGTATTGCATTTTGGGGGTAAATCTGCTGTATCAGACTTGAATATTGTATATACACTGTTAATATTATTATTACGATATGAGATTCGTGGAATTCAATATAGCGTGATGAAAAGTAAATATTTTGCCATTTTCTTCTCGCGGTTTTTTTTTTGTTTTTGTTTTTTCGTCTTTTTTCGTTCGTCGTATGATATAATAATAATACAACATAGATGTTTGCAAGAATGAAATTTATGCTAATACTATCAATTAGTTTATTACATAGAAGCAGCCTATTACAATTTCATTTACTTATCTCCATTTAATTATAATATCATTATTACTATTATTATTATTATTATTTTCTCTTTTTGTTTCATATTTCTTACAATAGTATGTAATTTTATTGAGAATATATATATAGATATAGGAATAGTAAATATGATAGTAATCTTAAATGACGCTATGACATATCAATATATAATATATGGTGTTCGAGTTTACTCGTTACATACTTCTGACTTAAGTATGGCCTGTTCTTAATCAATGAATTCATACGAAAACTGATACAATATCATATTGTAATGTTCTTATTTTCTATTATGTTATAAAGCATATTGTATGTCTGTATAATGTATATATATATTTGTATTATTCGGTATAAATGCTTACGTACAGCTAATAATTGCATTATATTCGGCATATTTGGCAATTATATAAAATTACTGTGGTTCTTATTTTTTTTTTTTTTCATCTAATCCTTCTTCCGATTTTCTTATTTATTTTTTACTTCTCTTATTCTTAGTTTGATCATCATACAACGATACACTTACTACATAGGGTCTGCGAGAGTATCTTTGCCAATTGAGGGATCTAATGATAAATATTATTTATAAGTCCAATATTATATTCCACCTCGAGTCAGTTTTCTATATATTTTTTTCAATATATTTGATAATTTATTTTTTCTTTCAAAGGAACCATAGATGAGAAAGTATTGTTTGTTTCTTTTTGTCTTATTTTTATACAATATAATATAATATAACAATACACCGAAAAACATTTTGTACATTTTCGAAAAATAAATCCAATTCTATTCAATACAGTTCAATTCTAATAATCTACTCATGCTAATAAGCAACTTCAAACATTTTTTTCTTGCGTTGTTTCATCTTTTTTATTTTCAACCGACTCACGTATTTCACTAGATGAGATGAAATCTAATAAAAAAAAAAATATATTTCACTAAATTAGATCTACAAACCCCTCATGTCATACATTTATACATGTAACGCATGCATTTGGACCAATTTGCAGAGGCGTGGAGAAAGGTTTGCGAAGAAATACTATCATATTGTTATAGAATTATTATTAACAAATGAATGGTTTTTGTCAAATTTTTTTTTTCATCTGATTTCTTTAATCGTTAAGTTCAGGTCCAAGGTTGATAGATTTTCTATAAAAAATTCACTAATAAATTCAACATATGATATTTATAATCACACGAAATTCATTTACGTTCGCCATTTATTGTTGGATGTTATAATAAAAAAAAAAAAACCATGTAATGTGTATTATACTATAATAATATATCTAGACTTTATTTTATCACATAAAATGAACATGGCAGTTCGTATAGTTGTTTATCATGATAAAAATTATTTCAAATCGCAATTTTTCTGTACACAAAATTTATTTCATAACATGCATACATACCATTGACGTCTTTCAAATAAGAATAATCATCATTATTTTTACGGGTTTATGAAAAACATGTGGGTCTCGTGTAATTCTCAATAGTAGGTCTTTTGCATCCTCTATCAGTTATCAGGCTACATTCATATTTCATTTATTCAGTATTCTATTCATTCATTTACTTTAAAAAATTCCTCTAATCTTATATTCTTACATATTCAATCTAAGACGTATTTAATATAGGTATATCACTTCTACACAAAGTGCGTTAAAATCATTGAAATTTCATTCATAATATTACATATCTCAATTCGCAATAATAATGATCATCAAACGAAAGTTATAATTCTTCTTCATTTTATTCTCACAGGTTGTTATAATCGACGAAAATTATGGAATTTTTCAATCAATTCGAGTTTTACAATTATCATAACATTATAAATCGATGCGAATAATAATACAATGCATTGTTATAGCCATCAGTAAAATTTCGCCTCCTAAAACACGTTGGCACAATATCTTTTTTTGTCACGTTAGTGTTCAATTCATATCCGTAATAACGATATAACAAATATAGTAGCTAATGATAATAATCGCATATTCCAACATAATTCATCAAATCGCATATAAATAGAAGAAATAATCCTGTATACATATATTATAACGACTTGTAGAGATCACTTCTATTTATGTATCAAGTCTATCAGACAAGAAATAATTACCTGGTATTTAACGAGAAACATATACGTACTCATATAATCGTCTAACATTTTTGTATTTTTCCTATTCATTCAATTTTTCTTTTTTTTTCTAATTTATTTATTTATTTTTCTTCATCTCAAAATATATCTGGTGCGGATAGTAACAATTTATCAATTTAATAGATACTAAAAAGTATAATATCAAATGCATTTTTGATTGATTCATATACATATATCATCAACGATAACAGAACATTATCATAAAAATTTACATTGGCACCGAATATATTCATTTATAATAACGTATTTTATTATATAGACTGTTGCATATTCAAATACGGTATTTAAGCTTGAATAATTAATACCTAACAACATAATTACATCGATCGATTGTTCCCGATATTGATTCACTCCAATTTCTAAATATGAAAAGAAAAACAAAAACAAAAAAAATAAGAGAAGAGAATGAAGAAAAATAATAATGAGGATTATAATCAAATAGAAGAATGATACGCTTATATTTAATAATTATTAGCATTCAATCGAGAGATTCCGTCTATCAAGTTCAGAAAACCGATACATAATATTACTTATATACACAACTACATACGGTATTAACTTTACCAATACATATTACGCAGTCAAACGACGCTTTAAAAAATGTCATACTATATAATCACAATAATACAAAGGACACGACGAGAAAAGCTTCGGTCTGCGCTAGGTATACAATAATAAAAATAATCTGAGAATAAAATAGGCGTTTTTTAATTCAAATCAATATCATCGGCTGGTCCCTTTAATATAAAGAGTTCATTCGTTCGCATGTATACGTCTATAATATGTAATGTAATTATTTAATAATCTTGGAAAGGGACAGCTACCGAAAACAAAAAGCGAGTTGATGTTAATTCGACTCGTTACAAGCAGAAAATTTCTAGTAAATAAATACACACTCATTTCTGTTTACGGAAGACGTGCGCGGTAAAACCTGTGCATAGATATAATCCACAATATATAGGCAATCAATAAAAATACATAATAACGAACAACAAATATCAGAACTAAAACGTTCTGCGATTACCAATAGATTAACTTCACCTGAATATCATTTACGACATAAAGTAGGTATTATTATCGTATAAAATGAGATTCTATACGATACGTATCAAGAAAAAAAAAAAAAAACGAAAAGAAGAGGATCAGAAAAGAGATAAAAAATATACGGGGCATATACATATTACTACGCCACAAATCATATACCTATCGCTTCTTCCAACTTTTCCATACAAGCTAAAGTGGTTGTTTTTTTTTTATTTTTATTTTTATTTTTTTCATTTTTTTTCTCATTATTATTATTATTCTCTTCTATTGTTGTTAGAAATGTACGCTTCAGAGATCATACAGTTTTACACTACTGCATGCTCATACCTAGATGTATAAACTGATGATAATTATTATTATTATTATATTATAATGTATATAATAACTCGAACAACAATATACGTTTTGTTTATTGTAATTCCATATACACGAGTAACAAATGTAGGTACTCGTTTTAAACTCACGATCGGATATCAGATATGCAAGGGATGGGGTAGAAGGTGGGGGGGGGGGGGGGGGGGGGAAGTATAGGGATACCGTGGAGCAGACATTGTTAATTATACATTGTTCGCTCCTATTAAATTAGTAACGACTAGCTTACGCTGTAAAGGACTTGCTTATATTGTCTTCACAGGGTCCGTGTTATGAATTTTTATTGAATTATTCTTTCCCCTTTTTTTTTTCTTCCTATTTCTTTCTTTCGTTCTTTCTTTTTTTTTTTTTTTAATTCCTTTTTCTTCAATACACTATTATAATATCCTAGGGTATGTATATAAATGTTTGGTATGGTAATTATAATAATGTATGCGTAATCTTTATAAGTTTAAGGATTTAGGTCGTACACCTGGAGCTGTTGCTTAGTAAGGCCAATATCTAAATTTATTGTTTAGACCTATTATTGCACATAGTTATTATAATATCCGAAGAGCAAAAAAAAAAAAAAACAAAAAAAACCATATTATACACTAATGCATAAACTTTCGCACTCCGTCGTGTCACGAGGAACAATTATTATTTATTATCGAGCCGTTACTCTCGGGGCTCAGGGGGATCAGTTATTATTATCAGTCATTTTGGAATAAAAAATACTCATTCTCCTCAAACTTTACCACAATTTCTATAATCAATGCTTTGTATTATCTGAATCTGTAATTTACTAAATATTCTTTGAATTTAAATGAAAATTGAGTCTGGCTATTTCCTCAGCAGACAACATTCCAAATTACGTTATCACCCAGAGAGTATAAGCAATAGGATAATAGGTTGAAACAATATAATATATTTAAATGCTCATTTGCCACGAGTTGCTCGTATGGCTTTACATATTTCGATCCACGGATGACCGTAGGAACTGCATATGTCGCATACGTCGGATGAGCTAGAAGATGGCTGACTAGCCAGATGACCAGGTGTGCTGGGTGAGGATGAGCCACCTCTTTTTAATTTTGGAGAAGAAGAAGATAAAGGAACTGGTACTGTGGACCCAACTGAAGAAGGTAGAGATGCTGGTCCTCGTATTTTATGTGAGGCGGGCAGCGTTGCGGAATTGTATGAAGTATTTGACGAAGGCAATATGGATGGGGAACGGCCAAGCGATGGTGATTTTTGGGCCAATATAGATTGGTTAGAGGGTGAGGATAGGCGCATACACCGCAAAAGGTTGAGTCAATCATTGAGCAATCCTTGAGAAACGTTGATCAGCTGTTCCTTAAGAAGACGGAAAGAAGGTCGATCGTCTGGACAATGAGACCAGCACTTTCTCATTACCTGTAAACAAATTTAGCTTTATGTATTAGGATTTTCTAGGTATTTTATTTATTAGAAAAAATTGGCAATTGATCTTACGTCGTAAACTTCCTTGAAGCATCCCTTGGGCTTTTCTAATACATCGCCACGCTGGACACGCTCAACAACATCGTTGTTCTTCAAATTGCCATAGGGCATTTCGCCGCAGGTGAATACTTCCCACATAAGAACTCCGTACGCCCATACATCAGACTTTGAACTGAAGCGTGTGTAATTCAAAACTTCAGGTGGTGCCCATTTTATTGGGAATTTCGTGCCTCCGCTGCTTGTGTATTGATCGTCTAACACGTACCTGAGGATGCGATAAAGATCAATGATAGATAACTCATTGGCTGTAGCCAAAAAAGAAGAATAAAAAACAAAAAATAGAGTAGATTCCTGTCTGTTAAAAAAATATACATAGTTTAATTACCTAGCTAAGCCAAAATCGGCAACTTTTACAACGTGTTCAGATCCAACGAGACAATTACGAGCTGCGAGATCCCTGTGGATATAATTATGCCTTTCTAGATACGCCATTCCTTTGCATACCTGAAGTCAGAATACCAGTCTCAGTTAAGTAACGAAATTTCTTAATATTATAAACACATTGCAAGTTATCGCAACTCTTCACCTGTATGCACATGTCCAATAGCAAGCCAACGTTATCTCTCAAAGAGGTTTTATTCTGGCCTAGGTAGTGTAGGAGGGATCCGTGCCGCATATATTCCGTGACTATGTATATCGGTCTGTGTTTACTGCATACCCCGTACAATTGTACCAAATTTTGGTGTTGTAGTTTACTGAAAACAAAAAGATAATAGATCACAGAATAGAAAATTAAAATAAATATAATATAAAGTTGTATAATTATAAATCTCAAAACTTACGTCATGACTTTAGCTTCCTCGATAAAATCGTCTTCGGACATTGAATTTTCCCTCATCATTTTTACAGCGACGTCTATTGAACCTCGCCATTTGCCTCTTTGGACTACACCGAACTGCCCGGATCCCAATTTTTCAAAAAGCTGTAATTCGGTGTGTTCGATTTCCCATTTATCTGTAATAGTAATGAAATTATTGCAGAGATATTTGATTTTAATCGATCAGTAGTAAAGTTTATGTGTTTGAATTGAGGAATCGTTTACTGACCATGACTGAGACCAGCTGTTGGTGGAACGGGACGATCGCAAGGACTAGTTTTAAGTCTACTAGCAAGTCCCCCGCTGTTATGCCTGTGATAATTGACGAGGTCCGGTATGGAGTTGCAGCAGTGTTTTTCAGAAAGGTAAAATTCACCTCTAGAATTTTGTTTTATGTGATAATGCTTGACGTGGGCATGAGTGCTGTAAAAAGATAAAAGTTCAAGTAATATACTCTTTTTTTTTCTTCTTCTCTAAATTGCACAGGCATTAAATTTATTTTGATTAAAAATCAAACCATCTTACACTTTTGTGTATAAAGACAATGTGTATAGTCCCTTGGTAGAAGAATTTCGTACGACAAAACATCCCTCCTTGTTTTCCTGTTTTAACAAAGATTCGGCTCTCTGACGTGACATGTCGCCCACATACCATCTGGAATAAATTAATATGGATATTGATTCGAGATTGTGTGATTAGAACTTTCAGAAATTGGCATATCGCGGTATCAAGCATCACTGATGAAGTAATCATTGCTAATTGCAAACTTGGTGAATTTCAAAGTATTTCAAAATACCTGCTACGTATTTTGTATCTTGAATTCATACCTATACACGTGAGAAAATTCAAATAGGAAATAACGAAATGGTTATGAAGAGTTGTGATTCACTGATTTGTTTAACGGAGAAAGAAAATCGTAATAAATGGCTGTGAATGAGAGAATATAAAATGAACAAAAATGAAAAATAAAAAAAATGTGGGGCCGTGATTCCCTGACGATAAATCACGCCGTTTCGATATATCATTTCCATATACAGTATGTATGTATACATACATCAGTTACAGTAAGCGTCGTTCGATAAAGTTCTGTGTTGGAGCGATAAGAGTATCGCCTATTGTTCCCGTTTCAAACGATATAATCCTGCGGCGATGTGGGATATTTTTATTTTCGAAAATTCTAGCATATACCTATAGGTAGGTAACGTAATATCGGGTATAGAGTTTTATTTAAACTTCTATACAAATTGTCGAAGTAATTCGAAGTGTAAAAAACTCGTTCGAACAAAAAATAGCAAAGAAATATGCCATAATTATAGAAAAACTTCTATCACATACAGCTGAGAGATTTGTATTATTTTTAATTTACTACATCTCTCTCGATACGCGAATCGATACTTTCATTCATTTATACTTACTCGTATTTCTGTAGACCCAGAAGTTCCTTTTCCTTAACGTAGTTGCTCGGAATGTAGCCAATTGATCTGAAATAAAATAAAAGGGTTTATTATCTCGTGTCTGGTCCATTTCTGGAAAATTTCTTTTATTCTATTTTCGTTTTTTTTCTTTCTCATCATTTCGTCTGAATCGATCTGCGCCAAATTACTCTTTGAGAACGAAACACTGCAGTTTTTGTGATATTATTATGTATTCAGAGAAAAATAAACCGTATTTTATGGTTCATCTTTGAACAGTTATACATATAATACATGAATCCTGCGGTATGGAACCAGAAATAGATAAGCAATGAATGGAATAACAAAAAATCCAACGATAAGTGGCTCGGATTCATAATTCTGAAAAAATTTCTTGGCTACATCGAAACGTTCGTGTCTAGCAAGTTTTATGGCACAATATAAACCGATGGTTCATATTTCGTACAGGAGGTATGTGGACGAGTTGATTTTTCAAAGTCAAGATAGATCTAAACCATTCGCCAACCCATATAAGATCCGAGGTAACTAAAGCGGAGATTTTTCTTGCCAATGTCTGCGCAGAGAAATGCGACCCTCTCTTTGGTCTCGGTTATCAACAAATTCTTCGCTATTTTTTGTCTGCGAACAATTTAGAAAACTTGACGAGTTCGAGACGAAGACCCAAAGCACCGAAACAGAAAAGTTGGAATCGCATTGCTAAGCTTTCCTCGTTTTTTTTTAAATCGAAAAAATTCGCTTGGACTCATCGACGTAAAAGTAATCGGTGACCCCGCCCTTTCTATATTCTCACAGTTTTGAAATTTCGATAAAGTTTAGGAAACTTTTCGAAGAACTTTTGGTTTGGATGACTTGCTGCCACGATTGATCGAAACTTGTCAAACTCTCCCTCTCTTTTATACCGTCGTCGAAAAACAAAAAGTCTGTAATGAAATTTGGTCAGACTTTATTTGACTCACTCTGCAGGCCCATAACTTTACCCTAAAAGTCATATATTATTACTGAGAAAGAATCAGAGACGAAGGGCGAAGGACTTTAGTACCTAATGCGGGGGAAATAAAACCACGAAGAAACTGTATAGTATAATAAAAGGTGGTAGAATAAAATATCATTCGAAAAAGATTGCTTTTATCAATCTCATATAGTGGAGAAAAACGAGAAACGTGGAAACTCTGTGCGATATTATCGCGTTGTTCGTATTATAACAGCCAGGAAACACGACCACCGTACAGTTTTCATCAAAGAATTTAATGAAGGGGTGCATTTGTCCAAGTCATAAACATTTCAACCAGAATCACCAAAGCTGAAAATTAAAGAGAAATTTTTTTGCGATGCAAATTTCGCACGTAAAGACCTCCTCGACGATAAGTTCCATAGAAATTACAGACAATTATGAACATCGCTTTTGCAGCTTTTATGAAGCAGCACGTGAGAGAGAATTCGCGTAAAGTTTGTACACCTAACATATGCATATGATGAGGAAATGAATTGAAAAAGAAATAATTCTTATTGAACAAAAAGTATATTCACTAGTTTGCAATTCTCTAATAATAATATCTTAATTACGCCTCCTTTTCCTTTGCTTTTCATACTTAAAGCGGTTTTTTTTCGGGAGATTTTATTTGATTTTTTTTTCGTTTTCAAAACCACTTTCACACACACACACACACACACACACCTTGCATATTCTACAATCACGAGCGTCTGCAGTTTTCATGTTAGCAAGTGGGTTTCCGTGGCACTAGACGAGATCAAAACGACGTCATTATAACTTTGAACGTTGGAATATAAATTCAAAGTTCTTACCCATGCTCGTCTTTGACTTTCCACCAGTGCTCTTGAGAATCATCCAACACTTCGTATTCCACCCCCTGAAATAATCATCATTATCAACTACTACGGTGGCTATACATATACCTAGAATTACAAAGGGTTTCAGGAATATTTCGAATAGCGCACGTTTTGGGGTGGGTTCGAATTAATTAGGTTAATTAGTACCAAACTATCATATTTAGCATGAAAACATTCTCTTGGAATTCAAGAAACTATAAGTAATACACATACGTACAACGATCAAATTTTCAAATATCTCACGTTTTATGCTCAAATTCACTTTATTATATCCATTTGATAAAAAAAAGGCCGAAATTTAAAAAAAAATCACAATCATCTCAACATCACGTGGTGAAATGCCCCGCGCTGTAAGCGGGAAAAAAATCTTAATGGGCTCGTGAACGTCAAGTCCACAGTTACGTTGACTTATTACGCCAATATCCACGCGCCCCTGAAGAGTACGATGAAATTAATGTCGACGGATCCATTTTTTCCCATATTTATTTATTTTTTTTCCTTTCTTCACTCCCCTCGTGGTATCTCGCGATTTTTAAGGAGGCTTGAGATCTGGTAGAGAGAGAGAGAGAGAGAGAGAAAAAAAAACAGAACACCAAGCAGGAAGATCTAAAAGATTTATTCCCGTTTGGAAAAGGGTGAAATTTGACCAACAGAGTTGAATTCTTCGAAGGATTTTTGTCCGGGCATAGAACCTCGGGTGCTTAATAAAAGAGGAGTTGGTTTTTGTGGTTGGTTTCGTTCAGCCGAAAATATCTGAGTTTGATGTTAAGGTACTGTACTGGGTTATATAGAGAGTGAGGGGTACAATGACGGATAAAGTGCTCGAGGTTTAAGGATATTTCGTATTATATATATATATATTATGTAAGTCTTTGTCCACGTACCTTCTCGAGGGACAAGTCGCCTTCTGCGATAGCTCGGAAAGGGTATAATGCGACTACGACCTTAGTCCGCATCATGAGTTTCTCCTGTAACAGAATAAAACCAGATAACAGCTCAGGGGTCCGAGAGTCTCTCTCACAATCAAACGCGAAGGAGACGAAGCGCGATTTTTCATCTTTTCTTGTATCTTTTTCCTTTTCTTTTTTTTTTTTTTCTTCTTCTTTCATTTCTTTCTTTCTTTTTTTTTTTGTATGGGTAAGAATATACCGTACGTTTTATATAATACGAAGGATAAACAGGACAACAAAACTTATACAATATTGAAAAGTGCAAGAAGAATACGAATAGAAAAACCGTCCAGCTGCACGTGTCGTTTAGATAAAAAAAATGCTGAAATAATCGAAAATTGCATACAGTATGGAATTGAATTTCTTAAAGAATGTAAATTCCTTTATCATGTCATTTTAAAAAATTTATTTTACGAGGACATTCTTTCGTCCTTTATTGGCTCGTTTCAAATATGCCAGTTACCCTCAGCATCTCGGAAGTAGGTATTGATGCGGGGCACATACGAGTTTCTCATACTTTTTAAAGGTTATTTTCCAATAGCTCTAACTTTTCTATTGATAAAGTAACCTTTCCACAATTGAAATTGGTAGTTGAGGGTAGTTGTACAAAAGAAACAAGGTGTAGCAAACCTCTATATCTCAAAGCTTTACCGAGTTCTACCTGAATTGTGGACCTTCCGCTCTGACCACAAATTCCAGCTGCACCAATAGTTCGAGGATTAATTCTTTGCCAGACCTGGAATCAGCAGGAACGTCGCGCTATGGCACTATGAAGCAGTTTTGCGATGTTCTACTTCTTACGAATTTTTTTTTTTTTAGTTCTCCGGTGCTCATGAAGAGAAGATTGAAACCGAAGATATATATATTTTTTAAACAAATTAATTGCCTACAAAATAGTGGCAAACCTACATTAGGGAGATATCGTAGAAATCAGTTCCGACATAACCTAGCTAACATAAAAAACACGAGTTTTACTGGAATCCAATCAGTTTTTTTCATGATGTGGCATGCTTACCCACTTTCACTGCCAAAAAATTGAATTCATTTGTCGAGAATTCATTTGGATCGGTTGGGTAGTCATCGAGAAACTACAATTCGCGTTTTCGAGGTGACAACAATTGGTCTAATAATGGAATATCGAACAGACTCCCGTATCGCCATTTTTACCAATTGTCATCACCTCAAAAACGCGATTCGTAGTTTCTTCCAAACTATACAGCCTACTGGTACGAAATTCAGGAGATTAATACTTTACTATGGCAAGAAGTGGCTGAGTATTTTACTGTTTGAAAAAAGTGAACAGAATTCCAATCAGATTGATATTTCTTATGTTAGCTAGGTTAGGTTCAAAGCAACTTGTACCATATCGCCGTAAGTCGGTAATGGTTTGAGATGCAGTGGTCTATGACGGTTCATTTTCTTGGTTCAACTTCCCTCTATATTGCCGCTCGAACCGTGAGAAGATTCTTTTATCAACGCGGGAGTTAGAGATATTCAAAAACAGGTAACGAATGGATGTTATTATATAAAAAGAGTTCGAAATATAGCTATACGTATCGCGAAGATAATTCAGAGATAAGATAGGATACCCGGTTTCTCATTCTTGTCGCTAGCTGACTTTGGAGGATATATTAAGGGTTGTAAACCGCTCCGAGGATCATCCGAGTGTATATAAAGGCTGTGGAAAAGGCTAACGGATTTTCGTCGCGCAGTGTTATCGCTTCTCCTTGATTCCCTTCTACATAAGTATATAGTATACCTATGTATAATATAAATAAACGAAAATTCAAATGGCAGGATAGGATGAGAGAGTCAGAGAAAGATAGCCTCTCAACGTTGATAATTTTCTCTGGAAAATCCCACACCCCCTTATAGTCCTTCCCAACCCCCAGCCTTCGTATATAGTCTCTGTTGTTCAGAGTGAACGTACCAGTGGTGTTAGACGAACCGTGAACGAAGCCAAGAGTCTGAACTCTCGTGTTCATCGTTTATCATTCCGGTGGAATTACTCTTCTGGCATGATGCAGAGGTAGAATTGTACCGAGCGGAAACACAATCGTGAGGAAAGTGAAATTTTTATGCTGCTTCACTAAAGCTTTTTTTTTTTTTGAAAAACAAAAGTTTGAAAATTCCTAAAAATCCTCTAATGACTCCAATTTTTGAATAAATATAATTATATATCCTGCACGCACGTACCTTTGCTTTCGAAGATGGTGTCCCCGGTCCACCATTCGGCATGATTGGAGTCGATGGAGTTCCTGTAACATAAAATGAATATTTTTTCGTTAGCAAAGTCCCCAAATGAAAATCAAGGGTAGAGTGAAAATAAACGAAAGGAGGCATATTTTGATATTACAGTCTCATTGAGACACGCGATCCAATATGAATTTTCACGACATGGACGAGATCTGTTCTCTTGAGTCTAAGAAAACGGCTTCAATAATGCTGCCAGGATGAAAATGGAACATTCCCCAAACATTTTTCTCGAACACAAGTTATGAAAATGAATGGATGTATAGTGACGAATGAGGGTATTGCTAATTTTGAAAATGGTCTATTGTCCACCTGTTATAAGGGTATGACCGCACTAGAATCTGGACGTTGGGAGATAGCTGGGCATATCCTGGAAATATCTTACGTTAATAATTTATCTCGAACAAGCCCATTGTGGTAAGGCATACCGTACCAACTACCCCCGGCTGTTTTCCTTGACAATATACCTAGTACAACTAGGTATACGTATAGGTAGCTAGGAATTTCCTTGCCGAAATCCAAAGCAGGGCAGTACGAACCACCGTCGTTGTTATACAATTAAAATTCAAATTCTAATTTTTGTTCTGTTGAAATTTGTTCATCTTAACGATAATAGAAAATGGGGCATCGTTTTTAATGGTTATAATAATTTTTTCATCAATATCTGCAAGAGTTTGCCTAGAAAATTCTGTTTATTTTTTTTGGATTTCAGAGTATTCGTCCACCTACTCATAAGGTCAAACGTTTGCCAACATGATTCCTGCATCGGCATATCCGGCCATATCGAGCTTCGAGTAATATCGGGTCATAAGGTCAAAATAGACTGTCCAACATCCAACACCGAGTTGGGAAATCTACTGACACATAGAATATCGTTGCACACTTGAATGGTGTTCGGCAATAAATTGTACCTACGTATGAAGAATGAGGACGACGACTATACGAGGACTACGACCTTTCGTAACAGGATGCAAATACCGTTACTGCGAATCATCATTATATGCTATAGATTGAGGAAAACCGGAAGTTAAGAAGAAACTAGTCATATTCAAAAAGACTACGAAGACATATATTCATTTCCGTGTATCCTGAATTTCGATAAATTGGTTTTAGGTGGAAACAGCAGTGCTTTTAGTGGCGTAATCTCGTTGTTCCCCGGTTCGTTGGCGTTCCTATGAACTTGGTCAGCTCTGAAGCCAAACCGCTGAATTATGGGGAAAATTGACACATGAAGTTATCTCCATTACCTGCACTAGTAGCAGTAGTAGTAGTAGTAGTGGTTGGTTGGTACGCTTGCCAGATGAGAGAAAGAGGAGGGTCAAGGGTCGAATATATCCATCCGCAACGAATTTACACGGCCGATAACGCACGGGATGATATTAACGGCCTCCGATAGAAATAAAGGGAGAAAAACAACGAGAAAAAGTTCAAATTTGTTCCCCTCGAGTTCGATCGACGAGTTTTTTTATTTATTTATTTTTTGTTTCTTTTTTTTTTTTTCATTTTCTCTGAAAATGGAAAACAAATAACTAGAAAAAAATTCTCCCCCCTTCAAAAGGAGAGAGAGAGAGAAAAAAAACACGATGTGTGGGTGGAATTGTAGTTGAAAAACTACGTTATTTAGTGTACACACCCACCGCGCATGGGGACATTGTGTCACGGAATTTTTCGCTCTCCATGTATTCGCATCCAAGGTTTGCAACCATACTTTTATACCTACAACATATACACCCAACTATATAGGTGTGTGGGTATGTGTATGCGGGCTCGGGTATTCGGGTCGTTATTTGCTTAATGCACTCCACTATCCTTTTCGTCCCGAGGGTCTTCGCGGCGATAGCTTTCAGCAAAAGATTCTACCTTTCAACTTTATCCGTACCTATACTATAATATAGTACCAATACACACACACACGCGACGAACACGTAAACGTAAATATAGTATGTTAGTATGTAAATGCATGGGGATTACTTGTCACTCAAATCTTGAAAATGGTTGTTCAAAAATCTGTTTATTCCACATTGAGGGATAAGTGGAATGTGTCGCGATGGAAAATACGGGGCCGGATTGAAATTCCGAATGTCAAAAGCTGCAAAAGATCGGAATTCTGAATTTTTCTACTAGTTTTTACAGAAATTATTTCCCCGAAAGTCTACGTAGCCAATTTGAAAAACTTCGAATGAAAAGACACTGAAGGTTCAAAGTTCCGAAAGATAAAGATCCGAAAGGCCAAAACTCCGAATTTCAGAATTCGCACCATGCAACGTCGTTTATTTCACAACATTCCCATGAGCTTTCCTGAAATTTGTAGATTTTTGGACTTTGTGAGTTTTTAACTTCCGAATTTTTGAACGCTCCGCACTTCGACCTTTCTGAATTTGCAAGTTTTGATCTCTAACGTTTCCAGAAACTCAAAATCGCGTTTCAAATAAATTCGGAACTTGAATCCCGCCCCGCCGAAAAGACTTGAACGCAGAGTCCAAAAATCGTTTTAAATTTAATCACCAAAGTTAATATCGCTTTTCGGACAATCTTGATCCATTAAAAGCGGAATCTGGTTAATGAGATAAAAGAAAAATGGCAAAAGAAGAAGAAAATCTAATAATGAACCGTATTAGAACCGCAGGGTTCAATTTATATAATAATTTCCTACGTTTTTTCTTCCTTCCGGGGTGAAAATGGCTCCTGTGCTAACAATGAACGAAGACTTTCCTAAGGGGTGGTAGTTTTAATCAAAGTTATTAAGTAACGATGATGCGTAATGTGTGTTCCGACGCCCACTTCCGGTATAAGGGGGTGTAACGCGAGGGGTTAAGTAAGTGGTATTCCTGTAAGATACAGTTATACTATCAGGGATACCAACCACCCACGCGTGCGGCTAGATCCCAAGTGAGTTAATGCCGTTGTTGTATGGGAAGAGGTGAAGGGAAGGGAAGTGAAGGGAAGGGAGATGAAAGAAAGGGAAGGTGAGATGAGATGAGATGAGAGGAGAGGAGAGAAGGGAAGTGCCATTATGCCTAGACATACATAGTAGAGCTACTATAGGCATCGGGGGTAGGATTCTAGCTATACGTTATACTCCATCAGTAGAATTTGCATGATAGACATTGCCCTCGTGCTGTGCTACCATACCGGGTAGTATAAGGGCACCAGTCGGTATAGTCCTTCCTCCGCAAGTCCTTCCTCCTTTCTTCCTCTTTCCTTTTTCCTCGTTCAAGGTCAACGAGATCTCGAGTATTCATTTCGAAGGGTGTCCCTCCGACTTGTTCAAGGGGTTCCCCAGAGCTCCTGCAGGGATACCTCGACTCTACGTAGGTATTCGCAAATCCTCCAACATTGTAAACGTAAATTTACAATAATTCCAGGTGGTGGAGATCGAAGAGCAAAAATGAGCAAAGCCGATAATGCAACACCGAATTTGCAAATACATATGTGTGTGTAATCAATGAATGAATTGATTGAAGTTCACCAAAAATATGATAGTACTTATTTGTTGAATATAGAAAACGGAAGAATTTGCACCATACAACTTTCGATACAGTATCTACAGATATTCTATATACGATACAAATGACTCACAATCAATTTTGAAGGAAAATTTTAATTTTTCGACGCAATTCTATAATTGCGGTTGTAGTCAGCAACGTTGAAAATATAATATAAAGTTCTCAGAAAGAAGGAGAATTATCAACTCGATTTCGTTGATCGCTGAAATGAACAAATTAATCTTGGAATTCTTCAGCCAAGGGAATCGTACAACTTTCATGTACATATATAGGTATTTTATATATATGTAACACATACAAGAAATGAAAGAAATGTTAGAAAAAAATCAAGAAAGCAACGAATTGAACGGACAAAAATGTCAATGTTGAAATAACAGAAAGAGAAAAGCAGAAAAATAAAAGAAGGGAAACAAACTTTATCCGCGAAAACTTATAAAATTCGTTGCGGAGTTCACAAAAAAGAGAGAAAAAAGAAAACGACGTAAAAAGAATTATTGTTACCTTTTATTTATTTATTTTTTTCTAGACGGAACCGCTATAAGCATTCGTTAAAGATTAATTAAAATTTTCCGCTAACCTATATTGAAATCCCTTTTGATGTTAATTTTTAATTATTTTTTTTTTCAACAACTCCCTTCTCATCTCCGTCTCTATTAATTTCTGACTTGCACAATCAAATGCAAAAATGCCGTTTTGTTGTTCTATCTGAGTGTAGTATAGATGTATGCAGGTACCAATCCACCACCTCTCTATATACATATAACCAGAAGCTAAAAATTTCTACGTAACTTGGTACAAATCTGTTCCTATATACATACATTATTTTCTTTCAACGTTGATTTTTTGAGTGGACAAATATCCTCGTTGTTTGTTGATGTGTAATGGTTTTTCTCGTATGTTCTTTATAACGTATGTATTCATATGCGTACCTACATGTGTATAGGCAGTATATAGGTACAAACGGAATGCCAAAGTTTGGTAAAAAAAAAAAAAAAAACCTTGATTGAGGATATGTTGTCAGCTCATTCGTACAAATATATTTATACAAACGTTTTTGGAGTTTTCTTAACTGGGTTCCACAAAGCAAGTAGGTATATAATACGAATACAGGAATTTGAGAAAATGCGTGATTTCCACCGTGATAAAACCGAGTAAGCGTATATATATGCGGTAAAAAAAGACTTACGGACAAAAAATGTTTGGGTTTTGTATATATATATTTTTGTATATATATACATACTGTACAGCTTACGCCAAGCTTTGAAATCAGAAAGAAATTTTTTTTTTCTCTCTTTCTGTTTTTCTGTTTTTAGAGAAAACCGTGTTATATTTGGCTCGGTTGAGTAACGTGGGTGATTACTTTAATGGGGCCGACCTTTTTGGTAATGAAATAGACTCTAAGAAATTGACAAAGTCCTTACAACTGGGCCTGTATACCTATACAACGCGTTGTTTAGAGCAATGACAAAGAAATTAGTTTTCAAAGAAAACCGAACGATTAACGTAGGTACAAAGTTTACCCGGTTTAACGAACAACCCTTCAACGAAACAACATCTTTCTTCCCTAATGAATTATATCTATCGCTGATTGAGGATGGACTTTGTACACCCGGAATCTGCGATGATTGAGGCGGGATTGAAGTGGAAGTCGTTTAAAAATTAGTTGATCTAATATTCTCGTAATATTTTTACCTGATTCGGGCCCAACTTTGGGGATTATTTCAAATGCTCGAAATATAAGGGTTGAATTAGGTTTCTTGTGCTCGGACTTGACATTGGAGGGGATTGATTTCCCTATAATGATATTTCATAATCGAACCCTTCTATTGTGTTGTTGCTAATTAATTTTTCTGCAACTATTGCTGTGATCATAATTTTCACTACATTTTCCAACCATAAAACAAACTTCAGTATCTAATAAATCTCAAGTCCTACTATACCATCGAAATACCTCATAGTTTTGAGCGCAATATTTTTGAAAAATCACCAATCAATAATAGTTTTTTTCTGTGTTTTTTCCTAAAATTAATTTTCGACGTCGAACGAACGGAAAAAGGTTGAGAATTTTTGGTCAATTAGTTTATTTCATTCCTCCGATTGCACGACTAGAAAATGAAAAATTCAAAATGGAAATTAAATTGTCGGGGACATGGCTGATAAAAACGAGTACCTGCTGCACTCGTACATCGTTTTGCTAACTCTGTCTGTATATATTTTTTACGACTGCGGTAGATAAAGCTTTGGTGTTTGCGGTGAATTTTATATTCCTCAAAAATAAAGACGCTGTAGAAACAAAATGACAACAAAAAGAAAAAAAAAAATGGTTTTCAAACGGGGAGACATGGGAAGGGCTTTCAAAAAGTTGAAGTTTGATATTTGAAAAAGGATTTGTCACTATAAAACAATCAAATTCACCTGCATACGTATATAACTTTGATACCTTTAGAAAATCGGGGACTCATCGTTCGCCATTGTTTTCACTTGATAGTCAATCGTTCCCTATTGTTTCGGCAATATTGGCAACCCGATTCTATGCAACTACTAGGCAAAAGTACCCATACCTACTAGAATCCAGGTACTGCCATGCTGCTGCAGCTCTATATAGCTGCTATTTGTCTGTGTATTTATGCATGCATGTGTGTAGAACGATAGGGATAAAATGGTTGTTACTTTGGTTCCTCGAGCTGGCGACTCTATAGCATTTAACCTGACATTTGAACAAGGATTAAATGTCTGCACATAGAAAATAGACGGCAGTGTTGTATACCGTGAATCCGCAAACTTTTACTTCGACAAAACCGCACGTTTGCCTATCTATTTTGTTTCGCAACAAGCAAATGTGGCCACTCACCGTTTCTTCTTCTTCTAGATATTTTTTACTTCTTTATTACTTTATTATTTTATATTTTACCGAGTTATCGTTTCCAAAAGGGAATGAAAATAAAAAATTCAAAAAACTGAAATCCATGTAGGGAATTTTGGGCCAAAATTAAATCTTCAGTTTCTCGACCATCAGGTAAAGTATATACGTGTAAACGGAAAATGAAAATATCCAAAAGCCGTAAGGTACCTGTATAAGTAATTATTATTGTCTGATAAACGATTACCAGCGAAAAGTTAGCGAACGAGTTGAAAGTGAAGGTGAACATAAACGCGTCTGCAACAGCAGCAGTATACAGTTCAAGTGGGTGAAAGTTTTTGCTCATATAGGTATACATATATACTATATACACAATATATAATGACAAAGGATCTGCATAGTAATTAATTTTCGGTTTCTTCATCACAGCGTCGTCGCTAAATGCTTTATCAAAGGAAGCGACGAAATGAAAAGAGATGGCGAAATGGGGGAGAAGAAAAAAAAAAAAAAAAAATTCGACGGTTCTTATACTCGCACACCTTTTTCACGATTATATAGTAAATACAACGACTAATTATCCCATTCATCTTAGTTTCTAAAAACAATTTTGATTAATGAGTTCGGAAAGCTATCCGTGCGACAATATTGCGGACCCGAATGATAATTATAGACCGTCTCGTAAATACCAGCGATTAAGTAGGACGCGTGGGACAGACGGATTCAGCAACAAAAAAAAACTAGCAAAGGTCAGTCTGCAGAATTTCGTAGTCCAGACAACGATGATGGCCTATCGAGAGACAGACGTGATACCAGCTAAGCAAATCGGCCCTGTCTCGATCGCCACTATTCGCTATTTTACGACCTTTGATTTACAGGCAGTGAAAAATTCGATTCCAAAAATTGACTGGGAGCAAAGCTTCCCCGAAATCAAGGCGACCAACTCTTCGGACTTGGAAATCAAATCGATGGTTCAGTTTTTCGAACACTAAGAAATAAAGTGGCGATTCATTCTCGAAAGAAAGAAGTGGATAAAATTCGAGAGAGAATTTGAAGATGAATAGGGGGGAAAAAAAAGAGATATAATTTGGAATTTGTGAACTTGTGTGAAAGTTGAATATTCATGTATTCTGGGTAAATAGAATACGCGGGAAAAGGGAAGGGAGCTGGAAAGAAGTGGTTTCAGGAAGGCGTACTCAAGGATCTGGCAAAGTGTTTGAATCCCGGTGGAACCGAAATTGATATTCCGTAGCCAAGTTGGTATAAAGCGTTTGGATTCTCATGGCGAGCTGGACGAGTTTTGGAAATACGTCTTTTTGCCGCTGACACGAGAATCCACTCAGTAAACTCATTTCAAACATTGACTGACCTGGGCTGACCTCCACCCCTAGGAGCCATCGAGATCGAGTAGATCTAGGGCTGTTTTTTTTTTTTTTTTTCTATAATATCATGAACCAGTTCCTGACCCAAAATGAGTTTTCCAACATTATTTTTTTTTCTTTTCCCCCTTCTTTCGCAGAGATTTTCTTCTCCCTTATCTTTGCACCGATCCCAGGCAAGAAACCATTCCGCGCAGATGAATCTTTCGTTTACTTCAATTTTAAAATAAATCGACAAAATAAATTCCGTTCGTTCTTTCCACGGTGGTAATTATATATTCTTGTTGGTTTATTATCCTTGGACCATGAGCGAGGATTATACATTTAGCCTCCGGGACACAAGGGGTTGGCACGGATCTTTTCCACGCAATGAATCACTCAGGGGGTTGGTTATAAATGTTTTCTGAAGTGGAACGTACGCATCGTCGTCGACGTTACAATTGGGCACTGCAGGGCACAGGGTAGGTAGGTACTTTACCTTGACTGAAATGAGAATGGAGATGAGAAAAGGAATGGAAATGAAAATGAAAATGAAAACGTGGAGTAGGGCTAGAATTATTAGAGTGAAAATGAAAACCTCTCTCTTTGTGGAAAATTCAATTCCTCCAAATGATTTTCCTTGCGTATTAATTAGTCAATTTATACAAGAAATCGGTGCGGAGGATCAGAAGATCAACGAATTCCTTTTCATTTCTACGTCAAAGATCGTTGAGTTAATATCCAAATTTTTCATATACTTTTTGAATATACTACAAATTTTCTGATACCGGCTGCCCCTAAAAACGTAAAAATTCGTTGAAATCAGGCAGATCATTATTCGAGTTGAACCAATGCGACGAAAAGTAGAAACGGAAAGGAAAGAGGAAGAGAGAAAAAAAAGGTTAGATCAAATAAGGTAGAAAAATGTAATAGGTTGGGTGGATTTTGTGAAGGCAGCTGATGTCAATTGGGTGCTACATGTGACCCTCATTTTTCCGTCCTGGATATTTTTCCCGGTTGACTCGGACCCGAAACGTTGAAGTTAAGGGTATAGGTATAGGTAAGTACTACCTTGGTTGACTCGCGATACGTATTCTGAATGGTCCAGGGGTCAGCCTGCCGCGGCATTACTTAGTGATATTGGAAAATCTCAAACACTAAAAAAGATACAAAACTGCGAACGACCAAAGAGATCCAGGTATACGTATTTTGTGTATATATGTATAATAAATATATGTATATATTGGCACGTAAGGATTCGCAATCAATCTTGAAGCAGTGAATAAAATGAAAGAATCGTGAAAAAAAGAAGAGCAAAAAAAAAAAAAACGGAAAAGAAAAAGAAAAAAACGACTTGAAGGAATTGAAAGAGTCGAATGAAGAAGTTGGAGATTGTTACCTATCCTGATATACATATATATATAGTAAGTATATAGTATATTTGCAATACATAGATATTGACAAAAAAAAAAAAAAGATGTATACCTATGTACTATGGAAGAAAACGTCGAGTAAATACTTTGCCTTAAACGGCGTCAAGAATCGATTTTCGTTTATTTTAAAACCGGTATTATATAAACGTGGTTAATATTTTTCCCTCCTTAGATTGCGACGACGACTCGACGCACAGTGAATTGCAGAGAAGATGAATTTTCACAGTATTTATTATACCGTAAATAATTCTTGCCGGATGATTTCAGCGTAGCTAATTTCTTTTCTTCGTTTATTGTTGGTTTTTTTTTATATATTTTTTTTTTTACATTTTTTTCTGTTTACTCGCAAAAACGTACTTAAGTGAAATGAAAATTATATTAATGAATACATATACTAAAGTGTATAATGTAAAACATTTTAATTAGTTGTGAATATAGGCAGACGTATTTTGTAATCAAGGGTAGGTATACATCACTATAGAAGTTGATAATGTTTCGTTGTTATTTTTTATATGCATACACATACCTACATATGTATACATATAGGTATGATGATCGTTAAACCTCGCGCACTCAAATATAGTATACAGAGATAATTACAAAATTGGAAAAGCATCGAGCCCCGCGTACATATTTACATGTATATGTATATTAGAACATATATCTATATACGAGGTACGAATTTGCTGTGAAACTAATTACGTAGGTGTACGTATGTATATAATACCTCGACGCCTGTTCAATTATCACATATTACCGCCTAACTCCTATGTGATCGTATGTATACATATACATACGTGTACAACAATATATCATATTCTGATTCACGGAACAGAAATATCCGGCGCGATTTTCGCGCGCGAAAAATCATCAGCTGTATGTAAGTCAACGAGCTTTCGACATGCGTTCGTATTAATCATAATACTATACAAATATTAAAGTATATTATTTGACACAAAAATTCTTTTGAAAAGTAGGTGAATGTGAACAATAATTTAGGTCAACGATACACAATATAAATATACAGGTCTATACATATGTATATATTATATAATATATATAAACTCGGTTGCGGGAAGAAAAGTATAATTTATTTTCTCCGTTTGCAGAAAGCTGCAGGGTGATGAGAGGGGGGTTGGTTGAGGTCTCCCGAGGAAAGAAGAAAAATGAGTATAAAAATAAGATGAGAAAAAAAAAAAAAAAAATTTGAACAAGAAGAATAACTAAATACATAGTATTACATACCGCCTGTGAAAATTCTTTGGTTTTTTCTTTGTTATTTATTTTTTTTCAAATAAGCGGACGATTTTCTTATTCTCTGAGGGATAAAGGTCGCAGCGAAGAATACACGAAAATACACATACAAGGGCACAGCAGGGTGTACATGGTGTAAAAAATGTAGTAGATGTATTTTTAATCGGGTTTAAAGCATTTTTTAAAGCGACTCCACCTAAACAATCGACACTTTTACTTTCCAGTAAAAAATTAAGACGTTACGTGTTTCAGCATGGGGTAAAAATAACGATTATGATCTTTACGTGAAAAATTAAAAATTCGACCAAGACCCTGCAGAGAACCACCAACATATCGAATTAATCACCTTGACTGCAGCTCCAAAATATCTAGTAATAAAAAATCCCAACTTTCTTCATGGCGAATAAGTGAAGAATACTTTCGGAATTAAAATACGAACTGAACAGAAATTGTTACACGAAGAATTGGATGATAAAAATCGATGAAATTGGTGCAAGTATTTCGTCTGAACGATGTTTTTTTTTTTTTTTGTTTTTTGATTTTGAAACTGGCGAAAATTCAAAGCGATTTGAATTTTTGTGGCACATAATTTTGTGATTTTATTACAGAAATGAACGAGAAAAAAATTTGATGTTCTTTATCGTCATGGTATTTTTTTTTTCCTCCAAGTACTTTTTTCAATTCCCCACATCATTGAGATAATTATTTAGATATAACTCGAGAACGCGTTAACCGATTTTGATTCTCTTTGGACCAAAGGAGAGAATTTTTTTGGAGCTTTAATTTGATATATCGCATATGGGGTGAGGTGCTTCTTGAGATTTCAATTTTAGGGTTGGCTGCAGGGTTGAGGGGATGAATCGCTCACTGTCTACGAATGCTGAGGAATTGTTACCCCTTGATACCGTTGAAACTCCCTGATAAAACCGCGTTAGGAATATCTATCCTTGTTCTCGAGATATTAGGGTGAAAACTTTTCAAATGAACACCCTGTATAAGTACATTATGTCGTAGGCAAATACTGCGGTGTTCAAGACGGCTTAAGTATTCGGAGGCTGAGCTTGACGAGGAGGCACAAACCGTTGGCTAATTAACCACGCTAATGAGCGCCCGTTCTTTCGCTTGTACTCGCACCCTGGAAAACTACCCCCCCCCCCCCCCCCCCATCTACCTCCTCCTTCGCTTGAGTCCTGGAAGAGAAACTAAAGCTCTACAACTTTGCCAGCAACAATTTCTTTCCGGGTTAGTTCGTCGTCGTCAAGTATATACAGGGGAGTGAAAACTTTGTTATTATACAAGGCTATACCCTCCACGCGAAAGCTCCCAGGTACAATATGAAAATTGTCTTTTCTTATAGCTACAAATTCTAAAGCCCAAATATTTGGCGAACGGTAGGGAAATCTGTCGATACTTCGAGAAATAATCGACCGATTTTTACGATTTTTGTAATCAATCAACGCAGTTTTCCATAACCCGGAACTGTACAGACTTTTGATTTTGTCAGTCCAGTATAGTCTTCCAGTTTTTCAAAGAAGAAAATCTTAAACAACAATATTTTAGTCAAAAATATCTTGAGAAGAGATCAATCGACAGGATTTGCTCCTAAATTTTCATCGCAATCGATTCAAGGATTTCTGAGCTAGGGGAAGAATCTCTTTCCCATTTCCCTCATATTTATTGAAACTTGCTATCCAAAAATTATGGAATTTTTCTTTTGGTCCAAAAAAAAGTTGAGAAAGGAAAATTTTAGGGTCCGGTACATTGTGGTGAGTCGAATTATCCTATGGACAGAATTATTTTCTTTTCATTAATTTTTATGCGGATAGATTCGCGATGATCCTGGTCTTGACGTTTCATCAACGTACAAGTTTTTGTTTCACTATACTATATACTTCTGCGAGAGTTTATCTCGTATAGATATAGAAGTAAGTGGTAACAAAAGAAAAAAAAAAAAAAACCGGATAAGGGTAAAAGATTGATTGCGTTTCTTATACGGGACGTTTCTGAGTGACGTATAACTACATGAGACTCTGGCAGGTGATCTAGTGGCAACAATATAAGAAGAAACGGAATAGAAATAAGACACTAGCTGAGACGGACAACTGCGCTGCGAAGTAGAACGGAAATGGCCACGAAAATACAAAAATAGAAATTGGGGAAAATCACCAGGCTGCAAAATGAAACGATGAGGTTAAAATTCTTGATAAAATGACATAGCGAATGGAATAAATTTCTGCAGTACTCAGATAATAACGAAGAAAAGAGATGAAGGAGAACGTTGGTTAGGTAGTAAAGATTCTTGCCAAATTTTGATTATAATCTCAAGACTGTGAGATCCCGACTCGCAGTTTCCTCGAATATTTCAACGTTCGTGAAAGTTAGTGCCTGGCTGAATGCTAATTGCGAGTTGGTAGATATGATATTCTCGAAACTCAACCAAACCGAGTCCTCTCTATCATCTCAAGCTGTTTCACGAGAAGTGACATATTATTCAAACGGCACATTTGACTTAGCTATTACTTACGCAAAGATAACCTTGCAATTCGATCGTTCTGAGTATTCGACCAAATTTGGATGCGTTACGAATCCGGATGGCAAACTATCTATTGGCTTGAAAAATTTTTAAGCGATTGATAATTCAATGAAAAAAAAAAATATATATAAGAAACCATTGGAATTGAGGCTAGTCATATGAAAGTCCCTATAATGACTCAGGCTGCATCGTAGAAGGTGTGAAAACAGTTATAAAAAAAATTCATTGATGCGATTCCGGTTATCGTATCGATAAAAATGTAAAATTGTTTTCGCTCTTATATTCCATCCCGATGATATAAAATCGTAATACCAGCTATGAGGGATTTATCTCGATCGTTTGTTCGTTGGGGACTTTCGCGGTACGTTGATTTTCAACGTCTCGCAGATAGTTAGACCGTATTAGCATTTGCGGGTAGTAATTTTGGTACAGAATTTACGTTGATACTGGTAGTGTTTATACAGTTTGATGTAGAAAACGTTTTACAATGTGTAAAGTCGAGTGGTAAGTTTGGTAGGTATATAGACGTAGAATTTCGAAAAGAAATCTTTCGAAAACGGAGAGTAAAACTCAGTATATGTGAGTCTTCCGGGTCACAGCTGTATATTTTATCCACCTAGATATGTACATACATCCGGAAATGGGAGAAAACTCTAAAGAGAGTTTAAATCACTCGGGGATACTTTTTCCCCTACATATCTTTTAAGTTCAGAGTGTATATGTGATAGAGAAGTAGAAAAAAAGAATAAGGGATCTGTAGTGTGTATAGAGGAAGAAATTCTCTGACTTCGTCATGTGGAAAAATACATATGAATAGTGCCGCTGATTCGAAATTCACTTTCATCCTCCTGTATATCCTGCACGAAATCCTGTATAATTTTTGGCAAAAAAGAGTATATTTCCTTTTCAAAATTCGAATTCACAACGAATCAACCATATACAAATTCTAATCATATGGAAAACTGTTTCACAAAGTTTTTCAGTCTTTACTGTTTTGTTTTTTCTTTTTCCAATATTCTAAGGTCAATCCGCAAATGACATTTCTTGTGTGGGTAATGGTGAGAATAGAAACGGGCTGATTAGGCAAAAACCACTGAATTAAAATGAGAAGGAAGAGAATACCCAGCTGGTATAATACTTCCGTTTAATTGTCTACCGTTAATTTCCGACCATTAGATTCCTGGGTCTTATAGCATAAGGGCTGGAACCACGTGAACGAAGAATGGACTTGATGAAGAATGGTTTTCGAATAGGTAAAAAAAAAAATGGTAAAATTTATATTCAAGGCAATATTTGTCAACGAAAGACTATCTGAATCTGCAGGGAACACAGAACGTGGACAATAATAATAAAATGGTGTGTTCTATGCTACATGCTCACCTGGAAATACACACAGTGCAAGTTTTAAACGAATTCAGAATTTTTCCGGTACATATATATATACATACGGGAAATCCCACCGCTACTTTTATTTATTTATTTATTTGCAGCTCTTTCTTTTTCCCGGTTTTCGCAGAACTTTTTCCTCGGGGCGTTCGCGTAAATACAGAAATCGGAGCGAAAAATTGCTCCGGATATACAGGATATATCTATAGCTATATACGTATACGTGTGTACTGTACATGTATATTTAAAAAAAGAAGATGGGAGTTCTAGGAGAGGAATGGGTCACATCAAGATATTAAAGATCATAACTGAATTCAATTTTGAAAATAAATTGAAAAAGTAAATCGAAAAAAAAGAGAACAGCGAAAATATATATCCTGTATAATAGGTCGAAGAAATATTTTTCAAGGAAAAATGTAATTCCCCCAGGCTTATGGGTATGCATATGCAAAGTTATCAGAACATTAAGAATACACGCATGTGTGTATAAAACGACAAAAAATAGTTATAATCAGAAAAAGAAGGGAAAAAGAGAAGAAGGTACTAATAATTTTCATCAAATGTCCTGTTCTGTTTTTTATTTTATATTACTTTATTTATTTTTTTATTTATTATCATCCTTTTCTATCTTAATTCTGATTAAAACGTCAAAATGAAGAAAAGAATCGAATAAAACGGGAAAATGCCGGACCGTGACGTTGAGCTTTTACAGTTTACACGCTTCGGCTGATTCTGCAACGTACGCGGATATAGTTTTGAATTGAAATTGTAATTTGAATGTGAATTCGGATTTTATTTGCTCGAAGAATCTCGTATACGTCGTTATATTTCAAAACGCAGTTAAATGATAATAACAATAATAACATCAACCATAATAATAATAATAATAATAATAATAATGATCATGATAATAATAATAATCCCCGTTTAGAGGGTTAAAAAGAGATTTGGACATTTTACGTAATCCGAGTAATCAACCTGTGAATACCTACGCGGGAGGCATGATGGGTTGAAAAACGTGTAATACACAAATATGTACACGCGGATATAAAGGTAAGATTACAGCACATACTTGCACAATTATCTATTGTGATTATTTGAAAAAAATCAAGTTAACAACATAAAATGAAAACCCGTTCTGCTGATATTTCTCTGTACAGTTGCAGGTATCGTAAAAATAAATGTGTAGTTTTGTTTGCTTTGATTTTGAAAATTTTTTCTGTCCATTGTCACAGACGTATCCACCGAGTGTATTGAATACATGCGTTGAAACGATATCGAATAGCGGTATCCTCAAACCACAAATTGATATTTCAAAACCGCACAGACCTCTGGGAAATCGAACGACAAAAATGAAAAAAAAAATATAGGTGTATAAAAAATCGTTACTTTCGCTTGAATCGTATATATGAATTTCATCGCACACATGCCTGAATACATTCGACGATTTAACGAACGTAAAAAAAAAATTTCAAAGATGAATGGAAATATAAAGAGAGTTTAATAATTGGACAACTGGTTTATTCCTTGGAT
Source organism: Ametastegia equiseti (assembly GCA_963989295.1). Taxonomy (NCBI): domain Eukaryota; kingdom Metazoa; phylum Arthropoda; class Insecta; order Hymenoptera; family Tenthredinidae; genus Ametastegia; species Ametastegia equiseti. Next base: position 15,143,837 of record OZ022397.1, on the reverse strand, counting down.
TGTTCATTAACTTGAATTATTATTTTTCTGTTCAATTCAGATGTGATTAAATTTTTTGCAGCCGAACCAGTCGGTCAATCTTAATGGGACATGGCTATTTTTCATCCTCGGGGCACGAGCTATAAAATCCTGTAAAATTACGAATATTATTATCCAGCTGGATTTTCCAGAACACCCGGATTGTTCAATCCGGACGAAGAGACACAATCTGCGATTGGAGATTTGTGGAAATTTTTGAAAGCCGCGTTCAACGCAAGAAACTAGTTCCTACTCAGATTTTCGATGAAAGGGACCCAGAAAAAAATGGCTACATATGATCCATCCACAAAAATCTCGATACTAATTAATTAATTTCCCGATTTCCCTGATGGGGAAAATTCGTCAGTCGAGTCCACATGATGATTATTCATTAGGAGGTAACGGAGAGTTCCTTCGTCCTGGCCCCTCATCTGCGATGTACCATCAGTTAATAGAAGTCAGTATGGCATGTATATGTATAGGACATAGGTTATACACAGGTAGTAAGTAATAAGGAGGAAGCTCCGTCGTGACCGCGCGCGTCTCAATTAGCAATGCTGATCAGATTACGTGCAGAGCCGCCATTTTGCTGGCTTGGCTATAGGTACCTATAGCAAGTTGGAGTTGGGCATATACGTGCATAAATACATACGTATATATATATATATATATATACCTAGTCGCGTTCCAAAGTGTCTTAGACTTCCGGAGGTACGTGACGGACCGCTACCCGTTATATATCCATCTATCTTACCCTGTGCAGGTAGGTAACACTTGGCGAATTCTAAATCGTTACGGATTTTTACCGTATCGTTCTGCAACACCGACGAGTTTCATTTCCTCTCAATTAAATGATAAATATAATTGTTCTTCGCGAGGAAACCAAAGGGATGATATTCGCTATACCTGTCATCAGATAAGGGATGCCAAAAATTCCGAATATATTTGAGACGGGATTCTGAGTTTCTAGAAACGTTAGAGTTGAGAAGTTAGAAATGTCTGAAAGTCAAAATGCAGGGAGCTCAAAGATCCGAAAGTTAAAAACTAAGAAAGTCCAAAAATCCGCAAATTTGAGGGAAACTCATGACAAAGCTGTGAATGCTGGAAATGCAATTCCAACAGTCTTCCATTTTTTGACTTTGTGCGGGGAAGGCCAAAATTTGAGAATGAGCCACAAGAATTAGAATTGAAATTACACCGATCAATCGCACTTGTATTTTCTAATTCAAGCTTGTTTGACTGATTTCTAGTTAATTTGATCTGAAATCTCTAGAATCAGAAGTCATTTTAATGAAATGATCGATGCATATACCTACACCGATCTACTGACTATATAATTATCATCGAAAGAGAGGAAAGTGTTTTACAAGTAAAAGTCCGAATATTTTCATACCCCGATAGCACCGCGGAGATTCAATATTCTTTTTTCTCATCTAATCGGTTCATTGAATTTCAAAGAAATGTAAATTTTCCCTTGAACGGAATTTCTGCGCCAGAGTGGAACAATGCTTTCGCGTACATATAGTCTGGCATAGCTCGGTATATATCGAACGTATGTACAAACACATACAGATGTACCTACCATACAGGATGCGAGACACAGAGCACAGGGCACAGGGCGTTGATTGCCGATTACGTGTGGGTTAATTGATTGAATCCTGTCATTCTCTATTATAAATAACCATTGTTGTTCGCGGTACCGTATAAGCAAGCAAGGCAGAGTGCTTTATCTTCCCAACAAACGGGGACACAGCCTGCCAAGGGCAGAAATGCTCCTGGGGCCAGGAACGATCTCGATCATATGCATACGTATTTTACATAACATATCTACCTATCTACTGAATCGATTAGATCATTTCAAATCCGACGTATTCGCAATAATCGGAATAAAAATGACGAGAATAAGAGAATCTTGAGGGTGTAGCTGATAACGTAGATGAGTATACGACTGATATCAGCTGCTATTTGCACGAATCTGCATATCACGAACTCGAATCATAAGCCCAGTGCATACATATCACGATTCAAATGATTTCATTACACCGGATGCACAGCGATGCATCGGTTATACTGATTGTGAGACCCGGCGTGCAGAAAGGGGACAGGTAATGGCTGACCACACGAGTTCCCTACTGGCTAGATGTGAACCCGGACGAGCAAAATTATTATGCAAATCCACCTGACCAGGGATCCACGTGGTTTGCACCTATACCTACTCATCCCTTCGCGTATGCTGCTGGTCGTTGTATAATCACATAGCGCAAGTACAATATACCTACCCAGAAACCACCCGGAGACATGGGAGAGCAAGTATACGGAGGAATTATGTAGCATGGATCCAAAATTGAATGAAAATTTGGAGAAAATGATCCGAAAATGATCGGGGTGGGATTGAAATTCAAAATTTATTTGAGACGCGATTCTGAATTTCTAGAAACGTTAGAGTTCAGAAGTTGGAAATTCCGAAAGGTCGAAATGCAGGGAGCTCAAAGATCCGGAAGTTCAAAACTCAGAAAGTCGAAAAATCTGCAAATTTAAGGGAAGCTAGTGACAAAGCTGTGAGAAACGACGATGCATCTCGTGAATTCCAAAATTCTGTGTTTTTCAAAATTGACTACGTATAGACTTTCGGGGAAATAATCTTTCCAAAAAACTCTGATTCGGTAGATTGAAAATTCGGAATTTTAATCTCACCCTAGAGAATCATCGAGAATTTCCCAAAATCGAATAATTTGTCTTCGATAATTGATCGACCTTCCCGATGTTCGCCCTTTGAAAAAGGAACTAATCGGATTAAAAGAAGGACATACCCGTGGAGGTGGGATCGTTAAACTGCCCCCTGGGATATGTTCCGCATTCATCCGGCGAACGGACGTCCGTCGATCGGTTCAAACGCAGTGGCCAATAAATGGGGGCTATTTTATATCATCCCCTTGTCTCCTCGTCGAAAACCGCGAAAACCACGGGACGTTACACAAGCCGTTATCCAGGTATATACCTATATACTAGCCCTTGGTTGGCTATACGCAGTGCAGGGTACTTCTGCACGCTGTACGCCATAATATAAACTCGGTAAACCGGAAATGGGTAAAAGTATAACTGCAGCACACCGCGCACTTTCTGATCGTAAAAATTCTAGTTTTTAAACAAACTGTCGTTACCGCTTGTCTCTTCAACTGAAACTCTTAGAAAAGACCGGAAAAATACGATCAAAAGATATCAGAATTCCCATACCAAGTAGGTAGTGGGATCCTTTCCTAACTTTTCATCCTATAGATATCATGGGTTCGATTTGAGAAAATCGAGTTTCAATCTTCCCCTATAAGATGTTCGTCATATGTTGATTTTTCAGGATAATATTCCCCAGTCTCCCATCATACGAGGGGAATAATTCAGGATTTGTTCAACACAGGGATGAATTCTGAGGTCTCTTGTTCGACACGAATGGGTAATGGGATCCGGGGAACGAGGTATATGTAGTAGTCGTTTGGGTAATGTGTATTTAAATATATTCCCGCTGGTCCGAGGTCCGTTTAATCAATTTCTGACGTTGATGAGTTTCCGGAAGGACCAGATCCTCTCTGACAGGTCCGACACGCGTTGGCATAAACCATTTTCCCGTTAGAGCTTTGATAAATACATACCTAGATGATAAATAAACATAGGTACACACACGTACACATCTAACCCTAGACGCAAGCGCGTCTATAGAAACAAGATGTGTCGTTTGATCGCACACGAGTTGCTTTTTGGAGGGTAATAATAAACTCAGGATGTCTGCCGTGCACCATGCTACCTGCTCTGTGCACCTAATCCGAGGGTCTGTTGAGCTTGCTATACCCGGATCGCATTCTATTGTTTCTTGAGACCGGGCAGATCGCAGGTAGTTCGGTTTGGGTCCCCCCAGATGATGAATGAAATGCGCCAGTATACCTGCCCCGTGCACCATGTGCACTGAGTGCGCACCACTTGCCGACTGCTGGACTACGGAGATCCCGGAAGCTATATACGGTTAGTATGTATTACGATACGTATACATTTAACCGATAAAACGCAAAAGCGTCAAGGATCGTAAAGCATGAAAGAAAGAACCTGAAATAGTAGGTATGTATGGTATATGATCGTTTCGTATTATACTGACTAGCGAATAACTGGGCATGAGCTTCTAGTGGATGCAACTTTGCGACGTTACGCCTTATACGGCTGAAACCCCGTCGTATTCTCATAATACGACCAAGTTTCTCCATTAGCAATCTTGAAAGTTTGTCGCAAGGCGCGGCTTTGCCAAAAACAGATAAGGTTATTTACTCGAGGTTATATATATGTACAGAAGACAAATAGCTTCGCCTTTGCCGATCGCTCGTTTCTTCTTCGTCTTTTTTCTTCGAATCTTTCGTCTTCCCGTTCAAAGCACATCAAATTTTCTATACATACACGGGTGCACACCTATCCCAGGATCAGGATCAGGATCAGGATCAGAGTCCAGCTGCTTTCGAATAGCAGGATAAAAGACCCCCCCCCTTTTAGGATTTTTTATTCCGTTTCAACTTGAACATGAAAAGTTGAAAAAAGTGCTGAATTCACTTCATTTTCACGATAGTTTCGTACTGCAGTTTAGGTACCCCTATAGAGTCTGGCTTTTTTTCAGAACCTTTCAACGTCCATGCGGAACTCCAGGCTAAAGCTTAAACTTTCGAACGGAGCTTGATTATGATTATTGATTATACGTTATACGAAGTACAAATTGAGTGAATATATTAATTACACAAATCATATATGACTGGAATAAAATTTGGAAGAAAGTGAAAAAATATGCAGATAATCGTATTTTCGAAAATCGTATAACGACTTCGACGACTCGAAAGCTATTTCTCGTTCTCAAAATAGATCACTGATCGTTTTTCCCCGGGCATTCGCGTGAATATGGACGAGTTGAGTGGGAGGCGATGCGACGGGACGGGCGCGACGTGGAGACACGTTTAATTAATTCGATTTGGATAATCCAATTTTGAAATTCAGCTGAGAGAACGTCGAGCGAGAAAGGGAGCAAAGAAAAGAGATGAAAAGATTCGAGAAGAGATGAGAGGTACTAACGCAGACGACGGGGGATATCCGATTCGAGCAATCGTTGCCTTCATTACCCGTCCGGTAATTGAAGCCCATAAAATTAAAAGGGCGTATAGGTTAGGCAAAGGAAGCGGCCTGCGATGAGTCGAAAATTAAGGCATCCTAAATCTATGGAATAGCCATTTTTTTTTTTGTTATTTGACTCAGGTACTCGGTAAGGACAAGAAATAATTTCGAAAAAACTAGAAAATGGATCAGCTATAGAAAAAAAAACAGGTGAAAAGAAACTTCGAGAGCATCATCGTCGCCATCATGAGACGCCAGGACAAAAACTTTCCTTCGCGGTAATATCAGGTGACGTGAAGATAAAAAAAGAGTGAGACGTGAAAAAAGGCAAAATTTACTTATACCATCTATATGAACGCATAGAATTCATCGCAAAGAATTAAAAAAGCGAAAAAGGGTTGAAGCTTTTCACAAATCCTTTTTGCGCGCCTATCCGCTGTGGCCTTATCTCAAAACCGAAGAGCTAGAATTTAATTGGATCAGAAGTCTTACTGCAGATTCTAATTGGCTTAGTTTATTGGTTGACCCCTTAATAGTTATCGCCTGCGACACTTAATGCCTAGGAAGAGTGCCCGAGAACCCCTACGTAGCTGATTATATATACGTCAATCGGATTATCCGCCTTATACCTACCCGCAATGGATCTGGAATAAATGACTTTTAGTTCTTTTCATTAAACTTCATACTCCCCCGTTATTCAGAGATTCAGTATAATTCAACCCCCGATTGGGATTGGGGATGCTCACGGTTTATTATTGAGGCATGGAAACCAGATTCTTCAGAAAACGTGAAAAATTTGAAAGAAATGTTGGATTTTTGAAAATCTGACCATATCATGTACAAAAAAATGATTTTTATTTAATTTCCCACGATTAATTCACAAAGTCACGTCGCCTTCGCAATTCTTATATAGCTCTGCACGATCATTGAAGTCTTCATCAGACGAACGACGTGCTCAAATTCATTCCACAGCGCGGTGTTCCGAAATGAGAGGCTGGAAATTACGTGAAATGAACTTTGCTAAATGAGTAAAAAACAAAAAGAGCACTGGAATTCGACGAGTTGATTACGAGGAAAATTTCACCCAGCTATATATACTTCACCGAGGTAGAAAAGAAGTTTTTGTTGTTTTAGTTTTTCATCCTTTTATTATACTCGATTCAATCAAAAGTTAAAAAACACTATGGGTATTATACATGTATATATACATATACCTATACCCGTTCGAGGAGCTGAGTCATTGATCAAGTTCGGAAATGAAATATGGGTGTGCTTGGGAATGGGGAGGTAGGGTTGGGAGTAGGGCAGGCAGGTTAAAAGTCCGTAAAAGTTTAGTACGAGAAATTTATAACGAGAAAGAAAATTAGCTTGGTTCAAATAGAATTGTAATCTTTTTTTGAAAACCCCAGCTGAGCTATGCGGAAAACTTTAGATTAAATTTCTTCCTCGAAAGCAAAAGATAATAACAATAATGATCACGATAATATGAACAGGTATATGAATTCAGCGCAACAGGGTATGTACATGTATACATACATGTATAAGTATCAAAATGATGAGTATATAATCACGTGGCTTAACGTGACATAAAATTCTTAATTCATATGCAGAATTAATCAATTCAGGTGAAATATATATTTTATCGAAGAAGTTCTTGTTATCTACAAATATCGAAGAAGATTTCTGTTTTTGACAAAACGAACAAGAGACTAACAGTATAAAGAATAATTGTTTGAAGATTTTTGTTTTTGTTTTTGTTTTTTTGTTTCCATTTCCTCGAGTCTTCGATATTGGAAAACTGTGAGGAGATACGAAGTAGCCGGCGTCGCGACGCAACATATATACGGTATAAAATAGGAAGAAGCAGAAGAAGAAGAAGAACTCGACACATTTAATCTTCGTTTATCTCGATTGGCGTACCAAAACGGAAGCTGTCATAAGCATTGCATAATGGATGAACTGGGGGGGCGGCAGCTAGTTCCGTCTCCTTTACTTCACTCAATACTTTTCTCATAGAAAAAAGATACTATTTTTTTTTCTTGACTCTTATCCATAGGTGTGAAATCTTGTGAATTTAGAATTTCCTTCATTTTGCCGATTCTGCGATGAATCGGCGAGATTCTCAGGCAGGCTGACATTTGTCTAAAACCGTATAAGGAAAATGAACAAGTTACTGACCCTGTCCGAATCATTGACAATTTTCAATGATTCTTTTTCATCCGTGAGCTCTCAAATGATCAACAAATCGATTTTGTATTCTCCGAGTCTCTAGCAATTGATTTGTGTAACGGAAACATTCAGAACTTTTATCATCGATTCAAAATCAAGAACATATAAGGGTCAATAATTGGGTCTTAAAGGGTCAGTAACTGGTACACTTAACTTAGATATTCGATGAAATGAGAAAAAATTACGGTTACACCCTTTTTGCCGCGTAGTTAACGAAAATGATAAAAATAGGGTGAAAATCATGGGAGAATCGGTGTTTTCCGGTCCGGTCCGTGCAGAAATCCCTGACAATATTTTATATATGGGTATATAATGGGCGAGTGGTTCTATAACTCTGAACATGTTTATCGTTATCGATGAATCCACCATCACGTGTATAGGGCATTATGTACAACGGTTCTGCTGCAGAACAACGGATACGGAAACAGGTTTAATTGGCACACAGGCGCATTAAACCCGAGGATCAGAAATTTGCGGAAAAACATCTGTTGTCCTTTCAGTTATAGCGACATACACACGTTCATAGGTTACATATACATACATGCATAGACATACACAACATATCGCACGTGTTTCATATACATATATGTATATACACAGCTACCAGGGTATATAGGTACAGCTTTGTTTTATTTATCCTAGCCTCACTTATCTATATACACGTAGTATTCGCGTACATGGGTATATATACATACATATATAAAAACCACACATGTGTATACCCTTCGCACGTGTTTCGCATATATATATATACCATTTCGTATACTCCGACCATAAAGTTTCACCTCGTTTTCCTTTTTTTTTTTCTACCATTTTACCCTTGTTCGGGGTCTTTTTTCTATAGAGGGGAATGAATTCCGTGTGAAATAATTCCGTGGGATGAATAGGTGTGCATATATATTATACATCTATCTATCTATCTATCTATCTATCTATCTATCTATCTATGTACGTATATCGACTGACTAGATGAAGTAAACATTGGGGAATCCTAAGCCCCGAGGTCTTCGTTGGTATGGGGCCATAGGAGAAATGTACTATGTACTAGGTATGGTGCTCCAGCAGAAGGTGGCCGTGTTCAGTAAGCTCAACTACTGACCTTTGAGCTTGTTAGATAAATAGAATATACGTTGTATATAGATAGATACATACCAACCTATAGGGATGGGAAACTCGATTCAGCACTGCGAAAACTATTAAGCAAGCACCGGCTAATGTTTGCATTAACAAAGGTGGCCGAGGTAGGAAGGTAGAAAGGTAGGTAGGTAACCAGGTAAGTCTCTCACTGTCTGCTATACCCAGAAGGCGATACAATATTTCATATCCTATTCCAAAGGCACCAAAGGCAGCCTTGATGATCACATGTTAATTTGTAAACGCGAAGGGTTCGATTCTAAATTCAAACAAATGGTATTTCACTTTTTTCGTGTCTTCCGTCTTCCTAGTTCGTCTTGGAATTTACAAACATGCGTGTGAACTTAAATTGAAGATTTCATTCAGGCGATAAGGTACAAGCCGGTCCGAACCTAACCTAGCTAACATAAGAAATACGAATCTTACTGGAATTCTATTCTTTTTTTCCGTACAGTAAAATACTTGTTAACTTTTTGCTGTGGTAAAGCATTGATATCCCAAGTTTCATTCCGGTAGGTTGTATAGTTTGGAAGAAATTACAAATCGCGTTTTCGAGGTGATAACAATTGGTAATAATGGATTCCGAACATAACGCCGTAGGACCTGAAGTATGCCGAACACGTACGACTTTCACCCTTCAATTATCACGATTTGTTTCTGAAATTAAAGTCGTGAGGTCGTGTTCGTGGAAATTTCTCAATTTTGAAAACAAATTTCCTTCGGATTTGTACGTATTTACGTATAAATTTCAGGGCAAATTCGGAAAAAAAATCATACGATCTTCTGGTCTCCGCGACGTGAGACTAATAATACAAAAAAAATATTGAAATTCATCGGAAACTATAAAGTTTCTTCTATTTTTCAAAAACTTCAAATCTAGACATCAAACCTTCGCGAATAATCTAGTGAAATTCGATTCCCGAGACGAGCCAATTTGTCGACCACCGTTTGCGCATCTGCTTATACTGGTCATTCGTATCTAGACATGCATATAGGTAGACGGCGGGATATTTGGCAAATTGCACGGATGCGTTTTCGAACTTGGTCACCATAAAACCAAATAGCAGATGTGGAAAGCAATTTAAGCATAAATGGTGTTCGTAATCGACTGTAATTACAATTCCATTCAACTTTTCTTATTCAATTCTGCGGAAAGTTTGGAAAACAAAAACGGGCATTTACCATCCAATATTCATTTTCTATATGCATAATACAGAAATCTGCAGATTTTTCATTCGCGTGACAAATTTCATGAATTAACAAGGAGAAGAACGAAACGCGAATGTTCATTATCAGTGAATCTTACTCTCCCTCTCTATCTATTTAATGCTTGTCCGAAATTGTTATCGATAAATAAATAATTATAAATTCTATTCTATTCTAATTCTATTATCTCCATCTCACAAAAAAAAAAAGATATGAATAAATTCTACCTTTTATATCTTATTCTAAAGTTTATAAGATCAATTTCTTATAGGTATGTACACAAATACACATATGTATTGAATTCTACGTTCTTACCTCAGCTAATCATGAAATGTCGAGACGAATCCAGACCGGCGATTTAAATCTTTAAATATATCAGTAGCAGCACAACTTCAATCGCACGACAGGGTCCTTGCCCTTTATTTCTTCCCCCACCTAGCACCTTTTCTTCCGTCAATGTTTAGGGCGCGGTGATTCAGGGTTGAATGTATATAAGTAAATACGTCATATATACACCTATATACATATAAATATATAATATATCGCGGATAATGTGATACCTAAAAGCGAACAAGTACATACAAATAAAAGATGAAATTTTCGGCAAGAATGGAGACACACCCTTCAGCCTCGAATACTCGATTTCGTCTTCTATCGCGACGATATTGACGGCGTAGAAAAAAAAAAATCTCCGTAGTTTTATGTTCCTTGTCTTTTTTTTAAATATTTGTATTCAGATTTTTTTTCTCGGTCTTTATTTTTCGATTATGGTCCAAGGTTGATTTTCTTTAGGGAAGAAAAGTAAGAAAACAAAAACAATAGAATTGTAATTTTTTTTGAAAATTTGACAATCCACTGGGGTATAGAGTTGAAACGGCGTGGCGAAGATTTCGCGACAAAACGTCGACGCGGTAGGTTCAGGCAGCCGCAGGGACGATACTGAGTGAATCACGAGTTGACTGACGCGCGGCGCAGGGCGCCGGGACGCTGCTCAGCCCCTTTACTTCGACCGACTGGGCGACGCGAATAGAGAAGAAGAAGAAGAAGAAGAAGAAGAGAGAAGAGAAAAGGGGATGAAAAGGGAGAAGAAAGACTATATAGGGAAAGGGAGTCCCTCTTGAAGTTCTTCCCACTTTCATCGTCGTCGAGGAGTAAAATTCTACTACTACACGTACCCGCCGCGCTGCAGTTACTCGATCAACGTTTGCTGCCATCGGGCAATCGAATATTTATATTGACATAAGTTCAAACGTCTTCCTTATTTATTATGTAACACGCGATACCTACGCTTAGGTATGAAAAACAACAGGGGAAAAAAAAGAAAACAAACAAAAAACGAAAATTGATAAATTAACTTAAAAAAAAAAAAAAAAAAAATGACCGATTTGGGAAATAAAATGAAAGACCGAACGAACGAAACACGTGAATGTTTTATCGCTAAAACTTTAATCCTTTCGAACCAAACTGCAGTAGTGAAATTAAAATTTTATATTGATAAATAATTCGATTTGCCTGACGAATGGGACGGAGCTTTTTTTTTTTTTACGGTATATAGTCATAACGACTGATAATCAAACCAAATCCGGATTTATATTTTACGGTATAATTTTCGCATGAATACCCAGGGTACATATAATATACCTATATGTATGTAACTTGATGCAAAATTTCACAGTATTTTCTGGTTTGTATATAATCGTATGAATTTAGCAAGACGTATAAGACGTTTATTAGTTGCGATAAACGTAAAGAAAATCTGATCTAATATTTTGATACGTGTTATACCTACCCATATAGGTATAATACAATGATGATAATAATGAAATAATGATTTTATAATCGTTGATGGTTTACGGGGCGGTTGCGCTAATTACGCTTGAAGCTTTAGCCTCGCGCTAATCCGTTGAAGGAAATTAATTATTTCAGTGTTGAGGTGAAACAGAGTGTTTCTGAAACTGCCTTCTGAGCTTTTCACTATTAATATACCTACCTACCTACCTACCTACCTACCTACCAATCTACCTACCTACCAAAACTTTCGATGAAACATATTTCATATATTTTTATTCATTTAATTATACACCTCGATGTGCCTACACGTATAAGGCTAATTACTTTACCCGCACCTAGATATACCTGCGATAAGCTTTTGCCAAATAATTATATCAAGAATAATGATACATAACATGTAACATTCTTCGAAATATAAATGAAATATATGTCAATGAGGTGTGAAAAGAAACGGATTATGTACACATATGTCATACGATCATCTTGAGGGGATGAAAAATGTGAATAATTTCACGTCGATTTGGTTTTTCTACTTTTGTTTTTCAATTTTTTAATTTTCATAATTTTTCCGACAAGTTTGCCTGAGAAATTCCATCCTATCCGAGGAAAAGAAAACAAAAAACTTTGTTCACAACAATTTTCAACTTTGCTTAAAGTATGCATACATAAAAATAAATATAAACATATACATTGAACCGGCTTTTGCGAAATTCTCGAGTTCTCTGTATATAGGGGCGTTAGAGGGAAGTTTATTTTTTTATTTTTTTATTTCTCAGTCAACGGGGGAGTTCTGCGGATTTTTTTACCCGCGTTATGTCAAGTCATGTTGTTTTAGCGAGGCGTATAAGGGCTGTTGCGTATATCTGTATATAAATCTATATGTATATAACATACACAATATATGTCTGTACATACGATTTGGAAATCTGAATCTGTAGGAAAATATCACAGGAATTGTACATAACTGTTCCTTTTTTTTTTTTTTTTTTCCAAATTTTTTTCGTTTTTTCTTTTCCTTTCTTGCTCAAAAGGATATGAGGCAACGCAGGTTGTCAGGTCCTCGACCGTGACCCGCAAGAAATCGATAGTCAAGCAACGGATGCAGATTTCGCATCCCGTTTTTTGCCCCCTCCCTTTCCTTCCCTTCTCCAAGGGGTGAGGGGGGATTCGACAAGAGCAGCTCGCTTTTGAAGTTTAAAAAAGCTCAAAAAAGGTCTCACGCACGAGTGCCTCGCCCCTTTTGCTACAGGCACCTATACTCACATATATAAACGTATAGTATACGTATTTATATGTAATATGGGTATGTGTATACCGATACATAGATACACTTTCTTCCGTCACCGCTACAGGCAATAAGTATGAAACAAGGGGAAAAAAAAAGAGTAAGAACTGACCCGAGAAAAGGGGAGAATTTTTTTATTCGGTGGTTTTTTTTATCGGTTTTCAAACGTAGCAAAAATTGAAATGGTTCAAAAACAATGACGTAGGTACCCCTTATACGATGTGAGTTGATTTTTCGCTTGATCAAAGAAAGAAAGCGAAAGAGAGCAAGAGAGAAAATGGCACGCGGAGGTGGTAGAGGGTCGAGTTTTTCGCTAATGCGATTCCGATAAAGGTTAATGATACCGTTCTATCCGAATTACATAATTCATTAGACGCATGAAAGAAGATTGGCAGCCGATATTATTGATTATTGATTATTGGTATATCACCGGCCCGGGATTCGATGAATCAGAGAACCTGCGGAATCACCTTTGGTATAACTATACCTATAGGTACGCTACGTTTTACGAAACCGTACCTACTGCTTCTTGATGAGACGCCTCGGATCATTAAAGACACTTCAATTTTTCATTAAAATATCACCTTTCATACACCCTCGCCCCCCCCCCCCCCCCCCCCTCCTGAATTGCCTACTCTTTCATAAAAATCTTAGCCGTATAATAGCTGGAAATCGGAAGGAACTTTTGAGACTTGCGGGGTGAATCAGAATCCATCCTCAATTGATTTTTGTCAAAATTGAATTCGACGTTTTATTGGTCATTTTTTTTTTCTTTCTTGTGTTGAAACAACTTTTTTCACTTTACAATAAGAATGGTTGAATTATTCTCCTGGAAAATTGAACATGTAATAATTTCCGAAAACAATGAAAATGTACGTAGATGGAGATGATTTCGATTTCGATTTCGGAATGAGAATTTCCAAGAAAAGTCAAAAAGATCGTTTGAAAAAAAAGCTAAGGGAAGTCTTATCCTAATTTATCAACAATGTTTGAAAGTTAAAAGAAGAAAACAAAAATTTGGGACAAAATTTTCCATCGCAATTTCAACAAGGATTAATCCTGTGTAAAAATCTTTCAGAAATTTAGGTCTTGGGTCAGAAATCTCGAATCACCCTGTGTCGGAATAATTGTTTTTCTCTCTCGCTGTTGAGAAAAGAAAAGGGAAGAAGAAGAGCATAATTAAAAATAGAAGAAAAAAGAAAAAAAAAACTAACAAACAGCTGAGACGCAAATTAATTTGCTGCTCAAAGGAACATGAGAAAAAAAATCTAGACTCCTGTAGACAAGCGGGTATACCTACCTAAAAACGACAAACGCAGAAGATAAATTCCTATTGTTTCTGATATGAAATTATTTTTTCTTTTCTTTGCGTTTCAGTTCCAAGATTTTTGGGCTTGACTCATTGTCAGAATCCTCCTCCTTCTCCTCTTCCTTCTCATAATCATCATCATCAGGAGGATGGGAGTTTATTATAGTTTGTCTTATATCGCAAGTAGATAATGTAATTGCTTATTATATAAATATCGTCCTTCCCGAGCAGAGGCAAGGTACTCTTTCAATTTTTACAGAGCTTTTATCGGAAGAGTTTCGAATTTCCTTTATTCCTTTTTATTTCTTTTTCGTCTCGGGCTCTATTTCATTTTCGTTTTTTCTATTTTTTATTTCATTTCTTTTTTGTTTTGCGCGAGCGAAAAGGTGAAAAGAAATAGAAAAAAAACGAAAAGTAGAAAAAAAAGGGGAAAAAGCCCCACGCACACAGAGCTTGAAAAGGGCTCGTTTTCAGATACATCGATTTTCAACGCTCAGTCAGTGTGTTTCCGCGGCTACTATATACCTCGCTATATACCTACACTACTACGCCAGTTCCTTGTTTTATGGACCAAACTATAGAACTAGCCAGCCTGAGGGTTCCGTAATGTATCCGAACACAGTTTTTCTCTAGCATCCCGTGAAACCGAACGATTCGTTCAATTTTTTCCCTCTCTCATCCCTTATCATTCGCATCGAGCGTTAATTTGACAATGAGGGAAATCGTTCGATCATCCAAAAAACTTTTCATCATATGTATGCAAGCTTATAGGTATTTATACATACTGAAAAATTTCCTCCTTGGACCACCATGCAATTTAACTTGGTGCCATTTTGGAACTATTTTAGATTATTTTGTAATTCTGATACGATTTGAGGTTATTTCTGACAGAGTGAAAAATTCCAGTACCACATAATCGAGTGGTTCCAAATTTTCGAGTCAAAATTGGCACATTCTACAGTATAGACTGCTCTTGGAAGACGTGTATGTACAACGGAGATATAAAAAAAGGGAGATAAAAAAAAAAACCAACAAACTACGAAGGTCTCTTCCGTCGTCGATATCCGCAGCGTATAATATTAAAATCCATAAGTCAATCAATGCCGCCGACACTCATCTCAGGTATTTTAATTAATAATTAATTAAGCGTACAATAACGCGGATCGCCATGGTCGTTTGAAGGTGGGAAAAAAGAGAGAAGAAGAAGAAAAACAAAAAGTAAAAAAACCTCTTCAATGATGTTTCTCGGTCATTTGTTATTCAGAATATACTTATAATATATATAATCTTTGGTATGTAAGCGACGTCTAGATCCGTTGAGGTCAAATTCGTTTATTCTACGTATACCACGCGTAGCTGTGTATACGAGAATCAAGTACGTCGGTCGTTTTGAATTCAAACCGTTCATTCAAGTCTATCGCGATAATCAGAGTCAGTTGATCATCAAAGAGTTGTCTTCAGGGGGACGAGATTAAACCGTAGATATGATCCCTGATGTGACCACGCAGCAGTTTTTTTTTTTTTTCTTTTTTAATCCGATTTCTGTATGCGAACTCCGTTATAATTTACTCCGCCATTTGCGTTTCTTTTTTTCATCCCTTATATAATACTCCGTCTTTCATTTTCATTTTCATTTTCATTTTCATTTTCACTTTTTACTTTTATCACTTTACACTTGGGTGTCACTTTACACTTGCGCGGAGTATACAATCGAATCGATGTCAATTAATTAACGACATTCAATCGAGGCTCTAGTCCACGGAGACTAACGCTTGTTGATTAGTTCATGGCTCCTTGGATAGGAGGACGCTTACCTATACCTACGTTTGCCGTTAAATTTACACCTTGACCCCGAAATTCCACTTGGATCTATCAGCTACAGGCATCATGGCAGCCAGACACGTTTACGTCAAATAAAATCCCGATCAAAAATACAAACCTATTTTAAGCTATCGAAGAATGACCATTTTGCCATTGAAAAAAAATAATAATAATAGTAATAAGAATAAAGAACGTATAATCAAATAGCAAAGCTTGATTTAACGAGCGATTATTTATGGGAATTATAGGTGAAAATCGTCATTGATATTTACGTATCTATATAGGTAAATTATAACGACCGTCGAGCTGCGGTAGTTAAAATATAATTCTATAGTAGGTACAGGAATTATATTTACCTATCTACCGCAATAACTTCGTCTATTGTACAAAATTCAACCGGAAGTGGATAATAATGAGAAAATTTTTTTACACATTTTTTAAATGTCGATTTGGTAATTTTTACTTCAGCGAATATAAAACCGTCTAATAATGGTAATAATTTTTATGGCAGTGTTATTTGTCCATCCTATAATTAAATATATGAATTGAATCGAGGAGTCGGAGGTGCAGGAGGACACGGTCGAAGAGATATGGAGGTTGAGGTAAATTTAAAAACGATGACCCGAGATTTGTGTCGGTAAATCGCTTGACCGAAGTAAAAATGATAATTTACTAGGTTGGCATAATTTAGTAAAAAGTTTCATATGTCGTTAAGCGCAACGACTCGATCGATTCTTGGCTTTACTTTCCAGTCATCGACCATTCAGGTCGGAGCCTCGGGCTTTTATGCAGTAAAGTGAAAAGAGCCGTTTCGTACCTATAGATACATCTTTACTGCGGGGTAGTTTTTCCAAATTGGTTGAAATTCACATGGAAAACCGAAAGTGAATAAGAAAATTTTTCAACTTCTTGGGAGGGTTAAAAAAGGGTCGATTTATCAACTTATATAACGTATAATATCGTCGTAACTTTTGTTCCTATGTGAACTTTTGATCCGAAGAAAATTCGAGCCACCTGTCACTCCACGTGGCTGTTCACTGCAGTGTAGCTGCTAGTGTTACGTATTAATTTATGAATCAGGGAAAAGGTACGACCAGGTGTAGTACTTTGCCTTCAAACCCTTTTAACCCTCGAACCCTTACTAGACTTTGAAACCCCTTCCAATTTACACCCTTCAAAGTTAATTACTAATTAGCTTCAGGGACGTCGTTAAGTCCACCACCATGCCTATACGGCTGTTATACTGGCCCCTCGTCAGTTTCTCACCTTCACCTATACACATAATTCTCCCATTATCACATGACGGGGGTAGGTCTCTGTCTCCGCTCATCAAAGGTGACCAGTCGATAGAGTTCAAAATAATTGGTCGTCTGCGTTGCCCTCCAGGACCTTCCATCAGTCACTATTACCTAATTATTATGTTCTTTCTTCTTTCTTTATTACCGTCCAATCTATGGACATGATCATGACTTTCTTCGACATAAGCAAGTCAATTTTTCATGGTCAGGGCACAAGCTACAATCCTGCGTAAAGTTCCAAATTTTTTCTTCCAGCCATTTTCGAGAACATCAGAGGATTTCGGGTTTCGAAAAGATAGAACAAAGTATGCAACGTCAGCTAAGGGTCAAGAAGGTGTAAATTTTTCTCTACATTGTCAGGGGTAGTTTTTGACAAAAAATCGATATTTTTTTGTCCCTCGAATCAGAATGTTGGAAAAAGCTCGTGAAAATTTGTAAAAATGTTGAAATTTTGCAGCTTTTTCGTTACAGGTAGCCTCATTTCAGGAATAACTGTACACGTAAGAGGGTAGTTCGTTCGAAGTATGCTGCGAATCGGTATTCAAGTTACGCGTTGCAAACTCGCAGGTCATGCCACGCGTGTTATACGTTTACATCTAGATACACAACATACGTACAGACGTGCGAAGTTTCCAGACGTCGCGACCGACCCAAAGAGTCGCGTGTAACTATTATAGGTATATGTATATATGTACATATATATATATATTTACTGCCAACTTGTACATGACTGCGTGCGTTTGAACATGAAGTATATACGAAGTGTGTGTATATATGTAATTTGTACTGCAGGGTGTTGCTTATATTTACTTATAAGGATAAGCCAGCCAGCCAGCCAGCCAGCTATGGCTGTCTCGCCGATAAGGTAACAAACACCGATCAAGAACTTTGAGGTATTAGGGTAAATTGTGTTTCTTCGATAAACAAAGTTATACATACTTCTATACTTCGACTTGTTCAATTGTTTGAAATATGAACAAAAGAGAATTTTCCTAATTGAAGAGAATCTCACTGCGCAGAAGACCAGCAGCTGTTCCGATTCGATAAACCCCCGAATTAGTGATGAACCGGATCAATTCCAACGGTACCAAACACACGATTTTTCATCAAAAGGTTCAGCCAAATTGGTTCAGCGGTTTGCTCCAGAATTTCTATCTCAAAAAAAAAAAAAAAAAAAAAAAACAAGAAGAAAAAGAGTGAAAAGGCGGAAATTAAATTCGTTTCCCGCATCGAGTTTAGGGATGAAAAAATTCAAAAAAAGAAAGAAAAAAAATATATTTTCACAAAGATAACGCATCTTGGTATAAAACTTTCCTCTTTCAAAATTCATGGGATTCATTGAATTTTTTAAGAGTTATGCGTATTGCGAGATGCAAAATAAGGCTTTTGGTTATAATTTTGACAAGTGGCTTTGCCAATGTCCTTGAAAGACGACGTGTTTCGATGGTCGTTACAATTTAGGATGGTAAACGTAGGTAGGTATAATTAAATACATTATACAGTGTTCGACCTCCGGAATGGTTTAGGTCGACGAAGGGTACTTCTACAAAGCCCTCGTCCGTACCTCGAACCCCAGACGACGACTAACTCCTCGATTTGAGCGTAACAGTATTTCGCCTGAATGTATGCCAGACGACGGGTAGATGACGAGGATAAGAATTCGAGTAATTAAGGGGACGAGGTTGGGATACTGATCATGATTCAAAATCAGTTCATTTTTTGTCAAAGTCAATTTCGCATCGTTGTAATTGTTTCATTCGAGAACACCAGCTGTCTGATTCCAGCCCCACCGTTGAAGACAATTTTATAGCAAAATCGACTATATAATATGTGACAATCTTTGTAACGATATATCGATGGGTCTGCGGAATAATCAACTATCTCAAAAGTTGCTTGAAAAAGTAGCTATCTCAAATTTACCTCGAAAAAGCAGCAATCTCGCGAGCGACTCCAAAACCGCTCTGTAACGCTATTGACTAGCCATGCAATTACAGAGCGGTTTCAGAGTCGCTCGCGAGATTGCTGTTTTTCGAATAAAATTTGAGATAGCTGCTTCCTCAAGCAAAATTTGATACAGCTGCTTTTTCAAGCAAAACTTAAGATATAGCTGTCTGCTTTTTCAATCAACTTCTGAGATAGTTGGTAATTTCGCGGAGCCATTGATATGTGAGATGAAAATCGGTGATTTTAGTTTCAAATCGTATTCCAACTATTGTATATACCCACTATGTAATTCTGGTACATGTGTAAATCAACGATTAAATAAGCTTGATCATTTATTTGCATAATTGTAAACGCGGAAGAATCCATACATTTGCAGTCTCCCCTGTGACATGGTAACTCAATATTCATAATGTCGACAGTAGGTAGCTGGTAGGTACATAATAAATTAATTCACATTCGAATTCGCCATTTCGCTCGGCTTTATGTATGTATGTATGCATGTACATGTATCTATGGGGCTGAAAGAGGCTGATATAAAATGCAATCAGAGTAAATTTAAATCAGAGAAAACAGCGCGGCAGCAGGTAGTTATAAGTACTTTCGACCAACAACGGTGGCTGTCCAATGCAGTTGCTGTGAAAACCGCAACTACTGGTTCATGTATAATAGAACGCTCGTAACTAGTGAATCGACCGTGTCGAAAGCAGATGACACATAACAGAAAAATAGAAAGGGAATTATAAAAATTAATCTACAAATTTTGTTCAAATGAAAATTAAGCTTCACGAGTACATCAGAGATGTATAGATAAATATACGTATGTAACATCAGTTCCGCTGTCATTTCGCTTATAATTATTCATTTCCATTAGCGTTATAATTTTCTGCTGCAGTGGCAATCCCGTTGTGTGTCGGGGTAGAATAAACGGTAATCCCGGAATGGCGATGAATAATTTTACGAATTCTTACACCCTTTGTTATTATTTTCTCTTCCGAACACCGTGAAACGCGATAGAATAAAAGAGACAAAAAATTTCGCGTCGATAACAGGATTTCAATAAATATTGAAAAATCGTAAAATTTCCCATTTTTCCACGTCATTCGATATTCCCTACTCCAGCATATTTCATCATTCCTTTCACAGCCAATCAATCGACTCTAATTGTAGATCAGCGTTACAAGAATCTTCCCATCGCAAAAAAAAAAAATGCAGCATGCGTAAATTAAACCCAGGCCTTATTTTGGGTAAAAAAGATTTGACTGATGCATTAGTTACGATTTTTTTTAGCCAAAAAATGCATTTTTCGCACTTATGTCTCACAGATAAATCTGCATTCGGTTCTACTCCAGAATCGATCCTCCGAATTTTGACAAACAGGCTCAAAGGAGATTGAATAATTTTTTGAATACCTGCAAGATTCCAGCCCGAGCGATGGCACGAACAATATTAATAATTGGCTTCGTTGAGCCCGAGCGTTGAAGAGTTTGAAGAAAAATTCGTATACATGTATAGAGGGAAGAAATGAGAAAAGAAAAAGAAAAAAAAAAAAGAAAAAAAAGAAGAGAAGTTGAACTGAGCTAAGCTGAGCTAAGCTAAGCCAAGCTAAGCGAATAGTTGAGAGAGCTAAGCCTGTGCCTCGCGTATTTGAGAGACAGTGAAGCAGGAAGGGTAAAACTAGTGAAACAACGCGAAGCTGACGGTCCGCGTCAGCGGCGCGGTGCAGCATCAAGCTGCAGTTGCTCTCGCTGCAGAAATGCCCTTTCTGTGGCTGTTTTCGCTCGACTGAATACTTCATCAACCGTCTGTTCCGCATCCAGCTACCAGGTACCGGCTAGGCTACCTTCTACCTACACCATTCTCCGGGTACTGTCACAGCTACTGTAGGTATAGGCATGAACGTCATGTTCTTGGTTCTTGACGAACTCCCTCGGCATGTGCCGGAAATTTACCGCCAAATTATATATTTTTTTCATGTACCTACGTTGAAATTTGGAATTTTGTTTCCCTTCGATTTCACCATTTTTCGGATACGAAGCCAGAGACGAATCACGAGGGACGGAATTTACTTGAAATTTGATGTTTGCGATTTGCTGCGACGCCCTGAGGAGAAATCGACATTCTGATACTGGTCGAAAAATTAGGAGTACATAGTTTAGACTGATGGCTGATTTCGACAAATTAGAAAATTTTCCGAAAATGGCTCCAACGATTTGGTTCAAAATTTACATTCGTAGACCATTTTACAATATATTCAACATGGTCTTACGGTTTTTTGAAGACCAATTCATTATTATATTATTAGCTAACTGCTGAATCAATTTTTGAGATTGCAAAATCTTCTTTTTCTTCAGAAATGATACGTTTTGCATTTCTTCTGAATCCACGTGAAGTATGAATTAAAGAATTTCGTTACTGACGCGTTACAGGTACGAAGTGCAACCCACCAACCACCAACCGACCTATAAAGTTATAGGTGTAGTATTTTGCGAAGCATTTCATACGAGGCTGAATAGTTGCGATACGCATTCATCCGTAGCTTCTCCATTTAATCAGCACGGTTGCAGCAGCAGCAGCACCAGCAGCAGCTTTGCGCTTTAATCATATCAGCAACCGGTGGTTTAACCCTTTTTGTGAAGAACGATATCTCCTCTATTCCTCCAGGGTATAAAACCCATCACGGTCACGAATGTCACATAACGCGCGTAACGTAGTAATTTCACCCTAAAATTCTAGTTCAACACATTTAGCCATGCAAAAAAAAAACTTCTTTTTTTCGTCTTCAGCAGATACGTGGATAAATTTCAATCCCAAAATCCGGAAAAAGGACGATCCACGATTTGCCCAAGTGATTAAAGCAAATAAATAAATGAGCGCGGATCAAAATTTCGAACAATCAATAAGTCCGTAGAATGGTCAAATTTTCGAGTTTTAATAATATGAATGCTAAAATAGCGACAAATAAAATAAATACGTAATTTTTTTTTAGTACTGCTTTGAAGCTTCTCTATATTTTCTATATTCTGAATGATCGCTATTTCAAAATTTGTACCTTTGGCCGTTCGAAATTTTGCGTTTTCGATATTTTGACCCCCTCCAATGCAATAGTGAATTTTTTCCAAAAATTCTGGTACATTATTGTTACGAACTTCTTCAACTTCATGATGATTCCTCACGGTTTCACCCATTTTTCGTGGATGTAAAATTTCCCCCTTATTTTCGGTCTTTTGGAGAGAAGTAATTTGAATTTGGAAGGTTATCGGAAAAGCGCACTAGACCATAACGCCACGCCAGGACGCGTCCTTTAATTATAGTAAAACAGATTCGTGTCGAGTTAATAAATACATACTCCAATATACATATATCACCTGCAGAGCGAATGTGCGACAACATATCGAGCGCGGATATGTGGATGTGGATGTGGATGTGGAGGTGGAGGTGGTGGGACCCGGTTAACTGGTGATTCTAGGATTGGTTTTGATTTAATTAAAACTGCCTTCGAGTCGAGTAGAGAGAGAGAGTAAGCAGTAATTACGTTCATTAATGAACCCCCGTACAGCCACAGCGACAGCCGCACAGCAGCATCAAATAATCATACGGGTGCGTAGCGGGTAGGCATATACGCGGAGGACGCACATATATGTATATATGAAGGCAAACAGATTGCTACAGCAGTATAGCTGCAGGCAGCTACGGGAATTTTCTATACCCAGGTACACACGTGTATATGTACCTAGGTATATATGTATAAATATACCTAGATGAGTAAATACGTCGATGAAAATATTATGTATACGTGTATAGAATGATTCAAAATCCCTGACGAGCCTTTCGCACGGTCGATCCTTGTCGAAATTTATAGGATGATTTATAATTCGTATTGCGAAGATTTTACAGGGTGAATCCTCGTCAAAATGGAAGTCGAAAGTTCCTTCTTAGCCATTTTTCTGAAAACTGACTTTATTCGTTGAAAAAAATATTCTTTTTTTTTTCTTTTTAACTTTTTTTTTCAATGGAATAAACAAATATAAAAAAATGGTGTTATGGATATGAATTTAATGAAATGAGAAGTGGATTGTTGTGCAAACGAGAGGCATTGAAACGATTTTCATGTCACTTGATGGAAATTTGAAAAAAATAAATAAACATAAATTTTCAATGCAAAAAGTCGTTTTTCAGAAAAATTTCTAAGGAAATTTCGACTTTAATTTTGACAAGAATGGACTCTGTAAGATAATCATCACGAATTCTGAATCACTCTCGATCTATAATTATAGTGAAAATTTCATCAGCCATTTGATTTTCTTGTGTATTTTACTGTTTTCCACAAAAATTGCAAGAAAGAATGAAAAATCATTCAAATGAGGGAAGAAAAAAAAAAAAAATCAGAATGGAGAGGAAGATTTCGATTATGATGTAACATAAGAAGAAGTGACTACAGAATGTTGATTTTCCAGAAAAACCAGTGAAAAAATCAAGAAATTGAAAGAAAAAACAGGAGTGAGAGAATTTCAACTCCAACAAGTACCTACTATCGATCCTGTAAAAGATTCTTCGCGAATTCTGAATCACACGATGCATATATATATGTATGCACTCTATAGACGTAGGCGGATGATGGACAGACATGGTCGACATGGCGGTATATAGTTTGATCGATCTATGCGTATAAAACATATGAACGTGGGTACATACATAATCATGCATGTATCCCATGCACCCCGTGAACCCTGCAGTGCACTTTGATGTACCTGGACACACAAACGTGGGTAGCTACATTGAGGTCTATTGAGGTCATTGAGGTTTGTTTTTTTATCAATTTTTTTTTTTTTTCATTCTTTGAAATGTTAGTTTTATGGGTCACATTGGGGAAACGCGCGCACGCTGCGGGCGGTAACGCAATTTTTAATGTCAAGAGGCACTTCGTGAAGCCCGCGAGATAGACGTTACTCACTGCGTACTTGCAGACCGTGATCAACTTCATGTTCCAAGTACTTACCTGAAACATACAAAAAAGAGGGAAAGATAAGTTTTTTGAAAATTTCTGTCAGTTTTTTTTTTTCTTTTTCTTAATCTTTATGTCGATCAAACATTTAATTTCAGGTTTCTAGGTAGAAACACTTATTTTTGCATAGGTATGGTGCAGAGTCTGGCGCATATACCAAGAATTTATCTGTTCTGTGAAAATTGGTTGAGAAAATATTATGCATTTTTTACAAAATTACTCGACTCATTGGAAATCTTTGATGAGGTGAGATCAAAAGTTGCCTTGTCGTCAAAAATGTCGTTTATCATGATATTTACGACAACGAGTATAAAATTTACCTTTGATCCCAAAAGCAGAATGTATAAGAGAAAATTCAGTTTAGCCAAAAATTATTATCCCGGATGAGTATATACATTTGCGGAATTGAAAAGTGTCTACTGAATTCTGATGATACAGAGGAGATGGAAAAACTTGATTATAACAACTTGAAGGACGTTTTTCAATTAATTTTTCTCTCGTAATTAAAACTACCGTCAATCTTATATATATTCCACTGTTTTTACTCGAGTCTGCATCGAACGTCGAACTGGGTTATTCAATTTTAAAAACCTTGGAAAATAAGTGTAAGAGAGAAACGTCAATTTCGTTTGACGAGTCAACGTCTCCTCACGCTCGGTTGAAAACGAAAGAAAAAAAAAAAAAACAATTTGAAAGGAAAAAAAATTGATTATAACGCGACTCTTGCAACTTACAGGTTCGGTAATTCATTTTTCAAGCACTGAAGTATTTGATTTCAAATTTTCATCGATTAGGAGAATATTTATTATTATATCATTATCGTTACTATATATATTTCATCTCGTATATTCTATGAAACTTTTTCGATACCCCATTTTGCCACGGTTTTTTCTACCTACATGTAACGGAGAAACAATTTACATTGTAGATGAATTCGGGCGTACGCCTTTGAACAAAATTAGAAAAAAAGTGTTTCAGAAGGTGCGCTATAAAATTTCCACGTCAGTAAAAACACTTTTCTGCTTAGAGTTAGAAGCTAATATGCAAATTTGTGTAAATTTCGAATAAAACGAGTGTTGTTTTAGCTGAAAAAGTGTTTAAATTAACATGAAGATGCTAGTGGATCTCTAGAGAGACGGAGCGAGATTGAAGTTTCGAACGGTCGAAATTTCGAATTTATTTAAAACGGGATTCTAAGTTTCTAGAAACGTGAAAAGTTCAGAATTTTTGGAATTTTCGGAATTTTTCAAATTCGGAATTTCAATCCCGCCTCAAAGAGACAATTTTATTTTTTCCTTTCTGCATTTTTCGGTACACGAATTGGCGACGTATATACATATGGTGAATGATGGAAAGCGCAAGTTGGCATCGTGAGCGCAATTGGCTCTGATAGTATCTGTATAGTTAGTACTGCATCATCCCTGCAGGGTCGTAACACGGCGGTTAGGTAGACAGGGAGGGTTGAAGAGACAGAGAGACAGAGAGAAAAGGAGAGAGAGAGAGAGAAAGAGAGCCAAAGGGGGAATCCGCAGCTCCTGTCTAGACAAAATCAATGCGACCTCAACCCTCGTCGAGGGTTCCTACTAATGCCTTAACGTGCATGGACTGGTAGTGACGGGATGTGTATGGGTTCCTGGTAGCTAGGGCAGGGGTACGAATGTACGTGGATATAACGTAGCCTCATCTTTCTCATTTCCGGTCCCGTCGCGGTAATTTCAACTGTCCTTGTCCTTCAACCTCCTCTTCAGGACGACGCGCCGCCCGTCCTCCAGCCTCCAGCATCCAGCATCCATTCTGGATCCTCGATCCTGCAGCCTGGAGCCGTTTCTCTCTCTTCTCATCTCATCTCATCTCTTTTTTTCGCTGAAATACTTGAAGTATATACTCGAACAGTAAGTATACGTTTCGTCCTCGCCGCCCTTTTCGTCTTTTTCACGATTATTTGCGCACTTATACCTACAAGAGTGCGGAATACAAATTTATGCTTTAGATTCCTTATTTGAATGATCGGTGACGATCTTCTTCTTCTTCTTCTTCTTCTTCTTCTTCTTCTTCTTCTTCTTCTTCTTTTTATTTCTTCTTTTCGTCGCTTCCTTATACTCGGCCCGTATTTACATCCGTATAACATTCGAGCACGATAATACCTACAGATATCAGCCACCATGCCATAGATAGGTATAAAGACGAGGGGATTTTCACCCTCTTTTCATACCGCATCAATCTCCACCACCCGGCCGGATCAACGTTCGAATTATTTATGAATTCGATTTTATAATTCGAATTTTATACGTACATCGTGTTATAGAGTATGTACTCGTAAGAAGAGAAGAATTTCAACGCTCTTCAATTCACCGATTTGATTTACAGGGAGCTTTTTGCCTCGTAACCCCATAATTTCTAATTATTCTAGACTTTGAAATTCTGCCTTTGGCTCTTCATATAATTTCGCTGATTTTCTCATACCTATATACGTTACATAACAATTTGATTAATAGACATTTCGCATACGTTCTTTTTGTCTTTCTCTTTCACGTTTTTCTCGGTTCTTTTTTTTTTTTTTTCTTCTTTCTTCTTCTATACTTCTTTTTGTTTCATTTGCTACAAGGAAAGTTTTCCCTTGATGTATAAATACGGGTTTCTTTTTCTTTTCTGGTACAAAGATCCAATTCTGCAATCTGCCAAATGTGTTTTAGGAGACAGTTAATGTACGAAACTTCGTTAATATCCGTAAGAATACCCCGGCCGACCGGCAGCTCTTGTAAGACTTCGTATACAAAGCTGTAATATAATATATATATTATTGATGGAAAGAGTTTTCTTACATTTCATTTAACGAATCGAATATACGCGGTGTCTTTGAAATTAACGTAATAATTCACATTCAATTATCCACCCGATGAAATGTACATATTATATAAAAGACCGGGATTTTTCTTCTTCTTGACTATGTACCAGTTTTATTTTTTTTTTCCCCCCTCTTTTTCATTCTCTCTTCTTATTCTCTCTTTTATTGAAAGAACTTGACAGATTTCGGCATCATTGATCGCAAAAAAAAAAAAACGAAAAAAAACGTGATTGCGGGTCTTGAAATAATTCTGAATTATTATACTAGATTTTTTATCTGTTAAGAATGAAAATTCAAAAAAACAGATGCGCGATGTCTTTGCTAACAAGAAATATCCCTGACGATATTTCCATACTTTAGATTTACACTAAGTTCTGTCGCCCGCGATTTGGTTAATAATTCCGCGTGTAAAGTTTCGGCCATAGTCATTTGAAATGCTAATTAAAATTCGAGGCGAAATAGAAAGACCCTCTCTTTCTCTTCCTCTCACAGTGGTTCAAGCTTTTTTGATGGTCCGCGTTCGAAACTTTAGATTTTCGATGGCCATAAATGAGACCGAATAACTTTCGTCTTTTAATGAAGTTTATGATAAACTTTTGCCAGTTTGGATCTTTTTTTTTTTTTTCGGTATCTTTCTTTCTTCCTCTTTACCATTCCGGTATAAACGTCGCTTTGTTTGTTGCGATAATTTCATCCGAAACGATTCCTCTCCCGCTGAGTAATTGATGGATGTGATTTTTTCTTTCTAATGTCAAAACAGATTAGAGGTTTAACAAAATCTTGCGAAAGTTTTATACACAATTATTGCTTTTTTGATGTAAATTTTCCTTTTCATGAGCAACCGATCTGTTAATCATTAATCCAAATTATATCTGTGAGTCAATGACTGTACGTGTTTCTAAATACACCTAATTGTAAAATGAGTCTTAATTAACGATAATCGTATGCGTAGACAGACGGGGGTATAAGGTAAGAAACGCGTGTGTTTGATAGTGAAATGGAGATTTAGTAGGTAGGAAGGGTAATTGGTGGTTTGGCAAAGCGAAACTTAGCGTCGCAAGGGATTGCGTGGGTTCACGATGAATAAGAGTAGGCGAGGAATTCCCTCGAGTAAATGCAACAGCGGCATCAACCCAACTGTGTAGATATATTAGCTTCGTAAAACAAAACTTTGCCTAGTAGGTTATATGTATATAATTCCACCTAGTCGTCAGACCAGACCAGTAGGTACTATAGAGAGTTTCCCAGCTCCCTCGGTTATTCGAATGAATCAAACGTCAGATAATTACACAGCCATGGCACATTCAGGGAAAATGGATCATCAAATGAACACGAAACTTCAAAACGGTAACAATTTTCATAAAACGAGTTTTACGAGTTTACATTTTTCATTTTTCTTCCATTTTTTAATACATCTCCGGTTGAAAACATTCCGTAGAGGAAAAACGGACATCGAATTTCACCCACGTGGAAAGTTTCTCAATCATCATGTCGCCATTTCCGGAAAAATTCTTGTTTAACTTCTTGTTCAATTGACTAAAAAATACTCTATCACAATTGATCTGGTCCAAAAGTTGCTCAATAATGCATAATTATTTCATAGAACGCATTTTCTGGTACCAAATAGTCTTCGGTTTGCCCAGAATTTACATCGATGATATTTCGAAGTTGAAACTAGCTAGTGGCTAAAGTCAGAGACTGAACATACCAAACTTTCTTCAAATAGGACGACGCGACATAGATTTCTATCTATAATTCTATAAAAGTAATTAGTTTTTTGCGATAGTTATCAATTTCTAAAATTTTCGGGGCTTTAATGCCTCATTTTCACGAAAATACAGAACGTTCGACATCTAGCTTTATAGCTTCATGATGATATCAATGACCAAATGGCTTGTTTCGAACACGTTGAACAAGCAAACTTTCTGCCTAATACCGGAAGTCGCAGTGGTCGAATTCCGAGATACAGTAGATGATTAATTCACCCCGAACTACGCTGTACATACCAATAAACAATAAGCAATAGTTAATGAAAAATCAATGAAATAGTTGTACCGAGTCGATATCGAGAAGTGAACACGTAGAACTGATTGCGAGTATATGTATACGAAGTTCATCAGCGATCGTATTCGTGGTAAATCAGAAATAGTTCTATACCTCGAGTTCAGTATATGCAGACGTATAGAGAGGCTAACCCTAAAACGCTTAAACGAGGAAATCCAACCGACCAACCGAACGGCGTACCTATACCTATACGAGATTAGTTATCGTAGCTAAATGGATGATAGCGGGGATCAATCGAGTGCATTAATCTGCGGTAGCCGCGATCCGGTGCACATGGAAATTCCAAGTACCTACATACCTATACGTACCATAGACCTAACGAGTTAGTCGGCCGATTGGTTTTAACGCCAAGTTTCGGTGTAATTTGAATAGCAGATTATTTCCATTCCAAGAGGTGTTATCTCTCGCCATTTTAGTTCAGATCCTGGACACATCCTTGTTGTCAATTTTCATCACTCGAGAGTGCAAAGAAAATTATATCGGTTACTTATCAAAAAAACTACGTTAACCAATTCGACAAATTTTAGATTCTTCGACCCTTCAGCTGACGCTGCACATAATTCGGAAGATACTTTGATCTGGTTGGACGTAAAAATTTCAAACTTTACAGGATTGTAGCTCGTGTCCTAAGGATGAAAAATTGCTATGGAAGATCAATATTGACTGATTGATCTCGATGGCAGAAAATCGCAAAGTTTGAATTGAACGGAAGGAAAATGGTAAAAAAGTTTATGAAAAGTCCCTGAGCAATTGATTTGACAAATAATGGTATATTATTGAATCGATACCGCGTGGATTTAATTTCAGAATGAATTTCACGTCTTCATCATAAACCTAAGGATATATACCGAGACATATTGTACCCAGATTTTCTACCCCAAGTATATGAGCGAATGTAGAAATAATCCGGAAGCCTGGTGAGGACGAAGCTTTTCCAGGGATTTGAAGTCCTTTCAGCTAGAATACTCTTTTTCGCGTTGATGCTACTCTGCGCTTATACCTACTGGTAATGTTACAGGAACGTGTGAAAATTGTGAAAGGACTAAAAGACACTTTTCTTGACTTTTCTGTCTGACGTTTACGTTTACGCCGAGGAAATTCTTGCTGGACAAAAGTGCAGATTTACTAGAGCTTTTCGCATAACTTTGTGTTATATTTCCACACGATTTCATCGCGATCCTGCATCGAACGAGAATTGCATGAATTCCTTGAAGAACGAATAATAATCCAGAATTTCTACATGGTATTTTCTCACAGGTTTGTGCTTTTCCACAACGGTTCATTTGAAATTTCATTCAACTAGGTCTAGTCTCAGTATATATTTTCCATAGGAAAAAAAAAAAGTTTTATATACGTACACAATAATCGAAATTATGAGGTAAGAGAATGTAATTTATAAACGTATACGGCTTCAAGGAAGGTTAATCAATAATATCGTTGGGATTATAGGAACTTCTTCTTCCGCTGCGCCTCTATCCGACCTCGCGTACCTATATCAGACTAGGATTTATCGAATTTTCTGAATTTTACGCAATTCCTGTCTCTCTATATATTTATTACAGGTATAGATGGAATTTGTTAAGAAGACTAAAAAGACTGAGTCTCGCAAGGCCGAGCTACCGGTCGTTTCAAGGCTAAACAATTTCGTTTCTATATAGGTATCCATAATAAATGCAAATCGATTATTTATCTGATTAGAATTTCACGAAATCAAAATACAGTCTATTATAATTTTCCAAATTTTATACCCGAGAAAATAAAAGTAAATGAATAAATGGAAACCGATTCGATTTCCGCGACAGATCCGAGTCCACGGCTATTTCAAAGAGAAGGATTTGGCAAAACTACACATGCCTATATTTATACTCACTCACGATTCAAGACGTTCCCTTTTTGGCAAATCCCCGGAAAGGGCCCACCTCGCGATTTTCTCGTAAAATATATCCAGGTGTTTGGCGATGAATATCTTGACGGGAGCCCCTTTTCGTATATATCCTTCAAATTCGCTGGACCCGGCCTTATACGGTATAAATAGGATTTGGCGAATACTGTATAAAGTATACTAACCCATCATCAATCGGAGACAATTTCAACGTGTATAATCCTACGATAAGGATCTGAGAAGATGATAGATAGAGATTTCTTATCCGCAATTTCATCTCGAGGAGTATAGGTACAGAATTGTCAATTTGAAATTTGGAATAACTAGAAACGTCGTATAAATTTGAAATTCCCTGTACAAATATATAGCTGGGCAATATTCTGTCAAAAATTTCACACGTCATTGTTATTTTCTCGCTCCTGTCTGCTGTTACTCTAGATATGGCTTATAACGTAGATTCAGGCCCACATTGTTTGAACAATCAAATAACCGGATAAGTTAAGCAGGATTTCTGTTAAGCACCAAAGGACCTAGAGCTCGGGATAAGGTTCGTTTGACTGTAGAAACCCTGGCACTATGTCCGTATATTTCAGCCATATACAAAATCCAGGGGATTCTCCAGAGGCAAACACCTCTAAAGCTTAGTTCCGGAGCCGGGAAGATATAACACCAGGATATAATTCGTCAAGCGAAAATCAAGCTTTCCTGTAGGCATAGGGATGAGGATGAAAACAGCCGGTAAGGCTCGACTATTTCAAGATCGGTTTTTGGCTCGTTGAAAAAAAACAAAGGAATTCAACAAAAAAAAAAAAAAAAAAACCTTCATGTTTCCAATTTAATGGCTTCACCCCAAGTCGAATTTATGTATCGAGGGGTTAACGAAGAAAAAAAGTTCTTTCCCACGATTTATCGACGACCTATTTCACCGATCTGTATATAAGAACGCAGAGATGATCGTGGGGAAAAAAAATAAAAAATTCTGCGTGGTGGTCGAATAGGTCGATGAAATATTTTTGAAAAAATAAAATAAAAAATTCTCTATTTTGTAATCCGAGCACAATTCATGCGTCAAATTTCACACCAAAACGTATTTTCACTGGAGAATTTCACTCAACTTGTCTCGTCGCGTTAGAACTCGGTTAAGTTCAGCTTCGTAAAATTTGTCAGAATAAAGGAATATTTGATGCCACGACAAAGTGAAGAAAATTCCATTTACCTATATATTCTCCAAAGGGACGTGAAACGACGGTAGTTAGAGAACTCGCTTCTAATTGGTTGTGCGGTTTGTTCGGCAGTTGCGAGTTTCAGACATGGTGTGTTTCTCGAGATCAAAGATACAAAGGGAAGAAAATAGGGAAGAAGGAGAAGAAGAAGAAGAAGAAGAAGATGATGATGAAGCAAAAGAAGCAGCAGTTTCTCAGTCGTCCGTATATACAGAGCTGATAAAGGGAGCTGTCAGTTTCTCACGTAACTTTCCCATGGGGGTCTATATAACTTTGTTCGTTTAAAGTTTATATTTCTGCACCACATATTCCCAGTATACGGGTACATTCTCATCAAACTGATTGTAAAACGAAAGGGATAAGAAGTACAATGAGAATTCTAGCCCCAAGCTTTATTATTTCTCCCATATAAGTTCCAACTCGTCTCTTTCACCCTCTCCTTGTAATAAAAAATATGGAATTTCATCAAACTATATGTGATTGGTAATCGTGTATAAGGACATCATTGGCAATGTTCGTGATATATAACTCGAAAAGTAATAATTATACATGTGAGCAACCGTTTTTTAAACGATTCTTTTTTTTTTTTTTTTTTTAATTTTTTTTTCTCTTTTTACGATATTTCAAACGCTTTTTCATCCCTTGGATATTAAATGGCAAGGGACTTGGCGTCACTGAGTAAGAAAACGGGGTCGTAGTCTCTGGGTGATGGCCGTAATGTAATCACCGTTGTTTCAAATTTGGGACAAAGGTAGAAGTTAATAACTATACGAAATGAAATTTGGCAAGATGGAAGTGAATCTGAGGACAGAGTGAGTAAGTGAGTAAGATCGCTCTCTCAGCGTTTGGCTCAAGACTTTGTAAAACCTTGCAAAGCGGACACATTTATTTTCATTCCGGTATAAACACCATGGGTCTATTCTTCTTTCGTTTAACATTTCGCAGTCCATAGATCTTCGTTCTTCTGCCTTTTATTTTTTTATTTTATTTTTTCTTCTCTGAGGAAGGGAAAAAATATTCCGAGTCTATGACGGATATACCAACCCTTTTGCACGTTGTTGGTTTAATTTTAATTTTATTTTAATTTTTATTTTTTCTTCGTTTTTTTTTAAACCCTCTCGTTGTCTCTATAACCGGAAGTTCACAGTTCGAATGTTTAAGCCAACAGTAGGTAGGTAGGTACATATACGATTTATGCCCTGGAAGTTTCTCGGCATCCAATTTCCCCCTTTCGCGAGTGAAACATTGCTCGAATCGAAGTTGGGAAACGCAACTATGCGTGGGTAAATGTATATAGTATGTACGAATATGCATATATATATATATACATAGGTACCTACATTGTATATATACCAGAAATGTAAACTATTCAGTTAATTAACAACTGTGATAAATAATTTTCACCTGCAGGAACAGAGCGAATGAGTAATGAATTAATTCTTCCACTGTGTGCATGCCAAATTGAAAATTGTTGGACGAAGGCAAAATTCGAATCATTTAATTAAGAGAGAAGAAAAAAATCATCCACCATCAATTTAAATCGTTGAATAAAATCATTATTTTTTCTCTTTCCCGTTCAATTCAGGAATTGTGACTTGGAATGGAAAGTGATAGTTTTTCTTGGACAAACAATACAGACCAACTTATATTAAAAATCGTCTGTGGCGTCAACTAACGAAGAATCGAATGGTCGGAAATTTTTCGAATTGGCGTAAATCGTTTTTTGACAAGAAACCAATACCTAGATATGGAAAAGAGTTCCAGAAATTTTAGAAATGAGATAATTTATTAGTGAATTTATTTAATGATGAAGGATGAAAACAGTTATTTTTAATATCGAATCGTCAAGCTAACAAGTTCGGAGATGAGATTTTTAAACGATCTTCTCTCTAGTCTGTATATATACGATATAATATACGCGGAAAGAAGAAGTTTTAAAAGGAGTTTGCGAAGCGACGTTCGCTGGGGTATAAGGGTGTATAGCTTATGAAAACTAAAAACAAAATCTGCATGATAAAATTTCATATCTTTACAAGTTTAAACGCGAGGAAGTGAGTGAGTGCACCAAAAGCTCGTATATGTGTATAAAATATATCTCTTCCCGAACTCGACTAATATAAGCCAGCAGCCCCGGGCGACGTGGCACTCGCTTCGGAAATTGAAAACGAAATAGAAAATTTCAGCCAACTTATCTCATTCTCTTTCTGTTTTGTTTTTTTTTATTTATTTATTAATTTTCTTTTTTTTTTTACTTTCAAAGGATTTTCAAAAAGTAGGGGTGGTAATTTGAGTTGCGAATATAAAAATTCGCGGGAATATTTATAAAGGTGACTTTGTCTGTACGAAAACCTGTAATACGGCACCTGCATGTAGTGGATGTAAAAAAAAAAATCCCTCTCCTTTTTCCTGAGTTCTGCATGCGTCGAATAAACGAAACCCAAAGAGCTTGCGGCGCGACATGGCGAGCTGTTTTTCACCCGATTCGCGCGCTGAATGTCAAATATGAATTTTGCGAACGTTGAGCCGTTATACGTTCTTCACGTTCATGACGACCGAAATCGTGACTCGAATCAATGATTTTTCAAAAAAATAATTTCAAAACGTGTCTTATGTTTCGTCTTCTGCTAATTATTTCGCAGACAATAATTGCCAAGTAGGTTATAGGATACTTCGCTGTATTTTTTCATCGAAATTTGGTAATTTATTCTGCGCTATTTCGTACCCGAATCAGCAGTGAAAGGAAGAATTTTGTATGAAAATTGATATAGGTATGTGTATGTCCGTATAGCGGACGATGAGATTCAAAGTATCTGTTTTAAGTGCCAATTAAATTCGCCTTCGATTTTTAAAGTGAAAATAAACTTCCCTTGAGGGGACTGGTTGGATCGGCTATAAGAGGGGTTGCAGGTTTCCGCCCGAGTTCTCCCAACGATTAAAGGTGTATGGGTTGTGAAAAAAAAGTTTTTTTTTTTTTTTTTTTTCTTTCAAGAGCCGAGAAGTATGTAAACAAGTTATAATATTTTCTCTGGCAAAAGATGATTAACCCGCGCACAAGGGGCGTCCCGAGATCCCAGAGTAAATTTCATCTCGAATCTCTAGCCCCGCCGGTTATACAAACACGACGTATTATTACAAACTGGATCCAACTGCTTCGTAAAATTTCACTATTATTTACATAATTTCTTCGATGAAGAACGTTCCCTTGGAAAAATTTTAGGATAAACCACTTTTTTGACCGAGTCATTGGCGAATGAGTAGAAAAAAAAAACACGAGATATCGTTCATTTTTTGTAAAATTGATCATATCTTTCTCATAAAAATTGTTCCAATTCAATTTTCCGCTCGCAATTTCTCACCTGGGAAAGTCTTCATCGGTTCAACGGTGTGGCTCTGAATTCGTTACGCAGTTTGGCAACGAGACGATTTTGAGAAAGTGAATTGAACTTGGATGAAAAAATCAATTGATTTTTGACGACGTTTATTTTTTTTAGGAACTTGCGGAGGTCCGGACCTCTCAATTATACTTCCTCCAGAATGACCCGAAAGTTTGACGATGCTCTCAAAAAATTTCAGGTGCTTTTAAAAAAATGACAAAAAAAAATAAAAATCAACGTTAGGGTACAAAAATGTTTCAAACCAAACTTTTTACTCCATTTAGGGGACAGACTCGTGAGGGCTATTGTGTTTTCATTTCGCTCGTTTACCGAACTCCTCTGCTTCTTATTATTCTTCTTCTTCTTCTTTTTATATGAAATTCTACGATCCGTTTATAAAAAGTTGATGTCCAGTCGAAATAAATCGTTTTGCGAGTTTAAAGTCGAAATGCGATGCAAGTTCTATTTATAGAAAAACATTCGAAAACCGGTAGAGAGAAATCGATTGATAATAGCAAAGTTTATGCCGGTACAGACAACGTTGACACACATGTAACCAATAAAATTACGAATTTGACACATTGACACATCATGTATAACCAATAAATAGCAGTTTAGGCGAGTGAAAATATGTATAACGTCAGATCAGCGAGTGAAAATATGTATAATCGTGATATCCGACGAGCAGCGAATTTGGAAATTTTATCCATTTTCACTCATCGGTGTTTATCGATTGATAATAGCAAACTTTATGCGACAGAAGATCAGCGAGTGAAAATATGTATAACGTCAGATCAGCGAGTGAAAATATGTATAATCGACTAGCCATAATTTTCATCGACACATTGACACCTCATGTAACCAATAAACAAAGGTTTTGGCTCATTCACACATCATGTCTGAAAATTGAAAAGGATAGAAAAAAATATGAGAACTTTATCGTACCAATTAGAATTCGCACAATTTTTACTCGACCTTGGAGACGGCAAATTAAATAATAGTAACGATTACGTAGAATTTCCGGGATATTGTATAGCAAGTCCTGATTCCAGCATGGTGGAATGTATTTATGGCAATTACCTTAGAATCACACTTTATTGCGATGACGTATATCCATTTAAATTTAAAAGAAGGCAATTTCCGATAAAACTCGCATTTGCAATGGCGATTCATAAATCGCAAGGCCAGACTCTAGAAAAAATAGGAATAGATCTCAGAAAAGATGTTTTCAATCATGGTCAACTGTACGTAGCTTGTTCAAGAGTACGTTCGTGGGATTCATTAAAAATATTCTTGTCAAATCACCAGAAAGATAAAAAAGTGAAAAATCACGTGTACAAAGAATTATACACAAATTAAAGGGGGAAATATGATACTTGAGAAATTGATTATAAAAAAAAATCGATTATAAGAAATTACTTATAGCTATTTTTGGAACTATAGAGTGAACATAAGTAAAAAAATATACAAAAATGAGATTTTACCATCGAATAACTTGGTAATCATAAAATGATAATTTATCAGAGGTAATGAGATTTTGAATAAAACATCACATTCTCATCAAAAAATTGAAAATAATTGACGAATAAAAGTTAATCGTTGTACATACATGTACGTTGAACCGTCAATAAAATTGAAGGAGATTGAAATGAAAATGATATCCAAAACTGAAAATTTGATAAATACACATTGCGGTATAGTGCTCTGAAATGTTGATAGGCTTTTATTGAAATTAAAATACGGTAAGTCACAACTTTCGGAAAATTAAGCGCGCGCGAAGCGCGCGCGTGACATGCTAGTTTCATTAAAAAAGAGAGAAACAGAGAACAAGAGAGGGCGTATGAAATGTGCCACTAATAATAAGCCGGAAGGTTGAAATATGCAAACCGTGTGTGTTTGAATGCAAATTTCGAATAGTAATATATATACATGTTCTATAGACCCAGAGCTGAGGGCTGGCTAGCTGTTATCCTTGGGGTTCACGACCTTTCTGGAATCTCGAATTGAAACGAGTCCAAGAATTAAGTTCCTCCGTCTGTCTTTATATATCTATATTTTTTTCATTTCAACCCCCTAAGCTGGCCAATGTGCAAAGCCAATTTTCATCAGCGTACCTAATTGTCTCATCTTCCTTCATCCTATGTATACATGTAATGGGTTCTCAACTTGAACACATAACTTTCGCTTAAAATCTCAGTATTTCCACGATCAAAAGAAGGAATTTTGTTGATTTATTGATTTTGATTTAGGGGGAAAAAAAAACAACAACAAAAAACACATACCTAGACAACGAATTGAATTACGGAGTCAAAAGATTTCGGAAGTCTTAGCAAAAACATGAATAAATAAATGACGTAGAAGAAATCGATAGCAGTTGAGAGAAATCCATGCTCGTTTGAATCAGGAATTCGTGGAATTTGAAAAAGAGGAATATTTCCGTAGAAATCAAACGATTGGAGGGGAAAATCTCGTGAACCGAGTGATTTTTGCTCCCGTCCTCTCGAGGTTCTGAGCTTTGCGATATGCTTTCAAATTCGTTTGTAATTAAGATGCCTTTGGTTGGATTGTTCGCGCGTTCTCGCTCCTCTCCTTCACGAGATAGAAATGAGTTTGGCAGGGTTGGGGAAATGGAAGATAAAACCGTATAAAACAAAGCGAAGAAGAGGAATAAACAACGGAAGAAAGAAGCAGAAAAAAACCAAACAAACAAAAAAAAAGCAAACAAAAAAAAATGGAGTTCTGTTTCCCTGAAGTTGATAAAAACAAGGGGCACAACCCCCGGTTTATTATTAAAATATAAATGAATTCGAGTGTCCCTTATTCGGTTCAGCCAGCTCTTCTTGGCTTACGTCTTTCGTACAATAAAAATCTAATTTTGAATCTCACCGGAGGTTTTTATCCCCCTTGTTTCCCCCTTTTTTCGGTAAACTATTCATATTGGAAATTCGTAGTTAACTGTATAGAGAAATAGGTAATACGAGAAGTACATATCGAGGGCTTAGGACCAGAAGGGCGTAGCCCACCAAAAACGGAGTATACTGCCATAAGGGCGTATCCCCAACTTCAAGACGGGAGTTCCGTAAGGGAGAAATTAGGCAGACTACTGCCAGAAGGGCGTAAGCCCACTACCATACTGCCAGAAGGGCGCAACCCGAAAAAAGTGGGTTACGCCCTTCTGGCAGATCACTGGTCATTTTTTCCCCGATTTGAATCGCCTTTTCACTGCCAGAAGGGCGTAACCCACTTTTTTTTTTTTTTTTGTGGCCTGCATCTCTTTTGAAGATAACAGGTCAATTTTTTCGAATTTCCCTACTGCCAGGAAGGCCCCACGGGCAAAAGAAAAAAAAAGTGGCTTACGCCCTTCTGGCAGATTAGTGACAATTTTTTCCCCGGTTCAAATCGCCTTCTTACTGCCAGAAGGGCGTAACCCTCAAAAATTGTAAACGTGATGTTTGCCTTACCAGATGTGCGCAACATCGCCCTTTTTGGAATTTGGTAACTTTGTTACAGCCGGAAGCGCACAACTAGACGTCACCGTATGAGAAAATTATACATGTAACAAAACAACGAAAAGAAATGACGAAAAAATGAGAGATTATAATAAATTGAATTAGAAATTAAAAATCTGCGATTCTTTTCAGGCAGTCATACATGACTGCCTTGAAAGAATCGATTTCAGATTTTCAGTTTCTAATATTTAATTAATTATAATTTTCCATTTTTTCTTCATTTCTTTTCGTTATTTTGTTACATGTATAATTTTCTCATACGGTGACGTCTAGTTGTGCCCTTCCGGCTGTAACAAGGTTACCAAATTCCAAAAAGGGCGATGTTACGCACATCTAGTAAGGCGAACATGACGTTTTCAATTTTTGAGGGTTACGCCCTTCTGGCAGTAAGAAGGCGATTTGAACCGGGGAAAAAATTGTCACTAATCTGCCAGAAGGGCGTAAGCCACTTTTTTTTTTCTTTTGCCCGTGGAGCCTTCCTGGCAGTAGGGAAATTCGAAAAAATTGACCCGTTATCTTCAAAAGAGATGCAGGCCACAAAAAAAAAAAAAAAAAGTGGGTTACGCCTTTC
Source organism: Ametastegia equiseti (assembly GCA_963989295.1). Taxonomy (NCBI): domain Eukaryota; kingdom Metazoa; phylum Arthropoda; class Insecta; order Hymenoptera; family Tenthredinidae; genus Ametastegia; species Ametastegia equiseti. The sequence continues at coordinate 15,104,199 of OZ022397.1, read as the reverse complement.
TGGCAGTAAAAAGGCGATTCAAATCGGGGAAAAAATGACCAGTGATCTGCCAGAAGGGCGTAACCCACTTTTTTCGGGTTGCGCCCTTCTGGCAGTATGGTAGTGGGCTTACGCCCTTCTGGCAGTAGTCTGCCTAATTTCTCCCTTATGGAACTCCCGTGTTAAAGTTGGGGATACGCCCTTATGGCAGTGAGATCATAAAAAGCCAAAAAACAGTGGGTTACGCCCTTCTGGTTCTAAGCCCTCGATATGTATCCTAAAAAGAGTTTTGCATGTCTAATATATTTAAGTACCTGACTAACTAACGATAATCAGCTATTAGTCATAAACGTCACGAGAATGACGGATTAGTCTTGGCGTGCCGATAAACAGGAAGGAAAATTCATCGGATTGCGCATATAACTCAGCTAGTCAGTCGTAAAGGCAAGTTTCCCGTATTAGCAAAGTGGCTATGCCCGCAAAATCCAACCCTCGATCCACGGCAGAACTTTTACTTACACATACCCATCCTGATTCGAGTCCTTATCTTCATCCTCATCCTCTTTTTTCTCTTTTTCTTTTTCTTTTTCTTCTTCTTCTTCTTCTTCTTCCTCACATATAAAGGTCTGAGGTAAACTACAGCAAACTCTCTTTCCAGTGAGTCAGTTGCCACAACTTCGCCTCTACTTCAACTTCCTCCTTCTCTTCATCTTCTTCGTCTTTTTTTTTTTTTACTTCTTGGCTAACGATGAGATTGGATTAACCGGAATCTACTCGATTAAGATATGGGGCAGGATTGAAATTCCAAATTTCAAAAGCTGCGAAGGGTGAAAATTCCGAATTTTTATCCTTCTACCGACTAGAAGTGTTTGGAAAGATTATTTCCCCGAAAGTCTACGTAGCCATTTTGAAAAATTCCGAATGGAAAAACACCGAAGGTTTAAAATTCCGAATCTCGGGATTCACGGAATGCCACGTCGTTTATTTGACAGCTTTGTCAGGAGCTCCCCTTAAATTTGCCAATTTTTGGATCTTCTGAGTTTTTAATTTTCTGATCTTTCGGAATTTGCAAGTTCTTAACTCTAACGTTTCCAGAAACTCAGAATGTAATATTCTGACTGAAAGAAAGATAAAAGAATGTTTTTCCTTCGTCATTCGCAAGAGAGAATAGAATATCTCATAATAATCATATTTTTTGTTCATATATTAAAAAAAGATGTCAGAACTCGATAGGAACGGCGAAACGTCGTTGACTATCTATTTCCTGGTCACGAAAACGAATTAAATAGTCATTTCGAGACTGAGATCTTGGTAGCGTTACACCTTGACCCCAATTATTGCGGAACGGTTATATAGCTCTGTTTTATGGGAAAGGTTCGATTGGATTTTGCGGAGGCGGAAATATAACTCGGAAAAGCCCGGCGGGCAGGAATATGTACATAAACCTATAGGAGATTTGATACGTCGTAAATTTCGGGCAAAGGTATAAATTAGAGTAGGTACGTGTTATGTACAGACTTTGTTTTTTTACGCTTAATATCATTTGCTTTCCGATGATAGAACGATTTGAAAATTGAATGAGACTGTATCGATACGCCTGCTGAAAAGTCAACCTAAATTTCTCCACAAAATTTAGATGGCTGACTGATGATAAAAACGATTGAGAGAAAGTCAACCGGTAACGGTATGCTTATATCAAGCTATCAATTTTCGCGCCAAGTCAGACGGACAGACGTTACGAAATTCAAACGTCTGGAGGATAAAAACTCTGCAAAAAAATCTTATAAAATCGTACAGCATATCTAAGACGGTATACGCATTTTTAACAAAAACGAAGACGCATAAATTTCGGTAAAAGATCAAAGAAATGTGAAATTTGGACTTTCTGAGTTTTGAACTTTCGGATCTTTGAGCTCCCTGCATTTCGACCTTTTAGAATTTCCAACATCTGAACTGTAATGTTTCTAGAAACTCTAAATCGCGGCTCAAATAACATCGGAATTTTGACCGTTCGGAACTTTTGGAATTTGGAACTTCAATCCTCGCTCCAATCGCATATTCAATACGCAAAAGTGAATCTGTTCCCATGGTATAACAGCTGTATACGAAAAAGAGCTTTTCTTCGGCGTATAAAAAAAAAAAAAAAAAAAAAATGTCGAGAGCCACCGCGGTACGAGGTACGATCATCGTAGTTAGAATTCCAGTTTGGTTCCGTTTTCCCGAGTCAAGGTACATACCTATATATCACATGAGCCTGAGGAAGTAGGCACGCCGAAGTGCTACGCTACGCCAATAACACGCCCGAATAATGATTCTTTAGAAAAGTAACAAAGGAGTACGAAATAATAGCGATGCGGTGAGTAGAGAGAGTAGGCGGGTAGGTAGGTAGGTATGATGGCTCCAAGGTTTTCAAACCACAGAGGAAAATGCGAGCTTACTAGGTATGTACGTACTAGCAGCCAGCCAGATCTATCTATCTATCTATCTATCTATCTATCTATCTAGCTAACTACAGAAAAGCTCAGAGTCTGTCTATGTCCCATCAGCACAGCAGCATATACATATACATACACAATACACATACCAGGCACAGTAGAGTTTAAGCCAAAAAATAGAAAAAGGATATAGTAATAATTAAGAAACGACTCAACGAAACGCCAAACGCGAGTCTTCTATATCTAGCTTGTCTCGATTAACGTCTAGAACGGTAGAAGCAACGTCGCTACATTGTGCACCATTTGTCAGAATGCCAAAATAATATCCATACGTATATATCCAAGCAAAGGATGATCGCTACGGTCTATTCTTCCAAAAAAGTAGAAAAAAAAAAAAAAAAAATACACAACAACAACAATGAAAAAGCAGAAATTCGCGAGGAAGAAGAACTACCGTAAAAAATCATCGAATTGCTTAGTTTTTCTATCCGATTTTTTTAAATCTCTGCTAAAAATCAATGGCGTCTTATAGTAGGTGGTAGAAGGATTCTTGGTGAATTCTTGGTTTGGAATTCAACCCAGTAGCCAGGGAAGGCTATTATTCAGATTGGTTTGGGTCTCTACTTTGGCTAGGTATAGGATCCGCGGACGACCGCGAGAGTACGGCTAGATATTGACGTGAAGGCGAACCGGAAATTGAATTTTGGTCAGATTATTCAGAAGAGATGAGATTACCGGCGTCAATGAATGCCTTTATCAACGTCAAACGGCTCGACCGCGAACCGCACGAACCCTCAACTCTCTGCAGCTTCTCTCTCTCTCTCTCTCTCTATATTCCTCGATCCTATATAATATCGTCGAACTATACAGAATTGCGGTCCAGATCGACGTAATATAGCACGTCTGAAAATTCCTATCCAGACATGAGAAAAAATGAATAAAAATTGTCAGATTATCCAAACGCTGTTGAAGTTTTGGAAAATTTCATTCAAGTTTGACCTAAGAAACTGTATATTATACGTAAAATGGATAATCAGCTCAGTTGAGCAATTCAAGTTATCCGTATCCTGCGTTATTTAGTTTTTTCTGATTTCCTCTGCATTGGTATGTACTTCTGAAATTGGCTTTCAGGCAATAGAACGTCTCAAGTTTGTTAAAAGGATTCGTTCTTCGTCTCTTCACTCTCATCGCTCCTCGGTGCGGCTCATTAATTTTCATCAATTTACGAAGCCAGCGTATTCCGGGCAAGCTCAATATATATGTATACCCTATCAAGCCATTTCTAGCCAGTCCCATCTAGCCATCCCAACCATCTTCCAATATACACGTTTTATCCAAGGTTCGTGCAATCATGCCAATACTATCATCTGACGACGCGACTGGCAAATAACTCTTCGGTAGGATCGAAATTGACTATAGAGTCGATCTTCCGTGAAAGAAGACTGTCCCGATTGGCTCCATAAAATCATCCCTCTCTTATACATATATATACCCACCGTGGGGTACATCCGACGTATAGCGTATATCGAATTCAAGAAAATAAGCATCATGTGGAAGAACTGATAACAACTTATTTTACTTCAACGACGTCACCGCCATGATGTGTATTTTCAATTACCCGTATATATTATTCAAGCAGGAATGTCATCGGAGGAATCTTTTACCTGAAGAAGTTCAGTGTGATGAACAGCGTTCGGTAATCATACGAGGCTAATTGATTTCATCCATGAAACGGATTGAATGGATAACCCTAAGTGGAAAATTCGCTTCTAAAATACCCTGGGGAAGGACAACGGCGAATTATACACGTTGCTTGTAACCACCTTATAGTAGGGTATACATCTTGTTATAAATTGTAGGTAATGCTTGTCCCCGGCACAATGCTGTCGACTAAGAGAGAGAGAGAGACCCAGATGCTGGACTGGTTCCAGGATCACCGGATATTAGATGGTCGTCTGACTGTAGTCAGGTAGCCTGGTACCATATAATCATATTCGAATCACGTCAGACCCAGACTGCATTGTCGAATATTCAACCGATATTGTTATTTGTGTAATGTATATGCATAGGTCTAACCTGACTGACTCCGCACCCTCCACCACCATCATCCGGACTATGAATTCGAGGTTTCCTGTGCACCTTCTGATCCATCTACATTCATACCTACGAATAAACTGATGACGGTTTCAAATTCATTGAAAGATTCTACTCCTTTATATTATCATCGAAAAGCACTTGACTTTCTCTTGATATTCAAAATCAAGAAAATAGTAGAAATCTTGCAAGTTTATAGTGTTGGGTTCTTGGTCTTGAAATTTACCCAGCAAAGTTTCAAATGGTTGCTGTGTGAAAACTATCAGTCCAATCGGGATAAAAAAACACACCTTTTCGCTAAGAGAATATCAACTAATGCATTTGTTAAATATTTTATACCGAAAATGAGGCCTGGGTAAATTTTTCCCATAGTGGCCACGAAGGGTTATAAAGCGACGACTGATCGTTCCGTATCGTATTTCCTTTGTGTTTGCAGTTTCCCGCAGGAGCCAAAGGTATAGTAAATTCCTGTTCGAATGTTCTGTTAGTGAATCCTGCGGATTGCGAACCGGCAGTACAACGGAAGTATGCAGCATCCCTCTTTGAGTTATCCTGTATCGTTTACTCCATATACGGAAACGGCGCACGGAGTGTCTGGTTACGTTATTGCACGTACGTAGAATGCACCTGCGGTACATCATACCAGAGGACGAATAAACCATCCGTCTGTGTACAAGGTAGGTATATATGGATATCACTATAGTAAATCCAGAGAACAAATCCTACTGCATGCAAATACGTGATCGACAAAGAATATCTCTCACGGAATTGTTACGTATATATACAGTGAGAAAGACAGAATAATTAGAGAGGAAAAAAATGAAAATAAATAACGAAGAAATGGTAATCGGCTCTTCGATAAGTGATACCGTATTACAACGATTACGAAGCAATTATATTTAAAGATGAAGTAAAAAGCCTTGCCTCGCCAGTGTCAAAGCTGTAATAAAAAATGTAAATCCTGGTACTTAGGCCGCCCGAAGGCGGCAGCCACCGGAGAGGGTGAGAATGAAAGAAAGAAGAAAAAAAAAAAATACCACCAAATTTAATATTAATCGTCATGTAAATTAGTGAGTACGCCTTGGGAGGCAAATACAATTAAGTAGGAATGAAAATTGGGGTGTTTTTTTTTTCTTTTCATTCATTAAATCAGGAGGTTCACTTTCTGCTGCGGGTTTTCTAAATCTGATCCTCGAAATCAACCTGAGGTGAGAATTTTGAGGAAATAATTACTCAAAAACAATATTTTGAGGGAAAAACTGATTTTTTTTTTTTTCATCTAGCCGTATTAATTTTTTCTAACACATGATAGTTTTGTTCTCAGCAAAGCATGAAACAATTATTGAAATTTTTGCTCCATTCTGAATATGCCGTGAATTTTTTCAATCTCCAAAAGGAACGAATAGGATGCAAATGTCAAATGATCAGAGTCGGAGGTTGGGCGATTTGGCATGAGATACCCCATAGGTAGAATATGCTCAACGACATTGTATAACAGAGGTAGGAGAGGGAAGTCCGCATCCTCTCGAGGAGTTGTAGGTAACCACCTTCCAACCCTATATATATACCCTTCGTTTCCAACTGTCTACCAGGGTAGCAATCTGGTACCTACAAATTGGATACACGCGGAACTGACTAACTACAGCGAAAGTTTAACCGTGTAATTGGAGTTACGTGTGTGGCGATATGACTCTCTCGTATATAGGTACATGCAGATGTACCTACATACAATACCTACTAGGTGAAATGAAATAGAAATAAAAGGAATGGATCTGCTTCCTGCTTCATTGCTCTAAACGTCAGATTGAAAGTGTCCAACTGTAAGAAGTGCCATTTCATTGGCTCTTTTTGTTCTCTTTTCATTTATACGAGTGATTGAAACACGAACCAACTGCTGCTGCCCTCGAGCTTATATGAGAAAATTAATTCATTGATCTACTCAAACATGTGGGGGTCACAACTGAAATTGTTTAACTAAGAGCCGTTTGGTTTTCGAGATTTTTTTACAGTGAACTCGTGAAGGACTACCGACAGTGAAACTGAAGCTAGCAGCCAAAATTAACAGTGAAATGAATTGCGTTAGATAAAAATGAGTCTGTGAAGGACAAAAATCCAAATTTTGCTGAATTATTAGCAAAACCAAAGCTTCTATTGAATTATAGACATAAATCTGTACTGCATGATCCACATTCAAAAAAAGTTCAGCACATTTGGCTGTTAACTCTGGCTGATAGCTTCAGCTCCATCTATCCGACAGACTGATATTCCGTTTGGATCGAGATTTTTAGATATCATGAATCTTGAATCGTGAATATTCGGCCAAGTTTAAAATGCGCAATATTTGTAAATAAACGAATGAATGAATGAACGAATATACAAATATTTCATTTCTAACGAAGGAGAGAGTCTTGATAGCTGCAGTACAGGAAAGCACTTGACCGTAATGGAGAAGTGGTAAAGAAGTCTCAAAGAAGAGAAGGTATAGGAAGGAAGGCAGGTAGATAGGTATAGAGCATTAGCCATTCCATTTTAGGAAACAAACGGAAGGTGAAGCGAACGTTATGGTAAAAGCCGGTTGTGTAAGAGAGTAAGAAAGTAAGGGTATAAATATAGATGAAGTATAAATGGGACCACGGGGCGGTATATATAGGAGGATGACATAAAATATGCACGTTAGGTTACGGAGTTGGCAATGTCCCTGCGAAACAGGACATCAAAAGCTTCGTCGGTCCCCCGATTCCATAGGTACTTTTCATCCTGTAGAAGTCGTGGTCAATACCAATACACAAATACCAGACCATGGACATTGATCACGCAAGGTTACCTCGTATAAGGTATACAGCATCCGATACATAGGAACACAACCCACACTTCTTCATATCACGCCAACAAACCATTAACCAGAATTGAAACTCATCGGCCAGTTTCCACCCTCAGGTTTCCAATGACAAATGATCCAAGAATATAATCCGGCGAAATTATAACAAAGAGTGAAGATTTCGAACCGGTGAATCGATCTCGTGCAATTCCCGTGAAATCCGTGCCATTTATTTCCGCACTACATGCTTTTCTTTCAACGACCATTTGCAGAATTAGGGTTCCTACACTTTACCTCAAAACCAGAGGCGATGTTTCTTCAAAAGCGCATGTAGTACATATATCTGATGAAAAATCAATGACTATTGTTCGAAGAAAAAGCTTTGTCCTATGATGTCCAGATTTTAGAGCTTGAGTGATTAGTTCGTGACTAGATATCTATGGGCTGCAGGATGGATTCTACATAGAGGAGAACCGATCAATTCCTGAATGTTCAGCAATATCTGGACATTCTGATTGCCCATTGCTTTGGAGTTTGGAGATATACCAGTAGAGAGAGAGAGAGAGATAGAGGTACAGGCAAGGGATTTAGCCGGACTGTAGTAGGTACTGCATGAATCAATGCTGTTGCAATTCCGTCTGATCTTGTACTCGATTGGAAATCAGCAAAGCTTTGAAATAGCCGAGCTTAACTAACGTCGAATAACATCAGCAGCACCAGCAGCAGCAGTCAGTTCTCTGCATCGTCATACGGGGAATGAGGAACGGATAACAAACAATTAAACACATCAAAGTTGACGGGTTGAACTTACCTAAGTATTACGGACGTTGGTTGGTCCTTTGACGGCTTAATTAATACCGTAAATTGTACCCTACTATCGGGACTTCTGTCCCTCCCCGAACATACGCCAACTCTTGTTCAAACTCCAAACTCTCTCTCTCACTCTCTCTCATTCTATCTTTCTCATTCTCTCTGGAATAGTATAGAATAGAATAGAATAGAATAGAACAGGGACTTAGTCGTTTGCTAAGAACTAGCGGAAGCTGGTTTCTGTTCTAACGACACTGTTCAAATTACCGGGTGACACAAATCTAGTCTCGTTCTGTTATATTCATTCAACTAATCCGCATGAGTTTGAGAAACTTTTCCTCTCCGCATTCTATCACTTTGAAAAAAAGACATTTCCATAATTATTCCCAAAATTGAAGAGTTGAGCTTTCTACAGATCTCCACAAGTCTTCACAGCTTACGAAAATAGTCTTCGATCGTTTTTTGATCGACGTTGAATGTATCGTCAATTTTTTCTCCGTCAATTTCTTGGGAACAAACGAATGGATTTCGATGGGTTTGCCCTAACCTACAATCAGAACTAATCAGATTCTTTATTTGATCGATCCAGTAGTTTTTGATTTAAAAAAAAACAAAATGTTAACGAAAATAAATGCTAATCGACGATATCTCCAAAACGGATCAATGGATTTTGATGCTCTTGAACTCAATTGATGTAATGATTAACTCCAATTAGAATATATTAAATTTTGGATCAAATTCTGCAATGGTGATTTTCCTATAAAGATGTGACGATTCGTTCAAAAATTGTTGGCCGAGGGTTTCTCGTCTCGGTGACCACAAATTCAAAATCGATATTGAAAAATTCCACATAATTGCGGATATCGGGGCGCAAAACTATTCAACGTTTCGCTCGCGTATATTGCAGTAATAACTATTTTTAATCGATTGACCTTTCTGTTTAAAGAATCATATTTTTTACGCTGAAAAAACTTCGATATGCTGAATTATCTGTCCATATTATATGTCCGATGAATCGGATATAGCAATAGTGAGTAATAAATGATTTGAGTATATATCATAGGTATACGAGTTATATCCGGGATAATAATTCTATGAATTAAACCTCGAGAGATAGCCCGAGGGCGACACAGTGAATTGGCAAAAGCTATAATCTCCATAAGTCAATAGATTGATAAAACTTCGTCCATTCGGAGTATTTTGTATCTTTGACAAATAACTCAGTAGAAGTAGTATATCCGCAAAACTGTAAGAACGTAGGGAAAACTGGATGAGATAAAACTTAGCGTACCACGAGAAGAAATCGTCTAAAGATTCGCGATTAATCAGTTCTTTGGAAAAGTTGATCAATCAACCAGAAAAAAGAGGATGAAAAAAAGGACATGAATATAAATCAGTAATAATTGAAGTAAGTTTTTTACTTTCATTTTTGTTGAAAAATTTGATGAAAAGCGGATATTCGGGCAGGTGATATATATTCTTGAGAAAACGTTTCGCGTTTGGCACACTCCCCCGCCACGAGTTTCTCGACTCTAATTTGCCAAGATTTTCGCCGAATTTCCTCCCTCGGCGCGATCCTTACACCGTTTTCGTAAATGATACCTACAGTTACTGACAGTAAGTGTAATTCTCGTTCTCCCCCTCGGTTTATCCCGACGTTTTCTCTCTATATCTCTTATTTCCCCCTTCTTTCTCTTCTCTCACTCTCTCTCTCTCTTTCTCTCCAGTTTCCGCGACGCTGACATATTACGATAATTTGTCTGCTGGATTAAACCACCGACTCCTCATTCATCTAAGTCTCCGTTTGTTAAGACACTCTTAATAATTATTGTTCCACGTGCAAGAATATCGAGCATGTCATAGGCAAAAAATAAATAAATAAATAAATAAATAAAGTAGGTACCATATTCAAATTTGAATTTACTTGTGATGACAATTTGATACTATGATAGTATAGTAAAGAGTTGTGAAAAATGGTGCAACTGTAATTGGATTTGTGTGTGATTTTAATAATCGCCTTCAGGCGAGATGTAATGAAAAGTGAATTATTTGAACTTAATGACGATGGTTTTTTATGTTCGAGGAAAAATGGTGAAGAAGGAGAAGAAAAAAACAAACAAAAAATGGTAAAAACAAAAAAAAGAAAAAGGAAAAGGCTGCTGGACCTAGACGTGACTAAAGGGTGAAAGAATCTCTTTGAATTATTTTATACACCAGAGCCAGTACTGGATTTTATATGAAGAGAAAACAGGAAAAAGCTCAAAGAGAATATTTCTCCGTAGTGAAATGTCATAATATAAAAGTACGGAAAAGTGGCAGCTGCACTTTTTGAACTTTAATCCTGGAAGGCACGAGCTCCTTCTCTCTACATACATGTATATACATATATATACACAATTCCTACATACATACGAGTATATCTTACGAAAGTAATATTTCGAGGTTGTCGCTCGCAGGTTATATATATATACATATATAGTATAAGGTATACATATAGGTAGAACGGCGTGTGCCGTTATCATCGAGGATTGTACGACGGTTTATTCTCCAGTAGGCTAGACTATAAACCAGAATTTCCATAAAGGTCGTGAATAATATTACAGTGAGACACACCTGTGACCGAAAACCCCTTACATCCTAACGCAAAACTCGGATGACGAAGGTGGTAGAGGTTTCGCGACGTTTACGAGCACCGCGTGTTAGGAATCATCTTAAGGGTTGAGAATCTCCTTCCCTTTCTTTATACCTTTCCTTCCTGAATCACTTATTCTTAACTCATGACTATTTGGGCACCGATGCCCATGTGCGAGAAGACAATTCAGCCTTATCGTTCAAATTCATACTTAATCAACGACTTTTATATACGAGATAAACAAGATGATCTCCCGTAAATTTTCCCTTAGAAAATTCATTCATCTAACGATCTTGTAATATCTTTCTGAATTTTTCGAGAGCAGCTTTGATGATTTTGTCCCTGATGGAATTGATACTCCAAAAAAGTTTTTTTCATTCACCTTAATTATATTGACTTGTTTACCGAGAAATGCGAATAATGAATCACGAAGGAAATATGGTGTAAAAAATGCAGAAGATATTTAGGAAGTATCCTCAAATATTGGGAGATAATTCCTGGAGGGTGTTAAAAAGTGTTGTAAAATCTTGAAAAATTTGATAAAATGTTACCAAAATGAAGGGGAAGATGCTAGGAGATATTCAGAGATTGATATGAAATGGTGAACGAGTTTCAGCCTCGTGATTCGCCCCTTCGGAAAACTGCAAGATATAAAAACGACGAAAATGTATCTGAGAAACTTTCGGTGCATTTAACTTCTACCATCATTTTTCAATAATGATATTTTTCCGGCTTCCCTTGGCTATCGTGTCAAGTAAAATCGCGACCAGCTGATAATATAATATTAAAGAGTTTGGAATTAAGTCTAGAAAATAATGACAAAGGGAGATTTATCGGATGGTTATACTCTTTGAGGTATAGAAATCTTGTTAAAATCAGTATCACGCTAGATTGAACTTTTGAACTTTGACCTGAGCCCTGCAAGAACCAGGGTGTGTAATACCGCGAGGCTAGATACCGTTCCGTTCCTCCGTAACCTTTGAAGTCTTCGAGAGCTGGTATAGGTAATCCACGATGACAGATAATTGGAAACAGTGTTGAAATTGGAACTGATGAAAAGACATTGACCTCTTATTCCCGAGAGTCTCGATAATTTCACGACAGTTAAGAATCCCGTAGCAACTAGTTAAATTCTGCAGAGAATTCTATATATATAGACCCTAACCGTATACCGCGTTGGTAATCGTTCAACTGCGCGGAATTGTGTGAAACGTTGAAAATTTTCCTGCAGAAGGACCTCAAATAACCTGATTAAACCTCATTCAACGTGATTCTTGATCAAAGGACAACTTCCTAGCAGCTTTTTAGTCGCTCCTGTGCGACCTAAGCCGCTTACCTTGAAGATGAGCGCTAAAAAATTATCACAAAATCTTATACTAAAAAAAAAAAACCAAAAAAATAAAAAAACAGGAGCTTAATCCAAAGATGTTATATAGGATCAAAATTCAGACTTTGAAAATATAAACGAAACGAAAAAAAAAAACCCAAAAAAGGACCCCTAAATGCCACTTCTTTCGATGGGCTGGCCCCTAGTTAATACGTCAATACACTTTACCTTGCTTTACTCAACTTCTTTTTCAGTTTGATTGATTGGATGAGTATAAGAGCTTTTTTTTTATTTATTTCATCTTTCAACATCTTTTACTTCTTCCCTTGCTCGTTCGCTCACTTCTATAACTCTATCTCTATATCTTTTCTTGCAGGTTATTTTTTTATATTTTTCTTTCGAAGCTGTCTTTCTTATTTCATACCCTCTCGAATACCTCTCGACATTTTGGCAATATTTGGCCAAGGAAATCCCACCTCGATTTCTATCGAACGTGTCTATATAAAGTACGTACACGTACGTAGGTAGGTATAGATTTATACATCATGGTCTATACTATGTATTCACTTATTCATATTCTTATATCTATATATAAACGAGATGATTCATTCCCTCATTCGTTCATGGATAAACACACTTTCGTAAATATATGGTAGGTATAGGTATAGGTATATATACAGATTGGAGTATTTGATCTGCAGTCAAACATCTCATTGATCGTACTCCGGAAAATGAGGAGACGTGATTGATGTATAAAAATATGGAAAAGGTGAACCGACGACGTATGCCGGTGACCCGTTTCTCAATATGGAAAAATATTCGAGACGTATACCTACAAGTCGGGAGAATCGAGAGTTACGAGTGAAACGAAAAAAAAAAAAATTGATCAATAAATAAATAAATAAATAAATAAATAAATAAATAAATAAATAAATAAATAAATAAATAAATAGAGTCATCGACAGTAGAAAAAATTGATCATGTCCTCCGTGAAAATTTCGCCAATTCAATTTTCCTCCACTCAATTGACGCCGGTTACGCTTTAATAAAAATCTTTTGTTTTATAGGAAAGTCAGATCGGTGTTAAAAAATGAAGGAATGCTGGAAAATGAGCGTCAAACAAAGAAATAAATTAATTCTGGATTGTTGGATTATTCTAGTTGAAAATAATAAAAATGAATAATAAAAAGAAAATAAGAGAATAAGAGTGGTATAGGTATAGAAAGGGAGTTAGAGTCAGTTTGGTTTTGCACTGGGCGAATCGGACAGAATGAAATATGGCCGGACTTTATTGCCAGAGAACTCTCTCCTGCCCAAATAGAGTTAGTTAGCCCAAAACTCAAACTATTCCAGGAGAGGCGCATGGTAATCGAGACAATGTATCACTGGGCCAACGACGTCCAAAACTCGACCAAGTCCCTTGCGTATTTCAGTAGGTGGGCTATAGCTATAGGTACAGGTCTGCGTCCGGAATTTTGCATATCGCACTAGTTCTATTTCACCACTGTCATTTTCACAAATTTTTTACATTTTTTATTCTAAAAAACGAAAAAAAAAAAATCATTGAGCCTTTTTTACTGTAGTTGTTCGAATTGAAGCTAGTTGACATTAGTTGTACAGACTCTTGTTTCCTTTTTCTATGACGATTCCAAATATTATAGGCCGAAGGCTATAAGCTTCAAAAAAAAAAAAAAAAAAAAAAAAAATGAGGAGGTGCAATGGAAAAGGATACAATAGTCACACCTGAACGAATTCTGAAAATATGAAAAAAAAACCGATGTATAGATAGGAACAGAAAAAGATATCCAACTGAAATCTCGCTTTTTGATTATTATGGACGTGTATATCTTTTCGCATGGCACTTACTCAAATATATGGAGAACTTTTTTTGCACAAATAAAATTGATCAAGGGATGGATTTTGATGAAATGTAATTCGGGTTTGGTAGGATAAAAATCAATTCACGAAGCTACATGTGAGAAAATATATACTGAAGAAGAAAATGAAAATCCAAAAATGAAAAAAAGAAAAAAAAAAAAAAAAAAAAACGGAAAAATGCCAACTGGATAAGTTTTCCCCAGTTGCACATCGCTCGAGGGAATTAGCATAACCATAACGCCGGGGGTCTAGAGGCTAGAACAATTTTCCGGTGGGTGAATAGCAAGAAAATGGCGGACGATATCCTGCACCTCTTACGACGATGAGGATGTATATCTAAGTATATATACTTGTATTATGTACATATGTATACATTCATACATGTATACATACGGCCGTGGCCGTACCAATTACGTAATATTACGTATTCGTTTGTAGACATAAGGGGTGAAGAGGGTAGTATCTCGCAGTACTGTTATCTACTACCCGAGGGAATATACTCTTCTAATAACGCGAATCTTTCCTCGAATTTACCTAACATGAATATAAGGGCGTTTTTAAATCAGCTATTTTCACATCGCAAACTCCAAAGCCTTAACATACACAATTTTATCTTTCGTGGTAATTTCCACCCTCGTACATTCCAATGTGATTCAAAAAATCGCTATATACGGTATAATCGGCTATATAACAGGCAATTATGTCGGTCATAAGAATTACAGTTTAATATTTTTCTCTCATAGAAGTATTCAGATTGTTTTTCATTTCAGTTTTTTGTCTGTATATCAGACTGACGTCTTTCTAAAAATGCATTTTCAAAAATGGTGTGTAAAAATATTAGACAACTACGTTGTATTGTTTATCGCAGATTAAAGAAGGAAGAAGACGAAAGAAAATTATTCAATTTTATTTAATTTTTTCTTCTTCCCTTTATCTCTGTCATTGAAATTGGCTGTTTTCCCAATTACACACCCACATGCTATGCTAGTAATTTTCCGAGATTAGCGACCACTAAAATAATGCCAGAGTTTACAAACCCATGCAGGATTTACTATGAGGCAAGGAAGTTTCCATCATATACTTCATTCCTACCCATATACATACACATAGGTACGTATTCTCTTCCTCTCTCCCTCAACTAATGCAAATTTTAATTAATTTTCTAGACACTGTCCACGACGCCGTATACATGTATTCATATAGTTAGATACATATATGCAGTTGCTCGTCATTCATTTTCCTCCGCGATGATAGAAAAAAAAAACAAAAAAAAATGTAGTAGCTGTAAATTAAATGGGCAAACAGCTAGTTAAACATCTACGGTATCGATGTTTTAATGAAAAATTCATTAATCGCCTGATCATTCACCTTGGAATTCGATTGAGATTCGAGTTATTCCAATTAAGTCAAAGAAAAAAAAAGATCACGTTATGTAGTTAATTAAAAAAGAATTACGAAAAAAAAAACACCACTTGTACATTTTTTCTTCTTTCAAGCAAATTTACTGATTACAATTCTCATAATAAAGATCTCAAGCTGACGCGGTAGTTTTTTCTTCTAACTTGACGAGGCAATTTAGTCTCATTCGCAAAGTTATACATATATACAGCTCTGTACATACACATATGTAGGTACATATACTATATAGTTTCACGTATTTCAGTTAGCAAAAGTAGAGACAGTCCCTATAGCCCCTCGAACCAACCGCGACCCTAGCAGGAATAGATATAGATCTATCTAGGATAGTGGTTAGTAAAATAAAGATTCGCCGTATAAAGGGGACATTTCCCTCTTTGGTCTCTGCTCCTTGAACCCCAATTTCAGATCCTTTCCAATTTGTTGGTAGAATATCTTTGGGTTAGCCAAAAAGTTCCTCTCGTATTAGAGTACCTCGCACTCTCCTCTTATATTCTCTCTATACGACTCTTTTCTTTTTATCTTTATTTTCTTTCTTTATTTCCCTCTTTTTCTAGACATTGGTAAAATAGGGTATGTATAGAAACCACGTTCGCCTGTACAGATACAAGCGTATATACTATATAAGGTATACATCTGAGCCTGACGAAAGAAAAAACTAAAGAGAAGAAAAAAAAAAAAAAACGAAAAGAAGAGAGTAGCAAAAAAAAAAAAAGAGAAAAAAAATTCGCGAGTCTCGTTTATGGTTCGCAACTGAAACCCCTCACGGGCGTATTCAAGGTACGTCGTTTCCTAGTCGACTGAATTCGCTAAGTGCCGGCATTTTACCCGATTCGCTAAACCATTTCGCATCATTAACCGCATTTCGGAAAAGCATATTCCCTTATACCTTAGGTTTTACAACGTTGCTAATATATAAGTAGGGATAGATCCCTCCGTTTCACACGATTTGAATGACGAAAATGAAAAAAAAAAAAGGAGAACAAAAAAATAAGCGATTCCATTCGATTCTCGGATTTCAAGAGGGTGAGAAAATCAAATGATTCAGAAAACTTTCGATCTCTTTGGATTGGGAATAAAAATATTAATCAAAAGATTGAATATTTCTACTTAGCAATTTTGAAATGAGCCGAAACTATTATAGAATTCAAGATATATCATTCGTATAGGTCGGAAGCAACGAGTCTGTCAATTAATTTTTTCACTGAAACTCGTTACATTTGGGCAATACGATAATTAAAAAAGATTTACGTTCACTATTTGAAACGAGATAATAATCTTAGCATATAAAATGAATGATTTGTTAATTTATATGAAGTAATATCAGTGTGTAGCAAGGAACTGGGGGGGAGACTACCTAAAAATGAATTAATTGTAAGAGAGATAATGCAATATAATATAATATAATATAATATAATGCATGCGCGCCGAGGTTGTTAATTACGAGGTATTAAGTCGACTAATTTTCTCAACGGAATGATAATCTGGTCAAAAATAAATAAGGTAATTAAGAAGTTTCAAGTGACCGAAAGTTTACCGAACCAAAACTGCTTCTCTCCCGTTTCTCTCTTTCTCTTACTTAATTCTACCGCTGGTTCAATGTCTGTAAGTACAAACTTCGTCGCCTAGGGGTGCCAACAAAACCCAATTAACTAAAAGAGGATCTCAATTTTGCTTTCAAAAATGAATAACCAAGTTCTCTGCATAGCTATATATAGATGAGGTATGCCTAATGGGCTAATAATAATAATCATAATTTCATAACTCACCGTGACCAAGTATGCGCAAGATTATTATAGCAATTGGAAAATGATATCAGGAATCAAAAACTCACCTGAAACAGAAAACATAAATAATTAGTCAACATTGGTTTCCCTGTTATTTTCATCATAGATCTATATTTAATTTTGTTTTTAGTCCAATTCAGACGTTGTGAATTTTCGCGGCCAAACCAGTCGGTTTATCTTGACGAGACATGGCAATTTTTATCCATCAAAGCATGAGCTATATGATCCTGTAAATTTTCAAATTTTTCATTCCAGCCGTTTTCCGGAACAGGAAAGGCCTATTCATTATTCGGACAGACGAGGGTGTTTTTAGAATCATGTGTGTTTTCCCTCACTTGACGAAGAGTAACAAATATATTGAATTCTGAAAATTCAGTTAAACTAGAGAGAAAAATGTCTCTATCTTTCTTTCTGCAATTATCAGTGCGTACGTCGAGTTTACAAACGATTTTATGAATTGACGTGACA
This sequence comes from Ametastegia equiseti, assembly GCA_963989295.1. Classification (NCBI taxonomy): domain Eukaryota; kingdom Metazoa; phylum Arthropoda; class Insecta; order Hymenoptera; family Tenthredinidae; genus Ametastegia; species Ametastegia equiseti. The sequence goes on along the minus strand of OZ022397.1, from coordinate 15,086,555 downwards.
TGTATACCTCGATTGGTAAATTTATATATGAAATGCGAATAAATACCAGCGAAATCCACATACAATACTCGCAATAGGTCGTGAAAACAAACTGTACATATGAGGCGACTTTCATCCCAGGGCAAAGTTTACCCAGCGCAAGAAGGGTAAACGCTCAGTTGTACCTCGAACCCCTCAAAATAGGGTACAATAACGTGAATATTCAGAGGTAGAGAACGCTTTGAAATATTGCACCATCTGTATGCTTACGCGGTGTACATTCGTAGTAGGTAGCTGTACCGGGATTAATTCAATAATAGAAACAGCTGGTGTGTTTGTAATTTTACGTGAAAGGTATTTAAGGGGTTGAAATCCGGAGGATTTTTAGGGTAAAAATTAATTTTTAATGAACAGAGATCTTTTCTTCTCTTCTTATTGTTTAACGAAGAAAACAGGAAAAATTTTAAATACCGGCGAAATAATTTGTCAGTTTTTTCATTTCTGGTTCAATTTCGGCTGATCCACTACTTTTTTTTAGAATTTTATTGACCAACCCTACGACAAAACCCAAAGGTCCGACGTTTTTTTTCGACACTCTTTAATGTTTCAAGGGTCGTCGAGAAACGCAGAGCTACGAAATATCCAGACGACGTTTCAGCAAAAGCAAAAGCAAAAGCAGAAGCAGAAGTATAGTGGTACCAGTAACACCCGGGCTTAAGGAAATGGCGTAGTCTCGAGAGGAATAAGAAATGAAAAATAAGAGGCCGAAAGAAAAAGACAAAGAAGAAAATAAGAGAAAGAAGAAAAAAAAAAAAAAAATTGGGGAATTCGCCGCAGCTCGAGGAAACATTAATCTTACTAAATTCCAGTTTCAACTTAAATTTCACGGTCAGGTTAGAAATTCCTATACACAACGTATCTGTGAATACGTATAAAGGACGTGACTTTATAGCCGCCGCCTTCGAATTACGTAGGTATATAAAAAATCCAAAAATCACTACTGACAAAAAGTGGAAGAAAAAGAAGAAAAAAAAACTATGATATAATAGAACCCATGAGCAAAATAATTGGCAGTTATTAAATCGTTGAATTGGAATGTCATTATGCATGCACACGGGGTCGCGAATTTGTCGAAACTTATAGGAGCGGCAAAATCGAATGTATTATATGTACGTGTGAATATAACGTACAACGTACTATATGTATATGTATGTTATAAAGGCGACGACAACCTCGGCCGCACAAAGTCCTTGTAATAAATATCGCCTGACATAATAATCGAAATGCATATCGAGTAACGTATACAGTCGTCGACAAAAGTGCAAAAATATTGCAGAACAAAATACAAAATGAAACAGAATTTTTGTTATTCCATTTTTTTTATCAAGTTCTTAGGTAACATTATCTGTATCCATATAATTATAGGTTTAATACAATATTTTTATTTCCTATGACCTTAAAATTTTGTTAGAATAAATTGAAAAATGAAATAGTTTTGATTATTTCACTGAATTTAAAAAGTGTATTTTTTGCACATTCACATCTTCGCAAATTTTTTCAGACACATTAGCATTCAACTTTAAATTAACGGTAAAATTAACTTTTGGCACATATTCTACAATGTTCAAAGTGCGTTACATAATTTTTTGAAAAAAATCGCACGGATACTTTTCGTAAAGCAGCCAATTGGAAATCAGTCAGATGAATTTCACCCAAAGTGTAACTATCACGTGATTCTACAGAGATGTGACAACGGAGTGTTAACCTCAAATCATCAAGAGGTAGGTAATATTTTTTGCTGACATGTGGGATTCAAAATGTCATTTCAAAATATCGTCACCCCCAACACGTGCATAAAATTGTTCGGATCAGCGAGTAAAAGATACACGATGCAGTGGCAAAGCTGAAAGCAGCACCGTTTGAAATTCTTTACTTCTCTATTTGATTTTATTTTATCTGTGTTCGCATAGTCATTTTTACGACAGAGTATATGTGTGTGGGGTAGGTGAGTAGGTAGGTAGGTTAGGGTGGGCCAAAAAAAAATAATAATTTTTTTTTTCTTTGGTACCATGAAAATGTTGTTCAAGATGACGAAAAATAAATACTGTAAAAGTTTGAGCTCTTAATATTAATATTTAGAGGTGGCGCTTCGCGATTTTAGATTTCCCATTTAAATAACACGGGGAATTTTTTTTTTTTTATTCGGAATTTTATTCCGTTCTAACGAATCGGTGTATTGTGAAAATCAATACATGTTCTTGTAGGAAATTGAACGATCTTCAAAAAAGGTCTGACATGATTTTTCGCTAAGTCGACTCGTTTGAAAGTTATTCATCATATATACCGTTTGAGGTTGAACTTTAACCTTGAATAACTTTCAAACGAGTCGACTTAGCGAAAAATCATGTCAGACCTTTTTTGAAGATCGTTCAATTTCCTACAAGAACATGTATTGATTTTCACAATACACCGATTCGTTAGAACGGAATAAAATTCCGAATAAAAAAAAAAAAATTCCCCGTGTTATTTAAATGGGAAATCTAAAATCGCGAAGCGCCACCTCTAAATATTAATATTAAGAGCTCAAACTTTTACAGTATTTATTTTTCGTCATCTTGAACAACATTTTCATGGTACCAAAGAAAAAAAAAATTATTAATTTTTTTTGGCCCACCCTAAGGTAGGTAGGTAGGAAGATATAAGGTATCTAGAAGAAGATACAGCGACCCAAAGCAGCAGCATGAGGATCTTTTGTGGCATGTCTACACGCGGGGTGAACGCGCGTGAGGCTATAAAGAGAGATTTAGATACATGTAGAAATCCACTCGAGACGTAAAATTGTCGTTGAATTATATCCAGAACGGTAGCCAGAGACGAAAGAATGGCAGAAGAAAAAAAAATTTTGCTCCAAGCCATCTGTTCAAAAAAATATATTTAAAAAAAAAAAAAATTGTGAGTCACCATGGCTGGCGGTGTTTTTCTTTCTTTGTTTCATTTTTTGTTTGTTTTTGAGCAGCACCTAATCTTGAATAATGTTGAACTTTTTAAGATTTTCAAGAAGACGATAAGGATTTATGGCTTGAACCAGGGAGAACCTTTGGCTAACTTTTTGCCAGCTATTGGTCAACTTTCAGATCTCATTTCATTTTTCATTTATATTACAATATGATGAGGGTTTCATAAAACTTCGAAATAGATCATTTTTGGAATAAAAAATTGTCTGTTTGAAAAGCTGACGCGAATCTCTTGGAATCAGATCGACAACAGATAATCAGAAAGGTTTGAATTGAAAAACTTGATGTTTACGAAATCAAGAAAAATTTCGAAACGGAAATTCTGAAAACTATCAGGATTCAGAATAAATTTTGTATGCAACAGAAAAGTTGAGTTTCTTCGATAGGCATTTTTTGTTAATTTATCATTTTTGGCTGGTTATAACTTGAAGTGATTTCACGAGACTCTTTTCATTTTTACCTACTCCGTTTTTCGAAGCCGGATCATTTTTCAATAATAAATGAATGATTCTCAAAATTCTGACAATTTAGGAGAAGTAGACGACCGGAAATTGGAAAGAGTTTTTTTCTTGCTAAAGTTTTTTCAACTCCAATATTGAATTACCGGTAAATCGAACTCCATAGGATGAACGGCCAAAGCGTATACAACGTATCAGATTAGGATTTCGAAAAAAGCTGCAGACCACATAAAAGAAGTCCAATAGTCGGGGTTACCGTTCCGAAAATGCGACCGGTTTTCGAAACAGGTTATTTAATTGCAGTCGAATAATATAATGGGAAGTTCAGGAAGAGAGGCCGCGATCTGAAGAAAAAAAATTTATAAATCGAGGAACCTTTCGCGTAGGTCGTTATTAACCGAGTTAAAAAAGCCACATGACGTCATTGAAGAATCGTATACGGCGATGAGAGATCAACTGTCAAAGACACGCTCTCGTACTTTCGAAAGTATATATTCTTGTAAAAATACACTACCAACTACGCCTTCACATAAAATACCACAAAATATTCGCCGATTCAAAAATCAAATTTGAATATATCGTAGGAAACACATACCGGGGTAAAAAAATGGCTACCCCCACAATCGACGAGCGATATACTTCACAGCTGTGGAAATATTTTTCCAAGAGCTTCTGCAGGGCTGAGAAAGAATTTTGCCAATTTTTTTGCGAAATTGGGAGAATTTCTTCAACTTTTAGGTTTTTAACTTCTTCTTGCCTCGAATTTTTAGCCCATTCATTTTGTAAACAAAACTCTGAAGGAATCTCCAAATAAAACCATAAAGAAAACTCAATAGGTAATATTTTTTAGCGCATCTCATAATAGTGAATCTGTTGCCTAGGTATTTGCCAAAATGGGAGATAACGGTGTAGTTTGCGTAATTCGTTGATAGTTTCTGGATGATCCGGGGTATTGGCATTAGCTTTATCGCCGATTTGAGTATATAACAATTTGGCATGAATAATAGCACTATATTTAGCAATTAGTTTAATTATCGATCAGTACAGAGGTTCGCTGGACGATTTTGACCAGGTTGTACATGGAGTACATGGATCCACAAACCTAATATACATTTACTGGTTCAGAGGTCGAGTAAATGAGAAGATAATTGTCGAATATACACATGCGTGAGTATTGGTCGGTTAAAACTTGCGAATATATTTCTATATACAACAAAGATTCGACTAGAAACAACCCACGCGATTACGAAATATCGTATATAATATTATGAGTGTGCGGTTAAGTATAAGTATATACACAAATGTACTAGTACGTATGTATTTATGCGATGTGAATGGCCTCCACGACATTGTGGCCGAGCCTCTCCATTTCAGTATTAAGTGAAATTTCGTTTCTCAACGAGTAGGCGAGTTTCTCTCCCTCGCTATACTATGATTCTTAATCAAAATATACAAACAACGAAAGAGAAATGATTAAAAATACGAAAGTTTATAAAAAGTAGATCAAATATTCATATATAATGCACGAAGTTTCGAACGTTCATTTGAACGATATAATTTGGCAAAGCATAGAAGATTCTACAGATTTTGGATCTATTGAAAATCTGAGGTCAGTATTATGATGAGTTTAAAATTCACAAATTTTGGACGTTCAAATAAATCTAATATAAGATTTTCTTGTTTCTTTCGTTCAATAATAATGAACGCTCGGAACTTGAAGCACATCAAAATTTCTTCTTTCCTCTAAAAAAAATTGAATTCTGTAATAATGAAATTGTTTAATACCGGAACTGGCATGCTGATTATGAAGTAAATTGACGCCATGACCAGCAGCTGCAGATTGAACGGCGTTCGTAGCCGCGGCAGCGACATTTTTCAGAGCAGCAATGACCATCATCGTGAAATCACGTGAAATCAAGTGACCAATAACCGATGATTGTTACCGAAGAACTTTGCGCCGTAGTATAAAATCCACACCGTTCCACGCACCAACGATTTTTTAATTATTTTTTCAAATTTTTTATTCCTACTTATAGTATAGGTATCGATGACGTTTTTTGCCGATAATTTTTTACGGATAAATTTACAAGTTTGTCGTGCGTCGTAATTGTGACCGCGAATATGTGGCTATAGGTACAGCACATTCAGCATTAATTGCGAGTATAGAACCGAGCGTAACAGCTGTCTCGAAGCAACTGGCAGCAACCAACTAACAAGTTGCTTTGCTTCGGTGAAAGAGAAGGTAAAGAATCGAGCAGTTAAGTTTCTCTACAAGGTTTCTGAACAGAGACTATTGAAATCGACGATTTCAGGAGCGTAGCTATAGACCGTATAAAAATCGTACCAGCATCTCCGCTGATCACACGATGCAAATTATTCCCACCAAAAACAACCCAAAATCCTCTGAAAGATTTACCATTCAAAAATATGCAATTCAGTTATCAATTATCGGTTCTGAATTTCCAAAATTTGCGAGAAAACTGGAACCGTTTCGTAGAAAATTTTTCATTTTTTATAATCAAACTGGGGATATTCCCCAAAATTTTGGGGTTCAAAAACCAAATAAAAAAAAAGTCAGTCTGCTATCTTGGGTTACACATTGATGATATACCTAAGACGAATGATGAATAATGGAAATTTTGTTGTGCAGCATAGTTGAAAGTACGTTGGGCTAAGTGAATGGTAAAAAATGGATAAGATGATTTAGCAGAAGGATCGCGTCAACCCCAGCCTTAGGTGAATTGCGTTATCCGAAACCTGGGCTGTACCTACAGCAAAGGGTCAGAATGTTGAATGTGTCAGTAGGGTTTGAGTATTTGATCATTCATGACGATTAAAGTGATTTAGGATATATCCTCGAGAGTTACAGTTACAGTTCTCTGTAAATTATAATAGTCCCAAAGTTGAAATTAGCAAATCTCTTATAAACGAGGGACGATCTCTTCTGGTGCTTACCTATTCCTATGCATAGGATATTATATTGCAGACCATCGACCTTTCTCCTATATTACGACTATTCGCTGGTATCCTTCGTCCTTTGGCAAAATACATACTATACAACTGAATATAGAAATATCGAACAGAATCTATCCCTCGATGTATCAATCGATCGACTACATGGGGGGCTTTCATCAAGACTCTCGAGACGGCGATAATTCTTCTTGCTTCGTTTATTAGAATTAATTGTCTGCTCCCCCTGTTCGGGTTCTCATTCTCCAGTATTCGAGCCCTACGAGGGACCGTGCAGGCTTATTAAAACAAAGTGAAAACCCATATTCTCATTTCGACCGAAAAGGAAAATCAAATTTGCACATGAAATACTCTGCAAATAATTACATCTTCGGACCCACTTTTATACCCTTTCGATACTTGATCAATTTTGTGTATGTACTGCGAATGCAAAAAATTCTGAAAGAATTCCAAAATCAGGCCAATGAACCGCTGATTGATCGAGTTAAAAATTGGGAGCTCATGATGGACTACTCAGTCTTAGAAAGTATAAAGCAGCGATGTCCTTCGTCTGAAACGCCATATCACCAGGGAGGAATCTAAAATTAAGCGTCAAGAAGGTTGGCAAAGGTATATGGATGTAGGTAGGGTATAGGAAGACCATGAGGAACTTTGAACAAACACATACCTTTATACATACAGAGTTAGATAGGTACAAGTGTATATATATATGAAGGTAAAACTTGGTGTTAGCGAGAACGGAAGTGGATTGCCGGAAGACACATGTGCTAACATTCTTGGTCATGTTATAGAGTTGGGACGAGTTCCAGTCGAGAATTTCACCGGATTTATCCCAGACACTGGCACAGTGTGTGAAGAGGAGCCGTAGGTGGATAAGAGGATGAGAAGAGAAGAGAAGAGGAGAAGATGAGGACCGACCCGGGCGACAAACTCTCATGAATGTTCCCAGTTCCTCGGAATGAGAAGAGCCATGAATTTGGGGCATACCAAGCTATTCCTACCTAGTTCTAGATTTGATGCATCCGCATGCACCGGAACTGCAGGAAAATCAAGTGCAAGTAGAATAGAAAATTTTTGAGACGTGTTTGTCACCGTTTCGCCAATTCCCACGTCGTTGAGATAAAAAACAAAAAAAAACAAAAAAAACTGACAAATTTTGCAAGTAAGCAAATTTTAGAATACGTTTGAACAGTCGAAACGCACAAACAGGTAATTTTCGTGAAATTTTTCATACTGTCAATCGCACCGCAGTTTTAGCTTCGAATCTAGATTCGTCTGGTTCAAACGATATAACAAGTCCAGCCAAGATGAACGAAGTTTTGGATAATCAGAGGTTTCGTCTCGGAGAATAAATGGGTATAAAATCATTGCTCAACGTAGCCTTGGAAGTATAAATACCCATCTTGAAAAAAATATGGATCTGGAAGATCAGCGATGCATGTCAGTCACCGAGGGATCGTTACATACCACCGAGACGAAATATCCGATAGCCGGAAGTTGATGACGTTGAGAAAATAATTGAAAACAAATGACATAATAAATAAATACCTAAATAAACTGGCAAAATTTTGTACAAAAATTATGTTCAAATTCAATTTATCTTTGCGGAATATGATAGTAACTAAAAGCGGGCGATCTAACATGTTTCGTTGAAAATTTCAACTCGGATCATTTTTTCACGGTAAGAAAAAAAAATAAAATAAAAAAAAATGGGAAAAAATATTTTCTTTCAACTTATTTCTATCTCCGTTCCATAAATTTTCTTCGCCGAAATTCCCTCGACACTATTTTTCAGGATCTCTGAAGGGACGGGAGATCAGCGGCACGAATTACTTGGCTCAGGAGAAGAAGAAGAAGGAGAAGAAGAAGAAGAAGAAGATGGGGAGCGACGCTGAGCGTCGTGGTTGTCGTTGCCTCGACGATATTATCACCGACGATGCATTAGCGTCGAATATCGCGTACGAAGGTAGGTATAGGAAGGATGGTATTGGTAGGAGGTAGGATATATACATGTACCAAGCAAACTCCGATAGTGGAAGCTGGCGCAGGTAATCTTGGCTGATTTAATTGGACGGTGATCGAGTGTCGGAGATAGACGTCAGCAAAGTGCTCGGCTGATCTTCAGCATTGTTTCCGGACGATCGCCTCCCGCCTGTCCCATGTATCACATCGTGTAATCCATATACCACCCAGCTCTAGAATTTCACCCAAATTTCGATACCACACGTGGAGGATGATGGGATGGCATTCGAGTGGACAAGGTTTCAAATTTTCCCCATATACCAAACATGGACTCATGGTATATCATCAACGTGTCCAAATTGCAAGTCTCAATAAAAATAATGCGGAGTATTATAGGAAAGAAGCTTAAAACCGTAATGCCATCTCCGCAATTTTAAAGATAATCAAAAATCTAAAACATTGTGGCATAACAGAATTTCAAGCCGAATCCAACAAGCACACGGGGATTTTCGTAGCTTTGCTTAGTCGCTCGGGAAAAAGTGACAAAGTTGAAAGTTGGTGTGCCAAAGAGTGGGAGATATTGATCAAAATTGTTTTAGGAAGTTCGACTGTATCAGGCTTCATGGGATGTATAAATTTCATCTGACGAATATCCATTTCGCGAAAATGGTAACCAATTTACAAATCTGATAGATATGTGACGGAACAATAGAAGAAATGATTTTTGTACACGAATAATGAGGTGTAATCATTCGTCATACCTACACACTTATTCTTCACCATGTACCATAAATTTTCGATGTACATTCCCATTGGCTAATTTGCATTATGATAAGAACTATTCCTTCAGGATAGCCAGAATAATTAAATACGTTTTAAAAATAAAAAATGAATCATTTCCAGTAACATAGGAGTAGGTATTTAAAACTCGCTTCAGATGCGTAAATCGTGCAGATTAAGACTCTAAACCACGTTTGATATACCGTTGCGCTTGCGGCTGCTATATATGTATACCTTATGGTACATTCGACTTCAAAAATATTCAGATATTCAAACTGTCTCAAAAAAATTCTCACTTCTTGTTGCCTGTAGATAAAATTCTGTAAGTATCCGCTTGTTTTTTTAAATTTTTCTCGGTCTCATGAGTTCTAATCAATGCGCAAATTGGACATGAAAGAATTTGGTAAATTCACACGTTTCGATTCAAATCTATGGTATTTCATAGAAGAGAAAAATGTTATTTTAGTATTATAGAAAGTCAAAATTCTAACTAACAAGATTCTTATCGAGTATAAAATATTTGTCATCATAATATGCTGATTGTGCGGGATTTGATATTATAGCTTATAACTATTCGGGAATTGCCAAGTTCGAGTGTAATATAGGATACGATCAAACGTAGTCATTCAAGGTTTATGAATATAATTGTAAAATTATGATAATTAAACTGACCAAGATGGAATATTGTAAATGTTGAAAGGTATACTTAAAACTTATGGAAGGAAATCCGCCTCAAGTTATAGATTCTAGACTTAGGAAAGGCGAAGGCAAAGGCATATGGTACGGAGGTGTATATAAGGTTTAGATTCTGCTGCAATGTAAGAAGGAATTAGAACCGTCGTAGAAGTGTATATATATATATATATATAGAGGAGCGAATGAAACGCCATTACACTTGCTAATGAGTCGAAAGTGGAATTTGTCAGACGCACGAGTCTGGCACGAGCTCGATTTGTCATTGGATTGCAATCACTCACAGACCCGTGTGTGTTTCAACGGGCACTACCAGCCGATTCCCCAATCAACAACCGTACACATCGTCGCATTCCGATACCCAACTAATTAAATTCAAACTACCAAAATACATTCCCCTTCGGTGACTTTAACCAGAAGTTAGAGAAAGAAGAAAAAAAAAAGAAAAAAAATCATCGAATCGATTGAAAAATCATATATTTTCAAAATGTTATCAAGAACTCGATCCATGCAGACGACAAACTACAATTGTTACAATTCAACTGCGTAATTAGGCTGGATATATATAATTATGCATCGTAACTGCAATACGCAGCTGTTGAATTGTGCGAATTGCGCATAATGGAACATATAATTATGCTTATCTCGAGCCCTGGCGGATATGGGTATAGATTCTGCTGAACGTAATTAATTGCAACAAGACCCAGACCCAGCTGCAGATATTTCCAAAGCCATGTAGCTATTCTTTTTATTTTTTATTCTTTTCCTTCATTCTTTTTGGCTCGAACCGGGTGTACAAAAACCTTCTGCAATTCCAAGGCGTGGCGATTGCAGACAGGCTACGAGAATTCGCTTGCAAATAAATAATTAACTCGGTTTTCTAGACTGGGGTGAAATATCCTAACCGTTACCAAAAAATTCAATGAAAACTGTGGCAATTTCTCGAGGAAAAGAAAAAAAAAAAAAAAATCGAAATTAAAATTATGGAAAATAAATTGAAAATTGCAGCACTTAATCGCAAAGTTGTAAAATCAATCTAACATTCGATAAATTCCAGTAGGTGCGGTAAAAAATGATTAACTATACGACCAATTCTGTACCAAGCTCGCCTGCACTCGTCAACTTTGGCATTAAAATTCTTGAAATGTAGGTACATATATACAAATGTATATAGGTAAGAGAATGTCTTCGACCGTCGCATATATTGGACCATCTGGCAATAAGTAGGTATATAGGTATAGGTATAATAGAATATGAGTATAGTTAAAACGAGCCATTGTTAATATATGAAATGGCGTAATCATCTGGCGCCTTCATCGTTGAATAACTAACCCAATCATTAAGTTTGGTGTATGTAACTATATAGGTGACATGGTAGTAGGTAGCTGGTAGATAGAAATTTTGCAAAGCTTGTACGGTGTAACGCTCGACTAAACCACACGCAAATACATAAATGAATAAATATACATATATACGTATAGGTACATCTCAACTGTTTTTGATTAAACTTTAAATTAACTTTAGTTACAAATCTACCAGCGAATATTTGTATCCCCGTATTCATAGTTGGGTAAATTTGCAATTTAAACCGAAACGAAAAATTGCCACTTAATTACACGTTACACATGTATTGTGGAGACTGGGTTAACTCTACGTGGCAACACCTCTGTAAAATAACTTGGTGGTCACACATGGGTGAAATTTACCCAGCCAAGTTTCAAATTGTTACCGTTTGAAAACTATCAGTCCGATCGGGATCGAAAAAATATCGAAAACACTTTGAACATTCTAAAACATGTGTGAAAAGTTGTAGTATCAAAATCCAAATCATAAACATGTTCAAAAAAAGATCGTAAATAGGTAAATTTGTCAAAAAATACACCTGTTGAAATCGATTTTGGAGTAGAAATGAATTCAAATTTTAAAAAAATCGTAACTAATGCATTAGTTAAATATTTTTTACCAAAAATGAGGTCTGGGTAAAAAATCTACCGATTGTGGTTCCTAAGGGTTAACAATAAGATGAGATACCTGAGGGGATGATGAAACGAGTTTTATCGGATTTCCGGGTGAATTTTTTTTCTCTTTCTTTTTCGGCAAATTTTTCATTTTTTCTTCTTCTTCTTTTTTTTCAGGTACTACTTCATTCAGCCTCTGTATCTTTTATCACTCGGTTATGATAGGTATAATACGTATACAGATATAATACAGAGAAAGTTTCGTGTCGTATCGCCTCAAGCCCAGTTCCGACCGTGATCTGCACTGATAAACAAGGGGCACTCCCTTCTCTCTTTACTTTAAGTATACATATACATATGTATATGTATATTATATACCTATATGTATATACCTACTATCTGAACTCCTCTACCTTTAATCTATACCTCTCTTCATCGCGGTGGCTTACCTATACCTACCAATCTTCACGCGAAAGCTGCGTGCTCAGCAATTAGGTATCATCCATAAGACGCTTTGATGCACGTTTATTTTTCTATAATATTTCATATAATATGTACATACATATGTATTCTCTAATTAACCTAATAGATCACAGCTGGGGCGTGAAAAACGCAAATTTCAATAAATTATACAAAGTGAAAAAATTGCAGAAAGATCGTGAATAAAATATAACTTATTGTCAATTGAAAATGCCTTCGAAAGAAGTTGAAAAAAAAAACCGTAACAAATGGAATCGCACGTTGGATACATAGGATTCGAAATATTGATTCAACGGCAAAGTATAAAGATGATATACATACATATATCTTCGACTACATAGTACATTGGTATACGTGGTCACTCGACCCGAAGTATACCCGCCTTACTTGGCTTTCGATGCAACGCGGTGAAAAGAAACAAGAAAAATGACACGATTCAAACGAGTCCGACCGGATTACTCTAGGCTCGTGTGGCGGTCCTGTATACTTACGTGTTCGCATATGTACTGGGTGTTTAAAAAAAAAAAAAAAAAAAGAAACACAAAAAAATAGAAACACCTGCTGTTTTTTCCATATGTTTTTCAATTCATAAGAATTTTCGTTTCATTTGATTGGAGTTTAATTAAAATTTATTGCGGATCGTCAAATTTTATATACGTTCAGATATATATATAGAACGGAAAATTGTATATAGAATAGTTTGAATTGCGACCGTATGCGACGTGGTTGGCAAGGTTTAGCGGAGTAAGATCGTAACTTTTTACGATCTGAAGAGAACCTCACGATTCTATCTTACGTACAGAGACATACCACGTAGGTATACTCGTAGGTATGCACATATATATATATATGTATACTATATACACATGTATATACACATACCTATAGCAATACGTAGTGCAGAAATGTTCGCGAATGAGTTTAATGGTAAGTTTTTCATGCTTTCGAAACTCGAAGAGTCACACACTCAGCCATTCCACAGCGACTGATAAGAGTTACGTACCGGAAACGAGACCCCGCTTTTCGTATAGATTACTTTATTCCATATAAAAACTTTTTCTGTCATTTATGATTCTCTTTCGTATTTAACCCTTCGTGGCCACCATGGGTAAATTTTACCCAGCCTTTATTTTAGGTGGAAAATATTTAACTAATGCATTAGTTACTTCAAAATCGATCCTGTTCACACGTTGAAATGAATACCTGTTTTCAAACCTGCACTATGCGACTATTTTTTTCCTAGAAGTACCAAATCTGACGAGTATTCCAGTTGAAATTCGACTCAAAAATATTGAAAATTCAAAAAGTTGTGATTTTTTTAGTGAAAAAGTGTATTTTTCGACAAATTTACCTATTTACGATTTTTTTGAAACATGTTGTGATTTGAATTTTGACACAACAACTTTTCACACATGTTTCAGAATGTTCAAAGTATTTTTGGTATTTTTTCGATCCCGATCGGACTGATAGTTTTTACACAGCAACAATTTGAAACCTATGGCTGGGTAAATTTCACCCAGTGTGACCACGAAACGATTCTACAGAGATGTGGTCACGAAGGGTTTACATAAAAAATTTCTTCCTCGCCCAAATTGGTCAAAAGAATTCTGTAGAAAATTCCACGAATGAATATTTTCGAAAATTACCTGTTTCTATCAAAACGAGAAGATCGCAAAATCTTGTCCACCGATTTTGTGAAAGCCAAAAAACAATTACGAAAATCGATTGACTGATTGAATCGTGACGGGATTGTAAATAGAAAAAAATAAATAAAAATTGTGAAAAGAAATAGGGGGTGAGATGTGAGAAAAAGAAAAAAGACATAATAAATAAAAGAAAAGAGGTAAACGGTGGATGGAGCAAAAGCTCCAGTACGAAAATTAAATTCCTACGAAGCACAACGATATCGTAAAACGTTCGTGAGAACAACGGCGAGCTATGTTGTATGGTAGGAAGCGAGCTTATAAACCTCCGTGGACTCTACTCGCGACTGCACAGGCATTGTATTTTATATGTATATACGAACTCCACACTGGCGAGCTTTAACCGTACCGAAAATTAAAACTCCTTCCGGAATTGTTTACACGGCACTCCCCCCCCCCCCCCCCCCCCCCTTTTTTTAATACACAACAAACTTGCCCGAAAACATTTTTCATTTACAACACACATGATGCCTAAATACGTATATACGTACGAGGTAAAAATAACAATAATTCAACCCCAGGGTGACGTTGTTTAAAGTTTTTATCGACAAAAAATGCGAAGAAAAAAACAGGATATTTTTTCATGAAAATTAAGAAAGAACCTAATCGTTTGAATTTTTTTTCGTTTTGTATATTCATCGAAACAAATTGTCAGAGATGATAATTTGATAGGTCGATCGTTATTTCAACTTCATTTCAAGAGTCTAGAAGCTATAACGTACCTAGATAGAAATATATATAGGGAAAAATTCAACTCGACGAAGGTGATGAAGTGTAATACTTCATGTTTCAATAGCGAGATATATATTCCGCCCTGAAGTTGTCATAGAAGAATATCGCTCCATTAGTTACGGATGAATGCGTCTTAATTTCCGCAACAATATTTCCTTCATTCATTTTCTTTTTTCAAAAAAGTATGTATTACATATTCCGAAGCGAATAGCGAATGAAACAAATCGATACCTATCTATGAAATAATAATCATAATAATAATAATGGAAGTAAAAAAAAATGGAGTAGGTACCGATATTGTTCGCTCTTTAAAACGGAGCGAGTTTAACTCTTGACGTAGATATTTCCGTTATTTCCGGTACCGTATAGCACGCAGATATACTTCGAAGATATTATCATTGGACGAGTACGCGCCATGATTGTAAAAAAAAATAAAATAAACCTCTAGTCGAAAATCAATTGATTTCTTAAATTTTTTTCATCAAAATTCATTCCACGATCGTTGCAATCACGTATCGTTCAGAAAAAAATGAAAAAATCGTTGCTAGAATTCGGGCACACCGATTTGTCCGATGAAAATGAAAAAGTCTCTCGAATGAAAATATATTCTTTAGAATACAGGCAGTCAGAAATTTGGAGCGAAAAAATTTTGAAATTCGATTTTCGAACCGAATAATTATGAAATAAGTGAGAAAAAAAATGTTATTCTGTGAAAATTTTGTTAAATTTAATTTTGACAATCATTTGGAAAATTGGAGGATTGAAACGATGTGAAATTGGTGTATGATAAAATGAAAATGAAACTTTAGCGATGAAATATATCGATTTTGAAAAATGCGCAATTTCTCCAACCCCCGCCCTTGTATGTTCTTTTTTTTCTCTTTATTTACCTGTTAAACCAGCGGCAAAGTTCCAGAACGACCATCGACATCCGAACAACTTCATTTCGCGTTCGTCAGTACGGCGATCGCGTCCGCTACCCAATGCCCCCTTCAACGAGGAGGCCAGCAAAGAGCTCATCCGCACAAATTTCAGTTGAACTTTCCGGGCGGTGATAATAACCCGATAAACGGTAATCCAACTGCCCGTTCACGGTTACGTTATACCCACTATAACTATATAACTATCTGCACACCACCTGACACACTCGAATCACAAAATACGAAAAAGAAAAAAACAAAAAAAAAAACAATAACGAAACGTAGTTTGTAATTTGTCAAATATTACATTATTTTTTTCAAAAACGTGCAAAAACTATTGCGACTTTGAACACAAATTCTCTTTTTCTTCTATGATATATTTTTTTATCACGTATGAAAAAATCACTTCCTTCTTTTCACAGAGTTCACGATTATTGTAATAATTAACTTTTTAAACAAGACAGACGCGTACATACATAACACACACACGTGGGCACGATCGAAGGTCTTCGACATTAATTTGAGTAAACGAAGGAGGCGAAGGTGTAATTACCTTCGGGTCGATAGACGCATTCATATAGATTTCGTTTACGTTCGTAATTATACGTGGGATCCTAATAGTTGTTAATCATTGCTCGATTTTTATTTTTTTCACCAAATCTTCACATCGTATAGCGCAGCGAAGGAAAAAACAAAATGATATTAACATTCTACATTTTCCATATACTCGCCTGTACATTCAAACATCAGATGTTAGAAATTTTTCAGAGTTTCTATTTTTTTTTTTCTTTCTCTGGGTTATTTTATAATTTATTTTTCGAATATTCGCCGACTGTCTGGCAGAGAGAAACTTCGACTTTCGGTGATAAATATGAAGAAACTAGTTGTCGTCCGGCCATTTCAAGAAGTGGTCTTTTCTTTTTCGTTTTCTTTTTTCGTTTTTTTTTTTGTTTTTCGTTTCTCTTTTTTTTTTTTTTTTGTTACATTACAACAATATTATTCAAAAATAATTGATAGAGATCGGGAAAAACGAATGTAACAATTTATCAATCTGTTCAATTTCGTTGAAACGATCGTAGGTATATAATCATGACAACCGAAAGTTGAAAAAACCAAAAATTTGCATAATGTCGTTTTAAGGAATAAATTTCATTTCGTTAGACACGTAGCTTATATCTGGTATGTATACCTACTTTGCAAAATTCCAATATCGATATATTACACATATATATTATAAATGTGTATAGGTACTAACGTCGATAAATATATAGATAATATACCGACGATGTTTGAAAACCGTCTCTTCGATTCACGATACGGGCAAGTGTATCGAGGACAAGCCCGTTTTCTCTTCAAAGCGGACCTTCGCGTCGACAACGTTGCTCGTCGTTGCTCGTCGCTCGTCGTCGTCATAAGCTGTAACCGCAACGACCGCAGTTTCGAAAATACCGGTTCAACAAATACAGTACATCATTATAACAATCGCATTGACAAAAATATCAGAAAAAAGATGAAAAACATGTTACAAAAAAACAAAGAGCACAAAAAATGATTCAAGTACTGATACTGAAAATCACGCAATTGAAATGTGTTTCTTTTTTTATTCAAAAAGTTTCAACGAGTCTGCTGAATAATTCCCTTCTTTCTTTTTTTTTCTCTTTATAAATTAACAACAAAAAAGATTAAATTAAAACGTGAAACACTGCAACACTACGTGGTATATTATCCAAAAGAAGGAATGCACACAACTATGCACTGCACCACGTTCTGGTTCACTCGATATGCAAACTTGTTTCTTTTGAATTTTCTATACGTATATTTATCTATATTTTTGAAATTAATATATATTCCAGTTTTTATTTTTTATTTATCTTTTTTTTTTCAATTTTTTTATTTCTCCTCTCGAACTAACGATCGCGGGCTCAAATCCGGCACTGCAGTTAAGAATTTTTCTCTTTATAAATAAATAGCCGCGTGTACATTGTAATATAGGAAAATGTACACAGATAATTTTCGGTGTATACTGTGTTTATTATTCTATCGATTTCGTTATTAATTAATTGAATCAATTAATGAATTAATTAATTATATACAGGTGTAACGACAAGGCTCGCGGTAATACACCGACTGAAAGAAGGCTCGAAAGTTGTCGAGCTGTAACCGCGTTGCTGATCACAGGCCCCTTCTTCAGGCTTGATGGTAGGAAGGTATAGTTAGGCAGTATAGGTAGTCAGGTATATTGTACACACATTCCTACTCACTACCACAAATTAAATCTGTCCAACCTACGCAACGAGGTAAGTTGTACAGGATTGTATACGTTGGCTGTTATGGTGCCGCTGGTTGCGGTTAGGTTTATGTACGTATATACATATTATAATACATGTATGTATGTATGTATGTATGTATGTATACCTTATAGACTGTACATCGTATATTAAGTTTGCCCCTCAAACTCGGCCGATATTCCACGGTTGACCTGTTCTTATTCAAGTTATACGAACTGGTCTAACTTAACTTCGAGATACTTAACTTCAGTTTGCTACCCGAGTAAAGCAATAATTATACCTTCTACAGCTAGTTAGTTGAGGCTAGGATAGGATAGGATAGGCTAGACTAGGCTAGGCCAGGCCACGATTACTATATACCGTTATCGTCAAGACTCCCGACTAACGTCGCCGATTGAACGATTCAAATTCCAATTTTCAAACGAAAAACACAACAACTTTATAAGGTATAACAAGAAAGCAAGAAAAAAGGAAAAGGAAAAATTTGCGAATTAAGACCTTTTTATAAACTTATGTCATGAAAATCGGTACAGGCGCTCTTGAATTCCCTGTATTTTTGATTACGGATTTTTAGCAAAATTCACGGACTTAGAATTGCAAATTTTTGGTAGAAATTTATAGAAAAATCAACACACAGGATTTTTCTTCTTCACATTTTCCTCAGTTCCTATATGTATGATTCCGGAATTTGCAATATCGAATTCTTCTAACTCGCGTAAACCTTTACGGAATGCATGGTACTTTTTTTTATAACATCGATAACAATTTATAAATGGTTATTTCGCACGTTGGTAATTAATGTTAAAGGATCTTCAAGCCAATACATACTTAAAAGTACCTACATACTTCGTGCAAAACCTATACGAGAATCCTTGAGTCTAACATTCGGCCATTTAATTTGCAATGAACAAAATAATACAATAATAATAATAATAATAATAATAAACGATCAATCAAAATTTCGTTTCCTCTATTCCACGGTTTTTATTTCCCTGGCGGATGTACGTGCAAAGATAATGAAATTAATAAATATAGTTACTTTCGATGAATATAGGTATATGCTCGAATCGGCTATAATTAATAACGACGTATCTTTCCTTGATGTTGTTTTCAATTTATTTTGGTTTTGTTGCTTCTTGTTTTTTTTTTCTCTTAGTTTATTCTAATTCTGGGTCATTGTACAGCATAGAAAACTCAATTCCCTGTCGATCGGTCAATGGCTAGACGTTTCGTAATCCGGATATCCGTATAGTTGAGCGAGATACGAGGAAATGGACACAAAGAATTGTGCAAATTGAACTACATATATACAACTTACAATTAGTACGGTATACATACATAGGTATATGCATGTTGTATACGATACATTAGTGACATAACGAGAAGCGAATAGCGAAGAATCGCGC
Source organism: Ametastegia equiseti (assembly GCA_963989295.1). Taxonomy (NCBI): domain Eukaryota; kingdom Metazoa; phylum Arthropoda; class Insecta; order Hymenoptera; family Tenthredinidae; genus Ametastegia; species Ametastegia equiseti. The sequence goes on along the minus strand of OZ022397.1, from coordinate 15,067,212 downwards.
ACCAAGGACGAATCGTAAAAACCGGAAACCCGTAGGTAGGTACCTATGTATCGGCGTAATCCGTGCAATTTTTCCGCTGTGGTGATTCGTCTTTTTTTTCATTTTTTTCAACATGATGTTTCGAAAAAGTCTCGGTACGCTTTAATGGGTTTTGGGAACAATTAAATTATCGTGGTTCCTTCCTAATCTCCTGTCCGGCTTTATACTTTTATAATGTTTGTTAATTTAGAAAATTTCGGAAAAGTTTTCAGAGGGGGCCCACTTTGCCCGGCTCTTCCCATACACAGAAACACAAATGCGGGAGCCCTGTGCATCGAAGGTTGGGCAAGACGAAGGTAAAGGTAAAGTTAAAGGCTTTGGCTAGAAAGTGGAGGGGGATACAGGACTGGAACCAGGCATTTTCGTGGTCATTGACCGACTCCCCCTGGTCCAGCGATGGAAAGATGCTGCGGCTGGTCCACCGTGACTTGAACGTATTGTATAGAGTAAAAGAGATATTTTTTCTAACGTTCAGGAAACTCCTCTTTTCCCATATAAAGATACAAAAATTTTACAGAAAATTCAAAATAAAGTGTCAACTGGGTTACATTCGACTTTTCATAAACTTGTACCAATTTTCTTCCGTTCAATTCGGACGTTGTAACTTTCTTTGACTAAAACCAAAAGGTCAAAAAATTTTTTGACTTGGTATCATTCGATTTTGACACGGAACCGAATAGTTTCTAGCCCTTGGGTACGTTACCTTGGAGTAAAAAATGATAATTCGTTGAATAGTTGAGGGAGGGCCATACTGAAATATTGGTAAAAAGCTGCAGTTTTTCATTTGTTGAATTATGGAAAAACGTTTATTCAAAAAACGGATCTCAAGAATTTCAGATTATAGTAGAATAATATGTTTTGAAAATGAGGTTGAAGTTCGTAACGTTAACGTGACAAAATAATGGGAAAAAATTATGTATTCCGTGACTTGAACGGTTAAAAAACACTAAAATATGTATCGTATAATTTTCCGAAGTGAGTTAAACACACATGTACTTGTTATTTTTGCAAATCTAACAACATTTGAGCAATGGAATATTGAATTTTTTATCCACAAATTCTGTTATGTTAACGTTACGGAATTTCAACTTCATTTTTGAAAAAGAAAAGATTCAATTTTATGTGATGGAAGTTGGAATCTCTTTTTTGCAGGTCTGCCAAAAGTTTCTTGCACATGGACATTTTTTTGTCATTTTGAAAATGAAAAACTGCTTTTCACTAAAGGTTTAATAGACACATTTCAGTTAACGGAGGACAAGGTGATCCCCTCCTTTCGATTGTAGCCAAGTAGATACACGTGTAACGTAGACAGACTGCACATGTGAGTAGGGGGCACCATGATGCCTATAATATGACTGTCTGGTAACAGTGGGAGAACACCAAAGGTAACTAAGTAAGTATATAGGTATATAGTTTTCATCTGTCCTTGACCCAGAGTCAGTCAGATCCAAGAAAGAGCCCAGGCGAGTTGATTCTGGTCTTGGGGCCCTGGGCCTCCGGCGAGACAGAATCATTTCCGGTTAGGTTGAAATTCAAGAGACGTTCTCTTCTGAAGAAGAGGAAGAAGAAGAAGAAGAAGAAGAAAAAAGAAGTAGAATAAAAATGAGAGGAAGAAGACGAAGAGTTCGAATAATAATAAGAAGAGGTCACCGTGTTTGGTTTGCATATATGAAAAGTTATACCTTCTTCTCATCAAAATGGTTTACTTTTTTTCCATATTTTCTCTATTTTTCAACAGCCTTGCGGGGTAAACGAAGCCGACGATTTATTGCCACGCGAAAAATAAAGAGAGAGAGAGAGAGAGAAAAAAAATTGCAATTTATTGTATTCATTCGATGTCACGCTCATGATTTAACCGATGAATCAAACCCCGACATCACGTCAATACTGCGGATTTTGCAATATCAACGATTTTCAAAGTATCAACACGTTCGTCGTCACGCCGAAGCATCAAACCCCCGGAAGAAGAGAGATTAATTGATGCAATTAAACACAATGGATTGCCAAAATTATAGAATATAATTACACCGTACACACACCGTGTGCGACGTGACAATTTGCTGTTTCGCGAATTCGTTTCGTTTCCAGCTCTATAAGTACGCGAAAAATTCATTAATACGATATTGAATTTGGTGAATAAAATGACTAATTAATTGATCGATAATTATCTGCAGTGCTCTACGAATAGGAATCGATTGATTGATTATAAATAATCGATCAATTAATCAAATACTCGATCAAATAATTTACTAATTAGTCGATTAATTCGAAATAATCTATCGGATGATCGATTCGGTGTAACCAAAACATTGATCAATTGATTATTGAACAGCTTTCAATCCAAACAGTTATAGAAAGAATTCGGTGCTATTAGTCTGTTAAATCTAGTGCTGCATAGATTTCTAATCAATTTTAATCGATATAAGGTTGTTATCGATAATTGAACAGCCCTAATACATAATCATGAATGCAATTCAATGCCTTCTTTATATTGGCATAGAATTATGAATTATCAGTATTTTTTCAAAAACTCTGAACGTTCCCGATATCCTGGGAATCACTTCGACAACGGTGAGTTAGAGGAAAAATCGGAGAGGCGGATGAAACTTGAGGGGAGGCTGAAAGAAAAACACAATCCAACGACCCGGAAGTTCGGAAAGTTCGCCAACGGCTTTAATCCCCGGCCCTTTCCTATATCCAGCGACTTCCAACCATATTTCAAACCCCAACAGAAGCAGGATAGAAAAATAAAGAACTATACCTACTTATAGGTAAAAATAGTCCGTATAACAGAAAAAAAAAAAAAAAAAAAAAAACTTCAAAGAAGATTCAGCGAGCACCTTGTGTACTCGGATGCTTCGTAGAAAGTCGTGATTGGTTCCTGGCAATGCCGTACCTATACCCTAACCTAACTATCTATTCAAGTCGAAGGAAACCGCGAATTCGAATGAGATCATTTCGAGACGATTTTTTGATTTTTTTTGAGACGAGAATTGAATGAGTATTTCTAAGACGGTTTCTTTCGTTCCCGATTTTTTTTTTCTTCTTCTTTTTCTAGGGCTGTTCTTTACCTTCTTCACGAAATCCTAAATCACTTGTGCAGCAGATAATACCGACCGATACCCGCATGACTGAGGATGAGAGAAAACCTAGTCGTCCATGAGCGATAAATTCTGCAGTACTCCTTTTTGGTTAACAGGTTTTGGGGTATTTCGCGCCAAAAAAAGCGCATTGAAAACGTATATATCTGTCTATAGAGTAGCTCGCAATTTATACGAAAAATAAATCTTTCCCAATATACGTATTTATACTTTTTGCTCCGTATATTCCCGCTTATACCTGTCATCGTATAGGGTGGATATTAATTGTGCGATGTTTCTTAGATAATTTTTCTCTTCGCTCTTCCAGCCCATCCCCTTCCAACGTATCACAAATATTCGCCAAATTGATGTAGAAAATTTTTTTTTTCAAAGAAAGTGGAGGCTTGAATGGGTTCCGAAATTGAAAGAGAAAAATTGAGAGGCGGGCGAATACATATGTAGAAAATGAAAGGAAGAGAAGATGAATAAATTCTTTGACCAATTTGTAAGAAAAAAAAAAAACCGGACGTATATAACACAGACGCAAAACTACTGGATATACCTACAGAACTGGTGTGCTACTCTTACTGGGTAATGAAGTCGTTATTCTCTGTAAAATAAATGAAGCAGAGTACTTCGCGAGGTAGTTTTATTTTTATTTTTATTTTTTTTAATTTTCATTCCTTCTTTTTTTCGTAATTAAAGTTCTGTACATAGATACACACCTCGGAGTGTAGCTACTTGGCGTTATATTTTTCGAGATGGAAACTAGCCAACCTGCAGATCCTCTTGCTCACCATCCAAAGCGTTATAATTCTAGGTACAGCGTATTAAATGTTCTGTATAATTAGAATGATAAAGAAAAAGAAAAAAACTTGAATTAGATTGACAATACTTTTTACATTAGTTTCTTAATCAAGAAAATTGTAGTTTCTTGATTCTACAATCTGCGTAATCAAATAGCAATTGAATTGAGAATAATTGTTTCTATTCCTAAATACGAAATCCAAAAAGAAAATTTATAATATAGAAGTTCAAAGATTTCTGTCTAGAACCTTGAATCACGAAGATGATAAGATCGAAGGTTGAATCGATTACCAACACGAATATCAAACGGTATACATATATACACGTGTGCAGATATGCAGGTAGCACATTATTCGCAAAACCAACAATTTTCCGGATGACCTAATGCGCAAATAGTATACTCAGGTATACATATATATAGGTATAAGGTATGTAGTTACAGGTTACGTTGTTCTCCGTACCCCTAGGATGTGCTTGCTGTGTTGGAAAGGCAGGTAGGTACATATAGATAGGCATGAGGTATCCACCTGCGGACCTGGATGCAAAAAATACCGAGAAATGTGTGCCACGGAAAAGATGAAGATGACGAAGAAGAAGAGGAAGAAGAAGAAGAAGAAGAAGAAGCTCCTCGTCGTCAGCAGGCGAAAAGCCAAGATACCTAGTAAGGAGGGTAGAGAAAGGTAGAGAAGAGAAATCTACCTATCTACCTATGAGACGAGATGAGAATGAGAAGGATGGAGAAGAGGAGCTCAACGTTGAGGAGAACGTTGAGTATCAAGTTTTAACGAGCTCTCAAGAGGGCGAGTGGGCAGGGTAAAACTTTCCACGTATCTACATGCAAACACAGATATGCCAACACGCCTGTGTGTATTTCCATATATATATTTCTAGAGCGTTGGCCAGTATACTCGGTCGATTTTTCGCTAAAGTAGCTACTCACCGACCCACGTCTTATCAATTCGTAACTCATAACCAAAAACCAAAATCACAACTCGATTTTCGATCAAATTCATTCCTCCGTCAAACGACGTGAGACCGCGAACTCCAAAAAGGCGTGCAATTTTTTTCTTTTGCATTTGTCAACTGCAAAAATTCAACACCGACTCTATTTGTCATGTTTTTATTTTTGAGTCAATAGTTGACACAGAATTTACGGTTTCAAGTTCCGAATTCCAAAAGTTCCGAACAGTCAAAATTCCGTATTTATTTGATATCTACGCGATTCTGAGTTTCTAGAAACGTTAGAGTTGAGAACTTGCAAATTCCGAAAGGTCGAAATGCAGACAGCTCAAAGATCCGAAAGTTGAAAACTCAGAAAGTCCAAAAATCCGCAAATTTAAGGGAAGCTTGTGACAAAGCTGTGAAATAAACGACGTTGCATCTCGCGAATTCCGAGATTTGGAGTTTTGGCCTTTTGAACCTTCAGCTTCCGGAATTTTGAACCTTCGGTATTTTTGCATTCGGAGTTTTTCAAATTGGCTACGTGGAATTCCGGGGAAATAATCTTTCTAAAAACTGTGAGTCGTTTGCATAAAAATTCGGACTGTCGACCTTATTCGCAGCTTTTGATTTGGAGCCCCAAATCTTCTCCCCAACGTCAGAAAATGATAACCTGATCATGAGATTAAAGGATAATGAAAAAAAAAAGGAAAAATTCAAAGGGTATGGTAGAGTCACAAATATATTCTTTGTTTATTTTTTCTCCTCGATTGGAAAAGTTGTGCAAAATATTCTATAGTTATAAGAGAGTGTAATTTTCGCGAGAGCGATCACCAGCCTGCAGCATCTCCGAAGTTTCATCTTCACCGATGATGTTTCATCTCCTCGTCAATCATCGGCCATTTATAAGCGCGTGAACACATAGATCATATAAGTATAGAAGAAAACCGCGATCAACCTTATGAAAATTATACATCGATAAAGCTGGCTTTCCAGAGCAAGGGAAGTAGGTATAAGGGAGAAAAGCAAAAGATATTCTATAGCTCAATAAAATCCGTAACCAGCTATACCTATCGAGCGATTTGAATATATCGCGCCCTCTCCAACCCTCGCCCTATCGTTATTTGATTTTTTATTTGATTCTTTTCCCTTCCCTTCGCTTATTTTCTTTGATTTTCTTTTTCCACCTCTTTTCTTTTCTTATTCTTCTTTTCTTCAACATTCGATAGAATATCTACTCGATTATGTGTGATTTTTGCAATAAAATTCGAGCCTCATGTTTCCTCTTTCACATATATATATTTTATTTTTTTGTTTTGTTTATTTTTTCTTCTTCTACCTATTCGTCGTCGTTGTCTTCTTCCGCTTCTACTTCTTCTTCCTCGGTTTTTTTTTTTTCTTTTTTTCGGAGTGTATATAGACCCGGGGGTCTGACCCAGCAGTTTGAACCACGTTATTAGATTCTCTTGACATATTTCTCGAGCCAAGGTATTATTCCACTTGAGAATATACGAAAGAGCGGGCGGCGACGCGACGGTTCATCGTGCAGATATCTGCAGATTGTTCCCTCTTCTCGAGAATACGTAACGACCAAATTTCTTCGCTTTTTATTTTTATTTTTTATCACTTTTTTCACTTTTTTTCTTTCTTTGCTTTTTCTTCCTTTCTCTCTTTACCAACAAACAGTCTCAACGAACTGACAGAAGACGGGATTTAAAAAAAAAAAAAAAAGGATAAAAAAATCCTTTGAAGTTTCAAGAGAAATAAAAGAAAGTTTTCCGCAAACTTTCACACAATTATTCAATTCATCTTTTCTCATGAGTTTTTTTATTTTCAATATGAATCAAGGCCGTGCGATCGATCAACTAATCGAAGTTTTAAATTAATTGTTTTATTCAATTGATCGCGTTTAATCTACATTTTCGATAATGAACGATTATTTTTGGTATTGATATTGAAATTCAAAAAAATTCATCGATCAATCGGAAAGTTTGATCAGTCGTCGCACAGCCCTGCTGTGAACAATGTGGTTTACAGTTTGAAGAATAGTCAATTTCCCATGAATTTTCAATCTTCATTCGACAGTACGTACGTTTATAAGCCTCTACGTGGGTTAGGTTCACCAAAAAGGCCCATAGTCTTGTTATAGTAGAAATTCGCATCGTTCAAAACAACGACCATCGAAATTCATGGGTATACAAAAGTTTATTCCGTCATACCGACGTATACCTTCTCATTGATAGTTAAATGAATACAGTATACAGTTCCCAAGTGTCACGGGTTCTGAATTCGCAACAATTCTAGCTAACCAGAACACGAAACTCGAATATACGTGCCAATCGAGGTAAAATTGAAGCTGATCCTCCCGTGGCTAAACGTCGCTACGAAATAGGGGTGATTCGATACGGTAATATTGCTAGGGTTGTTTTCGCAAGGGTATGAAATTCAGCTATAAGCCTATCATGAAAAGAAGAAAGTCAAACTCCAAGTGAAATCTACGATTCAAGTAATAGAAAAGACTTTCAAAATTTTTGGTGTAGGTATATATATACCAAATCAGATATTCAAAATGAAAAATAAAGGGTTAAAAATGTGGGTTACACCTGCTGAACATATTGAACAAGGAAGAGAAACGGTGGGCGACGTTGAGCCGTAGTAAGGCAAACGTCCGACGTGGGATTTTGAGGATACAACCTCTGAAACCAGGGGTATAAATTCGTCCCTTGAGGAATTAAACGGGGAAAAAAATCTATCCAAGAAACTTTTTCCATCCCCATGTGTTCAGGTTAAAGGTATAAAATGTATACAATACAGAGGGTTATTCGAATCTCGGCCAATGCCGAAAGATACTCGAGTATAGGGTGCCTACTACCTATTCGTAACGAGTATACTCATCTTCGTCCCAAAAAATCCGGACAATGAATTTGACGAAAAGAAACACCGATTTCATCTACGAGTTGATCCATTCAGCTAGGTACTATAATGATAATGAGAAAAAATGGCAAAATAGGTTGCCTAATTTTTTCTATAGTCATTGAAACCGAGGCCAATTTTCAATTTAGCTCTTTTCATTTAAACTGGCAGACGAACGAGACCCTCGATCTTTGGATTTTGGTCAATTTTTCAGTCTTTAATACTCGAAAATTTTCCATTTCATTCGATAGTCAAAGTTTAATAAGAAAACTGAGGAAAGATGTTCGAGATCGATAGGCTAATGAATTTTGCAAAAATTATTTAACATTCTATTAATTTTGCTTGATTTTTCATACTAAACTTATAAGCATAATATGCGTGTATAATAAATTCGTGATATTCCAGAAAGTAGAGTAGAGAAGAGAATATCCAAGAGAAAGAGAGAGAAAAAGAGAGGAAGGTAGATCTTGGGACGGAGATTAATGAAAATTCTGATTGCCACTCAAGAGAGGCTTTAGAATCGTAGTAGGTATAAGGGGGTTTCTATATTTTAAATTAAACCCTTGTCAAACCATTGCCGGCATACAATTTGCATGATACATTTCCCGAGGCTACTGGTAATTGCAGAATGTATATAAGATTGAATTGGGCGATGAATACCTACCACGTAGAAAGGAAGAAGAAAAAAAAGAGAGAAAAAAATTAAACCTCAAAGCAGTGGAAAATGATAAAATAATTCATTTTCAAAAATTAATAATAAAAATACGATCCCGATATTCTCGGGTAGGTACTAAATTTATCCTCAATCTTTACAAAGTGAATCTTAAAAAAAAAAAAAAAAAAAAAAAAAAAAATTGTTACGTATAAATAAATAACGGCTTGACATAAAATGCAGATCTTTTTTTCTTTATGGCTATAAAAAAATTGGAGTGAGCAGGATAAGAGGAAAGGAGGAACTAAGGGTGGGTAACTTTTCTATTGACTTAAAGCTCGCGAGTAATAAAAAAAAAAAAAAAAAAAACAGGTTTCCCGCGCGCGTCACGCGCTGCAGAGCAAGCGAAAATCACAAAGTTGAGAGGTCGTTAGAAGGGTGCTCGACCTTGTTTTTCAAATTTGTTAATTTATCAATATTGAAGAAGCTGGACGAAACGGACGAACGTTACTTTCGGTTGACTCACCCACCTGAATTCGTCCAACGAAACTAAACCAAACTAAACTAAACGAACCGAAACCAAAGCCAAGGAAAAAAATAAAAAAAATAAAAAAAATCCGTTTCAACGTGGAAATAACTTTTCCCATATTTTCCTACGCCAGTTTCATCAAGCTAAGATCAAAGCTTCCTCTCTCCCGCGGGCCTAATTGCCGAGGAAAATTTACTCGAGGCAAAAACAACCAAGTAGGTATATATTTAGCTTATATTATATGATACGATATCACCGCCATAATCATGTGCCTATCACCTCCAGAGAAAATATCATACAGATTCAGGTATAAATATATAATATAGCTTCTCAAAGTTCATCAAAGACTCAAACGCGTACGTAGGGAAATTGAACAAAAACAAAAAAACAAAAAAAAAACAAAAGAAAAACTACATAGCAGAAATGCTTAAAGAAGTTGATTGAGAAAAAAAAAACAAGAAAAAAACAAAAAAACACCCCGTTTGAAAAAAGAAAAAACTTTTGACACGTAACTAATTGTAACGTGTAACGGCAGTCACTCTCACGTGGTGTGTAAGATAATCGGTTAAGAATTACGCTAGCAGAGAACCTGGTGAGATAAAAGGAAAGAAATTAAGATATATATATATATATATATATATATAAAAGTAGCGAGGGTTGAAGCGCGAGTGAAGGACGTAGGTATAGACTTGAGCACAGGAAGGTGAGATAGAAAAGAAAACGGAAAAGGAAAAAAAAAAAGAAAAAGGAAAAAAGTGAGAAATAGAAGGAGACGAAAGGCGAGAGAGATGCGAAGGGAGGATCCCTCGGGTGAGGAGATTGGATTTTAGGGAAGATTGCGGGAGCATAGAGGAGAGAGCAGCAAACGAACGAGAGAACAGAAGAAGAGTAAGTGAAGGTATAAGAGAGCAAAGAGAGTGAAAAAGAAAAAAAAAAAAAAACTGAAGAGAGAATCGCCGTGGCGTGGTTCTTCGTATCGGAGCCCCCGAGTGCTCTGACAGGGCTAAAAGGGCTCTGGAAGGACTATCGAAGCTTGGGAGACGTTCGGGCTGCCCACAAAACAGGCCAGTTACGCTCAATCTCTTGGCACAACCCTTCGTGACAATCTTACCCCTTCAGTATATACATACACATATACATAGGTACATACACATATCCTCTTAGGTACCGAGAATATGTAGGAAAATAAAAAGAGAAAAAAAATATTCGAAAAAAAACCAAGAGAAAGAAGACTACAAAAAAAAAAAAAAAAACTGACACAAGAATACGTATCTGCAAACAAAAATATCCACAAAGGGGAAGAGAATTGGTACAAGATGAACAAAAATGTTTGAAAATCTGTTGCTGTACTATTTTTTTATCTTTTATCAAAAAATCGTGCTCCAAATTTTACAGATTTGCCACACGGAAGCACAACTCATTATATCTAGAAAACCTAAAGATCCTTCATTGAAGTACAGTTAACTGTTTTTTATTTGTATTTTTTCTCTATGGAAACTGAAAATCTTGGAGCACGTATTTTGCAGAACAATATAAGAAATTCTGGAAATTTCTCTATTGGCGCACAATTTTTTTTTTTGTGGTATCAATTTTTTCCAGAATAACGGATAAGTCTGTGAGGATTTGATCAAATATACAATCTCTGTCGTTTCTAAATTTTCTATGTATATATTTTTTTGACTCTTTGTATACCAGATTTCTTTCAAATCGTGGGTATAAATTTTTCGAAATAGTTTTCGAACATCCACGTCCAAATTCTGTAGAAACGAACATTCGAGTCCTAATTCTGTAGAAACGAACATCCGTGTCCGAATTCTGTAGAAACGAACAATCTGAAACAATTTCTCTGTAAAAACGACCATCTGAGACAGTTGTGTAAAATTGGTCTGAAATTCATTCTGTAGAAACGACCATCTGTAGAAACGAACTCTGTAGGAACGAACTCTGTAGAAACGGTCCATCCCCTATGTGAGAGGCAATGAAGGCGTTCCCTGGAGATTGGTTATTGCCACAAATGCAGATAATAGGATTTCTGCCTATTTCCTACCTATTAACCAGAGCAATTCATCTTCAGCTATACCTACCTCCTTCGCCCTCTACTGTATGTATACCTATCTAGCTATCTAGTTCTCTCTAGTTCTCCTTCCCTTATTCAGCTAGCGATATTCCTTGGTAAGTACCACTTCGCTCACTGCTACCCATCGCTCGCCCGCTCGTTACACAAAATTTTACTACATTCTCTCTCATTCTCTATATACTTCTCTTTTTTTTTCTCTGGTTCCCAAGATTCCGCAAGTCAAGATTCTGCAACTTCAGGGCGTTAAATTCTTACATAGCGTAATTTTACCGTCATTTCTAACCTGCGGTATAAGAGACGAATGTATCTAGGCAAATGTATAAAATGAACGCATTAGCCTTCCTCAGGCGATATTCTCCCATTACTCAGTTTTTCATTTTTCTTTAATTTTTTTCATTTTATTTTTTCATTTCCGTGTCTTTTGCACCAGGCAATGAAATAACACAACTTAATTTATCAAAGATTGCAGAAACTATAGAACTAAACAAATTCTTGCTTCACAAATATATGATGCTTAAGAAAATTAAATCAATTTTGATAGAAAAGTTGAACAATTATCAAAATTTACGAAGTGAATTTTGACACGAAACTAATACTCTTTCTTCATCCCTTACGTGACGAAGAGTAAAACTGTAGAAAGATGCACAGATTGAAATGTGATTCGTTTTCTTCCCAAATTTCGCCCAAAAGTATTATAAATATGATAATTGGTAGAAAGACGTTATAATAATGAAGGCGTAATCAAGACTGCGCCTACATTGAGCGATTGGTATAGAGAAATCTGGCGTAGAATAATCTAATTAGTGACGACAAGTCTTGTTCGGAATATCAATTAAATAACCACGCCAGATCGCTTCATGTATTTCTCTCTAACACCCTCCTCCTCCTCGTAGATATCGGTATTAAAATCTACGTGTAAATCAGCTACTAAAATTCCGCTTAGATTTGTAAAGATACGGATATACGCACAGATAATTTGCAAGTGTTGGTCAGTTTTAAACACCGTTTGGTAATTGATCGCGACGAGTGTAAGAAATATACTGATGAAAACCTGTGGCAGTTTCACGTGCAAAAAAATTATTTTCCATCCGCGATGAGAGTAATCAGTTAAAAACCGCGGTAGAGAAAATTCGAAATTTCCACCGTATAAGAAAATTGGAAAAACCGAAGCAAACTAGAAGCTGAAAACTCTCAGGTACAGGGGAAAAGGTATTATACCTACAGAGACATACGTGCATCGAGTTCGAATTTTCAATCCACCGATTCAATCGGCACTCGAGTCTTGATTCAGAAAGTGAGATTTACTATCGCGATGTAGGGTGTAATTAATGGCAATAAACGGGATTTATCAAATTATCAGTTGAGTTTATTTACCCAGAATGCGAGATAACGACCTATAGAAAGTTTTCTCGGGATAAAGTAATACGGACGTAATTAAAGTTCCGAATTCCTAAAGCTCCAAATGGACAAAATTCCAAATTTATTTGAGACGCGAACACATACCTATACATAATCATTTTAAACACAGAGAGATATTTTTAATAAGGTAATCAAACTACCCTCGAAAAAACCTGCATACATTACGAACTTACTATTCATTCGTTTAGCAGAAAAAAATTTGAGACATGTAAATAAAAAAAAATTAAAAAAGAAAAAAAAATCACTCACTTGAAAGTCAATTATCCTAAAACACAGCACACAGAGCTTCTGGAGGTCTGATCCACCCAAAGTACTACACCGGTTGGTCCGAAACCCTCTCCTCCCTGTATAATTGGACAATTTTTTTTGCCCTCGAGTGTACATAGGTGTATATATATACATATATATACAATACCTGTACCTGTATATGTATACCATGGACAAAAACGTGGAAAAGCATAACTTCGAACGGCCTGTGCGGCAGTATCTTGCCATACCCACATGGGTATATGAGTGTATTTGTACATCCGTATATACCTATTATATATATACATGTATAGGTATTATATGGGTATAGATTATTCCAGGATTACATACGTAGGAAGGTAATTACGAAGAAGAGCCCAGGAAACGGTTCCCTATGGAGATATATACCTACAGTCCTTAGCAAAAACTGGGTTTATCAGTTACCCCGGGTGTCTCGTTATTATACGTAACTTACAAAAACAGTCCATGAAAAAAAAAAAAAAAAAAACAAAGACAGAGAAGGAGAGTAAAAAAGAACTCATACATGCATGCATTTCCAGCTGTTTTTACCACTTAGATATACGACGTTTTGGGGGGGAAAAAAGAAGAAAATTTCCAGAAGGCTGAATCCCTAATTTTTTTTTATCAAACGGTCAGCCGTAGTAGAAAATGTGGTGAACATGAAATATGCGAGACTATTCTAGCAGACTAAACTTCGACTAGAAAAGTTTATTCGCAAAGTTATAAATACCAGCTAGCCACAGAAATACAGTAATTGAACAAAATCACCACAGCAGTCAAACGGACACCCTGTAGATAAAAGAACTATAAGATTCTGTAGGTATAATGTGGGTACACGTGAGAACGGTAATCTCGTAACGTAAAGGGTTTTGCAGAACCATTAAGAGCCTTTTTTTTTTTTTTTTTTTTTTTTTTTTTTTTTTTTTTTTTGGTCAAGGGTTGCCCAATCCGTATAGGTACGTGAGCGATACTGCTTGGGATACCTTTAGTGAAACTGAGACAAGAAGAAAAGCGAAGTATAAGAAAAAGAAGAGAAATGAAGGGACAAGAAAAGGAGTAGGAGGGATGAAGAAAGGGGATGAAGGGATAAAGGGAGTCACCACGATCCTCGAAAAAAAAAAAAGGTAACGAGACATAAGGGAATTGCCGAGACCGAAAACCCTATTTAGAGAAACGAAACACGTAACAGATATTTACCGACAATGAAATAAGCCCGGATGTGCGGGGGGTATGAAGTGATATGACAACTCGTTTATCGCTCAAGATCATCCCCCTCCTCACCTTGGATAACAAGGGATGAATTTATCTACGATGAAAATTTCGTGGTTAGATGAAGAATCGTGATCAAACCCGGAAAGGGTTGCTCTCGTATTTCCGTATTCCCATCAACTATCACAAACAACGTAGATATCATCAGAGTAGGAAAAAAGCGCTGCTGGTCTTCTTCACTCCAAACCAAATCAGAGAGAAAAAAAGATAAAAGAAAAAAAAAATTCAGCCAAAATCTGAGGGATTTGTAAGCTTTAGAGAACGCCAGACTCCTGGCACATGCAGTATAAGCTCGGAAGCATCTAGATTCTGGTTTCCGTCAAAGGAAAACAGAGTTACTTATATACATACGAGTAAGGTAAGGAAAAAGTCTGTCTGTCGGTTATTGGTAGTAGCAGTTGATCGTAAAATCCAGTTGAGAACGGAAGGAGGTAAGTGGTTGTAAAAGTAACTGTAGAATGAAGAGAAGAGAAGAGTAAAGAAGACTTGCTTCTCTTTGGAAAGGCGTAAACCTAATAACTAATACCAACGATGATAGAATTTCCCATCACATAATTCCCCTTAGCGATCATAAATATGAGCTTGAATCGGAGTACTGTGAGTATAACTTTTCTTCAATTATGTGTAAAACGAGTGTCATTAGGCAGTGCACGAGTTTATATACCACGGGGAAGAGAATGATCTAGATTATCATGATCATTACCATCATCATGATCATCATTATCATGGTGACGATGAAATATAATATTATAAAATATTATCTCCAACTGAATTTGAGTATTTTGTACTGCGAAGTAACTGCGTATTGCGCACGACATCCCTGAACCCTCTGAAAGTCTCTCTAAAGCACATTACCATAATCCATCCTATCGGTGGGCGGCAGTTTCATCCGAAAGCTAGTTTCATCCTGGTCTACTACTACGTGGTCTACGTATGTCGTGGAAGCCTTTATTCGCTCTAGGATTCTGGGTTCTAATGTTTGTTGGATATACGTGCTTCAGAGTATGTGTGTCCTTAACTATATGTATATGCGTATAGTAAGGATTCCGAGTGGGGAATTACCGAATTGGAGTCATAAATGAGGGAGAACTTGACCCCTTAATTTCCTTAATTTCTTGACCAATGGCCGATCGTGAGTAGCGATGAGATAAGGATGAGACGAAAATCGAATCCAAAGTGGTCGTAGGAATTCCATAGTCGTTCGATAATCTGAGAGTTGCTGACTCGAGAAAATACGATACCATATGGAATCGAGGGTGTGCGAAGACACGAGACAAAGAAGAAGAAGAAGAAGAAGAAGAAGACCAAAAAGCAAGATGGCGTAGGATAAATCCCCGAAAAGCCTCAGGCCTCTAAAGTTGCTCAAAATTTACCAAAGTAGAATACCCGATGTACCTTTCATCTCCTTTTCACTTTTTCTTGCTATCTTTCCCTCGTACTATCTCTCGTCTTGTCAATTCTATATATAAGGGTAGAGAGAAGAGCCAAGACTCTCCGAACGGTCGATCGACGGATTCAAGTCGTTGAACAATTTTCAACTGTACTGTACATAGTAAATTCGTCTTTCTTTTTTCCTGCTGCTAATAGCATTTCACAAAAAAGCTTTGAAGCACATGGCATATTTTCCATCAATTATCAGGACTGAGTCTTGCAGTGCAAAGTCAGAATTGTTGTTTAGACATTTTATACATTTTCAGATTATTCAGCTTTAGTTTTGAATTCGGAAAGTTCCCAACTCATGTCCGACGATTTTGAGTTTCTAGAATCGTTGAGTCTCATAACTTGAAAACCCAGAAAGGTCGGAAGGCAGCCCAGCTCAAGGATCAAAAACTCAAAAGTTCAAAGCTCAGAAATTGCGATAACCGGAAACTCCAGAAACCAGAGACAAAATACTCGAAACCCTCAACGAATGACGTTTTATTCGCGAAATTCGAGTTTCGGATCCTCAAGCTTCTAGAGTTCTGAAGATTCGCTACATACTTTTCGACTAGTACTTTTCAAAATCGGTTATGCATGGGTTTTTTGAGACCTTTTCAAAAACTGTGATTCGTTGACAGGAAGATTCTGAATTCCAATTCAGCCCCCATTCGAATAATTTCCAGTAAAATATTCGGTTGAAAAGAAGTCGATTAGACCGACTCTTGGACGACAAAACAGTACCCACATCCAGAATTTCGCCTCTTCACTACATTTTAAAAAGCTCCGTTGCTGTAGGGGTGCTAAAGTTGATGGAAATCGTTTCTAAAAGTGTCAACGTTTATCTTCAAGTTAAACGTCGCACGGGTGTCGCGTCATCATCCGTTCGTCCTATAGATATGTAATGCTGGTTGGTACCAACCCGCGTCGTTGCGTATCAGAATATAACCATAAGATGACGATGTTAGAACAGCTTTTATTTACTCGGTGTGTAGACAAATTTTTCCACGGCTGTATAACAGAAAAGCCTCAGCGTTATATACCAAAGGTGTGGGTTGAGAATTGAGCTGCGGGTTTCTTGTCGAAAAAGATTTCCTTCTTTTCATACTTTTCACCCCCCCAAAAAAAAGGAAAAAAAAAAAAAAACTTTACATCCTCACACTCACCCTCAACTTTATTCCTCTCTCTCTCTCTTTTTCTCTTCTGCGAAGTTACCAAAGTAAAATATTTTCCGTCAAGTCATAGGTTCGATACAAATACATATATGTATATATACAATATAGAGAAATTTTCTATATAATAACGGCAGGATGAATGGGAACGACGACTGTAGTATAAATTCATTGATTTTCACACATTTGACTCGACATATATAGGTATGTATATCGAATCGCGCACGTAAATCGTTTTCAGTAAAATATAATTTGATCAACATTTTCCCACGCCACATTTCAACGTTGACAGGGTATCTACCCCTTGCGACGAAGAAGAAAAAAGAAAAAATGAAGAATAAAAATATAAAAACCCTTGGTAAATTTCGGTCCATGAAAACAGGCGTATAACGACATTATACCTGTACATATATATTATATAATGGGTACGAAAAAGCCCTGTTCGATATTTCGCCCCCTATACCAACCCCTGCTGAGCGATTTTTTGTTCCATCGACATTACCATAACGAACAACGATATGGCAGACACTACGGGCGAGACTTTTACGCCATTTAAAAATCTTGTACTAGTGGGCGTTAGACGTGTATAATCTTCATGTTTTCACATTTTGGCATATTCGCATATATACTCGTAGGTGATCCATAAAGTTCAGAGGCAAGTTGTCCGCGGGAAGAGCTTATAGATATAATGTATAAGCGCAACGAGAATATGATACATCGTTGCAATTTCAAAGTTCTGGCGTTCAAAAGAAAAAAAAAAAAAAAAGATCAATTTTACCCCAAAGAGTTGGATTTGAGGGGTAAAAACGTGAAAACAAGAAAAGTATCAACAGTTGCATATCCTGTAGGTACAACTAGCTCGCTACACTACACACTATGGCTGATGCAAGTGACAGTTTTTTATTACGGCAATTATTCACACGCGAAATATTGCAGTTGATGCTGAATCGACTGGTCGTTGGTACATATGTTGTACTTTATATACGTATATATATATATATAAATCGCGATGCAGCACAGAAACAAGGACAGAAAACTTCCAGATTAATAACGCTAAAATTTACTGCGATTGTTGGAAACTCTTTTTCTCTCGATATACTAATGGAAATCGGGAGGAAAAAAAAATAAAAAGGGGGGTATAAAATAAAAAAGGTAAATAGAAAATTTATTGACACGTCTTTTAGACGCGGCAGGAGGTGTAAGTGAAATTTAATCAACCAACGAACACACAACAGCTATGCACAAGACGTGGTCACGAATTTTAGATAAGAAAAAAATAATCCCTATGACACTAACAGATTTTTCCAAAACGCCAAATGTGTTCTTTTCCAAAGTTCAAGTTTTCATTTTCACTTTTTTCTCCCATTAGTACGTTATACCGCGTGAAATTGAAATTCTAGGTAAATTTGAGAAATCTCAAAGTAAATCATCGCCACCCCGATGATGAGAAACAAAAACCAGGTATAAAATCCAAGAACTTAGAAAATTTGGAATCGAGGCAAGGATGAAGGACGAAGGATCAGATACCTACGTCGTCAGCACTAAGCAACGTATGTCACGTGTCAAGGATAGAGTATAGTAGGTAGATATCCTTATACCTACCGTATCCTGTAAAGAATTGAAAAAGTAGGGCAAGCACAGACATTGATATACGTGAATCATTGCCCGAGGGTGGGTGGATGGATATACATATTTGCACGACGTGTGTACATCGTCCTGATAGAAGTAAGGAAAGATCTGCAATGTAAATGCAATTTTCCGTTGACAGTGGTTATATGCAGTTCGAACAACCCACATCAATGCACATGCAACTATATGGCAAAAGGTATTTCTAGTTTGAGATACATATCCGGTATGAGCGAAAAAGAAAAAGAATAAGAATAAGGAAAAGAAAAGAAAAGATTATCTGAACGAAATCCACATCGGCTATAACTAAATTGAAAAGGATAAATGTCGGATGACGAATGAATGGTCGATTGGTGGTGAGTATTGCGGTTTTCAATTCGCAATACCTCATCCTGGTCAATCCCTAGAATTGATTCTAAACTATTCAGGAAGGGAGTTATTTCGACGAGTTGGAATTTACTGTCTAGATGCGAAATCCGTATCTCTATTTCACTTCCACTCTCGTTTCATCCCTCAATCTGCTCCTTCTATTTCAACCCCCGAGAGTATACGGTATTTGAAAATCTATTTATTCGATATTGAGATTAGAAATGCGGAGAAATACCTACGACATATACCCGAATCTTCTCTGAGGAATCGCAAATGCTTTGCACACTAATTGTACATCCCGTTATTAATATACCATAACTTTGCAATAGTGGGAAATTTGATTTTCTCATTGAAATTGGAATCGAAACATTTAAAAACATTCCAACTTTCTAGCTTCCATATTCCACATTTTTTCTAATAAAAATTGAAAGCATAGAAATACGCATATGTAAAAATTGGATTTTTATTTTCTGAATTATCCGACCATGAGGTGAGAAACGATCACGGTTAGCGTTTCACCGAAGTAACTGTTTGCCACATGAAAAATATCCATAACAAAAAATGAGTTTCCGATAATTCCCAAGGGAGAGAACACCTTCTCTTGTAGTTTTCATCATTTTTCTCTCGGGAGAAATCGAGGAAGAATTCAACTTATGTACCAAAATACTTGTTCTTGTTCTTGTGGATAGGAAAATTATCCCAAAGGGATGAAGAATATACCCTCGGGAATTTCTGGCTCTTTGAGAACAGGTGGATAAATAAATGCCAATATACCATAATATATGTTTCAGGTGATACCAGCAGATTTTTTTTTCCCCCTTTTTTTTCTCTCGCGATAAAACTGATTGAGGAAATCTGTCTTTAAAAAAGATTCTCCTTTTCTTTTTTGTTGTTGCGAAAAGTTGAGATAAGAAGAAATCGGGAAGAAGCACAGAAGAAATAAAACGCAGGGCGCACTGGACGGTATCTGGTATTGCGAGTTCCTCCTTTCCTAGTGTTTAGTTGTTCGGTTTATATATCTGTCCTTCGGTATGACGAGGGGTCAGTTCGCCCTGAAAGGTTGGCTCAGCCCACAAATCCGGAGTAAATTGAAAACCCAAGATTACCCAGGGCCTCTGACTGACTGCAGAATTTATTCGGTAGAAATTGTGGGTGCAGGTTAGATAATACGTACACAGTTTCCTGCAAACCGATGAAAACTATACGAAATCAAAAAAACTGAATTGCTTAAAGATGAAAGAAAGAGAATATGATTTCTCTTTTCTGCATCGCATAGATTTCTGCACTCTAGATGACAAATAATTAACATAGGATGAGGAATCATTTGGAATGATGAAAGATGGAGTTGAATTTCAAGAGGAATTCAATTTCCTTGATATTCCGAACTCGGGAGGATGAATTCTCCCAGAATATGCAGAGTTTGCAGGGAAGCCAGTGGGGAAAGACGTCCTATGGTATAAGTGTATAAGGGATACTATCGCGTGTACATAAGCGTGACTCTGCAACTGTCCAAGGGATTCGTATCTACCTTGGTACCTCTGCTATGTGTACCTTATACCTATACGGTGGTCAGAGATTAGAGAGAGTTCCGCTCGTTACCGAGTGGTCAAACTTCTGGCTTCACCACCGAAATGGACCACGACTAGATATTCACTTTGGGTTTACAGTTCCGGGGGCGTAAGGCAATATCCCAGTTCCCTCGTGCCAGTGAAAACTTGAAGAAAATTTCCATCTGCTTGACAAGTCATTTTTCTTCACGCGTTAATTCGGATGAAGCAATTCCAAAGAAGAAGAAAAAATGGAAAAAAGTTGTTAAATATAACATATGTTCATCGATTATGCAATTCGTGGAGAAGAATTGGCTATTGGATTTTTGATTATTTTGTATCTTTGAATTTCTAGAAACGTTAGAGTTCAGAAGTTGGAAATTTCGAAAGATCGAAAGTTAAAAACTCAGAAAGTAAAAAAATCGGCAAATTTTCGGGAAGCTCTTGACAAAGCTGTGAAATAAACGACGTTGCATCTTGCGAATTCGGAGATTCGGAATTTTGGACTTTCGGATCCTTTAGCTTTCGGAATTTTGAACCTTTGGTGTTTTTCCATTCGGAGTTTTTCAAATTGACTGCGTAGACTTTTGGGGAATTAATTTTTCTAAGAACTGTGACTCGGTAGTATCAAAATTAGGAATTTCAGGGACCTGTCACACCCTTGAAATTCAGAATTTCAATCGCATCCCATGCAGCGTTCCAAAAAAATTAAGGTATTCTAATCCGAAAAATTTCAATAAAAAAATAGACAGTTACGTGTTTCTCTATTTTCCTTTCGTCAAATAAGTATGGAGTGAAATGATTCTGACCCAAGTCTACGAGGAAAACGGTTAAACGAATTGAAAATCTAGCGAATTGTGAATTTGGCGTTAAATCATATTTCCGTGTACAAGATCGTATCTTATTTTCTCTTCCTTTTTCGTAAATCTTGGCAAAGACCTGGGATTTGTAATGTAATAAAAAAAGATTTTCCTTGACGTGGTTTCTCTTACGTGATTTCCGGTTCTCATAACCCACCCATAGGGGGGTTAAGCCCGCGCAATATATATATACAAGGGGGGTTGAAAGGGGGATACATAGTTTTGACGCGACAAAATATACACTTGACGGAAATCCACTTACCTAAACGAGTTTTTGTTTTGACTTCCGTCAGCTTCGCTATACGAAAATCCTGACTGAGTCTTATGTTCGCTAAGAAATAACCCCGCGGCCGTCTTTTACGCCTCCTTATAATACAACCTCTCTCGACCATTCTACGTAAAGACGTGTCAGTAATAATTTCCTCTCCAAACAATTATACTCTAGCGCGTTTCACTTGACTCAAGTGAAAAATTACTCAAAGGTGCAGGTTCTGCGTCGCTATAATATGTACTGAGATTAAAACTAACCCCCTGCTGCAGAGGTACATAAAGTAGAAGAAAGTGGCTAAAATTTTAACACTACGAAAACAAAAAAATACAACAACAAAAAAAGAAATAAAAATTAGTACCTACCGAATTGCCCTAATTATTGTCCTTTATTAGCAATTTTATAATATCTGACAATGAGCTCTTCCTAAAAAAACGGAGGGAAAAATCGAGAGAAAAAAAACCCGAGTTGAACACGCGATTGTCAAAAAAAAAAAAATTCCTCCCTTCTGTACGAAGACAAAAAAAATATATATATATGAAAAATCATCACAATATGGCGAATGGCATTTACGCGTTTGAAAAGATCGAATCATGGTCAAAAAAATCGGTAGGTACGTTTCATGATGAAAAAAAATGCATTGCATTGTCTGATTTATCGAAGCGCGCGAATATACACCGAGATTCAAAATTCTAACACACAATGAATCCAGGGCGTGCAGCAGCGTATTAATTTTATTTTTCGTTGCATTATGTACCTACCTGCTATAACGCATTCGTTAGAAGTTAACCAGGTGAATAATACACCCAGAAACCAGAAAGCGGGTTAATGCCTCGATGCAGTATACATATAGCGTGGGAGTTAACAAAGTTAATAACATATTTACTTGTTGGATTAATGTCTGTCGCTATATATATATATATACATACACTGCCGAGTTTACAGTATACAGTGGACACTAGAGTATATAATGTATGTAGCTTGCCTTAGCAAACAAGAAATGGACACGATATTTGTATATAAAACGACGACATTATACCCGCAATTACCAAAGGGGAAACAAATTCCCATTTTTATTTATTTATTTTTGTTATTTTATTATTATAATTTTTTTTTCGACAGGCCAGGAAAGTCATTTACGATAATATGAACAATAAGAAAAAGTGTGAAAAATATACGAACATTGAATGAAGATTATGAAGTGATTTAAAAAATTCTGCAATGGGCAAAGAAATTTCTGTTGGAGTTATCATTTTTTTAATACATATTTATTACATTACCTCAACGATTTGTGATATAGGCAATGAAATTGAAAAATACTGGGCCAAAAATGTGAATCGTGTGTTTAAATATTTAAGGAAAGTACCTACGGCAGGGATCGATTAATTAACAGCAACGGTTCGGGTTGTTCGTTTATTGGCCCATTACCCAATTACCGCGGGCACAGCAGTTACTCTCTGCGTTGAAAAAAAAAGAAAGAAAACAAGAAAAAAGAAAAAAAACGCTTGATATTTAAATCCAAATCACCATAAATGTAATTCCCAATTAGTTTCAACTGACCCCTGACCCCCCCCCCCCCCCCTACATATAACGATTCGCGAAAAACACCCCTACATGTACATTTATGTGAATACGAATGTATATATCCTTTTTTTCTGTTCATGTCACATCCTGAAAATCATGTGGTGGAAGAAAAGTGGAAAAAAAAACAACATTTATTCCAATTCAATTTGATTGTAAAAGACAATCGATTGGTAAAGAATTTGTACACAAAAAACATATCCCAGAAACATGACAGATTAAATTGTGAAAAACTACATATATAAATAAATAAATAAATAATTTGACAAATGTCGCTAACTCACCGGAGGAGCTGTAGCGATTTTGGCCAACTGCAGCAACGGGGTTGTTATTAGCCTCGGTGGCTGAAGGAGGATTAGGATTTTGTCGTTCAGATCCTGGACCACCTCCACCTCCACCACAACTTACAGAAGAGGCAGTGACGACGGTAGACGGTCTCGAAGCCCACAAACTACAAGAATCACAACCCTCGGCTGATCTGGTAGAAAGACGACAGCAAGACCAACGTTTACCACTCCAAAGTCCTGAGTGATAACGTCCACTCAGTCCAGGATTTTCGCTGCAAACTGTAATAACGGGAAAGTGAAGGAAATATGAGAAAATCACGATTTTCCACCAAACTTATATTATATATACCTGATTCTGAATGAAAATTTTTCAGAGCTGCAGTGTGACTAGGCCAATTTATACTAATTACGATTATAGGATTCCTTTTTGCTGTTATAATGTTGTACAACGATTAAGTACTAAAATATTCAAACACGTTTAACCGACTGTGTATACGACTGTATATATCGCTATATAATATATAAATATATATAAGTATATAATATACCTATTGAAAACTCACTTTCAGTTGATTTATAAGAGTTCCCGGAAACGCTAATTGCTTGTTAGCAAATACCAACCTAACACCGCTGATCGTCGGAGCGACCAGAAAAAAGGAATCCATAGGATAGAAAATTTCATGGAAATCCAGGGTATAGATATCTACCCCCTGGGTACCTACATAGTCATATATATACGATTGCGCAGTAGCCGTTCAAACTATAGGGTTCATGCGTCAGAGATGATGGAATGGATCTCGATATTCCGTTAATCATCATTGTATACTTTCATCCCTATAATAATATATGATACAGAGTGTATCATCTCAAGTATCGAAAATGAGAATTTAAAAAATCGACGCAAAGTCGCGTAATTCCTCAAGGGGAGACTCCGGTGAAATTTTGATATGAAATCCATTATTTCATTTTGAAAATGACTTAGAAAAATCTAATAAAAAAATCATTTTCTTCAAAAGTTATAGTTAATGTTACTGTTAGGATTGATAAAATAAAAAAAAAACGTCAGAGGTAAAGAACCTTTCGTAGGAAATTTCGTACGTATATCACTGCAAAAGATTCCTCTGTTTATTTTGAAAAACTGTTGAATAATTTCTTGGCAAAATGCGGCTCTTCAAAATCAGAAATTTAACGTACATAGTAAAAATCTATGCTTAGCTGTATAGGTTTGAATAAAAGGGAAAGGAAAAAGAGCGAATGGAAAGTGATAAAATGAGAATAAAAAAAAAAAAAGTACAATAAAGTGAGAGAGGAGAACAGAATGAGAAAAGAAAAATGAGAGTGTCGGTTGAAGAGGCGAAAGAAAAAGTTTTCGAATCTTATAGTAGATGTGCAATGTAAATATATACTTTATATATACATTTTATATACATGTACCTATATACACAGTAATACACATACCAACGAATGTCAATACTTAGTTTAGTAAAGTATGTACTTGTATCTGTACCTATACTCTTTTGAATACACAAGTGTAACCTCGAGAAAGTTTGTACATGCGAAAAAAAGAGAGAAATAACAGAAGAAAAAAAAAAAAAATATGTATATATTCAGTCGGTTTATTTTGAGAACTTTTAAAAAAAATTTTCCTCCTACTTGTCTCTCGTTTTGCCTTCTCGCCTCACGGTATAGGCACGCATAAGTAGGTATGCAAAGTGACTATCTTTTCTTTTTTTTTTTTCTAACCCTCCTACTACCCTCAATGTTTCACAGTTTTTGGGTCCACTTAAGTTTCCGCCTTGTTGACTGTCAAGACAAAGGGTTTTCTCAAGGGAGTCGCAGGATGAAAGAAAGCAGAAATAAGATAATAAAAACTAAGTTATTTTCTAAATTCGGTAGTTTGGATAAATATTGTAAAAAATACATGGATTTAGATTTTTGACATTAACGAATCAACAGAAAATTCCTGAAATAGTAAAAACTTGATCATCCTTCGATTCCTTAAATCCTGAGCTACTGAGAAAAATCAAAATAATAATAATAATGATCAGAAAGATGTTGAATTTCCGTAAGTATATGAATTTCGACGAAGGGATGCGAAGGATTTTCAAGAAGCGGAATTTTTCTTACGTGAAGAAGACGAAGAAGCAGAAGCAGAAGAAGATAAAAAAAATATGTCGTCCATCTCGTCGCTGTAATGGGCTGCACTTTACTGTGAGCCAGCGTATCTCCGAGGGAGTGAAAAATCGAGAGAAATAGACGAGAGGGATGTAAAGAAAGAGAAAAAAAAAATAAGCAGGAAAATAAAATAAAAGGAAAAGATGTTGATGTTGTAGTAGCAGCGAAAGCAACATCCTAGAGTAATATGTAGGTACATACATAGCCGACAACTGCCAGAAGACGATACGAGTTACAGAGAAAGAGTGGAGAGGTTGATGGAACGTTAGAAAAGCAACTAGGATATCAAGAGGGTGGAAAAGGGATGATGAAATGGCGAAAAGTCCGAAGTGGCTATACACATCCGACTAGATAGATGCGGAATCGAAGTTTTTCATATATTCTGTTTTTTTGAACACGGCATGTACATATATATAAACGAGGAAAAGTCCTAGGCGTAGATAACATTCGGTATAGTAATTTTCCCCTCGGAAAATTGTATTTTTTCCTTTTTTAATTCTTGAATTTTTTATACCAACCAGAGGCGAAAAACGGGCTGTTAAAATTTCGGAATATTTTTCAAACCCCCTTCCGTATATAGTCAGGCAAATTTCACTGAGTCTGATTCACACACACACACACCTATATACCGACACGAATATATAAGTGATAAATATTTATGGACAAATTTATTTCCCGATTCGCGTTGGTCGGATTTTTTTTTTTTTTTTTTTTTTTTTGAATTTTTTTCCATCATCTTACACTATATATGTACGTGTATGTATAATTCATAAATACATACGTACAAAATTCGCGTAACTAATGCAAAAAGAGCTTAAACGTCACTTTTACGCCCTTTTGCCACTTGAATCGCATTTTTCTTCGCTTACGGCCTTACGCCTTTTTTCCACTGGTCACGCGATATATATAAAAAAACCGAGAACCAAATTATTAACCAAATTTTTCATAGGTATACACGCTGCAGTATTCTTTACTCCGCGTAATTTATTTAATATTTTTTTTCTCTCCTCCGTTCGTTTCTTTCTTCATAAAATTATCAAAGGATTCGAAATTTTAATATTTATTATAGGGTTAACAAGGTTTGCTCGTTGGGTCGAGGCATACGTATAAAGGTAGGTATAATGTATATAACCAAGAGTTTAGGGACAAAGGTAAATTTATAAATTTCAGGAATACCTGGAGGGCTAAGGCTCGGTTCAGGTGTTCCTGAACGCGAGCACCAACGCACCGGTACCGGTACCGGTACCAGCAGCAGCTTTTCTGCTAACGAAAGAGCTTGAAAATTGTAATCGGAGATGAAAAAAGAAGAAAAGAAAGAAATTAAAAGAAAAGAACAAAAAAAAACACACACACAAAAAAAAATGGATAGGTAGGTACATACATATGTATATTGTACAAACGGGAACAAAGCTGACGTTTATTCGTGAATTTTCGCATGACCATTACCCGCTAATTGGTTGAAGAAGCTTTGTGAAAGGTTTTGGTAAAAGCAAATCCGTCGAGTTTATTTAGCAGCGTATATACAGTATATTAAAAAAACTTGTCTCGTTTCATTCAAATTCACTTTAGTCAACGAGTATAACAACAGCGAGGCAGTAGGTAGGTATATGCCTCTTCTCTCCACTTTATATAATACTTCGTTTCTAATTTTGTAAAAACGTTTGTTCGCCAAATCGAAAATATATATATATATACATACATACAGAATTTGGGTATCTGGTACACGCACCTTTTAACCGAAAAGTTAAAACGGCCTGCTGGAGAGAACGAAGGGAGGAAAAAGGTATGTATATATAGGAAAGTAATAACGACTCGATTTAACGAAGCGATGAAATTACGGAAAACTTAACTAGGAAACTATTACGAACTCCCATTAAACTGTCGTTTTATAGTTTTAAAATATTCACCGAAGCTCGCGGAAGCGTGAGCCCACTTCTTCCCTCCTTCTCGTCTGTATAATATACATATATATAACCAACAATTTTCCCCCGATTTCCATGCATTTTCATCATCATTGAGTAAAACTTTGATAACTTATAAATGAACCGAGATTTCGTTTAACTTCAATTATTATCAACTAGAATGGCTCCACTTATTACCCTCTACACACATAAAACCGCTAATTAATTTTTCTATTCTCAAAAATAAACTAGCGAAGAGCAAAAAGGAAAAATACCATGAAATATAAAAAAACATTTATACGTCTATTGCTTTTTCTATGTTATTCCTTATCACGCTTGTGTTTCAAAAATGGAAAAGGTATTCAATTCTTGGAGTGAAAAATGAATGAAAATAAAAAAATTACCGATACGATGTCTCGTCAAATTCCAGGATTAAATAAAATCCTATATGGAATATCGACGGGCATGAACGTCTGAATAAAAAGTGTATTTTCAAAGGTTTCAGCGTTTATCTATGAATCGTAAATATCGTCAGACTAGGTCGTAACTTTGAAAGATTCTTGGGTATGCTGATGGTTATGCATGTACAAATACACACATATCGTGAGAAGAGAAAAAATAAATAAAAAACGATTTGGTATCGAAAATCGGGAGGGTTGGCTGTTATATAAGGAAAGAGCATAAGATTCATAGTAAAGATTTCGACTCGTGTCGATAGAATAAATAACACTTTCAGACGAATCTTTTTCCACTATTTCAACACAAGACACAACGTTCCCTACACCCTCGTACACGTAGCATTGATTTTGAAGAGAAACTTTCTTTTTTATCTATTTTATTTCCTATAAAACACAGAAATAATCTGTTTCAATATCGACTCGCGGCGTTTGAGAAAAACGCATCGATTTCAAATTTTCCAAAGATATATCGCTCGAGATTTGAATCGACGTTATAACTCCCGTTTGAAAAGATAAATTATACCAATAATAATAATAATAATAATAATAATGAAGAAGGAGAAGAAATCCCTGACTCGGGAAAAAAAATTCTCTATAGGGATTTTTTAGGGCCAGCTGTACCTTGTGTCCCGGGTTCTAGAAGGAAATAAATAAAGCAGCGCATGTAAATCAGGGTGTTAAGGAAGAAAAAAAAAACCCTTATATAGGAAAATAGATAAAAAATTTGTTGAATTTGGTTTTCAAATTTGCGATAAAATTGTCTAGAAAAAAATATCTAGATATTGATTTTGTACGTATTAAGTTTTCCCTGATGGGTATAGAAAATGTACGTGATATATACGATTCCTCATCGTGGTGGATCAAGAACGAACTAACCCTTGACAGTTCGTCCAGGTCGAAGGCTTGAGGGTGGATTACCAAAGAGATTTTCTATAGCATAAAGAGGATTTCGACGGTTTCCTCTTTGCGTACATATATAGCTTTTCACGAGTTCAAATTCGTAACGGCGCTTAAGGTTTTTCGGTCTCTCCAAAAACCCAGTCAAGAGGCAGACGGTGGGAATTAGCGAACACATACGCAGCAGTTTTACGTATATTCAAGAGAGAAAAAAATCCTCAGTATATCGGGGGCGAGAGGCAGAGGGAAGGTGAAATTTTTTTTAGATTTTCTTATAAAATAACGAAGAAGAAAAAATAAAAATAAAATTTGGAACAATAAACTACAGACAAAATAGATAAATAAAAAGAAAAAAAAAAAAAAAACCGCGTGGAATTGAATCGCGGTAATAAAATAATATGCGGAATTAGGAATCGGATATAATAGAAAAATTACCATATCTTAATTGAAAATATAGGTAGGTATATAGGTGTTATTACACTTAGGGTATATATAGAACAAAATCGTAGTTGATATATACATATATATATATATGTACAGAGAGGAAATGAAATAAGCAAACTGTACTAAAGAAATAAAATGAAATAAAATCAAATCAAATCAAATAGTAGAATAGAGTAAAATCGGGTCAAGCTATCCAATTACCGACTAGTCAGGTACACACATACCTACCCTATACCCTATACCCTTTACCCCACATTCTATCCTTCGTAACATACAAATTTCCCTATGGGTATAGTTGAGAGAATTTATATATTCCTCGCATAAATTTGCCAACAATTTCACCTTCGTGAATTTTCAGAATTACAAGGTTATTAAAAATCATAATAATAATAATAATAATAATAATAATGATGGATTATTAATTAACACAAAATTAAAAAACAACAAAAAACGAACGCGATTAAAATTGGTCGGTAAATTTTGGTGAAAAAGGAAATTGCAGCTAATTGGAACCTATATAATGTATTTTGCGAATTATACGTGGGTATAAAGCTTATAAAAAGGAACTGTGAAGTATTTTCATTTTGAATTTCGACTAGAATTGTCCGATTATGCAAAAGATTCGTACTAAATTGTGAATTCGATCGCTTTGTATCTACTGGGCAACGATTCTACGTCGAATATTCGAAAGAATATATATTATGGTATATATATGAGTAAAGGAAAAGCCTTTGATAAAAATCGTAGAAAAATATTATTTCGAGATATAAAGAATAGAAGAGAGTAAGAATATATAAGTAAGGGATGTAGAACTGGGTTCAGAGTCGACTTTACCGGCTGTATACTTATACTTATAGAAGAAGAAGGTATATACATGGGAAACGTAGGGAAATGTAATTCGAGTATATAAAGTCTCCCTTCCCCGGCGGGGAGAAAGATGCTATCTGTTATTCAGATTGATTCCAAATTCGTACAGGGTGTATATACATATATAGCTATACGTACACGCGTATAGTGGGCATATATAGTACATAAGCCATATACTTTAAAAGAGGGGAAAAAACAGACAGAAAAAAGAAAAGAAAAAAAACTAACTAACAAAAAGTACAAAAATATAAGTCTACGGAAAGAAACCGCGTCTTGTCTTTTCCCCTGACAAATTTTTTTTGGAAAAAGGCGAGAAAGAAAAACAAGAAAAAAATTACAGAACCAAAATATCTATGAAATTGAAGTTCGTATAATATGCTATCGCGTTTGAAACAGAGTTTTTGGAAATAATTCACCTTTTGATGACTAAAATGTTGTTAGAGTTGTCAAATAAAAGGGGTAGGTGCTTTTTCCTAAGAAGCACCGTATATTTTGCTGGTTTTTAATCGTCCAAGTCTTGAAATCAACACTTCTTACCATTTTTTTTTTTTTTTTTCTTGCGTTAAACGTCACAAGATTCAACTTCATTACATACCTAACTGAACTCTTTCATTTAAAAATGTTGAAATTTTTTTAATAAAAAGTGTGAAACAAATTCCAATACACACATAGAAAAAAAGCAAAAAGAAAAATTGATTTTTCTGTAGGTATACGAAATACGGACTGAATTTCCTAGATACGGAAATTGAATTTTATGTTGGAATAAAAAATCGCAATGGTTGATGAATTTTCGTTGTTTTTATATAATAATAATAATATTTATTATTTTCTTTAATTCGATTTTTTATTTTTTTTTAAATTTTCCAATAAATAATATTTTTTTATGTATTTTTGGAAACTTACCGGCTCTGATGGTCTGGATCCACTCGGCCCGGTCCTGCTCTCTGGCGGCAAGAAGATAGAGGGTGTACTCCTGGCCCGCTTCCCTATATCCGACTTGAAAGGGAAGTCCCGCTGGTACCCCACCACCCCCACCACCCCCACCCGCGCTACCCGCTTCGCCAGCGGCCGCGTCGGCCACACTGCCACCGAGCTGAGCCGTCTCGACCACGTGGACGCTCTCGACCGCGATCCGGCCGCGCTCCTTGCGTCGCTTTTTCGAGAAAAAAAAAGATGGAAAAAAAAAAAAAAAAAAAATAGTCCATTAGTATTTCAGACTTGACAAAAGTTAGAAGAACGAAGAAATAATATTTTATATGCGATTGGACCAAAAATTGTAAAAATTTGTCTTTGGAGATAAAATGACATTTTTTTGAATTAGTATAAATGTCTATATATTTTCAAATGTTCATTATTGAACGAAAGTTCAGAAATCAAAATTTCATGTGGAACTTATTCGAGAGTCTAAAATTTGTTAATTTTCAACTCTTCATGACTGATGACCTTTGATTTTTCATCTATAGGTACTAAAAATTTTTAGATACTCAATCTGAGGTGATCAAAAATCGTGGTGAACCCAGCGATTCAAATTTTTGTTCAAATTAACGAAATTCGGAGCTTCAGGGATATCAATTCCTTAATTAGGTTTGGATACTTCGACCTTATTTGGGAAACTTCATTTTCATTCTAGTTTACCTACCTATAAAATTTTCATAATTTGCAAAAAAAAAAAACCGTGGACTAATATGTAGGTATGTCTATATACAGTAGAAACGTAATATGACGCGGATGTCATATTATGATAAACAATAACTTGTAGTTTCATTTTATTACATATCGCAATAATATGTTATATACCGTTCAGCAATATTTCTTTTTTCCCCTTTATTATTATATTATAGGTAGATAGTGATATATATATATTTATATATAATACCTATATCACTTCCGCGTCTGCAATTTTTGCTAACTTTTCGTATTTCTATATACCTGTAGGTATATATACATATACGATATATACTATAATCTATATATCTGTATATCGCTGCTATGGTTCGTTTCTCGCAGCAGTAGCTGGCGTTCGTTCTTTAATTAAAAACGATCGCCCGTTAATTACGATCGTAGACAAGACGCGAACGTACAGTTTTTTCTTTATTTTTATTTTTCTTCTTTTACTCTTATACTCTTCTCTTCCGTTTTTATTTTTCTATTTCCTGTTTTTTTCCTCTTTTGCTACATCTTTATCTCTGCGTTTTCCTATTTTCCTATAATTTTCTTCCTCTTTCTTTACCTTTCTCTCTCTTTCTCTCTCTCTGTCTCCCGTGATAATAACGGGAAATATAATTGTTATAACGAGATATAAATTAGAAGAGCGCGAAGCGTGTCTTAACGCGAGAATCTCGCGCGATACAGAAAATGTTCCATCAATTTCTGTACATCATATATTTCTAGTCTATAGGTATTGGTGTAGACGTGTATATATATATACATGTTGTATATACCCACCCACATTAATACATACGTATATATGAATAATATATACACAAGGTATATTATTTTATTATTATATTTAATTAAAAACTCGGTATAATGTATAGGTAGGTATATAACCAGGTAGGCATATCGTTAATTATCAATTTCTGTGGTAGCTTCGCTTAACCGGGCTATAATATTCAACCTTGTTTACCCGTTTTCGTACCTGGCTTGTAATTTATTACCACGCGTAAAGATATGATAGTGTGTATTTTCAAAATTACAAAGGAAGATCAAATTGAATAAATAAATAAATTTTTAATTGATTACGATTTTTCCTCTCTTCTGTTACCTTATAATTATTGATACTACTGATTAAAAATGCGAAAAATTTGAAAAGAAAAGAAAACAAAAAACATTAAAGAAACAATTTATTAATATAATTATATGTATATATATGTATACGGGTCATACACGCAACATGCGTAAAGAGACCAATTGACGCTGTTAAACATACATATATGTTTAGTAAAACCACCCCCTGTGGGTTATACTTGCTCTCGCATGACCCAACGACCATGAAACTCGACGAGCGGTCGACGGAAGTTCGCGTCTCGACTACCGTGAGGGCGAAAAAATGAATGAAAAAAAAAACAAAAAAAAAAAAAAGAAAATGTTATTCAAAGTAGAATAAAATTTAGAAAAACCAGCAGACGAAAAGTAAAAACGAATGAAAATTATGCAACTTTGATAAAATGATGGAAGGGAAGATTTTGTTATTAACGTTTTTTCAATTAATAACATACGAGTAATTATAAGAATTAAATATGCATATCTAACTGAAAGAAGATGAATAAATTGTAATAGATATAAATAAAGATATGTATGAATATGAATATAATTATATAAATATAAAGTAGATTCAATGCTAAACGGTAATTTTTAGTCAAGAGCATAGCTATAGCTGTGCAGGTTATAGTAATTATATTTATATTTCATTAATCGTGGCACTTGAACTAGCGCTGTGATTATGCAGACACGTCTAATTAGACAATTCTCCTATACGTATCTATGTACGTAGGTACATACATACATACATATGTACCTACCTATGCGTTCGGGGCTGAAGTGTTCACAGAGATGGATGACGTAACTAACTACATTGGCAATATGTAAGTAGGTAAGCGAGCGTAAGTGCAGACTCCTCGCTCACATATTAATTACTTCATTAGGGTCAATTTCTTTTCTGTGTTTTTTTTTTCTTTTTTTTTCCTAAGTTTTTCTCTTTCTTCCTCCTTTTTGGCTTCGTTTTATTATTCCGCGGGAAGCATTTCTTATATAACAATGAACATTTTGTCAAATTTGATTTGTCGTCGATATAAAGGAAAAAAGATATAATTAAAAAAAAAAAGAACAGAAAATGAAAATAATAATAATAATAAATAAATTTTATATCAAAACTGGCCAAAATCCAACAGAAACAATAAAAGGATTTAATAAATAAATAAATAACTAGAAATATGTATCTAATGGAAATTGAAAACTTGACGAACTTGATTTCTTCGTCGAGATTCGTTGATTTCAACTATGAAGCTGTTCATTGACCGAATAAAAAAAAAAGAGTGAAAAAATTCAAAGGAATATTAATTGCAAATTACAGTCAATTTCAGTGATTCAGATAATTGTACTTGCATTACGACAATTTGTGGATACAAATATACGAGGATCGGAAATTTTTTTACGATAATTTCCGTCCCTCATCATCATATTCGTTCGCAAGTTATATTTTTCAGGAATCAGAAGTAGGTACGTGAGAAAGAAAAAATTGGTTTTCTGAATTTTTCTTTGGAAAAAGTTCGAACTTGTATATATATATATATATATATATATATTAGGGTGGGCCAAAAAAAATTAATAATTTTTTTTTTCTTTGGTACCATGAAAATGTTGTTCAAGATGACGAAAAATAAATACTGTAAAAGTTTGAGCTCTTAATATTAATATTTAGAGGTGGCGCTTCGCGATTTTAGATTTCCCATTTAAATAACACGGGGAATTTTTTTTTTTTTATTCGGAATTTTATTCCGTTCTAACGAATCGGTGTATTGTGAAAATCAATACATGTTCTTGTAGGAAATTGAACGATCTTCAAAAAAGGTCTGACATGATTTTTCGCTAAGTCGACTCGTTTGAAAGTTATTCATCATATATACCGTTTGAGGTTGAACTTTAACCTTGAATAACTTTCAAACGAGTCGACTTAGCGAAAAATCATGTCAGACCTTTTTTGAAGATCGTTCAATTTCCTACAAGAACATGTATTGATTTTCACAATACACCGATTCGTTAGAACGGAATAAAATTCCGAATAAAAAAAAAAAAATTCCCCGTGTTATTTAAATGGGAAATCTAAAATCGCGAAGCGCCACCTCTAAATATTAATATTAAGAGCTCAAACTTTTACAGTATTTATTTTTCGTCATCTTGAACAACATTTTCATGGTACCAAAGAAAAAAAAAATTATTAATTTTTTTTGGCCCACCCTAATATATATATATAACTACGAACCTACCCTCTACTTTCCGGTGTAACTCGAACACCTACACGAATCTTGAAACGTTACGAAAATCTTTCTTCGTCTCAGAAAATCCTTTTCCAATCGCGAAAGCTACACACGCGGACGTCTTCCCTCCCTCAAGTATATAAGGTAAAAGAAGAACCTGACACACATATATACATACTTCGCCCTGGTTTTCTATATATCGACTTCTACATCTACCTCCGTCTCACTCGTACATATACATATAAGGATATACAATACATGCATACGTAGATACATTTCTGGCACATACATATATACATATATATCAATACATATAATATATACCCACGCGATTCTGTGTCCCAGAAAGAGGATTAGACACAACGGGTTCTGAGCGGTGACGACAATGTAACGATAAGCGGCTTATAAGAATGTCGATCGAACATATCGACTTGAAAATTTTCTCATACGCTTTTTTCCCCCAATGCAACACATAGAAGCCTAAAAAGTTCTCTTCTCTCCCTGACTGATGCCCCAAAATTTGGAATCGAGTTTCCAAATCCTCGAGTTCGAAAAAAAAAATGTACATACATAAGAGTTCAGTGATTATTGATAATAGTGATAAGTACTACAATAAAAAACTCTTCATATTTCGTATTTTTGGGGTAGGTATTCTTGTATTTCTCATTTCATTTTTCAAGCAAAACTTTCCAAAAAACAGAAAAACAAAAAAATAGAAAGCTTGAAACGAAATTCGATTGAAAATCGCAGCTACTATATCTAAAAAGTTCGTTGAGTATATTATAGAACAGCTCCTGCTGTTTCATATCATACCCACCTCCAGTGTTATCAATTGAAACTCCGAGCGGGAAATACCGTCCCGATCTAATTCAGCCGGTGATCGACTATATT
Organism: Ametastegia equiseti; assembly: GCA_963989295.1. NCBI lineage: Eukaryota > Metazoa > Arthropoda > Insecta > Hymenoptera > Tenthredinidae > Ametastegia > Ametastegia equiseti. The sequence continues at coordinate 15,031,486 of OZ022397.1, read as the reverse complement.
TATTTAATTGTTTATTGATTGATTGATTTATTTAGTTATTTATTTAATGATCTATTTTTCGCGCCTGCAGCTGTTCGCCAGGCAGAGAGTGCGTAAGAATTACGGAGTAACTCGGAGCCCCACGTGGATATAGTCAAACGTCAGATTGGGAATAAAACGAACGAATGAAACGTATGAAAATATAATCACAAGAAATCGATTACCGTAATAATTTTCAAAAAATCGACTTATCAATAAAAAGAAAGAAAAATATATACGAGCAAATGATATATTCCTCAATTACAAAGATGAGGATGGAATTTGATAATCAATCAATTTTGTTTTACTTTTTCAATTCACAAGATAAAAATCACTCGCGGAATAAATTATATCGCGAATAATAAACACCTCGCGGGCGTTTTATTATTATTATTATTATTATTATTATTATTTAATTATCTCTGCAGATGAATCGGTGCAATTGCAGAGGTAAAATAATTTTCAGTAGCTGGAGATACAGGAAATACCTGATGAAGAATATTTCGCGCGCGGATGAAAATTTCGCGTAAGTATAAGCAATTATACGAATTGCTATAACCGAGAACTTGACTGGACTTGTAAGACTGAAGAACTGTAGAACCGAAACCGATCCTCCTCCTCGGGTAGGTACCGAAACACTCTCGCGAATTTCCGAAGCCCCAAAGCCCTGAAGCGCCTGAACGCAAGACGAGAGACGGCAGGCGGTAGGCGCCGACGTATTCCGCCTGTGCAACCCCTTCGGCATCGCGCTGCGCTTGCGCTCCGAATATATCTCACCCCTAATTATCGCACGTGATATATATCCCGCCTTATTTATTTATTCATTTATTCATTCATTCGTTCGTTCGTTCGTTCATTCATTCATTCATTCAATAATTTAGGTATCCTGTTATATTTGTTTCCCCGTTTCCGTACACGCGCTTAAGTGTCTCGGTTAATTGTAACGTACCTATTAATATCAAGCGGTGAGATGCGAAATCAACAATTACGCGGAAGTATTGAGCATGAGCATATTATGGATATGTTACGTTGCTGAATTTCGAAAGATAGATTATAGTAGTTAGTTATATCATGTATAAGAATTAAAATACGTGTATTACAAAAATGGGTAATTTATGATTTTAGTCCACGTGAGTAAACGATAACCTATGAATTTTTTATTTCATTTAATAACAAACGTATAATTACTACACGCACGTAGTGTTCGAACATATGTATGTATAAAGTTGGCGTACGTAATCTCAGCCACCTAACCACACAGCTGCGAAACGAACTTCCTGTTTGTGCTTTTACGCCGGAAGTTTGTTTTTCTCCTCAATATACACATGCTATGTATATGTATGTATACGACATACGTGTATCTGTATTAATATTATCCATCATCAAATTTTCCCTATGTTTCGTTGCTTTGTTTTTTTCTCGTTTTTTTTTTTTTTTTTTTTCTTTTTCTCTCTTTTATTTCAATGTACTGGTATTGGGAATTTCCTCGCACGATTCCGACGGATAGATATATAATGAACGACAATAATTTATGCGAAAAATGGGGGCGGGATGGATGTCCAGAATGTCTGCACAAGTTCTGAACGGTAAAAATTTCGAATTTGTTCGAGACGCGATTCTGAGTTTCTATAGAAACGTTAGAGTTCAGAAATTGGAAATTCCGGAAGGTCGAAATGCAGAAAGTTCAAAGATCCGAAGTTAAAAACTCAGAAAGTCCAAAAAACCAAAAATTTAAGGGAAGCTAATGACAAAGCTGCGAAAAAAATCGAGCAACTTTTGAAATTCGGAATTTCAATCCCACCCCGAAAAAATGGAATTCAAATATTGGTAAAATACATAACAATTGAAGGAAGAAGATAAAAAATGAGGAAAACTATATAATCGCTGATTATTTTTGACTCACCTCTCCATCGCTGTCGTAGTATATCAAATATTGACGAGTCAGAACGAACCACCTTTGTTTGTAATTTATCGGAGTAAATCTTTTCTTATGCTGTGATCGTTTTGTCATAAAACCATTCTTGATCACGATATCCAAGCCTCTAGCCTCCGCCTTCCCATCCTTCCCCGTCATCCCTGCAATGCCCACCCTTTTCAGGTGGAAGTAAACAGAAAATAAATCACCCATTGACTCCATGTCTCTCTCTCTCTCTCTTGCTTTTCCGAATAACTAATTGACCGTATTTATATCGTGCTGCATATAAAACAAAAACAAATAAGGATGCCTGTTACGTGCCCACGAGTACTCTTAATTATACTATACAGTCAAGAACTTTCCTCATTTCAACACAAAAAGGAAAAGAAAAAAATAAATAAATGAAATAATAGAGTAAATAAAACGGGGGATTCCCCGGATGTTGTAATTGATATTTAGCGAGTACTCGAGGCGAGGCACGAACAAGTTGCATACATATACCTCATCCAAGAAAGCCGCCGACTCATTTGACGGTTTGTTTATAAACACGCAGGTAAAGCAGAAGACCAATAATCACGATGATAAAGTCGTTGGCAAAATACAATCGTTATAAGAATATATTTAATAAAGAACCAGAAGTCGTAAGATGTATAAGGTATGTAAAATATGAAATATTAGTAACGGGTGGTATACATATATGTATGCGTAAGAGCGATGATCGAGCGACAGAGTCGAACTGACGGACGCGGCAACGTGATAAAGATAAACCGAGAATGGTACGAAAAAAAGAAAATAACAATGAGAAAGACAAGATGAGGAACGCTTGCGGTTTGCCATTATGTATGAAATATTGATAATAGTATAGACAAATTCGAAAATATCGGTGGGTACATACGTTTCGCTAATTGAGAAATGTAATAATATTACGCCGATCGCTTATAAGATGCGGTCGAGGTTGATAATTAATACATACATAGATGTATATGCCTATATGTATAACGTAAATACGCAAAGAGGAAAATAAAAGAGAGCGAAAGTGTATAGACGAGGGCCCAGCTCTTTGGGAATATCGCTTACCATGCACCGGACCGTTTTATAACATCGTACGAACAGCAAGCGGGATAAAAATCCAGCGACCGGCACCCCTAGACGTCCTTAAACAGCGGTGGATGATAATTCACGTGGGACTGTAAACTCCGGTCTCATAGACATAACGCGACATCACCACCGGGGGTTAGATATCTGTCAAACGTAGATGTCGGATATTCGGTAAATAATAACAGGAAATGCGCGACCGAGCTAGTCGCCGAATGTCGTACCGACCCTGAACCGGAAAGCTTAAAAATCTAACCTCTAAACCCCACCGACTGACAACGAGCCCCGACTATCCAACGATATCGTGTTCGAATATTACTAGTGTTATTTCCACGCCCGAAATACGCCCCGAGACTCATTTACGGTCCGTCTATCTACTCCGGAAATTCCTAAACCTCACAAACTCGTAACAAAATGGCGACCGAACGGCTAGCCGACGACGCTATGCTTTTGTTTTTATTTACCTTACCTCGACTCAGCCGGGATTCTTAAATTATTCAACACCATACGGTTTTAAAGTTCGGTGATATTTATCGCGGCTTTCAAAAGAGATCGTTTTCATTCACCTCTGCGCCAAAATCATATTCAGCCTAATTCATCCCGATTCTAACCTCACTTTTCCAAGTCCGATTGTATTCCCTGGTTTACAATTTGATCTACGATATATTTTTGAGGTTAAAAAAAATTGTGAATAATGGCAACGCCGGAAGCAACGCAGGTCAGTTCGCTCCCGCTGCCCCCAGTTCAGTACATTAATTTGTATACGGACGAAAATGTGCGTCGAGGTCGAGCCCCGCGGCCACCGCCAGCAATTCACGATACTTATTCGATGTTTGGGAACGTATTTAACGCCGACGACACGATCATCAGACCCCTCGAGGCTCAGGGTATCAAGAGACTCTATCCGCAGCACTTTGACCGACGGCGCGAGCTCAAAAAACTCAATCATTCTCTGCTCGTCAACTTCCTGGACCTCATCGACCTGCTTGTTCAATGTCCCGATAGTCCAAGGAGGGCGGAGAAGGTAAACAATGAGAAATTGTTGTTTAGGATGGAAAGACGAGGAGATAAACTCACAATTTTCTTCTTTTTTTCTTAACTCTTCACATTTTTCAGGTCGAAGACTTGAGCCTCTTGTTCATTCACATTCACCACTTGCTCAACGAGTTCAGGCCTCATCAGGCTAGGGAAACTCTCAGAGTTATGATGGAACTTCAGCGTAGACAACGAACCGAAACTGCTCTACGCTTTCAAAAACACTTGGATAAGGTAAAAAGGGTTTTGCAGATTCGACACAGATCGTCAAAATTGGGTCATCGAGTCACAGAATTAACTCGTTCCCTTTTTTCATTCAATCGTTTGCATTTCTTACACAGTTATAATTCAAGAAAAGAAAAATTCGTCATTCAATAGCATGTGGAACACGATTTGGAATTTTCAAAGCTATGTTCTCAGGAATAACATAGCTGATCAATTCAATGTGAAATCGACATCAACGATAAAGGAGAATTAATACTCTTCGATTTCCAAAAATCTAAATAAAGTTCAACACATTACAACTTTGATAAATAATTTGTAAAACTTTTAGTTGATTTATGGAAATCGAAGAGTGAAAAAATCTAAAAAATTGGAGTCAAATTACTGCTCAATATCATTTTCAATTCAACGAGTCCAAAAAATTAACAAAAGCTATAAATCTTTGTCATGAACTGTTCGAAATACTGGACAAAGGATCTAATTTTGATATACAAGTAACAAGCTTATCAGAAACCACAAACTCTGATTTTCAAAATAAAACTCTGACCAATTTCCTCCAGGTGCAGGAGATACTGCAACATGCTTTGCAGATGCTTCCAGACACTTCGGAGCTTGATTCAAAGCTTTCTGTGAATACTGATGCGATGGAAGTGACGGATTCTTTGGGGCTTGAGCAGCAAGGAATAGATTCGTGCTGTCCAAGCGACCGCATGATGTGCAATATCATCGATGAAATGACATCGTCTAATAATCTCTACTGACTTTTCTACTTCTAGTATTATACCTAAATAAGGCTAGTTTTCTAAGGATCATTATTTCCGAGACATTCATCAATAATTTTCCTCTTTCTTCGCTGTTTAAAATCCAAACTATAGTGAGCCTAGATGTGTAAGTGATTAGCGAATGTTATTTGTGTATATTTATGTGCTATTATTTAATTAATTCGTGATAATTATTGAAATATTTTCTGAATCTTATTTATGGCTTCGCTCTACGAAGCTAGAATACAAACTAAAAACTGAGAAGTATTTGAATCTTCAGCCGTTTACTTATTCTCAAAACTGAACAACTGAATGTTTAAACAAGATCAGTTTTTATCGTGTTTGTCTTTAATTTGTATACAAATGTGTCGAATTATTTCATATTCCATGTAAATTAAGGAATAATTGTTGTGTAGAAACCTGATGCGTTCAGAGTAATTGAGAAAAAAACAAACAAAAACTGTCGATAATTATTAAAGAATAATTTCATTAAGAATTTGCTTTTTTTTCTACAATGAGAAATAGAAATAATAATTCCTCTTCAACTTTCTTGGGAAAATAGGAATGGAATATGCAACAAGACAAGACGACAATCGATTGATTATATCGATGAAATTTGGTTTTATTAAGGATAATAATAAAGATATATTGACAAAACTACATATAACATGAGAAAATGTTCAACTGATGGTGGGATGATAGGGGAACAGTGGGTTGAATGAAAAAAAAAAACAACAAAACTGCAATATAATTAAACTCACCTTATTAAACAGCTATCATCATCATACACAAACACATATCAAAATAACTATAAAAGCATAATACATCCTCCTCCTCAGCTTGCTGTAATAATCATCTGAAAGAGAAAATGGTTTTTTTAAAAATCAAACGCCAAGTCAGTTTGGAACCAGAATCTCACAACGATCTTCCCGTCGCTGAAACATCTGAAACATACAAAATTATATAATTCTGCGCCGGTACCCATCTCCTCCGACTCGTTCGATGACCTAAAAATTATAGAGACAAATAAATAACACGAATTATTGTAGCCAAAGAAATACTTGTCAGTGTAGAACAATTTTAGATAATAAAAGAACTTTGGATGGGGTATTGCGATGAGAGTACGTAGGGGCAGTAAAATGGAAATTAGTATGAATTGAGAATGAAGTATGAACCGGAAATATATGAAATGAATTTATTGAAAACAAATTTAAAAAAAAAATTTCAAAGACTGATTCGATATAAATTCAGAATTAAACTCAAATCGTTAGAATTTGCAAAACGCAGACGAATTGATTAATCCAACATTGAATATTTGTCAAGTATGTCTTTGGCTTAGAAGCATTCCTCCGATTGATTGGGCAGTAGCTGCAATCCTTGTTTCCATATCACTGTTGATACATCCTGCATCTGTAAATACTAGAATACCAAAGAGAGAAGGAGTAGGAATGGAAAGTGAAACTCTAGAATGGGAGTTGCGAGGGCATATCATCGCGGACTGCAGTAGAATACAAGTTGTTTTTTTTTTTCCATCCGTCGACATTGTGATGAGATTTAATGAATAAAACCCACGAGGAGGTCACTAGCTTCGTGATTCGTTTGACGATGATTGGCACGCAGCTTGACTTGTGACTTTTGTAGAGAAATTTTCATACTTCTTTGTTTTCTCTTTCTTTCCTCCTCTTCATTTTTTCATTTTTCATTTTTCTCAGGTCCCATTTGTAATAGGTAATTATTTAGTTTCAAATTTTCTCAATCAAATTTCTCTGGTTTCCACAGAATTCTTCTTGTGTTTAATATGATAATTATTATTATTTTTTTGTGTATGGATTTTACGTTGTTTGTATAGTTTCAGTCAGGAATATTTAAATATAAACAAGCAGTGGTCGTTTAACACATATTTAAGCAACAAAACAATCTCATTATTGCAAACATCGGAGAAGTAAGAACCGCATCGAAATATCAACACAAATTTATATTTAATCCGCTGTGGCGAACTCCTCGAGTTTTTTTAAGGTTTTTTATCTTTCATTTTAGGCGCGTTAATTGAGATGAGTTGATATTTGTATCGATAAGATATAAGTGCAACAAATTATTAATGTTTTTCACATTTGTCTGCGAAATCAAAAGTACAGTTGAAACGAATAAAAATCGTATAAATAAGTTTTTTTTCTTGGTTTTCTGTCTCTTTTTTTTTTTTTTTATAATTCTCAGGAACTCATTAATCTTCCCTCAAATTTTTATACTTATTCTTCTAACTTTGCGTCTTCGATATTGATTTATATCCAAAGATCTTTTCATGTTCTTCGTTAAAAGCTTAGGATCGATTTATGGGAAATTTTTTATTTTTCTTCTTTTTCCTTTTTTCTTTTCGTTTTTTGTAGATTTACTTTTCCCACATGTCGTACAAAGTCATTGCTTGATTAACGAGGCTCACCGATTTTTAGATCTAGTAAGTATTCCTTCGCCATCCACGACCACGTGCTCTGTATCCTCCCCGTCCACCTGACCTGTTGCCCCTGAATCGTCCTCGATTACCTGGAAATGAAAAAAAACTTAGTTAGATATGCCCAACGATCATCAGGCGCAAATAATTCGATATCATTTTATTTTATATTATTGACAAAGAAGTCCTGCCCACCATAATTAGAAGATATATTTGAGCTGTATTTGCCGCTTGGAGGCGTGTAGATTTCTCGTTTATTCCCTTTGTCTTCCTTGACTCGTTTATTCGGTGAATTATCGTTCCCAAATGTGATTGGTGTGTGTCGTTTTTGTCCTGGTGATGATTTTTCGCTCTGTAACAAAAAGATTGAGAATTAAAATGACGATTTATTCAACGAATTATCACAAAATAATCATTGATTATTCCTCGTTACCTTTTTATCAGTAGTTGAGGTCTTCCATGAAAGATGTATGACGCTTTTGTAGCTGGGCGGTGAGTGGAATAAATCTTTGATCAGCGTGTTGATATTATTGGTGGTCTTCAAGGCGACAACTTTCATTTGATTTTCGTCCGACTTGAGCTGTTCTTCGGTTTTCCCGCTTATAGCTTCCCTCAATTTTTTAATATACCCTTGTATACCTCTTGCAAAGTATTGAAGCCTCAGCCTGAATTCTTTCAACTGATCTGCGTCGCGTGTTAAAAATTCTGGTATCTGTTTACCAAGTTTGTGAAAAGTGTACATCAAACATTCGACGTGACTGAACTGCAGCTTGGGTAGCTCTGGGAGATCAGATTCTGGAGGTAGAGGCATGTAGGTCTGTTTGGGAAAATAAAAAAGAAAGAGAATGAGATAAATAAAAGTGAAAACGAAGGATAAAATTCCTTTTACGTTATACGCAAGAGACACTCACGATTAAAGCGTTGTATATTTGCTGGACTTTCTCTTCTGGTTTTTCTATCGGCCCACAGTAGGCAGTTAGTTCGGCAAGTAATTTTAAAAGTTCCAATTGGGGATCCCTTCCCTCTGGTCCAGTGATCAAAGACAGATGTGGGAGTACTTGAACGCAAATGTAGCATACGAATCTAGACGAATCAACTTGAGACTGAAAAAAGAAAGATGATATTATCGAAGAACGTGTTCAATGTTGTAGGTATCAATTTTGATAGAGAATTTTACTCACGTTAAAAAATGGCAAGGCATGTTTAATGCACTGAACAAGTCTGCTCCACTGTTCTTCATTTGTATGTTTAAAAGGTACTGAAAGTTCGGCCTGCTCTACGATTATGTCGATTAATTCCTGTTGTCCAGTTACTGTAGATCCCAGTCTCGTCCAAGCGAGTACTTCCATTATACTGTGAAATTCGTCAGCTGTGACATCCTGCGGAGAAATAATAACAAATGATTTATATCTAAGCTTTCTGAAAACCGAGATATCTCCCGATTCTATAAACCGACTATTTTTACCTGTAAAACTTTCTTGCATTCTGTAATTAGCAAGTCTTCTGGCTCTTTAGTTATAACATCGTGACCAACAGCCTTCAACTTAGTAGCTAAAAATTTGATGCACCGCTCGCGAGCTCCTTCGTCTCCGTTCAAAATTTGACTGAAGAATCCACTGATGGCACCTGTAATTGTAGAGGGCTGCTGTTTTGATACATTCTTATTTTTTTCGGGAGCAAAAGAGGATTCATGATATTTATCACGCTAATATCAAAGACACTTACCTTTCGGATCGTTTTTTATTAGAGACATAATACTGTTTTGAACAACGGCTAATTCTGACGGATCTTGGGCTAGCAACAATTGTGCGAGTATATCGGCGATCCTAGCCGTGTGTTCTTTGTTGTCTTTGCATAACGACGGCAGGTCTTTGATGGCTTGTTTTCTGATCTGTAATAACGATAGACTCTCAGAATTGATAATATTGTACGAATAAAATGAAGGAAGATTGAAAAAAGCCAGTTTATAAATTCTTTGATCTCTTATCATTTCTAGAAAGTCTTTCGATTGCTTACGCAAAATGTTTCTACAAACTATAATTCGTACAACTATGTTTTAATGAACATTGATTTTCAGAATAAAGGGGCAAAGAGTAATGCCACACCAGAAATTCCAGGAAAGCGGTGTTTGTCTCAGCGTGATATGTAGTAAACTGATATTTCAACTTCTGATAACAAAGGCAAAGATCAAATAATATCTCTCAGCTCAGGGTATATATAAATGGTAAGTGAGTTAATAGAGAGACAGAAGCAGAGTTAATCATGTTTCGTATTGCGGTGGTTGTCAATTTTCTCTTGGTTTTTGTGCTCGCCGAGACAGAGCCAACATGCAAAAGTCAGGATGGTTTCAACGTGTGTCATTTCCGTGGTGTTTTGACCAACGTAACGCAAGAGAGAAACGAACAGCGTCTTGAAATCAGTGACTTGAATTTGCTGTCGATTAAACCTGGTGCATTCAAGGATCTAACCATCACACATCTGTACTTTTACCAAGGAAACCAAATATCGATTTTAAATCCTGGAGCGTTCAGTGGTCTGACAAGATTGACTCGTCTCCATTTGGACAACAACGTCGTGACGCTGGTCCCCAGATTGTTTCAAGAACTAACGCAGCTGGAATCTTTGTCCTTGATTTATAACAAGATCAATAATATACCAGATGGGAATTTTGAAGGATTGTCTAAAGTGATGTGGTTGTATTTAAACCATAACGATATCCCGGCAATAAGTCAAAACATGTTTACGGGACTTTCTGGGCTATTGTATCTTTGGCTAGACAACAATAACATAACTAGCGTCGCCCCAGGGTCTTTTGCTAATCTCAGAGAACTAAATCGCCTTCATTTGGACTACAACAAATTGACGGAAATAAAATCGAACACTTTCAACGGATTATATCAGCTGGAATCTTTGTACGTCAATGACAACTTTTTGACTTCGCTTCCGCGAGAGACATTCGGAGGACTGCCTGAACTGAAGAAGCTATACGTCAACGATAACAAGATCACAACTATTCATTCTAGCGCTTTTATTGGCATGACAAAGTTGGAGATACTGCATCTTGAACACAATGAAATTTCTGAAATCGAGAGCGGCGCTTTCGACGGACTGTTGGCTGTGGAAGAAATTTTCTTGTCTAATAACAGAATTCATGTTTTGCCTAACGGTTTATTCGCCAATCTTGCTCTTTTGCATTCGTTATATTTTGCCAACAATACGTTGACTGATATTAACAGAGCTAACGTTCAATTGGCTGATTCTGCTACGATCCGTTTTACTTAAGTATTCGTTGTTTTATATAATTTATATAAAACTAACATCATTCGTCGACTTTATTCACGTTTTCAATTGACGCATTCCTTCAGTGTATTGTAATAAATGATTTTCAAGTACAAAACATACCCAATTGCAGAAACGAATCTGACAATAATGTTTTTTTAATGCTTTCAGTCTTTTTCTTTTGCGGAATATAGATTTGCATGTAAATCAATAACTGAAGAAAGTGATGCAGATGTAAGAAATAATAAAAGTTGGCATTTTTCAGATCTGTTGTCAATTCTTTTTGTTAGATTGTTCGGCTTCCACCAAGCTACGCTATTGAAATAATAGATGGTGGCGACTGGGATGTTCGGATACAATTTTAGGTTTAAGATATAAATTAATAAGAAAATTTTAAGCGTTGAATACTCACGGCAATGTCTTCGTCCTCGCAGAGATCAAGATGAGCATCGATAGCCTGATCGGCTAGCTTGGGAAAGTGTTTGAAAAATCTAGCGATAAATTGTGAAGCCAAACGTTTTTCTTTCGGAGTACCTTTGACCGCGGTCAAAATCTCCAAGTATTCTTTTTCATGCTGAAAAAAGAATAAATAATTCTGTGAAGTAAGTACCAATAATTTATTCGCGACAATTAAGGTTATCGATTGTAGGTTATGTTCGGAGAGAAGAGAAGCCGGAGCTTCCGCGGACTCAAGTGACTCGATTGCTGGTAAAAATTCGATGATGAATCGTCAGAAACAATTACAGAATTCATTGAAAGTGAAAAAGCGAAAGCGATCGGGAAGGTGAACGAAGATAGTACGAACCTCGGCTAGTTTGTCTTTGGCATCTGCTAGGATGCCGAAATTTTTATAGAGTTTTTCGATGCTGTCGGTACTCATCGTAACCAGATTGTAGAATCACTAGGATTAATCAGTCGGATGCAGTTAGATTGAGTTATTATTTTCACACTAATATCGGGTATATTAAGAATCTGATAACTTCCAACCGGCCAGAAACACCACGCCAAGAATGGAAATACGGAATCGACAAAGATGGCCGCCCTAGAGCGATGAGTATGTAGATCGAAGATGGCGCTCGCTGCTTTGGAGGACTGACACCTGGGGCGCAGCGATCGGACACAAGATTTCCGGCGGAAGTTTGAAGTTTGGCGACGTTGAAATGGGACTTTAAATGCTCGGGGAAGAACGCGATTGTTGCGTAGTAGCGACATCGGACGCATTGCGTTCTCACTATTTTACCCGCCGACAGAGAGAAGCCTCCGCAGAATTATGAAGAGCTAGGATACAAGTAGCGAATAATTAGTTGTGTAACAATCGATGATAAGAATAAGAAATATTATTTCTTAAATGAAAACAATATGTTTCGATTTAGGTGGTTTAGCTTACTTTACAAAAGTTTCTGCAGATAGGTGTTACAATTTATTTATTTTATCGTAGAACTCGGTATTCTATATTATTGTATAGCTGGATTATAGAATGTCAAGATATAGAGATTCACAAACTCTGTTGCAAAATTACATTAATTTCATCGTTTTCAATATTCATTTATAAATATACTCCGTTTTTTTTTGTCTAAAACGTCCCATGTCGATGTGATAAATTTACGAAAATAACGGCCACTTTACGAGATTTATTTGATTGATTAGAAATTTCGTAATTTATTGAAGTTTGGCTGATTATCGCTGCACACATTATAACGTCTAGACAATATCAAAACTGATATGTTTATAAACGTATACATTATACCGGAGGAGTCTTGCGTAACATGATAAGCATGAGTTGAATTCTGACGAATTTGTCTTCACAGCATTCAAAACCACCGGCAATTTTTCATTGACAAGTTTGGCAAACTATGTTATTGTGCTCCCGATGAAATTGAGACGACATTTATTCAAAATGTGTATGAAATTGTTCTCAGAATTTAAGATCGTTATATTGTTTCGAATCCTGGATACATAACATAATACGTATAACGGACCAATTCAGACTGTATGGCTGAGTAGAGCGAACAAACTCGATGGACAAATACAGCAAATTAGGAGACAAGAATTCAGACCATGTTATCATTTTTGCTAGATTTGCCGTTCGTTAAACTTGAGTATGTGTTACATACCTACATTCATAGATGAAGTAATTCAATCACCACAAAATCTTCTATCCAAACTTGTAAACTGATCTTTTCATGTTTTCAGCTGCATATTTGTAGAGTTTTTTTTATTTTTTATTTTGAAATATCAGATTGGGGGACGCATAGGCGGCAAGTGGTCAGCGCATGGTGGGGGAGCACCACCCCCTTGAACTCAAAAAGGGGCATCAATGTTCGATAATTCGCACATCGATGCGGACAACAGTAAAGCAGGCGAGCACAACATAGTCATGTTTCGTTTCGCGGTGATTGCAAATTTGCTTTTGGCTGCTGTGCTGCAGGTCCGGAGTGAGCCAACGTGCAAAGATGAGAATGGATTTACCGTGTGCTACGATGACGGACGTGTACTGACTGACGTAAGTGGAAACTCTACGGAAAATTCAATAGTGATCCAGAACTTGAATCTGGTATCAATCAACCCTGGGGCCTTCAAGAATCTCTCGGTCGGATCCTTAGCCCTGCGTCCTGGAAACCAGATTTCAACCTTACAACTTGGCGCGTTTAATGGACTAACGCAGTTGTTGGAACTTCAACTCCATGACAACAAAGTCGAGCTGATTCCTGGCTTATTTCAAGAACTACCTCTGCTAATCCGCCTGTACTTGAACAACAACAGCATCGACCATATACCGGATGGAACATTCAGCGGGGTATCTCACCTGAAAACCTTGTCACTGAGCCAGAATTATATCTCCACAATAAATCAGACGACATTCGAAGGACTTTCGGAACTGATACACTTGTATTTGTCCAACAATAAAATAAGTAACATCACATCTGAGACTTTTGCAAACCTTCGGAACTTGGAGAGACTTGTATTGGACTCCAACAGATTAACGGAAATAACACCGAGTACCTTCAGAGCAGTGTCGTCCCTTACACGACTGTTCCTTCATGGTAATAGGATCACCACGATCCATTCAAACACCTTCGTTGGGCTGAGTGCTTTGACCTATCTACGTCTTGATGACAACCAGATTTCCGATATAAGACCTGGTGCATTCGAAGGATTGAGGTCACTGAAAAGAATTACCCTTTTCAATAACATAATTCACACTTTGCCATCTGGTCTTTTTGCTGGACTTACCAACTTGAGGAGTGTGCATTTGGGTGATAACGGTTTGACTGAAATCAATCGGGAAGACCTTCAGTTGGTAGGTACTGCTAAAGTGTACTTACCATCTGGATGTATACATAGAATAAGTTGCGAAATCTCTGATTAAATCAGTTTTAAAATGGATACGAAAATATGAACATTCATTTTCCAACCTATCCAACGAATCTTGTATCCCTCCCATACTATCTGTGTATAATACCTATGCGAGTAGAATGTATTGTAAGCCATAGCATTCAAAGAATTCATACTAAAATAAAGAATGAATATGAAAAGTAATTAATTTCGGTAATTATAATGAGTCTGAATACGGAGAACTAATTACAAGTTCACTATATTTGAAGATGATACTCCAAGATAGTCCCGGCCTTTAGTTAGCACATTCTGTTATAGGGTCTAGGGTTTCGAATGTTTATTTATTGGTCAACTCCAATTTTGTTATCTACATAATGTCGACATCATCCAGTGTCGACATAATCAACCTCTATTCAATCAATTCAACCTCCATTATCTTACATTCGAACTATGTTAATCTTGTTATGTTTCTGCATACGTGGTGAGTTTCTTTTTACAATATATCATGAGCAAGCAGATTGGGCGATAAATCGGCGGGGATGAGCGTTCAGCGCATGGTGGGGATCAGCACGACTTCGATGAAGTTAAAAAGGGGCATCGATATTCGACAATTCGCACATTGATGGACATCAGTTAATTAGTGAGCAAGCACAACATAGTCATGTTTCGTTTCGCGGTGATTGCAAATTTGCTTTTGGCTGTTGTGCTGGTCCGGAGTGAGCCAACGTGCAAAGATGAGAATGGATTCACCGTGTGCTACGATGGTGAACGTGTACTGACTGATGTAAGCGGAAACTCAACGGAAAATTCAATAGTGATCCAGAACTTGAATCTGGTGTCAATCAAACCTGGGGCCTTCAAGAATCTCTCGATCCGATACTTGACTCTGTATCCTGCAAACCAGATTGCAACGTTACAACCTGGTGCGTTTACTGGACTAGAGCACTTGACCGAACTCTATCTCCATTTCAATAGCGTCAGGCTGATTCCTGGCTTATTTCAAGAACTGCCTCAGCTAATCCGATTGTTCTTGAACTACAACAAAATCGACCACATACCGGATGGAACATTCAGTGGGCTGTCTCGTCTACGAACCTTGTCATTGAGCCAGAATTATATTTCCACGATAAATCAGACGACATTCGAGGGACTTCCAGGACTGTTGCACTTGCATATTTCGGGGAATCAAATATCCAGCATCACATCTGAGACTTTTGCAAATCTTAGCAACTTGATGAGACTAACATTGGACTCCAACAGATTAACGGAAATAAAATCGAACACCTTCAGAGCATTGCCAAAACTTACTCAACTTTTCCTTCATGATAATAAGATTACTACGATCCATACAAACGCTTTTATTGGGCTGAGTGAATTGACCTATCTACGTCTCGATGACAACCAGATTTCTGACATAAGACCTGGTGCGTTCGATGGACTGTTGTCACTGGCAAGAATTACCCTGTCCAGTAACAAAATTCAAACCTTACCATCTGGTCTATTTGCCGGACTTTCAAACTTGGGTCGTGTACATTTGGCTAATAACACTTTGACTGAAATCAATCGAGATGACCTTCAGTTGGTAAAGACTGCTGGGGTCTACTTGACATTTACATGAATGTGTGGAATATTCTTCCAAAATAGTCCCATAAATTATGTAGCTTCGTGGTAGATACCAAAATATGAACATTTATTTTCCAACACATCTAATAAATATTTAATTCCTTCCATACTATAGATCTATGACTGTAATATACACTGTAAACCATATAAAAATTTATACCAGAATAAAGAGTGACAATAAAAAATAATTTACTAGATTCTATTTGGGTCGACATTGACAATTCATTACCATAATGGAAATCAGAAATCCAAGAATCAAAAAGTAGGATTGTTCGAACTCGGAATCGACTGAGTTGGGGTCTTGAAATACACTAGAGAGTCTGAAAGACGTGTGTCTCAATTGAGGGATTAGAATATAAGCAATGCTGATTACTACCCAATGGATTTTTGTTTTTCTAATTTTAGTAATCTTTGCGATATCGAAAATTTAAAAAATAGTGCCATGTATCGCAGAATTTTACGTCGAATTCAACAATCACAAGCTGATTATTGTAGCTCTCCCGGATCTCCGTAGAGAAAATATCAAAGTTGTAAAATATTATCAGGGAGGAGTAAAAATTTCGAATATACAGATAATATGTCTCTGAATAAAATCAAAATATTGCAGAAAAGCAAAATATAATATTTCTTTATGACAACATAGTGCGAGAAACGTTGTAAAATAAGTTACGAGCATATCATTTGACTAATTGTAAACATCGCCACGGGCTACTCGACCCGATAAATATCCAAATTTAGAATAATGATGCCGACCTTTCTACCACACATACTAATTGAGTCAGACATCCATAGAAAAATGATAAGAATGCCAAAGGTCAAATGCCTTTAACGACTGATTTATCGCTTTGTATCAATAGCTGTTTTCACAATTGTTATGAGTATTATGGTAGGTATTAAATAGAATCATTTACAAGAACCCAGGAATAGTCCTGGAACCGACTCCGACCGAGTCAGTCATGTTTCGTTCATTGGTGATAGTCTTCAATCTTCTTTTTATCCTGGTTGCTGTGCCAGTCCAGCTACAGCAAACTTGTGAATCTGTGGCAGTTTCTTTCGAAGTGTGTCACTCTCAAGGCGTTTTATTAAGCGTTAGGCAAAGAGAAGATGAACTTAGAGTTACCATCTGTTGCCTGGAATTGATGACAATTCAGCCTGGGGCTTTTAAAAATCTCTCGATCACTATGCTGGACTTGTATGATGGCAACAACATTTCGACTTTACAACCTGGAGCGTTTGCTGGACTACCGAGGTTGTCCAACCTCGATATTGCTGAAAATTCCGTCCAGCTGATACCTAATTTATTCCAAGAATTGTCTCAGCTGGAAATGTTGTCCTTGGCTGATAATAATATCAAAAATATACCAGATGGTACTTTCAACGGGTTATCAGGACTGAAATGGTTGTATCTGCAAAGGAATGAAATTTCAAAAATAAGTCAGTCTACGTTTTCCGGACTTTCGCAGCTGGTCAAGTTAATGTTGTACCACAATAAGATAGATAGTATTGTCCCTGGGTCATTCGCGGAGTTGGGTCAATTAAATCGTCTTCATATAGACTACAACATGATCAAAGAATTGAGACCAAATACTTTCGACGGTTTGTCCAAGCTGGTATATTTACACCTCAACAATAACGAATTGAGATCCATTCCGAGAGAAACGTTCCAAGGATTAATTGAATTGCAGTACATTTACCTTGGAAAGAATAAAATTGCAACGATCGATTCAAGTGCTTTTATTGGTCTGGGAAATTTGAAGTTGTTAAATCTTAACAACAACGAGATTTCTGAAATACAGAACGGTGCTTTCGAGGGACTTTCATCGGTGCAAAAAATTTTCTTGGAAAACAACAAGATTCACATTTTACCGAATCGTTTATTCGCCGGGCTTGTCGATTTGTTCTGGTTATACATGGCTAATAACACGTTGACTGAAATTAATAAAAATGCAATCCAATTACCGGATTCGACTAGAGTTTTGTTCAGTTAGTTTAATTTAAGTCTTTAGTATAGCCATAGCTGTAACGTTTTTGCACAGTTTGGCGACAATGAGTATCATCAATTCATCATTTCGCAGCAATGAATAACAGATTTGCCGATGCCAAGAATTCATTTCAAATACGCAAAATTTTTGGAATAATGGGGAATTCCGAGATGTGGCCGGTGGGTTGCGTATTCAGCTAATTAGTCACGTACTAAAAAATTGCGATATGAATATGTATATAATATATTATCCGCGGCAATATGAAATATTTTCATAGGCAAGATTTATTTTTCATTACAGTAAGTTGATGTTGTACAAATTATTATAGCCTTATAATTATAACAAGTCAAGTTTTCTTATTCACTGAAAGAATTCTCATGATATCGATATGTATTCTATATATCAGGGGCTAAACTCAAAAGTATACATCAATAGTTGGTCAAACAAAAAAAAAAAAACAAAAAAATACAATACAATAATAATAATACATTTATGCTCAGTTTGTGATTCCCTAAAGGTATTATTATATATAATATATTATCATTATTTTATGACTGTGCATAACGTAAACACGTGTTGGTCGAAATATGTATGAATATTGATAGACTATAACCATCGGAATATTTCACACTATAATAATAAAGCATCACGGCTGACAATGGATAGACGGAAATCAGTAGGCCAGCAATTTAGAGCTTATTAAAAATATTGTATGAGTCAATATATTTGTGAAAGAAAAAAAAAAGAAAAAAAAAAACAACTAACAACACACGAAGCAGTTCAGTGTATTTTTTTGTCTTAATTGTTTTTTTGTTTTGTTTTTACATATTCATTGCAAGATTTTTCTATACACGCCGCACGTCAATTCCGATTGCCTATACATTAGTGTAATTATAGATAATAATTTTGAAATGATTGTAAATCGCCTAATATCCAATAATGTGTTTGCCAAAAATATCAATCAAATAAAACCATATATGTATTCTGATTTCAACTGTATACTTTTAATTATGTTCGTATGGTTCAATTTTTATTATTTTTTTTACAATATGTAAAATAATTCAAACGTGTTTTATAAATATATATGTTATTAACTAATGTTGAAACGTTGAAAAAATTGGAAAAAAATAATAATTAATTAAATAAAAGAAAAAGCAAACCGAGCTTCATAGCTGGCTGAATATTTCTCTTTTGTCAACTAAATATCGATTTCATACAATATATAATATAATGTTAAATTAACTGTACACAATATCGCTTTTACTACCTCATTCTAATATAGAATGTAATATTCCTCCACACTTTCAATTGTATCTATTATATATTATATATTATAATGTAGGTTTATTCTTGCTCGGAAGTTATAGAGTCAGCTGAGGCATGATATAGAGAAACTAATAGAAAATCTCTGAATAATGATTATAATATTAATAATAATAATAATAATAATAATGGTAATAATAGTAATAAAGTATAGGCGATTTACTCTGTTTGTTTACCAACTTGGCAATCACCCTGTATATTTATTTAGTTTTACTTCGTCGTTAATATAGTGATATTACATAATATTATGTACGCAGCTTTGCTCGCAATAATCGCGCACTAATTACGATACGAATAGCTAATATATTAGCGAATGATAGCTGCTGCTGAGATGTCTATATTGTATAGACCAGGAACATAAAAAACATATAACGTGTCGACAAAAGGTAAAAGAAAAACAAAATCATCTTATTGTACACAGGTATAGGGCACCTTCCACCTAGTAGTTTTTTTTTTTTCTCTGTTAGATAAAATATAAACAGAAAAAGATGTATATTTAAGTTTCTGACGGAATGAAATTGTTTGCATTATTCTGTACTTGTATATTATGTGTAATTTGAATGGAAATTAATGCGTTTCATATAGTTCTGCTCCATCCTTGAAATTCTTATAAAAAATAATATAATTAGATACACAATTTAAAAAAACACATGCATTGTTTAGTATGGCATTCGGAATTCGCAGTTAGAAACAAAATGAAAATATAACAAAATTTCCAATCATATACTTATATAATAATCTATAAAAAAGATGTATGATATTATGGGACAATGATTATATTTAATAAATGCGAATACGTAAGGTATGTAAAATGAACCCGTAATGATTTTCAAGTCGCTCACATTACTGCGCAGTCTTATCAGAACATATTATAGGGACGCTTTAAAATTTGATGTAGGTAGCACCAAAGGGTCAATTACAGATATACATATTGTCCCATCTGACGGTGAAGACGGCGTTAATAAAGAATAATAAGACTGAGAAAAATAATATGCCAAAGTTAATAGACGTTAGTCATACGTAATAATTGTAAGGAACATTAATTCCCTTTGTATATATTAGGTAGTTTTAGTTGTTCATCTTGTTTTTCTTCTTTGTATTTTACTTCTTCTTCTTTCTCTCTTTTTAGTTATAAAACGTTGGATATTATTAACATTGCGATTATTATACAAGTCGTTATTATTATATTTTTATATAGTAAAGTGTTTTATGTCATCGTACAAACATTATTATCATCACAGTAAAAATATTTTACATCTGTTTTTCTTTCTCTCTTTCTTTCTTTCTTTCTTTTTTTCTTTCAACTATATAATATATATACGTATAAACTTGTGCATCTAACACAGTATATACTCTCACGCATACAATTAATATTACCTATATTGTATACTGCCTGTGAAACAGTACGACGTCACACTATATCGTTATTCAATTTATTATTTATTCCGATACTATTTTTTTTTTAGTATAGTATAAAGTATATAGTATCAAGTAGTTCATTATACATTATATCATTAAGTAGTTCATCAGTTCATTTACAATTTATCAAAATAATATTCATGATTATTAGTTATTAAAAATACGTGAACGAACCCCTACTATTCTGTTATATATCCCAATTTTTCGTTCTCGATTGGAAATACATAATTTTAAATAATATCTCATTAAATTATAGTCATTGGTCTATCAACGTGATCATGAATAATAATTTCATTTCCTTAATTTATTATAATATTAATAGTTTATGCAGAATTTATTTCATAGTTGTAATAATTTCGCTCTCATCTCTATACACCTTTGTATATTTATTATATGTATATGAATATGTGATTATTGAGTATGTTGTTTTGAACAGCTCCGGTGGTCCTTAGCTGCATATACAAATTTAGAAAATTCTTTCTATTATAGTGTATGATAAAAAGTAACGCAGCGCAGTAAACTCGAATCGCTTCTACAATATTTTACATACGATTTGATAAAATTTGAATATAAAAAAGCCTGTGGATTATACAATAGAAAAATCAATTATCGAATGTAAAAATGATACATAATAACTGTATGTATAATAAGTTTTCATAAATCAGGAAGCATACGAACCTTAATAAAGAACTTAACATTATTAATATATAAATTAAGTTTTGGTGTGCTTTACTGTTGTATCATACACCATCATATCATTGAGTTGGTACATATTCGTATATCTGTGATTATACTATCTATGTACTCGTATGTTAAGTTGGTATTTTTAATATAATATAGCTGCCTGAACAGACTGCCTAGCTATCTATAATTATCTGATAATATTTACAAATTAGCATGTCTTTAACGCGAACAATCACTGTTTCTTTAACGAACACAAACACGATGATCACGTCTAGTCTTTTACCTTCAGTATAAATAATAACTCTTTGTCACACTGAGGTTTGCGTGATGCCATTACCGGCCAACCATGCACGACTATTGTTCTTTTGGTCTGTTATCTCGTATTCAGAGTCGTCTATTTCGCATAGATTTGTAGATAAGTCACTGTTGCTGGTTCCACCACCCAACAGGGAATTTCTTTCCTCTAAAGTCGTGATAACAGAGCCTATATCATCAACGTCGTCTCCTTTTAGGCATCGGTTGCGCCGACTACTTGGAAAACCATAAGGCACTACGTCGTCTTCTTCTTCGTCGGACTCAAGAGTGCTTAGACGTCCGTTTAGAGGATTAGTCTCGTTCTCTGTATCCGTATGAATATTATAATGGGGTAGATATGAATTCGGATGGCGAAGGTAACTCTCAGAATCTTTGTACTTGTATTCTCCTTCGCCACCACTGTCTAGCGGATTCAAACGCTGACTTTCTTGACCGTAATTATGTTCCGAGAACTCTGTTCCACATTCCGAATCTCCTACGTACTCAGATTCTTGGTCCTCATCCAGGGTTTCAATATCTCTCGATGGATCTACTGGACCATGCACTGAAAACAATATTTATACAAATTTGTAGATAATCGTAGGTCATACATCTTCTCATAAGTAATAAATTACATATGATTAAAGCATTCATAGCGTGAATTGAAATAGTAACGAGAGTCAGGGTTCTGTGCCATCGGTATATCAGACCCCAAGGATGAATCATGCGCTCGTGCAAGGGGCCAAGTAAACCAGAACAAATTGCGTATGTGAAAAACGGAATTAAACAGAATTCGAAAGACTTGTACGTCAATTCTTTAGAATTAAGAAGAATTGCCACACAATTCTCTTCAAATCCATTTTATTTGTGTTGAGTGTGTTTTTGACACACTCAATTCGTTTGAATTCGTTTTGGTTTACTGGGAGGAGACGTGTTTGTGAGAAATTTTTCTTCTATGCCTAATATTGTTCACAGAGCAATTCAATTGACGGGTCCACCACTTGTAAATATTGAGACTCCCAGATTTCAAGAGATTCCAGATAATTTCGCATGATTTTTAAAGATGCCAGATCCCAGCCAATTATAGAAACTATAGACTCCTTGGATTTATTATCCAGTGTCATGCCTCTTTTGGGTTTAATTGTAATGAACAATTATTCGTGCAGATAATCTGTGATCGGTCCTTACGATTATATTCTAATAACTACACCCTTATCAATTATTTTCTGATAGGTATTTTGGTGGTGAGACACACACCTAATGATACAAAGTACAAAGAAGAGATGAATAATAGATACTGTGCAATGTAACGGACAAAAGCTGTGAAGCGGTGTGATAACTTACTTGGTGGTAGCTGATGAGTGTTGGACTCGTTGCTCTCATTGCTGTGGAAGCTGGATGAGTCTGGAACTTCGCTGCCAGGAACCTCCGTGATGTTAGGTAAGGGGTTCTGACTTGGCCTGACCCAGTCTGAACAGTCCCAGTGATACCCTAAAAGCATTGCAGACAACAACTGTACTCTGAAAAACACTACATGCTTTAACTACTGCTGTGCCGCGACGCAGCGTGAGATAAGGAGAAACAAAGCAAAGTATCAATGTAAAAACGTGAAAAAAAGGTACAAATATCTGCAGGCAAAGCAACCCATTAAATGATGAATAGATAAGATCAGGCATCAGAATCTCTATCTACTTACCACCTACTATACGGGGATCGTCCTCGATCGAGGAAAGGGAAGCTATAGACGTCCCTCCTGCGTGAGGCCCCCGTCTTGTATTCAGTAGAAGTCCTCCAGCGGTCAGCTCTGGTACCACTGGGCTCGCTCGTTTCAGGTCTGTTAGTGCACACACAACAAACAAACACGCGAGTGTTAATGGGATTCGCGTTCACAGCAGAGTAGGGGTATTTGCAATTTATAGTTAGAGAATGCAATAGAGAACCTCGTATATGATGTGAAATAGCTAGTCGGCAAGAAACCCAACGTGCGTTAAGCAAATAAAAATAAAAATAAGCTACAACAGGGACTCACCGTTCTTGATCTTTGTCGTATCTGTGATGAATGAGGCAAGATGCATTTGCTCCTGCCACGTAGGTTTGTGTAAACTATCCGCGTCACTGCCAGTGGCATTTCCGCCAACGGGATTGGATAGGGTAGGAGGAGGTAGCGGAGTACTGCGATTCAAATTTCGCAGATAATCGGGTGGAAAGTTTTCCAACTCATCACCTGCGCTACCGTAGCTCCTTAAAGTGTCCAAGTTATTTAGAGCAACAGCTGCAGAGTTGCTATAAGGCGCCGGTTCATTGTTAGAGCTAGGAGTATAGGAAGCGGGACGAGGAGGACATTGGGGAGGTTCTCTCTGAAAAGAAAATCACACAAAAACCTTGAAACTCAAAAAACACACTTCACTAAATAAATCAAATGATAATTCAGCCAATAGCAAACGAAAAAATAAACTGCACTATACGCGTTTCTCCAAAAGTTTCCTCGATATTTTTAAGAAAACAAAGATTCATGCTATATAAATGTATACCAACAATCTACAGCTATGAATAATATTCTAATTCAAAATCCAGTTACCTGTATAACTTCCAAGTTGCTCAGCTTCGAACTACGCTTGAATTCATGTTCGTGTGGTCTTGCCGAATTGAGGACAATTTGCTTGCGAGTCTCGTTGTTTATGTTGTTAGCTCTAGCCCTCGTACGCTTTATCCTTATTCTTCGATAGGTGAAAAATATCACGATTAATACGGACAGGATGACTAGTATACCTATACTAATCCACATCAGTTGTTCCCAAGTGATATTAAAGTGACTGGATATTATCGGCGTTGAGTAGGCAGGGTTTCCGCAATTCAGTCCAGTCATATTTGGTGGACAAATGCATCTGTATGATCCGACTTCATTGATACAGGTACCTCCGTTGGTGCAAGGCCTCGAATCACATTCGTTGATATCAGTCTCACATCGGTCTCCCATAAATCCATGGCACTTGCATATCGGGCCGTTGTTTCCCTCCTCGCAAACCCCGCTGTGTACACAAGGATTGGGATTGCAGTATTTGCCATATTCGCATCGTTTACCGCTAAGATTTGGCCTGGCACATTCACACTTGAAGTCTCCACCTCCAACGATGATCTTGCACCTTCCTCCATAGAGACAAGGCGATGAGGCGCAGGGATCTGTATCCACGTCACAAGTAAGACCAGCGAATCTTCCGTGACATTGACACTCGTAGTTATCACCACCAAGCTCCTTGCACGTTCCACCATTCTGGCAAGGCTGTGAGCCACAAACTCCTGGGGGAACTAATATCGTAGCAGAATCACAGCTGAATTCAACATTTGCAAAACGTTTTAGCACCGCTACGCTGCTCGCGCCACTCATGTGAAGGGGAACAGAAACTTTAGCAATTCTAACGTCGTCCATGCACCCGTGAAATCCTCTTTGAACATCTTCAAAGCCCAGTATGGATGGATGTTGCCGGACTTCAGCTCCCAAGTAGAAATCGTCAGACTGAAGATTTAGTATATCGTCTATTCCGGGAGCGGCACCATGCGCTATGTGCTTTCCATCAACTGTGACACGGGCGTTGTTGTTTTCCCTATCAAGCTGAACATCGTGCCATTGTCCATCGCTGACATAGACGCTGCTAACTCTCACCATGCCTTCTCCACTCCCAAGATCAAACCGATACTGTACAACTCCGTTAACTATCTCTAGAATGTTATAATCGACTCTACCAGCAGCATACATGAGGTTTCCAGTTGGCTGCATAGTTCTTATCCTCAGTTGGAGACTCAGTCTGTCTTCAACGGTCTGTTTGATTAGAGTTTTGTCTATTCTGTAGCGAGCGTAACTCTTGCCACTGAATGAAATTGGGTTTCTCGGGATGTAGCAAGACTCGTCGTGGCACTTTGAGATGTCAATGTCACAAGTTTGGCCAGCAAATCCTTCGGGACATTGGCAGGAGTAGCCTTGAGCAGAAGAATCTGGTATGCAAACTTTGAAGGCTGGGCAAGGATCCCTTGCGCACTCGTTAACCACAACTTCGCAATGATTTCCTGCATATCCTTCCTTGCAGCTGCATTCCATCTTGTGTTTGTGTCGGGGTGATACAAAGCTTGTGACGTCTGTTGCGACCAGAGAAACCTGATTGGTGTCCAGGTGAATTTTGTCGTGACATTCTCCATACACGCAGTACCCCTTGTTGCATTTGAATCTTACAATTTCCTCAACGACTAACTTCGTCGACTCTTCTAATTCTTCTATATGTTGATTTAGAGCTTCGCGTATACTTTCTGAAGAATAAAAACCCTGAGCACCCAGAAGAGTCTGGGCCTTTCGAACGGCAAATAAAACGTCAAGATCGTTGTGAACTGCCTGGCGAATCGCTCGGGATTTAATTATGTTCGCTTCATCAGCGGATGGCTGTACGCTTATTATTATCACCTCTTTGAGCCTGCAGTTCATAGCGTTACGGACTGTTCTAATAAAACCCTTTCGATGGCTGAGGATGAAATCCTCTGGACTGACTTCTCTGAATCTAACTATCACTGAGTTTTCCAACATCTTTTCAGCCACCAGTTCAACGTTCACCTTCACAACTGAATGAGAATAAAATTTGCCGTCTGTCACGCTGACGTTTACTTTGTATTCGCCAACGTCTAGTCTAGGAAGTGCCACCAGAGTCCCGTCTATGCTATTAAGTTGAAAGAGGTCTGTATTTGGGCTCGGAGATGAGGGGATTAGACTGAAAGTCAGTGTGTCGTATTGATCTTGATCGGTTGCATGAATCCTGCCTATAGTTCCCCCTGGATATTCATCCAAATAAGAATTGACTGTGATTTCCAAAGGCGTGATGACTGGCGGGTATTGTGATTCTTCGATAATTTTTATAACTACCCAAGCATCGGAGTAAAGGGGAGGACTTCCATTGTCGAATACTCTGACATGCAGAAGGTATTTGTCTTTAACTCTGTTATTGAATTTTGTTGCTGTTCTCAAAGTCCCGTCCTGCTCTAGGCGAAAAGCATCTCCTTCGTTTCCAGACCTAAAGTCAAAAGTGTAGGGTTCTGCGTTGGGTGATGTATCCGCATCCGTTACAACAAACTGCAAAACTATATGACCGAGGGACTTGTCCTCTTGAACAACAGCGGTGTAATTTGATTGGGCAAATAGAGGAGGATTGTCGTTAGCATCAGATATCTCAATGTTCACCATCACAAAGTTCATCAGCATCGGGATCCCGTTGTCTCTGGCATGGACCTCCAGCACGTAGTTGGATGTCTGGAAAATAATGAAAAGGATCATGAGGTACAGAATATTCGTAATAGGAATAATGAATGGAACACAGTATGGTATCTGAATTTGAATAACGAGGAATGAGAACAAACCATTTCTCTATCTAGCGCGGCAGCAACCGATACATATCCAGATCTCTCATCAATAGCAAACTGCTTTTGTCTATCGCCTCGTTCGATGTAGTAAGACACATTTCCATTCTCTCCACTGTCCAAATCGTTTGCAATGATCTGTAATAATCGGTTTCATAAAAAAGTCATGAATATGTTAGCGATATCGTTAAATAGATATAGAAAATAACAGCGATAAATCCCTACCTGTAATATCTTGTCGCCGATCTTAGCATCTTCCCTAATCCTTGCGCTGTAAGAAACTTGACTGAATATTGGAGTATTGTCGTTGCTGTCAGTGACAGTGATGTTAACAGTAGCGTAGTTGCTCAATGGTGGAATGCCTCCGTCAATTGCCTGAATAGTCAAAAAGTAATCTCTGGCTCTTTCATAGTCAAGTTGTTCAGCAATGGTGATCACCCCAGTTTGAGTATCAATCTGGAATTTTTTGTGCTCGTTTCCACCAACGATTGAATAATAAACATCGGCGTTAACTCCCGTGTCTTTGGATGTAGCGAGAACCCTCGCAACCTCCGTTCCCACGGCATCTACCTCAGGGACTCTAGCGTAATAAAATTTGGAAGCAAATTCTGGGGGATTGTCGTTTATGTCTTGAACATTGACGATCAACGTAGCCATACTGGATAGTTGAGGGGTTCCTTGGTCCACTGCTTGAATAGTGACGTTATACATCGCTTTGGTTTCTCTATCCAGTGGCTTGGCGAGAGTAACGATGCCGCTGTCTGCTGCGATCAAAAAGTGCCCATCTGCAGAGTCGATAAATTCGTATTTCACTTTCCTATTGATACCGATGTCATTATCAGTTGCGTGTACTTTGGTCACTAGAGTACCGACTTCAACATCTTCAGGAAGGGTCGCGCTGTAAGACTGCATTGTGAACTTAGGAGCGTTGTCGTTTAAGTCAGAAACCAGAATCTCTAATTGAGAAGAACATTCCCAGGCTGGTTTGTCTCTATCTTGAACATGAGCAATGAGCGAGTATTTGGCTTGAGTTTCTCTGTCTAATTGACCTACGGTTTTAAGCACACCATTTTCTTTGTCTAGTGAAAATTTCTCGTTGTTTTCACCAGTCAAATAGAATCGAAGCTTAGCATTTGGCTCGTCGTCATAGTCCGTGGCTAATACTGTAAGAACGTATGTTCCGGGGTGAGAACCTTCGGATAAAATCTCTCTGTATCGATATCGTAAACAATAAGGTGGATTATCATTAACGTCGAGTATTTCCACAGTCACTTTTGTTCTGCAAACGTATTTGCCATCAGTCCCAATTACGTCCAACTCATATTGACCAATCATTTCTCTATCCAAACTCTTAGCGACGTAAACTTCACCGGTCGATCTGATCTGGAACTGGGATCTAGGATCACCTGACGTTATGTAAAATTCTACAGGTGTGTTGAGGTCCATGTCTCTATCCGTAGTGACAAGTTTGACTACCACGGTACCAGGCAGAGCATCTTCCTTTACAGAGGCGTCGTAATGATCATCGACAAATACGGGAGGATTGTCGTTATAATCTTTTAGTTTGACATGGACTGATGTTCTGGCAAAATGTTTTGGATTCCCATTGTCAGTTGCGACTACTTGAAACTTGTATTCGGATTGTTTCTCCTTGTCGAGTTGAATCAGTGTTGAAATCCAACCGGTGTAAGCGTCGACTGTAAATACGTTGGCTAATTCTCCAATATCAGATCCAAAAGAGTATCGAACTTCCCCGTTGCTGCCCAGATCGTTATCGTGAGCAATAACTTTAAGAATCGAAGTTCCCTCGTCAATATTTTCCGCCAGACTTATAGAGTATGGATTGCTCTCGAACATAGGCGCGTGATCATTTTCGTCAAGAACTTGAAGTGATATTTCAGCAAGCGCTGTTAGAGGCGGACTAGAATCTGTCTCTGCTAAAACACCAATCAAATAATTGTCCTTGGTTTCCCTATCCAATGGACTGGCCAATGTGATTTGACCGTTTGCGTCTATGATGAACGGAGAGACATTGTCGTTGCCTGATATTATCCTGTAAGTTACTGTACTGTTGGTAACTGTCTTCAGTCGAGTGATCAGCGTGCCAGCAAGAGACGCCTCAGATATGAAGAACTTATCCTCCTTTCTTTCAAAAAGAGGAGGTACGTCTTGTGTCCCCATGATGTAAATATTCAGAGGAACATCTGCGTGGTGGGATATTATTCCCTTGTCTTCTGCTCTGATGAACAGCTGGAACAGTTGGTTTTCTGGAAAACAAAAATTCAATAATTATTAGACATGTTGTGTGGGATTTTGAGATCTGAGGTTAAAAATAATATGATTATATTATGATATTCTCACCCCATGGAAGCGCGCTTTTTCTCAGGAAGAGAGCTCCAGTTTCTGAGTTTATACCGAACAAATCTTTGGCGTCAGAGTTCTGTTTTTCGTATATGGAATATTCGATCTTAGCTGCATCATCTTCGTCCGCATCTTGGGCTTTGACTTTGAGGAAAATTGTATTGATGGAAAGATTGCTGTGTATAGTGGCTTTATATTCCTTGAGCAAAAACACAGGAGAATTATCGTTTTCATCCCCAACTCTGACTCTGATCATAACGAATCCAGATTTTCCACCGCCGTCAGTAGCCATGACAGGAAGTTCGTACAATTTCTGATACTCTCTATCCAGTTTCTTCTTAGTAACAATTTCGCCAGTCAATTTGTTGATGTCAAACGTTTCCTTCATCAGATCAGAAGGAATTGAGTAAGTTACGGTACCGTATTCCCCAAAATCTTCATCATCGGCAATAACGTTAGTAACTAATCGTCCAGGGAGTTGATTTTCCAAGACAGTAACTTCTACTTGAGGATTAGGGAACTTTGGACTATGTCTGTTAGCCGGAAGAATCTCAATCTTGACTCTGGCAAAGCTGGTATAGACTCCGTCGCTCACCGAAACATTTAACAGAGTCATTTTTTGCTCGCCAAAATTCTGCATGTTTATCAAAGAAATAATCCCACTGCTTGGGTCGATGGTATAAGTTTGCTGTTCGTTGCCACCCACTATTGTGTAAGTTAAACGTGACTCGTCTACATAGTCTTGATCTCCTGCTGATACAACAGTAACAAATTGTCCTCTTTCTGCATGCTCAGATAATGAACATGTGTAAGATATTTGCTCAAACATGGGAGGGTTGTCGTTCATGTCTACAACAGTCACCCAGACATGAGCTGTGCTTGAAAGACTGGGAACGCCTCTGTCCATAGCAAGGACAGTGAAATGATGAGAATTGTGCCGTTCGTGATCGAGAGAACGCTTCAAGTAAATAATACCCTCCTCTGGATCCATGTGGAAAAATTCACTGCTATTTTCTGTGTCGTTTTGAATGGCGTATCTGACTTTCTGATTTATACCTGCAATGGAATACAGTAATTAAATTCAAATTGTGTGTGTGTTATGAAAAGGGTGAAATAATTCCCATGGCTTAATGAACTTCCTGAAGAAAAACCTCATCTGTGATTAAATCGTAATGTACCAGATTCAGGAATATGAGATAATGACGGACTAAATCGAGGAGAGACGTTCTACATAATATTACAAATTCAATTATTTCCGACTTGCCTGTGTCATTGTCTCTGGAATTAACTCTCAGAATTGATGTCCCAAACGGTGCTGCTTCGGAAACTGATATGTTGTAAGAGTCTTGAGTGAATTCTGGAGGGCAGTCGTTGACGTCTAGGACCAGAATGCTGACCAAAACCTCAGCATATACTCCAGATACGCTGTCTGTGGCTCGTACCGTTAACTCGTACTGTTTCTTTTGCTCGTAATCCAGTTCATCCACCACATAGATTACACCTAATTTATTGAATAAAGGTTGTAGACCCAAAGCGCGTACTAAGTAGTCAGACATCAGAGAAGTTATGAATATTCCTTGAAGCTCTGTGCGATAGAATGTTATTATTTGAAGACTAATAAATGTCTTTTCACCAAGTTTTATTTGATCGCACATTTCTTCAAGTCTAAACACAATTTCTCCAAAGTTTGATAATACCTACTAATGAATGCAACCCTGTATTTGAATATGCATAACATCACAATGCCAATGAATATATTGATGCTATTGAAAATTTCATGCAAATATGAGGATAAGAACTTTCCAAATTTTCAGCAAATACGTGAATTTTTAAAATAGACTAAAGAAAGTCTAACAGGTCTGTTTGATGATTCCATATTTATGGAAGAATGAGTTTACTGGTCGAAAGAATTTTTGTCTAAAAAACGTATGAACTGAGAAAAATTTCGACTGATCAATCTATCTTAATTTTTATAAAAATGCCTTTCTCAATAAATATCCCTAGATAAAGATAATAAAGGATTAATGTTTGACATGAAGCACAGGATGACAATAACATAGTGAGTACAAATGATTACAAGGAGGTAAGCGAAGCGTGCAAGTGCAATTCTTGATTTGAAAAATGTGCAAAGGATCAAGTGAACTGAACAAAAGATCGTGATAAAGTACACAAGACTTGATCAGCAAAATGCTTTCGTATAAAAATTTTGTTTAGCCCCAGAATAAAACGATGCCCAAAGATTCTAGTTGATTAATTTTTCGTCATTAGATTTTTGAAGTATTTTCTTAAATAAATGAAACAGTCTTATTTTGCAGTGCACAGCGTAAAGTATCATGCAAACAAATCAAAGATATGTGCTGGCTGATTCGATAGAAAGAGATGATGAAAAACAGATAAAATTAAATAATAGATAGGAAAAAGAAAAATTATCAAAAATATGAAAACGAATACATAATATTGCGAACACGAAGCCTATGTACAATATTTATTCGCGTTACATTGCTAACGTACGATTAATTTGAATGATCCGATACAGTATAGAGGTATGAAGTATGATTGAAATATCAAATTTCCAAATGGAATATGTATAATTCATTGATTGTTCGTTTTACGAAAAGCAATGTAATAGCGAAAAATAACAACAGCAACACAGCAGGCTGATAGAACTGGTTTGTTTTATACTCACAAGGGCCATTGTTACTGTCGGGGGCTGCGAAACAGGGAGATACAACAAAACTTTAATTTCCAAATCGAGTCAAGCACTTCAAAGGGTATAGGTTCAATTGGGCAAATAGGTGTGTATAGAATTTCAGCGTATTTTCAACTTGTACGTAAATAAAAAATAAAAAAACGGAGAAAAATATTCGCAATTCAGCTAAACAACGATGTATTTATAAATTTACACACTAGTGTCAAGTTTTATGCATATGGCTTCTGTGAATTGTTTGTTTTTCTTGTTTGTAATTGAAGCTGTATTACGATTACCACTACCATCTCAATAAGTTAATTGATTTTCAGAGTTAATATGTAGTACCTGTCAGGCTGATTAGGAAGTATAGAAATAAAAAAAAAAGATAAATAAAAAATAGATAGACTGCAATTGTATTTTGGAAGAGATATAATAATTGATCACCAAGACTACTCCTCCCACAGCCAAGTTGCAATGCAAATAGTATGTATAAGGGTATTTCAAACGATCTTGAGGACTGGACGGGGACATTCGTGTTAAAAATGTTTTACTACTCGTATAAAATAGATTTAGATAATGCGTATTGTATATTTTTATTATATATATGCAAGGTATAGGGTATAGCATATTCTCACCACCATAACACTATAGCGAACCGAGAGAAATAACACATTATGAAAAAGCTGGCCAATAATAATATATATATACATCAGGTTTATTCTCTCTTATCATTTTTTTTTTTTAGGGATGATATTCTGGACTAAAGTGAAAAATACTGAAAAATTTCAATAAAGCCACAATTTTCCGCTATTGTACGCTTCTATATTTATAGGTGAAAGGCAACACTCGAGCATGAAATTATTGTCCAGAATAGACCCTATAGGGATTGGAATTCTGCCACAAAGTTAAACGATACATGCTAAGGAAATGGTCTCTGCGGTATTCTGAAACTCACCGGTGTTGAAATCCAATGCGAATTCTTCAAAGTCATTGCCTTTGACGATGCTGTATATGAGCTTTCGACTCAACGGCGATTCTGCCTGAATCGAGAGAGCCAATGGAGAATGTACTTCTATGCTTTCGAGAACACTGTCCGTGTAAAACTGCTTATCAAATACCGGCATGGATCGATCGATCACTTTTACATTTACCGGTACTTCGATGGAACAAGGCGTGATACCTGAAAACACGAATCAAACAAAAATTAGTAACGATTATTAATCGGCCATGATTTCATTTGGTTAACAAGAAAGTTTTGTATATTTACCGCCATCGTATGCAGCGATCATCAATTGATACTCCCGATTGTGTCCCTCGAGATTTTGCTTCAATGAAATCTCCCCGGTTTTTCTACAAACTTTGAAAAGCTCCCCATGTCCTTTTTTCAACTCGTAACGAACTTCTCCGTTGTCGCCACTATCCATGTCGATCGCATGTACCTGAGGGTTCATTTCACGAAGTGAGAAAAAAAAAAGTTCTGAGTATTGATAAAGGGAAGAATGAATATGCGAATCTCACCTTCGTGATGACATCACCCTTCTGTGCGTCTACCGAAACCACCGCGTAATATGGAAGATTAACGAACATTGGGCAATTGTCGTTTTTGTCCAAAATTGTAACGTTCACAACGACGTGAGCAACTCTTGGTTTTTCTCTGTCCGGCATTCGACTCATAGCTTCGATGATGAGCTCGTAATTGTCGCATACTTCTCTATCGAATCTAACACCAGTTGTTCTGATAGCACCGGAAGTAGTACCGATCTCAAACATGTCGGTGGGATTCAGTATCGTAAATACGACATGTTCGTTCAAGGCACTGCCCAAGACGTTGACCACAGCCACTGTCATAACTTTGGTAGAATTCTCCATGATCCTTCCCTCGTATATACTTTTTTGGAAAACAAGTCCAGAGTTTTCGGACTTCTCAACGATCACATTAACTTGAGTAACGCTTGAGTATTTTCCGTCAGATACTCTAATGTGCAAAAGATATCCGGACTTAAGTTGGTCGGGATTATCAACGGTGATTATTCCCGATGATGAATCAATCGCGAATACCTGAGCAGTGTTACCGTCGATTATGTCGTACCTGAGACCAGCACTTTCGGAAGTGTCAGGATCAGTGGCGTTTACTCTTAAAACAGCCACGTTTTTATACGTTGGAAGAAGCAGGGTAACGTTGTATTCGTTCCTGGTGAATTTTGGGGGTGAATCGTTGACGTCCATAACCGAAATTTTGACCGTTGCAATTGTCTCGGAAGATAGCCTGGGCTTACCGAGATCAGATACTTTGACATGGAAGACAAACTCGGGTATAGTCTCATGGTCGAGTACCATTATGGTGCGTATGGCGCCGGTGCTTGAGTCAATGTGAAAATATTTTCTAGGAAGATCCTCGACGATGTCGTAGTTAAGCAATGCGTTTAGTTCGGAGTCAGCGTCTTTCGCTTTGATTACGAGAGGCGAACTACCGTTAGTCAATACAAGAGAACCGATGGAAGCTCCTTCGCTGACTTCACCGCTGTAAACCGCCTGAAGGAACCTTGGCGCGTTGTCGTTCTTGTCCAAAACGTGGACTATCACGTTGCAGGACGCCATAGCCGCGGCCATGTTAGTCGCGGTTATAGTCAAATTGTAGAATTTCGTTTTTTCGTAGTCAAGCTGATTCTTGGTAGTTATAACACCGGTGCTAGGATTCACGAAGAAAGTATCGTCCTCGTTTCCTTTTCGGATCTCGAACTGCAGGGATGAAGTACTTCGAGCTTCGACGTGTTTAACATAAGTCCCGGTTTGTTGATTCTCGTATATTTCAGCGGCTAATTCCTTCTGGATAAACCTTGGCGGTGCATTGTCGGCCATGGTGACCATAACGTGGACTGGAACGGTGTTCATCAGTGCTGGTGATCCGTGATCAGTTGCTTTCACGAGCAAAATATACTCGGAAGTTACGCTGAGGTCAAGTTCACGGGCAACGGTGATCAGTCCAAGACTCGGATTTATGCTGAAGACGTTACCAACGTTCCCCGAAGTTATAGAGTAAGTGATTTTAGCGTTATCTCCACGATCCTGATCGATCGCGAATACCTGAACGACCGCCGAACCGATTGGCGAAGTCTCGTATACCTTGCCCTGGATTATTTCACTGGTAAATTCAGGCGCGTGATCGTTGTGATCGTGAACTGTTACTATGACTCTTGCGTAGTTGCGTTTTGCCGGGGTCCCCTGATCCTTGACCATTACCGTTAGTACGTGTTCCTCGGTTGTTTCACGGTCCAGAGCTTCGTTAAGGGTCATGATTCCGGAGACTGAATCAACGTGGAATATCTCGAGGGAGTCCTGGTTCTGGGCAGCGTGGAGACTGTAGAATACTTTCTTGTCCTCATCCTCGTCGGTTGCGTGTAACTGGAGTATCTTTTCCCCTTTGGCAACATTTTCGGATATATCAATGCGGTAGGTACTTTCGGTGAACATTGGCCTGTGGTCGTTTATGTCGATCACAGTAACGAACAGCTGGGTATAAACGGTGTTCACACCGTCGGTAACGCTCACAGTTAAATTGTACAAGTTCTGGGTTTCCCAATCGAGCTTTTTCGCCAGTAACACATTCCCGTTGTCTCTACCGATGAAGAATTCGTCTCGTTTATCACCGTCTGATCGAAACAGAGACAAATGAGGAGATCAGCAATCAGTTTATTCCCAAAAAATGATGAAAGAATGGTTTTACTCACCGACTATGTCGTACCACAAGGCATCCCCGTCCTTATCATGAGCTTGAACAAGAGCAACGAGAAATCCTACCTCGTCGCTTTCGGTGACCTCAGCGCTCTGATTGGCGGTTTTAAAAATCGGTGGTTCGGCGGAATCTTTAGGTGCCTCTATCACCTGAACCGACACTCTGGTCTGATGGCTTTTTTGAGGTTCCCCTCCGTCAACAGCTCGTATCTAAACGAGGACAAGTTTCAATTAGCGTACGCGGCGTGGTTATACACACTTGGAGTAGAAACTCTGCAGAGTGGTTATATTCGTTGGGCTAGCCTTCAAATGCGTCAACTAGAACTTTGGAACTTAATTACTTGCTAGTTGATTAGCCCAATGTTCCTAGGAGAAGGTTTCCTAACTATTTCAAGGCATACCATAAGCTCGTATTCCTGGCCAGCCTCGAAACCGCGTTGGGCGTAGACCATTCCAGTGGTCGGATGGATCTTGAATTTCCCCTTCCCTCTTCCGCCTTTGATGCTATATTGGATCTCACCGTTGACCCCGATGTCTTTGTCGTTCGCCAGCACCTGGTAGCACGCGTTTCATTATTCTTTAGTCATTTATAACAACAGATCACTTAGAGTGGCTGGGGAACCTGGCCATCAACCTTACTCCTCTCTTTCCTGAATTACCTAACTGTCAGGAAAACTCGGTGCATAGATCATAGGAGTGCATAAAATAATGGAAAAATAAAAGAAAAAAGAAAATAGTCTATCAATTGGAACTCTCTGGCTAAGGTCAATTCGCTGAAGGCTCACAAAAGAAAGTACGTGAATGAATTTTGTATTAAGCTGTCATAAGTCATGGTCAGGTTCATCTTCTCTTGTGAAAAAAATTGTTAAATTGAGATTAGATTCTGAACTGTCACACTGTGGAACTGATAGGGTTCATACAACATTTGACCACAGTAACTATTGTAGTGAAAATTATTTGACAGTGTGATATTGAGTGATAATAGACAGTACGTCGTACGATGTGTCAAAAATTACTGTCTCTTGATAAAATCCTCACGAACGTTACCGACGAAGTAATAATTCATTGATCAATAATGGTTCATCAGTAGCCAGCTAGATACCTATAAGTATATAGCCAATACGAAGTACGTTTCGTGTGGACATAATCTATTTAGGTATAATACACCATATATGCATTAACATTCCCAACTGACATGCGATGATGCGACAAATATATATGCGAATTAAGGAATAGGGTGTGCAGCGTCAGTGTATATACATAGCACGTAGGATTTTTTTTTCTCCCGTTTCAAATTGAGTGTGTAATAAACGTGATAGATAAATTTTATTCCAACGATGTATAGTAACATGAAAGCTACACCACCGAGCACTTTGGTGGCGATACATGTTGAGTACCTGCTCAGCTTCTGGCTCGGAGAATATATCTCTCATTTTACTATTTTCAAACTGCATAATATATACAAGGTATACTTATGAGAGTGTGCCAGCTCAGTGATTTCCGTCAAGTACCTCGATCTGCTTAATGCATCCGTCGCGTCTAGGTAATTCGGAATATATTGTACGTAGAAATGTATTAGATGGATAGATGAAGGTGCGTGTTATGTGTGTGAAGTAGGAGGTACTGTGTTTTGAGCTTTCGACTATCTATTCCGGAAAGTTGTCTATACATTATCAGATCAATTTTGCGCAAATGTAGACATGTATATAAATATATGGTATATGACAGTGTGCAATATGTGGAGCGAGGTTTATAAATCAGTGTGTATCTCGTGGTGGAGACCACCCTGTAGGTATGAGTGTATAGTGCTTTGTGATATGCATATGTGATTTCTCACAATCGTGAACATTCAGCATTCCCAGGCGACAGCCCCGTTTCTTTTCTATGTATGTATAACACTATTTGTACCTACGTATGTATCATGTATATGTGGCAAGGCAGAGTAGAGCATTCGCATACAGAATATACTTATAGGAATATTGAAAGAATCGTACATGGTATGATGATCATGGTAATTGTAATAATAATAATGGCATAACGAGAGTGGTGGGAAATTAATGAGAAGTGAGAAGAAAGACGTAGGATTACAGGGTCTAAAGACAGCCATGAGAGGAGACGAGCGAATAATATTCTATCATATGCATACAACATAGGTGGGTAATATCGATCGCGATGAACATAATGTGATATGCACCTATCGTTTATTGCCCTTTATATCCAAGTGGATTGCGAAAATGAAGTATTTAGCGTGTATGCAGAAGATGCGGAGGATGGGCTGCAGGATGTATTGTATATATCGGACGAACAAATAAGCGGATATACCGTCGAAATCGAATGAGGCATATACAACCGTGTGTGATACATATAAATTTTGAAAATATTCACATCGACTCGGTTTACTGTTTTTTACTTATTTTTATTTTTTTTCTGCTTTCCTTTCTTTTTCTTTGAGAGAACGATCGTTTTTATCCGACGAAGAAAAACATACACAGAGATATTATTATGCGTATAGAGATACAGCCATAATCTCACATATATATCTTTATTGTAAGTTACGTTATGTTATGTACGTGCCAAGCTTCCTTACCCTCAATAAATGATCTCCTGACAAGCTGTCTGGGCTAAAAGTCTCCCAAGTTCCATTCTCAGGGAACGCATCGATCGTGAGCTCAAGATCCCGCGTTCGATTCCTCGATTTCTGTCGGGAATAACGAGATGACAAATTTTAACTATACAACTGTTTCGACCCTCATTTAATGTGACATGATTTTTCCTATCTCTCTTTTTCTTCTTAAATTTTAGCTCTTGAATCTCCAGCTAGGTACTAGAATTTTCAGGTCAACTGTTCGATTGTTCGAATTTTTTGAAAAATATCAAAGTGTAACGAAAAGAACTATCTTTTATCTAGATATTTTTCGAAAAGAATTAGGCCGAAGAAAACAGCTCAATTTTCTTATGAGTGTGAAAATCGAGGTAAGGAAAACACGAAGCTATCATATACGTCGGTACTCCAGATTCAGTGTGGTAGGTATAGTAGTCACGAACCCGCAAAACCCAGACGAAAGAACACGGAATTTCGTTGAAATGAATGAAACCATTAGGGCGTAAATAATATGAAGAATTCAATATACGTATATACCATGTATGTATGTATGTATAAAAGGAACGGCATAAGAATGCGGGTGAAAGACAACTGGGGGGTTGCGTGTAATCGTGTCTAAAGGTCAAAGGTAAGTAAATTCATTGTGATCCAGTGGTTGGTTGGTTGGTGAGGTTCACAAGGGGTTCGCCAAAGTGCATAAGGTATACGTGCGCGGACTTTGGTGCTTCATCTAATCATAAACTAGAATGATTACCACAGCTGCCACGTGTCGTATGGAAATATTACATAGTGTCGAAAAGATCAATTATGATACTGACATGGGTATATTCAATACGTCGTCAGATGTAGGTACTAAAAATTGGACAAACAACGACTTTAGTCTATCAAGAATTGATCAGGGTTCAAATGTAGCTGCTGGGGACTGTCGGCAATCAAGGAAACGTTATAACGAATATCGATGTATTGATATTTACATATTGCGTTGGAAAAGAAATTTGTATACAGCACACAAAATTGATCTAGAAATGAAAGAACGGAACAGAAAAAAAAATCCGTGATAGATCAGTGAATAAAAAAGAAAAACACACAAGAACGGGTTAGTCCGTTGAGAGGCTTATCATAAGGGTTCTTCTTCGGTTGAAAAGTACCCTGTATGCGCGATATTTCTCACAGTCCAATGGTGGCCTGAGTGGACTAATGGGGAGAGAAAAGAGTAAAAATTAATCTTCCAAAAGAAAAATGAGATCAAAGCTAACCTGGAACAATGGCTTGTCGGCCTTTGGAGATCCTGGTATTTGGACGGTGTAAAATTTCTGTTCAAACTCCGGCCCGTGGTCGTTGACATCCTCCACTTCAACGACGACTCGAGTCGTTGACGCCAGCGGAGGTCTTCCATTGTCTCTAACAGTCACCTGGAACAAGAAATAAGAGGTAAAAAATAAAAATCCATGAGTAATTGGTCACTGTAAGATCAAGCTCTTCATGATCATTGTGGAAATCGGTAAGTCACGGTTGGTAAATTGGTGAACGATTCTTTCGAAGAAGCGCGGTCATAGATCGAGAGTGGTAAATCAAACTGCAAGATATATGGTAACTTTTTCAAGAATTGAACATTCCATTGTTCCTCATTTGCAAATGACTCAATCCAAAAATGAAATTTTCCAATCTCCCGCACTTCATTGGGCCTCGTATTTGGAACAATCTTGACCACAGGGTCCAGAGAAGTAGAGACGTAAATTGATTTCGGACAAGGTGTAGTTTTCGAAACCACGATGTACCAGTCCCTTCATAAATGGTATTGAATGATTTCTCGCCCTCTCTGGTACAACATGAGGCTCTGTTAATATCCTCAGAATTTAGTCTGAGACTATAAGCGACAAGGGGCATAAATCGTCTGTCTCTTGGGAGCAGGTTTCACCTGCCGGGTGACATTCTCGCGGCAACACGTGCACTAAATTAAGGTACCAGTATGGGGCATTCACGTATGTTACATACTCCTGTCTATGTAGCTAGGTATGTACGTATTACGTATGTGTGTATTTGCGGATATGGATGTCGAGGACAACTCAACTCCTTTACTCGCTTCCTCATCCTCTCTACACTATACTACGGTTTTCCTCTCGGAGTATATA
Source organism: Ametastegia equiseti (assembly GCA_963989295.1). Lineage (NCBI taxonomy): Eukaryota > Metazoa > Arthropoda > Insecta > Hymenoptera > Tenthredinidae > Ametastegia > Ametastegia equiseti. The sequence continues at coordinate 14,991,144 of OZ022397.1, read as the reverse complement.
TCAATCTACCCGAAACGCGTATGAGATTCCCGTACCGCCTACAAATTGCACCGGGGTTTAATTACCTTCAGTAATTCTCTCCCCGATCTTGTTTTCACCAAGTAAACGAGCGACGCGTGATAAACGCCGGTGCCATTCGCCCGATGCTGCTTCTATGCTTGCTGCAACTCCTCATTCCTTGATATCTCAACTTACGAGTAGAATTTCAAGAGAGAGAGAGAGGAAAAAATAAGATTCCACGTCACGGAATCGACTGCATTTCTTCTCAAATTGATTTCGAAAAATCAAGAGTTCAGGTTAACCCTCGGATGTCACACTACAAAATGATACCACCGTTGTAACGTTGGGTGGATTTCACCCAAACAGTTTTCAAAAAACGATTGTGAGCAAACTATCACTCCGAAGTATTTGAGGAAATTACAAAACATGCTTCGAACCTTTTACTCAAGTCATGTACTAAAAATTGATTTTGAAAACAAAAAATTGCGACTTGTTGAAAAAAAAAAAAAATCATGAAGAGGTAAAAACGCGGAAAGACACTTTTTCGCTGAAAAAATCATAACTTTGGCAATTTTGAACATTTTGAACTCAAATTTGGATGTAATATTCCTGAGATACGCTACTATGAGGAAAAGAATGTTACGATACTACGCGTTTCAGAAAAGGCTATATAAAAAAAAAAGGCTAAATGAAAAAAAAAGGCTAAAAAAAGGCATTATAGTCCAATTCTCACCTGGGAAATTTGAGGCCCTCAGTTGGTGCATGAAAGATTTCGGTTTTCTGACGCGGAGAAGAAATTTTTCACACGTAAAAAATATTGTCAGTTATCTAATCGGAACCTGTTTGTTTGATCATGGATAAATAATTCAGATTTTAGGGCTTTAGAAAATAAGATAATTTTTTATTTCTGCTCCCAGCCATCATTTGGTAATTTTGTAGAAATATCAGGGCGTTCGAGAATATCCTATAAAACAGGTTCGATAACGAGTTTTTCAGGTGTATTTGTTCGCAAGATACACAGGTAACGAGTATTAAAGTGGCAGCTTTACCAAATAGGTTTGCACCCTCTCGAGGCACCGAGTATAGGGCGTTTGGCTACATTAAGGTCTTCCACCCCCCAGACCTCACCTCACCACCTCCTACTATAGTCGCGGGGATTCCCATCTGTACCCACACCTTCGTATAGGTGAGTTCGAAGCCTGGGCCGAAGCTGGCTTGGCTTGGCTCGGTCTCGCGCCTTGTTCACTAAGGGTGTAGGTAGGTAGATATAAGGTAGGTAGGTTGGAAGGATAGGTAGGTTTGGTTAGGCCACGCTCTACCTTTCTACCGTGATTAAGGGTAATGGGCATGTTTCGCTCGCGCGATTCTTTAGCCCGAGACCCCAATAATTCCGGCGGTCTTTCGACGTTCTTGGGCAAGCTGAGCAGGGGATAAACTTCTCGGTATATACGATGATGTGGCTGCTTCTTCTCTCACAAGAAGAAGAACAAGAACAAGAAGAAGAAGAAGAAGAAGAATTTCTTGGCCATATAGGCAGCAACAGCAGCAGGAGCAGAAGCAGCTCGGCAGCTGGATCCTTATCCTCGGCCCGTTCTCTTATTCGAAAGGAGTGTACGAAATTGCGGAGGGTAAATGTAAGCGCCTTTTGCCTGAGGGCAGGTTTTCTTGTGGTTGAAAACGTTTTAAAAAGAAAACGAAGTCTCTGCCCAGCGGGTAGGTCGGCAAGGGATGAAGCGAGACCAGCGAGAAGATTGTAATTAAAAAAAAGATGTAATTACGATAAGGTAAAATCATCCGGCCGAGTTTTCTCCATTCGTTAAAATTTCAAAACGTTGCTATATATAGGGGACGAGTCCTCCGGTGCTGGATATTTGAAACAAAATATGTCTAGACACATCCTACAAGCTATTCCTGAAAAGGGATCCTTGATTTCAATTCAAAGAATCAAATAAAATAAAAAAAAGTATGTTTCATCCCTTAAATGTCAATGAAAATCCCAGCCTGGAGGTAAAAATAAGTGCTTTTCATCCGACTGCTGTCCCCTTGTATCGTGGTGGGTAGATACGAGATAGGTACATACCTACCAAGGTTTGAGGATTCTTTTAGCTAGATTAACTGCCGGATAAGTTGTTCTGAAATTGAAACGAAAATACTGTAAATTTTCGTTCTGAAGAAGCATGGCACAGGGTGTAAAAATAAAAGAAAATCAGCAACTTAATTTTCCTCCAGGACTATCCATCCCCTCGTTCGTTGGTAAGAACCATTCCACCATCAAGTCGCGTATATACGGGGGGAGGAAGGGGAACGAATCTTCCTGGGCATTATCGAGAATTACGTGCCATAAATTTCTTGAGGGATCAGAAATAGCCAAGAGTGAACAAAGCCAGTTATAGTCTAGATAGAATGGATCGTCTTTAATTTCAACCGACTCTAAGGCTACCTGAGAGGCTTTATACCATCCCCCCCTCCCCCCCTCCCCCCTCCCCCTTGTACCTATATCTAACATTTCTCGAATAATGCCCAGGGCATTATACTTTGAAGTGCCTATACCTTGTGCCTGTCTTTAAAATAACTTGCCATTCTTATTTTTTTCCTTTTTACGCAAAATAATCTCATTCTTCTTCTTCATCCTGATATTCCTTCGGGTGCATGCAGCTGCTGACGTTTGTCACTGTAAATATAATAGAGCTTATATCTATGATGTTGTAGTGTAGTGCTCCGCATGTCGAGCATGCCTAGAAGTAGTATATGAAGGTAAGGTAAGCGTTTTCCGATTCCCGGCTTCAGGCTAAATAGGACATCCATCTTCTTAGGGGTTTTATCTGGTGGTCGGTCGGCATATTGTAACGGCGTAGCTGAAACTGAAGTTTCTGCAGCAAAGTGTGTTCCTTGGCTCATGTATCCTGGATACTATCTCTCGCTTTCGAAGTATCGAACCAAGATACATTTCAGTGAAAAATTACCATCCTGGGTGAACTGATGCAGGTATTATACCATGGAGACGAGAGAAATTACCTAATATACATTAACTAACTTTAAGGAGGATAAAGTGCGACGAGATACCCTCAAATACATCAACGCGATCGGTTTAATACCGAGACTGATGCCCATACCGAAAGACCCCATATCGTCCTGGGAATAAAAGAACCAAGTATGTTTATAGTTTTAGTTCTAAATAGCTCACACCCTGGTTCTTGTAATTTTTCAGTTCCAGTTTAAGCTCCAGCTGAGTAAAATTGCATCACGCAGAAGAAGAAGAAGAAGAAGAAGAAGAAAAAGAAGACGAAGAAGAGGGATGGGCACTTATGTGTAAATACAATGATTTGTTACATGTGCATTGCCTTCTCGGAATGATTTCCTAGTCTTTTGCCATAGCGGCTGAAAGGCTGAAAGGCTGAGAGCTAGTATTGAGGATGAAAGTACGTGGGGCTATTAGAGTAGATTAGGAGTCGTGGCAATTAAGCGAGTGGGACGAGATTAGGAAGAATTTTGATTTGTTTCAGCAGTAGTCGGTACAGTGTAAGCTTCCGGGATTATACCGTAAACATTGCACTTAAAATATATGAGATTTGTTTGGAACTATCAATTTTCGATTATTACCACTTTCCCTTCTCTCCCTTTCTCGCTTATCCTCTCTTTGTTTTCCTTGAAAAATTTTACGACTTTATTTGCTTTCCATTTGATTTATTTTTGTCATTTGTTTAACCTTTATAAGGCGCTTTTCTCTCGGGGTTCACCAGGCAATCTGAAAAAAGCTCGTTTAACTTTTACGATGTACGACAAGAATGTGAGAAGAATTTCCACGCCTCTGACTAAATATTATTGACAATTCTATTTCACAGTCTTATTTTTTTTTACGTACACCTATACTTTACCAAATCGCTAGAGTCTCGAAACTGATCGACGCCCTTACTCGATTATTATTCAAAGTCGAAAAAGAAAGCTCTTCTATATATTCGTAAGATTCTCACGTACTCAGGTCTCCCCGATAATTCATTCATTTTTTTCCTCTTCCTTTATTCGGAAAACAAAAACCATCGAAAATTTGTAACCAAATATCATTTTAGCCAATCGAATCATCAAGTGACTGAGTTTTCGATGAATCTTTGTATCGGGCATTGCCAAATTTTGAGTGAAAATCGCCGAATAAAAACAAAATCCGAAAGCCTCTCGATAATCAAACTAGACAGGTGGAGAGAAAGGTTGAGAAAGGTATGAGAAAAATCAGAGAAATATCTGCTGCTACTGGAGTGAAGCCTTGTAGTTAGTCGGCAGAGTCATAAACCAAAGTCGATATAAATTTTATTTCAAATCGCACGATTGGCCGTCTTTTCCTTTTCCATAACCAATTTATGAAAATTATCGTCATTATAACGGTTACGAATAGGCCGCGCGCGTTTTCCACTTCCATAGAATCCGCGTTCGTTTCTATTCGCAGTATGCATGTAGTTGCAGAAACTGCAGGAACGGCAGCAGCAAGCGAACTGCCCCATTGTTTCAACTACAAACATTTCCGGTCAACAAATTCGAAATTATTTTCTCCCCTAGGGCCGGCGAATGCATTCGTACAATAGAATCCAATTATACAACGTTATTTCATATATATCTGCAATAATGGGTATAATATTCGCAGTAGATCCACGTACTGGGTCTACATTTTTATCCATGTACCTATGGAAAAAAAGATTCACTACGCAGAAATTCGTAACATATGTATTGCAATATGAATTCCGAAAAGGGTTTTTTTTTTTTTATGAAGTGACTAGTGTACGTCGGTGTTGCGTAAAAATTGAGCAATTTTTTGAAAATTGAAATAATCTTACAATGGTAAATTCTTCAGAAATCGATCAGATTTTACGAGAAAATTCTTTCGATTCAATTGTAGAAATAAATGGATTTTGGATTGTGTTTAAATTTTCGAATCGTGATGGAGCTATACCGATCCCGCCAAAGCCTAAAGGACTTTAAAATTCCAGTACTTATGCAACATCCGTGCATTCCAGTCGTTATTCAGATCTGTTGTAGTTAATTCTAGGGCTCGAAAAAGAATAAAAGCGTTTCACAAATTTATGACCGCAATTTGGAAGAGGGTTCGCGCAGTTCTTCTTCGGGAGCCTATTTTTTTTTCCTTTTTTTTTTTTTTTTCATCTTCTCTCCCCTAAATTCGAGGCACTCGAGGGTTGTTCAGTTATCATTTCAAGGTCAGAGGGAATGATATTTATCAAACAATCCGTGCCTCACGTATTTTCATTCATACATACATATTTTCATATATACGTACCTATATATTTGTATATATATATGTATATTTAACGCACATACGTATATATGGAACTCTGCATCCGGGAATATAAATAATTTGTTCTGCGGAGACCCCATGAATATTTCAAATACGAACAGAATACATTAAAGCAACGGGAGAGAACATTGATTTTGTGGAGCCGCCGTATGTAAAAATCCTTTTCCTGGATCACAGCGATAACATCAGCCTAACGGCTCAGAGTTAGCCGAAAGCTAAGGTCTCTTAGAAATGATAACCAACCGTATATTGAGCTACCATAACATATAGCTGAAAATTTGACCAGACGATCAGAAATTGTTACTCTGGAAAAAGATTTTGAGCTTTAATTTCGACTCAGACGATTAAAAAAAAACAAAAAAAAAAAAACAGAAGTATTGAATAAAAACAAAAAAAGGTACCCAAGCCAGTTGCCGATATTACTGCAGCCTCCGGAAGGCACGTATAGGCAAAAAGCTATACCAGCTACTGCTGCATCGCGGAGTCTCTCGAAGTCGAGAAGAGAGAGAGAGAGAATCTTCTGAGCTGCTGTATCGAGTACTAGCAGGTGTCTTTTTACGTCCCATAAATTACAGTAGGCGATCACGTATGGGCTGTTGCGGAATTTCAATCCGGTGAGCAAAATGTGTTTGCAAGTAAATGCGATGGCAGATAAATATAAGAGTTGAGAGAGAGAGAGAAAGAGAGATAGAGAGAAAAAGGATTATGAAGCTGCTAGCTGCTAGCATGGTAAATATAATATGTTCTTTGATCGTCAGATTGAGACTAACACGATAGGATTCAACCTCCACTAGGTATATACATGTATATATTACATATACAACATATGCGATAACGAATAGTTTTCTAATTTTTTTTTCGTTACTTTTTTTGTTCCATTTGTCTTCGAAATGAGATCACCGCCCACATTATCAGCCATCCAGTTCATCGATGTATCAGGAATAATTGATTTCGTATACGGTATAAAATCTGTCCCCCTAAGTAACGTGGAGCGTGTATATATATATATGTATATATCTTGTCTAAGTTTGGCTTAAGGATAAGCGAGATGGTTCTCGTTATATGAATAGGTATGTGTACATCCAGGCTCTGCAAGTTACGGACTGTGTAATATTTGAATAGTTTATAAGCTCGCGCAGATACCTATACGTGAGAGGGTAAAATACAACAGAATGACGACAGTAGAAGAGTAGCTTGAGTATATGATATCGTACAGCATCCAGAATCACGACAACGATGACGAGAAGAGTTTACATGGTGTGAAATAAAAATGCAATCATAAAGCTGAAGCTGAGTTAGAAGCCAAAGGAACTAATCGTCTTTCAAATCGAATGATGCAGTACAGATTTATGACTTTTTTTTTGTCAAATTCATTCACTTTTTATAAAACATAATGGAATCAAGATTAAAAAAAAAAAATTCTCAGCCTTATTTTTATTAACTAAGAATCTTTGGGCTGCTAATTCTGACTGTTAGCTTCAGTTTCATAATGGGAATCTAGCGAACTGGGTGTGCAAGATGTGGATGTAACCGGATGTGAAATTTCTGAGCATCTTCATCTTGCGCAGTAGAAACATGAGCACGAAGAGTATCTCGGTTGGAAACATTGCTGTACAAACATTCTCGCCTGGATGTTAATCAGCTTCGTTGATTTTCAACCGGATGATATGAAAAAAAAAAAAAAAAAAAAAAAAAAACGACGAACGATAAGCCGGTAATAAATATCAAACGATCGCGTGTCTTGGCTTGTTAGTTTGCAACGAGATACGAATGAAAAAAAAAAGGGGGGAGATCAAAAATGAAAAAGTTCATATTAAAAGTAGATAGAGTGAGGGTTGATCATTGAAACGTTGACATCTCGTCCAAGGTGAATGAAAACCTGATTGCAATAAGCGTTAAATATTATTTGCTAAAAGTTATAAGCTTTTTACTCGCCAAAGTTATTCGCGATCGTTGTATACCATAGCTTCGCCCTGAAGTGTATCCGCAGAGAGGCGAGATATATTTTCTCAGCAACTACAACCGAACGATACAATATATGTAATCGTCCTCGTGATCGGTATGCTCGTGTATATTATAATCAGCAATCACCGCGAGCTATGGCGTACGTAACGTCCCACATACGTATCCATATTAACATGTGAATCTGCGCAATCAATGAAGCCAGGCCCAAAATTTCAGTCAGAAACTTGATGGAAGAGAAGACCATAGATAGTCAGTCAGTCAGTCATTCACATGTTGTACATGTATCTATAAAGGTACCTATGTAGGTACGTAGGTTTGCTCGAAGGTTGGCAAGAAAGTTGGCACCAGGGGGAGTAAGGTGTGTGTTTTAGGGAGGCGGGGGGGTATATGGGGTCCAAGGTTGAGACTTGTTACCCTTAACTTAGTTAGAAACACAAACAACTAGCCTAACAACCCCCATTGACAGCTCGGAGCTCCGAGGCTCGGCGGGTTTCCCGAGAAGAAGAAGAAGGAGGAGAAGGAGGTTCAATAAACCAGACCCCCCCCCCCCCCCCCCCCCTCCCCCCTCCCAGAAACCCCGACCGTCGATTTAATTAAATTTATCTTGCTTTTGAGTTCTCCAATTATCACAAACTCTATTATCAGTAAAGGGACCTTGTCGTATATTTCGAAGAAGAGAGGAGAACAAAAAAGAACATGTAATTTGTCGATAAAACGAAAAAAAAGTTGCAGATTTTTCCCGATTTTTTACCAAGTGTGATAAAACAGAAGTCCTGTGTCAACGAAGTACCTGTGATATTTAGAATCACTTGCGATTACTGTATTTTGGGTGAATTACTTTTTGGTTGACATTGGAAAGCAAACCTTCCAAAGATTAGTTGAGAAACGTTGGTTCCTGCAGAGAAGGAAGGAAATGGAACAGCGACGTGCCAATGAGAAGCGGGAAGATAAGACAATACACCGGAGATAGAGAAAAGTAATCAATCGAAAGTTTTCTCGGAAAAACTTTGGTCATGGGACAACGCGGGCCAGTATAGGTACTAGCGTGAGCGTAGGTATCGCGCAACTTTTGTTATCAGGGAAAGAAAAGTATCGAACTTGTAAGTACAATTCGAAACTTACATCCCCATCCGTACCTACATGATACATTGCTTCGGAAGGCCAGGTGGCCTTTATACTTTTCTCCAGATCTAGATTCAGGATCTATAGATCGCGATCCCCAATCTATCCCCTTGAACACAAGCGCATGAATCCTTCACGAATCAAAATCAAAATTGGACAAGATATGGGCGAACATATTTTCTGGAAACACTGTATCTTATATTGATAAAAAAACCATTGGATCGATCAACTCCAAGATCTGTTCAGTTCCAAGTTCTGAAATGCCGCATCGATTGAGACCAAAATCATGAAAATCGATGCATTGGTTCTTGGGATATCGTCGATCAAAAGTATAATCCATGGTGATGGGTAATGGTAAGAATGAGACTTCTATTTTTCAGGATGATTGAAATAACTTGCCACTTTGGAAAGCGGAAAGTTAATGACAAGCTCGGATGAACTAATTTGGGAGAAGATAAAAAAATTTGATATCAAATTCTGTGATGTTTTACGTGCTATTCTATGATGAAGGGATGCTGGGCGAATAGCGCAAGGGCCAATTTACCTTCTCTACATTGTCGGGCTGGAAATGAAGGGGAAAATCGTATCCTACGGGAGATTGAAAAGTAAAACGGGAGAATCTTCTCTTGGGGTTTCTGCTGCAGAACGAAGAGCCTGCTGGTGCATTTCCCAAGAGAATCTGGTACCCGAGTAGGTACTACCCCTTGAACTGCACTGCGACGGAACTGACAAGAGACACCATCTCCGTTGGTAGAAAGACGTAGGAGATGGAAAAAGCACCGTACACATTCTATACCTGAAGCTTACATACAAACCAATTCACCGAAAAGCTTTTCCGCAACGGGGATTTATGTCGACTGTAATCATCGCCCCGAACAAGAAATAAAACTTCAAATTCGTATGATTTTACCGCAAAAACATCATATTTCATGTCGAAATCGAGAGTATTTATCAATTCAGAAAAACATAAAAAACTGTACGACCTCCTGGTGCTGGAATCAAATTTTTCTCGCTAAGGACTTGATGATGATTTTAGGAAAGTGACGTAGATGGTGAGTTAAAATGATCGGGAACGATTTGCTTTTTTTGGAAATAATCTCAGTCGGAAAATATCATGAAACGATTTGAGGAAGTTAGTAAATCGTTCCCCTCTTTTGATCCATATATCGCATTATACATATGAGAGCAATCCCGTGTGTTTATCGGTAAAAGCTGGCATATGAGGGATATAGAAGGCTGGTAGTGGGTACTGAGCGTTTTATTTCTTTCCATTTTGCAGGGAGAGGTAAACTGCTGGTGGATATCGGATATATATTGTATCCAGCTATGTACAACGACATATTGCGCGTAAAAGTCGATCTTCCTGGATACGCCATTCCCGTTCCGGGTTCCCGATTCCCGATTCCCGATTCCCGTTGGTCCCTTTATACTATATATACCAAAGCCGAGAAGTATAGAGAAGAAGTAAAACTGGAAGTAAAGTACCAGGAAGGAAATAGACGCGAGATACGAGCTGGGCAATAAAACAAACCTTGAGCACACAAAGTGCTAGGCTAGGTTTCCTACGTACATACCTATACCAATTCCTAGACGCGACAGGGGACCGTATTCTAAACCCACCATGAACCTACGGGAATAACTACAATCGTATATTGCTATACCCACATAGGCATGCAGAAATGTATCAATGGCAACGTTCTCATCTTTTGAATACGTAAAATTTTCCAAAGAAAAGAGAAATCTGTTTTTTGACCTTTCTCTCCTTCATTTGGAAAGAAAAATGACATAGAAGACCCCTGGATGCTGTTCGTTCATTTTTGGCAATAATTTTGGAGAGAAGCAACCGACTTGGCAGACAGGGCTAACAAAGTTGTACGCGGGTGTCACCCCAACCGTGGGCCACTTTCACGCCGGAGGTTTCCTCCGTCTGTCTAGCCAGTCTGTTTACTCGGCATGGGGAGGGATGGGTATAGAAAGGAAGGTGGTGGAAAGGTGGAAAGGTTGAAAGGTGGAAAAGGACGAGAAGGACAAGGGTGCTGAGAGAGCGATGCGACAAAGACTTACGTACTGTGTGGGGGGAGTTTACCCTGCACAATGCGACAGACTGAAGAAGGCGTTCGTGACCTGGGACATTCTTCAAGTAGGTATAGGGGCGCGCGAGTATCTAGAAGAGCTTTGAAAGCACCAAAAGTTTTTGGCAAAAAAGGCACAAAAAAAAGGGGGAAAAAATGAAAAGAAAACAGTTTTTTACTTCAATTATCGCACAACGACGTGATGATTGTAAGTGTATTAGCCCGTTTTGCAGTCTCGAAGCATCCTCGTTACTTCTGGGACATGATGCAATATGAGAAAATAGTAGCTTGGGTTTTAATACCACATACGTGCTAAAGATTGCACGATGTAAAATGCAAAACTGGCACCTGTGACTTAAACCGTATTTGACTTTTAACGACTCCTGCATATATAAATGCAAAGAAACACGGTGTATGGGGCACACAGCACTACGCTTTTCACTAATGACTAACGGTTATCGAAGACCCAGGGTGATTATCGCGAGAGCTCATGAGATCGTGTCGCTTCAATACTTTATGGTCATTGAATACACGAAGATGTAATTCAGATTATAATTACATGGGGGTTTGTATAGTGATCAGGCTTTCGAATGATGATCTGAAAAAACTGATAATGAGTTCGAAAGATGAATGGTTACAAAAATACGGAATTACCTGATTTTCAAATTTGCCAAAACCATGCGAACTTGAAATTGCTTTCACAACAATAAGCCCATGTATCATTTTCAAAAATTCACATCATTAGCTGTCGGCTATTATCCAAATGGGATGATTTTTATGAAAGAGATTCCATTAAAATCCAGTAGTTGAAAAGATTTTCTATACCTATAATTGAAGCTTTACAATCTCGGAAGCTAGTAATTCGCAGTAAATATCGCGAGCCGCACGGAAGCAGGTCATCGAGTTCATCAGCGAGGTAGGTATTACACCCATCGTATCCTACTAGCCATGTTAAAATGAATCCTAGATATGACAAAGGCGGCGCCGCCTTGCCTGACTCGCCTTCAGTGAGCGGAAAACGTATATAATTAGTGAATTAGTAACCAAACAAGAGAGCTATGACTAGTTGCAGAGGAAATAACGTTCTAGAGATAGTCTCTACGCTGATGCAATTACCGGGTGTTACTAAGCCCTCTTCGTCGCCTATATGTATACATGCTCTACAGGAATATTCCGGTGCACTTGTCTTTGGTAGGTACGAAGCCCAACACGACATAGCAAAGCATAGCATAGCATGGCATGCCATGGCATAGGATAGCCTAGTTGTATACCCATCAGCATCCAGGCACAGTCATGTGTATGTGTGCCAAAGTATATATGACACGCATTTGTGTTATACACCCATGTACAGGTATAACGATTTGCCTGCTTTAGACCAGAGGCGTGAATCTCAAGCTTGAGGTAGCGAAACGTTGCTGATGTCGAAACACCTACCGATAACTACGTAGTGGTTACGTACTGCACGCATGTGCTAGGGGGCACAGGTGAGCACCAGATATGCGTCAGAAGGTCTTTTTGAATGGCTGTACTCTCTGTATGAGCACAGAACCCTTTCCAAAATTGATACTCGTAGTGAAGGGTAGTTTGCCGAAAAAAAATGAACCAACTCAAACTTGTGTGTCTCTCGAACCGTTAGAGATTATTTTGCCTAACTCATGAGGAATGCACACATTTTTCACTCCAACCGTAATAACTAAACCAAATTTTCAGGGCATGATCACCTGATCTGCTACTATGACACCATGGAGCAGTTTAGCCATATCTCTATCAGTTTGAAAGAGTGAAAGAGTTTTTTTTAAATCTATTTGTTTCTCTTCAGGAACTTCTTTCAAGACGAACGAGGAGCTTCTAGGTTCTTTGTAAGGCTGCTTACACGTGTAAGTGACTTTGTTTTATGGAGGTAAACCTGCATGGGGAGGACAGTATCCCGTATAAGTAGATTACACTCTCTGTCTCTTATACATATATCTTGTAAACGTCAGTTCACAGGATTCGTACCAACTCTTGCAAGGAATGGCATAGGTGTGTAATTATCCCGAGCTCTCTCACGATTACCGTACCTGACTTGTGAGAACGTTGCTGTTCAACTTGAAGTCAAGATTTTTTAAAGTTTCAATTGATAATTATCTCTAATTACTATAGGCGACTGCCGAGATGAGTCGTTTGTGTATACCGAGATTCAATATTTCTCGGAGAAATTTGGAGACAAATAAACTTTTCCTTCGTCAAGAGGGGGAGGGTTTACTCGAGAAACTTTTCTCATCCCCCAAGAGTATCATTCTGTCTTAATTATGCCTCTCTTCTTTTTTCGTTAACTTTTTTTTAACTTCCAAGAAAAAAATTGTTATAAAATATGACCGGTGCTCTGAAGATGAAGAGAGAGAAAGAAGGAGAAAAAAAAAAAAAAAACTTTCAATTATAGGGTATAAGTATAAAAAATTAAAACCCTACCTCGAGAATGTGCTCGGCCTGATTCTCACGATCAAGTTTTCTCCCGCTGGTGGTGATGAGGCCTGTAACAGAATTAATTAAAGAAGACTTGATTAATGAATATTTCTTTCCTACCTACCCACCTAGCTCCCAACTACCCACTACTGTTGATATTACAACCCATTCGAAAGTTACGAGGCTGTTTCATTCTCAACCCTGCAGTTTCGATGAAAATTCGCCGAAGGTTTAGAGAAAGAGAGCGAAAAATAGGATTTTGCTTTCGCAATTTATTTTTCAGTTTGATAATTTCCAAAGCTGTTTTTACTCCAGTCTCGTTAGAGTATGGACCAATTAAAACCTAAAGCTCGAAAACTTCCATTGAAGAAACGAGAATTTTTTGTTTTTTTGGTTTTTGTTAAACGAGTATAGTTCTTTTTGCAATCGACTGATCCAGTTTCGAACTTGGTTCGAATTCAAGTATAACATGCCGCTGTAGGAAAGTTGGAAAGCAAACGGTAAGGCGAAGGGTTCTTTGCCCCTTGCATTCCTACAGAATTGTGGTTTCAGGGCTGTGCAAGGCTCTTTGAGAAAAAGTGCAAAGTGCACGATTGTCACGATGGGGGAAGTGGAAGAAAGGTGTCGTAGTAGTACGCACTAGAGACGAGAGAAATAGAAAAAAATAAAAATAAAAATAAAAATAAAAACTTCCTACTCTCTGTCACCCGAGGGTGTAACTCTATTCGTTGAACTCTCGGTCACGCCCCAGTGTTCTTTGCCACGTTTGAACCTCTCCTCGTTTCGACTCTTCGCGCGAAGGGAAAGAAAATGAAAAAAAAAAAGGGAAAGGAAAAAATTCTGTATTCCTATCTATATGTATACGTGAACTGTTTTTGTATATTCTCATTTTTTTTTTCTTTTCTGATTTAGCTACGATCAACGACCGAGATTCGTTCGATCTATGTTATTCACAGTTGTCTTTACAACCGCACATCTCATTACTTTATATAACAAATACCTATAGGTACATAATGTATGCAATGTGTGAGGTAGGTACGGATAGAGAAGCTAGGAACAGTAAACTTTGAGCCCTAAATTCCTTCTTTGTCATAACAAAATGCAGTTTACCATGTACTCGAATTCCTGAATAACATGCGGTCATAAAAGCCGATCTCCTTCACCCTGTAGGTATAGGTACGCATTCCTCAAATCCCGGGACCAACCCGCAACAGACTATGTATGCTCTCCATGATCCAGTCTATATTGCAAAATCTTAATACGCGATTTTCCTTCTCCATTTTTTTTGTTTTTTTTTTGTTTTGCTTTTCCCTTTTTGTTTTATTTTCTTAAAAATATTTGCGGGTTCCTTTTACGTCGTAGAAAACGATGATATACTCTGAGATATTTTAGGCAAAATTCTACCGCACAATTTTCCCGGATGAAGTTCGCAGCTATTGAGATCGTTACCTGTTTTATCTACGGGTGCGATAAGTTTTCACCCTCTGAAAATAACGCTAGGCGTAACACACTTCCGCACCACGCACGTGTTCCGGGTGCTTTAAATTTTCAAAATACCTAGCCAGGTGTAGGGTAGGTATAGCTTTATATATGGTAAGGCGTTGGTGAAAATTTCTGAAATTGTTTAGAGCAGCTGGGGCTCGTGCTGCATCGTTTAGGTTCACTTCCAGGTTTAGGTTTAGGTTTAGGTTTAGCTTTAGCTTTAGCTTTAGGTTTAGGTACGTATAGGGTTTTCGCGGAACTGGAAAACCAGGCTTTCCACGTATAGCCGTAGGTAGGTATAGCTATCGTCCCGTGGATATATGGAGGGCAAACTTTACTTACGTACAACGCAAAGGCTTCGCACGTTAAGCTGATTAGTTTGTCGGTTATTTAATATAAAACAACCTCTATGTAGACCGCTGCAGGTAATTTCTCGGATGTGGGAAACCGCATAAATGCGGTAAACAGCTAACAAACTGCTGCTTCTTCTTCTTCTTCTTCTTCTTCTTCTTCAAAGTCGAAGGGTTCTTATTTTGCATGAGAAAATCACGCCAAAAGAAGAAGTAAAATAAAAGAATAAATCAATGATTATTAGGTGCGAATGATCGATGGCTTCGATGGTGATAATAATAATAGAGGAATATAAAAATTGGCGAAAACGATTTGACATCAATAAACCATAAGTTATTTGCAAACTTTATTCTCAGCATCTGATGTTAAAGGATGAGAAAATGTTATATCAAACTTTTTCATCTTGCGTTTTATTTTTTTTTTCCGACGCGGACTTCGAGAAGATAAGGTCTAGCAGCAGGAGCTACAGCTGGTGAACCGTGAACCGTGAACCATCCGATAAATCGCCTATACGCCGATAGAGGTTATTTATGAATCCTGGCCTGAATTCGAATCCAAACCTCGGTAGTGTTTTCCCGGGCAAACTATATTCCATTAAAAATCTATTGGATAGGGTATACATTTTTCTAGCCAATCCTGCCGAGCTATACGTGTTCGAAATGCCAATTAGTTATGTAGCAGAAATTCAATGTATATTTCTACACACAAAGATTTTACTACTGACATGAGTGAAAATTATTTATCTTTCAAAAAAAAAAATCAACCGCTTTAACTAAAATTTTATCGATATATTAAATCACCCCAAAACTTGGCCTTTGGATGAATCTCATTGGATCTCTTTCGTCCGATGGTAATAATGAGATTTTGGTATAACTTTGTTCGCCGAACTCGGCTGAACCAACGGCCCCATCCCTAACCTCAAACCCCAACCCCAAACCCCTAAAACGCGAACAAGAATTAAAGCCAAAACTTGGCAAGTTTTGATTATTGCAAATTGGCTATAACTACGAGAACGACGACGTCGACGACAACTTCTTGAGAAAGTTTCAAATCTTAGGTATATATACGGGATTATCAAGGATAGCTATATAATACTTATAACGATATATGTATAGTATCGTTTACTTGCGGTTCCATATAATTCCTCATTGCTTATTTATCCTAGCCGAGATTAACCCACCCAATGCTTTCAACTCGATGCTTTATCAATTTTCGAAAATGTGATAAACGACCCGAAAAAGCACTGAAATTTAATCACAGGCTTGCCATCGAATTTCTGTTTTAAAGGAAACAAATCAAATAACGACCAAAAAAGTAGGCGTTATAGGTGAAAACCGTTATTGGAAAATCAAAGCGAGTGCACCTAAAACTGATTACGATATCGCACAGTTCGGACATGGTATGCCTGTATTCGGTACTTGGTTAAATACTGATCCGATTTATACGGACGCAGATCGAGCTGTTTGTGCTTTTTGATTCGAGATCGTATTTTTTTATTTTTTTTATTTTTTTGTAGAAAACTCAAAATAAATTGAAAATATAGCCGTTCATTGATGGGATGCAATGAAACAGGTTAATCGAGTCGTTTGGTATCGGCGCTCAACGGATTGATACCTCAATATCGCGCAAAGGAAGAAGGATATGCCTGGCGAAGGCGAGATCCTCGAAGGATTTTATACGGTTCTTCGTCTTTAACGGGGAATAGCGTGCGGCCGATAAAACGTAATAAAAGGTGGATGATCAAGCTGTAATAACGGAGAATTCATTGCCGCCAAGTCGTAATTACGAAGAATGGAGGATGGAGGTTGGCGGTTGGCGCTAATCTTGCGAAAGAGGCGAATCCTTGAGTGATCGAGGTGACGTATATATATATATATATATATGACGTAGTATATATACATATATATACTTAAGTATAATATATATTCGTACAAGGAATATAAGGATGACTGGTGAAAGAAAAGTGTATTTCTTCTCCTTCTCCTTTTTTTTTTCTTTTTTTTTTTCTCTCGCCCATAGATCGGGGACACGAAATCGAGGAATAAATTTTGGCTGACAGAAAAGTGTTTATCCCTAACGCGGTAGTAAATAAGGGATCGTCCTGCGGGATGCCGTAGAATACGGGCTCTCTCTGGCAGCCCTATATATACGTATAGGGAAATACGGAGTCTGCTGAGCCTTCGGGTTGGTATTCTCTTGGGAGATGCCGATTCGATCATCCTCGTCCTTTTGGACCATGCGAACGCAAACGAATCTTGGTTGGTTGGTAGGCAGGTTAGAGCCTCTACCTTTTCACAGTCGAAATCTCGATCTTGCTATTTTCCAAGGACATTTCCGAGGGGCGGGATTGTAGTTCCGAATTCCAGAAGTTCCAAACGGTCAAAATTCTGAATTTATTTGAGAGAAAATTTCGAGTTTCTAATTTCTAAACGACGTTTGCTAATTTCAACGGTTTTTACCCAACGAAATTGGATTTTACGGTGATGAAAAGTACCGAGAATAAAAAAAATCCGCCTTGTTTCTACACACGCGTGGTTCTAATTTCCGAAATTTCAGCCACGCGTCAGTGTAGCTCGGAAGTATACTGATAAATGCATACCTACATGCCCTGTAATAATAAATTTATACGTATATCACGTTCTAGTAGAGGCTCATAAAACGTATCTCTAAGTATCCATCATCCATACACAGCGAAGCTAGACGATCCATCATCCGTGCAACCGGTCAGCTTATGACAAGAAATTATTCCCAGATTCTTATAATCTTGAATTTTCTTCTCTCATTTTTTTTTCCTCAGGCTTTTTTCAGCCGCGTAACACGTGTCTGATCAATACCTACACATATGTCGAAGAGGGCTCCGGATGGGAAGTTGGGACTCGAAATTACGATTCTAGATCCAAATACGTCAACATTTTATCACGTTTCTTCTGGTTTTTGATATTCCTGAGGAAAACAGCGATGACATTTCGAAATAGAATGCGACCGGAAAAAATTACGAAGCTATTTCGAAACCTCGAGAAGTCAGGGTAATGTCGTCAGGGTCGGTCAGGTTTTTGACTATTGCCCATAACTTTCGTTCAAAATTCCTTCGAAAAAATCTAAAGAAGAGGAACACTTCTAATGCATCGTGAATTAATTGGGTGAAAAGTGAAAAAGTTATTGGCTTTGAATATAAAAAAAAAAAGTCTGGGTAGACCAATCGCTGAAAATCATTGAAATATGTGCTGAAATAATTGAAAATGACCGGAAAATTGAATTGAATAAAATAGAAAGCCGATTTTGTTGCATGACAAAATTTGATCAACATATAGTCATGTTTTGAAAGAAAAATAGTCACTTTGAAATAAATCTATAACCGATGTAGGAATAATATCTTGAAAGTACGATTTTGACACGTGATGAGGAGTGTCTACACCTTGACAGATATATATCCACGTGTAGCCACATGTGTTTTACCTACATACATACGACATCTCTATGTACATACGTACACATAAGAATAGAAGGAGAACCTTTGGGAAACGACGTACTTTGCAATATGTGCCATAAAGGGACGGCAGACGGGGTCTTATATATTATCTCCGGTATACCCCCTTCTGCGCATATACTTACACAGGTATGTGCCATATATATCCACACTTTACCTACATAACCTCCCATGTGCAAATGCCTGACGATCTTACAGGGTGCTCAGTTAACTCCGAACTATACAAACTCGAATGAAGGTTGTTTTAGGTATAGGGCATTACTGTATCATCAAATGGTCGATAAAAATCAAGAAGATATACATTTTCATATACGTCGAGCTATGTATATACGCGTGTATATATTTATTATCGGGTATTATAGGAACATAAGAGTCCAACGTAGTATTTTTTGCCATGAAACTTGATGCGAGTACTTTTTTCTTTCAATATTTTTATACGCGACATTATATACATATGTGGGTGGATATAGCCGCGGGAAAGATTTGGACCAATCTGCAATAGCTGTATGCGATAATCCAGCTATTTGTTACCAAGTTTCCGAGAGCAAGAGAGAGAGAAAGAGACAGAGAAGGATGACTTATGGTCCAGTGGAAGTTGGACTGACCGCCTGACTTGTGAATTTACTCTTGCACTTTGAAACTGGTGTATAACGTTCGGCCGGATTATCGGAAAGATAAATTATACCGAGTACCGTTGCGGTTGGCTGAGGTATTTCTGTATTCAATTATTGTCAACCTAGAGTTCGTTAGAGCCGATTCAAGGCACGAGAAAAAAAAACAGAAAAGAGACAAAAGAGAAAAAAAATAAAAAATATCAGAAGTCTCCACACGTTTGTAGGAATAATTTTATTCAGTTTCTTCCGGAAGTTTAAACATTCGATCAATTTCTTATCTCCAACGGGAAAAGAACACCCTGTGTGTCGGGGAACGGTGCTGTGAAAACCGATCGCGCGCATGCGCGTGTATCCTGGAAATATGTGCATATTTAAGAAGCGTGCAAAGCTGGGGGGTTTCTGACGCTCACGCCACGGCAATAAGGGAACTTAATGATTGGAAATTTCCGTAAATTATTAGCCAGATCTCGTTCGAGCTGAATATTTACGATCGGTTGTACGTATAGTATGTGATGGAGATCGATAAAATACCGAAATTTAAGGGCTTCTCGACGTGCATCATCTCGATGCTGTGCGAACACTCGTTAAGGATTGGCGCGTACTAATTATTTCCTCAAAAGAAAAAAAAAAAAATTAAAAAAAAAAAAAAAAAACTTATAGCCGTGGTCGAATTTCGAAAATCTTCCGAGATGATGCGATACTCCGATTTTTGCTCGGTCGATATATAAAGATTCGTATTGCATGTAATGAGAAACAATTAAAGAATACAGCAACATTCCATGTTGTCTTATCTTTTCCGCAATTCCAAGTGTTACGAAGGTCCTATAGCATGAGTGGGGATTTATTCCATCGTACCGTTTTCCAATTAGAAGAAAAACTGTAATCGTGATTTATCGACTGAGCAAGAACTGGTTTCGAACGCGGAACAAATTCCACTATCTCACTACTCAGACATTGTCAGAATTGCAAAAAACTCGAGGTACTCTACGATCGTTCACTAGATTCGGGAAATTTTTCATGATATTTTGCTATTCTTTGGATCTGGAATATACAATTTTGTTGCAAACTTTAGCCCCATGCATTTCGCTAGATTTTGGATGCGATAAGATTGGGGTCGACGGTTAAAAGAATTGGGTAAATTTTCGTCGTCGTTGTTTACGATTTTTTATCGGTACTTCAAGCCCTGATTAAGGTGATATAGAAGTCTGTTCGAAATTCCGCATGGTTACCAATTACTGTCACCTCAAAAACGCGAATCGTATTTTCTCGACGACTACCGAACCGATCCGAATAAATCGTTGACGAATGCCTTCAGATTTTTAGCAAAAAGTGGCTGAGTATCTCACTTCATGAAAAAAAATTGACAGGATTCCAGTGAGCCTCATATTTTCTAAGTTAGCTAGGTTAAGTTGGAAGTGATATCTGCTATATCACCTCAAGGCGAGTATAGACGATACGTCAATTAGTCGAGATACGATTTAATTGCGGAATTAGCTAGACTTATAGTTTCATTGACGTCGAGGGGCGCGATAACCCGGCGACATTTATTACTGATACAATTCATTCGCGCTATTTGAACAACTATTTCCGTTGATCCGTCGATCGTCGTCCCACGTATTAAATACATGTACACATATACGTATATATACAGGGTGAATTCGTGCCGTCCGAACAGATCGAACCGCGTTGAGGCGGCCACGAGTCCAGAAACGGCAATTGTTTTCAAGAAACAGCCAATCAAGGATCAGAAAACTGTTGAAACAATTGCCGAATTTGACGCGCGGCCGCCTCAACGCGGTTCGATCTGTTCGGACGGCACGAATTCTCCCTGTATATATATATATATATATTGGCATATATATTATATATATTATCGGCATTTACGAGCGATCGGGTAAATACGCGAACCAGGGAGGAAACGTGGAGGAGACTCCTCGCTGCTTGTTGACAGACATCGATATAAACTTCACTCTTCTTTTACGCTGGATGCTCATTTTCAACGCCTTCGCGAATCACCGATAATTGTATCTCGATTTCCCACCCCGCATATATCCGGAACATTTTCACTTTCGGAATTTATCTTTCTCTTTCTTTTTTTTTTCCTTTTGTTTTTCCGCACGGCTTTAAGTATAACGAAACTGTTCACCGAAACTCGGAGATAAAACTTTGACGACTGATGCGCGAATGGATTCTAATTTAAACTTGAAATTTCTGCCTATATCCATAAGTTATTAACGCTGGAATAATGAAAATGACAAAAGTTTATTCGGAGGAATAAACTGCGGTATACGATAGATACATATCGTTTATAGGCGGCTGTTAACAAATGATCGAGTGAAATTTTTGGAGTTTTTCAGACTTGAATGAAAATGTGTTTTTTCTAATTTTTCTTCCGTTCCTGAGGGAAATCAGAAATTCCGTTTATCAGATCTGAAATTTTGTGGCAGAAATATTAGTATACTCGAACGATGATTATCCGAGTGAAAACAGAACCACGAGGTATGATACCTGAATCGAGAGTAAACAACGATAAACCCTAAAACAACACGAAAGGAGAGAATTATACGAAAATATACCGAATGGATAATTAGCAAGGGGAATAAAATTCCCAGATATTTGTGCTATGTGTAACCAGGAAAAACATCCTTCTCGCGTTTATTCATATCGTATGAGAACAATTTTTATTCGTTTCAATTATTCGGACCCCAAACTATTTCTTTCTCGCTCTAACTGAATATGCAAATAATTACCCCAGACTTTTTCCATGGAAAAAATTCTCTACATATATATCAACTGAACATAAACTTTCCTGCAGTATTTTTCAAAATTTTGAGATGAAATTTCAATCTCTGTGTTTGAATATTATACGCACAGAGCTTTTTGATTATACCTGTCGATATTATACATTCTCATATATTAATAGCCCTTCCCGTCAAAACAATTTCCAATCTCCTGAATCATCGCTCAAGCTTGAAAGCTCCGGGGCTCGCAAGCTCGTGTATAAATTGGGGGATTTATTCGAGCTTTTACAAATTCCCGCAAGCCCACGCGCGGGGGGTTTTCTTAATTTTCTTAATTAACGCTCGCGTGATTTTGATTTGTAGACTTACCGGTTGTTGAATTGATGAGGAAATAACCCTCCGGGTTACCACTGGTTATGGAATAGGTCAGCTTCTGGGGCGAGGCGTCTCGATCGAAAGCTCTAACCTGGACCACGCTTACTCCAGCTGGAGAATTCTCAGGGACAGCTGGATAATATACCGGCAATTCCGTCAGCGGTGTGTTGTCGTTCTCGTCTAGAACCGCTATGTAAACCTGCGCGAACATCGGCTCGATAAGTTCCTTGAATAAAATCAAGACGTCTCTATTTTATCCCCTGCATTTATTTCTTTAAGGGGGAATTTTTACAGTCATTTTTGTTTTTTTAATAATGAGGGGTATAAGTTTAAACCAGTACAATTATCAAATGAGCGCCTAATTGGAATGTGAAATGAATCAAAATTTCTTCATCAGCCTTGAATTTGAATGTGATATTTGTTTTAAAAGGGGTAAAATATTGAAAGGAATTTGGATTTGACGTTGAAATATAAAACTGTCACATTTCACTGTGATCACGAGATTCTTCGCGATAAAATTGTAAGGTGGTATTAATTTACTGCCCGATAGATAATTGGGGAGAGAGGCTGTTAGAGCGTAGGCATATAACTATGTATTATAATTTGATCTCGTTCCTGCGCATACGAACGATATATAGGATTACCGCATGAGATAAAGCCCAACTATCTGAGGTTGATAAATTTCATCAGAGGCTTTTTACAACTGGCTATAAATCAGAGAGTTCAATATCCTCAATGGGCGATAAGACTGGCGCAGTAATAGCTGAATGAAAATATCTCCGAACATGATCGGCTATCCAACGTTTATACGTAGAAAAGACTCGAGCGAATTGGGGTACAAAAAATACAACAACCAAAAAATGATATTTTGAAAAAAAAAATCACGTTTTCCGTAGATTTTCACTATAAATTACTTCAGACATCGAAGTTTGAGTTAGTTTTTTTTTCTTATTCTTCTCTGAATTCTTCTCATTTTCACCGAAATTTTTTGAGTTTCCATTTCGCTCGAGTCTTGCCTTGTTTGTGTCAAACTGTAAAAATAATTCAACAGATTTCTTACCTCAACCTTTGAGCTGAGAGGTGCAACTCCGTGGTCCTGGGCATATACAGTCAACCAGTAGCCGGCTTTGGTCTCAACGTCCAGAACAGCCTTGGTCTTGATACTCCCTGGAACATAAACAATAGTCATGAGAATCGAGAAATGGGATCTTAAATTTAACGATCGACATTTCCCACCGAACTAAGGCGTCTTCTATTCTCAAACAGATATTCCAAGACTTGAATACTGAACGCTGGGGGTCGTTTAGCGTATGAATATTGAATCTTGGTCGCATTACCATATCCCTAATATGCCCGGTAAGACCGAGTCACGCTCCATTTGGGATAACGTATCACGTATGTCGATTACGAAATTCCAGAAGCTGGATTCGTGTTTCCGGATGAAAAATAATTTCTTATTCTAATTTTACTGCAATTCTTTACTCATAATTTCTTTCGCAACGAATTGGTTCTCTTGGATGAGAAAAAAACTAATTTTGGTATTCAATAAAAAGTACGATTGCTCTGAATTAAAATGCGCAAGAATACCCAGAATACAGTATAAAGCTGTAGGATGAGCGACGTGAATTTTCACTCAACAATTTTCAGTCAAGCAGGGCAGAAAAGCGAAGCTTAACTATGTGATTAAATAAATCTGTCGTATTAAATATCAAATGAACTCTGGTTCGCTGACAATGCGGAGACGACTTTTGCCAACAAAGGAAAAAGGCGTTTCCACTTAGAATTACAATCACCGATTAAATTTTAACGTCGAATCTTGGCGAACGAGCTAAATTCGACGGTACCTAAATCTATGTATATAGTATACCTATATATATATATATATATATATATATATATATATACAGAGTAACGAGAGATAAAATATCTTCGAACTACGACAAAAGGCCCAAACCCGATTGAATCTGTTAAACAAATTGACGACTTGAACAGCGAGGACCGTGAAAATTTCAGTTTGACAATTCACAATTAATCAACGAAAAAGCTCTCTTCTCCTGACAAATTTGAAAAGCGAAGAGCTTTTTTATATTACCGGGTAAACGATTGTCAAGAAATTCTTCGATTATACCCTCGATCTTCGATTTCTTCAGAATTGTCGATGTTCTTCGGCTCTTTTATCAGCACAAACGATATAAAATTTCCATCCTCAATTCTCCAACGGTTGCAGAGCATATACATATTCGAATTTCACACTGTTCGTTATGTCTATATAGAGAGATCCAGCACGTACATACGTTGATACAAGAGGGTAAAGCTGCCGTCTCCAACCAGCTGCACATAGTGCTGTAGTTAAGTTATATGATTCGAATTTATAGTGATTTGTTCGGTATAAGTTTATGAGTATGACAATATATCCTGTGATGTCATAAACCTTGGAGTAAAATAGGAGAGAAGATCTGCTGACAGGGATATGGCACGTTTTAAGTGTTGTTAAGATATGTCATACAGCCACGTAACAACGTTGCAACCATCCAGATGCGACGTTCTACACTATCTACAACTATACTGGCAGTTCTAGCTTCACACAGATGAAATCCATATACGAGCACAGAAATATCGTGAAAAATTTATTTTTCCATCACATCACTTCGTGTTTTTATTATGGCGAAAGTTCCTCACTCTTTCAATTTTTTTTAAATTGCGATTTCATGCAATTCGATCGGGAACTCCTGTAACGAGAATTTTATTGGAAGCAGAACAAATTCTGTCAAACTGAAAGAAAAAGACAAATTGGAAAATTGGAATTCGTGTCGTCAAATTTCTTACGCCTCTGATTAATCTATGGGGTTCTCTCATTTTTACTGCAAATTTCAAAAAATCAATTATACTCTCTTTTCCCATAAACTTTGAACTTTGATCCAGAGAAGAAAATTTGTGGATATTTCGAAGTGGATTTTATGTACAATATCGAAGAAAGTATGATCCACAGTTATCTCAATAACGATTTATCGCTCGATTTCCGGGGGCAAAACGGCACGCTGCGGTACTTCGGAAGGCAGTAACTCGTAATTGGGTCGTTAGAATAACACATTGATGGAATCATCGGACTGGGCTACTCGATTTTTTCTGCAACTTTAGATGCGAAAGAAGTCAAACACAGAAGAAGAAGAAGAAGAAGACGATGAAGAAGACGGAAAAAAAAGAGAAATAAGAAGTCAATGAAATTTTTTTATGCCTCTCCAGCGAGTCTTACTGTAATTTTTTTTTATGGACGCCAATTACACGAGCACTTTCATCCCTGTATAATTATGAAAAAAAAAAACATCCAAGGATTTATCCGGATCCGTAATTACCAGATGATGAATACGAAATTGCGAGAACTGAACTCGTATCGACGATAGAAATAAAAAAAAAATAAAAAAAAAAAAACAAAAAAACGGGGCGAACGAAAGTCTCGAAAGTATCCAGCTCACGTTGACGACCGTCCAAGAGTCCCTCGGGTGCTTGTAGAGTAGAATTTGTAGCACAAAATTTGTCAGGGTTGTTTGAGATAAAGTCGCTTGCTGTGTTGATTTTTTTGCTAAATGGCTGATCCGCCGCGCCGAGGCGAATGGATCGGATAATTAATCGGTCAGGTTTCCAAGAAATTGTATACAGGTGAATAATTTGAAAAAATAGAAAAAGGGAGTGAAAATTTATGCCAAATTTCGTACCAACTTATCGAATTTCCAACGACGATGCATAATGCAAAGATTATTTGGGGGACAGATGTCAGCGGAAAAATTTTCTTTCTCCATTTGCTAATCGCGGGGAAAAAATCCGGACTGCAGATAAATCAAAGCCAACTTTCGGTACGACGAAAACTTTTGCCAAGTTTTCAAATCCTCGGAATAATAGGAACGATAAAGTTCTTGCGAAATTTCGTCGGTTTTTTGGTTTTTTTCTCTTTTGTTTTTGTTTCGGGGTAGATTTGCCGGATTTGAATGATGCAGAGTCGACCGTCTCTTGACGAGCACTATAAGCTACCAAAAAGATCTTGAACCGCGCCAAGAAAGTTGAGATGTGATGGAAGACGAGTAGGTTTTCAACTCGAATCCGGCATTCTCCCGCAAGTCATCGAGACTAGTTTTAATATTGAAAATTTTTTGCCTGAAATCGGTCGCTTTTCCTCTCTCTTTTATATTGACAAAGCCATCAAGAACGTATTACAGGTCGATTCGGGATATATCCGTAGGTATGTATAGTCGATGGGTGCAGGCAGTGGCAGCAGCAGCAGCAGCAGCAGCAGCCACTCGGGATTCACCAAATAACGTCCCAGCAAAAAAAAAAACAAAAAAAAAAAGAGAGAAAAGAGAAGAAAAAGAAGGGGAGAAAAAAAATAAAAAATTGGCCCTCGAGAGATTTTCGATCAATCGCAGTTCTGCAACGCGATAAAAAACGATCCCCTTTTTGACTTGATATGCATATACATATTCAGATATCGAATCAATCTCCTTTCCCCGCTTTGATGCTGGAGAAAATTTTTTGATGGCCAACTTCTAGTCAATAGATAGATGAGAAAAAAAAGTGATATAAAAAAAAAAAATGAAATTGCAGGGGCTGAACGAAAATCCATATAGCAGCATGATGACGACTTTCACAGTATGTCGAACGAAGAAGGGTGTAAGTGACGAAATGCAAGGGTTCCGTATTGAAGGGCTTTTTTGTGAGACTCCGGAGAATTTCAAAGTAAAAAAAAAGTACTTTTGAAAAGATTTTGGGAGTCGTAATTTGCAAAAATTTTTCACCAATCGATTTGTATGAAGTCGAGAAAATTTTTCTCGACAAACTATTATACTGATGAGAGTTTTGGATCATCTTTGGAGTTTAATGTACCGGATATCGTGAAGTACGAGCCAGTTTGTTCTGAATACGAGGTATATGGTATAAGTACGTGGGTATAGAAAATGGAAGCGAAGAGAAGAAGAAGAAGAGAGAAAAAAATAAAATAAACCATATACTTAAAGAGGAAGAGAAAAACTTGGAGAATAGATCTTGGGCGCACATGGAAATCTTCATCCCCCCGTATTTCAGAGAATGAGATGTAAATTGCCTCCCAAATTACCACATTGAATAAACTTCCCCTCGTCATCCACCCCCTCCAACCCCCCAACCCCCCCACCCTAAGGCACCTTACACCCCTCCGCAAATTCCCGCCGCTCCATTCCACCCTGACGTGTATTGCGCCACCCTCAACCCACCCCCAACCCCCATGGCTGTATATATATTTTATGGTAGACCCCCGGTAGTTGGTATGTGCATACATATACCTACCTGGTGCCTGCTGCCTACTTTAGGAGCCACGAGGTGGTAAAAAACCGGTACAAATTTGATTTTAATGATCTTTTCCTACGTTTTCAACACCCAACAAACACCCAATTTATTCAGCTTATATTATTGTACGGTGATAAAAGAAAAAGTCTTTTTTTTTTTGCTGAAATAAGGTACAATAATGATGTATAAAAATAAGTAACGAAGAAGAGGAGGTAAAAAATGGCGTTCGACCCCGAAAACTCACGAAGCTTCGACCTTAGCGAAGCTCCCAAGTTGCCGGGCTATCTAACTCAGCCAAATCTCTAAAGAGCAATTCCAATCGAGCCCCCGACAGAAGCGTGCGTAACTCCGATAAAAAGGGAGGATTGGGGTTTGGGAAGAAGGAGAAGAAGAAGGGTAGGTATTTATACCAGAAGGGTGCATTTAGGGTTGAGCTGATTGGCAAGTGACGGGCCTAGACGTCTGACGAGTCTCAATTACCAAATCCTTTTAAAGTGAAAAAAGGAAGGGTAGGTCGCTCGCGGTATAAGGTATACATAGGTATAGGCGACTGATTGTGATTCGATCGATTTGTGCAAGTGTACAACGTACCGAACCCTTCCTTATCCTCCCTTCTCAACTGTTCTTTACACCCTATGGGGCGGAGAGAAACGTTCGAGTGAAAAACATGATTACAAATCGAGAGAAGTAAGGGTGCCGAAGGGATGAGATTCCCTTCCAACCCTGTCAATCTTCGTATTTCGATAATTTCTAACTATACATGTTGACGAAGCTGGTCGTGGTCTGTAATTCAAAAATTGAACGGGGGCCAGAATTTTCGCGTTCATTTTATTTCTCCCCAACTGCAAAGATCAGGGGGATGATGAAAGGGACCGGAATTATAATTCGAATCGCGGTCTCTTCACCGCTTTGATAAAATAGCAACAATCTGCAGTTCTTATTCTTTTCGTTTTTCTCCTTTTTTTCTTCTTTTGCACTCACTTTCCATTCAACGCCGTCAGCTAACAATAAGGAACAACCGAGTCGTTGAACGCATTGACAAATTGAAGCTTGCTCCTAAGTACCCGAGGTGCAAGCTGAATATTTCACGACACGTTGGCCCAGGCGGTGCTAACGTCTGTTAAATATTTAAGGGCGTCGGGGCGCGCGTTTGCTCCAACCTTTCAACGTTCTAATTAAAAGAGGAACACGATTTTTTATACAGTTGTCGATATCTCGTTTTGTCATGACGCAAAACAACCCATGAAAATCAGGGTTGGGATTAAAGTTGCGAATTCCAAAAGTTCCGAACGGAAAAAATTCCGAATTTATTTGAGACACGATTCTGAGTTTGTAGAAACGTCAGAGTTTAGAAGTTGGAGATTCCGAAAGGTCGAAATGCAGGGAGTTCAAAGATCTCAAAGTTAAAAACTCAGAAGGTCCAGAAATCCGCAAATTTAAGGGAAGCTCGTGAAAAAACTGTCGAATAAACGATGTTGCGTTTCGTGAATTACGAGATTCCGAATTTTGGTCTTCCGGATCTTTAGCTTTCGGAATTTTGAACCTTTGGTGTTTTTCCATTCGGAGTTTTTCAAATTGGCTACGTAGACTTTCGGGGAAATAATCTTTCAAAAAACTCTGAGTCGGTAGTAGAAAAATTCGGAATTCCCACCTTTTGCAGCTTTTGAAATTTGGAATTTCAATCCCACCCACCATGCAGATCATCAGGTTACTCGATTCCCAGCCAAGATGAAAAGTAATTTTGATTTTGTCGTTCCGTTTGCTAATCTGTTTCCGAAAAGCTTCTTTTCTTCACCGGCGAAAGGAATTTTCCCCGCACGAAGTAATCGGAGTAAATGTAGAGAATGGAATCGCTTCTTTTCCTCTAAACGTTTTCCTTTCTTTTTTTTCCTCTCGGAGGATGCATGCCGACACATATCCTCACGGCAATGAGTTTTGAAAAGTTTTTCAGGGTTTTTGGGTTCAGTCGAGCTCTCGCACCTTTTCCAACGAATACGAACACGGGATAGCCGTCCTCTCGTAGTACCAAGTGGCAACTAGAGTCTACGGTAGAGCGGCGAACGGCGAACGGCTATTCCCATCAAAATCACGACCCGTGAAACTAACAACCAACAAAAGCTCGGCGCTTCGCTGAGTTCCTTCAAGGGTAAGCCGGCTATAGTTCCACGTGTGTGTACACACAGGATAACCATATCTGCCGATATTCTCACAGAAAACGGAAGATAACGCGAAATCGAAGTGCGTCCAGATAATATTTACCGTTTTTGATAACGCGGATTAAGAGGACAGAAAACCGCCATCAATGATCCCATCGCGAGAAGATAAGAAACGGGGGGTGAGATCGAATTCCGAATTTCAGAAGCTGCGAAGGGTCAAAATTCCGAATTTTTATAGTACGGACTGAGAGTTTTTTGGAAGATTAATTCCCCGAAAGTCTACGTAGCCAATTTGAAAAACTCCAAATGGAAAAGCACCGAAGGTTTAAAATTCCGAAAGCTAAAGATCCGAAAAGCCAAAACTCCGAATCTCGGAATTCGCGAGATGCAACGTCGTTTATTTCACAGCTTTGTCAGGAGCTTCCCTCAAATTTGCGGATTTTTTGAATTTCTGAATTTTGAACTTGCGGATCGTTGAGCTCCCAGCATTTCGATCTTTCGGAATTTCCAACTTCTAAACTCCAAAGTTTCTAGAATAAATTCGGAATACATTTGGAATAAATTCGGAATAAATTTTGAATCCTTCTGAAATAAATTCGGAATTTCGACCATTCGGAACTTTTAGAATTTGGAACTTCAATCCAGGCCCAGAAACAGGGATGATGTCAAACCTGAAAATACCCTGCGGTGTCAACAGATTCTGACTGAAGAGAAAGTCGTGAGCGTTTCCGCATGTATCGTAGCTCAAAGTTAGCAGCTATATATGAAAGAGCGGAGGGAGAGTTGAAGGTCTATTCGAAGAAAGGCGGCCATGAGAATAACCGAGCAAGACGTAGCAGCGATGGACCGGTGGACCGTGGCAGAGAGCATAAGGCTGAAACATGAAGGAACACGGAGGAACATAGTCCGGACAAACTCCTGATAGAGGATGAAGAAGGTGAAGGGGATTCCGGAAGGCAGAGACCGCAAGGAGTTATGTCGGCAGTAAGGGCTCCAGATCCGCCTTGGTCATGTACCTTCATCTTTCTCCTCATTCTTCGCCGATCCTTGCCATTCCCGTCGCCTTTTACTCCACCCCCGAATCCAACTGGCGTCTCCACATCCTCCTGCCTTCCTTACTTCCTTACTTCCTTCCTTCGACTCCGCAGGAGCTTTCCTACCACCACGTAAACTGTCATAGACTAGAAGGCATGAATTTACACCAACGATCTACACTATAGGAAACCTCATGGATCATGAAAGCTGCGAAATAACATTTGAAATAGCACACAGCATCTGTGTGCTCTTCTGCTTCTTTACAGTCTCCTTTCTTCATCATAAATCAATTTTCTGGTACACCACTCGATAGGACATTTACACCGTAATCAATTCAGAGGCGTTTAGTAGCCAAGGATGTCGATGGATGCTGAGGACACGAGAGAAGCCCCAAAGTTCGGAAAAAAGTGGTGACTTTCGGGGGATTTACTGTATTTATTATGTAGCAGGGGTGAGAATCCCCGATATCGTATGGTCTTGGGGTCGCGGCACGTCGACAATCTTTACGTTCAGATGCTCGCTGAATCGTGTTACAGATTATTCTGGATAAAGGTGTTTTTTTTTTCTTTTTACTTTCTTTTTTCTCCCCAGTCGCATTTCCCCCCCCAAAAAGCTAGATATTCATACGTATGCACATCGCATACCGTACACACACATTCGTGATCACCGTGTACAGTGCTTATACTCCATACATATACCATAAGTACATATCATGTATGCAGATATTTCATCATGTCCACGTTCTACATCATTCAGCATAAGCGTTTGGGATGGTGAACAACCCCTGACGAGATACACTCAGCGTGTGGTCCCGACCCTCTACTCAAACTCCATTCCATTCCATTCCATTCCATTCCATTCTTGCACACAAGGTTCTTACGAAACAAACGTTTGTCCAGGTGCGGATCATATCCTGAGCGAGATCCTGTATACGATATATATGCATGCTTCTTCTCTGTGGTAGGTATAGGTACCGCATAGTTTGATTAATCACCTCGTCTACCGAGACACGTCCAGGATCTCCTTATGTATATCCTGACAAAGAGATGAGTTCTTTTCGCTTTGCTCATCCAAATCGGACGTCGTCGGCGTGGGTGGTTTAAAAAAAATGTGCAAAAGGTATATATACATATATATAAATGTAGGCTATACGAAGCATGAAGCTGGAAGATTCGCGACGACGAGGTATGAAAGTAATGAGAAGAGAGCTCGAGCTCGTCGGACAACTTCTTCGTGTTTTAATGACTCGAGTAGGTAGCTGTGCTCGCAGTTCTCTTACGCTTTTTTCTTTTTTTTTTTGGATAAACTTTGGAGATTAGCCGCTGATCATTAGAGAATCAAGAAGCCAGCTGGAGGCCGCCAGTGGTGGCTGGATATATACGGCAATTAGATGTACCTTGTTATGATTTTTAATTAGAAATTTTAACTAGAAATACTTTGTAATTTAATACCTACCGGGGAAAAAAAAGAAGAAGAGAGAGAGAGAGAGAAAGTGAGAAAAATATAAAAAAATTAAAAAAAATTAAATTTAAAAAATACGTCTACATTTATGAAAACTGCCAACGACAAGTTGAACTAACGACATTGCGTAACGGAGCAATTAAATATACCTACCCAGATTATTTTTCAGGTTTCGCGCTATCGCGCTCTGGTTTAATAATTAAAGGAAAATGTACTACTGCTGTGAACTGAGGGGGTGACTTATGCTCGAGGAAAAAATCCTGGCTGTTGGAATTTTTTATGTATTCAATATTTTTCACCTTGTCGTCTCGGAATCAGATGTTGGGTATTCTCGAAACGGGGTTTTTGGAGTCTAGTCAGCATTGGGAAACCCCGGATATAGGGCCGATGTGAATTTAGGGGTTGAAACGCGTCTTGGGTATGGTATATGAGAAAGTCAAAAATGAAACTCGAGTTTAGGCGATCTTTGAATTCGTACAGCATCCCAAGACGCCAAGTGGTCCGAAGATTCAAGACGAAGACGCGACACACGCGAGCTATCTTGCTTGAGAGAGGCTTTTGAATAAAACCCCGATTTCTTCCTTTCTTCCTTCCTTCCTTCCTTCTTACCTTCGACGGTTCCTTATTTTCTCCACAAGCGTGGAAACAGATAACAATATCTTCGACTGAATTGTCCTGCCGCTCCGTAGAGGCGGAAGAAAAG
The DNA here is from genome assembly GCA_963989295.1 of Ametastegia equiseti. Lineage (NCBI taxonomy): Eukaryota > Metazoa > Arthropoda > Insecta > Hymenoptera > Tenthredinidae > Ametastegia > Ametastegia equiseti. The sequence continues at coordinate 14,958,523 of OZ022397.1, read as the reverse complement.
AAGTCAGGACTTTTTCTCACGATATACAGAAGTATTCGTACGTGGGTTGCTTTTAGTTGCTCGATCGAACGTGCCGAAATTATAAGGGGCGATGTCGAGAGAAAAAAAAGAGAAAGAAAGAGAGAGGGAGAAAAATCGACAGACTAGGGTATAATGGTGGAAAGCTGCTGAAGCCCAAAATATAGAAAGAGAAAAACCGACGGTCACCAAGCACCGATTTTATCGCTTTTTCTCATCCATATATCGCGAAAGCTCGCTATGAGAAATCACACCAACCCCCAACGTCATCTTATGTGTCATCGAGAATTTATTGGGGTTGAAAAGGAGGAAAGCGGTGGGCCCCAAATGGCAGAACTAATAATTGGGGGGTGAGTCCAAGAATATACCGACGATCGACAAATAATTTCTAAAAAAAATTCTACAAACTTCCATCGATTGGTGATGGGTTCAGAGAACAATTTGCAAAAAAAAGTTCTCTAGAATTTCCCACCCCCAGGTTGGTGAGAATTCAATTGCTAGGGAAAGGGGGGTGGGGAAGGAAGTAGGGGATGACCGTTCGATAAGATCGGTATTTACTTCGTCACGTGAAATATGAAGGGCTGTGGAGAGGACGCGAAGGACGAAACAAAGGACGATGGAACCGCTTACAAGGATCACCCGTATCGTTCATCCACTCGAAGCATTCCCATCTCCGAGATATCTGACTCCATTTGTCTACGAGATATTTTCTCATCTCCATGCGGGTCGCATGCCCCACCAGATCTTTACCCCAACCCCCTCCGTTATATTCGGAGAGATAAAACGAAATTCTCTTACGCGGTTTTCTCCGCAATAATTTCGTCGTATTTTTCATCGGTGGTCGTCTTATATTCCTTATAGGAATATATCGAAGAAAATTTTCAACCGACAAATTCTTCTCAAATCCTAATCCCGGCAATATTTTTCTCTTCCTTGATCCGTTAAACCAGGAAATTATGTAGTTTTTTCTCCCCTCCCTCTCTATTCCTGGCTTCAACAAAACAAAATTATTCCCACGGCCAATAAAATAAGGATATAATGGAAGTTTGAAGTGTCTGAAAAAGAAACCCTCTCCTCACTTCCTCATTCTCTCATTTTGTTTCTCCGTGGAGGTCCTTGTCGAGTCCTTGGAAGAATGAGGATCGAAAAAACGTTAGGAATTATCCTCTAGAGTGTAGGAGCAGTTCAGTCAACGTAGGGGTTTTAGCGTTGAAACTTGGCAATAATTCAACCCTTGTCAAGTGAATTAACCTGTTACACGCACAGGATTTACGTCAATAGGTATTTATCGTTACTCCATGCGTCGTCGTCGAGACCCTAAACTAACTCGTTACAGCCCTAATTGTAACGGTACGAAGGGTACCGGGGGTAGGTAGGTAGGTAGGTACAGGACACGTCGAAAGCCTTCTCATCTCTAACAGACGGTTTTCAACACCGACGTCTTCGTCTTAGTTAGTCGCGTACCTAACCACATTGATAACAGCATCAGAATCAAGCGACCAACTCTCAGCTTGAATAGAGAAACTATGTTGATTATAGTAGGCGAATGAAATGATGAAGGAGAGAGATATAAGGGCGTTTTACTCTCGACCAAAGCTAAGCAAGAGATAAAATAATTATTTTAGGGGGTGGATAAAAGGAAAGGGGTGGGTTTGCAGGAGGTAAATTGAGCGAGTCTGGTTTTGAGGTGATGGTGTTCTCCACTAGACGTGGTATGGGATGGTGAAGGACCATAACATTTGCATGTAAAACGGCGTAATTTTAGCAAACCCGCTTTCAACTCGTAGCCCAAACGCGATATTCCAACCGCCCGTCGTCGCGACGCAACGCGTCGTTGCTCACTGTGGCCGTTCTAGTGTACCTACCAATCGTGTTAACGACAAGCTAAACCCAACTCTCCTCTATCCCTATCCCTATCCCTAACCCTCATCCTCATCCTCATCCTTATCCTCAACCCCCCCCTAAACACAGTTAAAGTCTTATGAAGTGTGTTCGACGCACCTGACGATTACAGAGAGACGAACACGAGACTTTGGCGTCAAGGATTAATGCTAATTCAAGTTTTCAGCAACGGTCTGGCAAATTTTGATCAAGTAGCTTGAAACACTCCGAAGATTTTCGTATCGAATTCCCAGGGTGATTGAGAGATCTGGAGAAAATGAGGTTCGAATTGGTCCAAGCCAGGGGGTGTTTTTGCTAAAGAACTGAACATCGACTAGTTTTTATTTTTGCGATTTTTGACTACGTCTACGAGTCGCAAACTTCGGGACAGCTGGCTTGACGCGATTCTTTTTATTGCGAAGAAGTAAAGTGTTCGATAAATATGTGAGGATGATGGCAGAGTTTAGAAATAACTGCCCAATAGAAGTGAGTGAGTGAGTGAAGCAAAAGTCTTTCGAAAGTTTCTCTCCCAATTCAAGACAGTTCTTTGAATAAATACTCTCCAGACTTGACCCTTTAGGATTTAATTGAGCAGAACTAAAGTGAGAGGAATAGAAATAAGAGTGAAAGAAGACTTCTAGGTCTCTTCAGACGCAGAGTATTGATGATCAAAACGTGTCGTTGTCTTTAGTATCTCCCAGCACGTCCATCCCTTGGTATCCTGCCGGACCGCGACGCCGTTTCATTTATCTTGGATTATTTTCTCAATCCCAGGAGTAAGCACTGCGGTTTCTATACCATGGCTATCCTGATCGTGAGAAGACACTATAACGCCAAGAGAGAAAATAAACCAGTTTTTTCTGTGTTTTTTTTTTCTTCTCTTCTTTCCGAGAGAAGATGAGTCAGTAGACGTGTAGGTCCTCATCCCTCTGTCTCTCTAATTACACTTCTGTTTCTTTATTTTTCACTTTTTTGCTCATTCGTTCGCGTCTTCATTTTTCAAGAAAAATTAGAAATGAGATTAGTTTCTGGCAAGTTACTCAAATATTGCGGTGTTTTTCTTTCAGTGACAGTCGATTTTGAAAAGCACAGGAATTCCTCGATGAATTTTCTACGGAATGAAGTGGAATTCGAAGTAGAGTAGAATCATGGGATCATAATCGATGTTGTGATAAAGCAAGCCCTGGGTTTCGTTTCCCTAATTCTGAGAGTCTGAGTGATTTTTCGAGAAAATCACCAAAGGGTTCAATCGTTATTTATCACCGACGCGTGAGTGCTGAATTCGGACGTATTTCACTCAACATTGAGTCAACTACGTCGGTATAAATGTCAGAGAATCAAGTTCCAAAGGGTCTTTACTTTCACGGTAGGACATCGTGGCTGAAGAGCTTCTAGGCCGCTTGTTTAGGTTTCGATTGATTAACGGTGGCCCTTCGTCTTCCTCCCTGGCTGCAGACTCTAATTTTATTTCGAAAAAAAGGAATTTCCTAGATCGCTAATGAGAGACAGCTGAAGAAGAGCTATGCGGTTGTAGTAGCTGCTCTGGATTCTAAAGTGCTTAACTATTTTCGTCATGTATATACGTTCGTTCGTTCTTTAGACTAATAGAACCCACTGCTCTGTAGTCTCCAGAGGCTTGAGACTTTCTGTTGATAAATCAACAAACTCTTATTCCTGACTGATATAGTCGAAGGAAACTACTCATGCCTGTAGTCTCTGAAAGGCTATCGATCGTTAATAGTCGCTACCCAGGAATCCGAATTGCCTCTTATGCTCATTTTTCAATTCAATCAAGCTTCGATGGATCGCTAAGGCGCCAGCTATTTCTTCCTTCAACCACGTCTACGTATATTTGCTGGTAGTTGGCTGACCAGCGAAGGATTTACACTAATTTTTACACTGCTACAGGTATCATTACATCATCTTCGACGCGCGAGTCTGGAGTTACACACTCGAGTGCAATTAGGCATGGGAAAGTGTGGCCTTCGGTAGCAACGGGATCTTTATTCCTCAGGCGTAGAACTCTGCTATTATATATCTATTACAGGAGATTCTTCTCCACTTTGCTATTCGCCTATTCGCCTATTCGCATCTTCTTTCCTCCTATCGCACTGCGTGCAGTATTTGATGGCTTTTCTCAAACTGTGAACGATGCCACGATATTTGCTTCCGCGTTTTTCGCTAAATTCTATGAGGGATGAAGTACGCCGAATTTTTTTTCTTTTCTTCTTTCTCTTTTGTGGTTTTTAACGCTAGCTTAACCGCATATACGGGAAAAATTCTCTGGGATCAATAAAACGAGATGAACCAATGGTTTTTAGGGTAGATAGTTAGTTGTCTTCCATGTGAGAAAAATAGCCGACAATTTTTTTTTGAATAGACCGTGGATATTGTATACCTGATGACCCAAGCTGCTGGCTAATGGCAACATTAGCCGACTAAACAGCTCGATTTTGATCTTTAGCACTTGATAGACTTCCGTTGATCGCGAATGCCGTGAGATTAGGAAGCTAATGTCGACGGGAACGATATTTTAAGTTGTTTCTCAAGAGAGAAGGGGAATAGGGCTTTTCTGAAATGTCAAATTGCACGGGGGTATAGGCGTTGGGAAAGGTTTACGACTATATCGTCCGTTTTAGAGTTACGGGGGCCTTTCATGAGGCAGGACGCAGGAGGTAGGAGGCAGGAGGCAATATTCTCCTCCTCGACACAATATACCAGACACGCGAAATAGGTATAAAGCAAATACGAACCCTAATTCGCGTAATCTACCCCGTGTAGCAAACGAATTGAAGTCAGCCTTCAGAGGTAGGTATACGAGGCCCAGGTTCCCATATCCGAAGTAAATAAATTCGTTGTTCTTTCGTATACTCATTCGAGAAAACTGGCACGCAGCCATCACGCTGTATTCTCATCCCCTAGCTGTCGGTTATTATTTACATGCTACCAATAACTTCGATTTTCACCCCTGCAAGCTACACACAACTACCCTCTCTCTCTCTCTCTCCGCGGTCCCACGCTATTTCAAATCCAGGCAAATATTGGAAAACACACCTCGATATTCTTTATCCCGTATTTAATATTTTCCCCTATTTTCCATATCCGTCTCCCTCTGCTGCTGCTGTTTGCTGACCTGTCCATATTCACATCATTCCTACTTTATCCGCGTGATCTCTATTAAAAGCGTATCGCGTGTCTCTCACGGTACAGGTAGATTTTTATGCTAAAATATAGCGTATAATTCTTTCATATTCTCTCAATCGATGTCAAAATCAACAAAACGCGTGAATCGAACGTAATAAAGAAATTTGAAAAGTTTTAGCGGCAGATACGATCTTAAAGCTCATTTATTTCACTTTTTTTTTTTTTACAATTTGTTTAAAGCAAGAAGTTTATCCACCATTAATTTTTTTTTCCCAAGAAAATTGTCAGTCCAAAATTACTGGATCAAATGATTCGGATTCGCGATTCCAATTTGACATAATGAGACGTGAGTGTGAGGAAAAATGATGACAAATGGACGTTTTTCACTTACGAGTGCCACATGGCAAATTATTGTATTGGAAAATCCGCGAAGATTTTGCCTAGATGAAAAATATTGAGAGAAATAGGAAACGAGAAAAGGGGATTATGCCGGAAACAGGGTGGTTCGTAAGCCGGTGGAACAGGACTGGCCATTGTTCTTCGGATGACCCAGAGGGACACAGTAAATCCTCTGAGGATCAATAAGCCAGACGTCTGCGGCAACCAATAAATATTACCAAATCCATGGGATCAGTTATAAATCAATGAAGAATGTGGGGAAGGAAGGAGAAGAGAAGGGAATCGAGGACAGATTACCTATGTCTATTGTCGCTTCGGTGGCTCCTCCTGTCTTCTCTCTTTCTTCCTTTTATACCCTTCCTTTTTCACGGACACGATGACAGGATAATTCGCAAGCTTGGGAAAAGATTATCCGATCTTCCAGTGAAGAGTAATAACGTTCACCGCGACGGATTTACTCACAATTCGCAGTTTTCTTTTCAAATAGATTTACATCTTGTTCTCCATGATAATATGGAAGTAGGATTGAAATTCTGAATTCGAAAAGCTGCGGAGGGTCAAAATTCCGAAACCTAAAGATCCGGAAGGCCCCCCCACTTTTGACGCCAATTACAGTAATAAATCCCCTATGCAACGTTGTTTCTTTCACAGCTTTGTCATGAGCTTCTCTTAAATTTGCAGATTTTTGGACTTACTGAGTTTTGAAATTCCGGATCTTTGAGCTGCCTGTATTTCGACCTTCAGGAATTTTCAACTTCTGAACTGTAACATTACTAGAAACTCAGAATTGCGTCTAAAATGAATTCGGAATTTTGATCATTCGGAACTTTTGGAATTCGGATCTTCAATCCCACCTCATAATATATTTGTCAGCTATGGGGTATTTTTGTTTGCGGTCTACTCACCTCTGTAATAATATCTCACCTTTCGTCTTCATAACGTTTTGTGCTTATACCCACATGCATTTCATAATGAAAATCCTTCGTTCGGAGCTTGGGCACTCGGTTTTAATTGCAGTCAATAAAAGCTAATCTCAGAGAAAGCGCGGCGTTTATTACCTTATTGCGAAAATCTCTCTGGTACTCCGTTACCGTTACGGCCGTTGGTATTACTTTCACCCTCTCTTTCTTCTTCTCTCTATATTTTTCTCCTTATCTTTTCCGCCGATCAATTATTCGATTTGATTTATTGACCCCGAGACAATTTTCACCTGACTCGCGATTAGGTATATATAGATATATAGAATACTCGGCAATATTTCACTCGCGGAATCTAACGCGGCGGAGAGCCGAACGAAATTCATTACGAATATCTCTTCTCTTCTCCTTCTTCTTCGTCCTCTTTTGAATTCGGAAAAGGTTCTTCTTCTTTCTCTTTTTCTTTTATATTCCGCACTGTTAGGAACACGCGGAGGAAACGAGAAAAGAAGGAAGGAAGTACATAAATCACCGGGTTGATTTACTAATCCCTGGACGGTTTCAATCTTGGATAAACAAGGAAAATACCGTTGAGCTGCGTGCCCTGGCACAGGATCTTTCTTCTTATCCCAAGGAAGCTGAAGGTTCCGATCCGATCGTCAGGAGCTTTATATCTAGCTATAGCCGGGGTAAACGCGAGGAAGTAAAAGTTAGTTTCATCGTTACCAGATCCTCGTTAAGAGTTCAACTCTTCTTCAAATCATGATTTTCCTCTGGTTCAACGAACAGAAAAGATTCCTGATTTTTGCCGCCTCGTGATCTCGAAAAATTGATGCGAAATGTAAAAAAATATACCAGGTATACCACGTACGTTCCATACAGTCCCTGAATCTACCTGCCCAGACAACCGATCCGTAAAACCATCTTAGAAGTTTTCTCGTTGCATTTCGAGATGATATCATATTATAGAGTTATTGTTTCCTCGTATACGTTTCCCATTTATTTATGTATTTAGTTCGTCGAGTGGGGGATTCCAAAACTCTTGCCTGCTTGCCTGCCGGCTTGTGGTATACGCAGTACGTACGTTGGATTATTTACACAACTGTTTCCCACCGTACAATTTCTCGCTGTGAAGTTAATAAACTGAAATTGTACTTCATCAACGAGAGTAGGTACACGCCTGGGCTGTTTATTTAGCTTATTTAATTCATTTTCAAAGTTATTCTTCCACTGATCCTCTTCAACTCGACACACTCCCTCAAAAATACACACAGAGAATTTCTTTAGCAAAGTATATATATATACGTGTGGTGGAAAGTGGAAAATAAAAATACCAAAAGAGGGTAAAATTCGAATTCAAAATCCTCGCCCGTTACTGAACTCTGGTAGTTTGACTGAATTATCCATTCCGTTTAATTAGTCGCACTAATTACGCGTTATCTCGCTCTGGGTATCCGGGTGGGCTCTGCATACCTTCCTGCCGAAACTTTGTTACTCTCTTTCGCCGAGATTTCTTCTATATTTTTCTCTTTCTTGAATTTTCAGGTGCAATTCTAATGCATGGAATATCTCCGGAGAACGACCTGTGGGTAAAGTCGCCCAATCGCGAGAGCGAAACCGAGGAACCTAAACTTCCAAATCAGCTATTTTCCACATTTACAGCTTCAGTTGCGTGAAAAAAGCTCCTTTTCATCTTCTCAGACTTCAGAGGAGACAAATTTCATCCCTCCAACGGTGAATGATGCATCCGTCTGTTACCCAAGAGTTGCACACGTTGAACTTCCTGCTTCCTTTCAGTCCTTCAGGACAGTTTTATCAGAAGAACTGTGAAGTTGAGATAGAGAATGGAGATCACAAGATAGCTCCGATGTCCTAAGCAATAATGAGGAATCAGACCATGCCGAGGGACTCACGGTGAACGTGTGGACCAAGCTTGGGGAACCATTTCCACAACCATGTTCGCCGTCAATGTCAAAGATCGGTCGGTTTGTTTAGTTGGTTGAACGGGTTACGTCAAAGGCTTGGGGGGGACAAAACGACGTTGTTTGGCTATAAGACGGTACATCAAAAGGCCATTAGTTGTATCCCCCAAAGTCGATGGTTTGGCCAAGTCGAATGTTTGATGATTGATATTGACAGGGTGGTGGATAGGAGGTAGGTGAAGACACCAGCTACCCCATTTCCTGCGCGACAACAGTCAGTTACACAGTGGAGGAAAATCATCATGAGAGAATGCCCTGAAGCATGGGGGTCCTTGGCACTCGTCAAGAGGGAAACGGGATCTAGGTATATACCAACATCTGGTCTTCGAATTTGCCATTAGGTTTGGATCTTGATTGAAATTCCAAACGTACGCAACGGGTGGCCGCCTCACTCGACACTAGGTTGATGGTATTGAGGTGATAAAAGGACCCGGTACGGTACAGCAAAAGTATTTTTTGACTCTTTTTTTTACGTATTAGAAGAATGTAGAACCAGTATCAGCAGCAGAAGAAGAAGACGTTACGTTCTGGAAACTTATACTTACTTGGAAAAAAATGTCCTTGTAGAATGCAAATGGCACATCAGAGTTTCCGCGAGTAGAAAAATTCCAAATTTATTCATACACAAGCGAATAAGATGGGAATAAAAAATGCAATCAAGAGGATTAATTTTCTCACCCTTTACAAATAAGAAGAAGAAGAAGGACTCTTTCGCGAATGACGTTTTGCCTCGCCATGGCCACTTGTTGTCGCAACTAGAAATAGTGGACGTATTTTGAAAAGGATGAAACATTTCCTCGTGAATTTTGATTATATTTTCCCAGCGGAGTACGAAGGACGGATGAAAATGAGTAGGAGAGAGAGAGAGGAGCAAAATGTTAATCGCGAAACTTATTACCGCTCGAGTTAGCGGGTATTTCATTAAACTAATGAAACTGAGTCGCAGCAAATTAGCAGGTACGCTTGTCATTAGAAATTCGTCTTTAATCAAAGCCTCTCACGGATACTGGTTTCACAATTTAAACGCAATTTCGTTGCCTTCAAGCTGCCTTCATTTCTCCTCATAGTAGTCAGGCATCGTTCACGTGTCCGTGAGCATGGCCTGGACCGTTAACCACCACATCTTCTTCTTCCTCTTCTCGTAACCAGACGGCGCAAAGCTTCTTATCCTTTTCAACTCCGTGTCTAAATTGGGCACAAATACTGACCGGCATTAGAGATCAACGAAATAGATTGATCGATCTACCAATGCGTCACGTACGCGATATATCTCTTCTCAAGCTCTCTCTTTCCAACTCTCGTACCTATATTCGTCTCATTCTTTTCAATGTTGTATCTATACATGCTCCGAATGATGGACTCATTCAAACAAATAGCCTCATATGAGTTACACGCAGAGCTGTCATTACTTCTTTGAGTAGTAATTCTAATTTCTTTCTTTTTCTTCTAATCTTCTATAGTTCAGTGGCTAATGTTCTAATTCGCGGTACTTACAGTGAGCAAGTATTGAATCGTTGGATCCAGCAAGGAAACAAATGATGAGATTTTCTGTTTGGATTGTCGACTTCTGGTGCAGGTTTACTTTTCGAATTCATTTTTTAATTTCTTTTTTTTTTCTTCTGTCAGGGCTTTGAGGATCGAGTCTTTCGAGAATATAGGGTGAGAAAGAGAGATTAAAAAGATCTTAGATTCGAGGATGGGCCCTATTGTCAGCATGGCATATAGTGCGTGAAGAAAAAGGGCCCCACGTGCTATTGAGAATTGAACTGAACTGAACTGAACTGAACTGAACTGAACCGAACCGAACTCGACTCCTTTCATTCCGTGACAATAATTATTATCTTTACTTCTCTTTCTGAAGTCACTATCCGCTCTGATTGACGTACCGGAACGAACTGGTGTTAATCGTTTCAAAGATTTTTATCTCCTTGCGGTCCTCGTACCGTTGACGACTGGCGACCAGCCAGTTACCTGCAATCGTTCTCAGACATTTACCAAGAGAAAAAGAGAGAAAAAAAGATAAAGAGAGAGAGAGAGAGAGAGATAGTTATAGACTGGCAATAAGCAAAAAGAATGAAGGAATTAAAGACCCTCTCAGGAGAGTGAAAAAGCTGCTAACTGCAGGAAAGAAAAAAGTAAAAAAAAAAAAAAAAATGAACAAAATGAAAAGTGATTCAGAAAATCGGAATATCATCTTGAATACCAAAGCTTCTCAATTCAGAGGCAAAGTCCGGACGTCGACGTCAGGAGTTTCGGTCTTTGAATTTATTTGATAGCTGCTCCCAGGTTTTAATTACCACTTGCAAATTAATTTTCTGTTTCCTGAGGCGGTGTGTGGGTGGTAGGAATGGATGGAAGTCGCGAACACATATATATAATACATATTTCTTTTCGCTTTCGACGGTCGTGAGACGAAGTCAGGAAGTCTTTGCGTATGAAAGTCAGTCTTTTTTTTTTTTTAGTTAACAGTGGCTTTTAGCCGTTCCTAAAAGCCCGAACTTGGGTCCGGGAGGACGACAAATTAGGGACATCTTTCCAAGTTACGGTTGATTACTCTCCTCGTAACGCGCCGCGTTGCTTGAATGGAAAAAGACACGGGGCGTCGTTTTCATTACCGGTGGCGAACATCCACGTATATAGTATATATATGTATTATATACGAAATCTCTCTATCCTACGTTCTCAGTTTATCTCTTTCTCTTTCTCTCTCTCTCTCTCTTTATCTCCCTCACCCGTGCCGCGTACTTTGGTCACAGCGACGTGATGCGCCGCCCTCAGCTAACGAGACGCGGCAAACATTTGGCGTTTAACAAGAAATACGTGAGCGTGTAATTAGTGACGGAGATAACTTGCAGCGTTAATAACAATCGTCAACAAAAGTATACACCGTACATGCACACCGTAACAAACAATTACTTCTTTTTCAGCAATATATATCGCATATTGAACGCTACGTGTCCCAATTACGGAGGAAGCAATTCAAGAATCGATCGGAAATCCATAAAACCCACGAAATCCAAGTCACGAAATTCCACATGGCACATAATTGGCACTACCTCGGCTGCCAAACTTCGTTCGGTAATACTGGCCCAGTTCAGAGAAATTATTTGCCTATAACGTTGGGCCAATGCTGATGACTAGTACTGACCAGTGAACATATATAGGGCTCAGCCGGAAGTCAGTTCTGTACTGGGAATACACTGGGCCAATATGGTGTTTCATACTGGCTGGGGATGATTTCGTCCCGATCGACGGCACCATAAGTTGAACTGGTGTGAACGACCCAAAATAGTCCCAACATTGATTTTGACTTGGGCAAAGCTTGGCCCTTGCTAGCTGTCATTATTGGCAGGTATGGCACCAATACTGTGCCGATGCCAAGCCAGTTGCAGTACATACATGAGGGTACATTAAATTCGTCCAGTATACAACTCTCTGAAGAAAATTGGGCGAAAAACGTTCGCTACATGTTCATCGATCCCTGAGTTTTCTTGGATTAGAAGAAAGCTTAGCGATTAGATAAAAAGCGGGCGGTTAAATCACCGTTGGGGAGTCACGATCACGGAGTAAAGAGTAATTAGTGGAGGGAAAGAGAAGAATCGACCGAGTAGAATTGGCCGTTGATTAAAAGGGATTTAATTGTGATGTGAACTGTTTGTCATTGCCGAGAGGTAATTCGTTTCACAAGTGGCGAGGACAGGCCGGCTATATACAGTGCCGAATTCATCTTATCTTGATTGATTATTGATTATTATGCTAAGCTAATTAGTCCAAGCAAAACATTAGCTATTCCTACGATTGTGTACGTTCACACCTACGTGAGGATATCGAATCGAATCATCGTGCTGCCAGTTCCGTACCATTTGAACAGCAGATACCCGAAACCTAAGCAAATGTTAGACATCTGGCACCAGCTGGCCAAGTTGCGAAATTCAAGATCTATTTGGCCAAGTTTAACCCACCAAAATTTGATTTGCTAAGCCTACAACATCCTCTGACGAATTTCCAAGCTCAGAATGTTCCACATTCGTATACTTCATAGCAAAATTGACCAATCTTGATCCTTTTTGAATGTATGAAGGTATCTAAAATTTTGCCAACACGTCGATTCGATCCCTTTTGCTATTCCTTTGAAAACACAAATTTAGAAACAGTGATATCTGCACCGGCAGTGCGTTGCGACGCTTCTCAGAGTGACTAGGGGCTGTCGGTGCAGCACAATCGTTTCACACCGTCAGGGGGGGATCAACAACCTGTTGGATATTCAAATGGTACTCTTGTCGCACGTAAACTTGCATTCAGTGAATTCCGTGCATAAATTTGTCTCCCCAGCGTCGATCTGACCGTCAATCCATTCCGTCCGTATGTCTGTACGTTCGTGGCGAACAACTCATTCGGCTCACGTCTCTGGACAAAAAAGTTCCATGATTGGAAGATATATAGATATAGATATATATATATGCCAGTGTCAAACCGTCCCTCTCAACGATCGCTGCTGGCTGGGTCGTCCCGTAATTCGATGTGCCCTTTCAGGTCTGGGTTAGTAATTTACGATCGAAGTGTTTTGCGAGGTACCAGATCCGTTATAGATATATGTATGTATATGTAGGTACATCTATGTTACGTGTTCCATTGAAATCAGGGAGATTGAATAACTTTTCTTTTTGTTTTTTTTTTTTTTTTGAATTCACGTTGAAAACTGTGCGTTGAAAATGGAAAAGGAATAAATAAAATGAAAATTTCTCCGTCAAAGTATTTCACTGTGTTCAGATGGCGACGTCGTGTGACGAGTTAATTGGATTTTACTAATTACTATATTTCCCTCGGTTATATGAACTTGCATCAATGTGTTGTTACTGTATTTTTTTGTTTTGCCATTTCCAATTAAACCAAAAGTTTTACTCTTAATAAAAGTTTCGAGTATAAAAATGAAATTCAGAATCCACAGCAGCAGTAGTCGCCGAACTTGATATTCCATCACCTCCAGTTCCACATCGGTGTATATTTCAATAAAATATCCAGATACTTGTTATAACATTTTTCTGAAGTCAAGAGGACCAAGTTCTATAAAAGATGGAAGAAAAAAGGAAATATATATATATATACGTATGAAATGAAATGAAAGGACCATCAATACTTTTAATTACTTGAAAAAAGAAAGGTAATTAATAAAACTCAATTAGATCGTCGTTTCGGCGAGCCCGTTGGAACGAATGAAACTTCTTTTCACAAAAGATTCGCCGATATTTTTATCAACAAAAGAAATACTTAAGAGACTTGATCCAATTAGAAAATCTTATATATAAGTATGTACAAAGTATACACACCTGTACATAGGGTGGTTGAAGTAATTTTCAAAACATCCGTAGGAAAATACCTAACGTTTCAAGTCCATAATTTTGTTGAAAGAATTTTTTTCTGATTATGTAACGAAACGATCATGTTCCTTCGAAGTAGAACAACAACAAAAACAAGAAGAGAGAGAGAGAGAGAGAAAGAGAGAAAGAGGAAAAAGAAAAAAGCAAAGTAGAGATTTTTGGGGGGTATGGAAAGGAAAATATGCTTAATAATTCAGCAAACGTAGTACACGTGTAATTATACATGTAAAAGCTTGGGGCACGTTAAATTAAGGTAATTGAAGAGCTGCTTCTTGGTAAATACTTCCGCTTGCAGGCCACACCGCTGCGGCTATTAAAACTTTTTATGAAATGACCCAGAGTAGTCGTCGTCGTCGTAGACGTCGGAGATGGCCTCCGGGGTATTACCAGGACCGGAGCACGTAAAAAACTGGAAAAGTGCCGCTAATCTCTTCGGTACTAGTCAACGGTGTTGCGGTAACACCCTTATACTTTAACCCTACCTACATCTATCCACTTAACACGTAGATACATGAAGACGTGAGCACCGCTCTTGCGTAAGAATGATAAATACTAGACACCAAGAAGCTGTGCCAAGGGTGTGGTCAAATAATCGTAATTTATGGTAACTATATTCGCCAACACTCCTCCTTCCTTCAGCACCGGTACCAACACCAACACCAACACCAGCACCAGCACCAGCACCGGCAAGAAACTCGATGATTTGTAAATACGATGCGTGCTTTGGCAACCCAGAACCGGCGGCACTTCCACCACTGGATTCACCCCGTTCGTGCCACACCCAAGCAAACAATTTCTAACCGGAGGGAAACCCCGTGGCAAAGTTACACGGAAACCATAGCTCAACCGAGGAAGCACCTAGGAGTCTTCACCTCATGTTCACGACGACGACGACGACGATGTGCAGATGCTCTTTGAACCTGTCAATGACGTGTACACATACGGACACATAGCATTTTCAATTCGTCAAAAGGCACAGCACAGAATTACGGCATCGGCACACTACCCTTTCACCTTCTTTCCAAATCCAATTACATATTCAAGCTCTGAATCCGCTTGACGAATGACACAGGGGCGGAATCCAGGCCAGTAAAAGCCTCGGGGATTGAGAGTCATCAATACAATTCCAGTTATCGACGGTTCGCAATCAGATAAACGGGCTTTTTCCTCACCTCCGTTTGACTGTTATAAATTCGTTCAAAAGTTACGAGCTCAAAATGCGTCGATTGATTCTCATGGCTCTGGATGAAGACGAATGATCGTTTTTTTTTCTCCAATGAAAGTTATCCATGGTGTTTTTGCACTGGTACCTTCAAAGAGTTATACCTGTATAGCTTGAACTCTTGTTGCTATTCGACAATGACGATGAAGGTAATGAGAATACTCATGGGAATTGAAGCTGAAATGAAATTCCCTTAGCGCGGGAAAGTTCACCCGAAAATCTACATAGTGTGTCCGCATGTAGGTGGTTAGGGTACATACGTATAGTTACGTATATCCACTTCTCAAGGGATGTGGAGTAATGCATACGTATGTGCTGCCCTTGCGTCCTGAGTCTCTCGCCCGTCTAAACTTGACCGTAACGAATTACGTTAGTTCCTTTGATGATGTAATTGGACAAAGTGAGCCGAGGGCGAGAAGCGAGGGGTGGTTGCGCGTGGAATCAACGGTATAAATTACAGAGTCAGTCCACACATACTTGCTTCACATTCATATACTGCATTATGTTGAACAATTACTGGATCCATTGCTAGCCTTGCTCCAAGTGCGTGCATGTAAGAGGCTTATCGTTAGATTGGTAACCCTCGAGCCCAGCGTGCGATGGAATATTGTAGGTATCATATGAGCGGCACTGCACTGCCGGAGGAGTGGCGGACCACGCGACCTTTGACCAGAAATTCTAACGCGTTCCAAGTCATAAATTTGTCCGATTGTCGATGACTCACCGACGCAATCAGCGATCGCAATTATTCTATGGGCTGCTGCTGCTGTTGCTGCTAGGCTTGCTCATTCGCAGTCCCCTCTTTGCTGACACCCCTCGGTAGGACCTTTAATTCCCTCACCCGTATGCAGAAGTCATAAAGCTCCACGGTATGGAATTAGATTGCATATGAAGCTGGGGGCAAGGCGTTTGCTTTTTATTGGCACACGGGTCTCCAGGGCGCTGACTCATGACACGAACCGCAAATCTGTAAACGGACTCGATATCCAATTGTGCGAATGTTTCCAGACTCCCAAGTTCAACTCCTGCTACTTTTTCTTTATCTTTGAAATAGACCAGGGGGATGATTCTTCATTGCTCCATCAGGAATTGCACAAACGGAGTAGTTCACGAATGAAATTGGCATGTCCTGATGACGCAGACTCCAGGAATGCTGGTTACACTTTTTTTTCATACAAACCTAGAGTCGCAGTCTTTGAAATGATTCATGGTTTCCGATCGTACGTCGAGTTTCATGGGAAATATGATTTTCCGGAGATTCTTGTACATACGTGCGAAGGTACGAGCGATTTATCGTAGCAGGTGATGGGATTTTGAACAAATTGAATAGTACTTCTGCGTGGTGACGTACATGTAGGTATAATGGTGGAAGCCAAGCGAGAGGTAGGTACCTCGGTACATACTGGAAAACGGATTTGTATTCGAATCTGTAAATGCAGTTTGTAACTCACCGTAGCAAAGCTGGGACTGGTAAATCTGTAGCGATCTGGAGTTCCTCTACAATAATTGCATAGAGATCTGCAAATAGAAGATTCCACCTGTCTAGGCACCTTCTACCTACCTAACTATCCTTACCCACATTCGTGCATACGTGCGATAGGCATCGTGCCCTGGATGCCTGATACACTACAAACGTTTCGCGACAATTCAACGCTGGAAATCTAATGCAAGGTAAATTCGCTTGACGAGCAAACGGTGTGTTACCGTTAGGCAATACTCTCTCTGTCTCTTTCACAGATTGGGTTAATTGATTGCTAATCACTCTAACGAGTAGAGCAAGATTGGAGAGAGAGAGCTTGATTTGCCTCGCTAAAATTTGGAATAAATCATACGTTAGAATTCAATTGAACATTCACAGTTGCAGTACTATCCTCCGTGGTTTATTATCATACTTTATAAGCTGATCAGCTCGCGTAGGAGTAAAGGGAGATTAGGTTCCCATCAAATATGAAATATTATGTACCCCGTGTGTGTGTGTGCGGATGAGAGAAGGAGGATTTCCCAGCAGGTATCTTAGTCTGTATGCATATGCAGACTCGTGCATTTACAGTGTGGCCACATTACACGTGGTACAACCTGGCGTCCAGTAGTAGTTCATAACAGGTGATTAATGCCGACGATATCAATCGGTAATCCAATAACGCGATGGTTTTATACGTCCCACGAGTTACGGTCATGGGTTGGTATTCCGACTGCATATCTACTAGGAGAATTAATCTGCAGTACGGTGCAGAGAGGTGGGTTATAGAATGTATGTACGTATGTGTACGTAGAGACCTGGAGCTGGAGCTGGAGCCGGAGCTGGAGGAGAGAACGGTAGCTGGAAACAGACGGCCTCCGTCGTCCTCATAGTCGTATTCGTAGTCGTAGTAGTAGTAGTAGTACTAGTCGGTGAGACCGCTCCAGTATAGCTATGTTAATGAGTATAGGATCGGGGCGAGATAACGGCTGCACCGCTGAAAATCTAAGCTTGAATAATACATCGGATAAGAGGGCGAAGGTAATTAAGCCAGGGTATTCCAGTTGCCTTTGAAAATTCACGGGGACGGATGGTAGTCTTCGAGAATAGAGAGGGTGTTTCCAATGTGGAAGTATGTACAAGGTAGGTACGTACACCTCACCTACGTACCCCAGTATGGAGTTCAGGTGTAAAGATTAAAGGTGAGAAGTAGCTAGAGGAAGAGAAATAGAGATAGAGAAAGGGAGTTTTAGCTAAGACGGAGGCAATTCGAGTTTTGAAACTCGTTGAAACCCACAAAGTACGAGAACTCGGTTCTCTCACCCTAGTTTTCGCATAAGGAAGTAACACTTCGTCTCTAACCGAGATCGTCGGATCCGCCTATCCATCCTCCTGCTGCTCATTTTAAATTCAACAGCTTTCTGTATCCTTTAAGAAAATTGAAGAAAGTTTCAAAAAAACAGTTCTCAATATTCAAAGATGTCAATTTGTCTATTTTCAACTTCCTTGCACCCCCTCCAAGGAAAAAAATATATCTCGCGAAAAGCTCAGCCCTATCGAAAGCTCCAAACTCTACAGAGCTTTCTTCGGGCCATTAGGCTTTCCCATTATGCAGCATCATCTGATGTGGGGATTAATCGGGAAGGGAAAGGAGGTGAGCGGGAATACAGGTAATCCGGATCTAAAGGGCCGTAACTTCTACGGGGTACGTCACTAGCTGGAAATATATTAAGGGGGTTGAAGACGTCGAACGCCCTCGCACTTGGCTATACACGTACTGCATCATTAAAACAAACCGAAAAGCTCCCGCAAAGGGTCGAAAGGGACTATAGGGTAGTTTCTGCAGCGGTTTCATTAATCCGATGAATTACGAGTTATAAATCGCGATTTCCATGAACTAAACGTGATGGATGGACCAGGCCATAGGCGGTAACGTGCATCAGTAAGCGGATGGTTCGACGGCTTGATGGAAATCACTGGTACCGAAAAGCTGGTATAGGCAGCTACCTGAAATTTGCTTCTGAAAGCTTTCATTGTTGTTCACTTGCTCGAGTCACGCCCTTGGCTCAAAATGCGATCCTAGACGCCCGTGTGGGGACAATTTTTTCCTACCCAGGATCACGGCACATCGGATCAATTCGCGATGTGTATAAACCCAGGAATGTACCTTTGCCAAAATGTAGCTACGAAAGGGTGAGAAAAAAGTCTGGCTTCTTTGCTTTGCACACTTTGCCATCCTTCTCACCAGCTTATATTACCCATCCAGTGAAATCTCTTCAAGTACAAAACACATCCGAGGTGTTTAAGCTCAGTTCAGTGTTTTTCTGGCTATCGGGGTTAAAGGATCTTTGGACAAAGTCTTACCACGGTTACAAAATTTTCTCTCTCTGTTATCGTTCGTCCCCCTTTTGGCAACGCTCTTTTCTATACCAGCCCTTATATTCTATGGGGAAAAGAGCCGCACGAACACCAGACCCTTTTGTCTTCTTATCTCGTGACTTTGGCACAACACGCTCCGGCGTTTGTTGTAAGCCGACTCTATTTTTCACTCCTGGTTCAGGATATACCATACCATTCCAGCATCGGGGATTTCCTGGTTGAATTTCTACCTGGGGAGAATCACGCGTGACAAGCAAAACGCCGTTTCATCCGATCCGTCTGATTATTTCAGTGACCGTATTTTTCCAAAAAAAAAACGAACATGAATGCAAATCCCTAGAAGATATATCGATAGTTTGAAATCTGCTGACACCACTTCGGGTTATCATCATCTTGGATCAATGATCCTCGGTGATCTACGTCAGTCGTTTTTGTCACCTCACGTTACGAACTTAATAAGATGGCTAATGACCCGTGCATTGGAACGACCCCCAACTAGGCTAATCATGTGACATTAAAAGGGCGTTATGATGCGAAAACAGGCCTCGGAGGAAATTAACGAGTATCTCAATCGCGCACCAGGGTGTCCATGAATTACCCTAAATTAACAAAAAATAACACAAAATTAAAGGCGAGGAATTTTATGATGGGTAAAGTGCTTCGATACTTTGGGATGTTTGAATCGCGCATCTTTAGCCACGGAAAGGATATACGTAGGTCGGAATCCTTTGAGGAGAAATTCCAGTCAATGGCACTCTGCATTGTGATTGCTCGACTGGATCAGGAGAGACAGACTCTGTTCCAGGTATCCGTTCAGTCATTCGTAACGAGAAGGAAGAAAATCCATCGAAAGAGGTTGAGAATAGAGACTTCTGTTTCAATGGTTACATTCTAAACACGTCCATTGGTGTGCGGAAAGCAGTAGCTGTAGTATGTGTCTGCAGGTTAACTCCGTTAGAACTTTCTTTGTTTCCACAAGCACACAATGGCCAATTCCTCAATGGAGTTTCAGCCTACTTCACCATTGTAAGAGAAATCTCATGTATTTATTTTACAACAGGTGAGATTGACACTTGGCCCCCCTTTAATCTCTTCCTCAACTTTAAGTACGGACTTTAACGTAATAAAACACACAGGACATGCCTTTCTTGATTCTCGTCCATCAGTCCATAGAAAATTTCCTTAAAATAGAAAAATTGGACCTGATTTTCTTTGCTAATCTTAGCTGCAGCAGGTAATGGTCTATGTTCTATTGTTCGTGGTAGTTTTCTTGTATTTTCTTTTTTGCATCGTGTTGTTTGAAGGTTTTTTTTCTGTTTTTTTTTTTCTTCCTGTCTACTTCATTTTTTATATTCGTTCCCTTGCAGGCTTCCCTCGCCTGGATGCCCTCGTCGTAGTAGTCGTCGTCGTCGTTGTCGACGTCGTCTGGGCTCGGTGTAAAGTTTCGTGGTTAGCAAGGCTTGCGGCTTTGTTTGGACTAGCTTCCTGAGACGTTCCCACGGGACCTCCATGCAGGCAGTTCGAGCGCGGAATCCATCAGCTAGATTCCTTATACCGGATGAAAAAACAACCTGATCCGTGCTGATCACGTTTCCATATAGTATGTAATAAATAAATTCACAATTCAAGAAAAAAACCGCTAATGATTCCAAAATTTGGACGAATAATTTTTGAACGTCGATAAAAATGTTTCTTCGGTAATACTTTTTGCACATATTTGTACAGAAAAGCTATATGGATACGGTAATAGCAGGAAAAAATCGTATTGCAGGATGTGCTGCAGCGTATCTATAGGGATGAGGTTTTGGTAAACAAGGAATTCATTTGACATTTTATTTGGTATACTGTATAGGTATATAAGATGAGTCCCATGAGCCGGGTAAATACGGATAGAGAAAAGAATCTCGTATATATACAATGAATCTTCGAAACTGTCCTGCAGTTATACGTGTACGAATAGAAACGTTCCTTACTCGTATACTCGTACTGGAACATTGGTTATAGTCCAAAGCGCACTGCAATAAAGCATCGGGGTAAATCGAAGTAAAGAAGCAATAGGAAAAATTCAACGAGCGTAAGAATTGTCCTCTAAATTTGACAATCCCGAAAAATACAATCCAATATGGCAATAGAATACATATTCCTTCCATTTCTTTTCTTCGCTCTGTTTCTTTCAAATTCCCAAACGCTCTTCTATTGTATAATAACCATAAGATTGACAATGCTATCACGGTTAGAAAAAAAATGTTTCAGGAGGTCCGCTATAATTTTTGTGTTAATTTTGATACGTTTTGTTAGTCGAAACAACATTATTTAGATTAAAAATGATCAATTTATATTGTTTTGATTAGAAAAAAGTGTCAAAATTAACACCAAAAATTATAGTGGACCTACTGGAACATTTTTTTTTCTAACAGTGTATCTGACGCATTATATATTAAATAATCTTCTCTCGTACTTGCTCTGACGATGGGGTTCAGCTCTAAAATGTCAAATATATTCCCAAGTGAACAATTATTAAAATAGCTATGTATATGCATATAACTCCTCACTTACCTCTGGTGTGATGTATAATCATAGAAGCCAGTTAGGGGTTGAATATTATGCCAAGAAAGTGAATAGACGACGGGTATACTGCAGGTGTGTGTGGGTATAGGTAGGTACATTTCCTACGTGTATAAAATGGAAAAGCCTGCCTGAGAGAAACAGGGCTGCTGGTGCAGGGTTATAGCGAAGAAGAGCGACGAGGCTAAATTACGGAAAATTTAGCAACGGCCACGCCTAAACCGAGCTTTTCGTTTAGGGCGCGAGGGGGCGCGGAAAACTGGTGGGGAAAATATTAATACGGATATATATATATATATATATAGGTAGGTATACATATATATTTAGTATATATGTATATATATATACGAGAGACCGAGTAGCATAAAGAGGGAAATGAGAGAAGAGAAATGGGATAAGGGGGTGTAGTGAGATGGGGGGTGGAATAAGATGGGAACGGTTATGTTAAACTGTAATTTAAATAACCGCAAAACGTCCCCAAGGATACAGCCTACTCAAAATAACGAAGGTTCGTATCGTATTAATTGGCTACGAGCTTCTAGATAACTTTCAAAGTGTAATTAGAACGAATTGCATTTTGTTCAAACTGCCTGAACCGCGTATAATAAATACTTACTACCGTGAGCCAAAGCAACGAGAAACCAATTGAATTTGCCAACAAGCTATATCACCGCAAATTAATTCGCAAATACTTGTACAAACCCAGCTCTTTAATATGATGACAGAAAAAGTTTTCACCAATTTATCAAAGCCAGAAAGGAAGAAAAAAAAAAGAAAAAAACAGAAAAAATTTCTACGCAGTGCATTCGCACTGTATAATATTTTCCATAATATTTATTTTTGTACCGAATTGCGGAAACGGTCGAGTGTTTCACTCGCGCGCGTGGGGTCATCCGATTAGCTTATTGTTATTTGGGAATTAAGATAATTCAGTTTTGTCCAGGCAATCAACGCGCGAGGCGAATTTTCGGAGTTGAAATCCACGGGGCGTTGGATACGGGAGAAATTTTTTGGAGGGGGGGCAAAAAAAGGGCGTATATATAGTTGAATTGCGGGGGAATAATTGCGCGAGTGAGATTAACCACGATGACTTTTTTCCCTCTCATTTCACTCTCCCGTTTTTTAATTTTTTTTATTCTATTTTATTTTTTACAATGTCGAGTTCCGTCCCGTTCGCCACAGGGTTGGAGGGGCGATTTTATTTTTACTTACTAGCCAACGCGGACTATTTACTACCGGAACACAGATTGTACCCGTAGAAGAAATTCTCGCGGTCCAAATAATGGACCAGAAGCTGTTCTCATCTTCTTATAATACTCTTTTTACATTACCTTTTCAAAGTTAATTGCTTTGATGGACTGAGACTCGATTAAACTCACAAAAGACTCTGGACAAATTGAATCTAACAATTTTCAAGAATATAGAGGCGCGTGGTGACCACGTTCGTTCGATGTCCTCCATGAGATGCTCACCGTAAATAACTGTTACACGAGTTGTCGGGAAATCCCCTTATATGCTCGAAACGATAAAGGTAACTAGATTTTTATTTCAAGTGGAAGGTTCGTTGCGGGAAAGGACGGAAAATGAGGGTGGAAAAAGGAACCTGAGGAAAAATAGAGGTGAATTTCACCCCGATCAGATACAGTCGAAGCAACGTTCTCCTAATTTCGTTTGAGCAAATGGTTCTAGTAGGGGAAATAGAAGTAGGAATACAGGAGGATGGTGGTGAGCCTGGACCAAAGAATCGGGTTTAATTGCGTCAGTGGTATATCGTTGTTGGTTAACGGTTGGTACCATTGTGGGCCAGAAATCGAAACTCGAGTTTGTTCGACCCCCCCAAGAATTGACTGGCAGAGCTTATGGAGAGAAGGCTTTTGAAAGCTCATGGGCAGAAGCTGCGAAGGTATATAATGTATATGAAATTGGAGGCGATGCGAAGGTAAAGGGTCGATCTAAACTTTGCTTTAATCCGCAGTGGCAAAATTATCGCCAACAGTTTCGTTTGACAATTGAATAATGGAGATCCTTTGTCAAGTCGATTAGCTACCCATGGCCAGAGTTTCGGAATACGTCGAATTTATGGCCATTCATAGAATATAAGGCCTCGATCTGTGTTACCAACCTGGTTAAACTTTCAGCCACGCCAATTACCCACGATTTGAACCAAAAGCTGCGGAAAGTTCGCTCGTGCGGTGACGATCCTTTATATTTTTTTTTTTTCCTTTTTTTTTAAACCATCTTGATTTCATCTTTTTCTTTTTTTTTTACATAATCGTGGGAGAAGAAAAACGCCAACGCGGTTAGACATATTTTGATTTTTTTCTTTTTCTTATCCGTTTCACCGAAGGAATATATTTTTTCAGTGAACGAAGGCAGGAGGTGTCAAGAGAGAAAAGGGGGGCTATAGTTTAACGTTCGGATAAATCACGATTACACAAACTCCAGAGAAAATATACAGCTAGCGCGTGGTAAACTCGCGGCTTAGTTAAATCGGATGGTGAATACGTAAAAGGATCACCTAAATCCTTCAGGTGCTCATTTGAATTCAACGAGAGAACCACCCTCGACGACTATACCGTTCGTCAATTTTTGATATGTTGTTTTATTGCCTGCTGAATCCACCATAGGGTAAAGCTGCGTACCTATAGGTAAAAACCGTTCACCGCAAAAACCGAACCGAAACCAATCCCAGAATCACACTTTCAAGCCGATTGTCAGAAGAAAAAATGAACATGAAAATAAACGAAGAAACGTGAAGATGGAAAGAAATTTTTTAAATACAGTAAAATCAAGGAAAGTTTATGGAAAATGATAAGCTTTGGGATGCGAATTCTGGGGTCAGGAAATTACAGGCAATTTGAAAAAGTAATTGCTGGGTAATTAGTGGACGCAGGGTGGGATCATTTCTCTTGAAAAGTTACTGCTGCACATCAGGGCGCGCGTAAAGAGTAAGACAGAAGCTTCGTTTCGGATGGTTGAAGTAAAAAAAAATAATAAAAAAATAATATAAAAAGTGTATTACGTGCGTGAAAAGAGAACTGGGCCGTATAACTAACTGCTAAAAATAAGGAGGGACATAATTTACATCCAACTTTTATACCGAAGCTTATCTCCAACGAGGGCATTTCCAAGTAATTCCAAGATCTACCCATACCTCTATTATACCTCAGGCTATTTTTCCGGCAGTGACCGAGCACATGATAATTACCTATCCAGGTTGGTGATGAGGGGGTAGGTAAGTAGGGGTAAGTAAGTACGCCTCAGGTACCTACTCACGAATTACCTGGGCTCTCCAGTACTGAATAAAATATATTTTTATTGCCGTATTCTTTTCCTCTGGTATACCCTAGATGTACCTACGATGATAATAACAGAGCAGACCATTCGTGACTTCGATGGCCAGGCCAAGAAAATTCGAAAAAATACAGGAAACTAGTCTTCGTCGTTTATATTGATTCTCGAATAAGGCAGGTAGGTGTCGTCGATAAGATTTCCGATAAATTTCAATAATTGTTTGCCGATTCATGTCATCCGGAGAAAATTAGAGAGTCTGTTTTTCACCCTTGTCAGAAATGTACAATACAGAAAGTTGGGTGGAAGCAGCAAAGAACAATAAAGATCACTTCCAGATTTCTATTGTTCCTGGACCGACTCCATTTCTTTCTATCTGACTTGAGGTCTCTCTTGATTTCTGTTTTTTATTTATTTCTTTTCTTCGTTCGTTTCCACTCGAAATCACGAGGCGAAATCAGGAAGCTCGAGTAAAAAGGTAAAGCTTCTCGAAAAGAATTTCAATCGTCGTTTATTGAGATGCAATTATCTAAAGTAAAAATTGAAACGTTCTTTTCTTCGTCACTTATAACGTCAGCTTTTATCTGCGTGTAAAACATGAACGAAACAAAAAAATGAATGAATAAATAAAATACGAACAATTCGTACGTTTGTAACGTGTTTCCAACAATTCTGCAACTCTTTCTTCGAATACGCCAGGTGGGATTTTGGGGTCCACAATAACGTGACCCTGCGTCAAATCCCGGGTGAGTGAACAATTAGCTTATTGCGCGAACTCCAGGGGTAGGTATTAAAAAAGCTTAGAACGACAGAATTTCGCAAATTTTCAGTCGCGGATTTCGTCTTTGAATAACGAGTGACGTTTGTGCCTCGGGCTCCAGGCAAAGCCTGAAGGGATTTCGCGAGTTGAATGTAGAATATATTCCTAACAATCCGGGGAGGAACACCCCTCGACTGGTTTCATACCGAAGAAGAAGAAGAAGAAGAAGAAGAGTAAACTTGCTTTCGGTCCGTAAGTTTCCAACTCTGAAAGATTGCCTCGGCTTTTTCTTGTATTCATGAATATATGCGCAGCTAGCAAAGGTGTGTAACGCAGTTCGACTAGCGTCTGAAGATTTGCCAGAATCTCTATCTATCCTCGGATGTGGAATTTCCACTTTTACAGCCACTCTAAACCCACTAAAGTGATATCGAGAGGAAATTAAACGGTCCGTAATGTCACTGCAGAAAACCAAGTAGAGCCAGCGAATTCCGCAAATCCCAAAACTAAAACCACAGCTGTAAATATCCCATCGGTATCACACCATAAAACATGCTTCTTCTCTTCATCATGCCTTCTAGGAGTAATTAAACATCACTTCCAAATTTTTAAGTCATTCTCAAACAGTCCCACAACCCTCTGGTGAATGAATATATACCGTTCGATAAATCACCGCGATGATTGATTGATGGATGAATAATTGGAGCGGAAGGTCGCCCATCATGATGTGCCTTGTCGTGGATCCTGAACGATTAATAAGATGCAAGCTCGGCACGGGGTCTGAGAGCAAGCCAGCTTGGGTGTCGGGTATTCAGTAAGCGAACTAGTGGAAGTTTTGTAAGGTTTCATCGTCAGTGCTTTTATTAAATCTGCTGGCTCCGCGGAAATGGCAAAAGTTCGTTGCGGCCTGGCTTGTCGTCGCGTCAGTTTTGTAGTTAGCTTATAGAGTAAGAGCGAGATAGAGGGATGCAGAGGCTGGTAAGAACTGGTCCAGATTCTCTCTTCATACCTTGAACCCGCGGTAGTTTGCCACTGGGTGGTGGTACCCAGCTGGTGTAACATAAGCAGCTTTTCCTATATATATATATACGGCTACATCAACCCAATATTGGTCCTAAGGGTGCGACCGAGTTTCTCTCCTACACCTTCGTAATTTCCTTCCTTCGACAAGTTTTTTTTCTTCTTCTTTTACCCCAACCTAGTCAGTACTTTACGCGCTTCTTTATTATATCCACACAAGGCTGATATTATTTGCGGATATTTACCTCGCTCTACCTCCTCTCCAAAGAACTTTCCACGATTAAGTTGTACCTATAGGTACGAAGCTTTTTGTTTCTACCATCATGAAGCACGAGTCCTACTGTTTGTTAATTTCTTCCTTTTTTTTTCTTTTCAGATAATAATTTTGGAAGGGTAGTAAATGCTTCTCCCGGTTTCATCCCTTGCACCGTGTTACAATCTACCCCAACTCCTCTGCAGTTTAGTCGAACAATACCGCACCCCGATCCGTGCATCAATTTGTCAGTACGCAGTATGCAGTTGCTTCAGGCTATAGCAGAACTAGTGTGCTGGTGCTGGTGCAGATTCCATCCTTCTATGGTGTTGCTAATCCTGCATTGTGTTGCTGGAACCCGAGACTGGGTGAGGCGATCATTCGTTGGGAAATTCGAACGCGACTACAGGGACCATAGGGTACCAACGTGCGTAGGTAGGTACTTCGTAAACCTTGTCGATTCTGGCTGCCACCCTAGTCTATGACATGTATGAGTCATACCTCCCTGGCTACTCGTTAACGTGATCGATTGTGATTACAAAGTGTCCTATAGCTTCCCCGTTTCGAAAAATATCGATTGATTGATTGCAAGATACAGAGGAATCGATACTTTTTTTGGGTGATATCTAGAGAAGGAATCGACCGATTTTTATGATTTTCATCTTGATCGAGGCGCTTTTTTGTCACTCAGATCTCACTGAATTTTTGGCTCAATCGGTCCAGTGACTCACGAATTATATCGATTTAGGCTACGGAACTTCCGCATCGCTCATTAATTTTCCACACTCAATTTCGCGTCCCGTCAAACGCTATCTGCATTCTGCAAAGCCATCCGGAGGGTGCAGCAGACCCTCTGGGCATTCGGGTCTGAACAAATTCAGCGAATGTCCCCTGAGGAAATCCGTGAATCTCGCATCATCTCGGGGCCACCCTATTTCGCACGTTAGTCGCCAGTCCCAAGGCCCGGATCCTTTACGACTGCTTTAATCATACCTTAACGTCAGGACTGAGGAGGCAGCTCTCTGCCAGCCAGGATGTATATTATATTACGACACGCCAGTCGGGCTGGTTATACGTTACGTCTATGAGAGTCGCGTCATGTCGTGAGCTTCTTCGTTATACATAGACGTGCTAAAATTTGTCTGGAATTTGTAATTACCACGCGGCATATCGGGCGAGACTTTGATGCTTGAGGCCTAATTGCCTAATTGTGTCTAATTGCCAAGTATTTTGGAATTTATATACCGAGATTACACTGCTCAGTCACGAAATGGTTTAGAGCTTTTTTTCGGTTTGCATATATGGACCGTGTGGAATTAGTCGCGAAAATGGAATATGCTGTTCTCTGCAAGTTTTCTCATGACGTATCTCTAATCGCTTGATTAAGCTCACGACGAGAGGTAAGAAACTGTTTGTTTGCTCGGTGATAGTTTCCTCGAAGTTCATCTCCACTTCAGGAGAAAACTCTGATCTTGTCGAGTTAGCATTTCCATCTTTCTCGTTCACTTCACCCTTCCTAGTCTTTCACCCCCCACAGTGCGATCCGGGGACTACAGGGTGGCCCTCGAAGCTCGGAATTATTCAAACACCAATTTCTATTTATTACATTCCCCCCACAAAAAAATCTAACGCAGTTTTATTCAGGGGCAACAAAACTGAGTCACAGAAAAATTTAGGTGAAAATGAGTATAAAAAATCGACAAAATCTCAGTTTCCATGCGGAGAGAACTACCCCTTGATTTTTCATCCCGATGAATTGCTCGGTTGGATTTTATAATTGTATGAAACGGGAGAGGAAAAGAGTTCGAAGTGTGATTTGTTTTGTCTGAAATTTTTGCGCCACCCGATTGCGAGACAGATTGAAGTCCTTTATATACAAGTTGCGGGGATTTTCGGACGCGTTGCGTTGAAACAGCCTCGTTTTAGGTGGCTCAGTTTCCTTAAAGAGCGAGGGAATTTTCGCTGAGCTTCCTCACATTTGCACCCTTCGTTTTGCGGGTTTCGAAGGCTTCTGTGGCCTCGTCTTGTCCCGTTTTCCAGATCGTACAAACCTACACCCGGCGTCGTCGTCGTCCTGTCCCCCAGGACCTGGAGAACCTGCTTCTTAAAGTTCGCATCAAATTCGTTCCCCCTCTTGATCCTCTCTTGGGAGAAAAAAATCGCGCCAGATACATCGGATGGCTTTGGATATACGCAAGAAGGAATGGAAATTTTCTGTCGATTCGAAACGCGATTCAGAATATTTGAAAAAAGGGGTTGACTTGATCAAAAATCGATCTGCAATTTATTTCAAAACCCCGAGCTATTTGAAATTGATATAAAATTTCGGATACCTATACGCCAACATGGCCTTTGAAAAAATAATACTTTCAGAGAGAAAAGCGCGTAACCGAAGATCAAACGCCAAATTTTCACCTCGTAAATAATATGAATCGAAATTTTTTTCCTCCGCAGGTTTTATCAATCCGTAATCATCAGCCAAAATGAATGGAAAACAAATATGGAGGATACGCTCGGTCGAATGACAACTAATTATTCTTTTCAAAGGAAGTAGGTTTCGGACAGCCATTAGCTACCATATAGATATAACACTATCTCGTTTCACTGGGAGTAAAGGAAGGAAGCCCACGGTACATCAGACTCGGGGGTGGATATCCTTGCGCCTTTGAATGGGGAAAATAAATGAGAAATACGAGTAATATTACTGAAATTTCACTGACCCGTATTAGAGCGGCTTTATTATTGGAGATTGTAGGAACAAAGCAGCTACGGGGCGTGATTCAGGGCTGAGCTTCCGAGTGAAGGGTTCCTAAATAAAGGCAATTCATAAATGAGCCTGAGCTGCAGCCTGTGCCTATGCTTAGGCCCCATAACACTAACGTATATCGAAACGAAACCAACTCTGATCTCAAATGGAAAAGCCTCTCCACATTGCTTTTTGGATACTAACCCTATAACCATAGCTCCAAACTTCAACCCCTGTAAGAGCAAAACGAGAATTGAAAAGCTTCCAAAGATCACCATTTTCTGAAGCTATACTTCTGCCGAAAGTTCATGGTGGTTACAAAAATCAAACGTGGTCCAAAATTCAATTTGTTACTTCGTCATACGTTTTTTCATTCAAACCCGTGAACAGTCGGATGATAAATATTGATGATATGTAGACATGGGGGTGAAGTTCCTGTGAGACAATTAGTCGAAAGTTATCTTGCAGGCTATGTGGATAAATAAGTTAAAAAGTCGTATATAGACATGGTATATTCATGTGCCAAAGTGCAGACTTATAGTGATGGTAGAAGCGCAGGTGTCGAGTCGAGTACATTTAACACGAACCACTCTTCTCATTTGTGAAGGAAGAGTATGGGGAAACTTGGTGGAATTAGTTATCGCATGTTCTTTCGAGAATTTGCGACGCCGTTTCTACTCACGAACTCAATCGGGGTATTAGCCCCAGGGCGTAGTAAGAAGGGCGAACGCGAAGAACTTAATTTCGTTTCCAATATTGCGGATCGTTTCTCAAATGCACCTTGTCACATGGCTACCAGATTCTAACTTGTTTTACCCTTGACTGCCGTTTCCCAATCGATCGATCGATCGATCGATGTAGTATTTACGAGATTCTCGTGCCAATACAATAAATAACAATGCTACCTAATTGCGATCGGTAATTAATGCTGCGGTTTACTCACATAATCGTTGAAAATCACGTAACTCATGCTTACCTGCAACAAAGAAATGGAAAAAATTGGTTAACATTTCATACAAGCATATCAAACACATTGAATTGACACTTTTTCGGTTTTAATAAAAGTCCAGGATTAATTTACCCTGCAGGTTTAATTTTTCCCTCTGACATAACGACAGGCTCTTTAGCTCCGCAGGCTTCTGTCAGTTTGCACAGTCGGAATTCAACGGTTTTTGGCGTATTCGAAGTTCTGAACGTTCGTTTGAACGAATTAAAATTTCAAAAAATAAAGTTTACCACGATTTTTGATCCACTAAAATATTTACGAAATTTCAACAGGAAAATCGAATGTCAGTGATCAAGAGTTCAGAATTGACAAATTTTCGGCGATCGAATGAGCGTAATTTAAGATTTTTTGAAACTTCTATTCAAACAAACGTTTCGAACTTCAGAAGCATGATTTTTGTTACTACAGAATTACAAGCCGCAGAAAAGGTTACGTTCAAACATATAGTTTCCCCAAAAAAATTATTTAGTTAAAGGGGTAAATAGTCGCAAGTTTATCGGTATATAACCGTTGGTAAACTTCGTAAGACCATTTAAGAAGCCCGGTACTGTTTTCCCTTCGGATCTGCGGTGGTGTTTTTCAATTTTCGTGTATACCATTCACGTTGAACGATCCCCGAAGCGAGGGTAGGTCGGTGGGTACGTCTTACTTACCCTCTGCATCTCTGCCGGGGGTTTCTTTATGACAGCATCCTCGAGGGAAGAAGACGAGGATGACGAGGATGACTAGGATGAGGACGAGGATGAGGCAAGGGATCTGCAATTTTGGAAAGATAATGCGAACGATGAAGCCCAGCCTTTCTTTCATGAAAGCAAGCCTTGCCACAACAGCAGTGGCAGCTATCGTTATTGATGGGCACCCGCAAGCTGAAGACGAAAAAGAAGAAGAAGATGAATAAGAAGAAGAAGCTACCCTCCCGAAAGATCAATTGATAAAACCACCCCCTGAATCTGAGTGCTTACAATGTGTCGCTCAGATTTGCGAAATAGGTGAAAATGAAAGGGTAACCTGATCGGTAGTTGTTCGGCAATTAGTGCAAAATCGGGTAATTGGATCTGTTCAGGAGTTGGATGCTGTGGAACTTTCGGCAATGAGATGTGACGCGCGTGGATTAGAAACGTGATACTTGAGGATAATTTTGACTCGTTCGTGGTAAATGAAAGAGCGTGATTAAATAGATGAGCAAACAACGGAAGATGAGGAGAAAAAACCAACTCGTGTACACCAGGTTCCTCGTGTAAAACACAACCGAAAACGCGACAGATTTGCCACTACATGCGGACTGTCCGTTTGTTTGCCCTAGTCAAACGAATGAACAAATAGTTGTGTTTCGTGATTGATCACGTTCTCTAAACACCCCGCAATTCTCCATCTCTGTCGCTCTGTTTATTTTATTTTGTTCTCTATTCTATCCCGGACCAGTTCGGAGAGACACTATCAGAATCGAGAAGACCCGCTAAAGGGTCCCCTCGGCCAGT
This sequence comes from Ametastegia equiseti, assembly GCA_963989295.1. Taxonomy (NCBI): domain Eukaryota; kingdom Metazoa; phylum Arthropoda; class Insecta; order Hymenoptera; family Tenthredinidae; genus Ametastegia; species Ametastegia equiseti. Next base: position 14,926,625 of record OZ022397.1, on the reverse strand, counting down.
CAAGTTGATTTTCAATCAGCTTCCGGCAAACGGATACACCCCAAGGTCTACGATCTGTTCTCAGGATGGGTAACGAGGGTTGTGTCTCTCGGTCGATCACGTTATGATGCGGATTATACGGCAGGACTCGCCCTGGGTCGTAGCCGAACGTAACACGAGGACCAAGTCGTGGGCTGAAGGGTCTTAGGGATTTCACTGGAAGTCAGGACTCCGTAGGGTTGAGGATCTGGAGCCTGAAGGTGAAGGTGTGGGACAGTCGCGCGTGCAGACGCCGACGAATGATTGGTAGCCAAGTGCCAGAATCGGCGTCTGAATGCTAAAGAGGTTAAAGGACCGTGCAGCGACTGGATCACTTCCGCCGAATGGTGGTTGGTCTTGGGACGGATGATCGAGGAAGGCAAAGACAGGAAGGATATCAAAATATGCCACCTGGTCTATGGATCATGATGGATTGCAATTCGTAAATCGATTGACTATCCATGGAACAAATTTTCCCCAAGAAAAGAGAAGAAAAAAAATTGATTTTGGGTGGAATTTTCTGGACGAAAGCATCCGAATACGTCATTAGCTCAACCATAGTGTCAACTTGAGGATACTTTTGACTATAAACAACAAATATTATGGAATTGAATCGGTAGAACGAAGGGAGAGATAATAAAAAATTGAAACATCGAAGCCTTACAGGGTGAAATTTCAATGAAGATTCTGCGTGAACGTTTCCACGAACACCGCAACGGGGAAAGACTATTTTCCAGCTTCTTGGCCCGAAGGCACTCGCAGAATTGAAACAGCTACGCTTATCGGCCTAAAGAGGAGAAGAGAACAGAAGAGAAGAGAAAATACAATTTTCTTCTCTGGGACGCGCTGAAAAGATTTAGGAAATTGAACATGGGATACGACTCAGGAAGGTCTAACCTCGCGTTTGGTTATTCTCTGTTTCTGTTATTTCTGTACCTTTTTTTTTTTTTTTTTTATATATATATTTTTCTTATTCGGTGAATGCTAATTCTGGATCAGGAAAGTAGTATCGTGGAAAAGAATTGATCCGGAATCGATCGGTGCCGATCGTCCGGAAATCTAATCGTCCTGTTTACAAGAAGCTAAAGGGAATCGCTGATTTGCTTCTAACAATAAAAGCAATTTACCTTATTTTCGTTCACATGCTTCCTATTTTCTTCAGGCCTCTCGTCTTCGACCATCACAATAAATCGACGCCTCGATTCCTCCCTTCTTTCATTATTTTTTTCGCCGGATATTGAAAGCCAAGGATTCTTTTTCACTGCTCCGGTGGTCGCAGGTATTTGCTCTTGTCATAACTCCGCGATTGTACACAAACGATTAGAGTTCATCGATCGATATCGATTACAGAATGAGGAATAATAATTTTCCCTTTTTTTCCTTTTTTCCACTTAATTGCCACGTGTATTGGCAGCTTCTGGCTACGAATTGGCTTTGGGAATCTCGTAGTTTTGAAACAGGGCAGGTTGATGATGTTTGCTTTCTTTGAGGTACTTGTACGACACGCGCACGCAGCTTCCGGTCCAAATAACATCCGGATCCCCATCCTCCTATGCACGAGAGTGAGAGAAGACTGTAATCCATAGGCATTTCACGCAGCCTCAGGAGGACTTGCGGGTCAAAGCTCAACTGCGGCTGGGGGTTTGGCGAACACAATTGCCCTTTGTCTAAGCGAGACATCTCTCCAGATTCCTTGGGTTAGGTTTTTGCGAAACTCGCGACCCGATTCAAAGCGTCGTGGTGCTGATCAGATTCCTAGCTCGATTCCATACACATCCCTTTCCCTTGACGTCTATTTTGCAAGGATTCCAAATCGCTTTTTTCTCCATATTAGAGAGGATGCGAGAAAATCCAGGACCTCCAGTTTCCGGGGTGGGATTGAAATTTCGAAGTTACAAGCTGCGAGAAGTGAAAATTCCGAATTTTTCTACGAACAGTTTTTAGAACAACTATTTCCACGAAAGTCTACGTAGCCAATTTGAAAGACTCCGGATGAAAAAACCCCGAAGGTTCAAAATTCCGAAAGCTAAAGATTCGAAAAGCCAAAACTCCTAATCTCGTAATTCGTGAGATGCAACGTCGTTTATTTCACAGCTTTGTCATGAGTTTCCCTTGAATTTGCGGAATTTTGGGCTTTCCGAGTTTTTAACTTTCGGATTTCCCAAAATTTTTCTTGCACATGCCACATCGATCATTTTGTCTGGATTGTATCCATCCGTGAAGTCTACGACTTTCTAATTTCTAATTTTCGAAAATGTTGCTAGTCAAAGGTGGTAAAAATTGGAGACTCGAAGGGCAACAACGAAGTCGTGATTCCATCTGGTACAACGAAAATCATTTCTCACGCAGTCCCGATCACAAGTGAAGAGAAAACGGCTGGAGGGGGATGGCAGAGGAGGTGAAGCCTTGTTCCAATCAATGCCGATTACTCGCTCTTCCTCGCGCCATATAACATACAGACAAGCCATGACTGCGAGTTGCTAGTTGCTCGGGGCGGGTGGTGGTTCAGGCCGAGTTAAGACAGGCGAAGTAAGTCAGTCAGGCAGTCAGGCATTCAGTCAGGCAAGTATATAAACGAGAGAGGATAGAATGAAAAGAGATAAAATAGAATACCGTGGGCTGCGGCGCAAGTAAGAAGAGCCAAGATATTCCGGACAGAGACATTGCAGCCAGTTTAAACGTCTGAACCTAAGAACCTTAGGGTCAAATGCCTAAATTGCCAAGTCACAGCGACAAGAGGTACGCCGGAGAACAACGAAGCTAGTATTCCATACGATGGAACGAATAAGACTGGAGTAGGTACTACTTCGCTTCCCTTGTACCAGGTGTGGCCTGGTCATGTTCGAACATGGTGTTCAAAATTTCTACACATTGCCTAATCGCTCACTCCGCGAGCCGCTACACTCAGAAATCATCTTCATTCGATTCAATTCCATACGATTCTAAAATCAATCGATTGCCGGATCTCAAGAAACAATCGATGGGTCCGCCGAATAACCAGCTATCTCAGAAGTTGCTTGAAAAAGTAGCTATCTCAAGTTCTGCTTGAAAAAGAAGCCATCTCACGAGCGACTCCAAAACCGCTCTGTAGTGCTATTGACTCGCCATGCAACTACAGAGCGGTTTCAGAGTCGCTCGCGAAATGGCTGCTTTTTCAAGCAACTTCTGAGATAGCTGGTTATTCCGTGGAGTCATCGCAATAACAGCGATCAATTTTCTCACGAAATTCTTTTCGAACGGTAATGAGGTGAAGCAACATGAGAAGGAATGAATTTTCCGTTCCGAAAAAACGAGATTTCTTTTTAATCAGAGCGAAGATTGACTTGGAATTAGCTAATTTATCGAGTCAAGTATCGCTACTCAGAATCAAGAGTGAATTTTCACTCCAAGAGGATCAAATCTCACTGTACTTGTATTTCAAGCAGAAAATCGAGTCTTTCGGGCTGGTGCAAACATGCGAGAGACACAATTACTTTAAACAAAGTTCAAATGAATCGCAAGAGCAACAGGACCCAGTGGTTTAAATTTTTTCCAAACGTCGAGAAGATTATCCAACGTCGAGTCATTTTCTTCTATGTATAGAAAATCCTGTAGGACCATTTTTGGCTAAGGTTTTTGGTAAAGAAATTGAGCTTAACTCGAGGGGAGTCATCCATGCCGTTAATATTGGTTCGCTTCGTTGGAGTCTTAGCGTGTTAACAGCAGCTAAATGTCAAATGGTAAATGCCAGGGCGTATAAAGCGTGGTTACTAGGACGATGGTCATCTGAATTTTGACCCCATGCGGATAATACCGAGGCCATGAAGGAATATAAGGTGTACCTTACCTATAGGTACGTGAAAAGTATATATAGATATATTACAGTAGTAAGTTAGACGCCGTTTCATTCCGTTCCGTTCCGTTCCGTTCTGCGGCGTGCCGAAACGATCAGGAGTGAAATCCTGGGACGCGATGCAACGCCGCGAGCGAAACGAATCGCTCTAACAAAGATAGTTTTGTATTATTTCCGTTTCCGCATTCGTTGCAGTACTCGTAGACCACCACCGGCTCTTTCTATATCCCGTTTTCCTATCCTCGCAAGCCTTTCACCCTAGGATCTCTCTACACGGGCTGCAAGAGAGATGAATGGAGGATTGCGAATAGAGAGGGCGAAATAACGGCTCGTTGTATTCTCATTCTGCAATCCAATGATGCCCGAACCATCCGAAGCGTTTTCGCACATTTTCCGCTATCACTTTAAATGCTCGTGGCTCTAGAGTTCCTATGTGAAACAGAGTTCAGCCAATCGATTATTCGGTTTGATTGGCTGTTCAAACTTTGGCACGTAATGGCGAAGTCATGCGGATATTTGGACAGAAAAAATCCTAGATATATAATGAACGATGATTGTTATCACAGTGAAGAGTGTTTCGTACAGGTTATTGTAAAGTGACGATTCTTCACGAAGTTCCTATGATAATTTCACGAGTTTTCAACTCGCATTATCCTTTCGACCTTCGTCTCAAAGTAACGTAAACGTAACCTCAAATATCGTAGTGCTGCCATCGACTGCGTCATGTGAAGTCATCGTGTTCAACGTTCAGAGACGTTTATTAATAACATAGTAATTACTTTTCGGGAGATATTTGGTGGAAGAAAATATAAAAAATGAAAAGATTCAGTCAAGAAAGAGCTCGTAATTTATTTATTCATCATTGTCCTTGACTGAAGGATGTCATCATCGACGGTACCACTTCCTTAAATTTCTTTGAAACTTTCCGCAATTTCGCTTCGGCACAGAATGGCGACCAAAATGGAGGTGATTGACTGAACTAAGTTTTATAGAAACTCGAGTTATCCCGTTTGATTTTTCCACGATAATGGAAAAAGTCGCGAAAAATTGCTAGTCTTGATTGCTCCGTTCTTCACCACGCTAATCAAGTATAGCTTTGACCCTTAATTGTGAAGTTCCTTTTAACGGGTCAACACCGTGCAGCAGTCCTTTGAGTACCTATAGAGAGAAACTAACCTCGTGAATGTTGAACGGGAAATAATTGAGACAGAGAGAAGTTTCTGGACGATTGATTTTCCTCCATGCCAATTTCAATCTCAGATCTCAAACTCACCGGACTCAATTTCCTGTCAGTACGATCTCCTCTCTCGACGGTGTGCGAACGTTAAATTGCCAAACAGTTTACGGTCCACAACATCATCTTTGTGTGTGAATATATACCGATCTACAGGATAGTTGGTCGGTTGATTCTACAGGATATTCAAGGACCTAAACCTCCCCTTTACACCCCACCATCGATTGATTCTAGATTTTCGAGGGTTCAAGCTTTATAAGGGAAGAAATAATTTTCAATTAAACTTGTTAATGAATTTTCAAGATCTGAAACCCAGTTTGGCCGATTCTCTGATACGTTTTTTATTTATTTTTTCCCATAAATAAATTTCTTTCGAGTGTGAAGATTCGGTTTTATGATCCACATGGATGTAGAGCTGGTGGGATCGAGAAGGGAAGTCAGGGGTGGGTGTCGAGTTAAGAGAAGAGGGTTGTTTTTCAACTTCCATTAGACGAGGAGGAGGAGGAGGACGATCGAAATACCCCGTTCCCTTTCCCGTTCTCTACCATAGGGAGAACATGGAGACAAAGGTGAAAAGACTTTGGAGAACAACGGGGGAAATTGAAGTGGCTGAAAAGGTGCACTCGAACGAGAAGCTCCGTCGTCGAGGAAAAATGATTCATAAATTGTTACGGAAACGGAAGAACGCGACATAATACCTGTCTGCCTTGCGGTCTGCTATATACTATACATCCAGACAGGATATTAATGACTTGGGTATTTATAAACTTTGGCTTCCTACTCCACCTCCACCTCCACCTCCTCTTTCTCCTCCTTCTTCACGACGACGCCGCGCTTCTGGCGTCGCGACGCTACTTCTCTGGGGCGAATAAGAAGAGAAAGAAAGAGAGAGAGAGAGAGAGAGATAAATAGAAGATTACTCAACTCAGGCATCGCAAATCGCGTCCACGCGTCAGCGCGTACTTAATTAACCAAGAAATAGTTAAACGCTTATAGCCTATTAAGAAAATGAAGTATATTATATTATATACCTATATTTATAAGACCGCGAAATATGTTTTCTCTCCGCGACGAAATGATCTTATAACCGTGGAAGTAAGTAAGTAAAGTGGAAATGAAAATGGTGGAAAAAATAAAAAAGAATAAACGAATTGATAAATAACTGGTTTCAATCGTCGGGAATTTTTTTGCCTTTCGTTTTAAATATATGTATATACTATAGAGAATAGTATATATACGAAAGAGTAGGTCGTTTCTTTAGTCGTCAAGAGAGTTGACAAAGGACTCGATGAGGATAAAATTAATCATTTTTTAGCCGATTAAACAGAGATAATGGGCCTAATGGGAGTTTATGGAAGTCCTGGCGGTGCCTTCAGCCCCCTACCTGACTTGCTTTCTTCAGATCTTGAGAAATTCAAATGCTTTTAATTTCCTTTCAAGCTTTTCGATTTCCGTGTCTTCTTCTTCTTCTTCTTCTTCTTCTGCTTCTTCTTCCTTTACTCGTTGCCTCGCGTTCAATACGAAGAGAGGCGAGCTATTGTCGCTGGGCTTTGAGGTATTCTTTGTAAATTGAACGACTATGTGATTGTTGACGAAATTACGCGAATCGTGAGAATTTTCTCGCTTCAAATTTCAATACCGAGCTGAGTAATGAGAAATAAAGAATCGCCGAATAACGTACGTCGGACTCATATATGAGCTGTGAAGCAAACCGCCTACTATATTAAACCAGAAAGTGAAATCGTAACAGATTTATAGTCAGCTATGGGGTATTCGCCGGATTTCACGCCCAAAGAAAATTACCATCCACGGTGATTATTATTTTTTTTTAAATTTGTTTCAACCTTCTCGTGTCGATTTCTTTGCGGCGAAGAGTCTTCGGCGACTTTATTAAGGCTCGCGGTAATCTAGACAATTTAAAAACGATTCCTGACCTCCGGACTTCACCTCACCCTGTGCAGCTCGTATTTCATTCCGTTCCGAAAGCTCGTCTACACTATACCTCTTCGTTGCTTGCATTATTCGCCGTGTCATTTTGCCGCAGCTAGTCGTACGGTTCATTCGGGTCAAGCCCCGAGGCCGAGAGAACGTTTTCAACAAAATGTGAATTATTCTTACCTGGCGAAAAATAAATGGAAATTTCACTCAGGATTCCCGTCCTTCTCTCGTAAATACCTACGATTGAAATTCCGAATTTCAAAAGCTGGGAAAGCTCAAAATTCTGAATTTTTATGCTGCCGACTCGGAGCTTTTAGAAAGATTATTTCCCCGAAAATCTGTGTAGTCAATTTGAAAAACTCTGAGTGAAAAAACACCGAAGGTTCAAAATTCCGAAAGCTAAAGATCCGAAAGGCCAAAACTCCGAATCTCGGAATTCGCGAGATGCAACGTCGTTTATTTCACAGCTTTGTCATGAGCTTCCCTTAAATTTGCGGATCTTTAGACTTCCTGGGTTTTGAGCTTTCGGAATTTCCAATTTCTGCGTCTGAAATAAATTTGGAACTTCAATCCCATCCCTGAAATGTTCTACAAGAATCGGTTCATCGAAGATATAAAAATACTCATAAGAGTTATTTTGAGTGTGGAATTTTTGTATTGTTTTATTGGTTTTTTATTTGACACGTTATTTGATTTTCGACCCCCACTTTCGCTTTCACGAATAATCCCTTTTCAGGCATTCCGTAAACAACGAGAGAGAGAAGGAAAAAAAAAAAAAAATCCCGAAACAAAATCCTGTACATAACTTACGCCTCGGTTAAATAATGGGAAAGAGCGTCGGCGTGCTTGGGATTCGTGAGTGTGCAAAAGTGGTTACCTACATGTAAGAGAGAGAGAGAGAGAAATAGAGAAGAGGAGAGAAGAAAAATGAAAGAAAATAAAAATAAAAATTGACAATAAAAGTAAAAGGAAAAAGGAAAATTTGGAAAAAATACGCAAAGTCGTTCGCCTTATAAAAGAAATAACTAGGTACACACGCGCGTGTCACGCACAAGACGACGACGGAGACCTCGAGTGCCAGAAGGTTAACGAGGCCGGCGTCAATTTACACTGGCAGGCAGTCAGGCAGCAAAGCTCAGCTTTATACGTTTCTTGCATTGCGAGTTGAGAGGATCAACGTGGCCCAAGCTGCTGCTTCAACACGTGTAGAAAAACGGTGACGATGACGACGACTTGGTCTCGACTTGACTCCGTTCACAAGTTTTGCGTTATAGCGTTATCGTTAACGATTGATATTATTATTATTATTATTATTATTATAAGATGTTCATTTTCTCACACGTCACATCCTCGGCAACTACCTAATTGATTTGACGAAAAGCTCGATGGGATTCCGAGTTAAAAAAATAAAGAAATTTTTCAAAGCTGCACCAATATGCGTGGGTCCATACATAGGCGGTTGTTATCTCGCGTAGGAATACACCATGTATACGTATATAAGGTATAATAAAAACATTGGCAAAACAACCGCTGCAATATATTCAACGAGTTAGCGTATTCAAATTTGTATAAGGCTCGCGAGGGGTGTATTGGAATTTATGGAGCACCCGGGGGCGCAGGCAGGTACTACATATATATATATATATATCTATATATATCTATATACCTATCTACCACCCTCGGGGGTTGCACAGCCCAACATCCTCTACGCGAAAAGTCAGAGTCAGAGTCACGTGCCACGGTATAGACGTTGACGGGGTTCTTTCGGGCAACCGCGAATCTTCGAGGGTGGTAAGAAATCCCGGAATATGCATAGAAAAATCTCACCCCCACTTTCATTTATACAATATATACCTTTTTCTAGAAAAATCAAGGCTCGTATTATTTTAACCCCATTTGGAAATTAAAACTCGCCATTCCCAAAACATCGTGTCGAGTCGAGTCGAGTCGAGTTCCAAAATTCGTCCGGTTGAATCAGACCGTATAGAGGAGAAAAATATATCAGCTCTTGAGATTGAACGAAAGGCTGCAGCGTGTAGTAAAATTCTCAATCGTTTCAGGCAAAATTCCTCAGATTTTTTTTCTGTATCTTTTTTTTTTTTTCATCGTCGCGTATAATCCAGAACGTTAATCAAGCGAGTAACGCTCGTTTATGGTGTGATTTTTACTTGGGAGATTGTATTAAGCCGGTAAATTAAACCTGCCAAGGTTACATCTATACCAACGATGGTTATACGTTGCGACGGGGTACGTTTCCCCATAACTTACCGAGAAGTTAAGCAACAGCCCTGAGCTCCGGAAAGTTTATTCACTAAATTACGTAGAACTTAAAAGCGTCTGGTACCTGTACCTATACATATATACCTCATACCAACCCACAGCGCGTAGTGGGAGTCTTTAAAAGTTTGTAAGGTTGGCATAATTTAAAGGTGATTAAAGCCCTTTTTTTCCCTTTCTCTTTTCAACGTTTTTCCTTTTGTTTTGTTTTTTTATTCCTATTTTTTTTTTCCTTTTTTTCACCTCAAAAACCATCTCCGTGTGAAATCTACGTAAGGGAGGATAAGAGGAGGAAAGGGTTTTGGTATGCAGGGGTAGACCGCAAAGTAATAATATGAAAAACAGAACGAGGGGTTTGGGGGTAAAAATCAATTGGTACCAAAACCAATACTATAATAAACAACCCATCACCGCAATCGATAATTAATTGTTCCATGATTGGTCCAATTCCATCTTCTCCCTGTATTTCATCCCTCGTCTCTGAGGAGACTGGAAAATTTGTTTTGCAAAGTATGCTCAGCCACCCTTGTCACATTTCTGTACAATTCTTGGGTCGTTTAATGACAGAATTTGGCAAAAACTTTGTGGGAATCCTTATTCCGAAAAGGATTTTTGAAAAAAAAGTGGACAGGACCTCGTAACATGTACTCTGCAGTTTTCACAGGGTCAGAATTACTCTTCTAATCTCTACCCTCGAGGTCTCAGTCAAAAGAGAGATCCATTTCGGCGGCGAGCAGTAGAAAAAGAATAAGAATAAGAAGAAGAAAAAGAAAAAGAAAAAAGGAGAAAAAAAAAGGATGGGAGGGAAATGGAAAGGGCCACGAATTAGGACGCAGTTTAAGCCCGTAGAAAACCTAATGGGGTGAAATGAGCCCGCAAAAAGTAAAAAAGTGTTATATCTCTTTTTTTTTTTATCTTTCTCTCTCTCTCTTTTTTTATGCGAAAAGACACGGAGAGCCGCGGAGCGAATAAGAGAAGTAAAAATTTGAATAAGCTACACGAAAAATGACCCTCGAAAGAGCAAAACTTTTCATTTTTAAACACTAGCAACGAAACATTATACAAGTTTCTAACTCGAACAAAATGATTTTGACGGTTCTCGAATTCCAAGGGATGGTATACGCGACTGGAATGGGGGTAAAATCTTGTTATATCACTGCAGACCACGCCTGGAATTCTTGAACTACCGTTTTACCAAGCTTGCTGTATTCCTTTTTTTTTTTTTTTTTTTTCTCTTTTTTTATTCTAAAACCCACGACGCGGTCGGGGTCAACGGGTTTCTTCTCCTGGTCACGAGCTCTCGGGTCATGGCGTCTCGGCTCTGTGGCCAGGGTAAGCAGGGCACAGGCAGGCAGGCAGGCAGGCAGGGCAGGCAGGTGCTGAGTTATGTGAAGCCAAGATTCGATAAGGTACGCCCTGTTCTACCATATAGTCTGGTGAAAACGAACCAGCCAAGCCCAGACAAGCCGCAAGTTCAGCAAAGAGGTAGAAAAGTTCTTGTGCAGTGAAGGTAAAAGTGTGCGGGAGAATCGCTGCAGACTTAGCACTTTATTCAAAATATCATATTGTTCATGTCGCGTCGTTGCTGCAGTGATTTCTAAGCTTGAATTTAGATGAAATTCGCGTACGAGTAAATTCGAGGAAATTGAAAATGCAAATGTTCGATAAAAAGTATCTCCTTTCCACCCCTTTTTTTTTTTTTTTTGCTCATAAAACACATACAGCCACGAATATGGATGGGGAAAGAAATATTTCAGCTCGTATCTATATTATAGGGAAGAGAAAAACTCGAGTAGCTGCTATATATACAGGAAAAAGTATAAAATCAAAGATTTCAAAGAAAAAGAAGGGAGAAAAAAAATCTAACTGCTCGTTCAAAAATCAACCTTCAACCATCGAAGGTTACGTCCGAAGTAATCTTCCCCTTCTGAACGAAAGTATCGATACTTTCAGGGAAAATCTTCAATTCCCCCTGCTCCATGGATTTCTCACGCTTCTTCCTATCCGCCTTTTTTTTTTCTCTCTTTACTTCCTTCTTCCTTCCTTCCTTTCTACCTTTATTTCCGAGTGCCAAGACCAGCCAGAAATCCATTCCTTTGGTAACACGTCTTAAAACGATATGCTGCCGTGGCCCCCTGTGTAGCGATCTCTAAAATCGGACAGCATTCGGAATTCGTTTGACAGGCTTCGATGTTTCGCCTTTGCTACAAGAGTGGATATATACACTCTTGGGGGTCTGATAACGTCCTAAGATATGTTTTATTCGGGAAACACATCTTAGGGCAACAGGAAGGACAAATAAAAGACATTATTTTGTAACAAGGTATATTATAGATAGAAAGTAAAGATATATTGAGAAAGCCAGGAGATCAGATGTGGCGTGAATGGAACCGACTTTTATCTCACTTCTTCATATTTCTAAAGATGAAAGAAAAATAAGAAGACAAAAATGAAAAAAAGTTGAAAAATTTACGATCGTAGACGCCCCCGACTGCATGTATGAAAAAAAATTCAGTTCCATTTCCGCGGAAAGGTCGCGCGTAGTCAGCGAATTATTCTAGCTTGGAAAAGCGAGATGTGGAGGTTATATGATATGGCTATGGTCTGTATACGAGCATGACTAAGTAGTGGTGTAGTAGGTAATACTTGGATATATATACATGTCTGTATGTATATTTCTGATTGAAATTTCGTTCGTTTGGTTCGAGGAAAAATTTTTACCACTTCAATACACACGTTCGCGATCTCTGCGCAATCTACGAGGCAAAATTCCGTTAATACCCGGTGAATTCTGGAACTGGAATAGAAAAGAGAGAGAAAAAGTGAGAAAGAAAGAGAGAGAGAGAGAGAGAGAGACGTTATTTCCAGACCAACGCCTCTACTAATTGGAGAAAATGTCAGAGGCCGAAACTCTATCTGAACTTTATACAGGCGCGAAAACGAGCCCAAAATAACCAAGAGTCCTCGAGCGTTTCATACTGAAAATCCTGGGAAGCAAACCATCAGCAACAGCAAGCTGAAAGAGTGGCAAAAGCGACGCTACTTTTACCTGTGTCGCTTCTTTCATACAAATATATATACATATATATAGACGCTATTCGTACAGGACTAAAAGGTACGTCTAGCTTGTTAAATTACCCTAAAACCGCTAGTTTTGTCAAACTAAATTTCTCAGATCTGCAGGAACGACCGGTACAAAGCACATCGTTTCACAAAACGCGAAAGAAAAAGGAAAAATACAAACATTTGGCGAAAAGACTCGCAGAACTTTGTTTCTAATATCTATTTCTCATTCCAATATAAAAAAATTATCGACTAAGCCCTCGCGAGAGACGAATAAACCTGTAAATACTTCGTATGAAAATTCGAGAGGGATGAGGCGAGGCTATTTGCATTTTGGCGTCATCGATGTGTATCGGCTCGGTTTTGGCACGGTTTAATTCCCCTGTGATCAAAGGATGAATTTTCATTGAAAAAACAAATATCAAGAGATAATTTTGCTTCAGGTACCACGTATAGGCATATTTTTCAATTTTTACCGAAGCGATTTTGTTTTTACCCCTTGTGTATATTTCTTCTTTTTCCTCCCTTTTCGTCTCCCCTGAGGTATAATCAGCGAAAAAGCTCGAATCGCGTAAACGATTAGGTACCCAAAGATTTGGCGAAAAATCAGTACGACTATCCCTAACTCAAATTGGAGTGCAAATTTTTTTTCGTAGTAGATAAATTCGCGTTTATATTCAAGTTGAATTGTTAAGAAGATTTCCGGGCTTTGTCATGGTCGGCTGCTTAATAACCCCATTAACTGTGCGAAAGGGCGACCTATTTTCCTCCAACAAGTGATATACTACTTGAAGGAACAATCGGAACAGGTACTTGTACGTCTACAAGAACATCTAGCCTTAGGTTTGTCCAAGATTTCTCTAGTTCTAGTCAGCTAATGCTTTTGGGAACTAATTCCGTTCCGAGTTTCTCGGCTTCTATTTCTTTGCTGCTTCTAATTGAGTTAGCTTCAGCCATTTTCCTACTCACGTGCTTGAGAAAATTTACAACAAGAATTCGTATATCGAGCTGATTCAACTATATCGGCTCAAAATAGTGTTTGAGAAATCGTTTCAGACGCAAGCCAAACTAACACCGAGCCACAAAATCTATATCCATCCCTCTAGCTCGGGGGTGGCTTTGTGCCAAAAATTTCTTGCACATTTGAGAAACTCCCTTATAAGTACAATATACATCTCCATAATATATTGGATTTGGAACGGATTTATCCTTTCCTAGGAGCTAAACGATCCTCGGGATGTTTTTTTTTGCTAAAGATTTAAACGATATTCGATCTGGTTGAAAATTAGCGAAATCCTTCTATTTGCAAGAGGTAATATAATCTTCGACATCTGATTCTTCTCATTGTATCAGTCGGTTAAATTCGAAGAAATCTTTTCCAATCTGGTCCAAGTCTTTGGGGCGGTAGGATTCGCTTCGTGCCAACGTAATCAAACGTCCTCTTTGTCGTCGACGTCGTCGACGTCGCGGTGCCCAAGAGTATTTGCATATCGCTGTCATCTTTGCTGGCAGCAACTTCAACCTCGTTGTCAACGCCACGAAATAGCACATCGTACTCGTTAGTTGTCTTCATTCCTTTTCCTCCTTCGATTAGACGAGTAAGTTAACGGTAACGAAATTTCATCTCCCTCGTCTAGCTTTAAACCATAGTGTATAAATTAAGTCTTGAATAAAAAGAATAAAAGCAAATCGTATTGGTTCATTCCAGAGAAAGAATTTGCTCAATCAATCGAAATATGCAGTCACCACAAAGTATTATTCTGTGTTATTGGATTTGAACGAATCGCGTTTAACTTAACAACATCTATTCTATAGTCGACGTGAATTCATACATATATATATATATACATACTTTTATTTCCAATCAATTGCTGGATTCATCCCAATCAACGAGACGTTTATTTCGCAGTTTTCGATCGCCGGATTATACTCGGTGGAATATATAAATGTCATTTCGAGTTCAACAGCTGCTACTGGAACGAATCCTTTCCCTCCGGTGTAAAAATAACAGTTAGCAAAATTATCGAGTTCCGGGGAGGGAGGAAAAAAAAAAAGGGATATTCTCCCAGGTACAGCGTGACGCGTATATACCTATAATACCGAATTGCAGCGAATCCAATTTCACTCGAAACGAATCTCGGCTATGTTTTTTAGCTTGAAATTCACCGCACATGGAGAGAGGCTATAGCCAAATCGGTCAAGCTGCAAGCAATGCTGCTGACGAAGCGTGGATCGATCAGGTAACAATGTGCACCGCAAGTAGGACGAAGTGGTTATCGTTTTGCCGCTTTTAGAACACGTTTCGACCAAGGGATGAAAGAAATACTGTATATTTTATCACAACGTGTATCGATTTCAAACCATGCATGTCTTCGATGAATTTTATCATCGACACGTACGTCAATCGAAGTGGGAAGGGATTGAAGTTCCGAATTCCAAAAGTTCCGAAGAGTTGAAATTCTGAATTTATTTGGAGTTTCTTAAATTGGCTACGTGGACTTTCGGTGAACTAATCTTTCCAAAAACTCTGAGTTTTTAGAAGTAGAAAAATTCGGAATTTTGACCCTTCGCAGCTTTTGAAATTCGGAATTTCAATCCCAGCCAGTCGAAGTTAAGTTACTTCTCGTATCCCGTGCCTTTCTGATCTTCGCCATTTTGCTTTTCAATGATATTCTGCATTTGGCGTTTAGAGGAATAAGAGACTGGTTTCCCTGGATCTCGATTTCTGTCTTCCATATATCTCACCCAGTAACCCGAATAAAGTTTGCGCGAGCGAAACAAGACGGATAAGAAGAATAGCGAACGGAGAAGTCACGTCGTCGAATTCTTCGGTCCAAGAGCAAAGAGCGAGATAAAAAGTGAGAAAAAAGAAAAAGAGAAATAGAATGAGAGGTTTCCCTGGCAGCACTCTCATGCCTTACTCCATGGTATAAGGTACCTACAGCTACGGTCGGTCGTTCAAAGTTCAAAGTCACGCTCGAGATCCAATCGATCTTTCTTTCGTTACCTCTTCCGTTTCTAACCGAGATGAAACCTCTACCAAGAAGAAAGCAGCAGCAGCAGCAGCAGCAGCCTCGTGGCCGTAGGTACCTTTTGATTATAATCAGCATCCTCAGCCAGCCACGGATAGGATGGATGATGTAGGTAGGTACTAGCATATACGGTTGCACCGAGCTATACCTCTCGATCGTTGAATGAAAATATTCACAACAAAAGATGTAGAGACGTGACGTACGTGCTGGAGACAGGAAAATTCTATCCCCATATTCAACCGGAGCTTATCCCAATATCAATTCATCCTCTCTTCATCTCCTCACCTCCTTCTCAAGCGCAAGCAAAAATCACTAAAATCATATCAGATGAGTCAATTTGTTGATCTTCATCTCTCAAAAGCTCAGGCAGAAGCACCAGATGTTGCTGACACATCAAGGATACGGTATTTCATTTTTTGTGAACATGTTCAGCTACATTGGTGCTTTCAACATTGAACACAGAATAGTGAATATTCCACATCACACGATCATGTTCATCCAGATGAAGTCCATAATTACTTTTGCACCTTGCTGAACATGAGTGAAATGCAGTCTAGGATCGTGGCAGGATTGGTTTCGCGAAATGAAAAGGTATCGGGAGTATCAGAAAACAGTGTTCGGGTCTTAAAACCGTCGAAATGGTCCACGCCTCTTGTGCAGTGATGTGGATATCGTGTTCCGTTATCTTTTGCGAAGGTAGAATTATCCCGTAATGATTTAAGCAGCCCCGGGAACGTCTCAATGGTGGAGAATGAAAGGAAAAGAGTAGGCAGATAGAGTAGTAAAGGAATAGATTGGATAAGAAAGGAGGAGGACCGAGAATCGAGGTGCGAGCAGCAAAGGATCAGGTGATCTTTAACAGTGGCTGTAAATCTTAACGAATTTATATACACCAAGTTTTGACTTTACGAGGGAGTAATAACCGGGGACGGTACTGTACTATATCGATTCTGACCTGGGCCCTTACTTCCTTCCTAACTTCGGAGTTCTTCAACCGGATGAGGATGAGGAGAGACGGCGAGATGGGAATAAATCGAGACGACCCTTTCTCGACACGACCATGATCCCCTTCTTCTTCATCATCCTCATCATCTTATCGAGAGTCATCTTAATTTTCTTTCCGACCAAAACCCGGCTCTATTAGCTCTCTGAGGAAATATTTAAGCACCTCGCAGATTGCCGCATCCGCTGCTGCTCTTCTCCAGGTTGATTCAACTAACTCGGGTTGTAGCTGTTCAAAGCGTAACTCAAAGGCGCTTAATGATTTGCACAATTTCCTAAGTACCCATATACGTACTGTGAACTAGCTTGGCATTGGCACGATATTGGTGCCATAGCAATACTGACAGCTACCAAGGGCCAAGCTTTACCCAAGTCAAATTCAATGCTGGGACTACTTTGGGTTGGTAAGACCAGTCCAACTTATGGTACCGTCAATCGGCACGAAATAATCCCCAGCCAGTATGAAACATCATATTGACCCGGTGTATTCCCAGTACAGAACTGACTTTCGGCTGAGCCCCATGTACGTTCACTTGTCTGTACTAGTCATCAGCATTGGCCCAACGTTGGGCAAATAATTTCTCTGTACTGGGCCAGTATTACCGAACGAAATTCGGCAGCCGGGGTAGTGCCAATTCTGTGCCATGTGGGTAGATCCGGCAATACTCCAGCATTCGTACTCATGAGTACGTATAACGTAGTACGTAATACGTAGTTCGTATAGGTCCGAGACACACTGGCTATTGCGGCTTCTCTCTTGGCTTACGAATGTTGTTACCAACGGCAACAAACATTTCCCATTGATCCACAACAGCTTCTTGGGGTATACCTGTAGTTGACTATTTATTGCTTGACTAACGCCAGATATCTCAGGGCGTAATTCTCCTCTTATTTTGCCGTCTTCTGGTTAGAGAACTGGTACGCGGTATCAACGTTTCAGAGAAAACTAGATGCTCGTTTGGTAAAGGATCAGGGTATAACCTACCTGTGGGTAGGTGCAATGGTATACAGAGCCTCACGCGCAATTCAAGAGACATAAATCTGCCGTCGAAACGCACCGTGAATCCGCTCTTTGCTCTGCTCTATTTCATACTGTCGTTTATACCTTACGTGGAATTTATCGGGGTTTGTTATAAAGATGAACTGGAGAGGCGGTGAAGAATTTACCTACAAGTACCCCCCGTGTGTCTTAAAGCACAAGAACCTCAACGCCATTCAAACACCGAACAGGCGTATCGGATTTTGTCCCATTCGCTGTCGGAATGAAATGTACGGGGTGGGATTGGAGCTCCAAATTCCGAAAGTTCCAACTCGTCAAAATTCCGAATTTATTTCAGACGCAATTCTGAGTTTCTAGAAACGTTAGAGTTCACAAGTTTGAAATTCCGAAAGATCGAAATGCAGACAGCTCAAAGATTCAGAATTTCAAACCCACCCCCAAAATATGCATAAATAAGATCGATCAATCGGAATCAAGAAATTCTGAAAGTAGAACGGACAGGTTTTCATTTTCTTGTTTTTTTTCCCCAGTCTCATTTGCGTTAACGACAAAAAGTCGTACCTAAAACTCTTTACCCTTAAAAAAGTTAAAAATCATTTGACGGGACTGAGTCTGTTTGCTCGTATAAACTGATCTCCGTTGTACGCGGCAGGCTAGTAGCCAGGCAGGGCGGTTCGTGTGCGAGGCCAATTGCCAAGGGAGAAAAAAGTTACGGCTTGGAATTTTATAATTAGGGATGTTATCTCTCGGACTATGCTACCTTCAGACTAACTTGGTGCTTCTCTCTCTCTCTCTCTCTCGGTTTCGGGATTGATGATTATACACTACGTTGAAACGAAGTATTCAAAACTGTTGTTCAAGAATTTCTGATGAAACAACAAAAAATGAAAAATAAAGAAAAAGAACAAAGTTCTTTTACGAATCTGTACATCAGGTACGGACATACATTTATGCAGACATGTTTCGGATCCCTTCGCAGCTATTCTCGCGCTTTGAGATCAAAAGAGAGGAGGTGCTGGTGCTAGTGCTGGTGCAGAGGAAAAGCTTCAGTAGGTGGTGGATAGTAGCAGATGATAGTCGTGTAGCTTTGAAAAGGATTGCGTTATTTCGGTATTTAATCAAGCGAATAATATTCACTTTGACAAAACGGAATATTTTCCCATTTCCATTTCTAGCACAGTGAAGCGAAATGTGTATAGCTCGGGTATGGAAACATGGCGTTCCTTCTTTACAACTGCAGTTTCCGTCTGACCAAGAATGTGAGTAGGTATATCACGGATGAAAGGAACTAAAATACCTAAGCATTAGCTGCTGCTTTATACTTTTGCTAAAAAAATCAATCCGGGGAAGATATTACCGCGCTTGTCGTAGGTACCTGCTGCTTCTTCGAATCATTAAACTTTTTAACGAGCACGAGCATCGCGGCGGTGTATGAAATTGATAAGCCAACAGGAAAGTAGCGAGGGAGGCTGCTGCTTTTTTAACACGAAAAGAAACCCGATTTTTCAGGACGGAATTGAAATTCCGAATTTAAAAAGCTGCGGAAGGTCAAAATTCCGGATTTTTCTACTACCGACTCGCACAGTTTTTAGAAAGATTATTTATTCATTTTACACCTTTGTCATGAGCTTTCCTTAAATTTGCATATTTTTGGACTTTCTGAGTTTTTAACTTTCGGATCTTTGAGCTCCCTGCATTTTGACTTTTCAGAATTTCCAACTTCTGAACACTGACGTTTCTAGAATTTCAGAATTGCGTCTCAAATAAATTCGGAATTTTTACTATTTGGAGCTTTTGAAATTTGAAACTTTATTCTTCAGGTAAGGAATTAGCCGGCTTCATTCATCTCTTTCGAAATCCTAGTGAAATGACATCGAATCAAATACAATTCAAAAATCCGCACCAACTCTACTCGTCCCCACGCGTTCGTTTCATTCGTTGGGTTAATAATTCATAATTAATTGTATTCGGGCTCGGAGACTCTCGAAAATATCTACATATATATACTTTGAATATCCCGTACCTAAACGCCACAACCTCCCGGGTCATCCAATTTAACTTTATTTCTTTATTTTTAAACTCGAGTGTCAAAGACAATGCGATATGACGTAAGCTCCTTAAACCTCCTCGGCGAGTACCACCAAGGAGCCACTACAACGCCCACGGCAACGATAATTCCCGCTAATTGCCACTGCTATTATGATCTTAAAGTGCAGAGCGGCTATTTACGGACCGACTTAATTAGCTCCCAGGCAAGAATCGCGATAGTCTTCATCTCTCTCTCCAAAGCCACGAGAAGTCATCTCTTTTCGTCTTCTCACAAATATCTCAATTCAAAAACGATTTAAAATTTTGGAGGGATCAATTTTCACATTTGCCTAGGACCTTTGATTCTTCTTTCTTTCGTCCAATTCAGATGTCATAAATTTCTTGAGCCGAACCTGTAGGTCAATCATAATGAAACATGGCGATTTATCATCTTCAGGACAAACGCCATTATCCTGTAAAGTTCTAAATTTTGTATGGTGTCAGCTGAAGCGTCAAGTAGTCGAAGATTTTCGGAAATCTAGACAATTTTTCATCCCTTACGAAAAGAGGAGTAAAAACATTAGGATTTCATAAAACCCGGTTGATTCCGAGTATCGCTGAATCACGCGATGAATATACTAGCTGCAGATGTTCGTATTAAGGGACATTCAATTAGTGAAAAAGGAGTAATAATAATTTTCTACCATTCCAGAACTTCCACGCCCAGTTTCCCCACACTCATATTATGCGGCGCGTAT
Source organism: Ametastegia equiseti (assembly GCA_963989295.1). Classification (NCBI taxonomy): domain Eukaryota; kingdom Metazoa; phylum Arthropoda; class Insecta; order Hymenoptera; family Tenthredinidae; genus Ametastegia; species Ametastegia equiseti. The sequence continues at coordinate 14,906,443 of OZ022397.1, read as the reverse complement.
GCACTCGACTAATGAAATTACATGGGTGCCTGAAACCGCGAAATTATAGTGGGCCCTTGACCACGAGCACAGGTGCTATACTAATACTTTAGTTGGCAGTCCAGCAGAGTCGGCTTCATATCCACCTTGGCTGATTCCCTTGGCTCCTCTTTCCTATCAACGCTAATAATATTATTACCTGATTTCCCTTGTGACCGTTAACGAAGGGGCCGTGGTAGGGTGGCTGGATTAGGAGAATTGCTTTTTTTAATGAGCTAAAGGTCTTAACTGCCCCCGATTATCAATATGTAATTTTAACTCGAACGCATGGGCATCGTACTGTACCTACTAGACTATACTAGAGTCTCTAGGCGTGAACCGGTGGGATTTAAAAGATTAAACGAATGGGTATAAACTTTGTGCTGATAAACTCGTAAGCGACGAGCTCATGGAAATGAAATAAAGACGAAGTTTCATTCTCGTGACTCGATTAAAAGACAGTTGCAGTGTCATTTACGTCCAGGATAAAATAATCGTAATTAAAATGTCGATAATGATGATTGGACACATGTATCATCTGGACATGATGGTACCCCAGAGCGTAGCCCACGTGACCTCAACTCGTATCAGACTGAAAAGCTTCGCTACCGCAAACCTCGAAGCTAATTAATTTACGCTTTGCTGTTAGGACGAGGCAAAAAGGCATGTCAAATAAATATGAGAGAACTGGTGACGGGTATAATGCGATGACATGGGGGATTTTCCCACGGCTTTTTAAAAGGACCCGAAAGTCGCTTTGAGTCGATCATTCTGCGTTTGTAACATTGAAGCTGCTCTTGACTGCGGGTTTTTTTGTTTTTTCCTTTTTTTTTTGCGAATCCGAGTCTTTCGTACTCCAAACTTTCCTTTTCTTTTTCTCCTACTTTCGATGCTTTTCATTCAATCGGTTATCCTTCCTCTTCTGAAAGCAAGTAGAGAGATATTAATATCATTAAAGCCCCGAGGGAGTTATTCGTGGTGGAATAGGAAATTTTGAGAATCCTGTGTTTCTTCCTCAGTGGAAAATCTCTCTGACCAAGTTCTTAATATTCTGGATACATCGATTCAACGGTAGTTTTAAATCAAACGATCTTTGATGATTTGATAATCGTTAGCCTCGACGGTATAAATCTCGCCGCTTTTTACTCGTAAATAGAAAAAAAAAACGAGATTTTCCGCGAATTTTATTCCCGCTGCTCTTTACCTTGTTAAATACGTGAACAATTTTCAATCTCGAATCAAAGAGCGGCAGATCCACCCAAATTCCCATATATACCGAAAGAAGTAAATCTGTTACTTGGATTAATTCGTATTCGGGGTCGTTGAAAAAAATTGCCTGGAATTAAACGGATTCACCTGCCCCGCTTACTCATACTCATCGTCAGCCACATGGAGCAGAGGTAATTAAATGAGAAAATGAATTCATCGGGGAAAAAATCGCAAAAAATCACATCACAGTTTGACCCGAAAAGGTCGGATCAAAAGAAGGGGGTAGGTATCCATTAAAAAATAATAAAAATGCTGAAAATGAGAGAAAATGGTATCTGAAATTTCCTTCTTTCCACCCCATTTCATTTTTTATTTTATTTTTTTGCAAAACATGGAAAATAAATGCACGTTTCAAAAAAACTTGAGCAAAGTGTTGTGCGAGTTTGATACGTTGAGTAAGGTAACGTTTGAGGTAGTATATATATATAAGAGGGAAGAAATCCTCGAGAGCGAAACCCTCTCGTGGTTTGTGTATTACTGATGGTTTGCCAGAAGGCTGCTAAATACCCATTAGTTATGGGTACGTAAGTCCTGGGCTATTACGAAGGCTGGGGAATTTACTCGGGCTTAAGGTGAATTTTCTACTCTGTTCCTTCGACTATTATACGGATGGGAAGGAAATTTAATAGAGGAAAAACCGGCCCAGCCCGGCCATTCGCCGCACATCCTTTACAGATATCAACTCAACGGGCACTCCTCCTTCTTCGCCTGCTCAAGGCGTTATTCCTGCTTTTTCCTTCTTCTTCGTCTTGCGCCTTGCACTTGGCTGTATTCCCGTCTCTTTATTAGAATTGCCACCCCCGATTCGCCCCTTTGGCTCTAAACTTTTTCCCTCTTCCGCAGGTTCTGCGAGAAACGAGGTAAAATGAACAGACAAAAAAAAAAACAAAAAAAAAAAAACTAGGTACAAATGAAAAATGAAAACCGCAGGAAGTTATTTTCATAAGCTTCGGAAAAAATGTTGCCAGAATTATAATTTGGAATTCTGGTCGGTATGTTTGAAATTAAATGTCGTATTATATATTCCACGAAGCAAAAGAGGATACAAAGTTCGTAAAATTATTTGTCACGGAAATTCTCGGTGAAAAATATACGTATCAAATTGAGTGATTAGTTTTAACGAAATACCGCAAACGTTATCATAATTCTTGTCAAAATTGTTTTTTTTTTCTTTGGTTTTTTTTCGGATATCGATTCGTGAAAGATTTTAGTTACACAGAATGTCAGCTATCTACGAGCAACGGCAGCGGGCTATAGAAACTGAGAAGAAGGTAACTTTGCGGTTAAGATCCCATCGAAACTTTTCCACTTTTTAAGCGATAAACTTTTAACCTGATACGCGTAGGCACTTGTTCAATTTCCAGCCTATCTAATTGCTCTTCAAGTTGTATTGTGGTTACTTGAGGTAAAAGCTATACTGAACTTTTTCTTTTTCTTTTCCCTTTTTTTTTTTTTTTTTTTTTTTTTTACTTTGCCTTTTTCCTACCCCTGACGTTGAAAACTCGTATAACTTACAAGTCCCCCGTGCTCAATTGAAATAAACTTCAGTCTACTATACCACGTTGAAGTGGTCCCGATTGATTTTACCCAATTATTTATTACTTCGACATTTTTTTATTTCTCAAATTCGACTAGGACTTTGTTAACAGGAAAACCAGCAGATTTTTCCCATTTCGAATAAATCTAAAAAATTGTTTCGTCTCATTTCCATTTTTCCATTTTCTATATCAGCTGATCTCGCCTGCCTCTCTGTCTGTCTGGCTTGGAAACGTACAGTCCAATTGACCCGAATCAATTAGTAATTAGCAGAGCGATACGTAAGTATCTCAAGACAGCCACTTAAGAACTAACTCGTTGAAAGATTCCGCCGTTCATTGACGGGCGTAGCTAACGATATAGATATACGATGCATTTGTAAACTTATTGGTGTGAATGAATTAGAGTGGCCGAGCAATTATCCACAGTCGATAGTCTGCGTCTGCATTCTCCAATTAATATACAATTTGTTGAACTGTAACTGTGTCAGTGTAACGAGCTTTATACGAAAGCTCTGAACTTTCTGCACTCACGCAGGGTTTGAAATATCTAAACTATGATCTAGTCGCCGGATGCGGAGTGCATAGGGTACATAAGGTACCCTATACGTAGGTTACATACGCTGTAAGTATGAAAGTCCGTAAACTCTATCATAAAATAGTCTAGCAACACGGTTAAAGCGGCTGGGCAAATAGTTTCGAGTGTCGTAGGCACGTATAACGGTCGTGTAAATGGAAATAAAAGATCTTGCAGTGCTTACAGAAGCCTTAGATCACACGATTCGCTTCCGGAGATAAAGAACAAGATGGTAGCAATTCACGCCAACACTGCAGTTTTGCCAGTATAGCAAAAAGGTCGATTCGATTAGATCAGTAAAATTTTAACCAACACCGATTGCGAGTATAAAATTGCAGAATGAAAAAAAAATTACACTGACTATTTGATTTCGATGAACACTAAGCCAAAAGTTTATCATTAGAAGATTGATCACGTTATGCTGCACCCTCTTGCGCCATTTTGAGTCTTTCAATATGTTAGAGATGATGCAACGGCGTGAGATATGATAAATATTTTTGTCGAGTGAGACGTTGATGTAACAGGATATGCAATTGAGTTTGACGATGAGGAATGGTATGCATGTATGTACGTATAGTAGCAGTTTGAAGGTCTTTGCGAAGTTCCTGGTCTCTGCAGGGTGTGAGTATGGATATAAAGGGTCCTCGTTTGTCATGATACTTTGAGTGAAAAACAAAAGAATAATATATAATACTAAGGGTGGTGGTGGTAGAAAAGTTTATTTTTCACTTTTGTCGTATATTCCCTAGGGGTAAACGCCCCTTTTACAATTGTCTCAAGAATAATAAATCACCCGACACAGTATATCAAGAGTTTGTGCTCGAAGGCACAGCCACAGGCCAGCCAACCAGCAGTACCAGTTCGTCCCTCTATTTAAATACAGATCGGCTTTTGGTATTCAACTTTTTCATACGATTTTTCTCTCTAGTTTTTCTTCCCAAGGAAAACTTCCCCCTTTGCTCGAACACCAAAAGAGACCAGAAAATACTTAATAATCCAAAATTCTCGGAGAAGAAGAAGACTAACAGACGTACAGACGTGTGGGGACAGAAACTCGGACCTTGGTACCTGTACCTAACCATGGCATACGTGCCTATGGCTGTCGACATGTGACTACGACCGTGGTTAATTAATGCGATAATTAACCTCCCGGGTTAACGATAAACGCTAACGACTAATCACCAGTCTGGTCGAGGCACGCGTCTGATACGATTCTAAGAGACCCGCCATTCATTAGCTTCATACCTACTATATTCGGTCTCATTGCAAAGTCACTTACGGATTTTGTCGTCAACTGAGTTTGGGTTAGGCAAGGTTATGTTCGACGAACTGAAGCTGAACTTTGATTGAAATTAAATCGTTAATAAGTGATCGAAAGAGAGTCACCCTTGTGGTGTAGGGGATGGAGATTAAAATTTTGGACTTTATCGATAACTTTTCTCAACTCTTGTGTTCAATTGAGTTAAGTCATGGCGTAGGGGTTGAGGTCCAATCAACCACGGCACCGGGGCACAGGCTAAGGGTGCTTTTCGGATGAGAGAATTTAACTAGCCACCCTTCTGGCTTTTCAGGATTATGAAAACCGAAGGCCTTGCGGTGGTTGGGCCTCCGCGGTCTCCAGAGAGGAGAAAAAAGAAAAAATTATTAACTGGATTTGGTATTAACGTTATTTCATGCTGCTACGACCTCAATTAACTGGTACTTGTCGGGCGAATCTACATAAGTATCTCTTTCCGTACCTTCCTGGAAAACTCAGTGCCTCCCAATTAACTCTGAATCCTGGGGATGGACGAACGACGACGACGGTGACGAGAAGAGAATTTTTTTTCACTTCGATCCTGGAAGTTTGCAGCTGGTCAAATATCTCCATCCTCGACACGAATGTCAAGAAGTGTATTTCTTTTTTTTTTTTTTCTTCTTTTCCTCTTTTTCTCAACGGATTCGTAATGGTAATTGGCGAGGAATATAACGAATCGGTAGAAAATTTCACAGAACTGTAAGTATACGCCGTCAGGTAAATTTGCATTTCTACGAAGTTCTTCATTGATTCGAAAATTCTCTCTATAGCTCTAAGTATGTACGCAGAATTATTTCGGACTTTGGAAAAGATGGCGTGTTCGGTTGAAGTATGCGCTTTCTGCACGCCACTGAATTTTGCCCATAGTTTTAAACGACTCCCCTTCAGAGTTCAGCACCCTATGTACTCGACTATGTATAGGGACGATGGCAATAAGGCGATACTCACTGGTGCATAACGCGTGCTGCACTTTGGCTTTAGAGATTTATGAACATTTTAAGCGAAACGGAACAGAAGGGAGTCGAGCTGACGGTAGTACTGGGCAAGTTTTGCATCGTTCTATGACGTGATTACGAAACATTCATTTTGCAAAATGTCCTCGAGTAGGGTAAGAAGCTTCAATATCAAAGCACATCGATCAGAAAATAAAAAAAATTAATTTAGAAAATTGATGGATTTAGGAAAATTATAAGAAACAGGATCATTTCAAGGATTTCAAATGCTGACGATACCCATTTTCAGAATCTTCAGAGTTTAGAAATTACATAATTGGTGAAAGAAAATTACGAAACTTAAACGGTGTTCAATTTCCGCAACTCCAGCCTATCCACGAAATTTTTCAACGACGATAATAGACGAGTTAGGGAAACAATTTCCGGAGTAGTTTTTTCGTTTAGGGAAAACAATTCATCACGTTTAAATAAAAGATCTACATACGGCCAGATGCCCATGTATAGGAATATCCGTAGGTAGGCATCTGCGTACCGTAGATTGATGATAAATTTATATATCAAACCACCGAAGTCTTCCCATGCTGGAGCAACGAAAGAAGGAAGAAGGAAGGAAGGAAGGAAGGAAGGATCTATAATTCACACGGGTATCCTAGATGTGTATACGTTACATACGTATGGATACGTTACATATATATGTATATTTTGGTACAGAGACTAGTAGGTGGCTAAGGGTAGGTACCGCAACGGCTGAGTTTACCGGAAAATGTGATATATGTATATCTATAAGAGGGTGAAACTTTTTTATCCTTCGAAAGTCGTGCAGCAGGTAGATCGTTAATCCATCCTTGAAGACGGATATAGAGTAGACTTTCGTATATGCATACCTATACATACACATACATGTATATTATATACGTTACTAAAACTGCGCCTCGAACCGTTAAAGTACCGGAAGTTCACTCCGAACCAGTGGTACCAGTATTTCTCAAGACGAATCACATTACGTTTGCTTGCCTCATCTTCGCGCGGTACCTTTAAGATAAAAAAGGAGAGAGAAAAAAAAAAGAACGAACACTTAGAAAAAGACGGTTTCGGTAAGATTGAAATAGAACCGGAAGGGAATGAAGTAGTTTTTTTTTTGTCATTCAGACGCAAAGACGCGAGTCGCAAAGTTCGCTTTCTTGAAAATTTCTGAAGAAATTTTACAACGAGGGGTGGTCTAGCTTCCTACTGCATTCAACGACCGAGAACATTTAGGTACCTAATTAGCAACGTATCTCTTTCACTTACATATACGAGGAAACTTTTCTTTTCATGAAAGAAAGAAACCACTTCTTGATGCCGCATTTATTGTCAGTAACGAGATAAAAACTGTAATAGTGGAGAAAAAATTCTCGACTTTTGGACACTTTGCAAGATCTATACAAATAATTACTCACCAATTTAAGTTGATGAACAAATGGTCGTGAAATACGTAAAGCACACTGTATGCTGCTTACCTGTAACAAAAAGAAGAAATAACCGAGATTAGAAAAGCAGAATAACATTAACGAATTATGGGGATGAAAAGATGAAACGAAATCTAACAGTTTCAAAAGGGCTGGCCAAAGAATTTTGGCGAATTTAGTCATTGGCTCGATATCTCTATATGATCGAAATTTTTCTAAATAAAAAACAGACCGTCGTGAATTGAGTACAGGGAAATGAGAGATCTACATTTTTGGAAAATCGATCGCTGATGAATCACGTTCAATTTGGACTGTTTGATTCTTTAGACCGCTGCCTGGATGGTCCCGTAAATAGTCTGATCCTGACAGGAGGGGATGAAATTTTGTAAAACGGTAAAAAATGTGAAAAATGTGAGGGATTGTGTAAAACTGTGTTTTTCAAAGAAGGCAGAGAGGTTCGAGGCGAGTTTACCAGTGATCCACAAGTAGCCAAGGTGGGTAATTAATTTCTTTTATGCGGATAGCGCCCTGAACACCGCGGGCTAAAGAATGAGCAATATTACAAGCTGGCGAAGCGTGGCAGGGGTTGCGCAGCAGCAGCAGCTAAGGTCTTTAGAAAAGCGAGGAGGAAATCGTGGTAGTTTCGTGAAAAGGCAGTCGGTTGTAATAAAATGGGGCTTCTGAGCAAGCCAGGCAGCTAGCTAGCTAGCTGCAGCACGGTCCTCTTCTCAGCGAAAAAAATAAATAAAAAGGAAACAAGTTAGAAAGAAGAAGAGGCGAGGGTCGTGCGGATAACGTGAGGCACGCGCTTGACCCCAATTTGTTGACGTTGCTCTCACAAAATGACGACACGAGACGATGATATGTGTTCTCTGTCTGCCTTTTCCACCCCCACGCATCTTCTTCCATTTTATTTTTATTTATTTTCATCTATTTTTGCCTTTCCTCCCCCTTTTTTTTTGTACCCCCTCTCATCACATCTCATTCAGTTTTCCTTTGTGAATTTACGAAATTTTACTTGGATTGTGTATACGAGAGATTGAAGAACCGTGCGGTGAAACTCTCTGCCAATAGGACAGATGGGGTGGGATTGAAATTCCATATTTCAAAAGCTGCGAAAGGTCAAAATTGCGAATTTTTATACTACCGACTCGCACAGTTTTTCGAAAGATTATTTCCCCGGAAGTCTATGTAGCCAATTTGAAAAACTCCGAAAGGAAAAACACCGAAGGTTCAAAATTCCGAAAGCTAAAGATCCAAAAGACAAAAACTGATCCAAATCTCGAAATTCGTGTCATGCAACTTCGTTTTATTTCACAGCTTTGTCACGAGTTTCCCTTAAATTTCGGGATTTTCGGACGGTCTGAGTTTTGAACTTTCGGATCTTTCGGAATTTACACGTTCTGAACTTTAACGTTTTTAGGAACTCAGAATCGCGTCTTAAATAAATTCGGAATTTCGATCATTCTGAACTTTTGTAATTGGAATTTCAATCCTGCTCTGGACAAACAACTCGCGCACATCCTTCGCGTAAATAGAAAACCGTATGATAACTACGACTGCGTACTTGAGAAAAGGCTAGGAAAAACGGACGATAAAAGAGCGTGTAGTCTCCATAAAACAGAACCTTCTGGGTAAATAAAATTCACGAGTGCCGCAATGAAATAGGTGCATCTTTACCACTGCAGGCGAACTAGGTCTACGTCCACGGGATAAAACGAAGTAAAACGAAAGTGTGGTCGGTCGCGATAGAAGTCAAAAGTGAATTAAGGTCTGTCCAGATTTGATCTACCGGTTGTATAAAACGAGCGAAGGGTCCAGCCAAGTGTCCTGTCCGCATACCTCCTCGCGAACAAAGATGAACTCACAGGCTCGAACCAGCATGAAAGCTCGGAGTGAGAAACATTCACCGAATAATCATTTGCGAATTTGAAAGCTGCACCTTTCCTGCCACATTTTTTCACATTTTGACTTAAAAGCTCTCAAGTAAAAGAAAAGCTTGCGAACAACACGCGAGTATCTACTGCAGCTGTTAGTCACACAATTTTAATTAAGTGCTTTAAAGTGTGTATAGATTTGCACGGTTCATAATTTCATGCAAGGGGATGAAGGTTTTCCATTCTCTGAACTTATTTCCTTTATTTTGTGAAAAGATACATCGAATTACGACTTCTGACCGCGAGGTAGGTATATACTCGGGTAAAGGATAACGTGGAAAATTTGGCTTTGACTCGGTTGGAAGAACACGTGTGTTTGATGATGGTGTACCTCGGATGTAGGTTCTTTGTATTCGGACACCCCTTTCCTTTCCTTTCCTTTCCTTTCCACGGTCTTTCACGCCCTTTCTATATCTACCACAGTATTTGGGATAGCGTCCGTCGACTCGTGCCGAGGAATATGTGTATATACCTACGATATGGGAAAGCAAAGGAATCCCGTAACATTACGTTACGTTGGTATAGACTCAGGAATCGTGTCCCTCGACGAAATCCAATCTCTCTCAAGGGACTCGGTTTGCTCTGACGGTGGCTAACCATAAAATGGAACGTTTCGCTCTTATTCAATCAGGATGTAACGAGTAGCGAAGCTTTTAGCTCCATGGTTAGGTATAACGTGGGTGGCTGGTTAGTTGATGGCACGTGTACTTTGACAACGCCTCTCCATTCAAAATCCTTGAAAAAGAGATAAATTTTCTTATCCGGTAGTAGGTATAAGATAAGTAATTACGTCAGGAGCCCATCATCGTCTTTTTTCCTTCCCATCGCGCGGCCATATTATCGATAAATCTTTACGCATTGCTGTCCAAATCCAGGATAAAAATCTTCGGTTACCCCCAGAGCGAGAAAGACGAAAGAAAGAAAGTAAGAAAAAAAAAAAAAAAAAGAAATAAGAAGAAGAAGAAGAAGAAAACGAAGAGGCAATCTTGTACCGTCGATACATCGCGGATCCTCACACAACCACCATATTTTTTCCCTTTATCTTTACGGCCATTGTGTGTGTCTTATAACATCTGGTGGGCTGAATTCTCGCCAGGCGTACTTTACCTCTTGTTCAGACCGTAGATCAAGGCCTTCGTAGGGATGTAGGTATGTATGTTATACCTACGTACAGAGCTTGCGGAGCAGGTTATACGAGCATGTAAGAAAAGGTATGAAAAAAGAGGAAAAATATGAGGAAGAAGACGGAGGAAAGTAAAAAAAAAAAAAAAGAGAAAGGAATAAAAAAGAAAAGGGAAAAGGGAAACTGAGGATGGGGGGGTCAGAGGTGCAGACGGGTCACAGCTAGGAAATAAAATTCTATATTACGTGAACGAGGCTTGTAAAGATCCAGCCCATACTACGCGTCGTCTTCAGTTCCTCAGGATGTCCGAGACGCGTGTTTCACGCTCGTTCATGCCCTTCGATTTATTCATTGGGTCGCCCGATAGGGCGGCGAGAAATACGGGTGAAATATTGCCCAGCTCCGGCCTTGAATTTGGCTGGTTCTTATACGAGACTTCCGAAAACGATGATACTTACCGTGGACCCATAGGCGAGGATATGGTCTCGCCCTTAAGCCCTTAGAGCCATTTTCCGACTACGAGAACGAAGACAGAGAAGTATACTCCGCGGATATGGCAAACGGATGTCTCATATCCACATCCGAGGGCAAATCGCCGTAAGGAAAACTAGAAACCTCGCTTGTTCAAGAGGTAAATATTTCAGAGTCGAATCGTTCCGGCTAAACTACAAGCTCTTATCCGAAAAAGAGAAGAGAGAAAAAATAGGGGGGGGGGGGGGGGGGAAGTTAGGAAGAGACGGTAGTCGGCCCATAGCACACAAGACGATACATTACCTACACAACTTTTTCAACAAACACAATACCCCTCAAGACACTTCTATTGAAAGATCGTCCCCCCCGATTCAAACGCAAACTTTTAAAGTCCCCTGGAATCCGAGGGTAATATGGAGGGCGATATTGCACCCCGTATTACTCCGCTATACCTCGGATCATCCCCGTTTGTATATCCGTAAGGAAATCGTTATCGGCTTTATTTTTCGTCCCATCGGATCCCTGAAACAACAATTGATTGATTGACTTCACTGCAGGGTACCAAAAAATTGATACACCACCGCAAGTTCTATCCAGATATTTTCTTCTCGATTATAGTCAACCGATTCAAAAAAGAAAAAATCGGTGCAGAGAAAGTACCTGGAATTATTTTCAAATCTGGTATTAAATTTAATCACGACTTCTCTGATATCTTAGTAACCGTTCCTGCAATTCATTCCAACTTCGATTGGATGGTACTTCTTGTGTCAACATGAACTTTTCCTCAGACATAGGTCACAATTTGACAATCTAGTCTGGCAGAGTCAACAGTTAAAAAATTCAAAGTTGAACCGAATTGCAGTTGAATTAACTCGAATTGCGGTTTCTTTGCACGTTTTTTGCACATCCTCAATTCAAATTGAAAAAACTAGTCGGGAATGAAGACTTCCTAAATTTTAGGACATCACAGGATCGACAAGTTTTTCCGACATTTCAAAAATTCAACATTGAACCAATCTCAGTTGACTTGACTGAAATTTTGGTTTTATTGCATGATTTTTGCATATCCTTAATTCAAATTCGAAGAACTAGCAGGAAGTGAAAAAATCTTGGATTTTGCGACGTTACGTGATCATCACGTTTCTTCGACATTTCTGATGAAAAGTATAAACGGTGTAGGTACGTTGTTCCTTCAGTGATATTCGCGGTCTGGGCAGAGAGATACAGGTCGCGGGAAAGTTTCTGTCCAAAGTGGTTCTTAAATGGGTAATTTGAGAAGAGAAACGTAACGATTAAACTCGACTGGCAACGATCGCTACGTACGTACAACTCGTCTGGGTTTTACTGAAGCCGGATTCCCTGACATTCCCGCGAGTGTCTCGCCCGACGAAAACGAAATAAGAAGAAAATACAGAAGTTTAAGTGGGCAAGTAAGTGAGTAGTTAGGACATCGTACCCACCTATATATATACATATATACCCACACTCATTTATATACTCACATGTACATACAACATACTTACGTAAGGGAGTGCAACAAAATGGATATAGTGCTTTTGAGATAAGCTGCTGGCGTCTGCAGGGACATTAGCTGTTTTACTTACGACGTGTACTACCGGTGGTGTTATCGCACGAAACGCAAACTAAAACATGCCAAGTTGCTATTGCCAGGCTTCTTCACACCATGCTTCAATTGCCTTGGCTATACAAAAGACCTAAACCTCGGCTAGATAGTGACGAAGTCTCGGATGGATACAGTTTGACACGTTTCTAGGATGTCGCGAAGGAGATGCTAATATAAAGAAAGATTAAGTAAAATGAGCAGTCGCTACCACAGAGCTTTTCTTCTGCATTACGTGCGCAGTACTGACTCTAAAGATGTCGTATCTACTCTGGAGTACTTCCGCCTGTTCACCAATTGCTGAAAGACAAATGCTTCTGTGCTCAACAGACTGGGGAGAATTTCAGAAAATTACAGAAAAGCGCTATTAGCGCGATGGGAGATCAGGAACTTTGGATTAACTGGAGAAAACGCGGAATAGTAGATCTTCTATAACTTCATCAAGATTTACGCCTTATTCGCAGTTCTCTAACTACCGGCTAACCGGAAAGAAAAAAAATAAGGGAAGTTTGTGCAATCATGAAACGCTGAGATCTTGAGATCTTACAAAATCTTCAGAGAATCAATTTTGATTGTGCGCAAATCAACGTTAGGGTGTGAGATCAATTTTTTCGTCTGATGTTATCTCGAGAACGAATCAACAGATTTTGATCATTTTGGTATCGATTGAGGGAGAACCCTACTGAAATTTTTGTAAAATTATCCAAACTAGTTGTTGGAAGTTTCGAACGTTTTTTGAACGATTTTTTTTCCACACTTTTTCCATTGAACGATTTTTTTTTCCACAGTCCTTCCATTTCATATCGACACCACTTTTTCCCCGAACAATGACGCGACCCTGGAAATTTTTTCAGAATTTTCAACGCCCCGGAAGGGGTGGTTTATACCGAGTGTATACAGAAAAACGCAGTTTTACGTCTGTAAGAGACAAGCCCGTACGTTCTTCCATTTCATATCGACACCACTTTTTCCCCGAACAATTACGCGACCCTGGAAATTTTTTCAGAATTTTCGACGTCCCGGAAGGGGTGGTTTATACCGAGTGTATGTGAAAGAACGCGTTCTTCCATTTCATATCGACACCACTTCTTCTTCGAATAAAGACGGGACCGTGAACATTTTTTCAGAATTTTCGACGCCCCGGAAGGGGTGGTTTATACCGAGTGTATACAGAAAAACGCAGTTTCACGTCTGTAAGAGACAAGCCCGTACGTTCTTCAATTTCATATCGACACCACTTTTTCCCCGAACAATTACGCGACCCTGGAAATTTTTTCAGAATTTTCGACGCCCCGGAAGGGGTGGTTTATACCGAGTGTATGAAGAAAAACGCAGTTTTACGTCTGTAAGAGACGAGCCCGTACGTTCTTCCATTTCATATCAACACCACTTTTTCTCCGAACAATGACGCGACCCTGGAAATTTTTTCAGAATTTCCGTCGCCCCGAAAGGGGTAGTTTATACCGAGTGTATGAAGAAAAACGCAGTTTTACGTCTGTAAGAGACGAGCCCGTACGTTCTTCCATTTCATATCAACACCACTTTTTCTCCGAACAATGACGCGACCCTGGAAATTTTTTCAGAATTTTCAACGCCCCGGAAGGGGTGGTTCATACCGAGTGTATACAGAAAAACGCAGTTTTACGTCTGTAAGAGACAAGCCCGTACGTTCTTCCATTTCATATCGACACCACTTTTTCCCCGAACAATGACGCGACCCTGGAAATTTTGCAGAATTTTCAACGCCCCGGAAGGGGTGGTTTATACCGAGTGTACAAAGAAAAACGCAGTTTCACGTCTGTAAGCGACAAGCCCGTACGTTCTTCCATTTTATATCGACACCACTTTTTCTTCGAACAACGACGGGACCCTGGACATTTTTTCAGAATTTTCGACGCCCCGGAAGGGGTGGTTTATACCGAGTGTATGTGAAAGAACGCGTTCTTCCATTTCATATCGACACGACTTCTTCTTCGAACAAAGACGGGACCCTGGACATTTTTTCAGAATTTTCGACGCCCCGGAAGGGGTGGTTTATACCGAGTGTATGTGTTGAACGCGTTCTTCCATTTCATATCGACACCACTTTTTCTCCGAACAATGACGCGACCCTGGAAATTTTTTCAGAATTTCCGTTCCCCCGAAAGGGGTAGTTTATACCGAGTGTATGAAGAAAAACGCAGTTTTACGTCTGTAAGAGACGAGCCCGTACGTTCTTCCATTTCATATCGACACCACTTTTTCCCCGAACAATGACGCGACCCTGGAAATTTTTTCAGAATTTTCGACGCCCCGGAAGGGGTGGTTTATACCGAGTGTATACAGAAAAACGCAGTTTTACGTCTGTAAGAGACAAGCCCGTACGTTCTTCCATTTCATATCGACACCACTTCTTCTCCGAACAATGACGCGACCCTGGAAATTTTTTCAGAATTTTCGACGCCCCGGAAGGGGTGGTTTATACCGAGTGTATACAGAAAAACGCAGTTTTACGTCTGTAAGAGACAAGCCCGTACGTTCTTCCATTTCATATCGACACCACTTTTTCCCCGAATAATGACGCGACCCTGGAAATTTTTTCAGAATTTCCGTCGCCCCGAAAGGGGTAGTTTATACCGAGTGTATGAAGAAAAACGCAGTTTTACGTCTGTAAGAGACGAGCCCGTACGTTCTTCCATTTCATATCGACACCACTTCTTCTCCGAACAATGACGCGACCCTGGAAATTTTTTCAGAATTTTCGACGCCCCGGAAGGGGTGGTTTATACCGAGTGTATGTGAAAGAACGCGTTCTTCCATTTCATATCGACACCACTTCTTCTTCGAACAAAGACGGGACCCTGGACATTTTTTCAGAATTTTCGACGCCCCGGAAGGGGTGGTTTATACCGAGTGTATGTGAAAGAACGCGTTCTTCCATTTCATATCGACACGACTTCTTCTTCGAACAAAGACGGGACCCTGGACATTTTTTCAGAATTTTCGACGCCCCGGAAGGGGTGGTTTATACCGAGTGTATGTGTTGAACGCGTTCTTCCATTTCATATCGACACCACTTTTTCTCCGAACAATGACGCGACCCTGGAAATTTTTTCAGAATTTCCGTTCCCCCGAAAGGGGTAGTTTATACCGAGTGTATGAAGAAAAACGCAGTTTTACGTCTGTAAGAGACGAGCCCGTACGTTCTTCCATTTCATATCGACACCACTTTTTCCCCGAACAATGACGCGACCCTGGAAATTTTTTCAGAATTTTCGACGCCCCGGAAGGGGTGGTTTATACCGAGTGTATACAGAAAAACGCAGTTTTACGTCTGTAAGAGACAAGCCCGTACGTTCTTCCATTTCATATCGACACCACTTCTTCTCCGAACAATGACGCGACCCTGGAAATTTTTTCAGAATTTCCGTCGCCCCGAAAGGGGTAGTTTATACCGAGTGTATGAAGAAAAACGCAGTTTTACGTCTGTAAGAGACGA
The DNA here is from genome assembly GCA_963989295.1 of Ametastegia equiseti. NCBI lineage: Eukaryota > Metazoa > Arthropoda > Insecta > Hymenoptera > Tenthredinidae > Ametastegia > Ametastegia equiseti. Next base: position 14,890,716 of record OZ022397.1, on the reverse strand, counting down.
GCCCGTACGTTCTTCCATTTCATATCAACACCACTTTTTCTCCGAACAATGACGCGACCCTGGAAATTTTTTCAGAATTTTCAACGCCCCGGAAGGGGTGGTTCATACCGAGTGTATACAGAAAAACGCAGTTTTACGTCTGTAAGAGACAAGCCCGTACGTTCTTCCATTTCATATCGACACCACTTTTTCTCCGAACAATGACGCGACCCTGGAAATTTTTTCAGAATTTCCGTTCCCCCGAAAGGGGTAGTTTATACCGAGTGTATGAAGAAAAACGCAGTTTTACGTCTGTAAGAGACGAGCCCGTACGTTCTTCCATTTCATATCAACACCACTTTTTCTCCGAACAATGACGCGACCCTGGACATTTTTCAGAATTTTCGACGCCCCGGAAGGGGTGGTTTATACCGAGTGTATGTGAAAGAACGCGTTCTTCCATTTCATATCAACACCACTTTTTCTCCGAACAATGACGCGACCCTGGACATTTTTTCAGAATTTTCGACGCCCCGGAAGGGGTGGTTTATACCGAGTGTATGTGTATCCCCATATATTGCACTATCGCCTGCTAGCGTTAGTCATGATAGACTGCCGTGAAACTGTCTTAGCAAATTCTAGATTATATAATAAAATCTTTGCATGATATTTTCTATTTTATTTTGATTCTATTTTTAGTGTAGTTTTAGTATTAGTTATAGTTAAATTGTGAAATATCTAGCTGTCTATGTTTTCGAGCAATTATTGTATATAAAAACAAAAAAACCTATTGTTCTTTGCCCTAAGGTCCATTTGTGACTACGGCATAATAAAATTTATATCTATCTATCTATCTATGTGAAAGAACGCGTTCTTCCATTTCATATCGACACCACTTTTTCTCCGAACAATGACGCGATCCTGGACATTTTTTCAGAATTTCCTACGCCCCGAAAGGGGTGGTTTATACCGAGTGTTTTCGTCGATTTCACGGCGATTCGAAGAAAAAAAAAGGCGAATACGACCTTCTGGCTTTAATTTTCAAGATTTTTTCGCCAAACTAAAGCCATAAGATCGTATCCGACCAAATTTTTTGTTTCTTTCAATTTCAGTGGATTTATCCGTTTTCATCGATTTTATGACGATTCCGAGAAGAACAGAAAAATATACGACCTTTGGGTTTTAATAGAACCAGAAGGTCGTATAATGTCGCTCACGACCTTATGGCATTACTAACGCGACTTATAGTGATGGTGGAGTGTACCTTCCGTTGTTTACTCTTCATGCGACCTGCAGCTTGGGTGATGTTGACCGTTATTCAATTTTTTTCGGCATTCAGTTTCAAAATACTTAACAATCGAAGCAAGCGAACAACAAATAACATTTCATTCCTCGCCCAAAACGCTTATGACTATCTTTACTCTTCGTCTGAACCTTCCGCTGCTCCGGCTTATAGCGCTTTGATATAAAAACGAAACGTGGCCTTCAGAAATTACAATGATGGTACATGCAGCGTATCGCCATCTATGAGAGTTCAGCAGTAATCAGATCATAATAGGTGTCTGTTGGACAGAAAAACCCCATTGTCTCGTGTTATGTAAGTCGACTACGCACACACTTGTGTAAGGGTTACTTCACTGTATTGGTAATTATTGAGCTTTGCAAATCCCACAATTTCGAGTGCATGTTGATACGAATTATGTCTGGTACCTGAACTTTTTGTCACCTAAAATCGTTGACAAAACCGAAAAGGCATCATGCCGGGTCGGGGCAATCGTCAGGTTATAAACATCGGACGTCTGGCTGACGCTATATCCCAATCAATTGTGGATATCGCAGAAGTAGACTTTTCTTCGTACGACAAAAAGTCTTTATTTGCGGCCGTAAGTATATAAATTCAAATAATTACCAGTAATAGTATACCTCTTGATTGTACGCCATTGGGTCACGTTCGATCTTTTAAGATGATATTTTACTCAAAGACCACGAACTCGTATATTTCTAAATGAAGCTGCCCTTCTGTTCAACCTTGTGCAATTCGGTACTCTTCCACAATAATTACAACATCCCTTGGAAATGTCGACATAATTAGCCATTTCATGTGCTTTTGTCATTGAGAACTGACTACAGTAGAACCTCGATTATCCGAACCCATCCGGACCAGGCCTTGTTCGGAAAATCGACAGTTCGGATAATAGAAACGTGTTGTTGTGGGTAGCTGTTTTATGAATTGTATACACAAAGAATATAAAAGGACAGGTTTTTTTTAATTGATGCTTGTTTATTTCTAATTACATTCAAAGGAAAACATATTCATCATCATTTGCAACGCTTCGGTCAGACCAACGCCGACGCTCGCGAGCACGTACGAGCTCGAACGCGCAGTCGTTAGCAACAATGTAGCTCGTGTTGATAGAAATATGAAAATATGTAACAAAAATCCGCCTCATGATTCGGATAATGAATCGTTTGGATAAAGCAACCACCGTTCGGATAACGGAGAGTTCGGATAATAGAGGTTCTACTGTACATTCGACCGCTGTGTCTATGATAGATCAGTCAGGACGTAGACCTCGGAAATCGTGGGCTACGCCATCTCTCGGGTGCTTTCGAAAATTGCGATCCTATAGTTCCACACATACTTCAGCTGATTGACTATCGTCGAATTGATACATTTTCGTAGTTTTCATGATGTTTCTTACAATTAATTTTGGCACGATATATTAGTATATTTGGGTTCAGTACTTCGTGTACCATTCCGCTGTGCATTTCTTTTTCGAAATTCTGGAGCGTACACTTTGATATCAATCGAAATAATCGCCACCCACACTTCTTACCCCTTACTATAATGCATGACGAATAATTTTTACGTGATCTCGTTGACTCTAATGACTGGGACGCAACCTATTGTTCATGAATCGAATCCCAAAACGACGAACGGGTGAAAGCATCGTTTTGAAGATATGCGAGTTCGTAATAAATTTTGAGTGGAGCATCACTTGCAACACAAGTCGTAGGCGAGCGTGTATACGAACCGGAAGCAAGAGTACATGTGAGCCAAAGACGAGTATTGCAAATACGAGAGACGTTAAGGATGTATTGGCTGTATAGTCTCAACCGCAGTGACTTTCATCGACAATTATTGAATACTTCGAGATGAGATAAAAGTATGAAAAAAATCAACCACAATCAAGATTACAAGAGAATAAATTTTGAATAATAATATCACTCAAAAATCAACGAATTGTTTCAACAAAACATTGTTTAACAAATATTGGGGAATCGTCCATTTTATCCATGTAAAATGAATTCGATGATTTTTCTGAAGAATTTTCTTATTTTTTTTAACTTCCCGTTTCTCTGATTTCAGAGAAAGTAGGAAGTTATTGTGATCACCCCGAAAATCGAAAGTTGAGTTTTCACTGGATCTCCACGATTTAAGGTCCAGAGAATCACCTCCAATCATTTTTAAATGGACGTCTGTGTGCGTGTATGTATGTATGTGTATGTGTGTGTGTGTGTGTATGTATGTATGTATGTACGTGGTCAAATTTTTGGTCGACGATATCTCGAGAACGAATCAACGGATTCTGATGATTGTGGTCTCAACTGACGCGCTTTTCCGTAACTTAGAACTGATTAGATTTTGGATTTGATCGGTCGAGTGGTTTTCGAGTTATTTGAATACAAAATTTTGAAAAAAAAAATTTCAATTGCCGATATCTCGAGAACCGAGTAACGGATTTTGATGATCTTGGTCTTGATCGATAGCATTTGCCCCAACTTGAAAATGAGTAAATTTTGAAATACATCAATACATTTTTTTTTTTTTTTTTTTTTTTTTTATTAAATTCTTGAGTCTTTCATCTCCAAATGAGTTGAAAAACGAAAATCAAATTGAATGAAAAAAAAAAATTTTCAGTCCGTTTATTTGAGCTCACATGAGCGTAAAAACGGGAAGTTGTAGGGCTGCCACATGGGCAGCCTAAAGCCGCTTGTTTAATATCCGTTTTTTTAAATTTGAAATTTTGAAAAATGCATGAAAATTCTTGAATTTTGGATACGTTTTCGTAAAAACGATGTGGGTGACAATTCCGAAGTTTCCGCAGCATGAAGCGAATAGTTTTGTAGATACAGCCTTTACAAGACGATAAAAAATTTCAACAACGGGAAATTCAAAAAATGACATAAAATTCTTAAAAAATTCATGTATATTCAGAAAAATCAAGGAATTCAATTCACGTGAAAAAAATTAACAATCTCTGAAAATTTGTCAAACAATGTTTTGTTTAAACAATTAATTGATAATTTTTGTAGATTACTATTATCGGCATTGAATACTCTATCGTCTTGATTGTAGTTGATTTTTTCCAGATTTTTTACTTTTCTCAAAGTATTCAATATTGTCGACGAAAATCACTGTGGTCGAGAATGCACAGCCAATACATCCTCAAAGAACATTGTCTTCCGGGTATACACCATGATGTATAAACCAAAATTATTCAAGATAAGCCTCACCTGTCACCCACCCACTTCGATTTGGCTAATTTTTCGTGGGCATGTTACTCATCTGGAGAGTAGTCAAAAGCCAAAATATCATGTCCCCCCAAAATTTATTGGCTGCGCCAGAGCCATTATTGTTTTTTATTAACATACCTGACTTGAATTTGGGTATTTCTGATTACGCAGAGGTTTTTTGTACTGCTTGTAAGTGGCTTTCTCGACAATTGGTTTCCTAATGTAAAATCGACCAAAAAACACGAATATGACCAATTGACCACAGATTGGACCTACGACAAATGCCTACAGAAATATTAGTCAAAGGAACCCAAAATTTACCAAAAAAGACCCGAATCTTGGGGAAATGATGGAGTTTTTTTTGTTTGTTTTTTCACTTTCTGAGGCAGCAATCTTGTAGAGAAAGAACCAACGAATTTCCAACGACCACACCCCCAGATTCTTAGGATGAACTGTTTAGAAGACACCCGATGTCAAAGTTGGATTTTTTTTCGACGAAAATTGACATCTTTGACCTCGTGAGACAATGTCGGACCTGCAGGCCCATTTTGCGATGTTCCCTGACCATCTAAAATGGTGAATTAACATGTTTTTGTTATCGAATCGGATTAATGAAGTTCTGGTCAGAGTAATAAAAAATTTTGTTCCATCATTTCCCCAAGATATGAAACTATTTTTGGTGAATTTTGGGTGCTTTTTTGGCTCATATTTCTGTAGGTATTTGTCGTAGGTCAAATATATGTATATATTTGTGTTCCTTGGCTGATTTTGTGGGGAAATCGATTTTCAGCCACTGCGTAATTGAAAATACCCAAATTCAAGTAAAAAATGTGAATAAAAAACAAACATGCCTCTAGCGCAGCCAATACATTTTTGGGGAACATAATATTCTGTTTTTTTTACTACTCTTCAGGTAGGTAACATGCCTACAGAAAATCAGCCAAATCGAAGGGGGTGGCTTACGGGTCCAGCTTTTCTCAAAAACTTTGCTCACAACAAGAGTATGTTTAGCGTTTTTCGGTTGAAGTTAGGTAAAAGCGTTGAATAATTTTTTATTTCACTGCGAATGCGCATGTGCAGAGTACACATAAAGTTACCTTCAGCTCCTAGAACTAAACTTCGGTTTGAAAAACCTACAAACAACTTTTTATGATAAAAAATATAATGTGCACCACGAAGGCAAACAGGGTCTATTAATATACTATTGTCGCGAAAACTGTACTTATAGAAAATTTTGAATTTACATTTTTGTCTCGATTATCATGCACTCTCAAGAGCTTGAAAGGATCAGGATTAATATCTATCGTCCGGTCATGAAAAACCATATTTCATATAGTCGATACAAGCTGAAGATATTTTACGCCTGGATTTTTTCTTGCCAATTCCCCCATTAAAGCCGAAATAGCCTTGTGTCTTCTGGAGAGAATGAGACCTCGCGAAGTCAAATTGGTGTAACGATGTACGCTCGACCTCACGACAACCAACTGATTTTGCTGAGAGATTGACCTACGTAACTATTTTCAGCTTGTACAGTAATGTCTATGTGGATGTTTGATACACCTGCTTCAGCCAAAAAACCATTTCCAAGTCTGAAAAGTCTGCGCGTGACGATTGATGCCTAATAATATTAATATGTGCAATTAAAGTATGACAAATATTTGATTGAAGCCTTTTTGGAAATGATGGGAGTTTTTTTTTTTTTTTGCTTTTTTCATGATTAGGGGAGGTAGATGAAAGTTTTGTGTAAATACAGTTTTTGCGACATATTGTTCCCTTTATTCACATGAAATTACTTACCTAAATGATGAAGAAGTCTAACAATCGAAAATTGTCACAGGTGACCAGAGTACTAAAAGAAAAATTCGTCAAGAAGACTCTATACCGGTATCAAAAAATTTGGAGGGATAATACAGATGGTATTCGTAATCGAGTGAAGGAACTATTAGATCTCAGATACGGAATTCCGGAAAATGTCCTCGATGATGTTGCCTCTCCAACTGTTCAGGACCGTGCTAGGTCAGTACATGGCCCTCCTCAAAATCTCCTGGACCGCACCATAGAGAAGATCTCACACGATCTCATTACAACCGGGGACCTAACTTATGAAGCAGTGGAGATCAGTGCGGGTTCGACAGGTATTTCAAAAACGCTGACAAACCGTATTACGGACAAGATTACGAACGAGTTTCTTCCAATTGCAGAGGTAACTACTGAACCTCTGGATATCCGCGACGGTTCATTTAATGGGCGTGATACTACAAATCTGTCGAGTAGCACTATCAATGAATGTCCACATGACCATTCTCCAATCGCAGACGTGAGTGCCGAATGTGAAGAAGTCAGTGCTGGCTCGATAAACGGTACATCACAAAAAGTGATTGAGGTTCAACAACGTGAAAGTCGTACTCAGAATTTGTCGCCACCACTGGAGACAAATGAGTTACGTAACTGGAATACGCCAAAGTCCAGTAGAAAAACTATTAATAACGAAGAGAATGAGGCAGATATAGGGACTGTAGGCAGCGCCGTATCTAACAACGGAGTCGAAAATGAGTCAGGCACAGAATGTGATGACAGTACAAGTTCCAGAAGTAGTTGTTTCTTTGACGATCCTGAAAGTTCTTCTGATGACAGCGATGCTGGTTACGTGGAACCCCCGAAATCACCATCAATCAGGAAAAAATTTACTGAAGCCTTGGGATGTTATGAAATTCCCTCGACAATCCTTCAAAAAGAGGATAGTGAGATGGACCATCATGAATTGCGCTGCACATTAGCAAAAGTAATGCTAGAGGATCTCGGGTATCCTTGCCCACTTGCTTTCTATGGCGACGTCCGCCGAAATAAAAACGGAACCTTCGTGTATTATGCAAACTGTAGGTACGTAAGCCACGTACAAAGTTTCCGTTTTGCCGTCACAAACTTCGAAAAACTTATAGCCTGTATATATTTTTCATCGACCAAATGTGATGAGATAGTTCATAACGGGCCTAAGATTTTTTGTACATTAAGAGGTAAGGAGAGGATCGAAGTTCAGGATAAATTGAAACATATGGCTGCGAGAACGTTACAGCTGCAAACCGCGAAAGAAATTGACGAAGAAATTGCGAAAGACGGTCACATGCAAAAGTTGAGGCGTCTTGCCGTTTATAATAAGGCAAAATCTGAGGAAAAGTGTAAGAATGATACTATTCTTTGTTCGAATGACTTATCAGATTTATTTCAGCAGCATGTGTTAGACATGGCAACTAGTGACCCTTTCATTAGGTACACGGGTATCCCGCTTCACGCACACATGTATTCCGAGGAGCAACTGAATATTGTTGGAACGGAAGACATAATTGCTTATTTTGATGCAACAGGCTCTGTGGTAAGGAAACCAAAGGACGTGAAGTGTAAGCGAATTATGTACTACGCGGTGGTAATCAACAAAAACGGTTCTATAGTACCCGTTGCCGGTAGTGTTAACTCAGAACAGCATGTCCCTGCAATAAGTTCATTAATAAAAGGATTTCGTTACTTTGTGCTCGCAAAACATGGACGTTGGCCACTGTTTCGCGTAGTAGTCACAGATTGGAGTTGGGCTATAATCAATTCGATTATGAATGATTGGAATCTGATGTCCGTAACTGATTATTTGAAAGAAGCTTATACTTGTGTAATGAACAATACGAATCTCAGATCTGATCTCGTGGTGGCTCACAGTTGCTGTGCTCACTTTCAAAAGAGAGTTTCTTCAAACATTCACCAGAATTTTCCAAAATATGTTCGTCATAAAGCGTTTATTCTAGAATGTATGGGACTCATGATCCACTGTTCGGACATTACAAGCTTAGATGAGGTGTTCGAAGGCTTCATGACTGTCCTCGTAACGACGAGTTCCGTTCAGGCCGCAGCTAGTACAGCTAATCTGCATCAATTACACGTTCGTATAACAAAAGCTCCTTTCGGTTCGGATGAAACAGAAGATGTCTTGCGAGACAAAGAAATTGTTGATCTAGACCCTATTGATTCAGAAGATGGTAGAGTTTCTACGGATTCTCCATTCTTCAATCATTATTTCGCTAAACTTACGAAAATTAAAGAAACAATTATTCATAGCGCCGGTAGCAATGAATATTGCATGCCTGAAATTGCGGATTTCATAACAAAGAGGTTCATGCCATTCGTACCTATGTGGTCCGCCTTGTTGTTGAAAAAAGTAGCGCCAAATGTAAGCCGATTGAGTAACGCGAACGTAGAATGTCATTTCAACTTGGTGAAACATCAACTCCTAGACGGTGAGGTGGATTTAAAAGTGGGTAGATTCATAAACAAACTGAAAGAATATAAGGCCCAGTTATGCAAAGAGATCGCTATCGGTGTCCCTCTTAAAGGTCGCCGGAATCGGAGATCACGCCAACTTGTTGTTCGGTCGAACGCTGATAGTCCCAACAATCCGTTAGTGACTGATATGTGGGAACGTAAACGGAAAGCGCAGATCAGTCACCTCGAAGGCGCTTTACTCGGGAAATTAGTAAAGAAACGAAAGACTATCAGATCGAGTTCTGTACCCAGCAAAATAAAAACTGAGCGTACCGTACCTAGTAAGAAAGCCACTAAACTTGACGCTAGTACACCGAGAGGAGAAGTGGTCACCCCAAACAGTTCAACTTCTTCTAAACAAGAACAATCACTCGCGAATAGAAGTCAAAACCTACCTATTAAAAGAGTCAACATACCTCACACCAGTACACCGAAAGAAAAAGTGGTCATCTTGACCGATTTAATTGCTTCTGAACATGAACAATCACTCTTAGATAGAAGTGATTGCTCGACACATACAAACGCATTGGCTAACGGGTTGTTTCGCGATGTAGATTATTACATGGCAACGAAACAGCCCCAATTTGCAGTTGGGCGATACGCCTCATCTGTGTGCGCCCCGGTCATTGCGTTCGATGAATTTCAGCTATTTTCTACTGAATATCAAAGCTTATGCGGAAACTCGTGGTTAGACGGTGACGTAATTGACTGTTTATCTGTTGCCAAGATGGCAAGTTGGAGAAATACGACTTACGTACCTACGAAGTACACAAGTCATTTATTAGGAAATTTTTCCAATACAAAGAAGCCTGACACGTGGCGAATGTTCAATATCGAGTGGCCAACAAGCGGTAGAATCCTCATGCCGTATTTGTACAAAGGGCATTGGTGTCTGTTAGTCGTTGACATTGATGAGCAATCACTAATGCACTTGGACCCACAGTCCATCAGTAGTCCCGATCGTACTCGCGCTTTCAAAATGTTCAAAAAGTACGTTGCGGATTTCTCAAAAAAACACCCTGATCGCCTATCTGGCATAAAGTGGTATGAGAAAACTTGCCGAACTGCTCGACCGATGCAACACGATGGACATAACTGCGGTCTTTACGTATTGCACTTTCTCGAAAGTATAGGAACGAATCAGAAATTCAATTTGAAATTCGACCCCATTTCATATCGAATGGAGGTCGCGGAAGCTTTGCTCACTCTTTCTGGCGATATGAAGGATACATGCCAGTATTGTTTCAGGGAATGGAAAGACTTAGTTATGTGTAGCACTTGCAGGCGCTGGGCACATCAATCATGCATCGAACTAGCCGTAGGAACTAAAAAGACTATTGATGAGTGGAACGACCCATCATCGAAATACAGATGTCCTTTATGCAGCCGCGGCATAAGGCATTGGATGTTATATTGAAGTATGTATACATGAATCGACCGGTCGAAAATGTTGATCATTCATTGATGGTCGATTTCACGTTTCCGTTTATAAATTTTAACAGCGATTCCGTAACGATGAAAAATTTGACGTTGGTGCAATAAACACCTACGTCTATCCTATCAATCGAATGAGAGATCTGTTATGTGTGTTAGAATACTGGTATAATGCTCATCTACGATCCTGTAATGAATATATTCCGAAAATTTTCAAAAATGCAAACGTCAAATTTGGATGAATTTCATATTCCTGCGTTTTCCAATATTTTTCGAAATGATAACATGTATTCAGAGGAAATAAAAAAATTGTATAGGCTGATAATTCTTGTAATTACTCTGAAAACCCGTTTTCTTAAATGCATTGCAGCTAAAACAAAATAATCACAGAAGAGACAATGCAAATCCACTTTTCTGCCTTCTCAAATGGGTGATGAGTCGAAGATGTTTTTCCAATAGTGCATGGTAGGATGCATGGTAGATCTGCGTGTGAGTAACTAAAAATGCAGTTTTTCCTAATGTACACTCGGTGAAAACCACCCCTTCCGGCGCTCCAAAAATTCTGAAAAAATATCCAGGTTCACGTCATTGTTCGGAGAAGAAGTGGTGTCGATATGAAATGGAAGGACGCGTTCTTTCACATACACTCGGTATAAACCACCCCTTCCGGGGCGTTGAAAATTCTGAAAAAATTTCCAGGGTCGCGTCATTGTTCGGGGAAAAAGTGGTGTCGATATGAAATGGAAGAACGTACGGGCTTGTCGCTTACAGACGTAAAACTGCGTTTTTCTTTATACACTCGGTATAAACCACCCCTTCCGGGGCGTTGAAAATTCTGAAAAAATTTCCAGGGTCGCGTCATTGTTCGGGGAAAAAGTGGTGTCGATATGAAATGGAAGAACGTACGGGCTTGTCGCTTACAGACGTAAAACTGCGTTTTTCTTTATACACTCGGTATAAACCACCCCTTCCGGGGCGACGAAAATTCTGAAAACATTTCCAGGGTCGCGTCATTGTTCGGGGAAAAAGTGGTGTCGATATGAAATGGAAGAACGTACGGGCTTGTCGCTTACAGTCGTAAAACTGCGTTTTTCTTTATACACTCGGTATAAACCACCCCTTCCGGGGCGTTGAAAATTCTGAAAAAATTTCCAGGGTCGCGTCATTGTTCGGGGAAAAAGTGGTGTCGATATGAAATGGAAGAACGTACGGGCTTGTCGCTTACAGACGTAAAACTGCGTTTTTCTTTATACACTCGGTATAAACCACCCCTTCCGGGGCGTCGAAAATTCTGAAAAAATGTCCAGGGTCCCGTCTTTATTCGAAGAAGAAGTGGTGTTAATATGAAATGGAAGAACGCGTTCTTTCACATACACTCGGTATAAACCACCCCTTCCGGGGCGTCGAAAATTCTGAAAAAATGTCCAGGGTCCCGTCTTTGTTCGAAGAAGAAATGGTGTCGATATGAAATGGAAAAACGCGTTCTTTCACATACACTCGGTATAAACCACCCCTTCCGGGGCGTCGAAAATTCTGAAAAAATGTCCAGGGTCCCGTCTTTGTTCGAAGAAGAAATGGTGTCGATATGAAATGGAAAAACGCGTTCTTTCACATACACTCGGTATAAACCACCCCTTCCGGGGCGACGAAAATTCTGAAAACATTTCCAGGGTCGCGTCATTGTTCGGGGAAAAAGTGGTGTCGATATGAAATGGAAGAACGTACGGGCTTGTCGCTTACAGACGTAAAACTGCGTTTTTCTTTATACACTCGGTATAAACCACCCCTTCCGGGGCGTTGAAAATTCTGAAAAAATTTCCAGGGTCGCGTCATTGTTCGGGGAAAAAGTGGTGTCGATATGAAATGGAAGAACGTACGGGCTTGTCGCTTACAGACGTAAAACTGCGTTTTTCTTTATACACTCGGTATAAACCACCCCTTCCGGGGCGTTGAAAATTCTGAAAAAATTTCCAGGGTCGCGTCATTGTTCGGGGAAAAAGTGGTGTCGATATGAAATGGAAGAACGTACGGGCTTGTCGCTTACAGACGTAAAACTGCGTTTTTCTTTATACACTCGGTATAAACCACCCCTTCCGGGGCGTCGAAAATTCTGAAAAAATGTCCAGGGTCCCGTCTTTATTCGAAGAAGAAGTGGTGTTAATATGAAATGGAAGAACGCGTTCTTTCACATACACTCGGTATAAACCACCCCTTCCGGGGCGTCGAAAATTCTGAAAAAATGTCCAGGGTCCCGTCTTTGTTCGAAGAAGAAATGGTGTCGATATGAAATGGAAAAACGCGTTCTTTTACATACACTCGGTATAAACCACCCCTTCCGGGGCGTCGAAAATTCTGAAAAAATGTCCAGGGTCCCGTCTTTATTCGAAGAAGAAGTGGTGTTAATATGAAATGGAAGAACGCGTTCTTTCACATACACTCGGTATAAACCACCCCTTCCGGGGCGTCGAAAATTCTGAAAAAATGTCCAGGGTCCCGTCTTTGTTCGAAGAAGAAATGGTGTCGATATGAAATGGAAAAACGCGTTCTTTTACATACACTCGGTATAAACCACCCCTTCCGGGGCGACGAAAATTCTGAAAACATTTCCAGGGTCGCGTCATTGTTCGGGGAAAAAGTGGTGTCGATATGAAATGGAAGAACGTACGGGCTTGTCGCTTACAGACGTAAAACTGCGTTTTTCTTTATACACTCGGTATAAACCACCCCTTCCGGGGCGTTGAAAATTCTGAAAAAATTTCCAGGGTCGCGTCATTGTTCGGGGAAAAAGTGGTGTCGATATGAAATGGAAGAACGTACGGGCTTGTCGCTTACAGACGTAAAACTGCGTTTTTCTTTATACACTCGGTATAAACCACCCCTTCCGGGGCGTTGAAAATTCTGAAAAAATTTCCAGGGTCGCGTCATTGTTCGGGGAAAAAGTGGTGTCGATATGAAATGGAAGAACGTACGGGCTTGTCGCTTACAGACGTAAAACTGCGTTTTTCTTTATACACTCGGTATAAACCACCCCTTCCGGGGCGTCGAAAATTCTGAAAAAATGTCCAGGGTCCCGTCTTTATTCGAAGAAGAAGTGGTGTTAATATGAAATGGAAGAACGCGTTCTTTCACATACACTCGGTATAAACCACCCCTTCCGGGGCGTCGAAAATTCTGAAAAAATGTCCAGGGTCCCGTCTTTGTTCGAAGAAGAAATGGTGTCGATATGAAATGGAAAAACGCGTTCTTTTACATACACTCGGTATAAACCACCCCTTCCGGGGCGTCGAAAATTCTGAAAAAATGTCCAGGGTCCCGTCTTTGTTCGAAGAAGAAATGGTGTCGATATGAAATGGAAAAACGCGTTCTTTCACATACACTCGGTATAAACCACCCCTTCCGGGGCGACGAAAATTCTGAAAACATTTCCAGGGTCGCGTCATTGTTCGGGGAAAAAGTGGTGTCGATATGAAATGGAAGAACGTACGGGCTTGTCGCTTACAGACGTAAAACTGCGTTTTTCTTTATACACTCGGTATAAACCACCCCTTCCGGGGCGTTGAAAATTCTGAAAAAATTTCCAGGGTCGCGTCATTGTTCGGGGAAAAAGTGGTGTCGATATGAAATGGAAGAACGTACGGGCTTGTCGCTTACAGACGTAAAACTGCGTTTTTCTTTATACACTCGGTATAAACCACCCCTTCCGGGGCGTTGAAAATTCTGAAAAAATTTCCAGGGTCGCGTCATTGTTCGGGGAAAAAGTGGTGTCCATATGAAATGGAAGAACGTATGGGCTTGTCGCTTACAGACGTAAAACTGCGTTTTTCTGTATACACTTGGTATAAACCACCCCTTCCGGGGCGAAGAAATTCTGAAAAAATTTCCAGGGTCACGTCATTGTTTGCAAAAAAGTGGATGATCGTTTCTAGTGAGATGCAAAAAATCGTTCGAAAAACGTTTGAAACTTCAACCATATTCCAAACTGGCTACGTATACTTTCGGGGAAAGAATCTTCCGAAAAACTGTGACTCGGTAGTATAAAAATTCAGAATTTTGGCCTTCCACGGTTTTTAAAATTCGGAATTTCAATCCTACCCCAACTCAGTATCCAGGGATTATTCAGTTCGTTGATCACTGATCAAGATGGTGTACGTGATGAATAAAATTCAGTCAAAGACGTAAGGCTGGTGAATAAATCCCGAAAGCCCATTTGCCTGTTTATCAAGTTACTGGCATTTTCGTAGCCTAAAGTTCGAGTTTCAACACTCGATATTATGAAATCGACACAAGCTGTGCTTTTGGAAAATGTTCTCTCGCCGGTAATCTGTACGGTGTGGGTTAACGAAAAGATAAATTCCGTTTGTTAATTAGATCAGTTGAACCGGGTAAAGGATATTTGCAGAAAGCTCTTTGAGCAAGGATGAACTGCTGTATAACGTGGGGAACCACGGGATGTTCCCATCGTAAATATATATATATATATACCTGCCTATATATTTAAACGAATATTGAAGCGCGGCAAACGGAGTTTGCCAGTTATCGCGTTTTGTACCTACACCTAGGATATTTTGTACCTACCTACGTGGGTAAAGCTGGAGAATCAGGCGATGGTGGTTACCTGACAAGTATAAGTTTGTGTGTACCTATAACCTACATATGCCAGCATGCCTGCCTACCTACCTACCCATCCTGGGATGTATGCGGCTTGTATAAATTGGTCTAACAGCGAGGCGTGGAGCGAATTGAAGTTTGAGAACTTCACTTCAATTTAACATAGAGCAACTACCCGGCTGTAGGTTAGTTGCCACGGAAGCCGTTTATAAAATATAGAGGAGCGTGTTGAAACGGGTGAAACTATCGTTAATTATACCAGCCCTTTTATACTTTATCTAGCTTCTGTATAATACCTAGTAGCTAGACAAGGGAATGCCTTTCCAGCTATTGAATTATCCGGATAACACCATGGCGGCTAAAAGTTATGGCAATAAAGATGAAAACCCTATAGGTACTGTGTGTGTGTGTGTGTGTGTGCTGATAAAAGCTGAAGAGTATATAATATAAGTGATCATCTTTATGAATCCACCAGCGTCTTTAATTAGCATTGATTTATTCAGTATAGACGACAGAAGATGCGAGGAGGGGCAAGAAGAAGAAGGAGAAGATAAGAAGAAGATATTCAATTAGGTTTGAAAGGGCTGCCTCGAGTGCTAAGGGAGTAAAGCAAAAGCTCTGGCTGTTGAGGAAGGGGTAAACTTTGGGTAAACTTGATACTGGATACATTTGATATTCATTTCAACGTTTGAAAGAGATTGATTCTCACCTCATCAACATTGGATCAAGCCATTAGGGCCAAAGTGAAAAGGAGTTTTGGAAAGCCGTTGGGGGGATGATGTCTATGGATAAGACAGCGAAAGATGAGGTCCTGGCTTCTTCTTATTATTCTTATTCTTATTCTTATTCTTCGTCGCGTTCAGAGAGACGATGGCGAGAGGAAAATTGTCAAAGGATAAGAAAGTGAGAGGGAACGGATGGCGAAAGGAAGTTTATGAAAAATATTTCAGGCTAAATGTAGTGTGACAAATCGTGGACGGTATACCTTCTTATATAAATCTCCGTAATCTTTTTCCACCGACGATTATTCCTCCACGACTTTCGTTATTCTCCTCTCATCGTTGCAGCTGTGAACGACGATCACGAAGAGCTGAAGAACTGCTCGTCAAATTCAATTTCTAGTCTAGTCAGTCGAAAATATTCTATTAGTTATAGCGATTGAAAAAAAAAAAAAAAAAAAAACAACAGAGATTTGAGCTCCCACGAGTCGATGTTACATGATTTTTTAAATGAATTTCGAACTTATGGAATTCGGCCCAACACAATCAAACCTACGATTTTTCACCAATTCGGTTTGTTCGTCCAGTTGACCGAGTCGACGGGGTGGTTTTTCGCGATAACCATTTCAGAGAGTAATTTGTTGTATTTCGTGATTGAAATGAGTTTTGAACATAGGGTGAGAGATCGGCAATGACGCGTTGCGAAACGATGTGAAATTATACTTTTTGTCGAAAGTCATCGATGAGTGAAAAAATTCCAATCACCGCGTACCTCGACATTTCAGCACATCGACGCAATCATTTTCGCTCACTCTGTTGATGACAAAATAACATCAGATTCCCTGTATTTAGAAAAAAAAAAAAAAAAAAAAAAAAATGAAAAGGGTTCGAAGACCGGTAGGAAAAAAATCGAATATAAAAGCGTTAAGAAGCACAATTATCTTAAAAAAAGAATTTTAAATCTCAGCTGAATTACGCGGCAGTTAAATCTATCTGGAAACACGAGATCTGCATACCTCTGACCACGGCGACTCTGGGCCATAAACAGGCCTCTGATAGCCTTACAAGACATTTATGCTTGCCAAGGTTAAGGTTCTCCCTTTTTATACATGTTATTCCTAAATGCCACGCTCGACGGGCCCTTTTTCAAGAAGTCCTGCAGCTCACTGTGCACCTTTACGTACATTCATCCTGAAAGATCACCGATTCACTCTCAAATTTGGAGTCAACAAAACCAAAGACTAAATGGGTAAGTCAATCTCTGAACGAAAGTCTTGTTTTGTTTTTTTGCCTGGTTGTTCGACTCGAGTTGCTAATGATGATCCGCCTCTCGGCCCAAATAATCCAAGGCTTCCTAATAACTAGTTGCTGAACAGCGAATTTCCTAAACGCTGATATTCCAAGTCCTGAAGTGAACTTCTGTCCAATAATTAGCAAACAAGATCGATCACTGATCTGCCTTGGGTAGAAAAATCGCTTTGTTAAACACGGGATAACGTGGATTGGATGTGTTTGCCGAAAAAACTAACTCTTGATTGTTAATCAATGCTAATCAGTAACTAATACAAGATCTGTTGATCAATGAGAACAAAAAATCACTAGGATGGACTAAATGGAACCAAGCAAAAGAAGAATGGCTCGTTCGCAAAATCTGTCTCACTTTGATACATGGTGGAGAAAAAAAAAAAAAAAAAAAATCGTGTACAAATGGTATCTCGCATCGCGTTGTGACGTTTGGGGTGCTAATCAGTCGTCGGGCGTTGTATATCTACAAGCGGTATGACTAATGAATAAATATCATTCCGTGATCTGATAGTGGAGATAAAAGACCAACAAACCGGTGAAAAAAAAAATGAAAAAAAAAAGAAAGAAGAAAAAACAGTTTTGTCAAAATGCCAAAGATGTGCGGAGGCTCTGGCATGATGACGCATCAGTTTGATGGAAAAAAAAGTATGCACGAGTATTCGGCGTTTGCACCATGTATACGGTCCTCGTATCTTGCGTAAATTTTTACCCAGCTGGTGTCGAACGACGATTTACGCCTCGCAGCAAACTGCGATTTCATAGTTTCGTAGTTTCATTGCTACCGCAGATTGTGGATAATACTTTTCTGATGTTTTCACCCCCTGCTGATGCTGCTGCTGCTAATGCTGTTAACGTATGGCGAATGAGGAAACGGAGTTACGTGACTCTGGGCCATGGCTGGTGAACGGGATTCAATATTAGAACTCTTTGTGGTCCCCCGCGGGCTCTAGAGTTCGGAAAACTCTGCAAAACTCCGGGGACATTGAAAGTATCGTGAATTTTATTGCTGCAGCTAACGGCGGAAATGTGCCTGGTAATAATCGTGTATACGCGGTCTAAATCAATGCACTGTATACAGTACCTATACGTGGGGGACCGATATTGAATTCCTAGCACAAATATTTCGAACGTCATATCCGTATGAACGTAACGATTTTATTATGATTTTTTTTTAAATTATTTATTTGTTGTTTTTCATTTTGTTTCCCTACCACAGACCGGTGCCTGTATGAAAAAAAAAAGTCTGTCAGTCAAAAACTCTCCGCGGGCGTGAAGAGAGCGAGAGAGAAGAGATCGGTGGAAAAAGAAAAAAAAAAATTAAAAAAAATAAAAATTATTGAAGATATCGGGAGGGGAGAAAAGGGCGGAGTTTCAAAAAACTCAATTGCTTTATCAGTCAAGAGGCAGAAAAAATGGTCGTAAATTTCTTCAAATACACAGAGTAAAGAACTTTGGTATCCGTCGATGTGAAACCGAGTATAGACTGGTGTCGTGATCATGATAATTTAAAGTCCAGAGAAAAGGGTAATAGATCATGTGATACTCTTTCAGTACACAATCGGAAAAAAGTATCGTTGAATGGACCAAAATTTTGATGAATTGACAACAAATTTGGTAGAGTTACAGCCATAAATTGATTGAACAACAATCCTAATTGAAATAACACAGCAGAACAGTTTGTCGATTATTGAACAGAATTCTGTTGAATCGACAAAAAATCACGAACAAATTTATTTTTGTTGGATTTGCAAAGCTTGTTTTTTGAGTACATCGATAACGAAAGCCCAATACGTCAGTTCGTAGGTATGCTGAACACAGAGGTATAAATATGAAATTGTAGTAAATACTGGAAACGGGAATAGCTGGGTTTCTGGAATCGCGTGTAGATCCAACGGTGTATTATTTACGATTGGTTTGTCAACTTTTCAAGTGTTTCCCATTGATAGCTCAAGGGTGTAGTCGCGGTATACCACAAAATGTGACTACGATATGGAGATGGAGAAGTGCATTTGCCGAGATTCGCGTTGTTTCGTACAGACATGAGTACATACATGTGTACATAGTATATGTATACATAGAGTAAAGTTCAGGTTTCCAGAGTTTCACTCCCCGCCTTTATCTCCCTCTCTCTTTCTCTACTTCGCAATTGTGGAATAAGAATTGAAATATTTCTCCTTTACTTTTTTCGTACCCAGGCATTGCAGCAGCTCAACGGACTCTGTCTCACCAAAAGCAAAACGAGCCAACCAACGCTCCAGGGCTTCCATTCCCAGTAGGTATACTACAGTATACAGTGGAGCAGAGCATAGCAGAAAACGGCGGTGGTACGGCTTTGTGATATTTTCTCAACCAAGGTATAAAATCACACCTATAACACGAAGCTCAACGAGCAAACGATCAAAGATCCGGAAACACAATTTGTCACACCACGGCTGCAGTATTCCATGTACCTACCTGCAGCGTAACGATATCTCTGTATATTATAGAAATAAAATCATGATAGAGTCGATAAAATTCCAATCACGAAACTCTCTCTCTCTACGAGTATAATCCAAGATTACTCCGAATACACACGTGAAATAAATTGATTTTCATAATTACTTTAGAAATGTTCTACCTGTCGAGACAGAAATACCACCTACTGGACTCGACTTCGACGATTAATTATATAGAAATACCGATCGATAAAACGCGGAATCTAATTTTGGAAAATTCATGAACACCGATCCGTGACTGATCGGTGATTGGTAATTGGTAATTGGTAATTGGGCGTGGGTCGATTATTTTTGATCGGCAATTACCTAAACACGATTTTCTCCTCACAAGCTCAGAGAGCGTCCGTTCCGGAACGGAACGGGAATCGAGTACCGTGGACGGATGACGGCCTGGCTCTTTCGAGGTGGACAGTCGTTCGGTATACACGGTGTCCCGGGAGGTTTCATTACATGGCTGGTTTCCCAGGACAAACAGGACGCGCATTACGCTTGGCCGACCTCGACCTCCTCCTCTTTGCGCGTCCGACCCACCGACCCACCAACCCACCAACCCACCTACCTTTCAACCTGGGACAAAACTGGACACTAACCCCAGGGAGCCAAATGACATTACAGTTCCTTGTTCACCAGGGCGAGACGCGACCGAGGGACTAAACATCGGTCATCAACGGAGACGACCGTACGATTTAAGGGCGAAAAAACCATCGACGCACTTCTAAATTATGACTAAAGTGGAGATAAAAAAGTCCTGGGTTTTTTTTTTCACGACTATTCAATTCTTGTGATTGTGATAATCGTGACGATAATGAAAAACGTAACAAATCTTCCAGGTCTCGATAATTCACTTCATGCACCCATGTAGGTACTGCAAACTGGCTTGGCATTGGCACATTATCGATGCCAATACTGCCAGCTACCAAGGGCCAAATTTTGCCCAAGTCAAAATCAATGTTGGAACTATTTTGGGTTGGTAATACCGATCCAACTTATGGTGCCGTCAATCGGCACGAAATAATCCCCAGCCAGTGTGAAGCACCATATTGGCCCAGTGTATTCCCAGTACAGAACTGACTTCCGGGTGAGCCCCATGTATGTTCACTTGTCAGTACTAGTCATTAGCAGTAGCCCAACATTGGGCAAATAATTTCTCTGTACTGGGCCATTATTACCGAACAAAATTTGGTAGCCGGGGTAGTGCCAATTCTGTGCCATGTGGTTAGATCCGGCAATACTCCGGCATTCGTACATAGAAACAGTTGAGTTATTTCATCCGATAGACAAACAGTGAATTAAAAACACCGTTCAAAGGCGCATCCTTGATCATTTCACGATCCATTCGCGAATACAGATACGTATATACATGAATTAGATTCCGAGGTGAATGGGAGATATTTTATTAACGAAATATATTCATTCCCGATGAATGAATAACTGAATAAACCCAGGATTCCATCCTCGCGTGACTTTGTCAAGGATTTATTCCCGCCCGACCATCTGCCGAGGCCGAGCCGAGGCTTATCTCGACTTTCATTACCGAAATACGCCCGGGTCTTTGACAAACACACGTTGAGAATGCCTCTTGCTGGTTGCCGTGGCTGTGAAACACACTTTGTTCGCTTGGGATAACCGTGATCACTTAAGGCGGTGGCTGCGGTACGGACGGGGCAATCTTTTGTCAAAATACAGTGGCAGGTTATTCGCCCACGACTTGGCTACACTTCGAGGTAGTGGTGGTCCCGGAAAAGCCCAGTATCTACACCCAAGAGTTTCCTCCTCCCCATCCTACCCACCTGAAAGAACAAACAAACGACCGACGTACCACCGCAGCAAGGCTGCAAATATTTTGTCAAAAGATTTTGCACGAGCTAAAATTTTCTTCTCCCAACCCCCTGTATAACCCCCGAACCCCAAAAGAAAAGAAGAGAAGTGAAGAGAAGAGAAAAGAATAGCTCTCTCCACGGTTGAGCAAATATTTTCGCCAGGGATCATTTTCCCGGATGCAAAGCATCAGGTGTTGGCTGTATATAGATCGGCATAATCGGGATATACGAGACGGGACAGACTGGGGTCCAGGCAGGGAGCCGTGTACCTACTGTATGTGTATAAAAGATACACGGGAACACCGAGGAGAGGAAAAACGTCGTCGACGACTGCAGGCTACGACTCCCTTGTCAATTACCATTAATTGGACACCGACATTTCCTCGGGGGAGTTCGGGACGACCGGGAATACTACAACCCGGAAAGAACAAGTTCGCCTCCACTTATGGTTCGAGAGTAAGAATCAGAGAGAATCGAACATGAACGGAAACTAAATAAAAATCGAATAGAGCAAACGACGTGAAAATCACATTTTTCGAATAAGCAGTTCAATTGTTTTCCAAAATTCGTATTTAGATCAATTCGGAAACCACTGAGCCGATCAAAGCTGAAATCAAGTTGGGAAAGACTTCGGTTGAAAAAATGATCACACAGTGATACCCATTCGTCATCCATCTAGAAACAGTCGGAGATGATCACCATCGGGATCTGGTGAAAAGTCGAATTTTCATTTTCGAGGTATTGACAATATGGCTGTTGCTATTCCGAAGCGAGGATCTGAGAACAACATGCGAGAAGGTCGAATGAATTGTAAGAATGATCTCCCACGAAGCAAGCAGACAAGAAGATGTGCAGACCTGAGCTGAGGGCATTAGACTCCATTAAATACCACCCACGCTTTAATCACGGAGTCAGGAAACGAGTTCCTGTAATTCTAATCGTAAGCCGTGCCCAGGTCAGCGAGGGGCTGATACGGTAGATAAAGAGATACTAACACGCGAGAAGTCTGGCGAAATCCATATACCCTGGTTAGGCAGATGGTTTCATGGTATTAGTATAGTTCACCCAGTGGTGGGCGTCTTCTTCACCATTCGGTTAACTCACTCTTGTGTATTTGTATTTGCCCACGATGGTATATAAAGAGCGGCCCTGAAACACGCCCGTCTGCTGTGCAGCAATCTGACTTCCTAGAATGAACACGCAAAGGAACGGGTTTCCATTGAAGAGAGTCTGGGTCCTGGTTCTTCGCCGAGGCAAGGCGAGGGTTCGCCAGAGATTTGCATATCCGCTGTCAACCCGTTGGACCAGCCAATAAAATGCAAGGTTATTCGCCCCTGCAGCAGCACCAGCACCAGCAATGAATGAACATTTCTGCTTTTCCTTTTTCTTATCTTCTCATTCTTCTCCTTCTCCTTTCAAACGCAGCATCATCATCCAGAAAAGGAAAAAAATGAAACTGGTTCAAATTACTCGGATTTTATTTCCTCATCAGCCTTCATGCATTTTTGGAGATTGATGATGAAAGAGAAAAGTAAGAAGAAGAAGAAGGTACCAAATTGTACGAATCAGAGGCAATGGCCAGCTTCTTCTTATTCTCTCTATTGATACTATTTGCATCGTGCTTTCAAACAGAAAGCAACAAAGCCAGAAGAGTCCAACTCTATTGTCGTCAGAAATCACATACCGTATGCTTTCAACTGCGCACGATTTGCTCTGAAGAAGGACTCCCTGATTTTACAGACTTCTCTATGTCCTCCTCCTTCAAGAATACCTACGTTCTTTGCCTGTTTCACCTCATCAGATATTTGTGCAGATTTCCGCGTTCTCATATGCGTCTCTGCAGCAGATGATCCCTTTTTTTATTGCGTTAACGAAAAAATGTCGCTGATAAAGGAATGCATGAAAACCGTAAACCCATCAATAGGGCTTTGACATCTTTTTCAACGTGCTTCTCTCATTCTACTTCAATTAGTGCAGCCCGAAATTTTCCACCCTATCCCTCGTATCCTTTTCGTCTATTCTTGATGTATATTCCTGGGAAATTGAAACCCCATATAGGTAACCGTTTCAAAAATCCACCCCTCGAATCATCACCGCTCTACCTATGACGGACGAATATTCCCATGACTTGTTCCTTTCTCTAGGTTCAATATTTCGTTCCAAATACATACATACATATATACGTATTCACATATATACATAACTCTGATTGCTACACGAAACAACTTCTATTCGTCGGACAATGGCGCTCCATAGTACATAGCCGGTAGTATTTTAGTTCGTTATCAGAGTGTATTCAACGGCTGAGCCCAGTACCTATTATTATGTCTAGTTCAGGTATATACGGGCCTGGTGCAGTAAAGCTTCGATAAAAATAAAAAAAAACAACGAGTAAAAATGAAAGAAAAATGGATAAAAATGAAAAAAAGTGAAAGAGAATAGACGTAATTTAAAAATTCTTTTTTTTTATTTTAGTATTTTTTTATTTTTACCAATTTCTATTTTTTATTCATTCATTTTTTTTTTTGGTTCAGTAAATAAAATGGATTCGCTCGGTAGCTCGATTCGTCCGTATATACGTACCGTCCAGTGTAAATCAATGACCAGAGGCTTTTACACGCGCTGAAAGTCGATCCCGGGCGTTGGTCGCGTCAGGTGCCAACAGCCTTTTGCTAATTTATTACTCGTTGCAGAGCATGGCAAGCCATTGCTTATGGTCTACGTGTGACCTTTGTTCAACGTTCACCGGTTCTCCACCCTCAAACCTCTTCTACCACGATTCACGGTGGTGAAACAGCTTTTAATCATAACTCTGGATAATTAAACCTTCAGCCACTACACTGACCCGTACCGCACGTTTGTACGTACGTAACACGAGTTCTTGGGGATTCATTTTATTTCATTCATCGCATCATGTCTGAACGAAAGTAATCATCATCCACCGCAATTATACATCGATCCTGTTTCTTCGAGGATAAAAAGGAGCGAAATATAAAGGGCGAGATTGAAATTTTGAATTTGAAACGCTACGAAAGGTGAAAAATCCCAACTTTTGTACCATACCGTCTTTGAGCTGACTGCATTTCGACCTTTCGGAATTTTCAACTTCTGAACTCAAACGTTTCTAAAAACTCAGAATCGCGTCTCAAATGGATTCGGAATTTTGACCATTCGCGTCCCAATTGAAGAAGCAAATCTGGGGAAGAATGGTTCTTCGATCTTCGACGCAATTACACCATATTCGACATCCGTCCAACATCCAATTACTATGACTCGTCAATAATTTAACGAGAATTCTAAACTGTAATTCACAAGTCTAGGGAAGGTGCGAGTCTGGATTCATCCAGACAGCGGAACAGTTAAATATGAATTTGACGACGTCGGATATCTCCGAGAGGATCATGGACAGACCTACTGTTTCAAAAGGCAATCAAGCAGAGCGAAATGTCGTTTAGACTAGACGCAAAGCCAGACATAATCGGATCAAATGATGAAGAGACGAAATTGAAAGTGGTAGTATTACCTAAAATTTCATATTTTGGTAATTAATAGGCTCGGCAAAGGGCTCGGGCTGATTTTAACCCTTTTCGTTCATTTTTTTTTTTTTTTGTTTTCACCCCATAGGAGGGTGAAAGTAATTTGGCAACCGGCGAAAACTATAATGAAAACAAATGGATGATCCGTTGAATGCGTTGATAGGCAAAGAATGGGATTCGCGGAGTGGTTTTCACCTGGAAATATACTATATATCGTGATTCATGAGGCACTGAATTTCGGCACGGGGGTTAAGCATTAATACGGCTGAACAAAAGCGGAATACGCACGCGTGTATACGCGTGCATGAATACAGTGTGCCTATAATCGAGTATCGACAATGCAGAGCTGCGCTCCGATATTGTTCAACTCTAATTAGTAATTACTGAGCGATTTAAGCAATTATCTGGATCAAGAGCAAATATCACGCAGGAGTGGCTGCTGCTGTTGCTCATATTATACTCCTGCTAGGGAATACTATTATTGCGTTGGTTAATATCGGCCATGGTCATGGGGTACCGTGAGTTTGCGTGTATCTTCCTATACATATATACTGCGCAGTGAGAGGATCGCCTGGTGGTTTTACCCCGCGATCTTTGCGGCGGTTTAATTGAGCCCAGTAATTACTTACCGATTCAGTGTGGCATTCGAGATTGCGCGAACGAACGACGTCTGAGGGTTAATTGGGTTAATGTGGGCCGCTGCTAATCCCAACGTGTAATAATTAAATAGATTCTTGTACCTTGCAAAGTCGAGGAAAACTGCTTGTGCGATCCCCGATCAAAACCAAATGCCACAATTCCTTTGTTAATTCGCATCTAAAAATCATTTTTCCCTTATCGTAGATCATCCAAATTAGAAGGGATCATGAAGTAGAAGAAGAGAGGCCCTTCATTTTGTCGCCAACGTTTTTCCTAATCTCGTCGAGTGAACCGTGATATCGTGATTCTCGAGATTTATATTCAAGCGTGGTTTGATTTAATTGGCTCCTTAATTGAGGACCCTCCAATGAGAGAGATGTACCTTGCCCACAGGACTATGTCCTCGAAAGAGAAAAGGCGAGGACCCGAGTCCAGCTGGAGGGTAATGAAACGGGGATAAAAACCTCTGGTGAAAAATATGTATATATAGGGGCAACAATCTGCTCTTACTATGTACATACATATACACATACATACCAGAGACGACTTTTACCCGTCTGGGAAAATTACCTTCACGGCATATAGGACATAGTACGTGTATTTTCTGAACCGCAAGGATTCCGCGGATGTGTATATACTATATACAATATAGAGACGATGCGTCCATCCATGAGAAACTAGACGTCCGATAATTATTCAAACGGGGGGGTAAATGGACATAATTACTTCAGGGAAGTGTGGTTTGATTAATTAGCTAGAGTGGACCGACGAATACCTGGAGGATCCCCGACTGTCGGGTTAATTGCCAGAACTTTGGATATTTTAATTAGATTCGTAGATTCAGCCATCTAGACCCAGACCCAGAGTTCTACGCGCGATTTGAATGTATTTCCTGAGTCAAGTAGTAGAAACAAGCCTATGCTCATTTGAGCTTTCAAATATAAATATATGTATGTATTTCTGCAGCTCCGCCATACGGGAAGACATAATCGCGAATTATGGCGGCTAATGTTACAAACCAAGTAGCTATAGGTATCTAGCTATAGGTATAGGTGCGCAATAGGATTGAGTAGAGCCTCCCTTTGGTTTACTATACGCGAGACGGAAGTCGTCGAAAAGCAATATTATATAATACATATCTACCCAGGGAAACCCTGCGGAGCTGCTTTGCCGGGTTAAGCTGGTTACCCGATAAGCGGCGAACCGAGTTTTCCGGTCTATAGAGACGTAGGCGCCCCGTTGTCGCGAAAAAAAAAAAAAAAAGTAGAAAAAAAAATTATTCTTTGATACCGCAGTATTGCTATTATCATTATTATGCGCCCTGAAACGGATACGATCGACTTGAAATCGGTCGAGAAATCACCCCCCGACTACGTCCACCCTGTCGTCGTGCTTCCAAAGTTATAAATCCTGATATTCATTACGGTATCGTCATTCAATACTTTGATCTAAAAAAAAAAAAGAGGGTAGTTTACTTCAATTATACTATACTACTTGATAGGTACTTTTGATTTTCGGAAATTGGCTAATCGTAAGCTATAATATCCGAGTCGATATTGCACTGTAGGGGTTGACAGGTGCATAGAACCAATGGTTGATGAACGGGGGTGGACATTTATGGTTGTAGGTACGGGTGAAGTGCTTTTGAAAAGAAAAAAAAAATGGGGGATAAAAAACGGTAACAAATGAAACACAATGGGGATGGAAATGGCGACGCCTGTGCAGATTGCATGCCGCTTTAATAGAGAGAGGTGGAGCGGAAATTGTGGTTAAGGAAAGCGAGGCGATGAAAAAGTAGCGAACAAACTAGACTATTATTAGGATACGTTCCTATTGCGGGAAACGGGAGAGGAAGAACGGGGGGGAAATAGAAGGAGGTAGTTTCTTTTGGTTTCCTTTTCTGTCCCTGGCAACGACCCAGATGATAATAATTGGAAGCAAAACTCGAGACAGAGAAAGAGAGAAATAGAGAAAAAGGGAAAGGGAAGAAGTCCACCTGGGCGTCTGGCCAAGTTAAGGTTCGTCGTTGTTTGGTCCAGTCGCGGGATGCTGCAGCAGCGAGCTTTAAAGCACAAAGCAAATTTCAGAAGCTCCGAAGGGTCAAAATTACGAATTTTTATGATGACGCCTCACAGTTTTTAGATAGATTATTTTCTCGAAAGTCTAAGTAGCCAATTTGCAAAACTCCGAATGGAAAAACACCGAAGGTTCAAAATTCCGAAAGCTAAAGATCCGAAAAGCCAAAACTCCGGATCTCGGAATTCAAGAGATGCAACATCGTTTATTTCACAGCTTTCTCGCGAGCTATCCTTCAATTTGAGGATTTTTGTACTTTCTGAGTTTTTGACTTTCCGATCTTTGAGCTCCTTGCATTTCGACCTTTCGGAATTTGCAAGTTCTGAACTCTACCGTTTCTAGAAACTCAGAATCGCGTCTCAAATAAATTCAAAACTTCAATCCCACCCCGACAGAAAATCTTTCCTTAAATATTTTTGTTCCAGGAAAACGTGACGGGAAATGATCGAATCCGATATTTATTAGAAAACCTTCCGCTCATGTCGCAGAATTCAGGATAAGATCGATGGGAAAAGATGTGTGAGAGAAGCGCCATCAAGCACAAGATACTGCAGAAGTCGTTAGAGCCAAGTTGAGAATTGAATAGAGAATATAAGAGGAGAGGAAATAGGATAGAAGCCTGCCTTAATAATTATCAGTTTGAAGAACGTAGTTCTCAAGTCTCTCGAAGCGAACCTTGTAATTTGTGAGGTAAAAAAAATTCCAATTGCATTCGACTAGCTCTGTGATTTACTAAATTACCGTTCTATAACGAATACGAGTCTTGGTAGACACTAAACGCACCTGGCCGCGTAAAGTTAACTTTCTTATTCGAGTCCTCGTGGTAAGATGCTGATCGTTACATATATACGAGTTTGAAGCTATACATATACACATACCCCCAATAAAAAAATAAATCAATTAACATTTCAGAAATATCGTATCGAAATTATTCGATGATGGATGAAAATGATCTTCGTCAGGACGACGCGTGCAGTTTATTCCGGAAATTGTAATTAACTTCACCTTTAATCACATCGTTATGATGAGGTACACACCTATCGGCAGCTTCATCATCTCGTTATCGGATATTTCACGGCGACGCACTTTCGACTATGTTTTCATTAACTAACGAATTTTTCGATAATGGGTGGGTGTTGGGGACACCGCGTTACCGCCCGTCGTTGGTTTTGTGCTAGTTGCTTCTTGCTGCTTGCCAGACCTGGTGGACCGCTAACGAGACACTCCATTGCCCAAGAGCAATCACATTTAATTCTCTCGAGACTGAGACTTATGGGATTCGCAACAAACGGAAACAACAACAACAAGAAACGGGAGAAAGATAGAGAAAAAGAGAGAGAGAGAGCAAGAGAGAGAAAAATAAATAAAAAAAATACAAACTGGGGGAAACAAAATTATCAAACTCGAAATGAAGTTATAGTTTTTTTATTTCCACGGAGACCGTGCAGCGAACGTATATAAACAACTTTGTTCCTCTGAACGTCCTATATAGGTTAGGTAGGTACTGTACCTACACCCTGGGTTTTGTATATCCAATTCCGAGCACGACGACGACGACGCAGAATTAAAAAACTTTTTTGAGTTAACGCCATCGAACAACAGTACCTAGTCTCTTTTCATGAATTCCAAAACTGAAGATCCAAATTCTAATGGAACCTGAAAACATGAAAATGTATGGAACTCTGTTTTTAAATTATCATCATTTTTTCAGTCCTGGAACTAATTTAACATTTGAACTAAAATTCACTCATGATTCTCGAGATTACCTGAGGGTAGTTTTAATTTACTAAAAATAATATCGCACGTCTAGTGGCACAAGGGCCCGTAATTTATCTCTTCTCTAAATTCTGGACTCTTTGTTGGTTCGTTCGCTGATATTGACGACAGAAATAGTTGAATTTGAATTGCGAATTTATGTCATTTGATCCGAAAATGTTGTTCGAACAATTTCTGTGAGAGAAAAAAAACGGATCACGTTTGCGGTTAAAAAAATGTGAAAACGTAAGATGAAATGAAAAGCTAGATGGTCATTTGCACCTGAGGTACAACCTTTGATCTCACTTCTCGAATTTCTTGATTTCGATTGATCTATGTATACGTTTTTTTTCTCTTTTCGAAGAAAATCCATTACAGCTTTTTTGCGATGAAAATCGCCTTTCTGGCGCTTATGTTCTTACGCCATCAGCCACGAGACGTCTGCTCCTTATGTTTTCGGAGAAACTACGAGATCCTTTGAACTCCGTGAGTAAGATACATCTATATACGTTTCGTCTGGTACCCCGGCGGGGATCTCTTGATTTGGTAGTATAAGGAATATAAGAGAGGAGAAGGAGGAGGAGAAAAGGACGAGAGAAAAAAAAACTTGTGCAAGAAACTATAAGCGAAGGGATCTTATACCAGGAGAGAAACTTGACGGATTTCAACGTAAAATCAATGAAACTGAGATTTTGCCAGAGAGACTCATATTCATGCCAGTTCATCCGGGCGTTTGCGCGCGAGCTCCTGTCGGTCATGGCAAAAACTTCGGGATGTGCTCCTTCTCAACGGTAGCAAAAACTTCGTAGAGATTAATTGCACGCTTTTCCCGTATATATACTCCCAGCCATTGCCTCCTCGCTTCTATTTGCCCACACGAAATAGCCCAAGCGCTTGGTTCCTCTCTTATACGAGTATCAGATAATCCGACGTCCCATGGGACCTCGCCAGCCACCACTGCCTCTACGGGAATTAATAGAGTTTGCTTTATATATCGCTTGATCATGCAGCGGTTTGTACTGTCAGGCGACAAGCTCGCGGTTTTTTGAACAGCGTGATAATATAGTCAATTTTTCATTTACTGGTGGTATCTTTTGTGCTTAAAGTTCCGAACGATCGTTGGAACGAAAATTCAAAAAAGTAAATTTTCCCAGGATTCTTCATCCACTAAAAGTATCTGGAGATTTTGGAAATGTTGAAAATTTAGGGTTAGTTATGAAGAGTTCAAAATTCACAAATTTCGGACGGTCAAATAAATTCAATATGAAATTCCCTCGCTACTATTTCGTTCAAATCAACGTTCGGAACTTCAGGCGCGTTGAATTTTTTCCTATTTTTTTCTAAATCGAATGGTTAGGAGAAAAATAGAGAAAGAATTGATCCTTGATCGGCTAGCTCGGCCCACTTGGCATGACGTCGGGTGATTTGTAACGCGATTTTTGACTCTGGCAATATGAAATTTATTCCTCAGGTCTCACCCGCGGTTTACAGAAGTCGTCGATCAAAATATCTCGAATAAATTTCTAAGGTATAGGAGAAAAAAAAACCGAATATCAAAAAAATTCATATAGTACGTAGAACGAGATACATTGCAGAGAACACTAGAGTCTGCAGTAGTTCATTAGTTCCCAAAGAAGAAGAAGAAGAAGAGGAGGATAGAGAAAAGGGATGAGAGAGAAAAGCATCTAGGGAAAAGCGAGGGGAAAAGTTTATCGCAACTTTGTGTTGCAGACCACCAGGTGTTATCGTTAGCGGAAAAAAACTTTCTCCAGTTGTAGGTACGAGAAAAAGAGTGAAGAATAAAGAAAAACGAAAAAAAATGTAGAGAAGAAAGAAAGTAAGAAAGAAATGAAAAGCTAGAAGTATGAAAATCGGCCTTCTTTGCTCTGCTGCAATTACTCATACCTAAAAAGTAACGGGCGGTCTTGTTGAACGTCGAAAAGGCGTTTTACTTTTTACCGATGTCAGAAAAAATGAAGAATTTATACCCTCTTTTACCTCGGTGGAGAGAAAAGAATGAAAACTGGCATCAATTTTCCCAGTTCGGGTAAAATCCCCCCCCTGGTTGCGTAACGCGCGAAATTCCTAGTTTGCCGAAGACGGCAAGATATCTGCGAGCTAACGTTAGAGCATTTGGAGAATTTCAGACGACGTTCGTCTCACACCACCATCGTCTAAACGTTAAATTATTCTCTTTGCGATTTGCCAACCAATGCAATGCTGCGGGTACCATGCAAATGCGATCCTTGCTCTTCCTGCGAGCCCCGGCCACCGACATCAAGCTCTTATGTTCCAACATCGTAGCAGATGGTAGGTACGCTCAGAAAGGGAGCTTTCTCGTCTACCAAGTCGGTTGCTGCAACTCGCAGATACCCTAGCCCCCCTCCGTGAAAAGCAGCACACAGATGTTTACCCAACTGTTTACGAAATGTCTCGAAATCTTAAAGCTGAGATCTTCTCTCCACTTGTTCGAAAATTTACTACCGTTCCAGAAGCAGAAGAAGTAAAAGAAAAAAGAAAAAAGAAAAAGAAGAAGAGTGACTTCTGGCTAGTTTTAAAATGGACTTCGGGTCATCAAACGGAAGCTGGAAGTCTTCAGAAGGTCTTCTACCGATTACACGTAACGTCAATTAACTTATCGTTAAAACTGCTATACGGAAAAAAAAAAGATGAAAGTCTATTAATTTGGTCAATGTGTTTGGGTGGTGGCTGGTGTTCTGTTAAGTTTCCGTTCAAATTTAACCACCACGTACCACTTATGGTCTATTTTTACGACTCCAGGTTAAGTTCCTATACAGCCGATTGTCGCTCTTCGTGCTTCGAAACACGATCAAATCTCAAGACTTCAGACCTCGGACTAACTATATCCGGCATTTATGATTAAAAAATAAATACTAGAGAAGAACCAGCAGTGGCTGATTAGCCACGTTACAGCTTCTAAGTAGCAACAGCTTTTCGATATCTTTCTAGGCCAAGAAATATGCTAATAGAAATTATGAAACGTCAGGATAAACGCTGTTCATATTTAACCCAAAGACGCGGCTATCATATGGGCGATATTGATGACCCAAAACATACCCGTTTAAACACCAATTACACTACATACCTATCATCTAACTGGCATTATCGATCAATGCAGGAGACTCCTATAATTTGGCCGGCGACTCTTCGCGAGCTGATAATGAATAGGTGGACCGAAAGATGGGCCTGATCGAATCATGAGATAAATTTCAGAGTTCGTTGCGACGAAAGGACAGATCAATTGCGAGATATCAGACTGTTTTTCACCGAAAGACACGAGGTTGAAAATCCCATGCATGGGAATTTCGAAAGTTGGTTGAAATTCGCATTCGACAGGATGTTCGCCGAAAGTAAGAAGTCCTTTGAATTCAGGATTGCCACAAGATTTGCCTTGTGCTACAGCATTACAAATCGGTACTACAGAAGTACAATTTTACGTTATACTTAAATAGAAAATAAAGTAGCATGGGAGCCTGCGGGTATAGGAAACAACACGCGGGTTTGAATCATGGTGGATGGATCTCACGGCTGAGTGACGTTTTAATTTAGCTGTTTCTTTCTGTTGGTTTATTATCTCGTCAAGGGAGGTGGAAGCAGCTCGCCGCCGAGTCACTGAGAGAAGACGAAACTTTGTCCCCCCCACCCTTTCCTTTGTGCGTCTCTTCGTGTGTGAAATTTTTCCAACCACATTTTTCTTCTTTTTTTTTTTTTATTTTCTTTACCTTCAATTTTTCACCAAAGCTACTTTTTTCGTGTACTTCTGCAGCGATTTACCCCCACGCAGATGCAGACGAGTGACTTGAATTAAGTGTCTTTGAATTCGGGATTCTCAAAGTTTGAATTTCTCATCCGGATTTCCCCGATCACCAGATAAAAGTATTTCGTGGATCTGTGTTCAGATCCTCCGGAAGTTTTTCAAACCCGTATAATATTCGTATTCAGTTTCGTATTTGCGAATTTTTTTTTCTTTTTCTTTTGTTTCTCTTTTTTTCTCTTTTTTCTTTTTATTCCTCATTTCTTTCCACGTGGGTAAAAACGAGCGTTAAAACACAAGGCTAAAAGCACTTTTCCTCAAACCCTTGACTCCTACTTTCTTACCACCAGTCTTTGGCAAGCACTTTTCCATCCGGGGTCCTCATCGTTGATGTCAAAACCACTTGGCGACGTCAACCAGCACGGAATAATGACGTGGGAATCGATTTTTGATTGACCTTTCAATCGAGAGAGGGAAATATTTTTCGCACTCCCACTCTTTAATTTTGGAGAACAAATATATATACAGGGATCATCGAATGTTTAAGCTTTTGACTTTATTCTTACCATTGAGAAAGCACGTCAGAGCTTTTTTTGCTTCTTTTTCTTTATATATTCGTACCTATGGGGTTGGAAGTATAAGAAATCGTCGTTTCCGAGTATATAACGCCATAGGCCTTTTTCCATCTTCTAAGAAACGACACCCGTCGTCACTGTCGTCGACGTCCTAATATCCACACTGTGAAGAAAGTGAAATATTTGGAATTTCAAATCTAAAATCCATAAAACGTTTCGTCATCCATGTCGCGGGGAGGCTGAAGGCAAATTTATACGAAGTGTGAGGTGAGGGAGATATTGTAAAATAAGGGCGAAGGGAGTGAAAGGGACAGGTTTATAGGTATAGGAACCGTAGGTACGATACACAGAAATTAGCATACAACAAATTTCAAATTCCCTCTATAGAAAATTCAGTGCTTGCCTTAGCGATAAGGAAATTCAAGGAGGTCGTTGTCGATGGTGGGTAACGGTGGTGGCTTCGCCGACACGATTTGTGTATTCATCTTCGTGCTATACGTCGTCGCTTCTTCTATTTGGCTATGGCAAACCCGCAAGCTCGCAAGCTCAGAAGAGGTGCATGGCATTACAGCGATAAAAATGACGCGAGAGTAAAATCGACGAGCAAAATAGAAGAGGAATGATATTGAGAAGAATAAGAACCAGAAAGAGTAAAAAAAAAAAAATTTATATATAGAAAAAAAGATGGAGGGGGGATCAGAGGTAGACTCAATTTCCAAAAAAATTACCCCCTATAACCGTTCTTATGTGACGTCCGCTACTCCAGATTCCACGCTTCACATCTTTCCGGGATCTTAAGAGTCCTCGAAGAAAGGGATCATTTATCACATTGCGAAAGCTTTCCTTTCGCGGACTGGATTACATACCCGAAATTTCATTCCCAGAAAATACAGTTCGACGCTTTTTATTTGTCTTGTATGTCTGAATGGGTAGATTTTTTTAATTCGTCAGTAACGACTGCGGATATCAGATTTTTTCAGTACCTTATGTAGTTTGTCTAGGATATTTTGCAGGATCGAGGCATTTTTCCTTTTTATTATCAACTGATCTCAGAATCATTGACAAATGTTACTCATCGTTTGTTAAGTGCCCGTAATTCGAGAGCTGAATCCGTAGGATGGATAGAATTTGAAAACGAAACGAAAAAAAAAAAAAAAAAAACAGTTATTCAACACGTTTTCAATTTATTTGTTAATCCAACAAAAGGGGAATTTCGTCCTGCTCCTTGACCCGGAAATACGCCCATGGGATTCCCGAATTTCACCCGACAATTGCTGTATACGAATAGCGGAAGCAGTTTATGAAGAAGACCTAGTGGAAAACATTTGGTAAATGGAAGTTTATACCTCGCTCGTTTACCATCGATGCGCCGTTTTCCCTTCGGGGACTGCAGGAATGGAAAAAATAAAATAAAACGAAATGGTATTTTCGAGGTGAAATCAGAATGAAAATTAGTCCATAGTAATAATGAAGAAAAATAACGATAAATAACCAAAGTGAAAAGCTCGGAAAAAAAGCCAATCAGGGGTTATAGTCTATGTTTCGCCACAGGACGGGAGCGAGCGCGGGTCCCAATTAAAACGAGGACTGTAAATCATCGCTGCTAATTGCAGATTCGAAAACACGGCCAAAGCCGAGTCATAAGTCAGCACGATCTACCTGTTCCTAGTCAATGCTGACCCAAACCGTGAGGGGTCATTGCCTTCGGCGATCTGCGATATATTCCCGTGACCTCGCGCATGGTGCGAGTTCGTAAACGTGATCGCGTATAGTTCGTAGATGAAGCAATTCCGATTCTGATGAATTGGCTGATGTGAATCCAGAGTATAATTTGAGAAATTTTCAAAACTATTCATCCCCTTGAGATTTTCTTTGATTTTACTGAAACACGTCAATTGGAGTAGCTGCAGAGCGAAATGGTCCTCGGGGAATGGGATAAAGGTTGATGTTTGGTTCCGCGGTCGAGAAAGTTGACCCTTTTGATAAGATTGCAGGAAAAGCGGTAGGGCTGAGTCAGAAAATTCGTGAGGGAGTATTTTCATGCAAACAAATTTGTTTTCACCGTTTTTTCACTGTCCGTCATCCCGTGGTGGACCTTTCAACTGTGAAACGAGCGATCTAGTCGATGGATTTTTACTACCGTCTCTCGAAAAGAAACGTGAAAGATCATTTGTTAGTTCTTTCGGGTAAAGGGGCGACGCGCCTCCTCATCAATTTACTATATTAATCTATTTTTCCCTCCTAAAGTGGAAGCCCATGACGAAAAGGATTCTAGAGCTTGCGGGGAAAAAAGAACAGCGAACGAACAAAATGTGATAAAAAGCTCCTGTCAAAGGAGAAAGAGCTAGAAGAGTCCTTCTGAATATTAGCGAGCATTTCCTCTTTTTTTTCCTCATCATTTCGTTTATCCGCATAGCTGTCTTCATACCCATTTTCGCATCTAAGGGTTCAATCCAGTTTCTGGAACCAATTTCAACTTTCAAGGGACAGAAACAGCTCCGCTATGAAAGCTTTGATACATAAAGGTACGGATGAAGGATATAGAGAGGGAGGAAGGCAGGTGGTTAGATTTTCGAAGAGAGTCTTATATATATACCTACAGTCGCGGTGTGCCAGCTAGCCTTTGATATCGAGTTCCAAGTCAAGCCTGCAGAGTCACGAAAGACGGTTTCAAATTCCGCGCGAAAACTCAAGCTTGGCGAATACTCAGCTCATCGTGAATGTTGGCAAAGTGAAATCCGCGCAGCCCTTTGGCAGAACCAAAACCTGCCCTGGGCGAACGTATTTAAGCAACAGACTCGATAAGTAAAGGGTATCGAGATTTATAATCATCGACTTCGCCAAGTCACGCCCTACAGTACGTTCTTGCCCCTCAATCCCATTAGGCTTCTGCAGGATAATTAGAAGTCCTTTCCTCCTTCGCCAGCCAAGAAGACATCGGATACTGCTCGGGCCCTTCGAAAGCTCCTCTTGTTGTAAATATACGTCAATTAAGCGAACCACCCGAATTCTATTCCCATGGTTTTTCATCCCCCTTGCGAATGGTCAAAAGTTGATTAATTTTTTCACTGTAACAAATGATCCTGCCAGTCCTGAAAAGCGCAGAATTGACTCCATCGCACATTTTTGAAAAAAATAAAATGAAAAACAACAGACATTTTGTTTTCTATTGGTATAGTTTTTTCGATCTAGGTTAGGATTGAGTCTGTATATTCCAGTCCATGTGACAGGAGCTTTTATATACGTTCGTCTATCATGTAATCCAGTGCCTTTCAGGTTGCCCGGTGGAATTTCGGAAGCGCGTCATTTGACCTTAACTGCATATAGGTTATTTTTCGTTTACGTCCTTTGCCCTCTTCTCCGTGAGATTGCGCCGCGTACCTTGAAGCCGTTGAGCGAGGAGAGTCCCTCTTCTTCCCATTTTATTTACCATCTCTCGGTTTGCTTAAACGCGACGCACTACCTACCATACACCTACTCCATAGATATTTGAGAAAATTTACTATAGGGCCTGAGGTAGACCCGCAGACAAATCGTTTTCGGGTTCACTCTACTCTCGACTAAATATTTACCCATATATATATATGTATACACACCCTTATACGACATGGGGCAACAAATTTCAACCTGATCGATACCATTTCGATTTCCATCAATCCCCATATCCAACGTATAGTATCCTACAACAAACTTCTGACAAAAGGTCATTTTCAAAAATTTTTCTTTTCTCTCAGATCGGTTCCTAACGGTCTTTTCCTATTCGTCACACGATCTTCCCACCAGAGAACCCCCATACTTTTCCAAGATCGTTAAAAATTAAAAGCAAAGAATCTGGTTCCATATATTTAAACAGCATAAAGGCAAAAAGGAAAATGATGTTACTTATCCTAAAAAAGCACACGTCAAAAGCTCCACCATAGGTAGGTACCCCAGTAGCTGTGAGTAAAGTTGAGCCAGGTTGAATTGCGGATGGATTATCACGTCCGATTAAACAAACTGGGAGTAAATATGTTGGGGGTGATCACAGGGTGTGCAAAGCACGACGTGTGTCACGTATTTGCGAAGCCATGTGGTAGTTCTCGGTGGGATTTGAAATTCTAGAAACCTGGTTAATTTCGAAACTTGGAAGCTCGCGGGGATTCTAACCGCGTCCTGGCGGTTTTTTTCCGCGCGGTTTATCCGTATAGGGTGGAGGTGAAAAGTTCGTACATCATGAATTTCTGGCAATTTTGTTGGTCAGATTTATCTGGCAGTTTATTTTTTTTTATTTAGCTCGTTTCGTGGATCGTATAAAGGGCGCATGGCTAGTCGAATGAGGAAATTTCGTAAAGGTGAGCGAAACGGTGAGAGAAATTTTGCCTGAAGCTGAAATTGTCTGCCCCGACGCGCACCGTTAACGTATTCAAATAACTGCGAGAGTTTCGGAAAGGTCTCGACGAGGCAAGAGGAGTAAGAGAAGGCGAATATAGAGGGATAATATAGGGGTGAGTAATTTGCGAATAAATACACCCCGTCAGCGTTAAATAGCTCATGCAGTGCAGTTAGTGCGAAAACGTGTTACGGTTATTATTCGACTCCACGATTCCCGCGAGCTTTATATATATATACGTATATATATATATAATATTTCCGACAAATTATATCCGTGCGAGCAAGATTTTAGAAAATCAACGAAAAGACTTCAGAATAAAAAAATATCAGAACGAAAAATATGAAAAATTACACCTCCGTTCACACGAAAAATTTCAAAACAAGTCGAGCTTTCAACGTATAGTTACCATCCCCATCCCCTTTTTCCTACCCCTACCATGCACCTAATTAGCAGCATGTATACTCTGTGTCTGACTCTCGACAAGTTTTAGAAAAATGATCATCATACAAACATTTTTCCACCCCGTTAGTTATACCGTTGAAAGTTCGGCAGGGCTACAGAGTCGAGCTTTTTAATTAGTTTTTTTGTTGAATATTTGTTTAGATTGTTTTCTGTTTTTTTTTTGTATCCTATTTTTCATCTCGATAGGCACGTAGAGAAGCTACGTCTGCTTTTTCCACTGAATATACATTTACCTAAATATCTGTACCTACGTTTAGTGACATTGAGAGTTTGAAAAAAGCTTCAGCAAACACAGCCCCCTTCTCTTCGTCCCGGCGTTGTCTGAGGGACTTTGATTACCAGGACGAAGGCAATTTTTAAAAAATTTCGGAGAAAAATGTCTGTTCGCTAATTTTGATAATAGGTTCAAGTCACTGTTCAAACTTTCGCGACACCGAGTTAGGGTAGGTACAGCTGGAAAGCTCGTTTGCAAGTAAATGAAATGGAAAACTTATGCGTAACGGAGTAGAAAAAGTTCATGCAACCGCAAGCAAATATACATGCAATTTTTCAAACTGTTATATAAACTTCTAAGCGAGCTTTTTCACGATTTTCTCAAAACTTTTGTAATACTGATGATAATACATCATTCAATGTTAACTTTGCCATACCTGGACGTAATTCTCTACGCTGTTTTTTTTTACAAAAATTCAATAAATTAACACCAACGAAAGTCAATTGACTCGATTTGGATTTCATCAGCTAAAAAAATATCCGAAATATCCTGACATAGAAGAGATCCTTCTCCGGTGATATCAGGTTGAATTATTTCATTCGAGCCATTGAGTTTCGCGATAGCAAACGCATATCTCTACTGCTAAACTCATAGAAATCCTTTTATGTTGCGCTCTGTACAGAAGTGAAGCTTTTCGAGGCAAATATATCGAAGCAGGAATGATTAGATCGTGAAAAACGTACGTTCTAGGTAAAAAAACAAAACAAGCAAAAAACCAATCTTGTGCAAAGAAATATAAAAAAAAAGTAGCAAAACCGAAAAAAGAGAAACGGATGAAGAAGATTTAACGGATAGGTAGGCACGCGAGAGCGTATCACTTCCGGAGTAGTTGGGGGAGGAAATGTGGGACCAAAAAGGGGTCCTCGTTTCGGGTAGATCCTCGCCCATGTACTTGTGTAATGATGTAATTTGGGCGCAAACGAGCGCATGGATCTTGCTCCTCATTTTGATACCAGGTTGGGGGTGGTTTTTCGGTGAGAAGTTATAAGACATGGCGAAAAGTTGCAGTGTGAATCTCTTTTGTTTTTCCCTAAATTCAACTTCCGGAGCCAATTCGCGTTTTGTTTTTTCGCGAGGGATCAACATGCTCCTTGATTTTTTTTTTGAAGCACAAAGTCAACGTCAGTTATACCCTAGGCCTGGTACTTCCGGGTAGTTAGAGTATCAATTTCACTTGTTTTATCCCTCAAGGCGCATGAACTCGGAAAACACGACACGGTTTATAGACCCGAGATAATCTCGGGTAGGGTAACCCTGGCTATATATTATTTGAATAAACTCAACGCTGTGCCTCCTGTTTCCAGCTCCTTCCCTCGTCCTTTCTCTCCTTCTTTTGCGAGGACGCGCGAGTATCCAGCGTTAATAATCCCGCTAAAATATCATCTCACCCACCCCTGAACGACGACGACGACGACGACGAAGATGACTATTATTTACTAAGGCTAAGAATAACTGGTTCATTAGCCGACACCGTGCATTGCTTGAATATTTTAAGGGAAGTCAAGGAGACGCAGGAGCGGCTGTTATGCCCCGCAGCAGCCAACCACCTTTGACAAGGTATTTCAGATGTTTCCAACACTTGGCAGGATCTAATTACTCACCAATTAGTTGATGAGGAAAGGATCTTCTTGGGTAATAATTTTCATAAACCAGTTGACTGTCTCTTACCTGTAACAAACAAAAACGAACCCAAATTAGAAAAGCACAACGAATGGCAGTCAACGAATATAGACAAAATATTATGAAATTTAATCCAAAGTCTTTTGTGAAACGATCTCTGGGGGAACCAAAAAAATTAATTGATTTTGAACCATGTCTAGCTTCTACAAAATTAACGTACATCCTGCAGTTCCCCCTCCCCCCAAAGTCATTGAATCTTGAATATTCATCGGCTCGAATTTCCTGAGCCCATCGATCGCTACCTGAAACCCTGTACGTTTACCTGCAGTGCAGGACTTGATACCAGCTGGCGAACGGTAGGCGTTCCAATGGGTCGTGTTCGCTGTCTCTGCAGGATCACGAAGTTACGTGGCCCTGCATGGTCGATTCGAAAAGACCATCTATCCTTCGACACGGGTTCAATGATCCGTTACTACTACTACTGGGCTCCTTAAAGATGCACGTCGTGTTGTCTAGCGAGGAGGGAAAAGACCTGCAACTCTTTACCCCTACTTTATTTTCTTCTACAATTCCTTTTCTTCCTTTCAAGAAGACTCCACAGATTTTTGGAGAGCCAAAGGTGTGGCCCAGAGGAGTCAAGCATGAACGGGTGGTGAACGAGTGAAGCGACCACTGAATTTTAAACGCCGTTAGGGACACCCGGGGCCTCTTCTTCTCCTATCTTCCCATGTAGGTACTATGGGTACGTCGATGAAACGAATACGGGTTAGATTCGGATAAGTTTTCGATAGAACCTCACCGGAATGGATTTAAGGGTACCCGAGGTGAAGGACCTTTACTTTGTTCATCGCACTGGTAACGTTGAATCAATCGCGTTGGTCGTAGGTTCTGTTAGTTGGATAGAATAGGTGAAACCCGTGCTATGGGAGCCGTTCACCTCTCTCTAGGTACCTACAACGTCGATGCATCGATAAGACTGAATATTTCAAAAGCATTTGCAGCAACCACCGGCTCTCGTGAAGTTAGGTAGGTACATAGATATCGTGTAACTGACCCTTGTGCTAGATGAGAAAACAGGCCTTCGCCCCGGCGGCGGCTTCTCAGACTTCCTTTTCTATTCTCTTCTATTCTCTTCTCTTGACCATCATATAAGTATAATGTACACGGTGGTGCTTGATGCCGCTTGTTCATAGTATATTTATCAGCTCCAGTTCCGTGATCCGTGACAATCGAAATGCCTTCGGTGATTATTTATTAACTGACAATTCGTTCAGAGTAGCGATTATCGATCGGTATACACTACGATTACGTCGAATGTAACTCGAGAAATGCGGAAATGCACTTTCGCAACGATCATCAGTTGTCATATGAAAGAATATGGCTTGTAGTGTCTTTCAAGCGACTTTTTCATCCGCAGTTTCATTTCCAAGCTCCTATGAATATCCAACGAACGTAACATTGATCCCTGTACCCTAAGTTTTCTTGTTCAACATATAAAGGTACGGACAAAACCTTCCTTCAGTGTCTTTCAGAAATATACCCATTCAATCCTGAAACACACATGGATGAACGTCTATCACGTTCAGGATGTTTGAATGCTCTGGTTGAACCGGCTTTGAATCAAACCGCACAGTCGGATATGGGTATATTGAGTATTGGGCTTCCGATGATTTTAGGTTAATTGAATTTCTGTCGGAGCTGATTTCCAGCCATTCACCCCAAACCCCTTCACGTTCATTGGGTTTATCATCATCACCAAGTCCCACGTTACACGTGTGGTAACCACCGTTTTTTCTTTATTTTTAGTCCTGATCTTTTCATTTCGATATTCAATGACCACTGCACTATATAGAATCTACGTCAGCGTTGAACATTCAGGCTACGAAAAAGTTGGAATAATACGAAATACGTACGGCTAGCAACGCGACGAAGTCGTGTAAATTACGTGCGCGGATGCAAGTTATAATGCAATGGACAAAAAAAAAAAAAGCAGAAAAAACCAAAAAAATAAAAATGGAAGAAGCGTAACGTTCAGGGGTGTGTTATTTTGTTGTTCCTGGGAATAAACACGACGTAAAACTACTGCAAATTGAGTTTCCCACGTACGCATGCGGAGACAGTATACCCGACCAGTATTTATCTCATTTACAATTTACCTACTGGACGAAATAACGTAGTCAGCAACGCTCTCATTAATTCCAAACTCCGACCACCGGCAAACCCACGAGTTCTGTGTGTTCGTTATTGTGTTTTGCAATTTCTTTACTAGACGCTATTCCAAAGCCATACCAAACGAGAGAAACTGTGGAAGTTTAAGCTGGAATATTCTCATGAAACATGGGTAAATTAATATTCCGTGATTTAGCGGGATATATTTTGATGAATCGCGTTGGTTCGATTATATCGGGTTTCTCTCGATAAGCGTTAGATCGATATAAAGATTCACGGGATTTTGGTATGTTTTATAATATCCCTGCAGCGTTGTGGTAATTGGCTAAGCGCGTCTGCTGTTCATCGGTTAATGTTACAGTATCGTTTATTGGTTCAGCTCGACCGATATAAGCTATTTATCGCTCGGCGTTCCCCATTTAACACCAATAGAATTGTTAATTACCTCGGTCTGCCCTGCCCTGCCCTGCACCCGGACTTCGGCAGGTCCGACGAAACGACAATTTCATTACTAATCCACATAGTAATTTTGCATTCAGTCATCCGGAGCCGTTCAATAGGCGTAAGTACGTGCGGTGATTACGCCAGTACGCTGTCGATAACGCGGTAAACCCTGTCACTGGTCAACGCTCAACGTAATTCACACTCTCACGCTTTTCACCCAATCATGTCACTCTTTGTTCCTGGTCAAGGATAATTTCACCAAAATTTTTGACACTGATTCGCGATGCACAAACCGAAGACGTCCTCAAGGGAGTCAGGTACCAAAAATGTCACATCCAGAACCCCAAACTATACAACCCACCAAAATGAAACTCAAGAGATATCATTTCTTCACTACGGCAGAATGTGGTTAAGTATTTTACTATTCGGTAAAAACGAATAGGATTGCAGTCAGATTC
This sequence comes from Ametastegia equiseti, assembly GCA_963989295.1. Taxonomy (NCBI): domain Eukaryota; kingdom Metazoa; phylum Arthropoda; class Insecta; order Hymenoptera; family Tenthredinidae; genus Ametastegia; species Ametastegia equiseti. The sequence continues at coordinate 14,847,378 of OZ022397.1, read as the reverse complement.
TTATTTCTTATGTTAGCTAGGTGAGGTTCAAAGCGACTTGTACCTACCATATCGCCTTAATGAGTTAACTTTGTTTCGGATACAAGGTGCCGAACGAGGTGTGGAGTGATAGTAGAAACTTGAGGGTTGAGGAAGTGTGCTGTAGTTTTTTTTATTTGACCAGGGTTTAGTTTGCCTGCGCATCAGTTGGATCAAGCTAATTAATGACCCAAAGTACTGCTTAGTTAGCGGAGAGCGTCAAGGCTCGTGGTAGTACAATCACAGTTTCTGAACTCCTGGCTAATCGTGCCGCATAGTTCGAGCGTCGGTGGTGTACGGTTAGGTACATCAGGTTACGTGGGAGATCTGCCTGTCTACAGACCACCGACCACCAACCTTCCAAAACTCGACCAACTCGACCACGGGTATTTCCACGGCCATTGCAGCAACGCCACGTAGTAGATGCGACTAATTTTGAGCCAAAAGTTACCCAAGCCAGACGAGCTGATGATTGATGGTGCAAATCCTCTTAGCTGTTCAACTGAAATCCAGATTTACAGAAATCTGTAATTCTCAGATCTACCACGAATTTGCTAGTTGCCAGTTTATGACATTTCATCCAGAATTCTGTCCCATCATCAATTTCTATTGAAAAAGAAGAGAATTTCTGGGTATAGCTTCTTGTCGTTAACAAATGTGGTAGAAGAAGAAGAAAGCTCAACAACAAATGTGGAATTGAATGAAATTAAAGGCTTTTTTACTCGATGTACGAAGAACGGTGATAGAAGAGTCGATTGGTATTTCATGGTGAGTGAGACACTGATAGGTGGGCTACGGAATGTTTGATTCATGGTTCCAGGTAATCGATGATTTGAAAATGATTCAAGGGTTGTTTGAAATACTTAAGGTAACTCCGCAGTCGTTCCGGGTGAGAAGGCACATTCAGTAAAATTCGAGAATTCTAAATATAGTTCCATACAGGAACATTAAGGGCTGCTGCAGGGAGAAGAGACTTCGAAGAGCTTGAATGTAGGCATTGAAATGAATCCTCTCTGAATGGAAGTCGCCTATCATTTGCAGATGACGTACGATCGGGACTTTTGAACATCGAGACTTTTCGCCACGATATAAGTATATAAAGGGACAGGAAAAATAAGGAGAAGAAGAAGAAGAAGAAAAAGGACGAGGGAAAATCTCAGGACTCGAATGAGACCAAGAAGAAGAAGAGGAAGAAGACCAGGAATACTTTAATCGTTTAATCCACGAGTCGACATCCACAGAACCGAGTGTTACTTCCTCTTGAAATATCGATTGAAGAACGAGGGTTGGTAAGGGGTTTCCTTAGGCTCTGCATAGCGTGAAGTCAACGGGAATATTGCAAAACAGGCAATTTCTGATTGTCTCGTATTTCCGATAAAAAATTAGTCAAACTCCTCCCGGATGGTAAGAAGATCGAGGATTTTGTCCTCTACATCCCAAGAGGCCTGAATACCTACTTTGAACAAAAAAAATAAAAATAAAAATAAAATAAATAAGATCTAAAACTCAGGGAATAGCTCGAGCGGTCCTGCAGGGTGGGTATTTTAAAGCTCGAATCTCTCAGGGATACGTAAAGCTCCTCACGATGTATTGTAAATAAATAAAAAACCATTGTCCGGGATTCCACGTACCTAATTTGCATAAATGGGTTTGAATAAAGACGCCAAAATTACCTTACCTCAGGTTATTTTGCGACGGGTTTAACCAAGTTAGAAGCCCGGGACCAGGACCAGGGTGTGGACCAGGACCTTATACCTATACCCAGCTTTGCCTATACACCAGTTTCAGAAAACCCCTCACGTTGGCCACCGCACCATTGTGCAAAAGGGTATAAAATTCTGAAGTATAGGTCAGCTTGCTCCCATAGAAGATCCATATACTGTTTCGTACAGCCGTTGCTCGATGCTCGAAGAAGCGAAAGAAGAAGAAGAGGAAGAAGAAGAAGAAGAAGAAGGAGAAGAGGTTCTGCGGCAAAGACGACGAATAAATAATAAACCGGCGAGAAACGTTACGGGCGCAAAAGCAAGAGGCGCTAAGAATGCGGCAGCAACGAAGAAACATACCGATGTAAAAATGCATGATGCATACCGGCGATCACATAGCGATGATGGATGAAGCACGAGAGTCCCAGCTTCCAGCAATATGGGGGTACCTCTTTGCGGGACTTGGGGATAGTAGGTATAGGTATAGAGAGGATGGTAAGAGAGTTTCAACATCATATTTCACGGATATATGTATAGTATTATGATATATAACCCGTGCATTAACGTCTTAAAGCACAACGTTTACTCGACAATCTTCTTATGTATACTATGGGATCTATGCGAACTTACGGCGATATCCTCAAGCTATTCCAATTTCACTATGTGTGACACACACATAATTTCAACCCTCCAACCGTGGCGAAATAACTACTGCAATTGCAGTCCTGCAACTCCCTTTGTTGCAGGTGGCTTTTACCGAGTAAACGCCACCGTTTTAATACCCACTGCTTTCGTAGAATTAATTTTTTTTTTTCTTATTTTTCTTTTTTTTTACGACCTCTTCACACGTGTTCCTATATTACCTTTTTATCCAACTAGAGAGAAAACAAAACCATACGGAATTGGTTGGAAAATTGATATGAACAATTTCAAAAAATCTACACCATTTAGAAAAATTCAAATGCAATAATCTTGTTGTAAATTTTCGGTTTTTTCCCGCAGGAAAATTCAAGGTAGGTATCAGCATGGTGGTGACAATTTAGCTGAAATGAAGTTCCCTGACTTTTTCCTCCAGAAAATACATCAATCCCTACTCCATTATTCCTTCCACCAAATCCGAAGACAGAAAAATCCCTGCAAGTCTATGAAATTCCCTGACTTTTTTCTCGTATTCCCGGTCTGTCGCCTTCTCAGACAAACGAATCAGCCTCTTGATTTAATATTTTTCCACATCTAATTTTCTCTTGATATGAATGAGAACAGCAAGTTGTGAGTTAAGCCAGGTTGTAGGATATAGAGTCTCTTAAAGCTATTGGTAAAACGTGTGGGCAGTGTAAATTCATTAGTTGAATAATTCAGGTGACTCCAGGGGGGTAGTTGGAGGGCATATAATATACAGCTGAGCAGTGTATAAAAGAAACCAGCGATGATATATGCATGTGATTCTGTGGCCAATTACAGGCGTGATACATAAGTGTGTAAAATGATTTCGGAGTAAATTTAAAAGGTGATAAGTCTTCGTCTCTCGGGCATGGGTTACGGTGGTTCTCGTAAACGTTCGATACGAGTTTGTTGCTCGACGCCGTTTCTATACGGCATAAGAATATCCAGATTGTTGGAATACATTATGCAAAGCACCTTTCTATCCAACATTCGTGATAAATGATCATTCGATGGATAAAAAAAGCTACAAGTTGCATTCCAGGGTATTTCACTGGGAACGTATCCAGGCAGGGTAGGGTAGGGTTGGGTAGGGTAAAGGGGGAAAAATTCTTACACGCGTTTCGATGTAACGGATCTAGTAAGCGATCTGGTATCGAAGCATGAGCCGCCGGTGCTGCACCTATCTTTGAATCTTTACCAGCCGCAGGTATAATCGCGTTGTGGTAACCAATGCGGTGTGCGATACCAGTTCGTGATATATCTGAAAACAATTCGAGAGATGATAATTTTCAACTTCTTCAAGATCTCTCGCCTCGTTTCCCCATTCATTCCGATCACATAGGTATAAACGTATAGGTTATAGTACGATAGCCTGTTAAATTTCAACAGATATTTTTCAACCGTCTCCTTTCAGCCCATCTTTTTATTTTACTGCCTGCGTTCGCTCAACCTGTTTACGTACATCTAGAAGTTTTCACCCCGGTATCTTATATAGTCTCTTTGGAAATTCCAACTTCCGGCGGGTGTTTCTTGAAGAGTAGCTAAATTGAGTGGCTAGTGTCTCCCTTCTCTCTATCTCTCGTTTACTATTTTCTTCCGATTATTCTTGTTCTCTCGTTTTTTTTTTCTCTTCATCTGCGGCTATCTGTTGCCTGCTGCTTTTGGTCGGTCGGTTTCTCCCGCTTTGTTACTCTGGCACGTCATTCAATCTTCTATCCAAACCTCTGACCCCTTCGAACTCCTGTTAGTTTGGACTTAGAATGAAGGTACATACATCAATACGTTGAAACTTTTATCGCGATGTAAGTATAGCGACTAGTGTAGCTAAACACTCCATTTATACTGCACGTTTATAGCTTCTTCTTTTTCTTCTTTTTCGTTCTTTTTTTTTCTTCTATCTTACTCTCCTATAGCTACAGCTACTAGAGATACAGAAATCACTCTTCATAGTTTTCCGAGGTCTTTCACCCTTCACTGGTAGCTCTATGATGCCTATGACTGTCCATCCGTCTGCCAGCCTGCGGCGTTACGCAATGGCCAGATACCAGCGTTTAGATCTACCATGTGTAACGACCACGGAATTCACCAGTTGTTGAATTTATTGCACAGTTGTCCGAATTCCAAAAGTTCCAAACGGTCGAAATTTCGAATTTATTTTAGACGCGATTCTGAGTTTCTGGAAATATTAAACTTCAGAAGTTGGAAATTCCGAGAGGTCGAAATGCAGGGAACTCAAAGATCCGAAAGTTAAAAACTCAGGAAGTCTAAAAATCTGCAAATATAAAGGAAGCTCGTGACAAAGCTGTGAAAAATAAACGACGTTGCATCTCGCGAATTCCGAGATTCGGAGTTTTGGCCTTTCGGATCTTTAACTTTCGGAATTTTGAACCTTCGGTGTTTTTCTACTCGGAGTTTTTCAAATTGGCTACGTAGATTTCCGGGGAAATAATCTTTCCACAAACTTTGAGTCAGTTGAAATTTGGAATTTCAATCCCGCCCCAGTTCTACAAAGAAATTAGTAACGAGCAATTCAAAACTAGTACGTCTCGCTACTACCAGCAACTGTTGTATAAGTAATGCAAACTGCATTCATCTACAGAACTGTTATTTTTTCTTTATTCCCGATCATAGAGTACGAGTTCATACAATTATTGTATATACAAAAATGTTCTCAGTGGAATCAACGAACGGGAAGACCGACATTCCGTTGAAACAATGCCCTTTGGATTCCAGGGGAATCGGGAATATGACTCGACTAGAATTTCCCTGCCTCAAAAAGTGTCCCGAATGAATGTTCGTCCAAGAAATTTTTGACCTACCAAATCGTCGGAACCCATACCGCAAATGATTGACCATTTACTTGCGGGCGGAAACGAACGATAACATCACGTCACCGGAAGACATTTAACTACTATACGATCATGGTAGGAGAAAATAAAAATAAAATAAATAAAAAATAACCAGAAGAGTTATCGCCGGTGCAGCGGAGCCAAGAAGCGAGAAGCGTATTTAAGTCCACCTTTGAGAAAGACGGCGCAGATTTTCTACACGCATCCGCATACGTGCAGTGCGCGGGTATAGTGTGCAGTGTACCTGTGCACAATAAATGGAAGAAAAGGATTCACGTGCTGGTTTCGCACACGTGTGTGCACCACCATTCGGGCGTGTACGTATATAACATAACAGAACAGACTGCGAAATCACCACCGCTGCGGTCAGCAAAGCGAAACTTCAACCGGAGAATTGCACGCGGTAGAAGATAGTACCTACCTACCTATACCTATACCTACATACCTCTTTCTAGTATATTTTTCACCTCTAATCTCATTCTTGTACATAGGTACCTATATCCTACCTATCTCTCTCATACTCACCTACTCCTGTCCTCTTTTCACCACCTACGCAAGTCAGGAGCCCACCGTACACAACCGCGACACATCGTCTCCATACAATTATACCCATACCGTGCACATTCAATGTTACATACCTACATATACATTAGGGTGGGCCAAAAAAAATTAATAATTTTTTTTTTCTTTGGTACCATGAAAATGTTGTTCAAGATGACGAAAAATAAATACTGTAAAAGTTTGAGCTCTTAATATTAATATTTAGAGGTGGCGCTTCGCGATTTTAGATTTCCCATTTAAATAACACGGGGAATTTTTTTTTTTTTATTCGGAATTTTATTCCGTTCTAACGAATCGGTGTATTGTGAAAATCAATACATGTTCTTGTAGGAAATTGAACGATCTTCAAAAAAGGTCTGACATGATTTTTCGCTAAGTCGACTCGTTTGAAAGTTATTCAAGGTTAAAGTTCAACCTCAAACGGTATATATGATGAATAACTTTCAAACGAGTCGACTTAGCGAAAAATCATGTCAGACCTTTTTTGAAGATCGTTCAATTTCCTACAAGAACATGTATTGATTTTCACAATACACCGATTCGTTAGAACGGAATAAAATTCCGAATAAAAAAAAAAAAATTCCCCGTGTTATTTAAATGGGAAATCTAAAATCGCGAAGCGCCACCTCTAAATATTAATATTAAGAGCTCAAACTTTTACAGTATTTATTTTTCGTCATCTTGAACAACATTTTCATGGTACCAAAGAAAAAAAAAATTATTATTTTTTTTTGGCCCACCCTAATATACATGTATTATATATAGATATGTACACGTACATGAGATACCGAAGAATAAGGCGACACTATATGCGCTGGACTTGGCTTATTCACAACGGTGTACGTACATATCCTGAGGCGATAGGTACCGGTTTTCGCGCAGCATCAGGGCAAAGAGCGAGGGCGGCGGAAGTGACGTCGTTATAAGGGAGAGAGACCCTCTTCTCTCTTCTCTCTTCTCTCTTCTCTCTTCTCTTTTCTCTTCATTTTTATTTTTTATTCACTTTTTATCTTTTATATTTCTTTCTGGTGCACACACGTTCATTCTTCTCTCTCTCTTCTTCACTGCCGAGAGACAATGACCGCGACATCACAGCCTCTCAGCAGAAGAACCAGTCAGCCCTTTATCCGCTTACGCCTATATATTTCTACCTTACCGTGATGCTGCGTGATGCCCGTATTACATATGGATTATGTATTACACGTGGTGGAGTTTGTATGCAGTGCAATCGAAACCAACCAGCGCATATACTTTAAGGTTGGTAGGTTAGAGATGTGTGTGAGATCACCATCGGTGTGTAACGATGAAAAAGAAGGGGAGACCGTGAAACTTGAAACAAAAAATATATTTCCTCGAAGGAAAGGAGCTGGGCCCTTGTCGGGGTCCTTCCAACGGTGGCCAGGAGCAGACCAGCGCAATTACTGCCCTTTGTCATGACCATGGGTTGCTTTTAATCGAGTGGTCTCATATCCAGGCAAGAGATCATGAGTCAGATTAGTAAAGATGGTACTGATCATGGTCAGAGTGACGTTTGTTTGTTCGAATTTCAATTTCGTTATTGAGCATTGAGAAAATAAGATGATTGTCATATTATCAATTCTTTCATTTTTAACAGTCGCTTTCATACAAGCTTTTTTAATGTACGTTTGTTCAAATTGCGGGGGGATTGTGAATTTTTTTTTTTTTGTTATCTTGATTGAATGATTTAGTGGAGCTTGATTTTTTATTCTATTTTTTCTTCTGTTCCTTCTTCCTCCTTATGTGTTTCGAACTTCGTATAACTTATGTGATATAACAAGTTTCAAATTGTTCGAAGTAAACAAGCTGGTAAACATATTACGAAACAAGTCTTGACATAATATACGATACACAAAAGAAAAAAAAAAAAAAAAAAAAGAAAGAACGAGGGGGGAAAAAAACAAAATGAAAGAAAGACTTTTTAACTTGATCATTTGCTTCAATATGAAATCTTGACGAAACTCACTTTATTTTCAAGCTTATACACTTATCTTGCTGTGAAAATACGTGTGGAACTTTTTCTGCTTTCTTTTTTTCTTTATTTCTTACATTTTTTGTGTCTCACGTAGCGGAATATCGAAGATATGGAAAAAAAAACGTAGAAAAAATAAACCGATATTGTAAGATTCGAGAGTAAAATTTCATTCTATATTCTTAAAAATATGAAAAACGTGTTTAGGTATAGAATCGATGCTATAATACAAAAATGTTCTAACGGATATGTTTATTACTCGGCCGGAATCGGAAATGAATGTAATAAAAAAGTTGAAGAAGAAAAAAAAAATTCCCAAAAACTAGTAAAAGTATTTTGGAATCTACAATCTAGAATCCAGAAGCTGCATAGCTATTCTACGTCTCCTTTCGCTCACTCGAAGTCCGTCCGTGTAAGATTTATTAAAAAACTTGAAATCACGTATCTAGTTTGGTCCAGGGAGCGCAGCGCGTCTGAGAGATAGGTAGATAGAGAATATATATTTGTCTGTTTCTTTTTCTTCTCCTTCTTCTACCTCGGTATCTTGAAAAGTTTCTCTGATATACGGAAGGTAAATAAATCCAAAATTCTTTGCTGATCGTCTCCGGGCGTGCTCGCAATCAAAGTAATTGGCTTAAATTATAACGACGCAAAGATTTACTCGCCGAGAGCTGGAGAGAAGATGGCTATAATAAAAGCAGTTTGAAACTTGGCACATTCCGGAATACGTCTAGGTATATAGAAATGTGATCGTGAAAGTCACGTCAGCGATTCCTTTCAAATAAATTCAATAAATAATTAGTTACTGCTTGATCCTGCCCCAAGCTAGATCAACTCGTTACTGTTACATGTACGTTTGCCTCTCACCTCGCCTATCTACCGATACTTCGTTTCTGATCAGGAAACGAAACCAGGCAAAATCGTTTGAACCGAAGACAAGTAAATTCGCAGCCATTAGTTCGCGTCTCTATAGAACGGCAGAAGGACGTAAGTGCCAAAAAGACGATTCCAATGACAGAAAGTAGTCGTATAATTTTTTCTTTTCTCATGAATTATCTAACACGATGGTAAAACTTGGCGTTTCTTTAAATCGATTCATCCTCCAAAGTCACCAAATCTGATGATCTGCAAAGTGCAATTGACGAAGAAAAGAGAAAATGGATTTAAATTCCGAATTTCAAAAGCTGCGGAAGGTCAAAATTCCGAATTTTTTTTACTACTGAGTCAGAGTTTTCAGAAAGATTATTCTTCCAAAAGTCTACGTAGCCAATTTGGAAAACTCCAAAGGTTCAAAATTCCGAAAGCTAAATATCCAAAAGCCCATAACTCCGAATCCCGGAAATTCTCGGAAATCGGAACTTGGATCCCACTGAAAAAAAAACCCTAAAATGTCAAGACGTCGTCTCCTCGGTTATTCTCAAGTTCGAATAATTCCAGCTCTATAGAACTTGATCGCCCACTCATTTGTCTTTGGCTAAGTCGTGTGCAGCATGTTTGACTTACCTATAGTAGTAGTAGGTATGTGAGATTCGTCGTCTAGCTTTGCCTAGGGAATAATTGCATTCTAGTTCCCTCGTGACTGTTGTGTGTTCCCTCGTCATTCGCAATTCGCAATTCGCATTCGCATTCGCGTTTAACGCTTTTGTCTTGCGTTTGTTAACGTCGCGCGTTTGACACGAATGCGTCGTCCCGTTTACTCCACCACCACATAATATAATAGAGGCACCAGGTGTACAGAGCGTAAACAACCGTGACGCAAAAAATAGCCATGCGGAAAGTAAAGATTTTTGAATTAATGAGCAAACCACCGCGCTCTGCCCAGGGAGAAAAACTAATTTCTCTTCGAAAACCGACAGCGGTATAAAACAGAAAAAAAGAAAGAAATGGAAAGTAAAGACGAAACCCATTTTTCACCTAAAACTACAGGACGAGTGAATTTTTCATCAATTTTCAATGATATGTTGATAAAGAATACCTTTTTCAATAGATGAGCTTATTTTCCATCGAATATTTTGTTAATTGAACCCCTGGGCTTGTTTCGGAGGGAAAATTTGGAATACAAAAAAAAAAAAAAAGAAAAAATAATTACGTACAGTCAGGGTGCGTAGGCGGTACACATTTTTTTGTTTATCTACGCAGGCAACCGAAAATAAACAAGGTGTATAGCTACAGGTGTGAGTATTTCACCATCCGGTTGTGATATTTGATTACAGATTCCAAATTTTTTTTTCTCTCTCTTTTTTGAATTTTCACCGAATATTTACAAAAGCTGTGTTATCTCTCTGTGAAATAATGTTTACATTAGAATCGGAAGAGGAGCCGAAGAAGTACGTTTCGTTTAATTAATTAGATATCCGAACCAATTCCTCTCTCTCATTTTCTCTCACTCTTTCTCATCCGGGATGAGTAAACAGTCAGAGAAGACGACAACACTAGACTTTGTTGACTGGCAATCGTCCTCGTTTTACTTTTCCGTTCATCATTATCGCTTCCTACAGAGGAATGTCGATATTTTTCTATTTATTCAACTTCGAGTTCGAGTCACCGTTCGTAGTTTCGATCCTCACACACTCGGTTTTTTGTTTTTACAACAAACATACCTACGCGTCACTTCTCGCCATTGAGAACAAAAAAAAAATTGAAAAAAAAAAAAAATATCTACCCGTCGAGCTCCATCGGCCCTTAAATGTTTGGCTTTCCAAAAGAGACGAACAACGCCGATAATGCGTGTGAAAATAACTACGAACGAACTAGTCTTTCAGCAATGGGGTTTCTACAAGTCGAAGAAAAAGAGAGGAAAAAAAATCCCCAACAAAATAGTCAAGAAATAGAATAAAAACTAAAACATGGGTGAACTATTCGTAGAAAAAAAAAAAAAAAAATTCTCAACTTCGGTAAAAACGTGACTTCTAAAAATGCAAGCAAGTTGAGGTATCAGCTGGGCAAATACATACAAGTACACAAAGTGTCCCACGATCCATTACGTTGCCAATGGCAAAAGCGAAGTGGATAGAAGGGTCGCACCCCATATTCCGTTCCTTTCCATTCCTTTCCCTATAGCCCTATATATATATATATATATATACGCGTTGAAGAATTTCTATTCCGTACAAGAGCCAAAGCTATCGGCTTAGGCCTGAGGGTTGGAGCCACAAGGGATTCGATGTATAAAGAAAGAAGAGAAGTAGAACAAGAACAGCGGAAATTTTTTTTTTTTTTTGGCAAAACAAGAAAAAACAAAAAAACAAACAAAAAAAGATCCAAAGATCAAGGAATAATTGTTCTTCAGTTCGAATATTGCCCGAATATGGTACATTCTACTGTACCTATACATGATAAAACAGTGGCATTCGCAGCAGAGTGATCAGGTATTAATCGATCGATTTATCGAGAGAGGTTATCAAGGAATCGAGAGTATCGTGTGTCATAATGGAGTCAGGTCTGCGGGGTCGAGGTGATCCCCAGGGATCAGACCGGAAGTTGAACACAGACAGGGGTGCGTACATTGGTTGGACGTGGCACGTATGTGTGCCAGGAGATGAATAACGGGGATGCGTGTCGACACGACACGCATCCGTTCTAGTCATACACGCCCTGGACTAGCGCGTCCGTTGATTCCTCATCCCTTCTTCTTCAACGGTGTCAAGAACTACAACTAGGTATCTAGGTATGCGCGTGTTGTTTTCTATCAACTTTGTCGTAGGTGGAAGCAGCATAGTCAAATATGTACCCAGCGGGTTGGTATACATAACTGTGTTTAGTCCAGCACGCGTCCTGGAGTTCTTGGCTAGTCCTGATCTTACAGCTTTACTAGCTTGGAGTCATAGAACAAGCGGCTATTCATTCGGAAATCAGTGCTCAGTCACTTCTGCCGTTTTCCATTGCAATTTCAATGTTAATGTCAATGATTTTTCTCATTTTTTGGTAATTTTTCCAGAGATTGCAGATAAGTTGGATTTCGTGAATCGATCGAAATCCAAGAAAATCGTAAGCAAACTCAGGAAGTCCTTTTCGAGGTTGATGTGAATCACTCAAACTCATTTATTATACGATTCTTAGAAACTAGAAAACGCAGAAACCCACTGGCATTAATGGGAATTTTCAATAGTATTTCAATTCGAAAAAGGCGGCTTTCAGAATTCAAGTCTTAGAAATTGATGATCAAAGTCTGTCTGATTCCCTGTCGACTGCCAATGATTTCTTTGTGACTTCTAACGGAATCACTTGGTCAATATAGTCTCTGAACGAAATGATAATAAAATCAAAATTAATGTCCATGTATGTACATCACATACATGGCTTGAGTATAAAGCTAGCAGTAAAATTGACAGGATAATAGGAAGCAATTCGAGTACATACTCAAGTTGTAGTTCTGCAGGACGGTTGAATCCTATGGTTAAATTTTGTTCAAATTGAAAATCGAAAGGTAGCTGTGGTACTACGTGCAAAGCAGCATACCTCGCAATTGGGTTGTAAATATTTTCAACTGCTTAGAGATCAGGGGGAACTACAGCGTTCGATCCTCTTTTTGGCGAGAGGGTATAAAAGTGCATTATGAATTCACCACGACGTTGGCGGCATCGAATGGATAGAAAAAGAGAGAAGACGGAGAGAAAAAGGTCAGCTTGCGGTGTAGTCGAGTATGGAAAGTGCACTATTGGTGCAAACTTTCTATATACTACAGGGGTTGTAGAGAGAAGGGTGGAAATGTAAGGTAGGTAGGTAGGTGGGTGGGTAGGTAGTAGGCGTTTAAGGAAATGGGGCGCTTCAGGACCGCTTGAGACCGCTTGAAACGCGATAGAGGCGAAGCTCGAAGCTTGCTGAAAGATAATCCCCGATAAATTTCAATTTTACGCTGAACGACAAGACGGCAAGCTTTCAACATTCGACGTTCGAGGTGAGATCGAACCTCACCTCGCCTGGTCTTTGTGGTGTCGATAATTACTAACCTAATGACTGTTAACGAACATATACAGGCCTGTTATAAACTTCAAACTATATCTGCACCATGGAATCGTTCTATCTGATCCAAAAAACGAAAAAAAACAACAAAAAAACTCGTATTCTGTGTTGCAGAGAAAAAAAGAGAGAGAATTCCGATTTAGAGAGAGCAAAACGTGGTGAAAATTCCCCAGCTGAGATATAAACTTCTTCTAAACGCCGGAGGCTTGTGGCTGCGGCTGCTGCTGGGTTCGTGCCGGGCGTATTATTCAATTTCTTGTTACCGTTTATACCTGTTAGTTGGAAACTGGGTTTCAACGGAATCGAGATTCTCGTTTCAGGCTAATTGGTCCATAGCGAAGAGCAATGCAACGAGTATCAAACGATTAACCGCCGCCGCCAAGCACTTCGAGTCTATTGAAACACTGAAATGACCAGTCGTTAATCAGCTTCTATATGCATATATATATATATATTTACATATGTATAGTGATACGTGTGTAATACAAATTCGTTAACGAGTCATATTCAGTGTTTAAAAAATTCTCGAAATTCTCTAGTTAATGGATCCCTTGAAGCCTTCTTCTTATACTCTCGAGTAAACGACGACATAAAAAAGCTGTTTCGATATTTTACCACTGTTTGTACTTACGCTGGGTCAACGCGATTACACGGCAATATAGTAAGCCTAGTGATGCGTGGCTTGACGCCATTTAATACAGAAGTAGAGAAAAGACTCGGTCCAGCAAAGTATATATAAGTATTAGCTTTCATTTTACCGTGTCAAGTCTACGAGTATTATATTCGTAAATGATTTTTTTCATCATCGACAAACTGACGAAGAGGCCTATATATATTTCATTGATCGAGTGTATTTAGCTGGAGAGAAAGTTTTCTCCGAAATTTTCTTTTCATTAACTAAACGAAACTCTGCTAGATATGTAAGGCTCCGGATATTATGATTCTTTCAAGAGATAGCAAATACAACGTGGACAAATTTTCAGAAAACAAAATATCATCATATTTTTCTTCCTCTTTACTTACAAGTGACAGAACTCATTACCTCACATCACCCACAATATGCGGCTGGGTTCATAATTGGAAATTAAACTCAAGGCACAGAAGCAGAGATGCTTTTTATACCTGGATCAAAATTTTTTAAATCACGAGTTGGACTTTCTTGAATTCGGCAAATATTTCAAAAAAGCTCAGAACTTTTCTCGAGATAAGAGCCGAAAATATTTTTTAACGGTTTGGAACAAGCAAAGAGAGTCTCTGTGAGATGAGAACAGTTTTTGTTCTGCAGGATTAGGACTCTCGAATTCTTGTTCTGCTTCTTTTCCGCGAGTTGAGAATTAACTGGGATAAAATTTTCGTCAAGTAATTGCATGAGGCAGAGTCGGCTTAAAACGAGGATTCGATTTATCCGATTTCGTCGTCAGTCACTCATACTGCAGGTGGATTGTAGATTTTTGTGTAAATATCAGCATCAGCAGCGTGAGAAAAAAAATTTAAATGAAATGTAAAAAGAGAAAAGTTTAACAAACCACCGAGTCGAAAATATCCATCAAATAAACCGAGGGAATAGGAAAAGCTCGTATTGTTACGTTCGTGTCTCGTTTAACGTCGAGATAACCATAAATTCGGTACCACGAGACAATACAGAGCAGATAGAAGCCCGAGTATCAGCAAGGTATACGAATTCACCCAAAAATGTATTCCACGCTGGTCTATTGATAGACTAAACACCATGTCCCACGCGCGTTCGTCGTTTTCGTTTTATTTTCGGACTGGATTTCGATAGACAGACGAAAATTTGTCGCTCCATTTCCCGGACGGATTTTACCTCGGCAAACGATAACTCGCAAAGATGATATTTTCGTTCAAAAAAAATTTTACCTTTAACTTTGGAGGATCAATTTTTCTCTCTGTCATCAAATAACGCACGTTCTACTCTGTCACAGGTCCCCAGATTTGTTTATTCAGCATTTGCCCGTGGCCGGAGGCACGGACGTGTTTTGCAGAAACAACAATTGATAATTAAACAATATCGAACAACCGGATGATGATGGTTATTCGTCAGCGCAAGCGAACGAGTTGCTGAATTAACTGGAGAATAAATTATTACAGAATTATCTAGGGCAGGATTGAAATTCCGAATTTCAAAAACTGCGGAAGGTTAAAATTCCGAATTTTTCTACTAACGACTCCAGAGTTTTTCGAAAGATTATTTTCCCCAAAGTCTATGTATTCAATTTGAAAAACTCCGAATGAAAAAACACCGAAAGCTAAAGATCCGAAAACGTTGTTTTTTTCACATTTTTGAACTTTCTGAGTTTTTAACTTTCGGATCTTTGAGCTCCCTGGATTTCGATTTCTCAGAGTTTCCAACTTCTGAATTCTAACGTTTCTAGAAACTCAGAATCGCTTTTCAAATTAATTCGGAATTTTGACCGTTTGGAATTTTTGGAATTCGGAACTTCAATCCTGCTGTGGTATAAAGCCATCTCACCGTTTGGTGTAATAATTTATCCGCAAAATGGATACACCCTGAAGAAACAGCAAATTTTTCAAATTCCTCAGAGCCAGAAGAGAGACAAGCACGTCTACCTACTTATACCTTAGCACGGGTGATATACGGTACTCGATCAGTCCATCGTCTGATGTTGAATACAATATCCCCAAGTACCTCACCAACGTACGTCTGCAAGCCTCGAGGCTATACCTCACATCTCTCATTGAATAGAGGATTGAATCTCTATTAGCAGCGATATGCCCAGGAACCCGAGCCCACCAGCGCAGCCTAGATGCGTCTAGATACGTTTGACAGGGACAATAATGGGCAATTACACTTCCAAATGCCTTGTCGATTATTCCCCAAAGCCGAGGAAGATCAGCTCGAGGCACACGTGCGGGTATATATGAATTTGCTAATACTCGTATCCTACCTACGCGATTACCAGAACAAGTCTCACTTCCAAGAAATTCTATCATATTCTACCATAGAACCCACACAAATCTCCTCAAAGGATGTTTTTCTATGTACGCGAATAAATCTTACAAATATTCATCCGCGAAGAAGAAGAGAATGTAATTAAATTCGATATTCGATGTAATAATAGGACGTAGTGATTCCGAATAGAATTTATTAAAGGCGCTAGACATTCGCCGCCTCAAGGGCCATACCATCACAGTAGCTTTACGGACATTCACGTCCTGTGCTTAGCCTGGGTTTGCCCATGGCTTGGACTGGCCTGGCCCGGACTGGCCTGGCTTGGCTTGGCTTGGCCGCCACATCCGCATGTCTTATGAATATTTACTCCGATATTGAATATGCATACACGCCGGCAGTCCAGACATATATTCCTTTTGTCCGGCGTATTGGATCGATATTGCCTATAATTTGCACACTGCAATGTCCGCCGGGTCTGACTCGAACTCTGAGTCCAACTCTCATCTCTCTTTCTCTCTCTCTCTTTTTCTCTCTTTTTATCTCTATGGGGAACGATAAAGAGGCTTTTCTCTGGACCTCTCTTTCTCTCTTGGTCTTGATAAAGCTACATCTGCAGCAAGAAGGAAGACTCGTATAACTCCTTTCTCCAAGTATCGCGTCGTCGTCGTCGTCGTCGTCGACGTCGACCTATAGCGGCGTATCGTTTGTGAACATTTTTTTTTTTTCTTTTTTGTCCTATTGAAGCAAGAATGCGCGCATGAGAAGAAGAAGAAGAAGAAGAAGAAGAAGAAGAAGAAGAAGAAGAAGAAGAAGAAGAAAAAGAAAAAGAGAAGGAAGAAGGTATCGGATCGGAAAACATCCGTCAAACTATGAAAGGAGATCACTTTACCGTAGGTTCTTGTGTGCAGTGTGAAGTGTACACGGCACACACAAGTATATCACGTACCCAGATATATACACAGACATACGTATCCGTTCTACGAAGATATCCTGGGGAACTTTTAACAATCCCTATCTTGGCCGTCCCCCCCCCCCCCCCCTCCTTCTTCACATCTCGCACTCTTTTTCTTCACGCCATCCGACAATCGGAAAGTTTTTAAAGCTGGCTTATGTCACCCTGTGGCTATAAGGAGTGGGGGAATTGATGTGAAGAAAAAAAAAATGTACACCATACACACCATGTTGATTTTTAACGGTAGCGAAAAATCAACGCCGTTGAAATGAATTCAGAAAAATCTAAAGATAGTCAAGGAAAGAGGGAGAAAATATTATTTTCTTGACATTTTCACCCCTCAGCTCTGGGGTGTTCGAATTATCGAGTGATTCGGGTGATGTGGAATTACGACCCTGTAATAAACGTGAGTCGGATAGTTAAGGCACGAAGCACGTAACTTGTAACCGTAATACCTTTTGCATTGCGTTGTTTCCATTTTTTTTTTTGGTTTTTTTTTTTGCCTCTTTTCGAAACTCGATGTATGCTTTTCTGATCGTTACACCCTTCTCGCTTTATTATAATGGCTGTGACGTAGCGTTTATCACCCCCCGGAACACCCTAGCGCAACGTTTTATGGAAGGGCTAACGTTTTTTTTTTCTTTTTTTGTTTTTTTTTACTTTGCCAAAAGGCTTTTCGCAGGTGCCCAATAACCTATCACTTCCTCTAGCCGCAATTTAGAACGACGATAAAGAATAGATGGGGATGTTTGGGGGATGAAGGTTACTTCGTGAGGCAGGCACAGGCTACGAGTGGATGGCTTGCCAATGGCTCAAGCCCGTGTGATATTAGCCATTAAATTGAATGACGTGCCATTTTTTTTCTCCACCACTTCTATGTGTTACATATATGTACCAGAAGACACGATCGGGCTAGTGGAATTGTTATTATATCTACCCTTGCTTCAGGCCACACGTACAGGCATTTGACATTTTATAAGTAGTTACCTGTATTCCATCAAATGTCATTTC
The DNA here is from genome assembly GCA_963989295.1 of Ametastegia equiseti. Taxonomy (NCBI): domain Eukaryota; kingdom Metazoa; phylum Arthropoda; class Insecta; order Hymenoptera; family Tenthredinidae; genus Ametastegia; species Ametastegia equiseti. The sequence continues at coordinate 14,829,737 of OZ022397.1, read as the reverse complement.
ATTTCCCACAAAAAAGACATTTTTTCCACAGCTATATCTGGTCCGAGTACAATCGCGTTGGTATTAATAGGGTTTCTATTCAAATTTGTGATTCAAATTTTCATCCGTGGATCAAGAGATTTTTTTCTTTTCTGCATCGGTGAAGAGAGAAATCAGAAGTTGAGAATCCACATGGCTGCCTAACTCGTCAAAATTTGGTTCAACTCGAATGTTTGCAATGGAATTTTCTATTTTTTTGTTCCGTTTGGATTTTTATTTTATTTTTTTTATTTTTTTCTTCCTCTCTTTATGATATCGCAAATAAATTCCCGAGAGTTTTCACGGGTAAAAGGAGCCGTCGAAGCGTGTGGACTGGAGAGATAGAGTGAGAAAGATATATAGATCTCTTTCCCCGCGTGTAATAATACGCGCGTCGCGACGCTCCGCGCCGCCCGAGGTATATAGGCGACATTATTATTCTCAGACGCTATCGTCATCGAGGAGCCGTATAGAATTTGAATAATACCTTCAAACGTAATTTCGAAGAGAGAATCAAATACCGTGTAGCCCTTTCCCCCGCCACCCCTTAACTCTCTCTCTCTCTTTCTCTCTGTCTATCTATCTATCTATCTATCTATCTCTCTAGAGAAAAGCTAATCTGTCCACGTTTTTGCAAAAAAAAGAGAAAAATAAATGAGGAAAAAAATTTCAATCGGTGAAAGAAAATTAAGTAACAGTTTGAAAGAAAAAACTTTAGAGATTATTGGCGTATATAATGGAAAACAAATTTTTCCCTCACTTTCCAGAATGAAGAAAAAATGAAATGAAAATAAATTACGAAAAAAAAAAAAAGAAATCGTGTTAAACCCGGTTGAGGAACGAATTTCGTATACTATAGTCTGTGGATTTTGGAGATAAATCCTGTTTCACGCCTTGTATAAATATACGTATATACAATATCATCATCACACCTATATGCGAAATGTATACGTAGCTCAAGGTTCTGCTGGTGCAGCGGCCTTATATATTGTACCTACTACAAATAGATTTAACACCCCACCTGTTATTACGACCTTATTTTAACGCCTGTCACCGACATCCCTTCTATAGCTGTATCTGAACCTGAACCCCTGCCACATCCGATTTCCGCCTTCTTCATTCCATACGTGTGTAGATATATGATGTAGACCGGTGGGTACAACATAAAGCCCCGAGCTGTCTCACAAATAAGCTTTTATTAATCCAATCACATTACGACGGTATCCCATATATATCTTTACATAGCTTCATGTGACACAATGTGAGCTTTTCACACTTTCTGCAAAAAAAAAAACGACTATTCCTGCGATTACCAGGATCTCTGCTTTCGAATTGAACAGTCGATTGAAAAAATCAGGAAAGTCAATAAAATTGTTCACTGGTGATAGAAATATAAGGAATTTTTGTTGCCAGAAGCACCAACATTTTAAAAACAATACAGGCAAAGACAGAAGACGGTAGTAAAAATTCCTGAGAAATAGTAGAAGACAGAAACTGTGTTTTCGAACTAAGCCAGTGGATGGCAGTGGAAAAGTTGCGGTTTGTTCGAACGATGGACGCACGGTTTACGAGGGAACTTGTAATACTTGGTTTAATTGAGCAGAATGAATTTATCGTTTAGTACCCTTACCGACAGAAATAAGAACGCGACTATAGTTATAGGAGCGAAGATTGGTCGTTGTGTTATTAGTTGATGGTTAGCGGTTTCTTGATCGAGATGAGTTCGCCGAGGTAGAATAATGAATTGACATTATATCCCGGTGAAAAAAGTCCGCATAAAAGTCCCGTGAAATGACCGATTAGGGACGCTGGAGCGGTTCCCGGCTTTTCTTCCTTCTCTGGGTCCAACAGACGCTCAATTATCACCGCACACCGTATCTCGTTATCCTCCGGCAGGTCCTCGACGTCGTTGTCGTCGTCGTCGTTTTATGGAATGTTGACGGACCGGCTATTAATAAGCTTAAGCGTCTTTTAATCCTCCCTCCAAGTCAGGTACCGCGTCCCTAAATTCCCCTCGTACAACAGAGTACCTACCTCTTCAAACAAACCCCCGGTTTACGTATCAATTTGCGCTACCCGATCACGGAATTCCCAAAAGTGACAGAATTTACCTCTTCTCTTTTTCCTATTAGAGAAATTCTCATCGATCGGACCGGTGGCCCTTGTCAGTACTTTAAGTAGCACTTCTAGATAGTCGACGATGATCAGGCCAAATGCTGCCCATGTATGTACTGCAAACTGGCTTGGCATTGGCACGGTATTGGTGCCATAGCTGCCAATACTGAAAGCTACCAAGGGCCAAGCTTTGCCCAAGTCAAAATCACTGTTGGGACTATTTTGGGTTGTTAACACCGGTCCAACTTATGGTGCCGTTCTGGCTCAGCCCCATGTACGTTCACTTGTCAGTAGTAGTCATCAGCATTTGCCCAACGTTGGGCAAATAATTTCTCTGTACTGGGCCAGTGTTACCGAACGAAATTTGACAGCCGGGATAATGCCAATTTTATGCCATGTGGGTAGATCCGGCAATACTCCGACATTCGCACACGGGTGCTAGTGTCAGCTTCAAGTCTCGAGACTACCGTACGATCAAGAACTACAAGGTGGTAATTGAATTTTGCGACTTACCTTGTTCGTCGATTGAGAATATCCCGATCCCATCACCGCCTCGGATGCTGTAGCTGATCCTGGAGTCGCCACCGACGGAGTCAGCGTCAGTGGCTTTGACAGTAGTGACTAAAGTCCCGATGGGTTGATTCTCGAAGACCGTTGCCGATACGACAAAATCATCGAATACCGGTGCGTGGAGATTTTCGTTGACATCAACGATCTCGATTATGACCGTGGTCTCAGCTGACATCGAGGGTTCGCCACGGTCTCTGGCCACGATAGTAAGACTGTGTACTTGTCTTTCTTCAAAGTCCAATGGCTGAGCGGTTCTTATTGTACCTGAGACCCTGTCAACTTTGAAAAATCCTTCAGCGTCGAGCATTGTGTCGGATAAAAAGTACTCGACAACGCCTCCAGGTCCTTCGTCAGGATCTGTGGCGCTTACTACAGCTACGACACTCCACACTGGTACATCTTCGCGGATTTTCACCGTGTAACTAGGCAGAGCGAATGTCGGTGGATTGTCGTTTACATCGTCGACCGTGACGCGGACCAAGGCTTCGGAATGAAGAGGAGGTTCACCCGTGCCGATACCGCCGTTGTCTGAAGCCCGTATGTAGAGTTCGTACAATTCCTGACGTTCCCGATCAAGTTTACCAAAAACGCTAAGGACCCCGGTGATCGGGTCAACCCTGAAGTCCTTAGTTTCCGTGGCCAGAGAGTAAGTGACTCTGGCATTTTCCCCGAGGTCAGGGTCAGTCGCGTTAGCCCTGAAGACGTTCGTCCCGTTTAGAGCGTTTTCGGATATCTTGAAGCTGGCCAAAGCCTTTTCGAATTTCGGAACATTGTCGTTTACGTCAAGGACCGTAACGGGTAGCATCCTTGACGCGGATTTCTGCGGCTTACCAAGATCGTATACACTGACGTTGAGAAAGTACTCGTTTTCTCGTTCTCTGTCGAGGTAGCTGATGACGTTTAGATCTCCCGTGTCCGGGTCGAGCCTGAATACCGAGTCGCGATCACCGGCAGATATGCCAAAGATCAGCTTCCCGTTGTACCCAAGATCGCGATCGCGAGCTTTCAGAGTAACCAAAGTCGTGCCGAGCGCTACGGACTCGTTAACCTTTATTTCGTTTGGAAAATCCAGAAACTCTGGAGCGTGAACGTTGTCTCCATAGCGGCTAGGCATCATCGCATACTCGTCATCTCTGCTTGGCATGTTGTTCCTTTCCGCAGACGCAATGGCGTCAGTGAGTCTCCTGGCAACTCCGGTATCGCGACATTCAAAGGCGCCAGTTTCGTCGGTTAAAATTCTCGCCTGAGAGCCAAGGTTACGTTTAGCGTTAACAAGATGGATGTGGACTCGGATTACGTCAGCAAAATGCGTCCCATCAGTAGCTGTGAGGTTCAATTCTCTGTCGGCAACTTTGACGTCCATCAGATCACAAGCGACGGATAAAACCCCGCTGGTAGAATCGAGGGAAAAGCAATTGTCCTCGTTACCGGAAACCATTCGATAGCTGATTATGTTACCGGCGTCAAAATCGATCGCCGAAACGGTTATGATCTCCGAACCTATGGGAACGTATCGCGGAACGTGACCGGTACAGTCAACTTTTTCGAATTGAGGCCTGTTGTCGTTCACATCCCGAAGTTTGACGCGAAGTTGCATTTCGGTTTGACGTCTATACGGAAGACCCCAGTCGCTGGCCCGAACGTGAAGGACATAGTCGCGCTTCATGGTCTCGTAATCCAGTAGTTGTTTGGTCTTAACGACCCCGGAAAAGGGATCGATCTCGAAGGGTACTTTCTTGATGTTGTCAATGCTGTAAGAAATGTAGGCATTTTCTCCCGAGTCTTTGTCTTTCGCGGTAACTTTCACCACCGAAGTACCAGCGGGTTCATTTTCATCGAGCCAAACGGTCATTTCGGGTTTTTCAAATATCGGATCATTGTCGTTAGTGTCGACAACGTTGATTTTCACTTTGGCCGAGGACTGTTTCCTAGTACCGGCATTTCCCTGATCTATCGCGGAAACGGTCAGGGTGTAGAAGGCTTTTTTCTCAGCATCTAGGGAAACAGCAGTGTACAGCATTCCAGTGTCCGCGTTTATGTAAAATTCACCACCCTCGTTGCCACCGACGATTTCGAGGAAGACCAGAGCGTTTTTTCCCTCGTCTGCATCGGTCACCTTCAATCTGATGACCGGAGTATTGATGGGCGCAGTTTCTGGGACTTTGACCTCGTATATCTCGCGGTTAAAAATCGGCGCGTTGTCGTTTAGGTCGGCCAAATGGACGGGTACCGATTTGTAACTGAACCTTTGTGGTACTCCTCGGTCCACGGCACGCAGGGTCAAGTTGTAGCCCTGGGGAGCAGTCTCGCGATCAAGAAGACGCAGTATCTCGACATTGTATTCACCCGATTTACCGTTACCCGAAGGTTCGGCCGGCCGCACCCTGAAATGCCCGTCAGGATCACCGCCCACGATATCAAGACTAGCGATTTCACCGTGAACGCCTTCGTCCCGGTCGACTACCCTCACTATAGCGTAAATGTCAGCGTTTGAATGTTCCAAAATATCCGGTAAATGGTGGACGTATATCTCAGGTGCGTGGAGGTTCACCTGGCGAACCCTTATCGTAACTTTGGCCGTACTGGCCCTGGGTGCACCACCGATTCGAAGAAGTGCACCTCGGTCTTCGGCCATTACGGTCAATTCGTGAAGAGCTCTTTCCGCGTACCTCAAAGGCCTCGTAAGCGTGATAACTCCGCTTACTGGGTGGACGGCGAACTGTTCATTCTCTTCGGCAAAACTGTAGTATATTTCACCGTTTCTACCCAGGTCAGCGTCTTCGGCAATTACTTTAAGGATGCTACGATGAAGGGGAGTGTCCTCAGGGACCATAGCCTCGTATTCGGTCGGATAGAACAAGGGGCTCAGGTCGTTCGTGTCTAGGACTGTAACGACGACCGTTGTGTCGGCTTCAAAAACGGTCGTAAGTCGATTTTTACCGTCCCGTTTCGTGGAAGTTGCTCTAACCTCTAAAACGTAACGATCTTTTCGTTCGCGGTTCAATACGTCAACGTTACCGGTTCGAGTCCTTATCAATAGAAAACAAAAATCACCAACTATTCGCTCTTCGGCTTTGAAAAACTTGTCCCTATCACCACCGACTATTCTAAACTTCACTTCCACTTCCGAATCCGAAGTCCCCAGTCTTATACCCATCTTTTCATCCGGCAAGACGAACGTCTTCCCCACGGAATTTTCCGGTATCGATACGTTGTACAACGGTTTTGTGAACCGGAACTCTTGCACCGTTACCGAACCACTGGTCAAAGGGGTGGTCGTCGTCAGCGTCGGTGGCGTCGCCGGCGTCGGTCCCGTACTCGAGGTACCAGATGACGAAGCACCTGGGGAAGCCGGCCCAGTCGCCAAAGCGATCCAGAGCCATAGCCAGGCCCATGGCCAGGCTAGCAGCGAACGCTGCCAGGATCTCCTCATTTTGCTAGCTCATTTTATTAAAGCCAATTCTTTTCTTCGATTTCTTATCGCTCTGGATTTCTCCTATATTCGTTTTTCTAGTTCCCGCAGTTTTGGCGGCTGGTAAATCGTCGAGGCACCTAGAACAGAAATAAATTAATTCGTTAACTTCGCAGCACACATTTTGGTTATTTATTTTTCACCGTATAGTATCATGTAAATTGGCGAGAAATTCCTCACGTGCCGGATTATGTACACGTCGGAATAATAATCCCGATTGGTATCGGGTAATTAATTGATTCCCATTAATTTTAATTGATCATAAAAATATCTTGTTTACCGCTCCGTTCGACGCGCTCAAACGATTCCATTTTTTTTTTTTTTTTTCTTCATCTACCTCTTTTGGTTTAACACAAAATTTTTTTTCTAAAAGAAGGGGAAAAACTATCCAGCTCCAAGTCGTTCGGAATATACCAACTCGTATATCTCAGCCACTATATAACCGACCTGCTCTGAGAATCGATAAACTTACAATAAATATCGAACGGTGCCAAGGCCTTTTGCAGATCTGACATCGTTATAAACCAACTCATGAAAATTCCTCGTTTAACTGTTGAGCGTAATTCCAGTCAATCCCAGTATTATTTATTGTCAATAAACTGTGGCCTAAGTCGCACATAATTAGCGCGGAGTGAGTCCAAAATTGAGAAGAGTCACGTAAACTGGCATAGGGGGAAAAAAAAAAGAAAAAAAAAAACGAAGATGAAATAAATCAGAAGAAAATGAACATAAGAGAAGATTGGAAAAAGAAATATTGGCGAATTTAGGCTACGGTAGCTTTATTCCACTGCTACTCGGGAACGCCAGGAAGAGATTCATGGTCAAAATTGCGGTCGGCCAGAGCTAAAGTGGTTGGTAAGGATTTATTATTCGCACGGGGTGAATTTCGGTAATCAATAGACATTATAAGCATAACGAATGAATAAATATGGAACTGCGGTAGGTACGGCCTCTGGCCGATCGCTATATCAGCTACCGATAGATAGACAGGGGACTGCAGGGGACGTTTTAGCTTTGTTTAATACCCAATTAGTTTATATTCCCAATCCACGTCTGCGTCACGTCACGCCTCACCTCGCCACAGTCTGCAGTCCATCAGGCACGGAAATAACGACGCGGAATGGAATGAAATAGAACAGAAGAGAAGAGAAGAGAATACGGAATGAATGTGAATGAATGAATTAATTAATCGATGAATGAATGAATGAATGAATGAATGAATGAACAAACGGTGTTTTGGGAAACGTGGTAGCGAACGACGCCCTGCGTCGCTGCGTGACAGTTCGCTGGGACGATAACGAAGACGAGCGACCCGTGTGCCACGCGCGATAACGCAATTCTGCCGTTCCAGTTTCACCGAGCGCTATCTTTCCCTGGACGAAATACGCTCTGCCCTCGCTAATCTCTGGCTGTTCGGTTAAATCTACATAAATATACATATATGTACGTCCATCTACATATACACATATACATATTGAAAAATACATATACCTATATACCTGCGACTTAGCAATTAGACGCAAATTGCAAATGTTAAAACAGCTCGATGGAAATTTATTTGCTTTTGGAAATAATCAATCCAGAGAAGAGAGAAAAAAATGTTTCGTTAGATACAGAAATGATGTGTAGGAAAAAAAAAAAGAAAAAGAAGAAGAAGAAGTGGATTTGATTCAGTTTCCGGAAGAGAAGAAGAAGAAGAAAAATAAAAAAGGATGAAATAAAATAAAAGATCCTGAAAAGAGAGAGAGAAAATCGTTTCATAGTGGGGTAGGTATATATAGTAGTAAAGGAACAGAGCTCTGAAATAAGCTCTCAAAAACTTTTTTCGGGAACACCTTGTGAATTTTGAGAGTATTTTCAGGACTTGCGGGAAGTCCAGATCAGCCAGTTCCTACTCCTTCTGAATTACCAAGTAGCAAAAGTCCGGCAGAAAACTTACGAGTCCTGTCTGCCCTCAGAGGGAACTTGCAAAGGCAGTACGAATTACTCGATTTAATATCCCCCCCCCCCCCCCCCCCCCTTCCCTCACCATCCCCTTCGCCAGGAAGAAGAAGAGGATTCAGTTTGAGCACGAAAACTACGAATTCAATGAAATTTATATTTCACTAGTCGCAAAGTTCAGACAAGTGAACAAGAGAGTCTCTATCTCCGAAGAAAGGAATGAAATTTTCAAACCGGTAGCCAAGCCAAACTCCTTTACCTTATTCTCTTGATTTTTTTCTCTTTTTTTCCCCCTTCATTTCACATTCAAGATCAGGAAATCATTTGACCAAACTTCTCAACGGAGATGAAGAAGGAAGTCAAATGAAACGAATGCACTTCTTCTTTATAGCCGCGGGGTCAAAGATGAGCGGAAATCTCGAATGGCAAAGTTAAAGGAAAAGGTTGCAGAATCGAGACATGAAATACGCGATCATGTCGATCTTTCCCTTGTCACGGTTGGCTTCAGAGTGAAATGATTACCTTCTAAGAGGGTAGGGGTAGCCCTACCTAAAACCTATAGTCTATACTCTATGCCTACAGTCATGGGATGGTCAGTGGTTCGGTCAGCGAGTCCGCCACGCCGGTGCGTAGTAGTCGGGTAGGTACCTGACCATAATCACCTTCCGGTGACTCGATTGGATGGAATGAAACGGATAAACGGATAAAGGCCGTATACCCGCCGCTATCGGCCACTCCGTCCACCATATTCAGCTGATAACACGCGTCGCGGTTTATCCGATAAAATGCTATCTCACTAGGTTCCTCGACCCTTACGTCCCTCCTGGCTGTCACTAGTCGGGTTTATCAACGTCCAGTTTCTCTTTCCAGGCCATACAACTCCCTCTCTGATTTTCTCCTCGTCGTACTCGTATTTTCCCTCAATGATTAACCCTGCAAAGTATTTTCCGTATTTTTTCGATTCTGATCGGACTGATAGTTTTCACACAGCCACCATTTGAAACCTAAGGCTAGGTAAATCTTGCCCAGTGTGACCACAACAAACCTGGTTCCTGATCACGATTTTTCTCTTTCTGGATTCGTTCTACAGCTAAAGACACACACAAAACACTGAAAATTTGTGAATCTGAGCCAGGAATGTACTCTGGAGGGTTCAAAAGGGGACCAAGCTTTTTTTTACTGTCAATTCTATTTCTATGGATTCTGGATAGCGAGTAACGCCTCGAGCGAGAAGCTTGGGGTTTCCAAAAAAAAAAAAGAGAGAATCAGAAAAAGAGAAAATACTACGATCGATGTGAATTACCCTGCAGAAATCGAGAGGAGAAAATAATGACGAAGGGGTGGGTTCAATGTTCGACGAGTGCCCCTCGATCCTGCGAGGTTGCGGATTTAAAATGTCCTTGCTCTTCTTGGTCCAGAGGTTTCCTATCCGGCGAACTACTCTGACCCCGAGGGCAACAGTTTTTCGATATTTTTTTCTCCATCGAACGGATATCTGAACTTCTCCTCAGGTCTATCTATCTATCTGTCTATCAATCTTATCGTACGGTCATACCTATCCTCCAGGCGGCAAATGAAACATCATAGATGCATCTCTTTCCTAAAGGGAGAATATTGTACCCATGTAATAGGTACATATGCATTTCGGAAAGCAAATGTGAGAGGATGTACTACATATATGCGACTTCAGTATAAAGAGAAGAAGAGAGATGAGAATACGTATGCGAAAGTGTATTTTCTCGAAGAAGCTTCTCATATACTCGAGTAAGAAGTACGAAGTGTACCGAGGCGTACGTTTCTTCAACGTTTCGGTATAAAGTTTAACAATGTAAGAGATAGACTTCGACTGAACGAACAGAGATCGCATCTTGTAGTTGGTACGGTGTATTATATAGGATGGGATGGGCGGTTTTGTGCGCCGTTTCTTCAACCAGCACCGATATCTATCATATCTATCTTCGTATTTTCTGAAAACGAATCACAGGGGTGGAGAAAAAAAAGAGAAAAAAAAAAGAGAGGGAGAGAGTAGGTTGCACTTAAAGGGCTATAACATGTCTTCCCTTCCTTCTTCTTCTTCTTCTTCTTTTTCTTTTTCTATCCCTTTGACGGTTCTAGAAAATTCAGGATGCGTCACTTTTACGCCTTTTCATATATACACCCCGTTCAATTTTCTTCTCACCCCTCTTACTTTTTTCTCTCTCTCATCTTTTGAAACGTATAAGAAAAGCACCTGCCAGAAGACGTTTCGCTATAAAATTGAACCCGTAAACCATGATCGTCCTAATCCGCTATCTCAACCGCTTGCCGAAGAATCTGTCAAAATATTTCCACGAGATTTCCCCCGATGAATAACAAGCGTCTGTATACATATGTATGTATATCATATTCAGTTAGCGATTGAATAAATAATATCTCGAGTAAATAACGAGACTAACTTCCGAGCCCATGCAAAATAAAAATTAATAAAAAATAAATAGTAATCAGCCTGAGATGATTGACTGAAAGTTTGAAAACTTGACTACGAGCCTCGTGGTTAGAGAAGGTAGTACATTGGATCGACTTGAAAATCTGTAAGTAAATAAAATTGAAATGGAAATAGAAATAGGTATAACGTATACAAATCCAGATGCCGATGAAATTATCCCATTAAAGTGCCGCCTAGTCAATATCTAATTGAATCATTGCGCCATCGATGAAAATTTCGTCTCTGTGATGCGACTTCTTTAACCCCATCCTGAAGGGATATGGAGGGATGAAGAACTCTTCTGGTAGACGAGAGTAGCTATGGGCATGTACTCGAAAACCGAGTACGTCACTGACAATAAAGAGCGAGATGGGGTAAATCCAAAGAGAGGAAAAAGAAAGAGAAAAAAATCAAAAAAAAAAGAAAAAAAAAGGTAAATTCAGCTCTAGCTACCGCACGGTATTGAGCATTTGAACCAAACGGCCGTCGAACAAATGTCCACCGTTCGTTTGGACCCAGAAAAGGAATGATTGAACGTTCGTTCGCCGCTTTTTGGAGATTCATATGAGTGGACAGTCTCCCGTATTTATATATATGTATGTATATAGAACCAGGGGGGGACACGGTTGATCGTAAATACCGAGAGGGGGGGTTCCCTGACTGAGGGAGGATCGTTGGCGCGCGTCACTCTGGCAGCATATCTCTTGGATTGATTTAATCAGTGGCAGCCATTTGTCACCCGCTAGGGACCGCCGGTATTCATTCGGTCAGAATCGCACCCCTTGCCAATATTACCGAGCGGAGGACAACCGGCGAACTCTCCAATGTCGACTAATGGACTCTCGATTGTCAACGTTGATTCAAAAAAATGTCAACTACAACCACCCCCGAGTAAAACCCGTCGCCGAGTAAGTCGCTTTCTGGAAAAATGAGCCGGAAAGTTGAAGAAAAAAAAAAGTAAACAGAAAAGAAAAACGATTCCTACATCGTGTACGACATCGTCTGCAATTGCGAAGTAAAGAGAGAAGTTCAGATTGATTGATTTATCGTCAGATATTGAAGGGACTCTTTCCTATCGATGTTTCAATTTTTCGTTTCATGTTGTGACCATCAGAAAAGTTGGCAAAATCCCCGTACCTTTCTCTGACTTTTTTTTGTCAACCAAGTTATGATTTCTTTCTGGAAAAACTCATTTTTTATGACGAAGTAGAAAATTCGCCAATCTTTTCCCAACTGCCGGATCATTTTTTTTTATTTCCCAACACTTCCAGGTGTTCCAGGTCTTTTCTCGATCAGTAGCCGTCATCGTGAATTCGGTCAGTCAAGTCCTCCGAACTTTTGATAAATCCTGTACGACTTATTGAGAAAACTGGTAATCCAGGTTCAGCTTCATCGATGGAAGCGAATGAGAGGGCTGTAAATTATTGAGTGTTAACCAATCCTCGAACGAGTTGCTTGCAAATATGGTCAGAAGTGTAATCTGTCTGTTGATTTTGGGGTTTAGTCTGCATCGAGCAGTAACGACGCGTCAAATACTATCTGTTTAGTTTGTGGGAATCGATTTGGAGCAGCCCAATCAAACGGAATCTGCGATCGCCTATAGATTCAGCTCGAATTTATTGATGTAAAGACTTTTGAGGGTTCAATTGCGTATATCGTCAAACTTTGATCCCCTGATAATTGACGGAGGAGCTGGACATTTTGGATCAGAAAAAAGTTTCACTTCACCTGGGGGACGCCCTGGTTCACCATGGGCTCAAATAGCGAGAAACATGGCTTCGGGTATCTCTGACCATCGGTGTTAACCATTTTCTAACAACGCGACGGTGAAGATAAACGAGTGTTGCCTCACACGCGTTACTTTCGCCTCGGTAACCTCTGGACCACGTCGTCGGTGAACTATTTGAGATTTGTGACTACGAAAAGGTTCAAAGTGCTTTCAGATAGCCCGCCTCATTGGACGGGTAAAGATCCCAGCCCAGGGTTTAAGACGAGCGCTCGAAATGATTCGTAGGGCAGTTTTCACTTTTCAACTGGGGAAAATCATCGCGGTATGCAAATGGAGGTTGCACAGAGAGATGAGGAACACGTATACATCTTGTTCAGGAAGGATAAAACTTGGCTGAGCTTGGATTTTGCTTCTGGGCTCTGCACCAGGCCACTAGGTTCTTTTTCCTCGTTCAAAACGGCCCCAATAAGTTTCTATGAAATATCGATAATCCTAGTGGATTCAGGCAGCTATGAGGTGCACGTAGTAGGAGCCCATGATGCAGTTTGTATCGCATCGAGTTGCACTTCCGTTTCCTGGCCTGGCGCAGAACGATATTTTCCACTATTTTGAGGATAAAAATTCACCGGAATTTTCTAGTACATAGGACTGTTCGCTGGGGGGTGAAGGTGGGGGGTAGAAAGAGGTGGAAGGATGAGGCACATAAAACCATGTAGAATATATACGAGTGAACGAGATTCCCCGGTTTTCGTTCAATTTGCGAAGCGGTTTTCGCGCTCGTCGAGTCTCTAAATCTCGTCTTGAATACATTGAAAGAGAAACGGTGAATTTTTAGTGGTGGATGCGGATACGCTGTGTGCAGTTCGCCGCAGCTCAAACCTGATACTCTGCCACAGAAACTTCTTCGGTATAGTACAAAAACAAACTGCAAAACAAATTTTTTTTTTTCACCAGCTATTAGTTTTTTCTAAATTTCTGTACAAACAGTCTTTCAATTTTTTTTTCGGGAGGGGGGGGGGGGGGGGTTTCATACTGTTCTCCGGAAAAACGATCCTCTCCAACTCTCCTATGTGACCAGCGATTCGTAACGTTACGATTCGAAGAACTTCCCAACAAGTTCTCTCCACTCTGCGTACGTAGCTTCCTACCTACCTGCCTACCTACCTACCTACCTACCTACCTACCTACCTTCCTACCTACCTACCTACCTACTCCAATCCACTCAGACGTGGGGAGATGCTGTGACACTCGAGACTGCGTTGTTGTTGTTGTTGTTGTCCTTGGACGGAAAGTACTCGTTGGTACTATACGTAGGTTGGTAGGTAGGTATATGAAAGCAGACCGGGATTAGCCATGTGGGATTACAGGGCGTTCCAAAATGTCAAAGCAACGTGGAATTTCGCGGTGGGATTGAAATTCTGAATTTCAAAAGCTGCGAAAGGTGAAAATAGCGAATTTTTATACTATTGACTAAGAGTTTTTCAAAAGATTATTTCCCCGAAAGTCCACATAGCATTCCCGAAATGCAACGTCGTTCATTCGACAGCTTTGTCATGAGCTTTCCTTCAATTTGCGGATTTTTGAACTTTCTGACTTTTTGACTTTCGGACCTTTGAGCTGTTTGCATTCCGTCTTTTCAGAATTTCCAACTTCTGAACTCTAACGTATCTAGAAACTCAGAATCGCGTTTCAAATAAATTCAGAACTTCGACCGTTCGGAACTCCAATCCCACCCCGAAATTTTATTATTCGAATCTTACAATGATTTTTCAACCATTGATGAGGTATATTCAAATCTTTTTTGCCAAATCAAATTTCTTTCAGTTCTTTTCCAGTTTTTGATCATTTGATTGGTATCAGGATTGAAACACTTTTTAGACTCCGAAGTTATCCGACTTTTTTATAGACTTTTCGGAGTTCGTATATAGCAAATATGAAATGGTATAATTTTTTCAGAATTTATCTGATCGGTTAATTGCGACTAAACCTGTCCTGAAAATTAATTGAGTGATTTCTAACCCTCGAAGAGACTCTAATCTCGCATAGATTTTAGGCGAGTGGTATATATATAGGTACATGAGCATGTACATAGTCGAAGAACTGGCGAGACGTGACGTTGCTCGGAGAAGCCCTAAGCCCACGCAATCATCTTCTATGCCTACGCGAAGGCGCGCGCGTCCGTGAAATCTTGAACGGGAATCGAAAGACTTTGCGAAAAAAGCTCACCGCTTGGCATAACGAGCTTGGTGGAAAAGCCGCGCGAGTAGAGCCTTAAGGAACATCTACCATAAAGATTAATGGCTTCCATTTAACGTACGGCCTTCTCTCCTGCATCCTCTCTCTCTCTCTCTCTCTGGCTATAGTATACGTACAAGAATTCCTAAAACGAAAAAGAGCCTGGGAAAAATACCGAGGCTTGGAACACCCGATCAAGAAGACACATGTAAGTCCCACTTCTATCTCTCTACTTCTTCAATTACCCGTTACCATTGAAAATAATTAACCATCCGTAATTCTCGCGTCTCAACAAATATCAATTTGTCCATTGAGCGTGGAAATGAAGAGAAAACCATTTACCTATTTCTCGGTAAGATCCTAATCGAGCGAGGTTTGTTGAGTTTGGTTTTTGGTCCCGAGTATCGGAAGCTGAAGTGGTTCTTTGAATTGGATACGGACTATAGGCGTTAAAGGCGAAGCCTAAAACGAGAGATTCGATTGCCTCGTTTGACCCGGTTTACGATTACGGATAACTTCTAACTACCCGACACCGTTCGAACCAATGTCTTCGAATTCGTTTGACCCGTGATCAGGATTTTGCACTGCTGCTATGTACCTACTATACGGTGGAAGAACCATCGTGCTGCGGTTCGCAATTACGTTTCTATACGCAATTTCACCTTATAGAGACTTGATTAGGTTCGCTCTGTCCAGCAATCGTTCTTTAGATCAACTTAACTGTAACTCTATAGGTATAAACCACTTGATCGAAACCAGTCCATTAAACCATCGGACTTCGGTCACCTGGTACCTGCAACAAGAACCTTCGATCTCTAATGAGACTGATCACAGAATTCTCCAATTGGACACTGCAGCGATATATAATGGGTGTGAAATCGATCGCTGATCAGTTATCGGTGAAAAAGACACTATTTTTCGCTCCTTCACAGTCGAAAAATCTCAACTGTCCATCGATTTTCCATACTGTCGAAATTAGCTGGTGCTAGTTCAGAAATTCATCACAACTTCTGGCATAGGTACAGGATTTTGTCAATATGACATCAAATTATTGAGACGATTTTTTTTACAGCACATATTTATGTAAATCGTGAATTTTCAAGCGCAGGGATCATCTGGTGGGAATAATTAAATGTTGCCTATATACGCATCGAGATTCGAGATTCGTGATTGTAACTTTCAAGAATACCGGGAGCTCCGTGTATAGAAATCTCGAGTTCAGATGGTGTAGAGTGGTGTAAGCAAACGTAGGTATTGAAATATGGGAATTGCATTCAGAAAGTTAGCCAAACTTTAAATACCCTCGAGTGTAGGGAGGCCATTCAGTGCAACTTACGTATCTCACTCTTGGGTCTCCGTATATAGCCTGGGGCGGTTTAAATTGTTAAGGAATTAATTAGCCGACTTATACTCAGCTGCAGGCTATAGCCGCTAAGATCACAAAAACTCACAATCTGATATTATCGGTATTAATATAATATTTGTTTCTCGCTCGTCTATTTTTACTATTGCTTTTTGTCAGAGGCGTGCGGACTCTAATTACACAATTACTATTAGATGCCGATTCTATTCATACGGGACGAAAAGGTGAATATTGACTTTTCGGAATTTGCAACTTCTGAATTCTATTAACGTTTCTAGAAACTCAGAATCGCGTTTCAAATAAATTCCGAATTTTGACCCTTCGTAACCTTTGGAATTTGGAACTTCAACAACGAATCAAAAAAGAAAAGAAGAATTATCCACCCATCATACACGAACGGGTTGAATATAATCGTGAAAACGTGATGAACGTTCCGTGCGATTAACATTTTTTTATTAATTATCTGATAATTGGATGTGGGATTTCTATGAGGAGACGTCGTCGGTTGGGTTAATAACTCGCGAGATCCCTGAGAAAGCAATTTCCAATAACACCCACGGATTTCAGTCTGAAGCCACTATACGTTATAACCATTATCCTCCCTGCGAATCGGTCTGAGTAATTTTAACGCCAAAATCTGGGCGTATATACGGCTCGATATACATGTAGACATTTCTAATATATTACTAGTTTTCGAGTTCCTCAACGAAGCGTGAAAATTATATCGAATCCCAAATCGCTTTCTGGTGTTACGAAAAAAGAAAAAAAAAAAATCTCTTATATATCCCCATACCCGGCTATACCGATTTGGTTAAGCAAATGAAATTCCATCGATCGGTTGGGGTAAAATAAGGCAAATGAAATGTATACCCTGGAATCACGTTCTCCAGCTGCGTTACGAGAGAACGTTTATTTATTTTCGTACAAAGAGCAATAGGTTGGGTATCTGGGATTGTTTCTCGATCGTGAAATTATTTTTCAATTGATTGAATTTAATCCCCTTTTCCCACGGACACGGACAGGCAATAAGGTCTGAAACGGCTACCGCATCGGCCGCACACGTATCGTTCAATTTCTAGTTTGGCTACATATAGGTATATACCTACCTACCCCGCGGGCTGCTAATAGAAAAACAAACGCGATTTCCGCCGCGTGTGCGAAATCGTTTCGATGTTTGAATTCGCGAAATTTCTCCCACCCACATCTCTCGAACCGCAATTCTTTGCTATCGTATAGCCAACGCGCGTATGGCTACGAGTTTCCTTCCCACGCGTCGATGATTCTTCCAAAGTGTTTCCCGACATTCCCGTGGACATTGCGAATACTCCGCGAAAGAAAAAAAAAAACCGATTAAGGAAAACCTATTCCAGAAAATGCGTAGGTATACGACTTAATTCCCTATTCCTCGGGAAACCTTCGATACCTATACACAAATGGTCAGACCCGAAACCATTGAATTTTCCCAGAAGGTATAAAAAAGAATGATTTATCCAAAATAAAGCTCTTTTTTATTCATTTTTTCTTCCACTATAACAGTTTTGTGTTTCAACTTCTACGCTATTTTTTCATCCTTTCTTTTTTCATCTTTATCTTCTTCGGAGAGAACTTGATAAATTTCGACTTCGTCTATGCGTCTATTTAGAAAACATTTTCTCTGAAAAAGAATGAAGAAGTTTATCTTCTTGTGTACTTAATCAAGGATCGTTTACTTTGACCTTTCGAAATGAAAAAAGAGAAGCGGAACGAAAGAAATGATGAAAAAAAATTAAAAAATTGGAGTTTGAAAAATGAGGTTTGTCTAAGGGTAGTTTTTTTTTTCTTTTTTTTTTTTTTTTGCTTTTTTTCAAGAAAGAGAAAGAAGGGGTATCGTAGCTTACAGAGCAAACACACACATCCGGTGGCAAAATAAATACGTAATAGAGTAAACACAAGTCGCCCACTTCGTTGTATAACATGTTTATTTGTTTGCCTCTCATCGCTTTGTTTACCAAAGACTATCTCCAGTTTAATCCGTCCATTCTCGTATACCTTTTCCTATACTTTCCTTTCATTTATGCCAAAGGGCAGAAGAAAACCCTTTGGTCATGGTTCGCTTCTTCTTCTTCTTCTTTTCTTCTTCTTCTTCTCCCTCTTCTTCTATCTTTGCTTATTTATTTATTTTTTTTCTGCTTTGGCGCGCATCATAGATGAAATTTTTATACTTACCGCAATGATATAAAATAGGGAGCAGAAGATGAATAAGAAGAAAAAGAAGAAGAGGAAGATGAAGAAAAAGAAGAAAAAATAAAATAAAATAAAAAATAAAAAGAAGAAGAAGAAGACAATCAAATGGTCGGGAATCCACTCTGTCATCGCAGCCAATGACCCGAGGGCAAAGAGCTACGAAGACTCGAACCGGTTAGATAACGTTGTGCTACGAGGAAAATCCTATATATGCCTTGTGCTCTCCACGCGATGTATGTACATGCTTCAAGATCTCCAGAGGCTGATATTAACCGTGACCCTTTTTGTTGACTAAATCGATTTCGTAGCAAGGAGTCGTCCGCCCCCTCTTTTTTTTTTCATTTTGTTTTTCATCTTTTCAGTGAAATGAGGCAAGGCATGATATCAGGACCAAAGAACATACAATTTACAAAAGAATACGAAGAAGAAAAACAAAGACAAAATGGAAAACCGAATCTCCATTATCCGCCTGCAGGCAAAAAAAAAAGAAAACCTTTTATTCTGAATTTTCCACTTGCCGGCCAAATGCGACTATATAGATAGAATTTGAAAGGAGAACAAACTGAAAGAAAAACCAAGAAAATCTTTCGTTTTTGGATAAAAGAAAAAAAGATATATATAACACCGGAGCTCATTGTGGCAAAGCGAGAACCTCGAGGGGTTGTAAATTATTTATTTCCCATTTGTTAATTTATTTTGTTTTTTTATTTGTCTCCGAGTTTTTTCTGCCCACCCTCAGGCATTTTGATTCCGCGCGATGCTATGTGAGGCTGTCGGTGGTATTATATTATACCTTGGTACTGCGATTGCCTCTGCCTACCTGACTACCTGCCTATTATGTAATTAACTCGAGGAAGAAATAAGCGAAGGATGAATCTTTGGCGGCAGGACGAATTCGAATAAGAAATATTTCCTGTAGGAAGCAGGAGCTCGGGACCCGCGTTGTACTCGAAAAGTAATTAGTTGATGAATTCTTTGGAGGGGGGGGGGAGGGGGGAAGTTTATTCGCGACAAGAATGAGAAATAAGAGGCGGGAAGAAATAAGTTGTATGAAGAGTAAAACTGCTAAGAGAATAAGGAGGGAGAGCTTCGGGGCTAGGGCTGAACCACTCGGGAATATATTTACAATTCAAAAATCCAAAAGAGGGCCCCGTTAATCTTTCTTGCGAGCAAAAGATTAATTTCGCGTGTAAATTATTTAGCCGTTATACCTTTTACTTAGCGCGATTAAATATGCGTCAGAAGGGAAAAGTTCCTCTCTTCTTCCTTTTACTCTTGATCCTCCTGGCGGAACCCCCGTCTTGTATATTTTCATGTTTCTCAACATCTCGGCGGTAATTAAGCTCCAAGGGATCCCCCCCCCCCCCCCCCCCCCCCCCCTCCACCATTTCATCTTCGACGATTATTCAAAAAATTCCTCATTCCAAAAATCTTCCGCCTTCATCTCATTTTCATTTATCACACGCTATTACTGCATCCCCGGGGAAAGATAAACGCGAGCATATTTCTTGGGCAAAAAATAAATTCGTCGTCATTACGAACCCCTGGGATGATCGTCATTCGCAGAGACATATGTACGACTTCTTTTTGCACTCATTTTTCATATGTAGTTATAAACGTATACGTATATGTATATTCACGTTGGCAAACGAACGAACTCATCCCTGTTTTATGTACCTGGACCACATTCATATAATTGATCTCTCTAATTATCCGGCCTTGCGATCAATCAACGAATCAATCGATCAATCTACCGATCAATCAATCAATCAATCAATCAGTCAGTCCTACAACGACAAAATAACTTTTATACTATATCCCATTTTACGAACGGTCATTACAAATAACGCGAGATATAATCAGGCCGTATACGATCACTTTGATCTTGTAAGACAGAAAAATTAACGATGATCACGATTAATTAAAGTCAGAACGAAAGTTATAAGAATTGCAAAAATGATAATCGTCCTGCAAGGTAAGAGACATTCTAACAATATGTACATACGTCATACACCAGAGTCCTTAATTCCGTAGGAAATCGAAGCAAAACATTTCTAGAGCTTCAACTCGTGAGGATGAAACGCGGAATTCTCATTTCCGTAGTCAAACAACTCGCGTCCCTGGGTCCTTCTCCTGTTCCAACTTTGTCTCTTGCAGAGCTAGGTAAACAGTCGAAAATGGATATAGGAGCGTCCGTAGAATGAGATTTTAATAGAAGTCCTATGAATCTACTGGGTCAAAGCTTTCCAACTTTTTCTCTTTTCAGCCCTTATTTCATTCACATTTTCAGGGTTTCTGGTGCGAAAATGTGTCTTTCCTTTTCTCTTATACTCTCTTTGTGTCTCTCTCTCTCTCTTTGGCATTGAATGTGAAAAGCGAGTAGAATGTCCCCGGCGTTGCTCACGGTACTGAAGGAGTAAGTACTAAGCAGTACTAAGCACTAAGCAGGTACTTAATTAGAGGTGGTTAAGAGGTTGGACGCGATATACCAGGAGTTTCGCGCCAAATGAAAGCCTGCAGCATGAAACCTAGTGTGCTGCTTGTGCTGCTTGTGCTTCACGACCCTAGAGCTTGCAGGAGTCTAGATCCTGGAGCCTAGAGGCTGCCCCTCCCCAAAGCCGACAAAGGATTAGGGAGAAGCAAACGTAGACTAGACGACCACGAACCAAGTTACCGCCTAGTTGCTGCAACGTGTTATAGTACAAGCGTAGGTATATCCGGGCTGGTATATCCTCCCTATGGGACCAAGGTCGACCCCATTATACCTTCCGCAATCAGACTAACTAGTTTCCTATCCACCCCCTAGATTTTGCCCCTAAGATTTTCTCTTCCGTCACTTTGTGTGCACCGAGGTTTGCAGATAGCAGGTTATGAGATTTGGCAGGTTAGAATGCAACTTTGGAACTCACGAGAGACCATCGCCAAGTATCCCCTGACGATTTAAACGAAACTTTGAGACATTTTTACAGAGGGGATGAAAATATTTGAAACGTAATTCTTTTTTAATAAGCGCAACTCCTGAGAATCCCAGATTTCGCTCTATCATAGCCCACGAAAAAGAACCATCCGAAGATTTTTGGCTGACCAGGTGGTACTAGGTGTTTTCAGGATCGCTGATTCAAAATCTGCAGTCGGAATTGATAAATTCAAAATGGCGGAACAATTTCTCCAAAAATAATGCGAGAGTTGCTATTGGGATTTGATATTCCAGAGTTCTTGAGGTTGCTGATTTAGACTTCGAGGTTGAAGTCGAAAAATTCGAAACAGCAAACTTTGAATTTCGTTGAAATCCGAAGGGGACACTTGGCGATGTTCCCCTGTCAGGTTGACTGTTCATCATCGTGGCTATAGAAAATAAAAGAATAGAAATCTTTCGTACTTTTGGTGCTTCTAATTTTCCTCAATGCATCTGATAGTTATCGGAGTACAAATTCAAAAAACATTCGACAAATCATCCCCTTATTCAACAGCAGAAGTGGATTTTCCAAAAAATAGCAAAAACTGTCAAATCCTTTTTTTCTCGTATGTCACACGTGACAAAAAAAAAAGCGAGGGTTGATTCGGTAAATCGGATCATTCAATTCCGGTCATTCAAAGTTTGGCTTTGTTCACAATAAGTTCTAAACGAAATAAATTTCTGTATGGGTAATTGAATATAGGTTATGCTGTATGAATTGATGATCTAAATATTGTAGGGATGATATAAATAATCAAGAGAGAACTCTGTTGGGCGAGAAGGAGAAAAATAACGACAATAATAATAATATCATAAATAATAATAACGACGAGAGCTGGATGAAAATTGAAGGAAATTTGAGCCAAGAGTAAAGCAAGGAGGAGTAATGAATATTTCTCTCTTTCAAGTGCCTCGTCGAAGTGTAAAATATGGTATAGAAGGCGGACCAGGCAGACAGGCAACCGTCCCGTCGACCGTCAACGTTGGCAAAGAGACACCGAGTGCAATTAATGATTCTCGTATATAGTTAATCCACCGTGAGTTCATCCAGCCGCTTTTTGCAGGTAAATATAATCCAGGTACTCCCTGTATTCCTCTATAGATATATATATATATAGATACGCTCTTATGATAGGCATAGGCTGGATATACATACACATTCGCTAGTTGCAAACTATGCGATCCACTGCGCGCCTCTGCTATATTATTTACGATATATGAGTCGGTTGATCTCTCTGCTTTTTTTATTTTTTTATTTAGTCTGGTCTTTTTTTATTTTTTTGGTTTTTCTATCTTGTTTTTTCTCTCTATTTCATGTCAATTTCATAGCAAAAGAAAATTCCACCCGACGCGATATTGGATAATAAAATCTCCTATTTCACGTTGGATTTATATCAATTTCCTCCGTACGCGTAGTGAAAACAATTGAAGCGTCATAAATCGTGAGGATCGTAAATATCATCCCCGTGGCTAGGACTAGAATCACCAATTTTTATTTCATTTTTTCTTTCTCATCTTTTTTTTTGTTACTTTCACGTTAACAATTTTTCGAAAAAAAAACTCACCGATCTTCGGTACACCAAAAACACCTGCAGATCCTGCAAGTAACGGGAACCAACGATGTTGTTACAAAGTTTATATCATTTTGAATCGAACAGCAATCGCAAAAATATTTTGCCTCAAACGATGCGTATCGTTTATCAAAGTCAAAGTAGGGTACGTTGTCGTTGATTCTTGCAACCTCAACGATATCGTGTAATTTCCGGTTAGGTATACCAAACAGAACTATACTGCTGGGTGGACCCTGCAGGGAACACAAATTTAGCGATGAAATATTGAGCCAGAAAATTTACCTGCGCTTTTGATACCCGAAGCTGCATCAGACGGAACAATTAAATCGAGGGTACAAGTGCAACCCCGAAAATCAGCGAGTATGTTGTACTCGAAACATACAATATGGAGCAGGTTCGAATATCAATGACCTGCCGATGGACAGATTTCGAAATTAGAACCCCATGGGTCGAAAATTTTGGTCAAAATTCCATTGTCATATGAGGTTGAAATTCGTATACTTGACGTAATATTGTATATACGTTCAGAAAAAAATTCAGGAATAGTAAAATACGGTTTAGAATTTCCTCGAATTGAGTAAAACGTCTAGCCGCATGTACTTCGAACGTTTTTCGTGATGTTATAACAACGTTTGAGTTATGAAACAGAATTTTTTTTTGAATATTTCAATCCGTTTAGGGTGACAACTTATAATTAGATCTCATGATTTCAGTGAATGAAGATGGAATCCTATGTGATGGTTGAAAAATAGAATATCATATTAGTCGAGTTTCAAAGCACGACAATCTCGGAATGGTCTAGAAGAAATTTTGTCAATTTTTCTTGGGTCCAACCCAAAGCACCCCCCACCCACCCTCGCGTAACCAGGGAAGAAAATCCTATTTTATCTGACGCAATCAATCTTGATTGGAACTTCAAAGTTGCAGAGATCCTGTGGGATAAAGTCCTCCGCCCCGCGCATTTCTATACCTACCCGAAAAGCGAAGAAAAAAAAAGTTCTCAGTTCTCTTCTTACCCCGCGTAAAGTTGAGTCGACGACGACACCCGCGACGACACCTTCCCAACTTCAACCTTCAAACCTTCCAGCCTTATACTCACTTCACGCGTTCCCAACGATCGAAGAGCAAAAAGAAAAAGAAAAAAAAAAAAGACAAGCCAAGTCACAAGCGAGCAATTGTCTTTTTATTTCAAAAGAATCCGAAAAGAATTTTTTTTTTTCTATTTTTTTGGGATTATTTTTTCGCTTTTACCTCTTCATCCCAACGCCCTTTCACCCGCATCTTTACTCGCCTATCTTTGAAAGATTTATCGCCTCCCCTCGCAATCAGTATTTCTCTTGAATATGCTCGCGACGAAAAACTTGCGGATTGTACAATTTCAAAAAATCTGGGAAGAAGAACTTTTTTGAGTGATTCGAATAGCAAAAAAATAGGAAAGAAAAAAAATAAAAAAATGTCTAATCTATGATGGACATGGATATGAAGATATCATCGAGGTTTCTGCAATCCGGGATGATGGGATCGTATATCGTTTGCATACGCGGTACGAGATAGCTGTAACGTTAGAAAATGGGCTGGCGGGACGAATGAATCCATGAAGAAGAAGCGTAAAACGGACTGATATACGATCTGGTTATTTCTGACGCCCTTTGATGCCGCTGGATGCTGGATGCTGGATGTTAGATGCTGGAGCACCGGCATGAGTTAGGGTGGCTTCTTCTTCTTCTACTTCTTCTTTTCGTCTAGTTCGTACTATACGCCCTATGATACTTGTGTGCCACGTGTGCGACCCGAATTCGAGTATATTTATGTGGCGGGTTAGACGTACCGACGGAGGTTGATGGTATAAGTCTATGTCGCACCATACCAGAACTCACTGCATTATATAGTTTATTTCATCGAATAGAAAAATATATAAATGTTTATATATATAAGCGTATATAGCCAGTGAAAATGTTTACATCAAAGAGAAAATTATTCGTCTATTTGCGTTTCGGGCTGATCGTGAGAGCGCTCTCGTTCGAACCACTGCACAGTTGGATCATCAGATCATGAATTCTTTATCTGCTAACTGCAGTAATTTACCAACGAATCAACCAACCCTAGATTCCACCAAGATTTATCTTATATCTCTGGATATATCCTGGATGAGTGCACGTGCCCATAGGCATAGATGTATTATGGATTTAGAAATTGTTTGCCATAAGATATATATGTAGGTATGCGAAGAAAATAACTTGCCGTTGAACATCCTGTGTTATTTAAGGGTTGACTATACGTATTTCCTTTCCATATGCAATACCTAGATACGTATAGAGAATACGTATCACATATATCTAGATACAACTTCCCTCTATTTTCTACGTTTCAATTTAAATCCCATGTTTGTTTGTCGCTGTCTCGTTATTTCAGATTCTATATCTTCTGCATCGTGTTACCGCAAGAATGCTGTAACACAGCTATTCCTAGACTGTAGAATGATGTGATTCTAAGACTCGAATTATGGAATTAAAAATAATGTAAAAATCTGTGAAATCATTCGTCCGAAGAAAAGGCAGGACTTTTCGATCAATCGATTAATGAAGGTCGATTTTGATCCAATAATCATTCGAGTTCAATAAGCTCGACATTAATTCGTGTCTCAAGGAGAATTCTGAACTCTGATGGATCTGGCTAATTCTGTTATTTTGGAAAAATAATCATCGTAAAAGGGCCTGTTATACTCTGAGGGTAAGAAGCCCTAAGCCTGCAGTTGTCCCGGAAATCCCTAATTTGAAAAAAATAACATACCAGATTCCTGAAGACGGAGTGTTTTTAGCATTCGTCGAATGATAAGTGACATTTTAGTTGGAGTATCTCGTCGTCTCCCATCTAACTGCAGCGTAGACACATGAGATGAGTACATATATATTTATATAAGTTATCGATAGAGTTATATTTCCGGAAAAAAGCTCGCGATGTATAATGGAAGGTGCGAAGAGAGATTGATGATTCGGTTGTATTAAAATCGACGTCGCGTCGTTAGTACATAGAGAACGATTGATGGTTCTAGGTGCAATTCGTGTAACTAAATACGAGTCGCTTTACAACTCTCGCGTCTCCTGACGCCCGTTAAATTAACGTAGGGACTCTACTCGTTCCCGCGTTGTCCATCCGATAGTTCAACCCGTACGCTATCTATCCTTTCAACCTTGTAAATTGTTCAACCAGACAAGAGAACTTTGCGATATATACCTAAATTATACTATAGACACGAGACAAACTGAAAACGAACCCAACGATCGAACGAACGAAGCGCCAGGTAATTAGCCGATCTTCATGAGGGAACCAACGTTCAGTTCTGTTCAGTTGGGTTCAGCTCAATTCTGTTCTGTTCCGTTCTGTTCTGTTCTGTTCAGCTGAGAACAGTTCCCTGGACTGGATACGGTGGTTGGAATCGTTGGTGGGTAACCAACAGCCATAGGAGTAGTAGTAGAAGTAGTGGTCGATAATAGTGCCGGAGTGAAGGCGAAACGAAATTGCCAACTATCAGATTGCAGCCGCCGACCAACGCTTATTTCGCAGCAATCGTTGAGGTCCCACCAGGTGCGGCGACCACTTAACTACTTCGCCTTTACTCTTGCTTGGTTTCGTGTAGGTAAGAGTATCGGGTAAAGGTGAAGAAATGTATGTATGGTGTATGTATCTACATACATTGTACATGGGTGAATGTATGTATGTACATACGTACGACGTATTAACCCAGAGTCGAAGTTCTAGTTCAGCCTTTGGCTCGGTTCATTTAAATACAATACATCGTATGATAAAATTGTACTGAGTTATTTTCTACCCTATCTTTTTCACTCTTCTTTCGTTCGCCGATCGAATTCCATGGTGGTTGTAATTTCACGCAATTTTTTTCTTCTTATTTATTCTAAAGTTCATATACGTATAGACTTTCGGAGAAATAATCTTTCGAAAAATTGTCAGTCGGTAGTAGAAAAATTCGGAATTTTTACCTTTTGCAACATTTGAAATTCGGAATTTCAATCCCACTCCGGTTATGACTCACTGCAGTCTCTTTGAAGAGAGTCTTAAGTGCCAAAATCCCCAAAAAATTGCGAAAAAATCCCCAAATCAAAGTAAAAAAACGAAACAGAAAAAACTGTGCCGAGAAATACCTGAAGTTTCCATATTTTAGGGTCACCCCGTATGAGTCCCACTTGCTTTCAGCTTTATTACCTTCCTTTCTGGTTATGCAATGGCATAACAAACAATGACGGGTCTTCCTCGTCCGGTCGCTGCACGCCGCACATTGGGCGGAACTTTGCGTGAGAATTTTAACGGAAGAGATAAAGTTGGATAAAGTATACAAGAAGTGGAATACCCTATGGTCGATTTTTAAGGCTGACGAAAAGCCCTCGACGCAGTTCTCCGATGCACAGGGCCATCAAGCTCACAAGCTCAAGTCGCGTCGAGGTTGTAGAGGACGAGGCCGAGTACGAGGACGCGGCGTCCGGGATTTTGTTATCTGCGGAATCGCCGGCACGTTTTTGGCTTCCATAAATCTCATTATCGCGACAAGACACGGTGAGAGCGGTGCGATGTTACAATTTTTTTTTTTTTTTTTTTCAACGGAGACACGCTGACCGCTAGCTTATACGAGGGTAAAGAGGGAGAAAAAGAATTGGAAGCGGTTGGTTAACTTTCTGGTTTCCTGGTTTTTCCCCTTTTTTTTTCTTTCGTTTTTTTCTTCTTCTTCTTCTTCTTCTTCTTCTGATTTTCTCAACTGAAACCAGGGCATTCGTCTTATACGCCGACCGTTTAACCGACTATCGTCTTATCTATCTTGATTTTTTATTTTTTATTTTCTTCTGCTCCTTTTTTTTTCTTCCTGTTTTTATATTTTCTCTTTCTTTCTCTCTCTCTCTGTCTTCTTTAAGACTTACCGGCAAAAACAAAGACGTTTCATGTTTCACGTCACTCCGTAATTAACGACATTTCTTTATAGAGGAATTTGAGCTTTTCGCCAGCTGGAGGGAGTCCCCGAGGTTCAATCTCGGAGATTCACAATCCTTGTTATTCTCACCCTCTTCAAGGATACTCCCTAAGATTTGCCCTCCCCCATTTCATTCGCAAATTGAGTTAGTCAAAACACGAAAAAAAAAGAAGAAAAATAAAAAGAAGTAGAAGGAAAGGAAGAAGAGAGAAAAAAAAACAATTATATTCTGCTTATCAGCATTAGAAATTATCCAATTCTTGATGTACAATATATTCGCGTTCATGGGACGAAACGTTTCAATAATATCTCAATTCAAGCAAATATATCCAATAATCTAGCTTGACTCGAGTCAGCAAAGCGCCAACGGAATATATCCGGCAATCATATGGCTGCGTGGAGAACGAAATCGATGCAGCAGCAGCACCAGCAACAGCAGCAGTAACAGTCATTTGAGTCAAGTATTACGAAACGCGATTGGAACGAAACCTAAACCTAAATGTACGGCGAGTAAATCGCGGTGACAAAGTGTGCGTTACAGGAAATACGGAATATCCGGTTCGTCTCTGAACGGAGCTGCGATTAGTTAACCGCTAAATAACAAATACAAACGAACGATCGTTGGCTTGTTATATACAGAGTGTATCAAAACTAGATTTCCATTGTCAGATTCCTTGTTCAAACTGAAAAATACGTTTTTTTTTCCACAAAAATTTCCTCCAGCGTTATAGTTGAGACGCTAAAGCTGATAAGGACACGCCGATCTGAAATCAGCTTTAGAAACCAACACAGCAGAATTTGCCATACCGCATTGGAAAAAACTGACTATAGCTCTAGACATTCTGCTATATACTTTATAAAGCTGATCTCCGATTGGCGGGTCCTTATCGGTTCTAGTGTCTAAACTAGGCGTTGGAGAAGATTTTCGTAAAAATCGTATTTTCAGTTTCCAACAAGGAATTTGACCATGTCAAGATGGTTCGTGAGTTTTGTTACACCCTGTACACATATTATAAAGCAACACACATATTTATATAGGAACTATATATAACGTACCTGCTCAAAAAAGAAAAATGAAAAAATAAAGTAAAAATTGAAAAAAGGAAAGAATAAATAAAATAAAATAAAATACAAATGAAGGTGGAGATTTGTTCCGGAGCTAAAGTCACGGTGGTAATAATGCTTCCGCGTGTGGTCCCCGAATGCAGGAAAGAATTGAGACATGAAATTCAGTTGAGAAATCAGTTTATGTGATCCGATTATCCTCGGTATGCTATGGGGCGAGAGAGAGAGAGAGAGAGAGTTACGATCAGAATATATTTCCAGTCACGATTTTTTCTCTCCTCGGCGTTAGTTCATTCTGTTTATTTATTCTCATTTTTAGTCTGCGCCTGTACTGCCTCTCCTCTTCGAGACTTGACTTCTTCGGAAAAGAACCAACGCGCGATCAAAACTAAAACTCGTGGAATGCGTACCGAGGACACGCGTCGCCATTGATCGTCGAAACACGAAACACGAAACAAGGAAGAAAAGTTCAGGAAAAAAATATATATTTTTCCATCTTCTAATTGTAAGACGATGATGGAAATCATCGGGAAACGTTCAATGAATTTTGATCTCCTTACGTTTATTTTATGGAAATTTTTCCGTTTGGTTTGAACAAAAAATCTAAGCAGATGACGAAACGAAACTCAGCAATCAAAATAATCCAAAGGACGATTTTATATCGTTTTTCACGTCAATATCGTAGCTCGTTATTTGCATTACAGCAAATTTTTCTGTCGCAGTATTTTTTATTCTACAAAAGAAAAAACAAGACCAGAGAAAAAAAAAAAAATGTTTTTAAAGAGAATTGGAGAAGACGTGGTTTTTGCCGTATACAATCTGGATGAATTTATTCCATGGGTATTTTATTTTGTAAAGAGAGAGATTTTTTTCATCATATATTGTGGGTGGAAGAGTTTAGTCTACTTGGTATAAATTTCTAAAGAAAAATACACAATTCTCTCTTGTCGGCGATCGTGTGTATAGGTACCGGGTGTAGGTACAGAAAGGCGCAGTGATATACACAAACACGTAAGCTGCAGTAGGTAGACAAGAGAAGATATCTTTCCGTGATACATCAGGCCTCGGATTATTGTTTCAACGATCTCTTTAGGGATGCAAGGAGAGGAAAAGACGTAAAGAAATCTTGACAAGTTTGCTTGAGAAAGGTGTATACGTTTATACAAATGTATCTTCGAATAATCCGCCTCCCTTTCGACCTGTCGACGAGAATTAGTCAAGAACCTCTGCGATATCACGTCTCATCATCATCATCATCATCATTATCATTATCGTCGTCGTCGTCGTCGTCGTAAACTCTTGACGGGATAGAGAAATTGAAAGAATAATAAGAAACAGTATAAAAGACACTTTCATCCTCATCGATCCGGACAAGCGACTTTCCTTCCCCTTGACTCGTTATCTTAACTTATTCTTATTTTCACTCTTTGCGAATATCCATCATGATCATCAGCCGTCGAATTTTCCTGCGTTTAAATTCCACGGGCGTCGGATCATTGCGAGTTGGGGGTGGGATTGAAATTCCGAATTTCGAAAGCTGCGAAAGGTGAAAATTCTACATTTTCATAATAAAGACTCGCACAGTTTTTAGAAAGATTATTTTCCCGAAAGTTTACACAGCCAATTTGAAAAACTCCGAATGGAAAAATACCGAAGGTTCAAAATTCCGAAAGCTAAAGATCAGGAAGGCCAAAAACTCCGAATCTCGGAATTTGCGAGATGCGAAGTCGTTTATTTCACAGCTTTGTCAAAAGCTTCCCTTAAATTTGAAGATTTTTAGACTTTCTGAGTTTTGAACTTTCGGATCTTTGAGCTGTCTGCATTTCGACTTTTCAGAATTTCCAAGTTCTGAATTCTAACATTTCTAGAAACTCAGAAACCCGTCTCAAATAAATTCACAATTTTGACCATCTGGAACTTTTGGAATTTCGAACTTCAATCCAACCCTGCGATTTAGGAAGACGACGACTTTTCCTCTTCTCTCCAACGGATGGTATCACGTCGTTGGGAATGCTTCAGTCGAAAATGGGATGGCAAGGCATGGGATGGTACGGGATCGGAAGGCTTGGTAGGCAGAACCGAAATCCAGCATCCATCCAGCATCCAGCGTCAGAAGCATGGTATAGAGTGGCATTGTTCTCGGGGAGGCATTAAAGCGAGAGAATAAAATTGGGTCAAGTAGCGATTAACCTCATCCGGAAAGGCGCCCGACGAGTCGTCGCAAAAGGACTTTGCTCTCCTGACTTACACCCGGAATATTATTCGTCTCAAGAGAAAGAAGGAAAAAAAAACGTGATGAAGAGGGAATTCGTCTTGCGTGGGTGGAATGAATCGACTCGGAAAACCTGTTCGTTCGCTCATTCATTCATTCATTCATTCATTCATTCGTTCATTCATTCATTCAATTATTCATTTTCCATCGCTCGAACCACCTGATTCGATAATTTCATAAAGAAAAATAACTACGTCTATATCTAGGTTAACGAATACGACTAATTAACGTCCTGCACATAATGTGATAGAGAATTTCTCAATCGATTAATTAATTATCGATAAAAATTCTTCCAATCAACGGTGTCGAGAGATACGAAGAAATTCTTCTATAGTTACTTTAACAAAAGAGGTAAAAATTCGGGTTTTCGTTATAGTTGGCGGTGGTTTTCGACATGGTTTCATCGTCTCGTCACGTATCTGGCAACCGGCCCACTTCTGCGGGTCAGAGAGTCCCTCAGACTATCCTCGGCGTACCGGACAAGGGAAGAAAGGAAAGGAAAGAGAAGGAAAGGAAGAGAGGGAGTAGTAGTTTCAGGGTCCGGTTTCACCGGCCAGGCCCCAAAGGCGGAGGTCTGCTGTGGTCGTCGGTCTCATCTCTTTCTCGTTCACCAGCATCAACATAACCAACAGCAGCAGCAGCAGCATCAGGTCGTCGTCTCTGTAGAGTCTTGGCAAAGTGTGTGGAGAGTTGGTTTATTCTCGTAGGCACGCAGCAAGAGAGCCAGGGAGGGAAGTAAACGGAGTCTTCTCTCTTTTCTTCTCTTCGTTTCTCTTCACTTCTCTTCTCTTCACTTTACTCTGAGCGCCGAGAGTGAACGGAGGTCAACGTCCCCCACGGACGGTGCATTGCCTCGAGGGCAAACGATGAGGATGAAAAGAGAAGGACGAGGATGAGGATGAGGACGAGGATGAGAGGGAGAAGGAGTTAAAAGATGTTGAGGAGTAGGGAAGCTGCGAGGACTCGGCAAGAGCCAGTCGGTCGGCAGGTGCATTGGGCAATCGAACCTTTTCCTCAGCTGAAGCGCCGCGACGTCCTCCTCCCTGCAGTCCTGTGTAGATACGACGGGAAATGAGATGGACTTCTTTACCTTCTTCTTCTTCTCCTTCTTCTTCTTCTTCTTCTTCTTTCTCCAGGTACGAACGTATACGTATGGAGTCTGAAACTTTGGAGCCGTTTGCTTCCCACCGCACAACAGCAGAGGCGTCACATACGTAATTAGCCCCCCAATCATCTGACTGGCTAATGACAAAGACCCATCCGCAGCAGCGGACTCCACTTGACGCGTTTAATTCACGATGAAGAAAAAAAAGTTCAACAAGTTTGACCTCGAAATTGTATTCCATTGAAAAACGATATTTATTTTATAACCGAGGAATTTCATTAGCCTGCCTATTATACACGTCCGCTACATGGATTTCAATCTATCTCTATACGAGTAAGCATCGAACAATTTTACTTTTGAAAGTCCGAAACTCGCTGGAGGGAAAATTCATACGATCAATTTCGAGTTTGTCATCATCAAAAAACGCACGATTTTTTGACAATTCTTATACAAGATCGAAAAAGAGCGTTGAAATGATTTGAACATCGGCAGTTGTTTCTAGTTCTAGTTTCTCATAGAAATTTAAGACTTCTGAAGAATTCCGAAACTTTCTAGCCACTTTATTTGGTATTAGAAATATATGTATCGGAATTTCTAAAGCCGGGCAAATCTTCTTTGATCGAAATGGATTATTTCAAAAATTGAACGAAGCTATGGATTTCTCTGAGAGCAGAATCAAAATCCACAAAAGAAGACGATGAAAAAACGAAATTCAACGGTAATTTCGTTGAATTTCATTCGCCAGCTGTTCGCATACTATACCTCTACTGTTAATTAATACGCAGTGTAGAACGAGTTTTGATTAATGAGCAAAGTTACACGAGCAACGGCATAAACGTTGAAAATCTAGTCTAATTAGTACAATGCTAATTCCAGAAAGGTCAAAAGTATCCAGCAATCAGAGAATAAGAAAAGAAACGAACTGAAAACAAAAAATGACACTGATCAAATTTGCATAGACGTTATCTCGTTCACATATAGTACTTCTGTAATAATCACGTGAAAATTAAGTGCTCAAAAATCAGTGTCAGAATCCAAAAAAAAAAAGAGAAAAGAAAAAACTTCGCTCGACATGTACGTAAAGAATAAATTGACCGAAAGGTCTATACTCTATACTATGCCGGTGCGTTTTGAAACCTCAAAAACTCGCGCAGTCAGTCAGTCAGTCACTCAGTGAGTTGGAATCGTTTCAATTTGATTACACGACCCACCGGGCGGTGTGGGTACAGTTAGGCGTAATTAGCCGTCTGGAAGTCTAGTTCTCGATCGGTTGATATACAACATAATGTAGGTACCTATAGAGCGTTTCCAACTCCCCAGACTCAATCGGTTATACGCAGCTTGATTTTGGGGTGGGATTAAAAATTCCGAATTTCGAAACCTGCAAAAGGTGAAATTTCCGAATTTTTATACAACTGACTCGGAGTTTTTCGAAAGATTATTTCCTCGGAAATCTAATTAGCCAATTTGAAAAACCTCGAAATGAAAAACACCGAAGGTTTAAAATTCCAAAAGCTAAAGATCCGAAAAGCCAAAACTTCGAATCTCGGAATTCGCGAGATTCAACGTCGTTTATTTCACAGCTTCGGATCTTTGAGCTCCTTGCATTTCGACCTTTCGGAATTTTGACTAAGTGGAGCTTTTGGAATTTGCAACTTCAACTCAGCCCTTTTAAGTTACAATTCATTCATTTCCAATTTTTACGTTAATAACAAAAAATGAGTAATCGAGCTCATGCCTACGTGTGAAAAAAATCAAAAACGTTCGACGTATACGGAGATAAATCAGCATTACGCAGGTATACGCGTGTACCTACCAATGCGAGCGTTTCTCGAAACGAAACGACGTAACACTTTCTCTCTGCATAGTCAAGAACGCCTACGCCAAAACTAACACATGTATGCTGTACTCTCTTGGTATATGTTTGAGTATCAGCAGCACATACATATATGCGACTACCTACGTCAGAGTCATAGGTATAAAGCAAAACCATACCACCATGTCTTGACTGTCCCGAGGATATAGTAACGCGGCAAAGAAACGAACATATATATATATACACCTACGTAGGTGTCTCGCGCAGGAGTGCAACCTGGTTAATTCATGCGCGATATCAGTCGTCAGCGTTCGTTGTATAGCCAGCAGACCATAAATCGGTAATCCAAAACTAATGAAACTGGTACATCGGTATACGGTTATAATAGTTACGACCTGCTTTTCCCTTTCATCAGCTTTCATCGTCATTCTTGGAGCTTCGCAACAGTCAGCGAAATGTTCTTTTTTTTTTTTGCTTGTTTTTTATTCTTTCTTTCTTTGCAGGTCATTCGCACGCTGGTTTCAAGTACATGAGTCTTCTACAGGTACTTACGGGGTTCCCCTTTCAACCATCAAGCCCATATCTAGTTTACGAAAAATCATTCCCGAGTAATACATTGTTCCTGAAAATTGTCATTTAATATCACTAGAACGCATAGATAAAGAACAAAATTTTTGATTAATTTTGGAAATTTTGTACGGAAAATTGTTCTCGGCACGTACTGCATTGAGAAATGAAATTTACTGGTTGAAGATTTTGGATAATTACAATGGTGAAAATTGAAAGTACCGAATTCGCTCAGCTTTTGCAGTTCGATTGCAAGTAGAAAATGTACGAAGAAATTCACGAAACAGCTTCTGCCACCGCCGCTTAAATTAAGTGGCGAGGAAATGAGAGAAGGATAAAAAGAAAAAAAGAAAGATCTTGCAAAAGTGATTCACGATGCCTTATTTTCATTTCCTTGTTACAAAACAAGGTGGAAAATACGCGGACCGCACAGCAGCAGCAGAAGTAGCAGCAGCTCTAATTTGAATATATAAAATTGAACGTTACCCAAGAAGTGGCTCGGGTAGGTTATAGGCATGGGTCTGCAGACAGAGAGAAAGAAAGAGAGAGAAGTTTTAACAACATTTTTTCTCCAGACTTTGGGTAAAGAGGCAGCAGAGAAGAAAAGTAGGAAGCTTTGGATCTGAATATTCAATTTTAATTTTTATTTTAATTTTATTTTTTTGTTTCTTTCACCATTATTATTTTCTTTCTCTTGACTTTTCTAAGTCAGAATTGGATATTATTTTTTCAAAGCTTTCGTACAGAAATGGACTTGTAACACACCATACCCCCTTTTAACTTTCGTTAAATGATAAATAAGGCAAACCGAAACTGTGGTACGCGACCCTTGGCCGCATCTACCCCCGAAAATTCCCATCTAGTTTATCACCGGAGTCTCGAGCTTTGCTATTGTATATATATATATATATATGTATAGGTATATAGATATATCCAAGGCGTTAAACGTAAGGCGTAAAGGTAATATTAATTAATAAACAAAGGCACATCATCCCGTTATAGTAGCCGGGTAATGGCTTCTAAGGGGGCGCTTAGCACGCGTCAGCATCAGTCATCGTTAATCCTGGGTGAGATTGAGAGAGTCCCGCCACCCCCAGCCTCGAACCTGCAACCTCCAACCTCCAACCTCCAACCTCCAACCTCCAACCTCCAACCTTCATCCAACAGCACAAGAGAACTGCTGCGCGAACTGAGATGAGGTAAAACGAGTACGAGCAAAAAGGTGAGTGTGCGACAGGTGAGATCAAAAGAAGCTCACCGAAAAATGAGAAAAAAAACCAAAAATAAAAAAAAGGCCAGCAAACGCGAACGAAAAAGAAATACATCTCTGACGGAATATGAGCAAAGGCTGATTCCATTGAGAAT
The DNA here is from genome assembly GCA_963989295.1 of Ametastegia equiseti. Lineage (NCBI taxonomy): Eukaryota > Metazoa > Arthropoda > Insecta > Hymenoptera > Tenthredinidae > Ametastegia > Ametastegia equiseti. The sequence goes on along the minus strand of OZ022397.1, from coordinate 14,793,912 downwards.
TGCCGAGGACTTTTCGTTTTGGATTAGAAATTTTCTCATTCTTCAAATAATATTCGAAGAAACACGAGCTCGCCTGGATTTTTTATGAAAATCATCATTGACACTATGAGTTATATATTAGCTAAATTTTTATTTTTTTCTCGAAAAAGTCATCGCTCGTCATTATTCGACGTTAATTTTTTTCTTCCTCTGTAATTCCTTATTTTTGGAACGAAAAATGAGATCAGCCCAGAATGAATTTTAGATTTTTTAAGTATGTATGTATATGGTTCTGGGATATAGCGAGGTAAAAGTCTGTGGATTAGGTTAGGCTATGGGGTATTAGCTTAGGTTGTTCAGGGTGTATCCCCGTTCCCTATTCCAGAACCCTTACATCCCCCAATGTCGAATTGGAGTGAGAAGAAGATATAGGCGAGGGAGCGAAGAGATCGAGGGTTGAGGGTGGCGAATTTCTCTCGCCCTTTTCTTGCTCGTCGGACGGTTTACCATTTTGAGAAAAGGACAGAAATCGGTAGGAGGTGAAAATTTCAGTGGAAAAAAGTACCTTTTCTTAGTCGAGAAGAAGGAAGAAAAAAAAAAAAGGACGGACGTCGACGGACCCTACTAGGATCCACAACGCACGCATTTCTCGATTTACATAGGCCCCTCGGATCCAATCTTTACAGATAAAGAAGAGGTATACGATGTAAACCTATATCTACATACGTCTCATATATACCTACATGAATTCGTGTATCAGGTAGACGTTGTACAGAAGGGTGAAAAAAAAAGAAAAAAAAAATAGTGCTTCTGGCAGTGCCGTAACCTATTTTCAAACCATACGAAACGATTCCCTACCCTCGTCTTATCTTGCAAAGTTATCTTTTCCTATACGAATACGGATAAACGAATGTGTGCCTTTCATATTTATCAATTTCTAATGATTTTTTTTTTTCTTTTTAATTATCTACTAAAGGGTGGGTTATGTAGCGATTGAATAAAAGATAAAAGGCTTCGGCAATTGCAATTCTTACTTCTTTTTACTTCTTGCTAACTGTACTTTACTCTGTAATTATTTATATCTTTGATAAGAGTAAAGAAGTCAAAAAAAAAAGAAGAAAGAAAAAAAACGAAGTAAAAAAGACAAGAAAAGAAGAGGGGTGCCTGCTTACCGCGCCGACGAAGTTTATTTTCTGCTGGTATGATCTAACGAAGTATTAATTACAAAAAGTCTTGTTTAAGCTGTAAACTCGTTGAAATTTCAGTCCAAGTATAAAGCAAAGTATAAAGTATTCGGAAAAAAAAGGGAAAAAAGGAGAAACAAAGTAATTAAAAAAGAGCAGGATACGCTTTATCATTCGTATATATATACTGGGAAATCCGAACGTAGGTTGGGGCTTTGAATCGCCCCAAAGTTCATATCACATTGTGGATAATAATATAACGTCCAAAAACTGCTGACAACGTTTGCAAAGTTACTTAATCATACACCGCGTTCGTTACGTCGTTTCCATAATTTCCTATGATAAATATTCCATAGCTCATACGTTTAAAAATGAAAAAAACAAATTTTATACAAATTTTTTGTTCCCATTCTTCACATCTGTATTATTTTCAAAAAGACGTCTTGACGCGTCCTCGTCAATTTTATCCCAGAAATGGAAATCACCAAATTCAATGATTACCCAACATATTCTGAGTTGGTTAAATAACGTCCGGTTGACCTCGTTCCAGAATTCAAAACGATCGTCTTCTCTCGCTTAACGATCCTACAATAGTTGATGAAAAAAAATAAAATAAAATAAAAATAAAATAAGAAAGAAGTAGAAGCAGAAGAAAAAGAAAGAAAAAAAATGCTCAACTAGCTGTCACTTGGCCGACTGACAAATCGTATGACGAAACGTTTTACCAGCGTATAAACGAACGAATTGACGAACCGACGTTCTGACGGAATACACACAAAAGTGACAAAGGCTCGATCGTTAGAGGAGAGAGAGAGAATAAAAAAAGTCAAAGAAAAGGTACAACTAGGTAGTTACCTTGGACAAAAAAAGTATAGAAAAAAGGTAGAAGATGGATTAGGAAATATACACGACCTCGGGCAAACCGCACGAAATTAGGGACTGAAGGTAGTCGTGATTGCTGGAGCTTTATAGGAAGAAAGGTGAATCAGAATCGAGTTCCTCTTCTTCTTCACTCTTCACAAAAGCTGATAATTTAATGTTGAAACGAAGAGAACGTGTCTGTCAAAATTGAAAACGTCAAAGACGACGAGGAATATTATAGGTATATATATTGGCAGAGATTTGCCCCAAGGGCCTTTTTCGCTACTCCCCAACGTACCTTCACCTACCTCTGAAAAGAATTCTTTTCATACTCCTTCCTCTTCGTCCTATTTTCCTCCCTTTTTCGTCCTACTTTGCTCTTTTCCTTGATGCTCGAGGTATAATTTGACGGATTCTGTCGGCACCTTGTGTGATTCTTATCATATACATCCCTCTAGCTTCTGCCAACAACCCTCCAATATATTCCCTCCGGTCTTTGACATCGACGAGGACCAAAAGCCAAGAAGTGATGATCGCGATTTATTTGAAATCCTCGACTTGCAGTTTTTGCACTTAGAATTTTATGAGAGGCGATATGAGACTTTCAAATATCTTCTGATCCAATTTTGGGGTGATAATTTTGTATCGCAAATTCTTGTATGTGAAGATGAGAAACGAAGTAGGCAGATCCTCGAGATTTTGAGAAGAACTCGTATAAACTTGAAGGCAGAAAGCTTCACTTCCGTTCTAGGTTTTCCCACGAGCCAGCGAACTGAGTAATGTCGATCAATTTATCAGCCGTCGAGACTCAAGCCTCACATACATACCTGGGATTTGTAGCGTATCAACCAACTGGCTAAGGAGGTCGAGGGTTGCTCAGTAGAGTCAAGTCTCCCGTCGAAATCCACAAAGTTCTACATCCATCGCCCGGAAATGAAAAATTGCTAAATTGCGAATGGCCGTAGGATGTGGGAAAAAAAACCCTGGAGAATATTCTCCGATCGTGTAATCGGGTATAAAATAATCACCAAGCGAATAAATAAGCGAATGGTAAATTAAAGGCGAAGGGGATTCGGGGTCGAGTTTGGGTTTGGATTTGGGTTTGAGGGATCAAAGTGCTCTCTTGGATTTAGGAATTTCGCAAATTCCCATCCACCATGTGCCCCTCGGAGGCATCGAACTCGAGTCCACTGGTAGAAATCAGACACCAGATCAGCAACTACAAAGGATATACCATCAGAGGCAAAGGAGGTGGAGGTTCATCACTGGCCAAAGAATATTGCTTATTTTGTGTTTAGAATTCGCACAGTAGCCGGAAGGGAGTGAGTGATCATTGGATCCATGTCCATTGTCTCTGTTAGCATATACGTATATTTCTGTACACGAGTCCATTGAAATCAGCATGAAATCGTACACGACCTGTACGTTGAGGACGATGAGTCAGGAAATTCTTCATCGTCTTGTGATTCTTCGAAGCAATCTTACCTCGGAGGTCATTAATCGACTATACTAGTTCGTTAGCAATCGAGCCGATATATGTACTGCCAATCGATCGATACTCTCATCAGCAGTTTCTCGCACGTTCGAGTCGCGAAACATATATATCGCGTATACATATCTGACACATACATATAGATACATAGGTAGACACACGGTAAGAGCAGCATGAGAGTAAGAAGTAATTGATATTTCTCTGTCCACAAGCCTCGATCCCATGGCGCGGGCCTCTGATTGACGCGATTTAAAACACCATTATAACCCGCAGCCATATCGTGCCCCGTCATTAAGATAAGATCTCTTAATAATCAGAATCAGCGAGCATTCAAGCACGAGTTTGTTTAGCCACGCTAAGCAGGCTGGCAATATACGTATGTATAGATATGTCTAGATCTCTGGTCAACTTATCATCTGCAGGGAGCAGGATTGAAGTTCCAATTCCAAAATTACCGAAGGGGCAAAATTCCGGATTTATCTGAGACGCGATTCTGAGTTTCTAGAAACGTTACGAGTTCAGAAGTTGGTAATTCGGAAAGGTCGAAATGCAGGGAGCTCAAAGATCCGAAAGTTAAAAACTCAGAAAGTCCAAAAATCCGTAAATTTAAGGAAAGCTCATGACAAAGCTGTGAAATAAACGCCGTTGCATCTCCCGAATTCCGAGATTCGGAGTTTTTGCCTTTCAGATCTTTAGCTTTTAGAATTTTGAACCTTCGGTGTTTTTCCATTCAGAGTTTTTCAAATTGGCTACGTAGACTTTCAGGCCAATAATCTTTCTGAAAACTGTCAGTCAGTAGTAGAAAAATTCGGAATTTTCACCTTTTGCAACTTTTAAACCTCGAAATTTCAATCCAGCCCAATCCGAACATATTGAGGCGTCGATAATTTCGAAAATTTTAGTTGATTATGTGAAAAACCGCATGTCCAAAAACCGAAATATCCGTCAGGTTGATCTTGATTAGATATCCATTTTATTTTTTTTTTGGCTACCCCGCGGTCAATTGGCAAAACAGAAAACTTGGGTCCATAGTCTTTTGAATCACCGGACGATCTACAATCGGCGTGACTCTTCTGGTCAGCCTGATCGCTTCTTCTTATTCTCAACCCTGAGGAAACAGCCGATAAACTGGTTTGACGAGTGTGAATACGACGACGTACCGTCCGCACATCGCTCCTGCATGTTTCTTCCCAACGGGTGTCTCGCAAGTGCCCATGTAAACATCAAGGCAGAAAATTTCAAATTCAAACTATCAAAAAATCGTCAAAATTTAGAAAAAAAAGCTCATGCATGAATTTAGCATAATCGTGAGTAAGAAAAAAAAAATAGCATCTAATTCGGTAATTTTGCAAAGAAACCTAAAGAAAAAAAAAAGTTTTGTGCAAATTAAGTGCAACTTTGAGGTTAGAGAAGTAAAGAGAAGGGTGACAAGTTAGGAAGCGTTTACGCCTCTCTCAGGAACTTGTTTACAGTACCATCTGCGCGTTTTCAACTCTCTGCGGTGTAAATTTGTCGTAAACTTTGAGAGGGACGTATATATGTATATGTATATATATATCTTATACACGTCTTCACGGAAGAGACTACGGGGCGGTTTCTCTCATTCCTAAAACACGGCAAATCAACTACCTAATCTACTAGTAGGTATGTATACGTAGGTACTACTCGGTAAATCCTCACAGTCTGTATAGACCGCGAGTCTTCCTCTAAACGCGTATATAACTACTTCTGCAAGTAACTTTCCGGGATTAACTTCAACCACAGCTAAGTTTCTTTACCTCCAGGTATATAAGTACAAACCTACTATAGACGTGTGTACGAATGTACTATACATCAGTGCTGGTGAAAAGTGCAGAAAATCAACAGAATGAACAATTTCCATTCACTTTTTTTTTTTCCACCCAGGGGTCAACAGTTCCTTTCTCTCTCTCTTTCTCTCTCTGGAGTTTCTACGCATGTACAAGGTACGAGTAGGTATAAGGTTAGGTTAGGTTAGGTTAGGTTAGGTTATGTATGGGATATATAATACCGATTCCTCGAGCGAGACTGATTGTGGTACTGGGGGATCGGCGATGTTTTGCTTGTCTCCCTATCGCCCCGTCTGCATCTAATCAGCGACTAAGATGCATTGTGGCTACCCAACTGACGGATTGCGACGAGCCATGCCCACGACTTGTGCGCGAGGCTATCGCGATCTCGCGATTTACCCGATCGAAACGACTGATTGGTGTCGCAGGAAGAATATGCCTTTCTTTATATACATGTATATAATATATTTCCTCTCCTTTCTCTCTGTCCTATCCAAACGCGTACCCACGTCATCGAAGAGGATGAGAAAAAAATGAAAAATAAATAAATAAGAAGAAAAAGACGAGACCGAAATCTCACGTCAAAGAATGTATCATTCTTGCAAATCAAAAATGTCATTCAGAAATTCATTACCAATCATTTCTCTTCTTGGTACGTGAGAATTCTACTGAAGTTTGCGAGGAGTATTACCTATGGATAGACGTATAGGGACGGAATTGTAATTCCGAATTTCAAAAGCTGCCAAAAGGGTCAAAATTCCAAATTTTCCTACTCAAATTAATTCGGGAGTTCAATCCTGTAACCCCGGCGTATAAAACGACAAATAATTGCGAAGCTAATAGAAGAAGAAACGATAAAGAACGCATCTCGTACCTGCATTCTCAAGAAATATCATACACGAGGAATGTCTTAGGGTCAATTACGAAATTCTCGTCACGCACTTTATACTGACGAACGGCAAAGACGAAGACGAATACGAAGATGAATACGAAGGTGGAGAAGAAGCTTGGCAGATAATATCAGAATTTTTCTCATCGCAATCTTTGTAGATGAGGGACGATCGTGTAGCATACTACCCACTTATCGATTCGTTACCACCGTCATTACCGCACGTTTACTTCAACGTTTATCCGTCCGCGGGAGGACAAGATCCGGAGAATACTGTTTCCTCGTAGGTATAATACACATAAGAGTTATACTGAGAGCGAAAGGCGCTCTCGGCTTAATCACGTTTCTCACATTTTCGTCGCTACAAATTATTTGATAAAAATCTCGGGGCCAAAGAACTCTCCTTTCAACAAGAAGAAAAAAAAATCCAAACGCGGTATGCCCGTTATTTTGAGCAGACAAAAAACCATGAAAGACACCAAATTTCGTCCATATCATTTAGAAATCACTTCGTTACTTTCGTGCAAAGAGATGAAAGAATCTCAGCGGGGAGTTGATCGTTAATCAAGTTTTTTGATTTTTTCTTCGTTTTTTCTTTTTCTTTCCAATCGAACGTCGACTCCTGAGAGAATTTTTAGTGTCGTAAGATCGTTGCACATGGTTATTTTTCAATTTAATAAATAGCCGATCTAGTATCATCAAACGACTGGGTCGCGGACCGTGACACCGGCGCCAGACGTCTTGGTGGTTTCGTCACAGTCAAGCCACGCTTGCAGCCTGTAAGCTGTTTGGTGCAGAGCGTCGCGTCGCGTCGCCTTGCGTCGCGTCGAGCGAATAACAAACAGACTGCAGCGCGCCGGTGCGCTTCGAACGAACGCATCTGTGTCATCCGGATCATTGGTATCGCGTGTTGGTGTCAACGCGCTATTGCGCAATATGAATGACCCTTTTCCACGGGTTCGAACCTTTCTTTACCAACACACTACTATACCTATATGTATATAACTAGACAGACAATTTATGGAGTGGTATTTTCGGTTGGATAGTATTATGTAGCTAAACGCGACTAGTTTTCTCCACTCACTCGAGTCTCTAGCAGCATAGCTACGTCGTATTATCTCTATTTCCGTATGTACATGTGTCTGGTAATAGTTATGGTTGGAATTTTGTAAACGGTTTCAACTATCACTACTGCAGATGAAGATATTCTCCATTCTCAAAGTGATAAAAGTAACACGTTGAATTCTGATAAAAAAAAAAGCTTGGTTGAAATATTTATCTATGTTTGCGCTACTGTTCAATGATACCATATTATACAATTGACTTATAATTCGGGCACGGTTGAAAATTTCTGTCATTCAATTTCATGGGAATGCAATTCAAGCAATTATAGACATACTATTCTTTCACGTATAGGCGAAATTCGACTATTTGAATGATTGGAAATAAAAATACAAGTTTGCGTAAATTCAGAAGCATTATAGGAACTGCAGTCTTATATTAGAATTTGACGATAATTTTGGAAATTCACATCCAGATATACCAAGTTTCGAAAACCTGAAATATTCTTGTAAATTTCATGCACCATGGGGGGCGGGATTGAAATTTTGAACTTCGAAAGCTGCGAAAGGACAAAATTCCTTTGGAACTTTATAGGATCCATTATGGAACTTTAGGAATTTGGAACTTCAATCGAAGGTATATTTTGATCTTGTTTTTTCTACTTAATAAATAAAGAAAAGTCGAAGTATAAAAGAAAAAAATCATTTTGGACACTAACGGTGAGTAGAATCCTTCGGTATTTTTCAACGGTATAGATATCCCTGCCTGCAGGAGAAGGGCAGAAGGGTAAGGAAAAACAGAAAAATAAGTCGTATCGCGTGGTCCCGTGGAACGTCGTTTGCCCAGTGATCAGTAGACGGAACACGTATTAATGTAGATACGTGCGCGAAGCTCGGGACGTTAAGTTAACTTTTCAAAGGCGTCGATACGATTTTAGTATCAAGGTACGTGTAGGCGCAAGGGAATTGTACGAAAAAAAATAAAAAATAAAGGCAAATAAATAAAAAAAGAGAGAGGACCCATAAAAGGAAGAAGAAGAATAACAACGAGAACAAGAACAAGAACAAGAACAAGAACAAAAAAAAAAAGAAAAAAAAGAAGGATAAGAAATAGAAAGTATAAGTAAAAGAACATCTCGACGGAAGTAGGACGCTATAGTGTCGCCTTTGAAACAGGCGATTCTGCTCATTCTTTTTCATCTTCTTCTTCTTTTTCTTCTTTTTCTTCTTCCTCTTCTTTTCTGAAGCCGCGGGGAGAATCTGACAAAACGCGACAGATCTTTGTGTGAAGAGTGAGAAAAGGAATAAGAAAATAAGATGAAGTTATCCCATAGCTGGACAAGCTTCTGTCCTCGGATTCCCTACTCCTTGACTATATGTATATGATACGACTCGGTTTATCTACGCACGTCTTTTCTCAGTCACTTCGTCCTCGTCGTCTTCCACCTCTAGCCTTTTCCGCCTTTCCACCTCCTTCCCCACTACAGCCCTACTTCTTCCTGCAGCTGAGACGGTAAATTATTTGTTTAGTCTATCTTATCGCGAACGTAATGCTCCCCGGAATCAACTGTGAGCAAGTCTACATAGTAGATGTTACCCAGTCTGCTATAGGCTCGCGGCTTGCTTTCTTGCCTGGCCAGGAACAAACTCGCCTCAGGCTATAGGCCCAAGACACCAAGACACGAAATGGTCGACCGGAATGCCAGGGGACATAAGTTTACGTAATGTTCAAGGGACACCATCATACACAGCTGAGAAGATGAGAATGAAACTAGAAGAAAGAGATAAAGAAATAAAATAAAATGAAAATAAGAAAAGGAAAAAAGTAGAAGAGAAAGGGAAATTAAGATGATGGCACATCTAGCCGAGGGACAAACCAAGTCATTTCCTTTTCTTGTCCACAACGTGACTTTCAATAAGGAATTTGTTATTGGAAACAATTCGTCAATGACGCTTGGACGCTTAGAAAAATATTGTCTACGATTTCAGAAACAAAATTTGAAAAATTGATATACTTTTTCGGTCTCTAGAACGGAATCATTATTCTATGAATCCTTTCGAATAATAAAACTATTTGATGTTCTACTATGTTTAGGTAAGCAGCAAATAGATGAATCAAATTGAATCTATGAAACAAATACAAATGTGTAGAAGTATAATATTTTTTCGATCGGAATGGTTTCTGCCAGAGTTTTCAATAACTTCGTTTATTTTAATTTTTTTTCTTACCCTATCTATTCGAATTAGAATCAAATGAAAAAATGGTACAAGAAATTCGTATCTTGATTTCTGTGAGGATGGACTCTGTGAAATATTCATAACGAATACTGAGTCATCACGTCCAAAAAAAAAAAAAAAAAGAAACAAAAAGAAAAAGAAATCAGGTATTTCTGATGAATTTTTCAAATAGCAAGAAAAAAAAGAAAGAAAAAAAAATCAAATTGGAGTATGGAAGTTAGAATTGATTGAATTCCGAGGAGGGTAGGTATATATTAGATTGATGAAGGATTACATCTATTCATTATAACGTAATTCTAGAAAAGTAGGATTTCCGTAGCCAGCTATACGATGGGCTAGAGGCGAGAGGAAGAGACGATGGGGACAGAATATAAATGAGAAAAATAGTCCAACTAGTATGGAAATATTTCCTAGCTGAAGAAAACATCGTTTTAATGGGAGCTCGGGGTAGTACTTTGTTGAAAATATGGCTGTAAAGGGGGAGTAAGAGTAAGAGGAAGAAAAGGAAGAGGAAGAAAAAAAAGAAAGAAAAAAAAAGGAGAGTAAAGCGTAAAGGAAGCCAAGAAGATACTCGGCTCGCGCCCAACTTATACAATATCTTTCAAGATGCTGCAGCCTCCGGCTGGTCCAGACGTTCCAAACTCTTTCCCCGTAGTCTTCCCAGGCCTGCCTTGCCTTGCCTTGCCTGCCTCTGGGATAGCCAAGCTTTCTGAAACTCGACGGTGCCTGTAATGTCACTCGGAGCATTCAAGGAGCATCTCTTAAGCGAAAACGAATGAAATATTCAGTTTGGGATCGAAGACAGCGATTCACTCTTCACTCTTTACTCTTCGTTCCTCGCTCTTCTTCACTCTTCACTCTTCACTCTTCACTCTCCTTCCAAATGCCTCCAGGGGTGCGCCTACATCGAGTTCTACCAGATAAATCTGACGTCGTATAACGTTTAGGATTGATTGCAGTGTTTTCAGAAAAAAAGCTCTGTTTTCATTACCGGTGAACCTTCTGCACTTACCGACACGTAAAGTAAGGGAAAAGAACACTTACTTCTTTTCTTTTTTTTTTTTTTACATTTTTTTTGTTTTCTTTTTCTTCTCTCTGTGAGGCTCAAAGATTATACTTTACCGATTCAACATTTCAAACAAATATCCGACCGTCGATCGATTAGCGACACGTGTGTCTTTCACTGCACGTTTGTCAACCGGAACCCAAAATAAAAAATAAAAGCAAAAAAAAGAAGGAAAACGGATTGAGAATTTCAAAAGTACGATTTTATTCCCATATTCTGCTTTCGCCCATTGCGAAACCGGATATAACACGAGATTTGATTTGACTTTTTACAAACAGCACACGAAGCTATACCTATGTTTACCGGATGAGTTTGCCTTTTCCTTGCTTCCTGGTTGAGATGGGCAAGTAGTATAGGTATGAAAAGGAGGGGGCTACAATATCCGGCAACTAGGGAGATGAAATTTCAATAAGAGAATCAATGACGCGGGACTCTATGCCAGTGGCTGGCTTGTTGGCTTGTTGGAGGTGGCCCCTGATCCGTCCCCAAAAGTTTGACCAAACTCTTTGGCCAACTTTGAGATGCAGCATGCCGAGGGATGTGACCCTGGTCTCATCTCTTCGGTTGGTTGGTTGGTTGGTTGGTATATAAGTACAAGTTTCCAGACTTCCCAGAGACTTTTGGACTGTGTGTGTCGCTCACGGCTCACCGATCTTACCAAGGAAATTGACAATAATAAAGTTAGAGACGTTCCCCCCTACTTCAAGATCGGGCAAACCACTATACCACTACCACAGCATCGGTCCAGTTCTAGTAGAGAGAAACTGATTTTACCGTTCCAACAATTCCGGACTTTATTATATCGACCAGGTAAACAGGAAACGAATGAAAGAAGCTACCAGCCAGCACAATATCATGTTGCTGATGGATGCCGTAAAAGGTCGTGAGCTACATTCTGGAGTATGGCGACCTTTCGACTTGAATTTTTCGAAATTCGCTGTTCACGTAGGTAGACTTTGCATCGAGGATCATCACGATGTTTGGAATCGATTACATCCCTCAATAATAGAGAGACGAGGTACGATGAAGAGGTAGAGTTGAATTTCGTTCTCGGTGTAATATCCAATCTGGTGAATTAGTCCAAAGTTGTCGGAGGAGAGTATGGAAAGGCAACGCTCGAAGCACGATATTATGCATGTAGAACAACATGTAGAGATTGCGCTCATAGTACCTTGGCTCTGTGTGTTTTGATACAGTTCTCTAGTCATACCATGGCACGGGTTATGTTTCGATGTGAGAGAGAAAACGGAAATGCACAAGTTAAACTTGAAGCCACAGATTATAATAACTACCGAGTCTCTCTCTCGATTACACTACTCCACCCATAGGTACTCTCTACATTATACACCGTTTTAATGACAGTGGAGAAACACCTAAGGCACTCTCACTCTAAGGATTCGAGATTTTATGAACTGTACTGCCCCGCTTATGGCACATATCTCAGAAACTGTAAATCAGAAACCACCATGAACCCAACATGACCACTTAAAGCTCATGACACGTACCTCTTTCCTTGTTGAACTCTATAATTCTGAAGAGAACATCGCATATCCCTTGAGAAATGTGTGAAATTTGCATGAAAGATCATCGCCGACGATTGCCTTCTGTAAACTATATGAGTATTCGTGATCATTATGAACATTGAAGAAGTTTAGCCGAGTGGTATATTTTAGAGGGTTGTCATTTTCCTTGCTCAAGGCTTTCTGGAAGCTAATTACCAAGACGCTCGCCGCCTCTTTTGATGTGTGGGGTGCGGGTAGACCTCGCGAGGCTGAATCTCCCATGTATCTCCATCCACCTGCGAGAGGGTCTAATTCTCTCTCTTCTTTGCCGTTGTCTCTTGCCTTGTAAAGTGCTACTTATTCTACTTTGTGCTAGAAAGCGGGTACCCCGCCCAAGTGCTCGTGTTCCAAGACCTGGAGACCTTCCTCGTATTTCATGTAATTACATTCGAAGTAAGTATAGGTTCGCGAAAGAGAGGAAAACTCGCGTGGCACTCACCAACCACCATCATCCCGATAATCATCATCATCATCATCATCATCATCATCCAGATCTGGGATCGGTATGAATTTTCAGGGCAGGATTGAAGTTCCCAATTCCAAAAGTTCTGAATGGTCCATATTCCGAATTCATTTCAGACGCGATTCTGAGTTTCTAGAAACGTTAGAGATCAGAACTTGCAAATTCCAGGGAGCTCAAAGATCCAAAAGTTAAAAATTCAGAAAGTCCAAAAATCCGCAAATTTAAGGGAATCTCTGATAAAGCTGTGAATTAAACGACGTTACATAAGCGATTTATTAATGTGATTGGCACCCAACGTGGGGCCTTCCGGAGCTTTAGCTTCCGGAATTTTCAATCTTCGATGTTTTTTCATTCGGAGTATTTCAAACTGGCTACGTAGACTTTCGAGGAAAAAATCTTCCTGAAAACTCTGAGTCGATAGTATAAAAATTTGGAATCCTAACCTTCTCGCAGTTTTCGAAATTCGGAATTTCAAACCCACCCCGAATTCTCATCTTCCTCTTCATTTCATCGGCATCTTCAACAATTTTCGAATAAAATTCCACATTTTCATATATTTGAACGAAGAGAGACGAGTGAGTGAGTAATTTTTTTCCCACCCTTCAAAATTGTTGAAATGAAAAATACGAGTAGAAGAAAAGAAATTGTGTAAAAAGTGTAACACGTTCAACTGTACCTAGTAGAGCACCACGTATTTCGCGTATAAGAAGATCGTTAAGTGGGAGTTGGTAAATAGAAGAGCGAACGGTGGTTGGCGGTGTTCCAGAATCGATAAATACCAACGAGGATGAATGAATTAGCAAAAGCAAAAATAGTCGCGTTGAATCGGGCGACCCACACGTGCCACTACTACCTACTATTCTTTACTATCTCTCGACTATTACAGCCCTCGTATATGTACCTTAACAAATACAGATATACAAATACGCAGATATAGCCGAGCCAATCCTTTTCGCAATCGTTTCCACGCGCCTAGCTGAGAAAATAAATCTTCGTTTGATTCATTGTGATTCATTGAGGAACGCGAACAGTCTGAATGAAGTTGGCTCCGGTTGCCTACCTACAGCTACTACTACCTACAATCCACCTACCCACCTATACCCAGCCATGGTTATTCGAGTAAATAGTGATGAATTGTTCGTGCCAACTATATAGGGAGATTTCCAAAAATCTTCCATCCGTTAGATATCTGAATTTATTATCCTCGGTCGAAAAGTTCAACGAAGTTTGCCAAGTGCTGAATAAAAGAGTCTGAGATTAACGTTTCGACCTAAAAATAATCAATCATTGGAAAAAAGTGAAATATATAGTCTAAAGTTCCATCAATTTTGGAAACAAGAGTTCATTTCTTATAATATTCATTTTTGTTTGATTTTTTCAATTGTTTTTTTTTTTTTTTTTTTTTTTGGCTCCTTTCTTCGACAAACTTTCCTAAAAATTACAATTTTTATCAACAGAAGTGTAGCGACGTACGTGTTTATTCAATTATAGAGAAGGTTGACTCTCCGATAGAGGGTCAGGAAAATGGGCTAAAGCCTAAATTCCCGATGTTTCAACGAGGCCCAACCAGATTTTCGACAATTATAAGGGTCGTAGGATTCGCGATTCGCGTCGGGCAGATTGCTATCCCGCAAATTTAAGGCACCACGAGGTTAATGAAACAAGACGTTCGAGTTTACTCAGACGACCATGCCGCGGGGAATAGAAACAGGGAGAGCAACAAGGATAAAGTACCAAAAATAATCATCAACGGAAACATAGAGAGAAATGAGGGATGAGAAAACAAGACAACGTTTCATAATTATATAAATAATTAATATAAAGATAAACGGTTTTGTCGTTTTGTTTTAGTTTTTCTACTTTTTCAAGTCAGTTTCACCATTGTTTCCAATTTTTATTTTTTTTTCATTATCATTTTGTTTCATGGGAAGCGAGCACTTTCAAGAAAAGCGAAATACCGAAAAATTGCATCAATTAAATCCTCTCAAACAGTCATCATCATCGTCGTAATCGTCATCATCGTTATTGCCATTATATTCCCGAGGTTTCGAGTGTACCTTGAGAAAGTAAACTGCCCAGCGTTCTGAGCCCATGTACTGCGAATGAGGCAGCGAAGTTTTAAGTTTATCATTTTCGAAAGAACAGGATGTAAGTGCTGATCGATCAAGCTTGATCGAATCTGAATGAACATGTGAAATTGAAGGGATCACTTGAATCAGAAACATTCTACACTGAAATATTTTCATTCGGTGCCCTCAGTATAAAACCTGCAAAGTTTATTCAACCCTTGAGGTGCGGATTTTGATTCGAATTTGATCAAGCTTGATTGATCAGGACTTCAGTAAGATGGAACAGGAATGAAAGGTAAAAATGTTTTTGAATGAAAAACGCGACAGGACACGAAAGATTTCAGATATTGATGACGGGGCTGGTTCACGGGTTACAACCGTGACTCTATAAACTGAGAACTTGGTAGGTATATATAAGGCAGGTAAAACAGTCACGGAGAGAAACGGTGAGTTCGTTAAATTGACAATTCCTATCGTCGAATAAGGAGAACGAGTATCGGCAGCAATAGCAAAAGAAGCAGCAGCAGCAGCAGCAGCAACAGCACACCAGGTCAAAGTTCAACAGTTCAGTTGAGCGTGTTGCATAACATTGCTTCTCCATGCATGATATCCCTCCGTATACTTCGCCCTTCGCGTGTGGAGCAGAAACCTTGTGTAATAATATTGGTGAAATGTTTGAACGTATAGAGAAACACGTATAATAGGTACTTTCCAAGTACACACATGGGCACCGAGAGGCATTCGACGTAGTTGTATAATTATATTGGCAGATACGGACTTCGTGACTTGGCTGGCGAGGAGTCGGTTGAGAATTTGCTCCTTGTTGATGGAGCCAGCCAGCCAGCCAGCCAGCCAGCTCTGGCTACATATCTAGCTGGCTGGCTAGCTAGCTGGCGCACCCCAGGATTTCAAACTTCCATTTGTACTATACCGAGTCTCTGGCGTTAATATAACTAATGAAAATGCACCAACCCGCACCTACATTCCGACTCAGCGATAATTTGCCCCGGTGTATTTGTCACCAGGATGCTTGTATACAGGGTGGAGCATCGGCGCAGTGAAGTCCAAAAATTTTACTCAGAGACACAGTCTAGGGTGTCGAAAAATGTTACGGAGACAAAATTTGCTCATTAGGGTTTCCAACTGCGAGGGTGAAAGATATTAGACTCGTTGACTTCTTCCCCGAAGTGACGGGGGTCGATGTGATCCGAAGGTGAACTTTGATCTTTTCAACGGAATGTCGGATGTTTGATTCCGGAAATCAAAATCGCGTTTGATTTCTAGTCTGAAAGTACCGGGGCGACGAGGACGCGAACTCGATAGGCAAAATGCACCGTTTCATTGGAAAAAATCAAAGTTCACCTTCAAGTTACCTCGACGTCTGCCACTCGGGTGAGAATTCGATTACGCCATCTTCCGCCACTTTCAAACCCCTGCAATTTCTGTCTGAAACATTTTACCACGTTTCGGTTTGCTCAAAAAGAAAAAAAAAAAAAAAAAAATTCACAGGTTACTGGACACGTCCTTGTGTCCTACATGGTGAATACTGACATCCGCATGTGCTAAGCGATGAATGAAAGGATGATAGGTCATGATAGGGAGGAAAGAAAAGCTCCTATTCAGAAAGGACGATGCATGAATTCGTGTGCAATTTTCGTATTCGAACGGGATGGCTAATAATCCAGTAAAGCTTCCGTCTCTCCTATCTGCGAAGCTGGTAAAGTTTCCTCTTTATGTCCCACCTAATTCACAATTGTCAATTCCCTCGACTCGGGCTCCGGGTTACTCCCTGCCACAAAGCGCACCTGAACCACAGCCAAATGGCTTATCTAGCTGGTGACGTAATCGGTATAACGGATTCCTCCCCGATTACGGTATACGTACGACTGTACCTCCTCAACGACTTGCACATGCAGCACTACGTCGCCATGGTCAGCATACGGAATAGCCTCGGTCACAAATAAACCATACAGGCACTTTTCAACTAAATTTACATATCCAATACATTGACATTTTTCGAAAATATCACAGAAAATAGATCATGGATTTTTATCCGATAACAAATAGATGATTTCTCATCGATCTATAGTCGTGAGGGATGAGCCGGGGGTACTTGTGAAAATTCTACATGACCCAATATCTCAAGATTCGATCAAATGACGATAAAACAGCAATTTGGATTAAAGAATGACAGAGATTATCTTATTGCAATGAAACTTAGAAAATTTCTATTCAAGAATTCGCGACATGAAGTGACAGTTTTTGCATGGATATTAGTTACACCTTAAGGTACAACACAAAATTTTGCGAGCGAGTGTTATTCGGCATTGGAATTCACATCACGATGTATTATATTATGTTTGACTCGCAGTTAGTATGACTTATGTGACATAGAGTAACATGATACTGCCACGACACAATGGGTTATAGTCTGGCTATGAACGGTTGTAATCACGGTGACTATACGTGAGGATTTAATCGAGCGTAAATACACGTGCGACGTTACATATATACATGTACGTCCATACATACATTCGTCATGTAAAAAGATAGTCTATTAATTAGCTAGTTAAAGGCCTACGATAATTTTTCTCTTTTCTTTTCTTGTTTCTTTTTTCATTTATGATCTAGTGTATCTAGTTATATGTACGTGACTACGTCCATGGGGGCGGAAGCCATAACCCACTAGATACTACATGTGTAATAACTGGACTGCTCTGAATTAATATGGAGGAGAATTGGTATATATGGTCCAGCGATATTACATATGTATGAACATACATACGAAAGGTATTACATATATATGTATACACTAGGGTACACAAGAAAGCTAACGATCGCTAGAGGTTTGAAAGTATAAAGATTAGTAGCTAAGATAAGTGCTATAAATATGGCTTCCAGGAAGGAGTCTTACGGTGTTATCGGAAAAACGGGCCATCGGATACCCCGGCGACAGCTGATACCGTATAGTAAAGGCAAGGGATACCCACCTACTACCTACCTACCTACCTATACCTACCCATGGCAAAACTAACTGCAGAAATAAGAGAAGAGTAAAGAAGAGAATAGGAAGAGTAGATGTAATGGGATGTGCAGAATGGTGAACGCGAAAATCGTACTTATTGTCTTCTGTCCGAAAAAACGGAGGTAATAAAAATAAATCACTACCAAAAAGAGGCGTCGTGTGTGTCCCTGCAGGGTATAGGGTTATATTCTATCCCCTGGCGAGGAAAAGAGCTGAGAAAACTACGTATCCATATAGCACACATATTTATATGTTACATACGAGAATTTGCTAAGTTCATTGTTGATCAAGCGAGTGAAAATTGGAGTTTAGATTTTCCACGAATTTTATAAGAAAATAAAAAAAGACAAAAGTCAATGACTGATCGCAGGAAAATGTTTGAAGATATTTTTCTGTGTTTCAATTGACGCCATTATTTCTTTTTTTTTTTAATGAAATTCGATACACGTATATATTGCTTTCCAGTTTTTTGTTTTGGTTTTTTTTTCTGTTTATTTCGTTCCCTTTTGGTAACTTGAGAATTTCCTCCTGACTTTTTCACGAGACGTACTTTTTCCTGAGCGGAAACTTTTCCTTTTCCGTCCTCTTTTGGTAACTTTTGAAATTCTCCACTGGCTCTGGCTAGTGCTCCCTGCTCCTCTTTCCCTGCTGCCCGGGACTTTTACTCGGTAACTTGAGGATCTCCTGACTCTTCTGCTCTTCGACTTTTCCGTTTTCTTTTTTTTTTTTCTTCATCTCTCACTCTTTTTCCAGTAGGTGAGTTAAAAATTCACCGAGTGAATTTAACCCCGACCCCCTTAATAAGTAACTCTGACAATTTCCTCCGTGGCTTTACCAGCTTCTCTTAAGTTTTTTTTTTTTTTTTTTTTTTTCCAACAATACTTTAAATTATCACGGGGTGAATACAGAAAATTTGTTACAGGGATCTTTTACAGGATAAAATTCACAGACCGAATTATACTTCGTGATGATTTTCTTCACCCTCATCCTTTTGGAATTTAAATATAATTTTCTCACCTTGTCATATCTGCGATCGAAATTCTCTCGGGAATATTTTTGCGTATCAAATGATTCATATTGATTTCATTGTGTTTATAGATCAAGATTTCAATCCTGATGATGTGATTCACCCGTCTAAATATACAGACATTCCATACCTCTCTCTCGTATATATATACGACAATCGAAAGATTATCACAAAACACAGATAACACTGATTACATGAATCCTTATCAGTCACAGATATTATATTTTCATACCTCTGGAACGGAATGATATATAATTCGGGAAAATCTAGATATCCGTTATTCCAACGATATAATAATAAAAAATAAAATATTGTTGTCGTTATCGTTTGGGCTACAAAGAATTGAATGTGGTAAAAATGATAAACAAAATTGAATTGAAAGTTCCGATAATATCCTTCCAGGTAAAAGTTAAATCGCGACTCTTCCTCTCACAGTTAGCAACGAGATTCATAAAACAATCCTTCTTCCATTTACACGTGGCGGACGTGACAGCTGGGTCATACGTATAGATATACATACATAAATGTATATGTATACACGTGGTTAGGCTAGGGTAGGTATAGGTATATAGATATAGGTATAGGGAAGAAGGTTGATTAGTCGGAGGTAGAACGCGCGGTAGCGACGACTACTCGTTGCTGCTGCAGCTAATTGCCGGACGCGTTATCCGAAACCTAAAGGCGTGGCTGGCTGGTGCTAGTTACTGGCGTTGGTGAGAACGCTGGTTTTACCTTCCCTCCCTCCCTCCCTTCTACTGGTGAGATTTAGCACGCGCATAAATTTGCAATCACCCGCGAGATGTTATACCTACCTACCGTAGCTGGTAGAGTACCTAGTAGGCAGGTAGGCATACCTACGTATGTACCTACGACGTACCCGAGTACCTACTTCGCGCCCGAGCACCGCGTGCTGCAAAAGTATTATTCTACAGCCTGCACCGTCGACGGCTGGCTAATCGTAAGCCGTAATGCTAATTTCATTTGAATGACATCGCACGGATTATCCTTATCCTTCTTCCCGCGAGAAATTACCCCACGCAGTCCTTTTTTCTTTTTTTTTTTTTTTCGTTTTCTTCTTTCTTTCTTTCTTCTGGTTTTAAAGTTAGTCACCAGAATTTGTAGGGCAACGATTCTGACAGTTAATAAAAATGAGGCAGCAAAATTAAAGAAAAAAATCTAAATTCCGACATGTTGCGTAAAAAATGAATGAATTATTAACCAAAAAAAGTTATGAATACCTACTTATTTGGAAAACGATTAGTTCGTTTGACTGCTAACTTTAACTTCGTGGATTCCACACATGTAATTACATTATTCTTGAAATTTCAATGAAAAATCAACCATACGCGATGAAAAAATAAAAACGACTGAATTCATCATTCCTGTACATACAAAGAATCATTGATCAACTTCGAGAATGATGTCGAATTTGAAAATCTATTGAAACGAAGAAATTGAAATTTCTATTCATATTCATAAGAGACTTGCAGCCCATGGACATATCAGAATATACCAAACCGATCCTTTTCTCCGAACTATACCGTAAAGATAAAATGTCAACGGTCACATCCGATCACGTGAAAAGTTCTTACCATCATTAACGTCGCTTTTTCTTTCTTACTTTATTTTTCTCTTTTTCTCTTTCTCTTTACATCAGACCATAAACCATATAGATATCAATCAGTCAGACGGTAGCATTCGTATAGTCAGTCAGTATTATAACTGCAGTAACCGGGAGCAGGATCAGATCCTTAAAATCTACCCAAGGTACCGCGATATTTTCCGAGTCTACTTCCTCTTCTTAACATATCTATCTCTCTATCTATCTACCTGGTATCCATCTATCTATATATATTTTATCTGGTATCCGTCTATTCCCGCGTCTATTTTCTCTCCGCGGAGTCGTTGATGTCTCAATAAATCGTTCAGCAGTAGTAACGCTATAGATTTCGTTCAGCTTTGCCTCGATTTGTATCCCGCGTAGTGCAGCCATGAAAGTTTTTCCTTTTTGAATCAATCAACGATTTTGCGCAACCGAAGTCGTAGTAGTAGACCAGCGTTATAGTATTGAATCGCGATATCTATACTACATATAGAATTCGTTATAGAGAAATAGATGTATAATGTAGAAAGCTATATAGCTGAATGCAACGGGTTTTTAGTATAAGCTAGACCTAGACGAAGTCTAACGGGACGAGCTCGAGGTGATAAATAAAAACCATCGAACAAGTTTTCCCATGTCGTATAGCCGATACTCTAACTATGGCGAGTATCTTAGAGAGTACCTACTACATACATTGACAAGTCACTCTCATGAGATTTGCAAATAGAGAAATATATGAATGGTATATAAGACGTACGTGGTGTATATATACATTTACTCGAACCGAAGTATAATACGAAATGACGTCTACTTTAGTAGGGATGAAAAATCCTGTCACTTATATTGAAAGGAGAGAAAAAAAAGGAATGAAAAATGAGAAGGGTATATGCAGGTACATATAGGTATGTATAAGTGTGTAGACGTATTTCGATATCGCAGGATCGCGAAAAAGTGCGAAAGAAAAAAAGAAAAAGAAAAAGAAAAGAAAAAAAAAAGAAGAAAAAACTTTCTGCTACCCTTTTACAAAACGGAAGAAGAAAGAAGAGACGATATAGAAGAATCGAACACCACGATCCCGTATAAAGTTAGTCGAAGTCATTTCGTTCGATCTCTTTGCCTCAAGCGAGACAATATTTTTTGCAGAGGAAATCGAAAAAAAAAACTAGATACTATAAAAAGTAAAAGGGTCAAAAATATATAATATACGCTTTGGGTAAAGAGTGATAGAGAAAAAGAAGAAACCTCTCGAAAAAATGTGAAATTTATCGATTTCCATGACCACGTGAATCACGTTTTTTTATATATTTGTGTTACGAATGAAAAGACATCCGTTTTTTCAATGTTATTTTCTATTCAAAATCAGCAGTCAGGAGACAATGATACGAATTAACATTTAAATAAACGCGTCTCGGTGATATGAATTCTAATTAGTTTTATACATAGAGCATCTCGCTAGACTTTTCGTAGTAGGCTGAAGAATTGGGAATTGCTTTTAAGGAAGTAGGTATATAGGTATATACCTAAGCGAGGTAGATGAGAATTTTGTTTGAAGAAATTTATTAGGATGTAAAGTGCGAGAAAACTTGTGTGATGATTCCTTGAAATAGATAAGATGAAGCCAACTGAGCTAAACGTGACAACGACGGCGACAACTCGTTGTTTATACAAAACCAAGCCGACAGGTATAAGCATACTAACGTCTCTAGGACGTTGAGATGACGTTTTGGAACTAGTTGCTGCCTCCACGAGGATCCTTATCACCAAAATTAGCATTCTTGTATACTCAGGCAATAGCAATTTAGAAATCGTTGAATAACAATTAGCTTGAAAAAATTATCGGCCCGAGTATATATAAGACGACGGTTTTTTTCTTATCTAAAATAGAAAATCGCCGCTATATAATAAAGAAGCAGTGAATACATGGACTCGTAGTTTTTATTATTATCTAGGTACTCGCACGTCAGTGAAAAAATAAAAACCACCATTATTATTTCGTAGAACATATAATCAATTATTAAACCGTCAATGTTCAGGTGAAGCGCCACATTCTCCTCACCTCTAATCACCGACTAGGTATAATTAAGTTTTATCTATCGATTAAGTCGATGGTATATAGTCATAGTCAGGTAACCCATACGGAGTTATAAATATATATGAAGTTCGAAGAAAAAAAGACGTAATGAACGAATCGTTTCTCAGATTAGACAGAATAAAAAATTGTTACCTATATAATCGTTAGTTGAAAATTTGAAAAAATTAATCATCAATTTCTGATTATTTTGATTGAATCCCAAATTCAAATTTTTCTAATGACTCTCATATACGCAGAGATGCGAATGACTGAAAAATGTCCTACGTTGGTACGAAGAAATGAGAAAAATTAAAAAACAAAAGAAATTTCCGAAAAAACCCCATAGAAGAATGAAAAGTAAGATATAATCAGTTAGTCTTCGTTGTATACAACGGCAACTTTCCCATAACCCGAGGCTAATTGAGAACAATGCCTAATCCCATGGGTACCGTGTGGCGATGGTATAGCGTTACGTTGCTGCGCTGGTTGGATGGTATCTAAAAATTTAATTAAATCGTATATATATATACGGGACGTGGAAGTTGCAGTAGCGGCAGCAGCACCTAGCAAAAGGTGTGAGAAGGACAGGAGGGCTCAAACAACCAGCCAGCATGAAACAAACCAGCAAGACATACAAGTCCAGTGCATTGTGGTTTAGTCCGGTTAGAACGGCACAGATATACCGATGTGTTAATGATGATGTATGTTCGCCAGACTAGACGAGAGAATTTAAGGCCAGGTGAGCTTTTCATTGAATCAACCATATACCTATACGTTCTAGGCCACCGATGCGATTATTCTTCAAATTTAGATCAAGATTATTGATACGTCTACGTCAAGTACTGGCGCCTGATATCTCGAACAATTTATTTTTTTAATTGCTGTCCGAATCGAACAATCGCTTCAAAAATCTTGTAATTGACTTATTTATTTATTTTTTTTTGCTGCTTATCTGAGAAAGAACTTGATGGTTATCTTCTTTTTTATCTTCTATCAATTGAGTAATTTTTTAATAATTTTTTGGTTCTTGCCATCAGTTTTTTATATAGTCGAAATCCCGCTTCGTCTAATACGCAAGTTTCTCTCTAACATAACCCCGAAAATCCGTAGCGGGTGTAAAAATAGTTGAGAAAATACGTATTGTATATTTAGGTGGTTTTTGATCGTGTGTAAAAGTCCGCCATATGTATGTAGGTACATATGTCACGTGTACAGAGTTAGAAGGGGGGGCTTTTTGAATGAAGCGAGTAGGTATATATATTATCTCTAGTAGGCTAATTCTAGATACCGAAAGTAAGAAAAATAGACAAGAGTAATTTTCGGTTTTTATTATAGCCCCAGATTTGAAGAAGCTATAGGCTTCACCATCAACGTATATAATGCGTTGGCACCATAATACCACCATATAACCATTCGCCTAGGCTAGTCTCGATATATACATTTCGTATTTCAGGAATGTATTAAATAAACAAAAAGTCAAACCTCCGACAGTATTTCTTTCTACTACATTCGTTCGTTCTATATATCGTTAAGGTATTTCCAGCCTAAACACAACGAGCTTGGGCCACCGATCGCGACTCGAGCAGCCTCAAGTTTCAAGAAGGGTCGATAACCTACACACGTTTTATATATTTCCCCATTTTATTTCCTAAAATTCAATTTCTTATGTGGAAAATACTGTCGAGGAAAAGTTCAAAAAACGACAAATCCAAAAAAAACTGTTTCCAAACATGTGCATTATTGAGTTATCAATTCATTTTTAAACAAATTCCCATATACGATACCTCCATATAGCGTATAGGTTATGTACTCAGCCGTCAAGTATCTTTCAATTTGTGCAAAAAGTGTACAAACTTTTCCGAGACAAATATTTATGAAGTTTAATCCCAGGCGGAGTAGAAGAAGTACATGATGGCAGAAGACAGTCTGCTGTCTCACCTGAAACAGAAATAAAAAAGAAAAGATGAATTATTAAATATATGATGCGATTATATTCGTGCGGGGATGACGAAAAGGTGCGGTTTTCGTTCTGAACTTTATACTTTTATTTCTTTTTTTCTTTTGTGGTATGACGTGTTACCGTAGTGTTTTGGATCACACGTTGAGATTCCAGAGTGCCCACGTGTTCCATTAGGTATGTCTCAAGGCGAGTTGCTTCCGACAACGTCACTCAAAATGAAGTTCAATTCTTTTCTTACACCAACTCGTCGATGACGTATGTGTATGTATGTATGTATGTACCATACATGTATGTATACATATAAGAGACTACTGTGGCTGCCGTATACCTTGATGGCAAGAAGAAGTAATCGAACCGAGTGTGTTCAGTCGAGCCCAGAAAAGAACCGTTTCGATCGCACTAATTCGATCCATCGCAGTGAACAGAGGCAAGATTTTAATGTCTATAAGTACAATCATACATGGAATTATAATCATCATCGTCATCTTCAATAACCGCAAGATTCAGACTAGAAGTGAAGTAGAGAAGAAAGAATTGAAAAAATAAATAAATAAATAAATAAAAACGAAGAATGAGGAAACAGGGTTTTAGCAAATGTCAAAGTGATCATTTCGAACCCAATCTCGATTTGCAGACTCGCTTCCATTCGCTCTGGTATATTTGAAAATGGAGCAAGATTTGGCTGTCAGTTAGCGGTGATCAGGCGTTTAAGTGGCACCTCGGGCCATAAAAAAAAAAAAAATTAGTAATAATTCAATATATAGACAGACAGAACTGCACGGAGACGAAGAAGAATGAATCATTGAGAGACGCACGCTGATACACACGTAATTTTTGGCGAATGGTAAACATTTTTGCATATGATTTTCTCATTCCTTTTTTCCGTGTGTTTGTTCTTATATAAATCCTAATTTTTTTTTTTTTCGGCTCCAAGTCTACATAGCCAATTTGTAAGTTCTGAACTCTAACGTTTCTAGAAACTCAGAATCACGTCTCAAATAAATTCGGAATTTTGACCGTTCGGAACTTTTGGAATTCGAAACTGCAATCTCGCCCCAAGGAAACACATTTCAAGTTAAAAGTCTACAAGTAGAAACATGTATCTTCTTGAAATGGAGACCAACATGGGGGAGGAATATAAGGAAGTAAATTGAATGTTCGGTTCACTGGCGAGATGAACAAATTTCTCGAAAGCCGAAGAGCGACGTATGGTGTACAGGTATAGATGTTTATATTTCTTATCCGAATATGGACGGGGATGTTTTTGAAAAGTAGACGTGTATTATTACGCAATATGATTTCCTCGAGGAAAAATGTCCTTCAACAGCTCTGGTGTCCGGACCAGACTCACAGGACTCAAAGTGTAGGTATACGTCGTCCTGATGGCTAGCTGGTTGGCTCCGGTTTTCCGCGACGCGGTCCACCACCTGTCTGCGACATTCTCAACAGCAAGTCGAGTGACTCATGCAGCTGACGTTATTTTTATTTACTTTACCCAAGAGTGAAAAAAATTGACAAAAAAATTAAATAAAAATTAAGATACAAACTTCGATCCTCGATATATTTTACCCGTTTTGTAACGTGAGCGCAAAGAAACAAAAAAAACAATATGATATTTCTCTTTGTCGAACTCATGTACGCGACTTTTTGTTTTTAATTTCCCTGATTTTGTCTAGAAAATCCGAGCCAAGAAATCGTAGTCACAAAAATTTCGATAGATTTTATGTGTAGCTATTTGGATTTTCAAGCGAAGGCAAAAAACTCCCAAAAAATGACATCATATGACCTTACGGGACTAGTGAGGCCATAAAGTTACGAATGTTGGGAATTTTTGACTTGAAGAGCGAGAGAACAAAAAGAAAAAAAAAAAAAGAAAAAAACAATTGAACGTATAGAAACGTAGAAATGAATGAATAAATCAAACTATATTTCAGATAATTCTGACGTATAGCAATGGTTGCGTGTCGTCGCAATATATCTAGGTACACATAAGACGGATACGTTATGGTGGTGGAGAACATCGTACCCACTGATGTATATATCGTAGAGAGAGAGAGAGAGAGAGAGAGCATGAGTTGCGTGGAGTAATAAAAACAGGAACCGCGCGTACGTATTTTCTTTCTTTTCTTTTCCCTTCTTTCCGTCTTTTCTTCCCAGGTAAATAGGTATATTATAGATATATACATAAATGGAAAAAAAGGAAAGAAATGCATGTATACATCCGAGTATGTTAATATCGTGTAACTTATTACCGGACGTGGACTTGGGCTCCTTCTTCTTCTTCTTCTTCTTCTACTGCTGCGGGTACTACGGGTGGAAGTACACCGAGTATTACCGTCGTCACGCAACCAAACGCGTTTCGACGACCATATATACATCCATACTTTATACATACACATATTATGTAGGTATACCTAATACCTATCCCCAGCTGTGGCCAGGTGTGGATTTCGGTACCTTCTTCTTCCTCTATTCTCTCTTTTCATCTTCCTAGCTTGCAGGTATAAGGTACTCGTATATATAGTCAGACTTACTCTTTGAATTCAGATTCAGGCAACGCGGTATACCCTGCACATGGGCAATCGAAAAATGTCGTTTACCTACTCAACGGGATATTGCTCTTCTTCTCGTCCACGAAAAGTATTCTCACAATCTCTATAGGACATGTAAAAATGAGCTTTTGAATATTTATCTTATTTTTACAAGACGATTCGATGTGCGTGTGGTCCATGAAGAAGATGATTTCCCTCTGCGAGTGAATTTCACACACATATAATGTAATATGTATATGTGTCTATTATCTGGGACGGGATTCAAGTTCCAGATTTCAAAAATTCCGAATCCGAGATTCGGAGTTTTGGTCTTTCGGATTTTTGGCTTTCCGAATTTTGAACCTTCGGTGTTTTTCAAATTGGCTACGTAGACTTTCGGAAAAATAATATCTTTAAAAACTCTGAGTCGGTAGTACAGAAATTTAGAATTTTCACCTATCGCTGCTTTTGAAATTCGGAATTTCAATCCCGAATCATAGATTTCAATAATAGACGGTGTGTTCTCCGGTTACAGATTTGATGATCAGGGTTGATTCATAGGTTCAATGACGATAATAATCACGGATTGTTTGATTTCGAGCAATACGGATGTGGTTCATATTGGATCATCAATAATCGATTGTATGATGAAATAGACACAATGCCATTCCCAGAAATATCTGCTAGCTTTTCAAAATCAATTTCCCCATCGAATCTTTCATTCTCCGAATTCAACAGATCAAATCACGAATAAATAAATTTCAAGCTCCGTATTCTAGATTGTCAATTATCCTTTTAACTAATGAGACATATGTGCAAAAATGTCCTTTTCAAATAAAAAATGTTAGCCAAGTCTCCGAAATGAGAAAATTTCCCGCAATGAAAATCGAATGACGCCCTGAGCGTTAGAGAAGTAGAAGGGCGAGGTAAAATCCCGGGTGTAATGAAGCGTGGATTAGGTTATGGTGTGCGGGCGAAAAGCCCAGCGAACCCAGCCTAACTTTATCCGACCCTATAACTCGACCTCGGCTCTCGGACTCGGACAGCGTGCATAATTAATTGTAACAGTGCCACATGACGAGAGGTATTTTCTTAGGCACGCGAACGAGCCTCCGAGTAAAAGCCAGCCAGCTATAGAGGAATAAGAGAAGTGAAGTGAAGTAAAGGGGGGCGAGTATAGGGCGAGGGGGAGAGACCGTTTAACATCAGCTTTATCTCTGTAATTAAAATTCTTAGCACAAACCCCCTGCATGCAGCAGCAGCAGCAGCGACCTTTGCAATCCGTAAATCAACCCCAACGAATTTCACCCCTAATAACAAACGCCGGTTACCTGCAACCTACGTGATAGGGTGCAGCGAGGTTCCATGAAAAGGAAAAGGAAGATACCCATGAAAAGCATCGACCTAGGATTTGATTTGTATTTTTTTTTTTTTTTTTTTTTTCTTTACCTTGTGTGTTTTCAGTTGGTTAACCCTTCGTAGCCACACCTATGTAGAATAAGGTGCTGGTCACACCCGGTAAAATTTACCCAGTCATGAAGTTTCAAATGGTTGTTGTGTGAAAACTATCATTCCGATCAAGATCGAGAAAATACTGAAAATACTTTGAACATTCTAAAACATGTGTGAAAAGTTATTGTGTCAAAATTCAAATCACGACATGTTCAAAAAATATCGTAAATAGGTAAATTTGTAAAAAAAATACACCTTTCGACTGAAAAAATTATAACTTTTTGAATTTTCAATATTTTCAAGTCAAATTTCAACAGGAATACTCGTCAGATTTGGTACTTCCAGGAAAAAAATAGTGGCATAGTGCACGTTTGAAAACAGGTATTCATTTTGACATGTGAAGAGGATCGATTTTGGAGTAGAAATGAATGCTTATTAATCTGGAAGATATAAAAGTGTAAAAAATTCACCTTTTCGCTAAAAAAAATCGTAACTAATGAATTCGTTGAATATTTTGTTCCCCAAAATGAGGCCTGGATAAAATTTACCCATGTTTGCGACGAAGGGTTAAACTCAATACTTTTGATTATTAAAAATTTTTGTTCGGCCATAATCTGCCGAGTTTTGATGAAATATTTCATGAATGAAGCTCAAATCAGAATCCTGATGAAATTTTCTTGAGCAAATCAATTTCGAATCTGTTCTATAGAAATAGAAATAATAATGTAAATGAAATAGAAGCGGGAAAACTGCATTTTGGATTTCAAGTCATCGTCCGTAGGTGGAATTCCCTCATTTTTACCTATAAGGTATAAAATTAGAGTACGGGAATGGAAAAGCTTTGAGCGACGGCGTCTGGTTCCTGGCATTACAGCTTTCAATATCCCGCCAAGAAATTGGACCGTTGGTGAGTTATAAGAAAATTTGAATAAGCCAAGGGACGATCGAGCGGCAAAATCGAAGCCTGCTTTTGGCGTAGATATTTCCACGGCACTTTATTTAAACTACTTTCCTTCTTCAGACGGGGCATATCGAAACATAGAATATTTCACCTGGATTGAAAATATCTTACACTCTCACAAGTACCCCGATCGTTCATCTCATCCGCAAATTATACATCCTGCATACGCGAATATCTCGTCACTACGACACTAAGTCATGGCCATTCATTTGACGATACGAATTTAAAAAATTAATGAGCTGTATGAATAGAATCATTGATAAAAATCATTGATTTGGAGGATCTAAAGAACCAATCTAAGAAAAAAAAAAAAAATTTCCTGATCATTCGCAAAATAATTAGTCACTTCTTTCCTGATCTCAGTCAATTTTGAAAATGCATAAGCATGTTTCAGAACATGAATATGGATTGGATGGAACCGTGAGAGCGAGATGATGATGATGATGATGATGATGATGATGATGATCGCCGGCGGCAGGTAACGTCGGAGGAAATTTCGAGGTATAGTGCAGTCAGCCATAAACTTGAGGATATCCACTTTGCTAGTACCGGGTATTTCCATCCCCCTGGTTTCCCAGGGTTAGAGAACATGGCGGTGGTTTGAGTTTGAGCAGTAGGGGTAGGTCCAGGTGGAGCTAGGGGATGATAGTAACGTCAATTTATGTCGAGTTAACCAAGGTTATGTAAAGCCACGATAATTACGAAACTCTCTCTCTCTGTCTCTCTCTCTCTCTCTCTCTCTCTCTGGACATTAGGCAGGAATATAGCCCAAATGCAGAATGGAAGAGAATATACATATAGAGAGGATTTCTATTGAGATACGACTTTGCCAAATACGAAACGACGACCGTTGCTGATCAAAACCCGAAACACCATTCGGTGTCACTGCAAATTACGCTACTGATTCAAATCTTCAAATGAGATTTAACTACCGTACATGTAAACGACACCCTCAATTAAACAGGATCTTAATCCTTCAGCTAAAGGACCTTTTGACACAATCATCCATGAATTTCTGTATTCGTTTTTACGCGTGAGATTCTTTCTATTCAAGAAAGAAGAAGAAAAAGCGAATCAAATTCGTAAAAAAATTTCCTTTCATTTCCAGAAGCTAATTTCAGATTGTGGTCAGTTTAGAAATACGAGTCCTTGATACCTAGGATACACTCGGCTTGGAAGCCGGATTCATTATTCCAAGATACGAGGTGGATGTTGGTAATTTAAGACAGGCTGCAGTGTCGTGAAGAAAAAACCACAAGATATGTACAATATTTCAGAATTTATTTGGCAGTTTGTTACAGTGGCGCCAGTGGCTTTGGTACCGTTTGCAGTTTTAATCCTGTGGTTTTTTTTTTTCTTTTTCTTCTCTGCTGTTCCCATTTTCTTTTTTCAATTTCATCTGGTCTGGACACAGTTTCTCATCTCCCCCATGTAGGTAACATTTCGAACTTTCTTTCCTCTGTTCCATTAACTCTTTTTTTGATTTTTCTTTGGTGTTTTTTTTCTTCTTCTTCTTTTTATTCATTTATTTTTCTTTTCTTCTCTCATTTTCCAATTCATAACCACCGCGTCTCTTGCAACGCCATTCTGTACTGCTGGGTGCTGCTGCTGATGTTGCTGGTACTACTTCACTCTACTTTATAGTCCATGCAGCAGTCTACTGCACCTGTAATTAGCACTCACGATACCGCATAACTTGCGTATTTAAATGCTGGAATTTTAATTGGATTCTATACCCACTATACCTACTATATCAATATATATTTATACATGTGTCACGTATATTTGATTCGAACTGGCAAAATAACGCGCCAACTATCGCCAAAGCCGAATTACAAAATTGCGAAATTATTCCTATGTACATGAATTGTTTTTGAGATGAAATAAATTGAAGATTGCTGAATTTTTTCTGTACTTTTGACCACGCGTTTCGCTGCTATATATTCGTATGGAAAAAATGTCTGTACCACATACAGATTTTGTTATGTGTAGGTTTATATTTGTACAGTATTCGATTCTAACGCGATTTGCAAAGTCTCCGGCTCAATGGGCACTTAACCGAGCGATTATTAGTCCAGTCGACGTACCTGCTCATAGGTACGATTTTGCCATAACAGTGAGTTTTAGCACTTTTCTTATAGTTTTCGACCTCCCGAATGCAATGGTGCCAGATTTTCTGCGCTAAGGGTTGAGCAAAGGGTTGAAAAGAATTTTTGAAAATTGAGAACGCAGTATCTCGCTAACGACGAGGAAATCGAATAAAATTTTCGGACAAAAGTTGTAGAGAAAAAAACGCTGCGTAAAAAACAATTTAACTTTTTTTATCTAACTTGAATACCTGAGCCAGTAGAACGACTTCAAGATATTAGACAAGAATCAAGGAGTGGGGGACACGCAAGCGAGGAGAAAGCATTGTGGGCCGGTGGTGGGGGACCCTTCGCCTCGCGCGCTGTCTCTCCTCTCGCCCAAGGTCGCGCGCCGCTGGTTCGAGTGCCACTGCCGTCTTTTTTTGAAATATATTTTCCTCGAAAAATTATGAGGTTGAAATTTTTTTTTTCCATACGAAATGTGAAAAATTGTAATGATTCTGTTATTAGGTTTTTATCAAAGGGTGAGAAAATAAAACCCATAATTCTTATTCACGATTAAATTTATCAAATGTTTTATCATTTATTCATTCTAGGTAGAGTTTCTTTCATGTGAATATGACAAAAAAGTTGAACCTATAAATATATACACAACCGATTTTCAGTTACACTTATTGAAATTCGATTAAACCAATTAAATATTCAATCGCGACTATTCGAACAAATATTTGTGATATATTTTGATGATAATATTATTCTCAGTGCAGAAGTCAAGAGAGTGCTATTTCCATTCTTCGGCTAGCCGGTTACATACGAAGTAAAAACATATTATTAGCTGTCATTGTACTAGTCAGAAGTAAAGCACGCAATATAAATAAATAAAACGCTCAGATTCTTTAAAAAAGGCGCTGAATTTTTTTTTTTTTTTTAGCACGATATGATTTTCAGAAGCTTTCATACTTTCATACTTTCATACTAGTATGAAAGCTTCTGAAAATCATATCGTGCTAAAAAAAAAAAAAAATTCAGCGCCTTTTTTAAAGAATCTGAGCGTTTTATTTATTTATATTGCGTGCTTTACTTCTGACTAGTACAATGACAGCTAATAATATGTTTTTACTTCGTATGTAACCGGCTAGCCGAAGAATGGAAATAGCACTCTCTTGACTTCTGCACTGAGAATAATATTATCATCAAAATATATCACAAATATTTGTTCGAATAGTCGCGATTGAATATTTAATTGGTTTAATCGAATTTCTTATAAGTGTAACTGAAAATCGGTTGTGTATATATTTATAGGTTCAACTTTTTTGTCATATTCACATGAAAGAAACTCTACCTAGAATGAATAAATGATAAAACATTTGATAAATTTAATCGTGAATAAGAATTATGGGTTTTATTTTCTCACCCTTTGATAAAAACCTAATAACAGAATCATTACAATTTTTCACATTTCGTATGGAAAAAAAAAATTTCAACCTCATAATTTTTCGAGGAAAATATATTTCAAAAAAAGACGGCAGTGGCACTCGAACCAGCGGCGCGCGACCTTGGGCGAGAGGAGAGACAGCGCGCGAGGCGAAGGGTCCCCCACCACCGGCCCACAATGCTTTCTCCTCGCTTGCGTGTCCCCCACTCCTTGATTCTTGTCTAATATCTTGAAGTCGTTCTACTGGCTCAGGTATTCAAGTTAGATAAAAAAAGTTAAATTGTTTTTTACGCAGCGTTTTTTTCTCTACAACTTTTGTCCGAAAATTTTATTCGATTTCCTCGTCGTTAGCGAGATACTGCGTTTTCAATTTTCAAAAATTCTTTTCAACCCTTTGCTCAACCCTTAGCGCAGAAAATCTGGCACCATTGCATTCGGGAGGTCGAAAACTATAAGAAAAGTGCTAAAACTCACTGTTATGGCAAAATCGTACCTATGAGCAGGTACGTCGACTGGACTATATACGCCGGATGTTTCCAACAGCAAGAACAACAACAATAACAACAAAAATAACAACCCATTGCAATTACTCAATATCAATCAATAGGAATATATTCCCCAGTGAGTGAAGCAGCGAGTAGATAAAGCGGAATTTCTCTCTCGTTTTATTTTATTTATTTATTTTCATTTTTTTTTTTTTTTTTTAATTTTATACAAGTGGGTATATGCTGCATGTACAGGTATACGTGTTTTATTCGATTTTAAAGCCATGCTCAAAAGTCCATAAGTCAAAGGGGATCGAGATTTCCCAATCGAGAATATAATTATTATTAATACTCCAATCAAATCCAGGAAAAAAATGTAAACGTGGATATTTGCGAAACGGACCAAACCCATGCCGGTTGATTGCTCCATAAACCGCAATCGATTACACATACGATATATATATATAATGTATCGAGTAATCCAAATTTCAGCGCAAGGATATCGCATACGCATACATACGAATGTGCAAATATTATTATCGATTTGCCTCAAGTTTATATACATGTAAATACATAGGTTATATATTTATGTATATTCACGAATATGTACTACGAGGCTGTATGTAATGATGTTACATTACTGCATCGTATGACTTGTCCATCGAGCAGTGACTGTAGGACTTCCATGTTATGCTGCAGAACTGTGTCCTAAATAATATTTCGCCAAAAATTTCTCTGAATAATTTGCATCTAGATCGTCTTCGGTGTTCTTATAACGAATATAAAAAATTCCAGACTTGTACGTCATCAATTATTTCATTCGTCCTAAGCCGATAAAATTCACATACATAGTCTCTTCAGGACTAAAAACATCAAGGAAATTACTAATTGTTGACTGTTCTTATTTGAAATGGATTTCAACAACTCTTAAAGATGATTTATCAGATTTTTGATGATTTTGCAGTCGGTGAGGTTCAACATAATTCGTAACCCAGCCAAAAATGCGTGTGTTAAAGTTGCAAGATATTTTACCTGATCCTCCTGGGTTGATATATAATATATCTATAAATCGAAAAGGACAAGGTTCGCCTGTGTCCGTAACCCGAGAAAGATTGCGGGTTAAGGTTAGCCCAAAAATAGGTTTAATTACGAAGGGCATAACGTGATTTGACGCGGCTGGTTCTGCAAAATGTGAAGATAGAGAAACGGGATACACGATCGTACCGAAGGATATCACAGCAGCACCATATATAGCAAAGCTAAGCGTCTCCTGTACATCGCACAGGGGACGAATACAATCAGGACCTATTCGATTGGCAATATTATTATTCCCTGCGTATGTTACAGTGGTTTGCCAAAAACCACCGGAAACAAGAAGAAATAATAGAGCAAGAAAAAGGAAACGGACAAAAGGAAGGAAGATTTAAAGAAAAAAAAAAAAAAAAAAAACAACCAAGAAGCAAAGAGAAAAACTATAACAAAGAAAATCCAGGACGTGATCCTTGCGCGGTTCTCATGGAGGAAGAAACTAATCCTCCTGTTCCTGTGCATGGATATTTCTCTATGTATTGCACACCATAGGCAATTACGACCTTAAGTAACAGAAATTGGTATCTATTTGAACCGGCAGGTAGGTATAAGGTGGGTATGATTTTATGGATCAGGGGCTTGTAGGGTCTGATGATAATAAAATTTTATCGTTTTCTGTTATAGAAATAACGCATTGAAGATGGCGAAGTGTATTATTCTTCAAGAAATTCTTTCTTTACAGCATCTATTGGTGGTTTACGCAGGTGTAAAAGTGGATAGTTTCCCAGTAGGAAAATAAATAACATGATGTGAGGAGCCGAGTATAAGGGTACGGTACATATAAAGGTTCTTGTAAAACTGACGAGATGCTCATGTGTCTCCATCAAAATATATTTGTGTGTGTTTTTTTTTTTTTTTTTTTTTTTTTTTTTGAAGACTGGATGATTTTCAAAATATACATATACCCACGCAATTCAATTAATTATTATAGTGAATTCATTAATTATATACAAATACTTGTTGGTATCGTATAAACGTGGCGAGGTTCAAACGGCGTTTAATTAGCCTCGAGAGTTTTCAGTGATATATTCATGTATGTACCTACGTATGGCTGTCATATGGGCATATAGGCATATGTATGTACATATACATGTATATATGTACATATACCTACTGATGCATTTTTAATTATCCCGTTCTCGACAGAGACAGAAACAGAGATAGAGAAGAGTCAAAGTCTGGCTGCCGCCTGCAGTTACGTAATAATTATACAGTTTGGATCTGTACAAGTTGCAGGTTTATACCATAAAGTATGTATGTATATCTTTTACTTTTTTTTCCCCACTCGAATAAATAATTAATAATAATCATTCTTATGGGCAGTCAACGCGACGTACTTATATATACCTGAACCTACCAGCTTTCTTGATTTTTTTTTCCTTCTTTCCTTATATTTTATCGATTTTTTTAACCTATTTTATTCTTTTCTGATTTACCTCACGTATATTATACCCATAAATCACACTGTCTTATCTACCGCTACTGCAGCTTTCAATTGGATAATCAAAGTATGCAATTAGCGTTGTGACCCGTGTCTATAGGTATAGGTATAGGTACATAGAAATAAATTCATTAGGTAAATTTTGAGTATTTCTAGGAACACTTTTTTCGAGATCATTCTTTCTTCGAAATGGTGCAATACAAAGTTTGGAGCAGGTGGTTAGGAACCGCAAAAAAAAAAAAAAAAAAAAGAAAAAGGAAAAGCGAAGAAAAAAAAACGGCAAAACTTGAGTAAAAGGGGTCATCAGGAGCAAGAGCAAGGGCCTCCCTAAAGATTATTCAAGCTGAATAAAAGAAGAAAAAAAGTTTGAGAAAAAGAGTTGGAAAAAAATCAAAGAAATCTTGTCGACTTTTTATTTTTCCTCTTACTCCTCCTTCGAGTTGATACTTTTTCATCTCTCGTTTGCCCACGCTCTCGATAATGAGTGAGAAAGAAAGAGAGATAATTAATTAGACACGTCAAATGTCGTCGTATATGTATAGCAGGAAGTAGGTATGACAATTTTTCACTAAGAAAACGAATGAATGAATGAATGAATATTTTTGGAATAAGAATGAGAGAGAAATTAGGTTGAATTTTGGACTAAATTATAGAAACATCCCAGAATGTGAAAATTAAAAATTGGGAATATACGTTTTTCGAATCGTTAAATCACAGTTTTTGCTGCAGAAACCTAAAGTAGGTAAGTACCTACACGATTCAAAAAAGAAAAGCGAAAAGTAGAAGAAAAATAAAACGAAGATTAAACCGACTCGAATCTGAACGGCGCTAATCATAGCAAAGTAAAGAATCTGATCGACACCCTAGCCAAGGTGTACCCAGCCAACTGCAGAGATAAAACTTTTCCAAGTGGATAGTAAAAGTCTTCTATATATGTATACGCCGAGGTAAGCTTAATGAAGAATACCTAAGAGAGGAAGAAGATCGGCAGTCACGAGTTCGAGGAGAATGATAGAACTTGGGCCAGCGGGCGGCAGAGGCTAATTTAGCTAATCATCCAGACCTCGCACTATGTCAGGTACATGCAATGGTATATTTATAGAATTCTGATAAAACAGAGTTCAGCCAATCGATGATTCGGTTTGATTGACTGTTCAAACTTCGGCGCGTAACGGCGAAGTCATGCGGATATTTGGATAGAAAAAATCCTGAATATATAATGAACGATGATTTGTATCACAGTGAAGAGTGTTTCGTACAGGTTATTGTAAAGTAACGATTCTTCACGAAGTTTTTATGATCATTTCACGAGTCTTCAACTCGCATTATCCTTTCGACCTTCGTCTCGAAGTAACGTTAACATAACCTCAAATATCGTAGTGCTGCCATCGACTGCGTCATGTGGAGTCATCGTGTTCAACGTTCAGAGACGATAAATAATAATATAGTAATTACTTTTTGGGAGATGGCATTTGGTAGAAGATATATAAAAAATGAAAAGATTTAGTCAAGAAAGAGCCTGTAATCTATTTATTCATCATTATCCTTGATTGAAGGATGTCAGCATCGACGGTACCACTTCCTTACATTTCTTTGAAACTTCCCGCAATTTCACTTCGACACAGAATTGCAACCAACTTGGAGGCGATTGACTAAACTCTGTTTTACAGAAACTCTAACTATACCGTTTGTCGCAGACGCGGTCAGGCGACGAACGAGGATCGAGGATCAAGGATCATCAAGGATCGAGGATCGAGGATCGAGAACCGAAAAGGAGTACATGTGTAGAGTTTGGCTCGATCCGTCGAGCAAGTATACGGTGTGGTCAGCTCGTTCGAGGTTTATCAGATACGTGTATCTCGGGGGGGGAGCGTGAAAAACGCTCCGATGAAAAAGATAGGCGCGAAAGGAAGGAAGGAAGAAAGAAAGGTAGAAAGGTAGGTATTGTCCAGCCGCATTGTTCCACTAGGTGCGATACCAGGCGAGATCCCCCCACGTTCTCCGATCTCTTCGCAGTTTCAAAAGATTCTCTAGTCGTCCGGTCGTCGAAACGTTTTTTTTTTTTTATTGGTTTTTTCTTCTTCAGATCCCTAAATCCCAAATACGCGTAGATTTTCTGAAATACCTACGCGTGTCCCGTCTGTTCCTGCCCAACGATCTCAAATAACCATTTAGATATCCCTTATTCTATTCTTTGTCCCAAAATATAATCTCCTCTTCGATGTATACTTTGAACAACATGATCATCGAGCGATAATTAACAGAAAAATCAGATTGAATCTACATTTTTTAATTTCATGATTTGGACGGTTAAAAAAGAACAGAACGTACGATGCATAATTTTCCAAAATGAGTGAAATGGGTAAAACACACGTACACCTACCCCTACTATTTTACAACTCTATCAACATTTGAGTCACGATATTGTGATTTTTTGTTTGTTTGTTTTTTTCAACAAACTTTGTCACGTCAACTTTGCAAACTTCAACTTTATGTACAGAAACAATGAATGGCAATGAATATGAATGAACGACCATAAGTACTACATATGTATAGATTCTCTGTACCACGATTTTAGTCGAATTTTGAATTTTTTGTTTATCTTTATTAATTGAGGTTGAGATCGAGGTGGATAATCTCTTTTAAGATTACAAGCTTTTCAATATGAATAGCAGAAGCGTGAATTTCTTAAACATCTCTTCCCCGTAATCGAAATTTTTCTCTTTGATATTTTGAAAGTATCCCCTCCTAACTGACGTCTCACGTCTGACCTATCAAAAGACTTGCGTACTTTGAATCCGTCTCAATCCCTTCTAAAACATGAATGAAAGAAAGAAAATTCCGAGAAATTATAACCTCTCGCAACGTCAAAAAAGATGAAGAAAATTTTAATCAAACAAACAAAATAAAACAGATCAAACGAATTAGTGAATAACACAAATCGTTTCCCACGAAACAAAAATCTATGTATCTACTTCGTGATAAAAAATTCATTCGAGACAAGAAGATAATTATGGACAAGGAGTAAATCACAAGGCAAAGACTTGTACACCATATTTCCAATTACTGAATATCTCCCACCATCGCTCCCCCAACATATTTCTAACATTGCTACATATTTTAACGTTATTCATAAATTTTTCAAGATTTTTCAGGATTTCTCAACATTTTCCAACACTTGACAAATTCCTCCAGCATTTATATATATCTTCCGCAGTATTTGACAATAGATAGACAATACTTTTTCAATATCTTCTACATTTTGCGCACCGTAATATCTTCTTCGTGATTCACCATAAAAGGAAAAAAAAATGATAAATAAAAATATGAAAATCGTCTACACGAGACACCGTGTATATGTATAATATGCCTGTTTTAGCCGATGCGGAGGCCGTGGGTATACATACGAGAGAAGAGGCGCTACTTGGGGTATAATAAGTAGCCACATACATTCACATACCTGAAGGTAGGCAGGCAGGCAGGTAGGTAAGTCTCAGAGACCAGGTGGTGGTTCGAGTGGGTTAAGGAGGCTGAGCTTCACCGGGATACGGAATGAGAGCCCGCGTAATCCTGCGTTTACACGCGAGGTAGGATTAGCGAAAGAGAGGGCTCTGCTGCGTTAGCGGAAACCTGACACACACACACACAGATACACGCATCCTGCCTATACCCGTGTGTGTGTGTGTTCATATGTGTGTATGGACTTATACCCACCTACATCGAATCCTTAACCTCGCAACCACCGAGAGACTCATCCCTTCTCGAGAGAAAGAGCAAAAAGGACGAAAATTGCAAGAAACAAGAAAGTCGAACGAAGAGAAAAGAAAAAAAAAAAAAAAAAAGAAAAGCTATAAGCTATGTGTATGAAGCAGGGAAATAGGGACCAGAACTTTAACGCATACCTACTATGCAGGGGTAAGATCGGATGCCCGACAAAACTCTCTTAAAATTGAACAACTTTGATCAAATATTGTCAAATCTATCTATAATACATATACTGGTATGTATTTCAGAAGAAAAAACAAAAATGAAAGAATAGAAAAAAAGGGGTGGGGGTCAAGATATCAAAAAAGCAAGAAATTTCAAATGGCCAAATTAAGTACAAATTCGACGTTGAAATAGCGATTTTTCAAAATATTGAAGAAATGCTTCAAAAAACTACGTATAGATTTTATCTGTAGCTATTTAGGTATTCGTATTATTGAAATTCGAAATTCTCGGTCATTCCGGACATCGATGTTTCAAAATTTTGACCCACACCGATGAAAAAAAAAACAAAAAAAAAAACGATAAGAGAATTGAAGAATGTATGGCGTGTAG
This sequence comes from Ametastegia equiseti, assembly GCA_963989295.1. NCBI lineage: Eukaryota > Metazoa > Arthropoda > Insecta > Hymenoptera > Tenthredinidae > Ametastegia > Ametastegia equiseti. Next base: position 14,753,753 of record OZ022397.1, on the reverse strand, counting down.
ATCGGCAGCAGGCATCAGGATCTGCGAGTAAGCTCATTTGTCGAGATCGAAGAAAAAGAAGAAATAGAAGAAGAAGTTAAGAAGCATCGCGCGAAAGACGACGACGCGTTGAATAGTTGGCGCGACAAAAGTTGACGATTGGTTAACGCTCAACCGTATATATACCTAATCGTATAAGGAAAACTCGCCCGGGTTTTATCTGCTGCAGAGTACGAAGACATACAAATACCCACAGCAGCTGCTGGTCCATCGTCAGGTGTGGAGTAAAGTAAGAGAAGAGAAGAGAAGAGAAGAAGAGCAAGCTTTGAACGACGGCAATCAATCGACTTTGAGAAGAAGTCTGACGAGGCAAGCAACATACCTACTATATTGGCGTATACCTACCGTATATACTCCACATCACCCATTTCGAAAGATACCTAGAGGAAAAACTAGCCGGAAGACCGTCAACGTCGTGGATATGAACTTGAACGCAAAAATGATGAAATAATCATCCAAAGTAGTAAATCATCCTGCGATTGAAAAAAATTCTCTTCATTCCTGTACAAAATAAGATCACAAGAAATTCGAGATTTCTTTTCGGGTACAAAAAAAAAAAAAACACACAGAGAAGGAGATAATTTGATGATGAAGAAATAAATAGATGAAAGTAAACTTTTTCCTCTCTTGATCCTTTTTTTTTCTACTAAATTTCCTGATTTATGTATTCCGTTTGTTTTCAACGAAAAATGACAACATACTAGTGAATTGGCTCGAAAATTTGAACCATATAATTGCAAACCCACAGGCGGTATGCGCTCCACACAGGGTAGTAACGAGCGAATTAAACGAGGGTCAATTTATACCTGCTGATGCCAGATGTCAAACCGACTGCAGCAGTTTAACGTTGCGAATGAATCATTAGCACGCAGCGTTTCGAACCATGTCCAAATCAGGGGACCTCACCTCGCCTCACCTATCGTTTTTGGCAATTTCAGAGGAAAATAGGCAATACAGATAATTGTATAGGTATATATATTATATGTGTATATATGGCTAAACAGACGGATATGCAATAGCTGCAGAACAGAAACGTATTGGCCAAAATACACATATGTCACATTCTCCCTTCCTTCCTCCGCTTTCACTCCACCGGGGGATATACAATACCAAATCCAAAGCTGGGTGAAATTTCGGTGCATTATAATCAGCCTTAGGCTTCTATCCAACGATGTCGACGTCGACGTCGACGTAACGCGGACATTATTATCGCTAAACGTGGCAGCAGAACCAGAACCAGAACCAGAACCAGAAGCCCCGGAGCGGCCGAGAGCGTGCTATTCATTGAAATATAGGTATTATAAAACAGCTTTTGTTATCGAGGGAATAATAAAGCAGTAGGTAGGACGTAGGAGAAAAACCACGTTTAAACAACAACAGCTCGGAACACACTACCCCGCAATCTGTATTTATAAAAACAAAAATACAAAAAGACAAAAAGATCGAATGAGAAAAATAAAGAAATAAAATTAAAAATGAACGGACGGGGGGACTGCATCCCTCGTTTATACATCGTTCAACCAACATACTATAGCTGGTAGATATAGCATCGTGCCGTTGACCACGCGGAAGAAGAGCCGCTTGATAAAATGAAGAAACATAGAGAAGAAGAAATTTAAAAAATTCGAAAAAAAAAAAACTAACAGAAATCAAAACTTGGGGCTTCGAATATAGCCTGCAACACTCCGAATTTCACTACTACTATACGGCTTTAACAAGCATTGTGCTAAAGTGACATAGTAATTTCATTCTTTTACGAGTATATTCGTTACAAACCAAACCACTCCACGATGCTAAATTAATCAATTTACTATTACCATTACTATACTGCTAGGTTTCTACCGATTCTGCAATCGTTGTGTCCTTTTAGTGCCAGAAAATTACAATCCATTGTGAATGAATAAAACCCAAACATTTTTTATTCATTAATGCCAAAGCACAGAAAAGTACAATTTTTTATCATAAAAACTGTACGAAATGTTCAAGTTTGGCAAGAATTTACTTGTAATTTGTATAAATAGGAATTCCCACCTGCAGGTTTATTCTGCACGACAAAAAATTAAATTACGACCCTAATTGTTGAGGTTAGATTTGAGATAATTTCCAAAATTATTACGTGATTTGGGAAATGAAATTTTTTTTCAATCTCACACTAAAGGATTGCGGAATGACGTGATATAAAACCGATTTGAAGAGATAATAAAACGCTTCGAACAAACGATAACGATCATCTGAAAAATGATCAAAATTTTATTAATTTCTAATACGTATAATTTTCTTGGAATTTTTGTTTGAATTTCGCATAATTGCAGCCTCCAAAAAGAAGTGCAAGACGAAGATGAAGGGGCGTCCGGGTCGGGTCGTATGGGGGTCAGATGGGGGTCACGTGTTGAATATAAGTCGTAGTCGAGGTCCGTGAATATAAATGAGACTAACTAGGTTCGTAATGTTGGTAATGACGGTAGATTGCCGGCAACGGTCAGCCAGCCAGCAGCCGGCCATCCAGCTAGCCAACGAGCCAAGCAGATTCCACGACGGTGCTGTCACGCCACTTAAAAATCCTTCCTTTCCTATCTCTTCTTGCTTGCAGTGGACATAAATCGATACTGCATCATCGTTTCTCTTCTCGCGATGAAATTCGTATGAAAAAATGGCGACGTAGGAGGCCGTTCGAAATTCCATGATTGCCAATTGTTTTCACTTCAAAAACGCGAATCGTAATTTCTCGACGACTATCCAACCGATCTGAACGAAACCTCGACAAATGAATTCAGTTTTTTGGCAAAAACAGGCTGAGTATGTCACTTGGTCAATAAAACTGATAGGATTTTAGTAAAACTCGAGGGGTGAATCACGGAGGAGATATGGTGTACAAATTACAGGAGATATTCAGGAAATATTTTCAAATATTAGGAGATAAGTGCTGCAGAATGTTTAAAAGTACTGGAAAATCTTAGAAAATCTTGAAAAACAGTTTAAAATATGTAGAAATGTTGGAAAAATGTACGGGAGATACTGGGAGATATCAAGAAATTGGAGATATGGTGTACGAATTTTTGTCTTGTGGTTCACCCCTCGGTAAAACTCATGTTTTTTATGTTAGCCAGGTTAGGTTAGAAGTGATCTCTACTATATCACTTCCTCAAGAGGTTTTTTGAATATATTCGATGCAGAATTGACGTTTGACGAGACTTTCGTTTATGGGGCAGTTTTTGTACGTTTTTCATGAAATTTGAGAATCATAAGACTAAAATTTTTCCGTGGTTGTTCGATAGACAGAGCGAACGAAGATGAAATCGTCGAATCCAAGAGAGTAACTGAATACTGTGCAACAGAAAGACACCAACCTACCTTATACCTATACCCTTTTCCACTCACGTTACAAATCGAGTTTCCAATCCAATATCTCTCTATACTCCGCTCTTTCTACTCTATATAGTGGTCGACTACTTCCTCTCTAATTCGATGGATGAGCTTCAACCACTCCCAATGCAACGGGATTGTTCTCTTCCTCGGCATGTAGGTTAGGAAATTGTACATCATGAAGGATTTTATACAATGGGATCGCGATATGGATTTCACCCAATATGACAAATCAATCCAATATTTTCAGAAAAAGTTTACTTGAAATTTTCAAGAGTTCAATTGAAAAATGAAAAATTTTGGATCTGGGAGAGTGGAAACTATAATTGACATTGACCATTCAAACAATTCTGCAAATATCAGTAGAAAAAAAAAATGATACACATCGATCTTTTCACGACTTAGAAATTTTATATCGTTCATTTCTCAGATTTTCTACTCGTCTCTCATTTCAAGTAGAAGATTTTTCGACCATGTGATTGATAAGTACAGTCTACTTGTCCACATGAAACTTTTCCAGTAAAAATTTGGTTGTAAAATTGATTGGATATAGAATCGTAACGACGACGGACAGTCACACAGGAGTATCTACCGGAATCCAATTCTCAGAGGTACTGCGAAGTCCGAAAAACTGCAGGATCTCTATCTAGATACGCTAGCTTAAATCGTATCTCTTCTGCAAAAATCTAGATGAAGAGCAGATTATGAGATGAAGAAGAAGAAACCTGTTCCGAGGATGAGAATTCAGCTTCAGGGTCTTAGGGTCCGACTGCCCTCGGCATGCTCAGAGAAAGAGAGAGAGAGAGAGAGAAGAATCTCCAAGTATTTCAAGGACGACTCCCCCTAGAGAAGAAGAAGAAGAAGAAAAAAGAAGAAGAAGAAGAGGAAGAAGAAAATGAACGGAAGATGAACTGCTCACCGAGACGAAGATTTGGGAAAATGAGAGGCTGCAGGGAGGTGAGGTTATATTAGCGGGCAGCTGCGCTTCCTAATCTCTAGTTCCAAAGGGCCAGAGGCGCCTGTGGTTCTTTCTGACCATGATCTAGAAGTGGCGAGTGTTCGAACCATCACATAACAACAGTGCGGGGATAATTCTTAGGGAACGAACTAAGGAGGAGGAAGTGAGGAAGGAATGGTAGTAAGTTCGACACGTATACATATGTGAAGAAACACACACACGTATATGTAGATGTACCATATACACATGGAATACAACAACCAACAAGAATTGTGTATATAAAACGATCCCCGTGCGGGTGAAGATTGGGGTTCGGACCAAGAGGCTTTCGGGTATTGTCTACGTTATTGTCCTCAATTTAAAATAACGATTTCCTGCTGGGGCTCCCGCTCCTGTACCATTAGCACTTGCTCTATGTGTGCCCAGACTAATTCTCGACTTACGTTGCACTAGCCAGCCAAAAACTTATACCGCCTACGTCTAGTCTGGGTGATAATTTTCTAGGGTGGGATTAAAATTCTGAATTTAAAAAGTTGCAAAAGGTGAAAATTTCGAGTTTTTCTACTACCGACTCAGAGAATTTAGAAAGAATTATTTCCCCAAAAGTCTACGTAGCCAATTTGAAAAATTCCGAATGGAAGAACACCGAAGGTTCAATATTCTGAAAGATCAAGGCCAAAAACTCCGAATCTCAGAATCTGCGAGATGCAACATCGTTTATTTCACAGCTTTGTTATGAGCTTCCCCTAAATTTGAGGATTTTTGGACTTTCTGAGTTTTTCACTTTTGGATCTTGAAACTCCATGCAATTCAACCTTTTGGAATTTCCAACTTCTGAACTCGTAACGTTTCTAGAAACTCAGAATCGCATCTCAAATAAATTCGGAATTTTTACCATAGAATCGTGTTTGATTTTTAATTTTTCTAGATAAAATCTGACCGTGGAGAAAAATTCATTTTGTTTCAAAATCGTTTTTCTTCCATTTCTTTAATTTTTCTAATTTTTATTCTGAATGTACCTACGTTCTTCACACTCTGCTCTTCATTCACTTCTCCCGGAAAGTTGATTAGAGGCAACGATACGCGCGAGGCCAAGGTAGGTAGGTATAGGTAGGTAGGCTACGTACCTCAAAGATAAGAATCGTAGCTGCGTGTCAAACCTGAGCCAACTGTAGATGTGTATATGTATATATATATGTATATATCGCGAAGAAAATATACAAGAAAAGTCCTTATTTTTACACGATATAATCGCACTAAAATTCTAGATGATTGCCACGACTACCGACAACTACCACCCAACCCCAGAACCGAACTCAAATCTTTTCCTCACCAAATTATCTGCGCGGCTCTATATATTCGTGTATTATACATACATACATCCCTATACGTCACTTTATTACATTATTTATTCATTCATTTTTTTATTCATTTCGAGTGTAATGATACAATTCATCAACAACCAAAAGTTTGAAAAAAATGTGTATGTGTATGTTATACATTTTGCCCCCCGCAAAGTATATAACATATGATATAACACATGTGGTGAAACAATATTCAAGAATATAGGTCACATTTATCCATAGAAATCTAAGGATCAATTTGAAAAATATCAAAGGACGTCCGCTGAAACGGCCACATGTACGATTTTATTTATTTATTCATTCATTAATCTATTTTTTTTTTTTGTCCTCTGATTTTGTATCCCTCAAATATTTATTGCTTATACGAAGACGGAGAAGAAGTAGAAGAAAAAGAAACAGAGGTATTTATTTCATATTTTGGAGTCATGGGGGTTGCGGGTCTTATGAAGAAAAGGGTTGTGTACAGTGTGTGAAAAAAAAAGAAAAAATTTACGAAATGGAAAAGAAGAAAAAAGTCCAACGACATATTTTTTCATGTATAGACGGACGGGCGTAGGTTTGTGTATTAGGTTGTGGGTATTAGGATATACGTTGCCTGCCGATTTTAGAAGAAAAAAAAAAACGTTTTCTAAATATACCCCTCACATAGAGATCAGTAACAGTAACATAATAGCGTCACATATGCGAGAAACGAGAAACGCAAGACTAAATCAAGGAAAACTGAAATAAACATATAGCCTAACATATGCATACATGAGATATATGTGTACGTGACTCTTTCGGTTTCACTCTGGTCTAGAAAATCCCTGCAACCCCCCAAAGAGCAGAAAAAAAAAGAAGTAAAAAAGAAGAAAAAAAAAATGCTTCTTGTATGTAACTTTCGGAGGAAATCCGTCACCTCGAATTTCTCTCTCTCGTCTGCACCCTCATATATATTTTCACCATCCTGTGGTTTGCTCTGAAAATTGAGCATCCGTCATTTCACGTGTTTCAGGTAGGTATGTGAATATGTATACAGTATACATATATAATATACATATACATGTGAATATATGTATATGACGGTGGAATTCAGAAAGTATCTCTCTTCTAGTACTCTCGAGGAAATTTTTCTGTCTCCGGCATACGCGTGGCGGGCGGTGGATGGGTGGGTTAGATTCCTCTACTACATACCTACCTACCCCTACGGCTTTGGAATATCTTGTCGTTGTCGTTGTCATTGTCGTTTGGTTTTTCTGATGCAAGTTCCACAAGCCACTTTTATCACGTTGTTAGTTTTTCCCGTTGTTTCTATCCCACCCCCAACCCTCATTTTCCACGTTTGTTGTTTACAAACGTATGTGCATCTCGACTGTATACCTGCCCATGTATAAAATTCATCTTTCATATATGTATACTATAGTTACAATACATACAGGCATGAAGAAACATAGTTCTGCAGAAAATTCTCATCGTCTAGTGAAAACATTGAATGAAAAAATGTTATAGAGACAAAATTTGCTCATCAGGGTATCGAACTGCGGGGGCGAAAGATATTAAGCTCGTTGACTTCTTCCCCGAAATGACGCGGGTCGATGTGATCCGAAGGTGAACTTGGATCTTTCCAAAGGAATGGCAGATGTTCTATTCCGGAAATCAAAATCGCGATTGATTTCTAGTCTGAAAGTACCGGAACGACGAGGACGCGAAGTCGATAGGCAAAATGCACCGTTTCATTGGCAAAAATCAAAGTTCACCTTCGAGTTACCTCGACGTCTGCCACTCGGTTGAGAATTCGATTACACCATTTTCGCCACCTCCGAACCCCTGCAATTTCTGTCTGAAACATTTTTCCACGTCTTGGTTTGTTACCGAAAAAAATTCACAGGTTACTGGACACGTCCCACCGAAAAGCATCCTGTATCTATGAACTCAAACCGCTAATAAATTTCTCAAAACTACCTGCACAGAAGCGAAGAAAAAGGATTAACAAGTAGAAGAAGAAAAAGAAGAAGAAGTAGGGGAGAAGAAAATCGCAAAATAACAGCAACAAAAAATCAAGGGATGAAGGAACAAATTTGCGAATGACGATGAACTGTATAACATTCGACGTATCGGTCCTCTGCAAAAAAAAACTTGCCAAAGCACATGGCTGGCTCCTTCACGTCTGGCGACACACGCGTTTGCTCGCCTACCTTCAAGCACATTGGCAAAACACGATACATACTCGAAGGAAATTAGCTGTCAAAACAGGGCGAGTTAACCGTTTATATATTTGCTATACTAGCCACCAGGTCGGTGCTCAACTTCTATACTGTATATATACAATATCTATGTATACACGAGTACTATATATTATCATCATCTTCTTCTTCGTATTTTTCATCTCGTCCAGCCTCTCGAATATACATATGAGCGGGTCCATGTCATCTCACTCAAAAAAAAACACTCAAATCGCGGATTTTTGCGCCCTTCGAGGAATCTTTAGTACTATGGAAAAAAAAAATAGAAGTTCACGGATTTTGAAAAATTTTCAAAAATGGCGGAGTTACGGGTGTTTGAATTTTTTTGCACTGCTTAGTTCGAAAATTCATATCTCCGAAACCATCAATCGTAGCGCAATGGTCCTGGACTCATTTCACTGACAAAAGAAAGGGCTACCGTTAAAAAAATACATTGGAAACAAAAATTAATTTTTTCAAGTTTTTTTCGCCACTTTTTTCCAAAATTTGGCCGCCATTCCCAAAGGGTACGGTGAATTTCATGGAGACAATTTTTTTTAGACAGCTGCTTCTTTTCCCTTTAATTTCGTAAAAAAAAATTTATGGAGACCTCACCAGGTCCGGAGAAAAAAATTAAAACGTCCGGCCGTGCGTCGCCGCGCGCGCCGTTCCACGGTAGCCGCGCTACTCCGGTAGGCTCGCTGTTTCACGTGCTGTTGAATTTCATTCAATGTTTCGCTATCCACCAGGGTTATCCTTTCTAGGAAAATAGTTATTCAACTACTTTAGACTCCCAGAATATTTTCACTGGTTATTTCCGCTCGGAATTATACCTGTTCCGAAAATTTCTCCGCGGTTATGGTTCCTTGAACACACCTGTGCTGCAATGCAATGAAAAGGGCCGATGTTTTGAGTGAAATTGCGCTCGATGGCGCTTAGTTGGACACGCCTGTTGAATATTAATTCTTAACTTTCACATGTTCAAAATTTTCTGATGCGGAAAATAATTTCGTTTTGATGAATTTATCAGAAATTGGAATGACTGCATGTAATTTCAGAGTACCACGAACCGTCAAAGCTTCATCAAATCGATTTTGTAAAATAGCCTCTTCTGCTGTATGTTCTGCAGACGTGCAGTAGGCAAAAGATATGCTTTTGAAATAAGAGCATGCCCAATTATACAAATTCAGCGGTGTTTGAATGGGATCTGAATTACCAATCAATTGTAAACTCGCCCGTGAAGCTAATCTTTTAACAGTTCCACCTACCCCATCACATGGCCCTTTGCCATGTGATGTCGCAAAAAAATGCCACTCAGCTTGACATCCAAAGTCTTCGGAGTGATGTGTTATATTAATAAAATTCTTTTTATTTTTATACTGGGAAGCTGCTCCATCTGAGAAATAAATTATTTTGTTTATGGGAATCGAACCTTGAAACTTCTCTTTCATGAAGTCAATCAATTTTTTTTGGAATTGCTTAGCTTCACGGGCGAGTTTACAATTGATTGGTAATTCAGATCCCATTCAAACACCGCTGGATTTGTATAATTGGGCATGCTCTTATTTCAAAAGCATATCTTTTGCCTACTGCACGTCTGCAGAACATACAGCAGAAGAGGCTATTTTACAAAATCGATTTGATGAAGCTTTGACGGTTCGCGGTACTCTGAAATTACATGCAGTCATTCCAATTTCTGATAAATTCATCAAAACGAAATTATTTTCCGCATCAGAAAATTTTGAACATGTGAAAGTTAAGAATTAATATTCAACAGGCGTGTCCAACTAAGCGCCATCGAGCGCAATTTCACTCAAAACATCGGCCCTTTTCATTGCATTGCAGCACAGGTGTGTTCAAGGAACCATAACCGCGGAGAAATTTTCGGAACAGGTATAATTCCGAGCGGAAATAACCAGTGAAAATATTCTGGGAGTCTAAAGTAGTTGAATAACTATTTTCCTAGAAAGGATAACCCTGGTGGATAGCGAAACATTGAATGAAATTCAACAGCACGTGAAACAGCGAGCCTACCGGAGTAGCGCGGCTACCGTGGAACGGCGCGCGCGGCGACGCACGGCCGGACGTTTTAATTTTTTTCTCCGGACCTGGTGAGGTCTCCATAAATTTTTTTTTACGAAATTAAAGGGGAAAGAAGCAGCTATCTAAAAAAAATTGTCTCCATGAAATTCACCGTACCCTTTGGGAATGGCGGCCAAATTTTGGAAAAAAGTGGCGAAAAAAACTTGAAAAAATTAATTTTTGTTTCCAATGTATTTTTTTAACGGTAGCCCTTTCTTTTGTCAGTGAAATGAGTCCAGGACCATTGCGCTACGATTGATGGTTTCGGAGATATGAATTTTCGAACTAAGCAGTGCAAAAAAATTCAAACACCCGTAACTCCGCCATTTTTGAAAATTTTTCAAAATCCGTGAACTTCTATTTTTTTTTTCCATAGTACTAAAGATTCCTCGAAGGGCGCAAAAATCCGCGATCTGAGTGTTTTTTTTTGAGTGAGATGACATGGACCCGCTCATATACGCAACACGTGCGGGAAGACGGTGTAGACAGATCAAAGAGAACGAAACTTCGACTGGACAAAAGGCGTCGTTACGATCGTGAAAAGTGAGATACCGTATACATATAAGAGAGCAAGATCAATTAGAGAAGAAATTGAAATGGAATCGAATGGCAGAAAAATGGGGAATCAATTAGAAATTATAAGAACTAAACGGGCAGTTTGTCTCTAGGTAAATCATCTATCATCTATAAACGTCTAGAATCTCATTTTCTAGAATCTAGAATCTCTGTCTAGAATATCAATTTGGCGACAATGCCCAAAAGGTTTCATGTTGCATGAAAACAATTTTGGCACTAAAAAAAACCAAGATTGATTTTTTTTTGTTTTCTTTGCGCTTAGGGCCTTTTGCTTTTAGTCACGCGATACGTATTGTATATAGGTAACGTTCATTGTACACGTGTTGTTGTTTTCACTTTCCACGTCCTCGAAGCAAACTGAAGAGTATAAGGTATGTTTGTTTTGCCCTGAGAGCAAGAGTAGAACAGAGCAAAGCGGAGTAGAGTAGAGTAGGTATATAGGTAAGTAAGTAGGGTACGTATTATAGGGTAGATTTTGGGTGACCTTGGGTAGTTGGTTGAACGGGTTTATCGAGTAGAGTGACAGAGGGATGGTGATGGCGGTGATGTGTATGAAGGGTGAATTCTAAATAGGTACATAAGGATCAGCTGCTGCTGTTGCTGCTTTCGGTACTACGCGGCTGCCTAATCAAGGGAAAAGAAAAAAAAAACAAAGAAAAAAGGAAGGAAAAGGAATAGAGAAAACGAAAGAGAGAGAGGAGTTAGTAGAATCGAAGGGATTCGACTAAAAACCTTCTTCGTGGGGAAAAAAAAAAAAGGTTCACATTGAACGAATGAAATGCACGATATGCTGCTGCTAGTCCGGCATCCTTTTATCCAACTACTACTACTACTACTACTACTGAATCCAGTTCCCTATTACAAACTCGCGAGATCATTAATCGCCATCAGATACAGAAGTGCTAAACATTAATCACCTCATGCGGCCCAGTCGCGTCTACCACCGCCAGGGTGGCAAGGGCTAGCTGGGGGTAGAGGGTAGGAAAATTACTCGACTACAGATAGATAAACCAATGAAAAGTATAATTGTTTGAAATTCATCGCCAATTTACTCAATATATCACGAATTTTTTACATTTTTTTTTCTTTCTTTTGCTTTTTCTTTTTTTTTTTTTCTTTTCTTCCATTAGTTTCTCGTTATTTTTGGTTCATTTTCAATCTTCATTTCACACTTTACGTGATCAAAAAAGTTCTTTTATCTTTCGCAGAGAAAATTGTAAATTCATATCTTTTGTGAATTAATTTCAAAAAATCGATTTATGTACTGCAGGAACGCAATGGAAAAAAAAAACAATGATTTTTCTTCTCGTATAAATGAAATCATGATAATGAATGTATACAAAGAGTCAGTCGTCGATGCGGCTGTTTATTGACGTAGGAAATCCACCGTGTAATTCCCACAGTCTTGATGCTGCATCTTTTCTGAGTCTGTTATCTCAACCTGCACCTCCAAGGGCGTGTAACAAAAATATAACAGACTAGACTAGAGACGACGGAGACGTCCGTGAAAGAAGATGGTAGGACAGGACCTAAAGCCAGGACTTTCATAGGAATTCTCAATTTACCTCATATTCATTTTTTTTTTTTTTTTTTTCTCCTCGGTTTTTTTTCTCTGCGTCTTGTAATTAGCATGTCTCGAACTATTATAATTATTTTGACTATTATAATTATTATCAAAAATTGGTCACCTTGAGTTGAAACGCGTAAGAGGAAGAAGAAGACGAAAAAACACAAAAAAAATCATAAATAATGTAAAACAAAAAATGAGAAGGTAAGAATATAAGAGAAAAAATAAGCTATCCGCCCCGAGGTCTGCCCTTTGAAAATTTTGCAGATTACAACAAATTTCAGTAATTAATTAATTGAACACGGGCGCAATGCAGAAATTGAAATATCCTGAAACTGCGTCAATTATAGTTTCAAACGATGAAATTTACAAGTTTCTAGTTTCCGTCCTTATTTGACACGTGAGGAATTAATCGATTCCTAAGTTTTACGGAAAGAATACTGTGCAGAAAGAAGATTATGAAAATATGAAAACAAAAAAATAAACTAAAATAAAATAAAAACCCGCGGGAAATTTGTAAGGCACGATGATCTTTACCTTCTCTCGTTTCTCTTTTGCGCGAAAATGAAGTGCGATGATCCGTACAGAACCCGTAGAGTGAAAAGGAAGGAGGAAGAAAGAGGCAAACGGAGGAGAGGAGTAGGACGAGGGCGATTAGAGAAGTAACACGTTTTTTATGGACGCATCAAGCGCGAAGACTCGGGACGAAGGTAGATATATACATAGATAGGAAGATTTCGCTGTCACGTGACCTACGACGATGCGGGACTTCCGCAGGCGGTAGATTTTCCCCGTTTAGTCCTTTGCGTCCTGTAGAATCCCTCGACCCTATTAGGGGTGAGCCACGGCCATGGCCATGGCCACGGTCACAGCCTCCTATAGTCGCTCCGCACGTCTCACTTTCGCCAGCTATCGCTTTTCCCAACGTCGTTGACGCCTCTGCTTTTCATTTTCATTTTCATTTTCATTTTCATTTTCATTTTCATTTTCGTTTTCATTTTCATTTAGGTACACCATCCTTTAACGTTGCGTAGGAACGTGAATAAACGTTATAATTCCACAAGGCGGTGCGTCGAGGTAGGAAATAGTATATTGTGCACCTAGGGCGTAACGTGGGTCTTTTTAGACCGAGTGTGGAATTTGCAGTACGAGTCGGAGGCGAGCTAGCACGAGTCGAAGGCGAGCTAGCACGAGCCGAAGGCGAGTGCAGCAGCGAGCCGAAGACGAGTGCGTCTGCGAGCCGAAGACGAGTACTGCAACCACACGAGGTGAAAAAGCCCACTTAGCCCTTGGTGCACACCATATTTTTTGTAACGCATGTATTGATTTCTGCGTTTTTGTGCCTATAAGCGGAACTAAGGTGACCTTTTTATGACACGGCACCTCACAGTTGGATTGCAATTATTTAACAGGAAAAGGGAGGTAGTACATAGGAGAAGAAAGTATAGATATGACAAGAATGAAAGATTCTAGTATAAATATGTATATATATACACATACGGTTGTTTTTGCAAACTTTTTAAAAAGCGGGCAAAAATGAATCCATTTTTGCCCGCTTTTCAATAAGCGGGCAAAAATGGATCCATTTTTGCCCGCTTTTCAATAAGCGGGCAAAAAAGAATCCATTTTTGCCCGCTTATTGCAAAGCATACAAAAAAAGGTTACTTTAGGTTCGCTTAATAGGTCAAAAAAACGCAGAAATCGTGCATGTGTTACAAAAATACCTTTTTGCACAATACAGAAGAGATTAGTTAAGCTTTATTAGTCGACTAAATGTCGTTGAAACAAAATTTTCTTGTACACATAGATTTAACCCTTCGTGGTTACCATGGGTAAATTTCACCCAGGCCTCACTTTGGGTAAAAACTATTCAACGAATGTATTAGTTACGATTTTTTTCAGCGAAAAGGTGTATTCTTCGCACTTGTATCTTCCAGATAAATCCTTATTCATTTCTGCTCCAGAATCGATCCTCTTCACACGTCGAAATCAATACCTGTTCTCAATCGTGCATCATGCAACTATTCTTTTCCTAAAAGTTCCATATTTGACGAGTATTTTAGTTCAAATTTGACTTGAAAATATTGAAAATTCGAAAAGTTATGATTTTTTGAGTGAAATGGTGTATTTTCTGACAACAAATTTACCTATTTACGATTTTTTTTTTTTTTTTAACATGTTGTAATTTGAAGTTTGATACAACAACTTTTCACACATGTTTCAGAATGATCAAAGTATTTTCAGTATTTTTTTCGATCCCGATCGGACTGATAATTTTCACACAAGAATCATTTGAAAATTGGCTGGGTAAATTTTACCCATTGTGACCACTGAGTTATTTAACAGAGGTGTGACCACGAAAGGATGTATACATCATTTGTACACTGTACGCATCTGAGGCAAACAATTGCTCTTTCAGAATCGTCTCTTATCTACTCGTTGAAAAACCAATCGAGACTTGTTTTTTCCTTTTCCGCCTTATTCTGACAAGAATTCCTGACAAGTTTATAAACATAAATCACCTAAATGAAGAAGGAAGAAGAACAAAAAAAAAAGAATACAAAAAAAAAAACAATTTCTATCTAACTATATCAGTTGAAAAGTCGAATTCGACATACGAAGAACCCGACCCAACACACTTGTCCGTTTGTTGGGTATACATAAACGTTGAGGCCCAGGCCCATGCCGAGGCAGGCAAGCTCCTGAGGTCGTCAGCAGCTGCTCCGAAACGCTAGACAGACCCTTTTGCCTTACCTTTTATGCCTGCGTCAACCTACGTCGGTAGGTAGGTAGGTAGGTAGGTGGGTAGGTAGGTCGGTTGTTGGGTCGACAGTATATTTACCGTCTTGCTTTCGTTTACGATCACATCGTGCCAGAAAGAGAAAAAAGAGAAAGAAAACACCACAAAGAACTTTGTCCGCGAGATCGAAAGAAGCCCTTGTTGCCGAAGGACGTAAACTCTTGAGTTAAAATTACCCCCTCCCAAAAAAGGAGAGTCGAACTAAAAAAAGAAGATGAAAGCATAAAGGATCAATCGCTTTGTACCTATAAAGAATTCTGCACTATTATGTGTTGCGTGAATATAACAAATAACATTCTTAGACAAGAGAGAGAGAGAGAGCGAGAAAAAGTGTAGAAAAGAAGAGTTCTTATTTTTCGTATACAGTTTTACGTTCGCAGAAATTAGCCCAATGAAAATTCTCGAAATCTTCCTTCGCAACATGGAGAATTTTGGTAAATTATATACACGAAGAAAAAGAAAATATTATTCTCCTTTCTCGACGTTGATCTGAGCTTCGATAAACAAAAATCGACGATGTCATGTCATACACAGCTGTAGCTATAACAATTTTAAATCCGGACTGACCGACTGACCGACAACGAGGTAAACTCAAGGGGAGACCAGTCAAGCTTCGTTTCAGAAATTGAAACCAGTTCCGAATCCATTTGTTGTAGACCAAAGTTCATTTCATATGAAATTTGAAAAAGTTCTCTTCTAAAATCTGGGTCGTAAGGATTTTGGAGCACCGTTGATCAGACTTACTTGTATGAGGTCATTGAGGACTAATTTTGTTTCGAAAGAAAATCCTCGTCACGTCAACGAAGGGATCTAAAAAAAATTAACTGTGTGCAAATAGTCACAGTCAATTATCCAAAGTTTTCAAAATCTGGGCTACTGATTTGCAAATAACTTAGCCAAAAGAAAAACCATTAAAAACATTTCCACTGTCACATGATGAAGATTTTATTTTCGAACAAAATTAGCCATTGATGATCTTAATCGCACCAACGCTGCTCCGAAATTCTATAATTACGACACAAATTATGCCGGAGAACATTTTTTATTCCTATGGAATTAACTTTGGTTCAAAAATTGATGATTTCTAGACTGGTTGAAATTTCCAAAACCAAGCTGAAAGATTCGAGAAAAGAAAAGGAACATAATAAAATAAAAAATAAAAAAAAAAACATGTCGAGCTCGCTACACGGTCCATATCTAACTAACTTGACTAATCAAATTGTTTACGATAATATACCGTCGCGCACATGGCGTACATGTAAGTTTACTATAGCAAAAGATACACATAGGTACCTAATATGTAGGTATAAATACAGAATCGTGCAGGTTACGTACCGAGAGTAGGTACAATACATAGTTCGAACTCTCTGGACGCCCGAAGCGTCTGACGACGACTCGTGTATCGCATCTGTACATAATACGTGTGTAGGTACCTACGCGAATGTATATATATATCCCAAATGCCGAAACGTGTGATAAACACGTGTTACTTACACACGTGTCTACACATACGTGGGTACAAAGGTACGATTTAGGATTATAAAAGTAACTTTCGTGACCAAATATACAAAAAATACTGAAAATGCGTAATATTATATATACATCATACGTCTATAGTCGATTGATCAATTAATCAATAAATTAATCAATCTAATAAGATTTATGTGGATGTTATATACATGCCTATTTATGATACAAACGTATATATATATGATAGCAGCACACGAAGCACGAATTCGAAATGGAATAAATAAAAAATGTGGCTGAACAGTCGAGTTTGCGATTGTGAGGAAATTCTTATTGCTGTACTGCTAAGAGCTGCCTCGCAGAAATATCTCTTCTTTCATACGGGTTCGTACCTACCTATAGTCAGATGTGGATGTAAATGTGGATGTAGGACATTTAGAGTCAGATAGAGAGATAAAGATAGAGAGAGAGAGAAGCAGACGCGTAGGTACACCTAGCAATTGATTTAATCACATAATCACTTAATTCCTAGGCTCTTCGATCGAACGAAATTTCGAATTGCTATGGGAGTAAGAAAATCAAAGAATAATTAAAAAAAAAAAAACAAAAAAAAAGAACCAGAAGAAGAAATACCGCATTGGAATATACTTATGTATGGGGTATTCCACGTGAATTGCAACAGATATATTTGCCGAAAGCTTACTGAATGAATTTTTTTAGGATCTACACGTCAATTGACTAAAAACATTACTGAACGTAGTTCAAGATGTTAGATAAAAATGGTAAAATTTTCAGCTTGCCTTTTGTTTTTCAATCGCTCGCCATTAATTATGACGAAGAAAAAAAAAACAGAATATTCTATATAATTAATTACCGACGAATGAAAAAACAAATGCAAGCTGAAAATTTTATCGAGTATAGACTCTAAGAATATTCCTTCCGTAAGGTCCTATATAAGGGAAATCTGAAATGTATTCTAGGACCTGTAAGTATAGAAAACTGTTTGCGTGAATACTAAGAATAAGAAACGACAGATTTGCAGACCCTGGGGAAAAATCTGTTCCATTTCACGTTAAACACATCCCATATGAAAAATGCTTAGAATTCGACAAACTGAAACTATAGGTAATTCTTCGGCTAAAATTATCGAATTTATTTATGTATTTCCGAGTTAAGAATCTCTCGACCGAACGGATAAAGCGATCAATGAATTGATCAAACATGATACGGAGGCGCAGCGAGTTGTTCTCCAGTTTTTTTGACCTTCTGACTTAGAGAAGACGAAACTTATAGCTCGATCCGAGAACCGAAACTGATTCTTCGGAATAATAATCATGTGTCGCGTAATACAAGGACTCGACTCGAGCGAGATTTGCCTCTGCTCTTTGATCGCCGATTATGTGTTACGAACTACTCGAGGGCCGAGTCAACGAGCGAAAGTTACGCCGTACCACGCGTCGAAGGCGGACGAGAATAATTGAAACACGTAGCGAATGGAATTCGACCCTTTGCCTACTCTTTCATTAAAGAATCTTCTTCTCTCTCTTTCCTCTGTGTGACTCGGCCACGCGACTCTGTTACGTTCAAAACCGAATTTCATCGCCTCGCGACAACATTCAACTGCGAGAAACTTCGAGGGGGGAAAGAAGAAGCAGAACTGGATTTGGATTCTTCTTCTTCACTTATTCTTATTCTTATTTTTCTTCCTCTTCACGAGACGCGCATCAGTAAACGATGCTACAGCGATAAAACGCAGTGAAAACAAAATGTGACCTAAAAATTCGTTACCCACCTCAAAATGTAGAATCCGATATGAGAGATGCGTTCAGGTGTTTTCAGGTAATCCAATGGGAAACAAGAATCATCGGTTTTTCGAATTCCGTGATCTTGGCGAACGAAGTTTGCGATAATAACAAAACACAACTAGTCACACTTATTTTCCTTTTCTTTTTTGGTAATCACAACAAACCGTAATAATTCACATTGTTTTCACACCGTCCGTATCCACTTGGTGTAGGTATATTAATTATTATTCCGTCAAATTGTAAACTATAACGCGACGCGAAAAAGCACTACGAATTATTGAATTCGGTAAAAACTATATCGAAACGCGAATAATAAATATTGTATAGTGTGTCGTGTGCTGTGCGTGGTGCCGAAGCGTCGGTTTTTGTTTTTCAGTCAAAACACTTATAACTCCAGTCCGAAACACACACACAACCGGCACGACCGAGCGCCAAGGCGAGACTAGCGAGTAGCGCGCCGCGCGGCAACCGCCAGAGACGAAACGACTCCGCGGCTACTATACGGCTTCGCTCATTTCCCCTCCCTTCCCCTTTCCCCTCTCGCTCTTTGTTACCGAGGCACAAGGCACAACTACCCGTCGACGGTCGCCCGTCTCAGACCGTCGCGGTCGAGTCTCGTCGACCCGAAGCGAAGCGAGGCGAGGCAAGGCGAGGGATACGCACCAAGCTGCGCCGGTGTTTCGCGTGCCTGCGTCTCTCTTTCTCTCTCTCTCTCTCTCTCGCTTACTAAACCTCGCTGCACCTCGTACATACGTGTGTACGGGTGCTCCCCGACCCTCGCATTCACCCTGCGTATATATCTATAATTGTCACACGAGGGATAGAATGAAAGACCGATTCTCGAGCGAGCGGCGTACGCTAGACGTATCTACACGCGTACGTTACACATGCATCTTATATGTTTCTCCTATAAAACAGAGTTCAGCCAATCGATGATTCGGTTTGATTGACTGTTTAAACTTCGGCACGTAATGGCGAAGTCATGCGGGAGGTTATTGTAAAGTAACGATTCTTCACGAAGTTCCTATGATCATTTCGGGAGTCTTCAACTCGCATTACCCTTTCGACCTTCGTCTCAAAGTAACGTAAACGTAACCTCAAATATCGTGGTGCTGCCATCGACTGCGTCATGTGAAGTCACCGTGTTCAATGTTCAGAGACGATAAATAATAATATAGTAATTACTATTTGGGAGATGGCATTTGGTAGAAGATATATAAAAAATGAAAAGATTTAGTCAAGAAAGAGCTCGATGATTCATGGACATTTTAAGAATCGTTGATTCATGGACCTCAGCATACATATTTGTTCCGAATGATCTTCTAAGACAGTCTGGCATATTTGACAGAGATGGTTATCAGAAGTGCAAATTGCATATTTCAGACCCTCGTTCGTCCATGATTGATTTCAATTCAATTTACACATCAGAATTTGCAAAATTCTTCAGAATGAAGGAACGAAAGTATATTCCAGTTTCATTTTTTCAAAGTAATGTATACTTACACAAAAGTACATGAAGTTCTACTATATAGCGAGCGAAGACCTTGCACGATTGTGTGCCGCATTCCTAACACTTGAACATCGGCTGCTGACTATGGGTATGTATGTGGGTATAGGAATGAACCTGGGAGTGTTCGAACCGTTTTGTTATACCGAAATCTCGCGCGTTCTCGGAGTCCTTTTCGGTGGATGGGCATCACTATACCTACTACGGGACATTATAGCCGCTCTTCTAGCAGCAGGTGGTTTGTCTTCGGTTCGTTTTCACCACTGAACATCTGATATCATACCTTGTATCCGTGCATTCGCCTTCACATGCGTTATAGGTATTGTTGAATGGACCAGAATTTAGAATCACGATCCGTACTACACAGACGCGCATTCACCGTTTGAGGATATAGACCATTGCGAAATAAATCATTCGTTTTCCTCGTACCTAGTGTATAAATACGTGTACAGCTAGGTGAAGCATGTCGTTGACATCTCAATGTTTCCGGACGACTTCTGCGAACCAAAATTCACTCATATAGCTCGGAACAGGATTGACGTACCGAACGGTAGAAATTTCGAATTTATTTGAGACGCGATTCTGAGTTTGTAGAAACGTTAGAGTTCAGAAGTTGGAAATTCCGAAAAGTCGAAATGCAGGGAGCTCAAAGTTTCGAAAGGTAAAAACTCAGAAAGTTAAAAAATCCGCCAATTTACGGAATTTTGAACCTTCGGTGTTTTTCCATTCGGAATTTTTCAAATTGGCTACGTAGACGTTCGGGAAAATAATCTTTCCAAAAACTGTCAGTCGATAGAAGAAGAATTCGGAATTTTAACCTTTCGCAGCTTTTCAAATTCGGAATTCCAATCCCGCCCCTATATATTCGCAGACCTTATACGGAGGTTGGATTTCTTTTCTTATAAAAGGAACAGAAGAAAATCGAAGAAAATATAATTATAGGAGAATGAAATTTCGGAAATCCCCTCAAGTAATCGATTCAAGAATATCGATTTTTTTCCCACGGTTTGGCTCTAATATGTGAAGGAAACGTCGAGTAAACGTGCGTCAGGTATCAAAACATTGCGGCAATCTGTCCTCGAGGACGCTTGAGGCAAACGGTGCACAAACCGTGTGCGAGATTGAGAGAAAAGTAAAAAAAAAAAAAAAAAGAGAGAGACAGAGAGAGGTAAGAGAAGAACTGCTTTTTCTATTCTGGTCGTAATGCGTCATCGATACGGGACAGCCACTACTCGTCTACCTCGCATATACGCTCTTCGTGGAATAAATCGCTACGATTTCTACCGATCAGCCACTTATCTGTATTGGTAACACCGATTCCCATTCATCGAGACTATATTTTCACACGGTTTTAAACCAGATTCACACATTTTTTGGAACACGCACCGATAACTCTTCGTATCGGAATATAAATCGAAATTCACCTCGTTTACAATTATTCCTGAAATATAATAAATTTGATAATAAATCTCCATCTTTTTTGTTTTTGGATAAACAAATGTTCAAAATGAGTAGAGAGGAATTTTATTCCCGTTAAGTTTTCGAGGAATTGAATAATTCAACTTTCCGTTGAGTCGAATTGATGATATAAAAAAATAGTGCAAACGTCTTGCATTGCCACAAGCGACCTAAAATATCCACGTATAGTATATATGCCCAGTTTTTATCCGTCTCTACTGACAAACCCGAGATAAGATACCTGGGACTTGAGTTATACTAATAAATCGATAAGCCGAACTGCTCGTGGGCTGTATACATATACCTTCGTTATACCCACCTTTCCTATACCTAATTCTTATTATACAGTTCACTGCACCTTCTTGGGTTTAATATTTGCTCCATTTTATTTCCCCACCTTTGTACTTACCTGTATTCATTTAGATATCCGTAATTCTACTTCACATGAGATAAACTTCACCTGTATATGCTTTACGGTAATCTTTTCTGTATATGGCTATGACCATTCATCGCGATTTTTAAGCACGAAGATTAATAGCCACACGATTTTATAATTCGTCAATTATTCATCGGCTATTTGCGACTATAGGTAACATCTTTGGATTATGATAATAATCATACCTACCTACGATTACGTATAATACATACCGGATTTTTCACCTGCTTGAAATTTCTCATTTAGTAGAAGTTTTGACGCTTATAGTTTCATTGATGAAGACTGATTACGAGGCACGTTTCCACCACTCACATTGACTTGGTTATTAAATATTTGTGTATATAGATAGTCTTGACTTTACCTACGCTGGTTTATTTGACGTGGTATTTCCGAGTACTTATATACACAGATACCTACTTGCCATATAGGCATATATTTGTGTGCAGAGATAATATATTATATATACAGCTGTCGACCGTCAAAGCCTAAATGATAGATGCGGAAATTAGCGAAAATCTTCTACGGTGAACACTTTTGGGGTTCAAGAATTAGGATTTCTCATATAGTTGGAGAAACGAACTTGGTTCTGACTATAAATTATCGCTAATTAATTCGCAAAAATCACATAATTATTCATTTTGTATAAGAAAACGTTAACCTCATTTTGCGAAATAAAATCAAACAACAAACTACTTTGGTTTCGCATATCTTATGAAATGGAGTAAAATTCAATAATTCAAGAATTCTTGCGTATCAGCTGAATGTAACCAGACAAATTTTCGAATCAAATGTGTAAAAAATCAATTCCAAAAGCGTCATTTTACTGGGATGATCGATCTATCTGACGGGCCTCCTCGAATAAATCTGATTGGGCGAATACCGTAAGGGTGAAAAAAAATTTCTATTCATAATTATTGTTGAAAGCTGGTTAAAGAATTGCTGAGCAGAACCGGAAGAACTGCATGGTGGAGGTATAGTCCATATAGCCGGGTGCTTTTGTGTAGTCGAAAAGTTCAGAAATACCTACTTTCACCACAATCGTAAAGTTTATACTCTGAAGTAAGACAAAGAGCGAGATAGGAATGAGGGAACGAGGGTGGGTAATCGGATCAGGAAACCCGGGTAAAGGAAACTAGAAAATCACTGAAAATAAAAATCCACAGATCATATAAAACTATAGAGGAAATGCAGAAGACGGTGAAAAAAATTCTTCTCTGTACCACCACGCCGTGATCATTTCCGAAAATAATTTCTCTGATCCTACCAGCATGGACCACCAGGAAGCAGCTTCTCCTCTACACGCCCAACTCAAACTTCGAACAACATGAGACGGTCATGAAAGGAACAAAAAATTCAAAGAAAAAAAAACCACCAAAAATGGAGTATTGGGTAAGTCATTTTGCTCATTTGCTCAAATTTTTCGATTCTTCACAAATTCTATAACCAATCTGGAAATTTTTTATACTCTGTATACTCAAGAATTTGCGATGTGTCTAAATTGATTCGACAACTTTTTGGACATTATTTATAGAAAAAATCGGATTTCAAGTGACGGTGAAAGAAAAATCATACCTTTTTGCAGGTACGATTACCTGGGTCTATTTTTCTAATCATTTTGAAAAAAATTGAAGACAGAGGGTCGCGTATCGACTGTAACTTTCAACTTTTTAGTTCAATATCCATGCGGAATTATGTCCGACTATATTCACGTAACTTGAGGCAAATCCAAAAAGGAAAAATATGTGATTTTCTGGTTTCCTTTTGAAGAGAAGGTCGTATAAAGTCGCTCACGACCTCGTGTCATTCGAAACGCGATACACAGGCATTTGTTAATGAACAAAAAAAAAAAAAAAAAAAAAAAAAAAAGAAAAAAAAAGAATAGACAACAGCAATACTGTATACAGATCAGAAGCGCTGACAATGAGATCAGCACCGAGAGTACTGCGTTTCTAACAGAGCGTGCAAAGTTGAGTGTGACGTGATTGCCCTTGAGAATGGCGATGGTGGCGAGGTCAGTCGGCGAGCGTTCTCCGGTGTCAACTATGCGGCTAGCATGGCGCCAGCCGGTCCAGAGAAGGAAGGTATAGGTATCCCTCGTTTGCCCCCCCTTCAAGAGGAAGAGGAGAAGAGTGAAGAAAAGAAATAAGCGATGAAGAGATGAAGCGAGAAGCAAAGATGACTGGAAAGGAGATGAGAAGAGAGAAAAATAAAAGAAAAAAAGAAAAAAAGAAAAGAGATGAGAGGATATACCTACCGGGACAATGAGCTGGCGAGACCGGTAAAAACTGGACGGTCTCTCGAAAGGCCAGTCCGTCGAAGAAAATATCGTTCACAGCTATAGTCCCGCGTCAGGATCTGCCAGATCCTTCAGGCCATCTTGCATTCATAGCAGCAGGAGCAGGTCCTTTTACTCCAGGCCAAAGATATATATATACATCAGCTGAAATGACCCTTGTAGCTACTTTTTCATCCTTCGTCTATTTATCCTTTCAGGATCATCCGATACCGTTATACATTTTTGCGAAAAAGCTACGAAATTTTTTGATCCTGTTTCTCTTCACTCGATAATTCGTTTGGACTTTTCTGCTGCATTCAGGATTTTAAAGCGAATTTTTACGATTTCCGAAATTTCTCTCGTTTTATACAACGCTCTGATTTATATCGAATGAGATAACGTTCTCGAGTCCTGTAAGGTAGGATCGTACATTCGTACCTACCTACGTCTCTGATCCTTTTTTCCTGCAGTCCAAAGTGAAAACTCTGCTATCCGGTAGAAGAGCAACGACGCGGTGCTGCGGATACCCAAGGGAATCGACGCTCTGATCGAAGACGAGTGACTAACTTCGCAATTTCATTTGAATTATTAAGCTTTCCTCTTACCTGAAGGCACCAGTTCCTCCTACTTCTCGGCTTTCCTCCCATTTTCCGCAAAATATGACACGTGATCAGCGATTTTGCGGCCATAGCAATATTCCGAAATTGAGATGAAACCGAAGCTTGAATCCTGATAAAAAAATAAAAGAAGAAAAAAGCTAGAGGAGGAAAAATTATGTCAGACAAGACGAAAGAGGACGAAGGACGAAAGAACGCGAATGAAATGATCGTATAGGTAAAAGCCAGCCATTTTTTGCAGCGTGACGTTGAATCGAAGAGAAACGCGATTACGTGTATCGAGTAACGTATGCTGCTTGTCTCGCTTTTTTCCATAGGAAATCCCTTTTTCCACCTGACAAAACGATTGTGCAGTTACGGCACCGTGGCCAGGTGAATTCCCTGATAGATGATCACCTCTGACTACCGGAGCATTGATTAAAAGTGCAATCATCGAGGCGAGACCACAAAACGGAGTGAACAAATAACACGAAATTCTACCGACTGATCAAGGCAGAGTAAATAATTCTCATTCGGATGTAGAGCGTCGAAAAAAAAGGAAAAAAAAAGATGCAAAATGGTGGAAAAAAAAAGGAAACTAAACGAATTGCAAATGGAATATATAGTGAATACGTTTTTGGTTCTTTCGCTATACGTTTTGGAGTAGGTATATGAAATTTTGGCTAATTGACGTATATAAGCCAGCGAAAAGGGTCTTGATGAATCCGAGAGCTTCAATCTCGATTAACGAGTAGATGATTGAGCAGAAACTAACTTTTGAAGTATTCAATTAACTCAAATGGGTTAGGTTCCATTTTCAACTCCGGAACGAGAATTAAGGGGGCTCGACGAAATTCTATAGGGGATTACTATTTAATCCAAATCTGTCAAAAAGTTAATTATGCAACGGTGTTCGTGGTTCTGTCGGTATTTAATAATACAGGAAGTTATAAGATCGCGTTACATGTATTATATGTATATATACCTACGTACTGATTTGTATCGCGTGCAACCGCACGCATAATTAACTAGCATTCAAACCAGATTCTAGCTACTATATGCCGCTTTGCTTATATTCTATACTCCACGTGCATATAACGTACACCTACTTCGGTTTGCTTGATTGAAATTACGCCACAAGGCTGGGCCATTATTCATCAAGAAAACCTTCTCGGCTCTTTTGGAAACGCCTGGTGTTTTATTATTTGCAAAATACTTATAGCTGCGCGGGAATTATTGCAGTACATCGCGTGTATAATGGCTTCAGGACGTGAGAGCCATTATTCGTCCTTTTGCCATCAGAAATGGGGAAAAAATAACGTATCATTTCAATTTCTTGTACTTAATACGCCAAAGACAGTATATCGACACGTGAGATTGTGATAATTCAGGAAATTCTTGTTAGCTGCCTCTCAGCTAGAAAACGGAGTTGCTTTTAGTTTAGAAAAAACACTTTAAAATCGAATTGAAAATATTGAAAGACTGCTGTCGTGGGTGAAGAGGTTAGACGGATTTTTTTAGTTCACCGTCACTTTTAACATAATGAATAAAAGATTCAACGGTCGAGGTCTCGAGGAACACATATTATATACATATAGTCAGAATCGTGCACGATCGTAAAATTTTGATCAAGCTAAAGTTTTTCTTTTTTATGTACATATTTTTTTACATCTTTCTCTTCTTCTTCTTATCCGTCTTCTTTTTTTGTTTTCACGCCTTCTTACAGTCAAGCGCCACATGCTTCGCCGAAGAAACACTCTACTAATAAAATACCGAGCGAAGTGAGTGAGAGTTCTTCTCGCATCAAAAAACATATACCAGACCAGCAATCAAATTCAGATGTGAAAAGTTTATTCGTGTAAGTGATGAGATCCAACACGTTGTGTAAAAACCACTAAAAAAAAAGAAAAAAATTCTCAAAAAATCATCAAAAAACAAAGAGGGACCAAAATTCACCCCTAAAAACCGCCACACTCACGTATAGCTAATAACCAGAAGTTATTCTAAACCCCATGATACAAAACATAATGGGATGTTTTTTTTTTTTTTCAAACAGGTAGGTTACCAGAGAAGAGATTTGAACGAGCCAATCTCAAACACCTAATCCCCATATTCTCCGTATTATACAAAGCTGCAGTTCGAGGTATACCTGTTCGAAGGTAGGGTGTTGGACAAGGGATGCCTGTAATGTGCAGGGGCGTAAGCCGGTTTGAGAATGGGGTCAGTATCGATCACAACTTCTGATCAAATCTGATAAAAACAACTTGCGGAAACTTTGGCAAAAATTATAGCCAGAGACCGAGATTTTTTTTATCGATAGCAATGGTTAATTACCGGTTCAGAATCGAGCCGGTACCTACTTTGATCATTTCGGCGGGAGTTTCACTCGTGCTCGACTCGACCCAGAGCTTGCTAATTGCGAGAAGTTTTTCTTTTAATAATTATCTCAAAGTGAAAATGAACTCCTGATTGGATCGACTCTCGAAAATATCACGTCTACGCCAATGCTTGTAGGAGTGGCAGACCCAGAGACCTGAGAACATCTAGTCTGTTTGAGGAAGGGATCGAACACCTTGAGGCTTCAAGTTCCTGGTCGGAGGATCATGCTTGGGGGAATATGTGAGATATTAGGAAAAGAAAAAGGAGATAAGTGGGCCAAAGGAAACGAAATAGCCTTATTAAAGTATCGATACTACATGCAGATATTTGAAAGAACGAAAATGTTCATGAACTGCTGCAGCATCAGGTCTGCATTTCTCGAATACGATATCCTTTTCTTTTCACCTTGAACCTTTTTTTCTCTCTCGTTTTCTTAGGGTAAAAAGTAGGTTTATTAGAAACGATCGTAAACATCGTTTGAGAGTATATTTTCATGCCACACCACCATGGGTGGATCAGGGGGCGAAGAATCTACTCGTCCATCTTTTCGTGCGGGTTAGGCATTAACGGGAGAGTTATGGTATGTTACGATAATAACGATAACGACCACGATAAAGGGACCGGTTCATATTAATCTTCAAACTCCAGTCATCGTCGTTACACTCGGTAATCTCCAGACCAAATTTCAAACAAATTATCCCCGGATCCTGCCAGACAATAAAGTCCTGGCGTTTTACAAATTGCTACCGTGAAATAAGGAATTAAGGGCATTAGGTTAGGGTTCGCAGTCCTGCCAGCTTGGTCCAGCCGCCATTCCAGATTCTGTATCAAATTCAGTTCATAGTTTCAAGTTTCATCTCCAATATGTCATTTTTTTTTTCTTTTTGACTCTATAGTCCGTCACTTTTAGGTCAGAGCTAATAATCTGGCTTCCAGGTGGTAAATCCCTCCCTTTGACTCGTCCTTTGGGCAAATGTAAATTCTGACTAACGTCCAGATGGGATTGAACGCTATGTGTGGCTAGGCATGCACGTTTCTGTTTAAGTACAAAATGTAGGAGGCACCATGGACAGGCGTGTGGGGTGTGTCTATTGAATGCCCCCCCATTCAATCGTGATTTGTATACAAACGAGGTCATTTGCTAAATTACGGTCAGATGCGAGCGATTAGTCGAGCCTTCAATCCGACTCGTAAAACATGTTTTTGTCCTGCGGGCGAATGAAAATCGTTCCCTATTTTCTACCCCCGAGGGTTAATTTTCCGCGAAAAATATTGAGGCAAATTTTTTTTTTTCCAGGGTTTTCAATGATCGACCCCCTTCCAAACTCTAAGAATGATAATATATATCTGCTGAATCCCTCGGTCATAAACACGTCACGATTCATCATCGTCATATCCGAAAACGTTGATTAATCTGATCCCGTGACACCCTCGGGAGACAAATGAATTTATTTATTCCCCAGGAGTTTCCGCG
The DNA here is from genome assembly GCA_963989295.1 of Ametastegia equiseti. Taxonomy (NCBI): domain Eukaryota; kingdom Metazoa; phylum Arthropoda; class Insecta; order Hymenoptera; family Tenthredinidae; genus Ametastegia; species Ametastegia equiseti. The sequence continues at coordinate 14,725,406 of OZ022397.1, read as the reverse complement.
GTTACTATATACCTACAGGAATTTCACCATGGCTGAGGCCTTTTCGAAGAACGAAGGTCTATCACCGTCGCTTCCATTTCCCTTGGGCTTCGCGAGATATAATAGATAATTACTTAGCTATCGTCTTCGTGGATCTCGATGAAGTATCGCTCTCCAGCCACGCGCCGTACTTACTTAGAAATGGTTTATTCTGCCTGCCTCGTGGGTTATACCCAACGGTTTCCAACTTTCAAACCACAAACCACCATAGGTTACCGTTATTTGCGCTGGTCGCGGTTCGCGTCCTACAGAAATACCCTGTACTGCAGACTTCAGCCTATCAACCTGCTAAGTCGTACCTACTTCAAGTCGTACATTTAGCACCTGTATGTATTTTACTTCCCATCCACCTTCGAGGCTATTGCAACTCCGCCTTACAACGTACCGGCAATCATTTCCACATTTCTTTCACTACCATACCCACCATCACCATCACCATCACCATCACCACCTGTCGATTATATTACTGGACTTGCAGTTTGCTCAAACGATTCCACAATAACGTCTGCAGTTCTCTACGGTTTTTCAGTCATCAAGTTTACAAATTTCCTGACACTTCTTTTGGACACTAGTTTTCAATTTTACTGAAGAGTGAAGACTGTATCATCTGATCGTCCTTCGGACTGTAACGTATTAAACTTTATACCCCCCTCTTGTAAGGTTGTTACGTCTTCTAGTTTCGCAATCCAGTTGCTGGCGAAGAGCGCGAGTTCAGTCGCGGCCTCGTATTGAATAATTGTCGTCATTTGACTGCGGACTGACACCACGTTGATAAATTAAAAGAGCAACCAAGCTGTTAGCTGTGTCTAATTTCGTCTCAGATCAGACCAACGAAACTGAAGAAGCTATAAGACTAGCGGAATATCCAGCAAATTGCATGCTAGAAATCGTTTCTTCGGTACCAAATTATGATCATTACGATTTCCTATATGAAGCTGAAGCTAGCAGCCAGAACTAGCAGCCCATCAGATTTAGTTGATAAAAATGGAGCAGTAAAATTGAAAAAATCTGAATTTCGCTATGTTTAATAAAAAACGGATGAATTTGACCAAAAAATTCATAAATCTGTACTGCATTATCCTATTCGGAAGAAGATTAACTCGTTTGGCTGCCAACTCTGGCTGCTAGTTTCAGCTTCATCGATTTCCTCGATCTTTTACAGATTTTTAAATTCTGACATCGGTGAAGATGAATCTTCGGCGAACTGTCAACCGAGATGCGTGGATATGAACGTGAATTTCTATCCCGCCATGTTCCTTTCTGTAAATATCGATTGTCGATGCGTTTCTCTTTGCATTAAAAGTATAGGTTTGTTTGAAGGATGCGTGAGACAAGTTTGCATAGATGTCGACGCATTATGTGAACCGAAACGAGAAAATATAAAAGTGTTTATGTTCCGACGCGTGTGAGTAGAACATAACTACAGGCTTTCGGCTCCTATGTGGTTCCAATGCCCATAGTCTGCGAACTCTTCCTCGATATCTTTGACTCCCGGAAACGGGGTCGCCAGACTGACATCTGGCCGGTGTGGTGCGTGTGCGTCACCGATTCAGTTACACGTACGTGTACACGTGTGCACATGCATCGAGAAAATTATTGAACACAGATTTACTACCTCATGCATCGCTATACGCCTCCCTGGAATACGAATGCCACGCAAACCCGGGAAATTGTTGCTCAAAAACACGCATGTCGCGTTTTTACGGTCCAATTGGCTCCGAAAGTTCTGACGAAAGTCCCAATTTCGGGACACGCGATTTTAACAGTTACTACGGAAATGGGGGATTACAGGGAATATGGGGAATCGGGAAAAAAACGGAGGATCTCAGGAAAAATGAAGACTGCGGAATCTCTGGGTACGCCGGGAACTTCGGAGTCTCTGGGTACTCCGGGAACTTTGGGATCTTTTCGATTTTCCAGAACTTTGGGATAAGATGATTCATCGTATTTGAACGGTACCGCGGACCGAAAGATCTGCAAGGCTTCAGGTAATTGTGAGGTTTGAAACCCGCGACGTGCTCAGGGAAGTATTTTGTTACTTCAGGGGTAACTTTGACCAAAATATCCTATCATAGCATTACATGCCGACCACGAGTCATTTCCAGCTGTCGCATGACCCGGGCTTGCAAAAATCCCTTGACCATAAAAGGATGAATTTGGACCTACCTAATTATTTTACTCGTACTTTCTTATTCATACCTGCGATGATGGTCGCGGTAATAAAACCGCATGCTTGGTGAAGTCCTTTTCCGTTTCTATCTCGTCGGTGGTTCTCGGTAGAAAATACCGTCGCGATTGAAGCGGAGGTCGTTTGTACTCGGGTCAATTCGGTTGACTAGAAATATAATTCCAGATCCGTTGGTGACGCGAGAATGTCACGCGTCACTTGGTCCCCGTGGTGTTTGAGTCGTCGCAATTACGTCCATGTCGTATTCGTATTCACTCGAGAGATTCCGCAAGCTGCCAAGCTGCTCACGTTTCCATCGAGGATTTCGCTCGAGCTAGACTCGAGAACCTCACGTAATCTTACAGCTCAACTTTGAAGTGAAATTCCTACTTCTTGACTCTGTGCCCGTGTTACGCACGGCGAGCTGAACTCCAAGCTCCCCTCATTCCGCTTCCAAAAGCCACTTCGACCACGAATGTTTTGCATTTCTAAAAGCTTGGCAATTTTATTCCACATAGTATTTCTAACCTATGGTTCATGTGACTCTCATCATTCGATCCCACTTCGTCCGACTCAGATGTATTGTGAACAAAAGTTACCGACCGGAATCGTCTCCTTTGAAAATCAAATTTTTTGGGACATTCCCGTCGGTTTCATGTCCTCTGTACTATACGAGTTGGCATCACCTATACACAGACATGCGAAATCGCGAATGTGAACAACGTTTCAGGTTCAGTCAATGGGAAACAAAGGGGACGTGCGACTCTCTGTAATTGATCCACTAGGCCCTGATGCCACGGGCCAAGTTAATCACACAAATTGGTGAGAATTGATTCGGGACTAGATTCCATTAAACGTCGCCAACTCCGGTTCTTTTTGTTCGGTTTTTTTTTCTTCTATTTTCTCCTTCTTTCGCGGTTTAATCGAATGGAGAACCTGAGGCTACTTGACAAGTGGAGTCTCTTCCAGTTTACGACTGCCGGAATATTGCCGGATCTAACCACGTATGGCACAGAATTGGCACTAACCCGGCAGCCAAATTTCGTTCGGTAATACTGGCCCAGTACAGCGAAATTATTTGCTCAACGTTAGGCCAATGCTGATGACTAGTACTGACAAGTGAACATACATGGGGCTTAGCCGGAAGTCAGTTCTGTACTTCGAATACACTGAGCCAATATGGTGTTTCATACTGGCTGGAGATTATTTCGTGCCGATTGACGGCACCATAAATTGGACCGGTGTTAACGACCCAAAATAGTCCCAACACTGATTTTGACTTGGGCAAAGCTTGGTCCTTGGTAGCTGACAGTATTGGCAGCTATGACACCAATACCGTGCAAATGCCAAGCCAGTTTGCAGTACGTGCTTGGATTTCGTGAATTACTAGGAAAACTGCACCTTCTTCGCTTAATTACTCGCTCCGTTTGGCTAGCAAATGAACTTTGGAGAAGGCAAGAGAAGCTCGATAGTATGAACTTGGACGTATTTTAGAGACGCGGTTCGTCCATTGCCTGAATATACCTTGACGGTGATGAGAAAGGACAAGGTAAATATCGCATTCGAGTCGTGCATGAATTCCTATGGGTCTTGTATGCATATGACATCGAGGAGTCAAGTGCAGGATAAAAACGAACGAGAATTAACTGGCGAATAGACTTCTAATGAGGGAAAAACAAGAGCGAGCTAAACTTAACTTCCGGACCTGAAACCCTGAACCAACAGTTCTTAACGCTTTGGTGTTTGTGAAGTCCTTATCCACGCGAGTCAAGTCCTCGTTAAACAGAATATTACATAATCCGGGGTAGTTTTGGATAGAGTCTAAAATCAAGTCATCGTTGCCCACACAGGAAGACCCATGTCATCAGAGACATTCGGGGTCTGTTTGTGTATTTGAGGGCGTACTCAACGTTGGTTCGCAAATTAGGCCGATCTCTCCGCATAAACAGCGATTAATCAAACCAGCCCTCATAGGCGAGCGTGGAATAGGGTCTAGAGCGTGCCCCGGGGTACCGGAAGTGCTTTTTACAGCTTCGAATAAAAATTCCAGGTTTGACGAAGTCGAGGGTGGACGTGGCGTGGTGGAAAGAGCCTGGATTGGTTCGTTAGCGTCAGCAAACCCTCCACTCTACGTATACATATCGCTCTCTTTACATACACCGAGTTACCGAACCAACAGTAAAAACGAACGGCCAGCTCTCAGCCAACCCACCGAGACTCGCGTTCGATAGGAAATCTCAAAGGTTTAACGCGATGTACTCCAAGTGCTGATTACACAGCCGCCGCGGCTGTACAACCAGAACACTAATTTGGTACGACGTGGTAACTGAAGCCACAAATTTTTCTACCCTTCCATGTATGTACATCTATTAAAAAACCGGATTCTGCCTTGAATACGAACTCGAATTTTCATGTACGTTCTGCAAACTGGCTTGACATTGGCACGGTATTGGTGCCATAGCTGCCAATACTGACAGCTACCAAGGGCCAAGCTTTGCCCAAGTCAAAATTAATGTTGGGACTATTTTGGGTCGTTAACACTGGTCCAACTTATGGTGCCGTCAATCGGCACGAAATAATCCCCAGCCAGTATGAAACACCATATTGGTCCAGTGTATTTCCAGTACAGAACTGACTTCCGGGTGAGCCCCATGTACGTTCACTTGTCAGTACTAATCATCAACATTTGTCCAACGTTGGGTAAATAATTTCTCTGTACTGGGCCAGTATCACCGAACGAAATTTGGCAGCAGGGGTAGTGCCGATTCTGTGCCATGTGGTTAGATCCGGCAATAGCCCAGCATTTGTATATGAGTTTTACCAGATTCGCTTCAGAATCTCTGTGCTTCACACTGGATCGATAAGTGATTTCATTCATGTATAATCCGCACGTCCGAATGGTCAAGCCGGTCGAATTTTTTGGCTTCGGATGAACTGCAATGGTTCATAATGGTGGAACCATTCGCTGTATTCTTCTAGTCCAGTCTGTAATGTATGGTAAAATATACGGTTGTGAAAAACAGCGAACGAAAAAAAAATTTAGAAAATCGGCACGCAAAGTAGATGGAAACGTCAAAGAAACTCCTCGGTAATTTCCATCGATATCACTTGGGCCCGTCCACCCTCAGGTATAAAACTAGGCCATTGATCATCGGCAGTGATCTAAACATCCATATGCATCCGATGGAGGTGAGGCGACCTGAGGTGAGCGTGTTGTGTCGTTCGCCAGTTCCTGCAGGGACAAGGGCTCAGTCCTTGATAGGCGAGTGAGGCTATCAAGATCGTGCAAGCTGTAATACAGTTGATTACACCTGGTATACCTACTTGGCGTATACCATTAACCCATATTTGTCATCGGGGGATCGCGCCCTCTCCGTCAGGACCCAAGTACTTATGATGGACTTTGTCCAAAGGCTGCACGAGACTTGAGGGTGGCCCCTTCGCTGAGACCACCTTACGCCGTGCCACCGCCGGATGTGATTTACATTTTTGGCTGTCCAACGAGCGGAAGGCATTTTACAACTGGTCTCTTTGCCGCTAAAATGAAATATTCGTGTCTGGTACCCGGCCGAGTGTCAAATCATGCGATGAAGCTCGGCTTCTTCTGCAGGATTTATGAAAAGAGAGGGAGGTCCCTCTTCGTACCCTTTGAACCAAAGGACAGGATCCGTCACTCTAAGGTCCAGCAGTGGATATGGAGTTTGGATTCTGGATGCGCTTTGGTACTTTGTGCACAAAGGGTTGTAGGTCGTGCTACGTCAACGACACAAAGGATCGTCGTAGGAAAGGAGAGACCGAAATATCGGAAAATGATGGAGGGAAACGGTGACCACGTGGCCCGCTGCCAGCCTCATACATCATACTGTGACATAATCATCCTATATTCCAGTCCCCGTGCCATTCCTCTTGGCATACCCGCGGCCCCGTTATCCTCGACGATGAGGCGGAGGGCGAAGCACCTATGTATCCACGTATGTATGTACATGTGCATGCGGTGGGCACATACCCCACGTATGCTTTTAGAATAGGGTATACATCGGTTATACCCATAGGCGCACTTTTGGCATGATGAATTCAAGCCAAACGGTGTGTGAGCATTCAATGTTCCAGAATTATTTACCGCTCGATTACCAACCAACCATCTCTTCGCGGACCAACGACCGTGCTAATTAGCACCGGAGTAATTAATTTCATACTCACGAGGCGCAACCTAAGACCAGACCTCTATAACCAACCACCTGGTTGGTAACTTCGAATCCATTCTCGTTTTCATCATGTGCGTACTGCAAACTGGCTTGACATTGGCACAGTATTGGTGCCAGAGCTGCCAATACTGACAACTACCAATGGCCAACCTTCGCTCAAGTCAAAATCAATGTTGGGATTATTTTGGGCCGTTAACACCGGTGCCGTGAATCGGCACGAAATAATCCTGAGGAAGTATGAAACACCATATTGGCCCAGTGTATTACCTGTACGGAACTGACTTCCGGCTGAACCCCATTCAGACCCAGCTCCTAATTTTCTCTACTCCGCACCGTCAATTTGTTTATTTTTTCATACTGGTTGAAATCGGGTTTTCGAATATTTTGAGGGATACAAATTTGGAATGAAATTCACATCTTCCACTTAGTTTGCCATTGACAATAAATTTCGCTGGCCCAACTGGAGCCAGTTAAAGTCTTTTTGTTATTTTTCATTCGACGGTGTGAAGGAGGAGGATAGCTACAAGTTTTGTTTGAGTCAACCTTCGAGGCAACCTTTGATAGGATTCCTAAGGGATGAAAACAGAGAGTGCGATGGGTCGAGATAGGAGGATGATGAAAGAAGGCAGAACTGGAGTTGGGAAAGTGCTCTCGGTACGAGGAGGAAAATGGAATAGAATCTCACTGTAAGTCGGTAAAAGCAAAATGTTTTGTTCGCCGTTTTGTATCGTGAACAAATAAATTCATATACCTTCGTATTGAGGCCAAAGCGTCGGAATATATAGCGGACTGAATGTAATATTGAATGGCTAATAAAACGGGTCAATTTTCACCCGCAGAGTAAATTCAAATTTTATTCATTTGTTTTTACAAATTGTGAACAACCCGCTGCTTCTGGCCCGAAACTCGTACAGGTAGAAATGATCAAATTATCGCTAATGAAAATTGCCTACGTACAAAAACGGGACATACGTATATAATCATCCGAAAACCTCTGCTGTTTGCTTTCGAAATTCCAGATAATTAGCGAAATTGACAAATTCGACGATTGATTTTTAATTCAGACACGGTGGACAGTTCAATTGTCAGTTTTAACGAACAATCAAAATTCTCATCAGCTACTTTACCTCATTTTCTCTACCTCCACAGATTTTCATCCGATTTGTTCGATCACCGATATTGACTGGTGTGTGAAATCGTCTTTTGAAAAAAGGCATGCACACAAAACTCCTTCCACAATTTAATGCGATCGCGATAGGAGCTTCACATCGAATATGTGTCAAGAGCTAAAGTATTTTCATAGAACGTGTTTTATTGGCAAGGAAATGTACGAGTTTATCGTTCGGTTTGCGCTGAAAAGCGACAAAACTGCCGACACACCGGGGTAATGAGCTATGGCAATTGGATTTGATTGAGCTTTGAAAAATCTCATAAATATCCGGTGGGAGTTCTGGATTATGAATGGCGATTAGTACGAGAAGGAGATTAGGTACTTAATTAGAGACGAATCGCTTTTTCGCGATCTATATCATCGCATCGTGACTTTGTATTATATATATCAAGAGATTTAGGGAGAGGACGAAACGCGGTAATAATTCAAGAACTAATTTTGTAGCCCGCTTCAAAAGCAATCTTTTTAAACTCAGAATTAAATTTAATATTCGACATTCCCTTTGCCCTGGGTAGGTAGGGTAGCAGACGGCGGCCAGCCAGCCGGCTACCTCCGGTGGAATATTAAAAACTCTCTTTCAATCGACAACGAACCTGCGTTATTGTATTATTCAAGACTACACTTTGCACGACGGTTAAATAGGCATATATACTATACGCGAGGAATCAGAAATTCGTTTTATTACCCAGCTAGCTCACCTCATCTCTCTCTCTCTCTCTCTCTCTCGTAAAATTGTCAAAATAATTCAAACGACGCGTACCAGATTCGAAATCCGCGATGCATTAAAACCCGCAATACTCCATTTCGCTCATATTTGATTATCATTATACCAGAAGCTCACACACATACCGTCGGTTTGATTCATTTTCAATAAATTTATGGTCACGCTATCTGCGGTCGGTTTATCCGCCATCACATCGATATGATTAATATCATATGCTGGAGTAAAAATTTATTAATTTATCGAATACTTGTTAATAACATACATATACGAACCTCCAGAGATGTAGACTACACACATGCATACCATATCATTTTTATCCTTCTCCATTTTTACAGACTCCTTCTGCTCCTGCAGCAATCAGGTAGTCAAGTTACGTAAAGAAATCATTTAAACAGGTTGGACTGACTTCTTGTCTACGTCAAGGTGCAGATTTTATTTATTTATTTATTTATTTATTTTCTGATTCATTTTTCACCTCTGGGTATATATCGCATCCCAAATTGCACTTCGTTTAATTTTGATATATAAGGTGACAGGGTGTGATAGGTAATGAAAACAACGTCACTTCATATCAGATACACTCTCGTTTGGAATTGAATTGAAGGGAAAAATTGAAGAATTATTCACCTGATTTGAAAATTAAGTGGGACAATACTTAGGAATTTGATGACCCAGAGATCGGGGAACGGGAGCTACACTTACCTTTAACAGTCCAACTCCCGAAACTTTCTGAAATATCCAATTACTGTAATAAGGTGGTCGACTGGTAGGTATATGTATATATATGGGTACCGCCAATTCACAACAATTTCAACCTATTTTTCGAGGGGAGACGAACCAACGAAGGTAAACTCATAAGTTTTTTCAACTCTCTTGCCTCAGACTTAAAGGATCTCGAATTTCCAACCTAAAACTTTCGAAAACTTGGGATTCCTCATACACAAAAAGTTGGAGAATACTCAAAATTATTGTGACTTCGTATATCCTGCGGGGTGGAATTCCAAAAATTCTGGTTATCGTCAATTTTGATTCCTCTCTTCTAAAAATTCACTAGAAATTGTTGCAGTTGAGAGAAGCCTTGGAAGAGGATGATTTTGATCTAATATCGTATAACAATAAAAATTCTAAAATCTACTCTCAGATAGTGATAATAATTATTCTAACCTGCGGATTGATCATACCTATAGTTGGAATGGAGTGCCATGGCTGTTGCCTCGAGGAGCCATTATTTCCGTAACATATCGGTAGATATTAGCAGGGTGTAGGACGAGGTCTAATCTATTTATAATTGCTCCTAAATGCACCCCCAATTACCAGGAAATCATTTATACAGATTTCTATCCGAGGTTGGAGCCTGTGGCATAGGCGAGTACAGGTACATACATATACATACATTACATACATAACATAGATGGGCGAGTACGTGAGTACATAGCATAAAATATATCTAATCGTCGAGCTTAGCCAGTGCAGGATAATATATACATGTATATATATATATATGTATATCCGCGAATCCTATAATTATCCTGCTGCCATTACCACGTGGTTGAAACTACTTGTTCGGGTCGAGGGGTCGGCGGTTCTGCAAACCAATAATAGCTCTATGATCTTTGCAGGTTAGCTTTACAAGGCTTTTCGTGGCCAAATCGAATCGACCTTCTCTACTCACTTATTCCAAAGAGTCTTGACCTCCATTTGTAGGTATTTACGAGTTAGGGGTATGCAGTGGTAGCTGGTCCTTTTGGCAATATTTTTCGCTGCTTTTTTCTCTCTCATGTAATTTCTTTTCTTTCTCTTTTTTTTGGTAATTTTTTTTATTTTACAATTTGTTTCAAATTTGACGCAGCGGCGCGTTACGCGTCGATGAGCGTGAGAGAGGAAATAAAGCTCTCGTGAATTTAACAGTCAAATTACAGTCCGAAAGTGCTAAAAACAAAAGTCAAAATAGCTTTGTATATATGTATATAGCTATACGTAATACTTTTTCACCAGGTGAAGTTTATGACAGAGCTGGTATATATGTATATATCTACACCAATTTTATTTGCTTTTTCACATCCGGTTTGAATTCCTCTCGCGAAATTAAAACCAATTTATTCCATTATAGTCTTTCGCGATTATATATATGTATGTACGCCTTGATAATAAGATTATTATTATTCGAAAATTCGATTTGCGCAAAAGCTCGACGAACCAGCCTCTCCAAATAGATTTGAAAAAGATCGTTGGTACTATGAAATCAATTTGAAGTGAGCTGATATTAATACAACAATTAAGTTTCTAGTTTCTATCAATCGAAAGCTGTTACCTAGCTCTGAAGACCGAGCTTATTTCGATTCCTGAGAGAAGGAGATTCTCTTCATTTCTGAGCTGATCCTCGTAATGGAATTCTATCCGTGCATATAGCTGTCTGCAACTCCGGGTACTGTACCGATAAGAAATTCCAGTAACTAGTTATTATTATTGCTATCGAAATCTGAGAGACTTTATATACAGAAATCCATCAACGGGACCGGCATGTCGCGGTTGAAAGAATCAATTATAGTTCTAAATCGATTCATCTCTTCAGGAAAGCTTCAATCGGCGAAATTTCACCAAATTCTGTTTGGAACACGTGCCGTTACGAATTGAGTATGGAAAATCGAATAGAAGAAAATTGGCATAGAAGATATGGTCGATCTTGTAAAGAAAAAAATGAAACATTTCTTTCGAACTTGATTGAAAATGACTTGATCAAAAAATGGAAGTTTCTAATTTTTTGCACTCGATTTAGGATGGCCAGTATTCTGAGGAATTTCTGTTCTGGAGAAGTGAAATGGGACGAAGTCAATGATCTGATTCTTGGACGGTATTTAAATTTTTTCTAACCGTGACGCACCGGTTCCTTTAATCCAAAATTATTGCCACAAACGTCGATCTGGGATTACGGAAATTATAGCTGTGTGGGTTAAGAATAAAGGGTGTGCGACCGCGAGGGAGTTTAATCCATGGCAAACACACCCTAATTAAGTAGATTCGAATCTAGGCGACGATTAAATATGAATAACGATGTAGCGATCCGCCATTTGAGGGAAGGGCCTATGCATGATGGCGTGCGGATTTATTTATCGCGGTGAATATATATCCGGTGGCAAGAAACTTAATTTAATGGTCAACCGGAATGAAATAGGATCGTCTAAAGGCGACCTATAACAATTAAAACTTAGTGCATAACCTACCCAATGTTCGCACTGCCTAAGTTAACCGAGTTACACAGACTATGGTGTATACAGGCGTATAGTAGGTACCAACTCCCTCCATTTCTCTCTTTCTCTCTCTCTCTTACTATCCTAGCAAAGTTTGTATTATGATCCACAGTTATGAAGCCATTTTCGCCAAGGATTATGGGGCAATTACTAGATTTTAAAAAAACTTTACCCATAGATCTCACCGGGGCTCAGGAACTTAAGTAGTACCACCATCATCCGCAACCTGCTTGCTCTCATACCTTATACTCAAGGATTTTACGGGGAAGTTCATCTTTGGGCGCAAATCACGTGGGTTGGTACGAGGCAGGATTGAAATTTCGAATTTGGAAAGCTGTGAAAGGTCAAAATTCAGGAATTTTATACTTCCGATCAGAGTTTTTAGAAAGATTATTGCTCCGAAAGTCTACGTAGCAAATTTGAAAAACTCTGGATCGAAAAACACCGAAGGTTCAAAATTCCGAAAGCTAAAGATCCGAAAGGCCAAAACTCCGAATCTCGGAATTTGCGAGATGCAACGTCGTTTATTTCACAGCTTTGTCATGAGCTTCCCTTAAATTTGAGGATTTTTGGACTTTCTGAGTTTTTAACTTTCGGATCTTTGAGCTTCCCGCATTTCGACTTTTCGGAATTTCCAACTTCTGAACTCAAACGTTTCTAGAAATTCAGAATTTTTGGAATTTGGTACTCTGATCCAAATCCAATAGCCACGTACATGTACAAAGGATGTGAGCTTCGATGAATTACCTGCAGTTTCAATTCCAATTAATTTAAGGGTAGACCGAACTTCTCTCTATATGTAATTGTAGGTACCTGTGAGTACATTGAGAGGTGGAATCGTGCGAAGGGATACGCTGCTATCCTCTTGAATTTGAAAGGTTGAAGCGCAGGGATGTTTCATCCTGAATATCCTTCGGTCCCTGGACAGGAGATAGGATTCCATCCGCTATTAACCGGCACGTACAAAACACGCAATAATGTTGACCATTACCCAGAAAGCAATGACTCTGCAAAAAAGCTAAATACGGTACACCTACCTTAATGCACCTCCGGACGGCAAAGTAATTGGGCCTTTTTATACACCGAGCTTCACAAATCTGTCAAGCCGTTAAACCGCGAGTGCTTCAGGCCTCGACGCTTTTCTACGCTGTCCATCTGGCGGTTCGTCGTATAATATATCTATACCTTCCGAAGGTGGGTTCTTACTCACTTATTCCTCATTTTTTTCATTTCACTCGAACTCTGCAGCGTAAAAAAAAAGGGAAAAAATTACCTGCAGGATCACGGGTTTAGGTAAATGCCTTTCGTCCTGACTATTCCTCAGCATTTTATTCTATCGACTGTTCGTACACCTCGTTTTCCGGAAGCCTCAAATCCCCTTTGTCATCTGCATTTTTTTAAAGTCATTCTCTGTCAACGGAGTCACTTTTTCCCATCGATTGATTGGACTTTTTTCTACGAAAGTCTTGTGGGTCAAATGTGACGTATGCAAATTCGGTAAATTTCAAGATCATCTTTCTGAATCAGTTTCGATATTCGGATTTTTGCTATTCTGATAGATTTCAAACCAGAAGACGTGCAACATCGGGATTCTTTTGCATATCTTCTCCAAGATTGTATAGAATTTTCAGAGTTTGAGGTGAGTTACCTGAGGAAATAAATTCGTTTCTTTATTTCCTTGCAAGAATGGCTTGTGCACCGTGAAGAAAACGAAAACTAGAATCGCAGTAAGAATTTAAAAAAATCCATGACGCGTTGGATCGACAAGAGGAAAATTTTCAAAAGAGTTGGCTTTAGAAATCCAGAAAAATTCACTCAAGTTTTTCTCCAATATATGACGACTGACTGGCAAATAATGAAAAATATACAAGAATAGTAAAAGGATGAAAAACTGGTACAGTTTTAAAAGAATGCACCGCTAAGGAAACCAGATTCTCGCTCAGAATTGAAAAGGTTAACGCGGTAGCCGAGTATAAGAAAGAGAAAGGGGGAAAAAAGTAATAATAAAGAGGTGAACAAGAAAGAGAGAGAAAAAAAAGATGAGAAAAGGTAAAGGAAAGCGTCAGTAATAATGCATCGTGGAGCGTGTGATGGGAGTGTATCCCTTATCGTGAGATACATACGGCGAAAGGGCTCGAGGAATAAGGGATGTGGAAAGCATTAATGCAGTCCTAAACCCTGGGTCGTAAACCCCGGGGTACCTACCTACTGGGCTATAGGGATATCGCGGACGAATGTTTTCGTTACAAAGTTTCCCCTTTTTTATTACACGTGTCGGCCAGAACTCTCGGGGTATTTTAATACCCCATGCATTGTCTCTTCACTCTCTACACGTATAGGTATTCCCTGCAAAGTGCTGCGTCAAACGATTCATGTAATTTAATTACAGGGACCCGATGACCGACCAGATTTGCCGGATTGAGCCACCTGAAGAAAGCAGGACTGGTCTCCTTTGGTCGGACTATTTCATCATGTGGTATTATAATCCTTCAAGCTTGCTATGGCCCTTTATTCATCAGAGGTGACGAAAGTCCTGAATGTCCATTTACCTCTACCATGGCTTGGAGACTTATACTGTCGTTAACCCTTACCATGGGTAAATTTTATCCAGGTCTCATTTTGAGTAAAAAATAATTTCACAAGTGCAATAGTGACGATTTTTTTTAGCGAAAAAATGTACTTTTCGCAGTCATATCTTATCCAGATAAATCCGTATTCATCTACTCCAAAATCGATCCTCTTTACATGTCGGAATGAATACCTGTTTTCAAACGTGAACTATGTCACAATTTTTTCTTAAAAGTACCATATCTGAAGAATATTCTAGTTGAAATTTGACCTGGAAATATTATAAATTCAAGAAGTTGTAGTCTTTTGAGTGAAAAGGCGTATTTTTTGACAAATTTTTTTTCATTCGAACATGTTGTGATCTGGATTTTGACGAGTGGTTTAGAATGTTCAAAGCATTTCCAGTATTTTTTCGATTCCGATGGGACTAATAGTTTTCCCACAACAACCATTTGAAACTTGGCTGGGTAAATTTTACCCAATGCGGCCACCAAGTTATCATACACAGGTGTGGCCACTAAGGATTAAAAATATCACTATACCATCAGGACGAAAACTCACCAAATGACGAAATGAACCAGCCACTAACGCTGTATCGACAAAAATTTCAGCTTTTAATGGAAAGAGGATAATTTTTATGGTGGGATGCTCGTCAAACAGTTACTAATTGTAAGTGATATGCAGGTAAGAAGTTCGATAAGTCTGCAACTTATGATGGTTGAATTCCGAAAGGTTCGTTTTCACGTTGAAACGAAAAACTGTGAACATATATCGTCGAGGTGCAAGCAATATTGTATTTTTGAGTTGCGGAGCAGAGGGTGAATTCGCGGTATAGAGGTTAGGGTGATATTGCGGTGCGATAAACTACGGCGAAAAGTACAGAGCCCCATGTTTGACGTAACATTACGGGACGGTGAGCAGTTAACGGTGTGCATCGCATTTTGTGTCCGATCTGCCGCGTAGTAGGTATCGTCAAAAATACATCGAACGGAATGCAGGGCTACCTAGCTCGTTGCTGCAGGTGTGTACCAGAAGATCCACAAGCGGTGAGTTGGTAATATAATACCCACCTATAGTCGGTCGCTGTTCAAACAAAAAGGGATACAAAAAAAACTCCAAAAACAAAAAAAAAATAACCAAACAAAAAAAAACAACAGGTTCGATGAGAGACTGCAGCCCCCATAAATTCAACGGGATTTTGATATTCATCCCTGCAGCGAGAATAATGGCTTTCACTTGTTTTTGTCATTTTGCCGTTTGCCTCATTCGCCAATAGTGCAAATTTCACCTTGTGAATTAGCTTTTGTTGAAAAACCAAAATCGGTTCCATGTGCATTTATTTCTGATTGTTAACGATGAGTTCAGATGAATGCTAATATCGGTCATTAAGCGGGTTATCGGTGAAATTTATTCATCATATTGACGATTTTACATACCTAATCGATCGACCCTGGTGGTTCTGATAACGTAGCAGAAATTCACTTTTGAC
Source organism: Ametastegia equiseti (assembly GCA_963989295.1). Lineage (NCBI taxonomy): Eukaryota > Metazoa > Arthropoda > Insecta > Hymenoptera > Tenthredinidae > Ametastegia > Ametastegia equiseti. The sequence continues at coordinate 14,709,795 of OZ022397.1, read as the reverse complement.
TTATGTATTACGTTTAAAATTGAGTTACCCGCAAAATGTCACGTTTTGACGTTTTTCATGTTCTGTCAGGTGTTTCGGTGGCTCGTTATCGCGTGTTCTGAATTTTTCGGTTTTCACAATTCTCCTTTTCACTTTTTCCGATTTTCCGCAATTTTCACCTCGCCATTAGGTACGTTTCATTTCGTCCGAAAATGCCTCACCTTTTTCATAAGCTCAAAATCTTATTGTTCCATCCTCGAATTCTACATTTCGTAAGATAAAACCGTATAAAATCCGTACTCGACTCACTGACAATGAGAGCCAGTGATCGTAATCGGCTTCAGATACTCCATAAGGCATTATGGACCTTTCTTCGAAAATGATAAGATTCTAAACGCGACTATACACAATGCGACTATACACAATGCAGTAAATACACTCGCAAGCACCAGTAAACGACGCTGCAAAGTGGATTCCAGAAGCTCTCAGCCACCCTAAAAAACTCAAGGTATAAGGTATTCGCGATCTTACTTACCAAATTCTCGTGATTTCTTGAAAACAGCAAAAGCGTGAACAACCCATCTACGTACTGCAAACTGGCTTTGCATTGGCACGATATTGGTGCCTAACGTTGGGCAAATAATTTCTCTGTACTAGGCCAGTATTACCAAACGAAATTTGGCAGCTGGGGTAGTGCCAATTCTGTGACATGTGAGTAGATCCGGCAATACTCCGGTATTCGTATCTATGGGAAGTTGCGGTAGAAGTCAAATTTGTGTAACAAAATTAATTTGGGGATGAAAACGAACTGGAAAACGTCTCCTTTTTTTTTTTGTAAAGTATATCGACACATCGTCGACATTGACCCAAAAATGTAATCTCAAGCGATTGATATACCGCAGGTAAGGAAATTAAGTCATCGGGTTGTTGGTTGCAGTGAATAGCAAAGGCTACAGGTGACCCGGGGGCGTTTATCTAACGTAACATCGCGTTATATGCATAGCTTGGAATCTAGTTGTTTGTAGAGGGTGCCATGCGAGGGGGTGAGAGAGGGTCAATATTAACGTTAGATAGCGTAACAGGCGGGTGAGGATATCCTGAGGCTTGGCCGACCCGAACTGACCTGGACGGTGGTGAGCTTTAGCCCCTAACGTATAACTACGTCAATTAGAACGTTACGTCAGGTTGAATATAGGCACGTCTTACGGAGTGAAATATAATACAAAATCGTTGGAAAATTCCAAACCGTAATTTTTCCACAATCCTCATGTCGCAGCATAAATAATATTCACTTTATCGCGGTCAATCGTGTGATCGGGGCATAAAATGGCAACTTCAAATGTACATGGAGAAAGTCGTCGTCCAACTGGGTTGTAAAAGACATTTTTGAACGAGTTTCTAGAACAGCAGCACCGCAGCAGCAACGGCTATTATCGTATAGTAAAAATACCTGGAGACCATGTCTTAAGTCGAGTATTGAATTTATATTCGGAATCAATCCGAACGAGGTGGAAGTTTTATCACTTAAAAATTGTACCGCTACGGTTTTCTACATCTTGCTTGTGCACTGGATAACTTATACCTACTCAATCCGAAAGTATTGAAGTTGGATTCTGGTAGGTATGCAGGCACTTCGGTGAGCCCATGTCTCTATTACCGTATTGGAGAATTTAAATATATATGAGATGCAATAGAGGTGGATATATGTCGCTTTGGAACAGGTGGAGGACCCCACAATCCTCATAGGTAATTGAATTCATCGCGTTTCAGTAGGCCTTTTCGTCTTCCTGGTCTCAACACGTACGTATACGGTTCTCCAATACCATCAGACTAGATCTCGGATCTTGGATCTAAGATACCGGGCGCCAGGTTAAACCTTATCTCGAACTCTTGCTTCGTAAATTCTTTCTTACCGAGAACTACGGCTTTCTGTATAAACTGAAACAACTAGGCTTGCCTGCGCCTTTTAACTCACATTCGTATCTTATACCAGGGGGAAACTAAATAAAGATAGAAACCAATTAGAATAACGTGAACGGCGCTTTTTTTATTGCTTTGTCCGTCTTTTTCAACTCCTTAACCTGTAAGACGGTGAGGAAATTTCCGTCTCGTTTGATTTTCCATTTTCTCGCCCTTAAATTAACTAGGGGTGGAAAATATTAATGAATCAAATTCGACGTAGTCCCCAGATGACTTGATCAGATTTTCTATGTCATTTTGGAAAAATTTCGGGGCCAACGGTTTATTCAAAATTGAAAACAGACTACGCGTGACAAATTGGAGAAGTTTTTGGAACGTAATTCGGCCTACATTTGAAATCTAAAAATTTTCCATCGTACCTGCGAGTCAAATTAGATTCGGACTGAACGTTTCAACGAGACTAGCCGCCCTTTTCGCACATGCATTCTACCCATATGGCAGAATTGTGGCGACTCGAAGTGGCTGTTGCCTGATGAGAAATAAATTGCTTTAAAGAAGGAAAGGGGGGTTTTGTTTGTAATAGGTAAATGTACGGTGCTCCCATACGAGTTTTATGCACCCTGACCTATACGTGTACGTGCTCGATGTCTCGGTTGCTCGAGCTTTTATATTATATTTGTCGCAGAATAGCACATTGCGAGACAGACAAATGATCGAGTACAGGTAGGGCTCAGGCTCGGGCGATAATCCGGCATGTAATTTATCGTTGTTGGTGTTGAATTTCACCGTCATCTACCTACTGGGCAGGTACTAGGTGAGTACCTACTGTAGCTACTATAAGGTAGTCCTGTTCATTTTTCATTCGCTGATTGTGTGTGAGAGAGAGTGAATTGAGGTAATTTGAAATAATTCTATACGCTACTCTCGAGGGCTTGACGCAAGTCGTCGTCGTAGGTTTTTTCTTTTTATTTCAGTTGAACTTTTCCCAAATGACATTAACGCAATTATATACAGTAGTAGGTATAGCGCGAGTATATTTGAAGAGCTTTTCTTCCTTGTGTACAATGGAATTTATCAACGTCGAAATTCCACCTGGAGTTTTAACCTACGCTCGTTCTGGCATATTATTATAATTGCAATTCAGGAGTATGTATGGAAGATGGAAATTCCTTGACTTGAAAGCGGCCGGCCGCTCAACATAATCGTACAGAATTCTTTCGGCTAACATTTTATTAACGTGAAATCTCCCGTTCTTCTCAAACTTACGAAATTACTCGAGGAAACTCGAGCGAGCTGAGTAAAATCGTGATGGACCGTAAAAAACAATTTTTCGATATCGAGTGTGGAATAATTTCGTTTTTTTCGGTTCGTATTTCTGTTTATTACAATTTGTTCCGGTATAACAGCCGCAATGATTTTTTTTTTTTTTCCCGAGAATAACGATAGCGAATGAAATTCTCTTCGTTTCCTGCCGGATGGGTAATTAATTCCGGTAATAATTTTCTCAATTGCAAAGAGCTTGGAAAAAAATTGGTTTTCACGAAGCGCGTATATTTCATCATCAATTGCACGCGGAATATACGATATCGTTTCATACCTTCACCGCTTATACTTTACCTGCAGCCTACCAAGGCTCCGAGGCAACCAAGAGCGCCAATCCGATGGATTAAAATATCGTAAAGAAGTTTTACGCTCCGAAGAAATTACTACCTACTGGCTGGTAAAAGATCGAGTGCCTTTATAGGACGTCGTGTATTCAAAGGAGCTTGCTAGGCCGGAAGTAATACGTCGAGCTTTTCTATCTTACCGGGATTTTCCTACTTTTCTTAAATTTAAGATTCAGCGTTTGGTATTTAGCGTTTATCGACACGGGGGGGTTGAAAGACTTAGATATTTTTTTGGGGGCTGTTTTTGGTCTCTTTGGTCGCAGGTAACTTTTGAGTGAGAAAAAAAAGCTGCTTTTTTTAAGCCGCAAGTTGTTAAGAACTTACCTAATACAGATACGTAAGTTGGCGAAATCGTGACGAGAAGGGGTTGGGGGTGCGAGGGCGAAAGACCCCATTCGTTACAAGTTTTTAAACCGTATTTTCCTCGTGCTGCTGATATCTTACCTTAATTTATTTACCTCGTCCGGCAAACGTGCAATCTGGAACACGCGCGCCACCAACCCTCTTGCTTTCATACTTTCGCCCCACGCCCCAATCCCTGACCAAGATATTTTGCTTCGTTTAATTTATTGCTTAATATGCACCATTATTCTCTTTTTTACCTTCCTACTCCCTTTCTTCTTTCCTTCCTTTTTATCCCTTCCCTATTTCTTTTCTCTCATATCCTGAGAATAATCAGTTCTGGGACTCGTGCGGTCAGGAATAATTTTTTTCCTGCAATTCAACCACGGGTAAGTGTCCTAGTGATTGACCATTTTCAATGATCCCCTTTTATCCGTGAGCTCTCAAATGATCAAAAAATCAATTCACATTTTCTGAGTCACTAGCAACTGATTCGTGTAACGGAAACATTCAGAATTCTTGTCATCGATTCGAAACTTAAGAAACTATGAGGGTCAACAATTGGGTCTTAAAGGGTCAGTAATTGATACACTCACCTTATCTCCTTATCAAAAATTTTCTACCTCAGTTTTTTCAATTGCGCAAAAAGTATAAGAAGATATTGATCACTTTGATCAGCCGCTGATTTTTTAGAACTGGCTCGAAATATGAACCAGAAATACTTAATGAATCGAGTGTTGCATCTGGGGTAGGCTGATTGATCGAATTTCTTCGATTTTTGTCGAATTCTTGACGACTAGCCAGTTCGTCCAACGTATCCAGAAAAAATAACGGATAAACATAAAGTGTATAGTTGCGTGGCTTCTGAAAATTAAGTAAATCGGTTGAAATCAGGTAAAGCACGTGTCAGCAGGGGGGCGTACAGGCGATGGTTTCGGTTCAGAAATTTCACATGTTACGATCGTTGCAGTAGGTAATTTTCTCGCTTCACCATTAATTTTCAAATTAATATTCATTCGGTACCTACACGTGGTTGGGTAACACCGATGTCCAAACACCGTCCACGTGTTGCTCCCCATCTTTATTTCGGTCCGCAGCACTCAGACAGACCTGTAATTTGGCGTCATTTAATATAATTAGATTTTTTATTCAATTTTCTTTTTTTTTTTTTTTCCTTTTTTTCTTTCTCTCTTACTTTCTTGGCCTCGACTCTTCTTCTTACCTTACGCCGCGTTTTTTTTTTTTTTTCTTATTCACTTTTTTTGTCTTTCACTCTCATACACGCACACATGCACAGGAAACTCTTGGCTTGTTTTTATCACTCAATGGGTTGGCTCGCTTTATAGCTCGCTTCTTTCTCATTCACTCACTATTTTCTTCTCGGCTTCAATATATTCCATCCTCACTCACACCAGCAAGCGTTAAAATTACGATCATTTCTCTGATTACTCACGATATACTGCGCCTATTTGCCTCACCCAATTCTCTGACAGTATAAGTTGAAAGTAATGGAATGAATTCGCGGTATAGATAGAATTAAGTTTCAATTACCAAAATTCATCGCCAAACTCCTATTTGGAGTCAGTCAAAAATATACTACATCATTTTTCAATTTCGAAGAAGAAAAAAAAAATTCATCTGGTATTGCAGGGCTGAGCTTAATTCGACGAAGGTATACAAAATCGTGGGCTAAGGATCCCGGGTCTGACACTGGCATGGCTGTACCTCGTTTGGAGCTACTTAATTTTCTTGCTCGCAACGGGATCAGATAAGCCGACTGGTTGTCGTTGCGGGTCCTGCTTGCTACTCCCGCGGGGTACTAACGACTTCTGTATAACAAGTTACCCTGTCACTGTATCCAACACCCTCGCTCATAGGTTACCAGATTATTGCCATTACATCTCTGACGACCCAATCTGTTTATCCTTCTGAAGGATAAAGAAATAAGAAAAAGAAAAAAAAAAAAAAGAAAAAGAAGAGTAAAAAAGAGCTCGACGGACGAAAATGATTGAAAATTGATAATTATTGATTGATTTTTATCCCTAAGTTTCTTCTTTTGGTGATATTCTCATTTCTATGTATCGTGTATAGGTTAGGTTACCTCCTCGAAGTCCTTCTCGATTTTGTATAATATATGGTACCTACCGTCCGATTGAGGCGTGGGTGTATAATGTCTCCGCGGTAATATCGCGGGTGGTACTACGCGGCTTTCAAACGTATCTATGTCCTTTAGAAATGTGAATTCCATATAGCAAGCTTGCATTCGACTATTCGCTAGTATAGGGTCGGTCGTCGGGATTCTCGCCTTTCGCTTCTCGCGACGTCCTCAATGCGCATGAAGCAAATATATGAATATGAATATGAATAGAAGTACGTGAGATAGCAGTACTATGTACCACCCACTCCTTTCACCCCTGCATACACGTGGAAAGATGTCCATATTATAATAGCGTTAAAGCGCGTCTCTGCAATCGCGCCCTCGTTTCACACTATATACGAGGTTTTTTTTACCGCACCGCGCGCTTATTAAATGAGAAAAATTCAACTTACTACAGCGACAACTTGTTGCAGCTCTCGTAATATTGCAGTAATGTAAAGTTATACGCGCGTTTCTCCGATGAAGGTACTTATGAGTTGTGATGCACACAGGGGATGTATATCAGGGTGGGATGAGGTCCCTGATTGGACAATTTTACAATTTTCAAATAATTTCAATTGTCATTTATTGAAGATATTGTATTAACAATCTCAACGCATGAAAAATAGAGCAGGACTGAAGTTCCGAACTCAAAAAGTTCCGAATGGTCAAAATTCGGAATTTCTTTGAGACACGATTCTGAGTTTCTAGAAACGTTAGAGTTCAGAACTTGCATCTTCCAGAAGGTCGAAATGCAGATAGCTCAAAGGTCCGAAAGTTCGGAACTTAGAAAGTCCAAAAATCCGTAAATTTAAGGGAAGCTCGTGACAAAGCTGTGAAATAAACGACGTTGCATCTCACGACTTCCGAGTTTCGGAGTTTTTGCCTTTCGGATTGCCTTTAGCTTTTGGTATTTTGAGCCGTCGGTATTTTTCTGTTTGGAGTTTTTAAAATTAGCTACGTTGACTTTCGAGGAAATAATCTTTCGAAAAATTCTGAGTCAGTAGTATAAAATTTCGGAATTTTCACCTACCGTAGCTTTTCAAATTCGGAATTTCAATCCCACCCCGAAAAAAAAACCACAAAAATGGTGAACGCGACTTCTTGTTGTTGAAAAATTTGAAGGAAATAGATGAAATAGAATCGATCAATCGATACACTTCATGCCTTTTTTTGATGCGATAACGAATGCGAGAAGAAAATGCATGAATGAACACGACACTTTCTTTTTGCCATAAAAATCGAGCTTTTGACAATCGACAGATTCTTATGCCATCAAACACGCAATTTATATCTGCCCCTCAGCTGTGTTCGCGTTCTCGACCGCGAGTCGATTATTGGCACGGTTTAAAATTCGCGGAATAGATATAGGTATACATAGGTAGGAAGGAAGGTATGTGGGTATGTATGTACACAATTATATGTGCGTGTAGTAAACCACGCATTGATGTAAAACGCCGAAATTCTATCGCCCTCGAAGCGCGTCACTCTCTCGCGAGCACAGTACGGCATTCAATTCCACGACACCACCCGCGTAATCGCAATTCTAGCAAACGTGCGAAAGTGATTTTCCAAACAACGCGAACGCTAGAGTTAACAAAGGGCTTTTACGGTTGGGGACAGAAAATGTTTACTCCGCACTTCGGGCTCAATTTTACTCCAATTTTCATCTAATTCAGCTACGTCCCATCAAGCGACGGGATAAAACGATATAGGTATCCTTTTTATTCCGTATGCGGATTAATCGCATACGCATCTAAACATATATGGTAGATTCACGTAAATAAATATCCGCAAGTACGATAATGAAGCAAAAATCTTCTCATTTCCCTTCAAAAAATTAATGAAAATTCGCGTTTTTTTTTTTTTTGTTAGTTTTTTTTTATTCCGTCTCAAATATTTGGAGAATCATGGCGCCTTTGTATTAGAACTGTGAAATTTAATCCACGGGTTATAAATATAGTCAGAGGCTTACTTTGATCCGCGAACAAGCTCCGAACCCCTTGCTTTAACGAACGCCAAATTTACATACGCTTATTAGTTTATCCCAGGCGAAGTCGGCAGAAGCATTTTGGGGTAAGCTAACCCTCCTGTATCTACTTATATGTTAATCCAACTGTTAACCTTTCTCCTTCTCTCTCACTTTCAACCATATACCCAAACCAAAATCACCCGTTTGTTATATCCTGACCGGTTCAGATTCCGCATTTTCTTATCCGGCAACTTTCCAAAATTTGGCACTAAAGAGTCAGGAAAAAATTCCCCCATCTCTATATACCAACATAATAACCCATTAAAATCCCATGGCGAAGAATCTGTTCGATTTATTTAAAGAATTGGGTTAAAAATGGATCGAATTTTTGTAAAAAAAATCTGGATCAGCTGGTAGAGTGCTTGAGAAATAATTCCGGTGATTGATACGAAGTATCCTCGATGGTATCGTCGATATCAGATATTCTGAAAGCATTCTCAGTGCGGCGGTAGGTGGAAGGAAATTATAGACTCGGAGTATCTCCGAACCGTTACTTAGATCGGATATACTGCATGTGCTTGGTATTCATCAGTACTGATACGAAACGATCACACATCTGTGTCCCGATGCCGGAGTGATACGTTAATAATAAAGTTATACCCAGATGTAAAAAAAGCCACATATACCAGGCTGAGAAAATCTCGAAGCTCAAAGCTCAAAGCTCGAAGCTTGAAGCTTTGTGGCAGAATGATAAGTCTTCGTTGATTGCCAGTGACCCGGGTGACCCCGACGTAAGGTAGAGCATTAATCACGATCTTGCAGGTTTCCCTCCTTTTCATTCTGATTCTTTCCATCCTCTACGTATATTGTGATTTACGATAAGAAATATCACCGATGAATAAATAGCCGCAAATTTTACTCGAATACTGAAGCGTGAGGCATTTACCACCCTAGGGATATATGAATCAGGGTGTAAGAGCTGACGCGAGGTGTACGTGGATCAACCAAGATGATTCGCTATAACCCATAGGCAAGAAATATATATGTGTTGTGGATTTAGAAGAGAAATATATAATACGGAAGCTGATTTGATTAACGGCTATAGATCCGTATCACTATTTATAGGATTATTTCCACGCGGTTGTACTCAGGCCTCCGATCTTCTTGGGACGACCGGTTTCACCTGAGACATGTAGAAATCGAAACCAACCTGAGGATCGGATGAGGTATTAGTAAATTATTTAGTGCCTCAGATCTTGTTACCATAATCCCAAGTATTTATTACATTATTCTTGGGACCAAGTTGAAGTGATATATTTTTGGATAATTTATATTTTTAGACGCAGTCGTGTGCACAGTGCGTTCTCATTCGAATGATCCAACACAAACTGCCGTCAAAAAATCGTCCTACCTGTTGATTCCCTGATTTTTCATGTTTGGTCGAACTATATGGCTGCTTTCTGCAAATGAAATCCCAACTTTGGATTCTCTACTAAATTCTGCGATGCCGCAATGTTTAGATTTCTAATAAAATCAAAACTACGAAAATGGTAACTGGAGAATCCATTTGATCATTATTCATCACTTTTTTGGATATCAAACTTCAACTTTGTAATTTTCTGTCGAGCGAACGGGATGAGATTTTAAAACGAGTATGGACTCGTTGGATTTAGCGCAAAATTCTGCGATGCTCCATTTTTTGTAGATTTTTGATACAACCAAATCCACGAGAATGGAAAGTGAAAAATCATCGGCAGGTCATAAATATGCTTTATGGGCGTCTTTTTTTCTCACGTCATGACATTTCCTTGTTATTGTCGGAACTTCACGGTGGAAAGGAATAGAAATATTTATATATAAGTTGTAGACTCACTTCTATTTATTAACATTTACCTGCCCCACAACGTGAGTTATTCAACGTGCGATCCGGTCATCGTATAGGGTCGATCGCAGAAGCGATGTGCAGAATCGCGGTAATTATAACTGTACACTGTCTTGGTATACGTTTATTGTATCTGAGTATGTGTGCACGATTTCATATACATACTCGAGTATTTTTGTGGGGGCCTTCTCTCTGATATTTTCTCATAGTATCAAGAAATCCCCTGAAATCCTACCACAAGCTTATGGGATTTTATTAAGATCAAGAATCACTGTAGACGTCTAAAGCTCACAACTTTTGGCTCGATTTTCATTTTGATATTTTTATTATTTTTTTTTGTTCTATCGATTCAAATTTAGGAGTCATCAATGATTTTGCTATCAAAAAATATATAAGTGAACTCGCTTCAGAGCGAAATTGGCGACGGAGTTGATCTTGGCTTCTGACTTTTCTCCTATTTTTGTTATTTTAGTTTTTCCCTGTTTTTCATGAGTCTGAAAATTAAGCTATTTTTCAAACGTGTGTTTCCCACAATACCTACGGTGTGGTATCGAAGTTAATCGAGCGTGGGCGTCTTTCATTGTAGACAAAAGGTTTTCTGGTACAAAAGAAACTGGGTACAAAACACGTGAGGCAACCGTTGGGTGTCGTTGGGTTACGGGTCGACCCATGGACCGTTCTACGTTCTATAACGTATCTACGTATGTATGTACGTAATGATATAGGTCGGGTTATGTATACCTGGGGTAATATGTACCTACACCTATTGCACGTACGTGTAAAACGTAGGTGAAGATAACTAGAGCAGTACAATATTGTACACCTTTTCACACGTATTGTGTTTAACGCCTAAAGAGATCCTCATTATTCTTTTAGTAATATGTATACCTACGAATGTCCTTTCAGCGGACTATATGTAAAGCTGCGTTTACCTTCGTGAAATATTGCGACATAAAATAACTGGATCTTCGAAGGCATTGTCAAGCTAACAATACATTTAAAACTTCTGAAGATAAGGAAATACGCAATTACAAATAAAGAGAAGATTTTGTTGAGCAAAATTTGAATAAAATATGTTCCTTTCTATATTTAAACTCGTAGTCTTTGAAATCAAAGGAAGCTTTTTTGAAAAGCACGTGTGTGCGAATCTCGCGAGTATTTTCTATACTCTCTGCGAAAAGTTTAAGCACAAATGACCATCGTCGATGGTAAAATGCGGGTAACGAGACCCTGGAATTATACAAAATCTCTTATTATTTTAGCAGACGAAGAAAATAGAGAGAAAGAGAGAAAGAATTCCCGTTAAAAGTCCATCCCGAGTCAATTTTCTGGTAGGTACAAGTCGGGTCCGGAGTCTGGTAACTGGAAAGTGAGAATTGAAACAACCTTTCTGATTGCGTTTTACGAATGTAATTTGTGTTGTTTAATTTCAATTTCACCTACGCCCTAGTATACCGAGGGAGTGCCTCCGGAAATACCCTCGGAACTACCCTCCGAGCACTTTCCGAACACGATCGTAGTACACACGGCTACAGGCAATACAAGAGAGGTGGTTTTAGCACCACGACACGTTTCAGAGGGGTCAGCTTGACCCCACCCACCAAACGACAAGCTAAAATCGAGAGACCTTCTCGTATACTTTACCAATTAATTTCCTCACAGCTATGTTCACCGTCGTAAGTGGCCCAGGTGATTTTCTTTCAGCTCTTCTCGCGAAATCCTGGAGAAGAAAAAAAATTATTTCCCGCACGGATATGAGTTTTTCTTTTTTATTATTTCATTATTCCTTCGGAATATTTTCATTCCCTGGGATTTCGATAGACGAGAGTACCGGATCGAGCCTCATTGTTCATGCGTGAACTATTATAAACCGATTATTCCCCGATAGTAATTACGATTTATTGCAAGGGACGGTAATGCCCGAAACGTCCGTATATATATAGGCTCGTGCGGATGAATATAAATATCGCTATGGTCAGTCGATCGGTTAATTGACCGCGTTAAATTTATATTAATGGTACGAATTGCGGTGTGTGTATGACAAATGCATTGAACGCGAAATACTGAGGGAATATCGCCGGGAGTATATAGGTGATTCGTACCTGATGATCAAATGCAACAAATCATGATCCGTAACAAAAAATCAACGCCGATAAATTCGCTTTCCGAGTCGTGAATTAAGTTGACGAGTATAAGATCGGATTTGGAAAAACCAGACGATTAAGAAATCAATTTGATTCCTTCACCAAAGGTTTTCTCAAAATTTTTGCCACATGAACTGTGATCTGTGTTCGATATGGTTTAAAAAACGTGCGGTCATCAATTTCGTCTGGGATTTCGGTTTGAAAAAATTCGCATAGTTTCGAAACCAGACGATTATATCAGGATGCGATATACGTTTGATCGATGAAATAGATCGACTTCAAACTCCGGTTCGCTTCTTTGCGAAGATTTCTTGAACCAGATAACTTAAAAGCTGAGAGATAAAAATTCGCAGGTACGCAGTAGTGTCCGTTACACGTTTTTTTATTTATTATTCTTCTTTTTTTTTTTGTACAGCTTTGAATGAGCGAGAGTCAATGTCGTTTCAAGAAATGGAGGTAACTTTACATCAAGCCACGGTGCGTAGAAAGGACTAAATATATCCTGGGCCGTATTATTTCAGAGTTTTTTTTCACCATCTCGGTGAACTCTGAGAAACGGATAATAAGCTTTCAGATTCTATCGCTACGCAGAAAAGTTTCATCCCAATGATTCTACGGATCAACGCCTTTTGACCTTATAGGCGTCTGCGAGGTACCCTTTGCAAGATGAACGCGAACTTTCAGATTTTCAGGACCACGGCTTTTGGCTATTTCTATATTCTGAATACCTATATATGTATGCCCAACGTCTCAGCGTGCATTAATAATATCATTAACAACGCTGATTACTTCGTTTTTTTTTTATTTTTTTTGGTTTTTTTTTTTCGTACGTCAAAAAGATTAATTACGCTTCAGAACGAGTTTAGTTGGCTCGTCTCAGCTCACGGCAGAATAGGCACCTACCTACTACTACCTTATAATTTATGTTCATAACCCGCGGCATGGTTCACGCCTTATGCAACTTTACCCATTCGATGGTGTATATGAAATTTCACATACTCAGATATTTTACACGGCCATTTCATGTACACGCGTTTTATGTAGAGGATGTTCTTTTAAGAAACGGAGAAGATGAATGTCAATGGCAGGGTCGCGGACTGACGTGGGTAATTTTTATTTTTAATGTTATTTTTATTTTTATTTTCATTTTTTTAGCCTCTTTTCTCATTTTTTCCCCAGGTACTTCTGCGCTGTGAATAAAATTGCCACCCACGGGAACCTGAAAAACCAGGGTGAATCCCATCGAGTGTAATTTTTCTCCGCTTGTCACTCTCCGTCACTCGCCTCACGTGACCGCGGAAACTGGCGAGAGACTGCAGAGACGCAGATTCGGTATTAAATGAACTGTACACCGTATACATACTCGGCGAAGCAGATGGTCCAGAAACGAAGGGTGTGGGTGAAGCTTTTCTCTCTTCAACCCTCTATCGCTTTTACCACATACAAGTAGATCTACGTACATACATGATATATTCGTGTATGTATTTGTGCTTGCAGGGTTACCCTCGTCCTTGGTATACCTGAAAGCTCGTACACTGGCTTGATTATGCAGCAACAAAGATAGCGGTTTTGGTTTTCGTCATTTTTGCATTCAAGAAATGAACTTTTGTCGCATTAGACAGAGTGATAGTCTTCGATGTATTGCGTAAGTATTAGTAATGGTTTCAACATTAGAAATGAAACACAATTCGATCTATGATCACATTGAACGATCGCGAAAACGCAGGCTGGAGGGTTTTTGGTATGGAGCCTCAGAGGCTGTGTTTAGACAGCAGAGATTTGGAATCACGTTGTACCCTAGAACCTTGTCGAATTTTGTGCCATTTTTGCATCAAAGGTGAAGCCATTCGATTCGAGATCAATCAGAATTACCTCAGGTCCTGAAAATCTTCGGAATAGCCTGTATGGAATAGTATGAGAATCTTTTGGAATTTGAACATCCAGGAAAATCCGAAACACTCAAGTATAACAAAAGTACCAATAGCTGGAGTACACCGCAGCAAGTAGGACAAACGTAGTGCATATCTCGCAGCTGTCCAGCAACTGGTACTTTTACCTTAGGGAAAAAGTTACTGTTGAATGATATATCGGTGGATATTTTGTTTCGTGATCAGGATAAAGCCTCATAACAAAATCCCTGAAATTTTCATTCGGTTGCATAAAGAAACTAAGAATTAGACCATGTGTTTCTGCGCCCCCGAGGATAGGGTGGAGTATAGTTAGGGTACAGTATAGTTGCGGTTGCAGGGGTAATTTTTGGCAGAGCATTGAACGTGCGTTGAATAAAACCGCTTTGAAACATGGCGGTTCTTTCACGCGTGCCATTAGAGAAATTAAAGGGGGATGATTACGAGGTTACCCAAAACACATCCAACATCACGAAACTCAAGCAATAACTGTGTACCTACATCTCCTACCACGAATCTCAGATTGCGATCGCAATTGGTGTGCGTGGTGTCTGGCTACCGATTGTCCAAGGGATCCTAGAATCGAGGGATGATCGCGCTTTTGGGAAAATGAGTAATAACGCCAGTCGTGTGTAGCCTGCAGAGCACGGACCGTCGTAACTTTGCGAATGTTCGCTATTGTCGAGTCCTAGGACCGAGGGGCTCCCCGATGGTTTCCATCGTGTACCTTGAGGGTTAACAGCTGGCTTTCGAGACGGCTGCATGTCCGAGATCTATGTTCATACAAGGGGTGCCGAAAGAGAGAAAGAGATAAACAGCCCAGAAAATAAAACAACATTTGGTTTTATTACGACGCTTAACGGCCATTATCAACACGGAGCTGATCTGGCTGTTCGCCAATTTCTAACCCATGGAAAAATATTCTACGAACATGCACTTTGGGAATCTCACAGACCATAGCTAACCACCACTGTCTTACATCCATTCGGCTTCACCAGACTCTCCTACTGCACTTCTTCCAAACCTTAATGGCAACCATCGGTCATCTGGATGTTCACATTCTTTTCCAGTTGGATTCTCAGGATTGTCCAATAAAAAACGATTCAACTTAAATGATTTCAACAGCTGGAAGTATTTTCAGTGTTTTGATGATCTTTGAGTGCACTTTGAGCAACGTAGGTGGAATTGAGGAGATGCCATACAAAAACCATAAATGTCCACAAAAATCAAAAAGTGAGATTTCATTGGCATATCCTTTTTCGTTCGTATCTACGTCAATTTTTTTTTGCATATCGTCAAAATTCGTTAATGAGGTGTGACTTGTATCCTTTTGGATTGCACCTCCTGAATTAAGGATGAGCGGAATCAGTGCGGAGGAATGAGATTTTGTTTTGATGAGATTGTCGGTATGAATTTAATGACTGTGAGCTTGTATAGATTGAATTCTATTGGCTCGATAACGAGGTTCGGAGGGTTCGATAGTAATATATCACGATTACCTACAACCTCGAACAGCCAAGGTTCTCCGGGTATGGCATGCGGTGGGCTGTTACCACGCGTATAAATTGATCTTTCAATACGTGAACACGCATAGCACTAATTTGAATACAAACGAACGGTAGATTAACGAGCGCCTAGCCATCTTGTGATTGATTTGATCGATACGCGACTTTCTCCTGACGTGCTTTGCTCTCGTGGTATACCTACCTACCTACCTACCTACCTATGCACCCGCGTTGCTTCGGCGTTATTAATCGATATCTGAGTCCGACGCGACGCGATTGCTCCCAGGGCGGATGGACCGGAGCCAAACCCCTCCGGCATACCAAACAGATAGTTAAATTTCAACTCCATTCAAAAACTACATTTGGGTTTCTGATCATCTTCCCACTTCCGACTCTTCAACGTTGCATAATCCTCAACGGCCGCCATCTTGAACTCAAAAAACTTTTTCTTCAACTTTCGTACGGATTTGGTGTCAATTTTCTTTTCCCATTCACAAGGTTGGCTACTCTGATGTTTTATGGACAACGCACGTGAGTTTTTTTCGAAGTTCAACCGATCGGTTGAAAAATCGGTACTCGTAGATTTTTTCGAATCACGGAGCGAGAATCCAAGATTGATATCGGAATTTTTAGGATGGCGGATGTCTGAGCAGAAGAAAATAACTAACTTTCCGCTAGTGATATTAACCATTTTTCATCAATTTGAGCTTTTACCGAAAGAATCTTGCGTATTTTTTGAGCTTGAAAAATCTGGACGAAAAATTACGAGTAATTCGTTAAAGTGAATTACGCTGGAAACAAGATTGAAGGAAAACCACCCTGGAATTAATTCCTCTTCACCTGTCAGGGTGGCGTAGCGGACAAGGGCACTTTGTCCCAACGTGATAAGATAAAGTTGGCTGAGAACCAGAAGACGATACCTACTTTACCTTGATCAAATTTCTTCAAGAATATAATTAAGATGCGCTTGCATTTTGCGATAATGGTCTTTTCCCTCGGTTCTTGATGAATATTGCAGCCCTACTGTCATCGCTGAAAGATGAATTCATTTTATTATATCCGACTGCAGAGGTCCTCGCAGTCCTTGACAGACTCAAGAATACATCCATAGGTGATTACAAAAAAAGTAATTCACCTAGATATAGAATTGTTTGTTCATTGACGTAACGAAATTACTCGCTATTCGAGTAGACGTCGTATAATTGAGCAAATAGAGCCAAGAAACCTGCGGACGTCAAAAGTGATTAAAAAAATAAAAATAAAAATAAAAATAAAAGGAGCAATCAGAAATAAGCGTAAGAAGTCGCCTCGGCGAGTTCACGCCGTCCAAGCGCATTGTACGCCACAGTGCCATGAGAACCTTTTAGAATATTAGCTATTTTCCGGTTCGTTGGTTACAATAAAAGTACAGGAAAAATTTTGTTCACTCTCGTGGCAGGAACAGCAACAGCAGCAGTAGCCCCGCTTGTTGCGTCCCGAATAGAAAGTTGGGCCACATTTGCTGCCCTGCAGTAGAACGACGAGTCTGGATTTCCGGGATCAAATTGACGATTACGATTCCAATTCCAATTCCGAGGCAGGAACCGGAGTTGGAACGAGAGCGGGAACCAACCAGTCTCTCTATTCCTTTGTCCAACAACGTTAACCGAATCGTTATGAATACCAGATTGAAACTTCTCACTCGGAACCGTATACCCAACGCTGTTTTTGTCATTCAATTTCAAAGCCAAAGGACACGCGTTTTACCCCAGTCAATATTTCCCCCATTATTTTATTTTTTTTTTTCTCTCTGCTGGTCCCTTTACCTTTGAAGTGAAATTCACTTTTGTGGCAAATTTGGCACCTCGTTAATGAAACACTTCAACGAAATTTCAAAATCTTGGAATAACTCATGAATTTCTTATCCAATTCTTCAATATCCCGATTATGCAGCTTCTGATTCGAATTTGAATCGAATTCTGGTTTTTCTTCGGTGAAGATCAGTCCAAAGTGGAAAGCAGTGGTCAGAAGGTTTCCCCTTATCTTTGAAGTGGATTTAAAAAATTCACGAGACGTTGATCCGATTTGTCTCCACGGTCAGCTGCCGATGCCGAGAGACCGATGCCCCGTATTTTTTATTTAAACTGAACCTTGTTGGATTATGAATCTTAAGCTGCTTTATACTTCGGCTACTGCGCACCGGCAAGGTTCCAGATTCTTGATTGGAATATGCGACCGTTCAGACCGCAGGTTACTAAAGGTAGGTTATAATATACAGGCGAACGGAAAACCTGGCAGCTTCTACCTTTATCGCTTCATGTAATCTGATAGTTTTCGGGTAGCAATGCGAGGAAGACACTCTTTAGAGTCGTCTAAGTTGAAACGACGGATTACTTTGCCTGCCAGATGTTATACGACGTTTATTTTAAAAGCTTGAAGATTTTTTGGAACGAAACAATTCGTAAGGAAAAAATAATTCCTCCTTCCAAAATTCATATAAAAACTTGAATTATCCCGAGGGAAAATCACTTTTGAAGTATATCGCTGTTATTATAGAAATTTGATTCCCAATAAAAATTCTGGTCAACGTCCATCATGGCATATACCACGCGATGGCTGCAGTGGTTTGGATTTTCACAATGTCCGGAGATTACGAAGGTTGCCTGACGTCGGTTCAGACTACTTGTAACACCGCGGCCAACGCCAGTGACATATTTCAAATAATTTGAAATTCGACTGAAACACCAGCTGCGGGATATTGGATCGAAATTCTCGAAACTCACCGTATGATTAGGAAATACGAGCAAAATATATATGTATGTACGTTTGATTTGCTGTGAGCTGTTTGTTTTCTAAATCAACATGCCCGTTGGTTTGGTTTGGTTCGTGTTTTCACCGCGATTCTCAGTACGTATTGATTTACGAGACGTTTGTCCCTCTGATCTCCACATGTTAACAGATGTCTATTAATTTCACAGATTACCCACTGCAGGAAAATAATACTTACGCACTACTACGCCGCAGCTACAGGTCAGACAACATTTCCGATAGATTTATTGAACTTTCATTACAAGGCGAATGGATGTATAATATATTTACGTGTACCGGCTGGTTTTACGAGACTTTTGAAACGTGTAACACGCCGTGCAATTATCCGGACTACGTCATCTTGTTCTCAGTTGATTTCTTAATTTTTTTCGATTTTTGAATGAATGAAAACTTCGTTCAGACACTATTTCAATTTCACGACTGACCGTATGCTCTGATGAAAATAATACATCCATAAACCGCAAGTTCATGATATCCCATTCCTGAAGCGTAAAGTTTGTACTTCTTCCCGCAGGACAATGTGAAAGAGATGGTTTTAAACCCAGGGGAGATTTTTCTCTTGAATGTCGTAAACCGCTTACATTATCTTCTTAAACTTCTTAACCTTCCAAGCTCCGCGGGTTAGGTACTTTGGTACCCGTAATTTAGTCAGAGATCACATAACTAATTGGTCGATTACGGGGGTCAGAGGACTATAGCGGTATATTCCTCAGAACCAGCTGCATCTATTTCGATCTAATCGTATTTTAAACGTTTACCCTATTGTCTTTGCTCACCGCATAACGTACTTTAATAAATATTGCAGGATTCCATTCCACCCTAATTCCGAAATTTCACTCTCAAGCTAATCGCTTGGGATTCGTGTGATTAAAATCGACGAAAAAACATTCCAGATCAAGCACCACTTTTACGACTATTTGGCAGATAATGACCGTGTCTTTTTCCAACCGATCATAACTCCATTCGAGAATTTGATATGTCCGGCAATTACGCATTTTATTGCCTGCAATTCGTGTTCGGAATCGGTAGTCGTTATTTGTAATTATTTGATCATTCCATAAATGTGGTTTAAATATAATATAATAAGTGTGTAGCAGATGAGTGGAGAGATTTGTTGAATTGCAAAATATCTCTGATAATCGCTAGTCGATGTAGTCGTTCGCAGGTACGAGTACAACTAGGTATATATATATAATGTGACCGGTAAGGGTCAAACGATTCATTCGAACGATCGGACCTGCATCGTGCAGTCTTGCTGATCTTAACCTTTTCCCAGCAGGATCTCACGGTTCGCGAGTTCTCAGTTGAGATTTTATTACACCGGAACTGTTTTAACGTCCAAACGTTTACCTCGATAATTACACGCACGCAAAGACGCATTACACGCGTCGCGTCGGGTTCTCTTGGTACTTACGCGATACCACTTTTAGTTCATGTAAGAAACTCCTCAAAAATTTGCCTAAATTTTTCAAAAGTTAAATTTACCTTCCCAAGGGTTTGGCTGATGTCTTCAGTTCGATAATTTTGACCGTACGTGATTCTGTCTATTCTATCGTTGATTTTTTATACTTCTTTTTTTTATATCTCGTAGTTGTAGAAATCGCATTCGAAGAAGTGTTAGTATGCGGATTCGATATTTTGAACAAATTTTCTGCATACCTATGGATGATTCGTGGAATGGAAATAATAAAAATGAGAGCGAGAGAGAGAGGGAAAAAAAAGGAACTTGTGCCGTGTAACTTTTCCTCCCACACGTTTTATAATACGTATTCAAATTAAGCGATCTCTTCGCTCATAGGTAGGTATATACCTATATATAAGTTGGTACATGAAAAGTCA
The DNA here is from genome assembly GCA_963989295.1 of Ametastegia equiseti. Taxonomy (NCBI): domain Eukaryota; kingdom Metazoa; phylum Arthropoda; class Insecta; order Hymenoptera; family Tenthredinidae; genus Ametastegia; species Ametastegia equiseti. Next base: position 14,689,693 of record OZ022397.1, on the reverse strand, counting down.
ACTTTACCGGGGTAACTGCTTCACGGATGCAATTAAGAGTTCGTGATCGAACTTCTGAAACTGGTAAAATTAAACCGTGTTCACTTGGAAGATTATTACTCTTCGCCGTATACGAAGTGAGAAATTTTCTCCATCAGGTGAAAATCACGTTTGCATTTATATTTGTCGTATTTTCATTCCAATACTGATAGAATTCGTATAGCAGTTATGCTGAAATCCCACGATTTGGATATTATAGTCTAATGCCGCAAGATAACATATCAGCTGAATTTTACTTTACGCCACAATATTTTTCGACATAATCATTTGGTCCAGATTTAACAAGCGAGTAAAACGGTGGCTGTGTCGCTTAGCTGAATTTGAATAACGTGGCTAATTGAGCTAATGTCGTCGTTAGATTTAATTAAACCGATCATAATAATTACCCAGGGAGCGATCGCTGCTTGTCAACCAGGGGAATATTGTTTATCGGGATAATGACTGCCAGTTTGCTCTGGATATAATTTATCGTTCGGTAAAGGAAAAAGAAAGTGTGAAATACGAAACCGTGTCATTATAGACCCAAGAATGTTTCCAGAAATATGTGGCGTGCCCAGGTGAACAAAATACAAAATACAAAATACTCGGTCGAAACTCTTTGTTATCAATAATCGAATAATCCAATAGAGCAATAATTCAGACAGAAATTAGCTGCATGTGAATCAGAAATCTGAAAAATACCCGCAGTACAGCAACTGCTAAAGATAAGCCGAAGCAATTTGCGAAGGGCCTTGATGTTGAATGTTATCTACTCACCGAACCACACGTGCCTACATTTTACTAATGGAATAACAAATGTCACGGTGGTGTGAGATTTTAAGGCACATACTGCTATAAATAGCCTCGCACGAAATCACCCATTTCAAATGCCCAAAATTAGCATGGCTATCAAGCAGGTCGCATGCGTATGGATAAACATACGTGCACATAAGTACCTTGAGTGTGTCCTGTTTGAATTTTTTACTTTGAGTAAAAATGAATGGAGCTGATTAAACGAGTAGCAAAATTCCGACAAAACGAAGCATATCGATCATAGCACGTGATTGGTGTTTTTTTTTTTTTTGTTTTTCTGAGGAAAATTAATCAGGAAAAGGGTAAGATGAAGGATAATCAAAAACGAGGAATGATAAACAAACAAAAAGAGAAAAAAAAAAAGGAAAAGAAAAAGGGTCGAGTTACGGATAACGTCGTAGCGTGTGATGAATACATAATGTGAATTTTCTTCCGGAAAATTCTTTTGTGGTTTGGATTATTCAACAGTTTTCACGTTGTTCGAGTCTTGCTAAGGTTGGGTAGAGCGACGAAATATTTTATGCGATTTTTGATGTGGTTTCTGGATCATATCTCTCGTGAGAATTCATATAATTCCGTTCTTTTACTTGGTAATAAGAAATCCAGAAGGATTGCGCTAATTGAGAATAACCATGAAGACAAACAATATACAAATCCTGCAATGGTCGACTATTCATGTTTCTATGTCTAAGCTATATTGACACGCGCCTAGACTAAGACTAGTCCTTCGATTCGTTCCAAAGCAAGTGGGACCGATTAATCATCTTCGGAAAACTCGGGTTTCAACTCAGTCCCAAATCCCGAACGCATTCAGTAAACATTAAATAACCGAATGCAAAGTATAAACATAAAAATAAATCAATCACCTTTCATCCGTATACAGAGGTAGCAATCTTTTTTGGCCGATCAATTATCCACGAAATTCCAACCTCTGACTGCAGTATAAGCTGCTAAATGTTTGCTCCACTATTTCTCCGACATTCAGTCACGGTTCGAAGCTTTCCGCACGTTAAATTCCTGGCAAATCTTACGGAATTATTGTTGGTGGAATGAATCTTGGAATGATATGATGTCAACCGTGACTCTGGAATTTGAATAAATGCCTTCCGTTTAGCTCTGATGTGAACGGGAATGAAATTGCTCAAGCGTTTGTATCCTGTAACCGTATAACGATGTTCATCTTGAGATCATGGTGAAGAGCCAGGGCGCCATTTATATTCCTGAAGTAAAGAATGCAGAATGATTATTTGAACTGAGATGAACCCTGGAGTGGTTCTCGTCACACGTTGAACGGTATCAAGGATTTCTATCAGTTCCGAATGATATATCTCAAGGCAATTAAGCTACTTGTACCGACAGAACTACTCGGAACATCTATCAAGTCATCTATACCTACTCACTCTAAGCCACAAACCAGAATCTCTTCCTCTCTATAGTACAGTCTAGTCCTAGCCCGAGTCTCTAGGGTCGGGTTTGCTCCTCGTATCCCCTAGTTCGCCACGTCATCTAACCATTCACGCTTTTCTCCATTCCGTATATAGAAACGAGGAGAAAGATAAAGAGAGAAAAAAAAAGATAGATAGATAGAGAGAAACGCCCCGTGCAGATGTGGCTTTTTCGGTCTAATTAAATCAAGGAAAACTCCACTCCCATTATAATTGTATGTTATTAGAAACCTCGTTCACGCTGCAGATTGAAAACGATATTGATTTTTCCTTATATTCATACAGTTGTGAAAACCTTCATTACCCAAGCTTGCCGCTATCGTCGTGAACCATAATTACCAACTTAATCCATTTCCGTAGTATCTAACAATGGAGGAGACGGGGTTTACTTGCCTCACTCAGCACGTGTTCACCCTGACGACCAGAAATCACCTTCTGACCCCTAACTACGACGAGAAACTTTGAATTTCACAAGTTGTTACTTGTGCAACGTCATCGTTGTCAGCATCCATTTAGATGGGCATGACGCCATGCGGTGACACTTTCGAAGAGAACTTGTTCCTGCCTATGCATCTCTTCGACTAATGTCCGATAATTAGTGTGATGACAGTGTAGGTGCAGAGACTGATTGTCCAGAGCTTAAATCTCGAATAGAGCCTCCGTTTTATCAGCCGAGATGCTATTTGCCTCGTCATTCGTAGTCATTGAAATCTCAGGCTTATCTCAAGGCTCAAACGGCAGACTATAAGAGCGAAGGATCATCATCGTTTCTGAGAAGATTAGGATTACCTGAAAATCCGTATTAGGATCGTTTATCTGTAGGTTAATCGCTTGTATACCTTCTCCGGAGTGTGAAAAGGGGTTCAACTTTGAAACTTTGCTTGTACCGAATGGTAAGTAACGGGGATTTACAAACGCTTTGAATATAGGGATGAGAATGATCCTGGAGGCAGTATGCGAGGATCACTTGTTGCTTTGCACGTCCAACTTTTTTTTTGCGAAGGTAAAAATTTGCGTACGCGCCTCTTCCGTACCTCGGGACAAACCCTCAAGCGACATCAGAGTTATTTCTCTCTAACGGCTTGCAGAACCGAATGGCAAAGTGCCGCGTCGCTGGTGGCCTAGTAATGGTATCTAAGGTTAGACCCGCAGGGTATCAGCAGTTGCATGCCACTTCAAAACTGCTAATGCTCTTTAGAAAGTTTCCTATACTCCGTAGTACTGGTCAAACCAACGGTTGCACCGCCTTCGGGGTCCTCGTTGCAAACGATACTCGCTAAACTATGTCCTCTAATATCTATCCACAATGTCTGCACGTGCGTATAAATCACCATCAATACATATCACACCATACCTCCTAATCCTGCGGTACATACAGCAATTTGCACTCACGTGCCATGCGTCAAACCAACGACATCAGCAGTGTTTGTACTTTGGGGGTAGTTTTTTGATCAAGTTTTCTGAAGGGTGAGCTCATGAGGATCAGATCAAGACTGCTGTGAAGGTCAAGTTTGATCTAAGTTTGCGATTCATCGATAATGCGGATTGTATTTCGTGCTTGTTTTGGCCATTCCATCATCCTTGTGGTCCGTTTCCTCTTCCTCTTCCATTTCCTGGTATTAGTAGAAGCCTGAATCGGGGTTGTAGTGTTTGGGGGTCGCTGAGATCAGCAGTGTTGTTGTTACGCCATACCAATAATCCACCCTTTCAACATTGGGCGAGGAAACTTGTATTGGTCCCATGACTAATTGCCGGCAATAACCTCGCGAAGTTATCGCTTCGTTGGTAGAATACGTTTGTACGGGGTATGGATACCTAGGTGTGTGTTGAATGGTGAGGTACTGGTAGGGTGACCAAGCGAGTTCCTGGACTGCCGTAATTTGCCGGTTACCACGACCCCGCGACCCTGTGACCTCTGAACGCACGTATCGGTCGTAGATAGTAACGTTGGACTTTCTGCTAAAAGTCATTCGGGAAGTAACCTACTAGTTCAGTTTTACCAAAGTTGACATAAGCCGCACTTGTAAAAGCTCGTGCGGGAAATGGAAGCGCCGGTGTAAAACTTTGCGGACTTGAAGACCACTCCGATGTTTAAGTTCTTCCTACTTTTCTATGTCCAACTACCACAACCTGTATCGTCCTATCGGAGAGATTGGACGGGATATAACGAAACTCGAGAGATGATTTCGTCGTGGAAAGGTCACAGCTCCGTTTCGGCAGATTGCCAAGGGACGGTACCGCGCACCTTGGGACCTCGCATCAACGGAATTTAAAAAGGGTTCGAACATTAGAAACTTTTTCGCTGCTGGATTTTCCCAACTTTCCTTCATCTTGGAAAAGGAAACTCCAATTCTCTGTTACAATAACAATAATCAAGGTCATGGGAAATGAAAAACTTGCGAAAATCATATCGCGGTTGCATCCTATACCTTTCATCCTGACTTAAGATAGTTTCGTCAAATAGAACTGCAATGTGTTTTTGCCATGAAGCGTGCAGCTCGTTTGGCATTTGATCGATGTTTTTACGGAACACCCTATTCCGGAATTTTTCAACAGGATTTCATCCCAAGTGGTAAGACGAGCAAGAACCAACGAGAAGAAGAACACTTCGTGAAAAGTCCCATCAGAGTTTTTAAACTAACGGAATTTCCTCGGGTATATGGGGTAGTACGGTGTATATTGGATGTAAAAAATAGTTGGAAGAAAGGTCCTTTTTTTGCAAGTCCTAGTTTTGCCAAAGCTCTTGCACGCCGTAATAGGAACAGCTGCAAACTGTTCGATAGTTTTGCCGTCACGTAGGATTGGAGCCAGTGTGTATGTTGGGCGGTATAGTCGCTTGAAATGCATGTCGAAAAGTTGGGCTGATGCTCATGGGAAGAGTTGAATTGGCAGTCTGGTTCTAGTACTGTAATTCGAGACTCGACAGCACGAGAAAACTACCCTGTTTCGTTTTAGCACGCTTTCCGTTTTCCACTTTGCGATGCATCCAGCGACACACGCCCTCAAACTTTCCTCTATCATTCGACCAACTGAAGACTGGACTTGGCCTTATATTTTTATTTGAAAAATACTTCAATTTAACGAGATCTCCGCTATCTATTTCACGCTCTCAAACTTTCCACCCAGGCGTGCAGGGCGATCGAATATAACTAATAAAGAATTCAAAACGTGCTCTATGTGTCAAACACGTCTCGAACTTTTCCCCTTCAACTCGGAGACCATGCAGCGAGTACTTTTCTCTTGGAATACGAAAGGTCGCCTGCATAACAAGAACTGCAAGTATTTTCGAGCTAAACTATGTGACCATTGAGATGAAGGGAGCTAATTATATGAAACGCGGTGATAAATCCGGGTAAAGGATCCGCTAAATAGCAATTAAATAAAATTCCTTAGCAACCTGCGCGTTGGTTTTCTCCAGATTAGGTACTCAAGTAGTTATTACTCTCGTTTGGAACTCTGCGGAGAAAATTTTCCATATGAACTGATGAAAAGTTTCACGGTAACTGACAACCTAGTTATATAATTTTGAGCTCAACAAGCCAAGGCAGTCGTCGACAACCTAATGGCTTTTCCGTTTGGATTAGATTCGCATTGCCCCCAAATCCCAGTCACCGCAATCATGAAGGAAGTTTCGAAAAAATGACATTTTGATTTCATGATCATAAATCGAATCCACTCCACTGAAAGATGTACATGTTCAGTCCGTAGATCTCAGTTGAAGATTTTGCGATTGTCCTTAAATTTCTTCCGGCTATTTGATTTTTGAATTCTTTCTTCCACCGTTTGACCCAGTTTTGAATTTCCAATTCAGAAGAGCGCGCTTAGTTGAAGTAATATTTTTTCCTCTCACTTCTCCTATATGAAGAGAAGACACGTTCTGAGGCGCAGTAGGTACGTCGAGTTAACCTTAATGATCGCAAAGGTGGAGCTGAGAGCCCAGCGCCGCGACGCCTTGGACGTCTTTGTAAGTCCAGCAATCAAATGAAACGGTTTCAACTTCCCGAGGTAGGTATACTGTTAACGGTGAAAAAGTGAGAAAATAGTGAAAAAAAAATTGAGAAAATAAATGAATGAAATATAATCAGAGTATTTCCAAGCAGGAAAAAGATATACTCGCGGTTAAACTTTGCTGAAGCTTCGTGGTCATAGTTACACGCAGTCTCATTTACCGAAGAGAAACGTACGGTTATATTATATTCGTATGTATATATATATGTAATATGTATATGTATATTCGATGAAAGAGCAGCTGCGTTTTGCGCTGATTGGACTGCACCGGTATTATAGTTTCGCACATAGAGTTTGCGTTTTCCACGCTGTACGATGAAAAACGGAAAAGAAGAGAATCCGAGTGTGAAGGGGAGAGAGAAATAGAGGCTTTTAATGGATGGTGACAAAAGATTGATATACACCATCCATTAGCGAAAGTGTATGGGTATATGCATATAACGCAAATCGCCAGGACGTGACGAAATAATCGTTCCGATGCAACAGGGATAACGATTATTGACTTTGCCCCGATTATTTTATAACCCGGTTATTCTGCGGGCGTCAATGACGCCGTTAAACGCGATTCAAACACTGGCCATGCTTCGATTTCAGTTTTCAAATTAGTGGAGAAAATCTAAAGTAACTATTTCATTATTTCACGAATCAACGAAAAATTCATCAACTCCTGAAAGGTACACATCATTTTTACTACACTTGACCGGTACACTGACCCAAAAAAAAACGGCAGCCTTTGAATAAGAATTTTAATGATCGTAGGAAATTTTTTTTTTTTTTAATTTCTATCATTTAATTGATAGTAAAGTATTGTGTATTGGTTTTGAGTCAAAAACGACTTTCACCAATTCAAAAAATGTTTGACTCCTGAACCCTTTATAACTTATGTCACACATGATTCTAAACATACGTCAGTCTGGCTGTCGTTCTGCCACAAATACAATTCCCTGCAGTATTCTGGAAAACAGGTAAACAAAAAAATTTGAAACTTAACAGGATTATTGTTTGTGTTCCGACGATGAAAAATTGCCATGTCTCATCACCTGGATAGAAAAAAATCATTGTTATAGTAATAATTCTGCGCATTGTTCAGGAAAATTGTTGGACACAAAGAGGAAAAAAATACAAAAGTTAAACCGAAAGGTGATCAAAACTCTAACAACCTTGTTGACCGATACGTTTTTTTTTTTCTTAAAATTAAGGACTTGATTTGTAGTTTTCAGAAGTCTACTTTTTCTTTTAAAATTATTTCGCGTTTTTATTGGCAATACAGTTTAAAATTTCAACTCTCAGGAGTTGAGTTGCACCCTTATACTGTTCGAGAAATGTTGAATTGAATGCAAAACTGAGGTAGACTTGAATTAGGTCGAATTTGCTGGTATGTGGGTACATCGCATGCCATGCCTTGTCGTGTATCATGCATCTACCTAGTTATTCGAGCTGATTGGCAAAGAGGATAAAATTGCTGTCCGTGCTGAAATTTATCAAGAAAAACTAACTCAACTTTCGTCACGTTTCTTCCACCCTCGATCATGTAGACTCGGCTCTAGACTCTAGACTCTGAGCTGCAATTCCCAACTATACCTATACCTCGTGTCTGGGCTAAAGTTTATATCGAGCCTTAACCTATCTGCGATGACTATTGCGGGCTCAGACGATCTGGTAATCGGTTGTGACGGCCGTGTTATTGCGAACAATAAAACATTAAAGTTACAAAGTTTCAGACGGAGCGATTCGAAACAAGGTAAGGTAAGGTAAGGCGAAAGCTTGCAAAAAGTTCGATATAAACTCGCACCGATATCTTCTTGAACCTTACGGAAGAACGGCGACTCGGTGAACTTTTAATGGCCGGTTGTTAGGGCTGAAAATTTGCGGACACGAGCCCCATTATGCAGCAGGAATACGGCGCACTAGCCGCTATACAAGACCAAAATGCCCTCCGGGTTTCAGTTCGCGATCTTCTGTTGCTTCGGCTGAAGTTTAAGCCCCGGTTTTACCGCTTGGGGGGGTATTTTATTTGCGCAAAACCGACGGTTTCAGGCCCCCTGGACTTAACCACCGCAAGTTGCATCTCTCGTTTTCACCATCAACTCCGTAACTTGTATACGTATATATATATATACCATTCGCGGCCAAAACGAGCATAACGAAACCGCCGAACGGCATATAATACGTTTCTCTATCTCTTTTCTTTCATTTCCACCCTTTCCTCAAATCGGATTTATTTCAAGGAATAGAAAAGTTCATAACGTTGGCAGAAAATAATACAGAAATTTATAAAAAGAAGCGACTGTATTTTATCGAGAATTATCCACCCCGGAGGCAAAGACGTCGTTGCCTTTGGCCATCTTTGAAGTTTTACCCGAACAAACGCCTTCGGTCATATTCACATTCACATTCTACTATATCCAGGTATATATTGCATACGAGGATGCAACCGCGTGGGAAACTCGGCTACCTCATTCATTCGCCAACGTTCTTACAAATTGGATCAAATTTTCAAGTGGAAAGAGCCAATTTGCACCGCTATAGACATATACATATATATGTATACACGACTGTAAAGCAAACCTGACGAGATTAGAACCGCGGCTACTAATAAGCTGAGCTCAATGAATGACGTAATTCTATCTCGCAGTTGGTTCAAAAATTTGAAATTACTCGTGTACCTTAGCTTCGGTTCGGCTCCTGTAATCGTTATTCTTATTATTATCATTATAATCATTATTGTTATTAGGTATATACTGTTATTAGTATTATTATCGGCCTCATTATATACAGGGTACGTTATGTGCTTACTCGGCTCGTATATTATGTCAGCCAATTTTTACCGAGGGTGTGTCAATCAGAATTACACGCCTGTTAGACTTCTGTCGCGTGTCTAGCCAGAAGCAGAATGCGAATATTTAATGTATACGCCGTATCCCGGTCGTAAACGATAAAGAAAAAAAAAATTGAAAAATAGGAAATAAGAAGAAAAAAAAAAACTCGCTACAACGAACTGAATAAGTTAGTGCGATTTCTTTGGGGTCTGGACGACATGGAGGAAAATTTATCGAATACCATCCATTACTCGTTATCATCGGATATATTGGGACATCGGCGTATATATGGGATATGGAAATCAAGAAAAGAAAAGTAGGTGAAATCTATACACAAGAGTTGTATCGTAAATATATATATATACATTTATATATATGTATGTATATAGATAAATACAGAAGGAAGGGAAATGTGATTTATAAATCGCTCCGAACTTCGGTATAACTTAATTAAAGATCGTAGGTACTGAGGGTGGATCAAGTTATTAATAGCTTGAATTTATAATCTGACATAGAGAAGCACGGCACCACTTACGCAACTTTGGCTCATCGGGGGTAATTAATACGAGCAATTAAACGTAACCTAATAAATTGTTATCTCCACCCTGTATTATACTAGTTTCTAAAGCAGATGTAGTCGAAGAACAGTTATAACTTATGCCACAACAAATTTCGAGCCTATCCAAGTGCCTAGACATATATATGAATTTAACTCTCTTATACAGTCTATAACACGCCTAGCTATTATGCACAGGAATTAATGATCCCCGACTAATTACATTCTGTTTTTGGTTTATCAGTATCATCATCTGAAAAAAAATTTCACCTTTCGTTTATTATATCCACCATCAGAAGTAGAGTTCAAGATTTATTTCCAATCTAATCGCCAGAACTCAGAGTTGAAAAGCATTCCAAGTCCTTATGTCTCTGATGGAGAAGAGGAAAAAAATTTTTTCTCAGCTACCGAAGGGTTTCGATATAATTGGGCCAAAGATACGCGTGGAAAGATAAGATGCTGGGATATGAAAATGAGAGGAAAGGAAAAAAAAGTTTCAAGTACACGGAAATTAAATTTTTCGATCTAAAATTATCGGAGCTTTTCAAAAGTTCGAATAAAGCTTTCCGCGATTTTTACCTCAGAGTGAATATCAAATACTTCAGACCCTATGGTGTTGATTGTGCTTCTGTCGTTTTAACTCGAAACTCTTCATAAGGTAGAATTCGAATGCTTGCCAGATCGCATCTAACAACTTCGTTGAACCTGCTCGATACGTACACGTCAATTCGCTACTTCAAACCCATAGTTTGGAAGCCTGGATGCGGTGCACTGCATTTAGAGCTGATTGAATCAATCTGTACTCGCGCGATACTTACCCATTAATCAAGCCAATCGCGATAGAGCAAGTTAGAGGATACCAACTGTAGTACCTCGAACTACAGATGATAGGATGTGTGTTGGCGCCTGTTCGATTATCTCTTCAGATCCTAAACTGTTCAAGGGATTTCTCTAAATGCTTCGAATAGATATACCGATGCAGGATCTTCTAGGCTGGAGTAATTGCGGTGAGAATTTAGATCGATGATCGATCAGAGAAGATTGTCACACTCGAAAGCCTTATTGATGGATCGAAGTTCAACCGATTCAGCATTGATGTGGGCAACTGCAGAAAGCATTCATTTCATGGTTTCATTCATTCATGGTCGATTCATCATCCGATCAGACTAAAATTCGTTAATTCATTTCATCAGCTCAAGTATGGCAAAAGCTGCATACTTATTTTCTCATTCCATTCTGACAACTGGCTCGAATCATTGATTTTCTCTGGTCGTATCTCGCCCTTTATTTCTTCTTCGAATAAATTCGCAACATTAAGTACGATATTTACCGACTCCGGAGGCTCGGCCCTCGGTGTAAGGATAACGGTAACTCAGCTCCTCTCCCTGGGATCACTTCTGTTCGAGGAGTAAAAGCTCCACAGCAATGCAATGCAATTCAATGCAATGCAATGATTCACGGAGTGAAAGACACGTCTACATGCGGTGACCAGGAGGTTAAAAAATAGGCAAGGTGCTGGTGGAAGATCCCCTGCGGCCTGGAGCACCAGCAATGTCGCGCTGATACACTAGCGTGTGAGAAATTTATCCAACGGATCGAGACTGGGCTAGGCTAAAGGTCAGTCTAGGTCAAGTTACCTGAGGTACTCGGGAGTACTTGATCGCAACTGCACCTACGTTGCGAAGCGAGCAATGTTCATTGCTCTCTCTTGAGTCCTGATGTTGGTGAAGGTACCTATACTGGTATACGAGGTACCTGCCTGCCTGCCTACCAAAGCCACTCGGTACTTCATGAAATCACGAATCCTGGTACCGCAGAAGAATGGGAGTGCACGAGTGCCCGTCCCCTGCTGCAACCTTTACTTTCACGATGCACGCCGAGCGGTGCACTTGTTACCTGGGCTCTTGGGATCGAGAAACCTACAGGAGGCAGGTACAGATGACCAGATAGTCGGAATTGATGGCCTCTACGTGCCATGGAAAACTCCGGAATTAATTCCTTGATAAATCCTATAAACCACGATCTCAAGACCTGGACTACTTCCACTACTACTGCACCGGGTCAGGTTCATTTACTGTTCGGAAACCTGCACTGAGCAGAAATCCCGATTTTCACTTATCACTGGAGTGTTTTCTGCTTTTCATTTCAGCATCCTGAAGATGTAACGACTTCCGTTTCTTCTTCGGATAAAAGGGATACGGTATGGGATTCGATTTGAAAATATAATATCTCTATTCTAGATGACGACCTGTGATACGGACATGCCTACACGGTCATTAGCAATTATATACTCAGACATATGTATATATATATATATATATGTATATATCTGGGAGAACAGGATCAAGTAATTGTGTATTATAGAGGATCGTAAAAATTTATATCGCCGATTGATCCACAGTTGAGATAGAATCTGATGGTTGGTTGGATTCAGGTATAATCAGGGTCTGATCGGTTGTACGTATCGATAACACCATCCATGCATGCAGGTAACGATTATCCTGGGAATAATCTAGCCGACTGCAGGTATATATATACCGTGTTTATTATTACGCACAGGATTCCTAAGCACGCGATTTAATTCATTCCTTAGGAATTTATTTGCCATTCGAAATGAAGATCTGGGATATATTTATGAAAGGAATATCCTACGTGTTACCTACGCCGGGTATTTAAAATCTTTCTCTCTAGGATATATACTCCCATATGTACTTGATCATGCCATTAAACTATCCGCCTAATGACTTTCAAGGTATTCTAAAGGGATCAGGCTGCCAATTTCGATGCTGACTTATTTGCCATCATCATAATGTTTCAAAGAATTCAGTTAATATGCCAAAATGGAAGCGAGTCACGTTCTAGTCGAAGAAAGACACGGTATTCTGTTCGCCATCATCAGAAGTACTTTGGCGGAAAATCTTATGCACGTTTTTGCCTTATGTACCAGAGGCTGCAGCAACCAACTAGTAAATCCCAACTTGCTGGTATCCACTTCGGAGACACGGTTAGGTGAAATACGACGGGGTAGTGCGTGTTGTGAGCTTTTAGTAATACATATTTCTGCTATAGTTAATTACATATTAATATCACGAAGAGGGATTTCTTGGCCGGTATTGGCCATTCCGTATAATTTCCTATATTCTCTAATTGTAAGGTTCTTCATGCCTTGGTATATACGAATACCTACCGACTGGATATGATATTTTTTTTCAAACATAGCGGGAACTCGGACTCGGCAAATCCTTTACCAAGTAAATTTAAAATTCTTTTACCGCTAATCCTGGAGCAGTCCACTCACGTCTTTACCTGGATTTTCTATGTTAAACCAAAAAAGGCAACACCGGTTTCTACCAATGAACGTAAAAAAGATAAATGCAACCTTCAGAATTTGCCTTCTGCATCCTGCGGCGTTTATTTTATACAGAAGTACTCTCGCCATTTTTTATTAATAAAATCTGCTTCTTCCGCATCCTGGTGGATCTTATTCCGACGTAGTAAGCAGAAAAAAAAACCAAACAAAAAAAACATGGCGCAGAAAGGATCCTCGGGTGACTCAAGGCTGGGGGTATGAAGAGGCGGAATCCTTCGAAGGAAACTTATAATAGTTTTCCTGCTGATACACGTAGATGCTGGAGGAGCAGTTTTCGCACGGTTTTCGCAGAAGAGGGTAACAACGGTGTACACGTTTTCTGATCCCTCAGGCCTCGGGCAGATTCCCTGACTGCAGGGGTTTGAGTTTGCGAAAATTCTCCTGCAAAACTTTTGCGTTTTACTTTGGAAAAGCGTCGCTTAGCTTAGCAGTTCTTGATGAATTGGGATTTGAGAGATACCAGAGTGCGAACTAACTAGAAGTAAGCCAAACCAAGCCAAGTCAAGACACGGTAGGATTTACTTCATCTCATCAGATTTCTGATCGAAAATCCTACAAAATTTTGGTCAAAGTTCGTAGAAGAAAATTTCAATTAACTTTAGATAAACGCGGTGAATAAAGAAGACATAAAACTGCGTCTAGCTACTGCAATGTAGCTGCAGCTGCTATTCTCTGATGCAGTTTTGCTACTCCGTCACGAAAGGTAAATGTGTACGTAGAGAATTTGAGAATTTGAAAATGCCCGACATTCATCGTCCTGGCATTTCTTACCTTTAGTATAAATTCGTCATCCTTCTTATCCAAAGCCCCTGGTATTTATCCATGTCTTTTTCTCGACTCACTTAGGTATATTCATGGGTTGCATTCTCGCGGGGTAAAATCTCCTGCAGAGAGTGAATTTGTGTTTTAATTTTTTTTGTCTTCTTCTTCTTCTTCTTTTTATTTTCGCTTTGAGGCACTTGGACTTTCTATATTAAATTTTCTTCAGTCATTTAAACGAGCCATTTGGTACCCAATTATTTCCAGAAGAGCTATGGGCATTGGAATAAAATATTTTTGCAAAAAATTCTCTGGTAAATATGCGGCGCCATTCGGTCAATTACTCCCCGACACACCCGAGAGCTCTTAGAAGCACGCGAAGCCAAGTTCAAAATACCCGTCGATATAATTTAGAGATCGTTTCCATCGATTCTCGGCTCCCGAGCTGGTCTGGGTCGGTTATGGTCGGTCTGCAAATAGCTACGGAATGTAGAACGCCTGGGTAAAGAAAAGAAAAGAAAGAAAGAAAAAAAGAAAATGAGAGTGAAAAGAAAAATGCGAAAAATATGAGAAAAAAGTGGAAACAAATATGCGGCAGTATCGCGCGCGGTCGAAAATTCTTCATTTTTATTAACCGCCGGTGCGTCGCGGTAGCCTTTTATCACTTCTTGTTGAGGTAATCGTTATTTGCCAAGAGGTAAATGTACGCAGGGCTCACTCGTCAAGTCACGAGTCGTTAAGCCCAAGGCTTTTACGAACGCCTACAAAGTGTATGTAAGTACAGAGCCTTGCCTTAACCCATACGGGGGCCCCCGTAAGACTGGCAATTTTCTCAAGAGCAAATTCGATCTTTACTTTACTACTATGCAGTACGAAGTTTTAATTTGTCATCTCTTTTATGACTCACCAAGTTGCACTTGAATTAAATACAGAATACGAAACTCTCTTCTCTTTAAAGCTGCGATTTATACAATCGAATTCAAAAATCACGTCAGTTTTGAATTTATTCCATGAAGAATTTTGACAATTCTTAAACAGACTCCATTTCTTAGAATTCCGAAAAATCTGAGCCTCATTTCTTATGAAAATAGCTAAAGTTTTCGAGGCTTCTGAATTCGTAACTTCGAAGTTTCTCTCAAAGTACTTTTCCTCAGAGCGCCAACTGTAGAACAATTTTTCTTCTGAAAATACCAAATTCCTAGAGTATCGTCCACAAATTTCAATGGAAAATATTGAAAAATGCGACAATTATGATTATTTCAACTAGAAAACAAACTTTTCACCGTGCTATTATTCGAATTCATAGATGACAGCGAAAGCTCCATGTTCCAAAATATCCAAACGATCAAAAAATTGTTCAATTCATTGAGAAGTGGCTGGGGTCAATCTCATGCCCCCGTGTGAAAAACTAAAAATCTGTACTCTTGGATTTTGTTTCAGATACAAGTTAGCGGTTGATTTGAGTGTCTAAAGCTCCATTCTCTGGATTTCTGGTTTGTCCACTTATCCAGCCCGCTTAGGGTCGGTTCTGTCACTGGCGCTAGTTTTGGGCAGGGTCTCTCAAGCCCGAGGGTATTTAAGTAGGCAGAGAGCAGCGATATCCCTTCTTTGCTAAGGGTGCTTTCAAAGGGAAGTAACAATCCCTGAGCTTGAGGAAATTCAACGACGAGCTTTGATGCGTTCTGGACGACTTGGAGCGAATTTTCACCAAACCGCACATCAAGGCGTTTTCATCTGGCTCGTACAATATTCCTAGGAGTGATGATGACAGTTACCCTCATCTTCCCTCATCTTCCTACACCCTTCCGACTCAAACGGTATACATCTGGCTGCCTAATTCCGCGTACAAATATCCTTCGATATTAGGTGTGGGGTACAATATCCCCACATGCGTCTATAATAACTCATCAGGCTCTCGATCACATACGTATAGTTGGAACCGAGACGTTTAAGTATTCACTATGCCTTGCCGTAATCTGCATCCACCAATACGTATCTACAATGCCTCAAATTTGGCTTGAGGGGAAATGAAACGATGTTCAAAAGTTATTTCTTGGGCAAAAACACATCCGATTAATGTAAAATTGATAATGGCGATAAAGAAAAATAAAACGAAGGGCATGATATACTCTTGGATTTCCAAAAATCGATGAAAAGTTTTTAAGGACTATTTATCAAAAGTTTTTAGGGACTATTTATCAAAAGTATAATTTTTTGAACTTTTTTCGATTTTCGAAAATCGAAGAGTATCATGTCCTTTGTTCAATCCTTCTTTATTGCTGTTATCAATTTCACATTGATCGGATATGTTTTTGCTGAGAAAACAGCTTTGGATAATCCCAAGTGGAAGATCGTGTTTCATATCCCCTCAAGGCAATATGGGAGTCTTTTCGAATTACCAACTGTCGTCATCTCGAAAACGCGAATCGTAATTTCTCGACAACTACCCAACCGATTTGAACGAACCTTCTACGAATGGATTCACTTTTTTGGCAGAAAGTGGCCGAGTATTCTACTGTTTGAATAAAACGAAAAGAATTCCAGTGAGACTCAAATTTCTCAAGTTAGTTAGGTTAGGTCCAAACCGACTTTTACCCTATCGCCGTTAAAAGAGCGAAATCTGCAACGGATGAAAATATTCGTGACGATGAGGTAAGTTGTGGTCAAATCGTAAATATCGTCGGTTAAAATTTGGGTAATTTAATATTTTCCCCTATTATTGTTAATGCCCGTTGAAGCCGTAAAAAGAAGCTTTACTCGGCGCCGTGAAGTGCAGTTTCTTACAGAGGAATACCGGCTACTACTACGTTTCGCCAAACTATCGGTTTAATGCCAAAGCGGGTTACGGTTTACGATCAGTAAACCGCCGGCCAACCTAGCCGCCGCTACGTTTTGCACGTAGCTGGCTGTACCTTCGTACGTGTGTAAACGCATCATGTATCGGAAGGGGTATAGGTAAATGGGCAAAACCATTTCATTTTAATCGCGTAGTTTTTCCCACCTTTATCCTGAACATTTTCCCTTAATTTTCGCACAATCTTCAATCCACTTCAGACCATTTTTCCAGACTCTTATCGCCAATTCTCTCCGCTCAATTTCACCCCGAGCTTACTTGCGGTACTTTGAAAATAAAGGAAGAAATTTAGCCGGAAGCTACGCACGCCCGCATCTTCAGCTTGCGGGTTTTTTCCAATTTTGTGCTTCAAACAAATCCGCAGCAGGCTGCAGGACGTGCGGAATCGTAAGGATCTCGCGTTCTGTTGAAATTAGAGGAATATATAAAAGGGAGAGGTGAACAGCAAGGGGGATGATAATAAAATAAGGGAAAAGAATTTATAACGCGTAATTGGGCACCGGCTAAGTCTCTTAAATTTCAAAGGGCAAGTATTCTTTATTTATTTATTTATCTCTTTCATCTCGTTTTCTTTGCAGCCTCTCTAGAGTCTGGTGCTTCCCGCATCCGACGAAACTCGAGTTGGTCCTTCGGCATTAATCGACGAATCTAATGACGGTTGCCTGCGGTACCCTCCTTGGGGCCCCCCAGTTTTTTTTTTTTTTTTTTTTCTCCCTCGTCTATACAGAAACGTACGGAACGCTTAACTTTCAAAGAATTTTATTTTTCCGGCTCTTAAAGACGCTTGCCAAGAACAACTTCGGGCCACCGAGGTTAATAACATTCCCCGGATTGCCAGGAGCGAGAAAAATTCACCGCTCAACTTTTCCCTCATTTCATGTTTACCGAAACAACCGAGACGAAAGGACGAGGTGTAATTCGTGTCATTTCATTCTCGAGCTTTAGAGCTTTTGTCCAGCTTATGATACCTTTGGTCGAAATATATCGAGCGTTTTAAATACCGAATTCTGCCGCAGGTTTTGATCCCCGAATAATTGATCGTCAATACTGTCCAATAATTGCTAACGATTCACAGAAGTCAATTGAATTGCTGATTTTAGGAGACGATGATGGCCAGGTAGGTACATTACGACTTAGGCTTCTTCGATTTCAACACTTTTGTATAATTCATTCATTCATTCATTCATTCATTCGGAATACTCTTTGCTTATGTATATTGATAAGAACGAGGCTCTCGACGAGCAGGTTGTAACGACACGTCCCAGTCAGGCAAATTGACAAATAAAATTAACGTAAAATCGAATAAATTCACTGCGACGAGGTGTACGTGGAATAATGAGAGTTCAAAGGCTAGTTGAAACCGAATAAACACCACAGCGAGAAGAGGATCGTTTCAAACTACCCAGTAATTCGAATTACCACGTGTATCGTACCTGGCCCCGTTTCGTGGTTGGCAAATTCCCAGAGGTATGGTCTTTGAGTAATCGCTAAATTTTGGATAGACGGCTTACGACTCGACTAAGCATACTTATACAATTTAAGCTCGCAGGAAGGATCGCGGAAGTCCCTCGCGGCTCGTACTTTGAAATATATATATACAATAAATCTAAAAATCCAGATGTTTTTTTTCTGCAAAGTGAGGGGTTTGTATTAGAAAGATGGAGGTAGGTAGATAGATACGTGTGTAAAGGCGGATTCGTATATCATTCGAAAGACACCTGGGGGATACATCCTCGGGGGTGAAATAATATAAACTCGATTTGTTTTCCTTGATTAAACTTTACCTCTGCCTAACTTGGCATGAATATGTCATTAGAATGCAATGCAAACCAACTTCTCCGAGATATACTTTCACCGTTACTTCGAATTATAACCCTTCATTATTCAGGGGTGTAAACCCCCCAACCTCCCTGCTATAGGAATTCACCACGGAAATATGATTATTATTATTCCCGTTTATTATTGCCGGGGTGACTCGGGAATTTCTAACAATACTTACCTCGAGTTTACATACAACTTTCCTTTTTCCACTCCGTACCTACATACTTTATTGTTATTATCAACATTTCAATTGAAACTTCATAACACGGTTTATACAACTTCCTTGGACTTATGAAAAAACCATTTTCAAACCGCACAAGCTTCCCGGTGTCTGACAATGAGAGCTTTAAACCCAGTCGACCCTTTTTATTTATTTTTTTTGCTTTTACCCAATTCAAACTCGACAATTTTCATTGCTCTTATTCAACTGTTTTCAACCACGCATACGCTTTTCACGTTTCACACAATCGAGAAAAAGTTCTTCCATATTCAAGGATCGCCTCCTAGCTTTTTTAACGGCAACTCGCATTGATAACGTCGAATTTGTTAACGTTATACAATTCAAAAGACCGATGAAAAATAAAAAGCTTTCGAATCGAAACAGTGGATTAATGAGAAAGTTTTTGGTAACATATGCAGAAAACATGAATGGCAGTTTGGTTTGAGATGAAAGAGTGGCTAGAAAAGCTTCGCGCATCGCAGTGCGATTTAACAAAAATGTAGCAACGGTGGTGGAAATTGATAGACGAATTTTTTGGCTATTTATTGACAGTTTGCTGGACTGTGTACACACACTCATCTTCTACACTTCTGCACTACTGGTAAAGGTAGTGGTTCAGATTCAACAGGGAAAGTTATACCTTGGTTGTGCAAATTCTCCATCTACCTGCAGCCGTCCAACAACGAACTTGGGGAAACTTGCGTCAGCCTGACATCACCATGTGCCCGAAGTATACCAGACGTTACAACCCATGCAACTTGCATGTTTCAGAGATGGTGGAGTGAGATTTATACTGCTTAATACCAAAATCGTAAATTATGAAACATCGAGCATGTATAGCTTTTACTTTTTTTAGTGGGGTGAATAGTGGCATGAAGAAGTGGCGCAGGTGGATCGACCGTTTTTCAAGACACATTAGACTTCCCATTTGTTTTTTCAGAATTTATTTGATGGAATTTACTGAAGGTTGATATCACCGCCGATTTCATCCCCGTCATAAAGCCATAATAATAAAAGTAATGGGTCTGGGCTTTAGAACGGTGAGCAATTTCTGGGATACGGTTCAAGCTCATGCCAGACTTCTTATATGCCCTGCATATACGATTCAAGTTATTCAGACATTGAACAAGACCTTCACCACGATCGAACAATCAGATGTACCTACTAAAAAGTATTTCTTCGCTAATTGAACATTGCGCAAGTTATCCAGTTCTTAATTAATTTCATAGAAAAAAAAAGAAAAAAGAAACGAAAGTAAAACGTGGGTGAACTAACAACCCCCGTCTGCAGAGCATGGATTAGAAGCTCATCAGCTCGGTTAGCGCAGAGTTAAGTCGAGAGAGACACAATCCACTGCGGTACGGCACATAGCCGCACAAATCCAGAGTACTGCAACGCAATTAAAACATTCAAGCAAGCCTCGGTGCTGCTGGCTTATTTGCATTAAGCTCCTGCAGAGGTCGTAATAAGAACTGCGCCTATCTCGGAATTTATTTTCTTGTTCTCAGCTGGCGCATTTCTATCCACTTTCACACTTAAACTGCACGTTAGCACGCTCGAAGGAAGCTTGCAAGCTTGAAAAAAAAAATAATAAAAATAAAAATAAAAATACAAATACAATCGCGTTGTTATGTAAAATTATGGAAAAATCGCTCAAATAAACCGCATGCGATTGTCATACGTCTATCCAAAGACAGATTATCACCACAAATACCCACCCGATGCAAATGATGCTTAAAGTTCTATTTCCTCGACAATCGCACGTGCGTCTGATCCATTTGCAAACGCGATGGGGACAATTATCCACGTTTCGCAATGACAACAAATTTCTAATTATTGCTGAAACTATGGACAGAGATTCGAATGTATGTACTTCTGTTCATATAATTTGCATCGACGTTCACGATCGGAAAACCCTGGCAATCGTCCTATACATATACTAAAGGAATTGCGGATGGGATTTCGGTGGATTTGCACGTACCGTGCGACTGGGATTTAGCTTCAAGGTTTGAGCAGAATTTCCTATGCCAAGCTCCAGGCTAGGCTGGTTGCAGGTTATACTCAATACAAAGAGATAGAAAACACGTGTGTTATTTTGAATAAAAGATAACCGCCGGTATAGTGGGTGAAGTTTGTACGATACGGAAATCACCCTCTTCAATATAACATTGAATATCATTTGGCAGGCAATTTCGGCTATCACGAGCCCCATGCAGTCTATGAATTGCGATTTAGAGTGAAAATTCGATCATCGATCTTGGTGGGTTTTTTCACTAATTTTCGATCAAGTTTTTAGCTCCCATTGGATCGAAATTGGATTCTTTGAAGTGGGAAATCAATTTTATTTTCACCTAAAAAGCGGGACGAAAGTAGGATTTTATTCCCTGCTATACTTTTTATCCCGCAAATTCACTTTTTTCCGTATTTGTTGAAGAAAAATAAATTCGCGGGACGTCGAGTACTTTTTGTCCCGCAATTTATCATTTTTTGAAGTTTCATTTCTTTTAATTTCTCAAATCTTTCGTCATTTCTTACCATATTGTATTATAAATTTTTGATGAGTTGCAGTTTCCAAACTTATGTGCCACTGAAAATCTGGAATACTCCGCTTTTTTGCATGGGTCCGACTCTTCAGGTCAAAAAACTGGCTATGGTTGAGTCGGAAATAAAATCCTACATATAACACGGGAATAAAGTCGATTATTCCTTCAGAATTACTGCCCTTCGGGAATAATCTTCCACTTTATTCCCTTGTTGCATAATTTACTATTAATTCTGATATCGGTGCGATTTTCAGTGAAAGAAGAACGCGTTGGTCGGACATTGAATCCTGCGCGTATCCTTTGGATAGTTTCGGATTGAAAGACGTGTACCTGCCCGTCTACCTACGTAACACGTACATTTCGGTCAGCTTTGGTCATGATTTAGAGGTACAAGACCGACGTCGACGCCCAGCGCCGAAGTTGCTACGAGAGGACGAGGATGGACCAGAATCTCGAGGCGTGCGAGAGTCGCGGTAGCTTTCAGGAGGGCCGCCAAATAACGTGGCAGGCCCCCGAGGGTCTCTCCCGCGCGTACAAATATCTCGTAAATCTCCCGAGGAGTTTCGCAGGGTACGCATAGCGCGACATAATTATCCATTCTCTCTCTATATACATATATATGCCTGCCTCTTTCTCTTGCTCAGTTTCCATGGACCCTAGCGATTGCCCTCATCTTCTCATGCTCTTTCTCCATTCCTCATCGTCCTTTTCCTTCTCATTCTCAGGAGCAGGAGCAGGAGCAGGACCAGGACTAAGGCGCCCCTTTCGCCCACCGACGAACGATATATCGCCTCTTCGCTATGCCAGGGTAATCATGTTTGTTTGCATGCTCTCTCTCCCCCATCCTTATTTATGGCGTATTTCGAGCCCGCCCGCAATAAATATTTTTATTGCAACAAAATAATAAATAGCTTTACTTTTAGGAGGCGAGTTTTATCTCGACCCATCGCGCAAAGGGCCTATATACACGGGGTGCGAAGTAGGCAATGCCTCTGTTCGTTTAATAGGAGTTAAAGTATGTATATTGGTATGGGTTAGGAAATAGGTGAGATAAAGAAAACGAAAAACGAAATAATAAAATGAGAAAAACACTTAGGAAATGGTAAATTTTCAAGTCGATTGTTAGGAGTTTGAGATTACATTATAGCAGAGCGTTAACACGGAGACAGAGGGAGAAGTTGAAAGTGTTTTTGCCTTGAGGAGGATTTTGTCAAATACAAAACCCTGGGGTGGGATTGAAATTCCGAATTTCAAAAGCTGTGGAAGGTTGAAATTTCAAATTTTTATAATAAAGACTCGCACAGTTTTTCGAAAGATTATTTCCCTGAAAGTTTACGTAGTCAATTTGAAAAACTCCGAATGCAAAAACACCGAAGGTTCAAAATTTCGAAAGCAAAAGATCCGAAAGGCCAAAATTCCGAATCTCAGAATTTGCGGATCTTTGAGCTACCTGCATGTCGACTTTTCGGAATTTTCAACGTCTGAACTCTAACGTTTCTGAAAACTCAGAATCGCATCTGGAATGATTTCGGAATTTTGATCGTTTGCAACTTTTGGAATTCGGAACTTAAATCCTGCTCCAAAACCTTGCGGTGTAGACCATGGGGACGCCATTTACGATCCGACCGATTGATTCCACTCGGAAATCAGATTCACTGAATATAATTCGCTTCCCGGTGCACCGTAGAGATTTCCGCTCGACGATTAAGTCACATAAATCCCCAGCCACCGTTCTCATACCATATCACTTGACGACGAAATCCTAGGTACAGCTCCGAAACAGATTAGACTCCTCCCTGCAGATATATCCTAGGTAGGCACATAATGTAGTAGGCATTTTGCATGCAGAGACCGCCAGTCCTCCCGGATCCTGAAATGGAAAATAGGATTTCCCAGTGATATGGAATAATCGCGCAAAGAAAATTTCTTCTCTTCAGCCAATGGCTGTGAATTTTTGCAAATTAGCCATCATCGCGGTACCTACAGTTTGAGAAAGAATTTGCCGGAGCGTGAGACAGTCGGAAATTCGATATCCGAGTTGATCCGGGTATTGTATGGCGGCGTGACTATCGATGGTGAATAGTGTCTAATGCGACTCGTTTAATAACGCTAACGGTTAATAACCCGCGTTAATGTGGGGCCAGAAGAATTGCTTAATCTTCTATTAGGGTCTCGGACACGGTTGGAATATTTTAACGAACATAGTCCTGCACGCTTGCACACATGCACACGTATATCTAGAGAGATCTCTTTAGCGATAGAAAGTGCACTTTGATTTGATTTATACTCGACATACTCGCTTCACGGTTCATCCAAACAATTAGAGATGGCTCGACTATATAGGAGAAGAAGAAAAAAAAACGATCCGATTGTTACGTTATTGCACAATCATTAAGACCAAAAGAGACCGTATCCACTTCCCACTTGTCACTCACGATTATCACCGTATTGCTCGTGTACGAAGAATGGAAAATAAAATAATTAATAATCCTCTAATCACGTTTCGGCACAATGTGCCAAATCATCTTTTGGTAACCTTGCTCGATCATCGTCATCATTATAGTGAAATGTGATTAGGTGAACGATTCCGTTTGAGATGATGACGATTCGACGCCTCTTCATGTCCTCACACATAGTGTGCACGACTGTCGCGACGGTGTACAAACTCCGTCTTTGACATGATAATTAACTTGACATCAATTCGCCTGAACGGGTCGTCGTAATTGATCCTAATGATTCCGCACGATAGGGTTCCTAGATGGTCATCATCGTGAGAAGTTGTTATAAAGTTCGCCTTCGGGCGAGTCTGATGGGTATAGCAATGGTATATGTATATGTACTGATCGTGAGAGTTTAATTGCACCGGGTATCGACGTGGTTTAAGGATGATTGCGGAACTTCTCTCTTCTCTTCACAACCTGCAGGAGTAAAATCACCTCGTGAAACGTACAACGCGTATCATAGTTAAGGACGTAAGGACCTGCGGAAGAGCCAAGTTAATTTTAAATAGCCTTCCTATAATTCCTAAGCTGAAATGGTCCAATCGTTGAACCTCTAACCTCTGCAGAAATAAGGATGCAATGATGTTTTAACATTCCGGTGCAGGAAATGTACAGAGTTTTGACGAGAACTTTTAAGCTCGCTAATATAAATCGGGTTACGGCAGGGCAGCTGCACTTTCATAGTCTCTAAGGTACCAGGACAGTTTCTGCATAATCCATGCGGAATCCGTAAAAGCAGTTCAGTGCGCTGTGTGAAAAGCAATGTGATTCGTATTCCAAGCTTAAAGGAATCGAGATGCCTGATGAAAAGGATCGTGCATACGATTGTGTGTGACACGTGGATAATAACACTTTCTTAGTTCCTGGAAAACTTTTCAACAGCTTCCCATCCTTCTTTGGATGATCCTTTCCAGAGGTTGTAAACCCGCAGCAGGCTTTTGCTCATAGCTGATGTGCTTCTCGAGGCAGAAATTACGCCGTGAAACTGAAGACTCCTTTATTATTGTTTACGCTGATGAACGTTCCTGAGTGCGGAGCAAATTCTGAGTCTCTACTTCCATCGTTCTATACTGACGAACAGGGGGTAGTAAAGACCAGAGTTACAATCCAGGATGGGCTGCATCAGTCGTACACATCCAAAGCAATGACAATACCGAACTGGGAACTAGAGGATATACAACAAGACTATGCGCTCTCGTTTATGAAGTCCTTCGTTTAGCCCAGACTCCGGGGCAAAAGGCCGAGAAGCACATCTACCTTTCAGCAAGGAATCAAGGGATTTGTTCCAGTTTCTATTCCATGCCCGTAGATTTGAGAGCCATGTACAAGTCTGACGTCGAGATTGAAGAGTCGGCGGTACAATGACATTTCCAAATTGAATTCGATCCTTGAATCTTCTCGAGATTTCGGATTTCTTTTCCCGTTACCAATTGTCTCTTTAATTACTTCGTTAATGGAAGTTGATCGTTCGAAACTACATCAGAAGTCCTGCGCGAGTGAAATTCATCATCATAAAATGTCAGATACTTTTTTTGATGATGTGAAATCGATGAATTCGCGAAAGTTATAGGAAAGCCAATTCGATCTTGTGCATGGCAACGAGAATTTTAGAAAGAAAGGCGTGGAAATCTCGAGTTTGTTTCATTTCAACGTCCTTAGCAGGTGTATCAAGAGCCTCGACGTTGACTGTTGGAGATAAATGAATAAAAATAAAAAAATTTCAAAAAATGTAAGTAGCAGAAATCCTCTAATTGCCCCGGAAGCTGGGACACGTTTATGTCTGACGTGTCTGATCCCGTTGGTTGGGATGATAAATACGAAGCGCGGGTTATATTTTCCTTTTCTTTTGTGCGAATATACAATAAGAGAACGTAACGCCAGATGTCCTTAGCTGCGAAGTGAAGCCTCGCAAAAAGGGATTAAAAGAGTCCAAACAATCCATTTACGATTTGCCAGACCTCGACGTCGTCCTCAGGACTTGGCTCTTCGCATTGACCTCTCTTTCTCGCACCCTTCGCATCCTTCCAGCCCTCTTACTCGTCCTTACTCTTTTCTCGTCGTCATCGAGAGTCCTCCGACCGTAGAAACTCAACAATTTCCCCCTCGACAGGCAATCCACTTACTTCTCTTATTGCAACTCCAAAGGTTTCTTCTTCACTCAAAGCCTCTCACCTCGCATCGATTCACCCTTTTCCATCCCAGGGTGGATTTGAATAAAATTTTTTACCATCAGGACGAATTTTAGTTCCTATTTCACCCCCTTTTTACCCCTTCGTAAATGAATATCCATTACTCTAAGGATATGGAATTTTTCAATGAATCATAAAATTAACACTGATTAACATTTTTTTCATTTTCATTCACGTCCGAATAGAAAATTATCTCAATGTGTCAACGAAGGACTCTCTATACAGTGCAACGACGTGTTTTCAATTATCGATCTTCTCACGCTGTCATGCCAGGACCTTTCGACTTCCATTCAACTTCTCGCTTCAAGCTGTCTCTTCACAGTCGTTTTCAAACTTTCATTCATTGTCAGCAATTCGGCAATTGCGAAATCATACGGAACTCGAGAAGAGAATCATTTTTCTAATCCAGTCAACGGAAGAGTCACGACTTAAGACTTTGCATCTCGCGTGTTTAAACCGCGAAATAATTAGACTTCGTCAACTAATTGAGAAGTGAATGATTTGGAGCACTTAACTGCTACCAATCAGGATGAATGTAACTTTTCGATGGGTGATTTGTACAGTATGTTATCAGCCGCTAACTCGAAAGTTGCAAATAGTCCTGGTGCTGGATCAGAGGCCATGGCTGCTGCATAGATATATGCGGACGCGCGTTACCCGCGAGTACAATTACGTGCACCGGCGCACTAGAAGTATTTAACCGTGCCATTGGATCGCTGGTTTGATAATTAGTAATTATAAACTAGGAGCGTAATTACAGCTGCGTGGTGGAGCGCCAGGAGGGAAACCGTGCAATTAATCGCCAATGTTTCATGGTTGTTGCTTCTACACACTGTGACCAATGTACGCGTGTGTGTGAGCACAATCATACCTGTTTACATGTAACGTTTGCTCCTATATACGTACGGGGTGATCTGCAAAACATGCTATGACGGATGATTGGATTCTCGAATGACAGATACGAAAAATAACATCAATGCCAATTTCTCACATCTGCTCTTTATTTCCAGGGTTTGCTTCCATCCAAGTCTGCATGGATTTTTTTTCTCTGTTCTTTTCAACTGTTTTTCTTTTTTTTCTGAAATGAATCGTGGGCTACAATTTCGCTCCAAACACTTTCTGAATGAATTCACAACTCTATATCTTCGGATTCTAATTTGGGAATCCATAACGGTGCGTTTAGAGAATCGTTTTGAGAATGGATGACGTGTCTTATGCTTGTCTAAAAATGTTCCAGAAGCCCTATATATGTGGCTGAAAAAAATGTTGCTAATTTCTTTGCCTGCAAAATCACTGAAGGAACAAACGAACAAACGATCATTTTCCTTGTGCCCGTTGAGAGCTAAGGAATGAGAGGGAAAAAAAGGAGTGAATAAACAATAACTTTGACATGCCGGATGTGAAAATTTTCTGCTTTGTGTTACGTGGGAAGAAAGGAGAGGCTGAGGTGATTTCAATGGCGTATAAAGCAATGAAATCAAAATCTCAATCAGCCCTGCTGAGGATGTAAAAAGTTTTAATTTTCTCTGGTAAATAGCAATTACTGAATAGAAATTAGCAATCAACGTCATCAAGCTACGTGACTAGTTTACAGTTCATTAACTTTTTTCTATGCTATTGCAAAGTCTTGGAATACATTGTACCGTGTCTGAAATATATTTTATCACAATTACGAATAATAGTGAAAATGCTCAATCAAAGAATGAAATTTCGAAATAAAATGAAGAATAATCGCCACTGCGGTACTTAGGGTCTTATTCTTTTTTCATTATATTAATAACTTCATACCTTGAGTTTTTTCAACCGATTTTTTTTGTTTTTTTTTTTCTTTCTGTTACCTACGTTTCGTCTGAGAACCTGTACATTAATTGACCTATACGAGATGGTAAGAAAGCTTTAATAGAGTCTGAAGCATAGTTTTGCTCAATTAGCCTAGGAAGGAGCTGGAACAAAGCTCCTTGGAACAGCTTTAGGCTGCTTCGTGGTCTAACCGAAACTCACTTAAAGCTGAACTTTGAACTACATGTTTGACGTGAGTGATGACAGTCGTTCGTATATATCCCACTCTAATATCAAATTATTTGAGTGAATTATTAGGGTACAACCTTCCTTTCGTTATCCTAATGATTTCTGTCTCTCAATTCGCCGTCCTGCGGTTTCGTCTATCATTTTCATATATAACATCCGTGTGGGGATCACTTCACAACGAATATCTGTATATATGTATAGAGGCAAGTTTGTCCGCGAGTCTGCCAAGTTGATAAATTGAAATCCTACTTCCCGGTAATAATTTCAATCGAGTTGTATTCTAGTTTGTTTGCCAGGGTTTCATTAGACCGGGCGTATATATACTGGTTAACCGATGTAGTCATTTATTTCCCAAGTATGAAATCTTAGGACGAACGAAGCGTGACGGAGTTATGAAAATTACCTTTAATCCTGTGTACTTTGTGGCTAGCTGCAAGAAAAAGCTTCTTTTCTCCCCCCCCCCCCCCCCCCCCCCCCCCCTCCTCCTCCCTTTTTCTCCCCTCGACCAGTCAAGACTGTAATTAATTCTTTATGGAATTATGAGATAAGTATCATAAGAGCCTATCCCGAGATATACCAGGACTATAAAGATTGGGGAATAAAGTTGCGTTATTACATCTACTCAGGCATCTTCCTCATCTACTGGTCCTAGGCATCTTTTTGTCTCTCAGGAAATGGGAATTCCGTTAACAAGGCGTTTCTAAATTCACCAAATCAATCAGATTGATTCGGATTTGGAATTGGGTGACTCATCAAAAGAATTCGAAGACAATTTTCCTTTAAATTTTTACCTGGAATTCAGTTCAGAATATTTCCTCGGTTGGCTAAGCTTGCGAGAATGTCGCAGAAGACAGTAGGGAAGTTAATTCTCTTGTGGTACCAAACACAGTTTGGAATGATTGCGAGCATCCGTGTAAATAGAAGAGCGGTGAACGGAGGATTCCTCGAGGATTCGGTCGGTTCATTACTTTGCTGTAATTGAACTTAAGTCTGTTCAAACTTTGAATCTTTACGATCCATAAGGGAGTTGAGTTATAAATTTCAACCGAATTCTGGGTGTGTCGTTAAGATCCTTCTGCGGATGGCCGCGACTATTCAGATCCGCGTTTCGCGTGATCGTCGCTCTGAACCCAAACCGGTAATTCCCATCCCGTAACGTTCTCAAATCACGTGAATTTTGGATTTGGACATTTTTAATTAAAAAATTTGCAAAGAAAAAAAAAACCTGACATAAATAAATAAATGAACTAATGAAATTTAATTTTCAAATCTAATCAATCGCACAGCAATTGCATATAGAGAATAATTTTTTGCGGCTTTTGAAAACATCGCGGGCTTTTTGACTGCCGGATTCTATGCTCAAGATTTGCGTGGCAAGATTTTCACAAGTGATTAAACATCGCGTGCCGAGGTATAATTACGATGAAAAATATTTTACGACAGGTGGGCATCGCGAAATTTTTAGTTTGGCAAATATTGGTGGATCAATCTCGCCCTTTGATATGGTTTCCTGGCTCGAAACCGCAGATTGGATACCAAGAACAATACACTTTCCTGCCCTGGCCCTCTTGCGGCAGGGGGCTAATTGCAACTTTATCATTATATGCCTGGGTATAACTCCGCGTTGGAATTTATCAAGCTCTCGTTAAGTCGCGTATTACGTTCACACCTTTCACATGAACGAGAATTTAATTGAAATGAACGTCAAGTCCTTAGCGTAATATATATATCTAGTCTTATTTCAAGTTTCGAAAGTTCTAAAACCATCCCCTGGATCTCCCCGAATTAAATTTGGCAATATTTTGCTCTTTGGTATTTTGAAACTTGGTGCTTGAATGAACAATTAGAGAATTAACCATCGCGGTCGCGTCTCACAATCAGAAGGGAAATTGGGTATAATGTACCACGGATGAGTGGAGCTTCGTATTGGGGTCAAAACCACCCTTGAATTTGCGGGATCTTAGCCGTCTTATCTTATACTATACCTAGAATGTCGGGCTATTATATACAGCCGAAAATACATCCAGGCCTAAACATTAGCAGACACAATAGGTCTCGAATCACGTGTCAGACTCGCCTTTGTCGTCTTTGCATGCTTTGCTAAACGTGCCATTACCGGTTCGTTGTACACTTTATAATTATAAACGGCACACAAACACCACGCCCTCTATTCTCTAATGTCGATGACTTAGTTAGACATCGTCCAGAATGATAAATATATTATAGCTGCTTTTGTTGTATCAAGATGGCTGCCTCGAGCAATAGTTTCAAAAAAATAAAAATCAAAAATCAAAAGAGGAAATTTATTTGCAAAATCCGAGAGTTGAAAGGAATTGAATCGTTGAAGGACTTGATCCTGCTTATGTAACGAAATGTGATTTCAATTTTGACGATTTTGCGATTTCCAGTGAAATTAACGAACAGATATAGAGTCATTTGGGGTAACCGAGCGCAGTGGGTAAGTGTGCGCATTGCCTATATCTTCGTCAGGAAGCATGGAGAGTGACGGATCGTTATGAAAAAAAAGTGACGCCATAGTCGTGGTGTACTTCACACCTATGCGTGCATCTTGTGCTGTTTGATAGTTGAGGTTTTAAGAGAAAACTGATTTCATAGTTTTCATACTTAGATTTTGGCATTGTGGAAAAGTGTGTGACACTGAGCTGTTTGATCCGCAAATGATGAGTAATTTTTCATGAATTCTATTGACAGAGTAGTGTGAATAGCAGACTAGAGTTTGAGGTTTGCTTCACTATTGTTGGATGTCTGATATTACTTTCAAATCGGTATCCGTGCGGGTAAGTGTGCGCGGGTAAGTGTGCGCGCGTACATAACGTTATTTTGGCATGAAAAATGCACATCATATGAGTCAAGCATTTTCGAATGTGTCGAATCAGTTTCTACTAAATTATTTATCATTTTCAACTAAGCTTTCATTCATTATGTTATTCTACTACTGCATTTCGAAGTGTTATTCCCGAATGTGATTTTCGCCAAAGTATTGTTCCTACCGATTTGGTAATTTTGCTAAGTTCTCGAATATCAAGCAAGATTTGATTAGATTGTATTTATATGAAAACGTTTGTTAACAAATAAAATGATATACGCCCAAGTTTGAATGAGTCCATTTACCCCGCACGAGTTCACTTACCCCTCATAATTGCGCACAGTTACCCGCAATACGGGGCAAGTGAACGCAACCTGCGTAACTTACTTAGTTCTCAGTTCATGAAGGATTTACACGAAATACTCGTTTTGATATAGCTATATTTCATTTTTTAGGGACGGCTTTGTATGAAAAATCCAAATTTATTCAAATATCCTCCATTATTATTGTTTGGCAAAGCTTAGAAGTCCTAAGTGCGCACACTTGACCCGAATGACTCTACCAAGGATTTGGTAAAACAACGATTTTTGAATTCCAGATTTGTCAAAATTGGATACAGTCGTTATCCAGTCGACTCGAATATCATTCCTCTTGAGATGAAAAGTAAAAAAGAAATAAAACTGATAAATATTGATAATGATATCGTAACGGGAAGGGTAACAAAGAAAGGAAGGAAGGAAGGAAGGAAGGCCGGAAGGACGAATCATGGAATCGAAAGATCTCCCCCTTCGTTAAAATGGTAAAATTTGTGAGAGAGGCGACACCGCGGGTAGTAAAGCCGGAATTATAAAAGGGCTTGACGGGGTGCGATTTGGGAAGAGTTTCGCGTCCCAGACCCCGAAGGGCTTGAGTTTGGGCAGGTATCTATAGCCACGTTTACCGGGAAAGGGGGTTGGAAAGAGAAGAGACTTAATTTATGAAGGTCATAGCGGGTGGCGGTGACATCTATTAATTACACTCGGGCACAGACACGTACCTACCTACTTACCCTGACCCCTTTCCACCCTTATTCGCGATACCAGGGGGTTGCTTTGCCCAGCTGTGGTTAGCCCTCTAGAAATTGGCGC
Source organism: Ametastegia equiseti (assembly GCA_963989295.1). Taxonomy (NCBI): domain Eukaryota; kingdom Metazoa; phylum Arthropoda; class Insecta; order Hymenoptera; family Tenthredinidae; genus Ametastegia; species Ametastegia equiseti. The sequence continues at coordinate 14,657,795 of OZ022397.1, read as the reverse complement.
GAGGTTTACTCCCTTTATCTGTGAATATAAGGGCCGGGCCATTGTCTCGGACTTCGTATGACGTCGACTCAAATCCATGTACAACACATTTTGTAGACGTACCTATACTGTTCAAGATCTTCGCCCCATATAAGCCAGTTGTAAATTTACTCCCCCGTCAAGGGCACGCCCTTAGTACAACCCCTTTTACAGGGTACTGGTACTTTTTAATTGCCGTACTTCCAATTAGACTTTGCAGTAGTACGCGAAACTCTCTTGTACCAAAGAACGAGGCTAAAGTGTCTCGTGCAGTTCAAGGGCAGCTAGACTTATCAAGTTCCAGGATTAAAAGACTATAGACAAGTTTTGCCTCCACTGTAAAGCTTTTTTTTTTTTTAGGAAGATTGAGGAAGCCGCTTGATTTTGTGTCTGTGTAGTTTTTGAAGATAAAATGAGAGCAAAAGAGGAAGGAAAAGGGTCGTGGATTGTAATCTTTAACTTGTATATCGAAATCCTATAAAATCTGTTCCCAAGATCCGCACACTCGAGTGGGTAGATGGTTAAGGATGCGAGAAAGTCGCGGGATTTTAGGGTGAGATTCAGTAGGGTGAGGACAATGCTAATTAGCTTCTAATTTGCGGCTTAATACGGAGAGGTTCAATTCCTCGAGGAATTAATCTTTCATCGAATTCAAATAAGCGGCTACTTATATTTCTATAGCGGAAATTAAACCGCAAAAGCCAAAAACTGCAGAAAGAGAGAGAAAGTGAGAACAATGATAAAGCTACCTAGACAATGGCAGTTATCTGATATAATTAATTAACAAGGGCCACGAAAAAAATAAAAATAAAAACAGAAAATATGGTCACTGGGTACTTTTGTTCAAAAGTGATTTATAAATGATAATACATGAGGGACTCGGAATTGATAGCCGCTTCATGATAATAATTTCTACATTCATTTCTCTCTTTCATTTTATTTTTTATAATCGTGCTTTATTTTAATTTTTGGAAAAAAAAGATACCCGGCGCCTGTTGTTGAATCAGTTAAAACGGAAGACGCCTCAGCCGTTATACCATCCCTCATGCGAAACGCCGCTGGTTATGAGGCTCCAGGTACACATACATCAGGTAATTGCCTGTAATTAATAACTCGAAATTTGACGTGTTGGAAAAAAAATTTTGTGTCGCGGCAATTGAAGAATTATTCAAAGACGACGCGTTTCTATAGATTTTCAATAATTCGTCTGTTCTTTGAATCTATATAAGGGTAATTTACACTAGATTTTCTAAATTTATAATGACGACAGTGAGGCAAGTTGGTGCGAAAGTTGATCATAATTACTGACGTATTCATTAGACTGCCAGAGGATCGTAATTTTGAATAAGAGAAAGATTGAGTGTATTGGACGGCTTATACCTTCTCGCGATTTACGTATCCGTTGGGCAGTTGGACGCCGGTATTTATGGTTAATAAAACGCAAGCACATATAAGCCGCGAATCTCCTCGTTAAATCCTCTGATGCATGAAAACACGAAGTTTAATCTTTGCTAGATCCATTAGGCTAATGAACGTATTTAACTACGTAATGGCGTCACGATATACACATATACTCGCCTTTAACCAACCTGCTCCAACACCAGTCATGGCGAAGACTTTCTCGCAACGGTACTCGCGTAGGTACTATTACTATAACAAATATTACCCAACAATCGAATAACAATTACATCGAGACCTGATCATGATCTATCCTGCACAGCCTCCGGTCGCAGGTGATCACGATTCATCTTTATATCTCTTCCTCTTTCTTTCAGTATCTTTATTCACTCCGTTTCTCTTCATCCTTGCTGTATAAATGGCATCAGGATTCTATCGTGTCGCTCTTCGCGATCATTTGCACCGTCACGTACCGGCGACACTACGTGAACCCCAGACTCGAAATCGAAGATGATTATCTTCGAGATGGCTGTAAACGATGGAAAGACCAAAAAAAAAAAATGTCAAGATTTTCGAATCTCCGAAATTAATCATCAAGGTTCAAGGTGATGCCCTCGTCAAGGTGTCCCATTGTATATGATTATCAAAATCACGTAATTGAATCTCCATTTCGTTGACTTCCCTGGCACAATATGGATCCAGACAATGCGAATCACGAAGTTTGCACATTATAAGCGAAGTGGCAGATTGCGAATACATCTCATATTCAAAAAGTCAAACGAAAAGTGTCTGCTGAGTCTTCCCATTTTTTTTTCTTTCAAGGAGTATCATTAGTGTGGAAAAAATATCGTATCCTTTGCTTTTCGCAGTTTCTGATCACTGTGTGTTTTCCAGACCTTTTGCGAACTCATTGCTGAAAAAAAGTTCAAGGAATCAAAGTTAGAATCATAGCTGAAATAGTGTAGCAATGTGAAAAGGACTTCCGTATTGTAGAAGATTGATTTCTTCATCGAACCTTTTTTCGCAATAATCTATAACTTGTAGGGTTCGTTTTCTCATAAAAGTCTTTTCAACGATTCGAAAATGGAAAACTGATCTCCGTCAAGATTTCAGTAGCACCTTTCTCCAAGCTGATTGAGAAATTGCTTATGAAATACCAAAATCTGGTTTGTCTGAGAAAGGGAAGGAATCCTCTTCTTGCTATTGTTTACTTTGCCTTATCTCGTCAAGAACTTATGCTATACGAACGTGTCACTTTGGCGTTCAAGATGCGATAGCGCACGTTCCTTATTCCTTTCCTTTCCTTTCACAGTAGGTTGTATACATACCGTGAGCTTCTTCTTGCTTTATCAGTTTCCTCTTGGTCCTGCAATATACACTTGCACATTTCCGTGGCTTAATTAAAACGATAGCTACTTGAATACATGAAGCTGAGAGTTTGTCTGCATCAGGAAACACTACCCCGTTGCATGGTGCCTATCAGTATTTGCCCTACCTATAACTATATGTACCTACGCTTTTATCGATGCAACATCGAAGGTACATCGGTTCTTCGGGGACAAAACAGAGAATGGACCATTTCAATGCACGCGATGTACTCATCTACTCCCATTCCAGCATCCATAGCTTAAATTGATGAAACAACAGTTTCGAAAGACAATGCTAGTCGATATCTGCAGCATCGAATAGCTGCTGCTGTATTTTGATGTTGTCTAGATATAAGAGGAAGAGATGTGATGCTGCGCTGTACCAAATCATTGAAATCTATCGTTAGATACAGTTGATTCGTTATAGCCATAAGTGTTATGGGGTTTATGAGTTTGTACCGGGATTGGAGATCGGCATGAGTGGGTTTCGTATGTGATGATGAAAATTCGCACCTCTTTTATAAATATTTGAAAAGATATACGGGGAAAGAATTGGGCACTGGACCGCGGACGACTCTCTGGAGATTTCGAACCGTTTCAATGATTCAAAAGGTCCGTTCCCAAAGAGCTGAAAAATACATTTGGCATTGGCCTCCCTTTCTCCCCCTCCTTGGGTAAGAATGTGGGATGGTGGATGGTGGAATTCCACCGCTAGCCGCAAGATCACCGTGAGAATAACATCGGAAATCGATGTAAAAACGAGAAATATTTATACATCTCTTCTTCTTTTTTTTTTTTTTTTTTTCTTTCCTTCTTTTTATTCCTTTGCTTGCTTTGGGTCATTCTTTTCCATCGGAATCGCTTCGCAGGAAATTCTCCAACGTATACATAAAAGAAGGCATCATCGTATGGACCTTCATCGGTGTGTTGGTACCGTTAATTACCCAATGCAGTAAAAAGATTCTTCTTCTCAATTCTGAGTCGCTTCTGTTTTATAATTACAGTTGACTTTGCTATTCACAGACAAATAATCAATCCAAATTACAGTCAATAAAATATTCATCGACTTCTGACTCTCTCTGTATTTAATTGGAATCGTCCAATTTTCATTGTCATCACCAAAAAATTGTGAATCAATTTTTGTTCGACAATATCTCGTGAGCGATTCAGTAGATTTTTATGATTTTGGTTTTAATCGAATCAGTTTCCTAGTTAGATTTTGAATTTTATTCGTCCGATACTCTTCGAATTATTCAAAAAACAGAATGTTGAAAGGATTATTTCGATCGATGATATCTCGAGAATGGATCGACGTATCTTGATGATCTTTTTCAGAAACGACGGGGCTTGCTCCAGCTTGAATTTTCATTCCAACAGAAAAAGCGTGTGATGCGTTATTGAATTAAGAATAATTTGACCCTCGACCATACACACAGTTCAAAGTGCAGGAGTAAGTTCGTTTAAATTAGAGCTTAAGCGTTGTTTTGAAGGATCTAATTTCAGGAATTCACAGAGCCATGTGTAATTGGCAAAAAGGGAACAAAGGGCCGTAGCTGGTGTAATACAAGAGGCAAAAGTCATCTTCGGAAATGACAAGCCGTCCTAAGAGAGAGGTCAAAGGTAACGCGCCTGTTTGGGACCTATGACGTGCTCGGGAACCGTGAAACTTTTGAGCAAAGCGTTCGGGGAAAGTTGAGTGCCAAATTTTGAGCACATAGCTCAAGCTTGGGCAACCCACGGTTTCTGGGTTGGGTTGGTGGGTGGCTTGATAAGAGTGCGTAGAGTGCGTGTGTATCGTTATGGTTGTCGTTGAGTGACGCAACTTGTCTCGCTAACGACGGGGCTTCGTTAATTACGAAAGTTATCTTGTATTGAAATCCCCGAGCTTCAAGAACTTTACAGGGCTTTCGCGATTCCCCAGTCCCTCAACCCCCCAAACCTCCGACCCTGACCCCCCAAGTCCTGCACGCGTATAGGTAGAAAATTTTTAAAAAATTTCCAAGCTCAAACAGTTCGAGAGAATTGCTGCTTTTTATTCTTGTCACATGATGCGAATACGATTAGCTAATTCACTGATTCAATTTACGCATGGAATTAGTATGCGAGATTTTCAGATTAACCAGCTTCAAAGCACAATATGTTATCTCATTTGTGCGTTTTACACACGCGTTACACACAATGTGCCAGCTGAGACTGGGAAAGAATTGGCCATCTGAAAAAAATTACAGAAACTTATGCAGTTCTAATTGAATTTTGATTCAGTTTTTTCCCACCTGATTTTTGTTTCTAATCTGAGAACAGATGAATGTAAACTTTATAGTTACTTCCGGTTTGATTCATTCGGGTTAATTTTCAGGGTACCCAATTTTGCCCCGGTATTTTCTGTAGAGCTGTAAATATATATTTCCGTCTATACTATACCTACGGTGGATTACAAAGTCGAACTGATCCGGAATCTAGTCCTGCCAGGAGGATTAAGGATAAGCTGTCTTAACCAGCATAGAATATCATCCTTGTCTTCACGTCACACCTGACGCGACGTTGGCCACATTGCGTCGCTATACGCGGCACCGTCTGTTTCAAGGACTGTGAGTTACAGCCTCAGCTGAGCTTGCGCTTCCGTAGAACCGTCCGAGTGATTTGCATACGTGAGATTTCCGTCTACGAGTCTCTCCAGATTTCCAGGTGTAACATATACGGTTGGAAATTTTGGATAAAATTCAAACATTTTCATTTTTATTTTATTTTTTCTGTTTGTTTTCATTTGATTTTTTCATTTCATTTCCAAAGACGCTGTCATGGCTATGGACAGAAAAATGCTTATACTACCCCATCAAACTTCGTAAAGATTCCCATAACACCTCTGGAAGTACCGTTACTTATACCTGAGCGAAGTTGAGCATAAAGACGAATGAAGTAGATATAATCCTAAATTTCAAGGTGTAAGATTTTTCTCTCTCGAGTCCTTCCGATGCAGGTGGTGGGTATATCTCGGTAATGAACTAGCTAGTCGTTTCCCCACTTGGTAATTGTGGTAAATCAAACGACCCGTGTAATTCCATGGGGAAAAAGTAAAAGAAAGTAAAAGAAAGAAAAAAAAAAAAAAAAAAAAATACTAGGTAATAAATATAATTAAGAGAAGATCCTTTTTCGGAATAGCCGCATATCTACCGGAGTCTGGGGCCCGGTAGGGACGACCGTATCTATGTATCCGCGGCAAGGCCCACCTGTGGAGTTAAACCTGAAAGCGGATCTCGGACGTGACGGAAGCTGAGAATTTGGTACTGACCGTGACCAGAGATGGGAAGCTAATTAACAGCGTCCGTAAACACCAGATGACCAGTTGTAGGTATGTACGTGGAACTCTGCGAACTCAATTTTGTCCTCCAGAAACCGCTTCGCACCGTCAAACTTGAGCGAGGTACTCTCTTGCGGTTTGAATCCACCCGCGTTCACCTCGGCGTTGAATTTTCCCCCGCAAGTTATAATTGACCGACGAAATTTAACGTAACGAGACCAGGTGGTGCTGGAATATGAAAATCAACTTTCGAACGCTGCCGACTGGACGTAAATCAATGAAAAACGAAATTCGGAAACATTTTTTTTTCTGAAAAACACCGGCGTTTTTTCGAACCGAATCGAAAAATTTGGTATTGTTGATGGTTGCGGAGGATTATGACATGGCCATGCTTTGGTTTTATTTTACGAATGAAATTACTTCGGCTCGTTATTTATTCGTCAATATTCATCCGGGACGTTGTCTGGCTCTGAGTCTACCAGCATGATGATCATGTTTGTTTCAATCGTAATGAAAAGTTAGCTGGAGGGCTTCAGGCTATGTAAAAAATGTTCCAACGGATAAACAAGCACGATAATTTCAACCGATATATACCTCACCTCCACATACCGGAGTATAAAATATTCACGTAGGACGCTTTTCGCTACGGTCCTCACGTTTTCATTGGAAATTATGAACAACCCGAGGTTGGAAAATGAAATGTAACCAACAAACCAACCACTGATTTCTTTACGCAAGTTCATTGAAGATAAAATTACACCTGCTGTTCAATTAGCAATTATCAAATCTAGTAACTTATCTATCAACGCGTTTGCATTTCGATTCTTCATAATGTATACGACATCGTATAATAGTCAAAAGCAAATGCTCTTCACAGAAGCTGCAGATGCAAGAACGTGATCCAGGAGACTTTGCTCCGTGAATAGGTGGATTAATATCCGTTTTGTTGGTCCACGGTGGGAGAGAAATTTACGTTGAAATTTCAATTAGGGAATGACTGATTTCTGGGAACAGAATTTCCTCGAAAATCACCAGCTGGAGCTGAACCATACGTTCGCTCAGGGTTGTGCAAAATTTGAATGGGTACATATGCATGTTTGTTGTATAGCTGAGCTTTGACGCTGCTGCTTGGCTGCAGCACTAGCTTCTGAACTGATGTATGAATATACGTGGGTATGATGAAATGGAAGCGACAGATGAATGGCGAAGATATCATTGTTTCAAATTTGAATTGAGCCATTTTCTGCAGTACCCTTTACTCCATAGTCTTCCTGGCATTACAATTTTACTCCCTCGAGCAATATTGAAACACAAAATTAGACATTGAGCACCAAGGATGGCCTTTGGTTACCTTCAACGGAATCGCGTATTCATAAAAGTCTGGACAACTTTGTTCATTTTTAATTTTTCTGCAGATAAAGTGCTGATGCTATTGAACTGACTTTGTCAAAGTCACGGGATCAAAGTTGGACAACCGATCAAAATCTATTCAAGAAAAATTGCGACTGAAACACTGATTAATTTTCTAGAAAAGTCCTTGTCGGTGCAAGTAATGTTTGCAACTCTTACCGAGTAAAGTAATTTGTTGTCAAGGATGGCTTAATGTTATCCATCACTGAGGGTGAATTTACGATCTAATAAGAAAGGGAACTGTGCTCTCCGATCTATCTTGGGCACTTCCTGTTCCCTTTTGCTCTTTCGGTATCTCCCTCAAGCTGCTTCGATTGTTCCCTGAGGACCCGATCCTTCGAAAGTAAGCTTCCGCAAGACTGCCTTCGAACCGATTAAACTACTCCCAATCAATCAATCAGCTCACCGAAGTAATCGGTAGTTCAACATTGTCAAAAGTTCCAGTAAGTTAAAAAGGGCGAATTTTTATGATTTTGTCAGTCGGGGACTGTAACGACCGATAAATTAGGAGGAAGTCCTTTGCATACCGCTCAACCAAAATCCGAAAAAAAGTGAAAATCTTTCTCGCAGATTTGTGAATGTAATTTCAAGAGATTCGATCCGATGTAGATATTGGAATGATATCATTTTTCTCAGGGTAAAGAATTTTTCAAACAATTTTTGTCAAATCATCCCCTTCGTGAACAGATAATGGGTTTATTTTTCACCGATATGACACTTTGTTTTCACTTTATTTTCATTTGACAGTGCCGATCTATAGGGGATAATAAATTATATTAATTCCCAAAGCACTTTGGGACGACCGCGACGGAATATGGTGGAAATGTTTTGTCCCGTTACCGCGTTTTTCGCCAGGGAATAAACGGGAGAACTATTGCCTGATTGGAAGTGGGATATTGAAAGGAAAAAGACAAAACAATCATTATCGGTGTTATTTAAACCACTAGATTTTTAAATTAGGTATATCTACTATCGCAGTTCTGATAATTTCTCTGCAACATATCAAATGTCATCACTCGCCGGTCATCAAAGCATCAATTTCATCAAATTCCTTCCTTGCAAATTCAAATTCCATGAATACCGCAAGGTACACAAGATCATCTCTTCGCAAATAAATTATTCGCAGGCTCCGAATTATAATAACAGGGTAAAAGAATGCCCATCCTGATCAGCTAGCGATCGAATTCAATTTCACGTTACGCTTTGTAAAAAGGAAATGAAATAAACGAACGCGAAACTTTTCAATATTTTCAAACTTTTTTCAACTAATCAAACTTTGCTTTAGGTAATTAATAATCAGTGTAGAGTGACGCGAGTCTGCAATCGATCCAGGCCACCCCTCGTTCGGTAAAGAAAAATCGAAAGAAGAATAGCTGCGAGGTTTTAGCTCTACGAATATCGGCTTTTATTCTCATTTTTGCCGATGAAATCAGGTATGGTCTTATCTCCAGAGGTCAGCACCTGTTCCTTGGGTGTATTTTACGATTCGAAGTTGAATAAAATTCGCAAAACACAACCAAGAACGAGATAAAATTAGAAAAAAAGAAAGAAAAAAAAAACGTTAGCTAACAACCTGCAGAAGTTCTACTCGCAGATTCTCGACCCATAGATGTATATGGGCGATTTGCAACACACTCGTTGCTCACGCACAAGAGTGAGGTCATGGATCGAGCAGCATCTGACTAGTTCGTCTACTTCCGCGTCATGTTTTCCTATCACGATGGATCTCCCCAGTCCAGGTGGACCTTAGGCTAACCATTCGAAGTCGAATGAGGACAGAGAAGCCAGTCTCAAGCCACCCAGGAAGTGAATCGTATTTCGATAATTATCTTACCGAAGTTGATCTCTAATTAGACACGGACTAGAATAGAGAACTTGGTCACCTACCTCCTCCAGTTATCAAAGATAATGAAAGAAAATTTCTAAAAAAACTTGGCAATTACACGGGCTTGCTAAGTTTTCTATGTAATTGCAATATATGCCAGATGGATAATGACCGTGTGGCATGATTTATTAATAATTATACCTGCCGACTAACAAGAGTTGAGCATAAATAGCTCTGGCATTTGCGAGTAGTTTAATGCCTGAGAATCGATCCTTGAGATCGTTATTATTTCACGATCAAGTTAGTTATTGCATGTCCTGGACCATCATGCGCGTGTTGACGATCATACTGGTAATCCAATCCTGCAGTAGGTACCGATGATGATGATCAACTCTATTGCTATTGGTCGGATCGGTGCCACCGGTAAAGGTGAATGCTAACGACGCACGTCCAGAAGGTTGTGAATCGCAAACATAGCTGCAGGTAGGTTATATACGGTTTCAGGTGAAGGTATACACTGAAGTGTAGGTGCAGAGTAAGTAAAAGCTACCTGCGTTGCTGAAAGAGCTTCATATATGTATATATACGGCTTTCACAAAGTAATTGCATGCACTTACGCTACCAACCTGAAGGAACTTATACCTCGTGATTACTACATAGCAGGAAGTTAACTATAATAATGATTAGATGTCACACTGCTCCTGCATCAGGTATAATATACGATGTACGTCAAACGACACTGGGAGAGACGCCAAACTACCTGACACTACGGCACAGGTTATGTTTATTACTCTATTGTCAGGTGTTGGAGAGCAGTTTGATGATCGGCACTCATCGCACTCATAACTACTCAGCCATGAGGGTATACTCTCTTCAATTTCTGCTGCAGCTACGTTCATCCTATATCTAGCATTGCAAAAACTAATTGGCCACTACCCGCTACTTCGATTAGACTGAGCAAACGGAGCAGATGTCTAGAAGGTTGAAGAAAAAGATGGCATTGAATTAATTTTATTGGTAAAGTCTGGGTGCTTTTTTGTGAATTTATTTTTAACAAATTTCTTCTTTTTTTTTTTTTTGGTTTGGGTGTGGTTAGAAATCGGTATGAAAATTGATTTCGTTTTGTGTATTTTTCGCTTACCGAATGGGTAAAGTGATCGCGTGGTTTGAAGTGAAAAATGAGGAAAAGGGCGACCTTCCCTGCGATATGAATTTTCGATAACTAGGTAGACTGGGGGGAAGATCGCGCCCTTATATTCCTACGGGTTTGTCGATATAATATATTCACCTAAATGTTCGCGACATCCTGACCTGCGGAAATTTGAAATCCTTACGACGTTGACTGTAAAGATTTCGATTCAAGATCCAAGATTGATTTCTAGTCAGGCGGTACATCATCCCCAAGTATCGTAAAAAAATATATATATACAGATATTCGCACTGATCGTATAAGGTGTGAAAAATATCCCATACGATTTCGGCTATATGAGTAAACTGGGACACTCGTCGGAAGCGAGACTTCAAAAAATGAGAAGCCCAGTGATTCTCAAGGAGTAAAGAGAGGAAAAAAAAATAGGAAGACGGAAAAAATTACAATGCTAGAATTTGACGTTTACTTATGGTCGCCGTCATCCAACGCCCTCTCAACAATGAGGGGGTGCAAGAATTATGCTTGAGCAGGGTAAGCAGGGAGTTTCGTGGCCACAGTTATTGCAGGGAGAAATATTTCGGAGCTTTTGCGTCAGGACGGTACTCCTTGTCATGAAAAGGCTCTGTGCTTTCGGACAATGCAAACTTTTACTGGATAAAATCGCAAGAGTCAAGGGTACTTTGCACAGGGGCGAAGCGGGCCCCTACGCAAGGGGGGGCCTCGTATAACTTGGCAAACGTGGGGGAACTGGCCCGTTAGTATCACTTGCCCCACGCCATTTTCGGGATTTAGTCGTTTAGGAGCTCGTACATTGCTCCATGTGTATCCCGATGATAAGGGACCCCGTTAAACTTGATTGACGTTACTAACCGCCGGTTATTTCAGATTTTAGATAAGCCCCGGAGTTATCTATTGGCCAAAAGATCCTCCGGAAACGTCTCCCTTGCCAAACACGCACTCCCTGATCTCCCCTATATTCTCGATAACGATTTTTTTTCTCTTCCATTTTCTCTTCTCTCCCAGCAATCGAGTCGAAGCAAATTACCAATACGATCAGAATAAGGAATATAACGAACAACAGTAACATAAGTTCGATCAATCGAACGTTTCTGAAGGTTTGATGAAGCTCTAGAAACGTATACAGGGCGAACAGTCGATTGCTTGTTTTTGTATTTAAATGACGTGTCAAGTAGAATTTTTTCGAATTCCTCGAGGCATCTGGATAGGGTGAGCTTGCACAGTGCCATTTGAATTTGAATAAATTAAAATACATTATTGAAAATATCTACCAACAAAAGAATGAGAGATACGCGTTGGTTACGCTCGTGTAGCTCAATAGTAAACTGATCATGGTGTCTACACGTAGTAGCTCGTTTAGGGATTTCTGGTCTCAAATTCTTGGTAACCCTGAGGGCAATCAGTGCCGCACTGATGGAGGAGTGTCTTGTTTCAGGACAAAACTTAATCGCATGCTCATGATGGTATACAGACTCGGAGTACTGTATGGAAACTCTCTCGATGTACATACAAGTTCGATAATATACGAACTCAGGTGTATGGTAGGTACTCGTAGGTAGGTATACGTTTGTTGGAATACGAACACGAAACTTCTGACGTGCGGTTCTGGGCGGCTAATTTGACAGCCCATTACTGGCACTCGAACGTCTATCAATTACGGTATAAACAAATGTACGAACAAGTGTTTAGTTACACGCGTTTATGTCCACCAATACGAGATTTTGCGGTGCCATGCGTGCTCCTATGGTATAGGGTATATACTACCAACATATCCAATGTCGTCTGACCTTTGACTCTGGCCATACGAGACTCGCCTTGCCTCGCATGTCGCTGATTCTTCGATGACTTATCGGTCGAGGTAATCGGGCGGGCCTCGTTACTGACTTCCCGTCGTGCAATATCATATTATTAAGAAGCATATATTACGCAATGAGCGTGTAAGCCTCACGTGGCTTATGTTATTATACATTATATGCTCGCACATTTTGCGTGCGTTATACATGGACCTGTACCGCAATTCGCTTGCCGGAGGTCGTAGATCAAGGATATATACCTCTGAAAGGATTCCACGACGAATTACTCCTCGGTATACACAAGATGGACGAGGAACGGAGGCCAGAAATAAGGAAAAAAAAAATATTCATCGTTCATTTCGTCAAAAATTTTCTTTATATTATTCATCCTCACTTCTGTGGGGGTTGTGAATAGCTTCAACTTCTGTATCAATTGAAAAAACTTCCCGATAGTTGAGAATTTTAACAACAGATGATTCGACGAAGAAAATGAGATGTCAAAGGCCTCTGTATGTCAAACCGTCACCTATAAGTTATGCCAGTTTTACCTGACTATTGCGATTTCTAGTCTGACCATGGATGGACTGAGATGAATGGAGAATTCGAGTATGAGCCACCCTTAAGAAGTCAAATTTGAAGAAGACGAAGACTGAATATCTCGTGTTTGATTTTCCTCTCGAATGATGATCTGTTTTTCAAAATATCTGCATGAATTATAATGTTGACATCGGTTCGACAGATCGTCAAAGACATTTTCGAGGCACTACCCGATGCAAAAAGTTTGATGGTGTCCCATGAAACTATACTTCGGTACTTCAGGTGATTTTACCGTTATGGCTTGAAGGGTCGGTGAGGGTTGGGTAAATTTTTCTTTTTCTTTTTTTTTTCAGCTAAAAGGTTCACCTTTTATAAAAATGAAGGCAGGAAGCAGTGTTACGTCTTATCGTATACATATAGCCGTTGAATTTTCAACTTTCATAACAAGCTGTGACGACGACTACTGGCATGGCGTGCGTGATGGAACGTCGCACGTAAAGTCACGCAACTTTGAACAAAATTGATGAACGGAGCATCGTACTCAAGTATCCTTATCCTACGTACGCGTAGCAGATTATCTCGGTATACTTTTTGAGAAAATGATGCCAAGGCGGGGGGGTTGCTTTTCATACTATCTCTGAAAATTATCCACTCAGATACCTTCATCTAACAATAAATATCCCATAATACCCACTTGAACTGAACAAGATTCTATTCATTTCTATTTCTTTCTTGTATAGCAACGCTTATGAATATACGTGAAAGAATTCGACTATATGAATCAAATATCGTACAAAAAAGCTTTCTTTTTCTCTTGAATCTTACTGTAGACCTTGTCAATGAAGCCTTGGATACTACCATGTATGACTGAAACCAGTACGAGTGCTATTCGCGTAGTACGTGTCGCCCGAAAGTGATTACCAAGGGTTGGTATGTATGTGCATTGGTATATCCTACTGTGCTATTTCTTGGGGAAAATGGTTTTGGTCCCGGTTGGATCAAGGAGGATGACTGGCAGCCTGAGTGAGGTGGTGATGTGTGCCATGTACAAACGAGAGGAAGCATCGCAGGTTCGGGATGTAGACGCGATTTCATGTTTTCGTACGAAGGGATGGATAGAAGGATGAAGGTTCTAGGTTAAAGACGAAGGACGAGAGGTGAGAAGGGAATAAGAAAACTCTGTTGGACTTGGGCTACGTGCCTGGATTTGGAACTGTAGCTCGGATTTGAGAAAATTTGGTACGTCGACAGACAGGGATGACCCTCATTGACCCGGGTCAGAGTATTAGGAAATAATTCAGAGAAATATATCGACTCTGGCACCTGTAAATTGAAACCATGCTTTCTGATTTTTGTCGGCTGAAGATTTATCGAGAAAACAGAAAAGCTGCGTTTCAGTAAAATAAATCCGAGATTCGAAAGGTCCAAATTAGAATAGAGATAAAAAAAAAAAGGATATTTTCATCTGCAAAGGCAAAATCAAAAGAAAAGTTGACTTCCGAAGCTGAGGCCTTTTTCCCAACGAGTTTCAAGCAAAATGAAGTAAAGCGATCGGATACCGATTCCCTCGTAGAATTTTCCCCAGTTGGATCTCATCACGACACTCCCTGGGGTGGTTAACACGGTCAGTTGACCCTCACAGTGGCGGATGGGACTCGGTATTTAACCGGCACCCAACGATTTCGCTACAAAGTAATCAGACCTTTTTCAAAACCTTCGAGATTCAGGCAATATGTGAAAATTTCAGGGTAGCTAGTCGATTTGAAAGTCACTCGACAACCGATTCAGATTGAGCTCAAATGAAATCAAGCAGTGAACATTTCACCACAGAAAAATGAACAGATTAGTCGAATTCTAATCGGGAAAATTCATAATAAGGTAGCAATAACGAAAGATTGGTGTGAAAACGTGAGATTTTTCTTTCTAAGGATTCGAAGTGGTTTTTAGAGACCAAAAAAAAAAAACGTAGGGAACTTGGAGGGTTTTCATACTCTACACCTAGTTACATGGAAAAGGTACAATTTCTCTGAAAGGAAATTGATATGAACGATATCCGTATTTTATTGACAATTTCTACCTCCATTCGAGGTAGATGCATATAGAGATGCCATGGCACAATAGGAGCGAAGCATATATACCTATACCCAGTTCTTGTGGAAGAACGTAGTATTTCCTTCAACAAATATCTGAACAAAGTGAAATCGCAACGGTAGGGAATCAATTAAGCCAAGTAGAAGCCAACATTCGCTCCCATTTGGTAATTGTTATTTCAATGAGTTGGTGGTATACGTTAGTACCTACCATACCATAGGACCTAATATTCATCTCTGCCTAGTGGTACGAGTGGAATTTGAGCAAATATCTCTGCCTCGTTTATATATAATATATATCTATGTATATATAACAACTATTCAAATTACCTGGCACATTTGAATTGCATATTTCAGACTTGGTTAAGGTAAACGAAGTAGTAATTAGGCAAACGCGTCGTCGAGCTCCAGCGACCCCCAGCGGCGCAGGAGGAAAAGAGAAAAAAAGGATGTAAAGAAGGAAAGATCCTGCGGGAACGATGCGGGAATATCAATTTGATCGAATATTAAATTCTAGCACGCGCGCCACTGACACGCAGTCGAATGCCTCAGAATTTCTAATGCTTTACTTCCCACCATTTACTACCCCCGCGCTTACTTAATTCTCCCTTTAAAGATTTTTTTTTCGTCCTTTTTGGCTGACCTCTTTCTGATATAATCAGTTTTGCTCGGCAATCCGCATGGGATCGTAATTTGTAATTCTCAGCTGAATTTCAAATCACTGACATACAATTTCATCAAGATTTTCATCCATACAAGGTGAACTCGTCATTCCCCTTTGGGGATGATTATTGTTATTTCGAAGGGGTGAATTTCACGCCAGGTTAAATAATATCTTCATTAATAACTCGACTTCAGGAACGACCGGAATCCGGTAAATCTTGAATGCTAATATCTGTTGCTTAGGGTTTCTATTACTTGTGATAGTATGATATGAGCTTGTGCAATGCGGCAGTATAAACGCGGAGCACCACAGCTTCGGATTGCGGATAAAGGATAGGGATTTTCATTATGAAATACGGGAAAAAAATTTGAATCAAAAAGTGCAGGACTAATCGTAAGCCGTATACGGAAAGAGAAAAGTTTCGTCTGCCGAGGGCTGCAGGGGATGATGATAATGATATGCAAAGGAGGGTATATTAAAGGGTCCTTAGAAGCATCACGTTTGAGTTTCACGGGGATTTTCATTGCCAGTACATTTTTGTGTTGGCTGATACGCCAATATGTCAATTTCCGAGATGATTTCACCTCCATTCGCAAACAAAAATGACAGAACGAGAAAAACTTTGCTTTTGCGGTACTTCGGGCGAGAGGAAAACTGGATTACAACAAATGTAGAATTCGTTCTTTGGGTACCAAAGCTCAACCAGCACTGGTATGCACGTGTACTTTTATCCACCAACACACTTTTGACTGGACTTATTTTTTCATAACGACAATTATCTCGGCCCCCATAAAACAGAACCCCCCCTCTTCCCTTGGCTCGAGGGGTACTACATTTATATTTCATTTGCGCCAAGATTAAAAATACACGGACAGACACGCGTGCAGAGAGCTGTTATTATTCTTCAGTTCATAAATAATCCACACTCTGCAGTAGGTACGCAAACTCGTATAGTGACTAAATAGTCAGCAATTATACATGTACAAATTGTGGAATACACATTACGAATTAATTATCATTTACTGATTAACTCCGATGTAGAATATATTCATTAATTGCCAAAAGCAACGAACCCATTCAGCTGTTATTTTTATCTCGCGATGCCATAAGGAATTGAACGAGAATGATTGTCTCACACTTTGCTCGAATTGGCCATAATTGAAGTTAATATAAACGGAGTAGATTGTGGTTATAAGCTGCGATGACGTGGCGCAAAGGCACGAGAAAGATTGGCTTAAATATATATATATATACATATATATATATATATATTGACGCGGTCCCGCATATTCTGGCAAGAAAATATATAATATACATATATAATAGGTACATGGAACATCTGATCCAAATATCCATAAAGATTTAATATTCCTTAGCGAATATATGTACATACATATAGTTATAACCGATGGGGAATTTTACTTTTATAGTAGAAAGCGATATTAGTTTTTATGCATCGCTAACATCGCTCTATACACATATATGGTTATAAATTTCAAGTATAGCTATATACTCATATTTAGGTATCCACAAAACAGAACAAAAAGTTTATTCATAAAAGTATCTACGTAAACCCATAGATTTTTACTTCAAGAATTTTTAGTCAAACGCAAGTAAGTCAAGAACACTCTTCAACTGTTTCATAGAAAAAGGGAATGGAAAAAGTAATTCACGTAAAAAAAAAAAGAGAAAAAAGGAAGAAGAGAAGAGAGAAAAAAAAATCAAATAAAAAATTCTCAAGCCTTGCTCTCTGCCAATTAAATTGGCCAACGCTTTTTTATAGCTACTGTAACTGCACCATCAGCCTGCAGGCAAATGGAGGCACAAGCTATGCTGCTCTCGTAAGCCTGGGAACCACTTGAGTAAAACTTTCGACAATTTCCTCGAGTTTGGCAGGTTGACGAGGTTCGTAGAAAGGGAAGAGATATTTTACCGTGCGGGTTGGAACGGAGGGTCGTACGTATAGTATAATGGAGGAAAGCGAGAAGGTATGGGGAGGATACAACTTGGCTTTTGCGCTAAACTATGCATGTAATATGCAGGATCATTTTAGCGGCACCAGGCTGCTGCTGTAGGCGGTGCTCATCTTGTATCTTAAATCGTTGAATTCTGCCATATATGTATATATGTATATATATATAGAAGATAGAATCTCAAGGGTTATTCAAACCAAAGTTATAACCCATACGTAGATATAGGTACAACAAACAGCGTACCCTCAACATGCGACATGGTGGAAAATCCCCCTCCGAGTAAAGGGAGGAAAAAAGGGGACGGAAAAAAATATATATTAACAGCCGGAGGAAGAATTAATTAAATGTATTTACAAGAGGTGGAAAAAACGCCGTTGAAACTCGCGTGGGTTGGTATATACACAACATGAAAATGGAGTCGGGGTGGTTGAAAACATTTTCCATCCAACGAAACCACCCTATAACTCTATGGGGATTCCTGTGAAAAGGTGGGATTGAAATTCCGAATTTCAAAAGCTGCGAAAGTTCAAGATTTCGAATTTTTCTACTGCCGAGTCAGAGTTTTTAGAAAGATTATTTTCCCGAAAGTCTACGTAGCCAATTTAAAAAACTTCGGATGGAAAAACACCGAAGATTCAAAATTTCGAAAGCTAAAGATCCGAAAGGCCAAAACTCCGAATCTCGGAGTGGATTTTTGGACTTTCTGAGTTTTCAACTTTCGGATCTTTGAACTTTCTGCATCTCGAACTTTCGGAATTTCCAGCTCCTGAACTCTAACCTTTCTAAAAACTCAGAATCGCGTTTCAAATAAATTCGGAATTTTGACCATTCGGAACTTTTGGAATTCGGGACTTCAATCTCGCCCCTCCTGAGGGCCTAGTAGTTCGATGCTTGCATTTAGTTGCAAAATTATATGGATTTCCATCCAATGTTTGCTCCGCCATATGTATAAGGAATTGTAAAAGTTTTAAAGCTGTGAGGAAAGTCGAGGAAAGAGTTCCACTTGAAAGGCGAGGAAAAGAGAGAAAAATGGCGTAAAAAATGTATAAACGAGTGATCCTCTTTTCTCTCTCACTCTCTCTCTCTCTCTTTTTCTATTTCTCTCTCTCTCTCTCTATGTGGTCGATTTGAAAAGCGTTCAGATTTTCCACGACGGTTCATTAAAATGTCGAGATTCTCGAGCACCGGGAGGGAGTAGGACAAACTTGATAAAAGTTCAAAGCGTTTCGCGGTTGAAATATTCATTCGAACGGTGACAAACGTGCGGGGAAACGAGCCTTCGGAAAAAAAAACCGTGACATTTTTTTAAATTTTTTTAAATATAAATCTGGAGTTACATCCAGCACATGTTATTCCAATGTAGAAATATACCTATACGTACGTATATGCCTAAAACCGGTGAGGAATTAGCAATTTGTATTCTTAGACGACGACAGTGCACGTTTTCACAACTATACTCATAGTTTGCTTCATTTGAAATTAAAAGAGGAAAAGGATTAAGCTTTTAATCCGCTGCATCCAGCATCCAGCATCACGAGGTACAGGAGGACTGGAAACTTTTATTCAAATTAAAATCATAGAATTACGCTTCTATCTCTAGCTTTTATCAGCAGCAGTCTACCCGTCTCAACCTCAAACTCTAAAAGTATAATAATCATTCATTTTTTCGTGTAGGTACCTACTGCTGGAATTCAGATAAAAATTCACATCTGTTTCGGTGACGTGAATTTTACGGAAATACCTACGACAGCCTCCGGGTACTGCATGAGGATCGAATGGATTGTTTTATTGTTTGCAGGTTATACGTATTTCATTGGTAAGTTATAAGAGAAACTTGAATTTCACTGGATGATTCATTAGCCGGGTATAAAAGTATTGCAGTTGTGTTCGAAGAGCCGGAGGTCACATATTCGCCGGGGTCTTAATTACCCGTATTTGTCTTTGTCTTCTACCTGGTTTCACACTGATTACTCTCGTCGTCGAGACATAAAGTTGGAAACGTTTCGACGTCATACTAGCT
This sequence comes from Ametastegia equiseti, assembly GCA_963989295.1. Taxonomy (NCBI): domain Eukaryota; kingdom Metazoa; phylum Arthropoda; class Insecta; order Hymenoptera; family Tenthredinidae; genus Ametastegia; species Ametastegia equiseti. Next base: position 14,638,234 of record OZ022397.1, on the reverse strand, counting down.
CGCCGGTAATCAAAACCAAACGGCTTTGAGTCCCTCTCGCACAGAGGGAAATTTCGGATATGTAAATCTTACGAAATGTCACTTCCCACGGTACTGTTGAGAACACAAACTCACACTCGCCCTTTACCTTGCCTTGCCTTACCTTCGCCTACCAGCTACCTTCGTACACACACTCTACCTTGTCAACTGTGTCTCAGATATATATATATATATATATATACGTAAAATCAAGGTGCCTCGAGGGTATCAATCAAAGTGAAAATCAGTTGCAGACAAGCGGCTGCTAGTCCCTCTTTATCAAATATCGTTAGAAACTCGCGAAATCGGCGAAAAATTATTCAATTTATGGTGAGATTTCTTGGAATCGCATTGAATTCAGAATCCATGTATCGATGGGCGGTGAAAAAAAAATGGTAATTGGAATAAATTGAACGGTGTTTTCCTATCGCTCCTGCTTGTAATTGGAACCGATATTAATTAATTATCTCCAGTAGAAGATTTCATTTGAATCAATCTACATTTACTAAATTTTGTTACAGTCTGCAGACTGTGAACTATAAATTTTACAGAAATATTGGCAATCTCTGAAAAGATTAAAAAACTGTGAGATTTAGGGAGTGAATGCTGAGTTTGCGGTCATCAATGACGATTTCTTTTTCGTACCATAAATAGCAGATGAGTAACGAGTGGTTTTTCCGAAGGGTAAATCTCGCTAGATCATTTGGAAGCCTATTGAAGAATTTTCTGGACCTTATTCTACATTCTTTCACGTCGAGCCAGCTCGAGGCTCTCGAATCTTGTTATCGATTATCTCAGTTCGTGGTCGACGGTGAATGCTGCACGTGGCCACAGTATGGGGTATAATATCTGGGGCGTATGCATTGTGGGATTTTTAGTTCAGGGAGCAAAAGCAATCTTGGCAATCCATGTGACGCGTTAAACGTGACTCATCGATCTATTCACTACATACCCCATCTCGAAGTTCGTTTTGTAACATGCGGGTTTCTTATATATACACGTCTGAAAATGATCGTAAAAGATTTTTACCAAACTCGAACACTATCCAGACCGTGAAAAATCCTCGCAATCCAAACATGGTCAAAGAAAATAAGTAGAAAAACAAGCTGCTCAATTAAAACCATCAAGTTCTTGCTCTGAGCTGATAAGAAAAGGCAAACCTATCTCGATTCGAGGCATTGACTGATAGCCATATCGCCTCAGCAAGCACGGTCCATCTAACAATTAGGGGCATACGGTCTACGAGATGGCTGCGGAAATCGAAAAACATAGTAAACAGAACTGATTACAATTTCATAGGTATTGGTACCAAATCGGAGCAATATATTGGCAAATCAATTACTTCTTTGTAGGTACTGGCTTTTTTGGAATTCTATTTTCTGCTTTCACATGTACGTATCCAAACGCTATTCAACCCAGAATATTGAAAAGTCATCACAGTCAATTGAAAGTGCACGGCATTGCAGAAATATTGTAGCAATATTAAAATATTGAAGTAACGACAGCAAAAATTAGCAAAAAAAAGTTACTGTACGTGTGAATAGGTGGATTTTGAAAAGTATCCCTGATTATCTTCACGGATTTACTTTCTCAAACAAGAATGTTTCCTTTTTAGATTTTCAGCTTTCCTTTTTTGATTTTCTTGCTAGAACCGGAAGCTCTGAGAGTTGGCTTAATGCTCGACCCTCCGGGGCATGTCAAGAAACTAGATACTTACTTCCTTATTTACGTTAGTGCAAAGAGATAGGAAAAGCTTCAGGCAGGCATAACGGGATGCGATTCGGTCTGGACCATATTTCGATATTTCAACATGCTCGAAGAGACTTTATGGAATTCCCTCATCTTCTACCCTCATTTATCAGCTTATGCCTTCATATAAAAGCAAGGGGGGGAAAATCTAACCTAGAGGATCGTATAACGCGCGTATAAGTTCCTATCTTTCTGCTCTTTCTATTCTTGTCTCTTTATTTTTCTCTTTTCTTTTCTCTCTTATCACCGATCGTTTTACGGGTCAATTTTTATCCCTTTTCTCTGACACCGGAATCACCTGATTCGTATCCCTTCCAATATACATGTATATAGTTATAGTAACTGGAAGTGATTATCAACTGCTAAAGCTACACGGTTATAACAATTGTGGGACGAATTTGAGCTCGTACAACTGTTCTATACTGCATATAGTATACTAGATATGCAGATGACCCACCCTCGATGAAGATAAACAAGGACGAATCCCTGGACAATTTGGAACACAATTGCATCTGCATTCATATCTACCCGAATCTGCATAGTACCTCGTAATATACGTTACTCCATTACAGTCTTTTGCGATATAATAACGCGTTTTTGAATTAGTTTATGCAAATTGTTGTATAATGCGCGTCAGATTTTATCTCCCTCAACCCCATTAATGAGAAATAAATTACTCGTGAAAATATTATCAATTGCGTTTTGACCGAGTCGTGTAATTATCGTTGCGATTCCGCATATACTTCGATTGACAAACTTGTGGTGAAAAGTTATTTCAAAATCAAAGTCACTATTTATTAGAACGACATGTCGATCTTGTCCCTCGAATCTTTTGATTTGTTACCGCACGATTTAATATCCGACCATATTTAATTAAATTATTATAGATTAAGGGATGTTCAAACCGTATGATATCGAATGAATTTTGTCAAGTATGAAACCGCGCTTAATTAGTTTGATCAACTGACCCAATACGTGATTTTATTACTACGATAGAAAATCTATGATCGAATTGAAAAAAAAAATCAAAACGATTTCGATGGATTTGAAAATTAATGAACTCTCGATAAAATTCGATTTCATAGCCGACGGTGGCGTTTTAAACATCGGATAATTATCAACGAACCCGAAGCTGCAGACTACATACTGTAGACTGCAAACTGCAGACTGCATGATCCCGCGGAATGGGGAATCGTCCAGCCGTAGTAATTGGAATATTTAGTACAATGTTACTTTTTATGGGACACAAAACCATACGCGATATACCTAGCCTACCTGTCCGAGTAGGTAGGTATGCACCTACCTATACAATAACCTACAACCTACAACCTACAACCATATTCTGGTATAGTCTCATTCGAATCTCTATGCGACCATTAAACATACACGAACACATACCTGTATGACTAGCGGAAATTAATTGGTTAACGTTGAAGCGTAGGTAGGTCATATACGGTTATTTCAAGGGGCAACTGGGTATAGGTACGTATACCTATACATAGATATATGTCCATATATCAACGCTCGATTAATAAGCTCGTATATAAAAAACTTCATTAAAGCGAGTAACGTGCCGCGAGGTATTTTATTAATTAGAAATGACGAAGCCCTGGCTGTTATATATATTTTTTTTCCCCCTTTTTTTCAATTTGTTTTTTTGTTTTGTTTTTTCTTTGTATGAAAATTGCAGCTAGAAGGACGTAGAAGGAAATTGTATTATATGCGTAGCGGGGTTGAGAACGATGGATGAAAGTCGTTTCAGGGTTTGCTAATTTCTCTTCGTTCGTAGAACGCGAGGCGAGTTTTTGGGGTAAAGTCCGGTTTGGGTAAAAGTTTCGTTAGATAGGGTTGTCCTACAATTTTTCACTGACCAATTTCCCAACCGACGATAAAAGATAGCCACGTATATGTGTATATATATATATATATGTATACTTTCAGACGACGAGACAATCAACGAGAAACCGAGACGACACGACGGGGGGTGAAATTGCACCGGTATATAAAGGGATGAACACAGTGAGCGATACTTCCAATGAGCCAATGAGCCAAACGGACTCGAAAGAGAAAATAACAACTACTTACTCACCCTGCAGCCTCCTTTATATACCATTTTAGTTAATCCAAAGCACTACGACTATATCGGCTATTCCGTTTCGTTAGACTTGAATTATTGTTGGCTTCTTGCCTAATCGTAAGCGAGTAAGTCGATGAACGAGTTTATTGAATATGAAAGAAGCAGTCGCGTAACGCTTGGATGAACGAACTACTTGCGGATGGTAAAAAGCTCTCTGAAAATATATTATACACATACAAATTCAGGGTTCACCCTTCAGCTTTGGATCTATGGACTGGCTGCGTGACCTTTGAATGATACGTGTGTCGAAAGCTCTGAGTTTGAGCGAGGATTTTTTTCTTTTTTTGCACGGAGGATCGCCACGATTGCTCTCGCCATTTTTCAGGACTGCTATAGGTACGACTGGTTTTGTATTCGCAACTAAAGTGCGCATAAGTCCTGCGATATACGCGTGAAATTGAAATTCCTTTCAGAGAAGTATAAGAAGAAAAAGAAGAAGAAGGAAAAGAAGGTACCTGCTTTATCACGCACATCAACAAGGCCTGACGACCTAACATAAGATTTTCCTTTCTCCTCTAGGTACGTAGGTATCTGGTATATAGAGTTTATATAATACACTTTTATACACCCTATACGTCACAGGGGTGCGGAATTTTCTGTCTGTGTCACGAGAACCGTAAAGTGGAACTTTTTACGATACAATTAATAATAACTCTCTTCAATAACTTTACACGTATATATACCTATGTACAACCATCCATAAAAGCACGCAACGTGTACCAAGTAAAGTTCAAATTTAAGAACAGGCAATCAATGCCGGTCCTTAAACTGTACAAAAACTTCAAAAATATAAGAAATGAAAAAAGCGAGCTTGCAGGTCGACACAGTACCCTACAGTGACATCTGGACAAAACATTTATATTTTACCTCGAGCTTTTTGGTCGTGCAAGAAGTATTTGCCACCTTTATAACTTCTGATTCTCCATTGATTTGGCAATTGAAGTCTTTTTGCAAAGGACTCGTGCGTCGAGGAGCTTCTCTATTCATAGAAGAGGTGAAATATCGATCAAAAGAATAGGAATTCACTCGCGGTTAACCACGGGAAACGTAAGGGTGAAGTGGTCACGGAAGGGTGCGTAAAGAGGATGAGATTCACTTGAAACTACCCAAGCAAAAAAATGTTAGAAGAGAAGTTTGAATTTATTGATCGGTTTAGGATTTAGTAACCGGAATGGTTACTATCCTCCATATTACTGGTCAAGATGAAAATTCGATCTCACTTGTGAGAATTTGACTTTTGATATGTCTGTAAGAGAAAAAGCTCTCACGAGCAGTCAAATATACCTACGGGTGTTAAAACACGTTGAATAACAGAAGAGCCGCCTCGATCCACTCGAAGCATTTTGATCTCGATTCGAAAAATAAATAGGAACGAACTAAACTCGAGCTAAACCTATACTAGTAGGTGGTCTATAAAAAGAAAGAACGTAAAAACCTTGGAGGCGGAATCGACCTGGACGCGTAAACATACAATCGTCGTAAAGAGCAGTCGACTGACGGTCTATAACACTAACATTTGGTCAATACGGTAAACTTTTCATTCGTCAAATGTCGAATGAATACCCTGAGTGTATATATATATATATATATATATACAGTATTCGATGTGCGAGATACGACGGCGTTTCGTAATAGGATATTGTAGATAGGTATATAAATCCAGCTGAAGAATTCTATCAGAAAGTGTATTTCTCTAGTACCTATAGCCGTTATTCCCGGTAAAGCATGAGCTACGTAATAGCCTCTCTGATAATAATCAAAAACTATTCCTATTAAGAGTTATTTCTGATTGTACACATCTGGCATCGGGAATCACGCCCCAAGGATACAAAACATTTTATATTATAACTCTACCCTTACGTCAGTTCGCGTAGGTATAAAAAATATATAAGAGCCATGGGATAGGTACATATACAGATATTCGATCCTATCGGAAGAATATGAATACATAATATCTACTCGCTCTGGTACTCCAGGGCTGAAAGATTCCAACTGAACATTAAATTCTGGATGGATTATCTGATACCTGCTGATTTCATTGACAGAAAATTTTCATCAAACAAGTTTGAAAAACGTTTTACAAACCAAAGTGGTCGTTGATCGTTTTGTCCAGCCATACAAGACCCTCGTGCCTTTGACTTGGTTTATTTCTCGGCCAAAAATTTCTCATGCAAATTAGAAAAGTTATCTGATTTTTTTTTCGCCCTCGGTCTATCTGGCTCTTTTGGTTATTTATGTACCTACCTCTATACCGACTGGCTCAATATACTCAACGTTTTACGCAGCTCACGCACAATGGAACAACAATCAAGATCATTCTTTCGGTTAGAACACGGTATATCCTTGATAAGATCACCGGTCAACACGCTGGGCTTTCGCAGGGGCGACAATTCGGATTAGTTTTAATTAAATTCACTACTACTTTGCGTGGGCGAAGCTCAGGAACCGAATCTCGTCAATGGGATTCGAAACGATCACAAGCTGCAGCTCGAAATTGAAATTGACATTGCGGCATTTTTTCAAAAAGTTATAATCATTTAGAAATAATTCCTTTCGACCAAGTGTCGCCATTGGAGTCCAAACGTTTATCTCCCAAAGTGCGTTCTCTTTCAAACTCCCTTTTATTTCAATTTTTTTTTTAATTTTTTTTTTTTTTTTTTCTTCTTTGCAGCTTCAAGCTTTTCGCGTCCTTCGCTAAACGGCTCTGCGGATGAAACCGTAGGCATACACCGCGTGAGGTTTAATATTGAAAAACGAAAGGGAATGAAAAACGAATGAAACGGCGGTGGCACTCCGGCATTTAATTACTCTTTCGAAAGGGATAGGAGTTGACAGAACCCGCCAGCCCTTTTCAGCCTTTTCTACGCACCTTTGTACTCGTGTGCGAAGTTATACAAGTGTGTTTAAATGTATGTGCCGTGGCTCACACTGAAAGTAAATGTGCCTTGTATAGTAGGATACACGCCTACTACTCGGAAGCTATTTCAGGGAGGCTGAGTGCGGGTGAGTATCGTGTGACGGATCCCCTCAAGATCGATTCACCCCTAAAGCTTATCTCGGTTACGTTATCCAAGGCGTTTGTTCCTGCGAATTAGTTTTCACCCTTCCTAGAGTAGAGCTTTTTCCTTTTTTATCCTTGTTCTAGTTTCGAATTTAATCAAAGTTCATCGGGAATCATCCGTCCTTCTATTCATGATAAACAGGCATAGGGTCTTGAGTTTAATGGTTTGTTTACCTCCATACCAAATAAGTTTCTGCTCCCGCAGCTTTGGAACGGCTGATATATATCTGGGTATAGATATACAAAACAGTATTGCGAGCCAGGATTCGTAAGCAAGTCACTTGTCGGCAAGGTATACCTTATGAAGAAAAAAAAGTATCAAATTTACGTTATACCTACCAACAGCGAAGACCCCCTGCTTAGCACCGCTCTAATATCCTGTCGAGAGCTTTTCGTGATGATCGAATGCCTCCGCGGTGTTCCAGGGCTCCGGGAAAACGATATCTTTAACTAAAAAGACGAATCCAAGTATAAGCCCAGCAGACTGCTGCGGGCATTTTGGTGCCAAGGGGTTGATGTTTTACTATATACATAGAAACGACAAATAATCTCTATGGGGTTAATTTAATAGCGGGTAAATCCATCCGGCAAAAACGAAAAGGGTAAGTTGAAAAAAAAGGGAGAAAAAAGATATCGTGACGTTTCAAAAATAATAGAAGTGTGTTTGTATATAAAAGAGGGAAGGGGGGGGGGGGGGGGGGGGGGGTTAATTCGTTAGACTGTCAGAGAAGTTGTGATTAATGAAAATTTTCAGCACCACCGAAGTACAATTGACGCAGTCCTATTGAAAATAAAGATTAAAAGTGAAGGTACAGGGGTGGAAGAAAAAAAAAAAAAAAAAATGGACAAAAAAGGGAAGAAAAAAAATTTCAAACCCAAGCGCAATCAGACCCAGGAAATAATTCATTCTTTCATTTCATTTCATTTCTTTGCTCAGCAGAGTTCCGAGCTGCTCGCCCAACTCGACTGCGCTTAGAAGTTTCACCCACCATGCTTTCTGCCGTTTCTACCAACGTGAAGATTAAAATGGTACGGATAATGAGAAGTTTCACTCTCTCTACGCCATATTTCAGAAATATCTATTTCACCATTAACATTATATAAGGACGAATCCTGGATATGTAGAATTTTGAGGAACTAACGACTTCTGATGATGACTTATGCGGCTATAAGGGGATGAAACGAGTTGTTATTTTGAGTCGATACTAAAACCTGAATGATTATGGAAACTGCGTTCAGGGTTTTTTATGGGAACGCAAGAGAGTATCGACTGTATACCTACTATAGTCCCTGGGGATATTGCCAACTACTATTCAGACGGTCGAGATGGCTAACGAGAAAGGCGGAATACGTTACTCCTGTTATAGCGACGTAGAAAAACGATCAGTTGGGGTGAGCAGGGGGTTTTTGGGTTCGCAGATAACCCGGTAAGTTATTACGATGGCAGTGCTATCGCACAGTAACTGGTTGAAAGGTCGCCTTCAATGAATTGGAGAATTCCACAAGCTATAGGGGGGGAAAACTGCATCTGATTATACACATTCAAACCAGAAATTCTCACCCCCATAGAAAAAAAAGATTCATTCGTCAGGTTCCTACGAATTCCGAATCCGTAGAGTAACAATTAAGAATTGCAGAGAAACGTAAATGTCCAAATCGCGACTGTTTCTTGAAATTTGCCAAAAATTTGAGGGTTTCTCACCCCACCATGCTCCAGTTTTCTTCTTATCGTCCGGATATTTCCGTTTGCTTTTTCGTCTACAGGATTGACCACTTTCCCTCGATTCCCCGAACGATCTCGACTCACTTGCGAGCTTACAACCACGACGTCCCGATGGACTATCTCTTCAATCGACTGCTTCATAAATCGTGGTCTATACGGCCGCCTGGTTAATGACGGTCATTACCTTAACCCAACTCCCATACCCGAGTGTGTTCATCGTACATAATATTGCACGTAATATACCGACGTGCTAAAATATTGTATTGTTCCTTTGACAGCCGACATCTTACAACACTATTACGCTCCTCAAGCCTTATTGTATGTACCTCTCAAACTGTACGTAGGCATGCATAACCGGACATATGTTTTTATGCACTGATGGACAATGATGTGACCTACCCACTGCACCCCGGAAAAAAAAATTTCAACGATCACGATGATTCTTGACTCACCGCGTTGAAGGGAGTGGAACTCCTTATACCTATAATCACGCCATTCAGATTTTCGAAAAAACAATACCAAAGCTGGAACTTTCAGATGAGTTTTTATCGAAACTCAATATCTGGGGTTTCAATCAAAGGGCTGATCATCAAAATGAGATCAAAAATTGAAAAACTCTTGAATTCCAAGATGATGGATTCAAAGATGGCTGATTAGGATTTTTTAGAGATGGGAGGATTCGTTCAAAGATGAAAACCCGTAGGTTTTGCAAATCGGTGATCACGGATCCAAAATCGAATCCATGGTCAGCCGAATCATCTGCTTGTTTGTAAGTCAGTAGAACGGACATTTTGATAGCTTCATTTCTTGGTGAAACCGGATTTGCGAGTATGGATGACGGAGTATTGTTTGACGAAGGTAATTCCGAAGGAGGCTGAGAATATACCGTTGAAATCCTGGGTTTAATATATCTTCGGTAAGTTTGCTTGGTTCGAGAGCAATCAACGACAACAATGTGTCGACATCGCGGGTGCAGTGTATGTATGTAACATACCTACATACATGCAAACTCATATTCGCGATGGTTTAATGACCAAACGTACCAATGCAGCCTCAAGCTTCAGGCGAAAAGTCTCTGGTACGTAGTACCTACGTTCATACCTATAACCTGCGCCATACTCTAGTGTTCAAGGCACACAATTACCGCGAAGAAATGGTGTTGGTAGTGCCGCAGTATACCCCCAGAGGCAATTTACAATTAGAACCATCCAGTCTCACTTCGTGACGAATTTCCTACAGCCGTAAAACACTGTTTCTAAGAACCAGGCAGGTGCGAGGTGTTGACTTCAGCGTTTAACGTTCAACTGCGGGTGGCTGCAGGTACTTCGCAATGCAACTTCACCTTCACAATAGTTTTCAATGTTATTCCGCTTCCGCTAGTAGGTAAACAGGTATGAACACCTACACCATCAATCGTTTCAGTCATCAGGAGGACTATAGTGACTATAGTAGTGGCATTTGCAAGGTAGGTTAGTCCTCAACTCCGTATTTAGTCTGAACTGGAGACGGTTCGGGATTACAATTCATTGAACGAGTCGACCTAAGAGCCGCAACATGCATATGCATACCTCAGTTAATTGCTGAATAAATATAGCATAGGCTTATGCCTCGAGGCAACTCACCCCCGCTGCTTCTAAGGTCGTAGTGTTTCCCTGTTTATACAACGGTCGAGGGTTAGCAAGGGTTGGGAAAAGCACAGAAGGGTTCAAACCAGTTTCCTTTGCGACAGATTACTTGAGAATCAATTATTTTCATTGCTCGTGATTATTAATTGATTACTAATCAACTCGTTGTACTTGTTATAGCGGTTCTCTCTCCCTCTTTCTCATTAAACCGTTTGTCAACCCTTTCAGTTCACTGCCCTAAAATACCTGAAATACCCCAAGGTTTAGGGTTTGCGTATGTATTCGGGAAATTCATTCTGCTTATTCAACCACAACTGCAAAAGTGGAAAGGTAAATATACCACCACGACTACCACCCCCTGCCTTGGAAGAGGGGGGGTAACAATTTCTTGTCTAGCCGATGTTTGTCTTAACTTTCGGCAAGGTACACAGCCCCAAGACGCAACCCTTGAAATCTGAAGGAAAAAAATTTCACTCGCACGTGACTTGACGCTAAAAGTAGTTTTCAATGTAATCCCATAGAATTTCCCCAAATTGATAAACGAATTTTTTAAGTAGTGAACATCAGTCACTGGTCAGCCTCAAGCACAAAATATCCAACAATAAGCCAGAGCTTTTCCTAATCGAGAATATTGAAGAAATGAAATCCATGGAATATGTCTGTTTGATTTTTATGGATATGAATTCGGCAACAGGTTCACGAAAAATACACTTCCCATTGTCTAGTCGAGCAAAGAAAGAATGAGGATGCTTTTCCATGTATCGACACCCAGCTGTTCTCTCGCGACAAGATCTATATTAGCCATTTCTTTGCAAACGTGTGCGAAAGGGCCACAAGTAGAGATATACAGGGATCGTATCTGGGTTCTACATCTATGATACCCTTCGAAGAGAGAAAGAGAGAAAGAGAGAGAGAGAATATTGTACAACAAAAGCGGCAATATCCAACAGTGCACAGGTCGAAAGCCCCAATACAGACAACCGGTGCGAAAGCTCAGATTTTGCCTTAGGCAGGAAAGCCAGCCCTTTATCTTGTGGTGATAAAATATACATAATAATATACCTACACGCGGTGGTATTGGCATCATGGTTACTGGAGGCCATGGATACCATTGTCAAAATGACGTCTTATACGTTACGGTGCAGGGTAGATTATACACAGGGTGAAGTTACTACCGAATGGTATAATCCGACTGCCAATACATAATTCATAATGTTACTAACAACGCGAATGGTTCCGAGGTTGGCTCACCCCCGAAACGTACCTATATCCTTCGTGTTACTTCCAGACATGGAATTGTCTGGAGATTATATAACCCGTACAATTGCCCCCTGCTACCTTTGGCTAGCCCATAGGTTATTCTTGCTCGTCCACTGCGATGGCCTGTCAACGAGATTCGAAAAGTCGTATATTGACGGCCACTCGAGATTTCCTACCGTCATATTCCTCTCGAATGTCTCTTGGCTCGGTCCGCAGGTGGCTACGTGACGTGGGTTAAGTCCGAGCTGGACAGGCTTGGAGGAAAGAAACGCGATACGAATTATTTATTCGCTAAATCATTTTATACATCCCATATGGATATGGGATTTTTTTTAACCCTGTAATATTGCAGCTGTGAGAATGCAGAGGGTTTGTGGAAAAATTACCAAAAATACGTGTTTCCCCACTATATGCCCGAGAATCAACATTAATAATAGAAAAATTGAAACAACCTGCCTGCGTCCGTCTTCGGTGCATAGGTGAATAAATGTGTTCTCTTACGACTCTTCGGGGATTCATTCGTTTGCTCACTTTAATATGGCCAAACATTAGCAGTCCCCTAGGAGCAATTATCAATTTAATAATTAAACAGATCGAGACACGTGCGCCGAGTTCTACTGCTTTTGGATCCTCCGGGTATATGCGGGGATTCTACTCGAATGAAAAGCAATTTATGTTCAAGTTACGGGATGGATAAAACCGAGTGGAAACAAACAAATAAATAAATGAATAAATGGAACAGAGACTGGTTGTATTATTTTAGGAATATACTGAACCTGAGGTGAAACAGCAACTGGGAAGTGAAATCCACGCCTGCGGCTGTGACGAGGATCCTTCGCTTCTCCGAGTTCAAGGAGCAAGGATTTAGAGGGGGAAACCGAAGGAGCCGGAAGGAATTCACAAGCTCAACAGTTTATTGTGTTTCAGGTACACGCGAAGAGTTGAAAGCGAAAATCTTGAATGACATTGATAGATCGATCGATCGTTCAAAGGTCAGATCGGGGGTCAGGAGCCATAGGGAAATGAAGAGGAGCCAAAGAGGGCACACGCCTGGTACGATCAGAGTTTGGAATATTGCCGGTAAATTTTGTGGCGAGAAATTATAAGAGATATTGACAAATAAATTATTCAAGGTATTAAAAATAGAAACAGTTATCAAACTGTCAGGTGGCAATGAAATATCGATATCATCCCTCGGGCTCACAGCAGATAGAACGCAATGGAACAATCCGAGCCCCGAGTGACTGCTGGAAATTGAATTTCCGGCGAAAGTATAGGAAGACATCTTCGATAATTTTGAGTCGAGGAAACGGACCGAGAACAAGACAGGGAATAAGGCCTGCCTGCCTCGTTCGACCCAGATGCCAGGAGGTTCTCCTGCCCAGAAACTTTCCTCGTATACTCGGGTAACTATAAATCTTCATCTTTCGACAAAAGTTGAAAACTTACCAACTTTGAAACTCATTCCATTAATGCCTCCGCCTAGCTTCGTTACGAATTCAAAGTCACTAAGGTCCGTCCGCACATAAAGACTGATCTCAAGACACCTTCTGGTAATCATCTATAGCGAAACGAGAAACAACCTTTAACCTATACCTAAATTCCGAGGGTTCATTCTTTCGGTTGAACATTTTTCTGACCGAACAATAATACCGTATCCATCGATGCGAATATCTAAATTCAGCACTGATTGCCACGATACATACAGTATATACCAGCTATTTGCGGTTTCGTTTGGATCGCGTCAAAGCCTACCGCAGCTTCCAGCAAACTGGGGTCGAGGTGATCGATATTTCCCAAATTCAACGATCTGCTGACCCAGCACGGCATCGAACTGCACCTGTACCTGGCTATAGGTATTGAATAGAACGCGGATGTAGGTGTGTTTAAATTTTGCAGCTCTTCCATCGCGTATAATGCTGCCTTTGTACCTAAATTCCATCTGTTTTTTTTTTTAATTTTTCCTGTGCACTGATGTGTACGTCAATGCTCTCCGAGTACCTATTACAAAATAATTAAACTGCTACTTTATTCGATAATCATCACAACTCATGCGGTTCTGACCTTTTCAACATCCGTGCGCTACTAACTCCTGCCTTAATACGAATCACGAGTTTACACATCAGCAAATCGTGTGTAACTGAGAAGCAATTTCGATATCGCACCTCTTACGCCAAGTGTCAAGTTGCTATTTGTAATCAAAGGATTTTCCCCAGAGTGAAAAAGGCCGTAAACGAAACGCCGTTTGAGTGAAACGAATTCCGTTCAGGGTTCAGTAGTGGAGATTCTTTTCTCCAGTTGTCCTGCAGGATGTAGGTATGTGTAAGTACAACATGGTGAAAAGGACAAAACCGAGCAAGTAGATATATTTGATGAAACGTTTTGCTCTTGGTTCTGAAGCTGATCCCGATAAGTGGCATCCACATGATTGCGGTACCAATAGCCAAGAGTGCAGCCAATAGGTAAGAGTGTGGAATCGAAATGAAAAATGAAGAAAAAGTAACACAAGTGCGTAAAAAGTCCCCGACTAACTGAGCGCAATTACACCTCGTAACTAGGAAAGATCACACGCAGCATTACCACGTGTGTGGCGACTGGTGGTGCCCTGGAGGCTGGAGGTATGGCAAAGCGCGCGAGGTGAATCCTGAACTGCTGCACCGTTACGGTGTATCTATGTACAGTACAAGGTAAGCCCGTGTCTCAACAAGTGTGTGAACACGCCGGATGTATGTAGATACCCGAGTAATAACCAGCTGACTATGTAGGCAGTTTGCCGAGAAACCTACGGAGATGAGGTCTGGGTATATACCTATTTACTACTCCGTATCTACCACCATGCAAAAGCCTTACAAGCAAGTGCACCGTAGGTCGATGGTGCACATGAAGAATTATCGGGAAATCCTGGCCTTTGATAGCATTATTAACCCAAGGCACCTTGCGGTTTGGAAAAATTTAATTAAAAACTCTCATCCTTTTGTTTGGTGGTTTTTAAACAACGATCACTGTACAAACCCTTCAGGGTGAAATTTTTCACCTTTGAGAAAAAGTTCTTTTCGAGCTTTTAGCCATCGCAGGTGAGTGATGAATTGATTTTTTTATAAGGTTTTGGATTTGGACTATCACTTTTTGATATTTTGGACACTTCCTGTCGCCCCCTTTGCGGACTGTGTATCTTTATAGTTTCACTTTGGGCTTACCCAGTGAGGTAGGGGCTTACGTTTAATACAAATTGATATAATGTAGCTGGTGCCTTCGCCTCGGAGGCTGTCTGGACCAACCGACCGACCGACCGACGCCCAGGCCCCAAGGAGACAAATAGAGGTAAAGCTACGAAAGCTTATGATCCATTTAGTTCCAATGCCCAGGAGTCAGTTTGTTACTAAGCTCGAGTATACATACAGTGGTGCTCAAGTCTCACTTTACAAAGTAATTTCAAGAGCTGAATACCAAGTGCTTACATTTCAAACTGTTTGAGCTAGCGTGTTGGACAATTGAACGGGAGCTCTTAACTTTTCGTTTAAATAGAAAAGTATAGAATTGTACCCGATGGAATAAAGGACCTGAAGTTCCTTTCTGTGAAAACAATTCTTGGGAGTATTTTACCCGTTTTAAAATTCAAATTGACTTTAACGATCGTCCGAAATCCGATAGTTGTTCGAGCGGGCAGTGTTTACGTTGCTGAATTTCAGGCTTCCTAACTTTTGGGAGCTGAGAACATGACCCCGCCCTCGTTATTGTCTTGACTGATCCTTAGCGCGTTAAGCGAGTAATTATCCTCGCAAAGGTTTATATAATACCTGGTATTTCGTGGAAAGCCCTGAATTTAGGGTCGCTTTTGCTGCCCGGACGGTGTATGTTGAATCGCGCGGAAGTTTTCGAGCTGTTGGACGGCCGGATGTCGGGATCTAAGACCGCTCGACCAACGCGATATTCGGCATTGTGCTAAATCTTATTGTTGAGGATCCGCAAAGTACGTCGACGGTTTTGAATCCATCCGTCTTTCGACGTCGTATTTCAGGAATAAATATAGTTGGGAATGTCCTGAATCTACGTCTATAGTAATTTTTATTAGGAATCTTCATAATCTCTTGACGCATTTGAAAAAAACAAAAAAACAAAAACAAAAAAGAAGTAAAAGTTTGTGGAGTGGAGTGGCCAAAATCAAATTCCGCTGAAGTGAAATCAATTCCGGAGGATGACGACGCACCGATAGGAGTCCTTTCTGGAAAGATCCATCCCTGCCCGAGGGCTACGATTTCCATACAACAAGGCACCGCAATGATTACCTACCCTGTGAATACATTAGCCTTCGTAGATTGTATACATACATACACAATGTACCTATACCTACCTTCGTGGGTATATAACCCTCGAAGGCAACACAGCGATATTATGTAGGCGAACTGCCCATCCTCATCCTTAGGGATGAAAGTTATCCTGGCGAACAACTGTCCTTCTCTCTCGTTGTGCGAGGAATCCTGATTTCAGCAGGAATGAAATCCCTCGATCTTCTCTTATATCTGTACGATCGTATGGGTATACATAGAACGAAGGAAAGGGAAGGAAACCTTGTGTCACAGGATACCGATAGTAACTGTGTATACCTATATATACACATAAATATATATGTATAACAATTCAAAGTGTCCCTACGGCCTGAAAATTTACTTCAGTATTAGGAGGCCTAAGGAGTTATCCGTTCTATCGGAATTCCGGGATGAACCTTGAAAGGTATTTCTGTAGGGAGTTTGTTGAAATTTACATGGATTTATTGGGATGGAAAGCTGGAGGGAAGCTTGATCGCTTTGGTGCTTTTTTTTAGGCAATATCGAGAGGCTCACGATTAGCAGTTATTTGGCAGGCGCAGGATATCTTCGATTAAATTCAACAAATTCAAGGTAGGTGTTCATTCATGATATCGGATAAGCTTGCGAGCCAACCAATTAATTCTTCATCTATATGGGGATGGAATTGGAAACAAGATTTTATTCATGAGTGTTTAGTATGGGAATGAAAATTTGTTTCCTTTGTGAAACCGGGGTTAATGAAATATCGGAAAATGTTGAAAGAATCGCGTTTCGTACTTTAATAAATAGGATATGGAATTGTCCGCGGTGGTTTTTACGTATAGGTATGTGTACTTTGAACCTTTGTCGATGCGAGATTTATTGAAATTTCTCGGAAAATCATCCACTCGCCTCGTCTCATTAATTTGATTAAAAAAGGATTTCGAAGCTATATTATGTGCTTGAAAGTCCTCGTTATATATTTGAATGTGAAAATGTGAACGAGTATACATACGTATAGCGATGTCTAAATAAGTCTTTGCTTGCGCTTAACGCTCGCCCCATGGCGGTTGAAATTGAAACCTCGCGTAACGAGAGAATGGTAATTCGTATGGTATATTCCGCGCGCAGTTTAATCCCCTTTATGCAAAGTGAATGGTAAATAGATTTCGTAACGTGTCGCATAGACTGTTTATGGTAAGTAGCCTGGAAGCGCGTCTTATAGGCACATACAGAAATGGATATTCATTATCAAGATAGACTCGATCAAAGGGACTGCTGCAGCCTCAAAATCCGCAGGCTTTACTCCGAGCCAGATAATAACAGCAGTATGAAATTTATCACGATTTTTCTTTCCTTTTCTACAATCGTTGGCACCACCCGAAACTTAATGACATAAAATGGGCAATATAAAGATGGACCTTTTGGTCGTTTCGAAAGAAAGAATAACTGCGGATGCTGCTGCACCCTCGCGTTGTTAGATGCTACCGGACTCTGTCTTATTGCGCGATAAATTCTTTCTCTATACCTAGAGATTTTCTTCCCGATTTTCTGACCAAACTTTCCCTCCGCTGGTTGACCCCAAGAATACCGAACTTTTGCGGCGGAAGGAAGGCGGTCGTTTTCTCAAAGCATGGATTACAATAGGTTACACATGGTATCGCCCTTCTTCATACGATATATAAAAAAAAACTGTGTAAGGGTAAGTCCGGGGAAGATGGCCAATTGAAAAAAATCGTGGTTCTTAATGTTTTAAAAAAAATATATTTCAGTGCTTACGAACCACGATCCATGCAAGACGAATAACAAAAGTATTAAATAGTTGTAACCAAAGTTTGAAGGCAACAGTGGACCAAAGTGTACTTGACTTTTTACAACATTCCTTACTACGTTCAAGTGATTAATTTGATTGTTTTCTCATTTACAATAATCAATTTTATTTATTTTTTGACACGTAAAATGACCAGTGAAAGTTATTTGCATTGTTCAATTATTTAGAACTATCCACACACGAAATATAGATATATTCATGAAGGACTGGCCATCTTTCCCGGCATATTTGAGAGGGATGCCCAATCGAAGGTATTTAGAAAAGTATATCTAATTCAGTTACAATCTAGGTAATCGATATTTATCGATGACGTACAACACGTTCAATGAGTACTCTTGGGTTGACTATCATTCTTTTCATTTTTTTTTTTTTTGTCACTGTAATAAATAAATGTTGGGCAGTTTAAAAAACTATGGCCAACCACCCCGGACTTACCCTATAGTATACAAATTTCGCAGTATTTTCAGAAAGTGGTACAATTACATTTCTGCAAGCAATAAATTGGCGAAAATTTGTGGAATTCGCGAATACGATTCTCGGAAGAATCAGCGTTTGTATAGCCAGTCAGAGGTACGCCTATGTGGTATATATATGTTTGCCGTTCGGTTGGGTATGTATCAATAAACCAGTCGGCATATACACGCGTTATCGATCACGTGGTATATTCATAGAACATTGGACCGCAAGCTCGGCTTGTTAGCCCTACGATAAATCATAATCCTTGAGAAACTTGCCCAGGAGTCTACGCAGGATACACGGTCGATTGTTTTCGTACGTGACGAATTACGGCCGTATAACAGAAATTCTAGGACCACTGCGACCGCAGGGGTGAGGTGAGGGCAAAGCAGGCGGTTCTCCGTTGGATATATCCAACGCAAATTCCTATAGGAAATCGTGTATAATACTATTCAAATTATTCCTACATACACCAGCCAGTTATACCGGGCGTCGATCGATTTCGTTCGATGTAGCGTGTAGGCCAGAATCTGTACTAGAAAATGCACTCAGCTACGACACAACCGATTCCTGTATGCAATTATTGTTCATACGATATACGAGCCGCGTACTACGTTTAATCGACCCATCGTGTCCACCGGCAGAATTGGGATCAGGAAAAGTATTTATAAGGTGCTTTGCTGAGCTTGGATTAGTTATCGATTTTTAGTGATACTGGATTCTATTAGTCGATAAATAAAGGATCTGTGTGGTTCAACCGTTCCAAGAAATAATAGCGAAGCAGAAATAAACCGAATCAAGTATATTATAATTTGCCATTTCAATTACCGAATGACTTAATTACTACAAATCGGTAAATCAATCCTAACGATAATTACTGTGTTATTCAAAACTCAATATCCTGAATGAATTTATTCTCCAATCGGAAGAAGTGTGCCAGGTGCAAGGTGCAGAGGTAGATTTGAAAAATGCATCACATAACTGACTGGAACCCGACTAATCGCAGGAATGGGGAATTTTTTATTTCAATCGGGCTCAGGGTTATAATTTATGCAGAATCCTGTACTAGTTCCAGAGTTCCCATACGCTCTTCATATAAATTCTTAACCAAAGTAGCAGTTCCCGTCAGCCAGAGTACATAGAATAATTTCCAGGATCGGTGATATCGACGGAGTAGATATATACCGCCTCAGTAAATCCTTTCCACTTCTATTTATCTGTTATCTACGCAAAATGTTTCATAAATTGATAAGAATAAGTCTGCAATACGCCCGATTGTAGGCAACTTATCATTCAATTCATATCGCACACGATGCTGAAGGAAACTGTTCTATCGACTGGAATATTATCGTCGTAGGAAACTGTCGTACCTATCGAGGTTATCGTCAGAGATTAACACTCGGCTGCCAGATCGCGCTACTAGTTCAATGTTCACCCGATCTCGAAAATTTGAATATTTTTCGGGTAGGTGAATCGAACACATTCTTGAAATAGTAACGTGTAATTTGGTAATTTGAAAAAAAATGGATACAGAATTGCGTTCCATCAGAGCGCAAGACCAACTTGTAACGTAATTACGTGTAAAAGAGAAACTTATTATATTCGTAAGATCGATATTTCGAATTTTCGAATCTCAGCCAACATAACCTCTGAACAATAACATGGAACAACTCCCAGACGTAGTACGAAACAATTGATGAAAGAAAAGTGATGAGAAAATTTGAAAAAACATGGCCATGTCACCCGAGAAGGATTTTTCTCTCGCACAAAGGGTGAATTTGGTGGACAGCATATCGCTCGGGGCTCAAGTAACGGTTGAAGACAACGACCCCTTGTTTCCCGAGTCTTTGTTGTCAATCGACGACACGGTATTAGACACCCTAGACTTCGATGAAAAATTCGAATATTCGGACAGGAACAAAAACGAACTTCCCTCGTTCGATGACGAAGCCGAAAATAATCGGCGAACGCGTAACAACGACCTGAACAATGACAATATTAATAATAACAACAAAATACAACCAGGAACACAAACGAGCGAGCACAATTATACAAAATTTAAGGACAATTCGCGCCTCGACAACAGCCATCTTTGCCAAACATCCAATTTTCACACTCGACGAGCTCTCGAGGGGTGCGAAGAACTCAACGATGTATTGAACATGACGGATTTATCTTTGTGGCAAAATAATCAACAGGCTAATAACAACGCTTCCAAATCTGGAGGCAATCAATCGGAATGGGAAGATGACAGTCTTCTCGATCAGTTTTTCATCGCTATCGATTCTGCAGACTACAAAGAACCAGACGGCAAAGGAGCAGACGCTAGAGAAAAACGATCTCCTTTGGCCGAAAGGAATCGTACAAATCCTACCTCCCCGCGTGCTAAAGCTGAAATTTCTGAAGGCTTTTCAAACGTGCTCTCCATTCCTCAGATCAGTCGCAAACACGGCCTGTCTTCTCCCATGAAAGAAAATTTTCCAATTAAAAAAAGGCGCGTCACTTTATCTAGGGTTCCTAATGATTTTTACGGGCTTCCGAACGGAGTTAAAAATCTCATACAACGTGTCAAGGGGATCAACGAATTATATGGTATTTGTTGTTCGATTTTTTATACATTTTTTGGGTCTGATCTGCTTTCTGATAATGGAATGATTAACGGACGTCTCGTTTTTGTCATTTTCAGAATGGCAGGACGAATGTTTGAACCTGAAAGCTATTCATGATCGCAAGAATTTGATCTACGCTCTGCCTACGAGCGGGGGAAAGACTTTAGTAGCGGAGATATTGATGCTCAAAGAACTTGTAGCAAACAAGAAAAACGCTATCTTCATACTTCCATTTGTCGCCATTGTTCAAGAAAAGGTTCTGCAAATTTGTAACACTTTGTTTATTCAACAGTTGGAAAAATTGACAAAAATTTCCATATTATAAAGAATAATTCTTCTATGACCAAAACGAAAGTGGGATTCTTCATTTGCATATTTCCTCAACAAGATTTTGAACATTTATATTCACAGCCTGAGCATAAGTTCCAAATTTTATTTCAGAGAAATTGTCTTCCTAAAACCCCACCCGAGAATATTCAATGCTGTTTTATTCCAGGTTCGTTCGTTGGCGCCATTCGCTTTAGAATTGGATTTTTTGGTCGAAGAATATGCGGCTGGAAATGGACAATATCCGCCTCGCAAGAGGCGAAGGAAGCACACAATTTACGTATGCACAATCGAAAAGGGATTGGGTCTCGTCAATAGTTTGATAGAAAACAATCGTCTCAACGAAGTAATCCAGCAATCCTTATCGAATTTCAATGAATAAATGTTTACAGCTTGTTTCTAAATCATTTTAAAACATTTTTTCCAGGTCGGAATGTTGGTAGTCGACGAACTTCATTTATTGGGAGAGAACGGCGGCAGAGGAGCAACTCTGGAAGGGCTTTTGACAAAAGTGATGTGTTCCAAAAGTTGGTATAAAAACAGAAAGAATTAATTAGTTCTAAAAACTGTCTCCTCGTCTACTTGTATTTATTCCCAGCTATTTTCCAGCCAATCCGCACATCATAGGAATGAGCGCAACTATAGGAAATTTGAACAATATCGCCGAGTTTTTAAAGGCTGAGGTCTACACGAAAGACTTCAGACCTGTGGAATTAAAAGAGTATATTAAATGCGAGGATGATATTTGGCTGGTGGATCTCAAAGAAGAAGAAATACTCACTGATCTCAAGAAGATTAACTACTCAGTGCGTATTTCGATTGCTTTGGTCAAATTCAAACTACTCTATGCTTGACTATCCTTGATTCTCATTTTCGATTACAGTATTCGGAGGAAGCGACTAGACTAGACCCAGACAGACTTGGAGGACTCGTTATGGACGTAGTACCGCAAGATTCCTGCCTTATATTTTGTCCTAGTCGTAAAAATGCCGAAAACGTGGCTGTTTTGTTGACCAAACTTGTATTCAAGTGAGTATCGCCTTACATTATGAATCGATTGATTCTCGTGACGTTATAATCCGATTAAATAAACAAAGGTATTGAATTTAAAACATCCAGTTTTTGATCCTTGATTCAACAGCTATTTCTATAATTTCAGGACTCTACAGGATCACAAGAAAAAAGATAAAGAGATTTTGATCAGAGCACTAAAAGCGGAAGGTACACTGTGCGAGATCCTAGAAAAAACAATCAAGTTTGGAATAGCTTATCATCATTCTGGCCTAATGTCAGAAGAGAGACGACTACTGGAGGAAGCGTTTAGGTCTGGAACTCTCTGCGTTATATGCTGCACCTCGACTTTGGCTGCCGGTGTTAATTTACCAGCTAGAAGGGTTGGTGAAACTAACAGAGATACAATGAAATTACTCCGAGCAATCAAATCACCGTAAATTATTGACTAAATTTTGTCGCAGGTGATCCTGAGACATCCATACGTTGGGAATCAGTTTCTAAACTTAAGCCGATACAAGCAAATGATCGGAAGAGCTGGACGAGCCGGCATGAAGGAAATAGGAGAAAGTATACTGATTTGTAGAACAAACGAAATACCAAAGGTATTTTTTATTAAATTGATATCTGGATGCAATCGATGTTTTGAATTCTACTCGAGTGTTTATTTTCAATTCAACTGAATGAATGTTTCTCTCAAATTTCAGGTCAAAGAATTATTGACTTCAAAAATGGACGACTGTATCAGTACTCTTCATATCGAAGAAGATAGAGGAGTGAATAATTTAGTATTGAGTTCAATTCTGCTTGATTTAGCGACTACCAGATCTGAGCTACATAAAATAATAGGAAATACCCTTCTTGGTATACAACAAAATAAACTGGGTGTTAGCACAAAGAAAATTACCGATAGAACAATAAGCAGACTCATGAAAGCTGGCGCCATAAAAGTGAAAGAAGTGACCAGCTACACCGAAGTCAATCCCAATTTGACTGTCCTCATCCCATCACAGGATAATAATACCAGTAAAGCTCCGGTTCTACCTCCAGCTGGAAAAAAAACAGTTAAACTCAGTAGCACAACCATATTGGAAGTATCAAAGCTTGGAAGAGCTGCGATGAAAGGTGCGATTACAGCTTCGTAGATGAATAACTTTTTTTAAATTCATTGTTGACTTCAAATCAGATGTATTTCTTTATACAGGACCGTCCACAACTTCTAGTTTACTTTGTAGAATTCAATTTTAATTTTAATTTTAATTTTAAGCTTCTCGTTCTAATATTTGTTGTTAATTTGTCTGATTTCAGGATGCGTCGAACTGAGCCGTGCTCATATGCTCTACAGAGATTTAAAATCTGCTCAAAGTCAACTGGTGCTCCTCGACTGTCTACATCTTTTGTATCTCGTAACTCCTTACGATCTTGTTGATCAGGTAAAACCATCGGGAAACGTATACTGCGACGTGGTGAGTTTAACGGGAATAGATAATTATTTTTGTAAGAATTTTTGTCACGTTTCATTTTTTCTCAGTTCATTTATGAATTTATTATCATTTCACAGGTCTGCAACTTGTCTCGAATGCAGATGGAGACGGCGAGAGTCCTGGGCATCAATGAAAATGTTGTGACTAAATTAAGATCAGGAATAATGCCAAAGGTTCAGTATTTTGTATATATATTAAGTTTGGCCAGGTCGAAGCTGCTTTTCGACACTCAATGATGCATGTATTATTCATTTTTATGCAGAGCGTCGACCCAAGAGTAGTCAATAGATTCTACTTGACTTTGATGCTCAATGAGTTATGGAATCAGCAAACTGTTCATATAGTTTCTAACAAGTACCAAGTGAACAGAGGAATAGTACAAAATTTAATGAATGCCTCTGCCTCGTTCGCGTCATGCGTCGAACGCTTTTGCGCGGTAAATAAAACGCTTTATCCATTTAAAAACAAAATTTGATATCGAGCTCAAATTATCCTACTGATTAATCCTATTTATCGATTTAGGAACTGGACGAATTTTGGGCTTTCAGAGATTTGGTGCATAGCTTTTGTAAACGATTATCTCATTGCTGTTCTGCAGAACTTGAACCACTGATGGAACTTCCTGGTGTTAAAATCGTGGGTGTTTTGATTATCAGATATCGAAGAAATAGGATTTTATGTGTGTCAAAGTATCCAGTAATGAGACAAACTGATTTTTTTGAATTTCTTTTCAGGGACGTGCCAGACAGCTGTTCAACGCTGGATATAAAACTTTACAATCCACAGCATTGGCTGACCCGAAGGAAATGTGCGAAAAGATCGAAAATATGCACATGCGAATCGCTACTCAAATTGTTGCTGCATCTAAGGTATAAATTTCTTTATTTATTGTTTAAAAATCTTTGATTATGGAATAATTTCAATGTTTGAAGTATCCGAAAATGACCTACTATGGCTAACGAAATCATGAGAATTATTGATTCATGGATATCTAATAAAAGTTTCTGACTTCAACAGTTGCTGTTACTGGAAAAAGTGGAGAATCTCAGAGACGAAGCTGCGGAAGTTTTGGAAGGCGTTGATTTATCTAGTTTTTAATTATCTAATAACTTTACGAGGATTCTATACGTTAACGTATAGAATGCTGATATCCGTACTAAACTTTGTAAAAGTGTACGGATTTAAACGGTCGATCGTTTCTAAGACGAGAGAATCTTTCAAAGATTATTCTCAATAATATAATTCATTAATTAATGTGATCCAAGAAAATACTCGTTTATATATATATATTTTTTTTGTTATCTACGTGTGATTGGTCACATATAAAATATCTAATAGGTAGCTAAATTATCATAAGAAAAACAGTTATTAAATCTGTAGGTATATTTTTTCTACCAAGTTATTTCAATGACAATGCGAATTACCCAAGAGGTCATTTTGTACTTTAGTTAATTAACTCGATGAATTTAATGTGATCAGAAAGAATACAAATGTACTATTTTTGTTGTTATGTGAATATTGATCACATTTAAACATTCAGAATACGAGAAATGAATATATTATTTTGTTTTTCTAAATACGACGTCTATTTATTCGATCCAATTTGTTTAATTTCTAGATAATTAAGTTTCTGGCAGATTTACACAATAGCGAAGTATTTTCTACATGATTAACTACGCTGAGATAAAATGCCATAGAATAAAATGAAAATCTCTTAACCAGCCGAAATGAGGAAGTTAATTATTGCGGTAACTCTTAAGAGATGACAAATAATTTCTTCAATCTTTACTTAATACCCATTACTTTACTACAGATTGTGCGACACAGACCAAAGTATGAGAAATTTAATACTCTGGTTAAGCTGGCACATAAAATAATAATCAATTTATGGTCGAGAAATTTTTACGAATAGAAGTGGCTCCTCCATGCTTTGGTACAAATAAATCTTTTATATAAATAGAATTCAGTCAGTTATCAGAAATAATAGTCTTTATTAGTTTCGGTGTCGAACTTATAACACAGAAGAGGTAAATTATGTACAAAGAACTGTGTAGAAAAATTGGGAATACAATTATCACTCGAGATGTTGCAATTTGTGACGAGTATCAACGTCTTTTGTACAAACAAGATTTCAGCTCTAAAGCAGGAAGCTTATTTCGCTTTTTTGTGATATCATTTTCTTTTTTGAAATCCATGAAGTAGAATAAATTATGCGACAAGTCTTTCCAGGTATTGACAAACCCATAACTAGCCAAAGTCTTCACAAAGTCATCCACGTTCTCAAATCTGCTCTCGACTTCGGCTATTTTCAGAATCCCACTGAAAATATAAAGCATGAAATTCATATTAATGAAAACTTCGTGATTCATGGAGAAATAAAGTCAAAATGGGGAGCATATTTTATACCTGAATAAAAATAGTGACAAATAAAATACATATTGAAACTTTCATTATTGTCTTGCGAAAGTTATTATTTTGGGAACTTACTCTTTCCTGAGGACTCTGTTAGCCTCGATGAGATAATCTGTGAGATTAGTTCCCATCAGTGATAAGCAGAATACAACAACGTCGATTCTTCCAGTCAATAACGTAGTGTGAGCCATATCGCAGGCCGTTACTCTATCGTTAACTGCGACCAAATCTAAGGAGTGAACTTTCTGCGGGACGCTTTCGGCAAGTCTCGCTTCTCCACATCCAAAATCTGCGATAACGTAATCTTTGGACCTGATCATTAGAGGAAATGAAGAATTATGAATCAACATGGTGATGAAATAATTAAAGATTACATCATAAAATTGGGTTTGCCAGTAACTTAGGAAGTTTTCTTTCGGAAATGGAAATCTTTTCTCGATTAATTTCTGGCAAACTCAATTCTGGGTAAAATTCCCACGAATCTTACAGTTTTTTAATCGAAGCGATTACAGTGTCTAGGGGATTCAGAGGCCATTGATCAACTTGGAGTTTGTAGCCTTCGTGGTAGGCTAAAAAGGCGTCTGGATCTTCTTTGAAGTATTTTTTAGAAGACCAACTCTCGCTGTTGTACATTTGTTCGTTCAAGTATCTAAATCTGGAGGATTTAAGCCTGGCCAACATTCTTTCTCTGAGGGATTTTGGCTCTGCAGAGTCTCCTCCATTTTTTGAATTACTTTGCTGTTTTGCGGCCAGCAGTCTCTGCAATCTATCGATCTTTAATTTAGATTTATCGATTTTCTTCGAGGCTGTAACGTCGCTTGAATTTTCCTCTAAATTCGGGGAATTTTTATCCCCGTTTTCTCCATCTTTTTTCAACAGTTTTGCCTTCTGCTTGAGTCTTCGCTTCTGGGATTTAGTCAAAGGATTTTCACCATTTGAATCCGTCCCTGGAAGAGTTTGATTGAATTTTGTATCTTTCTCAGACTTTGCTGCTTTTTTAGATTCTAAATTTTGTTTCTTTTTCGAAATTCGCGTCGTTTTATCCGCAGCTTTATCGTTTTTTTCTCTTTCTCGATCTACAAGTTGTTTGATTGCTGTTCTCTTATTTTCAGCTTCTTTATTCAGAGATTTCAGACCCTTTTTAGGTACAGATTGGCTCATTGACTCTGATTTCCATTTTTTAATCATAGTTTCGTCGATCTCAATCGAATTAGACTTGCGCTTTTTGTCATTAGCTTTACCGCCGCCTCCGCGGTCATCTTCAGGTCGTACAATTCCTGATTTCTTTCTGTCATTTCCCTTGGATTTCTTGCCACTCTCTTTCGCTTTAACCGGCTTAATTTTCTTCTTCTATTTCATGAAACCCAGAAATTAATTATCAGTATTGATGCACTACAAGTTTTCATAATATCGCGTATGGAATTCCGCGTTTTAGGTTAGGTCTAACCTCGAAATACTTACGCTAACGAATAGTTCTTTCGCTAGCTTGTCCCCCGTGTCGTCGGTCTCCCATTCGCTTTCTTTGAATATACTCATTTTTCAAAGATACTAAATGTGGCGAGAGACTTTGGTTTTATCTCAAATAATCGTAGATTGAATTCAATCGTATTGCACACAGAATTATGAAAACACGGCGCACGTGCCAAAACGCAAGAATCAGGATGCTACCTAACCTAACCCTAACCTAGCATAACACAACATAACACAGCGATGTTAGTGTGTCGCTGACCGACGCCAATAGATGGCGATTTCTAGATTCTAGGTCAATGACTGTGTACTCTGCCGCACTTGCAGTATCTCTGGAATGCAGATTATAGGTCTTTTCGTTTTACACGAACTGGGGTGCACTGGGGCTGGACTGGATTACCTTGAACCAATCACGTTGAAGCTTAGACAAGTATCTACCAATCGAAAAGTTCCAGTGCAGTTCGGTGCAGCACAATTTGTGTAAAACGAAAAGATCTTATGTTATTATTAAAACAATTGAATCTTATCATTTATTAGCTCGAAGCGTTTCAGGCAATAATCAATACTCAAAATCGACTATTTTATAGACGAAAAACTATAATTGAGGAGATGCGCGGAATAACGGTATAAAACTCGAAAAATAGCATTTTGAGAAAAACAAGAAAAATGTGAGACACTGAGCAAAAATAGAATTGCAGCAAATTACACTGATAAGGATATCGCGTGACTGAAAGAAAAAGGGCCTAAGCGCCAAAAAAAAAAATTGTTTTGCGACTATGCCCAAAAGTTCTTACGTTGCATGAAAAAGATTTTGGCGCTAAAAAATCGAAAATTTTTTTTTGGCGCTTAGGCCCTTTTGCTTTTAGTCACGCGATATCATGAACTAGATTATACACCTATGGAATACCAAAAATATGAAATAGTACCTACAGTGACCTACACGGTATTGAAAAGCAGACTGTTTATTTAAAAAAAAAAAGAGATTTTCGAGTCATAAGATTTATCCAAAGATCGAGTCTATTTTTCATAGTAAGAAAAAAAAAAATTATAATCACCCAAAAGTGTATCTGTACGTATGATATTGATTGTACATTATGCGCATAGGCATATACTTTTTTATTTGTCTGATTTATTGTTTTTTGTTCTTATACCTAGATTCATCGATTT
This sequence comes from Ametastegia equiseti, assembly GCA_963989295.1. Taxonomy (NCBI): domain Eukaryota; kingdom Metazoa; phylum Arthropoda; class Insecta; order Hymenoptera; family Tenthredinidae; genus Ametastegia; species Ametastegia equiseti. Next base: position 14,609,611 of record OZ022397.1, on the reverse strand, counting down.
TTTTCATCTTGGATTCTAACATTTCAATTTTGTACCGTAGTTTTTTGATCTTGAAAATACGTTTCACTTGTTCTCATCTTCTTGTTCTTTATAAATAAAATGTGTAAAAAATACTACTGCGGATTCTTAATATGACATCAATTCAAAAGTATACATCAAATCGAATCCCCTCAGTGATTATTGATGGAAGAAAAACTACGCAATCATCTAATCTTCCCAAAAATTCATAAAAATTCAATTGCATTTTATGAATCTATCGCCAAATGTGGCCAAGATGATCTAAATGTGAAAGTAAATCATTCGCAATATCTTATTATGTATTATCATTCTCCGCTTCGTTTTACTAACGTCTGTTAATATTTGAACGTTCCCACATTCTGTATTCCCACATAAGAAACCGATGACTAGTCGCTATTAATATTCTATTCCTATAATTTAAACGATCAGCCGTATCGTTGAGCACAGCTCAATTCGTTAGTCTTTATGATCGGAAAAAAATGCATATATATAGTATATTGGAAATCGAAGCTATAAGTATAATACATAGTGCCTAAACAAAACGGCGAAAGGTATTTATAATACATAAAGAACAGCGTAACGTATAGACCGTTAAATAAATTCCGTTAATTCGTAACGACTATATTCAGATTAATTCGCACCCGAGAAGCGAATCGCGCGGTTGTCTCATGACTTAACTACTGTCTACTGCAGTCGTTGTTTGTCACTCTAAATCCACAGACTGCAGTTGCAGCAGCATCAGCATCAGCAGCGGTGTACCAGGTTTCCCTGGAATCTATCTGCAAGGTACCCGCATTCACGCAACGTACCTACCAGCTACCTATACCTACCATATAACCTACCGAGTACCGCAACCGGGGAACAATCAGATTCAGAGGAACAACACGTCGTCTAGATAGTCTAGGTCCCTTGTCTGTTGCCTTCGCACATGTATGAACGCTTTGGAGACGTTCCGGGATTAATATGAACAGATTTCTCTGAACGTGCGGTAGTGGTACTGGCTGCAGTAACGCTACAGAAACTGATTACAGCTTCTCGCCATTCGCCAGCTCCTAACATCTTCTCAACTTCCCAGTTATACGGAGGGGCGGGAGGTAAACCGATGCATTTCGATGAGGTGGGACCTGCAGGATACAGTCTCCTTTAATCAGGATGCAACGTCTCCATCTAGCTGTTTCTCTCTATCTCTCTCACTCTCTATTATAAAGACAAGACGCGTTGTCGTCGGAAAGACGTATCATTATACGTGCCCCGTACTGCATCTTCTATACCCAACATTTCAAACATATCGAATTAGCTTACCAGAGAGTTTCTGCGCATTATATAGAATTCAGTCTCTGGTTGAAAATGATTATACCAGTATCGGTATTCAAATTTTAAAAAAATTTGGATTTCTTTTATTGTTAGTATACAATTCGATACGAAATTGACATTTTATTTTCAATCTTTTCTACAAAAATAACGATTCGTTATTGGAAAACCTGTACAAGGATCTACAATTTTCTACGAGAAACTACGAAACGCTCGAAAAATTCGTCGAGATTTGTATAAGTGGTGAAAATTTACGGTCAATTTCATATTATAGTTTCGATTACAAAATTGACCTCGAGACAATCAGATTTTCGATATCTGTTGCAATGAGTCGAATGAGAACCCTGGTCTCATTACCAAGAGCTTTTACTTGTTTCTAAATCTTGATTTGCGGTTTGTGTTTTGCAGTCGGTATATATATGTGAAATCGTCGGTAATAGTAAAATCTAATACCCGAAATTAAGCTTTGCGACATTTGATTTCACCGATCGGTTTCTTGCAGTATAGATTCGTGATCTCGATGTATGTAAACGCAAAATTTCCATGGGACCCTGGGGGCTAAGAAAAGTAAGAATTAGGTATACCGGAAAAATGAAGAGAGCAAAAGAGAGAAAAGTGTATCAAGAACCGGCGGGATCATCGTCCTGTAATCCGTTACGTCAGGCATTGTGTCAGGGTAAGATAATTTCTTGCTGTATTCGACGAAAGCCAAATCGCTCAACCGGTACCGCCACATAATCGATATGCCAATCGTACTATTACAGGCGGCAAAACATCGTCGAGTTTCTGTATACGGGTCGTTGCCTATACACAAACATAGCCCCCCTGGTTTCCTGGTGTATGGAATAAAGTTTACGTAAACGTTGAACGGTACGTGACGGTAAGGCCGTCGCAGAAATTGCCAAACTTGTTTGCCCCGGGTTCCATTATCGAACGACATTATATTTCCTCGATTAATAGGAAAGAGTCGATCGGCGGGGACGTAGAGCCGTCGTCGTACCTGATTGATCTGGTATAGCTGCGAGAACTTGCCGAGTCAACCGACACCGTATCTGTTATGAAACTATTTAGAATTGCGCGTGCCACCATCCGCTTGGTTCTGGAAATATAAAATCGAGAACCATAGGGTAGTGGGAGGACTTATAAAAGGCTTTATAAGCCATTTCCATCGGGCAGAAAATAGCCATCACCACTAACCATACACTAAGAAATAACAAATTGTAATAACAGCGAAGATCGCCGCGTAAGTTTCGATCGGCAAAAAAGTAACAAAAAACATTTTGCACCGACGCAGACGATCATGAACCTATTTATCGGCTTTCTACTCGTCGTTGGGTACGTTTCTGCCAGACCTGCCTCGTTCGATGAGTACCTTGCCGTTGAGGATGACGCCGCTTCCGTAGGCTCTTTACGTCGCGACGTTCGAGCCCCGGTTCCGGTTGGATTTGCTACGGAAGTTGAAGACCTTCTCACCGCTGGAACGGAAGCTAGAAAATCAAGACAGGCGAAGGGTGATAAAGAACCGAAGAAAACTGCGATGAAAAATGCTTCTGGTATGTGTCGCTGACGATCAGGGGCTATTCACTTGGATTTTTGGTGTACAGACTTTCAAAGACTTCCAAAGACTTCCAAAGACTACCAGTTTCGTATCATGAGGAATTCCTGGAATTCTAACCGAAGACTTTCAAAGACTTTCAAAGATTTTTAAGGAATTCCGAAGACTTTCAAATAGTTCCAAACAATTCCAAGACTTCCGAAGACTACTAAAAATTCCCAAGACTTCCAAAGACTTCCAAAGACTACTAGTTTCATTTCATGAGGAATTCCTGAAATTTTAACCGAAGACTTTCAAAGACTTCCAAAGACTACCAGTTTCATATTATGAGCCATTTTTCATATTCTAATCCAAGACTTTCAAAGACTTTCAAAGACTTCCAAGAACTTTCGAAGACTTCCATAGACTTCCAAAGACTTCTGAAGATTTCCGAGACCAGTTGTGCATATATATGACTTCTCAAGTGAATAGCCCCTCGGGTTGCGGTCCGTTGTATGGAAATACGTCTTTTCACCGCAAAATTACGAAACAGGAATTTTATCAAGACCCTCTGCCCGTTGTATTCAGGAAAGTCCGACGAGGGTGGATATTACAAAACTTACGGTAGCGACGCCGAGGGTGAGAAGGGCTACCTAAAACAGACCTACAGCAAAGGAGACCACGGTTACAAGTCTCTAGACACATTTCACAAACAGGATGGCGACAATTACGGATTTGAGAAGCACACGGCTTTCGGAAAGGGTAAGGGTGCCGAAGAGGGTGGCAAACACGGTAAGAGTGGATCCTACGCGAGCTCTGAAACCGCTCACGGAGATGACGACCATCAGGGTGCCGGTAAGTTTTTTGACCCAAAATATTTCCTCGAGGATGAAAATATTTCTAAAAAAAAAAAACCATTCTTACTCCCTTTTATTTTTACGCAATCCAGGAACAATCGTAGACACTCACTACGTCCCAGCCGGAAGTGACCACGCCAGTTACAGCGAAGGTGAACACCACGGTGAGGGTGATGTTGGATATTATTCCGAGGGGGGTGGCGACGGGGGGCATTATACCGACGGGGGTGAGGGCGCCCATTACGTCTCTGGGGGTGAAGGTGGATCCGGAAGCTATTCAACCGGAGGTAGCACCGGCGAACACTACTCTTCAGGGAGTGGAGGCGAGGGTTCTCACGGCTCTCATGGATCCTACTCGAGTGGAGATGATTCCGGCGATCACGAGGGCTACAGTGACGTAGAATCTGAGGGTGATCACTATTAGCTTACGGTGCGGAATATCTGACGTGCGAGATAACCCCACACGGCTTGAATCCGCAATATAATGCCTTTCGGGGATCAAGTCAACCCGAAATTATGATCTAGCTAGACTGCAGCTTCAGAGGCGGACGAAAAACTATCACTGCCTCCCTAACGCGAGCTTCTTGTACATAAAATAAAATTAAACGAAATATGAAGTATTAGTTGATTTTAAGCAAATTTAATAACATTTTTTTTCTTCTTATTCTTAATTGTTATCAATGTTGTTATCTACTTGAATAAATAATACATTTACAACATCACGAAGTGTCTTATTATTTGTGTATCTCGCCTTGGTGAAAATGTCTATTAATTAATGCAGTGGGCAAAATTACCAACATTTTTTTAACCCTTCGTGGCCACGATGAGTTAATTTTATCCAGACCTCATTTTGGGTAAATAAGATTTAACAAATGTATTAGTTACGAATAAACATTTATTTCTACTCCGCAAAATCAGACGTGCCCTGTGCCACTATTTTTTCCCTAGAAGTACCATGTCTGATGAGTATTCCAATTGAAATTTGACTCAAAAATATTGAAAATCCACGAAGTTATGATTTTGTTAGTGAAAAGGTGTATTTTTTGACAAATTCATCTAGTTACGATTTTGTTTTTGAACATATTGTGATTTGATTTTTGAATGTTCAAAGTGTTTAGATAAAAATTCTTTCGCCGCAAAGCTGTAACTATATGTATAACGTATTTAGCTCGAATTCAATTACGTGATAAAATGAATGATCGCACCTTTGGACCGCGCGAGCGCGTGGATTACGTATACACATATAATATGTATGTGTATCGAAACACTGAAAGAATATTCCAGTGGTTTTAAACAATTAATCCTGGGTTGAGCTCATACGTGTTGTTGGCTTGCCTCCGCCAAAGCGATGCACGGTTGTTTTGTTTACTCGAAAACAACATTGCCCATAAATTATGTGTGATGCACGTGTATACCGGCGTGTTTTACAGCTCGGTAATTAGAGCGGAAATCTTCGTACCTCTACCAACCACCGGATGCAGGTATACCTATATATGTGTATGTATGTATATATGTAGGTACGCGAATATCGTTGAACCGTAAATACATCATTCATTTTTAAAAAGGCATTTCAAGCTTTCGAAAATAGTTTCTAACTGCAGATGTGATCTGAACCGTCTTGTCTGCAGACTGTTGGCTCGTAGTTCAAACTCCTGGTTCATTCGTATCTGAGGAGGAAGTTGAATAGTTGCTGCAGGAATTTCACACCAAACTCTAAGGTCTTTGATTATAGCTGCAATCCGTAGACAGTCCTGAAGACGGTCTTTCTCGTATACCTAGATTAATTAACTCGCCCAGAACCAGACTAGATCGGCCAGACTAGCTGGAAGTCTACAGAAATAGGGTCCACTTCCTGATGATGTACATTGCCTTTGATATCGGAATGGAATTGGAAGGAGCTTTATTCATCAGTCTGCGGTTCCTCAGTTTGCATACAGTTTCTATAATTACAGTATAGTAAACGAATTACCGAATGAAAAAAGTAAGCTATTCTCCAAATCAGCGCTACTTAAATTTGAAAACAATTTCATTAACAGCCGAGGCGACGCTATGAGAGAACGCTTTGTCCCGGTGTGGCTGAACGTCTGTTAGATTTATCCTGGAATCGGTGGCGTTCCAGGGTGAGTGAGAATGTGGCCAAGTCTGGGGATCTGGTTTAGGGAGGTAGGGGAGGATTTGGCCCATCAACTGATTGCGGCCTCCACCGCGTGAAGCCGGGGTTCAGACGCGGGTGACTGTAATTAAGCAAATCTGTAAAAGAGATATTCAGGTTTAATATAATTGCAGGGACGTTGAATTTCCGCTAAGTAAAGGGTTCGCATGGCAAATGAGAGCTTATTTCATTTCCATCCATCCATCCATCCATCCCCAAAGTTTTTTATTTCATTTGCCCACCAGCGCTAATGTTCTAAGGTATATAATTCAATAGCCGGTGTACTCTTTTCCTCAGGACCATTCCCTGAGGAAAACTGTGACTTTGAGCTGGCAATGCTTAATTAGACGAAGGGTGAGAACCACCCCGTAACCTCTGGTTCCAGATCGCATTGTGCCCAAGCCAGAGAATTGGATTTGCCAGTCAAGCAGCTCGATTCGCGCGTGGTCAGGGTAGGTGCCGAGAAAGATCCAAAGAAAGAGAAAATTTAAGGCAAAGTTTGAGGTCAAAACGAGAGAGAAAAAAAAATAAAATGAAATAAATAAAACAAAGAGGAGATAGAAACGTGTCTCCTCTCGTTAATGCGGGTAACAAAAAATCACAAAGAATCCGGTAGCAGGCTTATACCTTATACTATGTAAGGGGAAGAATGACAACTGAAGGGAATCGAAGATTCCACCCTGCAGACACGGATGAGAATACGTTTCGAGATCTGCTTACAAAGCAATCTCTTCATCTGTGGAAACATGCCCATCCTGCAGACGCAGCCATGACGTATATATGTAGACGTGGCTCGGCTGCCTAATCTTCATTTCGACACCCTCCTCTATTCCCCTTTTCATCCCTATGACTTACCTCGTATACGGTCAGAGTCTTGGCATACTGAGCTCAACTCTCTGAGCTACTCCCTGAATCGCCCCAGGCCAAAGAGCCGACTGAAAACTAGGTTGCATCCAATCTTCATCTTGATTATGCAGCGCCAACACCAGCTAGCCAATCTAGTGGAGACACTGCTGCCAAATAATCCCGTAAAGACGTACGCGTATACGGTCGAGGTATCGTATAGCCTCTATACGTCTCATGGGGATAGAAATACGACTACTTAAAGCGATATGGGAGTCTGTTAGAAATTCCATTACTACAAATTGTTTCCACCTCGAAAACGCGAATCCCAATTTCTCGACGATTACTCAACCGATCCGTACAAACTCTCGACGAATTGATTCAGTTTTCTGGCAGAAAAGGGCTGAGTATTTGACTGTTTTGAAAAAACCAATAGAAGTCGAGTCAAATACATATTTATTATGTTAGCTAGGTTAGGTTCGAAACGACTTGTACCATATCGCAGAATTGCCAACCCGCCTATCAAATAATTCACCAATTCGAGTTGAGGGGCGACGAGACATAGGCTAATATTTGATATTCACGTTCCCCGCCATACTGAGATGTCTTCTTCAACCTCGAACAATTCCGTGGGGAAAATATATGATCGTGGACCAATATCATGAGAGGTAATTTTCTATAATAGTCTGTAAAATTCGACTGGAAAACAATAAATAATTAATTTATCATTCATTGACCCAAACGAAGAGCCAGTTTTTAATTACACAAATACGTAAACAATTTTTTTGACGTGAAATGCACACGAACTGATATATTAAAAGCCCGGGTGTCGATAGACGGTGGCTGTTTTATTACCTTCACCGAGAGGAATTGGTGAGTGACATTAACCCACACGTATCCGACGTATGGTTCTGGCTGGATGACATTTTGAGTGTGCCCCACGTTCATGGAGAGGGATTTATTTGACGGGTGGTGCGATTAATGGCCAAATTACACAGCTTATTGGTCGATGCGTGCATTTTCCATCGATATAGGTATACATATATGTATAGTAGAGTATAAAGGCCCTACAGGGTCTCGATTGGCTTCGTTTACACGCGAGATTCTATCCAGCATTATACATATAGAAATAAATACAATTACGTAAGCAAAAGTTGGAAATCAGTCAGGTAACTGAAGCAATTATAACCGTCAATCAATAGGTTATTATCAATCGATTTTTTGGTAAAATCTTACCGAATATACGCAACTATGGTATATACATCTACTTCCGCGGTAAACACCGCGCCTTTCGCCTTTTTTCTCCAATATCTTGACTCGATTGTCGATCGTGTGTAACGGACAAGGTTGCTCTAGGTCATTTCCGTAAAACTGTAAATATCCCACCTGAAACCTGTCACGTGTCAATTTCTACCGAAATTCGTACGTGGTATAGAACATACAAGTGAACGTGGGGATATTTGCATAACCGGAAATCTCTGCAACGTTGACCGGATGTTGGCCAGTCCGCTAATGGTTGACACTTGAACTAATGGTGGGGTCGTCTAGGGCGCAAGGTCCTATACGAACCTAAGCCAATCGCCCCAGTCCACGTCGTGGGACGCCACGAACTTATCGGCAGGATCAATCTGCTATGGGGGGGTTTGCGGGAATAGATTGATGAGGAGGGAAGCGATTGCTCGAAAGGGCCCCGTCGTTGGGAATTATTGAGCATAGAATAGCGAAAGCGGTAAGTGACTAGGTGATTGACGAAGCAATTAGGACCACGATCAATTGCCCTTTGTCAAAGAGGATTAATTCATCCCCGATCTAGGACCTCAGGACTTGTATAATTGTTTCTTCACTATTAGCAAGATATGGAGATATGGATCTGTTGGGTATAGTCTCGCGACTTTAACCACATCGCTATATAATGTGGCTATACCAAAGCAAAGGAGGTTCCGGTTGAGCGAGCGTGAAAGCCAGAGTTGTCCATGGTGCCCCTCCTGCTGCCAGGTAGTGTCGCCGTAGTTTAGGACGACGGATGAAAGTCTTTAAGATGCCCGGAAGCTGGTGGTCCCGAGAATATTTAAGTGACCATAGCTGCGGCAAAGTTGGCAGTTTAGTTTCGACTTCCGATAGATCGAGATGGTACCGAGTGTCGGGGTTCGTTTGCTCCTGGCTTTGGGGATCCTTTGCGTCCTTGTCGCTTTCAGTGCGGCTCGTGATGTCAGAGAGCTAAAGCTGAGGACGAAACGTGACTTGGATCTAGAAGCCGCGGCTTCGGGACACGGGAAACACTCCGAGTCTGGAGGTGGGCACAAACACCACTCTGACCATCATGAAAGTCACGGTGAAAAGGGCGACAAGGGCTACAAGAGCCAACATCATCACGACAAAGGGGACCATGGCAAGCACGGAAAAGAACACCACGCTGGTCATCACGAGGAACACGGTGGGCATAAGAAAAAGCACCACGACGAGGCAGGAAAGTACGGTGAGCACCACGAAGGAGAGAAAGGCCACAAGGGTGGAAAGTTCGGTGAGAAAAAGGGACACAAAAAGGGCCACAAGACCAAGGGATATCACAACAAATTCCACAAGGACGAATACCACAAAGAGCACAAATTCTACGACGACTATCACAAGGGTGGACACCACAGTAAGCACGGTGACTTCCACGGACACCATGAGAAGAAAGAAGGTGGACACAAGAAGGGCGGTCATCATCATTCCGGATATCACGATGATCATCATGGCAAGAAAGGACACACCGAAAAGGGACATCACGACGAGGACCATAAGGGTCATCACGGTAAACACGGTCATGAAAGTCACCATGCTCATCACGAGGATTACGGAAAGAAAGGTGACCACAAGGACGGGAAGAAGTGGGGATTCAGCAAGGGCCACAAGGGTTGATCCCTTCCCTGATGACCAGAGCTCAAAATTGTTCTGGAAGATTCCTTCCTTCGTTATAAATCTAATTACTGTACATACCTGGTTAACAATAAGTCTCGCACATGATCCATCCTTCAGCTGTGTGCGATAAAGTTTTTTTTTTTTTTTTTAATATAGTTCTTAACTTGCTGTATAGTTTACTCAGCTGATACCACTTTGTCTAATGTAAGCTCACCTCAGCGTCGAAGACCTCGCTTCGTTGCCATTTTCCTTTACGATCCTTCGAGAGACGTATTCGAGGACGTAACTTCCGTAGCCTGCGTGGAAATAAACAACTTTCAGTTCAGGAAGGTTTTATGGGCTTTAGTTTCACGATTGTCGCAGTCATGGGCAGTCGTCTGAATCTTGGGGGTGAATCTCTGTTACATTTTATTCTTTATTTGGAATCCATTGCTCTGTTTTATCTTAAAACGTTTACAGGCGTGAAACTGATCTTTCACGGAATTTGCTTAAGTGATTAAACTCCAGTTTCATCTGCTATTCACTTTCCGAAATTAACGTCCTCCGTCTACCTCTCGAGTCATAATACTCATCCTATTTGCAACAGTCTGCGCTTTTCTGTACAACAGATTAACTGCCCGATTTTATAAGCAATTGATTTTCTCCACCATCCGTATTCCAGATATTTACTCTAAGTCTCTCTCCTCGGAGTTAATTGCTTCTCTAGAAACAATAACGACCCCAGCGTTTAACTTCTGTACTTACAGCACGATAACGAGTGTACAGTACTTAGTTATAAGTTCATAGCTTTTATGTAGTTACGAGTGTTTCGAATAAATGAAATTTCACATTATTTTCACCTCCTTGTTATTTATATTAGTACTCTCCTGGTCTATCAAAGTTAGATCGTTACCTTCAGGCTTCAGCGCAGTGATCATCAAAACTCATCTTACTCCATTTTGCTGGCAAATACCTCGGCGTGCTACATTTTCAACAAATTACAATTAGTAAATTTACTGTAGGTCATCCGACCAACGTGCGATCGAAACACTTTCCATAATTTACGTTTCGCGTATGAAATTCCGTTCGTTAATCAAACGAATAAAGCATTCAGAGAAACCTAGTTAAATTAATTAATCCGTTGAAAACGATATACTGGTACATACCTAGAGTATATGTATATATGCATGTCGTTGAACTCGAATAACTGGACACGTAACAAATTGCGCAAATAAAATCCCTGGTCCACCGAAATGAGTTTTGTGTTACTCTTTATTACCTGCATGTAGTAGAAATGAATTCAGTAAATTTTCGTCGACGTAGGTAGAATCCAGTAAAATTTTTTCATGGCTAAATGAAAAACGGCATTTTCTACCTGGGGCTTGGTCAATTTTATTTATTTTCCAGTGTCAACAACTACCGACCATGGTCAGAGATTAAACATCGACCTAATGTGTACATGTAAAAGACCGACCATCGCATATTATTTATTTACTTTGAAACTCGGAGAAACGAGGGAATACGCCGGTCAGTAACCAGATATTTAAAATCGTCGCCAATCGTCCAGTTGGTCAAATTGAAAATGAATTTCATGTATACAAAAAACTCCAGAAAATTTGAGACGACAGAGCTTCGGACTACTTCAACATAATTGATTTGCTGAAACCACGCATTTGTCCCAGATATCAGATTCTCTCTGGTTTGAATATGAATAAAAGCTTCACAATATATTATATTCTGTATCGATTCCGTCATTCTTGTGATATCATAAATGAAAATTTGTCAGTTATTACAAAATGCAGTACTTCAAATTGAATTAGAGGTTATTTTATTATTATTTCAATACAGTGAAGAAAATCAAATTTGCTTGCATAATATTATTCCATCTGAAAGGGAGGGCAGAGAAAAATCTCGACTAGTTATTCGTAGCATCACAATTCATATTAATCGCACAATTATAACGGTGCGATGGAAATGGGCCAGCTCGGTAATCATATTTAATTAGGATAAATTATACTGAAAGGCTATTAAATTTTCTGAAATTCTATACGGCCTGATAAATTACCATCTGGTTTAACAAACTTGCATACACCGGGGGGAACAATAGAGCACTCGGTGACGTTTAGTCGGAACAGAATAAAATTGTTGATACAATCAGTAATTAATCCCCCTTTGCGCCCACCCGTTGTAATTCCAAACTGCTCATTAATTTCAGTTATTGCATGCTATTAAAGAGGTCAACTGGTAACATGGGTAGAAAAAGAGACTATGTATAGTAGAGTTAGAGAGTATTTCATAAAATAATCAATTTCCGTACTATACCACGTCATTTGTATTAGCCATACAATGCCTACTGTGGCGAATGACAAATCGTGCTGATCGCGGTTCATTAGAAAAATAATATTCAAGTTACAGCGGCCAGCTGTATAAGAATTACGTGAACCTATCAGCTGTGGATTTTATCGAGTAAAAAGAGCTATAGAAATAGTAGTAGACGGTTGTCTGGAATTGGCAGCAGAAGAAGTAGTTTCGTAATGATGAGTAGCCTCGTATAACGGTTACGACTATGTACAGGTCTACTTATTCCAAATCTAACAAGTTATCTAAGTGATGTTACGTTATCCCGATCTGGGCTGTTCACAGCCTAATTGACCAAATCCAGACAAAAAAGTTACCAGCTCCTTCCTTTTTGCCAGTTGATTAGTTTTTCTGCTTCATGGATGGTCTGTCTGTCTGCGTCTGCCTCGTTTACAGGGTGTCGCCTCGGTGCCTTGCCACATGACTGCACATATTGTAGCTCGACATCGACACCAACGAAAGCGAAATCGTATACATACTGCAAGTTGTAGACTTGCGAGCCTCCAGGTTCGGGGGAGCCTCGGAGATTTAAAAGGAAAAAGATATAAATAGGATCCAGCTGACGGAGAAGTCAGTCGTGTTTCGAACTCCGATATTTCAACATGGCTCGAGGCATGGCTCGAGTCTTTTTGGTGGCCACAGTACTGTGCGCCATCTTGGCTGTCACTGCAGCCAAAGAGGATCCAGAAGAAAAGGACCAGCATGCCGTAGATCTGGTCGCAGCTGCCACTGGTCATGGGAAACACTCCGAGTCCGGAGGAGGACACAAGCACCATGCCGACCACCATGAAGAGCACGGTGAGAAGGGCGACAAGGGCTACAAGAGTCACCATCATCACGACAAGGGTGATCATGGCAAACACGGAAAGGAACATCATGGTGGCCACCACGAGGAACACGGTGGTCACAAGAAGAAGCATCATGATGAGGCCGGAAAACACGGTGAGCATCACGAAAGCGGAAAGGGTCACAAGGCAGGAAAGTTCGGTGAGAAAAAGGGCCACAAAAAAGGTCAGAAGTCCAGCGGCTATCACCACAAGGCGCACAAAGATGAGTACCACAAGGAGCACAAGTTCTACGACGACTATCACAAGGGTGGGCACCACGAGAAACACGGCGACTTTCATGGACACCATGGAAAGAAGGAAGGTGCCCACAAAAAGGGAGGTCATCATCATTCCGGTTACCATGACGATCACCATGGAAAGAAGGGCCATAACGAGAAGGGACACCACGACGAGGAGCACAAGGGTCATCACGGCAAGCACGGGCATGAAAGCCATCACGCTCACCATGAGGATTACGGAAAGAAGGGAGGCCATTCCGGCGGAAAGAAGCACGGATTTTCCAGTGGTCATCACTAAATGGAGAAAAATCATGACCGGAGGAATGATTGTTGCTGTTTTTCAAGTTCTGGCGAGGATTGAGACACCTCCGCGACCAAAGATCTATTGTTGACTAGTTTTTAACTATTGTTGTAATCGTCGAGGCTTTCGTTTATCACATTAAACAAGAATTGTTACGAAAATATTTATCCACCATTTACTATGAGTACCTACCTTCATCTCCTCAAGCCCATTGTTTTTCTGCAAATTTATCATATTTTCGGAAATATCGGAATAGTATAGTGTAATCAATTCTTATCTTGCTGAATTAACGATATCGAACAATTTTTCATAACTCTCCAAAATATGGATAGTATGTACATCTTGCATAATCCGTTCGCTTTCATTTTTGAATGATCTGCAATAATTTGACTAGGATCTACAATCCAAATCGATCCATCTCATCGCAGTCGCCAAATATTTCAGTGGACTGATATTTGCCATTCAAAATGTGAAACGTAGACTCATCTCTGTCCATCTAACTGATTGTGAGTATACGTTCGAAAATCAGTTGAAAGTTTAAGGTATTGGCTTACCGACACGGAATTAGGTACTTCAAAAATGATTGGGCACAAAATCAAGGAATACGCGGTGAGACAATTTGTTAACAACAAAAAGCAATGTGCCCCAGTCAATTGAATACCCCTGGCATGTAATTGGGCTGTTTGTTCGATGGATGGAGAAAGCTTGTGAAATATGAAACACGTTGATCAGGCAAAAGTTGTTTATTTCTCGATAGTTCAATAAGAAAATGGTGCTGCGAAATAGTCAGCTGAGTTCTGAAGGAATTGAAATACTTCTATCGATTGCTTGAGCTATACAATTTGAATTGCATACACCTTTTTTACAATACAAGCCTGTATTTCTATCCAGTTCACTTACTACCGTGTTCTTTGCCAGGTTCTTGAATGCGGTAGTAAAAGTACTAATCATTTGACTATATTCAGCTAGCATTACGTGATCTTTTTTCAACTTGTATTGCTCTTTGAATCGTTATTCTAGAGTATTATGGATGCGTAAATCTAACCGCTAGAAATAATCTGATCTTTCACGAGAATTCGTCGTTAAGGTACGCGTACATGCATCCGTACCCACTGCGTGCCATCTCCGAATACTCTCTGGTATAAATAGTTTGAAGAATCTATTTATAAAGGATTTTTACGGTACATCTTCACGGCGTAGCAATTCGATTCCATTATATATATTTTTTTTTTCTTATTGTAAATATTTATCTCTTCTGCATACCTCAGATATTAATAACCGGGGCAATCGTACGATAGAAGCTGAAAGTTAATCACTGTGAATAGCTAATGTAAGCGGGCTGACGACCGTCATAATGTTCACGAATGTACCCGACTAATGGACTAATTCTAAGGCTAATTTTATTTTAAAGTACTTTTGGAAGAGAGTTCGACGGTGATTAAGGCTAAAGTAATTGTTTTATTATTCTATAAATTGGTCAACAATAACAATTAATTACAACAAACAACAACTGCTCAACAAACCACGCTCTTCGCGAGGGAGCATGGTAGACGCAAAACAGCGTCATAACCAGCTGGTGGTATCTCGGAATCATGACGATCCTCGATGGCTTAATGTCCCTTCTTGAAGGCCCATTTCTTGTGATCTTCGTGACCGCCCTTCTTTCCGTAACCGGAATGATGGCTGTGGTGTTCGTCATGGCCTCCGGCACCCTTGTGTCCCTTATGGTCATGGTAGTGAGAGCCCTTCTCGTGATGACCCTTCTTTCCGTAGTGATCTTCATGGTGTCCGCTCTTGTGATGGCCTCCCTTGTGATGACCTCCCTTCTTGTGTCCGTGTTCGTGGTGATGTCCTCCGTGTTTCTCGTGGTGACCAGAGTCGTGGTGTTCGTCATGGAACTCCTTGTCCTTCTTGTACTCGTCTAGTTTCTTGACTTCGTGATGACCCTTGGTGCTGTGTCCCTTTCCGTAGCTTCCCTTCTCTCCGTACTTGTGACCTTTCTCTCCTTTCTCACCCTTGTGATGTTCGCCGTGGTATCCATCATCGTGGTGATGACTCTTCTTGTGGCCACCGTGGTCGCTGTAGTGACCGGAGTGTCCCTCCTTGTCATGGTGGCCCTTGGATCCTTTCTCGTGACCGTGATGTCCCTTGTAACCCTTGTCCCCTTTGTCACCGTGCTTCGAGAAATGGTCGGAATGATGTTCCTCGCCACCACCCTTTTCGAAATGGTGCTTGGACTCGGCAGTCTCAAGGTCACGACGATCTCTGATCTCCCTGCATGACACAACGGCCACACAGAAGAGCAGTGCCATGCACAGCGGCAAAGTGCCGCGCAAAAAAGCCATGCTATCGGTTACTTTGGCTTTTTGGTTAATTTCACTGCAATTGTTGATGTTCTTTATCCACTGCTTGAGGAGATGTGGCCTCTGTGCTGCTCTGGCGTATTATTTATACGATTGACCTGCTGACAAATCTCGAAGATGTAAGAGGTGGTGGTGGTAGTCGTCAAGATTTGGGCGAAGAGGGCTGACTGGAATATCGGTGTTGAGGTGCTACCAAGTGGGAGTCGGTTTCCCCAGGTGTTGCATTAGGCGGCTAATGCTTTTTATTCCCACACATCGCACTGTCTCACTTTCCTATTCTTTACTAAGCCAAGAAATGCCACCGCAACGCGACACACCGCTTTAACATGAGTTGCGCTCTCTGAGATATGCTTTCACAGTTTCCGCAGAGTTGTGGCAGCGTTTTGTTGGGCAAAGTGTTTTGTAAGACGTTATTTTTACATCGAAAATTATATAAATCTAATTGCGCAATTCAATTATCGCCTCGGCTAGACGTTTGTGCGAAAGTAATAAGGGGGTGTTGATAATCAATGCCCCGCTAACGATTCATAAAATTTTTTTCATCCGCCCAATACGAAATCCAAGTAGGTCCAGTCAGACTTTTCACCCTGACTATTACAATTTTTATCAAAATGACAATTTAAAAAAAGCCACTCGTCATCTATTCATTATACTCATCCCCCCAACTTTTAATGGCAATATATATGTTTTGTAGCTTTGGAAATTACGTCACTCGAGAAGGTGTAGGATAAACTGAAATTCGGATACATTTCTTCATCACATCACACTCTGTGTGGTTTATTCATTTTGTAAACGGATGCAACTCGATCCTCTCGAACTGCAGACTGAGAATAGCATGTGGAAACCAAAAGGTAGCATTTACTTTGACTCAATTTTAATGAGTCGAGTTACTCGAAAGTAGAGAAGTAGGAATTAATTATTGATGATCCATATGGAACGATTTATCAAACAGAACGTTCCTACAACTGACATTAGGTCAAAGTCGTTTTCATATCACGAGCTCCTCTGTCCTTTCACCGGGTAAGTACACCCTTTGCGGTTTAGTCAGGCATAAACTTCAAAGGAAGCTGACTTGTTGAAGGTAATTACCTTTTGAGTGGTAGATTAACTAGATGTAAACATAAGCGAATTCAGTATTACAGTTTTCTCCGCAAGTACAAAAGATGCACTTAATTACAAGCCCCACTTTTGAAACTTCTCTTATTCTCCGGTGTATACATATAACGTTTCTGGGTAAAGTTAAGCATTGTGAACCACTTACAATTACGTTCTGTAAAGTATAAATACGATATTGGAGTAGCCGCAAGAAGAATAGCGATTGTGTATTTCAATTCTTAACTTCTCAATGGCTAAATAATGATGCGCATTGCTCTAATTGAAATTATATATTGTTCATACAATAGACTTGACTGCCTATTACATCGTTCCTCGACTATGGATATGGCAGAATTTTATTGATATAACAATAGGCTACCAACGATTACTTTTCCTCAGACTATAATTTAATAATAATACTCAAGCCTCGGTCATAAATTATGTCTAACATAAAAAGGTTGTACGGTGGGAGCTTTATGGAAAGGCTTAATAGTTATTATTACGACCGGGATAATGAATTTAACGAGAATCCTTGCGCACTGAGCGATCTAAGGAAACCGCCAGTCTCGTTAAGGACTTAATACCGCGTAGCCTCTGTTCTTAATTTGTTGAGAAGAATATAGTCTCGCCTGCGTCAAAACTTAGATCTTACTTTTGAGGCAACTTCAAGCTCGTTCATGTGCAAAAGCATTCTATACGGTATAAGTTCCGAGCTTCACTGCATTAGCCTTCATACATTCGTTACCATAGATTGCAACGTCATAATTTGAATCAATGACGACTACGGTCTTAAACGAAAAGTACATATGATTTCGTTTGATCTCCGTTATCAGAGTCAACAGCTATGAGTAAATGATTTGGGATTGCATGAAACATAGACAGATATTTTCGTTTGAGTAATTAATTTATGTGGCTTACATGAGTAAATCAACAACAATAATATGTTTAACAGAGGTTTGCGTAGCATTAGTTAACATGATAATAAAGAATAACAAGTAATAACAATAAATATTGTACTGCAAGTTATCTACAGGCTCAGTGGCCATGTCCGCTGGAGAAACCATGTTTCTTGCCACCGGAGTGACCGCCCTTCTTGGCGAAGTCTTCGTAATGCGAGTGGTGCTCGTCATGACCGTGCTTTCCATGGTATCCCTTGTGGTCTTCATCGTAGTGTCCCTTGTCGTGGTGTCCCTTCTTTCCGTAGTGATCATCATGGTAGCCGGAGTGGTGGCTTCCTCCCTTCTTGTGGTGGCCTTCTTTGGATCCATGGTGTCCGTGATGATGTCCGTGCTTCTCATGGTGGCCGCCCTTGTGATGATCATCGTAGAACTTGTGTTCTTTGTGGTACTCGTCCTTGTGGGCTTTCTTGTGGTATCCATGGCTCTTCTCACCCTTCTTGTGTCCTTTCTTCTCACCGAATTTGGCACCCTTGTGACCGTGTCCACTTTCGTGATGCTCACCGTATTTACCGCCCTCATCGTGGTGGCCCTTCTTGTGACCACCCTTCTCGGCGTGATGTCCAGCGTGGTGTTCCTTGCCGTGGTGACCGTGGTCCCCTTCATGGTGGTGATGGTGGTTCTTGTACCCTTTGTCGCCCTTTTCACCGTGGCTTTCATGGTGATCGGCATGGTGCTTGTGCCCGCCACCGGACTCAGAGTGATGGCCATGCCCTGAGGCTGCGACCTCTAGATCTCCCAGGTCTCTTCTATCTCGTACATCTCTGGCAGACGAGGCGGCTATCACTGCACAAAGCACTGCCAGTGCCAGGCAGGACTTGATCGGAAACCCTCTGCCCATGCTGGTGCTATGAGGACTGAACATGGAAATTGACTGACACTCTGTCATAGAATCAAAGCTTATATAGTTGGTCGAGATTGCGCTTATACGTAATCGCTTTCGTTCGAGTTAACCTAAGCGCTAACTGGCTCATTCACAATATCAGGTACATATTTCGCAAACGCAAGATAGATCAGAAATTACTGCAGCGTTCCTGGGATTTGGACTTAGACCATTGAAGTCTGTACTCGGTCATGCTGAAACGGTGTAGTATTGTTGCGATATGGTTTACTCACGGTTCGAAATTTCATGAGCATCCCCTCCACCATTTATCAGTAGTCAGTATTAATTTGTTGCATTCTACTGTCAGACCAATGGCAAAAAAGCCTTGTAGTAATAGGGTGATTAGTCATCCTAATTGTAACAACGCTGTCGAGCTTTGTTTTCACTAATTCCTTCCCTGTAAAATTAGCAGCCATTTTTTTCGACGGTGAACTATCATCATGTCATGGTATGTCGATCTGGGTTCGAAGACTCTCACAGTGAAGAGGTAGCCAGTTGCATTGAAAATACTTGGGGGATTTCTGAGAGTGGCAGTAGTGTTTCACGTCATTTACCAAGTAAATTATTAAAGTCCTTGGAGCGCGAGGCTTTTAGGCGTAGCATTGTTTCTCACGTTCCAAGTACCCAGCTTTCCGTCCTCCCCACACACATGGAAGGAAAGCCTATTCTCGTGGAATCGTCGTAGGACTTTAGTCACGGAGTTGTGTTTGAGCAAGCAGGCATGATTTCAATGCGTTACATAACAGTATCGGTTAGCAGTCTGCTTGTTGGTTGACTGGCTGTTTGGTTCACTGTAACTTGCATTTCCATTACGTTTCAAGGAGGTGAAGGAGACACTACTTTCGTAACATACTAACGAGCCAAGAAAGACCAAACCGCTTCCCAAATATCTCCGATTATTGCCCGTTCGATATAAAATCGTGGCAAACACGACAACTTACCATAATAGAGACAGCAGTGAAATCAACAACTTACCTCTCGCTAGGAAAAACCCTAAGTAACTATGAAGTGCCTAGTGGTGGTGTGTCTGTTGGCTGTTTCTTTAGGATGCAGTCTAACAAACGCTCGTCAGATCGATCCGAGAAATCGGCGTGATCTGGAGGCAGCGGCATCGCATCATCACGAAAAAGGAGGCGGCGAGGAACATCATGCTTCTCATTTCTCAAAGCATGGTGAAAAAGGTGACAAGGGTTACAAAGGCCACCACGATCACGAGAAAGGTTCAAAGGGTCACCACGACAAGGAGGGTCACTCCGGTCACTATTCCGATCATGGTGGGCACAAAAAAGGTCACCATCACACCGACGGATATCATGCAGAACATCACAAAGGAGAGAAGGGCGAGAAGGGTCACAAGTACGGCGAGAAAGGACACTACCAAAAGGGCCACAGCACCAAGGGACATCACGAAGTTCACAAACTTGACGAATACAAAAAGGACAAAGAATTCTATGACGAACATCACGATTCCGGTCACCACGAAAAGCACGGAGGACATCACCATGAGCACGGACACAAAAAGGGCGGACATCACAAAGCTGGTCATCACGACAGTGGCCACCATGAGGATCACTACGGAAAGAAGGGCTCCCACGAAAAAGGATCTCATTATCACGATCACAAGGGTCACAAAGGTGCCGCAGGTCACGACAGCCACCACAAACATCACTCCGGATATGGAAAGAAGGGTGGCCACGAAGACCACAAGAAATGGGCATTCAAGAAGGGGCGCTAAGGAGCTTGCAGTTTCTATAGAAGATGAATCTTCGACGTACGCATCCGTCATACAGAAACTGATACTTGTTATGTTTGTTTACCAGAATGTTGTGTTTTCCATTGTATTTATTTTTCCCCATGATAATAAATTATTCAGTACGATATCTATTCAATCGTATAAGCTATCGTGTATATCTCATTTGAATCGCAAACCTCAGCCATTTATCTTTCCTCTCAGAACGATGAACGGGTATTCGTTCTACGATTTGCTCGATGCTGGAAGTCGGTATTATATCTAACAATAAGGGAAGCTTGGCCGGAATGGGCAGACAAAGAAAAAACAGAAAAATTGCACGCGTAACAATTCCAACTAGGTATTCTCGTATTGCTTTTTTCCTCCAATTGGAACTAGATTATCCATTCCACGTTTCATAAACGAACTGCTTCACATTCGAAAGCAATTTCAAATTCACATCGACTAATTGTGAGAAAACATTTTCTTCTATATATTAGAACTATGGATCTTTAGGTACAATGTGAGGGTGAAAATGGGATCAGCGCATTGGTAATTTTTATGACTAAAACCAACGGCAAAATTTGTTGCCGCCGATGAGATGGCAGATTTTTTCATTAGCACGTAATTAGAGCCTGCGTTTGGCTAACGAATTTCAAGCGTTAAGAATTAGGCGTGGCAGGACTTGCCACTTTATTAACAGCAAAACGAATTGCTCCGTGTTGGTTGGAGTTGACAGAACGCTTGAACAGCTAATCGTACCATTATTTGGTTACAAATTCAGTGTTTTTCTTTTCAAACTTGATTGGTTAGATCGGTAATTAAGTCTGGTTGCACATAGCTTCGCGATTGGGTCCAGTCACGCCCTGACGGTGTGCTTCTGTACAGGTTTGCGAAAAATAAGGTCAATTTTCATCATACCTGTTGCTATTCACTGTTATAAAAACCTTATTCTCCACTCAATTGTGACTCGGAGCTACTTGTGCAATTATTTATTCAGAATTTGTCACCCGAGGTAACTTCATTCCGTAACCATAAAGTTAATTAATTAATAATTTCATCTAAAATTCGCCCCAAAATCTCAAGTTTCAAGTAGCCGGAATGAATTTCGAGTAAAATCTCAGCCTGGCGATTGTCAGTATGACAATACCCGAACTTTTGAATACCGCAAATCATCGTCAGCCGTGAAATTATCACAATTGTTTCCGGTTTAATCGAGATTTGTTCTTATGGGTAACTAATCTTTCACTGCGACTAATGTGAGTACCAAATACCGTACGGTTATCTCATGTATATCACATTCCCTGGCATTGCGAAAGTAGCCGCGTTTGTTGTTCAGTGACCGCGATGAATTGCCACCGTAATTACATCGCGCCTTCGAATCTCACGTAACAGAGATAGGATGGTATTGCCGATTATGTCATGAACGCTTTTACACCGTCAAATATGCATTTGCAAAAAGTTTTCTCGGATCGTTACTCAGTAGGTAGGTAGGTAGGTAGGTAGGTAGGTACGTGGATTGATTAACGGACTGAACGAAGTCCCGCGATACGCCGGCATATAAATATCATGCAATGCTCCAGTTTCTGGTTAGTTTTACCTAGTCACTTGTTAATGACAGTCGCAATTTACAAGCGACTAAAAGATGCGATTAAAATGTGCGCACCTGATCATCATGGCGTTTGCTTTCTCGTGCACAGAAGTCAAGCCAGATCTGACAGACGCGGTGAATATCATTAAAAAGTTGACTCAGGATCTTGAGTCCTCGCCATCTGGATACATTTATCATCACCATAGCGACAGTGTTCATCCTGGAGGATACAATGCGGATATTGATCACGGTGGAGCAAAGATTGCGGGTCAACTAGGGATGGCGAAACTCGGGGAATTGAATGGTCATGGCAAAAGTGGGATTTATAGGGTTGCCGGTGGATATGGGTTCATGATATCACACGATTATGGTACTCAAAGTATTTACAGTAAGCCTCCACATCATGATGTGCATTCTGGTGAGAATAACAAGTGAAAGCTGTATAGTCATTATTGTCTATCGAATTGCTTTTTGCTATGGTAGTATCTTGCTCTAATTATCCATAATCCATTGTCTTAGGAGGGAGTAATGCTGATCATGCAAGTATTGGGATGTTGCAGTTGGGCAGCAGAACGGCTTCCAGTTATAGTCCAGGCATCGATATTGGCGAAAAAATTGATTCTGTCGAGGCTGAAAAGAGCGATGGACCTGATAGTTACATTGGGAAAGAAATATACGAATCGTACATGGAATATGACAAACTTGTCAAGGATGGTAAAAACGGACCATCTGTCTACCCTCGAGAATATTATGAATCTGATGCCCCCGACGGGAAAGAAAAATACCGGTCGGACGAAGGATACGGCGAATCTAATAACGCCCCAGATAAGGGGAGATATCTTGAATCTGAAAAATATGACGGATCTGAGGATTATAATGAAAACGAGCGTTACGGTGGGCTTGGGGCTAACGGTGACAGTCTCGATGATGGAGAAACAGACAAATACGTTACTTCCGGAGAATATGGCAAGCCCGATGATTTTATTGCCAAGAAAAGCGCTGGATTACATGAGGGATATGCCAGCAGAGAATATAACGATGACAGATACGAGCCGTACGAAATTAATGATCAACTTACGGATCGCAACAAAAACTACGAGGATTCCGCGACGCATGCCGAATACGATCATCACAATACAGATCCGACGTTCGATGATGTGAGAAAGTCTATTATGGATGATTTTTTCAAAGAGTACAATGAGTTTTCCAAAGGTGCCAATATCCAGAGTGGCTTCAAAAATGATCACGAGTATGATGACGATTATCATCATGAACATGCCCTCGAGGACGATCGCAGTCAGTCTGCCGAAGATGGTGAAAACGAAGAGAATTTCTTCGATGATGCAGATTCGCATGGGGATTACCATGAAAAGGCGGATGGTGAGAAAAATAGTCATTTTGGTGAGAAAAAAGGGCATAAAAAGGGCTCGAAAACAACAGGCTTTCGTAATGTGCTGCACAAAGATGAGTATACCAAAGATCACACGTTTTATGAACATGCCAACAACAAAGGTCACTTCAACAAAGATGGAGACTATGGTGAGCACGAATATCAGAATGAAGGAAGTCATGAAAAATCAGGACATCACGATTCCAGTTTGGACGAAAATCACCATGGAAAATCCGATAGCGAAGACAAGGGACATTCCATCCACGATGACCTATCTGACCACGATGAACATGGCTACAAATCTTACTTTGATGATAATTCTGAATATTATAGCGGAGGTGATAGTCAACATGGGTCGGAGTATGGTCACGGCTATGGCGTCTAAAACTTTGAACTTAGTTATTAAGTGTAAAACATAGAAGTTGAAGTTGGCCTGTGGCTATTTGATGACCAATAAAGTTAGACTTAATCCCTTAAGACTCAGTCTGTACTAGAAAGTGGATAAATAGGTAGGTAGGTAGGAATCCTTGATGATTTTCATTTTTAGGTACAGGTTGATAATATTATTTTCAACTGGAGGTGAGATCCTCAAAAATAACATTCGTGCGATTGATTAAAGAGTAATGTGATGTAATAACAATTAAGGTGTCACGATTAACAACGTCATATTATACTTGTACCTGTATGAATATAACTAATAAGATACGATTGCCATGAATAAAAGTATAAGTATTAATTATGTAATTTACAATTTAATAGATTTTCTTTACGACGTTTCCAGCTGACTGCCCATACTCCTTTCCTCCCTTGTGACCATTCTGGTTCGCGTATTCCACCTCGTTGTTGAAGTGCTCCTTTCCACCCTCTTCTCGGTCATGACCTTGGACTGCACCGTATTGATGCCCGTTGGTGAAAGATCCTTTCTTTGCCTGGTTATCCTCGTGGTGAGCAGCATCCGACTTTTCTCCCTTTTCGTAGGCTCCCTCCGCCGCATTGTGGTGTGCATCTTCCGAGCCGTATGATTCTTGGTGACCACTTGCGTGGTCACTGTCGTAGAACGAGGTGTCCTTCTTGAATTCATCTTTGTGATAAACGTTGTGGAATCCGGAAGTCTTGTGTCCCTTTTTGTGGCCACCACTCTTGCTGAAGCTTTCGCCTTTCTCACCTTTCTCGGCCGCTGCGGACTCAGCGAATTTCGCGGCCTCTTCAGCTTCGCCCTTTTTCGCACCCCCAGCGCTGGCATAGGCCCCGGCCTGATGCTCCTCGTCTATCTTGCCCTTTTCGCCTTTGTCGAAACCTTCGGCGACCTTGTATCCCTTGGAACCCTTTTCACCACCGGCTGCCTCTTGACCTGAGTGGAAATCCGCCGCTCCTCCCTTTTGGAAGGACGCTTCGTTAGCGACTCCACCAATGCCTCCGTGTCCCACTCCCCCAAGTGACGCCGTCACTGGAATGTACTGACCATGACCTAGACCAACCCCTCCGCTTGCTATCCCTCCGTATCCCAGGCCACCCTGACCCACCAGGCCACCCTGAAGCCCACCTCCCTGGATTATTCCACCCCCCAAACCCTGTAGGCCCACTCCAGCTCCCCCCAGACCACCCCCCAGTCCACCCAGGCCTATGCCGTTTTTTGAAATCCCATAGCCAAGATTGCTCTGCGAGAAACCACCGCCTCCCAAGTTTCCCGAACCTCCACCGTAGCCCAGTCCATTGATTCCAATACCACCGACGTCATCGAAGCCGCCAAGGTTGTACTCGCCCGATCCTAGACCACCTGAGTGACAGTTGCATTCGGATATCATGTTACGAAATAATTCAAAGGAAAAAGAAAACTCGATCGAATGCTGTGTAAGGGTCCTTGACAGGATGTAGATCTGAAGTGAAATCGGTTTGAATTGAAACAATAATTGCAATTGCGAGATATAAGTGCACAGAAACTGAGTGACCTTGTTGCTGCAAAGAAATCGATATTAACGGACGTGACGCACCTCCGCCGATGTTACCAATACTGTATTTAGCCGGAAAATTTAGTCCAGAACCTCCAGAATATTGCCCAAGTCCTCCGGAACCACCGAAATCTCCACCTCCGAATGATCCAATGCTCTGCAAGGGTGAACCGTAGCTATAACCGCTGGAAAGCCCGGAACTTAGTCCAACTGGACTGAAAAGTTGTCCTTGACCATTCCCGTTTCTTCTGAATATGTATCCGCTGGCTGATGCTTCCATATCCTCTGATCCAGAGCCACTGACGTACACTTTTTCGCCAGAGTGATCCACTTTTGGAATCAAATCTTCTGCGGTAACGGTAAACCTCAAGAGGCACACTACGGTAACACTTGCTAGTAACTTCATTTTCTACTCAAATTTATAATCACTTTGATTAGACTCTCGCCGTGAAACGGAATGAGGTGTTTTAATGTTAAGTGTCAAGTAGCAGCTCCTTTTATATGGAGAATCTTTGGCAATTGAGGACTGACTGTTGCTACATCATCAACGAAATGTGGATTACAAGCAAATTAAAGAATGCCTAGTTCCTCCGCAACATGCTGAACGTGCGAATTGAACGTGTATCCGTTCTCAATACGATATTGCAGGTCTGTCCCAAATATCAAACTCTATAGTATATATTCAGTATGCGACAGTGACTGGTGCTTAACGTTTGCACAGCATTCATCCGGCGAATTTAAGCTGTAACATTTTAGGCTCTCAATATGTACTCGATTCCAGGGAATCGGTGACCCGGAAAGAGCTAATTCCTGCTGTGAAATGAAATCATGAAATCGTCGTATCAATACGAGTGAAGTTCTCCTTGTTCATTGATCAATCAAATATCCGAGGATAATGTGCAGCTCTTAAAAGAATTGGAACCCAGGGTGAGATTAGGTTTTTCAATATATTTATTTCCTATGGGGTATTAAAAATAACTTCAAGAACAAAACAAAACAGATTTAACTTGGCAGTTTGAGATTGCATTAGTGTCGTATGGCAGAAACATCAGTTTACGTCGTGTATTTGCTGGGTTCATCATGTCCTTTGCTGTACCCGTGTGCCTTGTCTTGACTGGCCGCCTCTTTCGCTGCGTAATCCGCATAATTTTCATGATAGGTCTCCCGACCCTCGGCGGCGTTGTGTCCTTTGGCCTTCTTGTGGTCGTGACCCTTGTCAAAGTGGCCATCTTTGCCAGCCTCATTTTCAACGTATCCCGATTTGTGATGACCTCCCTTCTTGAATCCACCCTCGGTGGACGCGTGATGATCTCCTGATGCTCCGTGCTTCTCGAAATGACCACCTTTGTGGGCATCGTCGTAAAAGTCCGTGTCCTTCTTGTACTCGTCCTTGTGATAAACGTTGTGAAAACCACTCGTCTTGTGCCCCTTTTTGTGAGATGAATTTACTCCGTAGCTGGCCCCCTTCTCACCCTTCGAACCTTCCTCGTGTGCCCCGTAGTGACCAGCAGTATCGCTGTGAGATTTTTTATTTCCAGCATCCTCGTTGTAGTGACCTGAAAGGAATGAGTTTGAAAAAATGGTTAATCTAATAACACCGCAGATGTGCTTCTCTCCGGCACCACAAGCTCTTACCTTTATGATTTTCGCTGTCGTGTTCGCCTTTTACGCCCTTATCAAAACCGTGATGTTTCTTGTAACCTTTGTCTCCTTTTTCTCCATGAGAAGAATGTTTTTCACCATTGTGCTCTGCTCCGTGTCCCTCCGCGTGGCTTGACCCCACAAATCCATGACCAAGGGGGCTGATCGGAATATCAAAGTCTCGGTGTTCTGGTCCAACGTCATGCTCGTCATGCTCGTCATGCTCATCATCATCGTCATATCCCTCGTCGTCGTCACTATCATCCTGATCGTGACCATCGTCATCCTCAGCATCGTCGTCCTCCTCTTCGTCATCGACAATTTCAATCTTCTCTGGAACCTGCTCGACCTTTATAGGCACATTATAATAAGGCGCCAGTGGTGCCTTACGCTGTGGTAAAAGCGGCACGATGTAACCAGCCGGTAAACCGGCCGCATAATGTTCCGGTACTTGTTTAGCGTACTGAACCGGGACTGGTTCGAGCTGTATAACAGTTTTCGGAGCCCCGTAGGCCAGTGGAGCTGGAATAGGTTCATGTCCAGGAGCAGAAGCGACGTAACTAACGGGTGCTGGGGCGTTGTAGTAGTGCCCACTACCCTGGTTGTTGTATTGAACGTAGGATGCCGGGACTCCATGTTGCTGATGATAGGAATATCCAGTTGCGGAGGTTTCCATGTCAGCCATTTCCATTCGTGAGACCGTCATGCTTTTAACGTTTGATGGAAGTGCGCTGACAAAACCCTGCAGGGCAAACAAGCACGATATTACTCGCATCATGAAGTCTGCGTTTGCCATTGCCACTGTTGATGACAATTATCAATACACTCTGCTATGAAGGGTGAGAAGTGTTAACTGATTGATTCTGGGTGCTGGTAGGAGCCTTTATATACCAGCTTTCTGAGACCGTGAATAGATTATCATTATGCCACAAACATTCCATGGCCGCTAATAATTCATGAACAACGTGTTATTGACAATGTTGAATAGCCACTCTCGGCGGGTGAACGATTTTGCGTAACTCGGTGGTACACATAACTCCTCAATGCCGGTTGAATATCCTTTATCGCAATAACCTGAGTTTTAGTCACGGTCGGTCAGCGGACGACGAAACCAATTAAATCAGGGGTCGAATGATCGGGAGAAGAAAACTGCATGTCAATCAGTATGTTATCGATGATCGTTAGGGATGAGCATTGATAATTGGTTCCGAAGGACATGTCAGGTCACTATGGAAATCATTTAAAGTCTTCTCATCCAGAAGAGGTCAATTTTCCATTGAGATATTTCTTCGCTGAGTATAGGTGTAACATTGACAGGACGTGGTTGAGTGATTTGCGGTTTGACGTTTGCACCACCTTCTGAATCGGCGTTGATCTCGACAGCTAACCTTGAGTGCGCAATACCGTTCGGCCGCGTGAAATCTGACCGCTTGTTGAAATACCTGACAAATTGTCCTTCCAAGTGCATTCTCGTTAAACACGGTAGCCAATCCGGTACGTCAGTCGGTCGATTGCCGCAAGGTATAAAAGAGACGGATCGGAATTGGGGGGTAACAGTTTGTATTGTCACCGTTTGACGAATAGTTTACCGATCTTATTGTTTGAGAAAATCTAACGTTCCGGATTTCGTTTGCTGTTTTATACATCATTGTTCCAAGAAAAGGTACCAAGAAGATAATCAAAGAGATGAGAGGCACGTGGAGGTTTCTTCTGGTAGGATGTCTACTGGGGGTCAGTTTGTCTCATCCAGCAAAAGAGCAGGCGGGTAAGATGTTCGTCTCGAAGACGAAAATGTCAGATCTGGAGTCTTCGGCAAGTGGATACGTCTACAAGAATCTTCCAGCTTCGAAATACGCCGATTTGGTGAACGCAGAGCTCGAAGATTTCGAAAGTGCACCTGCACCTGCAGCCCCAACGAAAAGACCAGCGAAAAAGGACTTCGTCCTTTTGCCTCTCGCTATTGAACCAGATGCCGAGATGCTACCGGCGCATTACACTCGCGTTGAACCACCAGGAGTTGATCACATGGAGATAACTTTCCTGGAACCGAACGCCTTGGCTTCTTATAGAAGTTCGCTGATCGAAGGAACTCCGGAAGCTGACGCGGCTCCGGCGCGAATCGAGAAGACCAGCGAGTTCGAGCAAGGTGCTGGCAAGCAATTCGCTGCTGAAAAACACGCAGCCCACGGGAAAAAGGGCGAGGAAGGTTTCAAGAAAGCTGAAGCTTTCGACGAGGCTGTTAAGGGCGAGCACGACAACGAGAATCACAAGGGTAGCTACAGCGAAGCTGCTGGTAAAAAAAAGGTCCGGGGTGAAACGGAGAAACATTACGCTGGTCACAAGGATTCTGCCGAGGCATCGAAGGGCGCGAGCTACGAGCTCGAAGGCAGCCACGAAAAGGGACGAAACAACGCAGGCTTCCACAACGTCTACCACAAGGACGAATACAAGAAGGATTCTGATTTTTACGACAACGACCACAAGGGCGGAAAGTTTAAGAAGCACGGGCACTACGGTGAGAAACATGCCTCAGCTGAGGGTGCGTACAAAAAGGGAGGAAGTCACGATTCAGGTTATGCGGAGGCAGAGGAAGCTAAGGAAGGCGAATTTGCCAAAGGACACGAAAGCGAGGCGAAAAAGGGCCACGCTGCTAAGCAAGGATACGACGGATTCTTTGGAAATTTTGAAGAGTTTGCGAAAAAAGGTGGCGCCGCCGAGGGCAAGAAGTATGGCTTTAAAAGCGGCGACAGCGGGGAAGAGTCTCGCTGAAATTAACCAGCCCAATAATTCATGTACAGTAGACATAGTCGTATAAGAATACCCTAGGATTTTCTACACAAAGTTGCTGAAAGTTTATATTTATTTACGTAGAACGGTAGTAGTTCGTTTTACGCGTTGTAATTATGATTAAGTAATAAATTACTGCTATAAATAAAGAAGCCTTTACGATCTTTCCCCATTTTTACGATGAATATTCCATCAGTTTCGCGATCCACCAACATTCGAAAAAACAGCTCGCCGGAACAATAAGAAAAAACGTATCGCGAGTTAAAAAAGCAGCTTTATGCTGACCATGAGCCAGCCTTTGAACTTCTCGTTTTCCAAATTATTCTGAGCTGAGATACTAAAAATTTGATAGTATTGATGAAGTAGACCAAGATCATCGAAATCCGTTAATCAGTTCTCGAGATATCGGCGATTGGAATTTTTCTTCTCAAAATTTGGATTATCGAATAACTCGAAAACCACTTCACCGATCAAATCCAAAATCTAATCAGTTCTAAGTTACGTAGAACCGCGTCAGTTGAGACCAGAATCATCAGAATCCGTTGATTCGTTCTGGAATGATTCTCTGGACTGTCAAAAAGTGAAGACCTGGCAAAAGCTCAACATTTCAATCTCGGAGTGTTACAATAACTTCCTTTTTTTTCTCCAGAAAACGTTAAGTCAAAAAAAATTGCAGCTTGTAATTTTGTCCTATCCTGTTAACAAACCTATACAAACCTTTAAAACCATTTGAAATTCAAGGCTTCGCTGTTATTTTGGAAAGCACCTGTATCGGATTTGTCACAAAACTCTGATTAATGGGTATTAATAGTGCCGGCTTCGTAACAGCAACGAATTGCAATAAATTGTAGTTGTAACTGCTCAAATGAGAATAAAGGCATATAATTGATGCAACTATAGGTATATGCCCAGTGGCTGTGATGTATGTCTGTTTGCACGATCCGGTGTGGATTCATACCTACGCAGAGCGCATATGGAGCTTTGCTGCAGCAGAGCCACAGTTTCCGTGCATTCATCAACAATAAGCCGCAGTAGATACTGCCGGGTAGACTGTTGAGGGAGGATGGAGAACCCCGAGAACCCATAAATCATCCATTCCGCGTGCACCACCATCCATATCGCCTAGCCCAACAGCCGCATGAATGGATGGAACTGCTGAATTGTTATCGTCAAACTGTGTGCGTCTGACTTCTTCTTCGGATATCAAAATCACATTCTATCGAAAAGATCTTTTCCAATTTTCAAGAATAACTCAAATTTCTGGACATGTTCTCGATCGAGTTATTCAATTGCTTAAGTCTTCGGATATGGACTGATAACCAAAAAAAAAAAAAAAAGCTCCCTAAAGTACATTGAATTATTTATATATCTTCAGCTTGCTATTTCCAGCACGCACTTCGTCGTTCCATATTCCATACATGAAACATTGAAAGAACTTTGCTCCTTGATTCAAAGGGTTGTCTTGGACATATATCAACGTTTGCGTGATCTAGAGCTGGCTTTCTTAAATAAATTTCACGGTCCATTGGATACGTCAGTTCCACTATATCTCCTTTGTTCTGATGCAATTGATTTTTCAATATCTGCTCAATCCTTGAATAAAATTGTTTACAGAGTTTGAAATATCAACGTTGGACGATCAAGTAGGTTGAATTGTCTAGAATCTATTCCCATATCCCATATAATTATCAGTACGTGGGCGTATGGAAGAGTTTTCCCATATATACGACGGGATGAAAAGTTGTGATCTGATATTGCGCCGCAGTTATTGAAACTCATACGACATTATGCCGATATACACCATACATGCTTGGTTGAGCCCAGTAACTGGCTCATATCGATCGATATGACGAAGTAGCGAGGTAACAAACATACGAAGCTTGAAGTTGTATCTATCAATTTGACGTTGACGTTTTTGATGAGTGGCAAAATTGATCTCAGCTGAAATGCGTTAACCTAAATTGATCGTTGAACATATATGACAATAGAAATGATGGCTCTGAATACGGTGACAAGGATTTTGAGAAATTCTCTTATCAAAACCGCCAGATCAACTACCCACATCTCTAATCGTTCCTTACAATTTCACGGTTTAACTTCTAAACTGAAAAACTACTGTCAGGTATGTAGGTACGTATAACCTGCAGTTGAATGAAAAGTTTCGAGTCCTAGTAAATTGTTACCGTGGGATCCTTTCTGTTCGAACCAATTTAGTCACAGCTGTTCACTAATCGTCGAACGAATAGTACTAGCTCGTACAAATGATCATGGCAGCTTGAAATTGCCTGGAATTGCATAAGCAGAAATATATTAGAGGAAGTTTTTATCAGTATTTAGTAAAACCTAGTCTGAGAGAAAATAACAAAACTCCAAGAATTGCATTTCATACCATGCCATTTCTTGTCTCATAGTTTCCTCGAAGCAATAATAATAACAACTGATAGAACAGAATCATTCCTTCCAATACCCGATTTTATCAGGGAAAAGAAAAGTACCGCACGAGACTAGCTCGGACAAAAGATCACGATGCTGTAATGTGCGTGATGTGCGATACTTTTTTGAAATTCGAACCTTCCATTGTGAACCTGGGCCTTTCTGGCCTGGACATTCCTGCCCTGAAGCATATAATGCGTCAAGGATTGAAGGAGGGTATGACCATCGTGGCCGTTCGTCATGAGGATGATGCTGTGGTTGGAGCTGCAATTAACACCGGATCATGTCCTTGGGGTCCTGATAAGCTCCTGGAGTTCGCTGAGTGTTGCGAATGTGGTCCTGTCCAGGATCTCCTGAAATTCTATGCCCACATCAGCGCAAAACCTCAACTTTGGCAGAAGTATTGCGTCCTCAAGATCTTCGAATGCACCTACGTCACAGTTGCCAAAGAATACCAGGGTCAGGGTTTGGCGAAACGTCTGATACGAGACAGCTGGTATTTCGCAAGGGATTGTGGCTACAGATTATTTCGGATCGATTGCACTAGCAGGTAGCTGCAGGTTCATTATAGTTCAATCTGTTTGATGAAGAAGATATTAGTCGACTGTGGGAGGTGATAATCAACCAGAAATACCTACATCACGCGGTGTCTACTCACACCTTCGATATTCAAAGCTCTGTTTCCTTAATTTTTTTCTATCTCAATTAGGTACACGGCAAGAATAGCCAAAAGCTTCGGTTGGGAACGAGTCTGCAGCGTACCATTTGCCGATTACACCAGCAACGGTGAGCGGATCTTCAAGCATGTCCAAGACCCACACACTACGGTGGAAGTTTTTGTGGACCAGGTCAGATTCTGCAAAGATTATTGCAGACCGTATCCGGTGTGCGAGAAACGAAAGAAAAAGTCAACGACACCTTGAAACTGGATGCAGTTCTTGTCCGGAATAAAAGCAGCGGTCATCTGTGCAGTGATTTTCTCTGTAGATGTGATAATAAACGACTATTTTTGTGAGATGATAAACTGCTTCAATTCACAGCGCGTGTGCCTACGATCTAGAACATGTGTCTTGTGTTGCTCTTGATTAATATTCGCGTTCTCCACCGGGGAAAGTAATTATTCCTCTGCACCTTGTGCATCAGCTGCTGCTATGTGGTAGCAGATTTTCAGTGAGACCAAAGCGTTCGCATGTGGTGATTAAGCTTCACAACATCACGGTTTACTTCAATCTCTGGTTGCAATTAGACCGGACCAGCTGTTGACACGATGAACACATACTGTGGACAGGCGCAGCTGTTAAACAAAAGAGACGAAGACCTTATGCGATAGAGAAAAATGGATAGAAAGAGAAATAGGTTGCAGTTGTGCTAGCGTGTAAAGGTTTGTTCCTGAGCGTGGGGTCGAACAGGATTTTCCGGAAGAAGCTTTGTAGCTTGTAGTTCATTTGAACGATTGGATCTCTTCAAAGCAAACGTTCTCAGGAAGCAACTGTATACAAGAGGTCAAGTAAAAAGATATCGCTGCGAAAAATGTGAGCTTGTTCATTGTGTACAGTACTTTTGCAACGCGTTGAGGTACGTCAAGTCTGTAGAACCCAGAGGCGAATTTCTAGTCGAGAGCTTGCTGCTCGTGAGTTCGAACGATCTTTGATAGTGCTGAGCAAAGCTCAGAGAGTTTCAGACTCCGAAAGCCTCTGTGATCGACGTGATGGTGGACGCCTCGCTGCCACCGTGTAAAATAATCAATGAATCAAGCCCTCAGTCACATACCTATTCACCCAATACTATGGCAACTATCTCCTCGGAATTACAGTTGATAAACTTTGCAATTACTTCGGTGCTCAGCTGACTGGGTGTCGGATGGTGTTTCATCCACCATGGTCTCTTACCAATTCTCTATCTTCCTCTCTGTATCGGTAGCAATCATTTCCTCTGGTTTGCCAAGTGGTTAGACAGAACGAAGTTCAGCCAATACTACTGGAAGGTGGTTTCTTCTCCACTTCACAAAGCTGTGGAATTTTTATTTTTATTTTTTTCTCATGAGTGGGAAGCTGCATGAGATTGTGATGTTCGAGAGGGATGAAAGATTGTATGGTGAAACGAGGATACGTGTGTGCGAAACAGCGACAGAAGATTAATGGAACAAGTAATTCCGTGGGGTCATTTACACCCTCGTACACGTGGTGGCGAAATAGGTGCGGGATAGAATAGCACACATCGGTCGTTAGTAGTGTTCCAAAATTCCTCTAACATAGAGGATTGTTTGTGGAATTGGAATAGTTTCAGCAGACTTCGAGGAAGCCCGCGTGGACCATCCTCGGTTCGGGACTGCGGTTCTTGGGTGAATTAAGTCCCATCGGAATTTGGAATCGAGATTTGATTATACATATTAATGAACAATATGTTTGTACGGTAGCACGTACTTTCATCGACTACTGTTTCCGTTTTCTGGTGCCATAATCTTATGGGATTAGTAGATTAGGATTTGGACTCAATGAAACAACTTCGCACTCCGGGTTCTCCATGGCTGCTGCAGGGAATATTCAAGTCTCGTTCAGAGACGCCTCGGATCCCAGTGGAAGTTTTCATTCAAAAAACTATACTCTCCAGTGGCATTCTCTTGCAGATGTCTAGAGGAAGATAAAGGGCGAGATCTTTCTTCACCTAGAATACAGCTAGAGTTGAATGGAGGGACTATATCATTTTTCTCGTTGTTACTATCACGACGTGCAACTTTGGAGATTACTTTTTCAAAATTATTAGCATAATTGTACATCCAGTTTGCAATGATTCTTCAACCATCTCCTGACCCTAATGATCCCCGGCAGTTCTCCAGACCGTATTATTGGCCCTGATTATTAACTCGCTATGTTCAAATGGATATTATCATTCCTGAAGGTAGAGTTAACGACGCCAAGGGGTATGCCAGTCTGGTTAAGATGGACAATGGTTGACCCTGTGGTGCGCGCAAACGTTTCTGGGTCGGCGAACATCCTCTGAACGTTGTACTCATTACCGGATCCCTTTGGTCTGGTGCCTCCAGCAATATGCGAAGGTATTGTAGGATAGGATACATGTTGTGTCTACCATGTACGTATCGGTTGACTATTATTGATGATAGATGCCATCATCGCTTCCGCGTCGTTCATACTCGCTTCTGTTGCGGTATCGACGTCGCTTCCGTTCGTCAAAGGATCGCTAATTAGCCCATTGATTAAAGTCACCGAGTAGAATCGTTCTTCACGCAGGTCTATCTATATACATACATAGTATACATATACCTACACCCTGCGTGTTTCTTGGTACCAATGGTAGTAGAAACACGCGTGTGTCTACATACCCGTGTAATTTCCCTACAAATGAACAAACATCTCTCTTGTTTGTTCAACTGGTTCAATTATTTCCTTCCAGGGATAACAACTAATTTCCTCTTCGTACATACATACGCTGGCCTAAACGCAAATGAAAAAAAAAAAAAACGAACTTCAAACGATTTTGGTACGCTGTTTGTATCCTGTGGTTCAATTATTTACGCATCCATTAGATCCGCCTGGATGATTCGATGAAAAAAATGGCACCGATTTCGTTCAAGTCAACTCTCATATTTTCAAAATTATATCTTTGGGCACAGTTTTTTTTTGGAAATATCTTCCGGAACGTGTTTTGTGCAATGGCTGAGAAAATGCTTTGTTCACTGTTGGCGAGAAGCTAGCTAATTACTTTGGTGGTAATATTTGATATGTTTACCAGCAACTAACAAGTCATTAGCTCAACTCACGACCCAAGAATTTTCTCGTTAGCCAAAGCTCTCTTCGAGCAATAACTCGATTAAAAACTATCCTCGACCCACAACGACAGTTAATTAACAAAAGTGCTTTCGCAGTTTTGCCCGACTGCTCGGAGAATTGTGAAAGCGTGGTACTACGTACCTACCTATATACTAGACTTGAATTTCGCTCGAGGAGTATCCGGAACGCATTTGTTACCTTAGAAATGAAAAATAATTCTTCTCATAATACTGGGAAAAATTTCAGCTGAAAATCTCCCCCATTTTTCTATATTAGGTTCAACAGTATGGGGTGGAAATACATAGAGGGAAAAATTTCCAGCACCTCGAAATACTAGGAAATGATTCCTCGATGTTCTCCAAGTGGATTTTCACCGCTGACACATCACGATACGTCGGAAAAAGATAGCCGCGAGACATAACGGGACATGATATTTAACCAGTGGTTCAAGGATAGGATGAAGAAACGCAGTTGCATATCGATTTGTTTGCCAAGTTCGTCGCCTCGCTCGGTTTGCAATCCTTCTCAATTCCTGTTCTATTCCATTCTTTCTGACACTCGAAGCGTGTGAATCTACCCCATGCAGAGTTTGAATCCTGCTCGAGACTGGAGAAGGGTCTCGAACCGAACCGAAGCGATTCTATGCGAAAATCTGCATCAGAACGTATAAAACAGAGAAGTAAGAACTACAGCCGTTCGCCTTTCACCATCCACCTACTATCTTCAACCCTTGCTATTTACCTATTGAAATTTTCAGTCTCTTGGAATGGCGACTGGTGCAGACTTTCGCGAACAATGCACTTGTCACCATTTCGTAAGGATTTCTAGGACGATTAATCTCCTGCTGAGAGATTTTTAAAAGAAATGTCATGAAACCGGCTGAGGATCGGAAAAAAATATAGAAAAATTATTGTTGGATAGATTATCGCGAAATTATCAGGTGGCTAACGAAGCCCAGTGCACTAATTGAGATTGGCATTATTGGTAGTGATACTGCGACCTGGTACTGTGTTTCTGCGATAGTTACAATGCAGTTAACGAAAATCCTGCAACGGAATGGGATCCACCGACGTTGGTAGATAGGTACGTACGTACGTGACTATGCCCGACGCTCATCCTCCAAATAGTTTGACAATCGAATAATTAACTACGTTATAATTGCGCGCCGGCGTAAACTGGCGCAACCAGAACCTACCCATTAATTATACATTCCTGTCAGCCCACACTCGTCATACGCAGAAGATCTCCTTCCATCCAGGACATGCTGGGCTGAGCTGGGCTGGGCTGGGCAAAGCTAGTTCGAGACGCAACTTCTGGGGGATGTATGCTTCTACCCCTTATGTTCACCCCTCTGGAGCTTCGGGCGTCTTCGTCCTGAGTTATGTCTTCTCCGTGAACTCGATCCTCCGAGGAATTTCTATTCAATTTAACAAGACTTTAGGTGGCCACCTGCTAATTTGCCCTTTGCTCTTCCCCTAGAACGGGAATTTCGCTGGGAAAATTCGGACTACTCGTTTTCAGTATTTGAAAGGAAATGAAGATTTTTGGGGAAATTTTAAAATCTGCTCATGAGATTAACGAGAGAAAAGATATGGTATTTCATTTTTTCGTAGAAGACAAGGTTGTGATAGGATTTCTAGTTCAAAATACTTCTGTATTTTATATTTTTTTTTCCAGGGGTAGGTAAATTTGATTCTCGAATGATAGAAAAATACTTTACAAACGGTTTATAGTGTGGGTTGTTTGAATAAAATTCACCAGCAATTATTCATGTCTTGATTGAAATCCTGCGGGTAGTAGTTGAAAAGTAATTAACTTTTAATCGAGAAAGTTTAGTAGTTCTAGGTTACCTTCCCTCTTCATCCAGCGTATAGCGCACATGCCATTCACCGTTTGTGAACACCCAGACTAAAACCCTTGCCGTTTTTTTCCAGGTATTTGCAAATTCCTCGCTCTGCAGAATTCGAACTGTAAAAGCTTCAATTTGCTTTCTGCGATGAAGATTTTTTTTTTTTCGTTTATATTTCCCAAACCACCGACCCACACAAGTCCTAGATGAATACACATGAATGTTAAAGTAAATTCCGGTGTATAAAAAACTTGTACGATTCTCACTTAATAGTATGCGGAATTATAACGTGACGATTGTAAATCGACGAAAAATTATACGTTAGATGGAATCGGAATATCGCTACGTAGAAATTCACCCCGTGAACGATCGCACGCGTTCGAAGTATGTGAAACTGGTGAAATACGACGAACACTCGTGGTATCGAGGGAATTTCAATTATTCTCAATCCGGGACCTCAGCAAGCTCGATTCCTCGAATGTCGCGACGTCGATCAACGTTCGATCCAACGACCCTCTTCGTCTCACCAAAACACAGAATTTCCCAAAATTGCGATCGAGGAGACGTGCGATAATTCGCTACTCTGTAAAATATCGAATCTTCGTCAAAGAGAAAATTAAATTCACTTAGTTTTCATCAATGGGGTGCAATATGTCGCTGCAAGCACATCATCATATGCTTGAAAATTCATCGCTTCGAATTTTTCCTTTTTCTTCTTTTTATCCCCTAATATTGGAGCAAGGGAAGTTCGGCATGTAAAATTAGTCCAACTTCTCTCCCTTTAATGTTCCTCGACGGTTGGTATATAGAAAATCCCCTCGAGCCACGACGTTTCGGCATATCGATTAACACCCCATCCATAAGTAGAACGTGACTTTGCCTTTCCCAGCTGCAGGAATACACAGAGCACCATCGTTCATGGTCTTGAGATTTTGTTCGGTGACTGATTTCACTTCCTATATAGTTACCAGAGCTAATTGTCATTATTTCAGAGAATATCGTTAATTCCCTGCGAATCCTCAAGATTAACGATATATCATGTTATCTGAATCTCGATCACCCTAATCAAGTGATAACGAGCTGCTGCAGAAAAAATAAAAACAATATATGAAAACAAAAAGAGAATATCCTGAAAAAAAGAAGAAGAAGAAAAAAAGGCAATGTGAGAATTAACGTGCAATGGCAGGGTATTCATACGCGGTGCTTCGTTTGAAAGGACTTTGATTGCAATCAGTATCTCGTCAATCTCAATTACTACTCGTAGTAGCTATCAATGTGCATAGACACGTATAGTGGATCCTACGTGTAAATCAGTGTGATGTGAACGAACGGATGTGTGCCTAGAATTTAGAAAATAGATTTCATTATATATACCTATAGTTAGTGGCATCACAGGTTTTTAATTATGAACCAATCGATCGATTCCTTTTCAATGTCATCAATTAATCGTGAGTCGAGGTGCAGGTCTGACTAATGTAAGTAATTCGGGAATAGTATTATACGTATGTGAGAATAATTGCGGAGGACTAATTGAATTCCAGCACTTCCGGTATTGTTTATTCTTAAGAGAAGAGAGGAAAAAAAAAAAAAAAAAAAATCAAATGAAAATGGAAAATGAAAGGAGAATGAGAAAGAAAAAGTTCCAAGTGTTAGTCTGCGAGGACTGAGGATGGCGCAAAGCTGAACCCAGAGAGGGTTTTAATTAAAACACTCAGACACTGAGAAAGAGTATAAATATCCTTTGACAAATATCCCTGGAGCTGCAGCTCTCTTTCCCTTGTCCTTGTTCTGGATCTGGGTGCTGGTTCTGGTCCTGGCCCCCAGCCCTCTTTACCGTGCCGGAGCACGAACTACCCCAGCTATTTCCTGCTGTGCGTATATATCCGCCATCCCTCGGCATAGGTAAATATTTGCCTTTACATTAGCGTGAGGTATAAATAAATTCCCTGATTATGTATATCGACCGTGAAGAATGGCGGAAGGCAAAGCTGCTGCAGGCAAGACGAGACGAGGGAGATAATTATGACCACGACTATGACGTGGGGCGGGATTGAAATTTCGAATTTCAAAAGCTGCGAAGGGTCAACATTACGAATTTTTATACTATGCTGACTCGGAATTTTTTCGAAAGATTATTTATTTCCTGCTAAGTGTATGTTGCCAATTAAAAAAAATTTGAATGGAAAAACACGGAAGGTTTAAAATTTCAAAAGCTAAAAATCTGAAAGGGCACAATTCCGAATCTTGGAATTCGCGAGATGCAACGTCGTTTATTTAACAGCTTTGTCATCAGCTTCCCTTAAATTTGATTTTTGGACTTCCTGAGTTTTGAGCTTTCGGATCTGTGAGCTCCCTACATTTCGACTTTCCGGAATTTCGAGCTTCTGAACTCCAACGATTCTGGAAACTCAGAATCGCGTCTCAAATAAATTCGGAATTTTTACCATTCGGAACGTTTGGACTTCAATCCCGCCCTGATGACGTTCATAATACGTTCAATCAACTTTTCTGATTCAACAAGTGAAGTTCAAAAAATAGATTTTTTTCCCAAATTGCAATGAATTCTCTGAGGAAATCGACTATTTATTTGATTATTCATTGATTTTTCTTTTTTTTTTCTCTCTCTCTTTTCTTAGGGACTGACAATGAGATTTAGGTGGTTTTCTCTGCCCAGCGGAATGAAACGCCAAGGAAAAAGTTAATTTTCTTTATTTGTTGCGAAGCGCGTCGGTGCCTTTATATACGACTTCGGATAGAGTAATACTCGCGTTAACAGCCGTGTGAAATATATATCCGGAGGGTTGGTGCTTTCCCGAGAAAGAAGAAAAATTTAGGGTCACAATTTTCCTCGTTTCAAGTTGAAAAAAAAGAAAGAAAAAAAAGGCAAAAAAAAAAAAAAAAAACGGTCCGGTAGTCTCCGAGAGTAAGATCTTTCGATATTGTTCTCAGTTTCGGTCGTATCAGAGGCGAACTTTCCAATTGAATTTCTTCGGTCCTATAGCAAGAGCGCAGCGGTGGAAGAAGACGTATTTATGAAACGTTCGGCAAAGCAGTATATAGTGGCAAAAAAAAAAGGCACCCAGGCTCATTCGCTCTCTGAGTAACGAGAGAATGGAAGAGGAAAAGACTAGACCGCGCTTCGGCCCGTTTTTGCTTTTGCTTCCCCCGCATCCTGCAGGCGGCAGAGCTGGCAGAGAAGATATCAAAATAATTGAAAAAGTTTAAATAGACTTCAATGTTATTTATTTATTTTACGTACAGTGGCTTTCTACTCTTCTTCTTCTTCTTCTTCTTCTTCTTCTTTTTCCATTTTTTATTCCGTTTATTTTTTTCCCACCGTTTGACTTCCGTCAGGGTTTAACTTTTTTCAACCGCTTTGATGATCATTATTCTTTCCACTTTTCAAATAATCTATGTGTGTATATTTTCACAAATCTCATAAGTTTTTGTGGAAAGCTCAAAAAGCTAGAAAATTAAACCCAGAATCCAAAATCAATTGATTTCTATGTCAAAATACGTCCGGAACGAATTTATCCCTAACGTTGATCCGATTCGACCAATTCAGAGAAAAGATTGTCCAGATGACGTGTCGTCGTAAATTGATCACGGGAAATTGGATTGAAAAAATTGGTGTAGAAGATATAGTCAATTTTACAAAAATTGAATATCCCGGCCGTTTTTGACCCGTTTGCTAATGACTCGGTCCAAAAGTGAAATTTTCCAATGTCCCGCGTTCGATTTTTGAACTATATTGAATTTTTACAACTGTCAGGGGTGTGGGAAATTTATTTTCATGAAAAGACCATTAAGCATCAATATATACCTTCGTGGAACTCTATTTCCAAGGTATTTCCACGTTTTACTTTACGGGGATTCAATTCAGTTTACAACTCAAGAATTGTATGTACCTCGACACACGTGAAGAAATACACCCTTACTGAAAGTGGGGTGATAATAGCTCCGGTTGTAAACCTCGTTTTATTAATAATACCTTCAGCTATTGTGTGTTGTTAAGTTACGATCCGTAAACAACCGTCCGTAAGTTTCTCCAACGCACGAACACCAAAGGCACCATTAAATAACCTAAGGTACGATATTTCCACGATAAATCACTTTAATTGAGTAGCAAATCTGCCTTCTATTGATCCCAGTTCGACGATGTTAATCAATCGACATCTGCCCCTATACTATACCTATCTATAATCAAGACTTATTCACCGCCAATCACAGCTGCCGCTGATATATCATTCAAGAAAATCGAATTACTCATCGCAGACTAATTTCTTAGCGAAAATCCAGGCTGCATTCTGAAGAATCGATTATTCCCGATAAATGAATTTCAGGCTTACTATAATAATGAACTGATAAATGACTAATGAATCGATCATCGAATGAGAAAAATTGTCCATCGATAAGACGGAAGCTTTTATTATTCCTGTGCAAATATAT
Organism: Ametastegia equiseti; assembly: GCA_963989295.1. Taxonomy (NCBI): domain Eukaryota; kingdom Metazoa; phylum Arthropoda; class Insecta; order Hymenoptera; family Tenthredinidae; genus Ametastegia; species Ametastegia equiseti. The sequence continues at coordinate 14,567,388 of OZ022397.1, read as the reverse complement.
CCATAAGTTTCCCCTGGCTTTTTTATTGTACACAAACGAAAAATCACGCGCAGGTTCTTCTGCATTTTATACTTTACAGCTCTGCATGTATATTTAGGAGTTCTCTAAGGGTAATATGGAGAAATCACGAAACGACTGACTTTACCTGAAAAGTAAAGAAAAAAAAAAAAAAAAAAATCTAACCAGCTGTTGGTTGGAAAGAATCGCGAAAAGCGTTCCAGACCGAGCTAGTCGATTATTCTTTCTCGTGCTGTAGCGTCTTTTTAGTAGTGCATTAAAAGCAGGCTGCTCTTTATATCTCCTTCTTTTATGGACGATAATGTTAGGCAATCTCGCCTAACGCCCTCTCTTGCGCTCTCCTTTCGGCGACTTTCAAGGGTTGAGAGAAAAGAACGGTATATTTTTTTGCATTCGTTTCCTTTACTTTAGCCAAGTTAGGAAGGCCGCTATGTATACGTATACATATAACTATATACCTATATAAATCTCCGTAAGTCCGTCGTTTATTGCAAAAGTCTGTTTGGTCTCAACGAGGGGAATTAATCCTTTGGAAATTATTAAACTGGATTTCCAAACGGACTTTGGTAACAACTAATTTTACACTTTATCGCTGGTTTTCGAACTCTGGCTAATCACCCCGCGGGCAAATTAGGGACGAAGAAAATATCAGCTTTTCACGAAAATCTTCTTTTTACTAAAATAAGATTTCATCCTATTCAAGAATTATATCTTATACGTACTATATTCACCGACAGAACGACTAAACCATCAAGTTTCCATTCAGCTCAATGGAGCTGCAAGCGCACCGTTCAAACTTTTCTATGATTTCATTTGACGACTTAAACTTTCATCTTTTGTTCTACTAATTTATTTATACGAGTTACTCCACGATCTTTAATCAACGCTATTTGTTCTCGGGGTAAATGGAAAAAATTTCAACATTCACCCGGAAGTCTTAGCCAGATCTAAAAGTCGTAGAGCAAAGTGATTAAGGGAAGACGTAGTCCGACTGAAAGTAAAAATTTTGTTATTTTGCTGTTCAGGACTCACAGTATTTTACCTCAAGTTCGAAAATTGAAAGAAAATACAGGAGTTGGAGTAAAAAATCAACGAGAAATCGACTTTTGAGTTGAATTTTCCCTGCCAATTAAATTGACAAGGTATCGAGTTTTGACCGGTTCTGTTTCTAAAATTTTTCCAAAATTTTGAACCCATGAATAAGCCTCAAAGATCCTCTTAGAATTTTCAAATTTTCAGTATACAAATGCATCCCAGTGAATAAATCCTGCACTTTTATTCCACCCAATTTCAAGTTTGAAAGGAACAAAAAATAGGTAAAGACAAAATTTGCAGGTTAAGTAGGCACTGACTTTCCACAACTAAGACCATCCACCCTAATTGATTGTAAAATCGAATGTATAGGTAAAAAGCTTAACGAAAGTAGGTAAAGCAGTTGTAATTTAAATTTAAACGTAGCCACACGCGGGCACGAATAGTACATTTGTTTCCGACTCATTTAGCAGACAAACTTTTAACAAGCCACATTAAAAATACACATGTTCTCTTTCCCCCTTGGTGTTAACAGTCTGCCACTAGCATGTAGTATGTAGTATGTTATACACACGTCTGTCTCTCTTTATACACATTCCACCACGTGTGAGTGGGTGACTAGCTGCTCCCTAGGGCAGAGAGTGAGGTCAGAAGCTCGCGTTTCTAGTGAGGTCAGTACAACACCCTAGAGGCGGTTAAACTTGGTACCTACCTACCAGACAACCGGCAGTCTCATGGGGCTTGGGGCCCATTAGCTTCAGTTATTTTAATATAAATGATACCGATGATGTCCAGGTTCCATTTGACCATATCATCAATGGTGATTATGGTATTCGGATTTTAGGCTGATTGTGAGGCTGATCGGATGATTGGGAGATTGTAGTAGATTGTAGTCGCTACTCATTGATGAATAAAAATTAATCACTCATTAGGCTGCGCTGTATCAATAATTTGCAGATTTGATTGAATGCGATAGTAATACGAATCAAGCCCAATTTCCCGCGAAATACGCCCTATGAATCTGATAATCATATCTGATAGGGAAAATACATGTAGTTTCTAATTTCCTGATTTCCTGATTTTGACTCGGGAATCTTTTTCAATGACATTTAGATCGCAGAAAAAGCAATTCACCTGATGGGCGTTGAGGACTTGACACAGAATTCAGTATATGAATATCAAAGCATTTTTTATCAATTTTTTGTTTGGGTTTTGATATTCGATGTATGATTTCATTTTTTCAACGACATCCAGCATTCAAATTATTCAGGATTCGTCCTGATACTTGGGCGTTTATGGTTGTACTAGAATCGATTTTCTGCAATTCTGTTTTACCACCAAGGATCGAGAATCTATACGAGGCCGGGATTGAGATTCTAAATTTCTCTGAAAAATTTCTCCAAATTTCTCTTCTTTTGAAAAAAAACTCTGAGTTAGTGATATAAAAATTGGAAATTTTGACCTATCCGAACTTTTCGAATTCGGAACTTCAATCCCGTCCGGTTCTCTGATATCGGGACGGTGTATGTTCCGCCGGAATTCTAAACCGGAATAAAGCGAGTCATTATTTATCAGCTATAAAGGTAATGATAATATTTCTTGGTCTCCGTACGGCGGGAAATGAAAAGTCCACTCGAGCGACATGGTCAGCCACAACTGCTGAATCGTTGCGGAGGGAATTAATAGCCGCTGGCAATTCGATTCGAATATAAGGGTGGTTTCGAGGATGGAGGCGTGAGGGGCGATTTGCAGGTGGTGGAAAGAGTCAGCTGCTGGTAGGTATATATTTGGGATAATATTTTCTAGCGTTAGGTCAACCGAGGTATAGGCGGTTGAACGCAGGAACTTAATATATACGTGGAGAGGAATGGCCGGTGAACTTTTATAATTAAAAGCCCGATAAAAGCTCCATTACATTCCGCCAGATCGGTTTCATAAAATCTTTAATTACTCCCGGTTTCAGCGGTCGTTCAACAACGCCTGTACCAATGCTCCAGGAGTTCTCCAAGGAGTGAGAAAACCAGTTCAGTAAAGTAAAGGAGAGCTTGCGAGACTTGCCGGCCCCTGACAGCCGAGGAACAGGCTTTTGCTAAATACCGATTAATTATCGGAACCCGAGGAGATTTCATTTCCGATGGACACGAAGCTGGAGCGAAAAACTTTCCGGTATTCACTAGCTGGATATATTTTCAAGCTCGAATCGCTCGGCCTTATGCGACGGATCTAACTCGATTAGGGTAAGTGGTACCAGTTACTGACCATGTCCCAATTATTGACCTTTTTTAATGATTCCTTTTTATCCGTGAGCTCTCAAATTATCAAAAAAAAATCTAATGATTTGTATAACGGAAACATTTAGAATTCTAAATATAGATTCAATATTGCAGAAAATATAAGGGTCAATAATTGGGTCTTGAAGTGTCAGTAATCGGTACACTTACCTTAGTTCTCTGCTTTTCTCCAAGTGCCGCTAGCCAGAAAATTATATACGGCAAACCCGATTCTTTTTTCAGTCTTTAAAAAGGAGTCAATTCATTAATTAGCTCCTGCTCAAAGTCATAATCAGGTAATTATTCCAGGGAGAATACTCTGGAAATCTTAAGACCTTCGTGATCGTAAGATGGTAATTTTATTTATTTTTTTCTCTTTTCTTTCTTTTTTTTTTCACCAGGTTCAAGCCGCCCCTACTGATTAGTACTCTTATAATTACATTCCGGTAATTAGGCACGTGTGAGAGGATCACGTTTTTCATCCCAAAGAGCTGTGTTAAAATTTTTCAAAACTGCTTTTCACCTCGACTTTTCGACTCCGATAACTCCGAGCACGTGCTACCATGGAGTTTAAATTAAAATCTATATTGGATCACGTGGCTAGATCTACTCATATATATACGTCACATAGCGAAGAGTCGATGAAGATTTTTCTATACCCGCATAGAGAATGGTCACATAATTCTTCAGCGTTTCATAGAACGTAGCTAAATTCCGTCGCGGTTATCAAATAACCCTTCATTACCCATATATCCGGAGAACGGTTGGTTTTTTGAAAAATCGACCCATTATAGTTTCATTATCAAGATATAAAAAAAATAAAAAGAGAGAAATAATTTGGTAATTAACTGTCGTGCAATTAACCGGTTTGGATCTAGCCACGTGTGAAAAATGATAAGAAAAAAGAAAAAAGATAAAAAAAAATGGTCCCCAACTACATTTTCATTTATGAAGTTATACCTGCCTCGAAGCTAACCATTGCGTGACAATTACCACCTGCATACCGTAGCTCTGCAGTGGGCGATGACTCGTGGTTCCAACAATTTTGTTCTAATTAGCCGGGAGATTAGGGGCATGCGAGAAATCTCTGTCGTTGGGTTATACTCGCTCGTGCGGACGACGGGCTCTTAATTTCCACGTGGTCTGGTTATCACGTGGATTCGATGAAGCACTAGCTGAAAGATGACTCGAAATTGGATGAAGCAATTTTTTTTCTTTTTATCATTTTTTTTTTTTTTTTAATTCTTTTACAGGGCGTTACACTTGGAAGGGCCCATAATTAAAATGATAAGGACTCTTCGAGCTACACGATGCATAGGAATAGACTGGTAAGTTGAATTGTAATTTCGCTTTATAGCCCTATGCTTCCCTGTGACCCATACCTACCAACCTTATGCAAAGGCTTGGCATCCCCATCTTTCTCGCTTAAGTCTTTCAAACGCTAACCTTTATCGTTAAAATGAACAAGCTCGCTCCATGGGGAGAGTCTTGTAATGCTGTGATAAAAATGATACGAAATTTTCATGAACTTCCCATTCACCACGTATAGGCGTAGTTTCTCTCGCATCTATATAAGCTATAATATGGAATATGCTAATTCAAAAAGTCGCCCTTTCGCCAACTTTCTGGTATATATGGGGAATTCCAGCCCAACCTGGACAGCTTTTGACCCTCACCCCTCTCGATTTTTTTAATTTTTTTTTCTGATGTTCGGTAGACTGAAAGGAGTGCTTGTGATTTATTTCAAATTTTTATCTCAATCCGTTTTCGATTTACATATTTTTGAAAATTCGCAATTCCCGATGATCGTGAAACGTTTAAACGCTTGTATCTCTGAATCTATCAGTCGGATTACAAAATGTGAGTGTATGAAATTCATCGGAAAGAAGTGTACTTTTCGAAAAAAATATTTCTGGATAATTGAGCCTCGTTCTTCATAGTGAAATCTTCGTTTAAACATGAAAAATCGATTTTTCTCAAAGTATGACATGATTCAAAATTTGCAAAAAATTCTCAAAAATACTTCGAGAAAAGACAAAATTTTTGAGCTATGGCTGATCGTGGGCCTCGGCTGCTTTCTATTTTTAACAGAATTTTAATCGAAATTTTAATTGAATTAATTAAAATTCTATTGAAAATTGAAAAACAAATTTAATTAAATTAATCAAAATCCTGTTGAAAATTGATTTCTCAATTTTTTCTCAATTTCCTTTATCTTTCAAAATAAATTTTAAATTGAATCAATTAAAATTCTATCAAAAATTTGAGAAAAAATTCAAAATAATCGATTAAAATTCTGTTAAAAATAGAAAGCAGCCGAGGCCCACCATCAGCCATAGCTCAAAAATTTTGTCTTTTCTCGAAGTATTTTTGAGAATTTTTTGAAAATTTTGAATTATGTCATACTTCGAGAAAAATCGATTTTTCATGTTTAAACGAAGATTTCACTATGAAGGACGAGGCACAATTATCCAGAATTATTTTTTTCGAAAAGTACACTTCCTGCCGAGGAATTTCATATACTCACATTTTGTGATCCGACTGATAGATTCAGAGATACAGGCGTTTAAACGTTTCACGATCATCGGGAATTGCGAATTTTCAAAAATATGTAAATCGGAAACGGATTGAGATAAAAATTTGAAATAAATCACAAGCACTCCTTTCAGTCTACCGAATATCAGAAAAAAAAATGAAAAAAATCGAGAGGGGTGAGGGTCAAAAGCTGTCCAGGTTGGGCTGGAATTCCCCATATATATACGATTCGTAGGTATATATACGCGTTTCTCTAAACGAAGAATTTTTACCGATTCATTGATCGAATATCCTTATTATTTCATATCCCTGAAACAAGGACTTTTTTCCACGGCATCCTCTTTTTTCTCTCTTCAAAGCCCACAGACTTTCGATTATCCTTCGAGGATCGGCTCGATTATTCAATTATCGTTGAAGAAATTAATATACCCTACCAAATGCTAATTATCATCGAGAAAGGGGGGGGGGGGGGGGGGGGTGAATTAGCGAAGTTATTGATTATAAAAATCGGACGATACGGGCTACAGATTTTGGCGAGAAATTACCTCAGGTTGTAATTATTCACCTCGATTAAACCGCACAAAATTACGTGTTTTATCAGGAATTATTTTTTGCGATCGCACTGACGCCGGACCACAGGTATAAAACTACGTGATAAAACCACAGCGTGATACGGTGGTCTTGGCTACGATCTATTTTCTAGCTAGAAAAATAAGACGTTGTATACGCGGGTGGCCGGGCTATAGATCTAAATAACTTACAAGCTCCCGTAAGAATATACCGGAAGCATGGTTTGAGAAACGAAGTTTCAGGATGCGCGTGACCCCCAGACTACGTGGCTTTGTATTAAGATAGAGTTCAAAGCTTTGGGAATTCACGTATTTCAAAGAATTTTCGTATTTCTTGCTGAAAGCGAAACGCATTTATATATACAGACTGAACGAAATCTCCAGAACCATGGCCATGGGGGGAAAGAAGAATATAAGTAAAAGAAGAAGAAGAAGAAGAATTCTGTTGAAGACGTTTCCGTAGCGGAGAATATTTTAGCTGGAGAATTAATTAATACAACGATGAACGGGAACTCCTGCAGACTTGGAGACCTTCCATAGCCAAGCTGGGTAATATTTTCTCGAATAAAAAAATAAAAATAAAAATAAAAAAAAAACAGGTAAAAAAATTTCATTTATAACCACAATTTTGTGAAAAACTTTGCCAAGAATGTAGTGTAAAGGTCGGATGGTAAAGTTGATCCCTCTAACGGGGGCCGCAAGGATGGCTGCAAAAGCGTTTACGAGGATTCTTAAACAGGCTGAAACTTTTTATTGCCAGTCATTAAGGAATGACGCGTTTTGGGCGAGGCAAGGCATTGATTCGCTTTTTGATCATAAACTGAGCTACGTCATTATATTCCCGACGTTGCTATTTCAAAAATATTTATAAACCACTAGTATCTAATTTTGTCCGTGTATATTATATATTATTGCGGAAATTCGACGAAGGTTAATTGCGCGAATACCAATATCGACTTCGATCGGTGTGAAATATTTTTCCTCTAGAAAAGAATTTATCTCCTGCAGTCAAGTTCGACTCGAGGATGAAATTGCACGAAGAAAATACCTACTACTACTTTCCTCATTGATGTCTTCTGTCATTTCTATCAGAGTAAACCATTCATTTCTCTACAGACTTTCGACGAAATCAGGACGATTCTTTATACTACGAATGAACCTTTCTTTCTTGTCCTTTATCTTCCGTTTCTCAATTCGCTACCTCACGATCCTTACTGCAGAATTTACAGTTTGCCTTTGTCAAGGTGAAGAACGGAACGTTTTATTCCTTCATTAGTCACATCGACAAGAAAGATTGAATTCTGCAATTGCAATCTGCGTAAGGTAGGTTGGTTGGTATAAGGTATAGATAGGTAGCTAAGGCTGGGAGTTAGAGTTGAAATGAATTCAATTTTTCTAAGGATTTTCATTAGCTAACCGAAGGAGGTTTCCGCGACTTGTATGTACATATATAGTATATATGTATATCTACAAGTTAGCCTCGAGTATTTCACGAGGAAATTACCAGAGAGAGAGAAAGAAAGATATAAATATGTATATAACGACTGCTTTGGCTATACAGAGGATGAGGTATAGCTCTGATCAATAATTCATTTCATTCGCCTCGCGCCCAGAGTTGATGGGTAATATTGAAATTCTGATCCGAATGTCCATCTTGCCCACTCATGGCTTATTTGTCTCTACCCTGGCGGAGTGACAACTAAGTGATTTATTGCGATTACCCATCAAACGTATATATGTATTTTTTCATTTCAATAACGAGTTCACTCTGTCACTGACAGAGTTGTCGTTCAGGGCTTCAGATCGACTGAATCAAAACTGCTTGCGTCTAGCAGGAAATCGTCGATAAATGTATATCAACAAGCAGGGTGAAGTAGAATCATTAAAAGATGAGAATAAAAAAAATATAATAATTTTCCAAAATTTTGCTACTCTTATTGAACTCCCTGAAATTCTAGACGTATAAACTTTTTTCTTTCTCCAGCTAACCAGCTCGCTCAGTTTTTTATTTCTTCGTATAGTTCGCGAGCGAATCGTCCTGGAACGGGTATGTCTTCTTGGCAAAATTAATCTGCTTTCTGAGTTCGTCCTTCGTCTGTTCATTATCACTTCTTTTTTTCCGTTATTGGGCACTTTCTGCGAGGTTGGTTTTGGCAGCAAAACCATGCTTCATAAATCCATGAGATAATTCGTTGTTTCACTGGTTGTCGCATTGTGCGTTTTGTCCATTTGCCAGGAGTCGTGCTATTAGGACTAGGGCAGCTTTTCTATCTCCGCGGTATCCTTTATTACCCGAAACAGAAAGATGATCAAGAAAGACACGATATACGTCTAAAAGCCAAAGACTGATAGAATGAAAAATATCGCGGATGAAGGCGAGGCCAAGTGACGGTCTCAAATATCATATCAATTTTGACTAAAAAGAGGAAATCCATCCAGCTCGACTGGCTGGCACATCTCACACCACTCGATCTACTCTTGAAAGCTCGTTGTGAATGTGAGTCAATTTGTAATTCAAATCCCGATGAACTTCGAAGAAGTAACAACGCCGAGAGAGCAACATTTGTCAATATTGAATCGACCCCAGCTCTTCATGTTGAAATACACACGTATATAGAATCTTGTGTTATCGCTTGTGCAATTCTAAACAAGGATGTGTGTGTGTGTGTGTTACTTACGTCATTCGGATATTTTGGTCAATCAGAAGTTAGCCAGGTCATAATAATCACGGTACTACCTGATCAATGTTTGTATACGATACGGGAAGACGTGGTTTATCTCATCCAGATCTGCACCGGCAACCAGCTTTGGCTCGTGCAATCTTATACATACACAACTGTATACAGAGAGGAAATTCAACATCAAACAAGCTGGCTTATCGCTATGTGCGCCTGTAACTGTATGTATGTATGTATGTATGTAGTACATACATACGTACACTGTATATTGACAGCCGGAAATCTTGGGCAAAAACAGCTAATATTTACATTAATTTCTAAATGTGCCAGAGATTTGGCGAGGAATTTGTGGGGGCGGGATTGAAGCTCCGAATTCCAAAAGTTCCGAATAGTCAAAATTCCGAATTTGTTTTAGACGCGATTCTGAGTTTCTAGAAACGTTAGAGTTCAGAACTTGAAAATTCCGAATGGTCAAAATGCAGACAGCTCAAAGGTCCGGAAGTTAAAAACTCAGGAAGTCAAAAAATCCACAAATTTAAGGGAAGCTCGTGACAAAGCTGTGAAATAAACGACGTTGCATCTCGCAAATTCCGAAATTCGGAATTTCGGCTTTTCGGATCTTTAACTTTCGGAATTTTAAACCTTCGGAGTTTTTCAAATTGGCTACGAAGACTTTCAGGGAAATAATCTGTCTCAAAACTGTGAGTCTGTAGTATAAAAATTCAGAATTTTGACCATCCCCAGCTTTTGAAATCCGGAATTTCAATCCCGCCCCAATTTGTATTGGAAACGTGAGTTTGGACCAGTCTTGTCATATTGTGCTCTGAATTTTTAATCTTTGAGTGAAAAAAACAAAAATCTGTTCGAAGAGTGGCGGAGAAATTTTGAGAACAGTGAGAACGAAAGAACGAAATAGAAGGGACTTTGTGTCTATGGTTGGTCCATTAGGAAGCTGTGCAGGGGGTAGTGTGGGATGAGGGAGAGACAAGGGACGGACATGGGTCTCATTTTGGTAATCCGGTTTTAGATGCAAATGAGGATTTGATGGCACGTCTCTCATTAGCCGAGTTGTCTCTTTGAAGAATTCTTCGGTCGACCTTTCGCCCGGAATATCCGGATAGCTTCACCCAAAACTTGGGAATATTTTTACGCACTCTCATTCCATTGTCGCACTCGGGGGCTCTGACGGGAATGACAAATTGGCTGGGAATTGGCCGGCTCGCGTTGGAATTTTGATTGGTTCACCAGAGGGTAGGTATAGGGACTGAAGAGGGTCGAATCGTACGGAGGGTGAGACGGAGTTTCTTACAATCGAACCAATTCCCATAAAAATTTGCTCGGCAAAATAAACGGTCGATGAGAATATCAAGTAGTTGAATTGCCAATTTCCTTCGTGTATCTCAATGCTCATAAAAATGAACAAAAAAACGTGCTCTGTCAATCGATCGCACTTTTGCAAAATATTCAACAAAAATTCACCATTAAGGATCAATTTTATCCACGCCCCATATTGAGCAAAGAATATTTAACAAACACATTACTTACAATTTTTTTCTAGCGAAAAGATGCCTTTTTTGCACTTATATCTTACCCAGATAAATCCGCATTCATTTCTACTCCAAAATCGATCCTCTTCACACGTTGAAATAATTACCTGTTTTCAAACGTGTACTGTGCCATTATTTTTACCATATCTGACGAGTATTTCAGTTGAAATTTGACTTGAAAATCTTGAAAATTCAAAAAGTTATGATTTTTTTTAGTGAAAATGTGTATTTTTGGACAAATTCATCTATTTACGATTTTTATTTAACATGTTGTGATTTGAATTTTGACACAACAACTTTTTACACATGTTTCAGAATGTTCAAAGTATGTTCAGTATTTTTTCGATCCGGATAGTTTCCAAACATGGTGTGGCCACGAAGGGTTAAGAAAGAGACTGCGAAATTTCTTCACAATGCGAAAATCTCCATGACTCGTTCTGGAGTGTGGAATGCATGAAGACGAAAAAAAAAAAAAAAAAAAAAAAAAGAGGTGCGGTTGATTGCGGAACAGTTTTGAATATTTCATAAAATTTCGTACACGTTATGCGGTGGGCAACTCGACTCGGCTTCGTTAGCTCGCTCTCCAAATAAGGGGCATTTTCGCGGTTCCAATGAAACCTGATTACTTCAGAAGGCCAGAACAAATAAATGGTAGACGAGTGAGCCCAGCTGTGTACACCCAGATATACATACCAGCTACAGTGATAATATTTTCTGTTCTATGAATTCCCAACGATCACATATCCCAGCGTTTGATTTTTTTTTCCCCGATTTTTCATATCGCTCCTGGCCAGTTGACGCATTGATTATTCTTCGGATGAGGTGAGCAGAATACGAGCAATAAAAACATCACGGGAATTGGAATGCCGATGTAATTCTGACTCAGAACGACCAGAAATATATGAAATAATATCATTTCGTCATTTTATAAGTTATTTCAAAAAATTGCGATGCGCCAATTCTAACGAGAGGGTGTGAAATATATATATTATGCTCCAGGTGTTTCGGCAGTGTCTAAAAAGCTCGAATTTTCAACAGCATCCGAATCTAATCAATTGAAGTGATCTCTAGAGGGAGAAGCAGCTTCCTGAAGTATGAACCCCGGGCTTATTAATTATTTCTGGCAAGGGGGGGGGGGGGGGGGGGGGATTATCAAATTCGCGAAACACGAGGGTCCAGAGTGGGTATAGGTCAGTTCATGGAATTTTAATTGTGAGCTTTGATTCAATTTTTCATGAACCATGTTTTTGATCTAAAAAATAAACGGATTGAATAATTAACGAAGCTTAATCTGCAGCTTTGGCTGCAATTATTACGGGTGATCTATATATGCAATATTCGGGATAGATTATTGTACCAAATTATGCATACAACATATTCCACGTATTCATATTATAGTCAAATAGAACAAAAAATAAATGTCAAGAGGTGTTGAAATCATGTTGAAAGCCATCGTATCAGAGATTTCGATTTCACGGTTCATAACGAGACTACAGGACTCGTTTTGAATAGACGGGCTCAATCACTTTCAGTTATATGAATACTCACGATCAACCGGAAAATTTTCATCGCTAGAAATTCTATTTAGGCTAGATCCAAACGATTCATTTAGAGTAAAAACTTAGCGGTGTTTAAAACGCAGATTCCCAGGGGATTCTATAATATCTTGAAGCAGAAAGCTACTGTATCCAGAAGCTCATATGAATTGCAGGGTAAAACTTGGGCTGTAGGTTGAGTCACAGACTGCAGGAAAATGGAAATCTGAAGGATTATAATCGATCGCCACCAAAAAACGGGGCACTTTAAAATACACATTCGAGTATTTTCAGTTTCCATTTTTTTTTTTTTCATATCATAAATGCCACTTTACGTCCATTCCGAATCCCATTCAAAAACTATTATTGGCTTCCGGACTGCAAGTGCCCTTCTACAAATGTACATCGAATGCGTTTACCGTGTTCGCAGGATTACCGCGCGTTTAAGCCGTGGAGCTCTATCGATCCCTAGTTTTTGAAGTCCGAGAGGAGAAGAAAAAAAAAAAAAAAAAAAAACTAAAAGAAATAGCAATACTATGATATTGGCGAATCTAGAGCTTGCTACATTCTTTGTGCCTACTTTTTTGACTTAAAAACAAAAGCTCGACGGACTTTTTGCTAGTCTGAATATGATCGTTGTGTGGAAATTGTGAAATATATATATTTATGGAATTATTTATTGATTAGGCATTGTTATTCGGTTGGGATAACGTCGGGACGTAAATGAGGCGGTTATCCAGCGACAGGATCCTCAGTCCATGAAATTCGGCTTGAACTTTTTCCTTTTCTGTATATTATAGGTAGGTATACCGTATTTTCCCTGCTGCCCTTTATAAGTCTATTTATAAACAGAGAGACCACTAAATGTAAAATGGGGTTGGAATGAATGGCGGCTAATGACGACCGTAGACCGTCGCGACGACCCCAAGAGCTGCGTCGACGCCTTAACGTCGGGGTGGAATTTGCTATTTGGTATATATATATATATATAAGAGTAATACGCGTGGAAAACGCGCCGCGAGTTTAAGCTTCGAGACGGAAGAAGAACTAGCGATTTCCATTCCTACGAAAGTTTAATTACAGGCTTTAATTAAACTTGGTTAACGAAAACAAAAACCGCCCTATAATGCACATTATTCATTAGGGGGGGGTGCGAAGCTACAAGCTTCTTGCGCTTATTATTCCGACCCTCAGCATTCGCCATAACATTTCGAGTTGCTATACCTACTGCAACCTTCGTCTTAATCCACCTCAGGGGTGAATCCCATGATTTCCGAAGAATCGTCAAAACGGAGTTTAATTAACGGGAATTTCCATCCTCCGGGATTATTTCAGGATATATTTCAATGAAATCTGCCTGGAGCTAATTTTCGAACATTTTGGGCCTCCGGCTATGCGAAATACACAATATAATTCTATGTGTATTTTCAGCAAATTGAATTCATAACTCTGCGTGTATATTATCGTGATCTGAAATTATTTCGTTACAACGTACGAAATAATATTGGACCTGGTTTTCCAAAATGCTGGGAGATTTGAAAATTGAGAGGTAACTCTGTCGCATGGAGAAAAAAAACAAAAAAAACTATCGTTTATAAATACTGGATTAAAGGAGTTTCTTTATGGGAATACCAGGGAAAATATGAATTCAAAATTGAGCCCGAGTGGCGTATGGTAGTAAAAAGTCCTGGGGATGGTAATATTGAATGAAATTGGCGCTTTGCGCTGCAATATCGCGTATTCAGATGGACTGGGTCGAATTTTCCTGATTGGGAAAAGAGTCGACGCGCAATATACCGAAATGAATATGAAATGCGATATCGTGATACTTTTTTAACGAACGAAAGTCCATTCACCTTTCATTCTTAACACTGCCCAGTTTTCATCCCCCATCTGGGGAAAAAGAATAAAAAAATTAACACCAAAAAAGTGTTTGAAAATTAAATATTCAATCAACCCAAAATCCCAATCACTGTATCAGTTATACGGCCAATCGGCCATACCCTGTGGACTGTTTCTTCGTATTTTGATATACTGATCCAATTTTTCATATCATACGTTGTAGCTTTTCCATCTGATCCAATATTCATACGGTGAAAAAAGCTCACAATCAAGCTCAATTCGAGAGAAAAAAAAAACAAAAACGTATCCTTCAATGTTCTGGATGATTTGAACAACGTTGATATGTTTATTCGCAAGTGTGAGGATTTGCAGTTTGGTATGAAAAAGAAGTCCGAATGTTGGTATAGATATGATTTGGGGATCGGAGCTTTACCCCCTTTTTGTTCTTTTTCTTCTTTATATTCTTCTTTTTCCTCTTTCTTTGTGATATGGACGTGGAAAATTCCGAAGGTTGAATAAGTGGTCCAGAATCGAATGCGTCTGACGTCTCGATAATGGCGGAACAGAAGTTCATCGATGAGAAAGGCTGTAGTATAGTCCATCGGTGCTGGATCACCTATGGCGTTCATTGAACCTCGAAGCTTTTTGACTGGAGCTGATGTTTAGACGTGAGTTATGATGGGCCGTAGAAACGCGGCCTTTTCCACGGCGATTCTTTGTCGGGATTTACTTCCCAGATCCGAAACCCACACACATTCACGTACATATATGTATATACGTACACTTTCCTCTCAAAAAGTATATATCCAAAGAATATAATACCACTCCATTATTCGCATAACTTATAGTAAAAAATTGTACCTCAGTTCTTGCGGTTTTGTCTGACAATCATGAATGAGAAAAATAATTTCTGCTCAAAGACGTATAACTACGTTTGAATAATCAATCAATTTTCATTTATTTTCTTCATAGTTCCTTCAGTATTCTATGGATGTAGGTTATATGTATAGGTATACGTGTTCGAGAAAGGAAAAAGGGAATTTTCTCTGCAGTTTTGTAAACGTCGGAACCCGAAGGCTTCGTAGGTACCTGCCAGGTTGAATATTTCATCTGACTCGTCCGACGTTACAGCCGGAACTATTGAAATTTATTATTAACTCCGTAGTTCATTTCCCAACGAGAATCTACGTTACGTTGGAGAACATATACGACGAGGTGCGTTCATTTCCCGAAGAAGATAAGAATATTTTATAGATCTACGCTGTATTTTACCCCCTCCGATTATACGCTGCAGTCGTATATGACTTAAACAGAGAGAATTTATTCAAATAACTATCTCTTGTGTAAGCTGCTTAAAGCTTGCAACTTCTTTTATAATTATCCGATGCTTCACGGTGTGATTCCTAAAATGAATTTCGTTACTTTTGAGTTTTCACAGGATGGGATTGAAGTTCGATATTCCGAATTTATTTGAGACGCGATTCTGAGTTTCTAGAAACGTTAGAGTTCAGAATTTGAGTAAAATTCCGAAAGTTCGAAATACAGGTAGCTCAAAGATCCGGAAGCTCAAAACTCAGAAAGTCAAAAAATTCGCAACTTAAAATTCCGAAATTCGGAGTTTTGGCCTTTCGGATCTTTATCCTTCGGAATTTTGAAACTTCGTTGTTTTTTCATTTAGATATTTTCAAATTGGCTACGTAGACTTTCGAGGGAATAATTTTCCTAAAAACCCCGAGTCGATAGTATAAAATTTCAGAATTTTACGCTTATTGGCTAGAAATCCACCCCTAAACATCAATGTCTGTATATCTTTGGGAATAGGACCGTACCATATGGTTTTCTCGCCTTTGGCGTTGACAATCTTGTCCCTATATCCACCTAATGTACCTATATTCGTTGACGCGAAGTTTAACACCAGAAGCAGAATGGGTTATCTATGGGTTAACACCCCGCGGGAATGTCAGCCGAGTATAGTCGAAGGACCAAAGGCTTCCTCAGCTGGTTAGCACAAGCTTGCCCGGGTTGTCCTGGAGGCGACTTTTCCAGGGGTTTGGGTTTTCGCTTTGCCTGACTGAGAAAGGATAAGGATTTAGTTAGCCGGGGGCTTGGTTAGCATGATGTTACTCCTCTGGGTTAGCCAGGGGACATGTTTATTCAGTGGATGTCGGAAAGAGGGAGAAATTACGTATACAGTAACAGGAGGAATATCGCATCGAGTAAATCATTATAATTGTAATTTATATCACGCATCATCCTATGTTAATTATCGCAGACCAACACGGGGCGAATACCAGCACCAATCCGCACCACCCCCCACGCCTAACCATCAGGGATTTATGAGATTTACGAGATCACGACGGCGGTTCGGTCCCGTCAACATTTTTTACCTTATTTTTTATTTTTTATTTTTTGTTCACTATGCGATGGGTCATTCATAACGAGTAATGGCCCGACATGATTGTTATTAATTACCTCTCGCATTTCTACCACTGATCACATTTACTATCGAAGAATATCTGTACTATACGTACCCATTTTCGTATACTAATATTTTTTTATTCTCTACATCAGTTGCAACGATTCAACCATTTTGGTTTTTCCTTTTTTTGTTTTGCAAGCGGAAAATTCGAATCCCAGTTCAGTCAAATGCCAATTGTAGAGTGAAAAACAAAATTATCGTAGTTACCTATTGATTTCGTATAGAACCAAAGCGATTGAATCCCAGCTATTTTGTATCCTGATTCGATTAGTTTGCAAAAAAATAAAAAATAAAAATAAAAAAGGAAATGGGTTTATGGCAGGGAATTTAATTTTCCAAATTCTCGTTATACTCAGTGAATTAATTACAAGTAGAACCCATTCCTATTCAAAGCGCGGAGGCCGGGTTGTGGATTTTATTCCTACGAGTATATAAATCCAGCCTTGTCGAAATCCGCAAGACTGAAAAATTATGCTAATTATTTTTTGGGACAATTTGGGTGAACGCCTCGAGGCTACACTCTAGAAATTTTATTACCAAGCTGCAGAGGGGTCGGGTATAATCTCCCATCTTTTTCCCTTCAGGATCACCTTTCAATTCGGAGGCTTACCGACGCAAAGCTGCTGCTGCGCGCCTCAGGACGGGGTAGGGCAAACCTTTTTTGTATTTGCTTTTTTATTTTTATTTTTATTTTTTCCTTTTATCTTTTCTCTCCTTTTTTCTCTTTAATACAACCCTAAGGGCTGCGATTTTCATCCTGTAGCTTTACCTAATAGCAAATTGCAAAAAAAGAATAAACGGATCTCCGCAGAGTTATTTTTTACACATCAGTATATGCTATAAGGTAATCCATATTCTGAAAATATTCCTGAAGGTTAGCTGTATGAAGAATTTAAGGAATATATTCCTCCTTTTCTTAGAAATATTTTATAATAACGCGATGTACGCCTATAAATATTGAACTGCCGAAATGGTTTCCGTGCTTTTCATTCCCCCAAATATATTCAACGTTATTTCCAAGACCCGCAAGCGAGGGGCATAACTGCTGCTATAAACTGATTTAAATATACGGATCACATGTCTCTTGGCTATGGAATAGTAGGGAAATAACTGGAGGTATGTATATATATATTTTTGTTAGAAAATCGTGGATATAATATCAGTCCGGGGTAATTCAAGAAATCATAATTCAGAGGATCGTAAGTTGCCCACGACGAATCGTCCTCAGGATAGTCCTGGGTACGCCACGGTAACAGTTTGCATGTCTAAGGATGTACCAGGCTGTACCGACCGCCCTAAACGAGCCGGCTAAGCGGGTCCTCTTAATTATACACATGTACACATATACATTTACATTTACATACACAAATGAATGAACACACACATATTTGATGCTCATTATACACTCTGTTCTAACTATATCTCTCTGTTTCTCTTCCCCAGGCTTAGGTATACTTCGCAGTCGTATACCTTGAAAACGATTGGTAATTAATATTACGAGACCCGAAATCATTCCGAGTTTATATAATTTATACGGAAATGATAGTAATAATAGAGGCAAGGATCGATACTTGCGTGAATAAATAAATAAATAAATAAATAAATCATAAGGGGATGTGGATCCTGTGACAATAAGGACTCCAATCGCGGTGGTGAACCG
This sequence comes from Ametastegia equiseti, assembly GCA_963989295.1. Taxonomy (NCBI): domain Eukaryota; kingdom Metazoa; phylum Arthropoda; class Insecta; order Hymenoptera; family Tenthredinidae; genus Ametastegia; species Ametastegia equiseti. Next base: position 14,549,223 of record OZ022397.1, on the reverse strand, counting down.
TTATAGTGAAGTTCATGACCGGAAGTGGGATCGTGGAAAAAGTTCTGAGGTAAAATTCTCAGTTCCCTGACGTCCCTGAGTCTCGGGGTTAGGGTGACCTGGAGTAAGGAGGTTAGGTTTCTTGGTAATGGCACAAAGCTGGGGCAGGTTGTTCTCCTGTGCTTACTGCTACCATCTGCTTTTGTAAACGTGCGACGGTCACGCAGCTCGTAATAGGTACCACCGGCAATTTTACTTCTTATTTCAAAGTAGAGACCGTGGGCAATTTTGTAAAGCTCGTTGGTAGCTAACAAGACGAAGAGGGCGTGTGTATATTAGTTTAGATCATTTTACGAATATTTTCACCCTAGTATAAGAACCAACCTCGTCAAGAAATCAAGTGTTTCGTACATCGTATTTCATCGCGTGAATTAACACATACTGCGTAATTACTGGGTCGTGAGCGGATTAATGTTTGATATGAGTGTATCTAATCAGATAAGAATATTTCTTGGAATATATTCTGTAAATGAATAGAAATTTTTGAATTCCCTGTAGCTACAGTTGAAACGATGTTTCGAAAATGGCGATCAAAGTTAGTCCCTAGCCAGTCTAGACTCTAAATATCAGACAATTAAATCCTCAGCCTATACATCACAGTTTCACAGAGTTTCTAAATGCAATCAAAATAAAGTTAAGCTCCCCCACAGGTCACCTGTCACGTATTCACACGTGCGGTTTAATTTCGTAATCACACTGTCACACGTCACTGTTTCGCATGGAAAATTCAAATTCACTTTTTGAATTTGTAATTTGTACAAAATTATTGAACAGGCTCGATAGCGGGGGAAAACTGGATTGACTATTTCATCGCAGATTGGATGAATACAGGATGGGAAATACCTCGAAGTAGGTACTAACTCCGTTCCCTGCAGCTGAATAACCATGAGTAAATGTAATCCTCCTTAAGCCCTGATATAATCTATCCAGAAACTATATATATATATATATATGTATTGCTTGAGAATTTGATCTTAATACCCGGGGAGTCTGCATGAACCGACACGATACTATTACGAGGTATCCTGATCAGTCGAGTAATAACGAAGAGAACGGTTAGTAAAAGGAGAATTCAATTCTCTAATCTGGCAGCTCATAGAGTTCGGGAGGTTTGGCTTGGCACAGGGGACAACCAGACGATTTGTATGCGAATGCCGGTTCATTCCTCCACCCATCTGCAACCAGTAGCAAGGAGAAATGGTAAGGGGTTCGTGTACAAGGACGAGAAATAGGAAGAGGAAGAGGAAAATGGGAAATGGGGGTTGGGGGTTGGAGAAGCCAAGGACAGAGTATATATGTATAGGGATCTCTGAGAACGGCACATGTCTGCCCGCAATTATACCGGTTGCATTCAACGGGATTCTGCGGTTGCATTTTGCAGAAGGAATTCACCACTGAGGTAGAACTGAGGAGAAACGCAATTTGGCATTACGGTGCTAATCTCATATGCGCGACACAGTCTCGTACTCTCCTTTCCTCTCCTCCCTGTCTTTTCTACCCTCTTCACTAAGGCAGTCTCGAAGCCAAAGAATGAACTGAAACCAATGGCAAAAGGTACCACGAATCCAAAAGTGCCGAATGGTCAAAATTCCAAATTTATTTCAGACGCGATTCTGAATTTCTAAAAACGTTAGAGTTCAGAAGTCGGAAATTCCGAGAGGTCCAAATGCAGGGAGCTCAAAGATCCGAAAGTTAAAAACTGAGAAAGTCCAAAAATCTGCAAATTAAGGGGAAGCTCTTGACACAACTGTCAAATAAACAACGTGTGTGCCCAATTGGCGCCCAACGTGGGACCTTTCGGATCTTTAGCTTTCGGAATTTTGAACCTTCGGTGTTTTTTCATTCGAAGATTTTCAAATACGTAGACTTTCGGGGAAATAATATTTCGAAAAACTCCGAGTCGTTAGTATAAAAGTTCTGAATTTTGATCTTTCTTAGCTTTTGAAATTCGGAATGTCGATCCCATCCCAAAAGGTCATATGGAATTGGATGATGCAGTGAAATCACAAAACTGAAATCCCAGCGATTCCTTCGAAATTTTCTTTTTTTCTTTCCAACACTCGATTCAGATGTTGGAAGCTCTTTTGGCACGGTTACGCAACCTCCACGTGACTCTGACGCGTATGCAATTTCTTCCGTCGAATGGAAGGATCGATAGCACGTTGGCAACCTACCAGACGATCCTGGTCACAGATGTAGAGAAGATAGATAGAATATATGTATGTATGCCCCGGGTTCTCTAGGTATCCAGAAACTGAGGCGGCATCTGTTTACACAGCAGGATAGAAAGAGCTGAGTCACTGACTGCGTAATCGTCTGTGTCATTGCTCACCTCTCTAATGTCCGAGCCAACCTGTCGCCTCTAGTTACCCACCTGCAGTGGGATTATATTTGCATTTTGCTTTACAATTTTCACCGATATTGGTTCGTGATTTCATAACTTTGCATCAATTCAACTCTCTTTTTTGATTCCTCGGTGAAATTGTCCGAGAAAATGATCGACGAATTTTCTTTACCCCAACAGCAGCGCCAATTAAGATGCAAATATTCGTTTGCCGTGAAACGGCTGGCGGTTCATCCAATTTCCAGAAGAAATCTCAGATCGAGATTGTGGTTTGTGAATTTTTTAGGGATAAATAATAAATATGTATATATATTTCTGAGATGGCAGCACGTCGCTTGTCCGCCAGTTCTGCAATGTTTGCAAGATTTTTGAAACCTGCTGCCGTTGCCACACAGATATCTTTCCGGCTCTATTTTTCGTTCTTTTTCTTACTCCGTCTCTCCACAGTCGACTAGTCGCTTTTACTTTCAAACGAATTTCACTTTTTCAATTGAAAACCGGATTTCACTTCCAGGGTTTGCATACCTACTTGATTTAAATTGACCGTGACCCGAGCTAATCACGTGAAATCAATTTCACGCCTGTGGATACAATAGGAACCGTCGAGTTTTAGGCAGTCAAAGAAGACGTGGGCTTCTTTCTCTTCATTTGAGTCTTTCTGATATTATATATCTTTCTTTGACCAAGTCCTCGAGATTGAGATAACGTGTAGACAGATAGACGATGACGAGATTATTTCACAATGATACTCCATCTTATACTGTGTCATGCTAATGAATAATATCCCAGTTTACAATCCTAGCCAAATGATTCAAAACTTGCGGCTACATTATCAAGGCTGGGTTACACTTGCTTGGCGCATGTTGATATTGATTTAATCAATTAATCACGGTTCATCAGCGCTACTCGGATGTATAATTTGAATTGAAGGTCGATGAATTCCCGAAAGAATTTCGATGAGATTTTTATTTATAACGTTATGGATTTGCTCTAATGCAGGGAGATGGGTCGGAAGGCCGATCACGGTGTCAAGGTGAAAGGATTTCGCGGAGATTTTGATAGATCGAACATTCGAGATAATTCGTTTTACACTTCGCTTGAAATCCAATCTGCCTCCCAAAAGAACGCGTGACGATGGGAAATTAGAAATCTCTTTTCAACCTTCAGCCTGTTTCCAAGACAGGCTGCTGAATACCGTTTCAATAGTATATTATTGGCAATTCGTGTATGGGCTTCGACTACAATCTATGTCGTAACACACGATTACATATTCATACCGGCATCAAAATACTAAGACTGATTATCGTACGTCTCATTCAACGTCTAGAAGTCAAAAGCTTGGCAGGTGTATACATATATCTGTAGCAATAGTCACGTGGCTTCAATAAAATAGCCATAAACAGGTTCCCATTATTGGATCAAACGTCTTAATGGGCCGTAGACGAGTTTGTCACGACGTCTGAAACTCAGAAGAACCGCATGCATGTATAAGGTGCGTGTCATCATGTGAAACCACTCTGCTGCTGCGTGATAACTACAATGTTGACGCAGAGCAAATGATGAGATACCGTTTATCACGCATCGGGAAATGACGGAAGAGACGGCATGTTTCCAATAACGTCTGCACTTAGTGAGGGAATCGCGTGATAAGAAAATCGGGATATACACACGTGCAGAAAGGTACCCTGTGGAAAATAGTCAGTTTTTATTTTCAGCAGCAGCAGCTGTCATTGAGATGTACAAAAATGAAAATTAGAATTGATGTGATATTTCGACTTTTTGTTGCATTTCCTTTTCCTCGATGTTTTGCCACTAGGTCATCGAGGTGAACTGTTGAAACTCTCAATTCTGCAGAATTCAGAAAAGCGTGTGTTTCTTTTATGTTTACCAATCGGAACCTGGATTTTGAGATAATCACTTCTACGTCAGATGACTATTGTCATCATATCATATTCTGTTCATTCAATGATCTATAGGCGGAATGACGATGTCAGCATGAGTCTCATTTTCCGTAATTACGTATAGATCGTATTCCAATTGGATCTTCTTGACTGATGGCTATTCGTCAGATCGAAGTTGCGTAATATGCAAATGTTGCCTTGTCATCTGCTCATGCCTATATCACAACATACTCTCATACCGTCGCATTATCGTTTATGTTCGATGGAAAACAAGTCCGCGTAAGTGACGATCACGACGGATACGACCATAATGCCACGGGGCATCTTCATTCGAGACGTTCCAATCCCAGAGAGAATGCAAGTCATCTTGATAACAGCTAGTTAACACTGCCACCACAATATGTGCTGTAAATGGATTACAGTTGATGTCCGGTATTGTTCAGTATTTGTTCATAGTTTCCCTAATATATCAGGGTTCTTACGGTAACGTGTTTAGTCAAGGAAGTCAGGCTCAACAGACAGATCACCTTCATCACTCGAGACCAATTGTAAGATAAGAAGAGAATTAGATCTGTGATTAGTCAGTGGGTCATATCGTGTGGCTACGAGTGAACAATGATTTCTTGGCATGTTGTTATTCCTGCAGTAATCTGCTTTTTGAGTTTCGTGGAAATTGGAAACAGCTATAGAATACTCGGTGTATTTCCAACAGCATCCATCAGTCATCAAGTAGTTTTTCGTGCTCTGACTTTGGCCCTGAATAAACGAGGGCACGAACTCGTTGTTGTAACAACAGACCCTGTGAATGATCCAGCTCTGAAAAACTACACGGAGATAGACTTACATTTCCTTTACGATGCCGGGCTGAGTGATATCAACTTTGTAGAAAATCGGGGAAAATTCAACACGTTGGAATTGCTAGAGCAACAGTATGAGATTATAGTAAATTCACAATTGGAGCAAATTCTCAATTTCCCGGACCTGCGAAAGTTGTATGTGCCTGACAGTAACGAAAAGTTTGACTTGCTGATGGTAGAGATGCTTTTTTATCCCGGCGTTCTGCCTCTGGCTAAGCGATTTGACGTTCCTGTAATAGGTAAGCGATTGATCGATGTGTTGATTCTGATTTTTGTACAGATTTCCAAGGCCTTAGTATCCATCGTTATTAGTTTTGATCCATCATGGCCCGTGGAGCTATAAATGAATTTGTATTTTCAAGGTATTACGTCTCTCGGATTGTCAATGTACAATCAATACATTATCGGCAATCCCGCAATGACTTCTCATCTTTCGAATTGGGAACTTGAGCATAAAGTATCTGAACAATTGTCCTTGTGGCAGAGATTCGAGAACTTTGTTTCTCACTGGCAGCATGTGTACTGGTACAAGACCCGGTTTTTATCCGCACAGACGTCCATCGCAAAAAAATATTTTGGAAACAACATTCCGAATCTCGACGATCTTGAAAAGAACGTCAGTTTAATTTTCGTTAATCAGCAAGGACCGATTTCGTACGTCAGACCAAATGTTCCAAAAGTCATCAAAATCGGCGGATTTCACGTTTCGAAGCAAACCGTCACCCTTCCAAAGGTATTCCCCTAATGTCATTCTGTACATTACAGTGCAAGAAAATTACAAGAGAATTGGCCAATGAATTCAGTGATTCAATGAGTAATGAAATTAAGCCTGGGTGCAACAGGAATCATCTGAAAGAAATATTTCTCACAGTGAATAAGCAGATGTTGATATCAATTCTGTTTAAGGACCTTGAGCATTTTTTGGATGGAGCTACAGAGGGTTTTGTGTACATGAGCCTTGGGTCGAATGCCAAAAGTACTATGTTGTCGGTTCAAACGTTGAATGAATTTAAAAAAGCGTTTTCACGGCTACCCTACAAAGTGCTTTGGAAATTCGAGAACGATATCCTCCCGGGAAAACCAGATAACGTCTATATCATGAAGTGGGTCCCACAGCAGGCAGTTTTAGGTACATATAATTCCGCAAAAAGATGAATTCAAAGACGTTACACAGCCATTCATTGGATAGGATTAACCAATGTCTCTTTGTTTGCTTAGCTCATCCGAACCTGAAGGTTTTTATTTATCAAGGAGGTCTCCAAAGCACAGAAGAGGCGGTGGCTCATGCAGTGCCACTAGTTGGATTTCCAGTCTTGGGTGATCAAGAGATGCAAGTTAGGAGAATGGCCTCTCTCGGAGTTGCAAAAAAACTGGAAATAACTGCAGTGGACGAAAACACACTATACGAAGCGATCAGTACTGTCGCAAGTGACAGCAGGTAATACCATTCAATATTTGTAACTTTCCGATATTTTTCAAATGGTCCCCATCAATCAGATATACTCCATTTACCGGTATCTTCAATATTTCAGATACAAACAACGGATGCTTAATTTGCGTTCGATAATCGAAGACAAGCCATACGATCCACTAGAGAACGCGATTTGGTGGACTGAGTATGTGATACGTCATGGAGGTGCTCCTCACCTACATTCTAGTACTGCTGACGAGCCATGGTACAGTCGCCAGGACATGGACATCGTTGCATTAATCTCTGCTGGATCTGTTATAATCTTAAGTGTAGCATTATTCATTTTGTATCGATTAGTCAAGAGTATTGGTACTTATATCGCAACCCCAGATGGTGCGAAGGCAAAAATGAGCTGATAGTGAACACTGAAGTGTGCCATGCAAATTGCTGACTCGCACATACGATCATCTACTTACGATCGAGTAACTGACTCGGTCAAAAAATGAATTGGCCCATCTAAATAATATCCTCCTTTAGATCATCTGTAGGCGTCATTGGCCAAGTTTTTTCCTCGCAGATGCCGATTATAATAGCGCTATTCTTTAACCGCAAAAGATGTTGGCCTTGCTTGAAAATTATATGTTTCCACCTGGCGTCTTCAGCCCTCCATAAGCAGGCAGTGATACTAGTGGGCCTCACATAAAGTAATATAGGATTAGTTGTTAGCCCATCAAATAATTGTCAGGTTTATTGGGGTCTGAGTTTAGCAGCAAATGAACACGGTGATGAAAGAGCTGTTTCGACCTCATTATCAATGAATGATAACGGAACGGTACCTAGACAGAACCATAAAAAAATAGACAATAAATCGAGGAAGTGACCGTGGGTTTAAATTGATAAGGCGAATCGATAGCGTGTTCTTCATTTCATACGACTGACTCCTCAGTCATCCAGATATTAAAAGATCATAAGTGCGCCGTTGCAATGGAAATTGAACTTTTTGCTAGTCAGAGTGATCTACTTAGTCTGTATTCAACGGATTTATGAATGATTTAACGTTCCCATTATGTATACATCTACATCATGAGCAAGCTCGCCAATGTTATTCTGTACATACTTTTTTTTACCCAATAAATTGAATCGGCTCGAATCAAACTCCCGATAATTCATTCATGATTTCAGTCATCTCAAACCCAGTAGAAGGAAGTTTTATATAAATAAACACCTGCTTTGAATGTACATGATACTTCGTATTTTGGATTGCTCGTGAGCGCTTGATACATGCGAAACGTGCAAAACCGGTTTCGTGTTTCGCATCTAAGTAGATGGCCGGTAATCGCAATAAAGTGTTTTATTTTGTACACTCGTCATTTGAACGATCCCACCGAGAACACAACGTACAGGTGAGTTTTCGTTGAAAATGCCGGCCATCGCCGCTCCACAATGAAGAACGTAAACGTAACGGAATACGGGCGCACGCGCAATAGCTACATCAAAAAGTATGAAAGCCAATGAAAGCTGAGAATCATTTTTTGATGTAGCTATTGCGCGTGCGCCCGTATTCCGTTACGTTTACGTTCTTCATTGTGGAATAGCCACTGTTAGAATTAGATACTTTGAGTAGCGCGGTTCAGTTGACCGCAGAGCGGGGTTGTTAGCACACTATGACGTCTTGGCATTTTGTATTTGCTGCAGAAATCTGCCTCTTGAGTTTTGTGCAACTGGTATATGGCCATAGAATACTAGGCGTGTTTCCCACACCGTGTTTCAGTCATCAGGGAGTTTTCCGCGAGTTAACCTTGGCATTGAACAAACGAGGTCATCAGTTGGTCATTGTGACCCCAGACTTGATCAACGATTCAACCCTGGTGAACTACACGGAGATTGACATAAGTTCTGTCTACGACTTGATGAAAAGCCACAATTTTTTCGGACAGAGAGAGAACACACATTTTCAAACTGTTGCGGAAATCAAGACTCTATTGTTAGACATTTCGGAACAGGTCCTTAGCCATCCAGATCTGCGAAAGTTGTATGCAGCTGGCAGTAATGAAAAGTTTGACCTGATGATTACGGAGATGCTACACTATCCCTCCATTCTGGTTCTGGCTCAACGATTTGATGTTCCTGTGATAGGTATAAGACGTTTAATCGCCATATTTTATGACTTGGTCTGGGAAATTTCACCATGCTTATCCGATTTGAGAAATAATTTCTTCTTTAAAAGGTATCACTTCCATGGGACTATCTACAAACCTTCAATACTCTGTTGGTGATCCAATATTACCATCCCATCCTTCTACTTGGGAACTCGGACGAAGTACTACTGAGTCACTATCGTTCTGGCAGAGGCTGAGCAATTACATACATGCCTGGAAATTCATGTACTGGTACAAGATGACATTAATTCCTGAACATGCCGCATTAGCCAGGAGATATTTTGGAAACCACATTTCTGACCTTGAAGATCTCGAGAGAAACGTCAGCTTGATTTTAGCCAATCAACAAGGAGCCCTTTCTTATGCCAAGCCGAGCGTTCCAAAGGTCATCCAAATTGGCGGAGGCTTCATTCCGAACCGAACCAAAACCCTGCCCAAGGTAGTTTTTTTGAAAAAAAAAGCTCTACAAATTAGAATATGTTTGTAATTAGTCAATACCTGGGTAGAATTTTTGCGAATAGTGTGTCGTAGAATTTACCGCTAAAATCATATAACCTCTTCTATCACTTTTTGACTGATTTATCTCGCACAACAGCCTTCAGAGATTAAGTCTGGAGATAAACCTGAACGCGTGTTGTATTCAGATTAAAATTATAGCACGTTAGCGCAAGCGGTAGCTTGACTAGTCACGAAAACATTCCTCATAGCAGATAAATGCGATCTGATTTTAATTCTGTTTGTAGGATCTCGAAAAGTTGCTGGATGGAGCTTCGGAAGGATTTATTTACATGAGCCTCGGTTCAACTGGTAAAAGTTCAATGTTGCCAAATAAAACGATAAATCAGTTTATAGCCGGATTTTCGCGACTACCCTACAAAGTACTCTGGAAATTTGAGAATGATATCCTACCGGGGAAACCAGACAACGTCCATATCATGAAATGGGTACCACAGCAGGCTGTTTTAGGTATTTCACAATTGAAGAAAAGCCTTTCGTACGACGAAAAAAAATCTCGGTAATAGGTTTAGTGAAATGCTCCTTGATCTGTTCACAGCACATCCAAATCTGAAAGTTTTTGTATATCAAGGAGGTCTCCAGAGCACAGAGGAAGCCGTGGCTCAAGCTGTACCTCTAGTTGCTTTTCCTGGTTTTGCTGATCAAGAGATGCAGGTGAGAAAAATGACGTCTCTCGGTGTTGCAGTGAAACTGGAAATCAATGCGGTTGATGGAAACGAATTATTCGAAGCGATAAGTACTGTCGCTGGTGACACCAGGTAATATTTGTCAGTCCGAACTAAGCTGCTAACAAATAGTACAAATTTTAAAACGAAATCGCAGTACCATGGCACTTACGTCCACTTTCATATTTGTCAGTTACAAACAGAGGATGCTGGACCTACGCTCAATGATTGAAGACAAGCCATACGACATACTCGAGAACGCGATTTGGTGGACAGAGTACGTGATACGTCATAGAGGTGCTCCTCATCTGCACTCTAGCACAGCGGACGAGCCATGGTACACACGGCAGAACATGGATGTCGTTGCATTTATTTCCGCCACATCTGTCATAGTCCTACTATTTGCCATTCTCATTTTACATCAACTGGGTAAACGAATACATGCCAGTATGACGAGCTCAGCAAATGTGAAGACTAAAAAAAATTGAAGGTCTTCAATCGTGAGGTATCATCACTCCATGCACTTCATCAAACTTTGTCAAAATGTCGATTCGAATAAACACAATATATGAAGGCAGTACATTCTCGTCTCATTTCACAAATTATCGAGTAATTGACACACCAAGCAGTGTATGCGATCTGTATGTACAGCTGCATGAGTTCGAAAATATACAAACTGATAATACTTTCAAGTACCGGAAAGTTTATCTCTGTTTATCTTGTACCCACAATGGTCAGAATGAAATTCATTACTGATCCGCTTCGTGTTTATAGTTTTCATTCGACATTCGACGGTTGTTCGTTATAGTATAGACCCGAAATAATCTTTAGAGCGATTAACCTTTGATTTCGAAACCCACACGTATGTCGTAAGAGTTGCTCTTTCATGGTGACGACGAATGGTTTCTTACATTGCTAACTACATATTTATGCCCAACGCCCGAGGACAACATGGATTGATCAATGTAGACGGTACGCTATATAGTTAACTATACGGCAAAGAAATAGCCAGTATACCATCTGGAGTGGTTTTGTGTACACGAAGATGTCACTTCATCATATCGTTGCCATTGTCGTCGGAGTTATAACTATTATCCACCACGGAAACGGAGCAAGAATACTCGGTATATTTCCGGCTACTTCGTTCAGTCATCAGATAGTTTTTCGCGGATTGACTTTGGCCTTGAACAAACGAGGTCATGAGCTCGTTGTCGTGACTCCAGACCCTGTGAATGATCCGAATCTAAAGAACTACACAGAAATAGACTGCAGCTTTTTGTACACAAACAAAAATTATGATCCGAACGTTATAAATTTTCGAAAACCGTTAACATGGATCGAGATATTCCTTACCTGGGAACCGGGGCTGCACATCGCCGTCGACGAAATTTTGGGCCACCCAGAACTAGAAAAAATCTATGCACCTAACAGTAATCAAACGTTTGACTTGATGTTACTGGAGGCGCTTTATTGGCCAGCTTTCTTACCTCTTGCACGGAGATTTGACGTCCCTATTGTGGGTGAGTAACTGAAAATCATCATAAAAATTCAGTGGTCCATACAGCAATATCGATTCCGATCAGATTTCTGCGCTGTTTAGTTAATTTTTTTTTTATTCCTTCAGGCATTACGTCTCTGGGTCTGTCGATTAATATTCAATACATGAATGGCCATCCCATGTTTCCTTCTCATCCATCGAATTGGGAACTTGATAGAAATGTGCTTGGATCTTTAACCTTTTGGCAGAGGATGAAAAACTTTTTCACCGCGTGGAAATTTCTTCACTACTATAGGACAGTCTATGTACCTAAACAAGTGGCTATTGCAAAGAAACATTTTGGCAACGACATACCCGATCTCTATGATATAGAGAAAAACATCAGTTTGATTTTCGTCAATCAACAAGGACCGATTTCTTACGCTAAACCAAGTGTGCCCAATGTTATTGAAATTGGTGGTTTACACGTTTTCAAACAGATGGAACCTCTAGAAAAAGTATTTTCTAGTTCATATTCATATTATAATATCCCAAACTGAAACAGATTCTTCGCTCTGTCATACCTACATTGTCTTTACTTTTTGAAATAGGATCTCCAAAGAGTCTTGGATGAAGCTACGGAAGGTTTCCTATACATGAGTCTTGGGACAAATGTAAAGAGCACAATGTTGTCCGATGATATTCGGCAGGAGTTCATCGCTGCTTTTTCAAAGCTGCCTTACAAAGTGATTTGGAAGTTTGAGGATGACGTCCTTCCAGGAAAACCAGAAAATGTAATCATATTGAAATGGGCCCCACAGCAGGCTATTCTAGGTATTCATACATACACGAAATCTACATTAATAATTGGAGTAATGAATAATACTATAGTGAGAATGACATGAAAGACAACGTAAAGCATTAATCATTACCTCTGTTCAGCACATCCAAATTTGAAAGCATTCGTATATCAGGGAGGTCTTCAGAGTACAGAGGAAGCGATTCACCACGCCGTTCCTATGGTCGGTTTACCAATTTGGGCCGATCAAGAAATGCAGATAAATAAGCTGGAGTCACTCGGTGTTGCAAAAAAGCTTCGGATGAGTGCTATTAATCGAGACGATTTACTAGAAGCAATAAACACTGTTACACATGACAGCAGGTAACATATTCATTGCTGAATCATGCCGCGAGTCGATTGCACTTATTTTCATTAATTATTACATTTATTCAGCTACAAGCAGAGGATTCTCAAGCTACGGACGGTACTCCAAGACAGACCATACGACCCAATGGAGAACGCGGTATGGTGGACTGAGTACGTGATACGTCATAAAGGTGCTCCACACCTGCGTTCCACTACAGCTGATGATCCATGGTACAGTCGCCAGGACATGGACATCATTGTTTTGTCTACCACAGTATCATTATTATTCATAAGTTTAGCATCAGTTATATTGTACCGTTTAGTTCACTGTATTTGTGCGTTCAGCAGCCGGTTAGTCGGCGGAAAGCAGAAACGATTGTAATTCGAGATCCTCCATCATCTTGCAAGCCTGATGGAACAAGTTTGGGCATCGGTTAAGAGTAGGTCTTCAATAATCGATAATGGTTGTGTTAATCATAATAGGAATTAGAGACTGCAGCATTAGAACATCAGCGTATTGAAGGTTGCCTGTCTACATTCTAACAGGCGTTTGCTTTGGCGTTATTGTATACACTTCTTAATAGGATTATACTGATTGAACACAAAAGAGTGATTTCTGCGTACGTGCTTGGTGAAAAAATCGAAATCTAGTTTTGAAAAACGAACAAAATTAAGGAAAATGTGGGCAGGTAAAATTCAACTCGCATGACTCGTTCACTAATACTATGTTAATGGTCATTCAATGTGGACCGGCTTGACAAAACCGGATCGCCAGAAACATACTCAAGGTTTCGAGTCTTCGGAAGGATAAATTTTCGTTTTCTGATTTTCCTGTTGTTTTATCCTCCTTGACTTCTGGCCCAAGTAGAAGTTGATTTTTATATGAATAGGTATTTTGAATGAAAAAAACAATAATGACATTGATATACTCGTACAGAACGCCTATTACCGAAAACAATATACCAACCATACCATTTGGCTAAAAATACAACAGGAAATTAAAAATGAAGTTATGACGCGACAGGTAGCTGGCCTTAATGAATGCGCATCAATATTCAGGAATCAGTGGTCGCTTTTCACCAATCTGCATACCCGTATTGATGCACTTTGCCTTCATGTTTGTTAAAATTTCAATTTTGTTTCTACAAGTTGCCAAAATTACATAATATTCAAATATACCGACTTTTTTCCTGACTTAATGGTCATAATGGCACTGAGGTGACTTCAATTATATAAGAAGTATACCCTTGGGTTTTACCCCCGAAAATGATGCTTCACCGAATTTCGGGAAATTAAACTCCACCGATTCATTGCGGAAAACAAATTTTTCCCTCCACCTCTGGAGAAACCTGCAACATCTGTATTTTCCAGCACGTATGAGCTCATTATCAAAATCTAAAAGTCAGAGTGCGAATCCTTCTTTTAAGTCATGGTCGAACGGAGTCGATGATGTCCGTCTCGAGGAATTCCGAATGCAATCATTCGGAAATTTAGTTCAACTTTGAAATGGACTTACAAGAGTTCAGAATTTTCAAACAAATGGCATCGCGCCTAATTATTAATATATCAAATTAATTAAACACAGAAGTTATTTCACTAGTCAAAATTGGTTACTCAATGAAAAACTATCAGTACCGAAGTTTTACTCAGATGGAGACCGAGACCAAATTCTTGATCAAAGTTGCATTTGTTACACGGTCTTACCTATAGTGGGCATCCTCCTTTGCCAAACATCTACTTTTACACTCCTGTGGTGTATATGTGACATAAGGAAGTGGTGAAATTGGTGAAATGCCACACTACTCAATTTCTTCAATAATATTTTACCGAAAATCTGTACTACTCTGGACAAATATTTTCGCTGCGATTTAGTATTCAATTTCCTTGTGCCGATGATCATGAGATGGTCTACTGTGTTGATCAGCTGCCTGACCAGTTCAGGCGTCAGCAGATAGCCGACCAGTTTAAAGTGCGCTGTCGAAAAAGCAGGACTATATTACTGGCAGAGCTCCTTGAAGAAGTCATCGCAGTTAGTTTAATGTGAGTGTGAAGATAGTTGATCGTTCGAACAACGTGATCGCATATTCCCAGTTGTCCATTTGATAAAGGGCCGGGCTTCATCATGTGTTTACTGTACGCAATTATCGCTGTGATCTGTTGTGTCGGCGTTATGGAGTTCGGAGATTGTTCTAGGATATTGGCAATATGTCCTAGGGCTGCAATGAGTCATCAAATTGCATTTCGCGGACTTACCGTAGCCCTAAACAAACGAGGTCACGAGCTTGTCGTTGTGACAACGAACCCTGTCAATGATCCGAGATTGCAAAATTACACGGAAATTGATATCAGTTTCTTGTATGAGTCCGAACCGAAAGAAGCACCGGACACGACACCATGGCTGGAAGTATTTCCAAAATTCACCAAAACCGTGGACGTGCAAATTCATCAAATCCTGGATCACCCAAAAATGAGGAAGCTGTACGCACCCAATAGTAAAGAAAAGTTCGACTTGCTACTGCTGGAATTGTTATACTGGCCTGCATTTTTCCCCTTGGCTGAACGATTCGATGTTCCAACGATAGGTAAGCAGGCAAAGTAAATCATTTGACAAGAATTTGTCAGTAATTTTCTCGATAACAATTTATTGCTCTTGTTTTTTAAGGGTTTTCACCAATGGGACTGCCCATGAATGTTCAATACGCTCTTGGCAATCCTGAAATGACATCACATATTTCAAACTGGGAACTCTACACCACATCTGAACCGTTGTCCTTCTATCAGAGGGTGGCCAACTGGATCAGTTTTTGGAAGTTCTTGTACTTTTACAGGACCATTTATACACCTTCACAGGAGGCCATTGCGAGGAAGTACTTTGGGGATAACATTCCGGATCTAAATGAAATGGAAAAGAACATTAGTTTGATTTTCGTCAATCAACATACTGCCCTTGCCAGTGTCAAGCCAAATGTTCCAAAAATTATACCCATCAACGGCTTCCATATTGCAAGACAGAGGAAACCTCTGCCTGAGGTAATCTCAGATATGTTCTTCTGATATTATTTTTCTTCTATTTGAAAATTATCAGATTAATTGACATTTCCGTTTCCGCAATGTTTTTGTACATAGAATCTTAAAAGAATCTTGGACGAAGCTACGGAAGGCTTCATCTACATGAGCCTTGGAACAAATATGAAAAGTATCATGTTGTCCAAGGAGAAACGTCTTGAGTTTATAGCTGCATTTTCACGCCTGCCATATCAAGTCCTTTGGAAATTTGAGAATGAAACTCTTCCCGGTCAACCGGAAAATGTCCATATCATGCAGTGGGTCCCACAGCAGGATGTCTTAGGTATTTAAAACTTGGACCATCAGAATGACTCTCTTGAGAATATTGTTGAATATCAATTTTCTCCCACTCAGCGCATCCCAATCTGAAGGTCTTCGTCTACCAAGGAGGTCTCCTGAGCACAGAGGAGGCAGTAACTTACGCTGTTCCACTGGTTGGAATACCAACTTGGGCTGACCAAAGAATGCAGGTTGATAGGATGGTCTCTCTTGGAGTAGGAGAAAAATTAGTCATGTCCACGATGAACAGGAATGATCTGGAGAAGGCCATCCTAACTGTCGCTATGGACAAGAGGTGAGATATTCGACGTCACAAATTATCATTCCCTGTACCAATTACAGTCATTCTAATTTCTCATCACGCGGTTTCAGTTACAAGGAAAATATGCTGCGCTTGAGCATGCTGTTGAAAGACAAATCGCACGATCTATTAGACAATGCGATTTGGTGGCTTGAGTATGTGATTCGTCACAAGGGCGCACCGCATCTCCATTCCAGTACAGCTGACGAGCCATGGTACCGAAGACAGGATATGGATGTGATTGCTTTCCTGTCCTCTGGATTCACTCTAGTTATGGTTCTGATATCATTCTTGGTTTATAAAATATTAGTCAGTGGTGTGGGCGGGTATACTGCACTATTATCAAGTAGGATGAAAAAGGTCGTTTAGCTTTTTGCCAACTGGAAACTGAAAGTGTATATATTTTTCATTATCGGTAGGTGTTCTCAGAGATACTTTTTTCTTGATCAACATCTACGATGTTGTCTTCACAGTTTTCGTCACTTTGTGTCTAGATCCAAATGCGACGACATTTGAATAGAAGAGTTGACGTTGTTTTTGAGACACTGCTGTTTTTGGAATTGTTCAAAGTATACACATGGCGAGGGATATGATTGTTGGGTATTAGTGGGGGACACATAACGTTCTGATGTGCAAGGACACAACTTTATATACATATGCATTGTAAGTCTATTTTTGAAACAGATGAACCCTAGTTAGGTGAAATAATTTTTAGTTCAAATAAAATAACTTAGGTAACATGTATTAAGTAAGATTCCACGTAACAATACATACCGTTGTATACATCAAAACATGAATAAATGGCTTTTTGCAAACACCAGCGTAGAGTAAGTTGCCTATCTAGGAGCCAACAGGCGTTTCAGCAATACTCGAATAAAAACTTCGAGCGGGATCCAAAGCTTACTAATATAGGATAAGATAAAATCTTGGCGCATAAACAACATCCTCGAACATGTCTGTGGTGAATTGGTGATATTCACCATCGAGATTTCAGCACAGGAATAAATATACCTATTGTGTACTCCCAATCTCACGAATATCACAAGAAGCCTTATTCTGGTCTGTTGAAAACAAAGTATAATGAATAAAGAATTTTTATGGGGAGTAAATCAGTTTCAGGTTTTGATTCTCCTCTTCAAAAACAAAAACAAAAAGAAAAAAAAAAAAACAACGGCAATCAGATTTTCGGATCTTTTAGTTGATTTCCGACAGTAAACCAGCTAAGATCGTTCGAATGAATGTGATAATTTCCGAAAAATTAAGCAATAGTTCTTGATCTTGAAAGTATACATGCTCATTTGCTCGTCCACTATGTCAGTTACAAGGTTTTTCATTTATTTTTGAGATTGCAGTTGCAGTCGGAGATCGAACTCCCCGTCCTTGCTCACTTACAATTAGCCTTGTCTGGCTGCAGAAGGCGACCGGATCAGAGTGAATACAAGGCTTCTATACCGAACCTGGTAAGTTCCTTTTTTCTTTTTGCGTATTTCTGCCAGTTTCACTTGCATCGAGCTTATCTCGAAGGATAATATATTCGCGTCCATGTTCAAAACCTTCAAGAAATATTTAACTTCATCACCCAACTGACTCGGTGAAGGTTACGAAAATAGAGATAAGTCGGCCGATCGAAAACATATTTTTCGCATGGTGTACGAGAATTGTACTTACCCTGTAATTGCATGTATGTAGTGGTACTTTATTCATATAATAGATACTGTCTTATTATGCTGAAGTGATTCCGCTCAGTCGAGTCCAAACTCACCTTGCGGTGTAGGATACCTATCGCAAGCAACAGCAACTGCAGTTGCTATTAAGAAACGAAGAATGATAATGAACATTCCAATATACATGACCAATATACATCGGCTGACCTAGACTAGTTTCTGATTAATTTCGTTTGGATAATTGATATCGATGTCGCGTATCAAAAACTCCACAACATTCCAGATCTGCATTTGACGCATCGCTGATGTTATTTCAGTTACTTAACGATTGCACTGAGTCTCAATATCCCAGAAGATGAAACTCTGGTAATTATTTTTTGGAACTTCTCCGTGCAAATTAGGTCAAGTAGAAATTTTCACTCTGCCTAGACAGGGAAGATTGTAACGTTGGTTAGCGGCACGTGTGGACTCACCAGCGAAATCTAAAAGTCAGATCCAGAGTTATCTATGCAAACTCACTAGCCCTGGTCGATTGGACTCAAACGTTCGTTACGATGCATTTCAAGTGTAAACGTTTAAGAGTTCACTCCAAGTTTCTGATCAATTCATACGGTACCGATACTATAGAAAACCGTGGACACACGCTCCACAGTTTTGTAATCAACCGCATTCCGCGTCGTTAATCATCGAGTCCAAATTCGGCAGTAGATAAATATAGTGCGTAATTATCGAATTCCCAAAGTCTGGTTCTCAGTGAGGTGCTTAGTTTCATTAGCCACGTGTCCTGTCTTAAAAATCGTCTGTCAACTCCACCTGAAATTTTCATAACAATTTTTGAAACTGCGGAGTACCATCATTGCGTTTCTTATCTAATCTCATCTAATTTTACTGCCGTTTACGCTTCTATCTAAAGACACCTTTCTCAGATCTATTTCACCATGATAACCATTGTTATATTATAATATGTCGTGTCATTTTTTAGCCAACGAATGGAGGGGTGACCAAGTATAACCAATCACGCGAAAGTGTATGTAGCCAAAGAAGCTATAGTCCACTGCCAAGCGTACTCGTAGTACTTCGATACTCTGTGCGTTAGTCGATCAAACTTATTCCCACGATTCAGAAAACGTTCTCTTGTTCATCAGTGACCTGCAGTATCATGTCGTGGCAGTACGCGATTACTTTTGTCATCTCTTTCGTGGGAGTGATGAGTCTCGGCAATTGCTCTAGGATACTGGTAATATGTCCGAGGGCATCAGTAAGTCATCAGATTGTATTTCGAGGGTTGACCCTGGCCTTGAAGGATCGAGGCCATGATCTTGTAGTCGTGACAACGGACCCCATCCATGATCGAAGCTTGAAGAACTACACGGAAATTGACATCAGTTTTCTCTATGATTCAAATATTAAAGAAGCTCCAGACACTACGCACTGGCTCAAAGGGTTTCCAAAATTGGCCATCATGTTGAATGCGCAAACACATGAAATCCTGAATCATCCGGAAGTGAGGCGGCTCTACGCACCCGATAGTCATGAAAATTTCGACCTAACATTACTAGAATTGTTATACTGGCCTGCATTCTTTCCTCTGGCTCAACGATTCAATGCACCAATCATAGGTACGCGAACATCGTGAATTGCTCCGCATGCATCAATTTCTAATGTTTTTTTTTTTTTTTTTCTTTCCAATTTTCGAGAAATTAATAACCGGCGATTTGAATGTGACAGGTGATTTGAGTGAGGAATTTTTCAAATCTCATACTGTTTTTCGAAGGATTGTCACCGATGGGACTGCCAATGAATGTTCAATACTCACTCGGGAATCCCATACTGACATCACATCCTTCGAATTGGGAACTTTATACAAGTTCTGAACCGTTGTCCTTTTATCAGCGACTGGACAACTGGATTAATTTCTGGAAGTTCATGTACTATTATAGAACCGTCTACACGCGTTCGCAAGAAGCTATTGCCCGGCAATATTTTGGGGATGACATTCCTGATCTCAGTGAGTTGGAAAAGAATGTCAGTCTGGTTTTCGTCAATCAACAAACGGCAATTTCCTTCGTTAAGCCAAATGTTCCGAAAATTATAGGAATCAGCGGCTTTCACTTGGCAAAGAAAATCAACCCGCTACCTGAGGTAATTTCATACATGTTCTTCGTTTCAGATTAATTTAGCTCGGAGGTAACTTTGATTAAAACTCTCGAATCATCTTTCATACCGTGGCTTCATCTTCGATGTTCTCTATAGGACCTTCGGAGAATCTTAGACGAAGCTACGCAAGGCTTCGTCTATATGAGTCTCGGAACAAACATGAAAAGCAGCATGATGTCGAAGGAAAAGCTGGAGGAGTTCATTGCTGCATTTTCACGGCTACCATACAAAGTCCTTTGGAAGTTTGAGAATGATTATCTTCATGGCCAGCCGGACAATGTCCATATCATGAAATGGATTCCACAGCAAGACGTTCTAGGTATGTGCTAAGACACCTGTATCCTTTCAACATGGCATCTCTTCGGACAATCACTGACCCAACTGATGCCATAAAAAAATGAACATTAGAGTGACTGTTGCATACAGTTCCTAATACCTTTTCTTCAACCTTCCTCAGCGCACCCCAATCTCAAGGTCTTCGTGTACCAAGGAGGTCTTCAGAGCACTGAAGAGGCTGTGACTCATGCTGTTCCGCTAGTTGGAATACCAACATGGGCTGACCAGAGAATGCAAGTTGATAAAATGGTTTCTGTTGGTGTAGCAAAGAAATTAGTCATGGATAGAATAAACAGCAAGGATATAGAGGAGGCAATCCTTACCGTCGCTTGTGACAAAAGGTGAGATTTTCGATGTCAAGTTGACATTCACACTCAAGAGAATTCTCAACCATCTTCCATACTAACATTTCAGTTACAAGGAAAACATGCTGCAATTGCGCACGTTACTGAAAGACAATTCGCAAGATCTATTAGACAATGCGATTTGGTGGCTTGAGCATGTGATACGACACAAGGGCGCTCGACACTTGCACTCTAGCACAGCTGACGATCCTTGGTACCGGCGACAGGACATGGACATTATCGCTTTTCTTTCCTCAGGACTTACCATATTATTCGCTCTAGTGTTATACCTTTCATACAAATTGTTACTCAGTAGTTTCCATGCTTACAATTTGCTACTGGCTCGAAGAGAAAAAAAGATCATATAATTTTTTCACCGTTGAAGCGTCGTTAAATTTTTTTTTAGAGAACTCACTCTTATGTTCTAAGCGAATATCGCATATCTACAGCACTGCAGTTCTGGTTGCTCATGAGCCAGTACTCAGCAGAAAATCCATTAGTGCAGCTTTGCCAATATCAACGTAAGTAGAATCTGGCGCTGCCGAAGTATTGAAATATCCGATTCTGAGCCTACATGTTGTGCTTCCGTATGGCCTTCTTGCAAACACACACAAGTGTAATTAGCTCAAGGTGTTATTTCACTAACTACAAAATGGATCCGAATAAACTTACGTTTTAGCAGAAAAATTGTTGGCTAGTTTTATTTTAAATAAATTTTCCACTGTACTTGAAAGTCGAATATATGCGGAAAAAGAAGAGGTTTGCCAAAAACTGAAGATGCCAATCAAATAAATGTTCTTTCAGTTCACGAAGTGACAATCTCTTCTTCTTTTCTTTGTTTCTTTTTTTTTGTCCTATTGCGAAAAACACGTGAGTTATTTCTGTTATTAGAGATCTTATAACTTTTCTCGTAATACTCCACCTGAGTTACAAGATATGTGAAACAGAGAACGAAGGGCTGTTGGCGTTATACGACATCATAGCTTCGCCCTAACGCAACGTCGCTAGGGTTCGGCCCAGAAAAATATATTCGATATCCGATACCATATATTCCTTATTGGACCGCGAAATCTGTAAATAATACTTGCGTTGTTCCCGACGTAAACGATCGTGATATATCTCATACTCGTGTAATTGCCTTCGCAAGGTTTCCTCTTGATTTGGTGTTGGCTCGACGTACCTACACTCTCTTTCGCGGTTAACCTTATACAGGTATAATTACACGAAAGGCCATAACAATCATTTAACTTGGAGAGTTTCCTTCTATATCAACGGTTTTTATTGCCTCGAACGGAGTTATGAATTCGCAAAGAATTTGCGAGCCTACCAATTATTTTCAGGGAGAAACATTCATTGCAGTTCATCTTAGATCTGGTATCTGATACGTCAGACCAATGGTCATGGTCACGGATTTTTCTTGATTGGCAAAACGGTTTTGGTAGCTGGGGAATTGTTTAGCCAGTGAAACAATCGGGTATGGCAGAAATTAGAACGTAATTTTGCATATATTCGGGACGTTTGTTTGAAACGGCATGACGTTATACGAATGGTGTGAAAAGGCGATGCAAGCGGATGAACGTGCCGGAACGGAATGCCGGATCAGAGATCTAATAGGTAAATTCGGAAAAGCGACGGAGAGGATATTGGTAAAATCGTATGGGTTGTGATCGAGAGGTAAAATGCTTTAGTAATATGGAAGAGCGCGCTAATGCGGTGCTTTTCCAATCGAGAATTTCTCCATCGGAAATTCCAAACGTTTGCCAAGCAGAAGAAGAAAAAAAAGTAACGGAATTTGTTGAAATTGGACAAGGTAGGTACTAAAACGAAGCCCGAAACGTATTAAAGGTTCAATTTCGACGTCTGTCTAAATGTCGACACTCGCCAACTCACACCTGTGAATCGTTATTTGAATTAGAAATGTCATCTAACAAGCCAAGAGCCGAGGTAGGTATGTACATGTATACAAAAATCTTGAGATATTGGTTCGCGCGAGTGTTACCCGAGGGTTGTTTAAAAAGAGGGATGCCAGGAAGGGCTGGATGAGGAATAGAGGGAGGTAAAAAGAAGGAGGACCATGATATACGTATAAGGCGCCGAAAAAGACTGCGGCGAGACCAAGTAATAGGTAGATATTGCGAAACCCGCGGAGAGTGATAAAAGTAAATCCCATCCCGTTTTTCGTAGCCTCGCTAAAATTTGCGGGCAAATTGCTTACTAGACCCGTGAGAGAGAAACAAATAATGAAGTCGGTCCAATAAATCAGGAGGAAGTAAGCCTCGATCCTATATACGAAGGGGAGACAATGTTACTATGTATAATACATACCCACCTGCTCATGTATTGCGAGTCGTAAAATTTTACCCCATCAATTCACTTCAGAGGGATACCAATTTTTGAAATATGATGAAAAGCTGTATTGCTAATCATTTTTAACACCTGTTTTTTACACTCGTGATTCGAAGATGGCTCAGGGGATTGAACCCTTAGAATTTTGCACTATCTGCAAGCGAAACTTACTGCGAGTCTTTGCACTTTAAGTAACTCTGTATTGTATACAATGGTGAAACGTTTCCTTTGCTTCAGAACATTTCGTATCGATATATTCTACGAAGCTTCACGTGTATTTGATCCCGTACTTGCACAGCATAGAGCTGAGTTTGATCCATACAAGAACCTTTCGGTCGTCTGTTCAGAGTTCCCTATTCGAATAATACAACCGATAGTTATTCTCTTACCAAAAGCTAAGCTTGGAATAAAGGTGTCACTTATACGTCTCTCACGCCACAATGGCTCGTGTCGCTTTAGCACTGGCGTACAAACGACGTTTCAGACCATTTTTATTCTTTAGAATAATAGTACTGTTCTTATTTCCTTCACTGACATCGTTATAAAGCAAATGAAAAACCCTATACAGATCATGAAGAGTTATCATCTCATGTTCTTCGAGCAGTTGCACAGTAGCAATAATTTTCATAATTCATCAATTATATTATGCTTTCGAAGAAGTTTAATCATTTACCTGAACAGATCTGGTAGGTGTCTGGAATTTACGAAACGTATGTGAGCACCGGCCTTAGTCTTCTCAAGTATGGGAATTACTACTGAAGCAAGTTGACGGGTCTGATCGGTCCAGGTATCCAGAAGAGGATTTCGGAGTGAAGTATCCAAATCCAAAGGAGCCCGATTTGGCTCCAAACCACCCGAGTGTATAAAAAATAAGAAAATCACATGGTCTCAGGCAATTAACGATTCATCGATTCCCACTTGGGTGTCCGTTTTTACCCTAATTTGCTGAAATGCTGATTTTCACGTGCAGTTTTGTCCGAATTTCGCCAAGATCCTGCTGTGCAGTTATAAGCCAATTTTTACCGATTACTTCACCTTTACACCTTCATTTAATGACTAAGAACACGTACCGTAACTTTTCAGTAAATGAAAAAAAGACAAAAAACTATTTGCGAATTCAATGAGCAGTTCGCACGGTTCGTTGACCTTTCTGAGCCGAAGAAATAAGTCCTTCGCTTTCGCGTAGCTCTTTGCTTTCGTTCGGACGGACACGGTAATCACTTTACCGGAGGACGGCTAATGACATTACCTTGCTGCCTACCCTTTTCTTTTGTATTCCGAACGGCCGTAACGAACTTCGGACAAGATGGTGAATCGAATTAGGTTGAAGCTAACAACCCTCGGAAATTTTTAGCGATACACACGCTGATCCGGTAACAAATACAAAGCGTATCATCCAGCCCAGTGCCACGTTTGGATCGATGACAACAGTTCAGGGAATTAATTCTTATCCAACATTCCTGACACCATACATTAAATTGAAAGACGTAGTTTTTGGTATTTCGTATATCATTCAGGATGTCATTCAACTTGGAGCATTTCTGCAGAAGACGTACGTCAATGAATTATGCATTTATATACACATCGCCTGTGAATGCTTTAACCAGGATGAAGAGATCTTCAGTGGATTCCCAAGCTTTGGCAAAAAAAAAAAAAAAAGGAAAAAGTTCTCCGTATAGGTGGTAGCACGACGTTAGGACTCTCAAATGGTCATCGTTTAGAGACGTATAAGCGAATGAACTTAGTTTATTTGAAAAAATAATTACAATTTGCTTGGAAACGATTCCCCTGGTGCAGGTGGTGCTATGAGCGACTTTTCATTCCTTGGAGAAACCGTGGAACCAAATTAATTAGGATGATATTTTTCAGGGGGCGGAGATTTCCGTAGCGAATTGTGATTCAATCTTACTATTTATGTTGAGTGAAATTGCATCCCGATCTTATTCAAAGTGCGATTTATTTTTGGTGCGTATTGTGCATCTTTGAGCAAGACTTCCTCGTTGATGCTCTCCGGAAGTTTGCGTTTGGATATCAGCTCGCGATAGTATTTCCCGGAGGCTTTGATCGTGCGCGGTCTGTTTGGATCTTCAAAATCCACGTAATACAATCCGAACCTTGACCTGCGAACATGACGTGCAATGATTTACGTATAACGAGCAATTAATGTGTCATACGTGATCAAATCACAATCTGAATATGTCTGACATTTTTTTTGCGGACACGGCTGGATCACGAAAATACCGAAGAAGACTTCGAAAAAATGAAATTGCTCTTTAAGTGCGAAGTCAAATTACAGAACGTGTCAAAGTCGAAACAGGACTCACGAGTATCCATCGTTCCATTCGAAGTTATCCATAAGACTCCAGTAAGTGTAACGGGTTATGTTTATCTTGTCCTGATTAATCGCCTTGAGCAATTCCTTCAGGTAA
The DNA here is from genome assembly GCA_963989295.1 of Ametastegia equiseti. NCBI lineage: Eukaryota > Metazoa > Arthropoda > Insecta > Hymenoptera > Tenthredinidae > Ametastegia > Ametastegia equiseti. Next base: position 14,523,785 of record OZ022397.1, on the reverse strand, counting down.
CGATACACGTAGCGTATTCGATCCGGGTCATCAAGCTTCTGCGATCCGTCATCAGGCCAACCATTTTCGGTAACCATAATCTCGCGATCACCATATTCATTCCTTATCCATCGGAACATGTTGCCAAAACCGATCGCATTTTCCTGAAACGAAAAAAGTGGTTTTGAAATTGCATTGGTACTGAGATTTTCCATTTTTGCGAAGTGTTGAAAAGTCTTTCAAAATATTATAGCTGCTACACGTTTGGATGAATAAATGACTATTACCTTGTGCCAATGACACGCAGATTCTGGCCAACCTAAACCATCGTTATGGACTTTCATACCGATGTCATTGTTCCAGGAAGGATAAGTGGAATTTGGATTAGGAACGGCGATCACTGACGTGTATGTGTTGACAGCGATAAAGTCAGCGGTCCCCCTGATCAAATCTACCCAATATTTGCCCAACTCGGGAAGTCGGGATCTTGGAAATCCTTGCTGGGCACTCTTCTCTGCTATAGTATCCTTCATAATCTGAGGATAGTCGCCCTCCTTGCTAAATATCGGATGAGCAAACCATCCGAACTTGAACTGCTTAGCTCTTTCAGCCAGAGCTTTGTCTTCGGGGGAATCCGAAGCTGGGAAGTATCCAAACCAATGGATAACCAATGATATACGTCCTGTGGTCAATGATCGGATTGATTAGCTTCAAGGAAATCATCGCCAAAATTCATCCACTATTATGAAATCCGGAAGGATAAGCTTGCTGTGATTTGAACAGGATAGTCAAGTTGAGCAATAGACTGATAGTTAAGAACTGAACAATTTGATTCACTACCATTTTGCTCGCTTCTGAAGTTTTGGTTGTACATGTGGTAAGTCTTCGCATGAGCCTTGAGTATCGTTTGACCACATAGGTAAATCCCAATACCAGAAGATTTGACATGTGGTGCTACAATGCTTTCGCCATAGCCTAATTCGGAAATCACCCATGGCTCGTTGAAAGTGAACCAAGTTTTCACCTGGGAATCATATCCGTAAATTAAACCTATATATTTTGTAGCGCAATTCATGTAAATCATCTGAACAAATCATCTTACCCTGTCACCAAAATTCTCGAACAATACTCTGGCGTAGTCTACGAAATAGTCGATCAAGGCCTCATTCTGCCAGCCTCCCAGCTCTTGCAGAGGTTGCGGAAGATCCCAATGGAACATCGTTACCATTGGCTCAATACCTTCAGCGATCAGCCCGTCGATCAAATTGTTATAATATCGAATTCCATCCGGATTAATTTTACCCACAAATCCGGTCGGCAAAATACGTGACCAAGACATAGAGAATCGATAAAAATCCACCTGAAGAAAATTACGGTCAGATTTCATGGTGAAATAAATTTGTGCACTTTTAAGGGGTCCATTACGTACTCCAAGATGCTTCATCATGCTTATGTCCTCTTTGTATTTATGATACGAGTCGCAAGCAATATCTCCATTGCCCCGATTTTCAATCAAGTCAGGATTTGTGCGAGCTACGCGGTCCCAGATATTCTCTCCTTTCCCTGAAATTGTGGGATTTTATTTTATGGATGAAAGACGCAAATTTGAGGAGAACTGATGTGAAATCTATGATATGAAGTGCAATCTATGATATAAAGAATGGATTCTCCTCAGTTAAAAATCTACCTACCTCCTTCATTCCAACCACCTTCTATCTGATACGAGGCTGTTCCAACACCAAATTTGAAACCTTTGGGAAACGTTGTTTCTTCCAAGCTTGTCATGGTTCAAGACTAAAAAAATCAGATCAAATAAAACGACAATGAAACAAACTGGCTCAAAAATGTGCTTTCGTGATACTAAATATTCGTCGGCCCTACTAATTCATAATTTGTAGATGTAGTACGACCTCGGCCAAGTTCGTTATCTTTCGTCTTTTGATAAAAATATGATAACATTTAAAATAGCTCACCTTGTTCCCGGAAAATCGGAAGCTTTTTACTACACAGGAAATGTTACGTTCGCTATTCGGAGTATAACTTTGGATGCTAATACCACAGTATACGAAATCACACAGAATAAAGTATTATTCTGATTTTGAATCCATTCAAATTAGTGATCAATCAAACCAATCGAACGTACCGACGATAACATTTCCCCAGCAAGGGTATATTCGCAGTTGACGGAACATGAATGCGAGTGAATAATAATAAAACACGTAATCAAGCTAATTATTCTATAATTCCCGAACACCATGTATGAAGAATATTTCATAAACGATTAGATAATGTATCAGACAGCCTTGAAGCCATACGGTTTTTCATCTATTATTCAATTCATACTCTATGTCAAATTTGTGAGTAAAATACGATCGATACGAACGCAAAGCTATGCTAATAATAATTTCTAGGTTATATCTTACAGAAAAGCCAATATTATAATACAACTTGCCTTTGTATCAGCCACTGAATAGTAGATCCACTTTTTCGACCGGCCGTTGATCACCAGATGATGTCCATCTAAACATTCACACTAGCGAGCGGAGTAGAGAGAATGAATTTTTGGTCAATCACGTCATGAACGATAAAGATAATGAGTTCATGACCATTAGAATCACTCTTATCGTATAAACCCGAATGTTGAACAAATCATAGCCTCACTGTAGCACAAGTTACGGCAGTGAAAGTTTTTAGGCAAAGTAGAAGGTAAGTCCATTCATTTACGGAAGTGCGGCATTTTGATTAGGAAAGGCTACCATTTTGCACATTATTAACCATATCCAATTCGATGATTCCCGTGATCAGATTTATCGAAATTTTCCAAACGTGGAAATTTGGAGTGTTGGGAATCCCTTCTGTAAGCTTTTTCCAGCAGCGGCATCGCGTTGATGAACTGAGGATGAACGATTTTATTCCCACTAAATATCATATGAGCCACCCTCCCAGACTTGAAATGTCGTGTTTTTCCGACTAGGACGTCGAGGGATCCGTACCAGGTGTATAGCCAAACCTGAATTGGTGATTGGATAAATTTCAAACAACCCAAACAACGATCGACTAGGTCAACTTTCAAGAGAACGGAACTGCTAGTTCCACGTGCACTGTACGAATGAAGGAGATTGTAGAAAAGGTACTCGAAAATGCTGAAGTCCAATTTATAGCCTCCTTATGTAATAATGGTAGTCCAAACAAAACAAAAAAAAAATTTATCGCCGTTATCCAATAAAGATTAGATAAACAGAATCGTCACCACCGTCAGGTGATTATAGTTAATCTTATCAAATGTCAAATGTAGGTGATGCAGCTATCAACCAAGATTCATAAGTCGTTCTGGATTAGCATATAAGCATGCGGTGGTTTTTCCATCCAGAGGATCGTAAAATGAATATTAGTTGATATTGATAATAATTGAAAATTTATAATAATTAGTTTATACTTGCAAAAAAATTGGTCTAACTAACAAGATACGCGTTTGCGTTTATGGAAAGTGCTGTCGATTCAGTCGACACTTGTAATTGGTACATGTACAAAATAAGTCTAGGCAGCCGAATAGATCGATGATATGGATTGATTGGTGCTCTGTGAGTTGCTTCTTTTGGAACTTCATAGCATGTGAATAAAATGAGATTTAAAAAATAGATGATAATTATAGATATTTGCAAATGACTATATCCATAGGTCAACTGCATGAAAACTGTTATTGTCTTTGGCATGAGCGTGTCGCTTGAAGGCCCTAATGATTCTCTGTAGACTTTATCATGTTCGGTTGAAGTTTTCGTGTTCGGAGTACTTTCTTCCACCACTCGACGGAAGATTTTGGAGTCCTTGTTCTATCCGGGCTCTTGAAGTCGACGTGTAAAAGCCCGAATCGTTCTCTGAAAGAAAATAAAGTCATCGTCCCCTTGCGGTAATTGGTTATTTTTTATTTATTTAATTTTTTTGTTATAGGCTCACCCGTATCCACGACTCCATTCAAAATTATCGAGAAGACTCCACACGGTGTAAAGCGACACGTTACATCCGTCTCGTTTAACTGCAGTAATCAGCTCCTTGAGGTACGCGTGAAAGTAATCGATTCGTTGAGGATCTGTGAGTGTCCCCGTGTCCGATATGCCGTTTTCTAGTACGTAAACAGGAGGGTTGTTGTATTCATCCTTTATCTTTCTTAGAAGGTCTCCGAAGCCTGATGGCACTATCTGCAACCGAAGGAAAAAGAGTGGCAAGTCAAGTTATGGGGATTTTCATGGAGCCTTTTGAAGAAGTGGACGAACGTTCATGACATACGTACCCTCAACCAATCACTTCCCGTCGTTGGCCAGCTTGGGTCCTTAGTGTCCACCAGACCAGAGTCCAAGAACCAAAGGCCGGCCTTTTCCTTTGGGCCCGGTTCCACGAGAGAAGTGGTATAGTGGTTGAGTCCAAAGTAATCAGAGGTTCCTCTACCAAAGGGAAACAGGGTTTTAGATGGAGTAATGGAGAGAAATATTGTAAAGTTTGGTTCGAATTGGCTAACGCTAACCTGATGTATTTGATCCACTTTTTAGAAAATGTTGGAAGCCGTGATCTGGGGTAACCTTCGGCCTTGCTGTTGCGGGCGATTTTGAGCTTCATGATTTCAGGATAATCACCTTCCGTCGAGAAAATTGGATGCGCCATCCATCCACATCCGAATTGGAAACTTGTATCGACTGATAAATTGTCACCGGGATTTTTAGCCATTTGTCCACTGCAGGGTATAGCCATTCCAATTTTACCGTTTTGCGTTGGTCGGAATTCCCTGTCATAAATGTGATATGCTCTCGCGTGAGCTTTCAGTACGTTATGTCCACAGATCCAACCTCCGGTAGGGATTAGATCCTTACCTGGAAGATTTGAAGGAAATTTATTACACGATCAATCGGCCTATGAAATCAGTTTTTCTTTTCATCTTGATTATCGCGTTCCCTTGATTGGATTGAAGAAATTGAAACTAAATTCTTCACGTACCTGGCGCTTTGGTGTGACTATCATACCCTTCCCTGCAAAATGAAGCTGGCTCGTTTATAGTCGTAAATATTTTGACTTTGGGTCCAAGTTCTCTAAATACAACCCTGGCGTAATCTGCGAACCATTTGATCATCATACTGTTAGTCCATCCGCCTTGATCTTCGATAACTTGCGGATGGTCCCAGTGATAGAGAGTGACAATTGGTTCGATACCACTACGATGTAGTTCGTCGATTAAATTTTTGTAGTAACGAATTCCATCTTCGCTGATTTTATTTACGTATCCAGTTGGCAAGATGCGAGACCAACTGAGCGAGAACCGATAGTGATCGAACTAAATGACAAAATTTTTATTAGTAATCAGTGAAAATTGTGGTCCAATTGGTGGTAGTACAAATCTCAAATCAACTAACCCCGATTTTCTTTACCCACTGAACGTCTTCCTTGTATTTGTGATATGAATCACAAGCAATGTCACCGTTGCTATGGTCTTTGATGAGCCACGGCGTCGCGTGCGTGAAACGATCCCAGCAATTTTCGCCTTTGTCTGAAAGTCAATTGAAGGTAATTTATTTTATGACTATTTTTTTGCGGTTCAAGTCGTATGATCTACTGGCAACGTTGTCGTTACAATACTCAACGATTAGTCATCAGAATGATACACTCTGAGACAAAAATGGCTGGTACCAGCCGGTGAGACTGATTTTCCCTTTCATTAGCAATTTGCAATTGGATTTAGTGCTACTGATCTCATATGTTCGGAAAACACTGCGCCGTTTGCTGGATAATAATCATTGGTCATTACCACTCGCGTTCCAGGCACCTTCGTATTGGTACGACGCTCCACCAGCACCGATACGAAACCCATCAGGAAAGGTAAGGTAATCTTCATCCGAACCACTGACGCCACTGAGGAAAATACCTAAGGCTATAGTAAATCCAGACGGGCGAGTTTTCGTGATTAAAATATGTAAGACTTACGGTGAAATCATCAAAGAGTATAGCACAAGTTTCCAAAAGATTCCAAAGCTCATTATGAGACTCATTAGAACGAGATATTCACTTAAGGTTATTGAAGAGACCTTCGATTCTGACGAGAATGAATTCCTTCGGCTTTCACTCACAAACCGCTGCTAGCAACTGACCTTATTTTCAGCTGTTGATACAATTGACCGTTTATTTGTCCCGAGACTTATCCCGCGAAGAGAGGCTACAGCGGGGGAAGGTCGAATGTCAGAAAGCAACTACCGAGCGGAATGTTTAATGCACTATTGCTTTCGTCAACCCTCGGTCGAATGGATCGTTCAACAAGTTTATAAATAGCCAGAGTATAAAGCCCATCAGCAAGATATGGTATCTGAATACTTTTCAAATGGCAATAGTTGGTGCAATGACGTGCAATAGTTATCTCGTAAGTACATTGACATTTGCAGAAGTGACACTAGTACGGAGAGGTCGAAAAATAAGAGCAGATCTACATCAAACAAAGCTTGTTTCACAAGGTCGGATAAAAAAAAAAATCAAACTGATACTGGTACACGAAAGACCACCGTACAATGTGAATCCAGTTTTTCCAGATGTGTAGGTGTGGTTCATGATCTTCGTTCGACTGTAGGGTATCGGCATGACTCTTACTGATCGTGAGAATTCCACAATGTGTTTGATGCGAGGGTAGCAAGCTTTGGACCAATCTTATTACACGTCAAGCCACGTGTATCATGGTTTCCAAGCAAAAAGCATTTTCAAACAAGGATTCGTATGATTGATAGGTTACGTTTTGAGGATGGGTGAATAAAAGAGGTACAAAAAAGTTCATTCGTTCAAGCATAAACCGAAACTACACGATAAAATATACCATCGGTTTGATCCTCCCGATCGGAGTGGCCAGACAGATGAAATGAAAAAGAAATATACCGTGTACGGCTTCCAAATCCCATAGCGAATTGGTGGAAATTCATCTCGAGGTAAAATTATTATAGGATCAGGTATGAGTAGTTTCAATGAAAATCTGCAGGGGTATTGTAGATTCACATGGTATGCATGATTTATTATTTGTCTTTGTGCCGGTGTATACCTATGACGTATTGTCGTTTTTTTATCACCCTGGCATTTCCTTTGCATTTGAGTTGAGTGATATTTTAACTATTCTGTGTGGGAACATCCTGGAGTGTTCGGGTACGGAGAACTTCTTGCCACCACGATGTGGATAATTTGGGTGTTCTTGTTCTATCGTCACTGTCGAAATCCACTTGTGTGATTCCAAATTTTTCTCTGTAAAATGAAAAACCAGATAATTCACATTGCTGATTCGATCTAGCGAATGCTCAACGACGATACTTTTCATGGCTACTTTCCGGAAGGGTTGTAATTATTATGAACGAATCATCATCATCATTCATGATGATATACTTACGTGTAACCAATCACCCATTCGAAATTGTCCAAAAGAGACCAAATAGTATATTTTTTAATATTGCAGCCGTCTTCATAGATGGCTGTAAGCAATTCCCTCAAGTATTCATAATGATAACTTATTCGATTGTAATCCTCCAGTTCACCAGTATCGGAACATCCATTTTCGAAAATATACACCAGAGGGTTGTTGTACTGATCCCTAATCATACGTAATATATTGCCGAACCCTTCAGGTACAACCTGCAAAGTGGAGGAAATGAGCTTATAAGTTCAGAATCATTCGTAACTTGAAGTTGGCGGGACTAAATTTCAATGATAATTACGTATATCCAGGAAGAACCGGCGACTGGCCAACTGGCATTATCAACCGGAATTATACCACTGTCTATGGTGTATATGCCAAGGTCCTCATCGGAATCAAACGTGGGCATAGTAGATGTGTAGTGATTCAGGCCAAAGAAATCTGACGTTCCTCTGCAAGTTGAATACGCTAATTATCAATTCTTTTCTACCATAAGATCGGAATTCGATAGATTTGTAAGTGAACATTATACTGCATACGAACTTTATGTACTCTATCCATTCGTCCGTGAATTCTGGAAGGCGTGAGAATGGGTAACCCTGGAGTTCACTGATCATCGCTATCCTCGACTTCATGATTTCCGGATAATCTCCAATGTAAATAGGATGCGCGGCCCAACCGCAATCAAATTGGAAATATTGTTCAATCGAAGAGTTACTTGTCCTTTCACCCGAAACAAATCCGGCACAAGGTAAGACGATGCCTATTTCACCTTGTTGTGTTGGGCGGAATTCCTCGTCGTAGATATGCCAAGCAGTTGCATGGGCCTTTAAAGCGTTGTGTACACAAATATAGTGTCCCATATTTTCTAGTATCTTACCTGTAGAAAAGTTCAAGGGTGAAAAGAGTTTGTTCGAATTATATCTCCTGGCTAATATATTACTCTATTTTTGAATACCTGGAGCTTTACGAGTCTCATTGTACCCTTGGACGCAGTAAATTCTTGGTTCGTTGATAGTGATAAAAGTTTTGACCATGGGCCCTAATTCTTCGAAAATAATTCTCGCGTAGTCTGCGTACCACTCGACCATCATCTCGTTGGTCCATCCCCCCATCTCCTCGAGAATTTGTGGATGGTCCCAATGGTATAGTGTCACAATGGGTGTGATATTGTTGTTTAGAAGTTCCTGAATTAAATTTTTGTAATATTGAATTCCATCCTCAGAGACTTGATCTGCAAATCCAGTGGGTAGGACACGTGACCAGCTGATTGAGAACCGATAGAAATCCAACTGAACAATAAAAAATATAGTGAGTTACAGCTTGCGCATACATTGATAGACAAATATCATTGACGATACGTAATGGAAGAAAAGCTTCGACTCGGACAATATTTGGTTATTTGGTTTTTACTGATTTCCTAGCTCGTGTCCGCATATTTCTTAGGATGACTCCAGACACACTCATTGTTGGAACTTACGCCCAGATCTTTGATCAACTGCACGTCTTCTTTGTACTTGTAGTAGGAGTTGCAGGCAACGTCCCCGTTGCTTCCATCTTTTATCAACTCCGGTCTATTGTGCGTGAAATAATCCCAAGTATTTTCTCCTTTGTCTAAAATTATTTGCAATATAGAAAATAGCTAGTGAAATAATTGTGGCTGTGCCTCAGGCAGGTGAACAGAATAGGTGGTTACCGCTAACATTCCAGGCCCCTTCCACTTGATAGGATGCTGTGGCAGCTCCTATGGTGAAGTTTTCAGGAAAACTAAGATTTTCGCCTCGACATTGTGAAACTCTATAGAAGTTGCCAATTCGGAATATTACATATCTAACCACATCCACTTGTCAAGTGAGAGCGGAAATACTTACTCTGTCAGGATTATACAGCAGATGGTAATTGTCCAGAAGAGTTTCATTATGGAATTTTATTATGTCAAATCTTCCAGTTTCCTGTAATCGATGTTCGGCTTCATGCAGAAGAAACTTGCTGCTATTACAATGCGAGTTATTTGTGAATAGCCGAGATATCATGGCTAGCGAAGTCTTTATAACTGTCGCCTGTGCCATATATCTCGTAGTCTCATTTAATCAGTTAGATATCTATATTATTCACTCATCGTCGAACCTATTATTCATTCAAAGATTGAACTCAGATATAGATATCACGTATTTTAACGAATCAAAGTATCGACCGTCCAAGCCAATCGTGACTTCTTTTGGTGAGTCATAAAACGGTAATCTTTACGTCGGTTATTCCAGATTCCATGAACACAGATGTAATGTGATCTAGATTTCTTGGGAAACCTAATAAAATTTCGTTATCTGTATGGCAAACTCTTAGAAGTGTGCGATTAATTTTCGGCTGCATGCAAAAATAATTTAATATGAAGGCGACTGTCGGTGAAGAGCCGGTGTATAAAGGCGCATGGAAAATTTACAACTGCCACTGGAACGACGTAATCTATTGTTGAAATTTTAATCAACTAATATGTACAATTCGCCAGATGGTTCTGCAGCCTAAAGTCAGTGGAACGCCCCAACGAAATGTACCGGCAAAGCTCATGTTGACCTTGTTTAGACTTACTGGAAATTTTTATTATCAGCTTGAAAGAATCTTCTCATCAGGAGGGAAAAAAGCGTCAACGGGACCATGGGTCACAAATGGATCTTTCATTGCGGAAATTGATCATCAAGTTGACCAAAATGCGGAACAGAAGTTTATTTCCGACTTATGGTACCTCAGTAACTTTCATTCCTACTGGCAATTATAATTTTCCTAGTCCACAGGGGATTTTGACCTCGAATTTAAGGGTCAAGATCAATTTTGCAGCGGCATGTTATTGGGGCGCTCCATCGATCTCGAGCTGGAGAATCACCTAGCGAAGTGGTGACCAAACTATTCTTAACACCCTGTACATTTGGTGAAGATTGTTGGACTATCAAAGATATCTATAGATTAGGGTATCGACAATTAGTTATATAATCCATATATATATATTTTTTTTTTCCCTTCCGTACAGATCAGCTATTTTCGGCTCATCAGTCAAATTCTCGGTGCAGTCATATTCACCGTCGAGAATTGAACCTAGTTGATGGAGTGAAAGAACACAAAAAAAAGTTCGCTGGAGGCATGTGCAAGGAAGATGAAGAAATTTTGGAAAAGCTTGAAGTGACCATATCCAAAAATACAGTGTTTGACTATTGATTGAACTCGAAAATTTTTTCTTTACACAAAAGCGTCTAATCAGTGTCATTGATGAAGTCCTAGAAGTGTAGCTATGACCAGAATCATGATTGATGATACTGATAGAATAACTCCGAAATCAAAGTCACATGGAAACTTGAAAGTATAGATAACGAAATTCTACGACGACTGCAAATACGGAAGGCAAGGAAAGAACAATCAAGGAATCATACAGGGAAAAATATTCGTTTATTCATATTCGAGTATGCGTTCAGCTATTATTTGTGGGAACATCCTGAAGTGTCCGGGTACGAAGGACTTCTTGCCACCACGATGTGGATAGTTTGGTTGTCCTTGTTCTATCGTCGCTGTCAAAATCCACATGTATGATTCCGAATCTTACTCTGTAAGTTGAGGATACAAGAAATTCACATTGCTGATTCGATCCAGTGGGTGCTCGATGACGATATACTTACGTGTAACCGTCCCCCCATTCAAAATTGTCCATAAGTGACCAAATGGTATATTTCTGAATATTACAGCCGTCTTCGTAGATGGCTGTAAGCATTTCCGTCAAGTATCCATAATAATAGCTTATTCGATCGTAATCCTCCAGTTCACCAGTGTCGGAATATCCATTTTCAAAAATATACACTGGAGGGTTGTCGTACTGGTCCCTAATCATTCGCAATAGATTACCGAACCCTTCAGGTACCACCTGCGAAGTGATATCAATTAGCTCAAGGTTACAACGATTTTTGACTTTGTGAATTTCAATGATAATTACGTATAACCACGAAGAACCACCGACTGCCCAACTGGCATTATTAACTGAAATTATACCACTGTCTACGGTGTATACGCCCGAATCCTCATCGGAATCAAACGTAGGCATAGTAGATGTGTAGTGATTCAGGCCAAAGAAATCTGACGTTCCTCTGCAAGTTGAATACGCTGATAATCAATTGTTTCGAAACCAATGGATAGTCAACTGTATACGAACTTTATGTACTCTATCCATTCGTCCGTGAATTCGGGAAGGCGTGAGAAAGGGTAACCTTCGAGTTCACTGATCATCGCTATCCTCGACTTCATAATTTCTGGGTAATCTCCAATATAAATGGGATGCATGGTCCAACCGCAATCGAATTGGAAATATTGATCAAACGAAGAGTCACTCGTCCCTTCACCCGAAACAAATCCAGTACAGGGTTGGACAATGCCTATTTCGCCTTGTTGTGTCGGGCGGAATTCCTCGTCGTAGATATGCCAAGCAGTCGCATGGGCTTTCAAAGTGTTATGTACACAAATGTAGTGCCCCATATTTTCTAGTATCTTACCTGTAGAAGAGTTCAAGGGTGAGAGGAGTTTGTTTGAATTATATCTCCTAGCTAATATATTATTCTATTTTTGAATACCTGGAGCTTTACGAGTCTCATTGTACCCTTGGACGCAGTAAATTCTTGGTTCGTTGATAGTGATAAAAGTTTTAACCATGGGCCCTAATTCTTCGAAAATAATTCTCGCGTAGTCTGCGTACCACTCGACCATCATCTCGTTGGTCCATCCCCCCATCTCCTCGAGAATTTGCGGATGGTCCCAATGGTATATTGTCACAATGGGCGTGATATCGTAGTTCAGAAGTTCCTGAATCAAATTTTTGTAGTATTGAATTCCATCCTCAGAGACTTGATCTGCGAATCCAGTGGGTAGGACACGTGACCAGCTGATTGAAAACCGATAGAAATCCAACTGGAAAATAAGAATTGTCGCGAGTTACAGCTTGCGCATGATACATTGATAGACAAATGTCATTAACGATACGTAATGGATCAGAAGGTTCAACTCAGACAATATTTTGTCATTTGGTATTTACTCATTTGCTAGCTTGTGTCCGTATATTTCTTAGGATGACTCCAGACACACTCATTGTTGGAACTTACGCCCAGATCTTTGATCAACTGCACGTCTTCTTGGTACTTGTAGTAAGAGTTACAGGCAACGTCCCCGTTGCTCCCATCTGTTATTAACTCCGGTCTATTGTGCGTGAAATAATCCCAAGTATTTTCTCCTTTGTCTAAAATTATTTGCAATTTGAAAAATATCTGGTCAAATGATTGTGGCTTTGCCTTGGACAGGTGAACAAAATAGATGGTTACCGCTAACATTCCAGGCCCCTTCCACTTGATAGGACGCTGTGGCAGCTCCTATGGTGAAGTTCTCTGGAAAACTAAGATTCTCGCCTCGACATCGAGAAACTCTATAGAAGTTGCCAATTCAGAACATTACACATCAAATCACATCCACTTGTCAAGTAACAGCGAAAAAACTTACTCGGTCAAGATTGCACAGCAGATCGCAATTATCCAGAAGAGTTTCATTATGGAATTCTATTATCTCGAATCTTTTCGTGGCCTCTAATTGATGTTCGGGCCTCATGCAGAAGAAACTAGCTACGAACAACCCAAGTTATTGGTGAGTAGCCACCAAATCATAGCTAGCCCAGGTCTTATATAATCATCGCCTGTATCATATATCCAGTACCGTCATTTAATCAGTGTGATATCTACATTATTCACTTATTGGTCAACTTGTTGTTCACATACAGATCGAAGTCAGATATAGTTATCACGTATTTTGTCGAATCAAATTATCGACCATCCAATCCGATGGTAATTTCTTTCAGTGAGTAATTGAACGGTAATCTCAACGTCGGTTACTTCAGATTCCATGGACGAATATGTCATGTGATTTAGACGTATGTATTGGCAAACCTAGATATATTGACTATCAAGATAGAATGTCTTTATCTGTATGGCGGACTCTTAGAAGTGTTCAATCAAATTTCGGTGCCATGCAAATACAACTTGATAAGAAGGCGAGTTGTTGGCGAATGAAAGCTCGTGAAGCGCTTACATAATTTATATTATTGTAATATTATCGATCTAATATCCACATTTGCCGAATATTGTTGGACCTGTTGTCCCGATCGAGATCAGGCCGTTATCAAAAATATCCGTGCAATTGAGTTATCGACTCGTTGACATATATTCCCAATTTTTGTTTGATTTCTGACTCACTTGTCCAACTCTCTGTAGTTTCGTGATATTTACCATCGAGGTATTTTGATATCGGAAATTGAACCTAGTTGACGAAGTAAAACAGGACAAATGAAGTCCACTGGAGGCATGCGGGAGAAGGGGGACATTTTTGAAAAGATTTAAGTAACCATATCTGACGAATGCAGTTTTCGACTAACGATTCAACTCGAAAAATCATTTTTTTTTTCTTCACTTAAAAGCGTCCAATCAGTGCAGGCATTGCTGAAGTCCTAGTAGTAAAAGTACGACCAGAATCATGATACTGATCGAATAACTCTCAAATCGCATTCACATTGAAACTCGACAGTAGACAACGGAATTCTATGACATCTGCAAACAAGGAAAGCAAGGGAAAAACCTATCAGGGAATTGTACAGGGCTAGATATCTGTTTATTTCAACTCGAGTATTCATTCAGCTATTCTGTGTGGGAACATCCTGAAGTGTCCGGGTACGGAGGACTTCTTGCCACCATGACGTGGATAGTTTTGCTGTCCTTGTTCTATCATCGCTGTCAAAGTCCACTTGTACGATACCGAATTTTTCTCTATAAGTTGAAAATATCGAATTTTTTATATTCCCTTAATCCAGAAAAAAGTTGGATGAAAATGTACTCACGTATAACCGTCTTGCCATTCAAAATTGTCCAAAAGTGACCAAATAGTAAATGCTCGAACGTCGCAGCCGTCTTCATAAACTGCTGTAAGCAATTCCGTCAAGTATTTATTATAATAGTTTATTCGATTGTAATCCTCCAGTTCACCAGTATCGGAATATCCATTTTCAAAAATATACACCGGTGGGTTGTCGTACTGGTCCCTAATCATACGCAATAGATTGCCAAACCCTTCAGGTACAACCTGCGAATCGAAAAAGAATGAAAAAAATGTAGTAGCTTTAGACTCACGATTTCAAGAAATCGATTATGCAACAAGGCAGTGAAAATTCAAGTGTGAATTACATATAACCAGTTGGAAGCAGCAACCTCCCAGCTAGCATTGCGGACCCCAATGATACCGCTGTCTATTGTGTAATTGCCTAAATCTTCATCAGGATCAAAAGTAGGCATGATAGATGTGTAATGATTCATACCAAAGAAATCGGCCGTTCCTCTGAAAGCATATCACGCGGAAAGTTATAACTTGTTTCCATTCAATTATGTGATAATTCACGGTTCCCGTAAACTAAACGATTCAATGAATACGAACTTTATGTACTCTATCCATTCGTCTGTGAATTCTGGAAGGCGTGAGAATGGGTAACCCTGAAGTTCGCTGATCATGGCTATTCTAGACTTCATGATTTCCGGATAATCTCCAATATAAATAGGATGCATAATCCAACCACAATTGAATAGGAATGCTCGTTCAAACGTAGCATTACTAGTATTTTCCCCAGAGACAAATCCATCACAAGATGTATCGATACCTATTTGACCTTCCTGTGTGGAGCGAAATTCCTCATCATAGATGTGCCAAGCTGTCGCGTGAGCTTTCAGGGTGTTGTGTACGCAAATATAGTGCCCCATATTTTCCAATATCTTACCTGTGGAAGAATTTCATGATGAGAGAATTTCGTGAGGATCATTTTTCCTCTCAAAATGACATTGACACTTCAAATACCTGGAGCTTTGCGAGTAGCGTTGTAGCCCTCTCCACAATAAACATGCGGTTCGTTGATGGTGATGAAATTTTTGACCAGTGGTCCCAATTCCGTGAAAACAACTCTAGCATAATCTGCGTACCACTCGACCATCATCTCATTGGTCCATCCTCCCATCTCTTCGAGAATTTGCGGATGGTCCCAGTGATACAAAGTCACATAGGGCGTGATGTTATAGTTCGAGAGTTCCTGGATCAAATTTTTGTAATATTGGATTCCATCCTCGGAGACTTGATCTGCAAATCCGGTTGGCAAGATGCGTGACCAGCTGAGTGAAAACCGATAGAAATCCAGCTGAAACGGCGAATGATTTGGTAAAGTAGATGTTGCATCGATATCAATCGATCTTCAAACTCACCCCTAGAGTTCTTATCCACTGCACATCTTCTTGGTACTTATAGTAAGAGTTGCAGGCAACATCTGCGTTGCTTCCATCTGATATTAACTCTGGCTTGTTATGGGTGAAATAATCCCAAACATTCTCTCCTTTGCCTGCACAACAATTTGCATTACAAAATAGCTGGCAAGATATTCATTGCCCTGCCTCAGGCACGAAAGTAGAGTAGGTAGTTACCGCTAACATTCCAGGCCCCTTCTATTTGATGAGATGCAGTAGCAGCTCCTATGAGAAAATCTTCGGGGAAACTAAGATTCGCGCTTTGACATTGAGAAACGCTAAAAAAAATATAACCGAATGAAAATGTTGTTCCCGTGTTCAAGACCGTTATCGTGCTACTTACTCTATCGAGACCATGCAGCAGATCACAATTATCCATAAGTATTTCATCTTTCACTATCTGTTCGAATGATTTTTCGTGAATCTGAGGTTGAAGTTCAGCTTCATCCAGAAGCTGACAATAACGCAAATGATCGATGAATAGCTACTTGTAACATGACACGAGAGATTTTATAACTGTCACCTCAACCACATATCTTTCCTTGTTATCTTATCCGTGCATTGTTCAGAAAGTAATAATCCGATCGGTGCTTGGTATGATCGTATAAATGGAACTATTGGCGGTTCCAATGTGATTGCGATGCTTTTTGGATTGGTATGCATTTGCCAGCGTACGATCTGTAGGTTTGATACTTCAAACAGGGTGTAGATAGTAATCGGGAAATCTAATCGAGTGCTTTGGCAAACCCATAATGTTGCCATGGCATGGGTGTGAACATGGCATGATGTCGTATTCGTAGTCTTCACACGAAATAGTCTTTCGTTCCCACGTATAAACATAATAGGAATTTTAATGAGGACCAATTACCATCCATTTAGGCTCAGAATATTCCAGAAACTTTCTGAATATATTTTATACAATTAAAATGATAACATTGTTCATCATTTCCATGAAAATTAACTGGGGTACATTTGGTTCATATGAGTTTCGTTGTACTTCATATGAGTCCATTGTAATTATCGTATCAATTTTCGTATCGAAGTCGTTTTTTTTTCCCATCAGCATGTAGTTTTCTCTGCAATTGGGTTGGGTGACATTAACTGTTCTCCGCTGGAACATCTTGAAGTATACGAGTACGAATGACTTCTCGTAACCAGGATGCGGACAGTTTTGCAGTTCTCGTTTTATTCTCGCTGCCGAAGTCCACGTGTATGAGTCCAAATTTTTCTCTATAAATTGAAATTATCGAGAACTCACATTGCTGATTTGAAACAAAGGGTACGCATGATGAAAATATACTCACGTATAACCTTCTTGCCATTCAAAATTGTCCAAAAGTGACCAAACGGCATATCTTTGAACGTTGCAGCCATCTTCATGAACTGCTTTGAGTAATTCCATCAAGTATGAATATAAAAACCTGATTCGCTTGTAATCCTTCAATTCACCATTATCAGCATGTCCATTTTCAAAGATATACACTGGTGGGTTACCGTACTGGTCCCTAATCATTCGCAATAGATTGGCGAACCCATCAGGTACAATCTAAAAATGTATAAGTATGAAAATAGTTCAGGTTCGCAATTTATAGCTTCCGAAGATTCATTGTGGAGAACATTTTCACGATATAATCACATATGACCAATAAGAAATTCCGATCGGCCAACTGGCATTGGTAACAGCAATGATGCCACTGTCTATGGTGTAGATGCCACGATCTTCATTGGGATCAAAAGTAGGCATGATAGATGTGTAGTGATTCAGACCAAAGAAATCGGACGTTCCTCTGTAAGCATATCACGAGGATAATCAACTTCTTTCAGTAATTTATGATTTATGTGAAATATAAAGTATGCTACAGACGAACTTGATGTACTCTATCCATCCTGCCGAAAATTCTGGGAGGCGTGAAAAGGGATAACCCTGAAGTTTGCTAATCATGGCTATCCTCGACTTCATGATCTTTGGATAATCTCCAATCCAAATGGGATGCATGAGCCAACCACAATCGAACTGGAAATATTGTTCAATCGACGCGTCACTCACGTTCTCTCCCGACACAAATCCAGAACAATGTAGCAAGAGGCCTACTTCACCCTGTTGTGTAGCTCGAAATTCCTCATCGTAGATATGCCACGCAGTTGCATGGGCTTTCAAAGCGTTGTGTACACAAATATAGTGTCCAATATTTTCCAATACCTTACCTGTAGAAGAATATCCGAATGAAGGGTTTCGTTTGAATTGCTTCGGTTCTGATAACATCATTATGTCATTTTGATTACCTGGAGCTTTGAGAGTATTATTATAGCCCTGTTGACAATAAGCTTGTGGTTCGTTGATGGTGATGAAGGTTTTGACCATGGATCCTAATTCTTTGAAAATAATTCTCGCGTAGTCTGCGTACCACTCGACCATCATCTCGTTGGTCCATCCCCCCATCTCTTCGAGAATTTGCGGATGGTCCCAATGGTATATTGTTACGACAGGTGTGATATTGTAGTTTAGAAGTTCCCGAGTCAAATTTTTGTAATATTGAATTCCATCCTCGGAAACTTGATCTGCAAATCCAGTCGGTAGGATACGTGACCAGCTGATTGAGAACCTGTAGAAATCTAGCTAAAAGAATAATAGTTTTCGTGAAACAACGTTCGTAATCATCTTCTAATCTCACAACTTACTCCGATCTCTTTTATCAATTGTACGTCTTCTTTATATTTGTAGTAAGAATTGCAGGTAACATCCCCGTTGCTTCCATCTTTTATCAAATCCGGTCTATTGTGCGTGAAATAATCCCAAACATTTTCTCCTTTGCCTACAACAACTTGCGTTAGGAATATGCCAGTAAAATATTCATCGACGTGCTTTGAGCACAAAATAACACCGGGTGATTACCGCTCACGTTCCAAGCCCCTTCTATTTGATAGGACGCAGTAGCAGCTCCTATAGTGAAATTCTCGGGCAAGCTTAGATTCACGGTTTGACATTGAGAAATTCTAGAAAAAGTTACCCAATAAGACTGATGCAGTCGTTTTATAGAACGTTCTATACAACTCACTCTTTCAGGGTGACATAGCTGATCACAATCATCCAGAAGTGCTTCATGATGAAACCACTAGTTTATGTGTAAACAATTTTTTTTTCTTTCTACAATCCTGCTGTTATTATTCAGCTCTACGCCACGACACCTTCGAGTCCAGGTAAATCATGAAGGAATAGCTAGTCATTAAGACTCATCAAGCTTTTATAAAAGCCGCTCAGACAACATAATAGATACTTTGCTTTATAACTTAATTGCTGCAATATTCACCACGTTTAGTAATTCCTGAATTTTTCTTCCGTTTCAGTAAAAATCATGAGACTGTTAGAGGTGTGTTCGAAGGTCAGAACTTCACCTATGCAACTATATTCGCCATACCCACACATGCAAATTCAAATATGCTGGGGGTATGGGACATCACAAACGAGTACTTTGATCTCCGGTTATGAGAATTCCGGAGTATCAGCAAATTGCAGTTTATCAACATTCGTACGAGTAAAAAACCAAGCGCATAGCACATGCATTCGGAAATGAACATGAACATGCATCAATTGAGCAATATGAGCTGAGATTTCCATAAAAATCCTGAAAAATACTTCTTGAGACCAGAAGTCGAATAAGCATGAAATTTTTAGGTGTGAAAAATAGTTCACGTCCCGTCCTATGCATGCACTTGAGTTTTTGGAAGATACTGTCGAACCCTTGCACAGAAAGAGCCTTCGTTTCTTAGACACATTAAACTATACTCAGGCAACTAGTCTTTACCCTCACAAAAAAATTCCTTGTATCATACGAACCGAATCAACTATAGTTTATCCGATAATCTATATCGCTCAAGTACTCGCGGATGATGCCAATAAGTCTCATGCAATAACTTCTAATTGTAAATCAAAGCCATTGGTACCCCGAATTTTCCGGGCACCTCGTAAGTATCCGAAAGGACGCCATCGGGATTCTGTTTCGCAAGTTATGGAAAATATCAACCTCGTGATTCCTGATTGGCTGATTCAATCTTCATAGAGCTATAGATTGGACACACTTAGAAACACGGAAAATTTTCGAGCCTTGAGGCTTACGAACAAGCAATTGATCTGTCATATAAGAACATCTGACTGTGAGATCTAAATACGCGAATCATTGATGGTAAGATCATCTGGCGGTAAGATCTGAACGTATAAACATAAATACTCATTGGCTTCACGATTGACTGATAACGTCATCATATTTTACGACACGACTTATCGCAGCTCAGAGTCCTAATTTTGATTGTAGGGTGATTCAGAATCTTATAAAGTTTCGCTCTGATAAAACTGCAGAGATATCTTATACCTCGATAAGCCCAAAAGTAGATATGTCTAATCGCTATTATTTCATCGAAGCTTATTATTACGTATTGGTGTGAATATAGATCGAGGATAAGCAATCCGATAGCCTGAATGGTATTCTCGAACTACCTCTTATCAGATTTAATTGACTAGCCTCCTTTATATTGTATCTTGGAATTATCTTGCTTGTTCCCATTCAAGCATGTTTGTTTTTCAACAACACAGTACCCCGACAATAAATTATATGGACCGCCTACTTGGTAATCGCACATTATTGCCGCTGCAAAATTTTATGATTTAATCTCGATTGAATTTCCAATACTCCGATGTCAATATTTCTTGTTACGCAACTGATATGTAATGTAACTACACTGATTTTAAATTCCGATGAGCAGTACCGAGCATTTTTTGTGATTGTCATCAAATGAATCCTAATCATAGCTTGGACACACAATCAGAAGTTTGCACAAGAATTGAAACTTATCTATTGATGTTTCAAGCTTTCGGAAAGGTACAATATCTACAAGTTATCGAGCGATTCAACAATGTCTAGGATAAATGTTGAAATTTGCAGGAAAATTAGATGGATATGGGTGCAAGTGGGCGAATTGATCATGAAGAAAGATGCGATGTTGAGGATTGTATATTTACAGAAATTTTTTATCATAATAAAGAATCAGGGGGCCGATAATACAAACTGTCACAATGATGTATGGTACATCCTTGACTTAGTTATCAACTTTGTATTCCTCCTTGAATTCTGTACACCAAATCTCGTATGAAGATACGATTGCGAATTATAAATTCACATCCAGCTGGCGTGACTGTGTTTCATTCTGCACGCGTAACTTTCGCAAACGGTGAATTTTGTCAGTATGGAATTTTCTAATATCTTCGATCTAGTGGAAATAATAATTTCACAATCGATAATAAACAATTTTTTTAAGTTATCGGTTCCAAGGTAGACTCGTACGACTCGTTACGGTGTTAGTCGGCACAGATTGGAGCTTGCGCGCCGCCAAGACACTTGCCCACCAGGACGTTGAAGCTTTAACAGATCTTGCAGTCTCGGCATCATCGAATTCAACGCTGACAATACCAAATCTTTCTCTGAAAAAAAAATTTCAGAAGAATGAGAGAACTGATTATAAAATCCCTAAAGACTAGACTGTTTTTGGAATGGACAAGGGTCAGTGTACTTACGTATAACCAGCCCACCATTCGAAGTTGTCCAGGATGCTCCAAATCGCGTAACCTTCAACGTTACATCCGTCCCGTTTGATGGCTATCAGTAATTCTCTTATGTATTCATAATAATAGCTAATTCGGTCATAATCGTCCAGCTCACCAGTGTCGGAGTAACCATTTTCCATAACCCAAACTGGTGGGTTGCTATACGCATCTCTGATCTGTCGAAGTAGGTAGCCAAATCCGGGTGGATTTACCTACAATGATTATGCTCGATGCAGTGAACTCGGAATGAATTGATAATCTTGTGGGAATTGTTTAAATAAATATTTAGTATCGTAATTACATAAAGCCAACTAGAACCGCCGACAGCCCAGCTCGAGTCAACGCTTGATATTAACCCCCAGTCATTGTTGTATATTCCTAGTTCTTCGTCTGGGTCAGGCGAAACGAGCCTTGATGTGTAATGGTTGAAGCCAAAATAATCATTGGTTCCACTGGAAAAAGTCAGACTCATCGTATACCCGAAGTGATTTAATATTTGTCGAAGAGTGGATATCTAGGAACTAGAAATATATATTTATGTGCACAGTTTGAAACAAACTTGATAATGGATATCCATTCTTCTGAAAACACGGGAAGACGTGACCGCGGGTAACCCTGGGCCTCGCTGACTAGTGCGATTCTCGTCTTCATGATTTCTGGATAATCTCCATGGTAAATTGGATGAGCCATCCATCCACAGGTAATAATTGGAAGGCGGTTTCCGCTGACTCGGTATCGCTAGAGTTTGCTGGGATGTATGCCATCAATGGTAGCACGAGGCCAATCCGACCTTGTTGGGCTTCCCGGAACTCCTCATCGTACATACGGTACGTCTTGGCATGAGCTTTTATGGTGTTGTGTCCGCAAAGGTATCTTCCGATGTAGTCTGGTATTACTTTACCTGAAACCCGATGTACGTTCAAAATATTTTTTCTAAATGATTGCAATGTCAGCTGCTGTTCGCTTTTACAGCCTTTGAAACATCGCCGAAACCTTTGTTATACCTGGTGCACTGCGTAAGCTTGCATAACCACCAGCGCAGAAGGAATCAGGTTCGTTGATGGTTATCCATATTTTCACACTATTTCCGAGAGCTTCAAAAAGAACCCTAGCATAATCCACGAACCAGTCTACTATTAATTCGTTCGTCCATCCGCCCATTTCCTCGATAACTTGCGGATGATCCCAATGGTATATTGTGACAATGGGTTCGATGCCATTCGCCACCAATTCTTCGGTCAAGTTTTTGTAATATTGAATACCATCTTCGCTTATTACGTTTGCAAAGCCAGTTGGAAGGACACGTGACCAGCTGATCGAGAATCGATAAAAATCCAACTAGAAATGTAGTAACTTGTAAAAAATAGTCGTTCAACGGGTATTTGCCAACAAATAGACGCACCCCTAAAGATTTTATCCACTGTACGTCTTCTTTGTATTTATAGTAAGAATTGCAGGCAACGTCTCCGTTTCTTCCATCCGTAATATACTCTGGATGGTCATGTGACCACCGATCCCAAACATTTTCACCTTTGTCTACAATGTAATGATGATAATCATTTGAAGTATGTTTGAGGAAATTTGCCTGCAATTGGCACTAAAACAGACTGATTACCGCTAACATTCCAAGCTCCTTCGACTTGATACGCAGCACTCGCAGTTCCTAAACGAAATCCACTTGGAAAAGTTAGGCTCACGACATCGCAGCAGGATATCCTGCCCGGAATTTAACGATCACCCATTATTCATGACATTCAGTTTTCACATGGGGAAATCTTGACGATACTTACACTCTGAAAATTGTACAAACAATTGCAGCGATCAAGTAACGGTCCATTGTGGTACTGGCGTAGCTAAGAGCATCAAGAATTGGCTTTATAGCTAATACTGTATCTTCGATCTTGAACAACCCTGGATTCAAGGCGATCACTATCTTCCAGGTATCGTGCAATGATCTTGATACGCGGTTCGCACAGCCAGTAAGTTTATTACAGCATACAGGTGTTACCCTATATTGCATTGCTCACCCAGTCCTCACTATATTGTGCGACATTTGGAGAGCCACTTGAATTCCAATAATCCCATCAACCCAAATCATATCAGCCACCAGCAGTGTTGATCGTGTACGAGTACCGCAAGAGCTCTTGAACGGGATTAACTTTTTTCCACTGTCAATAAAGTACATTTTTCAAGCCTATGTTATATAACAAGCTAGGAAAAAAACATATCCATTACAAGCCACCCGTCCTAATGAGTATCGAATCATTCAACAGACGGGTATTCTGTAATAGTCGTTCTTTGAGTAGGTTGAAAGGTTTGGGTATTATTTGGCAGCCATTCCTGGGTAGTGTTGATGGAAAATGCTATCGTGTATTAAGGTAAAATTTCGGATACGAATGGAAGGAGCAAACCACGTGAAATGATGAAAAAAAACAAACTCCAACAATAATTTTCCACATTTTATATTTTTCAAATCGGATCGGTCTTACTATAACGACAGGTGAAATCACCAACATGAATGATGCAGTCACAAGTCAGTCATCGGAATTTCGTTCATCTACACTTCGCTTCAATGAAATGCCGAATGTTGTGAGAGACTGACGATGAACTGTAAATTCATATGCTGCTGGTAAATTTATTTGTGATGTCCAACGTAGATCGCAAAAAGAAAATCTTACCTAATTTACTCGCATACTTACGTTGGATAAAAATTAAAATTCTATTTACTAATGGGATATTATTTCGAGTTATCGTTGCCAGGGTAGATTAACTCGTGAGGTGACACTGTTCGTTGGCACGGACTGAAGTTTGCGTGCCGCAACGACACTCGCCCACCAGGATGTTGACGCTTTAGCAGTTCTAGGTGTCTGGTCGTCGTCGAACTCCACGCTGACAATCCCGAATCTTTCCCTGATAATTTTTCCAAAGCAATGAAGCATGTGATTTGTAAATTCAAGTAAGGCATTACCATGTTTGATACTAGACGACGTTCAGTATACTTACGTATAACCAGCTTGCCATTCGTAGTTGTCCAGGATACTCCAAATTGCGTAACCCTCAACCTTACATCCGTCTCGTTTGATAGCTATCAGCATTTCCCTCACATATTCATAATAGTAGCTGATTCGGTTGTAATCCTCTATTTCACCTGAGTCGGAGTAACCGTTTTCCATAACCCAAAGTGGTGGGTTGTTATACGCATCTCTGATCTGTCGAAGTAGGTAGCCAAATCCGGATGGATTGACCTACAATGATTATGCTCAGTACAGTCAATCCAGGGTGAATTAATAATATACTGGAAATGATTCGATCAAATGTTCAACATTGTCATTACATAAAACCAATCGGAAGCGGTGGCAGGCCAACTCGAATCAACACTTTCAATCAACCCCCAGTCACTGTTGTATATTCCCAGTTCTTCATCTGGGTCAGGTGAAACGAGCTTTGATGTGTAATGGTTGACGCCAAAATAATCGTTGGTTCCACTGAAAAAAGTCAGATTCTTCGTATCCCCGAAGTGATTTGATATTTGTTGGACGATGGAAATTCGTATCCAGAAATATATCGATGTGCACATTCGAAACTAACTTGATAATGGATATCCACTCTTCCGAAAATACGGGAAGACGTGACCGCGGGTAACCCTGGGCTTCGCTGACCAGTGCGACTCTCGTCTTCATGATTTCTGGATAATCTCCATGGTAAATTGGATGAGCCATCCATCCACAGGTGAATTGAAACGCAGTTTCCGCTGACTCGGTATCGCTCGAGTTTGCTGAGACATATGCCATCAATGGTAGCACGAGTCCAAGCTGACCTTGCTGGGCTTCACGGAACTCCTCATCGTACATACGGTACGTCTTAGCATGAGCTTTTATGGTGTTGTGTCCGCAAAGATACCTTCCGATGTAGTCTGGTATCACTTTACCTGAAATTCAATGATGTACATTTGAAATATTCTTCTTATCACATCACGATGTCACTTCTTATTGGTTTTTCAACCTTTGGCATTGAATTAAAAACTTTTAAATACCTGGTGCTTTTCTGGTCCCGGCATAACCACCAGCGCAAAAGGAATCGGGTTCGTTGATGGTTATCCATCTCTTCACACTGCCACCCAGTGCTTCGAACATAACTCTAGCATAATCTACGAACCAGTCTACTATTAGTTCGTTCGTCCATCCGCCCATTTCCTCGATAACTTGCGGATGATCCCAATGGTATAATGTCACGATGGGCTCGATGCCATTCGCTACTAATTCGGCAGTTAAGTTTTTGTAATACTGGAGCCCATCTTCGCTTATTACGTTTGTAAAGCCAGTCGGAAGGACACGCGACCAGCTGATCGAGAACCGGTAAAAGTCCAACTGCAAATTTAGTTAAGTAAAAATAATGGTTCGACTGGTGTTTTCTAACAAGTATTTACGCACTCCTAGAGATTTTATCCACTGCACGTCTTCTTTGTACTTGTAATAAGAATCGCAGGCAACGTCTCCGTTTCTTCCGTCCGTAATATACTCTGGATGGTTGTGTGACCACCAATCCCAAACATTTTCACCTTTATCTAGAAAAATGAAGATATTCATTTAAAGTATAGTCGAAAAATTCTGCCCGAGGGTAATTCGCACTGGAATGAAGTAGTTACCGCTAACATTCCAAGCTCCTTCTACTTGATACGAGGCACTCGCAGTTCCTATCCGAAATCCACTTGGGAAAGTAAGGCTCACAACATCACAGCAGGATATTCTGTGAAAATTTTAAGTAAATGATCTCACACAATATCAACATTGCATAGCGAGAGAGCTTCAGACGACTTACAATCTAAAAATTGCACATGCAATCACAGCTAAGAAGTAACGCTCCATTGTGGAACTGGCGTTGCTCAGAGGATGGACGTTCCGCTTTATAGGAAGCCAGGCTTGTCTTTGATCAACGAAATAATCAAATATATATTCCTTTTTATCACGATATCGGACGATAATCTTGATATGCCGGCGTTCAAGACAGCAACGGTGAGGCAGCACACAAGAGGCATATTACCGCCCATTGATCATCTAGTCATTGCTTTATCTTTAGCATCATTCAGGATTAGTTGTTTTTTTCATACAAATACGATGAACTAATAATCAAGATGCTTTCTAATCAAAATCAGCCCCCTGAATTCAGCAGAACGTTGTGGTCACTGTGTTGATGACTATCAATAGATTACTCCCAGTTCCGACGATAGTCATCCGAAGGAGGAGGTAGAAATATACGTGTATATCTCACGTCGACTTATTATACATATCTTACGATCAATTTCAATTACTTTCGAAGTATAATATTAATGTCAGTATTTTCTAATGGTAGTAGTCTGCGCGGGCCCAAATTTTTCTTCCTCTGAATGCATTTGGCCCCTAAAACTATGGACATGTCTCAAATTTTCGTTCGAAAAAACCATTCATGAAAATTCAAAATCCGTAGCCAGAGTTTTAGGATTGAGGCGTTGGGCTCATCTGATGTATTAATTGAAAGACTTCGTTCTACTATAATTTCAGTACCATGCAGCAGTCGACGATTTTTTTAAACAGATTTGAAGAAAATTAAAAAAAAGGTTAATAAATCGCATAGTTTATTTTCTGTACATAGACTTTTGTCGGAAATCATCGACTCCAGGGTAAAACGGTACGAGTTGTCACGCTATTTGTCGGCACAGACTGAAGTTTTCGAGCCGCCATGACACTTGCCCACCAGGATGTTGACGCTTTAGCTGATCTTGCAGTCTCGTTATCATCAAATTCTACACCAACAATTCCGAACCGTTCCCTGGAAAAATAGACCCGAAATATTGACGAAATGATTTGGTAAACCAAAAAGATGATAATTCCGTTTGAAACAGTCAACATTCCATATATACTCACGTATAACCAGCCTGCCATTCATAATTGTCAAGAATACTCCATATAGTGTAGCCTTCAACGTTACAACCGTCTCGTTTGATAGCTATCAACATTTCCCTTATATATTCATAGTAATAGCTGATTCGATTGTAGTCATTCAATTCACCAGTGTCGGAGTAACCGTTTTCCATAACCCAAACCGGTGGGTTGCCATATTCATCTCGTATCCGACGAAGTAAGTAACCAAATCCTGGAGGATTGACCTACGGGGATTACGTGCAGTGCAGTAAGCCAGGAATTTGATGACAGTCATCAGGAAATTGTTTGATCAAACTTTGGATGTGATAATTACATAAAACCAACTAGAAGCAGTGGCAGCCCAGCTCGGGTCTACGCTTTCTATCAACCCCCAGTCACTGTTATATATTCCCAATTCTTCATCGGGGTCGGGTGAAACGAGCCTTGATGTGTAATGGTTAAAGCCGAAATAATCGTTAGTTCCGCTGTGGAGTAATAGAAAAGCTATTTGTACTCATGAGATGGACGAAAGTTCGTTGGATGCAGAAAATCTGTAGTCGGGTAATACAGGCAGAATTATATGTATAGCTTGGAACTGACTTGATAATGGATATCCATTCGTCCGAAAACTCGGGAAGACGTGATCGAGGGTAACCCTGAGCTTCGCTGACCAGTGCGACTCTCGTTTTCATGATTTCTGGATAGTCTCCATGGTAAATTGGATGAACCATCCATCCGAAGGTGAATTGAAATGCGGTTTCTTCGGATACGGTGTCACTTGAATTCGCTGCTAAATGTGCACGCGATGGGAGTACAATGGTAATCTGACCTTCTTGGGTTGCGCGGAATTCTTCATCGTACATACGATAAGTCTTCGCATGAGCCTTCAACACATTATGTCCACAAAGATACCTTCCGATATTATCTGGTATTACTTTACCTATATAAACCAATGTTCACTGAAATGATTTCGTCTTCCGAGTGACAATCAACATTCTCGTTCCTCTAACATTATCTTTGAAACTTGACAAACTTTTGAATATACCTGGTGCTTTGAGGATGCCTGCATAACCACCATTGCAAAAAGAATCGGGTTCATTTATGGTTATCCATCTCTTAACACTGCCTCCCAGTGCGTCAAAAAGAACCCTAGCGTAATCCACGAACCAGTCTACTATTAGTTCGTTCGTCCATCCGCCCATTTCTTCGATAACTTGTGGATGATCCCAATGGTATATTGTGACGATGGGTTCGATGCCATTTGCCACCAATTCCTCGGTTAAGTTTTTGTAATATTGAATACCATCTTCGCTTATCACATTTGCAAAGCCAGTAGGAAGGACACGTGACCAGCTGATCGAAAATCGATAAAAGTCCAACTAGAAAGTTGAGACATAGCAATAATTGTTGAACGGAAATTTGTTTGTTTGTGAAAGACATACTCCTATAGATTTTATCCACTGCACATCTTCTTTGTACTTATAATAAGAATTGCAAGCGACGTCTCCGCTTCTTCCATCTACGATATACTCTGGGTATTTGTGTGACCACCAATCCCAAACATTTTCTCCCTTATCTAGAATAATTAGGAACATCAGCCTCAACAGTATACTCGAAATATTTTTGCGTCCGATTGATGCGGAACATAAATTTTTACCGCTAACATTCCAAGCTCCTTCAACCTGGTACGAGGCACTCGCAGTTCCTATGCGAAATCCGCTTGGAAAAGTTAGGCTGACGATATCGCAGCAGGATACCCTAAACAGAATTTGACGGTGTAGAATGAGCTAGAAAATTCCGGTTCTGCTTCAGAAATTTGTTGTCCTCTGAATACTTACGCTCCGAAAATTGTAGCAGCCAGTACAGCAAACACGTAACGCTCCATCGCAACACTGAGAAGCTCAGTAGTACGGTGATTCGCTTTATAGGTGAAGATTTTTTTCTTATCGACTTAATCTCACAGGCTGTATGGCATAATTATTTCAAGACGGCCTGAGTTTGATTCCAATCTAGCGGAGCACAAAATCAACGATGTATACGCACGTGAGCCGATACTATCGCTGACTGTTTATCTTGTCGCATCGGTATGTAACAATATGACCAACATGAACAATGTACCTATAATGATCTTGACACGTGATTGGTAGTAGCAGCAGCAGCTTATCAACATCGTTTCGATTGCTTAGGGAAACTGTAAGGATAGATCTGGGGTTCAAGGAAACAGCTTTGAGAAAAATCAATGCACACAAGGTATCCAAGGTTTTGTGAATGAGCTTTTCAACAAATCGAAGTTGAATTATTTTTCAATTATTATTACAATCACAGATGAAGCGTTAAGTTTAAGGGCAGCAAAATCGGTGGCTGAAGTTTTCGAGTACGCATCACACTCTGTACCCAGAAGGCCGACAGTTTTGGGACCCTTTCTCGATTGGGGCTTGTAAAGTTCACCTGAACCAGACCGTATAATTCCCTGAAAACAGTATGGTACATGGATGTTGTTAATCGTGCCGCTTGCGGTAAATGAAAGTAATACTTCATCAGCGTTGAGGCTTTTCAATTTGTTCCACTAACTTGTTATAGCCACTGGTCCATTCGAGATTGTCCACTAAGCTCCAAAACGTGTATTTCTGGACGTTACAGCCATCGCGGTGCACGGCCTTCAGAAGTTCTTTTAAATATGAATAGTGAAATCTTGTGCGATCGCCGTCTTTCAATGTCCCATTATCCGCCATTCCGTTCTCCATTATATAGACCGGTGGGTTGTTGTAATCTTTTTTTATTTTCCGTAGCAAATTGCCGAAACCTTCTGGTACAATCTGAAATTTTTCAAAAGAGTTCGTTCGAGTACAAAGATGAATTTATAGATGGGATAACTTTGCTAGAAATTGTAAGAGATTCAATCGAATATTACGTGTAACCAGTCTTCGAGTCCTTTTGATTCCCAGCTGGAGTTGGAGCTTGTGACTATCCCCGTATTCTGGAGGAAGAGATTCGACCGATCGAATTTATTGGGCTCGCCAAATTCCACCATGGCCGACGTGTAATGATTCAAGCCAAAGTAATCAGCCGTTCCTCTGGAAATTAAACGTTGGGAATTGCTCAGGAATCACTTCACGGACTGTTCGAAGTCTATTTTTCACAGAGTCAAAAACAGACGGCATTGCTCAGGAGTGGGAATTGGGAATACAATAGGAAAGGCGCATAGGTAACCGAAAGGCTTTTTTCTATTATGATGGGTTTGGAAAGTATGTGTGTTGGGTATAAATTTTCCTCAACTTACTTGATGTACTCGATCCACTCTGGGGTGAGCTCTGGCAGAATGGACTCTGAAAAACCAGCATTCCTGCTCATTTCAGTCACCTTGGTTTTCACAATTTCAGGATAATCGCCAACAAATATCGGGTGAGACATCCATCCGCAGTCGAATTGGTGGGCAATTTCAGCAGCCATCGAATCAGCGGGAGTTTTTGGATAATATCCAGCACATACTGAGACGATGCCGATCTCACCATTCTGCGTTGGACGGTATTTCTCATCGTACAAATGATAAGCTCGTGCGTGAGCTTTCAGGACGTTATTTCCGCACAAGTACGCTGTACTTACATTCGACGTTTTACCTAACCGGGAAAAAAGTTATTTCAATTGAGAATAGTCGTGAACCATTGTTGCAGTCACAAGTACATACCTGGTGCATGCATGCCGTAGACGTATGAAAGAAAACAAAAGACTTTTGGTTCATTAATTGTGGTGAAAATCTTGACTTTTGGCCCCAATTCACGGAAAATGATATCCGCGTAGTCCGTGAACCATTCGATCATTGACTCATTTGTCCATCCTCCCATATCTTCGAGAGCTTGCGGATGATCCCAATGGTATAGCACTACACTAGGTTCGATGTCATTTGCTATCAGCTCGTCTAGCAAATTGTGATAATACTGTAGCCCCTCCTGATTTATCGAATTCGCAAGTCCGTTCGGAAGTATGCGAGGCCAGCTGATCGAGAACCGGTAAAAATCGAGCTGGAAAAATAACAACACCGCCATGGACATTGCATTCAACTTGGTTATACGCTTCGAGGTATTGAAGAAAGTGATACACGAAAGATTGTTGGCATGAAGAAGGACTTTATTTGGACTTGATGAAATTTCGATAGATTAAAGCACCTCAGAGATATCAAGTTCATCCTGATTTTCTTGAATGGCAACGCGACGTTTTACTTTCCAAGTAATAATAGTACATTTGAGATTAATCTAAAACCTATTTCTCAAGGTCATTGAGGTTTGGGTGATGGGAAAAAAACGCATGTTGCAGATTCCGTAGTGATATTTTTTCTGATAACAAAACGCGCATCCGAAATGTGGACATACCTCAGATATCGTCGAAAACGAACACAACACCTTTCAGCTTCAAATGTGTGCGATTATGAGACAAACTTCGCTGTTCAAGTATTATCCGTGTGCAACGAAATTTTTCAATTGAAGAATAGTGATTCCAGAGGACGTCCAAGGTACGTGAACACACCGATATTATGTTCACGAGAAAAGAAAGAGGCACTCTGAAATCGACAATAAGTGTTTTTGCTCAATTACTCGAGCCTGAGTGACCTTGAGTAGTAAGTTTTAGAGTCATATCAAGTGTAGTATTATTACTATGGGAATGGAATGTCATGTTGCCACTTAAAAAAATCACGATGACCCTCATATCTCTGGGGCGCTGTAATTTATCAAAATTTCATAACGCCTGCAGATGAAGTCCCCTTTCATACCATTGATCTTTCGTATATCATTTTCTTCAATAATTCGAAACGCTCTTGAGATATTCGCTTGTAACACTTTAAAATGACCACCCTGTATGACACTGTATGATTTAATTCGACGAATGAACAGAATAACTTCATTATCTGTTTGGTTTGTACCAGATATTCTACTCGATGAGCGTTTTCGATATCTTACGAAGGTCTTTATCGATTATACATACATGCAAAGCATCGTAACCGAGAAATAGGTTAGTTGACAGTTATTTGATTAGGTTGAATGAAAAAATGTGTATGGATAATGAATACTTAGAAAAAAAAACAACATCAATGCAAGAAACTCACTCCCATTTTCTTGACCAATTGCACATCTTCTTTGTATTTGTGATAAGAATCACAGGCGATGTCACCGTTACTGTCGTCTGCGATTTTCCAAGGTTGAGTATGTGTGAATCGATCCCAAACACTTTCTCCTTTGCCTAGATTAGATGGTGGAAATTTTCACTATCACGAATTTTTATGGCGTTCGCACACTTTATAGTTTTCCATGAATTCATATTTTCTTTCGAGAGGGAGCGACAGAGAGGAAAATAGAAAAAGAGCGAGAAACTGA
Organism: Ametastegia equiseti; assembly: GCA_963989295.1. Taxonomy (NCBI): domain Eukaryota; kingdom Metazoa; phylum Arthropoda; class Insecta; order Hymenoptera; family Tenthredinidae; genus Ametastegia; species Ametastegia equiseti. Next base: position 14,491,179 of record OZ022397.1, on the reverse strand, counting down.
AATTGAAAATAGTATTTTTTAACGGAATACTACGAAGAGCCCGAATTTTCTTGGAAATTCAACTCATAGAATTATTTTAATTGCATACCATCAGCATTCCAGGCTCCTTCGATTTGGTATGCTGATCCTCCAGCGCCGAGTTTAAATCCTTCAGGTATTCTGAGGTATGCATCTTCTTGCCTTGCTCTGTCGAATTTATCAATGACCGATAAATGAAGTAGAAATTTTGAGTACGTTTAACGTGATATTACCTACCTCTCCACGATCGCCAGGCAGATCACAAGTATAAGAGACCACCGCATGTTGATGACACGAATTTTTCTTCAGAGTGGAGTGTACAAGAGTTTAACTTTTCATATATATAGGCTGGGAGTGTATCGTTTGTACGTAGTTCATCAACACATCGGCGTTCAATAAATGAGTAAGTTAAAATTCAAAGGAGTGGGGCACAGCACGGCGAGGCTCAAGATTACCTACACGACATAGGTTTCCTTCGACTTGTTATACGGGATTCCGCGAAACTTGAGCAACTTGGAGATTAACTAGAATCGTAAAACGTACAAACCATGACTACATTTGATTAGTTCAACATGATTTCTGGGGGATAAAATTTAATCTGTCGTTTTGACTAACGACCTTTGATTATGGTATCAAGACTTCTCAATGATGTTGCGAAGATGATGTGGAAGGATCGGGGAAAATTATACTATGGGGGAAATCTACTGCTTTGAATATGATTTTGATAATTTTTAATCATCTGTTTCTGTGAATGAATGATTCTTCTCAGAACTTCTGTTTCACCTTCTGAATGTCGCAGACAACATTGATGACACGAAGATCGGAAGGTTCTCGGTTAAAAAAAAAAAAAAAAAAAAAAAAAAACATACGGTATAAACATGAGTTAATTAAAATGTTGATAAAAACGATATTACACAAGTTCTTGAAGTTTTCGGATTTGAACGCAGCTCACACCTTGGACCCACAGAAATCACTCTCTCCAGTGACTGATAAAAATACCTAACAAGTATGTAATTTTGTGACGAATAGATACATCGGAAGCTGTGATTCGTCACCTCAGAAAGTATTCGAGGGAATATCAGCATTCTGAAAATGAAACAAGTATTATCAATGAAGGTAGTAAGAAGGAAAAAATAAGAAAGACAAAATTAGAAATGAAATGGTACGCATTGAAGACGTACGGGCAATATCCATTATAATTCAGAATTTAGCAGAAATGGAGGTTTTATTTGATTCATATTCAGAGATTGCATTTTCCGACCTTCCATTTATCCTAATTCACGATTTTCGAGTTTGAAACGGGAACGATGCGTACTCACGTTAGACAACCCATCCTCTAGACAAGAATACAAGCTATCGTGCGATAACAGGTGCTATCCAGGACACTTGCCTGCAGAAGTGCCAACTTGTTTGGTAGGGTCATCAAATTACAAATGCGTTTTCATATCCGTCATGACATTGAAAGAACAGAATTTTTCCTCCGTTTCTCCGTTTAAAGATGTATAATTATCTTTAATTGCGTGTATTCGAGCGCACAAGGCACCCTTCGAGTCCCAGTACCTGGCTGAAGGATTTTACTATCCGTATCCTAATTTGTGGAGAATTTTTGAGCTATAGTCATTTTCTGGAAGACTGAAGTCACATGCGATGTCCAGCCTGTATGAAGTGAATGATCATGTTTAAGATACCACGAACTCAGCACGTGTCGTACATGACATTTAACTAAGAAACCAGTTTGTTACTCATAAGATATACTTAGTCACCATACGAGATAATTCCGTCATTAGAATATATATATGTATATATATATATATATATCAAGGGCTAAGAGCCAGAAGGGCGTATGTCGCTAAAAAGAAAAATTGTGGGATTCCAATGGATCTACGCGTTTCTGTAAATTTCAAGAGGATTCCGATGGAAGAGATAATACTTTTTTTTTACGGATATACGCCCTTCTGGTCCTTAGTCCTCGATATAAATTATCTCCACGCAAGTTTACATTCAACTCTGAACTGTCTAATGTTGATTACGAATTTAGCGGCTTTACTGATATCCCATAAATCACTGAATATTTGGATAATATTTGAAAATCTCTGAAAATGTCTGAAAATGTTTGATATATCGCTATACGATATTTTCAACATATTTGTGTGGAAAATCCGTTCACATATACACGAAATCACTTATACTATATTCCTGACGTACACGGTATATTTTCAGAACGTTCCTCGACAATGTGCACGAAATATTGATGTATGATCATCCTAAAAATATTGCGGATATCAAAGAATATGATAGTTGTATGAAAAGTTATACATTTCACAATAATCGAAATTTCCTCCTATATTTTATACTGTGCGTTCACTTATGGGTGAAAATTGAACAATTTTAATTTCTTGAAAGTATATACATGCATGTAGAAATCAAAATTATTCACTTGTGATAATTCAAGTTCAGAAAAATTCTTTGCAAGCTGAATAGTATAATCGGAGCTTGATGGACACCGTACGGCAATAAGTCGCGAAAGTTAAGCAACCACACTTCGGGTTAATTCTCGGATAGGTGACCGGATCAGGGATTATTTGGAATCGAACGCGCATCAGCGGTCAACATTATCATTCCGCATTTGTCATAAAAATTGGTAGTATAATGTAAATCACCATCATCCGGTAGAACTGCCGTATGAACTTTGAGAATATGAATAAAGTATTTGTTTAATATCTCAAGAATAATCGGATATAAAATAGGGACCAAATAACTTATGACCAGGATATATGAATCACGCGATTCAAACAAGTAGACACATCTCAGTGGCATAGAATAGTACATTTCGTCACGACTACGGAAAGGCTTTTTTGGCGAAACGAGAGGCGAGTGAGCTGTGACGAGTTGAGCCAAAAAGCCTTTACGCATGAGTAACGATCAATTTCCTGTATATTTTATACATATTCAGCAGATATGTTTGTGCTGTCTAGTTACCATAAGGCATCGAATCATCTTGTTTATATAACGTTCACCCCTTTATCCATACCAAGATACAAGATTCCCATGTACTCATACATACATACATACATGCTTATCTTTTTGTATCAAATCTTTATGGATGTTGTAACATATCGTTGTACAAATAATGTTGCCATTATGTATCTTTCTGTTGCCCAACAGCTTGAAATAAGCTATGGCATAATAAATGAAGCTACTACTACTACTACTACATACATACGTACAGAATGTCAATCGTGGCAACATTGTTCACGAAAATTAGATTCCGATGAAAGGAAAAAGAAAGTACCGGTACACCAACATTTTTTTACTGACACTATGAAGATTAATTAATTAATTAAGAAATCTTAGAACATCAGAAGCGGTAAAACTAAATAGATGCACATTAATTTTGTTGTAACACGTTCGCAATCTTGGCATTTTATTTTACCTCAAAATCCGGACTAAGGTGGCCGGTTTCCAAACAGCAGGCGATAAAAGTCCAGCAGCTGGCAATGAATAGTAGTTTTCGTACCAAGGGCGTAAGGTGCTACTTTACGCCCGAGGTGCAAACATCATTTTTCGTCATAGTAGGTGCGTTGTAAAATGCCTGTTTGCGAGCGGGAATGCGACGTATGTATGTATGTATGTATGTATGTATGTATGTATATTATTTATTATGCCGTAGCCTGCACTCAGGCCAAAGGGCAAATTTACAAATTTCTTTACACATTGTATTATACATCAGAACTAATCTTAAGAAGAGATAGGACTCACACTGCCACTAACAGACGAGGCAGTTTGGTGGCTGCTCTCTGTATAAAATAACATGACGTACACACTGGAGTGATTATAATGCCAATTTGTGGTGAAAAAGTTCACCAGCTCTCGGGCGTATCGGTCCCCCAAGGACAAAAGTGCCTCATCAATGTAGTTTCGATAGCTTAGCAAGATTGTGAGACTAGGACTAGGATTGAAGGAAACAGCTCCAAAAAATCAATGTACACGAGGTAGCCAAGGTTTTGGAAAACAGCTGTTGTAATAATCTGTTATTCAAGTTTTTTCCAATCACAGATTCAGTGTCAAGTTTGTGGGCAGCAAAATCGGTGGCTGAAGTTGTCGGGCACGTGTCACACTCTGTACCCAGAAGGCTGACAGTTTTGGGACCCTTTCTAGATCGGGGCTTGAGTAGTTTACCTTAACCAGACCGTATGTTTCTCTGAAAACAGTATACGGTACATGAATGTTGTTAATCATGCAATTTGTGAATAATGAAATAATATTTCATCAGAATTGCAGCTTTTCAATCTGCTTCACTAACTTGCTATAACCACTGGCCCATTGAAAATTGTCCACTAAGCTCCAAAACGTGTATTTCTGGACGTTACAGCCATCGCGGTGCACGGCCTTAAGAAGTTCTTTCAAATATAAATGATGATATCTTATCCGATCGCTGTCGTTCAATGTACCATTGTCCGCCATTCCATTCTCCATTATGTAGACCGTTGGGTTGTTGTAGTCATTCTTTATTCTGCGTAGCAGGTCACCAAAACGTTCCGGTACGATCTGAAATTATTCGACACAGTTCGTTCGAATGCATACGTGCATTTTTTAAAGCGATAACTTTGCCAGGAATTGTTAGAGGTTTCATCAAATATTACGTGTATCCATCCATCGAGCCCTCTTGATTCCCAGCTGGAGTTAAAACTTGTGCTTATCCCCAGATTGCGGAGATAGAAATTCGACATATCGTAACGTTTGACCTTGCCAAATTCCACAAGGAGCGATGTGTAATGATTTAAGCCAAAGTAATCAGCCGTTCCTCTGGAAATTAAATATTCTAGAAATGGCTTAGGAATCACCTCACCGACTGTTCGAATTCCATTTCTCCACAGAGTTAAATTGCTGGTTATCAAATCCAAAGCAGACAATATTGCTCAGGATTGGGAATTTGGGATACAATAAGACAGGCACATAGGAAACTGAAAGGCTTTTTTCTATTGTGATGAGTTTGGAAGGTATGTGTGTTAGGTATTTTTCAACTTACCTGATGTACTCGATCCACTCTGGGGTAAGCTCTGGTAGCATGGACTTTGAAAAACCAGCATTCCTACTCATTTCAGCTACCTTGGTTTTTACAATTTCATGATAATCGCCAATAAATATGGGGTGAGACATCCATCCGCAGTCGAATTGGTGAGCAATTTCGGCAGCCAACGTGTCAGCGGGAGTCTTCGGTTGATATGCACCACATACTGAAACAATCCCGATCTCCCCATTTTGTGTTGGACGGTATTTCTCATCGTACAAGTGATAAGCTCGTGCGTGAGCTTTCAGGACGTTATTTCCGCACAAGTACGCTGTACTTACATTCGACGTTTTACCTAACCGGGAAAAAAGTTATTTCAATTGAGAATAGTCGTGAACCATCGTTGCAGTCGCAAGTACATACCTGGTGCATGCATGCCGTAGACGTATGAAAGAAAACAGAAGACTTTTGGTTCATTAATTGTGGTGAAAATCTTGACTTTTGGCCCCAATTCACGGAAAATGATATCCGCGTAGTCCGTGAACCATTCGATCATTGACTCATTTGTCCATCCTCCCATATCTTCGAGAGCTTGCGGATGATCCCAATGGTAAAGCGCTACACTAGGTTCGATGTCATTTGCTTTGAGCTCGTCGAGCAAATTGTGATAATATTGGAGCCCTTCCTGATTTATCGAATTTGCAAGTCCGTTCGGAAGTATGCGAGACCAGCTGATCGAGAACCGATAATAATCGAGCTGGAAAAATAACAACACCGCCATGAAGATTGCATTCGACTTAGTCATATAAGACTGTGCGATTCAATTTGGCGATGAAAAAGGATAATTTCATTATTCGTTTACCGTTTCATACCAGATATTGTAATTGATAGACGATTTCGATGTCTCACGAAAGTTTTTATCGATACAGGCAAAGCATCGTAGCGATTAATCGTGTCTGATTTTCTGGTCAAACGACACGGTGAGAAATAGGCCAGTAGACGGATGATTGATTAGTTCGAATGCAGAATTATGTGTGGAGAATAAATATACTTGAAAGGAAAACATCAATGAGAAAAACTCACTCCCATTTTTTTGACCATTTGCACATCTTCTTTGTATTTGTGATAAGAATCACAGGTGACGTCAGCGTTATCGTTGTCTACGATTCTCCAGGGTTGAGTGTGTGTGAATCGATCCCAAATGCTTTCTCCTTTGCCTAGATTAGATAGTGAAAATTTTCACTGTCATGAATTATTATCGAGTTTACACGCCTATAGTTTGCCATCAATTCATCTTTTCTTTTCCGAATCAGAGATAGAGAGAGAGAGAAGAAGAAGAAAGAGAAAGAGAGAAACTAAACCTGAAAATGGTAATTTTTCATGGAATATAACAAAGAACCCGAATTGTTCTAAAAGTTTAATTCGTACAATTATTTCAATTGCATACCACTAGCATTCCAGCCGCCTTCGATTTGGTATGCTGATCCTCCAGCGCCGAGTTTGAATCCTTCGGGTATTTTGAGGTATGCATCTTCTTGCCTTGCTCTGTGGAGTTTATTTATCGTTAAATAGAGGTATAAATTTTGAGTTCGTTTAACGTGATTACCTCTCCACGATCGCTAAACCGAACACAAGTGTGAGACACCACCGCATGCTGATGACACGGATTCTTCTCCAGAGTGAAGCTTGAGAAACTATGACTTTTATATACAGGCTGGGATTGTATCATTCATGTATATTTTATCAGTTTATCGCCGTTTGTCAATTAAGTGAACCGGAATTGAAAGAAGTGGGGCAGAAAATGGCTCAAGATCACAAGACTTGCATTTTTTAGGACATTAACGTAGCTCATACTTCGAATCAACAGGAATTTTTCTCTCCAGTGGCTGATAGAAATAATGAACAAATATGTAACTTTGTTCGATGGTGTTCCATGATGGGCTCAACAAATCACTAACATGGTTTTATATTTTCATATTTAATGAAAGAAAAAAGTTCTTCCTCAGTTTCTTCGTTTGAAGATGGATTTGAACGTACAAGGCATATCATACGAGTTCCACTATACCTACCTGAATGATCTCACTATTGTATCATAATTTGTGGATAATTTTCGGGCTATAGTCACCTTCTGGAGGACAAAAGTCACCTGTATGGAGCAAAAGACCGTGCTCAAGATACCGACCTTAGCATGTGTCGAACTTGACATTGAACCAAGATACAAGTTTGTCAATCGTGGGATATACCGATATATAGTAGGTTACTAAACCAGACAATTTAGTGATGAGATAATCTACTTTCGGTGTACGTTTTCAATAAACTTCAATAACCATCCATCTAATTCTGACGACAAATCTAGCGGCTCGCTGATAACAGAGGGTATCGAACCATGCCTGTTTATAAAACCTTCACCCCGTTATCTATACTGAGAAAAAATCTTTCTAATGTACGTAGATTATCTCTCAAATGTCAACCGTCGCCATATTGCTCAAGATAATTAAATTTCGATGTAGAAAAGACTTGTACCTCCCAAATTTGCGCTGCATCATCTGCCAACCGATTAGAAATATGATCGATTCTCCTGGAGTATAGAAAACGATACACAATTGCCAGATTGTGTAATTATTGGCTGATAGTTAATTGTTGCTCGAACATTTACAGGTTTGTCAATGACCTCGTGCTCCGGCTTCATCCGCATTCCCCTACTATATTAACATTTACTTGTGGATGTCCATTAGGGTAATTAAACACACTATGCCATGGGATCATTCCTACGAAATACCCCTGGTTGCCTTCAGGGTAGACTCGTTAGGACAAGTGGCCAATATGCAGAATCAATGTTCTGCCCAGAGCTAGTCTGAATACGTCTAATATTAAGTTTTCAGCTTTCAGTCAAAAGATAATAACTGGTATAGTGTAGACATCGTTACGAAAACGCAAATCAAATACTCATTGTGAACAGGAGTAGAGAAACGTTACTATTGATCTGATATTGATTTCGGAAACCTAATGGTGAATGAAAATAATGTAGATGTGATTGAACAGATAGTGGCAAGTTAATGGTCAACGTAATAGACGTAGTAGTATATATACGCTGGTTGGAACACTAATCTATTTTTTTATTTCCTGTCCACTTCCTACTTTCTTATTAAATAACTGAATCTAGAACTTTTCCATCTAGAGTTGTCCTTGGAAGTTCATGCCAAAGTTCGCCGAATTGTGTAATACTCTTAGATTATGAGAGGCTCTGAGTGCCGACGAAAACTTGCTTCGTTACTAATTCCAAAAACTTTGCTTCCTTTCTTACAGCTAGTTCCGGACAAAGACTTATTATAATGCGAAACTAAACGCCAAAGTAAATTTGCGGTTTCAGAAACCGATAACGTGCAATCCCAGCTACGTTGGTGGATCTGATTTTTAACATATAAAAACCATATCCTCCCAAAGAACATGAAGTTCAAATTAGATTATCTTCAAAATTAGTATCTACTTGCTTCAAAAAATGTTACCCAATCCAAGAATCTGGATTCTCCTGATTTGCATTGTTTTTCGGAAATCCGTGAAAAGTAATCGAACGTAACTAGTTATTCAACTCAGAATCACTGCACGGAGAGTAATTTTTCATCATCCTATAAACGTATGTCAAATTTCAGATTCATCGGCCCTCGATAACAGAATGAAAGAGTTTGATTAATGAGTTGAACGATAAGGTTATCTTGAGACGATATCACATTATAATTCATATTAACGTATGGAAAATATCAATAATCGAGATCCTATCGTGACGCAACATTTTCCCTAATGTTTCATCGATCCAACGACGGGACGGGACGCTCAGGTTTAGTTCATGGTTCGATGACTAAAGTCTTCGACAGCCAAAGAGACGGATCTTCGAAGCAAGGGGATGGAAAAGTGCCCGCGTGGTAATGACAGAAGGATCAAAAGTAAAGTTGTCCTATTTTTATTTTTATTTCAGTATTTAACGACAGTTCTTAAGACTTCGATGACAATGCTCAGCCCACGAATCGGTCACTAATCATTATCTTCACTCGTGACGATTTTGAAATCTTTTTGATTTTTTTTTTACATGTGAAAACCAAGAAGCTGGTTTGTCGCAGGAGCAAAGGAGCGCACCTGGAATATGGGCAAAGTGATTACCTGATGATAAAGATCCATTACACAAGTATTCCCTGAGTCGGAACAGAGCCGGAGACCGAATATTTCGAGTTACTCTTATTCTGAGAGGGGGAAGGAAGAAAGAAAAAAAAATACAAGATCTCAAAATTGCTTTCTCGCAAATGGAGTGGCTCGTGTATATATTCTCGTTCTAATTTATGAAAGCCCAAGAGTGTAGCGACGCGTAAAAATTTATGATCCCATATTAAAAAACAAACAGCATGGAAGATTAGGGATTACCAAGAGTATAAAATGATCCAGGGTTCTCCCTTTCACCGATAACAAAACGAGCGGGGAATGAAAAAACCAATTTCATAAAGAAACGGGAAATTAGTATCCCGGCTTAAGAGATAAACAGGTATTTCATTAATTCCGATAACCCCAGGGAGGAGAGACGCGTGTATATATGCAAAGTATATTTTTGGAATAAAAGTCCTTGATATTGAGCTACGAAACTTGCAGGTCCTTGTGAAAAGATTTACTTTTTATAAAATACTCGTTTTCATATATACGAATAAGACTTTGCGCGTTTTCCTGGTTGGCAGGCGGGGTTCTCGATATTCCCCCAAATCGTACGACGTATTTTATCCTCTAGATTTTTTGTCCAGGAACCCGGTAACAAATGTTTGTAGAAGAGAAGCCATTACAGGAACAAGGGCTAAAGATATAAGATTTTTTGGCTTCATCCCAGAGACGTAAAAGGGAACTGTCCAATCCGACGTGCGGTTCACGCTTACGTATTAATCATAGCTCGCTGGGGTAGCAATGGTAGTCCGTGTGCATATGGGACCCACGTTTAATGTCGGCTTACGTTTATAAATGACTGCTCTCCGGACCGTATTAAGCTCGAAAGTATCCCTGGAATTTCTGATCAAAAACCCTGAACGTATTTTATCCTGATACTCAGCTTTATCACCGCTAGGTAAGTATATATCTTTGCGAATAACGATTTGACTAACTAACCTTATACGCCCAGCTTGGGAAAATCGTGGTCCCTTATTTTCACAACATACGCATCATTCAGAAGCACAAAATTCATCATTCTCCAGGCAAATCTGATCGTGCATTCGACACGAATGAACAATTCAAGTAGGTAAAACGATTGTGCCTGCAGTATTCTTCGATCTGTTTCATCCTGACTCTTCAATAGATGAGTTTTAAACTTCAGCAGTTGTTTCAGAGAGGAACTTCTGGGGAAAAAAGCTCGGTCTGAAAACCAATAACGAACTGACTCTATGGTCATCGCGCTTTTACTTCCTGTACAAATATACACTGCCGAGTAGTGGTTCGTTCTGCAGGGCTATTGACCAGCAATGCCAACTTAGGACAGGAATTGGTTTTTAAAATTAGGTCTCAATGGATTGACGAAAAAGGCTGCAGAAGAAGAAGAAGAAGAAGAAGAAGAAGAGGAAAAACAATCTTGAAACAGAATAAACTTGCCTGTGTATACATAAAAGACTTGGAGAGTGCATTTTCACGGTGAGCTTGTCATCCAACAATCAACAATGATTATAAATATTCTAGACTCATCTAAACTTTGGGGTTAAAATCAGCTTAACCTGCAGGAAGATTGCGCAAAGTAGTTCGTTAATGAAGTTGAATTTTTTATAAGCGAAAAGTCTCTGGGTGAAAACCCAATGCCGGAGTACCAATTTGTGTCACCAACAGTAGGGAGGTAGGTAGGTAGGTAGGTAGATAGGTTGGTAGGATAAGGTACTCGTCCCACTTTCTTTCATCATACGAGTTACTTTTAGGTCCAGTCTGAATTATTCACGGCTGGACTAATACTCTAGGTTCAACTAAAATTCGCCCAGCTGTAGTTAAATATTCAAAGAAAAGTTTACTAACTTTTACCAATCCGGAAGATTAAATCTTTGACATTGCTCTTCAAATATTCCACCGTGCGTTATAAACCTCTCTTCGCTCAAAGTAACTTCTTCCTTCCACTTCGCGTTTTGGGTTAAAAAATGCAATTTAAAAAAGAAAATGTATGAAATTTTGGAGTACATAATTCACTTATCCGAAAATCTCTAAGTACAGTGAGGGAAGAAAAAGAAATTAAGAAACCAAAATCCTGATGTCCCTATAACTTCGATCCTTGGCTCATCTTGAAGTGTAAGGGCGACTCGCATCTCTGATGAAATGACAAAAAGAAAAGGTCTGCCACCTTTGCTACGAACAGCAAACAGTACTGTTTGGTGCAAATGGTACCTACCACCTCACTACTCTCTAATCAAAGAACCGAATCAGAGTCCACACTTGTACCGTGTAATTAGCTGGCAAAGCTCGGGATGTACACAAGTAGTACACCGACGTGGCTCGCATGGTGGTTATGGAGGTTGGAAGTAAATGGCAGGGTATGGCGAGGGCAGAGGCAGTGAAGAGCAAGGAAAACCTTTGTCAAAGACTCTGGCACCTTGCCATGCTGGGCGTATTAATGAAGCAGAGCGGGCGTTGTGCTTTAACCGGAGTCCTGAAGGACCCGTAGTCCTTTCTGTCGACCAGCTGATGCCGAAGAGGAAGAAGATATCGCGAAAATCGCAACGGCCAAGATGAATTGAATGAATTGAAGTTGGTGGTAAGGTATAATAGGGATGGTAATTACAGGTTGAATTTCGGGCCTGTAATGCAATTTGAATAAAACGGTATAACGTTTATTTTACAAGGCATAACAAGTTCACCCATATTTTCAGCTGAATACATCTCGGTATACCTCGCCTGACATTTCCGAGGCGAAATACGTTTCCGGATATTTCCATATGGAAATATGAAGGTTTACAAACAACTGCTTAGCGTTTTCAACTTTTCCTCAATCCATCCCTCCTCTGCACCTTTACATACATATATCCATGATGTAAAATATTCACGGGACTTGACTTGCAGATCTGAATAATTACCTATAGTTGACGTTCACATTTAGTGCTCGAGTCATCACCGATACTAGTATCACTTCCGTGTGACGTCAAGGAAATACATCGTAGACTTTAGGTCAGCGATAAGCACATTGATTTGTTACAAACAAAATATATATATATTTATATATCGTTTAGCGTGGTAATTGTGAGTGGAGCAAAACTGCCTAGTAGAAGCAGTGGCAATCGAGACTAGTTTTTTCACATTGATAAGAGCGAATGAACTTGGCACAGAATATTAAGATCGTTCACTTTTAACTATGGAATATTAGTCAATCTGTGTGCCATGTGAAAACCAAGTACAGGTGTTCCATAGCAGCACGTGATATCATGCTCTATAAAAATCATCTGATACCACGATCCAGGGCAGTAGGTTGCTTTGGTCATTTTCTGATTAGCTATTTTCTGTACTCGAATGATTCAACAATAAATGGGAGAACGAATTGCGTGAAAATAGTTTAAAGTCATTGAAAACGAAATTGAAAATTGGTAATTTAGGTGTATATTCATGGTTGGGAATTTCACTGTCGTTTGCTAACAGAACTGCAGCCCACATACTAGTCCTGTATGCACACTGGACAACCACTAATTTGAATTGACCGCCAGGACTGTATATATCGAACTACATGATGCCCGAGTGTATACCTACCATATACCAGATAGGGAGTAGTATACGTGCCCTGTAACACTTCCAGGTGAGGTACAGTACGTGTGAGCTCATTATGCAAATTGCCGCAATTAGTGTTAACCGGAAATTAAATCAGCCATTTAATTAGCGCCGGGATAATCCGTTTGACTCATAGTAAGTGGTTCTAATCATTCAACGCACCCGGGAAACTTAGGATCCAAGAAACTTCGTAATAAGTGGAAAAACGGAGTACCTATATGGATAAACTTGTGAAGCAACAATTTTTCCTCCCATTAGGAAATTCACCGTGGACTGCAATCTTTGCAGACTGCAAAAGAAAAAGATAATTTTTATTTCCATGTAGCTACAATTATGACACGAAAGACATCGTCAAATATAAGTGCACGTAATTTTTCTGAACATCGGAAAAACGTTGGGATTATCCTGCAGACTGGATGTATGCGAACAGATTCAAATCTGAGGATACTGAACCATTTAACGTTCGATATTTGCTGATATTTGACTAGCCCCAATAAAGCTCTAATGTTAGCTGAATAGCTGCAGCAGACGTCGACGAAAATTTCATTCAACATTTATACCGTTCCCATGTCATTATACGGCAGTCGGTATTATTTCCAGAGACACAAACTACTAGAACAGTCATTAAATTACGCGGATTGTAAACGGAGTTTTCATTCGTGCCGACACATTTGAGCGTGAACCAATAAAACGCGAATGTTTTCATCGTTTGAAATTTACAACCAGGCCGCTCGTGTGCGGATCTGTAATTCATTCCTCAGCTGTAAAATGACGATTATTCGGTAAATATTCAGTAAAAAAGGCATGACTTCACTTCTCCGTACGTGTCAAGCATGATGACGAACTGGAACGAGTTGAAAAAACTTGTGGAAACGTGTAGCTATAACGCACGGTGGTTTGAGAGTTCGATCACACGTGAGACGTGACACGTTGACTGTGTCTGAAGTCCAACTTGTTTAACAGGATAAAGTTTTGTTTAGTACACTAGTAGAACTCAATAGGTAATTTGAGGTTGGAGATACCGGGTACTGATCTTCCTGGTTGATGTATTTTCTAGCGATCTGGAATGCGGAAATGTGTTGTTAGATGAAGATAATGCAGAATCAACGAGCGGAGAGAGAAATAGAAGAGAACCAAGAGACGTAAAAAGGGGCGGGATTGAAGTTTCGAATTCCAAAAGCTCCGAACGGTCAGAATTCCGAATTCATTTAGGAAGCGATTCTGAGTTTTCAGAAAGGTCGAAATGCAGGGAGCTCAAAGATCTGAAAGTTCAAAACTCAGAAAGTCCAAAAATCCGCAAATTTAAGAAACCTCATAACAAAAGCTGGTCAATAACCGACGAATTCCGAGATTCCGAGTTTTGGCCTTTCGGTTCATATTAGCTTTCGGAATTTTTAACCTTCGGTCTGTTTCCATACGGAGTTTTTCAATTTGGCTTCGTAGACTTGCGGCGAAATAAGCTTTCTTAAAATTCTGCGTTGGTAGGTAGTAGGAAAATTTGGAATTTTTACCATTTCACAGCTTTTGAAATTCGGAATTTCAGTAATCACTGACTGAGGCATCTTCTCCACGACAAAAGAAAAAGTGAAGACATACGTATTACGTACGCATAATTTCCAGAGAAGGTAAAATAGAAGATAGAAATAAGGCTTCCTCTAATTTCGAAGAATTTTCGAATTTTTTTCGGACAAGCCAATATCAGCAATAAGATTTCTGGGTAAAACACGTCATTGAGATAAGTACTTTTCTATTTCTCCACGTCCGTTATATCTTACTTAAAGGATCTTCGTTTTTCTCTTTTTCGCGTAATCTGTTAGGTGACTAAATTCAAGGATTACATCAGGGAGGATAATACCCCACAGAGTGTCACGCAGAATTCATCCACCAGGTCCAGGGATAAAAAAAGAGACAGAAAGAGAGAGGAAGAAAGACAAAAAGAACAATAAAAAAAATAAATAAAAAAAAAAAAGAAAAAAAAACTGACAAAGAAGAAGATATTAGGTGTGGCTTCTCCTTTGAGTTTGCGGCACGTGGTGCCACGCGCAGCACATACGAAGGTGGGCTCTAGGAAGAGAACTAGCAAGGAGTAGGTATGTAGGTAGCTTGGACTGGAGTCGTGAAGAGAGGATGGCGGCGAAGGAAAAGCAAGCGAGAGGATCGTTTTAATCTCAGAGCGGAGCAGCAACTGGCGCGTTATTGCCTCACCTATATTGAGTGTTCATTCTATCGTAGCCAAGTTGGCGATCCTAGACAGACCTAGGAGAAAAGGGATAAGCGTAGAAGGAGATAGAAAATTGAATAGAAGCTAGGGCGAAACGGAGAGAAAGATGTGAAAGGACGAGGGTCAGCCCCAATGCGAGTTGGGTCACCTTTGTTCATCCAAGTCTATAGTTCAAACGATCATATTTTCTGGTCATCCGATCAGGATCTTCCGCTACGTCGTCAAACGTTCAAGGACGAGCTTTTTTATCCTCACGTTTCTCGCTTGGTTGGTGGGGATCTTCCCTTAGTTGTTAGTTAAGTTCGACTGCTTAGCTATATAGTAACAAATTAACTCATGTTATTCACTCGGTTGCTGTACCAAGCCACGCGCACATATGAACCTAACAGAGTTTCGTAACTCTTTATTTGAAAGCCGACTGATATCTTATCGAAAATTTTGATTAGTCTATTGGCTAATTTAGAAGATAAGATATTCTATAATTAGAATGGTTTTTCCGCATGAAATGTGTGTTTTAAATAGTTCGGGGATATAAAAACAATTTCGAAATATGTAAAACTCGAATATATGTAACTTTTTAAAAAATATTTAATGTTTTACCGTTCAGTGTTCAGGATTCGAAGTTCGCAAGGGGTTCCTCCGTCTCCCCTAGCGCACAGTTCTTTGCATAATTACAATTCACTGCAGAGTCAACTGTAGGGTTGGCTCCTCTGTGTACCGCGCGCATTACCGGAATATGTAAACCTTATTTACATCTAGTTCTACCAAGTTTTGTCGTACCTGCCCCAAGTCTGCGTTTCCCTCTGGTTCCTGACTCCTGGCTCTGGCTCTGCCTTTACCTCGCCTCTTTGCCTATAATAATTCGTTGAGACTTAACTTTGGTTGTTCCTGGATTACCCGACTTAGGTGAAGTGCATAGGGTCCTCCTTCACACTCGTAATATACAATATATATACATATAAGTTTGCACAAGTGTTAAAACATCCCATCCAGCTACCAAGTTGCGTAAAATCCAATTCCATAGAACGATCATCTTGGTCTGACGTCAATAAAAATCATACACGTGTTATCCAATTAGACGATCATCAAGGTCAGGATAAATTAGTTTCATATCACATCATGTGAACTATAAGCTGATCCCGTAGCATTTGTTTGACATATTTTTTATCGATCACGAATAAATCTCGTGTTCAATAATTATATACAAAAATGAAAGACAAGTTTACTCGACTGTCAAAATTATCTGCAATGCTTATATTACGCCTAGATTGGCCTTAATGTCTCTATTGGGAAATAAGTCGCTTCTTCATCTGTAATTCCAAAGAATGGCTATATGTGGTGAGTTTGTGTCAGAGTATGAGGTAGTTTCTGGAAGAGATGCGAACAGGTTAGCCTTAGACAAGTGGGTCACGTTTCAGAGAGTATGATGATAGCCATGGAACATATAGCAAGGGTGGTTAACTGGACTGTACCTACAAACCAAGTGCGAGGTAATTACTCGACTGTCTGGGGGACTGCTCGCTTGCGATAATGCACAATGCAAATCTCATTACACAAACGGACCATTTCTAAACTGACCTGACCTGACCTGACATAGTCGGGACAGGAACTATCCTGAGAGAGCAACGTCACCAAGTATATACCGAGTTGAGATGATGAGACCTGAGCCACTTCTGCTTCAATCTACGTAGAGCTTTCAACAAAACGTTCTGAAGCCCATTTGCAAATTTGCACTTTGTCGAATCGATTGAAAATATGCGAGAAAATAAAACGTCTCTTATTTGGCAATATTTTCCATCATTCTTTAGCAGATTATGCGATGACATTTTAGATACTGGAGATAAGCTTGCGTAGCTGGAGGATCCTAGATATTGCTCGTTATTTTCCGGACGGAGGTCCATCCTGGAGTACAAACGAACTGTGAATATTATCGTTCGAAGGATAATGCGGAATCGATCACGTATATCTATTGAACCAATATGTTTTTGTTTTCAGACTATTGTTTGCGCTCCTAGATTAGGTCATCGTTGTTATCGCAGCCAGCCGCGTTTAAATATCAGATATCACCCCCTAGGCTGGACAGCTGGAAGCTTTGTTTGGATTTCACTGGGTATCTCGATAATGGATTTTACGTATTCCAATGAGATTAGCTCAGCTACCCCCTGCATTGTTTGTCTCTGTTATACGTATGTGGATAAAAATGTTCATATGTATTAATTATTGACTATCTAATTGACGCCCACATCTGACTGTCCAATCTTCAAACTAATTTTCTTCATTTCCCTTTTTGAAGGGTACAATATTGACGCTGCCTGCAGGAGCTGAACGTCAAAGCTAGCAGCCCGAGGAGCTCGTCACATGACTTTAATTTTCAATGTTCTTTCTAATCAGAACGAAATTCTTTCAAACTGGCAAATATTTGACTTCCAAGAAAGATGAAATTATAAGACGCGAGGTAGGTAGGTGGGGGCGTGTTGGGCATAAATATTTGTATAGTTGTAACGTTTGGCGCGGTCGTGAACGCGAGGGTGGCTTTCTACTCCGAAGGGTGAACGAAAAAGGAAGTTTGGGGTGCGACACGAGCGATATTTTGTGTTTACATGACGCAACCAGCCTACGTGGTTAGACTCCACGCTGCATCGACTCGAGAAGAATAGACAAAAAAAAAAAGTATGAAAGAAAATATAAGGAAAATAAGAAAAAAAAAAGGGAAAACTTTTTCAACTACTTTGAATGAAAAATGACAATTTCGTTTAACACCCTGCTATGTATCAAAAGAAAAATTGAATTTACACACTAAATAAATCCCTTGCACCTCGATTACCAAGATACTCTCAGCTTCTCAACTCTCGGCGACAGCTGGACTTTTTATCCTTTAAAGTAATTTCACATTTACGTTTTCCACCCTTTCTCGCTTCTCCTTCGCCTATAGAAAATTCTTGGAAAATTTCTATTCGAATTTTTATCGACGTGGACGGAAATCGCGTGACGAATAATTATGGTCAGCGATTTCCACGACTGGTTCAGGGAACTACGAAAATCAATTTTCACAGTCGACTGTTAGAGCTCCCTTTAGGGTCTCGAGCAAACAAGGGTAGGTATTTGATTTATAATGAGAAACTCGAAGATTCTCATCTTGCACATGAATAATTGTATAATTATAGAGGCAATTCGCCTAGTCACACAGTGGCAGTTGCCCTAGGTGGGATCTACAGGGTAAACTTACTTATTTTTGAACAGCACCGCGAACGGCAATAACTCGAGTGAGCACTTCTCAGAAGTGTTCTGGCAATCGGTGGGAAAACATGAGCTCGTAACAAAGGTGAGTCGTTCTTCCGGGTGGGAGTAAATATTCCATTCATGCATTATTTAATACCAAAAATTTCTTGTTTTCTGCGTTGCAGTACACGCTAGGGAATCAACGATTCTCTACCCGTCGACCCGCTTTTGCTTGTTCGCAATATTTGCCATGAACTGCTTCCTATATATATATATATACATATACAATATACATTGTAGTGCCAAAACAATACATATCCTTGAAAATAAAAGTCAAATATCGTCCAGACCCCAATGACCTTAGGACCTCAAAGTTGCCGTGATCCTTTGGAATAATTTTATTTCAAGCTCATTTTGAATTTTCCGCCTCAGTATATTTCGATTTTGTGAGAATCGCGAGGGACCGTATTGCGCAAATTACTTTCAGAGTGCTCGGCCCTTGCTGCTCGAGGTTTTTTTTTTTTTTTTTTCTTTGTTATACTTTTTCCTCGCGCCCGCGTAATAGCTATTGATTGTTATTAGCCCCGAGAAATCGACGGCCAATTTTCTACCGTTTTCACCCTGACGCGAGCCGGGATCTTGAGTGATGTCCACACAAAAAGCTTACCCGTTAAGTATAAGTCTCGATATCCTTGAAGAAAGAACTTTTACCGTTGACGGTTACCTCGGGATCCTTATTGCTCCTTTCAAAAGAATGCTCTTTCTCGAATCCGAAAATCTTTCTAATCAAGCTTCCGAATATCCTGGAAGGTGCTTGCATCACTTTAGACTATAATATATTGACCAGATCCTGCGGACTTTGTACGCAAATAGCTGCCAGACTGGAGTAAGTGTGTTTTGGAGGCAGCCCATTGAGGTATTATAGGGCTGCCGTTTTACTGCACGATTTGATATCGCGTCCAGTTTATGAGTACCGTTCCAGCAGTGGCAGGGGCCCTTCGTAATATACAGGTATATATATAAGATCCAAGGGAATTGACCACCCTTCTGCAAGTTACTGATATATTTTTTACGAGTGGCCCATACTGATAAGTCGAACCGTTCTGCTTTATTGGTCCAATAAAATTGTATCGATAGATTGGACGTAATTGTTCAGCTACTACTCTACGAAAGAGATATAAATACGCCATAGCAAGTTGTAATCTACTCAGCTTAGTCTTGTCCAGATAAAATTATGGATTCTGATAATCAGCTTAACAGATTTGGCTCACGAAAAAAAAGATTGAGTTTCAAAAATCGTTATTCAATGAACTAAATACGATCAATGAACTAAAAACCCCCTCCCTTGGATGATTCCCACTTTTGGACGTATGAATGATGTTGAGCTTTGATGGAATCAAAAGTTCTAAACAGCGTGGGGTTTTTCGAGAAGCGTTTGTACTACTCCTTTAAAATCGAGTTCGCTTTATCAGTGCATGTCATGATCTCGTGGAATATCGTTGCAAACGGAGTAGGGCTTGCGTCCAACTTCTCAGACGTGACGTAACGTATTCCGGCGTCAGTGCATCGCGACGTCATTACTTAATCAGTGTCCCACTTGCCGTAGCGTTTGGTGCACCGCTCGCCCAGACGTGGATGAAACTTTAATGCTAGACGACGCCAAGCAATTTTCAACTATGACTAAACAACCCGTCACTACGCTGCAAACATAACATGAGAAGAAGATTTCTGGTCTCGTTAATCTATGGGATTTGGATCGAGATGATTTCCTCGTAATTCACCAGTCTCTTCATAACTCGATCACGGTGCAAATCGAGTTCATCCATAATTTTGACTGATTACGGAAATCGAACATCAGGGAATCTCGAGTTTCCGATGACTGAATGTGCTTTTTTGTGGTGATAACAACGTTTTCCTTCTTGAAAATTCCATCCTGATCAGTGCAAAGAATTTCCGGTCTTTGTGTGAACCTTCATACGTTTATGGTTGGGTTTTGGACTGCCAAAGAGCTTTTCAGGGTGACCATAGGATTCTTGTTTGAGGACAAATAAAATGTCAGATTTGCGTGTCCATTTCTATTTGTACAGGACGCGCACGTATGTATAGAGAAAAAAAAATCACCTCATTATATCCGACTGGTATTCAGTCTGGATTATCCGATTTCTTATATGTATATAGCCACGTAGTGGCGACGGTGGTCTCGTGCCTTGAAGGGCGGACAATAAGCGACCTGCAGACACAGTAATGTATGCGGCGCCTTCTCTATCGACAGTACACGACACAATTGCACTCAGCTATTCTCTACCTGAGCAGAAATCACGTAGATATGTACTCTGGAAGGTGGATATTTGATTCGTTGCTATTATTTAATGGATATAAAAAACCGCGTGTGCTGCATCTACTGAAGGATTCAAGAAGAGTCTGACAGTTAGACACATGAACTTGAATCCGTGTCAAGTCCTTGTTTTTTCAAAATGTCTGGAAATAAACCGAGGAAAGTAATCAGAGTACAATTATACGATTACCGTTCCAGTTATTGTGTCTAACTTTAGTAATAAAGGTAGAGCAATCTTGGTGGAAACAATTCTGAAATGAAATTCCCAGAGGTTGGAATCTAGTTTGAACTGTCGCTTTTGGAAGTCCGTCCACCGATTCTCGAGTAGTTAAAGAATGAACTCTCCACCGTTGATAGAGGAATAGAAAGCTGGACCGGAATTCCTCCGATACGTATCCTGCAAGCTTCTAGCCTCGATATACGAAAGTAGAATTTTGATCCACCATCGGAGCCTTTGTACTCGTAGTGTCTGTGTCGATATTCACGTCCACGGGGCTCTAAGGTCGTACCTTAAAGTCTTCAGGGAGCAATCGAGTTAGCAGGAATGAAGGGTAAAGGTCAAGAAAGGAGCAAAAGATGAGGAAGGCACAGTGTCCACACGCCATCCGCCCCAGTTTCCGACCGATAGCTCCTGCAGCCTGGTGGCCTGCTACGAAGACTTCCTTTCCGTTAGCGAAACAGCACGATTTCCGGTTCATCCAACAGGAACTGAAGTAACTCTCAACCGGAATTAGCATGGTCGTTAATTCCGTTCTAATCTTTGATCACTAAAGTCCTGCAGCTACCGAGGTGAACTTCATCGAGATAAAAATGAATCGCTGACCAACGACTCGCAACAACGGAAAAACTAATTTTTCACCCCCCCCCCCATGAACCTGCAAGCTCACTTCGAAACCATCCTGAAACTCCCTCCAGCGATCTTCATACCCGGCATTTAGCTTCCTAGCACGGCACGTCCTGTGCTAAATAACACCGTGTTTTTTTTTTTTTTTTTTTTTTTTTTACTAGCTTTATTTTCCCTCACACAGCGTTGAATATATCGAATAAATAGTTCAGGAGAGATAGAGCAATGTATGAAAAGGCGATGGGAGGTCCTGGCATTACATACTATGTAAAAAGGTATGTGTGTGTGCTGGGGATAGTAAACACCAGACTGGGTAGATAGACAACCAGGATCTTCGTTGGGGGAGTAGAATTCCAGGCACCCCATTCGAGCTTCGCGCATACACGAGTGCTTGCAGCTAATTTACTACCCCGCTAGATCTAGGGAGCTCTAGTAATTTCAATTATTTTCAACGAAACTTTTCCTACGACTTTTTTCACCTATTTGTATTTCAATTTTTTCACAAAAATTCTCAGTCTAAGCTCCAGTTGATTCTGCCTTTTTAACATGCGATTCTATCGTCGTCATACAACACAGGTAAAAGAGTACCGTGATCCGGTTTTTCGAATTCATCTCTACTTCAGAAAGTTCGAGCTTGATTTACCATTTATTAAAATATTGATGTAGCAAACTTCTCAATGAATCTATCAGCAAATTACTTCTTTGTATGATCAGGTAGCAGAGACATTTTTCAGTGCATGTAAAAGACACCGTTTAATCAAAGTCATGGTAGCGAAAACTTTATCTGCATTTGCTTAGACCATCACCTGGTATTTTCAGAAACCTTATTTTCTGTAAGGAATTTCCAAACTGTGATTAGATGGATCGGAATCTTGGAGAGAAGATGGTTTAAAGAAAGTAGAAAAAAAAGAGGCATTGGGCGTTAAGAGAGTGAGTAGGTCAAAGGTATTGGAAATCATGACGAAGGGGTTGGGGGAAAGTTGGCTGGACTGTGGACGAAGATGGATGGGATCCTCTTGAATCCCAGCAACCCCTACAAGAATCTCGTGCAACCGCGTTGTCCACCCTCTCGGCAAACCCCACAGCCGACAATCGTCAATACGAGAATTCCGCGAATCCGGTCTCCAGAATGCCATAAAATATTTATATCTTCAACCCCCAGTACCACCCTCGTCCGTTCTCCCTCCATATTTTCCCTTCTCGACTACCGCTGTCACCCGCCCACCCCGACTCATCCCTTGTTAAGCTCAAACCTTTCTTACCCCGTAGTAGGTATACATAATAATCAGAAAAGCTTTCGAAGCTTTGTAGCACTCTTCAAATGGTTTCTATACCATTCTCGATATTCTTTCCATTTTTTTTTTACTTTTTTTTTCTGCTTTTTCTTTCACATATATTCAAGTCGTCAGTTCCGATTTTATCACACGAAAAATCACTCTGACACTTTTATCAATTGATTCGAGAAGATGTAGATTGTTGAAAATGAGTAGCAAATTGATTCTTTTGAATTCTTACGTTTCTGTTACACGAGGGAGAAACTTGTGGATGATAATCTATAATTGGACAAATGGGATTTCCGGTAGATATTTTCATCCAAAAACCAACTGCAAGGAGACTAGTTTGATCCTACTAGAAGTTCTTGTAAGGATGTCGTGGCAACAAGAGGCGGTTCGTCATCACCACGTTGCTTCGAGAGGCAATAAATAATTTACCTTACCTTACTCTTCCTTGCCGCCCTCGATCCCGCAAGTTTCCGATAACAAGCAGGTGATGGGTTATTCAACGGGGCGGCTCGTGCCCGCCACAATTTCTATCACGTATTAGAATAATGCATGAGCCGTCTATATCTTTAAGCGTCATCTTTTTTTCCACCGTCTATCTATGACGAAGAATCAAAGAAATAGTCACAAGGATCCTACGGTTCACATGTAGCATCAAACAATCGCTGAATAGACGCCCAGTGAAGCTTTTTTTCAAAACGTCGTGGCCAATTACTATTTTTTTTAAATAATTTTTCTGCTTTTTTATTACTCACTGAATTCTCACGCTGGATATTGTCATTCAAGTTATCGTCTCCGATGAGGTTGGCTTTTCTCCAGAGCTTTGCGACCAGGTGCAACCACGACCGGGTATTCGGTTGAGCTTCTTTATCTCAAAGCTCGTAGTTATGGAACTTTGCTAGACTCCGCTTAAGGTAGCACTACGTACTATACATATGCTGGCAGGGATGTGATAAGGAAGAAAACCAGCTAGTTCGTAGGTACACGTATGCCAGCTGGGATCCGTGGAGTGCCTGCTTAATTCTATACCTACTTGTAATATGCTCTCCACTTGTAGACTGAGACATATGTATACACTCGCAATGGGGTATAGGTAGAAACTTAATGCCATGTTACTTCTACCTAAAACTTATTTTTCTTTCACCTATATACCGTTACAGTGAGTACTGAATTGCCTTGTTACAACTCTGTAATCACATCCTGTGCAATATTTCAAACCATTCGCTAGCTGGAACGCCATTTTCTCACATGTGCTATTAGCATTCGTAGAATAAGCTGCGATTTGGCATAATCTTCGTGAAAATGATAAGCTTTACGAGTTCTTAGATCTTAGTGTCTCTTGCAAGCTCTGTAGGCCATGAATTCTTTGGAAATCGATCAAACTGCACGCGATTGTATGAGGGAGAAATTTCCTCCCCTAACAATAAGACTTGACCTTCTTCATCTTCTTCCGGTTGTTTTTTTTTTTGTTTTGTTTTTGTTTTCCGTTTTTTAACGCGTGGGGAGGTATACCGTTACAGAGACTTACGACCCGTTTACCACTTGGATAGTAATTACTATTTTATTTGGTTGGATTATTTGTTTCTTGATGGAACGACTCTTTTTACGAGGCTCGTTCTACTTGGAGTTAAACTCAACTGAAGCCTCGCTAAGTAATGGGAAAACCGCGGTTTCTATTCAACCGTGAGAGGCGAGACGTAGGTTAGTTCACGAGTATGTGCTTTATATTCAAATCATACTCAGCTACGTTTTTGGGGCAAGTAGCAATTCTTTGGCACTCCATTCATCGAGCTTTTTCCTCTGTAACTTTGATTTCTTCAAGGCTTTTACCTCGGAAGTAAACTCATCAGGATTTTGGGTAAAAAACGAGTGGATTGCGTCATGATTAGACTAGAATAGATTCACGAGTGTATAGTATTCGTATGATAAATACAAAATGACAGATGGAGGCAAACTTACCTCCCGATTATTACTCGCCCTATTCGTACAAACCCTCAGCTCATAGCCCCATCGCGTTGTTGACACGACGCCGTAATTACTTCCGTGACTTTAGCCATGTTACAGTGGCTGACTAACTCGCCAACCCCGAAAAGTTACCCTGCACTAGCATCAGAGTCAACCTTAGACATTTGGTCCGTATGAGTTTTGGTAGTCTCAGTTTCACCTGAGTTTTAGGTAGACAGCGTCAATGAAACCCTCGAGAATATATATTATATACATTGGGGCTGCAGTATCGGTACTTTCCTGGGCTTATCTTTCCCCCGGAAGTTAAGCTTCTGTGCAAACGTCTGACTTTACCTATCTCGTTAAAATTCTTCCCCGGGTAGCTCCACGCGCCTGGTAGACGATATGAGAAATTGTTCTTTCAAGAAAAGGGGCTCCTGATTCTAGGTATAATAAAAATAAGTCGGAAAATGATCAGGGATAAAATGTTCGCCCACTTTTCTTCATTTTCAAGAATATCAACCGAGAGATCATTTCGCCCCGTGTGCCAACTTATAGAGACTGACGATGAGAGGAAAATCTTAAGCTACTTTCGCTAAGGTGTGACAAGAATTTTATCCCTTGTCTTAAAAATTCCCATATTATTTGGTCGCGACAAGGTAAATTTCCGTGATAATTTTTCTCTTTCATTTAAAAATTAAAGGTCGAATCATAAATCTCAAGAGAATTAACGATGATTGAAACGCTCGGTAAACACTCGAGTTATATATAAGAAACGATCTGGATGCGTTTTTTTCGGAGAATGAAAAGCGAAGCTTACGACTTTACGGGAATGCCGGAGATCTTCAGTCGGCGGGTATGAATAGCCGAGGCTTTCATATAAATATCGGTATTGTACGCAAGGGCTCAGACCCCGCTGGCTAATATACATATTTCATGGGGAAACGACTCGCTAATGTTCGCGGCTCTTTTTATTGCGTGTATTCAAATACGGAGGAGACGAATAGCCTTTTCAAGCCCAGTATTTACCGTTTACTTAACGGCGAAGAGAAGAAGCAGGTTCGTTTTCTCCGATGGTTTTCTCTTTAGTAGATATAGCTGCCAAGCATAAAGATCAATTTTAATAGGCATACATATTTCAGCCCTTTTCTCCCTCGTTTCTGTCAAAAAAAAAAAAAAAAAAAAAAAAAAAAAAAAGAAGATGAAGAAAGTAAAAAACCATTTCATCGCAGATGAGCTTTTGTTGAAATACATTAAGCAGTGTCTGATATACCTATATATATATATATATATATAGATGGGAAAAGACAGAGTTATGGCTTTTGCCCAATGCAGCAAAGCAACCGACAAAACCTACCCGGCCCGTGCGAAACCGGAGAAGGTACTACGGGTAGCTGTTAATATTTCTCCGTGAAATGTCTTAATAAAAATATGAATAATTATACTGAAGGGGGCGATATATATCGCGGACGGGAGAGACAAATTACAAAGTCGAATATTCTCCGTAACATTATATTGTACCAGAACAGCGAGCTGTGAAAGGGTGCAAGGTAATGAAAAGAGAAAATGGAAAAAAAAATGAATAAAAAAAAAAAAAAAAAATGAAAAGGCGAATAAGGGAGGTCAAAAATTAAGTCCAGCAAAACTGGTAAATTGTTCATGGCGTGCCAGGCGGCGCGTGATGATATTATTCGGTGATTATTACCTGCCCTTTCGGAATGAATCAACGGATGGATATAATTCCCAAGTTAATTTCCATAACGGAGGTAAACAGCCCTCGCGTTGCAGGGGGGAGGGGGTGGTGGTGATTTTTTGAGATATCATGAAAACGCTGGTATAAGGTAAACAATTGCGAGGATTTATAATTGAGACGGAACTTGGAAGATAATACGT
Organism: Ametastegia equiseti; assembly: GCA_963989295.1. Classification (NCBI taxonomy): domain Eukaryota; kingdom Metazoa; phylum Arthropoda; class Insecta; order Hymenoptera; family Tenthredinidae; genus Ametastegia; species Ametastegia equiseti. The sequence continues at coordinate 14,464,662 of OZ022397.1, read as the reverse complement.
GTAATATACTGAATTATTTTCTATATAAGTTTGAGGTTGAGGTGGCTATAGGCGTATGTGTCGCTAATTAAATTAATAGCCGAACGTTGATTCGAGTAAAGGCTCTCCGTGTAAAGGTACTTTCCAGATTAATCTACATACATTAAAATTATACGACCTTTGCCACGCCTTCGTTCTCCACTACCTACTACGCCCTTCCTCGTAGAGTAAGGAGTAAATTATTTTCTCAACGCCTCGTCGAGCCTCCAAAGGAAGGTATAGGGTAAGGGAATTGAAGCTATAAGGGAGTGTGAGACCAGCGAGTGAGAAATAATAGCGGTATAAAGAGAAAGAAAGAAAAAGAAAAATGAAAAATGAAAAATGAAAAATGAAAAAAAAAAGAATGGATTTAAAAATCTGAATTCTGCGGCTTTTCATTGAGATTCATTCTGTGAAGCTCGCAAAGCTCGAGAGGTTGACTCGTTCAGTGTTCACACCCTCTCCGAAGTTATATCAGGGGTGAAAAAAAAAACCCTTTTGGCAGTGGCGACAGTTCGCGAAATGAAAACGCTCGTTGGTGACGATTTTAAAGAGACAGTCTCGACAGGATTTCACATCAAACCTGAGTGGTGGTCCCCAGCCAAGCCGCCAGACGACGCCACGCCGTACTTCGTTATACGCAAACCTCGGGAAAAATTACCCACCCTCAAAGCTCTTTGGCGCAAACCAGTCGGGAGAGGAGGAATCCTTTTCTCCTTTTCTCCGCAGGACTCTCACAATTGAAGTCCTTTGAAAAAATCATGCAAAAATAAGAAAAAAAAAACAGGAACAAAAAAAAATACTCCGAAGATGTAGGTACCTACCCTTAGAAGATCCTTTCCGAGGAACCCATTAAATCCTGTCGAATCGTAGATTAGCACCGTGAAGTAAAATTCCAGTCGACATGTCGGATGAAAAACTGCGTCGCTCATTTAGACAGTCCGATTTTTAAGACTTCTATGTCAACCCCGAATTGTCGTTGACTATTTATTCACATTTTCTACCCTTCATCTGTCATGAGGAGGTCCTTTCCACTGCCCTAAACATTTATTTCTCTTCAGTTGTATCGATTTCATCGAACTGTCTCTTCCAGGACGAGTCTGATTCTGCGACTGTCGAAAAAAAATGAAATTATTCACAACGTGACACGTGGTTATGAGGGTTCGTCAAACTTTTTCATTGAATTTTTTTCTCGTTTTTCAAAACGGCTGGTACTCACAGCTTCGCATTGAATGTTACACGATATATAAACGACGTATATAGAGAGAAGTATATAGGTAAAAAATTTAATGGTTCAATCGTTTTAAAGCGTCAGTACTGAATCATGTGGCAAATGAAGCTGCACCCCTCTAATCCATTTCGCAGGTGATCAATATGTCCGATAAGGATCTCGTTTAAATTTTTCCCCAGTTCTCCGGATAGGTCCTCCTAGCTCTCATCTCATTCGTTCCCTTTTTCCAACTCCATTTGGAAAAGCGAGAAGCCCTCATCCCACCGGGCATTAGGTTAAGCTCGCAGTTGGATGAACGGAGGTGCAGGTAGCCCCGCGTATCAGATCTTGCTACTTAATACTCTATTACTGAGACAAAGCGGCCGCCACACCTAGAGCTTTTAATGAATCAACAAGAAAGCTCGACGGGACTAAGAGTCCTGCTCCTTTTACCTCTTCCGCGCTTCTTACTTCCTTCCTTTCGTCCTTTTCTCTTTCCTGAACCGAGCAATTTCAAATTCTGAATATTCGATGAACTAAGGGTTGATGCAGTCAACTTGAGCTGTCTTTTTCCGCCTGAAGAAAAGGCCGAATTATAACTTCGTCAAAGGTCGTCAAAGGCAGAAGCTCCAAAATGAAAAGATATATTGTTAAATCCTTATACGCTCAAGTGCCACAGTTGCAATTTTCTCATCGATTCAATTATTCCATTGCCATTTCGTATGCAGATTCATTTTGCTATATCGGATTCGATTGCCATTGACTCGTTTCTTGAGATCAAGTTGAAACGAAACTACTTCGGTACTTAAGGATCTCTCTAAACTGGGTGAAAGATCAAGAAGTTGTAGATCTACATGCAAGTGTTCAAGTGACGGAACTTGAGCGACTAAGGGCTTGACACTTTTGCTCTTGATCTTTTTCTGACGTGTCAAAGCCCCGCGGAGAGTTGTTTGAGAAGAAATTACTCGTGTTGGTATCTCATCCCTTGGCAACTGAACGGGACTCTGGTAAATTGAGGCCCTGCGCGTATCTCCTGAAGCGAGCCAGAGAAGACAATGTCTTAAGGATGTTGATCACAGCAAGGAGGTAGGTACGACGCCCCTTACCCCGTCGTCACTTTTCCCTTTTTCCCTCCACAGTATTCCCCTTTTCTCAGGATCTTCGCACTGGGTCTTTGTCCTTTTCGTCCTTTTCTGTCTTTATCATTTTCCCCGAAAGAAAGGGGAGGGTAAACGCGTAAGCTGATTACATTTTAATTCACCCGAAATGTTACGCCCGGTAATTTCTATGCCTCACAGCATCTATTGGATGTTATTTGTGAGCGAGAGCTTCCGATTTTCCGATAAGCGTAATCTGTACTTAAGCAAACTGGAGGTAATCCCCGAACGATACTCTCTCTTTCTCTCTCTCTCATCCAACAAATCTGCTCATTCTCATTGCTCGAGAATTATACACGCTGCGTTTTCTCAGTACCTAATATAACTAATGCCGAGACGAGTGTACCAGGTGCTGGTCTCTCTCCGTGAGGATTCGATAATTTATTACAGATGTAAATTCCTCCTTTGTCTATTTGGATTTTAGACCAGACTGTGGAAACGTGAGTTACAGTAGTCGTGAAATTTTGGTAATACCGTTACCAACGGCGTCTAGACTAGTTTCCTAACAAGAAATTAATGGATCCGTTAATGTTTCGAGTTTATCAACGACGTGTTACGCAGCTATTCCAATCCTTGCCTGATATCTGCGCACTATAAGCTGAACTATGATATCCTCTGATTTAGACTTTGAGGAAATATATAATAAGTGATGAAATAAAATGTTTCATCAATCAGCCCCCGTGCACGATTATCCGATATCGACATCAATTTATTGACACTGGAGAGACGCGTCGATGATTGACGGATTCTGTAATCAATCAACCACTTCTGCAGGGGCAATATTGAAATTACGCCCGGTACCTACTCTTTCACTCACTTTTAGTTCAACTAACAGCCGAGATGGTTGAATCGATTTTTCCTACTGACTGAAACCCAGAGCCACCTGCGTTTTTCATTCAATTTTCTGGTTAGGTCACAGAAATTTGAAGCTTTTTTTTATATTTTGATGTATATGTGGAATCAGCCACTCAAGCGTTTCAAAGTTTATAAATGCGCTTTTCGCTTTCCCACATCTTCAAATGATTCGAGTTTCGTGTGAATTTCAGTTTGATTGAAGTATTCGCGTAAGCGTTTACAGACAAAGAAGTTGCGGAAGAGGCAAATTGAATTTCATCGCCAGTACACAAAGCCCGGGCGGCTTCAACGAGGCTCGAGTTTGCCATATTTTTTCGTCAAAGAGCCGGGTCGAGCCTCGATGTTTTCACGTAACTAGCAGCCAGGGAATTACACTGAACACGCAACCATTTTATGCTGTTGAACGACCAAACCCTATCCCGACCGTCAGTCAATCACTTTATCCTTTTTCACTCGGTCAAATGATACGACATACAGGTTTCCGGCAATTGGTGAAATCCAATGCGTGAGTTGTTATAGAAGTAGCTCATACATCACAAATTTATACCTCCCCGTTTTCAAAAAGTTTCTGACTGATTTTAATGAACCACCATTAATAGGAGAATTTTTCACATTCCGTAGCACGGTATATTTAAAAATGCATCTACTTGACTCGACGTCCTGTAAAATGGCATCACGTGCTATACCGAGTGAGCAACAAATTACTGAGTTATTTAACGAGCTCGTTCTCGCGATGTAAAGTTGGAAAAGGTGGTAATGGAATCGGAGCTAGTGCCCTGCGGTATACGAATGGCTGGATAATTGTCAGGGATGGCTGGAGGGAGGCTGATGCTGAAAAGACCAAGAGATTGACGCACACACGCCTGAACCGAAAACTGGAATTTTTCAATCCGAAATCGTGCGCAACCACGATTTACTTTTAATATTACTACCGGCATTCAGGCGATATGGCACATGTCGCTTCAAACCTAACCTAGCCAACATAAGAGTACGGAATCTGACTGGAATTCTATCAGTTTTTGCCAAAGAGTGAAATACTCAGCCACTTCCTGCCATAGTGAAGCATTAATCCCCTGAGTTTCATTTCAGTAGGTTGTATAGTTTGGAAGAAACTACAAATCCCATTTTCGTGGTGACAATAATTGGTATAATAATGGAATTCCGAAGTCCCATATCACCTTACAAGTTACCCCTGAACATTTCTCATCCCCAGATTCAAAGCTCATCCCCAATCCATTCTGTGATTAGACGCCTGAACTTTGAGCATCTGTCTGTATATTTCTGGATTTTCGTAATCGACCGTAATTCATAGTTTAGTTTGATAAGCAGGGTATAAGTAACTTTGACGAGGTTGATGGGAAAGCCGACTGGCCCACATCAGTTTCAGTGCCAATTACTAGATGAGCACTCGTACACGAACCAAACACGTAGCTGACGTTGAGCACATCGTGCATAATATATGAGTGTGACTCTCAGAGATCTCAGCACTGTTCTTACGCGTCACAGAGTCAGGGAAGAGATGGGTCTGTGTACTCATTAACATTGCAATAGTAATTATCTCTGGCGTATGTGAAACGCGGCAAGATGTTGACGAGCACCAGCTGTGACGATATATACTATAGTAAAACGTCAGCTCATCGTATGAGCTACCGTTCAATTCACGTTCAGCAAACGAAATAGGTAAGTACCTACATACATTGGCAACCGGAAATTACAGTGTCAGAGATATTGAGTTATATCGAGACATATCGACAAAAAATTGTACAAAATTGCTACCTTCCGTTATGACTCGACCAATAATTGCATGAAAAGCTCCACACTGGGGTCTTTGCACCTCTAAGGCTCATGGTGTCGAAAGTACAGGATAAAACTCATGTGCTGAACCACATACATGTTAGGAAACGATGTAAGCTGTCAATATTGCGAGTGAGCTTATAAATTTTAATGACGCTTCGTGACTCTCGTGTATCTCAGGGTTCCAGAGTTTCCTTGGAAGTAACTTCGCAGTTCAGACTTTGCACGATAGTTCGGACTTCGTCATGTGTGTATTTACATCAGTAGTGTCGATACGCCAGTCTGTTTGCTTACATAAAGCGGTTCGATAATGAACTGCTTCTGACTTAAGGAGCAACGTGTATATGGTAATCTCGGTCCATTGGCCAGTGATGAAACTTTGAGAGTTTACTCAATAACTTGAAGTCGAGTTTAGACAGCGATTGCGCAGTGTAATACAAGCTGATTTTAATATAATTAACGAGTCTGAGAAAAGCTCTATGAACTTTTCTAACGAGCCAGATGATGATGTACGCACTGACCTTGTCACGGCTTCTGTTTGAAGAATATTTCATCATTATTCGTTGTGATTAAACTTCAAAGGTTAATTTGCAACTCCGCCTCTCGTTCGGCATTATTGGGAAGATAGCACCTTGATGAGGTTAACTTTCTATGTGTAATTAACCGGCGAGACGAGAAGCACCTAAACCGTTAAAGCCATGGTGCAAAATTTGCGAGAGACTTCTTTTTTTTCACTCAATTATCGTCGCTCCGACGTATACCGACGGCGTTCAGTCGTTCCCCGAAGAATAGCAGTGGACCGTGGTTTATTTAGAGGTGGCATTGTCACGTGACAATCCCGTTCACAATTCATCCGGTCTACACCTACTTCTGCCAACTGTCACACGAACAAAGCCCTGAATCCCCCCACGGTGACAAATATCACATCTACTGACCGTACCACCGTACCTACTTCTATACCTTCCGGCCATTTTCAACCCTCTCGATTCTCTCTTCATATACCATAACTATTCCCTGGCAACTGCCTTTTGCTTTTGCTGTTTTAATGCCGTCACTTCGAAACTCGAGACATCGTCTAGGAGACACATATGAGCTCTACGTCAGTCTTGGAAGGATTTTTCAATGGCTGTCATTTCTGTACTCGAGACAGGAGCTTTTCCACATTTGAAGGTAGTAATGGAGAGTAATTTGGTGAAATGAATGAGTCGTAATGGAATTCTGTGTCTCAAACCGTTACTGAGCTATGCCAGTTCGATTTGACTTGCACGTTTTTCTTCGATGACGATTGTAGATCCTGATGAGTCTGAGATTTGTCTAAGACGCGATGATCGGACGGTGCCGATCTTGGTGGATCTTGGTTAAGCGGTATCTGGGAGAAATTGAGACGAAACGTAGCGAATCAGTTGGTTGGTTGTTCTCCACCATGATTGTGTTGATATTTGTGGAAGCTTCTGGCGGAGTGGTTTTCCAGGGAAGCAAAAGCTCCGGGCTTTCAACAACTGAACGAACGAACGAACGAACGAACGTCCTATATCTACAGGACTTTGGCGTGTGTACCGATAGCTCGAAATCAAATAGTCGTCTGGGACTGATTAAAGCCAAAATTTGTCCGTTAATTCTGACGAATTTCCATCTTTCTGTTCCTCGGAGGTGCAGTCGAGAGACCCTCTTCGCCCCACTTGATCACCTCGCTTTTTCAATCAACCGGATCCCCGGCATCGAAGTGGAACTTAATCGCCACTGTACCTCGACGAGGTGGTCCCATACGAGTATACGCACGTACACATGAAAATGTACAACAACCTGATACGCGAAATGCTCAAAGGGATGTGGATCAATGTATCCATTTCCTATCTGGTCGATTCTGCAGCCACCGTTTCAACTTGCACATAGCCTTTTTCTAATTTCTCTTTATCGATCCCCGACACGCACGATACTCTACGGTAATTAGAACAATCGAATATATATCGTGAATTCTACGGGTTACTAGGGTGAAACCATTCCCGAGTGTGAATGCTTCCTGATGGCAGGATATTTTGAAGTCCTGCTCCGAAATAAGGTGAAACAAAATCCTAATTCAGAAGAATTTTTGAATAATCGAAGTGCTACATCACCGAGTCTTGTTAATACCGCGCCATTGCTATTTCGTTGGCAAAACCTTGGCAGCATCCAGATGGGAATCAGTTAATTGCGTAATTACTCAATCACCGTGTTTCCAACGACACTCCATTAAGCAGAGAGGGGCCTCTTCAGCCGAGGATCGGAAGGCATCTGCATATTTATAGGAGCACCTAAGTTCCTTGACAGACAGAGGGATATCGCAGATATAGCAAAACTCTCTCTCTCTTTCTCTCTCTCTCTACTTTGTTAACGCGCGGAAGTCGTCATGGAGTTAGATGAAATCAAAATCTGTGGATATTTCAGCTGGTCTTGGTCTCTTGCGATCATCTCATCATATCACCGTGTCTGGTAATCTTACATGAAACGAATTGTCAAAGTTTAATTGAAGATAAAACCAGAAGCTGGAAGTGATCCTCGAAGTATCTATCTTCTCTTGGCATCGAAGTTTAACGACGATTTCGATAGATATCCACCAACGGTATATATAACAACACTTGGAAACACCTACGGGATTTGATAGCAGCCACGCGACCCTGTCATCAACCTTTATCGCGTCCTTAGCACTCGTTCTCATTACCTTGGTTAGTGAGCGATAAAATTCAATGACCGTTAGACCCGCCTTGCTACTTTCAAACTTGTTTTCTAGCCTCCCCTGAGAAACTGACCGAAGTATGATGTACACATAAAACCGGGTCTCTGACGAATCCCTACGAGACTCTTACTTTGCCAATGTGGATGTGTTTGCCAAGTTGAGGAAGTTGCATCGAATAGCAAAGTTTGAATAGCAGTATTGATGAGCAGAGAAAAAAAAAATTCTTAAGATTGATGAGACTGATGATCGATTTGAGGGTCCATCGTCTTTCGATCCTGACGATTGTTTCAAGAGGGTGAAATAATCTTTTTGCAGTACTCCAGCGAGGGCTAACGATCGACTAATTACAGTATAAATAATGCAGCGGCGGGTGTGTACTCAGCATTAGCTGAATCCTGTTTAATCTTTACCCAAGCAAACGTTTCGAGCATGCTGTTTACCTCCAAATCCCACCAGACAGAAAAATAATATTCCGTTTGCGGCTTACCTACCGCGACCGCAGCTCTTATACTACCTCTGGAAACCCACATGTGTCTAGTATCTGGGCCCATACAGCCATTACGCACCCAAAATACATATATATATATACAATATATTCGCGACTGGAAACCAGCCAGCCAAAATTTACGCAGAGGTAGTCTATATAATACTAAATGCGTCTACCGAGCTCTGTACGCATAGGATAAAGCGAACCTTTTTGGCAAATACAATTATCGGAATGAAGTTTGTGCCACGTTTCGCAGGATGTGAAGGTACTTCTGACTTTTATGAATCGTGAGATCAATTTGTGCCACGTTTGTATGTGGTAGAATATTATAAATTATGGTCATTTTTTCCAGACAAGAGACATTCACAATTTGTATGAACCGATAATAGCGATCATCGACTGGAAGACCAGGATCAGCGATAACGTTTCCTGGCATCGATGTTGAAAATCTCTCTGTATATTTGCGTCAAGACCGTTTCACGTACCGCAAAATTGCAGCGGTAACACAATTTCGTTTAGTATATCTAGTCGGTGCGGGGGAGTTGCGGCGTTTAATATCAATTGACCGGTGGTCATGTTGCAGTGTACGCTGTGATGGCGGTTTCAGCGATAGTTGTAAAGTCGGTAGAATGGCGGACGCGTCCTGACCACAAAGTTCCTCGAGGGCAATTGCCCAACCGTGGGACAGAAGCCGGAGAATAAACACGAAATGGAAAGTAGAAGGATCGGTAGTGTGAGATGAGCCGAAATCCGATTTTAAGGGGTTGCTGAAAAGCCACCCCCAACCCTCTTTGTTTATTCTTCAGGTCAGGATTCGGACGAGCTGAGTTAAGGATTTCCTTTCTCGTTCTTCGATGGGATAACTTTTCAGCTGATGGTAGAAGAGTAATAGGCAAACGTGTTCAGGTCAGAACGATCTTAGGCCGCCAAACGTGAGGGGGTAGTAGCAAGGGCGGAGAGAATTAGAAAAGGGTAGAAGTAAGCGAAGTAAAGTTCGGCTGTAAAACGGGAGGCCAAAAGTATAGAACGAAAGAGAATGTCTGATACAACGAACATCAATGGACCACAGCATCCACGGGTTAAAGTCAAGCCCCGTTTCTTTACGGCTTTTGGTCTCGCTCAGTCACGTTTCGAATTCTCGCCGGCGGATTATATTACCCTGAGCATCGGGGATGGGTTTTACGGGTCAGAAGAACCGCGATGGCAACGCGATAGACCGCATTTTACCTAAGTTGCCTAGACTTTTTTTTTTTTTTTTTTTCTTAGATCTTTATAGACGACGACGGTCGTGACGATGTATCAAGACCTCAACTTTCTTCACCGCGACAGTCTACTCTGACATTAACTTCATTGCAAGCTTTCGTTTCGATCAACGCCATGGACCACTTGCAGTATATGCATTCATTAACGGTGCAGGATTCAGAAAATTCTATCGGATTCAAAAGTGTACAAGAGATCACAGATTTGAGTTGTAGAGCCAGAAATATCTAGCAAACTACAAACTTGAAAGTGCAACAGAAAAATGTTACCCTAGCTTTTTTCCACCTCGGGTGAATTGACTAGTCGAAATGGTTGCTGCAGGCAATCGGAGCCCACTGTTCACTATTCACTGTGTTTAATGTTCACCGTTGAAAGTCCAACGTTGAACGTTCAATGCTCCATGTTGAATGTTGGATGTTGAATGTTGAATGTTGAATGTTGAATGTTCACGGTGGAGTGATGGTGAGGTTTGATCTCGTCTACGGGCGTGGGGCTTGGCCACATTGATCGCATTGCGCTATTCGAGAAACTATTCCGCAGGTATATATTTGAGCCGTTGAGGATCTACCGTATACCTCTGCAGTGGTTAGGTTAAATTACCTATAACCATCATGGGCTGATATAGCAAGTACCACGAGAACTCGCCGAGAACTATCGAGTACCGGATGCGAAATGGTGTGTTAGCGGAAATGTTTCATATACTTACCCACCTGTTCATGACTAGCTGAATGCAAACAACTTATAGTCTACATACTGACAGCTCTATTTACCTATGGGTATATAGCCCTATCATTGTTTGCCAATCGGTACAGCGTTATCTTTGCGGTTATATGTGGAGGATTTTGAAAAGAAATATATATATTTTTTTTCACCACTTGTTTGATAGATCGAAGTAATTAGGTACCGAGATTTGAATAGTTACGACGAACAACGAAAGGAGATTATCACAATGTCGTCAACCTGCAGCTGCAGATGAAACTTTCCAACGGATCGTATTCATTTCATATAAGGGAAGAAAATATTCAACCGGGTATAATTAGGAACAGAATTCCATCGAGGTAAACTGCTGCAGTCTTTCGCAAAGCTCATCTAACAAAAGGTGTAATAAGCTCGACGTCACACCATCGCATCGTCGCAATCAGAATGGTAGTCTAGTCGACGACTGGGATTTTCTATCGATCTCTGGAACATTAAACCCTTTTCTTTTTCTCGTTTAATGCAGATTTTCAATTTTCCTACTCACTCTCTCTCTCTCTTTCTCTCTGTTTCTTTTTCTTTTTCTTTCTCACTCTCGGTTCACCTTTTCCTCCGATAACCTCAGCGCTGCAATATCCTTAAGGACTTTATACTTTTCGTTGGAATTTAATTGAAAAGATTTTCTTGATTTTTAAAAAAAGAACCAAGAACTAACTTATCCCATTTATCCAGCTATTTTCGAGATTTACCTGCGTTCATTCACGGCTCGTTTCAACTTGAACGTTAAGCATAGACTGGACTTAAGTCAGATTCAAGCGCAGGATTATAATATATCATATCCTATATGAAATTTTTTGCAAACAATTTCTCGCATGAATGTAAACTTTCTTCCATATTCGATCCTATATCCACGGTGAACATTGACGAAATGTGTCGCTACGGGGATTACGGATTGTTCATAAGACAGAGCATCCAATTTGTAAGTAGGTGCAATATGCTATGGTGCTATCGCTCTGGTATGCACCTGGCCATAAGCGAACGATGGTACAGCCCATTTATCCAAGCGATTTTCAATTTTGCTTCATCTACTCGAGAAATTGCATTCTTCACGGAATTCCTACGCTCTCTTCGCGTCTACCTTCACTCTTCAATACACAATAGTAAAACTAATCGTATGAGATGATCAACCAGCGGATTATCGTCCTTGCCGAACATGTACGAAGAGAGCAATGAGCAGAGAAAGCACGTGTTGCGATGATTTCGCAAATGTAATGAATTTGAAAAATTGCTATTCTCCTGGGAGTCGCTCCGGGCGAATGTTCAACTCGTCCTGGTTGAAAGGACGGAATTTTTTTTAGCGACACTCTCGAATGTGCCGAATTTCAAACGCCGAAGCTGAAGGAACCCTGAAGGGACCAAAACCTCAAGGACGATTCAGAGCGTTAACCGACTGAATATTTCCATCTAAATGACGCTCCATTTTCACCCTTGTCAACCGCTGGAAGACGTCGCTGCGTCCGTCATTCTGAAATAATTCATTGCCCTTTGGCAAAAGTTTCTCGACGACGAATCGCACTCAGCCAGTTGTCGACTTAGCACTAGACCAGGCCAAAGTCCATGGCTACTTGGTGGTTCGTTTCAACACATCAAGTCAAGACGCTTCGAAAGTCAATTTTCGGATTCGGTGATCGACGATTCCGACGCACAAAACGCGTTTTCGGTTCCTAAACTTTCGGAATCCTGATGCTTGGAGAGTTTTTGCAAATTCACATCATGTCGGTGGTTGAATTTAGCAAAAAAGATGAAATCGAACACGGAGTATATGGAAAACGCCATTCGAGAAGCATCCTTCGTCACCAATTATTTTGACACCAGATACTTGGTGCTCTCTGGTTGGCTGGTTCTTAACTTGACGTTACTTCGTTCGATCGACCCATCTTCGAAAAACATGGAAAATTCGTTGAGTGTCACTCGCGAAAAGACAATTTCCCACATTTTCAATACTCCACAGAAATTCCTAAAAAATTTCCAACTTAGAAGAAACTCCTGAAGCTGTCGATGCGGATTTGTATAAGCTTCTCAGCTTTCGAGCTAACCAGACTCGATTACATCACGGATTAACTCTGATATTGGAAAAAGTCGTGAAGCTTTTTTTCCTTCTAGCGCATTCCTTTTAATCAAAGAAAGTCGAACCGCTATGCCCAGTGGACGGAAAATGTCCAATTGGCGGTGGTTACAGGACTCGTTTTACCGTCAAGCTTCAGGATCGCCTTTTCAACGGAATAGAAGGACTTGAAAAAGGAGAATCGGAGACGAGTGCGGGATACAGGATACCTGAGATAGACCAGAGACATGGCTACCACCTTAAATTTCACGTTTACCATCATCTCATACTCATTCCTTCGTCTGGCTGGTACCTACTCGAGGAAATACCACAGAATCTACAGAATAGTTGCTACCAAGGTTAGCCAACGGAGCTCAAGCCACCAACCAACCGCAACTAAATTCTCTAGGATATTCTCTGGGGGAAATTTACCACTTGAAATGCATGTGTGTACTACAAAGTAGGTCCTTGCCGCAATAAGCAAATAAAATAGTCTACAGTACCGTGCGATTCACCCCATTTATGAGCTCGACACGTTTCCAGCAAAGATATGTAGACATACACGAATTGGGTAGGAATTACCCGATGTCATACAGCCAAAGTTCCCTCTTTTGTCTGGACATCCTAAATTCGGAATTCTAAAGTGAATTTCAATAAATTTGAGAATACGTACAACGTGCCAAAGAAATAGCGATGAATTAGTGAATTGTAAGACTATACATACCATGGAGTTTCTCCTGTTTCGTAGTTTTATCGAGCTAATCCCAAGGGAGAACCTGGGGAGTTCGGTAACTCATGGGAAGCGAGGCGTTGATACGCCATCCGCGCCCCATTTCGCAAAACGTATTACTCCCATTGCGACTTTGGGCGTTGCAATTTTAACGCCGAAAGCGTGTTAATTTATTTCTAGGTATATTGACCGAGGGGTTGAGTGATTTCGTTTACAATTTCATCCCTTGTTTACGACTAAAGAATAACTTCATACCATTGAAAATAAGTCAATAGGAATGAAACGATCGTACGATTACTCAAGATACGTAAAATAAAATTTCTTCATGTGACGAGCTGCGTAGATTTTGAAAGTAAAAGAAGCTCGGGTCTAGGTAAAAAAACTCGTAATACGTCTGCAGCTGGATGTATGTACGCATTCCGGTGTAATCTCGCGACAAAGAATTCGCCTCGGGGAATTCAAATATTCTGAAAACGGTTCGGTAGATCAAGAAGAACGTTGAGCTTTTTTCTCCCTCAGTAAACGGCGAATTGGGAAATCGAATGCAGCGTGTCGGCAGGCTGCAACCCACCGTGATGGCGTTGCGAAAACCAGCTGCGGAATTCCAAAAGCAGAACAGCTGCCTGCGCTTGGCATTAAGCTTTTGTTTTTTTTTATTTCTTTTTCTTTTTCTGTTTTTCATCCCCTTTTTTTTATACCTGACGTATCCAGAATCGAACTAACATATTCCCCGAATGGAATTTTTTTACCGTTTTCAATGTTCGAATAGAATCTCGTCTACCTGAGCACGAATATTAGGACCCTTTTTCTTCTATTATTTTTTCGAGCTTTCACGAAAGCTCGACAGTACAGCGTTGAGTATATTTATGATGAAATCAATCTAGTATGTCAAATGAACTTGGGTAAAAATCCTGGACGTGTAAACGTGGCGAAAAGATGAACCGAAACGAGGATTAGACTGTGAAGGTTCGAGCTGAAGAAGGTTTTCTAGAGCTTAATTGTATCCCAAGAAACGTCGGTAACACTTTTATTGAATATTTCTACCCCCGGGGTTGGCTTCAGACTCCGTGAACGTCGCGGTGCCGATGGGAATAGTGGAAATCTCGTTTGCGGACATTTCACCCCTATTTCTCTTTCTCTTTCTCTCAATCTCACTCCCTTCCTAGTTCTCACCCCTTCTTTCCCTTTCCAGAATCGCGACACGACTGCTGACTGCAAATAGTAACATCTAGGTGGTTCTGATCATGGAACGATGACCCAGCACGACCCTCGCGTGTATGCAGTGAAGCCTGCCTCGAATAATCTAGATTTTCTATGTACCAGCTAGTAGCACGATGAACAAGAGGGAACAAAAAAAAAAAAAAAACCCTCAACAAAATTATGTACCATGTGAAAAAAGGGAAAGAAAATTTGTCACGGCATGCGGGTGAGATTTACTTCGAAATTATAATAAAAAAGTGAATTATTTGGACTGACAAGTGTGCGGCTTTATGAAAGTGGGGGGGAATAAAAAAAAAGTGAAGAACCATTGAGCAGTTGCGGGTGTCATTGTCGATCAGTAAGTTTCAATTAGCCAGAAAATAATGGGGTGAGACTTTTCGCGGTATAAGGTGTAACTTAGGTTTTCCCTGTTTTCGTCTCTTTTCTAACTTTATCTTATCTTCCCTCTTTTTTATGCTTTCGCTATTTCTTTGCCGGTAGTCTCACCCCAATGGGGACGTTAGGAGGAAAGTTTGGTTTTTACGAGAAACCGATCGTCACATTTTCTCCGTTGACGACGACGTAACGAAGAGCCAACCAGATGTCTAAGAAAATCTCACGAATATCTTTCGCGCTAGTACCTACGAGGTATAGGCACAGTAATATAAACATCCCTAAAGCCGATCTCACGATTTCTTATCCTGTCTCAAAATCCCACCCTCAATAGTACCTCGTCGCCTCACCACGCCCTTACGGAATGTTGAGCCCTGACCAGGTTTACGAACCATTAAATCTACCCTGAAGATTTTCCGATTTCCTGAAATTGGAATATCTGTCCACACCGCCTTTTTAGTATTTTTTTCTCTCTCTCTCTGGAAGCTCGAGACATTTTTCCACTAGGTTTTTTTTTTCTATTAAAAGATTCAAATTTTAGACCGTTTTCAAAATGTTTTTCACACGTGGTGGACTTACAAATTTCCAAAAATTTCCGTACGTAGGAGGTAAAGTATATAGTCGGATTTAACGCGAGGGTTAATGACATGAAAATAGGGTGTCGAATGAAATTTGAATATGTAAAGATACCTCGTACACTTTAAAGGACACTCGGCAGAGTACTTTGAGAGAGCCTGTGTTAGCACCTGAATTTTTTGACTAATTTGAATTCCGGGGTCTTTGGGGCGAAACGGTACTTGAGAGTGAGGAAGTTCGGAGCCTTTAATATCCGCAGGTAGGTAGGTAGAAAATTTTTCCTTGGCTGAGGAAATTTACGATCAGGCTTGAAGCTGAACAGCAAATATGTAGTGGAATGGTTTTAACCACAACAATCTCAGCGGTGGCGTAGGACCAGAAGCAGCACCCAGTAACCGGGAACCAGGAACTCGCCCATTTAAACTTTCACGTCGGAAATAAAAGTTGGAGAACGCCAGATGGCTGACTGCCAAAATCTCATTGTTGGCTGGACGAATTCTATTTATTTTATAGACGTCTAACATTTATACCTTAGTTCCTGCAGAGAACCTCCGCACATAATCAACAAACTCACCCTTATACCCACGAGCAACAACTTTCTACAATACACCGCGAGGCTACCTCGTAACGCATAATGGGGGTTAACGACTTTGCTAATTACCATTCAATTAAGCGCAGTTGGAAAAACTAACTCCGAGCAAAACCGAGAAAGTACCTGAAAATTGCTGTACAATATCCCAGTTATAGCTCCCCGCAATTTTTCCCTATCAACAACCCCTGCATTTCGAAAGCTCGAACACAATTCCATCGGCTCTTTAATTATATCAAACAATGCCGAACCGGCCCTTTTCGAACACTCTTTTTATACCGAGAACCAATATTATTACCCCCAATTATTTCCCCACGAATATCAATCCACCATTTTTTTTTTTTTTTTTCACGCCCACGATTCCTGGTCGTCAAGTATTTCGAATAAGGGATGAAAATTTATCCTTGGACTTTGAGATAAAGTTAGATGAGTATAAGATAACGAAGGCACAATCCGAAAACGATGCAGTTTTGTAGCACAAGTATCCCAGATTTGAGTATATTTTTCATCCCTTGAGCCATTCAAACGTACGAAAAAAGTACTTTTTTGCCCATACCCTTTCTCGTCCTAATCGATTCGTTTATATGCCGTGTATAAAATTGAAGCTTCGAAGGATAACAGTGGGCCATGACCACGTAGTGAACATAATATATCGGGAAGAGCGAGGTAGTACTTCGTCGGCGGAAACTACTTCGTAACTACTTAGACGACGAGCCTGACGAGACTCCTTTCAGACTACTTATAAACTTATTTCGCGTCACGTTTTTAAAATGATATAATATATATATACCAGGGTGTATTATGTCGACAGGTAGGTATATACGAGCCCGTGCTTTTGCAGGTACCATTTTTCCTATATGGCTTACAGGATTCTCGCAGATCGCTTACGTCCGGAACCGGATTTCGAGAAACTGGAGCGTGCTGTGCAAAAGAAGGATCTATCAAAGAGCGATGTTTGAGTAAAGGAAATAATCGCCATTCGTATTCCAATTATCCCCCTAGGTTTAAAACGTGACTAAATCGCATAAGAACATAGAGAATCGCTAACGAAGTGGGTTAGATACTTTGTGATCCGGTTAATACGAAAGAAACGATGAAGAAAAAAGGAAAAAGCTCCTGAATTTATCACCAAGCCTCACGCCGACTAGAGGTACATTCATAATCTGGTCAAACACTGAAATGCCATTCGAGTGTCCTTTGAAATATGAGCAGATAGATCTGATCAGACACTAAGCCATTATTCAAAGGATCACTCTCGCTTTGGGGGTCTTACTCATATCCCGAACGGTCAGGGTTGGATTTTCAATGTGCAAAATCGTAGAAATATTTCTGTGAGGTAAAAATAACAGACGAAAAAAAAAAATTTACCAGTCCGGCAAATCGAAGGAAAAGAAAACCTGCGGTCCCCTTTTTTGCCAGGCTGCTTGGGCAAACCGAGAGTCTCGACCCTGGGAGTCTAGACAGAGGATACTGGATGATGTCAAAGTGGACAGCGCACGGTTGTGTGAATATGGATGAAATATGCATTGCTTGGCTTATCACAAGGCTGATTGAGAAGCGACGAGGCGACGAACCCATCTCGTTGGCTTTTGCAATGGTTTCGTATTCATGGGATCACGTTGGATGGCCTGCAGGACCAGAGTGGATTATCCCGTCGTCAAGAAGGAGGCTCTATATATACGACGAGCTTCGGTACCTTATACGCTTTACGTGCGTTTCGTATTTTCCGTTATTCCAACCTGCAGGATGTATAAGCTTTGATGTAAAAATTTGCGGTGTCGAGACAAATTTGTCTAAAAAAAAAAAAAAATTTCATCTCACTACTTGGGGGGATGAAAAATCGCGTCAGCAAAAGACTCGCGAGGAGTACGTGACGAGGAGAGAATTGATGGCCAGCATCGTTTGGGGATGAAACTTCGATCTTGCTCATTTAAATATAAAAATTGTAGAAGGTTTTAATATTCGACGTGACAAATCAGCTCCTGACTCGATGAACCTTCCAACAGGGAGCTTTTTCTCACCGATAAGGCTTTATGTTTTATCTCGATTTATTTCCCTCAAGAATCTTCGTCTCAGTCTTCGAGTCTCTGTATCTCGACTTTCAACCGGAAAGCGAAATGAACAGATTCCGGGTTTATCAGGTCTAAACAAATGAACGCCACCGGCACTCGCTCTGTAGTTTATTTGGGGCTGTAAATAAGGTAAAGTTTTAATGACGGCGCATAGCTTACGCAGCCTGGCAATAAGACATGGAAGAAGAAGAAGAAGAACAAGAAGAAGAAGAAGAAGAAGAAGAAGAAGAAGAAGAAGATTGCGCAGAAGTAGTCACGACTTCTGAACTGCAAGTCGTCGTCAGTATCACAGGACCAGCCAGGTACACAGCCGAAATGTTTCTTGTTAGGTTTGCGAGGATTCTAATTCACTGAATTTATAACTGGGAGCCCCTTCGAGCGAGGGGGAATATTTACTCAGTTATATCCCGAACCAGAGGCAGTCGAGTTCTTCCTCGCGGCTCTTTCCCCCGGAGAAAACTCAGCCAAAAGGGCCGAGTTTCGGCAGTGATATTTACAAGTCGATTAGTATTGACCTTTTCGAAGACCCCTGAAAAGGATCGGGAAGGTTATCGGCGTCCTCGAACGACTCCGAAGCCCCTTGAAACAGTCCAAAGGTACCAACACCTTGTCGATCCAAAGACTAGAACTTCTTTGGAAAAATGTGTAGGCGTCAATTGCCCGAAGAGTTTTTTTTGTTTTTTTTTTATCCCTTTTTTTCTTTCATTTTTCCTCGACCCTTGTTCAAACTTTGGTTCAAAGTTTTCTAGGTGCTTTTGACGCACCTGACACAATCCGCCACACAATTGTCACGCGGTGTGTTTCGACCACTACCGACTGGTAAAACTTTTTACCAAAGTTGACAACCGTAGAATTTCACCGTAAAATAGAAGAAGATTCTACCAAAAGATAGAGATGTAGGTAGGTACCAGCTACTACGTGCAGGACTTTCAACCGAACAGCAAACGTTAGCTCGTCACGATTGGGATAAGAAACTTTTCTCCAGCAAGAGAAGTCCACAGACTTTTACAATTCTTTATTTTTACTCAATTGACCTTAGGACATGGAGTAGGTAAGTATTTTCTTTTACCTTCTAATACTCACTAAAACTTTTCACCCGCAAGTTCGAACCGGAATATCAATCTGATAGACAAACGAGTTATATAGGTTGGAACATTGTATAGACGCGTAAATCAATCGTCTAGACGTTTATCTCTCTATAGCAACTATAATCTGCTAAAACTTTATACCAAGCCGAACCCTTGCCGAAATGAACTCTCCGAAAATTCTTAATCGTCGTATATAAGTTCTGGATCGAAATTCATTACCCTAAGTATCCAAGCAATAAGGCAAGACTAACAGACAATGCAAAAGGCTCGCTTTGAATTACAAACCCGACGATAGATTCAAAGTTCCAAACGTAAACTTGCTCAGCCTTAAAGCGTAATAATGTCAGACTAGAAAGCGATAATTTTGAATATTGTCTGTTCTCTTTACCTCCGAGTAATTGCTTACAGTTTTTTTTTTTTTTTTTTTTCTTTTTTTTGCACGAATCATTTTCCAAATCTATTGATTATTTATCAAGAAGTGGAAAAATCTTCTCGATTATAGAACTGATTGGCATTCTTCAAGTTCGAACGTTCAAGTCCCACACGTCAAGTTGAAGTCTGCGTTTCTGATTCTCGAGCTTTTGCACCTGAGTCGACAAAAGTAAGAGAGTCAAGTAGAGAATAAATACGACATCAAAAGTCGTGGATCAACCCACATATGCATAATACATGACATTCGAGCCTCGTCTCACCTAGCTAGACGACGAAACATCAACTGCGGTATACTGGCTTGAATGTAGACGTATATATTTACGTTTGTGACAGCTTGCAAGCTCTGGCTTTGATCGAAAGGTTGCTGAAAAATCTCTTCATATATTCGTTGGTATCGTGAATTGATTATAATAGCAATAGGGCGAGCTGCAGGCGTCGCGACGTGTAATAATATGACGACGCAAGGGTCTCGCGTTCAAGAAACTTGTAGGGGAAATTAAAGACCTCCTGACATTTCTAAGGGAAAGAGTGATCACCGGCCACTTGTCACTGCAGACGAATACCTTAACGCTTTTCCAAATTTATGTTATACCGTTAGGCATACAACGCCGAGGACCTTTGGGACCTTTGAAAACCTGAGCAGGTGTCTTACGTTAGCGCGAGGATTTTCGCACGCATTTTTTTTTTTTCTGTTTTTTTTTTTTTTTTTTGCTCTTTTAGCTCTTCGTCTTCACAACCCCCCACGGCCGGAATTAACTTTATACATGTTTACCCTTGATCGTGGATACTTTGTACACGTTGCCAAAGAAAACGTACCGAATGCGAATGCGAATGCGAATGCGAACGTCAACGCGTTGAAAGAAATATTTTCATTCTACGTGTTTCGCGATGAGGTGCGTGACGCGATTTTATCTAAACTTATATACTCGCTCGACCCCCTATGGTGCCATTCTGGTATAAATGTATCTATGTTCGCCTAAGCCCTCACAAAGCACTCGGAAATATATGTACATACATATACATATATAGATATATCTATAAGCGAGGAACGTTTCACGAGGCATTGATAATCAGGGTATGTACAAACCTCTAAACGCAGGTAGGTACATACCCGAATTGATCCATTTCTTGCGTGGAATATTTTATCGCCGTAACTATTTTAATAATGCATTTCAAAACCATATAGTAGATATTTCTGGTATATGTATATCCAGAGGCCATAAGATAACAATTATATTTTACGGTGCGAGCCCGCGGCTGCGACGTGGATTAATTTATTCCTGTATATTTTCCGCAGGCTTTGAAATGATTCGGAAAACCCAGTTTATCATTTTATCTCTGGTATAGAATCGTGGGAAGTTTATGCCGTATGACCAACTGGCGAAAATAGCTGGTTCGCTATGAATCTCGAATTGTTTTTTCTTGATTTATTTCGACTATTTTACAAGCTAGATTTCCAGAGAAACCCGCCGTATAGTAAAGGCGCGTTTGTCTCCAGTCTTGCGGAAGAGTCGATGGAAGAAAATGGAAAAGTTACGGAGGTATAAGGCGGCAAGTTTTTCCCCCACACTGCAGCAGCAGCAGCAGTCACAGATATTTCCGCATATTCCTATAGGACCCAAGTTTCAAGCCACCGTGAACATACTCGAATCGTATAGATATATAGTTGCAAAAATGTACATCCAGGTAGTACACACATGCCTCGAAGGGGGACAATTGTGTTATAGAAACTTTTTAAACCGAAGAGTTTATTAAATGTTAAACTGAACTTGACACATACGTGCCCGGATTTTGAACAGTGCGAGGAGAAAAAAAGTTTGGACCATTTTGTAAAACGGGGTAAAATTGCCTCATACCAATTTCAAACGTTCGGGATTATCAATATTCGATGAAAAAGGTTCTGAAGTTTTTCGTGATACTTTAAAAGCCTCTTTTTCTTCCTCTGGTACGAGAATCGTTCTTTCATAGCGGCAATAGACGCCCGCACTGCAGTTTACCTTAAAAGAGCAAAAAAAAAAAAGATGGTGGAAATCTTTCCTTGATTCGTCGAAGTAGCGGCAAGAGGAAGAAGAAGAAGAAGAAGAAGAAGAAGAAAGAGAATAAGAAAAAGAAAAAGGAAGAAGAGACGTTAACGAATAAATAAATATTCATTAGCTCTGACGAACTTAATCAGGAGCTAATTAGAAATTGCAAATAGCTCAAAGTTCCGTACCTATATTCATGGGACCGAGCGAGTGAAGAATTCAAACGACCGGAATTCGATATTTTAATAATGAACTTATACGTATCCTCAATAATTACGTCCATTAATATACCTACCTCGGGATTCTTGATCAAGTATTTCTATCCTCGCAAATCACCGCCCTATAGGTTCAAAGGGTCGATGAAATTAGGTGAAATAAGTCACTACCTGACTAAAACGTACCTCAAAAATTCATCGCCCTTTACAGCCAATGGTGCGAACGGCTCTGAATGCTCGATTGAATAATTTTTCAGCCACACCCCGGAAGAGCTGGCCCTCACCAACGAAAGGGAGGAAAAAAAAAAAAAATAAATAAAAAATGTAGTGTTTCCGTTCCGTGAGCCAGTAAGGCCTCCTCGCTAATGATTCTTTAATTGTAAATAATCGAGTCAGCAGACTCACCTGCATTACAGAACTGCCTCTCGTATATTATCTCACCGTACACATCACACCTAATTTACTGTTCGTTAAAGACCGAAGTTTTACCCCCATTTTACGTCAATTACATCATTTGACCCTGCCGAAGATGTATATTTAATTCTCAGCCTTGCCCGATCCCGACTACGTCTTGGGACGAGGGTATCTATACCCTTGACGTTACTTTCGCAGGATCAATCAATCTTGTATCGAGACGAAGTGCTATTTCATCGAGGCTTTCTGGAATCAAATCAGCAGACTTTGTCGACCGAGTGGATATACATTTTTATGTGGAAATGATCTATGGCGAAGATTTTACTCGGTAATTCCCCTCCCCGATCTTCTGCGTCTACAAAATGATTGCCAGAGAAACCCTTTGATCTATTCCTGCGTCTATGGCCATAGGGCTGGAATGAAAATCGATTATCACGAGAAGTTCATTTTTGAGGTGATGTAAATTAATGCTCACAAGTCTCACAGCTGAAATTGATTCTTTCCGCACTGAAGTGCCCTTGACTATGATGACTTAGACCGTGAATTGGTCAATTCGGATTGAAAAAAAAATCCTTGAGTTTTCCAGCAACGACATTTTGATCAGAATATCTCTTTTTTTGCATCTGAAGATCATCAGAGTTTCGTCCGAGGATTTTTATTGCGTCTGGCACATTTTTCTCATTTTTTTCCCGTTCATCGAAATCGCAATGTACAGACGTATAGACGAACGAAACTACGAAGCCAAATTCCGAGTTAATCAACGAGTTCCTGCAGTAACGCCGAACCCAACTCGAAACCGTTCATCCAATACGATAATATTATCCTGTAAACGGTGAATTAATAAACCTTTGCGTTCGCTCGGGCTGATCTTTGCCACGAAATGATCCCCCCCTTGGTAACCCCAATATCAGCGAACACTGTGCTTTGATCACAAGGGATGTCCGCGGGCTATTCACCGCGCTATTCTCATCTGTCTCATTATCATGCTCGCATTCATGCATGCACAACCATACTGCGGTCGCGCGCTTGTAAATTTACACCCAGCGAGCAAGTTTAACTTGGCAATTTACAGCCATTTGGCCCATAAATCGATACACATGGAGTAATAATGGAGCGATCAATTTGGCGTATAGGTAGGTATCGCTCTACTGCAGAGTGAAGATGTAGAAAACTGTAAGAAATATCCAAGCAATAAAAACGATCCTTTGATCATGGATGTAACATCACTCACAAATCATGAAGAAGATCAGTGATGAACAAAAAGGACAGAAACAAGAAATTGAGGAGAACTATACGTCAGACGATTGCGATATTCTCACCCAGGATGTTCTCTTGAGTGGGAGAATGCTACCGCACCTCAAGACATTGCGAACAGTAGGTATAGCGAGGCGAAAACTTGTGCCAAAAAGAAGTCAAGATTCGGGGGTAAGAGAAGCCAGCTAAGAAAGCCATATGTCTCTGTCCTCAAGTGCTGAGCGTACTAATTTAAACGGGTCCAGTAAAAGCCGTTGTGCCACTAGGTTCCTCCAACCTTCTCTTCGATCCTCTCGGGCGAAAGCCCTGAAAGAGCTTCCCAACCCTATCGAAGACACGAGGACAGTAGTTGCGCTTCGTCGTCGAGGATGAAGGGGGAGGATAGAAGACGGGGGTTTGTCGGGCTGGTGCGGAAACGGATGGATCGAGAAGGGTGTTGTGTTGACAAAACGGTTCTATCTGTAATTGGATATTAATCTTGCCAAAGCTCCCTTCCTGCAGGGGGCAGGGGTTCTCATTTCTCGCTTTACTCTCATGTGGATATAGTATTATGTTCCACTTTAGCGTCTGAACTTTTGCAATTACAGACACTACGGTCGTTAGTCATTGAGAAGATACCTTTTTTCTTCAACTATTCTCTGCAGGCTTTATACGAGAAAAAAAATAAAAGGCTCCGAAAGAATCTTGTAACTTTTTTCAGACACACTAATTCACTTAGGTACAGACCCTTCAGTTCTCTACTACTCTACAATTTGGAGTAAGATTTTTATACTTCACTCTTGAAAATCTATAGCATATTTTGAACATGAGGTTAAAATCAGTCAACAGATTTTCAATTTAACTTACACTCATGCTCAAAGCTCCGATATGTCAGCTAGATTGACTTGAAGCCACATTTCTGATTTCGCGTATCCCACCGCTGTCACTAGTTTCATGTTACGTTACACGAACGCTTGTTTATGATTTCGCGGATTCCTTGACGAGTGATTTTCGTACGAATGATGATAATTGAATTTGATTACATCGTAAACGTGGCACAGGCTCATTTTTTGTGATTCGTTTTTGAAGGAGCTTTCGACTCTTCGATCCGTGAAACGGAACTCCCGTTCATAACAGGTATGGCAGTGCGTTATCTCGGGGCTGTTCCGAGATCCTCGGCTCGGTCTTCGCGGCTGAAATATATGTTCTTGGGATCTTTTATTCAGATCAATCGAGCGTGAGTGAAAGATGCACGACTCACCGCGCCTACGAGTGCGTAGAACGAAGGCTACGTTAGGAGACGAAGGTGCTTGCGAAAGGTTGGGAAGACCGATGGCCGATGGGCATCCAGATATCATCCGCGGACCTCAGACTTCGGACTTCGGACTTCGGACTTCGGGCTTCGGTCTAATGGAAGACGGTCGGCCTAACGATAATCGAGTTGGTCCAACAAATGCGTATTTTTCTTCCTTCAGGATTTCACCTCCCTTCTCTTTCACCAGTTCCCACTTTTCCCTTTTTGCAGCTGTTTTCATGTAATTCCCGATATTGTACACTAGCTAATGGATATCGTCATTTTCTTTATCATTTCTCATCTGTTTTCCAACTTATTTCATCTATTATCACATCCCTCTGATATCCCGACTCGTATCTCTCAGTTTTTACCTCGCTCGATGTTGAGTCAAATTTTTTTTTTTTTTTTTTATCTCTTCCACGTGTGATTCCCATACCGAATGTTCTACATTTGACAAATAAATGCCAGGGCTTCAAAGTCTCTACGTCACCAAGACAAGCGGAAATGTATTCCTCGAGTTTCCTTCCACTTTCTTCTCGGTCGTAGCTGGGCTTAGCTTTTCGGTGATTAAGTAGCAGGGCAATGTTTGCTCGGAGTGGCATCGTGAACTGGGGACAAGAGAAAATAAAAATGATAAATATGGCTCGGTGTGGATGGCGGAAAAGAATCCTTAGGAAAAAGGCCCTAGACTAGATAGAACGGTGATTTTTGATCCGGGATTTTAACTGTGGTAAAGTTTTGTGACAGAGGATCGCCGAGAGGAGGCGATAGTGGGTTTCTATAAAGCACAATTTACTTACGCATCAAGTTAGCAGCCAGAGAAAGAAAATAAAATGTAAAAGAGAAAAATCTCTACATGGGAACGAGATCAGAGAGAATGGGTAGAATTCGCCGAGGCGTGACTGAGCTGATAGACGGTAATGCGCGGAATGACACATGGACTGGCCAAGGTCTCTTGCCATAAATTGCCGAATAACTTCGAAAGCCAAGAATTTGGTCCCGCACGTGGACCTGGGAAACAGCTATTTATGCGATGTTGTAATGCCGGGAAACAGTGTAGGTACGTTCACAAGGGAAACAACGCGGAAAGTACGCGGACCGAACCTGCAGAACCCAAAAGGACCATAGGACCTTACGCGTCTGATTTATACGAGAATATATTAAAGGCATGTAGTTTACCGGAACGAGGTAAATTTGTCGATGAGGAAACGGCGGTAGGCGGTTGATAATGAGAAGGGAGAATTTCCATTTCTTTTTTCTGCCGAATATGCAAAAACGGTTGGAGGAAATTATTAGGGAATGAATAAAGTAATCATTTGGAGAAGAATTACTCAATGGAAAATACCCGTGTTCAGTAACCGGAAGTCTGGAGGGAACGGGAATGACTAACGATCCTTTTCGCGGTTTAAATACGCAGGAAAATTTCGATTCATGTATTTTTCATATACGTCGAACAACGTAGCCTCATTACACCACAGTACATATGTCCGGTTCGAAAACCTGCTAGTTTCACGTTCATTGTTACTTCATTAATAATCAAAAGTTTTAGACACCTTCTGAGCGTGCAGTTGAAACTTACAATTAGTTGGACTAAAAGTTCGCGGGGTCGTAGTTCGAAATTCAATCAAGCCAGATATGAGGCTTTGAAGCTCTGGATTTGCAGTAACTGCTAATTATCCGCGGTTGTTACCGCACACGACATATGCTTCAAAATACCAATCAAATCCATTCCTATGGCTATTATTTTCGAGTAGGGCGAAGAGTGAGTAGGTATACTTCAGTCCATTAATGGTAACGAATAATCAGTGGAATCAGGCGGGTATCGATCCATCGGCATTCTGTGACGAGCTAATATACCTACATCGTGAAAAAAAAGATAAGGCGATATGTCGTGCTACAGAATTTCATTGCCATAACGTGAACAATAATTATCATTCCAGTAGCAGGAAAGCTTTCGATGGTAATCGTTCCAGATTAAAATCGTAAGGGATTTACACAGGATTTGAAATCTCGTTTCCAGTTTGAAAAATGTTCCAAATAACATGTCTATGAGTCTGAAAGAGCATTCCACTGAAACATGAGAACTAATCGGGGCGGGATTAAAGTTCCGAATACTCAAAATTCCGAATTTATTTGGGACGCATTTCTGAGTTTCTAGAAACGTTACAAATTGGAAATTCCGAAAACTAGACTTTCGGGGAACGAATCTTTCAAAAATTATCAATCGATAGTATAAAAATTCGGAATTTCCATCCCGTCCCAATTATAATCGAACTGGGGCTCGGTAGATCCATTCAATAAATGACATGACAGCAAATTGGATTCGAAAAAGAGTTGAGATATGATAACTGGTGAAAAAAATGCATGAATCGTGTTCCGATCGATTGCAATGTAAGTGCCAGGTACTGCTATCGTGAAATAGGAGTAGAGATGGTAGGTATCGAATTATGGCTATCGTGGGGGTAAGTTTGAGTTTAGACTTGTGCTTCGTGCGAAGTTGGTAGGTAAATCGGTAGTAAAATTGTGCACAGAGAAAAGGGAAGACCGATCGTTCACGACAGAGCAGTGATAGTCAATTTAGTTAAAAGCGAATATAAATTGGAAACTTGATATTTACCGTTAAGGAAATTCTCCGAGCTTTGTATCCGATGCGACAACGAGTTTCTTAGCATGATATATCGTTACAGCTGTATTATAGACTCTGATAAATAAGTGCCTACCCTGTCTGGCTAGTGGCTGAAGAAATTGAAAGTCACAGACTAGACTTAGTGCCATTCGGTACCAGCCCGATCGAGTTTTCAATATTTACGAAATCAGAATCCGACGATCGTAGGTATACCCTTTCACCGGAAATAAAGTCAGAAGCAAATTATTAATCGATAATTCTACCGTCATCATTGTCCGTCCATTATTCATAATATCAATCGAACCGTGCACATGCACGAGAAAGCATGACGAAATTTATTAAAAATTGAAATCGACCGCGATATAGAATGAGGTGGCATTAGGGTAATGATCGTCCATTTCCGGCTTTATCATCACGGCTATACGACCGGCTGGAATCTGCCGGTGCTATGGAGGGGAATAAAAATGCTTTACCAAATAGCGGAATAGTTCTGGCCACTAAGAGAATCAATTTACCCGAGTGGGCAATTGTCTAGAAGGCTTTTGCCATCCACAATCACCACCACAGCGACCATCTGCACTAGTATCACTCATCGTTTTCTGCCTCTCGGTGAAAGTAACCTCCGAGTAATTGCTCGTATTATTTTTAAACGGTACAGTCGCTAGATTTTCTTACCGCAAAAATATTCCGCGAAAGTTTCTATAAGCCATTCGAGAATTAGAGGAACAAAAAATGACGTCCGGTTGAAAAATTTTTGGAAGTACAAAATTTCGAGCACTTCTCAGTCGAGTTGTGATTTTAAAACGAATTAATTTCATGGACTGGAGCTTTGCTGGTTCGAAACGTGTTCTCTGAAGCTTGGAAATTTCTCCTGAATGTCTTTCATCCGAAAACCTAAACAACAGCTGGTTTCAAGCGATAGAACATTAACCGGACGTTTGTTTTCAAAAGTATACGTAGTTGTACCTATCAAAGCAGCGGAATTGTTATTCGGTTTCAAACAGGAAGGCAAAATGAACGCAGCCAATCTATTCGTCCGATACTAAACTCTGACCAAATTTAGTTTGTGAAACTCGCGTACAACAATCGGACTAGTCGAATAATTAGACGTCCTAGAACACGGAGGCGGTACATTGCAAATTCAAATACCAATCCATGCGTGGATGTGAAATATCAAATGTTAGAAATTTTCCATGGTTCATTAACCATGAATAAGGGAAACGGTCGTGTTTCCATTCAGAACATCCTTTTCGCTTCCATATACTTCGAAAATTGTTTATTTTCGAGGATGAATTGCGAACGGTAATAACGAAAACTTGTATCGAGATCCCAGCTCCTGCATTTCCGAAGACTCGAAAATTAGCCTGATGCATCTCGAAGGGTTGATTAGCGTGTGAGAATCTCTTGCTAAGTCTCATCCCGTTATTGATTCCGTCAAAGATATCGGAGTCCTGAAAACGGTCACGTGCTATTAACGGCGGTAGCTACGAGTCGGCGTTAACTCTGGGAGCAGCTTCGATAACCTTATTAGACGTTAAGTTCGCCTAAGTTAGTCCGCAGTCTCTCGAAGCATGTGCCACTCCCAGGAAACTTGCTGAGAAACTCCTTCGTGCTTCTGTTGCAAAAGTAGCACCGCACCATAGGTGCGTATCTAGTGCACATCGAAGATATTCGAAGCCCTGCAACTTCGAGGGGTACATTTCAGGATGGATGACTTTGTGATTACCAGGGATGGTTGGAAAGGTAGTAAAGCTGAGAATCAGCAAGGCGGAATCACCCGAAATTGACCGTTGAAATAACACGAGGAGTCCGGTAGAAAAATATAACGATCCGTGAAATTGAGACGGACAAATACAGCCGGTGGGTATGGAGGAAGTGGAAGCATTGAGTTTTTTTTTTTCTGTGATCACGTGAAACGGTGGGGCGAATCGGAGAAGAAATCAGTAGGGTATCTCCCGAGGGCTGGAAGTTTAATTACGTACTGAGACGTGGCCGAGTCAGAGGCTTCAGAAACATCAGCTCACAAGTCCGTAGCCGATTTTTGCACCTGGAGTAAGTAATTGGGCTGCCTTATCTCATGGTTTAACCCTTCGTGACCACCATGGGTAAATTTTACCCAGGCTTCATTTTAGGTAAGAAATATTTCACAAATGCATGAGGTACGATTTTTTTCTAACGAAAAGGTGCATTTTTCGTACACATATCTGCTAGATGAATCCGTATTTATTTCTACTACAAAATCAATCCTCTTCACATGTCGAAATAAATAGCTGTTTTCAAACGTGCACTGTGCCACTAATTTTTTCCTAGAATTACCATTTCTGACAAGTTCTCCAGTTCAAATTTGACTTGAGAATATTGCAAATTCAAAAAGTTATGATTTTTTTAGTGAAAAGATGTATTATTTGACAAATTTACCTATTTACCATTTTTTTGGAACATGTTTTGGTTTGAATTTTGTCACAAAACCTTTTCACACATGTTTTAGAATGTTTAAAGTATTTTCAGTATTCTTTCGATCTCAATTGGACTGATAGTTTTTAAACAGCAAGCATTTGAAACTTGTCTGGGTAAATTTTACCCAGTGTGACCGCCAAGTTACTTGACAAAAGTATGGCCACGAAGGGTTAAGTGATGCCATGATTTGCTGCAAATGAAGAAAGAAGAAAAAAAAATGTGGATCTGAACCAGTTTTTCTTCGAACACTCTGACAAGGATCACTTCCGTTTGTTTCGAAAATAAACTCTGATCTCCCACGTTTTTTATTTTCTATTTTGTTTTCTGTAACATGTCAGTGTAACGTTTCTTCGTTGTTTTTAATTCAAACCCCGGGCGAAAGAGTATTAAACGAATAAAAACAAACAAAAAAAACAACAAAAATGAATAAATAAATTTAGAAAAAAAGTATAATTAAAACGAGGTTTCATACGAGCTGCTATACTCTCCGGGGACCCGCCGAGCTCAAGCGCATTCCGCTTTTACCAAGCTCAAATTATACAAAACTCAGTGTTGCATAGAAATTCTACTTTTTCATCATCCACCGAGACCCGATTGTGTAATTGATATGGACTCACCTCACCATGCAATAATTTTTGATACAGTGTAGCCTATAACCGGTACTTCAATAAGTTATACAAGTATTGCGAATACTGAGAACTGCGTCCAGATTAACAATTTGGAAAAAA
Source organism: Ametastegia equiseti (assembly GCA_963989295.1). Taxonomy (NCBI): domain Eukaryota; kingdom Metazoa; phylum Arthropoda; class Insecta; order Hymenoptera; family Tenthredinidae; genus Ametastegia; species Ametastegia equiseti. Next base: position 14,434,297 of record OZ022397.1, on the reverse strand, counting down.
TAAAAATATCACGTCGATCTCACCAAGCTCGGTGAAGTTGCAATCCTGATATTAATGTGTATATTTCTGTTCAATTTTGTGAAAATGTCTATGCATGGGGGGGAATCATCGCGCGAGGTGTATTCAGTCGCTTATGTTGTAGGGTGTAGGGTTGGCATCAGATATACTTACTATAAAACGTGCTGTAAACGTAAAGGAAAACTCTTTTCAACGAAGAGGGTCTGACTAATAGTCCGGGTATTCGATCCACGTAGCAACATTACGGTAATAAAATACACAATAACTTGTGCGTTATGTGATATGTGCGGCGAAATACGTTTTCCCCCCCATTTCTTGTTACACACCTACGTGGATGAATACGACAGTCTCTCGGGATGGTACCGCAATGGTTTCACTAACCATCCTCACGGTCCTCGTAACAATTTATATATTACATTAAACCTGAAACCCACCGCTTCCATGGTCAGTTATATTACCTTAACAATAATAATATGAATGGCACATAAATGAATGTAAATTTTCATCCCTTATTCTCCATTCTGGTTAAAAGGCATCTCTGTAGGCCACAAGACAGCCAGCCAATATGAGGTGCCATTACTTGGACATCAGAGAAAATCATCATCACGATTTCTGATCATTTCCAGAGCTAGGAAATCGCCTAAAAAAATGTGTTTCAGAAGACTGAGCGGATCAGTCAAGATCAGAGAAGATCCCTCGAACTGTAGATCACCGCAATCGAAATTGTCAGCGATCATCTGTGATCTAGATTTTTGTGGATTTAATTCTGGCGCCCATGATTTCTAGGATTTCAACTAACTCCCAATGATTTCTTTACTATTTCTCGGAAAATTTCCCGCAATTCCTCAAATGAAAAGCCTCTCGACCCAGTGAGCTTTGCCAGGCTAGAAACTGGAGTAGTACCTACTTGAAAACCCTAGGAATTATGAAGCCCACAACGTCAACTACGTTGCTGAAGGGTGTGAATAAATATGAAATGTCGTATTGTCTTCGTTGTTAATTAAGCAAACGCCCCAATGGACAAACTATGTTTTATCATACCTCAAAGCTTTTTTCCAACCTGCGGTCTAGCTCCTGAGTACATAATGCACATGAGCATCCATTATACCAACCCCATATCCTAAGACCTTTCAAATCTAGGCTATGCCGTACTGCAAATAGAGTTACAGGATAGGGTGGAATTGATGTCTCAGTTTGTTTAACTAAGAGCTGCTATGCCGTGAATTTGCTGTATAAAACAACTGCAAATCCTCGTATCAAGACTTGGGAATAACTTCCTTCTCCTATCTTTACACTTTCAGCCAATATAGTCGTGTAGGTACATACTGCCGTTACGTTGGCAAGGATTCTCACGAGATTCTCACGTACGGCGTAAAGGTTTGAAATTCTTGAAGATAACATACCACATGATGCCAATATGAACCTGTAACAATTTCCTAGCATATATTCTCGAGATTTTTACAGCCATTTTGGAATCAGATTGATACGTTGGCATAATATATGACGTAGGTATAGATTTACTATTTGCTATTGCGGTGGAATAATAGTAGCCATGGTATTGGAGTTTTCCGTGCCATTTACCCTATCCCTTCACACCTTATGTTATTCGCGGCTATATGAGCAGGTATGCACGTGCGAAGGCTATATAACCTGAGGAAAAGGAGGTAATGTCAAAATTGGTATTCTCACCGTGTGCCAGGATCATGCAGATCCCTGGCCATTATCGGGGAAATCCAACCATCGAAAACGTGTTTGATAGCCGCCTTTTGCGATTCTTAAATCAGCTTTACCAGAACCGAGCCAAAGCTTCAAGATTTTCTGCCATACCAGTAAACTGGGCGAAGGTGTGGCATACCCGATCATTGACTATAATTATAATTTCACACCTCACGTAAGTGACATTGCCCTGACGTGAGAAGTGTACGTAAAAAAATTATCTCCTTTTCTAAAGTTGCTTTGACTAGTTTCTTTAGGCAATTTTTTGACATATGGAAAATATAGTGACGAGAAAGATTCGAAATTCTAGCAATTCGTATGGGAAAAAAAAGTGGCGTGTTCAGTTCAGGTATCAAAAACGATTATTTCCTGCTGCTGTTCCGTTCGCATGACTTTATACCAGGGTTGGTATATAGGGTTGGTAGATGGTTGGATATTGAGATCGTTGAATAAATCTTTACAAAGCAGACAAGCCTGAATTCATTTTAGATGGATGCAGGGTGCTACTTCCCATTCTTCACTTACCGCTTTCAATTCACATTCATGTAATACGTGTGATTGTGTTGGGTTGCCTATTAAAAATACGAGCTTCCGTAGTAGGTACGCCCGCTTTTCATATTTCATATTTCGACGGTATATATATGTATACCATATCCAGGTATTTATTTATTTATGTAGTAAATACATACCTGCCGACCATTTAGCAGTGACAATATTTCAGAGAATGAAAACTAATTCGACTCCAATTTCGCGGTGTAAAACCGCGCAGTAATTGCTGTTGAAATTACATCGTACTTACGCTTACCAAAATCTGCATTGCGGCTTGGTCCATTATTGCCGCGGGTGCACTCCTCGGTGGTTACCAACTCTGGCATGGCACACGCTTTGTGGACGAAGTATAATAAGGCTGTCCATGCTGCTGCTCTTTGACGCCCGTACATGCTAAGCCGCAAGTTATTAGGGCTTTCAGGACCGCTTCCTACCTTTTCTTTTTCCTTTTATTTTCTATTCATTTTTTCTTTTTTTTTTTCTTTCTTTCTTTTCTTTCCGCCAACTTCCATCATCTCGTACTATTGCTCGGCCCACTTTACAGTTTATCCCTGTACATAGTGCAATTTTTGATTCGTTAGCGTTTCATATTGGAGAATTAATTCATATTTGTGGTAAATACAGAAATAAAATAAATTATAGATTATATATAGACGTCGATCATAATTGTACATGGGATAATTTTGAAATTGGAATATTCGGAATTACGCTTTGACAAACTGACAATCTCTCCCCGTGTATATAAACATACATTTTATTATAATAATTTATAATAATTGCTGTATTCACAATGAGTAGGTAGGTATATATTATATGTATGTATTATTGTATTATTATATTATAATTAAATGTACAAACCAATCAATATATACGTATATATGTATATGTATATTTATCTATCTATGTATGCACTATAGGCTAATCGGGTAGAAATTAATTATACACGCAATTCATGTTTGTGTATCAGAGGGTGAAATTCGGTTTTTGAAATTAACCGTTTTTGTAAATACCTTTTGCAATTCTTTATTATGCAATACTGTAAACACAGTTTATCATACGCCGAATCGTACCATTAAGGCGTATTTAAACGTGATTTTCACCAAAGTACAATTATCAAGACGGTTTCGTACACCTATCTAACTATACATTACGCAATTAGCTATATACCACCGTTGGAAAGCTATACAAGCTATACCTACTATAGCTTTTATATTAACAAAGCTGCGACTTGACAGACGTACGATTTTCATGGCTTGGTTTCGTGAAGGAAAATAGTGAGATGAATGAATCTAGAGAAAAAGAGAATGAGAATTACAGTGAAGAAAAAACCCCAAGATGAAGAGGAAAGAAAAAAAAAAAAAAGAAATGAATAAAAAAAATTTCAGCTGATTGTGAGTTCTAATTTGCATTACGCACTCGCGTGCACGTGACAGCCAACCTTTTCTTTTTTTATTTCTATTTTTTTCCTGTCTTCTTTACCTCTTCACAAAGAGAAGAAAGAAAAAAAGTGCTGGGTAATTCGTAGAAGACGTGACACGATTAAAAGATTTCTACGTACAAACCATTTTTCTAAGCTTCTATTAAACCAACGAGGAAAATACAAGGTGATATGACCTCGCGTAGTTTCGAGCTCGTCTTATATATAAAAAAAACTGCGACGAAACCGTCTCTATATATGGGTTTTGCTGAGCCATTATTTTTTCTACAGAAAATCGTTGACCTAAATGAATAAAAAAATAAAATAAAATTGAGGAGTCAAAATGGCCGGCTATTCCATCGATTTCACTTCCTATCGATCGAATAACGAACAAACATATATGTGTATTGTATACTATTGCGGTAATTAATTTGATCTTAATTTATTATCTGTACACACGTATGTACAATTGGGTATTTTTACACAGGAAATTAGGTGCCAACGATATATCGATCCTTGCCAAGCACAAGATCGCGACAAGTACAGCTGATACCGTCGATCTTCGACAGGCGCGATATAATCAGTCTAACGATCGTCGAATGAAGAGTGTAGAAGATCCGAAATTTATGTATTTTTTTTTTCTTCGGCTTTCATCATTTCGAAACAACGACTCAGGAGTTGAATATGGTGTGGGCATTGATTTATACCGATCGTTAGTACAAATTTAAATATGTATAATAATACAGCACGTGTCCATGAAGTGAAATTGCGTTTATAACGATCAGATCAATTATTCAGAATACAGAGTGTGTAATTTGGCTGATACTTACAATTATATGTATTCTGAGCTGTCCGCATATACGTTCTATTCAATCAATTATTTTTCCTCGTTACCAGAAATTCCGTTCAAGAATTACAATGATAACGGACATTACGTATATGTACCCAAGTATGTACGTATATTGTAATCGGCAACTATACTTCGGTCGAGGACGGTAAGTATAATAATTATTATACCTACCCACTTACTGGAGCTTCCAAGTATACACATTACATGTATATACGAGTACATACAACGATAGCCCATGTAACTCTATAACGAATATATTCCCTGATTATACCACTTAGCTGGTAAAAAATTTTCTCATATATATATGTATCTTATGTACATAAATACATACGTATAGATGAATACATATATCGTGTGACATTGGTGGATCGTTTATCTTGCGTTGGTCGGTGGCCATATTGAATGAAACACCGTTGCGAACGAAATACCCGGCCGTATATTCAAGCTCGTCTATCATACACATGTATTTTTTTTCTTTCATTTTTACAAACAGAAAAAAAAAATTGATGAAAAGAGAATTCAAGGTATATGTATACGTATTATATACCCGTAGGTATATTAATAATATTAACAATAATAATAATAATAATGACATGCGTGATTCACGCTTATTTCAAGGTTATCAATTTTATATAAGTATATGTATAGACATAATAGTTGGCACCGTGTTCTGAATACATCTATTATATACTTTAAGTATGTTGGGTATTTATCGATAATTATCTATATACATATTGTAGATATATACCTACATACATATATAGTACACGTATGTGTATATATATAAAGAATAGCCGTTGGTGCGCCTGCTGATGCTAATTATGAAAAATGAATACCGTTTACATAATTATACTGTATTTATTTATAATAATAATTATAATCATAATTGTAGTAATAATCATAATGATGATAATGATAATGAAAATACGAAATGTTATAGTAAGAATATAATCAGTATATCGTTATACATACTACGTTATTATCATATACACTAGAATATTATAGTTACACTCCTAAGGATAATGACTTGATTTAACAATAAAAAATATATTTACAAAATTATCAGATTCGTTTTTATTATTTATATATATATATATAATATTTATATGCTTATGTATCTAGGCTCACACATTATTTTATTATGTATATATACTTCAAGAAAACGTTATTCGTCATCTTCTTTGACATAATTATATCAGCAGAATGAGCAAATCGGCAGATAATTATATCCTTTTTTTTTGCAGATACGAGCATAGATATATTTTTTGGGACCTATTCTTGACCCCGGATTTTATTTATTTGTTTTCTTCATTTATTCATTATCGAGTAATCGTCATCGTGATTAAACTTTCGTCTTTTATCATATAATCCTATCAGGTCGAGCCTCGGAGGGTTCGGTTACTAAAAATGAACTAATTTATAGAATGAAAAAAAGGTATTGTCGACTGATTGAATTTGGGCATTATGTGTATATTCTGGCTTTACCTTTTTTTTTACCAAATCCTTTCATCTCGTTTGCTTTATAAACGTGTACATCTATGCATGTATACATATATATTATATACAGAAGTTATCGAAGCAAATTTCATTTCTGTTATCAGCGGGATGAAGAAACTTGTTAACAACTGCTTTCTAACAATTGCATAGTTCGTACCTGGTACATGAAGTACTTAGAATAAGGTACCATTTCTTCCTTTATAAGCTCTAGCTTTGAATCAGATCTTATAAGATTACGTTCTAAACTCATAATAACAGTAGGTTATAATATTGGTAATAGACTTACTAAGGATGAACCTCCGAGTCGGTGGACTCCTTTAATTTACTTATATATCGTCGATTTTTCTCTCCCACTCCATAATCCTCATATCCCAATAGGATATATTGGCTTTGAAACTCACACACCGATAAAAAACATTCGATTGGTCCACGTGCGAAGTATCTTAATACCCTTACTGCCGAAATCGATACCTATTATTCTCAGTTCCATTATTACATTCTTGTATAATATACATTATTTATTTATTTTCTTTCCCTTCGTTTCGTTTTTTCAATACGTACAATAATTTTCAACTCACCTTGGTGCATTTTTCCCTCAAATGTGATGCTGAAACGCTTTCGATTAGTGATGACCGATCATTAATTTGACCTGATCGAAATTTTCTCCAAAACTTCATTCGCCTATCGGACATCATCAAATTTCATACGACCAAATATTGATAATGGCTATTTCCGATTAGACACATTTGCAATTATCACCCGATTTTTGCTGGATAAAAAAAATTCGAATCGATAAAATATGTGATGTAAAATCAAATGCGCGGCTCCCACTGATTTGCATATTTGATGTTTTGATCCATTTACGCAAGAATTTTTCCGCACACACTGTTCGGAACTTCAAAATCGATGATTCCCATCGTTCGACAAAGTCCTGCAACTTTGCTTTGAGAATGTGTCAACTATATCGTCGAATGAAATCATCTTCAGATCATTGGCAGAAATTAATTTCCACTCGATCACAATTTTTGCACGAACCGGAACTTTGGCAAAATCTGAAGAGACTACTAGAGGGTTTCCAAAAGATTTTGAACCAGAAGGGCTGGGGCGGTAACACGTGCTTTTGCTTTTCTCGTTTGGCGACCTGGACGAACTCCGCAACGCGGTGCTCTCTGAAGTTGTTCCGATTTGTTGCTGTCTTGCTCCAGCTGCACTGATACACTTGCAACCCTTGGAGTCGAGCATCCCGTCTCCTGGAACAGGATAGAAGACACAAATGATCAGCGAAGCCTGTTATTTGAGAAGAAAAAAAAAAAAAATTCAAGGGGGGTGAAGAATTTTGAAAACTTGATACAGCTAAGGACTGCAGATTTGGACGATGGATTATTTCTCAATTCCTATCGCGGGGAAAAGGGTTGTGGGTTGGGAAGACGAAGCGGTTTCCGCAAGGCGTGGAGGTTTCATACCTAACCTAACTTTAACTTTAACCATACCGTGTCGCAACGGGGAACAACAACATTAACTTTCCACGAGCTTCAATGAATTTGCATAAATTTCAAGGCAACAATCACAAAAGACGGTACGAACAAATCAGAATTCTATCTGGAAATGAGCAAAAAAGGGTTATACGTCTGTTTTTCCAAACTCCCTTCGAGTGGCAACTCCATGCGATAGAGCCAAGGCTTAATGGCACTTTCCTAACTTCCCCATATTAAGGGAGTCCGTTAGCAAACTAAGCGCTAATCTCCTTCTATTCTCTCTTTCTCTCTCTCTCTCTCTCTCTCTCTCTATCTATCTCTTTTCACAAATTAAGTTTGTTGCTTTACGTTGTACACTTTGAACTCGCTTCTTCTGCGTCAGGATCACTCGACGAACGACATGGAGCTTTTTCAAAGCTCGACAAAACAGCGTTAACCGTGTTTCACCTGCAGCTATATCCATACCGTATATAATACAAAGTTCAGGTTCTCTTCTTGTTTATTTATTCTATTTATGGACGATAAATCTGTGACAAAGTCGTGCCGGAGATGAAACCTTTTTCTATTTTCATACCTATAATAATAGATAGGAAAATCTAGCACGCAGTTTATGTCCGCGATTATCAATACAGCGGAAAATCAACCCTGGCGATCATCTTCTGCGTCGGTAAATCTGATACCGGTTCACGCCCAATCGAAGCTAATTCAACCCACGTTTGAGAAAAGGTTGGGTCAAATTGGGGAAATCAAACCCTTCAAATTTGCCAATTTTTGTTGAAAAAAAACAAACATTTCCCGAATTCTGGACATTGTATGATAAATGAGTATCATTACTATTTTGCAGAGATTTATACATTTTCAGGATTTCCCAAATACCTAATTTACTAATTTACCTACCTGACCGGTAGGATTTTTCCCGCTTCGGAAGCCAATTTTTTTTCTAAATTCTCTCTTCATTTTTTTTCATAAGCGAGATCAGGGATCTTTCGCAAGTGAAATACCGAAAGGAATTACCATTTGAGAACTCATGTAGCGGAAAGTTTCTATTTTAATCATAAAAGGTTACCGCGCGTACTACATTCGCTACACTGAACTGATTCGAATTACGTCACTATAGTATATACAGGAGCTTGCGTATATGTGCATACATCGTTAATTATATAAATTCTAGGTAAAATTGTAAAACCAGATGAATTATCTCACGCGTCATGGTAGATGGAGGTGCTTCCTGTAACAGCTTTCGTGTTTGCATATAAATACATTCATCGTATGAACTTCGGTTGAGAACTGATTTAAACCAAGGACAAAAAAATTGTGCAAAACGTCTAAAATCTTCTGCCGTGGTAACCAACTTTGATCATGTAAATACCAGCGCGAGAGGAAGTCCGGGTTTATCTCGTCTCGTATAGAAACTAATCAATCCCGATTAATTCGCGTGACCAAATTGCCTAAGCTCAAGTACCTACATATAGTTTGGGTTCGATACTTCCCGAAAATCTCCACGGGCAACTAGTTTGACCTTATTTAGAGATCTGAACCATCTTTCTAATCGCTCAGGAAAAACTTTCATCGAATCTTTTTTGTGGTAAGCTGTTAAATTTTGGATACGATCTCGATTATCGAGGATTTTTCTCGATTAAGAATATTTCTTTAATGAATTAGGATTCGGTACATTTTTGGACTGGAATTTTAGCTGCGAACCTCGTTTTACAACTGGAGGCTATAATTCCTTGACGGAGGTCGTAGGTTTGACTTGGTACATGCCGAACATGGAAGGGCCCCGGGTTAAAACCTCCGACTCCTGTTTGGACGGTAATCCATTTTAATTAGAGTTATTAGTACGCGACGCGACCGAAGAATCTTAATTAAATCCCGACAGAAGCACAGCCGCCCGCTCCGCTTCACGTTCGGGATACTAGCCATAAGAGAGTCGTTGTCGAGGACGTACCTTGTACATCCTTCCTGTTCCAGCTGCACCTGCCACTACCATTTGTAGATAATGAATCACGGATGAACAAGAACTTTCTCATGCACATAGAACCCTCTCATCCATCTTCCACTTCTTATTCTCTATCTCTCCCTTATTTTCACCTTTTGTTTTCATACAATACAATACACTCTACATTTTTTTCTATACTTTTCTTTTCCAAACTTTTCTATCTTCGAGTTCTCTGAATTTTTCCAACCAGGACACACCGAACAGTACCTAAATCAGTAGTATATCAAATTCAATACATTTCAACCAGGTTTCATAATTGAATTGTAATTTCTGACTGACATTAATTAGAAAACATCTTCTTACTTGATTTCTCTGAATTGAATAACATTTTTTGAGTATCCTTCAATGTTCGAAATTTTTTTTAATTTTTTAAATCTAATTTCTTTTTTTATTGAGTCTGAATTTCGGATTCCTCGTCAGTCTAATTCGGGTATTAATTAATATATTCACAGTCATTCGTGAACGTGCCTAAGGCTGCCGGTACATTTGCTTGCATGGTTTAAAGGGAATTTAACAAGGGGCGCCCGCACCTACCGGATACGTTGAACGTAAGTATATATGTAGCCTAGAATACATCCGCAAACAGTGTCTTGTAGGACAGCGCAAGGTTGGCAAACAGTAGCAATTTTGCTGTAATAGGTACAGTAGGCGCGAAGAAAGCAAACAGAGAAGCCTGGGTGCCATGCCACCCCATTTACGGCCCAGTTTCCCTTGTGTACTCAAGTTAAAATCATAACGATAATGAGAAACAAAACGACTGTCCTGAGCCTCGGCTCCTATTCTACACGGCATTCATTCTCACAGACGATTTTTTTTTCGGGAATTATGTATAAATACATATTTTCTTATAATAGATATAATAATTCATCTCAAGGAGACGATTTTTCCCACTTGCAATTATTACTGTCGATAAAAAATCTACTGAGCGTTTTCCCGATATTTTGAAATCGAAAAGCGTCATGTTCATTGTTTTCTTTTTCTCTGTCGATATTGTAAATTCCGTTGTAATCTGAAACGTTTTTGCTCAATCGATAAATCATTACTACAGATTTTCTGTTGATTGATGATAGGGCTGACGGAATGAATGATCATTTGTGCCATGAACCATTTATGACACGTAGAATCGCGAGAAACAAGAAAATTCAACTTGAATACACAATGTTTATGTATTATTTAATCATTTCTCTGTATACCTGCGATATATCGACCGAGCAAAAATGAAAAATCGCATCTTTTGCTATTCAGACTATGGAATGAAATGAGAATCCGATGATTTTTCCAAATAGGAATTCGACATACCTCTGCATATCAATTTTCTACATGTTTGATTAATTTTTGGTTTCTTTACTTCCCCGGAATCCAATATTCAGGTATATCAGAGTGAACTCTGTACATATACCTGAATAGCTGAACAACAGAAATATGTTGGTGAATAAAATCAATGGGTAATTTCCGGGTTTATTCAGCCCGCCTCGCCGGTTCCACGCATCAATTTTTAATCTAATTCCTGATCGCGAGGGCTTTACGGGTAAAAGGGAGGCACGCTTATTGCGATTCGATATGAATCTGGACAACCGAGTGTGTTATCGGTCGATTAATCGAACCTCAGTATATGTATTCACCAAGCCCTTTAGACCCGAATCCTTAAACACCCTGACACGAAAGAGATGCGGATATACATATATTAGCTACCCCTAATCAGCAACGAAGCAACAATAAATCCAGGCAAATCGCTCAATCCGGATCATCACTTCCCAGCAACCCCATGTACAGGCGAAAATTCACCCCCGTCTAACAACTCGTATGTCAAATATACACAAGACGGGGGAAATAAAAATCCGATGTCACGAATATCGAATGTCACATTCGCAAGGCGCTCCTGTCAACTTCGATACACGACGTAGGCACGTAGCTAGTCTACAGACGCGATCATGAATTTGGCAGGTAATCACCTGAGGACTCCGGATGTATCCTGCAGCGCAAGAAACGAGATAACCCTTTATTTTCAACTGCTCCGCGTTAGGGTGCAAAAACAGGAGCCCTTCGGAAAAGAGGCGCGAGTATAAATGTATACGTAGGGGTGCGTTTAGAGGGAGGGATTTTTAATTGAACGGGTAAAATCGGCCTGCGAAACTTGTGAATTTTTTTTTTTTTTTTTTTACTTTTTATCCCGGCCACCTTTCGAAGGGCATCCACGGGCTCAACGAGCCCGTGTCTAACCCTTTACCAACACTTTTTGGCCGAGTACTCACTGCCGCTACTACTGCTGCTTTAGCTGCACGGCGTATTCGTGCGTTTCAAGTGACTTTCACCCCCTGAGGGTGAATATAATGGGGCGAAAGAAGTAAAGGGGCTGAAGGGAAGCGATAAATGGGGGAAGCTCGGCTTGGCTCTTATTAAATATACGATATCGTTATCGTCATCGTTATTGTTATTATTTTCGGAGCTATCTTTAGGTAGTTATCATGAATTATCAACCCGTTTAGAATTTGAAATTCGTTCAAGGGGGTGACGGGCCAGCACCTTTCTACGATTTCAAGTCGGACTTGGGATGAGGAAATATTTATTTCTTTGCGGAAAATGGGTGAAAACGTGAGAGATTCGATTATTTATTCGAAGTGACAGTGCAGGGTCAGCCAAGTTGATTAATGACAGATCCGTTTCTCACAGCTAGAAATGGACGATGTATATGTATACATAGGGCAGAAAATTCCTGGGCGCGGACTACGAGCCGATCAATCCGAGCTCGTCGACGACTTGGGAAACCCAACCGCCCACGCGAGCCGGTAATATTTTATTGAAATTAGTCATCCCCCACCCAACCCTGGGGCTAACGGGGATACCGCGAAGTTCCAGGGCCGTGGGTATATAAAAAGTACACATAGTCTAAGAACCCCATCAATCCATCGCGAAGATTAATCAATAAATAGTACTTACTGTCAGGCAAAGATTGTGTTGATGCTGATGCTGGTGCTGATGCTGATGAGCTCGATGACGAGATTCGCTCTGTAGCTGCCATGCTCGGATGTACAAATCCCCTCGGTATATTAAACCCCCTCGTCTAGCTCGCAGCATCAAGTGCCACCTGGAAAATACAAGATTTTTATTTTTCACAAATTTTTCATCATTTTTAATCGTCATTTTGGCAACTGGGACCAAAAACATGTGCAGAAAAATTGGTCAAATGGATTTGAAGCGGGGTGGGATTGAAATTCCGAATTTCTAAAGCTGCGAAAGGTGAAAATTCTGAATCTTTCTACTACTGACTGACAGTTTTCAGAAAGATTATTTTTCCGAAAGTCTATGTACCCAATCGGAAGAACTCCGAATGAAAAAACACTGAAGGTTCAAAATTCCGAAAGCTAAAGATCCGAAAGGCCAAAATTCCGAATTTTGGAATTCGCGAGATACAACGTCGTTCATTTCACAGCTTCGTCATCAACTTCCTTTAAATTTGGGAATTTTTGGGCTTTCTGAGTTTTCGAAATTCGGATCTTTGAGCCGTCTGCATTTCGACCTTTCGGAATTTGGAAGTTCTGAACTCTAACGGTTTTAGAAACTCAAAATCGCGTCCTAAATAAATTCGGAATTTCGACAATTTGGAACTTTTGGAATTCGAAACTTCAATTCGGCTCCTTTAAAGCAAACACATACAAGAATAGATTTTGAATTTCACTCATTCCGCGTTGAATTTGTTCAGTTTCTACAAGATATGGCAAATGTGTCGAACCGAATCCGAAGAAGGAACAATTACAAATCGGGAATAAAAACTGGCGTTGTTAGATTATTTTTGGAAGAATACCGTATTTGAGATAAAATCTCAGGGCGCTGTGAATGATTCCAATCAAATTTCATTAGCCGTGGGAAAAGGCTGGCCCCCAAGCGTACCGTGAGGATTAGTATCGTCCTTAATTAGCCGGAGCGTCGTAAGCGAGAGGCGAATCTGAATTTCAGAAATTCCTAAACCTTGCGGAAACCAGATATTCGGTAGAAACACTTCAAGACCGTAACCGGAGTCCTGGTAGAAAGAGACTCCTTTCTCTATCTCTATCTCTCTTTCTCTCTTCGGTTTAATTCCTCCCGCGCTTGGAAATTCGCCCCGTAATATCTTACGCCATCGAGATAAGTACGAACCACGCGCTCTTCTTCCGTTAACTTATTGATTTTAATCTCCATCTCTCTTAACCCCTCCTTCGCCCTTCTACTTCTACATCCCTCGAAAGCTTTAGCCCGCTCCTTTTGCACGTCCTCGCTCGATCGTGCTAGATCCCGAAATTTATCTATTTCTATGGATAACTCGTTCACTTCAATCCCTCTTTTTTTTTTCTTCTTCTGCAATTTATTTCGGATTCTGGTATTTCATGGACGGTAGTATTTCGAAATATAAAATTGATGAAAAAATGGATTTCTATTTGCGGATAAAGTGGCGCATTCTCTATTGAAAATAAAATCACAAAATTTTTATCTCCTTTTGTTCGTAATAAAGTTTTCAGTTGGATTTAAAGTCTGATTTGAAACTAGGTGGGATTCGTTATAGTTCGTTTGGCATCCCCTTTAAATGGTAGAAAATGACTGCGCTGGAGTAATAGTTGGAACGTAATAGCATTCCCAAGTTTGGTTTGCTTAACGAATTCAACTCAGAGGATGCATTTGTTTGGAACTTAACTTATCCATTCCCCAACCGAACTTTAATATAATTTACATAATTTCGTGGCTAATTAGAGAATTCTGCGGTAGAAATACGAGCCGAGCTAATCAGCCACCGCATTAATTACTTTTTTTTTTTTTTGTTTGCGTAATGATAGATCGACAGTAAAATCGCAACGTGAGGTAAAACCATCGAAATATACTATTTTTTTTTTTTTTGTATACTAATTGGATTCGGTAACACGTGATGATTATGAAATAGAATCAGTTACGTTCAAATTGGAATAGAAACGAAAATAAAAAGAGAAAATTGAAATGATAACAACGAGAATATGCATATTCAAATTGTTGGACAAGTTCAAAAATCGGATTTCCCTCCGAATCACAGCTATAACCACCTCGATCAGCCTCGTACACGTTTAACCGCAACAAATTCCGGTTAGTCCTTTTCTCGCTAAATAACTAGCCCTGTCAGCCCTGCGATTCATAGATATAGAATATCAGTGAACCAGGCTGCCAGGAAATGTCATTTTCAGTTTTGATATGTAATACCCGGACTGGACTGCCTACCCTGTCCCAGCTGGTCAAATGGCTCGTCAATCCCAGGATTGCGATAAAACGATATGTATGTACATATACCTACATCGGGTCATCGCGTTGATTAGAATGTTATCTACCATCTGACGAAACAAGGGATGAAGTTTCCTCCAGGGTGGTGCGTTGATGCAGCTTTAATTATACCCACTGTGTACAGGTTTGTATACCTCTCTCTTTCATTTTTGCAACACTTTGTCTAGTTTTTCTTTCGAAAAATTGCGAAGCAATTCAAGTGTCGTATTATACCATTGTCCCTGTTCTAGTTATCCTTCTCTTTGCATTGTTGCACGAAAATTAATCAAGTCGGTATTTCTATACCTGCAGATTTCTGTCTCGATAATAATAATTCGTCTCCAAAAAACTTTCGAGATGGTATATAGCGCGATTTTCGATTACCTGCCCGTGTAGGTGGAATGATAAAAAAACAGAGAAACAAGAACGGAAGTAGAATAAACGCGACAGTGTCGACGGTGTGGACTTTGAAAATTGACAGAAAGCTCCTCGACGTTTACGCGTTGACATACGATTTCAAGCTTTATTGTTTGCTTTGCGGGTCGATCGTAATATGTTGCCATTTCACCGAGAGGTAAAAAATACACGCGCTTACCCACTTCCATGTATCTGATAAGAATGAAGTATTGAAATTGCGAAACAGAAAGGTATGGGCATTTTCAAGGGTCAATTAATGAAAATAACTGAATAATTGATTTCATGCAAAAGAATGTTCAGATGAGGTAAATTTCGACTAGTTGCATCCAAAAATCAGTTGGAAGGATTGAATTGAGGAGCTTGATATTAATTTTGACGAAACACCAACGATTTTGGAACCCATATTTTCAGATAAAGCTTTTTACGCCATACGTAAAGTGAGTGGTAATTTGAAAGCTCACTGATAAATAGGAATCATTGGAAAGGGTCAGTAACTGGTACTCTTACCCTATCGATGATAGTCTTTCGATTTGAATTTCTGTCAGCGACTTTCGCCTCGCTTAAAAAATGTTTTCTCCAACATCGGAAGATGCAGAATTGAATGAAGTTTAGCCTATTGTAGGATAGCTTCACCGGAGCTTTGTTGCACAAGCACGAAGGCATTGTGTCCTGAGGTTATTGTCAGAGTTGGTTTAAGAAGAGAGGAGACGTAACCGGGTGATTGGTGAGGCTAGACAAGGCAGTTTCGGTTTGCGGTTGGTAGACATATATATACCTACATAGGTTTGGTTCAGAAAGGGGGTTGAAATCGGGATCGGTGGTTATAGGTGCAGAAGCGGGCAGAAAGTCAGTGCGGTAATGGATTACAGAGTCGATGATATCGCGTTCTATGGACACACAGATAGAATGATACACGAGGGTCCATGATTTATAAAAGCGCCATTCCCGATGTGAGATAAAGGTAATGGCAAAAGCCACGCCGAGCTTTCCCGGTCTATATTTTCGCGTGCTAGTAGACTTGCTTGATTTAACATTAACGCTATGTGTTTTTCCGGATTTTTTCACCACGAATACACACACACACAAATATACTCTTTCCTATTTTCTCTCACACTCTTTTTCCGTTCTGTGTAAATTGTTATTGCGCCTGGCGGCAAACCGCACCGCTGTGGAGATATTACTCTCGGAAAAATAGGGAAGGAGGGAAAAATAAAAATAGATAGAGAAAAATGGAAAGAGTCAAAGTCATAACGGACTGGTGCTGAGTCGTAAATTTTCGATTTATCAGTTGAGCAACCCTGCAAACCAACAAACAGCGACGACATTGCCGCGGTCGAAATTATTATCTGAATTATATCCGCGTCAGGGTTTTTTATTATATTTTTTTTTCAAACTCAAAGCCTCATATACATTCAGCGAAAAATAATCGCAAGTACTAAACAACTCACAGCCGATAAAGAATGAATAAAGTATTAGGTACCTCGATTAGCAGGTTTCACAATATATCTTTCATTTCACTTTCGGTTATTCTGTTTCAATTTTCTACTCCGTTTTTGGAATCGCGAATGAACGCAACTAGTATTGGTAAATCGAGATCGATCGTAGGTAGGTATGTGGGTGTTGGAATTGTTGATTAAAAATGAATCAAATCCGTCAAGCGTAAGTTTGAAACTGTGCAATAAACGCGGACAAATTGTACATATAGAGTTTCCGCTAAAGCGTGTCATCCATATTCGCGTCCTCTAGGCAATTTCACAAACTGCGATCAAAGGATTCGAATAGCGTAGGTATACATATATATATACTATCGTAACGCCGATGACGATATACGTAACATTTAGACAAGCCTGACTCGTGCAATAAAAATTCCAGTTCCAAATTCCAAAAGTAAAACGACCTGTGATTCGTTTCAAATTTGAATGTAACGTTGTAACGATGTGATCTTCTACAATTTTTTAAAATTTTTTGTAGATTTCGTTTCATTTCCAATAAAATCCGTCTATCATCTTTTCAAACTTCATATACATTTGCATTGTGCTGCTTTACAACCAGAGCCGATATCGGTATCTCGCTGATCATTGCATTTCTCATCGCTGATTCCTGTAATGCGAGGTACAATCCATCGCGAATGTTTATGAAGTGCTCTTTCAGGCAAGGTATAATCCTCAACGAGTGTTCATATGCAACCTACAGTGGGAGGATTGATTTTTTTTGAGATTTTCTTTACCAGCACTCGTAGTGTTATCATTATACATCGTAACACAATGATGGGTTTATATTTGAATAGTCTCATATGGCGAACTATATAATATCATATATCTGTGTAATATCATCGTCGAAAGCCAGATACAAGAATAAAATGAAATTTATACATTGGAAAAAATAATATTTGCGTTCTTTTCACTCCAATATAATATTGTATAGCGTTGTTAGATAATCCGCTGCCTCGAAACCCACCATTCTATAGTTCACTGAATTCAAAAGCTCATCCCCTATAAACGGAACACAAATAGTAATCTCTTGAATATATAAAAAAAATGTAAAAATGTGTATCACCTAATCCTCGAACTCAATTTTCAGGGATGAGTTCATCTTCTTCTTGATTTTTTTAAAATTATCAAAACACTTGAACAAAAAATAAGATAAATTTATCTAATTTCTATATCAATACGGTATGAAGATGTACAAGATTATAATAGAAAAGGAGCCATGTTTCATAACGTGACCAAATTAATAATTCGCTGTCATTTTGATGCGAGTTCAAAGTGAATGAGAAATAGCAAAAAAAAAACAAACAAAAAATGTCCCTTAAATCGTAGCAGAAAAATACAGATTGGACAAATTCTCGGCATATACACGTTTGACAGATTGCCATACGATTCTGTGATGTAGGTATCAGAGATATGGAAGCGAAGCATGATCAATTATGGACATGTGACCGAACTATTTCGAAATTGCTTTGAGGTCCATATTATGGGGAAGGCGTAGCGGTGCCTGACCGAACCCTTTGATGTAGATGAGATCGGTCAAACCTCAGGATCCCGAGATTAGGATAGACGTTGAAATGTTACAGTGCTTGCTGTATATAGTCGTTGGAAAATTGGGATTGAATAATTCAGGGAGTTTGAAACGGTGAGAAAATCCAGTCGCGATATATACAGTCGAACAAATCTTGATTCTCTCAGTTTTCAAGCTTTTCACGAAAAGAGATTGGAAAAATTCGATCTTGCGTGTGCACTCGATTTGCTTCTACTGCCTCCTGGACCCAATCCACGTTACTCCAGCTGCAGCAGCAAGTGGCTTATATGGTTTGGGTCGAAACAACGTCCTGCAGTGGAAGCACCACACCGTTTTGGATTTTTTTTTTCTATTTTCCAACATCGAAAGTCGATGAATCGCGTCACCTGCTCTCACACCGTCAGTTGCAATCCACTCGTCACCAACGACCGACCAAAGATTGATATTTGAATTTAAAATCCGTAAAATACCATCCGTCAAATGAAGCACATTGAAATTTGACCAGCACTCGAAAACGAAATGGAATAAATTCGAAGAAGAAACATGAAGTGAAAAAAGCTCCGAGGTTCCAGCTGCTCCATCATCAATCCCACGATACATAAAGCTTCAGAAATTTTCCAAATAAAATTCTAATCCTAAACTCACCTTGTCACGAGCTGATGAACTCGAGGCCACTGTCCTTTGGCTCGGAGGATTCTGGCAGTACCGAGCAACGAGGCTCGGTGACAATTCGAGACTTCCATTCCCTTGAGAAAGTACCTAAGTGCGGTGAGCCATTTACCTGTAACAAGATCAGTCGTACGTGATACGAAACGATACGGTTGTCTATCTTGTGACGGACAAAATCCCCGTGGAATTTGCCCCGTTCAAGTTTACCCTCAAACTCACCGTTTCCATTCAACCAAGTGGCATACTCTGCAAGGTGATCGGGACTTCGGGGCTGTAGACGAACTACATGGCGCAAAAGCGCACCAGCCGTTGGTCCAGTAGCCAAACGAGCCAGAACTAAATACGCTGGTGTGTATGCTGGGTCCAGAAAAACGCATCTCTGCAACATCCTGATACACTCGTCCGTTCTGTTCGTCTTTCTGCAATTGGAAAAAATTCCGCTTGTGATATTTGCCGAATGAATCATTTCGGATGATGGAGTAAAAGCTTTCGTTGACATCATGGAATCAAAGCGCACTTATTCAATCGATGATTTCTTTCGATTTTTTCATCATTTCAATATCATTTAGAACATTTCGTAATTTTTCCTTGCCTCAACTAATTGCAGGACTCAACAATTGGAAACAAGAGTGGTAAGAGTGGGAAATATCCTCTCGAATTTGAATCCGTTTAAACCGTCGTCTAACTTAATCTCCAAAGTGGTTTAGAGAAACGTATATTTCTTTTCGAATACTTATGATTCAACTAAAAACATATTCCCAAACGATGCAAATCGTAAACCGACGAGTTGGGGGGCTCGGAAATCCGTCAAGGGGTTTTCTGTCAGTTGAAAAGTTTTATGAAAAATCTGACGTATATATGTTATAGATACATACGTGGCTTTAGCTACACAAATTCTATCCATATACCAGTTTAGTGGATGAAATATCCGAGGATATAATATATAAGTCGTTGGTACGCGACGAGAAGCTGCAGGCGATGATCGTGAATGGATATTAAAGGGTTGATATACAGAGGCTAAGCGTCGTAAATTCAACGATCTATAAATTAAACAGCAATTTGAACGGACGTGAGGGTGAATTATGGTTTCGTTTTGACGGTACAGTACCTACCTACCTACCTACCTACCTACAATTCCCACGCTGTAAAAGGGGACGCGGTAATTACGTTAGAATCGCCAATGGTCGAGTTCAGAGGTAGTAATATGACAACGGCCTTTTCATTGTTTACAAACAACCCCAGTGTTCTTCATAGAAAAAAAAAAATCAAAAAAAGAAACATCAAAAAATTCAAAACACCGCCCTCGTCAGGGGGATAATTCACGCGCGATTTACAAATGTCCGTTTCGTGACCGACGAGCTTCGCATGTCACACAAGCTTTATAGTTTATCTCCAGAAATTATGAACGATATTCACTTTCGATTCACTTTAGGGTGAATAACCCCTCGGTATTTCATTCTTGGGAAGATGGTATTAAATTTCAAAATGTAAGTTTCTCGTATATTTTGTATATATATATACCACGTGTAATGGGGTGAAGAACAAAATATCGAAATGGTATGAAGATTCACTGCGAAGGAATTCAAAAATTCTATCCATTTATTATTGCTTCGTGAATCACGGCCGTTTCCGTACGAATGAAATTTTATTCCGACAGGAATAGGTAAATGTAACGTAAAGTATAGCGATTTTCAGAAATAGCAGGAGTAAAAGCTTTTTTGCAAGGTATAATCCAGTAGCCTATGTGGTATACGAGACCGAGGGTATATATACTATAGATATAGAAAAGCTCTATAGAACGGAAACAGCGCTCTCTGAACGGCGCTTTCACTCGTGTTAATTAAACTTTAATTTTGGGCCAAAGCGCGGCTAAAATTACCGCCACGCAAGATTTAACGCGTGAAATTCGCGTGAGCGCTTCGGCCAATAAAACGGACAATAAACTCTTGATAAAATAGTCTCAGTCACCTGCGGACCCGAACCCCCCCGTCATCACTAGTCCATTTTCCTCCTTCTTTACCTAAACCTTTTCATTTTTCACCAAATAATTTCATACCTTCGCACCAATATCGAAAAGCAATTCAAATTTCATTAATACAAACTAGATAAGGTCGAAATCGGAATTATGTCCTAAGAAATTGTATAATTTGTCAATTCATTGGGATTTGGAAAAAAAATTGAAAAATTACCGGGCGTACGAGAACCTTATGGGATTTTTTACTGTTTTTTTTCCAACTGAATCGACGAATCACGTGACCCTTTTTAATTGGTTGAAGAAAAAGTCTCAGACCGCGCAAGTCGAGGTGAAGATTGATGAGAAATAAATTACCTGTAGAGTTGCCCAAGATTATAGTGAGCGTTGACGTGACCTGGCTGAGCGTGAATCGCCGATAGAAAATGTTGTTCCGCTTGTTCTCCAACGGTTAGAGTTCCTAGATTATTATGGGCACTGGCGTAGGTTGGCCATAGCCTGAAACAGAAAAAAAAAAACAAGGCTTGGATAATTATCCCAAAATCCACATTTCAAACTTAATTGACACGTTGGGGGTTGAGAAAATATTTGGTCAATTCCTGACGACTACATCAGTAAGAATTTTTTCTAATACTCGAAAAGGCCTCGTGTCCTGCAGCAGTAGCCCCAGAATATCATCCAATCAACGGGTTAGTCCTGTTCACATGAAATTCTCAGAGTCGATTAACTGCGGAATGTATCTGGAACGATACTGGCTGAACTGATGTGGATATTTCAGGGCAAATTTCCGCAGTACGTTGCCTAACCGGTACATAGGTATACCCAGAACTCGCGTAAATTTGCTCCACAGAACGATGAGCAGAACGGGTTAGCTATCGCAGATTAATTTCGCTGAATCTAGAGCTGGATATTACGCTCCGTAGAATCGAAGTAATCCACCCTCTGAAATATTAAATCGTTGTAGAACAAACTCTGATTGGCATCGGCTTATTCACGGTCTGCTAAATGACTTAATAGTAAACGGCACAAACTTGCTATACATAATATCATATACTTGCATGGGTGATTCGTCATAAAAGAATTGCAACTGAATTACACCTAGAAATCATTGTCTAAAATATGAAAAAATTTGCCGAAAGCTGAATGAACATTTGATGAAAAATTGCGAGTCACAATTTTTATCTGTTCCATCAGGATCCTGTTTTCGTTTGTTTCTGAGTCCCTGCCCAATAAGAACAAGTTCGTCGAATAAACGTTTAAAAATGGACACAACCCTACGTTTAGAATGCTCCAGAAATTACCGTTTATAAAACTGAAAAATGTCCGCGTGATATACGAAAATATTAACGTTTACCCAATACACTTTAAATACGTAGTATTTAGTCGTATAATCTATGGTCGATCACCTACATTCAGAATGCTCCAGAAATTACCGTTTATAAAACTGAAAAATGTCCGCGTGATATACGAAAATATTAACGTTTACCCATTACACTTTAAATACGTAGAATATAGTCGTATAATCTATGGTCGATTCTGTCAGAACAAAGACCACGCTACGTATGCGTATATTAACCCATCTACGTATCTGAATATCAAATGTATTTAACAAATTTGTTTGGTTGGTTTATGAACGTAGAAAATAGTGATAGTGCTGATATTTGCAATTTTACCTATAATTAATAAAAATGCAATTATACGTTTTTAATTTGTAGTCGACACTATAGCTCAGTATACGACTACATCAGAGAAATATTCAAAAATTTTATGAACTGACCAAGCATACAGCAGAATATAATTAATTCTTGTGTAGTCGATCAATTCAGGAACGATGGTTGTAAACGCGACAGCGTCATTGAACATACATCCGCTGACGTATGGGGTTATCTTGAAATCGCGGAGTGTTTTTACTCGCAGGAGGACTATAGTGGGATCGCCGCCTAGTGGCGGTTTCATGAAACGTATTAAAACGTTTTTAAAACGTGTTTTTGTTCAACGGGCACCTTTTCTGACTTTCGCTTACTAAAACGTCCCGTTTTTCGAATTTGATGGTGATTAATGACGTCAAACCTACCATCTGATATGAGACCGAATAAACGTGGATGATCGGTATACCGATCACTATAATCTTATGATGTTCAAAGATCGTTTCGTGAGGTTCGGATACAGGAAAAATAGTTTTCCATTGAAATTTGTGTTTCCGTTATTCATCGGTATTTTGGACGTATTTTCGACCGGTTTAAATCCGGATGGCATAAACGTATATAATTGATGTGTAGATGACTACTTTGCGACGTTCAAGGATCGTTTAGTGAAGTTTGGAAACGTATTTCACTCGTTGTTTGAATACTAGAAAAATCGTTCATCATTCAAGTTTATGTTTCCGTTTTAGTCAGGTATTTTTTACGTATATTTGACCGACTTAAATGCGGATAGCGTAAACGTCTATAATCGGTGTGCAGATGACTACTCTGCGACGTTCAAAGATCGTTCAGTGAAGTTCGGAATATATGTCATGCACGTAGAAACGTGTCTTACTCGTTGTGTGGATACCGGGAAAATCGTTTATCATTTCAGTTTATGTTTCCGTTTTAATCAGGTATTTTTCACGTATATTTGACCGACTCAAATGCGGATAGCGTGAACGTATATAATCGGTGTGCAGATGACCACTCTGCGACGTTCAAAGATCGTTTAGTGAAGTTCGGAATATATGCCATGCATGTAAAAACGTGTCTTACTCGTTGTGTGGATACCGGGAAAATCGTTTATCATTTCAGTTTATGTTTCCGTTTTAATCAGGTATTTTTTACGTATATTTGACCAACTTGAATCCGCATAGCGTAAACGTATATACTCGGTGTAGAGGTAACTATTCTGTGACGTTCAAGAAGCGTGTGCTGGAGTTGGGATCATATCCCACGCACACAAACGTGTATAATTCGCTGTGGAAATGCCAGGAGAATCGTCTAGAATTTACGTTTAGTTGGTCGTTTTTAATACGTATTTCCGACGTATATTCGACTGTTCTAAATGCGGATACCATAAACGTTGAAGAATTGTATTTTTCTGACATATTTGATGCGTCTAATAAACGGTTAGATATCAAATATGTGAAATTAACGTAGATCGAAAACGTAGTTTCAACGCACACTTCAAAAACGTATTTGAAAAACGTTTATTTTTTCTACCTATACCAATTTTATACCAATGAAACGTATATTAGACGTTTAATCGACGAACCCGTTCTTATTGGGTGAAGTCCTTTCGAGGACAGCTCCAGAAATCTGCATAGGTATTTGAGATAATTTGATGTACAAATCAGTGATCTAGTCCTCCAGGTATACAAAACCGATGAATTTTATGCGGGAAATTCAAAACGAAGCAGAAAATATCCTGAAGAATGGGTTTGCAGTGAATGAAAACCAGTAGCGATTGCCTTCGGGCTGGTAGGAGATAATCCAAGTTTCATTTTGTGTATCAAGATCTTTTGTCATCTGTGATATTGTAACACATCAGGAAAACCGATGGTAAGAAAATCATTGGAGAAACAGCAAAGTCCTGGTTTCCAGCTACTTTCAAGGATATATTCCACACACGCCTCTCGTCACTTTACGTTCAAGTCAATTCTAAACACTCGAGAATAAAGTGGCCCGTATTCAGGCAAACAATTTTCAACGCTACATCGCCGTTTCGCAGAAAAGGATATTGAGAAACTGTTTTTCTTCCTTATAAACTCATATCTATGGGGTTTGTTCGATAAAATTGCCATCTTCTTCCTCTTTTTTTTTTTTTTTTTTTTTTTTCTCTTTCTACGTAAGTATATATACACATTCGATCATTTAGTTCGGTTTGATTAATAGTTTCGTTTAGTTATTCGGTTGGATAAATAATGGCAAAACTTTTGAACAGTTTGATGAAAATTTTATACATTTATTTAACAGTTAATTAGCGTGGGCAACGGGTGCAGTTTGACTTTCAACAAGAATATAATCAGTAATATAATATAAGTTCGTTATACTGGTTCGTAGTCCAAGCGTTAATTATACCCTATATATACCAGAAAGAGGGTGCCGGGAAAGTCAGGGGGGTGAAATGAAACCGGAAATCAGGATGGAAGGGTAAACCGTGGCACGGAAACGAGATCGATCGATCTCGTTCGTTTCCCAACTGTTTATGTTTCGTGTAGTTGGCGTTTATCCTTCTCACATATACACATAATACGTGTAGGTTAACGTACCCATATTCGACTGTATACATAAATATATACATGACACATATACAAGCAAGGAAATTTCTCCTCGTTTCATTGAAATACTAATATAACACCGAGAGTGGGTAGGTCCTATTCTCTTCTACATATAGGGAACCCGAGCTTTTTCCCTGTCACGTCGGATACACATTTCCGGGCTTTGTTTTTGGCAGATGGGTGACACACGTTGATGTATATACGTCCGTATACGTAAATATGCGAAACATTACAAACAGCAGAGCAATGAATTTCCCCCATTTTCGTTTTTTTTTTTCAGTATTTTTATTCTTATTTTTGTTTATAACAAAACAGAACAAAAAATACAAGTAAAATTTGTCAATTTTACCCCACTGGTGAAAATTGTTTAAAAAAAAAAAAGAAAAATTATTTTACGTTAATGACTGATTATAGCTTTCAATTTTATTAGTCGATTCTGTATAATATTGTATAATAGCTTATCGCTCAAGGAAAAAGTCCTTCTATATCCATAATATATCCACATCCACAGCTGAAGAAAACTGGTGTTTTTATTTTGCGGATGTAGACGAGCTTTCGAAGGATTAGTGCAATAAAGTAAGTTGGTAAGAAGCGGGAGGGAAAACGCCACTGGGTTTTAAAGACACTGCGAGTCACTGAGCCGAGAAATCAGAGTTGTTTAAAGGGCCCGACGAGATCAATTAGAGTCGCTGAGGGAGGGCAGATGGCAAAAGCTTCCCATTGAAGAAGAGCGAGGGTCGATTTAGAGAAAAGCCTTATGCAAGCATAATAAAAGACAAAGTTCGTCAAAAGCAACAGCACACTTGTTATATAAAAAAACAAAAAAGTAGTAAAAAAAGAAATGAGAAAAACAGCGAGAGGAAAAAGGGCAAACACAGCAAATAACCATCCAAGTTCCATCAACGTGTTAGATGCTTCTATTTCACTGAGTTTGGTAATTGAGATCAACGGTAATTAAATCATGAGGTTGATTTAGTGCATCAAAGGGCAAAGAGTTGGAATAAATTGTAACCGCGAGGTAATCCAGGATTAAAGGAAACTTGAAAGTTGAACAAATTGCACCGCAGGTAGATATAGAGAGACATCAAACTTAAACTCACCTCTTGACTTTACCCAGTTTCATGTATATAATATATATTTAAATCCACAGAGAAATGAGATTCGTGGATTGTTACGAGAGGCATGGCATGGGTGAGGAACCGCGTTTTCATAGAAACTCAAGTGGGGATGAAGATTAGACGTTGGAAGACGCTTAAGTAGTCTTTCTTAATTACCGTAGCTTGACAAAGCGCGGCCTCACCAGTCTAACCAAGTTCTTCCTTTTCAATCTTCTCTGTATATCCCCTTTGCCCCCAGATAACCGAAGGATTTACTTCGCCAGACAGGTACAAGGTTTTTTTTTTTTTTTTTTTTTGTCAAAGGTCAAAAGATTTCGTGGAAATTAACGCTATTGAACTATTCCCTTTCGACCACGTTAATCAGTTTCTTTTAAGGCTGAATCTGTCTTAAGACCTAATTTTTCCTCCATCTATCGTCGAAATACTAATTTCCATCTACCGGTTGGACTGATCGACTATTCAATATCACAATCGATTCCAGATTGTGGGATTATCGCGATTGAAATCAATTAATCAACATCCTGGAATATAATCACCGAATTGAACCGTCGACAAATAATCAAACTGATCGATGATGTATTTAATTTATTCATTTGATCTTAAGCGACACTTCGATTCTTGATTGATCAATCGATAATGACTTGGATTTTCCTTGTCATAAAATTGGTTCATTCAATAATAATTAATGAATGAATTGATATTTCCGGACAAAATTGGAATTGAGCGTGCTGCGAAGTTTCCTAATTTCAATTAACCAAATGTGTCCGATTAATATTCTATGACGGTGATCCGCGCATTTCTTGCTTTAATTTGAAGATAGATCGAGCTGTGAAATTGTTCGAGTATATCAGAGATTCCTCACCAGCGGGTTATCTGACAATTATATTATTATAGTATAAGGGCAACCTGCAATTTAAGAACGATAAAAACAGACTGCAGGGAGCCACAAGAACTAAATCGTGGATCCAGATTGCCAAGGCGCTTTAGGGACTTTCGCGATACCCGAAGGAGCGTATAAGGTATAGGACGCAATAAGAACGAAGTAAGGAAAACTCGATCGAGTTAAAAGTAAATCAATCAGATATAGTTGTAAAAGTTATTTAAAGTTTTTCGATGTACCGCACGATCGGGAGCGGAAAGCGGAACGAAGACCTTGTATAGTTCGGGAAAGTACCTACTTCGGACTTTTCCAAGGGTCAGATCCTGGTGATGTGATTTCGCATCGTCTAGAGTTGGAAACTTGCTAAAAATCCGTACAGTTCTTTTGTTCAAAAATTGAAACAACCCTTAAGTTTTTCAGATCTGTAATATCGCCGTAATATCTGCCAAGGTATAGGTTTGAGGTACTATAACGTATTTCATTTCTCACTTTGGACTTTTTCAACCTCACTATAGGGTCAAGTAGAGAAAAAGGAATTGCTTCTATTATTTTCACCGCTTAAGGGAAGCTCGATGCTAGTTCATTCGGCAAAGAGGCGAATACAAAGAGTTTCGAGGTTGAAGGGTGGAGGGTTGAGGGTGGAGGGTTGAGGGTGGAGGGTTGAGGGTGGAGGGTTGAGGGTGGAGGTTCGAGGGAACCTATACCTATTCAGGGCGCACGCCGGCTCGCTTTATCTTCTTCTTATAAATGAAACAGGTTATTTATTATCCAATAAAGAGACACTCGCAGGGCGAAGAAGCATCCCAGCGGGTGCCTGTGCTACCAGCTACTAAGGTACCCTTGCTTCACCCTGTTTCGGATGTTCTTCGCGCTACAGGACCACTTGACGTATAAATATCGAGGGCAGCCCTGATCCTCTAGGAAAATGCCTAAATGGTTTCATCCTGCTGCTCAGTAGGCAGAGCTCAGGTACTTCAATGAACGAAATTAAGTCCTTGCGAATTGGCTAAGGTGATGGATTGAAGGATAATAAATTCACCATCCCCCTTCGCGAACGGCTCAGGTGCGATTTTCATGTACAAAAGACAGGAACGCGAGCTTTCCTCGAATTCATACCATCTAAGTGTGTTTCCCTTTCATTTACTTCTTTTACTTCTTCTTCTTCTTCTTCTTTTTTCAAGCTAGTCTTCTTTCGAGCTTTTATTCATCTTTTTGCCAAACGGAAAGAGAAGCAGAGATGAGATACCGGATTACCAAAGTCTCCGAGGATTGCTTCTCTTCTCTTTTTTTCGCTCTTTCGTCCTCCGACGTCGTATCTTTCGCTCGTATTTCTTCCGGCGTTATTGATTCGGGCGTAAACGAACGTTGACACAAAGTTGACAAAGCAAATCAAATGGGTGCAGGATGGGAATCAGGCAAAAACTTTATCATACTGCTTAAAGTATCTCACGCGATCTTTCGTATTGGCTGAGACAATCTTTTCGATTCAAATTTTGCTCCAATTGATTGAAAAATCAAGTCCATCGGTATCTTCGTAGATCAATATTGTTCATTTTTGAACACGATCATGAACGATCATATATTTTATCATGATATTTCGAGAGACTTTCTGCGCACAAACCACAGACTAGCAATTGTACAACTGATAGGTATGGGTATGGTTACTGGATTTTATAGTGCGAAATTATGGGGCTGGTTGTCCCCGTTCGATGCAATCGGAAACTGACTTATAGGCTTCTTCCGTCGAAGCGATCGAATTTAAATAATATTGTTTCCGATGCTCGTGACGAGCAGACGAGTCAAAAGGTCCTGGGAGACCGACTATTGTTTTCGTTTCGGAAACGTATAAATTCTATGCGAATTTTCACTGTACATGCGGTTAGGTATTTTATTCCCTTTTTTTCTTTTCTTTTTTTTTTTGTTTCTTTTTATTTTCACTCCCAGCTCCATCACCCCACATCGTACCACAAATGGGCTTAAAACCACAAACAAAAACCGCAGCTATACGTTACTCTCTAAATTCACTGTAGCTACTCTTGCAATTATTAATGTGTAGTGAACAGTATTTTTGTTTGAATTTCTCTTCCTTTTCGAGTGGAACAGGAATTTCCTTCAACCCTCCGTGGCCACACTTTTGTAGAAGAACTTACGATTAGTGGTACACTGGGTAAAATTTACCTAGCCAGGTTTCAAATGGTTACTGTGTGAAAACTATCAGTCCGATCGGGATCGAAAAAATACTGAAAATACTTCAAACATTCTAAAACATGTGTGAAAAGTTGTTGTGTGAGGATTCAAATCAGAACATGTTCAAAAAAAAATCGCAAATAGGCAAATTTGTCAAGGGATACACTTCTTCACTGAAAAAATCGAAACTTTTTGAATCTTCAATATTTTCAAGTCAAATTTAAACTGGAATACTCGTCAGATATGGTACTTGTAGGAAGAAAATAGTAGCATAGTGCACGTTTGAAAACAGGTATTTATTTCGACGTGTGAAGAAGATTGATTTTGGAGTAGAAAAGAATGGGGATTTATCTGGAAGATATAAGTGCGAAAAATGCACCGTTTCGCTAAAAACAATTGTATAAGCTAATGCATTCGGTGAATATTTTTTATCCAAAATCAGGCCTGGGTGAAATTTACCCATGGTGACCACGAAGGGTTGATTGAGTTTCAAGTATTACTCGATACTTATCAACTCTTGAAAATGTGAATAATTATCATTAGTTGAGAGAACGCAATGGGCGCTTTGATCCTTCCTTCTATCTGTTTTATGGGCTCATACAGGTTCCCATAATGCACATAGTGCGTCAATGTATTCAAAGGTTTCCTTGCTTTCAGCTTGATTTACTGCGCATGATATAGATATATAAATACATATATAGGCAGGGATACCCGATATGCCATCCGCAGTTTTATACCCCCGGAGAATATAATGGTCCAGGCAAGGTACGGTACCATAAAATTCCAATCAAACAATGCATTATCGTAAATATAATGTTGCTCCGCGTACGTAAATTTTAACAGCTTATTTATACAGGTAACGGGCCTAAGGAGAGATTTTATTTACTACCCACCGAGATCAACTATACAGTTTACCAATCTTATTTCCGGTTCACTTTTACGACCTTAACTTACTACACAAATAGCAAATAGGTAGAACTTGCAGCAAACCCTGATAATTCAAAATTGTTTTTTTAACAGCAACAAGACGTAAAATTCATTTTCTCTTCCAATTCTCGACCCCCTTTCGATCAATTCGCCAACACTCACGTCAGAAATTGTTAAATTCTGATCTTCTACACCGACTTTCAAATTTCCTGTTTCCACTGCTGAAACGAAAGGAAGAAAAAAAAAATCGTCGAAGCCATAAAAATGGATGTGTACTAAAATAATGGCATCGTTTCGAAAAATCTCTCTTCACCCTGGCTTTAATGTTGATAAAATGTATAAAATTGTCAGGGACAGAAGGCGATTTTTTAACAATAAATCGATAGCCACTCAGAGGAAGGGGTGAAGAGAATTTGGATGCAGGTTAAGGTTAGGTGTGGTAGTAGTCAGCCGATTATCAAACACGATGCGAAAATTGGTTGAAAGTGAGCCAGTGAGCTGGGGGGCCAGGCTCGATACAACGTAGATACCTACTAAGGGGATGATGTGCCCCGGTTGAATTCGGATGTATAAATTTAGCATAATTATTCAGTTTAGCTTTGGATTAATTACGCATACCAAGAGCGCAAGTTCTGCGTCCGACAAGGTCCCGAAGGAGTTGGTGCTCCTCCGGACATCTTTACCGATTAATTTCATCCCGCGTCTTTACGGCGGTCTGCTACCAAGTGCTTGAATAATTTCTGTTACCGGTAATCGGCCTCAGCCTCTACCTCACAGTCTTGACTCGCGTTTGCCCATCCTGGCATTAAATTACTACTTGACCTGACCAACTTACTTATAACAGCGATTTACGAGCCACCGAATCGAGTCTCAAGTTATGGATTTTACACTCGACTTCAACCACCTAGCGATATCGTTATTGCTTTTGTTAAGATTGAAAATCATCCTCGAATATAATGTTGAAGAACTTTTTCTAACCAGCTGTATTTATAAACCTCATTATACCTAACGTGGTGTAAAATAGAAGGGAGAGGGCTAAGAGCTCGTCGAAAAATATCACTCGACTCGAGAATAAAGAGAATTTGAAGCTTTTCAGAATTACCCGATTTTCGATGTCAAAAATCAAGGATATCCGGTACTTACACGAGCTTTCCATTCTGCGCGAGCATGGCTTTAGGGAAAAAACAAAACCTGAGTGATACGGAAATTGCCAGTTAAAAGAGGCTTGCATTTTTCAAGCTCATAACATCCTCCCGCATTACCTTCGCACAATACGAACACCTGGGGTCTGATATTGTACCCACCTGTCTGAATACGTGTGGGGAGGGGGAAAATTAGATCCTTGATCAGGATGCTAAAGGCAGAGCAATAAGCTCGCATATGTCTGACTATCCAACGTGAACAGGTCAGCCAGAAGTGTGTCGATGAAATGCAATTTTAGAGCTTTTCCCCGAAAGTTCTATCACAGTATATACCTACGCCATTTTTACTCGGTTTCACGTGTTTGTCAGAGTGATTGCATTTTCGAAGACAAATATTGCGCTATTACGACGGACTGATTGGGCACCGGGACACCCAACTACCATATGCAAACCACTGCACTGAACTGCATATACTGCGCTGCGTTCTCCTGTTTGCTGTAATTGCATCCGTGTTAATTGCTTTCAGTTCCGCTTCTATACATATATACATGTATATACATAGCACAACTCGAACGAAGTGAAAAACAACAAAAAAAAAAAAACAACAACAAAAAACAACACAAACAAGCAGAAAAACAGTAGAGAACCAAATTAAACACTCAATAATTAAAATTCTGGCTAACTAATTTTTTCCCCATTCGCAAATAGGATTCGAAATTGGGAATTGCTTTTGGTCAGAAAAAATCGTCCGGACAGTATCATACCAATTACGTCCACCGGTGCCCAATTTTGATGAACAAATATGAGATTTTTTAACAAGATTAATGCATCCCCAGTCGAGTCTAAACGCATATACATATAGGAAAATCATACACTGGTGGTAATTAATTTGCTAGTAAAGTTGGTACCGGTCATGATATCAGAGATTAATGGTTTTCTGGCTGAGGTCCAAAGGCAGGTATCTGTCGGTTGGTACCTACGTAAGAGTGGCTCTATACAACGTGTGTATGTGTTTATGTGTATGTATGTGTAAGTATATCTATTGAAACCCGTTGGATGGGCTTTGTTCAAAATCTGACTAAAAAGGAGCAAAACGTACGTTAGTGGCACATGTACCAGATATATATGTATACCTTCACGATATACGTATCTATATACATATAGGTATTATATATATATATATATATATACACTGCAGCGTTACTTGGAGCTAATTATTTTCGATGGGCACTCTGGTCGGGCTACCCACTTGCCGCGGTCTGGGCGCCCCCGCAACGAAGCTTTTGTTAGCCTTGGCTTAAAGTGGTCCCCACGCTTCGTAATCCGGACTGGGTATAGCGGGGCGCCGGGGAGGCTACGCCATGCCATGCCATGCCATGCCAAGCCAAGCCAAGCCCATGCCAAGCCAGAACCCTGACTAAGGGGCGCGAATAAACCAACAATACTGCATTAATTAAGCACAGTCAGTGTAGCACGGCCGTGGCGAAATGCGGGTGAAAGGATGAAGGGCGAAAGGTAGATTCTGGGGGTTGAGGGCGAAGATGCTGTTTGTCTCATTATTTTCCATACTGGAAAATCGCCAACACGAATACCGTGTCCAATTTTTTGTTTCTTCAATCCCCTTATGTTTATTTCATCGATCATCCCTTAATGTGGGTCTCAATAAGGGATGAAAGGATGTTAAATTTTCAAGAAATCAAGCTCGTATTTTGTGTCAGTTTTTGACGATCCAACTTCGTCTACAAGATGACGCTGTAAAATCGACCAAACTTGGGTGTTTGAATCGATTGATTTCGAGACTAGGTGTAATTAATTTTTCTATCCACCCCTCGACTTACGCAATTTTCTGTAACGTTGGCTTACGTGAGCTTACTTGTTTTCAAGACGGTTGCGTTACCTAACAAACTTGCGATAACGAGATTTTCCTCGTACATCGAATTTCTATTATTTGCCAGTAAATTGCTCCTTTTAGAGTTCACGGGGAAACACGTTATTATAGTTATGGGTTAGGATCTGTAAGGAATTCGACGAGAAAGCGGTGTAATAATTACCAAAATTAACCAATACCCGCGGATATACACCTCGAAGAAATAATTCCCTCGTTGTATCACAGAACTTGTGCAAATTCGCATCAATTAATTTACTCATTTACTGTTCTTTCAAAAAAAATAACAAATAAAATAAAATAACCAAAAAAATACAGTTCGCGAGTCAGCCAGCGCCTCAATTCAAATTAATCATTGAGAATGAATACAAGACAAAAAGAGTCCTGCCCTGTCTTCTGCTTGAGGTAATACAGGACTCGGTTGATAAAATTTTCAGCCGGAAGTTAGGGGATGAGGGTGAATCGTAATTTAGCGCTTCTTGCCGGATACTTGAAGTTTAATCGGCATTATTTCACAAGTCTTGCATGACGAAACCGCCGCAGAGCTGTAGAGTCGCATACTTTTGCTACCACCGCCCATATATTAAATGACTCCGACTATAAACCGACACACTCTTAACTGCATTATGCGTGTGCTTCATGCTGCTTGTTGGCAGTCGGCTGTCGACTGAAGGCTCAGAAAGAAATGAGAATTGAGCCACTTTTGAAGGGTACCTCGCACCGTGCGACATACCGAGAAAACTAGATTGCGATGGAATTTTATTTAAAGAAATGAAAAAAAAATAAAAATACGAAAAAACGAAAAAACACAACCTGAGTACTTTTTACCCAACAAATTCACAAGTACGGATTAGTATTTTCTCTAACATCGCGCGTCGTGCACACGTAGGAGTGGCTGCAGCATGCAAAATTTTCTCACCGCTACTTTAGCGGACGTTGGTAATGGCGTTAACCGCGGAGAACACGAATCCTAGAAAAATGCATTATTCAGTAGTAACGCTGGTAAGTGTGGAGCAAATGAGTAAAAAAAAAAAAAACCTGTCTGCAATTATCCGCAACAATTTGTTTCTATTTTCATTTAACAACCGTCTAGTGGTTAATCAATTATTTCTAAATTACTTGAATAAAAAACCCGGTTCAGGACTGACTGAAGAATTTCATCAATTAGGGATGCTTCATTCCGTGATCATGATTGAGCAATATTAACTTCGGCAAAGAACATTTGAAATCGTGAATATTATAGTAAAGTGAATTGTACAGATGTGACACATAGAGATGGATATAGCGTTCGAGATGCAAAAGAACGACTTCAAATTCTTTTGGAAGTTGTTTAACGGCGTCGTTATCCCTTAGGTAGAAACTTCAAACTATCGCAAATGGTGAGGAAGGTAGTACCGTTGAGAGCTGAGGGATATCTTCGATCAAGGAGAAGTCTGCCATTTGGTTCTTCCTGATATTCAAATTGAAAAGAAGTCACAAGGGGCGGTACACGGTGCCACGTATAACTTCCAAAGAAGAACTGCCAAAAGTGTTCCCAAGCTCTCTCGAAAGAAAAAGGACAAGAAGACTAAGAAGAAGAAAAAGGAGAATAAGAAGTGGTAGAAGTAGAAAAAACAGAATAAGAAAGAAAAAAACAAACTGGAGACACTAAGGACGAGTCTAAACGTACGCAATACAGTAAAACAGGTGCTAAACCGATTCAGTTGTGTTAGTAGATCCGTATAGTGTATGGTATTTCTAGTGAGTATAACTATAGATATATACAGAGTCAAATGGGAGTTTGGAATCCCGGCGAAAGGCGACGAATAGGATTGACCGACTCCGGGTGGGACCCTTGGGACAAACTAGCGAGCCATCGTTGCCGAATTTTTTTACCCTCATCGAAGGGTTCTTGAAAGGGTGTAGTTTGCGATTTGAAAATGGTTGAGCTTCGACAAATCACGATTCGAAGGCCTTTGATTTTTCCGTTCGAAACATCTTAATGTACCAATTTACATTGGAAATACGTACTTTTCATTATTTCACGTCTTTCTAAGTTCTGAACTTTTGGATCTTTGAGCTCCCTGCATTTCGACCTTTTTGAATTTGCCAGTTCTGAAGTCTAACCTTTCCAGAAACTCAAAATCGCGTCTAAAAGAATTTTGGAATTTCGACCATTTAGAACTTTTGGAATCCGGAATTTCAATCCCTTATACGAATAAGCAGCCACGTGAAATTTCTTCCTGCAGACTTCAAATCAACTTGGCCATCCGATGCTTTTCATACTAAAGCTGGGCAATATTTGTTGTGAAGAGTTCGTCTCAGATTTCAAATACTCTTTTTCTGAATTGCATTCAATTAAATGTAATCCGAGAGTAATTATCATAATTCGAGAAGGATATCAGAGAAAAGAAGAAAAATAATTTCCAAGCGAGAAACAAGGGGCTATAAGTTTAAAGACACTGTTCATATAAACAAGGAAAAGAAGAATCCGTATCAGAGTAAAGACGATGGAGGAAATGAGAAAAGGAAGTAGAAATAAATAAATAACACTTCCAGCTCCGGTTGAAGATCTCGCGAGCTTTTGCAGTCGGCAAAGTCTTGAGAAGAGAATCTATACTTTTGCGATCGTGTAGGAGAAGTAGCATAGGATGGAAAAGAAGTAGCAGAAATACTTGGTATACGTAGTTTTCCGTACGTAGCCATTGAATGGCAAAGCCAGTTGGAACATCAAACAGAATCTTTAGTGATCGATTACGCCCGGGTTCCTCTCGGTGGCCAGAAGCGCGAATCTTCTCTTCCTATCTGAATTCTAGCACTCACTCTCTTTCTCTTTTTCTCTGTCTCCACGTATGTGCAGGATCCTTCGTTTTCATCCCCCCAGAATGTAGGTAGATCTTCGTTGCCAACGGTGCTTTTACGTACCTACCTATGCATCTTTGAGCCGTATTTTCTAGACTCCAGTGCTTTTACGTGTTAGCTACGAGACCCCGTTACTCTCTACTTGGTTGCCCCACTATACGTTTTACGTCATATTTGTCGATCCTAAGCTAAGCCCGATCTTTATACATTTAAAAAAATACTGTTCTCGAATTCCAGCTATAGGTTCTCCACTTTGGCTTTGAAATAAAACCAGAAAACGTACCTTCAGCTATGTGTTTAAAGTAACAAAAAAAAAACAAGTAGAAATCAAACAAACTACCTCATGTTGATCAAATGACGGATTGTTCTTCGAGTTCATTAACGAAAAGCATTTCTCCCGAACTCGTTCACCGAATAATTAACAACTCATGGTATGCTCAAGACGTTGCAACGGTTTGCCGCCATTGCCGGAAGACGAATGAGCTGTTAGAGAAAAGAGAGAGAAAATGTAGTCGAGATGGAAAATCTGGGTCAACAGGAATACAATTATATTCCTGCGTGAGGACGAGAGATAGAAATTGATAGATACGAAACACGCCCCAGAAGATACGAATACAAGTAAAAGCTCGATATATACACGAGTAGGCTATACCGCACGAAGATACATGATGGCCTACATTATTTACCCTCAGCCTCCGTCGTGTATTCAAGAGACGAAGAGCTTTTGAGTGGAAAATTGAAAATCTTGTGTATGCATTACACGGGGAACAACCTGGCTTCAAAGGATCATAAATAATTATTTTTCAGCTTGATTCACGTCGTTCGTATATATAAAGTCCGTTCTACACGTACCTACCCGACCCACCTTCTACATGGGACGGGAAAACGAGAAATAACTGCAAGAAAGTCCAGGCGAAATCCTTCCGCGGTTCAAACAGGGGGTTAAGGTGGTTGGTTGGTTGGTTTGTTCGAGGCAAAGGACCAACACTGGCAAGGGTAGGGCAATTCTTTTATTTAGAAGTTTACTGCTTTACTCGATCCAACTCAGACCAGCTGAACCGAGTCCAGCTCGAGCCAACAGACAGAACCAACATCGTGGTAAAATATACTGCCACCCTCTCAGTTTGTCCATCCATTTCGTCCTTCCGTCTATATCACCTCCTGTCTACTTCTTCTTCTTCTTCTTCTTGGCACAAACTCTTTACAATATGGCGCCAGAAATAAGAAGCAATATTCTAATCCCCAAAGTATCACACATTCATAATTCTCATGATCAAATTCCGGTCAATTAACATCTTCAAACATTCACATAGAGAAAAGTTTCCAATAATTACTCACCATAGTGCCAACTGATAGTGCAAAATGGCTCTGTCTGGCTGCGACGAGTCCCTGAGGAAGTTGGCGAAGTTGTAATGCATCTTGGCGTTATGGGGCAGGGTCCGTAGACCAGACCTGAAACGAGATGATAGTTAGAGTAGGTAGTAGGGGTAGTTGGGTTGACCGTTAATTATTACGCCTTGCACCTCCGTATATCGAGGCAATCGGTGGTGGCTCAGGGCCAAGCCGTTGTTTAGTGGCTCAGTGGAATGGTGGTAGTTCAGCAAAACCCAATTTGTAAACGTGTAGCAATGGCCAGGGTGCCTATACTAGATGTACGAGACAAATTCCGACTACCAGATCTCCCCGTTCTATAATTCACCTTCCAATGATAATAATTGGAATCCCTAATTTCATCCGCAGAATTTAATGATTAGATCCAAAATTGAAGGTACTACGTTTCAGACCCTGGACAACTTGGTAGCAACTGCAGCAGTAAGTCGCATGTTGTATGAAAGAGGAGGATAAATTTGTTATTCGCGTTGAACGTCGCCTTGGAAAAATCCCAAGGGTATAGAATCCCGGGTAAAAGTTGCCGCAGTAGAAATAACCCAATATAACTTCTATCTAAGAATAATTCCGCACACCCCCTACTTTTGAGTCCAGGCGGTACGGTACAATAAAGAAGAAACACACTTGCTTCGTGTCCCGAGAGACGATTCCAATCTAAGCAACCGTCTACTGTAGAAGAGAAGGCACTC
Source organism: Ametastegia equiseti (assembly GCA_963989295.1). Taxonomy (NCBI): domain Eukaryota; kingdom Metazoa; phylum Arthropoda; class Insecta; order Hymenoptera; family Tenthredinidae; genus Ametastegia; species Ametastegia equiseti. Next base: position 14,396,137 of record OZ022397.1, on the reverse strand, counting down.
AACATGGTGCACGTCTTATTCCCTCACACACATCCTTGTTGCCTGACGAAACCGAATCCTGCCACCTCTGGTAAGTATAATAAGAGTACGTAGAATTTTATTCCCCGAAAGAATGTGCATTCACCTGAGCAACGTTTCCCTCGACGTCCAGTCGCGGTTCCGAAGAACGGTTCTACAGCAACCTGCTGCTAAAAGTAGAGCTACTCCTGCTGTGATCAGACTTCGTCTCCGAGGAACGGCCGTCCAGGTTACTTGGGCACCGTACACCGTCAGCAGAATAGAACCGACGCTGAAATCAGAGAAAGATAAAATTTAGAATTTAGAGAAGCAATCGGGACAGAGTCTTCAGAATTGGTTTTATCTCGAGAACGACTCCCGCCAGTTCCAACATTCCTTCACTATTCGACCCTTCGGCTGACCTAAACACACATAATGTTGAACATATACGTTTGTTTGTCGGTCGTCTCGGTCTCTCCGGAATGGATGGATAGAAAAATTTTAAACTTCACAGGATTGTTTCTCATGCCCTGAAGACGAAAATTGCAATGTTCCATGAAAATCGGTACACTGGTTCATCCGGAAAAGGTCATAACGTAAAGAAGAATAGTCAAGAATGATGAATAATGGCTACAGCAGGGGTCAGCAAATGGTGCACATAGTGCACCGGGCAGGTATACTGGTGCACTTCATCCTGTTGGCGAGCGAATTAAAAAGAGACCCAAACACACCCCAACAGAGAATTAAAGGACCTTTTCTCGTCTCAGGTAGTAAGCTCAACAGGCCCCTCGAATTAGGTGCACAGAGCAGGTAGCATGGTGCACGACAGACGTCCTAAGTGGCCGATCCCTAGTCTAGAGCAAACCAGTTGACCAAATTTTTGTTTCTTTCTACTTGGGTTTGCTTCTGAAAATTGACATGCTCACCTGGGTATGTAGAGGACTCTTTCGGCGACTACGAAGCCAACCGTAATGAAGAGATTGGAGGCGGGAAGAAATGGTAAGACCAAGAACATCCAGCCAAGAATTAAGGGTGGATGCCTCTGTTGCTGAAAAGAAAAAAAAAAAGAAAATATAGAATAAAATTAGTATTCAGAATCTGAATTGGTTGAACGATATGATATTCATATAGGTGGCGACGTTTGAATTGTGATAATAGGTGGATTGTGTTCAGTCTGGCAAATTTGACTGGACGTTAATCACCTGATTTAACTATGAGTGGGCTATTGAGCAGCCGAAGGACCGTAGTGTGCGGCGTGTGCATTGTAGCCTTGTACAAGGCTATTTCTAATTAGAATTCCATGATCCTCGAGAGGCGGGCTTTTGTGCGTCTGAATTACGTTCGTTTATCATTGCAAACATGGACACGTGTGTATATGGTAGATATGTAGACGAGCAGGTACCGGCTATATCCGCAAAGAGAGATAGAGATAGAGAGAGAGAGTTCTGACTAAACCCGGTATGCAACTGTACTGTGGAACGGGCGTGTTACGGGTCACTGGTTCGTGTCCAGTTCGTGCATTGTATTTCAATGCTACGCCTGATATGAAAGGGCAAACATGAAAATGATTGCCCAGATATTTGCATATTTTAATAGAAACAACACACATTCACACACGGTATACCCCCACCTGAATACAACTAGACCTGGTACTATATGGGGTGATGTGTGTGTATGTATACGCGCTTAAGTGCAGATAGAGACAGAGGTTCCTAAGCGTGGTAAATTCCCCTATTCTAAAACCTCTCCTTTCTCTTATCTACCCTTACCACGCATTGCGTGTGTCGACCATTATGTGCGCCAGCGATGAAATATCCTCAAATTGCAGAGTTATACGCGGCAACGTTTCCGCGAGCCGATCTATTCGGACCTGCAGATTAGCAAAATATCAATTGGTTCCTGTAGCGAAACCCACCTCAGTCGGCAAGAAAAATTTCTGTAGACATCAAGATGGATTTTGACTTAAAAAATAAAAAATAAAATAAATCAATCAAACAGAATTGCAAAAATTGGAAAAAAAAAAGCATTTTTGAGACCTCGATTGTTCTCCAATTTGAAAATTTCCGTGTCACATCTGCAACGCGCCGAATATGTTATTTTTCACACGAATACCATCGGTGCGATTCGGTGGAATAATTTTTTTTGGTCGAGACTACGAGGACAGAGAATGAGAATATCCGTTGAATAATTGGATAAAATTTTGCACACGGTACAACGAGCAACGAATAATATTATTATTCGAATAATTATTTATCCGTAATTCGTTTCGTTATATCCGTTATATTTGGTATTCGGCTTATCCGTCATTTGTTATTCGCATTATACGTCATTTGTCATTCGCTATTCGTGTCATCTGCTATTCACGAATCTAATTCGCTGCATGTGTAATCCGTCCACCTGCTCATCTACTATATGTTGTATAATTATTCGTATACAAACTGTAATTAACTTGGCAAAAAAATTTTGAAAAATGATTCGCATAACGGGAGAAAATTTTAAGCGATTTCCAAGACTCGATTTGCAAGATGAAGAGGGGGAAAAAAAAAAAACAACACGATCGTACAGGATGAAGAATGTGCGAATGATTGACGCGAGAAACGTGATAAAAATTCAAAAAGGTCAATTTTATTTCAATCGTAGATATTTGTTCATTTTTCCTCTCCGTCTTCTTATTCGAGGTGAAAAATCGAAGAGCCACAAAGCAGTGCGATAGGTTTGTGCTCATTCGTGCGAAAAAAATTTCTCGATTTTTAGTATTATTATTTCCGGGACTGTTGGCTGTAAGCGAAGGGGTGAGAGGGGTTGGAAAGTTCAAAGTCCTGCCTACCCCAAAGTGGCGGGTTTCGGGCGTTTAAACCAAAACCAACTACCGGGCCAAGGCTGAAATTAATTTAAACCCTCCCTCCATGTTCGCCCGTGACTTTGTTCCGGTATGGGGGGTGACTCTCGAGAACTTTCCATAGAGGATCCTAACCGGCCGAGATATCCTTCTCACCCTTGTATAAATCACGGTATGATATCGCGTCGTCTAATTATAATCGACGCTCCACTATTCATCAATTAAGTCAACCGTTGTTGTATTACGCATTGCGGAGACGCCTCCTTCACCCCCCCGTACATCATCAAACCCCCTAAATTCCCGCATCGCAAATTCTCACGCCTAGAATATGGAGTTTCTGTTCTCGGAGTGAGTCCTGCACCCCATCCATCCCGAGCATCCGCATCCCACGTACTCATCTTCAGCCGTGTGTGGCTTAAGGCAAAATCGGCTTCTGGTTCTACCACTAACTCGTGCTTCATTAGCACGCATTATTAACATAGCTCGATTGGTAGTCTGTGCCCTGGTATACACAGGGTCCCTCCTTCTACAGCTATTATACAATGAGATCAGAGGATTTGTCCCAGACAAGTCAATAGGCATTTAGGCATACAGGATGTCTCCTTCGAGCCTATCCCCCTTGTCCTTGCGTAATTTTAATGTCGTCAATTGAATTGTTGACACCTCCTATCCCTTTTTCATTCATGTGTCTCTGCGATAGGTTGAAAGATTTATTGGTGTAATTACTGTTGTTGATTTCATTGACAAAGTTAGTCGAGTATAATACTAATTGGTGAAGTTTCTTTTTATTTTTTGGGTCGGGATTGAAGTTCCGAATTTCAAAAGTCCCAAATGGTCAAGATTCCGAATTTATTTGAGATACGATTTTGAGTTTCTATAAACGTTAAGAGTTCAGAAGTTGGAAATTCCGAAAGGTCGAAATGCAGGGAGCTCAGACATCCAAAAGTTAAAAACTCAGAAAGTCCAATAATATGCAAATTTAAAGGAAGCTCATGACAAAGCTGTGAAATGAACGACGTTGCATCTCGCGAATTCCGAACTTCGGAGTTTTGGCTTTTCGGATCTTCAGTTTTCGGAATTTTGAACCTTCGGTGTTTTTCCATTCGCAGTTTTTCAAATTGGCTACGTATATTTTTTGGGAAGTAATCTTTCTAACAAATGTCAGTCAGTAGTACAAAAATTCGGAATTTTGACCATTCGCAGCTTTTGGAATTTTGAATTTCAATCCCGCCCCGATAAATACGTGTCTTTCCGATACGTTGGAAGATATATTGGTGTCATTATTGTTGTTGATAATCATTAAACTTAGTTTCGATTTACAAAGTTAGTCCAACCGCAAGATATGTGCCCCTTGTCACGTAATACTATTCAGTTTGATTTTTACATTTTTTCTCGTTCTAATCGTAAAGTAATATCCTGGGGGAGTTTTGAGAGCGCGTGACTAAAGCCCGGGGTAGGATGGAACGTTCAATTTTAAACTCATAATGGTTATTGCAGGAACGAGACCGTAAATAGTTTTAAAACAAGTTCAAAAGAGTAAACGTTCGCTGTTATTTCATTTTTTTTTTCATTTTGTTTTTCCGTTTTTTTTTCTTTCTTTTTTTTCCTATTCATTTCCTCTCTTTTCTTTACCTCCTCAAGAAATATAAGGGAGGAAACTTGTAATTAATCTTGAAATTAAGTTACCTGTATTGTTCCAAAGTTTGTTGAACATGTATAGATGTATATATATATAATATATATATATATACACTCGTATAGGTAAAGGCATATACTTTCCGCGAGTGGTTTTCTACCGTCTAAGAAAAAGAAAATGGAAAGGATTCGACTATGCGGTTGAAAAATTTCAAGAACCGATTTTAAAGTTTTAACTTCGTTTCCTCCTACCTACTCGGAGGCTGCATAGCCGTTATACTTGTTCTACAGTTATAACAGTATTAGAATATAATATAAATCCATGGACAACGCATTTACCCGGTCTCGTCGTGTCAGACGAAACATTTTCTCATCACAGTTGTTGAAGCAACAGAATATCAATCGATGAGTAATTGCCAATTAAAAAATATCGCGTAGATTTGCAACACGTCCTAGGTGTTTGAAAAGATGAGAATTCGATAAAAAAGAAATGACATTCTTTTTTTATAAGGGTTGAAACTGTGTTCTTTTTCTTGTTTTCTTTATTTTTTTTATTCTCTCATGAGACTTGGAACATGTTGTCCATCCCGACTTGATATTCACCATTGGAAAACACCGTTGGGAAATTATCGACGTAATAATTTGCACATTAAATGTCTTGACAAGGGACGACGTATTGTTCATAATTTAGTAGCTTTTAGTAAGTTAATAATTAACGAGGGTTTCGTGTTTATTCATAACCGTTGATATACAGTACCTATATAGGTACATGAGCATAGAAATAGCCAACGATAGCCAATAGCCATAGCGGATAACACATGCATCGTTAAACATCATCGATGATGATCACATCGTCAATTAATTGTCACAATCAATTTTGTCAAATTTCAACAAATTTTGGTACAAAATTTTCAATTCTCTATCGTCACACATTTTCGGAGGATATCTTATAAGAGCTGAACGTACGTGTCTCTAATTAAGGATTAATTAAGACACCTAAAAAGTTATTCCGTGCGTATACAGCCGTAGTGCGGAACCCTTTGTCTATATATCGTATAAGAATTACAGCATCCAATCTATCTTCGATCCAGTTTTTTGGATGGGATTATGCCAGAGATAATGGTTCGATGTAGCCTAGGCACATACGGCTATCAATTCACTCCGAATGTTACATCACGGGATGGACCAAGAAGTGGGATGAATCTGACCGTGAAAGAAAAGACTCTGATCTCTTTGCCAAGGAATTGTTTGTATTTCATGATCGTATAACGGGATGAATGAATCTCATGATATCGAATGAGAATATAAAAGTGGAGAAAACGGTATAAAAGCTTACGTATATACATATATCAATGGGATTGCGTATGGGAGGCTGCAATGGTGGTGGATTTTTTTCAAGCCCCATTCGTTCGAGAGACGTGAGTGAGTCGTATAAGCGTCGTTGAGGAAAAAAAACGATAAACGGTTAGAGAATTAACGGACACTCGCTCAATGCCGTGGAAAGAAATTTATCCGTAAAACTCGGTCGCCTCCGCTGCGCCGTGGGCGCTTTCGTTGGATTATCTGGGTTCTGTTCTCAGAGGCACGTCTCACCGCGCCTTTAGCTGTCGTATAGAGTTTGATGTAAAACCCTTGCCGAACCCAGGCGCCAACCACCCCTATTCACCCCTTTACGCATCCCTGTACATACAACCCCGGAACCACTTTTCCCATAAAAAAAAAAATAAAACAGAAAAAGAAAAAAGAAGTTTTGCCTCATTTCAGAAGCAAAGAAAATGTATAGATGGACTTGAAATTCATCGATTTCTGATCGATAAACCCACACATGTACGGCCACGTTTGTCCCGTACTGTTATATCGAGGGCAGGTAGGTACTGTTCGGTCTGCATCATTACCTCCCTCGGTCGTTTCTGGTGCAGTATCGTTAGGCGGGGGCTATTACACGGCGGGTTATGATCGGGGGGTTCCATATCCGTATATATTATAACCGATTATCAGTTTCCCCGATTTACTGGTGCTCGTGTGCAGCAGTACCGAGGGTAAGAGGATGATTCAATTCTATCGACTTTTGGGATTAAGAAGATCCAAGGGTACCTTGGGAGGTAGGTAGGTGGGTAGGTATGTGCAGCCCCATTGCAGGTATGGGATCATAGATAGATCCTATGGATGGAAGTACCGCTACCAAGCTGGAAGTTACTTCGCTCTGAAAAGCAGGTAGGTAGGTATAAGGTAGGTACCAACGATGGCAATAATCCTGACTTATCGGTGCACGAGCTATGAGGTATAACCGATAAAACCTTTGTGCGGTTTTCTTGGGGATAATCGAAGCTACGATGGATCAAAACTGGTGGCGAACCAGACATTTCAAGCTCGGGATATAGCCGGGGTGAAAAATTAACCGATACATATAACCGGAGCTTGCAGGTCCACTGGCTTATCGCTAGTCTAGAGAACACCAGGGAGCTTTTTTCCGTACAATGTATGTACATACAATATACATGCGTTTTATCCCACACACGAGTAAAACCGGGTTTGCTAGATCTCGATCATTTAGTCTTTTTTTCTTTCTATGTGGGGCAAACTGAAAGCTCGTTGGCGGAAACTGGAGTAGGTACCAACCAAACTGTGGATGGAAGGTGCGGTGGGCGGAAGCCCCGCTTGAAAGTTACCAGCTTATAATAATATATACGGTGCAAAATATCTTTGAGCGGGTCTTATTAACTTAATTAACGCTTGCCCAAGTGCTGCGCGAATACGCGTATTAATTAAAGAGTTTTCTCTCAACCCTCGCCGCGTCTTCCGCTTTACAGGGCTCACCCGACTCTTTGCTTGGTCAGAGTTCTGCCCGTTGATATCAAATTTCCTTGTTTTTTAAAGCAGAAATCTTTCATCTCGATATTCTATACCTACTCACCTCAAAGTCTGTAAAAGCTTTGTAAGTCAGCACAACGCATCCTCCGAAGAATAGACAAGTGGCCAAGTTTCTAGCGTCAGCAACCGACGCGACTAGAGGAACACTGCCCATCTGCCAATCGTGTGATAACGTCGCAGGGCATACAAGCAGCCAACAATTCAGGGCAGCCAGGTAACAGAACGTCAGCAACCTGAAAATATACAAGAAAAATAAACGATTAGTCATTTTCTATGCGATTTTTGGTTTGATTGCAGAAAATTGGACCGTTCTAGGTTACTAATTTTTTTTTTTCGAGGGTATTTGCTAGATTTTCGCAATTGTCAAGATAGGAATTTTCGTAGCATTTCGAATACTGACTACACATATTTCAAAAATCGTAGCAAATTTGAATGGTCCGATTTTCCCGGACCATAAGTAGTTTTTCCATGGTAAATAATGGATAATTCTTGAAGTTGATCAATCGCAGGTTGATTGTGAAAGGTAGAAATTTCTCGAAAATTTGATCAAAGATGTGTGTGGAGAATTTAATGAGCCAAACACGGCTGCCTTTGGATCTGAAGATTGCGTCACCGTTGGAAGCGGATATACAATTAGTCTTTCGGAATTCTGTACCTCGCGATTGAAATTCGAGGAAGTCACAGGGGGAACTTCAAAGCTGTGCCTCGGGACTGTCGTTAGTCTACGAAGCAGCACGTTCTCTCGATGAGAAATATACACACATACATAACCTAGACGGAGATGTAGTGGTTCCTTTCATTCAATGTTACTTATATACCTACTTTATCTGACAATAAATTTTCTTAAAAAGAATGGCGGCGATAGGTTGACTGTGAAAAATAACACAATAGCTTATCTGATATCTGCAGGCGCGTTTTCCGCTGCAGTTATTTTTTTTTATTTTTTATTTTCATTTTTTTTATTTTTTTTTCTACTGTCATTCTGCAAGGGGAACAATAGACATGCCATGCAAGCCACTCTTGGCCAGTGCCTATACCAGATACGGGATGGCGATATAGTGAAGATTATATCGAGAGATGCTGATAGTGAGAAAATGAAAGCTCAGCGTCAGCAGCAGACGCCTTCCTCGTAGCTCGATCCCCGTTATAACCCAGACTTTTCCACAAGCTTTGGATCGCATCCACTTTTTCTCACCCTCTTTACCAGCTAGAAGCCCACTCAACGAGGGAACAATGTCAGCTCAGCTCGAGCCCATCGGTTTAGAAGTGGTCTCCATCGACCAATTTTTATCGACAAAATTTTTTGGATAAGGGTTAATTATAGGCTAACCTATAACCACGACACGCGGTATATACTTCACCGACCTTATTCAACCGAGAGATTGATACTCCAAGTGGTAAGGACAGCTTCAGAAAATTTATCTCAGCATTTATTTCATCAGTAAGGAACAAATTTCGGTCACAGTGCCTTTTTCTTCTTCTTCTTCTTCTTTTTCTTTGAGGATTCGATTTCTTGACTTGCTTATTGAGATTCATTCTGTTAGATGGAACAGTGGAAGAAAAATTGCTGCAGCTACTCCGATTGTGTCATTATTGGTAACAATTTGGTAAAACAGTTGCTCAGACCACAGATTCAGCATGTGACTGTAACGGTTTAAAGTATTGTTGCAATAGGCAAAACAGCTGTGCCAAAAACAGAGCTTGCAGTGTACCAAAATATGAATAGTTGCAATTTTTGTTACACTTCTATGGAGTTGTTCGCTACAATTTTTTGATAACAAACTCTATGTATTTTGGAAATCCACCCTTCCATGGTCACGATTGTCTGTAACAGGCAAAAAAAAATCGCTTCTTTCTGCCTTTGAACTGGAGAAGATTGAAAATTTGGTGAACTGAACCAGAGAATTGAAATGAATGCAGAGTTTGGTGGAAAAGGTATGTTTCTGGAAATATAATCGTAGAGTCAATCGGGTGGAGTGAAAAGAATAATAAATTAATTAGGTCAAGACGAGCCTACGTTATAGTGTTGGTGGTAGGTATAGGTTAATCAAGTGGCATTTGTGAGACGTAATAACGTCGAGGCTGCAACAAATGTTGCAAAAGCTTTTGCCGGGTAAACAAAAGAGGGTGAAAAGATATTTATAACTTCCGGGTGGCTCTTCAATAATAACGAGGAAAGTGTGGCCCGCAACAAAATTTCGTTATTGTCACTGGAAACAAAGGGATCTCATTTATATCCCGGACTCTTCTCCAGAAATTTAGCCAACTGTATACATATACATATATATAGGCGTATTGCTACTCTTCTCTCTGTTTATCACCAACTACGTATAGGTGTGGTAAGTATTCGTCGTGTACGTCGGATGAGGGTTGAAAATCTACCCCGCGAGTTACAAACGGAGTATCATAAACAAAGTATAACGTTGCAGGGTATTGAGGCCAAGGAGTTTGCATGTTTAATTAACGAGCGTATTTCACCAAATTTCCAGATGTTTTTATTTATTTTTAAAAAATTTGTTATTGGGGATCTCGCCCTTCTTGAGCAGAAAAGGTACTCAAAAAGTTTGGAAAAGCAAGTGACAAATTCGGTTTTTCTTCGTCCGATTAACGAATCATAAGGATTTTTGGGAGAGCTTGATTCTATACTGATTCGCTGAACTGTTTTCGAAATTTTTAAGTCAACTTGACGATAAGGTAGACGAACATCCAGTGGATTCTGGGGTCTTAAAACTTGTGACAATTTGTCAAAACTAGAAGAAGCGATTTTCCAGCCGATTCGATGAAGTCGAATTATTTTTTCTACCGATGAGAAGTAGACACAGTAATTGACATTTTTCAACCTGCTACTGATCTGCAGACATTCCTGTGATATTCTTAACTCAATCAGCTGCGTGACGTAGTTTCTCGCCTCTGTATACGTAGGTGGGAATCGGGATAATATAAAGTGTTAATTAGTCACCACGTGTGACACGCACCTGCGTCAAAGTGCCACGCACGAATTATACCTACCCTCTTTGTAGTCTCTAACGATGAACACAGTCGGTATGATGTAATTAATTATTATGTAGAACGCGAGAATGAGGAAGAGAATTTCAACCAAGATTCACAAGAGTTATAATTAAGAGCTGAGATATGTTTCCGGTTCGAGAATTGTCAGGATATGGATATCAGGCAGAAACAATATGCAACAACTATTGTTCAAATTTAATGATAATGAGTTTCATTACTCGCAGTGATATATCTATGAACAGTTCAATTTCATTTTTCAATCACTAGCAGCAATCATGGCCATTATCAGTCGTGCAACGTGCCTAGAGATTTTGATGACCCGAATCTAATTTGATTTAATTAGATTTTGGGTTGATCGGCATCGGTGCGACGACCAGAATTATATGATTTGTGGGTGATCGTCGTAATTAGCCGTTAGTGGTAGATTATTAGTTGTTCAATTAACGAGTGCCTCGGAATATTGCGATTTGTAATTGACTACTCGCAGTGTTCTCCTCAGTCGTGTTTCCGCACGAATACACGTGCTAATTATACTGACGCTAGTACTGCCAGAATTATCCATACATACATACAAATACTGCCCCTGCATATATAAAAACATATGACAAAAATTGTGCCATAAATATTCGAAGTGAATCATTCATGATTTCTCCGAAGAATTCGCCCCAATTCGTCTTTCTGAACGACGTTCTTCCAGCGTAATAACTGTCTATGGAAGTCTCGGATGTACCCGGGGAATTCCCACCGTGGAAAATGAGTCTAAACACGTGACGAAAAGTTTTCGGTAATGTCTGATAGTGATTTGGTTGTTGAACGACCATCACACGTATGCTTATTCCGAAGTTTTAAACTCCGTTCACCATACGAGTGCCGAAATATTGCCAAATCTATCCACATGACACAGAATTGGCACTACCCCGGCTGCATTTCGTTCAGTAATACTGGCCCAGTACAGAGAAATTATTTGCCCAACTTTGGGCAAATGCTGATGACTAGTACTGACAAGTGAACATACATGCGGCTCGACCGGAAGTCAGTTCTGTACTGGGAATACACTGGGACAATATGGTGTTTCATACTGGCTGGGGATTATTTCGTACCGATTCACGGCACTATAAGTTTGACCAAAATAGTCCCAAGATTGATTTTAACTTGGGCAAAGCTTAGTCCTAGGTAGCTGTCAGCAGTGGCAGCTATGGTACCAATACCGTGCCAGTTTGCAGTACGTAGATGGTTATATGAGTGGAACTGATTCGGTTGGTTTTTACCCTCGAATGTACCATGTCATGTCGGTACACCGCATCTACCCGATTTCAATGGCTGACAGTCATTGTCTCCCACGCGATAATTCCGAAACAATCCAGCCCCAACCTCCGTGACAAGTCGCTGATAGCCACCCTTGGGTTTGGACTGTCAGCTGCCTTACCCATGTCAAGAATACTCCTCAGACATTACGCATGCTCTGAAAGGTTCTTCGACTAGTTAGACGACTCTGGGTAATCGTAGATAGCACCCATAACGCCCTTTCAACCCTTTTGCTGTAGTAACTTTACGCAGCTACGTCATATCAACGTACGAAAAAACACCCTTCAGTTTTTGGTGCTTTTTTTAGTCCTCGAGCTTTCAGGTAAAAAACACCTCAGCACCTCACTAGACTGAGAGCAGTGCTGATAAGAAAATCCGTCAAAGCTCTGTTTTAGTTCATTTCAGCTCAGTATGGAACATCTGAAGTTAACAAAGCACTAACATTTGTGATTAGTTGGATTTCCGCAAAGGTTCATAATCGGTAAACACTACTGGCCATTTCTATTCTCGAAGCATTGCCAATCCTATGAACGCCCCAACGCCTAGACCTAGAGGAATCTCGTGCTTTCCCGGTTACTAGCGCCGGTACGGCTGGACTCGGCAGCCTTCTGTCTAGCTGCAATGCGGCACACTGGACTGGTCGGTTTACCCTGGGGCAGAGATGACCTCAGTGCATTCGTGCTCGCCCAGAGAGATCTCTATTCGCTTTGGGGGTAGGGACATGCCAATCCGTGTGCATCTATGTAGTTGTAGACGACGATACGATACTGTAAAACGGCTGGTAAATCGTCCTATACGTATAGGCGGATGGGGTAAAAGTTCTAGGTAACTTTCAGCGGTGATACGCCTAACAGCGTTTTCACCCTTCTGGCGAAACCCCGTGTTTCCCTTCAGTGTGTAAACATCATTTTCAAGCGAACCCACCGCACCGGCGCGGGCGTATCGATGACGAAGTAATTAAATGTCAGGCCAAAAACTTTATCTCCATTTGCTACGAAGCGATAACTGAATCGCTGATGAGACTCTGTCAAACGAAACGTTGAGTTTAAATGAAATTCTTATCATCTTGTAACTACTTGATGTAACATTTTCAGCCCAAGTTATTCACGGTACTTCGATCTTCTATTTCACTGGAATGACAGAACAAGCTTTGTCACACGGATCTTACGCGTTCCATTTCACAAGCCGTAATAAAGAAATAAGGCAAGTGTAGTGACCCGGTACTTTTGACAGAAAATTCTACCCTCGTGATAGCGCCGAGAGTCCCGTGAGATTAGCACCTGGAATTCTTTCGCATTTATATATATGAGTTTCTCGCTCATCTCGACGGTTCTTGTTGACTATATACCCGGGACAGACCTGGCGGACACATTTGAGGTAAGAAAGCCCAGGTTTCCGGCACTCGGGCCTGATTCATACCCCTGCGAAATGGGGTATACAACTAACTTCGTAAGATCAAGGTCCAGACCTACGGACCCCTGGTGAATTCGCGGCTGGCCTAACCGACTCTTTGTCAGACTTACCCCCATTCAATCTTTCTCATACCTCATACCTCTTCGGCCTCATGAGCCCGAAGTAATTTCCTTTTTGGAGGTAAACTTCGCCAACCGGTAGATACCAGAGGCGCATGAAAAAGACCGGTGACATAGTTCCACTTTATACAGTGAAAGGCATAAAGGGTTGGTCATAAAATCTCACAGAATTAACACAAAAAAGAATGCTGACAACTTGGACAATTTATCCAAGAGGAAATTCTTCGTGGTTACGTTCAACGGGGTTTAGAGGTCAGGCCAATCCCGTACCCGGGAAGTTTGACAAGGTCCTCAATCAGGCCTGTTGATCGGGTTTAACCATAGCTCTATAGCCCCCACCGATAACCGTGAATGGAAGGTCCTCTGCGGTCCAACTTCCGGCAAGGCCGAGTTACGGTTTAGGTAAACGCTGCAAAGGTCAACCCTGGTCAACTCCTCTTGGCCACAACGTTTGTTCCGCGGGATAGATTTTTACTTCATTCCAGTCCATTGACGTCCAAAAGCGGCCACTCGTACCCAGGCTCCAGGGCACGCCGCAAAACGTCTTCAACTTCCTAAACCTGAAGGTCAATCTACTCCTGAGTTCATTCGTGCTTAGTTCATTGATCAAACTTTGGAATAATTCAGTCAGCATTTGAAATAAAACTTTTATTCGTACTATACTTTGCCGCAGAATTTGTTGAAAAATTTCGCCAACTATACCTCGAAACCGTATTGCGAATGAGACGAAAAATAAGTAAAGTATCTAGCTTCTAATTAGCTGAAAATTATTTGCACTAATAAATTACGCCAAGTATAGAAGTTGGGTTAAGTTGTTTACCGCATTAGACGTACGCCGGTAGTTTATGCGGAACGTCGTAGTGAGCATGAGGAATAGAGGTATAGACCAAAAGACGTATAACTAACTGCCTATATGACTTGGACGGTAAATAATTTCGCCGACAACTCACAGGTCTTTGAATTATGGAGTTATATACTTTGTTCCCGAGTCTCCGTCAAAAGCTGAATAAATTGGGTCGTTCGAAATATACCAACTTGGTTCTCGCTTATCATTAGCGATGTGGAAACAGTCGGTGAACATGTCACCGTATGTACTACAGCTAAGTACACATACGCACGTCGGAACTTTTCTCGAAAGGCATACAAAGCCAACCCCAACTGCCATACTCGCCTCTACGCCGTCTTCATGCCGTCAAATCGTCTATACAATATTTACGTACCATCTGTTATTCAAATGTTGGCTATTATGTAACTATTTCATACTGTCCTATTCACCTAATCACGAAATAGCATATTCCTACTTACACTGACCGCAAAAATAGAAAAAATTCCCTCAAGCCTATAGCACACTTGCCGGAAAACCTCAGGACGTTTGTCGTCCTTTGTCGTTTGTTGGCAAACTCCATGTTTTTCTGACGATGAGTCGTTACTGAATTCAGGCCTTCTATTTTTTTCTTTTTTTCAGGTAGATCGGTTTGGGTCCCCTCTAATTGGCTCACAAACAGGATGAAGTGCACCAGTATACCTGCCCCGTGCACCATGTGAACTGAGTGCATCACTTACCGACCCCTGAACTAGACTGATCATTTATAGAGAAACCTGTATCCTGAAATTTGAGGTCACGTTTCAGAATCTACGTTCTTGAGAAATGGAGAGAAGATTTTGAGGGATGGAGAAGTACTCAGTTTAATTCCTCCAAGTTCAAAACAGCTTCTGATCCGAGACTCTTTCATCCTTTCTCTCTTTCTCTCTCTGAGGCTTTTTTCAGTATTGAAGAGCGCGAGAAAGGTTGGCCAAAAAGTTTGCCAAAGTGAAGAAGGATGATAATGATAATAATAATAAAAATAATAACACCGTCAAGACGGACACCGACAACGATATTAATCAATGCCCAGATAATTCTTTAGAAAGTTCGAGCCGGTAACAATGCCAGGAAAAACTTAGCACTCGACCAAAAAACAATGACAATAATGTATTCTAGCTGCGGCAAGCGAACGCGCGTGCAGGGCTCTTTTTCTCCGCATAATCTTTCTTACTGAGAGGATGATTTTTATTTCCCGTCGACGTGATTAACGATCATGATGCCAGAAAGTATTTTATACCCACAGCTCGCGGAATGCCGAGGATATCTATCCTGTATTCAAATATACATATATTCAATTCAACCTCGACTGAAATTCAAAAACAACAATACCCATTCCGGAACACGCCGAGTGATTTGCCAAATTTTTATGAAACAGACAATGTGGCTCATAGATTTGTGGTTAAAGTTCGCTAAAGCATGCTGACGAGTTTTGTTGAGGGTTCCAATTAAAAGGCATCATCCGTTTCAATGCACAATAAACACAATGCCTGAGAACCTTTCATTTCAGCTCAGCTTATAGCTCCACAGGCTTTCCCGTTTGCTGTACAAACGTATCAAATATCCCCGATCTATTCCCCTCGCGACTTAATAATAATCTCCCCCAATGGCAATTAGAACCACGAAGGTAGGTGTTGGCGGGCGTGTAATCCGGTAAGACTTTAAACGCCGATTTTCGGCCTGATTCCCGTCTTGACAGGCTGGAATTTTGATCCTTATAGCTTTCGGACTTGGCTTCATTTGACTATAGTAATTTTGCCTGAAGGCTTCGACGGTTTGACCTTCGAGATCTTCCGGACGGCAAGGGCTAAATAGGGCCAAGTGGGCCGATCGAGGAGAAGGGTTTGAAATTGATTCGCCATCAAGCCCGGGCCTCCAGACTCGAGAGAATTGATTAAGGTTTACGTGCTTGGAAAATGAAATTAGATGTAAAGATAAATAAATCCAACGAACCTGTACCTCGCCTTTCTCAGCTCGACTAGTGCGCCTGCGGGCTTTCCATCTAGCTAGCCAGCCCCGGGGAGTGTATCGAGCATTAAAGCGGATGGATTTGAATATTTTCATTTTCCCGGTTACTGGGTAATGTCATTTACCACAAAATCGATAATTCGCATCTCACCGAGCCACACGACTCGCTAGTGATGAAGCCGGAAAGCCACGACGTCAAATAAAACCTCTTGCTAATTCTTAGCCTTTGAATACGCCACTCACCGTGGCTGAGCCAATTACCACATTTCATGGCAATATCGCATCGTCGTGAACCATCATATCCCACTTTCTCGTCAAAGTCAGAAGTTAAAACCCTGACGAATGTCTGCAGATGTATTGAATCAGTACCTACTCGTCGCGGGTGAAGTAAAGTAAGGTGAGGAAAAGATGCACGGCGTGCATTTTTATCGGAGATGTCAGAATCCATTTGAAAGACTCACCGTGTGGATTCAAATGGCAAGACTGAGACCGCAAGAACCTATTTCGCGAAGTGCGTCGACTTTCCGGAACTGAAATCTGAAATTTTCCATCCCCTTTTCCACCCCCTTAATTCCCCCGGGTGTATAAGACGCCGGGATATCCTCCTGAAACCTCCCGACGGGCTAATATTTCAAGTGTAATTGATACGTCCTCCTGCGGAGGAGGGAAGGTGGCCTTCTCTTCATCGAATTTTGGCTCGAGATAGATACGAGGTCTGTGTAGATGGTGCTTGAAGAAAACCATGTCGTCGGCTATTCCCAGGAGTGTAACCTCATTATTTATGGCCTGGTTGACGGGAAATCCCGTTTTTGCCAAGTTCAGGCTAAAGAGATTCCCCTCTGATCGGGGTTGGGTAACATTGGTGCCAGCGGTGGTCTTGTCGACTGAAAAACTTCTTGGATGAAGAACGAACGAATGAACGAACGAACGATGAGTATGGGACGGTGTTCGCTCCGTTTCAGGGTAAGACGCCGCCTAGATATGAGTGACAAATTTTATCTTAGCTAAGGTTATTTCACCAAGCGATGTGGTAAGTCCAGGAGATCAACCGACAGGCTGTATTTTTTTGGGGTTCTCTCACACTCAGGAGAAACATTACTCGACGTTATCTTTCCAAATAGAATTTGCAACCCACCCGGAGAGAAAGTGGCCACAATGCTTTACAAAAATGAGAAAAGTATACGTTTACAGGGGTTGAAACACACCCCCATCCCCTAGACCGCATTCGTTATTCGCATTCAAGAATACAAGGGTTCTATGATATTCTGTGAGGAACATCCACGGTTGGTATTTGTAAATGACTGAAGGTACTCCAGGATGCGGATGAGGCTTCGATGGTACTCCACCAGATACCGAGATAGGAAGTATTTCCTGTTACTGACCGATGACTTACTGAGAATGGAAAGAGAGATTAGATAATGGGAGTGTAACCGAGAAAGGGGCTCGAAGGGGTGGAGAAGCTTCATCCGTAATAGAGGTTTATTGGCAATTAATCCTGCAGTCCGGATGTACGCCGCTTCACTAGGCATGGTACATTTCCGTCTCACTCCTGAATCACTCTTGAATCACTCCAGAATTACCCTCTGGCCAACAAACCGGATAGAGTGAGATAAAGCCAGATCTATCGTCCGTTGGCTGAATTCAAACAATTCCTCCGTAAGCAGAAAGACCTCAGGAATCTCCGCCATCACTATAGGTTTCTATAGTTTTTGACTTCTTTCTTTCTCCATCTGTACACCGTAATTTATGATGGTTGGTTTCTTGATATACATCTTCCACGGCGAAGTAACATAATTATCGTATTGTCGGATGAACCCTTAAGCGTTAAGGGTTGGTTGAACAAGGCGGTGAGAATTTCACTGTAAGGCGATACCACTTTTAGCCACAGGTTCCTTTGATCCCCGATACCTTCCTTCCCTTTCACCGAAGAGGAAGGATCCTCAAGGTAAAGGTACTGGTACGTATTTATAGCAACGTTTCTTGTCTCATGCCCGGGTCTCTCCTCTCCGGAGTGTTGAAACTTACGCGCAGGTTTCCACTCAATCTAGACTTTGAGTTTTGTTATTTGGATACCCACCCATCGCTTCCCTAACGCACAATCTCCTGTCTCAACGTCGCCCGGATCAAACGGAATCCTGAACACATGTTCAAAGACATTTTCAGCCCCCGTGCCACGGATGTGAGGTGGATAGGCACACACGGGTATAAGTACCTTCAACAGTCAATATTGTACTTGTAATGACAAATTGACAATTCAGAGTTGAAATCTCATCAAAAACTACCCTTACCGCTCGAATGTAAGAAATCATTGTTCGTACTCATCAATTGCCATCATTACAAAGCTCAGTAGATTTTCATCGATCATCAATTGATCACCACGGCCTTCGGTGTTATCATTGAATACCATATGCTCATTTGATTGCCATTGCAGACTCGTTGTACGATTACTTCTTGCAATGCTGTTCTGTTTCAATTCGTCATGTCATCTCGCGTCATGGAGCTGGATTATGCAGCAGCATTGCAGTGAGTCGCAGCCCCCAGTACTGGCTCTTCGACCTACCAGTCGGTATTAAGTTTTCCAGTACATTCGCCGCGCACTGATAACGGTGTAACTTATCCATTTACGTCGCGGGTCATTACGCCATAACTGGGCTAATTTATAGAGGGTAGAGACCCGCACCAAAATCCGAGCACGTACTCTCGCCCGTTCTGTCTCGCTGGTATGGTAGTGCCTGTGCTGCTGGTGGTGCTGCTGGTACATCCAGAGGACAGACGGCTCCTAGGGGATGAGGATGTTCGACCGAGCGCCGTTCGTCCCTGCCACCTAATACATAAATCCACAGGACTCGGGTACTACGTATGAGCCTTGGGTAAACGTGAAGTTGGCCGAAAAAAAAAATATATTCTCAACTCCGAGATCGGGTTGGCTCTTATTTCATCCTGTTCGTCGTCTGGCAGCCATACCAACTGGATAACGTTTTTTCCAGACAAGCTCTTTCCAGTAAAATCTTGCTTTTCAAAACTTCCATCTCAATTTCAGCCGAAACTGATTACTCCGAATGTAAATATAATCACGAGAACGAGTTGAACGAGATGAAATTACTAATTCAAGGAAACCCGAGCTATGGCAGAGAGTATCGTCTAATGGGGTGTTTTTCTCAAGTTGAAAATCTCCTACGATTCATGATACACGTATGTTCCTTGAGATGTGAAGGGCGTTGAAGAGTGGCTATCTCACACAGTCGGAAACTAAACCCCGAGTATCCTCCACTGTAAAAAAGTCTAGTCAAGCAGAGCCTGAAGAAGTTGCCGCCAAACTTAGGTACAGTGTACATGGATACATGTCTCCTGGTGGGCGAAGACCATGGAAACCACACGGTTCCCGGTATGGGCCAAGACGCCCGAGGTGCTCTTAGGGTCTCCTGTGTTTCTCTGTTCCACTGTTATTCCGTTCCTCTCCAGGCGGTACACCCTAATTGGACACAATGTCGCCACGTGCCCGGGGTGTATCATGCAGTGGGTAGGCCCTTGCCACACTGTTCTATCTCTCTGTCTCGTGGTGCATCCTTCATTTTCATCGCTTCTGTTGTTTGTTTAACCAATTATTTTCTACCTTGATGATGAAAGAAGTCGAAAGCCACGAAGCTGACGAAAATAACATAAGTAGCATCCAGAACGAACCAACCTATCCGCCAGTGATGAACCGCCAAGTTATTTATCTTTCGCTCGAGGATTTCGGTCTTAAAGAAAACTGAGAATTATTGTCTACAGTTGGGATTGGTGCAAATTGAACGAAACGATCATTGTAATAAACTGTTTGATTTATTTTACTCGGTTTATCGTAAATTTGTTCCACACGAAGTGCCGGTGTAGTTGATTAAAAATTGAAGAATAACGAGGTTGAATCGTAGAGGAGGATGGCAGACTGTTCGTGAGATACTACCTCGTCTGATTCGAGGGTACGTTGAATGATGTTTAGACTTGTGAAGTTATTTAGCCGATACCTCAGAGTATTTATCTGGCCTTAGCTGGCTCAATTCACTGAAACTGCACCAGTCTGGGTGGGGGCCAGACGGAGTACAGAAACTCATACGTCAGGCTGTCCCGTGGCAAATTCTGATTCGGAAAGGGAATACTAAAGCCCATAAGATCCCTGGGCTTATACGTCCTACTATGCAGTAATATTTCGTATGCAGATTGTGGCAAGAGAACACGAAAAAAAGCAGTATTTGAACAAGTAGACTCGAAGCGCCGTTCTTCTTCATCATTACAAATTTTTCTGTCTAGTTTCATTGCAGAAGGAAAAACGATGTTCATGTGAAGAAGGATACTGAATATTCGTGTATCAAAAACGACGTGATTCTTGTCCGGTACATGTGATATTTTTACGTCACGTAATAGCTTCTGGCTTACGACACAACCTGAAAGTAATCTTTCCCGGTGCGATAATCCTTTGTGCGGGTAAGAAATATTGTCAAGTATTCAATCCCATCGTGTTAAAGCCGGGTATTTCGAAAGACGGACATTATTCGTTCAATTCTACTAGCCCTTTTCGTTGGCCCGGGTGGGTACCAAATCACACTGGGGTTGAATTTTGCGTTGGTATTGCAGCAGACAGAGGGAGTTTCTTGAACGAGGACTCGATAATTATGTCGAACGATGAACGTGACCTGGATTAGAGTGTCGTTTGCCCTTCAAGAGATTGTCAGCTGAGGGGAAACTCAAGATTATATTGAGGATGAGAGAATAAAGACAAGGTACGATAATAGTGAACCATTTTCAATTTTCCAGATGCTTCATCAATTCGTCCAAAGGATAATATGAAAAATTCTTATTCCTCGAATCCATTACACGAAATTGCTGAAGATGCACATTCATATTTACTTCGGTTCAAGGATTGCGCTGAATCGGCAGATAGCCACCCCCTTTTTCCAAGAGTGACGTTGAAGAATCATTTAATAATTACGCTTAGGCGTAGCTCCGGACCCTTTAATTTGCTTATACCGCGGTGGGTTTGAACTCACAATCAGTGAACCCCAAGACCAAAGCTTTTTCCTCAATTAAGCTAATGGTACCGCGCCGGATTCTGCAATTTACAAAATCAACGAAAAATCCTTCAGCCCCTAGGCACTATTGCAGTGGAAAAACATAATTAGTGTGTTTTTAAATACGAACGTTGAACCTACCACGGACTCTGGTGTTCCACCTCACTTTCATACTCACATAATCAGTGTTTTCCAAGCACGTTTTATTACAGAGCCACTGGGAACCGTCGCAACCCGGTCTTTCAATTAGACACATCAGCGTAATCAACCGGACAAAGTCGTCTCTGAAATCATCCAGACTAAACCAACCAACCAACCAACCAACCCCAGTCCTGTTATATTTCTCCAAAAAATCTCTCCCCATCCAGAAACCAGAATCCACCCCTTTTCGCATAGCCAGCGCCCTTCTTCAGGATCCCCTTAAATCTCTTGGTATATCACGCGTGTCCCGCCCCTGCGCACATAGCACCAACATTTAGTGGTTCGATGGTAATTCCAGAATCTGGGTATATGGAGTGTTCATATCCATTATATCCATCCGAACCAGAGACGCGCGTGGCTGAAATCTGCTAACGTTGATTGCCTTGGTGGTTCTAATGGCTGAATACAACTACTGCTCAGAACCAGAATCAGGAATTCCAAGTTGCAGAAGTCCTTCGGGAGTGACGCAATTCCAGGACCTTTTCAAAAATGTTTATAATGTTTGACTCCCCAAGTATGAATTTGTGCAATATAAAGTCTTGAAAAACGTATTCGAAGTCTAGCTAAGACGTTGTGAAAAGGGAATTCCTAAGGGACCAAGAATTCTGGGCAGACTTCCAAGTTGGCCAGCATATCGATACAAAGTGAAGGTATAATAAGACTACCTGTAAACTCAGTTGCAGTATGCAAGAGAGAGAGAAAGAGAGAGAGAGGGGTTCGGCTCTCTGAACTAGTCAGAGAGTTGGCGAAGTTTGATAAAATATGTACCTACATTAAGGGTCCTCGAGGCGAAGCTTTCGGGAAGAAACTTGCCAGGGTTTGGGGACGGGGGTTGGAGGGCTAAAGGCTGCTAGGTGAAAGCGTTATCGACGTATCGACGTGTCGAGCACGAACAGGGGTTGGCAGATGTGAGGGAGGATCACACGGTTCGTCCTTGCTACGTACGCGACAGGATAGAAGTTCCCTTGGGATGGTGAAACGAAAAAAGCATCCCGCTTATCGCGAATTCAAAACGCACCTTACGTACCTCTCCAGAGATGACTCGGAGTTGACACTTGAGGTTGACATTTCTAGTATCCGTGCGTCATTTCGAGTAAATAATCCATACATGGGATAGAAATTTGAATAAGGACAAAAAAAAAAAAAGTTCTCACCTCCCTTGTGGATTTTGACAATGTCTCGCATAGTCGCCACATCACTAAAGCTTCTCAGCTTGAGATAAACGTGCGAAAAAATCGAGCCATCGTCTGTGCAAAAATATCCTAATGGTCTCAAGCTTCGTATTCCACGATCATATCATTTCATGGTAATATCGTAATATTAGGAAAACTCTTCAAGAAAGAGGACTGTAAGGAAACTGGGTTTTATAGTCCAGCGGCTACCCACGTGCCCCGTATCCTATGTGGCTGGTATTTTCTGGATGCTACGAGTTCCGTGAGGACTTTAACGCCCATCTCGTATTCAAGAGAACATCGGGGTACATCCCACCAAATAATACATCTCGTGTATAGGGCATCGTCTCTTTTCCCTGGCATATGCTAGTGACATGAGATATTCAGATCTGGGTGAAAACTAAGAAAATTTCAAATATAACGTCTGGCTGACTCGTAAGTACATACATACATACATACCCAGTACGTTTAAATTGTCGTGTAAATTAAGCCAGTCATGTTTCCAGCTACGGATTCCCATGGGGGATAAATGTACAGGATCATAGGAAGCTAGACAAAGTCCGGATCTCTGGATGCCGCACTATATTCTCATTTTTATTTCAACCTCAGGGAAAGAAACTGTCGCGTGATATTCTCAAACATAAATATTATATGCATATATGTATTATATGTATGTACATACGTTAATACATCTCTTTATAAACTATTCAACGTGAGTGTATGTGTCTCAAGAAATGTCTACCGATATCCTGTTTTCTCCAATATGTTTTTTTTGTTCAAACTGTTTCTTGTTTCGTTTCGAACTGGCGATATTTGCAATCCGATTGACAGCAAATCGTTGTTCGAATGAAAACTGCGATTGGCCTTAGAGGCAAAATGTTCTATTTTGTAAATAGGTATACAGGTATGTAGTACATTGAAATGGGAATGGAAAAGATCGGTGGCAAATTGTCCCGCGAAAGTCTAGCGTTTCGTTTTTCTGTATATATGTATTCGTTCGTTTTATTCCTATCGCGAAACGTCTTGGCGTTTAACCGCGACTCCAGAGCTTTCGTTGCTTGGCTTTCAAGCCACGATTCCAATGTCAATCCACCTCTAAGGTACCAATTTGCTTCCGTCGTTGCTAGGTTAAATTCCTCTTACCCTAGACACCGATGCCGATCACGAACCGAAGAAAATAAGTCCAACGAAACAGTTAAAAACACAAGTTCGGGGCAAACGCAGCAGTCGCAAAAGTAGCAACAGCAGCCAGCAATGTCCATGTTTCAGAGTTTTACCCTCTCTTTCTCAATTTTCCCCCCTTTTTCTCTTACAGCTTTGTTAGAATTCGTGGCTTGTCTTCGAAAACTGAAGGTACGCCTGAACTTTCCAGTAGCTAGTTGGGACACAAGAATCGAATAGAAAGAGAACGAATCGCTTCAGACAATTCGAAGATGTTTTTCCCCCAGCTCGTTTTACTTTCTTTTTTTATTTACTTCGATATGAAACCAATACTGCGATAAACCGAGAATAAAATCCACCATTTACCGTATGTTTGTTTCATTTCTGGCCGATTTTCTATCTGTGGAATTGATCCGACTCTTCCTTAAGCCACAAATCGAACGTTTATTCTTTACGAGATGAATGAAAATATCGTAAGCCTGAAATTTGGCAGCTATTTTTTTTTTTTTTAATACATGAATACTCAAAGTTGAAACGACTCACCTGACGTGTAGGCACGGATGAAAGGCTGCCGGATTGTCCTGGGGGGAAAACTTGGGTAGAGCACCATGTAGAAGTGCGAGTCTCACCACGAGTAGAACTCCGAACTGGAAATAAAAGTAGAAAAGTTAGAAAATTGGGAGAGTCCGGTATAGGTCTTAGCTTTGATGGCCCTTGACGAAACGGGACTTTGCGTATGTTTTTTTTTCTCTAGTTTTCTACTTCTTTATACGTTTCCGTTTCCAGCTATACGGAAAAATACCCAATCGGTATAGGAACTGAGAAACTCTACTTCTATAAGAAAAAGCACCCCAATATGCATAGAAAAAGCTCGATAACGAACTTCCATCTCGTCCCCAAGGAGCCGAAGTGTTGAATAAAAACTCGTAAAACAAGCAAAATTTACTTTAGCTGAAAATTTTTTTATACCAACGACGCCTTGCAGAAAGAAGAATAACTCCGATGTTAACTACTTGGCGAAAACCCTACAGCGGCTCGTAAAACTTGCAATAGCGAAGGGTACAAAATCCTTGTAAAATCACAGGAAATTTAACCAATGGCCTACCCAAAGCTGAAACGTCGATTTCTTAGGCTCAAGTTGACTCGTATTAGATCCCAAGACTTCCGGTTGCCCCAAGGGGTCACTAACGTTCACGAGGTGAACGTGGCAAACGACTTGGACTCTATTTGGCTCAGGGTATCGACTCGACCACGAAAGGTCAGGATTCAATAATTTAATTTTCTCTGGACACCCAGAGCCAATATGCAGCGTGGCAGGAGGATAAACTGAAAAATATTGGAGCTTCCGGTAAGTTCCTTTCGAGAAAATACGGAGAAAAGAAATGGGGAGAAAGAAATAAACGAAAGTACTGCAGAGACTGATTGTGAGTGGAAACGGCATTAATATGGTCCCTACCATCCTCGACCTCGAAGGGACTTTGATGTATTATCCGCGTGAATAACATGATTACGAAAAATACTTTCTCCATTTCCTTATAGCAAAGGTACTACCTTGACGAACCTTTCATAATAAAAGCCGAGAGCGAATAGAACGTAACCACTTTTCAAATGCAAGGGACTCGAGGGAATCCTCTCAGCAGTTTAACGAACCAAAGTATCATGTTCCAAACTTATTGCTAATTCCAAAAACCGCGTATTGTTTCTGAGAAAATATTTACCACAACATCGTCGCTCGCCTAAGGCTTCCAAATTAATTTTCATCTGGAAGATAATTAATTATCTTCTAGTAAATGTCTGACAATATCTAGACGAAGAATTGTAGAGTCTGAAAGCATTACAAAAGCCAAAAAGCTTTGTGTATCCGTATTTCAAATCATATTAAGTGCCAGTAGACCTTAATTTACCGTTCCAAAATTCCAGGGGTCAACGAACAGTAATATTTCTGAAATGCTTGACCACGTCACGTACTACGTATCCTTTTTTTCCTGACTTAGAGACCGTTCGAAAGCTGACCAGAAAAATACTTCTCAATACAAGGTGGTTGAAGAAAATTTCCTTCGAACCCTAACACCGTTACTTGACATGACCCTTTCGACGACCCCGTCCACGTATCAAGATCACCACCGCTGTCACATTTCCGTCACGTTCACGGCACCCTGGTAACCCAATAGCGACTTTTACGTCGGCATTTCGGTTTTGGTCAGC
The DNA here is from genome assembly GCA_963989295.1 of Ametastegia equiseti. NCBI lineage: Eukaryota > Metazoa > Arthropoda > Insecta > Hymenoptera > Tenthredinidae > Ametastegia > Ametastegia equiseti. The sequence continues at coordinate 14,370,335 of OZ022397.1, read as the reverse complement.
TATAGAAGAAGTATGAAACCTCAGTGACCATTTCTGGAGGTTGGAGGCCAGTAGGCAGCGAGTTAGACTCGGATGTCGTGAAACGATGGGAAGCTGGGAACTGAACCGGACAATATCTGCCAATCCAGACCATTCATATCTCGAAAGGATTTAAGTTGCGGCCAAAGCTCGCTTGCAAGGGCTCAAGGATATGCCAGTAGGACTTCCAGCGGTCACCAAACCGCTCCACCGTTACCAAAGTTGTACATATACATTATACATATATACCTATGTATGTACAATATACCTTATACCTTATACCTACCCGCGAACCTACAAGGCTCGAAGAAGTCTTGAAGGGGGCGGACATTATGCCGAGAGGACGTTCTCCCGAAAAGGGGTGAATAATATAGTCACCAAGGCGGAAATTCAATTTCAGTAAATATCTGATGGTCCCCGATGCTACCTTACCAACGATTCTCCTTCCTACTCATTTTACAGAAATTTTCTGCGGTCCTGTTATTCCTGGATTTGATACTCCGGGCCAGTGGCAAAAAAAAAAAATTAGCAAATCGAATGATGAAGATACTAAAGTATATTGAAAACTTAGGGAGGTTGTCGGGCAGTATAGGATGTCTTTCGAAAATTTCAGCATTTACTAAAAAATAATTTTTCACCACACAAAGGGTATAGGAAAGTATCGGTTTCGCATCGAAAACGAATTTTACCAATTCGAAAAATTCCCGACGTTTCAACCCTTCAGTTGATCCCACTGCACATGATCCTGCACTACGTTAATCTGTCTGTCTTTCTATCTAGGATGAACAAGCCCGACGTTCTAAAAAACCAGTGGACGAAAAAATTTCGAAGGTTCAAATGTTACAGCTTGCCTTTTGACGGTCAAAAATTACTATGTTTCATCAAGATTGGCCAAGAGGAAATAAAAAATAAACGAAGTTGATAAAGAGTCTAAGGCAACCCAGTTGACCAATTATTATCCATACTATTTTTCCAGTCCTTTTTCAAGTTTCTTCATTTCGTCCCACATAATCATCGTGATGATGATTATTATTATTGTTGTTAATTTTCTGTTCAGAAAATGTAATGTTAGGTTATTCACCATCCTTGTGTATTGATCCTACCCCAGATCTCTCTGGCTACGCGCCCACGAATTTCGAATAAATAAGTAAATATAATATTCGCGTTGGGGGTTCGAAGGAGTATGTACGTGGCGTAAGGCGATCTATTTAGACGCAAGTATATAGGTAAAGGTACATAAGTGTATCAAGATACATACGTGTATGTGAAAAAGTATTACGTGTGGGTTGATACGTGAATATTGTATTTATATATACGCCTGACGTATACATATATACGTACATACATACGTATATAACGTAGGTAGGTAAATGGCTATATATCTATACCTCGAAGCACATGGGTTACACAAAATCTTATACCTACTATACGACCTGAAGAATATACATCACTTCTATATATGGTATCTAGTTAAAAGCCCTCCTACTTAGAATGGCGTAATATCGATACTTCATGCTCGCTACATACGAACACGACTTTACTCTCCGTGGCATGTTCAGGAGAGAAATTGTTGGAAAAATTTCACAGAGAGGCTGAAATAAAGTGTCTCAGAAACATGAGAAAAGTGATAATCCATAGCAAAGTAATCAGCATCATCATGGGCCATCGTAAATTGAGTTGAAAAAATTGGAAAGCTTCATTTTCGAAGTCATTTGCAAATAAGTGAAGACGCAACCTTCAATTTTTGGAAAATTGACTACATCTTTGATGACAATTTTTCTTCAATTCCGTTTCTTGGACTCAATTTAGGACAGAAGGTCTTTCAGATTAGCTGAACGAAAGAAACAAGAACTTTGGTGAAAAATGACTGCAGGATTTTGGACTACTTGACGCCTCATAGGAATTTGAAGAATAATTAGGGATGAAAGGCCAGCCCCGAAATTCATAGAATTGATGATGAAATGACGAGCGATGAACTAGACGATGACTTCAAGCTTGTTTGATGATTATTTTTTTAAATCCTGATACTTAAGGTCCAAATGGGTGAAATTTTTCCCTCAACTTCTGGTACCAACTACCCTCAATCTCCACTGCCACAAGTGACCCTCGAAAGCCTTGCGGTCCAGGAAACGTATAAGAGCACCGTAAAGAGATTTTGGTGTACGGGGGCTTGCGAACTTTCAACTTGCCTACAACTATCCATCCTTTCCCAGGATACTAGCCTCGGTAGATTTTGGCGTAGCTGATATACGTAGATATACGCGTGGATGGAAGATGAAAGATGAAAGATGGAAGATGGAAGATGGAAGATGGAAGATGGAGATGAGGTCCGTGCCGTGGTAGGTCGGGCGTGTACGCCCTGTGTTCGTTCCTAGAATAAATTAGCATAACTTATGCGGCAAACTACGTTTATATCATGATTATTCCCTGGCGCGGTGTAACGCTGCTTGGAAGAGAGAAGTGAGCTTCTTGGCTGCTATTTTAGATCTTCCTTATTCCACTTAACCCTGGAATTCAAGTATTGCGGGCTATACCTACTTAGCCAACCTAACAAATTCTTGTCTACGCCAATTAGAAACGCTGCTGTATTATAAGACGAGCGAAAATCAATGTTTATACGTCTGGGAGGAAAATTTCTCCAAAGAAAAACAAAAATACGTCTTTTGAAGAAAAAATATTAGTCAGGATTGAACGTACACGTAATTGGATTGAAATCGATTTTTTTGGGTTGGGATTGAAGTTCCGAATTTCAAAAGTTCCGAACGGTCGAAATTCCGAATTGATTTGAGACGCGATTCTGAGTTAGAGTTCAGAACTTGCAAATTCCGAAAGGACAAAATGCAGGGAGCTCAAAGATCTGAAAGTTAAAAACTCAGAGAATTCAAAAATCCGCAAATTCGAGGGAAGCTCATGACAAAGCTGTGAAATAAACGACGTTGCATGGTGCGAATTCCGAAATTCAGAGTTTCAGCCTTTCGGATTCTTATAGCTTTCAGAATTTTGGAATTTCTCCATTCGGAGTTTTTCAAATTGGCTACGTAGACTTTCAAGGAAATAATCTTCCGAAAAACTCTCATTCCGTACTATAAAAATTCTGAATCTTGACGATTCACAGCTTTTGGAATTCGGAATTTCAATCCCCTCCCGACTTTTTAAATATCCAAAGAGAGATACGTGCCCCCTAACATCTCTTGACTGAAAACTCGTGTAATTTATATATGATGTGAAGGTGTATAGGTACGTGTAACCTTGTTTTTAACGACTTTGAACCTTCTAGCTCAACCGCAACTACTGGACATTGGAAAGCCAGAGAGTTTGAGCCAAGTTGGTCCGAGCTAGGTATAGGTTATACCTACAAGTACCTAGAATGCGACTATAGCAGTTCGCTAGCGACTAGTTTAAAACGTTCTAGGTATCCTCGCGCGTTCCCAGAATGTCCGAAGTTTTCTCGTAAATTTCTAGCGTACCCTTAACGGTTCGGTAGAATAAGTAGTAGAAACATGCTAAACCGCCCACGTGCATTGAAGCACTTAAAACCTATCCTGCAGTCTTTACTCATCCAAAGTGTCTGTCCGCGTAACTTGGTTCTCTCACATGCGAATTACCCTATACCACCTTTAACACCCCCTCAGTAGCATTTTTATCAAGTAAGAAAATAAGAGAGAAACATTCCGCAGACGATCTGCTATACATAGAACTTCGAAACCCCCATCTTAACTTATTCAGAGTCTAGTCTAGTCTCTATATAATACTTTTTTATTGCCTAAATAAAGACGGTATATTGGAAAATACCTTCCACTTCACGTTGTATATGGTAAAGCACTTCAAATCCTGTCCTTCTCTTTCATCCTCTACGTTCTTTATTATCTTATACCTGAAAGCGTTTCCGTTCGTGACTTTGCTCGCGATTGTGATGAATTCTATTCTCCCAATCACTTTTGCTGATGCTGTTTGAAGTGTGAAACATGTTCATCATTTTTTCGTACAAGAATTGTTCATTTTGATGTTTACTAGACGCTGCAGTAATTGCCAATTTCGAGTTATGAGCACCAGCTACCAAGCTTTGAAGTTTCCTGCAGAGAGAGACATGCATCGATGGATGTTTTAATGTAAAAGTGGCGATTTGCTATTAACAGGTAATTCCAGTAACGTGGTACCCACGTGTGCCCTCTCTAATTACGCTTCCACATTCGACTGGCCTCAGGGCCACACAGAGGGAAATTTAATCTACGTTACGATAAACACTGCTTAGGGGCAGAACCGTCTAAATTAATTTGTCGCCGTAAACTCGATGACCAAGGCTCTCCCTTAATTTCCCTTTCCCCGTGCACAGCTACGACAGGTATATTACTTAGCTTAGTGTCCAAACGCCTCGGGTCCTCAGACAAAAGGCTCAAAATCACCGACGCGATTTGCTTCAGGCAAAAGCTGACAGAAAATCGAACGGCCTCTTCAAATTCCGACAAAATCCTCATGAGCTCAAGCAAAGATAGATGGGTGAGTATAGTTTATTATTGGTAACAAATTTTTGGTAAAGTCCAACGGTGGTCCTTACCGATCATTTCATCAAAATGACAAAATGATTTATTTTCGAACAAAAAATCATCTCAATTTCAAATTTCGTCTCAAGTCAATCTTTTGGAATGATGTGCAAAAATTAGTCTGAAAATTTGGAATTCAACCTGGATGATTCGGTGAGCATACAATTTTTGTCTATTCTGTATAATAAAAATCTACGGATTCATTCAAGACTATACATATGTAGGGAAAAGCCAAAGTGGTTGGTAGAAAATGCAAGTAATTCAATACACGAAGTAACAGTGGCATGGGGACGTTTCGCAACAGCGAAAAGGCTTCGGGAACGCTGTCAACGTTAAGAGGATTTGACCACAACGAGAACCGCAACTCGATTTGATTTCACTCTTGCGTTTGAATAACGGAGCGTACTTCGATGTATCGCATGCATTGGAGTAAATTTTTTTTTTTTTTTCCTATTTTTTACTTTTTTTTTGCCATCTTCCTCTATTCTCTGCTCTTGATTTTATGGTATTTTTATAGCTTCTATCGAACACGACACGATAACGTATACGATACAACGGCATGGAATGCAAAATCGAAATTCCAAACGATCGAACATTTCAATGGAATTCTATAACCATATACAAACAAAGAGAACAGCCGTGATAAAAGATACGAATTATAGACGTCAGAATTCTAACACCGATTTTCTAGTTCAATGAGATTGTCGCTTTGCTCTTATTGAGAACGAGAAACAAGACTAGTATTTGGCTAAGATAATACCGCACGAATCGTGGCGACACATAAATTGTTGGTCTAGCACCGTTTGGTAATGAAGCGATTTGTTTGTCGGCGAATTTCAGGATCTTCTTCCTTTTCGCACTCATCGCTTCTATTTTTCTCCCTATTTTTTTTATATTATTTTGTCTATTTTTCTAAATTTTTTTTTTTTCTATCTCTTCTCCTTCCTTTCTGGCTTTTTCTTTCATTTTTGCCAACATGGCAGTGTTCCAAAATCGTGAAACATCCTCTCAAGTTATTCGCAGACGGAATTATTACCGGCGTAAAGAAGCAGCTGCAGTACAGTTAATGCCTTTCGAGACAAACCATTTTTCTTCCTTCTTTCTCCGTATTTTATTCATTTATATATATTTTTTTTTTCTATCTCCTTTTCTTTCCCATTCTCCTACTTTGTTCTTTGTTGAAATTATCTCTGGGAATCAGTTGACCGGAAGTTGAAGGTAGAAGGCCTTAACCGGTCGGGTTATAAATTACCGGACGAGTTCCTGGGGGTTTGTAATATCGTGCTTTAAAAATATAAATAAAAATTCTCAACCTCCTCAACGATGGAACGGCGTATGGTTCGTGCTTGAGCAGCGCTAAAACGCTTGTGTAGAAAACCAGTGCAGTATAAATGCTAGAGCAATAAGGGCTCGCGTGAGTCTTCAGAATATTCGTGATTTTGTAATTCTCGCGGTTTTCTACACACGCATGTGTATATTATCGTTAGGTGCAGGTCACAGCCCTTAAATCTCAGATTTCATTTATTGTTAAAATAGTTTTTTTATCTGGTGGCGATCGTGGGATTTCCGATCTATGATTGTCACGCCTGTCGCGGATCTTTAGCAAGAATCGTTATGGAGTTAATTAGCGAACTTGTGTATACATATATATAGCCTTTGCGACCCTTTCCTATATAACAATACCGAACAACCAGTGGAAATTAGAGAAATTTCAAAGCTACACGGACAGTGCGTTACGATCTGATCCCTTGGGTATCATATTGTTGTAAAAAAAATTTTTATACTAACCCCCATACCCACGGCCCATAACTCTACAGTTATTACATCCCTTTACCAACCGTATTTTCGTATACACCTTCGTGTTACCTACTGTACGTTTGCCACCAAAAGCCTCCGGCTGAATATCCCGAAAGGTGTGTATCCACCCAATTCAATTAAGGCACGCACCACTCGCCCCCATACCTACCTTCCTACCCTACCCTACCTTAACCCTATACCTTCCCACCTACGTTCTGAGTTCGACACACCACGTGCGACTACCGAAACTGTCTCAATTTTCAAAGAGACCAAATTGAGATAAAATAACCTTAGAATTTACAAAGAATTAGAAAAAACTCCTGCGAGTTGAGCTGGATTGAAAAAAATCCTTCAAATTTAACGAAAGGCAAAGTTTCAACAATTTTTCCATCATCTCCAGGTGGAAGAGATCATGTCAAGTATTTTTTCAACTTTCGAATGTGTGGACTAATTTGCTAAGTCTCTATGGAATATCGAGTGAAATTATAGGAGTAGAGAACGGGAATAGAATGAGAAAAATCGTGTTCCTCCGGGACACTCAGCGTTCGGTAAGAAACCTCACCGCAAGAAAGAGAGCAGCATCTGCTTTTCCCTAAAAGCGACAAAAAAAAAAAAAAAAAAAAGTTCTCCATCTGAAGGAGGCGGGAAAATGGGGCGAACCCTTATCTCGAAGCAGCGAAAAAGTTTTTGGGCGTGAATCATACCGTCCGGTGACCCCGTGAGATTGCGATTACTGGTTCAACTAACCGTTTTCCTCAAGTTGAGGGTAAAAAATCGAGACTAGCAATAGCTGCAATGGGTTTGAGAAACTTGCTTGAGAAAGCTTTTTTGTATATTATTTTTCTTCGTTTTCAATTTTCACATTTCTCGGTTTTACATATAAGTGTTGGTAGGTATACGTTATACATTTTTCTACTTACCGAAACGAGAAGCGCAGCGGCTCGTCGTGAGAAATTCCTCGACTCGTCGTTCCACCGAGCTTCCAAAAGAGACCTGTAATAACAAAGTTAATAATAAAATTGAAAATACCAGCCATATTTCAAAGGTATTTTGTTGTTTCGTGTTTTTCCTTTCATTTTATATTTTTCGCAATTTTGATTACATGATACCTGTCAGTTTTTACCACGTTGATTTTATAGCGAAGAACCAGATCCTACAGTTTTACGGCGCGCCTATATAATCTCCAAAATTTATTAGCCACGATCGTTAAGCATCAGCGTTTGAAATTATAGCAGATATTATTGAACGAAATGGAATATAATTTCAAGCCGATAGAAAGAATAATAAAAATTTTAATGAAATCATATTTTAGATTGAAAAATTTTGATTCGTAACCTAAATGGCTGTAGCTGCAGGTTAATTTTATCGGTTCACTGGTGCCTGTCATTTCACAACCCAATTCAATATCTTTCTATACCAAGTTTACCTCCCTTTTGAAATTTTTATATATTTTGCGAACTGCGAAAGCCGACTTCCGTGAAAGGCGATTCAATACATCGAGCAGATTCTGTATTCCTCTATACCTGCCGCATTATCATTATATTATATATCTATATATATGTACATTATTAGCGGAAATGGTAACGTACAGGTGCTCGACATGCAACGAACGACTTAAGCCAATTTGCATATCGCCAAAGTCGAGTGGCTCGTTTTTCTGTAGTGGCATGCCGGCTGTCACATCCACAATATCATTTTGCCTCCTGAATCAAGAACTTCTTGTGGTTGGCAAAAAAAAAAACCTGCTTCCCGAAGTACATTCGCAGTTATTTACGATTCAACTTTCGTCGACACTCTCGAGGTCGAACACATCCATAGACTGTTCTCCAAGCTTTTTGCATACGGAACTAACACGGTACATCGTACTTCCAAGGACTTGACAAACTACACCATTTACAAGCTTCGTGTATAGGTATAACTACGAGAATTTGAAGAAAACAATCATCCATTATGAATGAGCCATCGGACCTACGAATATCTACCTCTTGGATCAAAATCCCCGTCCAATTCATCAATTTATGATAAATATGTAAATTGGACTCACCTTTTAATCGAATGCCAAGATCGACAAAGGTCGTAGAGGAGATTCAGAAAAAGCACAGTCACCCCCGTTTCTTTAGCGAGCATTGACAAAGCACCGAGTCCCACGCTGCTCCAAACATGGGCTGTCTGTTGGCTGAAATCAGAAAAAATATATATCTGGTCAAATTCACGTCTGATCCTGAGAAGCGAGGAAGAAGTAATAAATTTGAGAAAAAAGTCTCCCTCAAACAAAAAATAAAAGGCCTTGTGCTCGTTCACTCGCTACGCTCACTCACTCGATTGGTTACGATTGTGCTCGTTCGCTCGCTGCGCTCGCTCACTCGATTGGTTCATGACTCTCAACACATTGAAGCGTTTGAGAGGAAAGTATGCACGCGAATTTACAGAAATAATGGACGTTAAACAGAGTTTCGAAGACTGCATGGCCAAAATTGTTGCTTTATTGAAAGATGAAAGATGAAAGCTTCGCTTACCGCAGATTTTCCCTTAAATTATTGCTGTTCGATTTAGGTATTATATCCCTTGAGCAATAATATCGCATGTTAAACTACCTGGAAGCCGATAGCTTTGTTAGATACACGTTTCGGGGGTTGTGCGATGGATACCGAAAATTACAGGCATTTCTGTTTGGCACAAAACGTATTGATTAACAATACAAAAATAGCTATTCCTGGCAACAGTTGCAGGGTATCGTAAGCCGAATGGTGCGGTTAGGTACGTTTGTACATACATACAATATAGGTTAACGAATTTTCCCCCACGTGTTAAACGGTGACCGATTTGGTATATATATATATATATAATATATATATTCGAGTAGAATTCTAGGACGAAAAGCGAGGCGTTGATTCCTCTTCTATACCAGTAGGGCTATTGATTTTTCACCGTTATTTTATATTCACGAACCGAAATTCGAGGGCTCGTGCATCGACTGAAAAATTCAAAACATATCGAGCGCCACGAATCAGCCTCCTCGTCTTACCTATATACGCCATCACCCTTCTTGCTACGGCACCTTTGCATTTCCATTTATTTTTAAACCAACTCTCTGCTGTATCATGTATGGTAATATACAACATGCTTTGAAATCTTCCTACTCATGATCCACCCCCGTATCTATACCTACCAGCCTATGCTGGGGTGTTCGTATATTCGACAAAGCCAACACCCAGAAACCTACCCCTATTCTACGCGTGATGCATATTTTTTACTGGCAACATTATTAAATGATCGAGTACCTTGCTTTGCGTTAAAAAAACGAAATGAAAATTTGCGAGTTCGGCATTTTTTCTGATAACTTTTCCGACCCGCCAATAGACAGTCTGTCTACTTTTTAAAATTGCAAATTCATGTACCACGGGTGCAAACGGAGTGAGAAAAATTCCGGATACTGCAGCAAGCTCTTTGGAATTGCACTTTGGTGTTTTTCATAGCCTGAAGGCGTGGAATGTGAGTAATGAGTAAAGCGAGTATATTCAAGTGACAATCCCAAAGGTAGATGTATATAGAACTATGCGCTTTTATCGCTTATAGTCACTCTCTGGATTCTCTAGCCCCAGGAAATTCTAATCCAGAATTATAAGCTCGTAGGGGGGTGGGGATTTGGAGCGTATTATTTGAGCGACACGTAGAAAGCTCGCGGAGCCTCCCTTATTTGCCACCTTTCTACGGAATGGAGAAAAAGAAAGAGAAGCAGGAGAAGAAGAAGAAGAGGAAGAAAGAGAAAAAGAAGAGCTGAGAATAATCTCGAAAAATGACTCGACCATCTTTTATACGTGTATTACCAGCGGCAATCTCCTCCCTCCTTTTTTCCAATGTAAATAAGTAATCGACTGTAGTTTCCGCGTCTTGTTTCCCTGGTTCTTTCTCAGCTTTCTGGCTAACTTTCTCGCTGATATTATTATACGTCTACATACATATTTCTCCGTAATCAGAATTTACGTTATATTAATTAATCCAGGCTTCACGATATCGAACTTCGTCAAACTTGGTATCATCTTACTCACAATCAGCTCCAAGATTCTTCGAAGACGCTTTCCAGCTTTTGATCAAAAAATTATTACTAACTATATCAGCTAAGGTATTATTTAATCAATGTATGTTATGTATGTACATAAACCGCAACTTGGTTCTAGGTCACTGGCTGGCTAATTCCAACCTCTTTTGATCACGTATCGTGGTAGCTAATCAAATAATGAAATACAGGGTCTGATTGCGGGGTCGTAGACGTCGAACTGAATTGCGTATTATAAGGTAATACATGCGGAAAGGCAATTAACGTGGATGGAAGCATGAAGTCCGGAATAAACAGAGCCTGCAGGTTAGGGGGGGGGAGGAGGGGGTAAGTTTCGTTAAGGTGGGTGGCCTATTTAGTAAATGAGAGGATGTGGGTGTACATCAATCTACGTTAGCCAACTGGCCTGTCACACCACGTCCTTGGGGAATTTGGGAATGTAGCTTTTCCAGGAAGTTCGTTTCAAGGGTCGAATTTGTAGCTTCAGGTTCTCTGGGGTTGGAGGAAAATTACAAAGGGCGAAGGTTTACGCTGAGTAATAAGAATAATTATTATGTACCTACTACCTACATATCTACCTCTCTTTTTTCCTTTCTATATCTTAGTCCTCACGAGCGTGTTCTTTGATGAATATGGTGACGTAGATTTATGAGGTGTTAACTTATCCAACGATCTTTGCTTCCGTAGGGATACTAAAAGTTTGTATTTTTGATTAAATTCCCATTAAAAATCGTTCGAGCATAAGAGAGTCAAGATTCTACAGTCGACGCTTCAGCGGCCGGTTCTTATCCTGCTAATCAGCAAAGTTGTTAATTGAGCCAACTTCATATACCAGTCGAGTGCAAAATATTCTAGATAGGTATGTACATGTTTAATATCTGCGTGCAGCCCTCGTTACGCACTCGTATCTAATTACTATTTATCACCTTATATCTCGCCTGTAATGGACACGAACGTAACGAAAAATGAGGAGGAGGATGTGAACGCGACGTCGCTGAAAGGACCCAATTTAAAAGTAACGAGCTCAAAGAACGAGTGACGAAGTGTAATCAATTTCCACAACCGGGAGGCAGCATGATAATACACATCTACCAAGATGCTGCTTTTTTTTAAATGAATCAAAAAATTTGAAAAAAAAAAAAGAAAAAAAGAAAAACTTTTCACGGTATTACCGGTGACGACGTCAAGCGATAGCCTCCGCTTACAGAATTATTGCTAAAACCTTCTCTTGCTGATATAATACGAATTTGATGATTTGTTCTGATCGAACGATTTCCGAAAATTTTGTATTTCCAAACGAAATTTCGTATTCTTTAAAAATGTTTTTTGGTTCAATTGAAATTGGGGCTGGATTATGTTATTACTATTCCAAATTGGAGCGTCATTTTAGAAACTAAATCCTTATCGGGCCTGAATCGTACTTGCAGGATGTCCGTGATTCGAGAAGTCGTTCAGAGCAATGAGAGGAAAGTAGATTTTTGTGTTGAAGTTCCTGTAGAATAATCCAAATTTAATATTTTCCATTGAAACTCAAGTAACATTTCCAAATTTTCTACTTGACTACCGTACTGTAATATCAAGTGACTCCTGCGTTTCTGATTTCATTTGCAAAAGTGAAATATCGTTATAGTTTCAAAAAACCGAATTCATACAAAATTTGAATTTTGGATTCTTTCTTATCGCATAATGGTATTTTCTAAACTATATCAAACAAAATTCACTTTCCTCGCAAGCGAACGTGTTACACCCTTTTAATTCAGTGTGACACGACACCCCACATATTTCGCGGTCTGAAACTCAATCAAATCTGATTACATCGTAGCCTGGGTAGGTAGAGTCTGAAGTAGCAACCTCGCCGTTTCGTATCAACGGGATTAGGTGTCGGAAGCCATCGCGGCGCGGCGCGGTACGGCAATGAGAATGGAGGTGGATGTGGATGTGAATAAGTGTAGGTTTAGGTATACATATACATAAATATATATATATATATATATATACAGTTAAAGGTAAAGCTGGGGAGGTTTCGCTACCACCGTGATGCGGTGGTAATAGAATGGGGTGGTTGTTGGCATTGTATTTTCTCGTAACACCTGACGGTAAATACAACCGTTAAAATTTACACTTACCAAATGCTCCAAATCCAAAATGTATAACAACGAGCTTAAACGGAAAACGAAAAATATTACAGATCTTCCTGCGGCTTATGACGTATATACTAACTGTATATTGTACATATACCTCTATATACTCTCATAGTGCGTATAGACATATGTATATGTATATATATATACATACACGCACGTTTCCTCGTATTTGGTCCCAATTTCCGCTTCGTTAGATCTGTTTACTTAGTTTTATTGCCTATACGGGTTGTCAAAGAGAATCGCAAGCGAGTTTCGCTGTATATATATACACAAAGACGCGCACGCTGCAGACAGACATGATGAGCAAACGTATGTACATAGGCGTAGGAATTTTCAGAAAAGGGTATGGTTTAGGTTTAGGTATACGGGGAGATCGTACGGTTAGCGTTATTCGATCTCCTTGAATGTGATACTCCGGTAAACAGTGCGTTGGTTCAACCCTTTCATGAGCTAGGGGATGGCAAACCGAATTTCTGATCAAATGTCCATTTCGGAGTCAAAGTGCGAATGTGGGTATACATTATATTATACGCTATGTCCACGCCCAAAACCCCCATTACATGCAGGTACGTTACCACCCCTCTAAAGGATCGAGAATTTAGGGGTTGAAATAATTCTTCTCATATAACATTTGACAAAATGCCGTCACCTTGACTCTTCCCGTTAGAAAAAAAAGCGAAAAAAAATCTAGAGAAATAAAAATACTACCCCTTGCAGGACTTCGTACACCGTGTGGGGGATGAAGAAGAAGAAAAAAAAAATGGGATATATATACGAGGCCCAAGATGACACTGGAATATTAACCATACTCATTTTATTCGAGGCTGCAGCCTAGAAGCCCTTCTCACATTCCCGAAAAAAAAGAAGGGCACATGAATATTTTCACGACTAAGTAAGAGCTTAGAACGTAAGGGGGGTGATGGAGGGGGGGAGGATAAGGGTGCAGGCGTTGGTAACGGAGATTCGTAACGTTGGCCGAAGTAGGGAAGAAGGTTGAGAAAGAGGGTTGAGGCAAATGAGGGAAGTTGAGAAAAACATCTCCTTCCTTCTCACAGCCCTGAGTAATGGCAGGAGCAAAGAGAAGTGTGTCAACCGTCGTACTTTCAAGTGATGAATCGTGCTACGCCGGCTCTCTCTCTCTCTCTCTTCTACCCTTAAAAGCGGTAAGGTGCCAAAAGACATTCACTACTGCTTCTCCTTTCCGGAAATTCAACGAGTCTATCTAGTATTTCATCCTCTTTGTAACCAACCATCCCCCGGAGGTACGTCGAGTACATACCAGAACGGAGCAACGGCATTTACTTACAAATTTACTCATTTACATAGAATCAAGGGTAACGCTCCTCCATTAAAGCTCTCTTGACAATTGATAATTCAGCCTCGTCTAGCTATGAATATATATATATCATTCTTTTCTCACGTTACCAAACCACATACAACCAATTACGTTCAAATTTCTACGATACACGAACTAACAAACTTTTTTGTAAAAAAATTTATTACGTCTTTAATGAGAAAACTTCTGCTGACGAGAAAAAAAAATAAAATAACAAAAAATTAAAACCGTTGTAATATTCTCGAAAAATATTATTTTCAAACTTTACTTAAAGAAGGCCACTTCGCGAGTGTCAGGATTATCTTTATATACCTACGGCAAGAGACGAAAAAAAAAAAAAAAAAAAAACTTACCGCAAATCTAATTCACCTTGGGGTAACTTTGCGAAATTTCTCTCGGTCTCTGAGATTTAATAATGAATTTTGAAAAGCGGAACCTGCAGAATAGGGTGAACTCAAATTTTTCATGGTTTCCGAAGCTTGAAATGCGATGTGAATTGAAATCGTTGCGGTGAAGGATATATAGGGTTGAAATGGAATACAAAAGCTGAAATCGATGAACAATTAAATTTTTTGAGGTTTGACGGATGATTTCCCAGAAATGCAATTAGTGAGAAAAAAAAAAGTGTACATACGATTCATAATTACGATATCTCTCTCTTTCTCTATTTCTCTCTTTCTCTCTCTCTCTGATATAGAGCCAGGGTAAAGTGGCGTGGAAAAGTATAGTCAAAAAGCTCGTAGAATCCCTGCAGGTTTGCGCAGTATAAAGCCGGAGAAGGCATTTTAGTAAATCTCGAGTCACCTGCTCCGCCAGGTTCCCGGTAAATTAGTTTAGTTTATAATTTCCACACCGCCTTCGCACTTATGAGAATGAATGGGCCGTTGTTTCGAGGGGCAGGCAGCCAGGCTGGCAGGCAGGTGTCGGCGTCGCGGTAAGCGTCGCGACGCCATGATGTACGCGTTCCAAAGCCAAGTTTCAGGGATTATATTTATATATATACATATATACATATAAATATATATAAACGCCCTCAAGATCCATCATCCCTTAGCACGCGTAACGTTCCGATTGTCTGGCTTTGACTGACGCAAAGCGAAAACGAAAGCAAAACAATAGCTACGAAGACAGGACGGAAATCAAAATGACAGATCAAATTCAACCCGAGGCTAGAATCCTAAGTCAGCTTTACCGCACAAACAAACCCGCACACATACGTATATCCATTTCGGTTTCGTTATGTAAATATTTTTCCTACATCTTGTGGATTCGCGAAAAGATTAGCTCCAGGCCCATATCGAACAAAAACTGACGAATTCATCCGAAAAAAAATTTTCCTTTTGTAAATTTCCCATAGGACAATATCGGCCTTTGAGTGATTTCCGCTTTTATGAACGCCTGGCGATCCTGCAGGTATTTGCGTATGACGCCCACCTAAGTCCCTATTGTTTCCATGGCAGTAAAATGCGAAAATATAGCCTCGACATTATGAATTACCAACAGGGCTTACGTTGTGTGCCCTCTGTGCCAGGGGGAGTGTTGGCAAAAGCGGAAAGATATTTATGGTTTATTGTTTGGTATGCATGAGAGCCGCAGTTTCGAGTAACGTAGAGAACGCTGTTTGGGTGTGATAAATTAACTAAGTAACTGAGAATATTAATACGATTTTCTCCCTCGATGGTGCACGGCCTTTCAACTTCACCCTGCGATATTTATCCTGTGAATTTGACTTTTACCCTGCAGGGTTAAAAACCCTCGATCAAACCCAAAATTTTTACCTACAACTTTCTACTTTTCTTTTCTTTCTCCCCTTCAACTACAAGAGACACTTGTTGAGGCGTCGACATGTATTTTTTTTTTATTTTAATTTTCTCTAACTTTCTTGTCGAAAATGGAGTAGGAAAATACCCCGGGCATTAATTCGTATACAGAGCTTTGATGCATTAAACGCCTTATTCACAGTCTCTATACCAGTATGGTGCTTAACCATCCGGAGGAATCCAGGTACATAATGTTCACTAGAAACTGTACACGGGCAAGTATACGAGAGCTTATATTGGTGCAAAAGCTCCCTAGTATAGTATCCTAGGTATATACATAAGGGACAAGATCCTGGGGCATCCCCTAGCGCACAGAAGCGACTGTTTTATGGACAATTTGGCTTCGTTCTTAGATATACGACGGTTTCTGGAGAAACGTTTCTCGGTATAAGGAGATAGATAATAATTATCGTTATCATTCCGAACGATTATGGGAACCCGGAAGGTTGAGTTTCATCTAAGAATAGCTAAATTTAAAAGGAAAAAAATAGGGATATTTTCTTTCATACGTATAGTTACGATCGTTGCTCATAATTTCACGCATATTTCGCTTTCGGCGGGGATAAAATAGATCCGAAATATCCTGCCGCAGAAAATTGGTAAATTGGTGAATAAAATTTCCAGACAATTCTTTAGCCACGGGCAATTCCAAGTAAATAATATTTATTCAGGGACAAGGCCTTAGTCGAAACTTGGAGAAAATCCGCTTTGTTCAATGCCCTAAGGCTCGAGAGATGGATTCCCATTGACGATATACGTACATACATTCTTTTCAGAGAGCTCATCTCAAGATATCTGACAATCTGTTGTACTATTGGGAATAAAATATTCCGATATTATATATTTGAGATATTCACTTACCCATGGTAGGCTAGGAACGATAGAAGAAAAAATATGCAGGCTAAGACATCGGCTCTGCCCACTATCCCAGTCACCTGTAACAAAAATAAAAAAAAAGAGATAAAAAATCTCGTCATTCCAGACATTCGCATTTTCGTTTTAGATTATTTTACACCTGAAATTAATGCGAAGTATATTACAGGAATTTCAGGTCTTCGTTTTGCGGAGTTTTTCGAATCCTGAATGTCTGCAAAAAGCTCTTTCACAATTAATGTAGATGGTTAGAAAGCTGATACGAGAAAGACTCACCAATCTCCAAGTACCTACGTATATAATACATGGATAAAAGCGAGGAGAAATTTTTGTGTCACCAAATTTCGAGGCAGCTGAAGAGTGAATTCCGTAAGAATGTTGAATAAATTGAAACCAGGTCTCCATTTCCAATTCCCAAGAGATACATTCCTTGAGGGATACATACCACCCACACCTTATACTCGTCCGAGATAAATCTCCATACAAAAATAGATTCTCGTGAGAAATATATACATGTATATGAGTATATATATATATATATATATAGAAGAAAAAGCTCTCAAGAAGCGTTTTTTAACTTGCAGCTCAGACGGACTGCCCTTCATCCCTTCAACCACCTTCAACCCTTCATTTACGCATCGATGAGCAATTTTCACGAGTTTATCGATCCATATACGTATCTAGAGATCTAGACCTAGACGTGCGAGACGAGTTGATGTAGGTATCTAAAATATCTAAAGCCAGCTGCCATCAGAATTTCAGTGACGATAAATCGCAGATCTCATTTCGGGTGTTGCGACGGTGAATAGCGGCATAAGCTTCTACCACAGGATCCTAAAATAACGCCACGTACGTAGGTAGGTATATGGCATTACCGAACGACAGATTGAAATTGGATCCTATTGGAAGGAAATCCCGAGGAAAACCCAGCGAGCCCAATCCCTTATGCTACCAGTCGGCAAACAAGGTGGCGGACAAGATAAGGGGTTACCGAATTATTGATGCCAGGCCTCGAGTGAGTGATAACTGAAGCTTGCCAAAGGACGACCTAGCCATGAACCACCAAAGCACATATGGGTTCCCACTATTTATTATTTCTTTCTTTTTCCCTGAACGATAGGATGCAGGAAAGTAAAACTGACGAAGGATTGAATAAAATAGAAAATTATTTCTCAATATTTGTTCATCCCCAAAAGATTTTTTTTTTTTATTTAAAGGAGCAAATTTCTTCTAAGATTGTGGAAACTGTTGAGGGGGTTAGTCTTGGTCGCGGTCAAGCAGCGGTACTCCGTCAACGTCAACGGGGTCTGTGCACAGCACAGAAGAGAAAAAAAAGAAAATAAGGCGTTTGGTAGGTATAAGGATGGTGAATAAGAGGTGGAGAACAGAACTCGCTAGGGGAAAGTGCTTTCCGTGTCTACTTAAGATAACAGAGATTGCTGCCTCTTCTTTGATAAATTTCCACCGAGGCCTGGGCCAGATTTATCGTAGAGGCAACGTCGGCCGGGGATCCAATTTCCAAAATAGCCAGTGACATTAATTTATTATCAAGCTTCCGAAACGCAAGATCGAGTTCAAGGATCTTTGACTCTTGACTGTATGCGATGATGGTTCTTCTTCTTCTTTATATTCAGTGAGAAAACACATCATCGATCCCCTCCCTTGTTTTAATTTTCCTCTACACTGTAATTCACACCCTCGTCTCGTTCAACTCAGTGTAAAAAAAAAAGGAAAAAAATGAAATAAAACCGAAATAACGAGGAAAAAAATGTAACGCGTGATGATTATGCCTTGAATACAACCCTCAGCGAAAGGGTGAAGTGACGATGAACCCAAACACATCATCTCGAAAAACCTTCAAAGTGGAATTAATCTTAAAAAACAGTATTTCACACGTTCCCCTTATTATGCAGTATATGTTACGAATCTCCCTTATCTCTTCGTAGCTTCAGTTTCCATACACCCTGGCTCTGGTAATTAAGAATTTCGTTAATTGGACTTTAGTTTTCTGCGTAGTGATACGCGAGTCGAGTGATTAATGAATGAGTGTTCGGGACAAGTATACTCGTGTGTGTCTATGAAGGGGTAGATTTTCGGTGAGAACACCTGAAGGAGGGGGGTTTGCTGAGATTAGGATTGACACTGAACAGGAACAGTAAGCATGTCACACACGGTCTATCGAGACAATCGTGTCGTTACCACAAATAGAACGAATATTTACGACTCAGGGGGTACGAGATAGATGTGGGGAAACAGTAGGTATGGGGATGGTTTTCATGGTTGTTTCGAACCAGGCGAAGACTGACAGTCGGCTTACTCCCTCGAGGATAATACGCACCCTTGTCGAAATAATTGTTTGCTTGGCTCGTTCTTGATGGATACCTACACGGGACTGTTTCTATAGATAAACTTCGTCTCTAGCATCGTTTCGAAGACACCTATAAGATACAGATACGTTTCTTCTTTCCCTCCATCCCCCGTATCAAATGGAAATAAAATAAACTCACCAATCGGATTTCTGGTTATTACCGATAGCCGATTGCTCGGTCCGACTGATGAGCGAATCTCGCCAGAAGTACAATAAAGGGAAAAGCAGGATAACCCTAGTTCCAGAATCGTGATTGGATGGCTTGGCGAAAGTAGCGTTCCCTAGCACATCAGTGGCCGATTACAAAGCCCGGAAGCTTCGACCCTTCAATCTCAATCGATCTATGCTCGCGGTTTTCTACCCTTTCATATTTCCCTGATTTTCTCCTCGCCTTGACAGTCGCGGTAACTTTTGATGATCTGCCTAATGCGATGATTCCAGGTGCAAAAAATCCAACTAACAATTCGATGATGTTTAGCATTCTAGGTTCACCATGTACATAAATTGGAGAACATATGACACATCTGTCGTCGGTTGAAATGAAAGGGGGATAAGGGAAATGTTGAAAAAACCATTTTTCTCAGTTTGACGTGAAACCATTGATCTGAGTATCGCAGATTTGGTTGCAGATAAGAAACTTGCATTACGAATCAAGCGAATTGGAGCACGCGGTGAAGATATGGACTCTGAGAACTGATAAGGAGGACTGAGCAGTATACGATGTGACATTATAATAAAGGACGATACTAGAATGGACCAGATATCTCTGGTTCGTAGGTATAATTTACGTACTTTGGTATAGTATCAGTTATTGATATCAACCGTGTATCGAGGGTATCGGTACTTATTTAGCCCTCTAGCGCCAACCCTCGAGCTAATTTTTCGTCCCCTTGGCATCCCGATAACGAATCGAGAAATGGTAAAAGCGCCATTGTGATCCCTTCGGCATGGAAACCACGAAATAGGAATAATCCGTAGCCCAGTATACGGTTTGGTCATTTTCTCGTGAGGTTGGGGGTCGCGAAAGGGAAAAATTAGGGGATCAGAGGGGTGGGTTTCGAGGGGATGGTTTCGAGTTTGGAAATGAAATGAAATAAAATGAAAAGAAATGAAATAAAATGGAATGAAATGAAATGAAATGAAACGAAACGGAATGAAATGAAATGAAATGAAATTCTCCGTTCCATTAGCATCGCGATGAACAACGTGGTACCTATACCGCACGTCGACAACGAGTTTCAAATAATTTCGTGGCTCGACAAACTACAAAGTGTCCGTTGCTATACCGGATTTCATTCCGGAAAACAATTCGTCGAGCTATCGAGAGACGTTGTTCGCCATGGGGCAGCAAATACCAACCTTCTCTTCTATACTGGACTCCTTTGCCCCAGATAGAGATCGCTGCTACTCTGACGGAAAACCAGAATCCACAAACCAGTTCCAACGATTCAAGAAATCGTCAGGATAACGCAAACAGCTTTGCCCAACGAGACTCTTCGTCACAGATTCTTTCAAGCATTCCAAATACGGAAAATGGGAACAAAAATGTGTTTCAATTCAATCAATCATCCAAAACTAGCTTTTAGAAATACTGAACATGAAGATATGAACTACGTGATGACAAAAAACAAAAAAATCGTCTCTTCTAGCTCCAAAATCCAAAGCCAAGCGACACAGTTTCTTCGATTCAAAGTGTTTTTCCGAAGAAAAAATGGGACTTTGGTGTCAGAATCTTTTTTTCTGAGTATAATTTCCGGGCTGGTTAAACTTCTGGTTACTTTTTAGGGCAGAAACGAAGATCAGCTGAAACGGACTGCACCGTGAAAGTAGAAATTGGACCTAACGATGGATTCGGAGTTTTTATTTCTGAAATGGTAAATTTGTCAAATCCAAAAAGCGGTGTGAGGAGATGTTGGAAATCAACTGATTTTTGTTTCAGCTGTTAGACTCTTTCTTACATTGATAATTCACTCTGTCAAACCTACAAGGGTGATCAAGCAGAACCCTGACGAAACACCTAATTATCGAATAGAAGAGAGTGTATGAAAAAAAGAAAGTGTTTCTACGTCAATGTTTCGTGATCTTAAACCGCATCCAAGGGTCGGTTATGACAGGGTCGAAGGGCAGGATTGGCAATCCGAGTACCACGTGACCTAATTCAAAGGTTGAAACGATGCCCTAACCGAGATAAGCAAGAATAGAATATGTATAGAAGATATACCCCAGTAGGTTTAACAAATCCTGCTATAATATTAAATAGTATAGCCTGGGCTCGGTCGGGGTAGGTTCTAGGGCTGGGTTTGGGCCGAAAGGGACTGACTCGCAAACGGAAAGGGTGTGAGAGAGGGTCGAGGCCTTGGTGGGTATAAGGTACCCTACGGAAGGACTGCGGGAGGTTAGCTAACCCACCCGCCATTTCGCGGTTACGATGTCGTTGCCGTATCGGTGTGTATATTCGGCGTATATTGCGAGCAAAAGAGACCGTCGCAGGAGCAGAAGCAGGAGCAGGACCTCCGACGCACAACCGACTACGAACCTATGCCAACCAGCCAACCAGCCAACCAGCCAAACCAGCTCGAGCAACGTGCGGCGGCCCGTTGCTTCAGGCTAAATTAAACCGACGCTTGCCACAGGTCGTTCGCGAAATGTTTCCTTTACGGTCCCCTTGGCTTGCCAGGGTTTCGCACAGGACATGGCGATAAAGGGCCGAAAAGGAGGGAAGGGGGGACAGGTGGGTAGACGAGATCACCAAGGCGGGAAATCACACCGTCGCAACCCCCATCGACACATGTGGTATTATACGAGTTGGTGGTAGGTATCTAGGCATACATTTGCATACCACCCACGGGCAGATGGGCAATATATTTTGAGATCCTAATATAGTGATAACTGATAAGAAATATCAAATTTCTCATCCACGAGTTCATAACCTGGTAAATATTTCTCGTATATATATGCGCAGTCAATTCTCTGGTACACATCAATTCGTATTTGATTCGCCCAGGACCTCAAGGGAGATGATATTACCCAGATGGTGGTGGATTTTCCTTTCCATTCCCCTTTCGGTAATGGCTACGTCCTTAAGGGATGCGAAAGGATGTTGCCCGCGTAAATCCTGAACTGATACAGTAACGTGACCGTTGGGATTTACCTCGACAGCTTGCTATCAGTATCCGAGATTTGGCTGGGTCAAAGAAAATTCGGTTTAATTAACCGGAGGCAAGTAGTCTCGGGGTCAAGGGCAACTGTGATTTAAGCGTCAAGTGCTGATTGTGTTCTAAGATTTTCTCTTCATTTCATACCTTTTGAACAGCTTCCTTAATATAGAAAGCGTCCAAGCGTCGGTGTAATTTTCATTCGCCTTCTTTTACTTTGAAAAAGAAAATTCTTGATAGGTTTCACTCCCAGGTGGGGAAGGGAAAAAAACTGGTGAAAAGCGTCAAAGCATACATATAGCGTTAAAAAATGATCAACTTTCAAGGTATGCCGCGGGTCGTATAGTCTCGAACGAAAGGCAAATCGACGACAGTTTTTACCGCAAATTGTTAATTTTTTCTTCCGGAAAAAATCTCATTCCAAAATTCCAGAGTTAAAACGAATTCCTCTTGCATTAAGCTGAGCTTGCGTCCGTATAGTAGAATGTGTGGAAATGCGACCGTAATTAACCGTCATCCTCGGTGAAGTTTTGATGATAATTGTCATACGAGTAACAAAGACTCGTTGAAGAAACCTTCGCAGTTACATTCATCGAGGAAGAAAGTTTTCACAGGAACTGGAAAAGCGTCCTGGAAGCTTCAGCAGTGGCAGGATGGTTGTTAAATTCCGCTACCAGTGTGACTTATACTTTGGCTGTGAAGGGTACTTCGTAAATATCCTTGGCCCAACCTTCGACCCCAAAGATCCTTCCTTCACCTACCTTCCTTCACCTTCAGAGTTACCTTAGCCTCCGCAGAACACAGAGAGGCCTACGAGAAACTCTCTACTCAAAGTTTTACTGCCCTTTGTTCGGTCCAACCGCGGTCTTGCCCGGGTAAACGCGGCGTGCTATAAACTAGAAGCAATGGTTCCGCACCGGGTGACTTTGGTATACGTTGGGCGACAGTAAACGGCAGTAAAACTGTCTCAAGAAACCACGTTCAGCTGTCTTGTAAGAAATTTCAAAGAAACTAGAGCCTAGTCCTTATAGCCCTCGTCTGAAATGGCTTTGAAAATGACTGATCAGTTATTTTGAAACTAGGATATAAAAGCCGGGGGCAGATTAGAATGAAGAAGAAGGTAACCAGCTACGGCTGTTCCATGAAAATAACACAAAATCCGTGTCTCTCAAGATGGTATATACAGAAGATGTCGAAATACTGTATACCAGGATCCCCTACTCGGTCTTCGAGCAGGATTTCGATCGTAAAGACGAAAGCTAGGGCGCATTTAGCGAACGCCCTCCCATTGCTACCGTGCGGTGAATCCTTCTCGTAAACGAAATTTAGCCACAATATCCCCCCCCTTCAGTTGTAAAAAAGTAATAAGCCGTCCTCGGAATGGAAATTACCTCGAAATATATAGGTGAGCTGCGAAGGTGAAAGCAGAACCTTCGCCTGTCTCGTCTTCACACACGGAAAAGAATGACGTGTATAACAAGAAAAAAAAAAAAAAAAGAACCAAAGAAAGAAGAAGAAAAAATATATATATATATTTACGAGACAATTTTACCCCGGAGTTTTTTTTCTTCACATGTGACGGTCTAGATGCGAGTGTTTCTCCATAGCTTGAAAAATAAATCCGTAAAATCTACGGTGGTTAAATCTTGGATGGTTTTCTCTCGTTCTGTATGGCCTGCAGGGTGCAGAAAATAAAACGAGGAATAGAATCGGATTCTCACAAAATGGCAATGCTCTGCAGTCGGTCCTCGTACCCATTCTCGTTTAACTTGTGTTCACCTCGAATAAACGTTAGTGAATGTGACTTTGGATGTGGATGTGGCTCTGCACTGCGGAGAGTAAAAGTATAAGACGATTGTCTTGAACGGAACGGGGTGTATGGTTTGTCCCTGTGGAGAAACAAGCCGGATACTTCTTCGTAGCAATATCCGTTAATGAAACGTCCAACTAGAGGTAATGGACAGCGCGACGACCACTCTGGTCAGCTATCAAACGCCTTCCCCCGCATTTGTTCGGGATGGACTTGTGGAAACTCACCCTGCACTTGGCGCGTGTCGACCGGAAGTGAACAGAGGGGGTAACTATTACCCGTACTACCGCATGGACCCATGGAAAGAAAAAGAACTTTATATGGACAATCAAACTGATTATTTGCCCTCAACGGAGCTGCACACGGTGCCTTTTTCACTCCGCAAAACCGTCGCCCCGCCCATTCGTTTCACCACTTCAATTGAAACAGTACTTTTCACAAGGCACATGTTACACTGTACTATCACGTTTATCCTGAAGGGATGAAATTCGTTTACCGAAACCTGTACGAGTAATACAGATGGTTGATTGCGAATCATCAGGACTTTCATATTGTGCCTAAATTTAATATCGACGTGATTTATTCAACAAAATGGCACCTGGGAGAAATATGTCAGAGACTTTAAAGGATGACTTTCTCTGAAAATTGAGACTGGATCTTGATCATGCTAGTGCTGTTCAAAATGGCCAAATTCTCACGATCGGTCTTAAATTAAAGATTGGATGAGAAATACAAGGGTTCATCGCACAATCAATTATGACACGTTCAAAAATGAGGAATTGCAAAATTCTCCTTATACGTCCTAATCATGTTTGCAGGTCATTTATGATCCCTGCATCTTTCGTTCAATTCTCAATCTTATAGTACGGAGTTACTGTCAGTTTTCTATCAGCAACGACATGAATCAGATCGAATTTCGATTTGAAAACCAAAATTCAAAATCTCTCATTGGGGTACATTATTATGGGTCTTTTCTCAATTCGATTTAATTTTGAAGCTGATCCTATTCCAGAAGACCTTCAACTGTTCATATTTACCCTTGTTTTAGATTTACTAAGATTGCTATTGGTAGAAGATACACGAAACTATAGCCTTCCCCGTTCCTATTTTTTCTATTTTCTTCATCCTCACGTGATCCTGTGGATTACCTAAGTACTAAAAATCTGAATTACATAAACTCTTTCAGTGAAGTGCTTTCGAAATAAGAATGCGTCTGTTAAAAAACCCTTCCACCTTCCCATTATTCCCCGTGTATGTTACAAAGCCAACCTACCCCTTTCGAATGTTTAGCAAACGCGTACACGCTGTGGAGCAATTGAGGTGTCGTCTGCATGTGCAAAAAGGACGAAAAAGAAATAAAGAACGAAAGAAAAGAAAAAGAAAAAAGCTCGTCAGACGGTCACGTACGTACAAACTCTGTGCAGCTATCTCACGCGAGTTAACCCCAGTTACGTGCAAGCCAAGAGTGGCGTAAGCTCCCGTCAAGGATAGCGTCTGATTACAAGCCGTTGCGCTATGCCTCGACAAGAGTAGGCTTGCTAGCCAGCCATGGCTGGCTGTCTGAGTATCAGAACTCCACGAGTTAGTCTCACAACGCCATGAGGAGGTAGACCTCAGTAAGACGAGATGGTTATCCGTAGGAAGGAAGGAAGGGCTCGCAAGCTCCGGTGGAAGGGTAGCTGCTGCGAGGAGAACAAGGAAACTAAGGAGTGTACGAGAAGGGTGAAGGTGAGGGTTGAGGGTTGAGGGTTGAGGGTTGAGGGTTGAGGGTGCAAAGGGTGAGGGTTAGGGTTAGAGTGAGGAGAAGACCAACCCGCGATGTAACACAACTCAAACATTTACATACTGCTCGCCGTGATAGCGAGTGAGTTATGTTGACTAATGCGCTGCTTCCTCACAGCCACGACTGCAGGTCGCAAGTGTATCTTCGTGTCCGTGTTATACGGTTACCTACAAGCCTACCTACCTACCTAGAAACCTACAGACCAACCCTTCGCCCAGAACGCGGTCTACCTTCCTTCCTCATAACCCCCCATACCCTATACCTCCGCGACCGCGTGGGACCCTTTTAGCGCCTGGACGCGCGTTACCGGAAACGACCTCCGTCCCCATCCGGCTGTGAGAACAGTTAAGCTAGATTCAGGCTCACCCGAGTACCATAAGCGTGATAATAAAATATGGATACCTACCCGGGTACGTCCCACGACGGACAGTCGGTTAGATTAATCCTCGTAGTGCACACGGGGTCATTTTGACCCCAAAATTGTATTGCGATTGGAATAGCGTTGGGTAAAAAAAAAAACGCAGACGCTATTCTCCAAAATCGAAAGTTAACATTTTTACATGTTTTTTTGTTACAGACTGCATTTTTGCACCCAGCTTTGACTTCAAGCTCGTATTTCGATAACCAACATTATCTTTTTCGAAAATTTTTATTCCGCGATCTTAAAGCACATCAAATTTGCTACAAAAAACGTCTACGTATCATTTCAAAAAAAAAAAAAAAAAATTCATAGTTCTCGAGACATTCTGAGCGAAAAATCACTTCGGGTCGATTTTACCTCGTGTTCATTTTAAAATTCGCTATACGGAAGTTGAATGCATTTGCAGGGTTAATCAATCATCTTCTCTTCTGCGTTAATGAAATCGCATTTGAAATTATTATTAAGAAAATTGACATTAAATCGTGACAAAGAGAGACAAAATCATCATCCCCGTTAGATAAAATTCGCATTCATTCGTTGAGCAAATATCAGATTAGATTTGCTTCAGATTTGGTAGATAGAACACATAATTTGGGGGTTAATTTCTGAGGCAATATGAGGTGAGCAAGACACACGTGGAATTTGCGTATTAGCCACGTGGTACCATCGTTAGTGAAATATGCCACTGTAACTATATATACCATCGTCAAGGCGAAGCCTTTACACCGCATACCATAGAAGTTTGTCTATGTCACCTGTATACGTATCATTTGCACTAGTATACAACCGAGACACGTGCAGATTAATCGAGATTGAAGCGATTTGACTGCGTTAAACTGATTCACTTCATCATAATAATCAACCGAGACTCGCGACACCTTCACCCTCGAATATCACACGTTTTCGCTCTTCGCGTCGAGGTATTTCGATATTACACACGTCACTAAATCATAATAATAATAATTATTATTATTATTATTATTATCATCCAGGATTCGACGTCTAAGTACAGAAATTTCACCAGCCGTGTACGATTGACTTAGATTTTCGTCTGTAACTTCTGATAAAACGAAGCTGGATCAAATCGATGCAGATAAACTGATATCCCAGTAGTGTAAATATCGTTGACAAAAATAATGATAATAATAAATAAAGAAAATTGAAAAAGAAAAGGTTGTTCAACTTTTTTATTTGGCAGAACGAATTGTATGGATTAAGTCAAGTATTGGTTTGCAGTGATATTGCTTTCAATTTGACTGTAGCATGTAACTACGAAGGGCGATGATTTGTGAGCTTGAAATATTCGTGATTATCCTTGACGAGGATACTTATGGTAAATATATATATGAAACTGCGTTATTGAGAAATTCTTCAGGGAGTCAGGGAGGCTTAAAAAAAAAAAAAAAAAAAAAAACCCAGACCCTGCTCTGACGTGTATTCGTATTAAAAAATTCAAAAACCAGAAAAAAAAACAAGTGATAATAAAAACTCGACGGAGTTATACATAAAGGTGAAATTGATGTCATCGCCCAAATAGAGTAATTGTATATATAAAAATATATATAATTCAAGTTGTTCCTGTGGAAACGCCCGCGTGAAGTTCCGTTCGTTTTTTTTTCTCTCTTTCCCTCCCTTTATTTATCTCGTGTTAAAAAGCAACGTGAGGCGTGTGTGCGAAAGCTCGCATAAAAGCTCACCACCCCGGCCGTTGATGGGGATGTTGTGAGTTGTACATACATACATATATATACATATATACATATATATATATATACGTACGAGAGGAGAAGGAGAAGTAGAAGTAGAAGGAGAGTCTCGAAATGCTTGGGGTATGAATGGATTCGTTACAAGCCGCGCTTGTCACCGGGCGTAAATACTCTCTCGACATTTCCCTCTTCCTCCTATTTTCCAGACTCTCTCTCTCTCTCTCTCTCTCTCTCTCTCTCTCTCTCTCTCATTCCCTTTACCTTTACCTTTACTTTTTTTTCTCTCTTTTTCTTTTTTTCTTTTTCTCTTTTTATCAGGGAGCAACTGAGAAGCGAGCACCCCGCACTCGAGCGTGGCCTTTCATCGTGATATAAATTCAAGTTTGTCAGGTGTGTTACACCCCCGATCCTTTCCACCGGAAACTGGAAGCCGTGGTTCTTCCGATCTCCGATTCTAGCCCTTAAAGTTCTGTTCTGTTCTGTTCTGTTCTGTTCTATTCTGTTCGGCCTCGGTGATATGAATCGCGTAATCAGAGTCATCGGCCAATCCGGTATAGATATAGCCAAATGAGACAGGAAAGGGAAGAGTAGGAATTTCGCCAAGAATCTCCCTTCTAGTATATAAGGGTGGCTCGAACGTGGAGGGTGAATGCCGGTATGCATGCTGTGAGGGGATTATCTTCTTACGTGCCTCAGGGAAGATGGAAAACCACGATCAGATATTAAGCCCGCGCTAAGTGAGCTTCCCCGTCTTAGACAAATTCGAGGGCCATACCCCATACATGACTATATATCACCCTTGATTAAGCGATAAAGAACCGTTCAAGATATTCTCGTATATTCGATGAATCGTTGACAGAAGGTCGCTGATTTTTTATGGAAAAAAAAATTTGAAAAAAAAACTCTTCCACATTCAATTCTTACCGATTTCGGATCTTCGAATTTCTGATTTCATCGTCTCGACAACAGTATGGAAGAACTTGCTATCTTAAATTGAAATTTCGGGTGCCCGGAGTATACGAATCACTGTTTTCTAATGGATTATTTCATTGTTCCAAATACTTTTTCATTTATTTAATTGCTTTAGTACAGGAACGGAAAATTCAAGACAAGTTTGAACAATCCAAACCTTTTTCAATCAAACTTGTCTGAAAATCTTTTGTTTCTGTATCAGGGGAAACAAATGAATGAGGAAATAATCGAAACAATTGATTAATCTTTTGAAAAAGAGTGCTTTGAATACTCCTGACCGTATCAATAAAAATATCGTCCTTGATCGAGATACCTGCACGTTCTTCTTCCACAATTTGATATAGCAAATTCTTCCATATTTCCGTCGATCTGTGCGGAGTATCTGACTTTGAAATTCTACAATTTACATGTATTTTTCTCTCGATCCCAAGTTTTTTTTTTTTGACCCGAGAAAACAATTCACTTTTCATTACGCACCTATTTGTAATCTCGGTGCGTTACGGTGTCAAAATATATCCGCGGGACGTTGTTGAATGAAATTTTTTCGCTTTTAGCTACCGCTGCAAAGTAATAACTACACGAATTTTCACCACAATATAGACAACGTTTGTTGAATACCGTGTAAAAGTTCAGACGACTGTATACAGTGTTTATGAAATGATCGATCGACTTTCACAGCTCACAATGCAAAGAGAAAAAGTCAAATTAATCGACAACCAAATTCTATTTTACCCCGAATTTCGAGTCCGATGAATTGATAGAAAAATGATGAAGATTGAGGGTGAAAAAAGCCGCGTGAGGGATGGTAAACTGCCCTCAAGCTATACCCGTAGCTAAAGAAGAAATATTATCACGCAGGTAAAGTACTTGATGAAAGGGTAAAAGTTGTACTTTCTTTTTCAAAGTAATTTTCGTCTATTACTTTGAATGAAATTCAACCTGAACTTTTCAGACGAATAGATCTGCTCAACCCCCAACCGTCATACACACCCTTATATCGCCCTATGTGCGCTAGGATAGCGCAGCTGAACTTTAAACATCCCGTCTCAGGTCTGGCAGCAGTAGCTTTAATCAACTTTTCAAAAGGATAACGAACTTTTCAACGGCGGTGAACAGCCTTTGTGGCGTGTAATAACGTCTTGGCAAGCCAAGGCGATGGAAAAGCGATGAGGAGACGATGGAGGCCTGTAACTAGTCAGGATTGAGCGACAGGCTCGAATAGGCCCTTAATTAAAATTTGCCAAAGAAATACAATTTCACTAGCTACTATAAGCGGTAGTATCAGAATAGAGTGCCAAAGTGATTTCTGGTCGTTCGTGTTCACCAAGAGAAAAACTCTGATGCGGTAAAATGAAATTCGTTTCAGAAGCGTTTGAAAGTCAGAAACTTTCATGACACAAATTTCAGGGAATTTATTTATTTTATTTTATTTATTTTTTTTGAAGACGAAATAAAAACGAAGGAACACAAAAAAATCCCTGGATGATATGAGCGACAGAAATTTGAGTACCAGGAAAAAATTATGGCTCACGAACTGCCAAAGTGACTATTTGGAAAATTCGGATGAATTTGGGTTGATTCGTTTTCGAGATATCATCGATTGAAATTTTGAATAACTCGGAAATTATTGGTCGTCTGATACAAATCAAAATCGAATTAGTTAAAGAGAGAAGAAAATATTTACGGCAGATGGAATCCATCGAGATAAAATTCATCAAAATTGATTCATTAGTTTCCAAAGTGTAAAGTCAAAGATTCAATTGAAATAATAGAATAAGTTTGGATCTTCCGTAATGAGGGAACATTGGCAACAGCGATAATTTTGGAAAGGTTTGACTGGAACCTGGTAGCTGCCGAACCAGCGGTTTCCGTCTTTGAAAACAATCCCCCAGTCTGACTATATATATGAAGTAGGTAAAGTTGGCCCAGTGCAGCTGACTTCTTTTCGCGCGAACGTTTCCACAGAACTTTCAAGCGAGCAGTTCATAAATCAGAAATAAATCACTTTAAATTCGCACTGTTAACTCCTGCGACTCTGTCTTATTCGCAAACCTTCGCGCGACGCCCGACGTGGCGACGTATAACTAGCGTTTCCTTTTTTTCTTATCCCGTTTATTCCTTCGTCCTTTTTGCCCATGGCGCCTGAAGAAAAATTAACATTTAATGACAATAAAAGTAATAAAAAAAAACCGGTGCCCGCCGTTTCTCGTTAAACAGCTAAACCTCACCCCGTTACTTTTCCGCCCTTTACTTCCCTTTCCTTCTCTTCAAACCCAACCGAATCCAAAGGCTAACTCAATCTTACGTACCGTCAAAAAACGACGTAAATGAAAGAAAGACAGACAGGCAGAGTGAAAACAAAAAAAAAAGGAACAAAAGGGAAAAATGGACGTCGTAAAACTTTTATTTCGACGATTTCATTCCCCTTTGATTCTCCGGTCGCTTCTCCTATATTCTATTTAATTTTATTAACGGTAAACCCCTTCGCAGTTATATCTTACTGCCCATTACTTCATCTCGGTGTTTCTTTTAGCTGGTATGGGTATAGCAGTGATTTCAAAAGCTATAGATAAACTTCGTCCTGAATTTTTAAGTGTCTTACAGCTTATAGAGTATTCCGACGAAGATAGAACTCTCTACATCGATCAAATCAGCAGTAAAATTTCAAACTAGCTTCTATGACCTCTTCTTTTACATACCTTCTATACTTTACTTACTTGGATTTTTCCTTTGTCTTCCTTGTATCTATTCGTCCACTTACTGTGGTAACGACCCCGTTTTTTTTCACTCATTTTTAGCTATACAAGTGGTGGAAACGATCTACTGGCTTTAAGACAGGATCCTACAGATATTTCGCAAAAAAATAGTCTTTCATTTTCAAAAGGGCCAAAAAACATTCAATCAAAAAATGGATACTAAGAATTTCAAATTATGGTAGGATACGTTTTGAAAACAAGTTTGAATCCTCTGCAATGAAATTTCATGCGTATCAGAAATCTTTTCCAGAATCTCTTCTTTGCAGGACTGCAAAAGATTCCCTGGACATGAACTTTAATTGCATAAAATTGAAACTTTTATTCAAAACATATCCTATCCTAATATGAAATTCCTACGGTATCTGAACGAAAGCTAAACGTTAATTGCTACCATCGTATTCGGGTGTGAATAAGGAAATAGAAAATTAAACGAGTTTTTTAGAAACCGCATGAGGGAGTGATCAGAGCTCTGATGAAGAGGCCAAGTCGAAATTCCAGTCTCTGCAAGCTCAAGCACCTTGCTTCAGGCTCTAGCTTTTATTCCACCGTATCATATAGGTATGAACCAGCTAGAAAATAGCAGATCGATGCTCACGACGCGATTACTTTGCCGGATTACTTACCCCGTGATAAATAAGTCTGTTATATATCGCGTGGGCGTTTACCAGGATATATACAAGGTGCCTGTATAATATACCTACCTCTACACATATACCTATACATGATCGTAAACATTTTTCTACCAGTTTTACAATTATTGCCCTACTAAGGTGTGTACCTCGACCGATGGCCCGCTGCGTGCTTGACATTGTGTATTTGTTTAAGTACCAGTTACTGTAAAGTTCCGCAGCTGGTTATCACGTCTAGATTTATATGTCCCTACGTTCATGTGTATGTTCATGTACTGTGACCACCAGTAAAATCCATGATAATCGATTTTTTCACGGTCGAAACCGCGTCAACTTTCACCTCCGCATGAGTTTCATTGGAAAAAAAAAGCTCAAACGCGCGTAGGGAACTATCAAATCGTACGTTAAACCGTGAATTTTGTGGTGCGGTGATTTTCCGAATGAATTCTCAGGAATGTCAACGCGTAACGTTGTGCAGTAAAATTCCTTTACGCTTTTGCTCATTTTTTCTTATTCCCTCCCAATCTTTTTCGTTTTTTTCTTTCTTTTTTTTTTTTTTTTTTCTTGACATCATTTTCCTTTTACCCTTTTATGCTTTGCTGCCCCCCCTCTATACCTCCGAGCTTATATATGTTATCGCTCGAAAATTTGAGACGAACGTCAAACCGTTAGGCAGGCGGTATTCCTGTAGGTACCTATAGTATACGGAAAAGATTCAAGCCATTGATTCCTTTATGTAAAATCTACGGAACACGTATTTTGTTTCAGCCTCATACATTTTCCACCTCGTAGAACACGATTTGATTTTTTTTCCTTCTTCTTTTTCTTCTTCTTCTTCTTTTCCCTTCATTCTCACCGTTTATTTTCACTTCCTTCTATTTTATCTTCCGGAAGAACATAGTGGCGAACATCTTGGTTCCTATTAATCCTGATTTCTGTATAATCGCACCACCTGGAACTGGGTCCCATAACTTTTCAAAAACTTGGGCAACACAGACGGACGTTCTTGGAAAAAAAAAAGTTCGAAAGGATTCCCATGACGCAGGAAAACGTCGCATGTTTTTCTAGGGTCAAAAAAAAAAAAGATCCTAAGAAAACTGTTTTGCGCGTAATGTGATATTTCATTGGATATGACGATACGTGGGTAAAACAAAAAAAAAAAAAAACTATACAAAACTGACAGACAGTTACTTGACATATACAGGGATACCGAAAGAAATGCAAAAATCATTTTTCACGACACAATTGTTAAAACAAAACCAAAAAAAAAAAAAAAGAAAAAAGCAATCCTTTGTTTCCGCGTGAAACTCGATGGACACATGACATCGTGCAGCTTAAATCCAGGACAGGAAAAAATCCTACAGAGTACATATTTCATAAACAAAAAGAAAGAAAAACAGTGATAGAAAAAAAAATACATTCATATCGTTTCGGTAAAAATTCGGTCGTTTTATATGGTTCCATCAATCTGCATTGCGGATTAAACTAGTCAGACAGCAGCTTTATCCGCCGTCGAAATATAACCGAAAAATTCTGTTATTTAGATTTTCGGACTTGGTTAGAATGTACGTGAAAATTTTTTTAGAATTTCTGACAAGGTTGATAATTGATTAGTAATTTTCTTATGCCTATGTTGGCTGATCGTTATTACCAAGGATCTTCTCAGGACGTGTGTGGTCTTGAATTATCGATCCTTTTTCTCGTCGCGTCGAGATCATCGTGGATATAAATTTTCTCATGTGGGTGAATACACGTGTGTTTTCGTTTGGGTTTCGAGATGTAGGTATAGGTGTATGGTGAGCAACGACACGGGCAAAGTTCGTTCCCAATTTAACTTATCGGAGGACGAATCGTCTCATGATCCCCCTGCAACCCCTCGGTTTTCCGTTTCAATTTCCCATGAAGCACATATCATAATCCCATCCAGTCCCGGCAATGCCACCTTATACCACACTCCGTTTCTCCACTACTCGGTGCCTATTTCCCTATAACCTACAACGTATTATCTGCAAGTTCAATATATATATCTCCTGGTTTTCTAAGTATAGGTAAAAAGCTCTTTGGTACCGGGCATTGCATCAGGATTTAAGTACGTGTAAACCGCCCCTGTGGGCCATAACCGTAAAACTATTTTTGGGAAACCAAAAGGGTGGTTCCTAGGGTAGTCGAATCTACCATAGAAAAGTCATTACGTTTTCCGATTGATTTCTTTCACTGGTACCTGGCCTATTGTCTAAGATTTAGACGGGTGCGTAAATCCCTTAGATATATAGGTATTTCGGTTATTGGAGAAAAATCCGCCATCACCGCAGTACGTCGTCCGAGTATATGACTGATCGAAATTATACGGCCAGAGCCAAACTGGCGACCGTAAACGACGTTGCCCTTTTTTTTATCCCCCAAAAGGAAATTCCTTACAACCCCCAAAACACGGATATCCGGATCCGGCGTCGCATCGCGTCGCCACGGAAGAGGTCGAAAAACTGATGTTCTATTATTTCCTATCAAATTTTCTATTATCGAGCTAAAATTTACTCGACGCGATTCAGACCCGGAAAGGTTATTGAAGGTACCAGCAGTTGAATATCCGGTTATACGATAAGACAGAAAAATGTCTATAAAGGACAATGAAGCAATAGAAAATTGCGACTCAAGAAGGAAAAAAAAAAGAGCCATTGTTTTATAGAAAAAACTCAAGTATATTTATACGCGCCAATATTGCACCGAAACGCCCTCGGCAAAACGTCTTCAAGGAGTTACAATATGCTCCTCTACCAAGAGCCTGGCACTTCACAAAGTACACACCTATCTACTCCTGACATCGGTGAGAAAAGTAGGAAAAATCGGGTAAATAGAAATATAGAAACGTGCGTTTTTAAGTAAATGGAAATCAAAATCACTCGTTTTTTTTTCATCAAATAATTTCTTCCTCGATTTCAAGGCGATTATGGAATGTTGAGGATTTATCACAAAATTGAACGAATCTCGGATTAACAAATACATAAAATATGATATAATAACAATTTTTGGAATATCAGAGCTCAGATGGTGGTTTTCTCCTTTTTTTTTTTTTTTTTTTTCTTCAATTTCTTTTCAATTTTTGTTCAACTTTGACATCAAAGCAGCTGGTTCTACCTATACTCATCATCATTCATTCGAAATGGAGTGTGGCACGTTATGCGTTATCTAAAATCCACCTGACTCGTGTAATTTGCGCTCTTTTAGCGAGCCACCGTATACCAAAAATGAATATTTTAGTTATTCTAACCCTGTATATATATATATATATATATATATATATGTATAACCCGCTTAATTTTCCACTACATCATCTATATCCCTGTATACATATATAAGGATCTACGTACTCGCGGGCTTAAAGTTTTTAATCTTGCCCGTTTCTCTTTTTCAGAGCCATCTCTTTTTTTTTCTCTTGTCATTTTTTTTTCATTCTATTTTTTTTTTTTTTTTTTTTATTTCTTCTTCTTTCTTTTTCTGCTTCTTTTTTTCTCTCATCGTAATTACGGGTACGCAGATATGAACGAGAAACAGACGCAAAAAATTCCACCACCATCCATTCTACCTACCTCCCTTTGCCCCTGGTTCTTCCATTTTGTCATATCTACGTACCCCTACTCTTCTTTGGTTTAAACGAATAAAAAATGAAACGAACAGAAAAAAAAAACAGAAATGTGTATAAAATAAAAGATACAGAACTAATACGTTTAAGAAAGAAATTGGTTGAAGGATAACTTCAATTTACCACTCGTGATAAAATAAGAGATACATACATATATCTATTGAGTTTCATCAGTGAAAGCTCGGGAAGGATATCCTTGTTGGGATTGTGTTATTTTGGTTATTGTTAGATAAGCGGTGAGGCGAATTTTCCGGACTTAGTATTGGCCGGAGAAAAGAGAAAATCGGAATTCTTTTTGGCTGGCTCCTTATCTGTACGGGGCTTCGCATTCTGTGAGAAACGAAGCGAAAAGAAAAGGAAAGTAAAACAGAAATGTCTATTCGCTGCTTGGCGGACGACCGGCCGGTGAGATTTTCTTTCTTCTGGTTCTTCGACCATCAATCAGAAATTATTCCACGTCTTGACTCTGCGGGCAAAAAAGTTAAAGGAGAATCGTATATAATCTCCGAAATCAAAACTTGAACCTATACCTAACCTATACCCAACTACCTATACCTACCTACGAAACCCACAAGTCCCGTGGAACCCAAACCCATGGGCAAGTTGTGTGTTTCGTAAACTCTTTTCCCGTTAAACTTTACCCTCCGACTAAAGTTCCTCTTCACCAACTCAGCTTTTGACGACCAATAAAAACCGCGCCAAAGTGCCTAAGGATTTTTTTCTGTTATTTTTTTTCGCTACAGACCCTCAAAAAACTCCACATACATTCAAACGGTCGAGTTATCATTTTTGAAACTGACCAAAGTATATTTTCTATAGAAACAAAACGTTTGGGTAATAAGTTGTGTTCGATTTAAGAAAGGAGATAGAAATTTCCCCGCAAATGGTAAGCCGCAGATCAAAATAGTGCGAATTTCTCAAATTCAATCTGGACCAAGAAATTCATACCTATAAATTAACCCATGGTAGATTTTCACACGCAGCAAATACCGTATCAGAAATACTTGTGTCTGCCGTCAAGTTCCGTTTGAATTGGCACGCGATAACCGCGTGCGGTGGCAAATACTCCAGAATTCCGTTCACAGTCTATTATATGCAGGGTGTATATACTATAGTCCGCCAGTCACGACTTACCAATCAAGTTACCAGTACCAACACCACGCGATCTACGTGCCACGTATCCATCGCATTTCTCGGGCGGTAACAGCTGACAATGAGAATGGAATACACGCGTTTCAGGAATTACTGCCCTTCTTGTTGCCCCCCTCTAATTCCTTACCAACATCTCCGACATTCTACAGTCCATTTGTCAAACGGAATCTCTGCTTATTCCCTGTACTACACATCCCATACATCCATCCCAAAATCAGGAATTAGTCGAAGTCTGATGCAGACGACGTTTTAGGGGATGAAAGGTGCTGGCCGCAGAGAAATTCGTGATTTTTGAATGGAAAGATCCCTCAGGGTAATCCAGTCGATGAAATTTCGATGAAACTGATCACACACTACTTCGTTTTATGAATTGAACCGATTTCGAGTAAAATAAATTTAAAAAAGTCGCATGGTTTTCTCCGATTCTTGAATGAGATGAAAATCAAGGGTAAGCGTGACGGTGGGATGAATTGAAGACTGACCAGGCGAGGAAATACATAGGGGGTAAAGGATCTCTCACATCAAGCAGATGTTGGATATCTCGTAGGATTCTCTGGCCACATGTACCTACACCAGACCGCAAACTCAATCATGGTTTCCTTTCTCCATTGTTGAGTTTCGCAAAGTATAAGTATATATCTGCGGGTATAGCCCGAAGGCTAACTGGAGTCCAGAGGGTGAGAAGGACGAAAAGGAAGGAAGGGAGGAAGGGAGGGGGATGGTGGTATCGCGTACATTCAGCCCTTGCGAAAACGGAAGGCCGCTTGTCGCGGTTTCGACGTCAAGCGTCGAGAACACCTATAGATATATATGTATATGTATACACCTGCCTCGACGTCTATACCCATATATGTAGTTATGTATGTATGTACCTGTGCCAGGAACGTGTGGGCGTTATAATCCCTTCTAATCGCGCACACGCTGAGCGTGTATAGTCCCGGCTCAATCCGGGCCTCTCGAAACTCCCTGAAATAACAGATACGTGGTTTTGGTACCGCCGCGACGCCCCGCGTCGCTCTTTACCTTACCGGATCATATACACTCGCAGATATATGTATATTGGTATATATCTGGTGCATGTTAATTACGGTATGAACCATATATTCCTGACGTAATACCTACTCGTGTTGTACCCCGAGTGATTACGTATATCATGTATAGACATGAGTGCAGCTGTTGGGATTTATCTCGATTCAAATTTATCCCATATCGTTTCCTTTCGGATTGCCGTTACCTTGATAAAGGGCTTCCGGTTTAACCCCATACAGGTGGCTCTGTTGCGAATAGCAGTAACTGGTTGGGGCGAGATTGAAATTCCGAGGTTCAAAAGCTGCGAAAGTTTGAAATTCTGAATTTTTCTAACTACCGATTCAGAATTGTTAGAAATATTATTTTCCCTCAAGTCTACGTAGCCAATTTGGAAAACTCCGAATGAAAAACCAGCAGAGTTTCAAAATTCCGAAAGCTAAAGATCTGAAAGGTAAAAACTCCGAATCTCGGAATTCACGAGATACGACGTCGTTTATTTTACAGCTTTGTCGTGAACATCCCTGAAATTTTCGGATCTCTAGACTTCCTGAGTTTTGAACTTTCGGTTCTTTGAGCACCCTGCATTTTGATCTTTCGGAATCCGCAGGTTCTTAACTTTAACGTTTCTAGAAACTCTAAATCTCGTCTTCAATGAACTCGGAACTTTTGGAATTTGGAACTTCAATCCCGCCCCAACTGGTTGATCGTGAGGTAAACATTCAATGAACTAATTGTCGATCGGTCAATCATACAGGGTGTATTTTCAACGGATTATCCCACCGAATCCCTGTATTTTCGAAAGCTGGGAATAATCATGTGGAAAAAATGTATTTGATCTCTGATTGCAGTAATTTGCTGTCACGATCAATTTTCCCGATACTGATTTTCAGCTTTATATTAGCGGAAAAATTCAAATATCCGTTATTCAGTCTGCAAGTATATAATTGCATGTGATTCGAAAGCCAGGATTGTGAAAAATATAATTAAAAATGTAATTCAATTACATTTTCAAGTACCATTACATTTCGAATGAATTCAATTACACATTACGAATGTAATCGACACTCAAATTCGTAATCGAATTATAAAAGTATAATTGATTACTCACAACCCTGTTCGAAACTAGAATCTGAACGAGGGGAAATCCGGTTACAAAACTTTCTCACCCCATATTGCCAAAACGAAATGATTTACGTAAATTTTTCTACATTATACCGAGATTTAGTTGTAATTACAGCTGTTGGTATTAATTTGAATGTACGACGGAGTACTTGGTCTCAAATCTTCCAGACTCGTACAACTCATACCCTCTTCTATAAGCTACCGTCGAGTGAAAATCGATATTTTGTTTCGTTTTAATCCCCCCTAAGTGGGGGCGAAGTTGAGTAAATATTTAATCAAATTAATTAGGTCTTCAGCGTGTTTTAATCAGAAATATCTCATCCATTTACTCTCTGACAATCGATTTTTTAAATTCCTTCGTTTTCCTTCTTCAAATTATAATTATACATTCATGCAAATTTAGGCACTCATATACTTTTCGCTAATGGTTTATTTAGAGTAACACCGTCTGCATTACCAAGTTGAACAAAAAAAATTTATAATGAAAAATTGTGAGTATACGGTTCTTCGAATTTCAGTTTTTTGTTTTTCATTTTCATTCTCACATGTTCTTCTCGGTTCGTGGCAAGTTATTCGACGGAATTCAAGTTTCCGAAGATATTCCCTGTGAGTACTCGAATTTCAAAGCAGTACCCACTTGATATGGCAAATTATTACAATTTGCAATTGCCTCACTTATTTTAATGCCCCTTGTACTCTGCTATTTTATACACAGAAGAATATCAACGTATCCATGCACAATTCTATTCCCATCGTGAACACGATATTATACCTGTATATAATCGGCTTTCAAATGGAATGCAGATGAAATCCATTATCTTTTCTGTGCCACATCCGTTGCAGTTTCCAACTCGAGCGAGAAAATATACTTATTATACCTATATACATATATATATATAAGACTACTTCGATAAGTCCGATAATTTTCTCCTACTTTTTGACTCGCTTCCAACTTCAGTTATTATATTAGGTAGATGAAACTTCACGCGGATCTATTTTGCCTTTGGAATTTAATTCGAAAATACGTGAGGTTGATACGATTCTTCGCCAACACCTGCCCTGCAAGAAAACTGAGCGAACTCGAGGGAGCCAAGACAACCCAGGTAATGGAGCGAAGGATTTTGGACGGGAAACCATTACCTTTTTTTTTTCGAAATTGAATCGCGAGGCGCGCGATGTCGGGGGATTTATTACATCGCTGTATGCCGCATGGGATGAGATTTTTTTTTTTTCTTCTTCTTCCTGGGGTTTCTTCTCGTTCGCTGGCTTCAGAAAAGAGGATGACAGTAGGATTATGTGAAAATCACGTATACGTATGTAAATTCTTGCCGAAATGTTTCGACGCCCTTCAACAGACCCGCGTGTACACCATACCAACGCCTCGGAAAATAAGATGAGAAGCAAAGCGAAGCGAAACGGAGGAAACGACAAAGAACCGGAGGAACCAGAAGACGAGAATTCCTATATATTTAATCGTTTCTCTATTCAAACGGTTTTTTTCTTTCTTTCTTTCTTTTTTTCTTTTTCTTTCTCTTCTTTCTCCGTCACGCTATAGTCGTTGTCGGATCCAATGGTACGGAGAAAAGTTGATTTTCCAATAATATATATCTCCGCAAAGCTGAAAGTCCTTTTTCATTCAATTCATTTTTGTCCTGTGTATAGAATCGAGCATCTTGTCACTTGTGCAATTGACAGCCATTTTAGTGAACCCAACCAGTTAATATATAGATCAGTTTATTTATCAACTTACCGCTTCCGTGTGGATCGGATGTGCTGCAAAAAGCAGGCCAGTAAGCGCCGCAAAGCCAGGTCGTAAGGATGCTACGGCAAGGCTTACTTTAGTTACCAGGACACAGGCTGCAGCATGGAGAGCAACGTTTGTTGCGTGAAACCACATCGGCGTCAGCCCCGAAGTCAGGTAATTTAACCTGTAAGCAAAAAGGTTGCAAATCGTAAATTTGAACAGCT
Source organism: Ametastegia equiseti (assembly GCA_963989295.1). Classification (NCBI taxonomy): domain Eukaryota; kingdom Metazoa; phylum Arthropoda; class Insecta; order Hymenoptera; family Tenthredinidae; genus Ametastegia; species Ametastegia equiseti. Next base: position 14,329,238 of record OZ022397.1, on the reverse strand, counting down.
GAAATCACAGGAGATTCTAAATGTAGAACCTAATCGGGGGTCCTGGAGCTAATTTTCATGATCACAGTAGACGAGGCCTTCCATCTTAGGCCCATTACAAAAAACGTTCTATTAAACATGGATTTTTATGATTCTGGTCCCATCAGATGCTGTTTTTAGTAACCTAGAGCTGACTAGATGCTGCGATTGATTAGACCGGTAGTTTTTGTGTTTTTCAAAATCCTGAAATGTTGAAAAAAAAAAATAAAAATAAAAAATTCGATCCCAGGATACCCCGAAAAGAATGAATAGGTTTTGATGAACTTGGTCTCGATAGATAAGAATCACTCGAATCCAAATCTGATGGAATTTTCTAATCAATAGATTCGACAGTTTATAAATCAAGTGGAGCAGAAGGTCTAGCCATAAGTGGTCAGCCGAATGATCTGCTTGCTTATCGATGATGACCACAAGAAGCAACGGTGTTTATTTTTTGTTTTCGGAACATGCGGTCTATATCCATATCCATCGTAATCTAATCATATTAGACGAGTTGTGAACAAGCTCGTTTACCGAAGGAAGGAGGATGGTTATCGGTTCGTACACGTATCACTGATCGGTAATAGAGATTTGATCAAATTCCAATGAGGTGATTTTCGATTCTGTATCACTGGCTCATTCCTTATACTGTCGCTACGTATCTCTGCATAAAAGATTATGCGAGGGGGAATGTGATGAAGTTAGAAGAATACGTATTGATAGGAACAAGATTTTGAGACATATGAAACAAGTTGCTGGGGTCAGATATACCTAAACGATGTTTTGCTATCTGTAAGAAAAAGTAGAAGAAGAAAAAGTATAACACTATTATACTGCTGACGAAAAAAACATTTAGGCAATGGATATATATTCATGAGATGAAAATGAGCCTGTGAACCTTTACCCGTGGTAAGGAACCATATATACAAGGAACGTGTTTCCGCAAAGGCAGAAAACTCCGGAAGAAAATATAAAGAGGAAAAGAAAGAAAGAAAGAAACTTAGAGATGGGAAAAAAAAGATAAGATATTCGGTGTCGTGGTCAGCTACTGTTTGACCATTCGACGACATCAAAGCTCGATCTTTCCTACGACAAAATTCTGTGAGCACTGAATTTCCCTTTGTGATTTGCAGTCACGTGCTCCCTGTAACTTCCGGTCTCACTGGACGACCGTACGAAAGTTACGCGATCACATTTGAATTCCAGACGAACGAACGAACAAACGAATGGGCACATGAGAAAACGAACATGACAAGGCGATAGACGGTCGCGTAAAATCTACCTTCAAAATATCACTCACGTATATGTATACTCATTTTTATAGACTTCTACTGAAAGTATACACGATTTTGTCCTTCGGGTATACATTTGACAGTAATTCGAACCGTTGCAGTTGGGCACGATTCCAGTTGCCAAGGATCACATCCGTCTATCTGGGAACCAAGGCGAATGTCACAGTGATTGACACTGAACCTGTACGACGGGTGTTATATAACCGTGTCGAATACTCGAAGGGTGTCAATTACCGGGATTCACCTTACAGCTGATCTTCTAATAGTCAATTAGTCAGACTCCCAACTCCCTTGGGTAAGAAGTCATACCCTATTGTTAGACACATCATCATTAACAGTTCCACTGATGATGTCGATCCAAACGAGATTTCCATCTGCCATTTCCAAAGGCCATTTCATCGTTATTTGTCATCTCATCATTTGATGACAGCATGTGCAATATGTATCTACTAGGGAATACCTCATATGTCTACGATAATCAGGAGTCTGTTTGAAATTCCATTATTACCAATTGTTGCCATTACCAGCTCGAAAACATGAATCGCACTTCCTCGATGACTGCCCAAGTGATCTGAATGAACCCTCGACGAATGCAATCAGTTTTTTTTTGGCAAAAAGTGGCTGAGTATGTGACTCCATAAGAAAAACTGATAGAATATCAGTAAGACGCACGTTTCTTATGTTAACCAGGTCAAGTTGGGAGTGATCTCCACTCATCACCTAGTTATGAAATCTTTTATCTCCATTGTGCGGATGGCGAAACCTTTCCACGATTCGAGACAGCGATAAGAACCGTATAGTTAGTTCTTGCTATAGATCAAAGTCACAATCTTCATCTATCATCAACCAATTGACAGAATGATTTTTCATTGAATCTAGTTTTGCTAAATCCCGTAACACTCACCTTTACTAACATAGAAAGTTGCAGAAAGTTTAGCTAAGTAAGACAGTCGAGATCTGTTGAAGGGCAAATCCCTGCACGAGGATTCGCGAAACTTCAAACAAGACTCAGTGTTCAAATGTAATCACACTCGTCCAGTGCACGGGGAGTGTAAAGGATTTGAATAAACAAGAGTAGCTACCGTGGCCAGGGAAACACACACAGGTAATATATATCAGCGTGTACCTGTCCACGTCCTAGACCCACACACACGTAGATACTTAGATACACAAGGACCAAGGATGGAGTGATGGAAAGGACATTGCACAGAATATGAAACGAGGGTGTTGGTATTTGCCAGTAGGGTTTAGCTGACGCAAAATGAACAGAGGCGGTGAACAGGGTGCTCGTTTAAATCCATGACATATTTTTTCCAACCCCAAAAAGGGAGGGGGAGGGGGTATGACATTAATTGACAAAGTCGGTTTGGCAATGTCGCCGAAGTTCAAGCCGAGGGTTTAATCGTTTAATTTCGTTCCCTTCCAGACGAAGGGTTAGGGCGATCTTTTTGTTACGGGGTGCTATATTCGGCTGTTGACGAACAACGGGGGATGGCAATGGCGATGGCTCGCAAGCTCGCTGAGTAGATGTAAAGAGTTGCGACTCCTCTCCTTTACTCTGAAAAATTTTTTTCCAACCCTTTGTTCGCGAACAACAATGTCTAAAGGCAAACTGTCAGCCCTAACTTGTGACCTATAAAATGTTACAACTCCTGGGGAATCTCGCTGATTGAATTCTTACAAAAACTTATCTCCTCGTCAACAGGCGCGGGGGCCAAAAATATTTGCAAGAAAATCTTCACCCGCTAATTTTATTGTCGACTAGACTCGCTAGTGAATATAAAGACTCGTCGTCACAATGAAAAGGTGATAAAATGAAAAATTTCCAACAATTTCCAACTCGTATTTTACTTCTTTTTCTTCTTGAGGCTTTCTGAATTATTAGCGTCAATTTTGATTCTACTGATGAAGCGATTGATCCAAAGAATACGATTCTTTAGCTAGAATAAGCTAGGTTTTCATTTGGTGCTTTGAAACGCGGAATAAAATTTTGATAAAATGGATTTTGACGAGGAATTGGGTCGCTTCGACAGAAGATGATGTCGTTAAATCGAAACAGTTTGGTTTATCTTTACTCTGTAGAAGAATCTTTCTCAAAGGAAGTAAGTCTCGGTGTACGACTGCACGTCCCAAGTACCCACTAGCCATCTTCAAAGATCGCGTAGGTAGTGACTGGAGTAGGTAGGTAGCTTTCCGACTTCTTTGAGTATATATTACGTGACAAAGTATAGAGAAAAGATCCCAGAGCTTTTCTTTGTGTTTCTAAAACTGCTTCGGGCTGATGATCAAGAGATACCTCTCTATACCTCTATACATATACATGTCAACTATGTGAATCTTCAAGAGTTTCAGTTTTCTTAAGCATTATAGAAAATCTTGGATGTGCAAAGGAATGCTCAATTCACGATGACCCTTTGAAATCGCTAGCACATAATGGCGTTGCTTCAATGGTATTCCCCTCATCTTCCTATATATCTATATATTACAACTTGAGGGACGCTCGTTAGGGATGAGATCCGGTTGATAATTAACGCTGGGAATTACCTGTAGGGAGAAACGGGAACCCTTCGTGAACAAACCTGCGTAACGAAGATAACGAGAGTATCGGGTCGTTCATCCTTTTTTTCGAAACGACTTGTCGACTTCAGTTTCGAAAGAATGCAATTAACATTGCAGCCAACATGGCATAGATCAACAATTGCGTTTCAATGTTCTTTCGGAAAAAATCCTTCTCTCTAACTCTTCGATTTCTTTCCCCGTGTTCGAATACATATAATGATTAATTAAAAACTTCCGCCTTCGGCAGTGAATTGAATTTCATATTTTCGGTGTTTTTTCTACGTGCGGTTATTGCGTACGAGGCAAAAAGTGTATCAAATTTGATTAATTGTACACCGGCCCGAAGTATAGTGTGAAATTTTTAATTTTTACTCACACCAAATCGGCCCTCGGCGTTGCCCGGGGACGAAAGTTTTATCTGAACTCATAATTTTTTTTTTTATTTATCACTTAGTATAGTCGTACTTGCCCAGTTTTCATTCACCCTTATAACTCTTCGGCTAACTGTACCACGGATTGAGCAGCCGAGTCGGTTAAACAAGGGTAAAATCATCGGGCAACAATAAATCAGTTCCGCCCCCTGAGTCGTTGGTGGATCCTAAGCAAAGTAAGCTATCGTGCACCAATATTAATCTCAAACAAATTAAATAACAATCGAGCAGGAGGCAGCGACGGAGAGAAACCCTGCTGGCCCTACTTGAACGGTGTGGGTTATATGTATATGTATATGTATATATATAAGGTCCTAGTATATGCCGAGGGTCAAGAGGGTGCGGGAAATACGCCAGCGAAAGGGCGAGAGGGTGAAATAGGGTGAGTTGAGAGGTAGATGGGGTTTGTAAGCGCACCGGCTATTAATCATCGACCCACGCGCAGAGATGCCGCCGCCTTCGCCACCCTTTCTATCCTATAGAAGGTGTACCCTACCCTACCTACCTTATACCTATCTACCTTCTTTAGGTCCGCCAGTCCACAGCTGGCAATGAGATTACCCTCGCGATTAGTTCACCTGCGGTGGCAAAGCTTTAACCCCCTCGTACGCCTAATTCACCTGCATCGTTTTCCGACACACTGACAAATAACACATTTGTTAGAAATTCGGTCAGAGATTCAAATTTCTATGGGATGCCATGCACAAATGACAGGGTATTGCCAGATCACATGGCATAGAATTGGCACTACCTAAGCTGCCAAATTTTGTTAGGTAATACTGGCCCAGTACAAAGAAATTATTCGCCCAACGTTGGGCCAATGCTGATGACCAGTACTGACAAGTGAGCATACATGGAGCTCAGCTGGAAGTCAGTTCTGTACTGGGAATACACTAGGCGAATATGGTGTTTCATACTGGCTGGGGATTATTTCATGCCGATTGACAGCACCATAAGTAGCTGTCAGTATTGGCAGTTATGGCACCAATGCCAATCCAGTTTGCAGATTGCATGGATTCACGTTTTATACTTTTTGGCCTGTGTATTTTCTATCCATGTGCAAATTGTTGGACAAACGTAGCCAATTGTAGTAAAAAGTTCAGGAACTTGAATAGAAATCAAAGGATGAAAGTACGCCGGATATCTTATCTTCGCGTTAGGGGGAGATGACGATTTGAAAAATGTCTGCAGAAGCAGCAGCCACAAAATAGATTAATCCCCATGACGTAATCGCATTGTCTGTATCAAAAGCATTCTCTAAGACCACGAGCGCCCGGAGGCAAAGACATTCTTGAGAAGGCCAAAGCTCAAAGGATGAAAGCACGGCGTTGTTTAAAGAAAAATTAAATTCTCCTGCCTCGTGAACCTTTTAATACCACAACCCCTCGCGGTTCGCGTATAGCCCTTGTAAAACACGTGCTAGGTCGTTGGTATAGAGATGCTTGGCTTGGGTATGAGTCTATAGCTTGACGTAAGTTTCACGTGCACGGACCACGGCCCACGTAGTAGGACTTGATCAAATTTACCCTGCAGCCACTTTCACGCCCCTCTTAGGTTACGTGTACCAGCTCAATTTTCCACGGCATGATGTCTGAACATTTTTAGGTATGAGGGGTTTTGCTCGTCAAGAGTCAGGCCTGCGTGCAATTTGTGCAGTACATACAATCGTCTAGTCAGTCGAGTAGTCGAGACGGTCCACAGTACGCAATTGCGTCACGATCGTTAATGAGATATAATTATAATTGGGACGTTTTGCACATTCGTTCTCACTCGCTCAGCTACCCACCACCATACTGCCAAATGGGGTCCGTTCGGTTTAACCGCACAATCCCTAACGAAGGGTTAATCCTATTGTACATTGACGCGACGAGGCTAGTGCGTGACGAAGCCACGTTTAACCGCGCTAATGCCTATAGTATACCCGCCTCCGAGCAGCCCTGCAGTCTCGTAGTACATGAAATAAAGTGCAGACACCTCCCCCCAGTCGCTTTTCAACCTATTCATTATAACTGAACGCCCCTTTCTTAGCACCCCAGTAGTGATTACGCAATTTTTCGTACACGTGATAATTTACGTGATGAAATTTTCAAAATCAAGGCTACGACCTCAAGGCACACCCATTCGTTACGAATCTCTCGAACGAACTTGATGATTACTCAATACTTTACCGCACGGTTCATCTGTATCGAATTAATCAGATGATGCGATAATTACTACCTCCCATTGTGTTTGCACATCGTAAAATATTTGCTTTGAAGCTTTTGTGGATGGCTTTGGGCACTTCAAGTCCTTCATCCTACAATAAACTTAACCATGTCTTGTTTATGCAATTATGTTGATAACGATAGGTATGAGCTCATAATTCGATTGATAAAAGATTTTCTTTTGATCACGTGGAGCCAACCACGGAGATAAAAGCTTAGGCAAACTGAAATTAAACGACAGTCTAACCATGAAGCGTTACTTCGTTGTAGCAGTTGTCTGTGCGGTCTTCACATCGTAAGTATTTTGAGGATCTCAAAACAGTACGGATCGGGTGTTTTTGGAATCATATTAACAACTCAATCTTCAAGGATATCCTGCTGTGATGTCGTGAGTCTAACTTTTCCGAGTGGATTCCGCATAGGAACGGCCAGTTCATCATATCAAGTAGAAGGAGCTTGGAATGTCAGCGGTAATGGCTGATATTTCGTGCGAATAGTCCGAACGATATTTTCAACAAGCTATCCAATTCGAATGATTTCAATTATTCCAGATAAGGGGGAAAACGTTTGGGATTGGCACGTTCGTAACAAACCAGAGTTGGTAGCAAATCAGGACAATGGAGATATTGCCTGCAATTCTTATTACAAGTACCAAGAGGACGTGCAATACATCAAATCCATCGGAGTAAGCTTACGCATTGGCGAATATCAATCGATCGAACTTCTCATCTACGTTTTTTGATTTTCAGTTGGATTATTATCGATTCTCGGTAAGCTGGTCCCGCGTCCTTCCGACTGGCTTTGCAAACGTAATAAGCGAAGATGGGCTCCAGTATTACAAAAACTTAACTGCCGAATTAGTAGCGAATGGCATCGAGCCCATTGTGACAATATACCATTGGGATCATCCCCAAGTTATCGAAGATATGGGCGGATGGACGAACGAGCTGATAGTAGACTGGTTTGTGGCTTATGCCAGAATACTTTTCGAAGCACTTGGAGATAGTGTCAAAAGATGGATAACCATAAACGAACCTGATATCTTTTGCTATTACGGTTATGAAAACACGTTGCTTGCGCCAGGTATGGAAAGACGTGAATACCGGTTATGACGATCATACAAAAACGTGATTATAGGTACCTAGTTGCTAAAAGTATTTCTCAACTACTTGATACCGCTTTTCAGCCAAAGTGCTTTCTGGAATCGGGGCTTACCTATGCGGACACAACGTTCTGAAGGCTCATGCCAAAACGTATCACATGTACGATGAAGAGTTCCGTGAAACTCAGCAAGGCCAGATTGGTCTCGTCAGTGCATTGACCGCACACTTAGCAGCAAACTCTAGCTACACTGATATAGCAGAAACCGCATTTCAGTTCAACGCCGGATGGATGGGTCACCCACTTTACCATGGTGACTACCCGGAGATCATGAAGACTAGGGTAGCAATGATCAGTGAAATTCAAGGCTACCCACGGTCTCGACTTCCCGTATTTTCGGACGAATGGATATCCATCATCAAGTGAGGTCCAAATCACACGCACAAGCATAAGCAGAAGCTTTTTTTGTGTGCAACAAATTGTTCGCCATTTTATGAACACGAATTGTACATGAGTGTAATTGCTTTACTTTTCAGAGGAGCTACCGACTACTATGCCTTCAACCACTACTCTTCAAGTTACGTTTTCCCAGACCCTGATGAAGAACTGGGAATATACAATACCGACAAAGGTTACATACAGAGCTATGACCCAAGCTGGACTTTAGGAAGTTCAATCGGTGTCAATCCTTCAGGATTCGGCTATTTATTTCGCCGGATAAGAGATGAGTATGACAACCCACCCGTGTGGGTAATGGAAAATGGATACCCTGACAGTGGTGGATTGGACGATTACAATCGAATCACTTATTTCTATGGATACCTTAGAGAATTACTTATAGCCGTGAAAAGGGACGGTTGCAACGTAGAAGGCTACACCGTATGGTCTATCTTGGATAATTTCGAATGGTGGCAAGGTTACTCGTGAGTAGAACAACTTCAGGCAAAATATGTCGACGTCTGTTTCATTCCGAAAGAATTCCAGCTTAACTTTATTCATCTTATACTTTAGATCAAAATACGGAATCGTCAGTGTGGACTTTGACGACCCCGATAGAGCCAGGTCGATTAAATCGTCATCTATGTGGTGGGCGAGTGTTCTTTCCTCACGAAAACTTCAGTCCGTCCCCACGAACGCCAATTCTCAAACCAGGCTACCCTGGATTAGATAACTAGAAATAACTGTGATATTAAATGGCCCATCGTGACCATTATTTTATACCTTTGGACTGGCAGAACCGAGTCGCAGGAAAGAAATGAGTTTGTGATTTTTTACCGAAGCTCAATATCCGTCACTATTTCTTGATGTGATAATGGATTCGGAACACACCATGTGACTACGAAATAAAAGATTTTCAATAAAATGTTTGATATGCGAGTAGTCATCGAATGCATTTTGAGAATAAATTAACTATATCCCCGAAAATCACCTCCATGGAAATGTTTTTTGAAATGCGATCATTATGTGCATTCTTTGGCGCCAGTCACTGGAAATCGGATGATTTCGTAGATAAATTCATAAAGTATTTGTAATGGCATGATTTCCATCATTTCACCATCTAGAACATCCAAATCCATCCCCCCAAATGTGCTCTGCATTGTGTGCATTTTTTCGCAGCTCATAATCATCCGAGAGTCGAAGCTTTGATAAAGATAAAGATAAAGATTATGTCTGAGAAAGCCATAAATTCATTATTCATTATATTGGACCGCTATTAGTCATCGCGATCAAATATACGCGTGAGTTACATAACACTCACTCGACCTAGAAAGCTCTAAATTTCGCGATTGACATTCGACAACATGCTTATATAGTTATGGTGCATTATGATTTGATACGAAAGATACGGAAGCCAAGTAATTTAAGTTCGATATAAAGCACAGTTTTATTATCCTGTTCAAATCATCATTAACTCGTATTATTCTGTATGCTATTCTCACTCCATATGACATCTCATCAACACAGAAACATAATTCTGAAACTGACCCCTCTAATTCCCCAAATTGTCATACTACACCTCGCTGGATAAAAATTGCATCGATATTGGTCTTGAATGAAAGATTCTCGTACCTTCATTTTCAAAATAAATCACCAATCAGTTGAATATTGGTTAACCTTACTTTCAGAACTATTTCAAAATCGAAACTCGGAACTAAAATAAAACTGTGCAAAAAGTGAACGGAATCTCTTCTCCACTCATTCATCTCTTTCAAATTTCTCAAAGGACCTCGAAATTCGTTGCTGATTCAGGATCAAAATCGATAACAACCTTGGGTGTTGGGCACATGGTAGTGGTTTGCAGCAGCAGAAGGGAGAGGACAAAAATGGCCCTGGTCATTCTCTGAACCACAAGCTCAAAGCACACATAGGCTCTCTATAACGCGACCGACGGGCTTACAAAGCTTAAGTGAGACCCACAATAGCGGGTCTCGCACGAAAACGAGTCCGCGGTTATCCTACAACGTTCAGCCATAACGCGGGCTTGACCAAATCGTCCATATACAGTGACCCCACCAGAATAACAGGGAAACACACTGGGAAAACACGCATTCAACATACAGACACCTAAAAAAAAAAAAAGAAAAAAAAACCCTTCCATTGGTCATCCCTCGACCTCACGCACCTCGTTCTATATCCTGGGCCCTGCCAGGCATCAGCCTCTGCAGATAATACTATGAATTATTACCGCTTATATAACTGGAGTGGCCCCCGTATATCTTCGGATCAACCTTATTTCTTTCACAGATTGTGTATCGGAAAATATGGTTCGTCCGTGTCGGAAATGATGAAGGTCGTTTTCACCCATCCATACGATAGTAGTGTATAGGTAACTGTAAAAGGACCTGCAGACCATATCGTCATTTTTCCTTCCTGCTCCAGCCTCCAGGCAATATTATGTACAATATATACAGAGACGCACTATCGATAGAAATCTTCTCAAGAGTTATTACGCGCGCAATGCCTCTTGTTGCGAAGCGACTGGATAATATCGAAAGATCAATATCATGAATATCATCGATACGCTTTATCGGTCATCTATTATAGACAAGCATTTTACCATCGTTCGTTTTTAACACGATCAGGTAAATACTTATTCCGTAAAGTTCATTATTCGAGGAATGCCATTCACTGCAGGAATTAAAAAAATAAAAAATCAAGTTAATGCGGTTTTGATCGATTAGCGAAATTCCGATATTGAAAAAATTCATTCACCGTTCAACTCCGAGAAAAATAAGCTGGTACACTTTATTATTTTATAGAAAGGCACGATTTAATCGAACGTGACTAATTTTTGGTGAGCCTGGTGCAATTGTACGTTATTAGAGACGCGATTATTGATATTATCGTACCGTATGTATATATATAACGCATTAGCATCGAACGTTATCGCATACAAAGCGGGGGGGGGGGGGGGGGGGGGGTAAAACCGAGATAATTCTCATCCATGGACCATAACGAGTTATTACCGTACGAGGTACTAATCCGTGAGCTTAGCCAGGGAATAAAATCAGTCAGAAAACGTTATTGCGATAAATATAACGCGCAAGGGGTTTGCCATCCAGGCGTCCGTCAGTCTCGTAATATTCTTTTTTGTTTATTTTATTTTATTTTATTTTATTTTATTTTTTTCTTGCAAAAACGACTCGATGAAAAAGATATGATAACTGTAGCCAATCCCGGCTTTTATGCAATTGGATGATTTAAAAGGTAATTTGGCACCAAGCCACCAATCAATGAACAGTACCGTAGTCCTTCCGCCAAACTGGCCAGGCTGCAGGCAACTTGATATCACCCATTGGCTGAGGTCTGACTGTGAACCCAAGCGGTCTCTGATCCCTTGTATCGGATTTTCACTACTACCAACGTCATGACGTCGTTAATGGCGGCTGACGCTAATCTCCTCTAACGTTGACCGCCTCGTTTTCACTCGAAATTCCCCCCAATCGATAGTTCCTGAACTAAACCTGCACTAGGTCAAATCCTTGTTAAATTTCTTCAAAAAATTCCAATGTAGTGTTCGAATTTTCAAAATAGAAACAGAATTTGAAAAATACAAAATATTGAGATATTTACGGTTTTATGATTAGCGAGAAGTCGATTTTGCTCAACGATCTGTCAACCGATTGAACAATCGGCATTATGGCTGGCAATTAAACCTAGAATTATTTGAACTATGAAAACTGATTGGTAGTTCGAAGCGGGGCAGATCCTCTTGGGCTGCATATCGAGGATGAGAATAAAAAAAAAAAAGAAAAAATGAGAAAAAGAAACAAGGGGGTGAAAACCAGGCTGCAGTAATTGGAAACAGAGTGATAAAAGTTAGCAAAAAAACAAAGTCGACGAACCTCGGGAACGCGCGGGAAATAAAAGCCTTTCTCTAACCCCCTGCAGTACACAAGCATAGCACAACCATCGAGCACTCGGCAGCCAGCCACGGTCTCGTCGTTATTCGAAGCATTTAAATGCGAACGAATGCGGAATGCGTAAGCGAGTTGCCGAGACCCCCGCAAATTCAGACTATGGCAGATTTAAATGCGGATACACGCCGTAGGCATTCATCCAGGCTTGTTGCGGAACCCATGATAGTCTCTCTCTTCTCATCGGCTTATAAACGTATCTAATGTCGACACAGCAGTCCTATTTTGCACGAACACAATCACTGTGATCGGGTGATAAGCGATGGATAGAAAAACAGCGTATAGGAAATAGTTGGGAAAATGAAATCGCAGTTCACCTGAAATGACTCGCTTTTCTGCACGAGTCCGCTGCTATTCGTGCTTTTTGCTCGGGGTGGGATTGAAATTGCGAATTCCAATAACCGCGAAAGGTCAAAATTTTCGAAAATTCATTTAAATCGATTCAATGGTTCGTCTGAAACCTGGCGAGCAAAAGAACGGAGCTTTCTTCGTATATCTAATTTTTTTCCGCAACTATACGGCTACGGCAAATTTCCAAAAATTTCTTGAAATTAGCAATGCCATTTCTACCACGATGGAATTTCGTGTTCCGCGTTCTACACACTTGGGGCGATGGTTTAAGGGATGGTAAGGGATGCAGAGGGTTTGAACTGGACTCGACGACATTGTATCAGTTCGAAACAAAAGGCGTGTATCTCGGGGGGTGACTTGAAATACGTTCAACTCAAATATAACGACATACAGAAGGATCGGATCTCGCTGAGCACACCGGACCTTCAGGCTGAAGAAATACACGAGCCAACAACGTTTCATACAATTTTTGTTCCCTCAGTTTCATCCCCGTTTTTATCTTGAATGAAACAAAAATATATATATATACTCGATGCTAACCGAACCAAGAAATCCCTCTCTGTTTAGGCCCCCTTTTGAAATGCCTATACTTCTTGACTTGGGATTCCAAATGATATTGAGGGTGAAAAGAACCAGGTTGGTTGTCAAAACAGAAACAAATCCACAAAATATCAACGCATCCAATGAAGTGGATAACAAAAGCTTCAGTTTTCGAATTAGATTTTCATGAGCAATCGTTCACCCCAATACTCCATGTATATAGAAATGTTTTTGAATCGATTAAAGCCATTCGGAGATTCGTATATATACGTATGCATGATGTGATGTGATGTGATTCGAGTGTGTGCTGTAGAACGTGGAGTCGACACGTACTACGATGCGGGATAGGTTAAAAAGACGACGTGGCAGAAACAAAGTGGCCAATATATAAATACCTATACCACAGGAAAAGAAACCCTGTGGCCTGTAGGTAGGTACCCTAGCTCTCTAGACCCGAAAGCCCAGGGCCCTCCGTCACTGTGCGCCCCACGTCCACGTAGGTATATACCCACCCGAATCCTTACTACATCTTTCTAGTGACTCGAGCGACCTTATATCGAGCATTTGACGTGCTCCGCATATCCGAAACGCTCTCAGAGTTGCCCTTTTTTTTCTCTCTCTCTTTTTACTTTTTTTTTCTTCTCGAACAGCCTTTTCCCTGTTGCTAGATCCCGTAAATAGTGGGTGAGCATTTTGCTGACGATTGAATCGGATCACGTATACCTGTATACCTGTCCAAATTTGATCTAAAAGAAATACAGCTGCCAATCGATTGATTAAAGATAATCTTTGTAAGTATTGCACTTGGTATCATTGAACTTTCATTTTTCTCATTGACATTACCAGCACCTGCTGGTTTTTTCGCTTCGTTACGAACGGTTACAAATTTTGCAACTAAGCTAAAATTTTTTTTTTTCAAACTATACCTACTTGTCATATTGAAATTTCATGGCGAACCTTCACATTTCCATTCAACCACGATGGACTTTAAGTTCCAAAAGCTGTAGCGTGTAACGAGATTGCTCTCGCGATTATTCTTTACGCACCTTGATGAAGATTATCATTCGATAGGTTATTGTTCAACACTTCAATACCGCATTGATTAGATAAACCTCGACATATTGACGTGTATGAAATTCAACCATGGAAAAATATATCCACGGTTATTGATGATCAAAATATTTGGCTAGATTCAAATCGTTGGCGGAGGTTGTATTTGATCTTCTTCATCTTATCGTGAAACTCGACTCTATCTTGCGAATACATCCGTTGAAAGGTGTGGTATTTGTTGTACTTGGAATCAATTTGCGGGCATAAAAGCCACAGCGATTTCAACAGAGGCATCAGTTATGCGATGCAGTATCACATCACCGCAGCGATTACCTTTACGCTCTTTTCGCCGTAAGTTATACTTCAAGAATATCAAGAAAGTGCGAGAAAAAAAGATATTTTTCAACCACAATTCAAAATTCTCTAAGGATATCCTGCTGCGATGTCGTGAGCCTAACTTTTCCAAGCGGATTTCGAATAGGGGCTGCTAGTTCCTCGTATCAAGTAGAAGGAGCTTGGAATGTCAGCGGTAAGAATTCGTTTTCCGTGTAAATCAGGGGAATGATACTTTGATTACACCGTGAATGATACTAACTATTCCAGATAAGGGAGAAAATGTGTATGATCATTGGATTCACACGAACCCAGAAGTCATAGAAGATGGTGACAATGGAGATATTGCCTGCAATTCTTACTACAAGTACCAAGAGGACGTGCAGCACATCAAATCCATCGGAGTAAGCTTACGCATTGGCGAATATCAATCGAACGAATTTCTCATCTACGTTTTTTGATTTTCAGTTGGATTATTATCGATTCTCGGTAAGCTGGTCCCGCGTCCTTCCAACTGGCTTTGCAAACGTAATAAGCGAAGATGGGCTCCAGTATTACAAAAACTTGACTGCCGAATTAGTAGCGAATGGCATCGAGCCCATTGTGACAATATACCATTGGGATCATCCCCAAGTTATCGAAGATATGGGCGGATGGACGAACGAGCTGATAGTAGACTGGTTTGTGGCTTATGCCAGAATACTTTTCGAAGCACTTGGAGATAGTGTCAAAAGATGGATAACCATAAACGAACCATCTGCCTTTTGCGAATCTGGTTACGAAGACGTGTACCTTGCTCCAGGTATGAAATAACTTCGATTTCATTTATGGCAATTTTCGATAAGATCAAAACCGAGGAAACGACCTTTCAGTTGAAAAATTGTATCCTTCAAGTGCAACGTGCATCTCTTTTCAGGCAAATTAATTACTGGAATCGCGAGTTACCTCTGCGGACACAACGTTCTAAAGGCTCACGCTAAAACGTATCGCATGTACGACGAAGAGTTCCGTGAAACTCAGCAAGGCCAGATTGGCATTGTACTTGCATTGATGGCATACCAAGCAGCAAACTCCGGCGACACTGAGTCCGAGGAAACTGCATTTCAGTTCACCGCTGGGTGGATGGCACATCCAATTTACCATGGAGATTATCCAGAAATCATGAAAACAAGAATAGCAATGGTCAGTGCAGCCCAAGGCTACCCAAGATCGCGTCTTCCCGAATTCTCTGACGAATGGATAACCATTATCAAGTAAGATTCGAAATTCATGCAAATTGCATGCTTGGAAATTGTGTGCCAGTTCATGATGATGATAATTGGACGTTTCTTTCCATGCTAATTTACAGTGGAACGGCAGACTACTTTGGCGTAAATCATTACACAACGAACCTTGTCGCACCTGATCCCGATGAAGAGTTGGGAATATACACTAACGATAACGGCCTTATCTTAAGCGTTGATCCAAATTGGTCTATGGGAAATGCTTTCTGGTTTCATGTAACTAGGATGATCAAAGTTCCACCAAATGATTCTGGCAAGTATAACGTTCATTGGATGATTTTCACTGATTGAAATGTCCATAGGTCAACCCTTCAGGATTCAGCTACTTGCTTCGTCGGATTAGAGATGCATACGACAACCCACCAGTATGGGTAATGGAAAATGGATACCCAGACACTGGTGAACTGGACGATTACGACCGAATCGATTATTTCTATGGATACTTGAGGGAATTGCTCATCGCCGTGAAGCGAGACGGTTGCAACGTTGAGGGCTATACTATTTGGAGTATTATGGACAATTTCGAGTGGTATGCTGGTTACACGTGAGTAAAATTAGCTTTTCTGTGGTAACTTGAGTGATTTTGGAAAAACTTCAACTTTGATTACTGAAAATCCTATTTTTCAGGCAAAAATTCGGTATCATCAGTGTAGACTTCGACGACCCTGACCGTGCCAGGACAGTTAAATTGTCATCATACTGGTGGGCGAGTGTCCTAGCATCACGAAAGCTTCAGCCAGTCCCAACGAACACCAATTCTCAAACTAGGCTCCCCTGGGAAAGGTGACTTCGAATATACATCACAAATGGATCCTAGATCCTTGATCCTTGACGTGAATGGCAAATTTTTGTTTGAAATGAGAATGCACCGTTTGACTGAGTTGAAGATCTAAAATAAAAAATGTTTGATGCACGTTGGAGGAAGAGAAATTCTCAAACTGGACGAAATTCGTAGGGGTATTAATTATTTATCACCTTTCGATATGAGTAAAAATATTCTGACACATTCGTCCCTGGTGTCTCCTGGGCAACACTTTGAAATCGCTTTAAAATTCCGATCGAAACTTTGCGAAGACGCTGCGTCAGCAGGAATGTCCCGACGTGGTATCCGCCTTGCCTATTTTATTCCGTTCTTGAAGAATTTCCCTATTTTTCACATCCTGGTTTAGGGTGAGGCGGCTGTCATCTGCCGTACTTCAACAAACTATGTATACAAGTTTGAGCCAACTTTCGGATGGATATAGCAGACAAAATTGAAAAAGAACGTCCGTCCTAGTTGCCTGTGACTCTTTTGCACGCCCGCGCCCCTTAAATAATACGAGATGTTGGACCAACAAGCAGCCCGCATATTCTACGGATTTTCACTTTCGTTTGTAATTTCATTCCACTTTTATTCGGACCAAGTCGCAGTTTCCTGGGTCAAATTGTTCTCCAATTACCAAGCTTCGAAGTTTTCATCGTTTGATCAAAGACCGCGCCTGCGCGACCCTTTACTGGGGGGCGTTATCCCGCGAACGGCTTGACGTAGAAAACTCTTTATAGGCTCACTTTAAAGCTGATTCAAAGGCAATTTTCAACGATCTAAAAAAACGTTATTTTTCTGTTCAGCAAAACCCAGATATTCCCCGTTGAAGATTTTACCCTCCAATTTTCTCCCTATAGCTTCGTCAAAGAATATCAACCTGACCCCATTGAATTCCGTCCTACAAAATCTGACCATCGATGGAAATGGCGATCTAATATAAAACGTCTGCAAAAAATAAAGTCTGACAATCCGCAACCCCATTTGAAAACTTGAAAAAATTTAGTTTCACAGAGTTATAATTCCCTTTCGATTAGGTGTATATTTCACTTCCGTTTATTTTCCTAATTTCAATCCAAACCATTGAGCCAAAAAACTTTGAGAACGAAGTTGTTTGTTGTTTGAGAAGTGCGTAGGGGTTGGATTGAACCAGTGGAAATTTTTCATTTCCAAATCATCCGAGGGTTTAACCGGACGTCTCGTTGCGCAATAATACGAGAAGTCGATAAACTGTCAGAGTGAGAATTGGCCGCTCTTTGAACTCTTGTATTCGCAAGTCAAGCGGAAGTGACCGCAGGCAGGGTACTCTGAGTTTCAAACGTCATGTCCCATACCTAAAATTTCATGGTGATGGATATTTTCAGAGTGGCCCAACGGCAGCTTTCGACTCAACGCAAAAGCCAACCTAGACACTATATGTTTCTCTTTCCCAACCAGATGAGGGTGAATGGACCGTTCGATAATTCCCCCCTGACGATCCGGCAGTTTAAAAAAGAGGAAAAAGAAAAAAAAAAAAAAGAAAAAAAAAAAAACACCCGGGGAAAAAAAGCACCCCGGAATATTCAAAACCACCCCCGCCTAGTACCGGTTAAATAAATGCTGATCTTATCCGCGTTGGGGGATATAAGGTTTCATCGCAAAGGTAAGATAGCTTCGAGGGGAAACAATACGGTTAATGGGCACAGTGGAGATCCCGTTGTGGGTGCTGCTGCCTGTGGACCCAACTCCAACTTCATCCCATAAGCCGAAGCTGTATCTGAAGCTGGAGCTGGAGCTGGAGCTGGAGGTTGAATCCAACCCCTAGCTGGCATCCACTTCTCTCCATCACCTTCTTTAACTGGAGTTATACATCGAGGGGGGTATAGGTAGGTTGCAGCTAGGGCGATACTTGGACTGCCTATAAAACGACGATTTTCTGACGACAATGAAACCTCGGCTCCGGCACGGGCAGCAACAATAGCTCAGAATTCCGATACAACAGTTTCTCGGTTTACCTTGGCCCTTATACCAACCAAGGATCAACTTTATTCCCGTCTCATTGTCAGAGGGCAACTCTTTGATCATAATATTCACAATGGGTTTGTATCTTTGACTCTGAAGAGCTGTGCAAACTCCTTTCGATATACCACAAACGCGGATACGATTTATACGTTTTCTGAAAAGTTCTCATTTCCTCTCTTTATTTTTCCCTTCCTTTCACTGTTTTTCTTTCTTTTTTCATCTCTCGACCGATATATTCTATGAAATCTGGCAAGATTTCAACCCTTGATGATTATCCGATCGTTGTGATAAATCTACCTTCAAGTTTCGAAGAACCACGATCAAGGGTTGTTCTGGTTGACATAATATAAAAAGGCAGGTCACGTCCCTCCGCGTAGGTATATATAAATGATAATAACAATAAAGAGGAAGAATGTGACGCGACCGAATCATCGAACTGTATGATTGAACGCATGTGTAGAACCCGGAGGCAGGCTATCTGGGTTTCACTTTACTGCACATCGATTTATCAACCAGCAATAAAATGTAACTATCTGTGGTACGGTTGCTGGCTGCAGCCTCAACCTTCCACCTTACTTCTTACGTCTTTCGTATTTTCCATCCAACTCTTCACACCCGGATGGCCTAGCGATCCATCCGAAACGGAGTGAGCCGCGGTAAACCTAGGTGTCAGACAGGTCACATATTTATTATACATTTTCTGAGGTGGGTAGAATCTTATCCCGGATGTTGGCTCACGGGAACATCCTTTACCTCTTGATTCATATCCGTTCGGAGACGGGTAAATAACTTAGCAAGGTAATTACTTCGGGGGGATTATTATTCCTATCTCAAAGCTGAAATACGCACACAAAGTCAGTACGGATTCGTCCTGACTGTCTTTAGCATAGAAAAATTTCACAACCCTTATATGTCAGACACAAAACGCCCCCGATTTTCAAAGAGATGGAGTCCAGGATGGAATACATTCAATCTTCATATGATACAAACCCACTTTTCAATCGCAATTTCAATACCAAAATCCTATACTTCTCTGTGATCAACTTGTTGAACTGCTGTAATGATCATTGATTGATCAATTAATTTTCGTATGATTATGGCAATATGACTCTGATGAATCAATATGATCATTGAGTGAATAATTATGAGCGAGTTCAGATTCGAATGTGATTGTGAATCGTTGTAACTATGATTAGCGATTCTGCGAACTTGATTCGCGATTCAGAAATTAACAGAAAACGTCTGCTCGAAAAAGCACACGGAATATTGAGAAATTAGCTGAATGAATGAGAATTTGCTTTTTGCTTAAAGTTTCATTTATATTAAAAGAGCAATTTCCTCGCTCCGTGCGTCGATAACTTTACAGAAGATGGCTCGTGGCTCGACAACTCGTTCGCCTGCAGGGATATACGAAGGCAAACAAAGTGTATCATTATCAACGGATAAGTCACTTACAAACACTGCCACTTTGAGGCCCAAGTAAACATCTACCCTTCTACATTCATGCAGGGGTGGAATTGAAATTCTGAATTTCAAAAGCTGCGAAATGACAAAATTCCGGAATTTTATACTGTCGACTGACAGTTTCTAAGAAAATTACTTCCCCGAATGTCTACGCAGCCAATTTGAAAAATTCCGAATGGAAAACACCGAAGATCCAACATTCCGAAAGCTAAAGGCCAAAACTCCGTATATCGGAATTTGCGGATGTTTAAACTTCCTGAGTTTTGTACTTTCGAAATTTGCAGGTTCTGAATTCTAACGTTTCTAGAAATTCAAAATCGCGTCTGAAATAAATTCGGAAATTTGACCATACAGAACTTTTGAAATTCGAAACTTCAACCCCACCCTGACGTACATCCATCCTGATACACCACAGTATGTGTACCTCGAGGGGATGATACGCTCTGCAGAAATAATCCGCGAGCATTGCAGCGAAGATAACACTTCGTCAAGAGACAATATTTGCGAACGGTTAGATCGGACGAGACTGGAAGGGGATGGTAGTACAGGACGGAAGAACCCTTCGCGGGTTGTAGACGTAAACCCATACAACAATCGTACAATAAACCTGTATCATTCACACTAGGTGGTGGATGAAGGCGGGACAGACTCTCTGCACACATTCCATCCCATCCACCCGCCTGCACCCCCCAAGGACGAGGACAAGGCCTCCTGGGACCCTCGTCAACCTCTTCGCGGGAGAATCCCGAACCGAACGAAAGTCTCCCCTTTCTCCCTTTACCCTTCTTCCTTTTCCCTTATTTTTTTTCTCCCTTTAGGTACATACATACGAACGGGAAAAGAGAATAAAGAGAAAAGAATTTGAAAGAGCGCGGGGTAGGTAGGAAGCCACCCTCATTATGCCAGAATTTCAGGCTCTTGTCTTAAGGGTTGGGTATTGTTTTAGGATGGTCCTCCCGACGAATATCTGCTACGGTTGGATTCTCACCGTTTGGACATTCGTCCTACTGGGTCACAAGGTATTGAAAATTTATGATAATCTGACGGATCAGTTTGATTGATATTTCCCAGAGTTTTTTTTTTTTTTTTTTCCTCGACGCCTCAGAAAAATATCTTGAGAGGTATAATTTTTCGTCGGCCTTATGGTAACCCATAGTCGCTATTGTCACGGGGGGGCATAGTGAAATACGGTACTTCGGGTACTTTTACGGCGTTTAACAATGTCGAGTATATAAGAAAATGCCTTGGGCAAAGGTAACATGAAAATGTTAATTATATCGGATACGGGCCACTCGTGCTCGGTAATGGGGGTTAGTACTTAGGTATTCCAAAGCTAATTTGTTTTACAAAGGGAAAAGGAGCCCAGCCTGGTACTATGTGCCTTCAAAGGCCTAGCGAGAGTGAAATTTGAAGATCGTAGCCAAGTGCTTGAGGGTACTCGTAAGAAAATCAATTGTTAAGGTGTCGCCGCGTTTAACGGAGCTTTTCAACAACCGACGAATCACTTGCCTACCCTACATCAAAGCCACGAGGGTTTACAACGCTGAGCCTTTAAACAAAAGTCCAAACTGGTTTCCGTTGTCGAAACAAGAATTATAGTCGCCTTTTCAATAAGCAATTGAAACACTATACCAGCTCTAATGATCATCATCGCAAAATAATACCATAAATACTTAGTAAATACCATTTCTGAGTGAATTTCTCTCGTCCATATACAAAAGCATCGCGAAATTCTTCAGGTGAATCTAACGATTCAAGAAACGTGCTATGCGCTTTGAAAATTACGTCGAAACTATTTTCTATGAGAACTAAAGGCGAGCCAGGACGTACGAGGCTAACCGCTTCAGCAGAACGACGCTTTTCTACTTCATTTTCTTCTTCTTCTTTTTCTTATTTTTTCTTTTTTCTTTTTTCTTTTTTCTAGAAAGACGAAACTTCTCGAGGTAGATAGATAGATAGATGTAGGATAGATATAGAGGTACGGGGAATACTCGGCACGTAATAAAGCAACCTAGGGAGGTCGTTACACGGTGAGCACCGAGACGTTTCTAAGACGAACAGATCGTGTTCGCGTGTATTACCTGTATTTCGACATATTTCGTTTCATGGACTTGTGTGTTTTCTAAATACTTTTAAATTTGTATCTGTTAATGTGTCTTTTCTCCTCCCCACTCTTCATTTTACTCGAAGATCTAAATAAGTGAGATTTAACAAAAGATGAAGAAAAAGAGAGAGAAAAAAAAAAAAAGTTTAAATTCCGGACGTTTCCTTAACGCAGTGTTACAGAACCGTCACTTCCTCGTTTGCAATTTCAAGGGAATACGGATAGGGACGGTAGCTCGTCACCGTTACGTTTCCACTGCCTGGTTCGTGATGCCACCGTTGCAGGAATCTCGTGTCTCTCCGATGTAGAAACGTAATTTGTATCAACCTGACAGACGAGACAGACTGACAGACTCCGAGATACGATGATGTTGCGCAACTTATTTTTCAGCAAAATAAAAACTCTCCTTTCTCACCACGGATTCCTATTCCTTTATAAGATCGTACTGTAATTATTCAGGGTGGGTTTGATATTCCGAAATTTCAAAAGCTGCGAATGGTCAAAATTCCGAATTATTATAGTACGGACTGAGGGTTTCTCGAAATATTATTTTCCCGAAAGTCTACGTAGCCAATTTGAAAAACTCTGAATGAAAAAACACCGAGGCTTCAAAATTCCGAAAGCTAAAGAATCCGAAAGGCCAAAACTCTAAATCTCGGAATTTGCGAGATGCAACGTCGTTTATTTCACAGCTTTGTCACGAGCTTCCCTCAAATTTGTGGATTTTTGGACTTTCTGAGTTTCGTACTTTCGAATCTTTGAGCTATCTGCATTTCGACCTTTCGGAATTTTCAAATTCTGAACTCTAACGTTTCAAGAAACTCGGAATCGCGTCTAAAATAAATTCGGAATTTAGACCTAGCCAAACTTTTGGAATTCGGAACTTCAATCCCACTCCAACTATTCCAACCCTAGCAATTATTTCACGCTCTTGATTTTCAGAACCTTGAAAATTTCCTCGTTTTCAAAATGAAAGAAAAAAAATCAAATCAAAATCTCCGTCATTTTCAAAGGAATCGAAACGATCGCGAAACGATACGAATAAAAATAAAAAATCGATTTACTTGGAGAGTAAAGTCGCAGCTATATCCCCTGCAGTAAAGTCGATTCGTTCGGTGGAAGTAAATGAGTTTGTTGTCCAGTTAACGGTCGACCCTGTACCGATTGGGCGACGTTATAGTTGTCGGGTAAACGTGGACATGAAGTAACATATAGAGTGAGGGTAGAAAGGACCGCGTCGGGTATTGAAGCGTATATTGGTTCCAATTAGAGGAATTTCCGAATCCCTTGGGTATTTTGGCGTCGATGGCCTACAGCTACACCTACCACTACCACCAACCACCATCCACGACCTGATCCCAGCAAATATTTTGAAAGCGGAGCTGAACGTCGACGCGTTTCACCCACGTCGTTTCTCGAAGTCTCGAATGCCATGGCAGCTTAGAAAATAGAAGAGAAGATGTCGCGGCACTCGAGGCAATCCAATTACGCGGGCGGCAAGACATTCCCGTTTCGGTTGTTCCGCTTAATTAACAAGATACGTAACCCATTTGCCCTTTGTCACGTATATCTTGTCAGATCTTATCTTATTCTCTGACTAGAGAGAGAGTCGACGCGTCATTCAACTCCGAACACCATTTTCTGTACATATGTTTACATAGCCTGCGATATACACATATATATTATATATATATATATATACATACATCTATTTCGAAAGCGTTTTTGCTCTAATTAATTCACACACCACCTTGTAGGGTACCAAATCCTTTTCCATTTACTTTACACCCCCCCCCCCCCCCCCCCCCCCCCCACGATTCTCCCAGTGCCGAAGGTTTTACTCAATTCCAAACATTTCTCAATGCCAAAACTTTCCCAGTGTTGGAAAAATTTATCCGAAATACCAAACCGTCAAAAAATACAGAAGAGGAAATAAAACTTTTTTCATCAGGAATTCTGCAGTCCCTTCGGATACATAGGGTAGAAAATATTGAAATTTGAAAGAGAGAAAATCAGAGAAATTCACCACCTCCTTTTATATACGTACGTCTTTTTTTCTCTGAAACCCCCTCGGCACGAGAACCTTCTTTAATTTTCTTCTCACACTAGTAATCTTGCTTTCAGAAGAAAAAAGCGCGATCTTGAGTGAGATTCGAATTCTGGCTATATATCTTTATATACAGATACACAGAGACGTATAAGAAACGCGCGTAGTCTGTCTTAAAAAATGAATTTCTTGAATTGAAAACGCCCTCGCATCTCTTTCGTTATTTCCGGCATATCAGTGAAATGTGCCAAAAGCAGAGTCGTATAAAGAGCCCGCGAGTATCAAGTATACCGATTCGTCTACTTTATAGGGTAGCCGAGGGAGGTGCGAGAGGGAAAATAAATAAAGAAACGAAGTTTTCGCGAGAATTTAGCCCCTGGTACACGGGGATATTTCCACACTTGACAATTGAAAATTGCGTCGATTCTTCTCCTTGGGGGGGTAAAGTGTGTCTGTACTTTCTAAGTAGGTAAACCAATTTCCGAGTTCAGCATCGTCGTCGAAATTCACCTATATACTCATCACCAGGACTCGTTCTTCTCTCAAGTTCCATGAGAGTCCCGAAGGTCCTTCCGTTCTTTGCCCTGAACGAAAAAAGTCAAGGTTCTTTCGTATATTTTCGACTTGAAGTACCTCCTAATCGAAGAAAAGCGGGGTGAGAAAACTTCCTGCCACGAAACGAGGCGAACTCAGGCGGATTATTCACCCACTGGACAATTTCCAATTTAAGAAATTTATACGGAATCTGAATCCTGCGCAAGCTCCGCTGCTTGGCGGAAACGAATTTTACCATATACAACAAATCTCGAATCTTAGACAAAAGAATTTGAATCCTTACAGGATTATACCTTGTTCCTTGCAGACGTCGGAAAATTGGGGTGGGATTGAGGTTCTGAATTCCAAAAGTTCCGAATGGTTAAAATTCAGAATTTATTTGAGACGCTGTTCTGAGTTTCTAGAAACGTTAGAGTTCGGAACTTGCAAATTTCCAAAAGTCGAAATGCAGGGAACTCAAAGATCCGATAGCTCAAAACCTGAAAATCTGAAAATTTAAGGGAAGCTCGTGACAAAGCTGTCAAATAATCAACGTTTTCGGAATCTGTATCTTTCGGAATTTCGGGTGTAGCTTTCGGAATTTTGAACCTTCGTTTTTCCATTCGGAATGTTTCAAATTGACTACGTTATAGATTTTCGGAGAAATAATCTCTATCGAAAAACTCTCGTTCCATTCAATAAAAATTCAGAATTTCGATTATTCGCAGCCTTTGAAATTCGGAATTCCAATCCCACCCTGAAAAATGGCCACCTCCCATCGAGATTGACTGACTCGTTCGTTCCTGACTTTAAAATTGAATGGAAAAAGAGTAACGCAATGATGTGGAAAACGGCTTTGACGTTAAAAAATTGACATCTTCGATCCGGATTGAGAAACTGGTTTGTCATTACAGTTGAGAATCTATACAGAGAAAAATTCCCTCCGCCTGATTTATCCCCGGGTATTCCAGGACCTATGTGGGTCGATGTATAGGATTTCTAAGTTTGTTTTCGTTGAAAAGTGGGCCTAGTATTTTTTCATTTCCTAAGAAGGTATGCGAATCAATTTCCCAGTCCACCTGTATCGCCGTCACACCCAACTCTGTCCTTTCGGGTTGGTGGGCAGCTAAGGAATATAAGAGGGAAGGTCGCTGGTCCTGGTCCTGGTATATTCAAATTAAAGTGCCAGAAGAGAAACGGAAAGTCAGACCCTGCAGACCGTACCGAAGCGAAGGGACTTTTGGTTGAATCGGAGAAGCCTGGGTGCCTGGCAGGCCCTGTCCCTACAGAACGACGCCCAAACATCGTCCCGCCACTCGCTCGTCCGCGAGGGGAATTCTAATGCACACATTCCGCACATATTGCTTTTATGCGATGCGCGGTCCGTTTTAAATATGAACGCAAACGCCCGCCGCTCACGGAATACAAAATCCCTTCGTCGTAGTAGGTATGGTACCTAACCTGGTATAGTAGGGATTTCATTCCTCGGCATCCCTTCCAAGTTTGGTACTTATCGTTTACCTCGCGTTACACCCCTAACAGAGATCCGCTCCTTGTTCTTAACTCGCTGAAAGTTCTTAGACTTGGTATATAGTGTCACGGGGAAATCCCCTTGTCGATATCGCTCGCGTGACTGGAAATAAAAATTTCTTTAAAAGAACAAAAAAAAAGACAAAAGAAGAATAAAAAAAAAGGTGAGAGTATGAATGGAAGTAGGGTAAAAGAGTATAAAAGAGAGAAGAAACGTTTGTCTCTAATTCGGCATCTTGAATGATAAGATGATTTTTGAATGATCAAGAAACTGAAATACGCGATTGTGCGAAGGGATGAAAATGAGCCAAAATTAGGGCCTCGCAGGATTCAAATTCTACGTTAATACGCGAAAATACTTCAGGCGTTTCTTGTCACACTTGGACGATTCCCTGGGATCCGTAACATCGCAAACCCCGTATATCGATGGAACAAAAGGACCGGAAATACTCGTTGGCAAAGATGTATTCAAAACCCGTTTAACGCTTCTTGACTTTTGGGGTGTTGACGTTAAAACGTGTGACGTTAAGTTTGGGACAATTCCCCATGGGACGTTGTAATTCTATATAGGTACATAGAATACTGCAGTATGTATATATATATATATTCTGAAACAGCTTGGTGTAGTTTTCAAAGAAAAATAGAATACGATGAAAGATAATGAGAAAATATCGTCGCCAGATAAGGATCCGCCAAGATTTTTTCTCTTGACTTTTTTCTTCCAGCTCCTTTATAAAGCAAGTGGGTAAGTTCTCGCCGTCTGAATTACCCGGGATAAGTGATATATATATATAAATATATATACATATACATTATAGTTGGTGGTGATCGTTCCCAAACTTTCCTCTACCTCCCTCGTATCTTTTTTCCCCTTTTTTTCCTTACTGGAATTCGACATTCGTTCCAAAGTTTGCGTATTATATACTTCGTCGTTTTTACCTTTCGAATGATTTCCACAACTTATGTGTTATCAATAATTGTATTTGTTCCAGAAAGAGATAGATAGATAGATAGATATTTATTCAGTTATACCCATGACAATGTTGGGCATCGCTTACAGCTAGATACATAGTTAGCATAGACAGAGAAAAGTAAGAATGGATGAGTAAGCGAGTGAGGCAAAGAGAGAGAGAGAGAAAGAGAGGAAAAAGAAGAAGATGAAAATTTGTTCCAAATTACAGAAGGAAGAAAAAATTGTGAAGGTAAAAAATTAGGACAAGTAAAAATCAACAGTAACAATCAGAGATATGAGAAAAAGATATAAGGGAAAAATGCGGAGGATCATCGTTTAGCGAAGTAAAGTAAAAGCTCTGCCTCACGGCCCCCGGGTCTCTTGATTTTCAAGGAGTCGTCAATATCGTACCAGCCCCATGGCTTCTGCTTCTTCTTCTTCTTCTTCTTCTTCTTCTTCTTCTTCTCTTCTCATCCCAACGACTTCCTCCTCTCTTAAGCCCTCAGAAGAGTGGAGAAAGAAGATTGAGAAAGTTTTTAAGCAGAGGCTTATCTACTGTCAAAGAATATTTCTTATCGTTAGAAAGCCTCAAACCTAGGCCCAGGGTACGCGTGACGTGATCCATCACGTCATTTCCAAAAACTTCTCCCCTTCACTCTTATATAAACGAGTCAAGCTGTTCGAATTTTCTCCAAACTATATATATTATGTACGGGGTGGCTCATTTGACAAACTGAATTACGTAGTACAGCTCATTTTTTCTAAATATTTCAACGGTAATTAGAAATACAATCGTCAGTCTCATAAAACGACAAACATTCAGATCAAAATCCACCCCCCAATGTCTCCTCGCAAGCTTTTGATTTCTGGCGCGAATATCGGAGGGTAAATACGATTGATACGATGATAAAGATGTGACACTCAAGACATACGATTATTCTCATGATCACAATCATGGATATCATTCTTATGACGATCCTAAGAGAAATAAACTGAATTCTGCTCTGCATAACCCGAAAATATGCTTATCAAAGATTCAGCGATGACGAGAAGAGAGAAAATTCTTTCAGTTACGGAATCCACATCGTTAAACCTACAACATACCTGTATTCTCGCAGTTTATTACAAGGAACGTTTTCTCAGATCTACATGCTACACATATGTATGATAATATCCATTTCATTTACGAATGGTGACAGGATGCTACTCCGTCACTTCGCCATTTCAACCTGAATTCATCTAACATACGTCCGTTCCGTCACACGAGCCCTCTCCAGCTTGCATCCGACAAACGTAGCGTTAAAGCATCCCTCTTCCGTCCTACGTATGTATGTATGTATGTAGATACATGTATGTACCCTGCATCCTGGTCATATCTCATAGAGAAACGCGACATTCACAAAGACAGCATAACTATCTACCTAACTAATGTTCAAAATTGGCTCAGGATCTCTTCCACAGTTTTTCTGTACATACATTTTGTGCCCCAGTATCTGGAATCGTTCGTCCCAAAACCAACGATACAATCCCAAGAGATTAAAAAATTAAAGTCTAAAAAAATAACCCCCTCTCGAAATTTTCTATTTTTGGGACTCCGTAGCCAATTTTCTCATCATCGACATTGCAAGCTGTCAAATTTTGAGGTCAAAATTTGGGGATCTATTGATATTAGTCCCCAGTTTGGAGGCTGATTTCCTTAGTAGGTCCATTTCGCGTGCTGGTATAATAACCTCTAGGGTTTGAAACGTAGGTTGGGTTCATTCTCAGTATTACAGAGAGATGGTTGAAGCTATTTGAAACAGGAGTGGGATATCGGTTATTCGAGCGTAATTGGTCTGCACCGCTAATTATGGTATGAAGCCATAACCCGGGTAACCTCGTGGCCACTTCCTGTTCGTTGAATTACCGCAGCTAGGCGATTTGGATTTGGCTAGATGAAGAAACTATCGATGTCTTTGGTTAGCCTAGTAATTTGGCATGGCTGTAAAGGAACAAGGATATTCGATGGGGTTGAATTTCTATCCCGGTGGTGAAAAAAAGGATCGAGAATCTCAGCGAAGCTCATTAATTCAAACATATAGTCCTTGGAATCTCTCTTCCGTATGAATCATCCCCACATTCGTCCTTTGTCATAAGCTTGGACTCAACCGAGATACCGAAATACCCCAAAAGACCAAAAGACCATCTCTCCTTTCCCAAAGGACTATTTCAACGGGAAGAGAATTCGTACGTGCCGGTGTAACGTAATTCGCCTTTTCTATTATCCTCTTTATTAACTCATCGCTCATGAAACTCCCTACAGCTACTTGGCATTCGGTTATTGCCTCGGTGGCTCCTGCGCCCTTCTCTTTTGGTTTCCAACCCCCTATACCTCTCTTTCTCCATTTCTCTGTCGCAAGGAAACCCGTCTTTCCATTTTCCCTCCTTTTTCCTTACCGACAAAGATTGAGGCCCTGATCCTGCGCGCTTGCTTTCGAAGAGGAAAATAAAGAGGAAGAAGAGAGAAAACGGAAGAGAAAAAAAATGAATGAATATAGAAAGAAAAGAGAGAAAAAAAAGGGAATCAGCAAATGCAGGAGATCACGTGTGCCGGTTGTTCTTCACATTTCCGGAAACACACACAACCACAAGGAATTGAACGAGTTCCCAATTCCCGTATAGGAATACATACAGTTTTCAGGAAACGCACAGGGGCCAAGGTAGGTATATCAGTTGGCAATCGATCAAACAATCCAGACTGAACCCTCGTCACGAGGCCCCGACTTACTTACTCCCTTCCTCAGGGCTTACTTCATTTTGCCTCACCTACACCTACACCCTACACTATGTGCCCTTTACTTTATTATAAGGTGTAGGTCGCTAAACATGACCCAACTCTAGGTCGCGAATATATATATATATATATATAGGGTTTTCCAAGTATACCATTACGCTCTCACACATGAGTATACATATACGAGTTCCTGGAACATGGTAAATCAGGAGAGCAAGGGCACCCTTCGAAGTGAGACGTCGTGTAATCGATCAGGTTATGATCGAGCACTGCTAATGGCAGGAATAAGAAGCTGCCCACACACTTGGTGCCTGTCAGATTCGGCCAGGGTTTCCAAAAACACAATTTTCCCCTCTCGGAGGCTAATGGCTTAGAGAAAGTGCGATTGATACCAGAGTGACTACCTTCTGTTTTTGGTATTCCATTTTTTTTCTTCTCTTTCATGAAATTAACCTCCTCCATGTTGAGCCAAGGGCAATTGCATTGCACTGATTTTGAAATCGGGTTGAAAATTTGTGAAATAAAATAGAAACAGGAGAAAATCAGAAGAAGGGTAGTAGATATCTTGGAAAAAATTTAAAAAAAAAATAAAAAAATACAAATATTGTGGGTTGAAAAAAGTTTTCTCAACATTTAGCAATTTGTTCGAAAGCCCGTGTAAAATTGCGACGTATAGGACTCGCACGTGGCACGTGGCGTATACCGGGGTGCAGTTGGTATAGCTTCCGTTTGTAAAACTTTTCATATTCCACTGAATCAGAATTTGTCGGGGTTCTACGACGTCAATTTTTCGCACGTGACTTATGTAATTTCCTACAGGGGTAGGATGGGTGCCCGTTCGTTCCCTCGATGGCAAATAAAACATCGCCATTTTCATTGCCGTATAAAATATATACATATACCTATGTATAAAATGTATATGGTATATTGGTTAAAATGTCGGTGTCTCGGTCTGTTGAAAGCTTCGTTTTTTCTATTTCCTTTCCGAAAAATAACCTCTCAACTCTTACCAAAAACCACCACTGATGCAGCAGTACTGTTTTCCCGATACATATGGCCTTACTTATGTGTACATATATAGTTTTAGGTATAAAACGACCCGAATGATGAATACCTATTGGTACATCAATTCTTCCATCATATTTCATGAACTCATGCGGACAAAACTTTGCCAGGTATATAAGCTTATATGAGTATGAAAATTCTTATCGTCGAAAAATTCTATTTCGTACAATCCCTATACCCAACGGCCCATTCCCTTCCAAAGCTTTTCTCGCAAGCTCTAATATATCTTGACACATACCTACTACCACAGTACCGATGTATATATATATATATATACTTTTCGTATACGCACATGCCGAACAAATAGAACGAGAATGGAGGCGTTCCCATGATACGTTATTACACCTGTCGAAATTCCCGCGTGGCAAAAAATGGGGGATGATTTTCCTTTCAAAATTTTTCTGAGTTTTGCACTAACCGTTGTTTTTTTGTTTCTTAATTTTTTTCTCTCTTTCCTAATTCGAATTTGAAGGACGTATAGCGTGCGATGTTTGAAGAGGAGAGTCATTCAGAAGATTCGAACGAATGGATGTCAAATGTCTGACCCACTCGAAGCATATCCACTGAAAGTTGATGAAATTCATATTGAAAAGCTCTCTAATTAGCTGTTTTTGAAAAGAATAATCCGCTACCAGAATTTTCCTCACTTCTTGTATTAACGTTACGAACTCGACCCTTGTGGAAAGATGAGAAGCATTATGTATACAATATATATATATATAGGGGATGAAATTGAGGGTGCGGATCGGGAGTTAATCGAGTCAATTATATCCAAGGCGTATATGAAGCGTTCACCCCCCCCCCCCCCCTCCCCTCCCCCTCAAAGGCCCTCGCCGCATGCTGCTGCACCTTTGTACCTCAAGGATTGTTAATTATTTGGCAAAGTTATCGCGGCGTTTGGTTCAGCCGCGCCTCTACATACCTATATGTATACATAGTATGTAGCCACGTTGAGCTGGAGTGAAACACATGCGCGCCGTTTCCTTCCAACCCCTTGATGCCAAGTGCTGTATGTTGTACCGGCTTTATTGACCCTCTCGCCTTCTCATGCGTTTGCCTAGATCTGACCCTTGCCGTATATATATATATATATATAGTCAGACCTAAAACCTGCTCGAGTTGGGAATGGAATTGGAAAATTTCCCAATTTTTTGTTTTTTGTTTTTCTTTCCCTCTTTTTTTTTCATTTGGCTTTTTCTTTTGCTTTTTTCTCGCATTTTCACTATACGAACGAAATAGGAAAGTGCCGAATAAACCAACCCTGTGAAATCCATCATCATCGCAGGTCCTTTGGAAACACCCCCAAAGTTCGATACGAAGCAAAGTCCTTTCTGGTTAAGATTTGGCAGAAAGTAAGTAGGTTTGTAGATATAGGTTAGAACTTTTGGCAAACTCTGAACACGTTTTGACTAATTACTTCACGAATGTGTTTGCGTAATATGTGTTGCAAGGGCGCCGGGGTATTAGCTCCGTTGGTCTTTGTATTAGGCCCTGCTAGTCCCGGCACCTAAGTACCTACTATTATCTCGTGTTTCCAGAAGTTTACCTTATACTCGTATAACCTCCAGCCGAGTCCTATTGTGGGAACATAAAGCCTGATGCGGGGAGGCCTTCCCTCTTTCGTGATGTACCTTCCTCATCGCCAGGTTAAACCTGCAGGTATAGGTGTCTAGACTATAAGGGTACGTATACTGGAATATCGTGCTAGGTAAAGTAACGACACGCGAGACTCTACGATGAGAAGGAACTTTTCCCCATGACGAATACAGTAGTACGGAAAGTCATTTCTTATTCAAAGCAACAAATGGTTAAGTTTAGTTGAACCTTGGTGTGCAATGTCTGATGCGGTTGATACGCCACCTTCCTAAGTAATACGACATACTGGAATGATGGTGGCTTGTAGAAGGTGATGGTTTATTAAGGTGATGAACGATAACCGGAGAACCATCGCATGGCGTAAACGAAACTAGAAAGAATAGAGTTTGAGAGGACAGGAAGAGAGACGAGAACGTACGTAGTATGTAATGCAACGACCTTTATATGTATGTATACCTACATACACCTAGACTAGCTGGTATTGTCTGACGAATACAAATCACTTTTGCCAGGTTATTTCTCGCCCACCTGCAAAGCTCACGGGGTTTCGAAACGAGGCGGATGATGGTACCGGATATATATGGGATAAGATGGAAGGTTCTTCATGGTGCCGAGGCAAAAGACGAATGAAATTTACTCGTAGTAGCGAAGGCTTTGCCATATTCTTGAAAGACCAGAAGTAGATGGGTACCTTCTTATACCTTGCAGCTATCCCTATCGCTTGCCCTGTTCAAAAAAAAAGAAAAAAAAAAAAAAATCTAAACCACCCCCTGTAGCAGCGTGACGTAGTAGCTGGAGAGATTTTTGGCGGTGCTTCAACCCCGAGGAGTTTGGAACGGGATCATAACGCGAAAAGTGATGAATGGAATGTCTTCAAAAAGTTATTTCAACATCCCACCAGCAAACAGCCAACCCAAAACAGTAAGAAGATGAAGAATAAAAAAGAGGGGGGGGGGGGGGGGTTCACGAAGAACCATGCGACCATAATGATTGCATTTGGCATTATAATTCGAAAGCTCACTTTTTTTTTTTTGCTTTAGTCGAACATTTCATTCCCACTTTTAACAACCCACTCAACGACACAACTCGCTCATTATGTCACCGTGCGAACACAATTCAACATTCATATTTTTCTGCAAACTGCCGAAACTTTGAACAAAATCCAAGAATATTCTGCACGATACGATTACAAAGAATACAAAGAACGTAAAATCCACACCAAATATAGAACCTGGTACTTCATCTGGCACCACTTTCATCATCGGACTTTCAAATTAGGCAAATACCAATCCGCCATAGATGGACTTGGAATTGGTTATCAATAAGAATTGCAACGACAGATATTTCCAGCTAACGCAATTTGGCTCTGTTATATTTTTGGCAATAGGAACCAACTGCACTTTAGCAAATCAGTTGTCGCGACAATTTTTCAATGCAAAAATACCAGATGAGCAATGAATTAGTATGAACAGAACCGAAGTTGAATCATACGTAAATAATCATGCACATTTCTTTGGTCAATTAATCAATTAACGAATAATTTATTGACTGTGGACAGGTTTGACACAGTCCTGTTGTTCCTCGAGAGTGACAGATTTGCGGAGGCGTACGCATGTACATAAATGAATTTACAAACACCGTGAAAGCATGATGTGATTACTTAATTATACGTGTGGAAAATTTATCGCATATACACACAAGTCGGCACGAACTCGACCGTGGGGAAAAAAAACATTGATTAAATACTCAACAATCACACGTTGAGCTGGGTCGGAAAGAATATAAAGTTAAAAGCAATTAACTATAAATATACTTGAGAGACTGGCTTCCGAAGTGATATACAAATATATTTGTGAAAATTTCAAGCGCGATCTTTGAATTATTATTTGATCAAAGGATGACTGGAAAATTTATAGAAAATATTCCCTTCTCTTCTCTGTATGAATTGATAAACCAGACTCTAATTGAAGATTATTGAACGACCTCGTAACTCATAAATTACTCTTTGGAAAATTTCAAAACCCCCCTAAATATCGTCGTCATAAATTATTCATCACTTCCTTCGTCACAAACACTTTTATACTTTGATAATTGTTTCATCAGATGCTCATTAGCGACTAAATAGAAATAGGAGGAAAATTTCTACTTGTAAGTATATACATATATTTTCATTTACAACCCATGGCATCAATTAGTGATGTCTGCTTCCGTCATTATTTCGCATTCCTCTCTTGTAAGCATCACATTTTCACGCGAGTCTACCGATCGAGTTGAATTAATCAAGTTAATTGATACATACCTTACCGACCTGAAACGGTGCAATGTTTTATGCATATCTTTATAAACTTCGTGAAATATCACGGTTCTCCGTAAAAGGACGGTTATGAAATTGATTTCAAAATTTCACTCGATGTACGTACCATTATTTGCATGGAAGAGAAAATTGTACTCTACTGAAAATTGTAAATTGAAGAGGATTTACTACTTTTTCAGAATTCCTCTGTTTAACTGTTTACTGTAAAATGTTTAACATACAATTCAAAGAATTGGCAAAAAAAAGTACATGGACTAACAAAATGTGCGGTTAGATTTAGTTTCATAATATGAAACTGCTGATATATTTTTGTGCCAAATAGTTTCCACGAGCTACGATCAAGTACGCATATATAGGGTAGTGTTATGGACTTGTTTGGCAAAATATTTGCACACTCAGTTTCCGCAATGGTGAGTAGCTGATACTACAAATAGTACTGTATACGAGATCTGAATTTGATGAAAAATTTCAATTTCGTTAAAGAGAAAAAGAAGTATATATAATACATTCCTACGTGCCTTACCAACAAGACACGCAATTTTTAATCACGTTTATGTGAGTTGAAGAATACGAAAAAGTCGCAGAATGTGACCTTACCGTGCACGTACAGGTTCGGGATCTTATTTGTTAGACGTTATCAAAATTTCATCGCGGAAAGTTGGGTAACCCACTTTGCGAAGTATAAGGCTAACACGAAAACATGGCATTCTCTTTTCCCTTCTTTCTCTGTTTCTTCCTTTTCTTTACTCTTTTTCTTTATATTCTTATCTTTTTTCTTTTTTTTTTTAATTCGCGAAAAGGGTATGAGACTCGCGCCAGCACTAGGGCTAGGGCTTCGCCGAGCTTCTCTGAGCTTCTCTGCGGTACAGAAATCGTAGGATGTGGTATATAGGGAGGAATTTCACGTCCCTTTGAACTTTCTTTGGTTAGCATATACACCCAGCTACCTATATATGTACTTTATCCCGCAAGAGTCCTGCAGGACTATGAGAAACAACACAGAATACGAAACCAACCAACCAACCAACCAACCGTCGGTTAAACTGTCAGAATGTATACTTATTATTTACGAAAGTTCACTGAATCCAATCCTGAATATTCGGACAATGCTTGGCCTACGAAATACACGTACAGGTATCGCTGATCCTAGTGGAGGAAAACTTTTTCCAAATTCAAAGCGAACCCTCAACTAAAACTCAAACTCCAAGACTGCGAGAGGCATAACCGAATAGTGTTTAGGTTTGTCTTCGACTCTCTGTTCTTGTTTGTTTTAGTTCCTTGGTATTCGGTGGAATCGCGAAATCAATTCAACCTGTTCTTCCTCATTTTTTCTTTCATTTTTTTCTTTTCTTTTAGACAATTCAGCTGATTTTGAACAAACTGTGTTACTCTCTTGCGCCAACCGGAAAGTCCATGAATAATGAAAATTTCAAATCACGGATCAGATTTCCAATATTTTGCAGAAATCTGGAATCGTAGGCGTTTTAGCAAACCGAGATCGAGACGACAAAAGAATAATAGCAGAAAATATTCTATGAGCGAATTCGTGGCCCGGGCAGACGTTGAAAATATCTTGATTAGTATTAGCGAGTTAGCGAAAAGCCTAAATTGCTAATTAGCCGTCATGCGCAATTTCTCGTTTATTCGTAAACGTTAAACGAATTCTTTCTCACTCCGGTGGTACCAACCTGGGCTCTTGTCTTTGTTCACTGTGTGTATAGAGACAATAAAGAGGAACCGAGGTAGAAAAATTCACGGTCAACTTAACAAAAAGAACAAAAATTATAGCGGCGTTTGCTGGAGAACAACCCGCAATCAACCTTTCCGCAAATACCTACCCTTCGCACATATATATATATGTACATATATATATACCTACAATATAGTATATAGGTATGTATGTACCTACACCCAGACGTGCCAGATTATTAACAAGGTTTTATCGCAGAATGAGAATCATGACTGGATATTACTCCGGAGCAATACTCACGGCCATTACACAGCCGACGATATCGACATCCACCTCAAGCAATGCTGTTCCCAAACGATAGCTCAGCACTCGCCGATTAAATTCCAGACTGAATGCTCGCAATAACATCCCCGCTGTGTTTGACTCGAGAAAATTTATCGCCCAGATAACCACCGCCTTGTGGGAAAACCCCATTGCGATTTTTTTTTTTTTTTTTTTGGAAACGAAACTACGAGATGTGAAAAAATGTTACACGACTTAAATTTCATGAGGATTTCGAAGGGCTCGGTAAGTAATTCGAAAGTAAGTTTCAAATTTTTCGATAGTTAGGTGCATTTTTTCTTCCAGAAATCAAAAGAGCCTTCAGTTTTGTTTACCAAAAATTTTTGACGGTCATATTTTCTCGATCGGGAAAATGCAAAGGCTAAAATATGTGCATACTGATGTTCGATAATGGAAAAAATTTGGAGGCTTAAAGCTGTAAAAGATCAGCATCATATGTGCTGTGAGGCAGAGTAAGAGATTTTGCATATTCACGAATTTATTTGTTGGAGTAACTAAACGAACGACGATTTTGAATTAAACATCCGGTTGATAATACCGAAAATAATTGTTTCCGGTAGACCGCATTGAATAACTCGAATATCCATGTGTATAATAGTCTGGTGAAAGCTTCGATTCAAACTAGCTTCCTGGTGGTTACATTTTCGGAAAGTTTTCCAATTTTTTTTTTTTTTTTCACCTTTTTCTTTACGATCTTATTGATAACTTCGTTTTCACGATACCTATATACTTTCAAACCCTTCCCACGGTTGCTACAATGGGGAGATATAAAAATTTCCGAGATTTTATTATCTCGCGAAAATTCTAAACTCTGGAGCCCATGGCTCCTATTCCATTAAGTCAGAATTCCAAATCTATTTTTACATCACATTTAACTATTTACGATGATTGGGGTACACCTACATCTGCCCGACTAAACTCAACACTAAAATAGATATCGGAGAATATGTAATTTAACACGAAACGACCTTATACCTGTAACCAGACTCGAGAGATCCATCACTCCAGAAAAATCATCCTGCAATCTTTGGAAAATTTTGCAATGGTTCGAAATAAACAAAAAAAAAAAAAAAAAAAAATCGGTGGAATACTTCGGAAATGGAATGAAATATCGTTAAATTATTAAAAATCGTTTGAAATCATTGGAAATCTTTGAAAATCTTGAAATCTAATGTGCACCAAAACTAATGATGGATTTTCACCAATGAATAGTAAACCGGAATATATCGAGAACCGCGGATAAGTGGTACCCAGGTACAAACCTAGCTTGCAAATTGCTTACGATCAAATCCACTGTCAACTTGTCACCCGTACAGAACACATATACCAACCTATACATATACATACCCAATGGTCTTACAAGGGTGGTAACATCGATCCTATCTGGATTTAGACCCAAATGCCTAATTGCTCGTACACCTCAGTGTCGGTTCTCATCTCGGTTTAGGTATCCCTATGTCTGTACGTCTATCTATCTATCTATCTATCTGTCTGTCTTTCTACTCCGTCTACCTATGAACTCGCAACCTACGATTGCCTTATCTATTATCCGCCGGCGTTTTGAACTAATACCAAGAGAATTTCTCTCCATTTCTCTCTATCTCTCTCTCTCTCTCTCTCTCTCATTTCGAGTTATTTTCTTGGCGTGAATGGCACGTGGCATTTAGACGCTGGTAAAGCGACAGTGAAGATTTTGTCGGCAAAATCTCTGAGTCTCTGAAGGTAAAGTATAAGTATACATAAGACTTAGAAGCAAGTGAGAGCCTTATTATACTAGGGGTTATAGGTAAGGGTGAAATCGTGCGACTCGCTCGCAAGCTACGTAATTGTTTTGCGTAATCGTGCTGAGAGATATTGTAATTGCTATTTCACCGTCGAGGCGTATTTTAAACTCCCTAAACGCCTTGCGACCTTCCTATACCTACAGTTTTACTAATTTAACTCACGTATATTTCTCTCTATTTTGGAACGTTTCACAGCTAGACGGTACGAAATTACACCCAGGATTTGCTGTTCCCCTCGCCCCGATTAAAACAAATAACAATATACGTAACCGTTATAGTTTACACGCTTGAAAAATCACAGCTAAATCATTTCAACCCCCTGCAGTCGTATTAACCACCACCTGAAATCCGTTTCATTGCACATCGATTAATCCCTCACGATTTCGTGTAAACATAAAATATATTTGCATTATTTTCACCAGGATTAGTTATATGATGGATGATTGAATACTAGATGGTATTCAAGAACTTCTGCGGCACAAGTAATTTGAATGATTTTAGGGTAGTGAGAATTTTTCGAAAAATCTGGGTACAAATGGAACGAGAATTTGCCGGTCTACGTATCCGAATCGAATATTTAAAAGAAGAATAATAATTGGAATGTTCGAATATTCACCAGGCAGGTAAATCCGACTTTCCAGAAAGCGGAGAACAAAGTGAAGCACAACAAAAGACGTTGAAAAAAATTCTTATCAAAAAACCAGTTAAAGGACAGGCATTTTGTAAGGTAAATAAAAAGGATCGTGGTATACACGAACAAATCTAATAGATGCCAAAGTTGAAAGCTGTTTACTTTAAACGACTCCCCTCCAAGGATCGTTCGCCTCGTTCGGTTCTCCGGTATCTTTATACCAATTTTTTTTTTTTTTTTTTTTTATTCCCTTCGTCTCTCCTTCGCTAGCTCGTCGAGCCAGTGGAGAATAAACTCAATTCTTCCTTTTTTTTTTTACCCAGCGAGAGAAAAAAAAAAAAAAAAAAAGAAAACAGAAAATGTTCATCCCTCGATGTGAAAAAAAGTAAATCGATATACCTGCTCACTTATCCTTTGTCATTTAAAAGTTATTCCTTTTAGCTGCAGTGTCCTATAAGTCACATGTGCTTTTATTTTACCCCCTGATTTTCTAAGTGCATCTTTCAATATTTGACCCGAATACTACTCCGTAAATTATAACGCGAAGAGTCATGGGCATAGAGGAGACTGCATGCAATTTTGTCATCTTGTGCCTCGCCCATTAGAATGAAAATTGTAAGGTAAGAAAAAAATTTGAAAAAAATAAACACGATGAAATGGCATCGGCATAGATTTCTTTCGTTGAAGAAGAATTATGAAAAGATATAATGGTTGACCGAGAAAAGAATAAGAATAAGAAATAGAAGAAAAATAAAAAAAAAAAAAAAAAGAAGAAAAAGATGGAAAAGCAGAGGTGGAAATACCACGCGAATAGAACTAGATGTGCGGGAGTTGGGTTTGTGCAGCATCAATTCATCAGCCTCTCGCAAGACTTCTTCGTACTCGAACTGCTGTGTACATATAGTTGAGTTTTGGTATATACTGGTATAGGTAACCAACAAACCGTCTAGCCAAGGTAGAGGTGCACTATCCCCGTCCATTCCATCGTTCATTTTCATCAACAATGCTTGCCAAGTTTCACGGTATTACGGTAGATTAAGGAGACGTTTGTTTGCCAGAAATTTCGCGAAGAGATGCAGCACCAGCACCAGCACAAGCAGCCACTAGGTTTCGTTCGCAACAAAAACAACCCTTCGTAGTTATACCTAAGGGGTGAAACAGGCGTGATTTATACCCATCAAGTTCTTGACACGCAATATTTGAAGGTCATGGGAAAAGTGCCATCTTCAAACAGATTTTTGCACACGCGGCAGTGAGAAGGATCGGGTAATTTCGCATCCGTCTCATTGCGAATCTTGAGCTTTATTCCAAAGATTTATATCGTTATTTATAACTACGTGTCGCTGCAACGTGCTGGTTTGTTGGATAGGTGAAATTACCTTATTCTACCCCAAATAAAAACCAAAGAAATAAAAATAAAAATATCTTTTTCCTAATTCAGAAAACCTACGGAGATGAAGGGAATATCTATATCGCTGAATGAACGTGGATTGAGAGAAAAGAACTCGCTCATTGTCAAGAACTATTAGTCTGCGAGGGTATTGTCGAGGTATGAAGGCATAGAATTTTTTTTTCAAAACTGAACTGGGCTGCAGCTGGGACGTTCGTTGATGATGATTATGGCCCTGGCACTAGATTTGAGATAAAAATTCTCGAATCTCTAGGATTTTTTTATACCTACCTCCGCTTTAGAATAGATATATATACGTGACGATATCCAAGAGGCAAAACAACGCCTGGTTGATTGAACCGTGGGGGGGGGGGGGGGGGGGGGGGGGGGTTGAAAAGAGGGTTGGTATAGCCAGAAGCGGGTGACTTGCCAAAATATGCGCATCCCCGATGAGAAATTCTTGACTATACCAAAAGCTCTGTAGCTTTCATATATATATATATATATTTTCGTCCACGTGAAAAATGAGGGAACGAATTCAATTTCAACTGGACTGCTGCAGAATTCCCGGGCAGAACCAGAACCCGCGCGTCGACGGAATTAATTCCCTGAGTCTTCCGACTTGAAATGGCATTATTTATTTCTTTACCCTTTGTATTGTCATCGAGCAAACAATATTCAAACCCCGATACAATCTTCATTCACCGTTGACAGCGCAAACTTTGCCATAAATTAGAGAAATTTCAAATACTTGACGAATCTTAATCGTTATCATCTATATACATATATATATGTATACCAGCTACCTATACTCTAGAATTTTTTCCCCTCAACCCCTCTTTAAGTTTTTTCTTTAACTGATTTTAAATAGTCGACAAATAATTTGGTATATAACGGCTAACGAATGACGATGCCGACCCCATACTATAAGATCGTTGCGAGAATATCACGTCCAAACGTAAGGGTTGAAGAATTCATGCAGATTATCGCGTGCGATATGAAAATAAAATAATTGCAACTAAATTGCGTGCGCTAGCCAAATACAAAGAATATATTTTTCTGTTTAATATCGTTCAGCACGATTCGATGATTACATTATATACCTACCTACGGTATACATGTATATCGGCGTTACCAGTAGCTTATTAAACTCGCTAAAATTACGAGCTTGCCGAATGGTAACTGAGCAATGTATAGTTTAAATAATAACAATAATAATAACAATAATCACAAAACCAACAACGATAATAAAATAAACAATTCCTGAAATTTGTTAAACCCGCATTCGTGATTTGATTTGATTTTTTACCCGATTCACTCGCG
The DNA here is from genome assembly GCA_963989295.1 of Ametastegia equiseti. Classification (NCBI taxonomy): domain Eukaryota; kingdom Metazoa; phylum Arthropoda; class Insecta; order Hymenoptera; family Tenthredinidae; genus Ametastegia; species Ametastegia equiseti. The sequence continues at coordinate 14,287,316 of OZ022397.1, read as the reverse complement.
ACGCTAATAATTTCACCCTGATAGACTGCGCAGCTTGGAGAGTCAAAGTTTCTTCGATCTCAATAGGGTGGGAGGATGAAGAATTATTGACTTACTATGTAAATCAGGTGAACATATAAATGTAAACTTGTATTGTATAAGGTAGGCTGTGGATATAAAAGTGTGAGTGGTAATATTGAAAGGGTATAAAAAAAGAAGAAAAAAAAAAAGTAAGAGTAAACGGCTCAGCGGGAGAAAAGGAGCTTTTTAAAGTGTATTCGGGTATTCTTCATAGATAGCTTTTGGCAAGAATGAGCCTGGTAAACAGTGTCGAAAATAACTAAAGTTAAATTAACAAAACGAAATGACGACCCTTTGAACTACAACAGCGATTTCCTATTGAACCACTTTTGAGAGTGAGACTCGTTCGAAAACCACCCACCCTCGTTCAACCCCCAACTGAGACTCATAAATCAACGGGGACAAAGACGCGTAAAACATACAGTGACGCGACTTTAACTTCAACGTCACGACGTCGGAAATCCAACCGCTTCACTCAGCCCTTTCCCTTGATTTCTTAGTCAGGTCACCAATCAAATACCCTTATAGGTACCTCATTCCCACTCGGATGTTTCAACGATATTTCCACTACTCTTCTTGTATACTTAGGTATACATATATATGTACATCGGGGTCTGATGGGGTGAAATGAGAGGCTAAATCCCAAGGGATCAATGCGCGCCTATTGAACACAAATTCGGTTTATTCATGTTAAAATCATTGAACTGCGATGAAATGGTAGGTTTTTTTTTCTTCAATTTTTCAGATTATAGATTATATTGTATATCGAAGGGATTATTGTTATTTTCAAAGATGTATTATAAGTGGTAAGTAAGTAAAAAACGAAAAGGCGAATGGTAAAGTTATCGTGGAATATAAGTACTGACGCGCGTTCTCGTTCGTTGTCCAATTCCGGTCTTGGAAAGTTCTTGAAAAGTTCTTCGAGGGCATAGGATGGTGTATAGATAGGTAGGTATAGCCAGCTAGAACGAAGATAGGTATAAGAAATATAAGCGACAAAGAGCGGTGTGGCCGAGTGACGCAAATGGCCAAAGCCAGGAAACGTAATTTTAACTTTATCGAAAGATAACCTAACCCGCAACTTCTATCCCAAGAGCAAAAGCGAAGTACACAGCTACATAGAGCCTTATCGTGAAATATACGCAAGACTACCTTACGGAAGTTAAGGCGACTATATAAGAAAATGGCAAGAAATAATAAATAAACATTTCTTCTCATAACTATAGATAAAGAATATAAAAGGTAGATATATGTACTTTTTCCACCCTTATTTTTCATCAATTTTTATCCATATCAAAAGAAAGAAAAAACTTTTTACTGTCCCGCAAAATCTTTCCTGGATATACCATATAATGACGTTTATTCGGCAGTAGGTACTTTTATACGATAAGAGGACGGTATAGCAATTAGGAAAATGCAATATGGTTCTTCCCCGACTTCCGGTACCCTTAGCACCCTCTTTTCCATCCGTGTGGTTTCCGGCTTGGGGTTGAACGGGGTAAACTTCATCTAGAAAAGCGTGGGTAAAAGTGGTCCAAGTGTTTTTGTTTTGGTAGTTGGACCCCGTGGTAGTCCTGCACCGGCCACAACTGAAAGAGCGAGCTTTCGGCTTTTTCACGTAGGCCGGTGCTGATTACGGCTTTGTGTCATCCCCCGGGATACGGGCCAGAAGCGGGTCTCAGAGTAAAGCACACTTTGTGAGTTTACCCGCTTCTCAAGAGCTGGTGAAAAGAACGAACGAACGAAAAGATGCGTCGCGGGGGCGAGATCAAGGTAAAAGCTTCGCGCTGCTCAGCTTTCAAGGAACAACTGTAAACAACCGAAGAATCCCTGATTCTGTAAGAAAAAAAAAGAAAAAAAAAAGAAAACAAATAACACCGTGAGTTCGTCCTGAGGCAGGCTGGATTAACGGAGAGCTTTTTTTCCTAGCTAATTATTTTCTCATCATCAATATCGGAAGGGTTTCATTTTCCCTAAATCGAGGTCCTACGCCCATCAGGATCATCGACTGCGCGTGCTTTTCGCTACTTAACAAAATCCACCCACTTCATATTCAAGTCGCTAACAACCTTCGTCCTTGTTTTAGCAGATGAAAGTTAATCAACGCATAATCATCCCTTTTTTTTTTTACTTCACTTCAAAACAAACCCTTCCAATATCTCAAATTAACGTACCTCTTCATGACCAAAAAAGTATTTGGAAAAAAAGAATAAGATATATAGTTGAAAATAAAGTTGAGCAAAGCTCTGTGAATTCAACGTGACTTTCTCAATCAATGAAGAAGAAGTGTTTACGAGAAAAAAACAGCATCACGCATCAACGATTATTGTATATACGAGGGAGGAAAATTTAAAGCGTGAATTCATGGGAAAATATCTCGCCTCAACGCGTTTTATAACGGTCGAAGTGTTACTGTGTATAGTCAATGAATGTATTATACATATATTCATGGTATAGCTTAGCTGGAATGGCCTCCATAACCACAATGTGTTACTTTTTTCGAGGTATTTTCAGCCTCTCGTTATGTTTGGAAATAAATACGTGAAAGAACGTAGTAGTACTTGAACTTTTTCTGGCTTTACCCTTCTACGTTCAAAAGTATTTATAGATATATATGTATATAAATATGATACGTATCCTATCTTTGAACGACGTGTGACATTTCTCAAGTACATTTTATCGGCATTTCATATATTTCATATCATTCCTATATACTCACCAAGCCCAGCTTTATTGATTTCTCATTATCGCTCGTCAGAGTTTGTCTGACAGTCAGTGTCCTTTCGAAATTGACAAGTAGGTGAGTAAAGCACTCAAACAACACCGCGGAATGTAAATATTTTTTCATCAACTCGACGGTTTCCAAATCATGTCAAAATCAAGGGAATGAAACCTGTCGCAAATGTCTCAGCCTCGAAAAAATCCACCATTATATCTGAAGCCAGGGACGTTTAGTGTTTGAAAATCGTTAAATTTCCGAAAAAAAGGAGAAAAATTATGACATCCTTTTAGGTATATTTATATATATATATATATATATATTAGACTGGTTCAAATAAAGTGACTATTTTTTTTTTTCGAAACAATTTCATTTATACCTTCCAGGAGGTGTAAAAAGGTGCCTGTTAAAAGGAGAGCTCTTAATATTAATATTTAGAGGTCGCTCATCGCAGATTTCTATTTCCCATTGAAATAACATTGGAAAAAAAATTTTCAAACTTTGGAATTTTATATTTCGGTCTAGAATCAAAATGCTGGGATGAGCGATACATATTTTGATAGAAAATTAGTTGCTCTACAGAAAAGGTCTCTTATCATTTTTCGATCAATTCACTCCTTCAAAAGTTATTCAAGGTTAAAGTTTAATTTAGAGTAAATTTAAGTTTTTTTTGTTTATTTCTGACAAAATGTAGAACTTATCGCTTAAAATCATAAAATTATTCATGAAAATTATTCATGAAAATTATTCATGAAAATTTTATGATTAATTAAGTTTAAGATTAAGTTTAATTTAGAGTAAATTTAAGTTTTTTTTGTTTATTTCTGACAAAATGTTGAACTTATCGCTTAAAATCATAAAATTATTCATGAAAATTATTCATGAAAATTATTCATGAAAATTTTATGATTAATTAAGTTTAAGATTAAGTTTAATTTAGAGTAAATTTAAGTTTTTTTTGTTTATTTCTGACAAAATGTTGAACTTATCGCTTAAAATCATAAAATTATTCATGAAAATTATTCATGAAAATTATTCATGAAAATTTTATGATTTTAAGCGATAAGTTTCAACATTTTGTCAGAAATAAACAAAAAAAACTTAAATTTACTCTAAATTAAACTTTAACCTTGAATAACTTTTGAAGGAGTGAATTGATCGAAAAATGATAAGAGACCTTTTCTGTAGAGCAACTAATTTTCTATCAAAATATGTATCGCTCATCCCAGCATTTTGATTCTAGACCGAAATATAAAATTCGGAAATTTGAAAATTTTTTTTCCAATGTTATTTCAATGGGAAATAGAAATCTGCGATGAGCGACCTCTAAATATTAATATTAAGAGCTCTCCTTTTAACAGGCACCTTTTTACACCTCCTGGAAGGTATAAATGAAATTGTTTCGAAAAAAAAAAAATAGTCACTTTATTTGAACCAGTCTAATATATATACGTCGACACTTTGGTGCTCGAGTTTTTTACAAAAAAAAAAACGAAGGGGGTGATCTGGCCGCGTAACAGTTGACGAGAGTTGATTCGATTATCTCGGGGATTGTACAAAGGCTTGTTCCTGCTACCGGAAAAAAATCTTCCCGAGAATTTAGCCACCGGTAATACGAATTTTTTTTATCGCTTTGAGCCGGTATGAAATCCACAAAACCAAACTTCCCGACGGATGTAAAAGAAGTTTCGAAGAAACGAGACGCTCCTCTCAAAAAATACACAATAAAATGATATCATAATATCAAGAAAAACGCAGAGACAGTAACAATATTCGATCAATCGATTAATTTGAAGAGAATCATCGCGTTTTTCATTACTGGATTGAGCTGAATGTTGACTCATTTTTATGCTGGGAAATCTCTGAATTATTATCGATTGACTATTTCAAAGCAGAGGAAAGAAAACTCGTCTCGATAGGTTATGCGCATTTTTTGCACCCTTACAGTATTGTATTTTGTAGAAAAGACAAAAAAATCGAATGAGGGACGTTGGATTTAATCTGAAAGCAAACTTTCATCCTTGAAGCTCAGCTGATGTTCGTTATATGTATGTGTGTAAGTATATTAAGACGGAAACGAGTTCGATGATTTCTCTACTACTACTCCATCCCCTATATACTATTCTTGGGTAAACTTTTACCTCACAGACTGCAACGTAAGGTACTATAATTTCAGAAGCTAACGAAGCTGACGAGCTAGAAGTTTAGTTTTTCTCTCCTGCTGCTGCTGCTGCTGCAGCCCCAAAGAGGATTTCGCATTTTTTTTTTCTTTTTTTTTTTTTTCTTCATCTCGATATATATACATGACACACACACATACACACAAACACATATGACACGTATATCAACCCCTTTGTATTACCCTCGCCCAAGTTTAGGAAAAAAAAAATGAAAAAAAAAAGTAAAGAAAGAGTGAAGAAAGGGAAAAAGAAGCTTGACTCGACAACCACTTCCGCTCGACCGAATCGCAACTACGAAAAAGGGTCTCGCGCATACGCGAAAGTCGAACGGGCCGAAAGACTTGATTTCCGGAAGAACGAAAAGCCCGAAATACCCGTAGGATAGGGAGAAAAAAAATGGATAGAAAAAAAATTCAATAAGAAAAGAAAAATGAAAACACGAAAGATTTATCATTCCAGTTCTCGTCTATATCGCGAAGAACTTCGCCCAGACACGCAAATATTTACATGTATATAAATCCAAGTAGGAAACCAAAATATATACCAAAAATGGAAAAAGTCAAATTAGAAATTTTTCATTCGATCTTATGTCATTCAAAAATTAAGAATTCATCTAAATCAACGAGCTTTTAGAACTTTTTTTAAATTTCTTGTTCTTTTTGGAAATTTTCTGCCTTTTCGCCTGTTGGCGTAAAAATAGCTAAAGCCATTCGAGGAAACGATTCGAAAAGAGTAAAAGCAGCGGGAGGTTAGGTGACCAGAAGATAGGAAAATGGACGTAGGGGTTTGCGGAGAGGTAGGTAAGCTAACTAACATAGTTGGCGAAGGTTATCTACGCCTGGCCTATGTAGCCCTTGCAGCAGTGGGACGTTGAGCCTTTCGTCGGGGGGTGAAACTGTGCCTTGAGATTTGTAGATGCCGTTGCGATCCTCGGCCATGATTCAAGGGTGGACCCTCGCTTAATCCCAGACCCGCTGTCTTCGCCAAGTTTATTACTTAAGCCCTTGTTTACAGGGAACATTCACTCAAGGGTTTCTTGCATCGGTATGAAGCAATTCCAACCTTCTTTTATATATATATATCTATATCCAACAATAAGAACTTTTTTTCATAAATTATCACTGCAATGCAACGTATACCTAAAGGTACTTCCGTTATTATTTTATTACGTCATACCGAGTGGAGGAATGAGAACCCGCCAATATTTCATTCAAGAAGATATTACGCAACTGGTTTTACACAAACCGAAAAATTTCACAAGACTTTGTTAGCCATTCGGCTGTAAAAGCTCTGGATAATCGCTTTGAAATCCCGCCATTTTTTTAAAGAAAAACCGAAACCGTATTTTCAAACATGCGACTTTGAAAAAATAGGGAAACTGTCAAAATCATCTCAAGAATTTGAAATCGAGTCTCTATAACTGGATGTGTGGTCGATTTTCTATCCGACGATATCTCGAGAACGAAGGAATAGATTTCAGTGATCTTGGTCTCAGTCAATATACTAGGATTTACGGAAATAAATCTCAGCCATTGAGGTCAGCCGAACGATCTGCTTGTTTCTGTTGGAAAATAAATAATATACGTTTCATGTTTAGCCAAAGCTAGAAAATATCGGAACCAGAGCTGACTGGGATAACCCAGACTCAAAAGCGTCAAGGGCTTTCTGGCTCATGCAAGTTATTCAGAAAAGATATACATGTACAAAGAGTCAAGAATTTGCATCACCCATGAATACCCGTAGATCGTTAGCGAAAAATACATATACATAATATAAACATGTGTTCAGGTATGTGAGGTGGAAGAACAAGAATAATTGGAGATCAATGTTGCAACCAACAATCTGTACAGGTATTCAGTTCGTTCCCAGAAAGATCATTATTCGAACACAGTGGAATGGGCCGAGTATCTGTGATCGGTTTTTCGAAATCAATACCATACACGTCGAGTATACAAGATAATGATTTACTAGAGGTGGTTATTTTCAAGAAACCGCAGTTATTTTCACTTCTAGAAAACCTCCCCTTCATTCTTCAATGGTGGATAGAAAAATTTTCGGAAACTTTGCCCCCTGAATTGTATGACTCTAGGCTATACACTCGGGGGTATAATCCGGGGGGGGGCGGTAACAAAGTTCCGAGTCCTGAAGGCACGGTAATTATCTCCATTTACATCGAAAAGCTCGACACTTGGCAAGCGGCAAGCTGTAAGCTACCTACTACTTCCAAATAAATGCAAATTCTTAGCCCGAAATTTTATCCAACGCGCACCCTTCTGCCTTCTGTTATACCTTCTTCATTCTACTTCTCTCGCCCTTTCTGTCTCTCTTTTGCTTTCCCATCTAGTCTCACGGAGAATTTGCTTACGTAAATACGGCATTATTATGCGACCGGTATTACTTTATTACGAGACCCGGTAAAATTTCTGTTTTACGATTCAATCTAATCAGGAGAAATGTTTAGGGACTCTCCCAAGATGCCTGCCTGACTGACTGCCTAACTCTAAATGCGACTTTTTTTTTTACCCAAAGTTCTATTTTATTTTTCTTGTACCATACTTCTTCTTCACTTTGCAGCAAAACTGGAAACAAAATGTCAATTTAATTTCACCACTTTGTTACTTCGCAACGTCCAATAAATTGTTTAATCGTTCAAAGCTCCAAAGCTCGAGTATACATCCTACACATCAAAAAACGGAATATTTCGAATCCGTGGAAAGGAATTGTCTGACCGGACGAAATTCGTGGCTTTCTAAAATCCTGGTTATTCATCATACGGATGATACCAGTGCCTCCGTATAATCGGCTAGATCTCTGTTTGAAAAAATGTATATTTCTGAAAACGTGACGAGGGACTGTGACAACGTGTTGTCTGATCGTGAACAAGCTCACTCCATGTTTTTGAGGAAGAATTTTTTACGGACCCATCAAATCAGGGACTTTTGAAAAAGCAGGAAAGGGAAATGAAAGCCAATGGAGACCGCACCGGACATCCGAGCCTCGGGAGAATCAAAAGAAAATATCTCATTGTCAGCCACGAGTAGATTAGGAAATTTTTCGACGGCTGGATCCGTTCGAATCGGTGATGATTGGCCAACGAAGTAAAAAAATAATCACCCGGTGGGGTCGATTGCGTGCCACGGAACATTAAACGACACAAGACCGAGGACGAATTTCATGTTTAAGGTCAACAGTGCGGAAACGTTAAGTTAAAATTATCTAAAACTTCCCCCCCAGCTACTTGTAAACGATGTAATATCATGAGTTAAATCACCAGTTTAACTTTTCGACTTATCGTCGATGCCCCGAGAACTCAGGTTCTACCCTTTCTTTTTTTATTTCTTATTTTTCATCCGTCTATAAACTTCAACCCACGCCGTTCTTGTTAATGAAGCAATATACAAACTCCGCGATATTAATGGATCAACGATATTGAATTTGAGAAACAAAGTACGGTCTCCGTGAATAAATTACATCGGATATCCCAGCCCTAAAGGAATCCTTGTGCTTACGCGAATCCCCGTCGAATTGATAAGCACATTTAGTTCTTGGACTGTTTGCTTGAAGTGAGTGAAGTGAGTGAGAAAAAACCATAATTATATAGTTATGCCAAATTTGGCACATAACCCGACCCTATGAGCTCAAATCACTAATTTGTGTTCAAACAGTGAATCGTGCAACTTTTTCAATCCCCTGAAGAATATTAGAAGTACTTCACCCTTCGCACTTCGGCTTCTTCCCGGCATGTATCAATTTGGCGCGCAACGTTGGGCTGTCCATGTAACAGTACCTAAATCCTTGCATACTCATGCATTGCCTCGTTATCTAAAGAGCTTAGTGAACCGAACACTTCCACGTTGGAGGGTTGCGATCCTAAGGTGAATATGCGAAGATTGATAGCACCTGATACTTCCAGGATACAATATTTCCACGACTGGCTACATCGACGTGCGTCAGCACGTCAGAGGGTGATTAACTCCGTACCAATCCGGCCGTGATTCGGTAGTAGATTTCTCAGCATTTCTAGATGCAGAAGATACATAGTGATTGCGGAAAATAGGCAGTTACTTAGCGGCACGGTATCCACTTGGTATATAAGTGTCAATTAAAATTTTCGCCACGATTTCTGGAGCAGCGTAACTAGTCGGTTAAGATTTCTCGGTACTTCCTCCAGTTCTTCCTGCAAGCTTGTTGATTAACTAAACGGGGTTATACCGTCTCTGCATGACCCACTTCAAGACTGGTACGCAAATATCGGAAATGATGAGAAATAAGGTAAGTTATTTCTCTCATCCTGGAAATCGAGTGATGGTTAATCTGCCAGAATTCCTGCACCCCCTGAATAATCAAATAAACGTTAAGGTTGGCATATCCAATTCAAAAAAAGAGTAGTGCTAGATTATCACTCACCGAAAAATAATAATGCTATATATTGCAGGATAAGGAAGAGAGAAGTGCAAACCGAGTTATCGTAACTTGCACAAAATTATACCGTCTCTTCTTCACCCCATGGAAATTCCATCGTCAAGTTTGCAACACCTTTGGTAATACGACCATTTGATCGGTAATAAAATGACGCCGATGCTTCATAGTAACGTCAAAGAAAATTCTATACCGACAAAGAAGAAGGAAAGTGTCTCTACATCGAGGGTCTAAAGACGGTGGGTTCTCTAATGGTCCACCCTGAAGACCCCATCCTTCAACGATGGATGGCTTATTGGCTGGCAACGTTCACCGTGGACTGGCAAACCAACTGGAAGCCCCAACCCCTAAGGGGGGGGGGGGGGGGGGGCTGAGCAGATTGCTCTTGGAGAACCTCAAAGGGACCACGACCGCAGACACTCTAAGGTCCTTCGTTAAAAGGGCAAAATTTTGCACTTTAAAGCCTGAAGGTATGTGATTGGTATTGGCGACGTTACTTTTTATCTTTAATTTTCCTGAATGTTTATAAGTTGGCACCGAATGGTGGTTTGAAACATTAGTCTCCGAAAGAGGGAGAGAATTGCCATTCGGGCATAATCCTGACCGAGGATAATACAAGCCATGGGCTAAAAGCCAGGCAGGCTGCTGCTGCACATATATGGAGGGCGATCAAAATTGCCTGCAAAACGATAACACGTCCGCGCTTCGACGCAAGCTACCCTCAGGGAGGTTGGGGTTGAATTATTTTCAGTTAATGACGGCTTCCTGTAACGACTTTGTTACACGACACGGTACCTCGGCTACAAATGGCGCTCGCACGACCGAGGAATCGCATTTATTACACGGCAGACCAGGACGAAGCTCTTAAAGCTGACTACTTTTTAGTTTTCCTATTTTTTTTTTTTTTTTTTTTCTTTCTTTCTCTCTTTCTTTCTTTTCCTCTTCGTGTAAGCAGTACCTTCTAAACCCTCCTTAACTCAGTCTATAACCTGATTGGCTTCTGGTTTAATTGCCGCAGGTTGCGGATTGCGGGATATTAACTTAGGTATATATATGAGTATATATGCGTGATTTTTTGAAACGGTAATCAAACTTTACTAAATACTTCGGTAAGAATAATTTCCGTAAGAAAAATGCGCAGTAAAGTAAAATCTCCAAGTGTTGAATACATATATATATATATTCGAAAGAATGATCGCGTGTTAGAATTTTTCCCTGCATGCGAGAACGTCGTAAAGAATTGTGTGGTCAGACGACTACGTTTAAATGAATTATCCACCCCTTCTGTATGTAGGCATAGGGGGTTGAAAATTATTCCGCGTGTACAAATGATGGAAATTTGTGTTAATCATGTTTGCGTCGTTGGATTGCATTTGCGTATGTATATGGAAATCTCTGGTTCTCTTCAATCCACGCAATAATTTTCTCGGTATTATATAAATGTAAACGAAAATGATATTTTCAAATTAATTATCTGATCGTGAAGAAACGTATTATAATGGCGAGACGATAGATTGAAAATCTAAAATCGTATCTTTTTACTTCAATATTATCAATACAAACACAAAAATGCCAAATATATTGCATACCTGAATTGATATTGAAAAATACATTCCGAAAGAAATCTCACCCTTCCCCTACCTCCGGGCAAATATATCTGAGTACACACCGTGTAGGTACATACCTACATCTTTTCCGAGTTTTCTTTCTCGGTCGATTGCTCCATAGAATAGGTGATCCATGCGAGTGACTTTAGAAGAATAAGCGAGAAGAAAAAGAAGATGGTAAAAGATTGAGGGTAAAGAAAAATCACGTTTATTCTTCTACCCGCAGGGTGAAAATTCGTTCGGATATGATTTGCAAAAAGTCACATGTATTATAACGTTGGCTGTGATTTTTATCATTTCTAATTTCAATCCAAGGTGATGAGATTTTGGCAAAGAATATATGTAGAAGAAACGAGGATATGGCAAGGGAAATTTGGCCCATCTCATCGTCTTTATACTTGGAGAAAACTTCATTTAGGAAAGATAGAGAAAAGAAAAGAGACCCGTGTCCCAGCCAATATTCTTAGTCAGCTACAAGCTACTATATAGCTTGTCCTTCACGCATGCTGGACACGCACGCACGCACGGACGCACTCGAGAAATCAACTAACGGAAACATGTTCTCAGAGAGTCCTTTCGTCCGTAGCTGTGATAAAGGACGTGAAGGAATAGAACCCAGGACCAGGAAGTAAGGGATGAAAAATACACACCCAGGCACGCAGGATACTGCAAAAACCACGAACCCAGAACTTTTAGCAAACAAACGACAACGCGGTTGGGATGTATAGAAGCAAATTGAAAATTGAATATACCTTGGATGGAACCGTTATGCCAAGGGAAAACAGACGCGTTCGCTACGTAACTGAAGCAATTTCACAGCCATACTTCGAACGGGATCTTCACTGCTTCATTTTCCTAAACCACGACTGATTGCTTCTTCTTTTTCAGCTTTCAAAAGAGAGGGAAAGAAAAACAGGGTATGTCACGGGAATGAATTATCTCCTTTTCAGATGTATACTTCTTCTATTCATATAACATGCATGGATTTTTTTATGTCTACATCTTTGGCTCGTAAATATACAACTCTCTCTAGAGTGGGATTGAAGTTCCGAATTCCAAAAGTTCCGAACGGTTAAAATTCCGAATTTATTTGAGACGCGATTCTTAGTTTATAAAAACGTTAGAATTTAGAACTTGGAAATTCCGAAAGGTCAAACTGCAGGAAACTCAAAGATCCGAAAGTTAAAAACTCAGAAAGTCCAAAAACCTGCAAATTTAAGGGAAGCTCATGACAAAGCTGTGAAATAAACGACGTTGCATGTCGCGAATTCCGAGATTCGGAGTTTGGGCCCTTCCCGATCTTTAGCTTTCGGAATTTTGAACCTTCGTACGTAGACTTTCCGGGAAATAGTCTTCCTAAAAACTGTTAGTCGTTATAGTAGAAAAAATCGGAATTTTCACCTTCCGCAGTTTCTCTCTCATTGTACCTACAAAAAATACAGACACGACAATAATCGATACAAAATCAATGATCAACAAGCCTATCTAATTCAATTCGAATACACCTCAGCAATATTGTTCGACAAAGAAGTCAGAAATAATTTATTAATTGAATACACCTGCAATATATACTCAATGAACGCCAATATACTTGTCCCTGATGGTGATTAATATCGTGGTTAAAAAAAGGCGAATTTTTATCCAACGCACGATTTAAATGGCTAGCTGAGAATTTACGGTGACGTCGATCTGCCAATCACCGTCACAGTATCACCCTCGACCTTAACCTAATTAGATCGTCATAATTGAGTAATTAATTATAGCTCACAGGCTCAATAGGTGAACCTGGTTGAAGAGAAAATCCCTCCCACCTTTGCGATATAACGGTAAGCAAAGACAGACGAAACAGAAATTTTCAGTCAACAAAATGACTAATTATACAGTATCTAAGATAACAATTTAGTAAATTGAAATCCGAGGTTGAAAATTATTATCCTGTATAACGCAGCGTTGACATTTGGCCTATTAGAGTATAATCGGAAAAGTTTTCATATCAAATGATTGATCTACATAAATGGTGAGCGACTCTAGTACGTTCTGGATTTCAGTGTCTGTTGATTAGTTTTTATCTTTGATAAAAATTTAAGAATAAATATATAATATTCACAGGGACATAGAAGAAATCTTGATTCGCTGTCACTCGCCGATGTGACAACCGCCTGTTTATATATTATCTAATCTTAGATCTGGGTAATTCAGGGATAATCCAATCGCCTTATATTCTTGGAAAAATATCGTACAACCTATGCGAGTTACATCGTGGTGAGAGAATAATTTTTCCCTTCATATAATCAACCCCATTAATATTGATCAAGATATCGATAAACTTCGGCTCGACTTACCTACATACTTAGATAAACCTGTACATTCATCTGATGAATAAATTGCAGTAAATTGCAAGACTAATTATTCATTCTACTCATCCCGTATAAGTAATGCTCTTCAAAAATGGGGAGCTTGATATCGATGGTATATGATTTATATTAATTCCCATCAAATTAGGGAAAAAAAACTGCAGGGATTCAGTTCTAGGTGTAATACATACTCGTTGCATAATTTCCCGCGTGTAACTCGCTGCGCATTTATAGTGCAAAAATAAAAGTAAAAGAACACTAGAAAAAAATATAATAATAATAATAATGAAAAAAATTAAGAATCGCGTGCTTGAGAATCGCATGTAATTACAACCGCTCGGTTATAACTGGCTAAGCTGCAATCTTTCCTCTTGGAACTGAACGTTATTTATTATTTAGTCTGAAATAATTTTTTCTCGAACTTTCACACCCTTTATCGAAAAGCTATAGACACATAAAAACCATGGTATCAAAAATATTTCAAGCCAGTAAAAAGCGATTTCTTGTTGAAAAAAAATTCAAACTTTATCTCGTTACATACAAACGAGACAATTTCAAATATAGCCAAACAGACAATTCCTCGATGGGTACAAAGGATATGTGTTACAGATCGCCAATTGTGCAATTTAAAAATTGCTCTACGGATATGCCCGTTTCACCAAAAAACTGAAAATTGGAATTTAAACAAAACTCAGACGAAACAAAAAATAAAACCTGCAAGTTTCCCGTAGCGAAATTTTGATAATTTGATCAAATTTATTGAATAAACTTCTGGTATACATATCAAAGCGGGGGAGGGTCAGGTGTGACGGTTGAAATATATTTTTCCAATCGAAGTATTTTCCAGATTCAAATTGACCGCAGCGTATTTGTTCTTTTATTTTGTTACTGGTTTTTTTTTTTTGTTTTTTTAAATTTTATTTCTTTCGTTCAGTCCACAAAAATGTCGTTTATTTTTCTGTTTGTTTTTCATCAGAACCGCTCGTTTGCTCCTATATGTATATTGTATATGTATGAAACGTATATACATATGCATAATATTTGTATGTATATATATGTACATATATGTATTGAGTACGACGTCGCACGTAGATACCCCTATGCTTACGGGGGTGACACTCGAATTACGTGACGTCTAGAAAAATCAAGAACGGGATAGAATGAGACTCTCTCTCATGCGTCTTGGTGAGATGGCCATCGGGCATTGTGCTCACGAATCAGGCTAATAAAATATTGATTTTTCTCAAAAGAACCCGTTCGATGGATGCAGCGCGAAAAGTCGAGTCTCCTTGACGCCAGGACTTGAATAAAATCAGAATTCTTCCTCCTGGTATGGCCATTCGGTATATACCTCGAGGTTCTATTTACGTAATACCGTCACATACACCTTTCTAGCTGACTTAAATTGCGCAAAGTTTGAAAAAAAAAAAGTTGAAGAAGAAGAAAAAAAACAACTCGTAGTAGTCCGAATGGGAAGGAACTCAAAATCTACAGATACCTTCCAATGGGGGTAGTAACAAGAGTTACGACAATTCAACAGTTTCTACTACGACAATTTTATCAATTTCAATTCCCACAGAGAATTTATAACGACATATGTCTTCCGAAAAATCTTGACCCTCGGAGAAATGAATCAATTTTAAACAGTGTTGATGAATATGCTGCAGGTGAAACGAGAGCCGATAAATTCTCATGTCCCCATTTTACTGGCTGGAATGATTTTGTCCGATGGAAACTGGGCGTTACTACTTGGGCAACTAAGGGGGATAAACTTTAGTAGGTAAATATGTAGGGTACAGGCAGGTCGCGATCCATCGATATTCCAAGGACTTGGAAGTCGACCGCATTAAACGAAGGGGTAAAAAAGATTCATAAAATAAAAAAAAAGATGAAAAACCGTGGGGAAATATCGCGAGAAAATCAAGAAAACTGGGATATGGAATATACAAGGGGATGATATAGACGAAAAGAGATCGAGCGACGGCTTACTGAGCCAGAAGCCTGGAGATATATAGGTAGATAGGTAGAAGAACCGAGGGTTCCAGGTTAATAACGAGAGTGCCTCCTGGAATCCTGACCTACTCCAAACATCGCCTTAATATTAGGGAAACTGCTTAACTTTCCCGTTGAGTTTCAATACGATTCTAACGCCCTCCCTATCCCTCTTATACCTTCTGAAACGGTATATTTCAAGATGTTGGTGATGGTGATGGTACGCGATTTTCCCCGTTGCAGGATTTTCTCCCCCCCTCGTAAATTTCGTCCTTCGTCGTTCTGAGATAAAGATAAACAGTTAGACCATAGCTAAAGGACCGGTTCCTTCGGGAAAGTTCCTTTGGTTAAGGAATTCCCTGAATGATAATGTAAAAATTTGTTGCATCATTCGAGCCAGTCCTTCATCTTTGTTTCCTGCTTCTTTTTCATCTTATTCTTCTTCAAACGTTCATTTGAAGCCGGGCATCTCGTGAGAAAGCTCAGGTTTTTTACGTATATAGCAAACCGCAGACCAGGATCTCGTCCAAAGCGCTATACTTATTCCTTCCATGAGAAAAGCGAGAAATATACCGAGTTCATTGTTTGATCCAAGCACGTAAGATTCGCCTTGATCCTTGCCACTTCCGTCCTGGAATTCGTAATTCTTCTCTAGGGTCCCTTGCGCAAGCCCAAGATCCGATCAACAACGACTTGGCCATCCATCGCTGTAAATATAAGTACAGAAAAAAAAAAAACGACTAGTTTTGGCATTCCTTCCAACTAGAGGATCCTTTTTCCAAATTAAAAAAAAAAAATACAATCCTGTGTCTTCGACTCATCGAGTACCGCAGGGGTAGTTTTTCCCTTACTTCTAAGTCCTGAAACCAATGATCTTAAATTTTCCATCCCCTAACGAGGGAGTAGAATAGCGAACTGGTAAACGAGCTTCTCGTCGCAGTTTATGTTACTGTGTTTCTGTTAAACTTTCTAGACAAAACCGAGGCTTCTTCTACCACCACGTCGCGTCGCGCAGCTATTATCTGACAGGCGTATGCCATTGTACATAAATACAAACATACGTACAATGCCAGAGGAAATACATTGAAAAGTTTTCACGTTGTGTTAAATTGAGGGTATAATTTTATGGTTTGATAGGTAAACCTGATTCCCTCTCTTTGCCTATAGTTTAGTTTCATCATTTCACCGATTTCTCGTTCTTTCTTATCAGTCTAGTATTTTAATTCAATCGATACCATATGAGAACGCTTATTTTCTGGCAAAATAGCACCGCCGAAGAACTTGCCGTACTTTTTATACACACCATGGACATCTTCATGGGTTATTTTTGCCGAATGAAAGCTTTTCCCCCTATAACATATATACTTCGACAAAACTTCTTTCCATTATTTTCTCTATCCGTGTTTGAGTTTGTACTGTACCTACACACGTGTCACACACTCACCCATCTCCCGATCTAAGTACGTGTGTAAATTTACTTGGCAAAGGATGCAGTAAGAGAGCAAATTGACTCTATCTTCGGATGCTGCGACTTCTTGATCCCATCGAATGCCTGACAAGTCTGAGATCAAACGGTCAAGTTATCGACCTATAGAAAAGCAAACCCATTGCTCCGTGATCTCTGATCTTGAAAAATGCATTTATCTTATCCAGAAGTGAATCAAACTTGGGGAAATTATTGATCATTCATTAGATCGCGGTTGACAATATCGTAAAGCGTATTTCGAACCGTGAATTATAATTAGTGAAAATTTGAATCAAATATAAGAGATTCCTTTTGTTGCTCTTATATCTTGACATCCAGATCTAGGATCTACAAATTTTATATCGCGCTACGATATACGAGGCGTTTCGATGAACAACTTGAAGCAAAAATAGAAATCAAATTAATGAATAAATGACTCCAATCATAGGTTAATTTGGTAAGCAATCTTATAGTCTATATAAAACGGGTAATAAAAAGCTCAGCATTAAACTGCATATACTTTGATCAATAGCTAGGGTGTAGAACGCGTGAGTGATCCGCAAGCGGAGGAACCATCTTTTCATAGTAGAGCAAACGAGGTAGAAAAGATCGCGATGCGGGATCAAAAGGGGGCTCGAAAGGGAGAAAAAAGAAGGAATAAAAAAAGCTAAAGAAAAAAAAAAGAAGAAGAAGAAGAAAAAAAAATGGTGAGCTTGAACGAAGAGAAAAGAACAGAATACCCGTCCACCATTCTCCAATATATAGGAATGCGATGGAACAGTTTTGTCAAAGCATCGAGGTAATTGAACGCGCCACTTCCATCCAGAGGTACTACCTGCCTATCCTACCTGACTATACCGACCTTGTACTCCATTCAAAAAAACTGACGCCTCTGTCATAGAAATAACATTTCACACTAAGTTGAAATCGCGATATTACATTCAGGTATAGCACCGTCGTTTACTATTATCTTGATAAGACACATGCGCACGGTGGTTCTACATACATATAGATACATACTGTATAAAATTACGTATACAGGTGGGTGAAAATTTGCACGAGAAATTCATTTGGCGAAGAGAGAAACTTGGAGAAACCCACAACAGTTTCGAGTATTTTACTTGTGTTACCCGAGAAGACGCAGACGCGTATAATATCCAGGCCTGAGAATTTGTATCAAAGAACAAAGAGGAACCGCAAAGATCGTGAAATGTAGCTATAGGGTATGTAGAATGTTATAGGGATGTGTGTACACGTGTGTGTGTGTGTTTTGGATGAGGATATTCTCAGCTGAGATTTATTCATCGAGTTTCTATTTCTGAAGCACATTTTTCTTTTCTTTTCTTATATATACTCTCAAGATATCGACTGCAGATCGGTGGTGTCGGAGAACACAAAGATTTCATAGTCACACAGTGATATCGGGATCACCTCAACCCCAAACGTAGAACACCCTCAAGGGCTGTGAGCGAAAAGCAAGAATACGCAGTTAGAACGGAGAATTTTCAAAGAAAGGAATCATCCTGAGCCGAGGATAAGGTTTCAATGAAACTTCTGAAGAAGCTTGAGAAAAGTGGGGGAGCTGGCGATCTCACGGTGCTTTACGTCACCAGAAATCCGTATATCTACCTGCATGGAGGAAATCGCTTTTCGCAAAAGGCCGAAGAAAATACCGAGCCGGAAAGATTTTTGGAAGATATTTTAGGGCTTATTCTCAATTCCCCATACGTCGGCTATAATAATCGTAATTCGTACAGGTGGATTTGATTTTCCATCGCAAGGACGAATCTAGACCGACTGCAAACCACGCGCAGCGTTACACCCTAATCAATGAAAATCCTTCACCAACTCCACGTGCATTTTTAAAACAAAAATTTATCAACTTACCGGAAAGTCAGGGTAGTCAGAGGCCGGTAGCTTTTATGGCTGTTCGGATCCTGCATCGGAGTGCCCCAAAAATCATCCCTAAGGATGTTGACCGCCGAGCTTGATGCCAGGACATCCTTGTTTCGCACAATCGCGGGAATGTCATCGTGAACAAAGTCACCACCAAGAGCATTCAGGTAACATCCGGTAGCCACGAGGGCGACGGCAGCATAAACGCACCATCCTGGTGGCTCGGTGTTTTCGGCTTCACTACAGGACGATCTGGTCGATCTCTTCGCCTGGCAGCAGCAGCCGTTGTTTTTACGTCGCATTTTGATTATTTTTCAAAATTTTTTTCAATTTTTTTTTTTTTTTTCAACACTTCACACGCACTTTACCACGCGACACTGACTTCTTCACTACGACGAAACATCACACTGTTTTAAAAATGGGTCGGTGCTATCGGTCGAAGGACGAAGCCGGCAATCCCAGAGATTTCAAGGTTTCAGGCATATTCGACGTAGAAAGGGAATCGCTTCGATTTATCTTTTTGCTCTTTGACGGTCCTCTTTACGTGCCAATACTTATTTTCTTCTTCTTTTTTCTTTTTTGTCCTTTTTTATTTTCCTCTCATTCAAGAGAAAACGAAGGACTTTTATTCCCAGGGTTTCACCGTTGAGAAACCTCCTGAAGATCAGGATCAGGGAATCCGATCAGGTTTCCGAGTAGGGTGAAAGACTGTAAGCCTTGATCAGGACTTGTCAATCCTAATTCACGTTTGTTGGTATGTTGTTGAATTCGACTTTTCCGAATCCCTCAGGACCACGCAAGGTGTTGATCGATCCTTTGATTTACATTCCAGGATCAATATACTGATCATTTTAATTAACCGCATCAGGAGAAATTCGGTCGATTCGATTTACTTTTCAATCGTGTGACTCTCGTCAATTTTACTGATTGTATTCGAATATTTCTGTTACTGTATTCATTTTATCCGTATTTTTGTTTTTTCATCTCGGATACTTCTTCATTCGACGGAGTATAAAACACTTGAAAACAAAAAGGAAAAAAAAAAAACAGATAACATGAAACTTAATTGAATTTCGCTTCTTTTATTTCTCACCAACACGATGGGGATGAGAGATGAAACGTTGAATATACGGATATATTTATATAAATTCGCACATTTCAATCTTTTCACAAATAATTAAACACCATCCCATATGCATCCTCGCGAGTTCTCCACTTATAGCTATACCGTAGTTTCGCCCTTTTCTTTCTCAATTTCTCCCTTAATTTCACTATTCATTTCGAGAAACAAAAAGAATTTTCATTTAAAAAATATTTCATGTGATTTTCCTAGTTTCCGTAAATCCACTGTGTCGTCCACTATTCAACGGCTTTAGTTACCTGCTGGCCGTTGATAATTCCCTTAACTATAGGAGAAGATAAACTTTAGTCCGTTTATACCAGGATTAAACGATTTTTTTAATCTGTTGCTAACTCATCTCTTTTTCTCTCTTTTTCTTTCTCTTTCTTTCTCTGTTTTATAATCATAAAAATCTGAATGAGATAATGAAAAGATGAAGGAAACAAAAAAATTAACAATTAAAAATCAAAAATGAATCTTTACAAACATATGGAGGAAAGTTTGCTCTGGCTTCCCACGACCATCGCGGCAGACTCAACGTAACACGACTAATTTATCGGTGTTGATATTGTGATAGAAAGGCGTGTGTGATAATTAATGTGCAATTAGAGGGTGGTACAATTAGTCGCGTAACTGGAAATCGCGAGGGTTTGCCCAAAACTGTAGCGACGTGGTACTGCATGACCTAGATTACAGCAATAAGGGCGAAATGTTTTCCACCCCGTATAATGCATACGCTGTTGATACTCGTTTACAGTATCATCCCTGATAGAACTTTTCCGATGTAGTATAGGGACGTACAAGACTGTTTAAGACAACGCGATCATGTCTAGCTCCGCGTAGAAGCTGCTTTTCCGAAGATTACCTGTTACGGTCGTAATACTAGTGCAAAGCAGGACATAGTACGCTAGAAACAGCCTTGGTACTACGTAATTGAATGAAATAGAAATTCTACGCATTCGAATCTCAACGTGTGAAAAATAAGAATAAAAAATGGAAATTTCTCATTCCACCAAAAAATATCCTTTCGATTTAAACCCGCGTTAAGCCCACAGGATGATCGAGGGATTAAAAGAAAATCAAACGAAGAGGGCGAGGGTTGGATTATCTCTTTTTTTTCTCAGTTTGGAATAAAATCGAACCTGTTTATAGGCAAGAGACAGCTGGTATTGGTTTTTTTAATTAATTATACGTTTAATCGTTGAATAATCGGAAAATCATCCGTGCAGATCATTGAATTATAATTGATTATCATTTTTTCAGGCGTGTCACAAAGCTCCACTTTGGCAAATCGAGTGTTTCCATAGCTGGACTACTGCACATGAAAAATGATAAAATTGGAGGGGGTCGGGGGGAGAGTTTCGGTGGGGGTAAATTGAATTTCTCAAATTTTCATCCCCTATTTTCCGATACTTTTTCGATCGTAGACATACATTGTTATTTATATAATATTTACATTTGCAAATGAAAGGAACATAAAAGACAAACGAAAAATAAAACTAACGTCACAGCCGGAAATCGGACGAATTTCGCGGTCGTATATGGGCGTCGCGACGCCGGTGAACGCGAGACTGAAGGCCGAAGGCATCCGCCCGGTTATATACCCCGGCGTATTGTGACCCTCACCCCCTGGCGCACGCGCATCTTCTTCGTCAGACTTTGCCGCGGATCTCGTTTTACCCTGGTGTGCTGATGGTACTTTTGCCGGTGCTGGTGCTGGTGCTGGTGCTGGTGGTACTGGTGGTGCTGGTGCTGGTGCTTCGGCTGCTTCGACTGCCTACACGTTCACTGTCCTTTCGTAATGTCCCCTATATTGGCATTCCGATGTTTACATTTGTTTTCTCACGGAATTGCCTTCGGCGTAAGAAGCAATAGTAATTGAAGCGTGCTATTGTATTCCTGGGTTATTCAGCCAATACGGTAAAGGAACAGTACTTGTTCCATAAGCTCGCCAATCTCTTGAAAATTTTTGATTACGATTTACGCGAATAATCGGACGCTCAGCAATCCAGAAAAATTATTTCCGTAAACTGCCGTGCAAGTTTCTACAAATTTTCACGAAAGTACTAAAATTTCATACCTTCTCATAAAGATATCGATTTTTTCGTTATAATCATTAAAACAAGCAGAAAAAAAAATACGATTTTGTGTGAAAAATTATAGGAACTCATTCCATTTCCAATAAAAAGATTCCGCAGAATTATTTACTTTAAGATAAATTCTCGGAAACCATCTCAAGAAATGATCCAAAACAGAAAGACGTTGAAGTGTCTAAAGCCGTGTTGAAAAATAAACGAGTCAATAATTTTTATTTTATTTTTTATCTTCCTTTGGATATCTCGATAACATCGTTTTTGGAACGTGTTCCAGTGAATATAGGATGAAATTTTCCAAGAACAAGCGTCCGATTCTGCGAGGTCCAACGCTCACGTAGGATTCGCGTCATAAACCGGTGGCTTACAAGTAAAAGGCGGATTCGTCGACGGCGTATACTACTGCCTGGTGCGGACGTAGGAATAAAAGTAAGAAGTAAAGGTGGGGTAGGGTATGAGGTCAGAAGCCCGCATACTCGGTAAAATGGGTCGAGCATTACTATTTTGGTGCTTCGTCAGCAAGGATCGCTCAATAGTAGGTCATGTCCGTCTCGTTTGGACAACCCAAGTAACGGCCAAGAACGTCTAAAGGACCGGACGCGTCGAAAGCTCACCCTCAAGGTCCTCGCGATCAGTTGCAGGAGGTACACTGGCGCAACGTTCTTCAAAAAAAACAAAAAAAATCAAGCAACAGAATGAACGAAAAATCAGGAGAAAACCATTGAGGATATCCCTATTTGAAAAAAAAAGCAGACCGTGAGGTTGAAGAAACGGGAACAGAGCTTTTTCAGAGTCGCTACGAGTCCCCCTACTTCCCTATACTTTATTCTAGATATAGTAAAACCACGTAATCTTCATCACGCAATTTTATAGAGCTTTCTGAAGAATGCATAGTCGCTTTTATCTCCCCGGAGGATGGCGGATGTTCTCTTTTCTGAAGGACTCAAGCTCGGATATTTTTTGAGCTCAGATATATTATATATTTACTTGTTTAGTTAGATGAGTAATATATTTTTTTTAATTTCCCGATTTTGGTGACTTTTTTCATCCCCATTTTCATTTTTTGAAGCTCTTCATCTTCCGAGGGTTAATTTTCTCCTTTTTTCAACTTCACCTCGGTAGTGGATATCAGTTTTAACGAGTGCGTTTAGGAGGATGAGCTATAAACTCTATAAATGAGAGCAGTAAACCAAGGTTTAACACCTGTATTATTTATTTGCCAAAGCAACCCCTAGTTCTCGAAAACACCCGAGATCAGCCAGCCACAGTTTAGAATAATACATGCGTTTCCCCAGGCCTCTGGCTCCGGAGGAGGAAATTAACAACTCAAGCTCGTGTCTCGTTCTTCGAATATCCTGCGCCGCAGTATGTACCAAGGAAAAACAGAAAAATTCGGAGAAAAACAACCCCAAAGTAAAATATAACGAAGTTTGTTTCTTCTCTCCCTCATTTTCTTTCGTGACTAGAAAATTCCACCCCCTGTTGTTTTTTTTTTTTGTTTTTTTTTTTTTTTCACTCGTGACCAAGATCCGCTGGTCAAACACAGATACGCTCGCGACCGACCCTTGCCTAATAAATTCACGGCTTCTCCTCATCACCCGATTGACTTGCCTAGCAGATCCCTTCGAAGGAAGGACTAAGGACGAAGGACGAAGTGAAGGAAGGAAGGAAGTACCGGTCGGTCGACGCAATCTTGAATCAGAGGCTTAGAAAGTGTAGCGCGTCGTTACAGAGGCTAAGAGCGACAGGATCCGAAAACTGACAAGGGCGGTGGAGCTTGAGGAAAATGGGGAAAGAAAAAAAGGAGAAAAAGAAAAAAAAAAGGAGAAAAAGTAAATACGAAAAGAGTGGGGAAAGGAGGAAAGGCCGACGGGAAAAAAGAAAAGAGACGGAATACCGGCTAAGCCGGATTAGGAACACTCTTACCCCGTCTTACCGCATTACCTTCGAAGACTCGCTGGTTGGTACATGGAAGAAGAACGAGGATGAGTGACGGAAAAGGAGAAAAAAAAAAAAAAAAAACGCGATAGACGAAGATGGGCTGTCCGATGTCTGCTCAGGACGATTGCTAAGCAATAGAGAAAAAGCCGGGAATTCTGCAGAAATCTGATTATGTCAAAATCAACCGAATAATCTCTACTGCCCGAAAAATCATTGTCATGACAGGAATAACGTCCATGAGCCAAAGAATAAGGTAGAAATATTATGAAAAAAAAAAAAAGGATTCGACGCCATGTTTATCGCGTATTCCATTGCACATGATATTCTTATGCATAAAACACAATATCGTGGATTCGAATGGCATTGAATACGATGGAAGAAAAAAAGGTCGGATTAATCGGGGCTGCAAGAGAGTCGTAGATGTTCGAAAATAGCGTTTATTGTGGCATCAAATCCGGGCATGATAAATCATATCCCTATATACGGAGGTCTGGGGCGTCGCGACGCTTGGGCAGTCTGCTAGCCGGGCGTATATCGCCATACTTTATTGCTCCGTTGAATATTTATCGTCGAGACAAGAAATTTTTATGCATTTATTTTTATTAACACGACAGAAGGGCTACCTACCTTCCCATCTATCCGTCGGCTACCTTGTAGCCGTGCAAATGTAGACCGGGTGAAAATTTCAGACCCAAAAAAATATCGCTGCTTTGCAACTGAGCGATCAATCATTTCGATAATAGCTGCTGATAGTCCAAGAAACCGTGAGCGTTGGATTAGATCGTACTAACTTTATTCTCATACGTAGACATCCCTCGATGTTTTACCCATAGATAGATCCTGGAAATCGCCAAAGTTCGATAGTGGTGTCCCATTAGCGCGATCACATTCCGTGAAATGAACAATTTCGGAAATGTACTTTTCATCCAACGTTTATGGATTGATAAAAGATATAGGCCAAACAGCTCGATTGAAGTCGAGTAATGAAATTGTGCCAACGTATAATATGTATCGATAAATTTGATATGCCGGTGCGCGATACAATTATGTCGATCATCAGAAAGCACGAGGCAGAAAGCAGAAGGTATACCTGTCCGTCAAAGCTCTGTTGGGCAAAAAGCACTTGTACAGATTTGTCCGCTAGGGTTATATGTATACCTAAAGGAAGGCCACGTAAAAGGATTTATGGGCTGTATTCGTGGTGGGAATTTTTTGCAATTACTTTAATGACCCAATACCATATCGCGTCATAGAACATCGGCGAGTATAGTCATGCCTTCGAAAATCCGTCAACGGATTAACCAAAGCTTTTTCGATTTCCTTCACTACGTATATTCATTGATATTTTAGCTTCTGTTACGTCACAGGGATCACTAATCCTTCATGTGCGATTATTAGACTGATGAACCATAGGACAGAACTGAAAACAACCCTAAAGACATCTCTTCAAATTTTGCAGTCATCCAATTATTTGGCAATTATGCTATTGAATTAGGCCCTTGGACGAAAAGGACCAGTTCTCCAATTTCCAAGCAAACTATTACCAAATTGAGACACAATGATTTCTATACTCGTATCACAGCTGTGAAAATCTCTTAGTTTTTATTGAACTACTCTTTCGGTGCAATTAGTGTTTTTTTCTGTATTCCCGTAAGGATCAATGGCGTAAAGACATATTTTTTGCTATTGGCGAAATATCTGAACTTTGGAAATGATTCGAGATGATTTCTAATTATGTAAGACTGCAGGTTTTGAACCAACTTGTGAAAACAGCTTCGAATAATTACCGGAATTTCAAGTTCTATGAAAGCTTTGATCAACGCCACTTTATCTTAGCAGTAGATGTAGAAATCATTGTATGTACCTATATCGCTATCGGATCGATGCTCGTACACAGCTACCATCGCGGTATAGAAAACTCGTCTGAGAAAGCAATCACCTTCTTCAAAGATTCAAACCTGTGTACTTTCAATTTGCATCGACGTTCTCTCAAACGAATATATAATGCAGCGAGCTTTCGTTTCCCCCCGCTGTAAAACTTCACATCGTCCGCATGTCAGAATTATATCGTACTCGTGTACTTTTTCCATAGTATGTACATGGGTGTTGGAATATCCTGGAAGTATCAATCAGCGATTCCTTGAAATAAAATGTCAAATGGAAAAGTGACATTTGGAAAGTCTATAAACTAACGAAAACCAAAGGTTGAAAAAAATGGGCGAAGATGGTAAACAGCTGTGTCTATTTCACAGAACAATCTCGTTGAACTCACATAACTCAAGCCTGAAGTATAATAAACCGAAAAATCTCAATAATCGCATCACGAGCTTATCGACTGGTGTCGCAGATAGTACTTTGCCGACCGTGGGCCGGAGCCCATGAAGCTTCATTTCGTACCATCGATCCTATCTCGTTCTGGCAGCCAGGATATCCAAGGATTTCAATACAACGTCCTGTAAAATTTCATATCCAACGTCATAGATTGTGAATATTTTCTGCAGCAGTGAATCGGTCAGCAAGAATTCATCCAATTTTCTATATCACAACTCCCGGAAAGCATCCCATATTATTTCTTAGAATTAAATAAAAGCTCGGTAGAAAAGCTCCAAGACTTTCATTGCCAAAAATCAAAGGTCTAGGTTTAGAGTCGAAGGTTTAGCCCTGAACTACGACCCTGTACAAAAACCCTGAAACATTGGTCTCCACTTTATAAGGAGCCCTTGTACTTTATGCGGCTGCACTCTCGAACTTTACCGGTTTATTGCATCTCACCACGTCCCAGTTTGGCCAGAAGGCCGACGGTCCTTTTGCCAACACCCTGGTCCACCATCCCAAACCCCCCAAAATATACCACCGGTTCAACCTCTGCTCTGCTTTGGGTTGGACTGGGCTGGGTTGGGTTGGGTTGGGTGAACGGGACTCCCGGTACTTACTAAACTTTTCAAGGATAGCTGGGAACATTTGGTAATTGCGAAAGTTTATACCTTAAATTCACAATTTCGAGAGTACAAATTCCCTCGAAATTGCTCAGATTCTGATGAAGATTTCATATTAACACAATCATTCGTTTACGCGCTATTCGCACATCTATATAACACGTTCTCAAATTTGTGAATCTTTTTTTTCTATTGGTTTCACTTCATTGAATACCAGGTTGGAATTTCACCCCCTCGAAAACATTCTGGTCGATGAATAAATTGGTAAATGATTCCGACAGTAATGTGACTGAAATTATTGTTTTTATACGAATGGAAAGAATTTTTCACCCTCTCGCTTTCGTTT
This sequence comes from Ametastegia equiseti, assembly GCA_963989295.1. Lineage (NCBI taxonomy): Eukaryota > Metazoa > Arthropoda > Insecta > Hymenoptera > Tenthredinidae > Ametastegia > Ametastegia equiseti. The sequence continues at coordinate 14,260,188 of OZ022397.1, read as the reverse complement.
TGCCCATTTGCTTCCATGGATCCCGGAAAATCCCATTTGTCGATTGCGAATCGTTAATAACTAAGTGACTGAATCCACGGGGAAAAGCGCTCGTTAACGTGCGGCTGAAGTTAGCGATCAAAATCTTATGTCTCACTTCTTCTTTTTCGCACTGCTGAGCTTGCCGATTTTTTCTTTTTTTTTTTTTTTTTTCGTCTTCTTTCTTTTTTTCTTCTCTTTTCTATACTCCCTAAAGATACTGGTAATTCCTTAGCTCCGCATTCCATAAATTCTATTAACCCGTCGGGAGACGATTTCCCAAACGAATGATGCCACCTGCAAACCCGCCAAAGAAACAGAATTTGAACCGGAAGAAAAACGTCCGTTGCAGCAAACCGGAAACTACAGAGTATGCAGTTTAATTTCGTGTCAGGCTGGAGCCGAATGTAAGGAATAAAAATGGAAAAAGTGAAAAGAAGAAATATCAGCAAACCACTTCGACATCTTCACCTCATCCTTGCCGCAGTATTTGGAAGTGCAGCTATCCCAGGATATAACAGAAGTGCATTACTCATCGTCAGATGCATACTTCGGATATCGATACCGCGAATGATTGACGGGCTGTTAACCACGAGTGACTAATAACTCATACCGAAAACGACGAGAATCCTGCGGATTGAAGTTTGGCTCCAAATCTATACTGCACTTGTACGGGAATCATAGCCAGCAAGTACCCACTTACCGTATATACCTCATACCCCATGCAAGCTTCAAGCAAGCGGGGAATCTATTACGCAGATAAGTCTCTCCACGGCGAAGAGAACCCCCAGAGTAAGTTTGCTGAACTGGGGCATCAGATACAGATATCCGTTGGTATGGATTCAGGGTATAGGACTTAGTCCGTGAAGTTGGATGGTGGGTACTGTAAGAAGTCAGGGTCCAGTAGGGTATCGGCTGATTTCATCGACATTCGATTCCATATTCAGAGGGATCCATCACTATTCGGTTATCATTAAACCGTGTTTCGGTGCAATCCGATCATCTGAAAGGATTCACCGAAGGGATGAAAATCGGAGAAGAAGACCAAGTAGTACAGTGGCTAGGGGATGAAAGGTTGTATCCATTCCCTCAAGGAAGCCTCTGTACTTTGTGCTATGTAAGTACACTTGACTCATTAAGGGGGACTTAAGTCATCGATTTTCGTTGCTGTAAACGATCCTGCTACAACGGTGCTTAACCTGTTTCTCCGGAATCTGGCTGGCCATTACATCCCCCTGCAAACTTAGGGCGGAACCCGCCTTATCCATCCCTTCAAGAGCTTTACCCCCATCTTATCACGGCCCCAAGGTTTTTCCCCGGCAAATATATCCTCGGATACCACTGCAGCGTGGATTAATCACCGTGGAAAACATTAGGTACCAACATTTCGTTTCTGGACAGTAGATACACAAATATATGTATGTGTCGAAAAACCATCTGCGAGAGTAAATTTCACAATTATTTTTACCCCTGAACCATTTCGCTGAATATTATTGTGGAAATCGATGATCCGGAGATATATTGTTCAACGGATATATACCTGCTACATAAAGCAAGAGAAATAATTCCCCCTCCCCCCCCCCCCCCCGGAAGCTTTGTGCGCACTCGTGTATACGTGCGGGTGGGTGTTTTGGGTGTCATGAATGTTCTACGAGGTAGGTGTAATCTTACCGGATTAGAGATTACGCTAGCGATTTCCATCCAGCGTTTAGGTACCTCGTAGAAATTCGCTGATGATTTTCTCAGGTTGATATTTACCTATAGAACATTTAGGCACATTGATTCGGTTGACGGGTTTAAGTCACGATGAGATGGAGTGAGCATTGCATGTCAAATTCAAGTAGAAATGTGTTATTTCAACAATGGATGTAGGTTGATAAGTTGGCGGGTGACCATTATGAGTTTATCAACGAGACCAGCGGCTAAGCTTGACACAGTTTTCCTCTTAACACATAACGTACTGTTACTGTACGTACGTATACATATATACTGGGAAGTGAGAGAAAGACGATACCCGGTTTTGCTCAATCATTAATCATGTTCCGTCCTGGACACGCACTAACATCATTCAACCCCTCGGGGAAGAAAAAGGAAAAAAAAAAAAAAGGAAAGAGGAGAAACGATTTGGCTCAGTATTTTCAGGCAAGGTAATTTGGTTATTTTACCCTTTTCTCGGGATATCGCATTATTAATCAGTGAGCTTTGACCAAAATATTTACCCTCGTACCCCGTTATGGAAATCTGATGAACGCTAAACACATGAAGAATTTACACGTTATCCTCACTGCACTGACACCCGGAATTGCAGACCGTTGAAGTTTGAGCTTTTCTTTCCAAATAGGATGTAATCTGAATCCTGACGATCCTGAAAATACGAATCATCAGCGTTTGAAAAGCCCCAAACATGCCTGTTTCTACATTTTTTGAATCCTGCGAAAGACACTTTAAAAAAATCAGCAAACTCCAACGGTCCAATTTGCTTGACTTTCTACCCCAGCTGTTATTGCATTTTGAAGGGAAGAGCCCTTGTCTAATATCATCTCACAAAGAATTGTTATGATTGCAAAGGGTGTGTTGAAACAGGGCGATTGTGCAACGGTTGAGTCCCGAACCCCAAGGGGTAAAATGTATCCCTGTACGTCGTGAAAACGGTGTTCAAAATTCATGAGTCTTGCAGAGGAGGTAAGGTAGTGCAATTAGCAATGCCCGCTAATTCGGTTGAATTATTTAGGAAACGTAGAGCACGTTTCTTTCGCGAGTCAAAGGTCAGAGAGATGAAGTAGTTCCATGGTTCGCTGTTTTACTCGGTGTGCAGAAACTTCGTTACGTGAATTAGAGATTCGTGACGAGTATTTCTGGAAACCTGGAAAATATATGTACTGTATATACCTACAACACTACCGTTACCACTACCCGAAGTGTAACTCAATCCATTATTATTCCATCCCCATAGGTGATTAATTTTTCAAAGTCACTCCTCTCTCGTAGGTATAACATACCGTACGTTTCCGCACCGGTGAACTCTCGACGTTTCTGCCACAACTCGGAATCACAACTGAGACGTAAATTTCGAGAATTTGTGCTACATCAATTCTGTGAGATTGCAACAGAACAGAAGGACCTTTCAGGACTATATACGTTCTCGATCCATTAACACGTCGCGAAACGCACCTCGCGATATCTCCTGTACTGTATGTATATTCCGCAACGCAGCATGTTTCAGGATCTGCAAATTTCAACGTAGTTATGTACCTGCATGGCATACACACACCGAATTGCTGAGCGGGTGAAATATAATGCAAACAGAAGTTAGCATCGCATGTGAGAGTGAGGAAAACTGCGCGAACGTGTCCACTTCGCATTTATTAAATTAGCTGACTCTCTTTTTTACTCCATCTCACTCTATTTCTCCCCTTTTCGCTCCTTTCAGAGAAAGAAAAGAAAAAAAAAAAAAAAAAAAAAAAACATACAAAAATGGGAAAAAATTGCTTCGTTTTAATTTAATTTTTTTTTTTTTCTCATTTCTCGAAAGTTTCGCTAATTCTCTATTTTTTTTTGTGTTGTTTTTTGATTTTTTTTTTGAAACACCACACGCATTTAATCCGTGGTAACACCTCCCGCTGAATTGTGGGCACAATTTAATCCTAATTATTTGATTATCCGAGTACTCGGAATTCCCATTCGGTCACAAAGCACCAAAGTACAAAGCACAAAGTACACACGCTCGCGCGCCCTCCTCTCCTGTCTTTGAATTAATGCTATGCAGACGTAATTTGGGAATGAATTGACATCGAGGCACCGCCGCTTATTTGAGGACTCGTCTATAAAACACGTGTATCAGGATAGCGTTGTGTCAAATGACGTTGAAACTGCTTTGGCTTTACTGTTAATCTGATATTCTACAGTCTACAGGGTAATACGCGATTCTAACAATGAGATACATACATATATATATATATATGTGTGTAAACGTGTGGGTATAATTCGTGTGGGCGATGATTTTACGCAGCGACTGACTCCTGCAGGGCCCAAATTCTCCTGTAACTAATAGGGCTCGTCTTGAGGGGGTGTTTTTGGGGGGGTTAGGGCTGGGGCAGAACAGACGCAATTTGAATAAGGAACTCGAGCTGCTAATGGAGAAGGTACTTACGGGTATTATATCACGTCAAATGTCCGCTCTAATAATGACAGCTACATCTTCAGTTCACCCATGATAAGTACCTACGAGTATAGTTGCTTGCTCGGCCATGGCTTCGTCGCACATTTGCAATTTAACACTCCTAGACATAATACGAACACCATTTACTTCTGGTTGAACGTCAGTTGGAATTATACGATTTTCAGACAATGCACAGGTAAAGTTGAGCCAATCAATATCTTTCGCCTATGATGTGCTGTGAATGGAATGAACCAATTTTCAGGAATTTAAAAAAAGCTCGGGAATTATACGCCCATGGAATTTTTAACCGATCTCATCCTGCGACCCAACGGGCCGAAATATATTACACATTTTATCTATACGTGCATTTTCGAAACTGCCCTGCACCGTTGGCAATAAAAGGGGTGACAGCTGCATGCCGTAATTCGGCGCCTACTACCCCAGGGGGTTGAAAACTACGTAAAAGGTGAGCTGATCTCGACGCGATGCGGAGGGCTAGGCTCCAGCACCCGGCACACCATGGAACGAGCCGTGGAAGTCGCACGTGCCACAGAAAAGTCATAAACGCCTTTTTATTCCCGTGCTGGCGTTCGCTTGGCTTTTCTACACAGGCCGATTCACTTTTCACTGTTTTTATTTTCCCTTGACGGTACTTTCGGTATAATTTTCACCTGCATTCAGTTTCTGATCCTCACTCGATGAACATCCCTGATCATTTCTTCCCCAAAGAACTCGAAGATTTCACAGATTTTTTTCACAATTTCTTACAGTCACGTTTACCACATCAGTGGACTGTGAATGTGCTATTTGTCGCCATGATGCATTACTCATTTCTGGTGATTCAAATCTATCCAATTATTGAATCAATTGAGAAAACAAACCCTACAGCAGATGTTGAACCCAAAGTTTTCGAACTTGATTGTTGAAAACCGGAGTTTTTAGTCACTGAAACTGTTAGAACATTTTGGTACCATTTGTGACCAGACCTTGATTTACGTGGTAGTGGGTATGGCAAATGGAGCAAGTGATGACCAAAAACGGTACGTCTACCCTAATGAACCGGAATGTGTGCAACATGATGCTTAGTACCTTGTTGAAGTACGTTTGTTCGTATTCGATGCATCGGCATATGTAGTGGAATGGATGGTAGCTACTTTGCATGAGAATCGAACTCGAGGATTTGAAAAGCAATCCGACACTGTACTGCACTCCGTGATACGCCGTGTAAAGTAAACATAATATGAATGCCTTACACCAGGCGTGCACCCTGTACCAACCCTGGAGCTACCAGGGTGGCAGCGTCTGATGCTGAGCTCGTAAAAATGGGCCATAAAAGTACTGCAATCGTTTCAGAGTGCGTCTGTGAGTGACGGAATAAGGGAAGGGAAGGGAAGGGAAGGGGCTCGTAGGCTCACTCGGAAATATATTGCCTCTGCGGGACGTGTCCTACGAAAGGTAATGTTTGTCCAGACAGCGGAACAATTTATTTCCGTTTGTCCAATCCAGATGCCCCACGTGAGGCTTAATTGATAACGATACTCGTCCTTGTACAACCCTGCGGAGTAAAGCTATGCGAGATTGATGTATTTCGTTATTATTTATCACCTGCCTCTTTGGAAAACGATTCATACATAGATACGTACGATTATTCAGCTAATTTTTACATCCGATAAGCCGTAAAAAAGAAACTAAAACAGCGAATTGCCACTCTTGGTAGCACCTACAATCTACCTTCAGGCATTCAGCTGTACACGAGCTTCTGTTCATCCTCGGATCTCATTTCTGGAAAAGCGAGACTTTTTACTACCTCGTAAAACATATATGGGTACGGGTATTACGTACAGGTACGCATCTCAGCTTGGTAAAGTTAAACATTGTCTATCGGTCAAGTAAAAAAGTTGATCGAGCAAACAGGATCCCATACATACAAACCAGTATGGTGAAAATCGCGTTGGAATTATTCTGGACGACTGCCAACGGCGTCAGCATTGCAAACGTTAATTACTCCCTGGTGTAATTTTCTATCTAAATGATGCTCCAGTGTGGAATAAACACTATAGCCACACATTCTAAGCTTGGAACTTACACTTTGCCTACATCGTGCCCGAGTACTATGAGCTCCGTATTTAAGCAGGTCCTTATAATACCCAGCAGTCAAGGATACAAGGCCTCGAATCTTGTAATCTTAGCTGGAGCTGAAGCTTAGCACGAGCTGATGGACAGAAACGTGAACGATAGTCCGAAGGATAAGCTAAAGAAAAAGTCCACATGGTTTTTTAATTCCGTTTGACGGTAGCTGTCGGTAATAGGAAAAAAGCTCTGAGGCTAACCCTCGGTGATTGCAGTCGAGCAATTTTCCCGCAATTTAAGATCGCATCGCCGCAGCAAATGACAAGTCCTTTCAGTGCCTGCCCCCCAGTCTCGCAACTTTCAACACCCAGTGTCAATAGCAAACAGCACGACGAGGGTCGTGAATCTTATCGCTAGAACTGTCAACCCTTTTGCACCCACACCATCGACCAACCGTTGCACACCAACCTTCCAGGCTTTACTCTCAGCAATGCACTCGCCAAGCCCTGATATGTCACATCAGATATCTTTTCTATCTTCCATCTCAGTTCTCCTCTCGAGTTGATGCCCATCTATATTAGTTCCGATGCTTGGCTGGGTTCAGGAAGACCATATAACTTCCACTTTTGGTTCAACACACATTTTCGAATAGCCAAACTTTCTGACAAAAAAAAAAAACCTTTCTGCAATTGGAAGTCATGATAGAGGAAAAAACAGCACAATTGAAGGGTCCAGTGCAAGAGTGACCTTTAACTCACAGTGTCCATAAGGCCAATTTCAAATGGCTGATGATAGTGAACATATGAGCTTTATCGACAATGTGGTTTGGGGGACTCTGGCACCGAACCCTTTAGTTCGTATTTAGTAACGGTTTGAGCTACAGAGATCTATGATAGCTTGTTTCCTTGATCAAACTGCCTTTCATCACCATTCGAAACCATGGGGAGGTACTTCGGTTAGTAAAAAAAAGTAATCGGCATTCGAAAACACCCCTCAAGTGCTTTCAATTTGTGCAATTTCAATGAGGCATGAAGTCCCTATGTGATTTCAGCGAGCACAGCTATGTAGCTACCAGGCTCTAACACCAACGTTTTGTTGACGCCGGTATACGCGATATACCTTCAATCAACTATCTCTGTTTGTATTCGTAGTCAACGAGTTTTCACTCATATATGGTATAGGTACTGGTTTGTACTGTAAAATTGAAACGTTCCCGATCCCGTACAATGTGTATGTGTGTGCGTCGAGTACACCCGCACACACTTCTTCCTATTGATTTAATACGTTGTGCAAACTCACGCACGCTGTAGAAAGAGACATTTTGTCATATGTATGGGAGCCAGGGCTCAGCCAGCTGTATTGAACATTTTCTGGTTAAGAACGAGGCGAAAAAAGATGACAAAAAAAAGGGAAAGAAAAAAAGTACACTAACACACACGGTGTGGGATAGGCAGATAAGAGACGTCCGCCGAAGCGGGGTGACAGAGTGGAAAATTCATACGGCTGTAACGCGAGGCTCGCTTATATCCTGCTTGCACATACACGTGCTGGAGTTATTCTATCGCGTGTTCTACCCCCCCCCCCCCCCCCCCCTTCCCCCATATAGGTATGTATATATATCTATGGTACACCACCCTGTCCACCGAATGCAAAACACGTAATGAAAATTTCAACCACATACGTGTATGTGCGGTGGCTGGTAGGTACGTACCTATATTTCTATATGTATATATCCTACCTACCCTTCTTCGTCCTTGCTACATGGCGCCAGAGGGAAACCTGCATGTGGCTACGCCGGACCCACTACGGACATTTACTACTAAAAACGACGGGTTCTGGGGCAATCCTCGTTCGCAGGAGCTGTATGACTGTGGTGGTCGGGCAATAAACGTGCGAAAAGTACGAATCATCGTAAACTGAATTCGCTCGCGTGCCTGACCGCGATGGAAATAGAGGGAAAATGACAGAGAAACGCAACGCACTGCAGAAACAACCATACGCAATTAAATACGGACGTAAACTTCATGTTAGGTTGTCCTTAGGTACCTACTTGTACCTTATGTCTCCTGACGTTTTGGGCCAATCGAAGAAACTGGAAAAGGAACAAAATTATTGAAAAATTATAGAGAATTTCTTCGACTCCAGACTTTTAAATGTACTTGACATAGCTTCATGAGAGGAGAAAATAAAATCCGAAAATATTCTGGCAGTCCAAGTAAAGCAAGTAAATTCTGGAATACATCGTATCCGTCTACTCATGTGAATTAGTAGGTTATATGTATAGATTCAGCATCTAAATCTTACATGGTAAACTGCCAGACGCAAAAGTTTGAATGGTTCTGCAAGATTGTATTACATACAGTTGCGCGAGCTCTTGTATTTTTATGTATATTTCTAATTGGTCCAATCAATTGGTTTTGGAAACCTAAAGTCCTGAAATTATATCGAATTGTAGTAAGAGACGGAGAGTTGAATGAATGAGTAAATTAAAAGTAGCTGAATCGAAATTCCACTCTGGTTTGTTCTCTGATCGTGAGTTGTAATGGTACGGTTTTCAGGGTAGTTTCGCACAGTTGAAGTTTGCTGCAATGACGAGAAGAAAATAAAGCTCGCGGTTCTTTCAAGTGTAGAACTAAAACTTTCTACGTCGTATTTCTGTATATATGCAGGTATCTATAGGCGCACAATACAACTATATACATACATATACCTGTATACGTATTGGCGTATAGTTCAGAGGTGCAGTAGTTTGGACCCGCGCGTGCCAACCGACTAAAAGTTCGAGCACGTAGTAGATAGCAGATATATCCCAAGATGCCAAGAATCCGCCAGTCCGTGTTGTGCTCTACAGCGATTTATTCGAATCGTCGAGCCGTGCGGCAAGCCCAACTTACTAAGCTTCCCACTAGACGGCGCTCGCGGATTACGCTTTGGCATTGCCAAAAATCTCGCAAATACCGTTGAAATTCATTCATTTCGATCATCACTTCATTGAACAGCCTCGGAATGATTTTTTTTTTCAATAAATCTTCGACCATTTGCGAGAATAATTCATCAAAGATTATCGCTTTCATTCCTGACCCTTTTCCTTTTCGTTTATTTCAGCTCCAATTGATCCCCGTCTTGGTTTTTGGTATTTTGGTTGACGTGGAATAAAAAATGATCAAACTGAATGCCGAGGGACTGCAGTCGGGCATTTTGCACATCCAGTGCACTTGGTGACGCGAAAAATTCCCTTGGGGTAAAACTATTACTTAACAATTTTCCAACTAGGTTATAGATTCGCGGAGCGTCTAGTCTCTCGAGTTCGGCTTCAGCGACCGACGCGATTTCGTCTGCGAATATATAAATACATGCTACCTTTTACACTCGCTGAAATAAATGCGCATCTATACGTATTTTTACCGCAATTTTTATTCCATTTCATTTTATTTTATGTTCCTTTTTCTTCTCCTTCTCTCTTTTGCTACTTTTCCACTTGTGATAGAAAAACTCGCGTTTTTTTTCTTCGCAGTGGGAAAAGTCCGTTCTAAACGGGGCGAAAATACCTCCGAATAACGCAATCCGAAGATCGCACACCAGAGATTGTCGCCCAGCTCGGAGACTCGAGAATTTTTCAAAATGGAAAATTGTTTCGCAAAAAATTAGCTCGAGCGGAAATCATCGGCGGGAGTTTAAATAATGGCCACTTTTCTTTCACCGTGTGGAAAATTATAAGTTACGCGGCTTTCAACCTTATAACCGGCTGATAAAAGTGATGAGGAAAATTTGACCTAACGCAGGTGATTATACTCGTTTAGTTTTTTCCATGACGGCGGTTCAAAACGCACCTTTGGACACCGCAGGAAGCGTCTTAAATTTATCCACCTTCCATTAGCGTCTGCCTTTCATAAAGTTAAAACAAAATTCTAAACAAATCTTTAACTCTTTTGTCCTGGCATTAGAGAATGATTAATGTTACGGGGTAGCTTCGCACCCCCTTCACCAGCCCCTTCCTTCCCCATCCTTTCCCGTTGAATCAAGTATACATATATATACATACGTGTTTTTTATTTTTTCTTTCATAAATCTTTTCACATTTTTACACCCTGAGGAACAATAAGTAAAAATCTTTTACCCTTTTCTCTCGCTTTCTTCTATATGGAATACTAATTATCAATTCCAACGAAATTCTCGAGAAATTTGCCAAGCTTGGTTCATACTTGGAAGAAGCTACCGTTGCTCTGAGCTGGATGTTGGATGTTGGATGTTGGATGTTGGATGTTGGATCGGAGATATGTAGGTACTCGTTACCAGTTGCCTACGTAGCTCTGACGTAGTCTTGTTCACCCGGCTCAGCATGGTTGAGTACGGCCCAGAGCTGGCGGGCAGTCGGTAAGCCGGGCTTATGCAAATAGAGGGATCAATAGAGATTAATTACTCATTCAGTTCGTAGTTAGGCCTACCACCCAAGAGCTTACTGCCTCCAACCTAGGCGGCTGCAAGTCTACAATCGTGAGACGTACCGCAAACTGACAATTCTGGCTTACGATTATGCCTATACCTACTCGAGTACACCGATATAATCGACCTACACACACGGCACATTTTTTTTTTTTTTCTTTCTTTTTTTCAACCGAACAACTTTTTTCCATCGATTTCTTGGATCTTTTCTAGCTAGAAATCTTTTGTATGCATTTGTTTTTTCATATTTTTGTCGCCAACTGTTTTGGGGGTGCAAGTTTCGTCGAATGACCACATCGTGGAATTCATAGATTGCGCGAAAAAAGTTCAAGTAGAAAAGACTTCTTCAATTTCTATAGAATCCTCAAGAAAAATTCCAACATGAAAGTCTTGACTTTGTACCAACTAGAAAATTGGGCAAAAAAAATCAACCGATTCGATGATAAAAAGGTGACTCGCAGTTGACAGAGCATGCCCCATATATCGGTGAGAAATAGTAGTTTGGAGCCCTCTGGAGCTTTCAAATTTGAAATTTTTTATTATATTTTTTTTGTCCATTTTGCTACTAGCCAAAGGTTTATTTGTGCTCTCTGGGTTCACCTACATGGATATTCGTTCTCTGTCCCGAATCATATTTTCGTTTTTTGTAATTTTCTATTTTTTATTTTTTATTTTTTATTTTTTATTTCAGTTTCTGCCGTTGATGTACGAACTGGTCACGATGAAAAGTGGTTCTGGTCATGTATTGGTCAGTATAACGAAGCGGTGGAACGCGTAAATTAAACTAGCCACACGTTTTTCCCGCAGTATCACGATTCTTCTTGTTTTTTTGGTGGGAGTTTTTTTTTTCCTTGTTGTTGGTTTGTTTTTTTCCTTCGTTATTTGTATTTTTCTTTCTATCTACCGGATGGCAAACGAGCGTGCTCGTAAATATTTAAACAAAAGACCGTCCCGCTCTAAGTGGGATTAACCACGTTGCCATTGGCTATACATACATATACGAAACGGATTGCGAAAAATAGCTGAAAATCTTTCATAATCCAGGTTTATTGGCTGCACGGTTTGGATTTACCAGCTCGATTTTCTGTACATACTTCGATATAATACGTATATTCCAATGTATTCAAATATCTTCGCTTTCGTCCATTCATATTATTCATGTCGGCATCTATAATTGATTTTCAACCTCCTATGGTACGCGTTCAGATTCTAAAAGATGGATGAATCGACCACCCACTTGTATCTCGTAGTTTATTAAACATTTGTTCCAATTTTGTCTACCTCGGTTCTATTTGCCAATCGATTATCTCGATTCCTTTTATAGCAGAGATACTTTTTTTGAATCTAGTAGCCACTATATTCATTTATACCATATATATATATATATATATATATATATATACACCCATACACACGTACCACGCACTCATGCCTGGTAATTAATTTTTCCTGCAATCGGGTCAGCGCCTGGGCTTGGCCCAATAAATTAGAGGAATGGAACGAGGGGAGAGGGCGCAGAGATCTGTTAGGATCGTATAAGACCAGCTGCTTGGCATGTCTCGCCGCAATCTTTACACAGGAAACACAGCAGGTCCCGAGCTTTTAGAATTGCAAAGGATTAATTCGCTACGGTATAAGGTCGACTTGTCTTATCTGGTGTGAAGTTACGATTCTCATCCGATAAAGGACCTGGCGTGTTTTATCATTATACTATTTTTTATTAATCCCTTTACCACCTTCTCCATACTCATTTACAAATCATTTGTCTTCTATTTTTCGTTACCAGATAATACCTGAGCTTTGAATCCTGACCAATCTGAATAGTTTCGAATTCCAAAAGTTCCGGATGGTCCGAATTCGGCATTTATATGAGACGTGATTCTAAGTTTCTAAAAACGTTAGTGTTCAGAAGTTGCAAATTCCGAAAAATGGAAATGCAGAAAGCTCAAAGATACGAAAGCTCAAAACTCAGAACGTCCGAAAATCCGCAAATTTAAACAAATTTAAGGAAAGCTCGTGACAAAGCTGTGGTAGACTTTCGGGTAAATGATCTTTCCAAAAACTGTCAGTTGGCAGTATAAAAATTCGAAATTTCAATCCAGTCCCCAATCTCTCATCTTACATCCGAAATTCATGATAAGCTTCAGAGAACAATGAGTTTTTCCAATTATCTGCATTCGATTTATGTCCTGACACGTATCCTGACTCATGGCAGAGCTTTTTTCTTAATGATACGATTATAATAACGTGAGTTGAACTTTGTTAATAGAATAAATTGGTTTTGGAATATTGTTTAACTTTTCCCACATCGGCATACAGCTGCAGGGAACCCCAGAACGCCCGAAGGTATATCCGTTGTTAAAAAGCTCTAGTTTCGAGGCACATTCACAAGGAGGTGAAGAATAGACAGTAGATTGTTCACGGAGTAGAACGGGGTGGGTATGGGTGGTATAAATGCGAAATTTCTTGCAGCTACACGAGGTCCCGAGAAGTGGAACGATGCGTTGTAGGCGTTGGAGGTAATCGTGCGGTCTCTGGAGAATTTCAACGACAATGGTTAGGGCGTGGCATTATGTCTCGCGGTAGAACAAACGGAATACATTATGAGAAATGGCTTCCATCAAGCCCTCACCATTCCTCCTCCTTCTCCTCCTATAGTTGTCTTGTTTGCTCGGCCTACACCGTAATGCACCGTAGATCGCTTTTCACCCTGACACTGCCCTAGACAAGACAGGAACTTGGCACATCGGCATTATGTCAGTAACGACATCGATCTCCTTCTACTAACAATAAGTACATTTCCTCCCATCAATACGAGTCATCCGGTTCAAGAAATGACAAAGTCCCTAAAGAAAAGGAATTTAGTTCAACGAATCCTTAATTGTTATGTTAGAGTAGGTGAAGGAGTTCCAAGTCTTCACACGGAAACAGACTGTGGAAACGACGGTTTGTTCCAAACCTGGCCATGTTCATTGCAGATTCCAATTACAATCGATACCGATTTCTGCGATCAGTCCGAAAACCGAGCATATGATAGTAAATTTAGATTTCGTAAATCAGCTCGGTCCAGAGAAGCCGATTTCGAAAACTTTCAGGAAAATCTAAGGCAGAGGATTAAACGCACATACTTCCGGAGATCCATGGAAACCGTTGAGTCCATTGATCGGCATCAATATTATCAACGATGAAAGAAGAGAATTGTAGGAATTGAAATTACAAATTTGTGAAAAGCTGCGAAAAGTGAAAATTCCGAATTTTTATACTACTGACTGACAGGTTTTAGAAATATTATTTCCTTGAAAGTCTACGTAGCCAATTTGAAAAACTCCGGATGGAAAAACACCGAAGGTTCAAAATTCCGAAAGCTAAAAATCCGAAAGCCCAGAACTCCGAATCTCGGAATTTGCGTCGTTTATTTGACAGCTTTGTCATGAGCTTCCCTTAAATTTACAGATTTCTGTAGCTTCTGAGTTTTCAACTTTCCGATCAACTTTGACCTCTCTGCATTTCGACTTTTCAGAATTTCCGACTTCTGAACCCTAACGTTTCTAGAAACTCAGAATCGCGTCTCAAATAAATTCGGAATCTCGACGATTCCGAACTTTTAAAATTCAAAAATTCAATCCCACCCCTCTCCTTCTCCTCCTCACGTATGTACAATCTTCACACTCTGGTACATCGACGAGTATGCAATGTCGTTTGCCAATTAACCAGCTAAACACGTAGCAATATCTAAGCAAAATATAGATACCTACGCAGCTAGTAATTGTCGTCAGCTGGGAGATGCTCGCCTTGGAACATATCCTACGTCTAGGTCTGTCTGTCTGTACCTGGCGTTGGACAGGAATGGACGGGGTTTGGCTGTAGGGGTTTGTCGGGCAGTTCGTCTGACGTCGCGGTAACCGCGTATTGCGTTGGTCGCAACCCGGAGGGGTCGAGGTGCGTACGAGACAGGTAATTACAGACGCGTGATTTATCGTTCGGCCTTCGCGCTGACCCAATCGAGCGGGACGTGCGCCCCCTCGATCGTTTCACCCTTTCCAGCTATCGGTCCGTACATGTATATATATATGTGTGTGCGTGTGCCTCCTCTTGCTCGTGGTTATTTGCACGGGTTTGGTCGATAAGGTTTAGATCGAGGCGCCACTCCCCAACCCTCAAACCCCATTCACATCCCTCTATACGTATAAATCTCCCGCTCTCTTTCTGTCTTGCGAGTTTACTACGAAGAAGGAGAACAGGGATTTTGTGGATCAGGACCACAAGTGATCTGAAGAGCTTCGTATAAGGCACGTTATACACTCTTGATGAGGGATGCTTCTGCTCTCTTTTCCTCCATCCACTTCTTAAGAGATACGACCACCTTGACGAAAAGGGGATCCCGAGTGGTATAATGTCTAATTCATTGCTGTATAATAATAAATGGGGTAAAGTCATCGATTACCTACGTCATTCGGTGAGGAAAAAATTTCCACGATCTTTTTCCCTATCGTTAAATGTATTTATTACTCGGCACGCCAATTAGGAATCTTTCTTTAATTTTACGGACCTTAAGGAAAGCAGATTCCAACATTTTTTAGTCTTTGTTGTAAATCGCCTAAAATAGAGTCGAAAAATGTTAGTTCTGTAGCTGTTTCAAAATACTGATTTTCAAAATACTCATTTTTTACCCCTAGATACTTTTTCGGTCAGCTAGTGAATCTCGAAAGTTTTCAAATTCGAAAACCCGCAGATATATATTCGAATGAAATTTTACGAAAATTGAAGAATAATATATTCTAGCTGTTTGGATTTTCTTTCATTCGCCTGGAGGAATAGAAGAGTTCGGTATTCTCTCGAGCAGATGAGAACGTCGTTTCTTGTTGCAAAGCCGATGTCTCGCTGTATCTCAACGTTTTTATCAAAGTTAAAAATACAAAGCTAATGGAAGAGCGTGTTTTTCTACATTCTCGTCCAGTTGTTGACTTTTTGAGAGAAAAAAAACAACCCCTGGGGGATCTGGGCTCCGAGTTCCTTGGGGGGGGGAAAACAAAAAAAATAATTATGGAAATATGAAATCAAACTTCTACCTGAATTTTAATTATGTATGTTTAATATGGAAGTAGCGATTTCATTCTCGGACGTAATGAACTGTTTACTTTGCATTGGGGAAAATTGAATATTAGGTAATCAATATCAGAAACGATTAAGTTACTACTTCATTTCTAGATTCGAAAAACACTCGATGCGAGAAAGAATTATCGTCTTCAAAATACGAACTCAGTGGTTGTTTTCTGTTTTCTGAAAGTACAAAGGTAGGCAAAAAAAAAAAAAACAGACAATGCGAAAGCTAAAGAAACGTAAGAAAACAGGCGTTTTTTACATTATTACTTCGAATTCTCAACTTTAACAGAAGAATAAGTTACAGAACCTCAAGAGTCTATCAGATTCCGAGAAAATATCTTTGCCCGTATTGTTCCAGACGAAGCAAAGAAGAAAAGAGAAAAATACCAAATGTCTCTACTTTTTTTCTTTTTTTTTTCGTTCGTTCGTTCGTTCGTTCGTATCCTCCAGATCTCTCGATATACGCATCCCTTCGTCTCTTTATAATGTCACAAACGATTCGATCGACGCAAATACTTCAAAGGACCAAGCTATATAAACAGCTCCTCTCGCTAACAATGTCAGCTAAATTTTCGATGAGGCTGTCTATTTTCTGTAAGCTAGGTCAAAATTATACACCACTAAATTCACTGGCCCGTCGCTCTACTTAATATTTAAGTAGAGCTTCAGACTTCAAAGCCTCTTTGTGTCCTCGGACTAAAGTTTGAGGCTTAAATGTTGATCCTTGACCCGCAGATTCCACCCCCCCATTTTTTTTTTTTTTTTTTTTTTTTTTTCTTTACTTTTTTGAAGAAGGGGGCTCTTTTAGTACATTTCTTTTTTTTTCTGTTATGCGAAAGAAGCCAATAATATTATAAATTCAAGGGGGAGAAGCCGGTAATTTCCATATTTCCCATGAATTTTTGCATTTATTATACCCACTGATACAAACTGTGTTAACTGACTTAAACTTTTGCAAGGCGCAAATGGCAGAACGTGACAATCTGTCTTCTCTTGTAAATTCGCTACTACGTAGGTAGGTAGGTAGAAACGGTACTAAAGTACTAAACACTCACACCGCTTGGTCTCCGTGCTGTACCGAGCTGCGGATATATTTTAGCATATTTCTGGGGGGGAGTGAGTTGGAATTGCTCGTTTCTTAACGCGATGCAGAGGAACAAAACGCCCAATTCACATCAGTCTAACCACCTAACGATTTTTCACTTAGTGTTTCTTTTTTTTTTTTTTTTTTTGTCAAAAATCAAAAGTTCACCGAAAGCTTATTTTCCGGTCCTTTTTCACTCGAAAATTATAATCTGATAACCAAAAGCATCAGAAATTGCTTCAAGTTGTGTGAAGTAAGCTCGTTGAGGCTCATAATACAGAACCGAATGAGTTCTCCATATATTTCTATGAAAAAGAAGTCGAAAGCGTAGAATTTTCTGGTACCATGTGTATGGGGAATTCGACTTAAAATACTTATAGAAATATACGGGAAAAGAAAAATACTTCAGTGTATGTATAATAATTTCAGAGATATTGTACAGGTGTAGAAAATATAATTGTTTAATTTCTGTTTCTGCCAGCTGTGTGTTACCAAATTATAAATTCTTGATACGGTGTTTATTCCGGTGGTGAAAATTATCGCAGTGTATTGTATTAATAATCGTCGAGTGCGAGTAGCCCGTCGAGTATCGCGCAAGCTCTTCTGTTAATATTAAGCTGCTTACTTCGCGTCAGTGGTGTGCCACCTATTGTCTAAGGTTTATAAGCTTACGAATAACATTTAGGGTCCTAACGAAGGAAAACACCTGTGCAACATAAATATACGCTGAGGATTAATCCCGAATAGCCCGTGTAATTAAAAAACATTTTTAAGTCGAAAAATTCTATGTCACTTATTCGAAACCCTATATCGTAATCGTCAAAAATTACACCTACGACGAATGGCTGATTCAATCATTCGAAGGGGTGAAATTTTTCATAGTTCTCTCCTTTTTTTTTCTCTTTTGCTTAATTACAGACGAAAAATAAATTTCAATTATCACAAGGGTAGGTATAAGAACAGAGAGAGAGAGAGAAACCAAAAGGGAGTCGCTTTTGTATTCGAGTGGTGAACGTGGGCGTGGAACTGTTTAATTAAGGTTAGCCGTAGGGCTAAGAGATGACGACCAACGGAAGGGTGGTACGGGATGACTTGATGAAGACGACTGGGGGTGGCCTTAGTGAAATGAAAGTTAAGTGCCAAGGACTTGCCGGCCGCCTGGACCTTGTTAGGCATCAGTCTGAAGGGCGCCTCGTTAGGGCCACTTAATAGTTTGGAATTTGGTATAGGGGGGGGGGGGGGGGGGGGGGCACCGTTTAGCCATCATCACTTCTCTTGGTTCACTTCACAGTCATTGTTCATCGCAGATCTCCGTCATCCCTTCAAAAAAACGTATCTTTATTTCTTTTTTTTTTTTTATAAATTGGAATAAGAGCTGAAGCCTGAGAAGAGAATAAGGCTCAAAGTCCGAGACTTCAAAATTTCCTCTCATCATCCCTCGAGCTTTAGTGTGTATTTATATAGGCTTGAGAAAACAAGCGACAGGAAACCCAGGCTTTGAGCATCCCCTTAGTTAAGGGATGATATTAGACGGTAGGCAGATTCTATTGCATACCTACCCCATAGCGGGAGAGTCTTGGTATATCGTAATCAAGCGAAGCATCGAGCAAGTGACTCGAGAGGCACGAAGCCACCTTAGTCTACAACAACAGTTTGACCCTCTTCAACGTGGTCATCTGAATAAAGCATGAGCGTCTTCTATACCATCCCTGTTTCCCCATTTCCCTTTTACATTTTACCCGTTTCTCTCTGAAACAGGGGGATGCTTACCACCCCCCACCCCTCCTTCTCGAGGCGGTTGCCAGGAATGGAAGGATATTAATTAATTGGTCCTGGTAATAACGACTAAGAGAAACTTGTTACTTTTGCGGACAATAGGTTTTGGCTGAAGTGACAATGAAATAAAGAAATATAATTACTCGTCCACAAACCTTCAGACTCGGTTTTCTGAAGAAATGCGAATGTGAACTTGAACCGGAATACCTCCGTCCGGTTCGTTGCTCGTGAATTGAAAGAAGAATTCATGTTTCTTTCACTTCAGTCTCGGTATATATAGTCGGCTTTTTAATTGGACAGTAATCCGTGTGAATTAAATACCCAACCAAGTATAAATCGTTGTGTTGGTGTACAACTTGAATTTCACTCAGAATCATTCCGTACCTTGCTACTTTATACATATAGGTGCACGCGTGTTACTCATTTGCGAACTTTACTATTTGATGTCCGTGCAGCATGTACATACCTACTGGTATAACATACAAGTACGCTAACGTTCATATTACCCCAAAGTCAAACATAATATCCGGAACACTGTTCACCGCCAACTCTATTTCATATAGGATTCGTATAACTTGCCTTGACAGGTGCTTTGTAATTGCACTGGAATTCTTGGCTGACATCCCTTGGTACTCACTGGATTTAACGCACTGCTTGAATTAACCCCCCCTCCCCTACATTAACCCCGTAGGCAAATTGTTCCTTGTATTCACGCGTTTGTAACTTTCTCCCAACTGTGTATTATATACACTATACACGCTCGACATGATAAAGGCAGCATGTTTTTTACTCTTTTCTATATTTTTTTTTCACATTTTTTTCCCCTCTTCTTATTCTGTTGCTGACGAACAATTTCTGCTGACAAAGCTAGTAAAAGTTTTTGCAAATAGTAAAATAGGAGGAAAAAACTGATACGTACGCGATAAAAAATTTGAAAAAAAGTAGGAATAAATAATATTATATCAAACCGTCGTCCATTTTGGCTGAGGTAATCGATTATTGATAAATATATATTTTATACCCGGAGTTGATACCTTCGCATCTTTCTTTCTGCCTTGTCATTGTCACTGTGTTGTGAATTATTAAGGGAACCTTATAGTAGCTATATACCAACAAGGGAATGTACTTTATCTTTAGCCACGAAGTGTCAAGTAGCATCTCCGTTATAATTAGCGTTACTGAGATCCCTGACAAGATTTTAAGCGACAACTCGGAAACAACCGCATTAGTCTCTTTGTGTGTAATTGAGGCTTTGCGAGGTTGTTGCTTAGTATACGCATAACTCTGGCAAGAAACCCATGAGATCCTTTCCCTTCCTCCTCATGCTATATACTCTCGGCAAAGTTTCCAGTGAACTTATAGTTGATAGTTCCCAGCTTCTAATAATGCCCTGGAACTGACGTGAACAAATAATCTATCCCTTACGGACTTCTTGCTTAGGAAATACGAAAAAAACAAAATAAACCATCACGCGATGTTGGAAGGTGGCGAAAATTGATTAGTTGTTGAGGCAAGACTCTATGGTTCAAACGAAATTTCATCTTGATTGAATTCAAAGTTAACAATTTAGTACCTCGAGATCAAAAATCGAATGATGGATGCAGGGGCAGAAAAAGGATTCACTATTACATGGTGGAATTTATGGAAATTTTCAAATTTTCCATACGTTTTAATCCCGCTCGCGAAATATCTACGTTTAGAGGGAAAAGAGAGTGAAAAATTGGAATTTTTAGTCCAGTCTGCTGTTGGGGAAAGTTACTTCCGTCTGTGTACGATGGATTTGAAAAACATTGATAGTAAACTGAATTCTTAAATCGTAGTTATAGGTTTTATTTTTTGTTTCTTTTTTTTTTACGAGATTCGCAATTTTGTACACGATAAATAATACTGCCGGGGTATCTCGTTTCCCATCTGAAATCCATAAAACATAATTACTCAACTCTTGGCCAATCCATCTTGTATTAGTAAAGTTTCCGAAAAGACTCCTTCGCGTAGCTATATATCTATACCAACCCACCTCACCTACCATACCTACCTACCTACCTACCTACATTCATAAATAATACAGCATGGAACTTTTCAAATTATGACGTCGTGTTCTTGAAACTAATGCGTGGTTTATGAAGACGCACGACTCCTGTTGCTGATATCGAAATAAGCGAAGTGGGAGAGAGAGAGAAGAGGAAGAGGCCAAAGCAAAACTTTTCCAGCATTTCGTTTCCCTTGCAAACCGTTTATTTATAAATCACATTTTTTTCTTCTCTCCTTTCCAAGTCACTGTTTATCTTCAAATTGTCGGAGCCTTCGCGGTTGTCCATAGCTCAGCTTATCCCAAAATCAGGCTATTTGACAAATTTCAAATGTGAGGCGAAAAATATTCACCGCGCGAAAGATAAAATGAATTTTCCCCAGAGTTGAAAGAGAGGAAAAAATAAACAAAAAATAAAAAAAGAAATGAAAAACGAAGAAGATACAGGAGGAAAAAAATAATAAAAAAACTCGAGACTATATCGAGCTCGGTGAATATTTAAACGACCGCCACGTATATATATGGGAGTGCCTATATGTACCTCAGTGCAGAACGTCGACAATCTCCCTAGTGCAATTGTTAATGTATCCGCACTTCTGTACGGGGGTATGATAGAGGAAGGGTTTCCATCCAGTCCCTGGTCTCCATGAATATATAACGCTAATTGGCTTA
Source organism: Ametastegia equiseti (assembly GCA_963989295.1). Lineage (NCBI taxonomy): Eukaryota > Metazoa > Arthropoda > Insecta > Hymenoptera > Tenthredinidae > Ametastegia > Ametastegia equiseti. The sequence continues at coordinate 14,238,834 of OZ022397.1, read as the reverse complement.
CATTAGCTAGAAATGAATTATAAAATTGTTTCTCTGCGGAGTTTCATGGTCGAGTCAACCCGGCCATCCAGCAGCCACAACCTCTTTGTCAGGTGCATCCTGCTCGTCCTTGATCCAGCCATTAGTAGCCGGTAATTGGAAGAGTCGAAGGAACATTGAGCCATAGAAAACAAAGAAACCCTTAGAGAAAAATGGAAAGCAAAGTCTACGATCTTTAACAACGCTCGTTTCATTATTCTTCCACAAATCGTTCCTCCTCCTATGAGTTTTTTTCTTATGGAACCAGAGAAGGAAGGGTAAGTTTCAACCGGAAGGGTATTCTTTTCAATTTATGATCACTGATCTAAGTGATCATGATCACTTTTTTGTCTGTTTAATCCTATGCATTGGCAAAGGGACGAGAACATTCCTCATCATTTTGATCACCGATCACGGTGGTCAAAAAATACACCTCGGGTATCCTTCATCATTCCTAAAAATGAATGTTCATTATCCACACGTTACAGTGTTTTAACTTTGACTAGAATGTCAAGGGGTGAATATCGGGATCTGACAATATTCGTGATAATGTATTCCCGGTATTCGGTTGCCATATCTAGTTTCCGAGTGCAGCAGCATGTATAGGAGTGAGTTGATACGGTCTCGGGAGTTAGCACGCGCATATACATAGAAATTCGCAAACATCGTCTAGCACGTCTGCACCGCTGCTAGTTGGTCTCGAGCTTATATCCCTGTTGCTCAAACTTACCTCTTGCTATGCACGAGACAGTGTCTACCTGTCGCTACGGAATGCGTATTAAGGAGTGAATGTGGAGTGCGCCTGAACGCTGCTGAATGTATTTCGAACTGACGTTCGTGGGTAGATAGCTAGGTATACGGTATGCATTAATAGTTGGCATTGTCTAGACGAAGTTGAAACGACATCCGAGCCATATTCCGCGATATCTGCAGGCCGAGCCGCATTGTCTCAAATTCTCCTCAGTCGGAGAAAGAAATTAGAGACCTGCAGGAGAAAATCTTCTACCAACGACTTCATCGGCGAAGCTACAGCTGGTTTGCTACCAAATTATGAACTGCAAACTGGCTTGAAATTGGCACGATATTAGTGCCATAGCTGCCAATACTGACAGCTACCAAGGGCCAAGCTTTGCCCAAGTCAAAATCAATGTTGGGACTATTTTGGGTCGTTAACACCAGTCTAACTTATGGTGCCGTTAATCGGCATGAAATAATCCCCAGCCAGTACGGAACACCATATTGGCCCAGTGTATTCCCAGTACAGAACTGACTTCCGGCTGAGCCCCATGTACGTTCATTGGTTAGTACTAGTCATCAGCATTGGCCCAACGTTGGGCGAATAATTTCTTTGTACTGGGTCAGTATTACCGAACGAATTTTGACAGCAGGGGTAGTGCCAATTCTGTGCCATGTGGGTAGATCCGGCAATACTCCGACATTCATCCATGATCATGGCAAAACGAGTGAACAAGTAGAAAAGTAATGAAGCAGTCAGCCCCGTTTCTCACCGCTTCGCCGAATCTCTTTATTGCAAAGTATTTGTACGGATGTGTGTGTTATTATAGAGATAACTTTCTTCCCTCTTAAATTATTCTCTCCCCTGCAGATTCTGGAGGCAGAGGAAAGGACGAAGGATGAAGGACGAAGGTGGAAGGACGATGGGGTGATGTTCCGACGCGTTTGTGCTTACTTACACACCCCTCAGTACAGACAAACACATACATATATGAATACGTTGATCGTTGCGTGCTTCGAACGCGTCTCTCCCGCCCCTACAGTTAACCAAGTCTTCCTTTGAAGAGCCCGGAGGGAAGTACGAGGCTGCTAACAAAACTGCTACCAGGTACCTGGAGTGGGCGATGGGACGTTATGTCAACGACCCGACGAACGAGCTTTGCGTCCCTTACATACGCCAGGAGAACGTTGGTGATGGTTGGGTGGCGTACCAGGACTGAAAGTCCTTCTTGTTCTCGTTCTCGTCCTCGTCCTCGTCCTCGTCCTCGTCTTTTTTTTCTTCTTCTTCTTCTTATGTTTTATTAACTATCTCCGACTTGGTTTCTCCGCTATCGTTTCTTCCTACCTGCAGCAGCCCAACTCGTTTCACCTTATTCCAACGTCCCACTGACATAAGACCATTTCTACAGAAATGTACATTCTGCGTCTTTCCTCTTTCCAGGGCACACCTTTGTGCCTCTGATACGATCTCAGGGAAAAAAATACTCCCTCGAATTCGAACCTCCGTAGATTTTCTCCATCTAGTTTTCTCCCAAGGTTTTAGAGAACCGGGGAAATAATTCCCCAATGCTTTTTCATCCGATAAATTATTAGCACGAGAACTTAAACATTCTATTTTCATCCCCGTAATTTAATCGGCTAGATTTTTTCAGTAGGTATATATACCTTATTATATTTATCGACAGGCGTTCAGGGGCGGAAAATTCCTCCCTGTCTTGGTTTATATAATTCCATTCTGCATCCAGGGGATTTGCAATGGAGGGGAAAGAATGCCCTCCGCATAATTGTGACTCAAGAATATCTCTCATTCTTTGTGGAACTTGTAGAAACTACTCCGCGCGCCGTGCTGTCTCATCAACGAACAATGCTCAAACTGAAATATTAACCTGCAGGCCCCCCCGAAGATATAATATTCATAGCTCCCGGCAGACGTTTGCCAGCGAGTAGGTAGGTATTCGCCAGAGATACATACATATTGCTGTACAAGTGAGTATAGTAGTCTGGCTTCTGGCATTGGGGGTAAGTCAGGGAGCCGTAAAATCCTCCCCTATATCTGACCATATATAATATACCTACCTGAGCAATTTTCATTTTTTCCTCCCGATTCTATGAACTCCACGCGCTTTTTTCCTTTCACTTTTTTATTAATTCTTCACTTATTGATATACCCACAATTCCTTCGATCGATCAGGACTGTCTCAATAAACAACAGTCAACCCTTACCATTGATTTCAATTCTCTTTCTCTTTTTTTTTTTTTTAATTTTTTTTTTTCATCAGTTTAGTCCGGCCTGGTATACTTTTGCACATCGTGAGAATATAATATGACTCGTTAAAACTTGGAAATGATGCTCGTCCGCACAGTGCATCATGTAGAATTAACTGACCCTCGTTCTACGAGTAGAATATAGTATGAGTTGAGTTTTGGTCATGATGTTTATACTGAGTTACTGCAAGGGAGAACAAAGCGTTGTAATTATTAAAATTGCTTAACTAATGAGTACGTGGACTGAAATTGGCACGTTTTTTTAATCAAAGTGCAGGACTTTCCTGCTGAGATGACGTCAGTTTTAGTAACGAACAATAGGCTACGCCGAGCACCTCGACGGACGCTATCTAAGCCCGTTGACAGTCCTGCAAGGAGGATGGAGGATGGAGAGAAGGAAAAAATAACCTCCCAGAGTTTAACGTAGCGTGAAAAATATATAGTTTTCAAGGGACGGTCGCCATGCTCTAGGAACAAAGGAAAAAGCATAACTCGTTAAAGAAAAGAAGGGAACGCGGAACGGAACGGAACGAAACGGGTGGGAAAACTTTTACCTCTTCGCCTTCAGATAAGATAAGGAAAAAATATGCTGCTGAGGATCGAACGTAAACTTCAATCGATCACCTTATCTTTGGGAAAAATTCTATTACACAGGGTTAGGGGAGGGGGTTAGACCAGACGACTGGCGTACTACTTCAAGACCATCGCGCATCGCTTATCCGATCAAACATAACCTAGCAATTCTCTTTCGTTTCCTAGATCAAAGATCCTTTGACGAATGAACACTTGACGCTTATAGATAAGTTCAGAGTTAATCGATCTCATGATGTGCAAAACGCTCTGAGAGCACGATGACGTGATTGCAAATGCGCAATTCACACCAAAGTCCCAGAACCCCCGCAAACTCTGGTCCCCAGTTTTAGGGTTGATAATTTTACCCGAAATCAAGGGACGTTTTTTATTCTTGTTTTTTTTTTTTTTTTTTTTTCTTTTTCAAGGCAATATATTTGGCGAGAAACGGATGAAATTGCACACCCCTTTGGTTCTGGTTCTGGTTCTGGACCGCGGAACGGTACACCTACCCGTTGCCCGGTAAGCCGCAGTAATCAATTTCAACGGCATGGAAACCTGGGGAGAGAAAAAGTGTCCGGTTGACCAGCGACTAGGCTCGGGTGTCCAGTTAGACCCGAGTTCTATCCGACTAGAGAGTCGTTAGTTTAGTCTCTACGGCAGACTTACGACTCATACGACTTATACGACTCACGCCTCATGACTCGCGACTACTTGGGAGATACGACGCCGACGCCGATGCCGACGCCAACGTCCCGACCTTTCCCACGTTGACCACACGTTATGGTCTCGAATGGACGGAAAGGGATGACCAGCTCAGGGGATGTCCTTTCTTTTAGACGTCTTCTGCCATGGTCTTGCGTTGCGAAATTGCCAACTGGCTTCGTCGACACCATCGGAGTCCGTCTTCCGGTTGACCGCATCTACGCCCTTTTTTTTATTTTTCATCTTTCCATCGATTGCTCTTTTGGACTAGTCTCGAAAATCTGTTGGGAAAGCCCAGCGTCATCCTCTCTAATCATACCTTTCAGATAGAAATGCTTATCGGCAATTACTTTATATCTCGGTTGGAAAATTCCTTGCACCTTTCCTATTTCTTCCAGGTATATACGGGCACCTGTCTGTGTATTACATACGTACCCACTCGAATTTTTATTTGCTTTTCTAGGGGATGAAGTGTCGCGTTTCTCACCCATCATAGTATATTTATGACTGGGTTGGGAATTTTTTAACTAATCCAGACATCGCACTGATGGGGATTTGTGGCCGATGCATTTTATGAGGGTAAACGTCATACGTCGGTTGAAAATTTTTGAAAAAAAAAACATGCTTTTGAGGAGGATTGTTTTGAGGGAATCGATCAGAGTACTGTTGACGATGGATCATTGAAAAGAACGATGGGTTTCTTATATGGATCGAGGCGAACGTTGAACGGCAATGATGGTGTAGTCGAGTAGCTTGAGGGCGAATACCGCAAGTATGTATATGGAGGTAAATTTGCTGAGCTCACATTGAATACGTTTCAGTAATTTATGGCAATATCGATAGGTTTCGAGGCCCGTGTTTACATTGGCAAGCGCGGGAGTTAAACTTAACTGCGACGGAATATGGAGCATGTAGTAGCTGGTGCCCCGGAACCCGGTTTCCAAAGACAACGTGTTACCCAGACCGACCGTCGAATCTGCACGGGTTTCACATGTACATGAAAATACCTAGAAAATCCTCCTGTAGTCGCTGAAATTTGATTTATATGTTAATCGCTAGACAGCTGTCGTGCCGACGTTCGCAACTGCGCCCCGATCGCCTGGCACACAGCCCTCTTTTCTTTTTCTTATCCTTTTTTTCTTGATTTTTATTCTTATTCTTATTGTTCTTCTTCTTCTTCTTCTTGAACCTACCTATTTTCTTTTTGTTCTTATTCTTATTCTTTTTTTCTTTTTCTTATTCCCTATCCTCCTTGAGACGATAACTCTGACTTCTTCGAACTTGCGACATATCACGAATAAATACGCTACTTCCGGAAGCTATATTTTCGAGATTGACCCAGATCTTTTACCTATCCTATTGTAGATACAGGAGCCACAGAGGAGGACTAGAAGTCGATAAGTCTCTCCAAAGGATCTAGAACCAAGTCTCCTTTTTCTTCTTCTTATTCTTATTCGCTTCGCTGAGTATTTCACGTTTCGAGAGGGGTCACTTTCGAATAACTTGACTTTTCTTGTTCTTCTGATTTTTAGCTTATTTATTATTGTTAGATGTTCATTTCCAAAACTATATCTCATACAGAATCAATAATATTTTTCCTATATCTAGTTTCTAAGATTAGGATTAAAAATCACGTGATGCGTCTAGATATGTTACACAAGCGCGATGTTAAACGTCAAAATAATCCCTAGAGAGAAAAAAAAAAAGTGCTCGTAATTTCTGCGACAAGGGATGTTTTTAATGCACCCTCCATTTTAATGAATTTCAACAGAGGAAATTCCATCCCACGTAAAATGTTATTTCACCCTCAAATATGAATGGATATATATATATTTTTTTTTTCTTGCCATCCAATTTCGTGTTTCTAATCTCACCTCAGCTTCGCTATATAGGGATGTGTATAAGGTTCCTGGGAGAAATAACGTCGTTTTTGCAATTAATTTACATGTTCACCATACCGTACGTGGAGCTGATGTTTTATTTACGTCCGGAAACTGTGAAAATTAATTTGAACGTCGACAAGTTTTTGACTGAAGAATTGCCAGAGTATGCAATAGTTTTTTTAGGTTGTTTTTTTTTTTTTGTCGAAAATTATTCACTCAAGAACCGCAAGCTAATTTGGCTAATGTTGTGGAGTTCTCGTATAGCTACTGCTTGTTTTGCCAAACAATTTTCGGTAGAGATTGTAATTCAATCTCTGTATAACTTGAATGATTGATGCTTACGAAGGGAAGTGGCGAAGAAACGCGGGGTGGGTATAATTACGGCACGAAATTCATAAGGTATGTAGGTGAGTTAAAATTTGACCGATTAAAGTGTCTATCAAGCGGCGATAATTAATTAGTAATTAAACAATAATATTGATGAAATTCCAGCGCCACCGCGTATCCCGCGCCTGGCCAAAACTTGGCAAAACTCGTTTAAGTTCGACGCTTTCTTCCTCACCCTACGTAGGTATATACTACTCTATACACTTTACCTCTGGATATACCACCACCATCATTGCCAAGTTTACCCCCGTAACCCTCGCCCATACCCTTCTGCCTGAAACCCTGGCCCTCGTCATCGTGACGGTCCACGTGAATGGCAATGGCAAAAAGTTTACCTACCCACCGCGAGGAACCGAACTGTAGCCGATAATGGAATTAGAATCAACCGGAAACGCAAATAAAGTATCGGTCCAGGTTAAAAACAATTTTATCGGGGCAGGGTGGTTTCGCTTTACGGTGAAAATAATCCCGCTAACTAATTCTAACCAACCCCGAAACGTTAGTACGTGGCTAATTTTCCAACTTCAACTAATCTGCACGCAAGTGTTTTAGATTATTTATTTATTTTTTTTTTTTTTATCTCATCTTATTTCCCAGATTTGCATTGAGATGAGGAAATCTTGGCGAATAAAATCCTTATGGTGTACGATGTACTAATAATAATAATACGGTTTTGAGAGAAATTGTGTCTGAGATATCGTCTGGCTGTATATCGGAGTAATTGCGTTATAAGTTTAGGAAGCCGTAGATCATGTGGCTAAAAATTAACCCAGTTAGATAAGATAAGATGGAACAATATGCAGTTTGTACAAATTGTCATTTTATCAGGATTCCATCAATTTTCAATCAGATTCATTGTATCTATACGCAGCGATAATGTTTATCTGACAATATAGTTACACAGGTATGCATACCCTGCTATGAATAGGTACAATGCGATTGAGGTGAAAAAAGAATTAGTCGATATTACAAAATTCATATATCACTTTGTATAGTTTACGTAAATTTCGATCAAAAAATTAGGTAAAAATGATCGATCGCACGATGATAATATCTTCATCGTCACGGTACTTGACCGAGCAAAGACCTTATCTATGTCCCGGTATTGAGAAAGAATCTCTTCTTCGTATATATAGATTTCGAAGAAAAAAATTGAAACTAGATCAAACGGGGCATATATAAAGCCTGAATTGCAAGTAGCGTAAAACATAAGCTTCGAAAATGTCTCACCTAGCTGTAATCATCAGCGCGGTACTTGTCGCCAGTGCCTTTGGTAAGTAACGTGTTTTAAATTGCTAAATAAACTGTTTTAGTCAGAAACAGAAACGTTGGACTTTATACGTCAGAATCGCATTGCCTATCGCATTTATTCGCACAAAACGAATTTCCCTTATTTCGTTCGTTTTACAAATAGGGAATAACGTATTCTCAGCAAAGTATGGATGTAAAATTCATCCCTCGATTATTGATTAATTGTCTTTTTAACAAGAAACTGCAATTAACGTCTAAATCGAAAATCACCTTTTTCAAATGCTCAAACATTAGTTTCTACTTCTAAATCAAGTATGACTGAAAAACAAATTTGTTTTTTTAATTATTTCTAATCAGCTTTACCAGCGACATCGAGGAAACCGAGATTGCTCGATAATCGAATTGTGGGTGGAAATGATGCACTCATTCAGGATTATCCCTATCAATTATCTCTTCAACTTTACGGTGGACATCTTTGCGGAGCATCGATCATTAGCTCGAAATGGGCAGTAACCGCAGCTCACTGTATTGGGTAGCCAAAAATTCACCATTAGTATTGCCATTTACTATTACCAAATACGCGGATAACGATTTTCGTCGTTATTCTTTCATTATTCATTGACGATACTTATCATACTGGAAATCAGGAAACACACATTTGCCCATAGAACAGTAATCTATAATCAAAATCAACTACTTCTGCCAATCGATAACTCCAGCCGTAATAATCAATACGCGGCTACTTCGTATTTTACATATAATTTTGGCAATTTCATTCATTGCCTGATGTCCTGACTTCTTTTTTTTTTTCGCCATCTTCTAGCCTCCTCAATCAGCTAATGGATACTAATTCTCTCATTTTTTATCCAGAGGAATGCCCATGTACTATCAGCTCAGTGCTGGAAGCTCAAACAAGTACGACGGCGCGCTTTATAGAGTCAAAAATTTAATTGGACATCCGCAATACAATCCGATGATCATTGACTACGATATCGCAGTTATAGAGGTTTGTCTACGAATCATTAAGCTAGTGATTAATTCATTTAACAATCGGCTCATAGTTGATGATCGATAACTTACGAGGTATTTTTCTTCCATCAACCAAACAGCTTGAAGAAGAATTCGAGTTCACCGAATCCGTACAGCCCGTCGAACTTCCCAATTCCGAAGCTATGCCTGGGACGATCGTAAACGTAACTGGATGGGGTGCGCTCTGGGTAAATACTCGTCTAGATTAGAAAAGAAAAGAAAAGAAAAAAATGTGTGCTTTTGTGGGAACGAAATCGAATCCAGCGATAGGCAGACGTCGTTGGAGAATTAATGAATTAGAAAAAGAAAGAAAATAATTAGATTGAAATTTTTAATTATCACAGCAAGACGGAAGCTCCTCCAGGTCCCTCCAAAGAGTACTTGTCCCAATTGTCCCCCGGGGTTTGTGCAACGAAGCGTATAGCTCGATGAACGAAATAACAACGAGAATGATTTGTGCCGGTGACTTTGCCGAAGGCGGCAAGGATTCATGTCAAGGAGATTCCGGCGGACCACTGGTCGCCAACAATATCCTTTACGGTGTTGTATCCTGGGGCTACGGCTGCGCTCGACCTCACTATCCTGGCGTTTATACCAACGTCGCTGAACTTCGCGATTGGATCAAAGAGAAGACTGGAGTTTAACGCTGAATTCTCAAACGGAGACCATCATTTTCTTTTTTTTCATCAATCCATTTGTCATTTTACTCAAAATACACAATTCCAAAAGGTCAAATAAAGTATCCTGGTATTTTTAAACAATTTTCGTCATTTTTCTTTCAGTCATCACTAATTTTTGGTTTTTCCACTATTTCCTAATCATTCGTCGATGAATAAATAATCTGAGTGCACATGAATATTCAACGCTCAAAGTACGCAGGGCATTCATTGAAAATAAGGAATAAAAAATGTCATCACCTACCTGTAGCTAGTCGTGTAAAAGTCGTGATAGTGAAAAATTGTCCCGCGGTAATTTGAAACCAGGTGTTACACCGACTCAGAGGTAATTGATCTTTGTTAACAGTGAGGGAATATAAGCTCTCAGACTAGTTGACCATACATCGATTATCCCCGGATTAAGTCAACGAGCTTATCTATGTTGGCTCTAGTTATCGAGCATTGAATCAATCGCGATTAGAACCTGAACTCTAGATCCGCACCAATATTCAAACCCTAAGCCTCCATTAGCAATCCAAAATGTGTTACTGGGACCTGCTTCTCTCACTACTCGTTGCTTTATCTTACGGTAATTAGTTACAATTCAATTCATTCTTTTAGTTTTTTTGTTGTTTTTTTTTCCATATAATTATCCTCAAATCAGAACATACTAAATTTTTATCCACAAATAGGAATCGGTCGTGCAAATGCCGAGAATGTGAACATCACGGATCATCCCTACCACGTGAGTACTTACAGTTTGTTGTTGACATCGTTGGATTCTTACTTCAGCAATTACAACGACGGTGTAATTAGTCACTAATTAATCATTCCAGGTATCCGTAGAATACAATAACGAACACAGCTGCAGTGGAGTGTTCATCGTCGAACGATGGGTACTTACAGTTGCAGCTTGTGTCTATCGGTTCGTACGAATTCTTCTATTTTACAGAATAACTTTACGTCATGGCCAAGATTCCACCATAAAAAAATTATTGGCCAGAAAAAATATAAGAGGGATTTATGTCCCTGATAAAAATTGTCAAATTACTTATTGATCTATTTTCAGCAATGGATTGACCAATCTAACCGTCAGAATTGCAACATCGAGTCCATCCACTGGTGGAGAAGAACTGAAAGTAAAATCTGTCATAATTCACGAAGATTTTGACACGTTCACGTACGACAATGACATCGCCTTGTTGCAGGTATGGGAATTAATTAAACATCAAATTGGTGGTTCGGTGAATTCTGCGAAATCCAACATCAAAAATTGATGAAATGATTTAGTGTTCGGGAAACATCGCGTCTTGCATGATAACAATTTTTCAGCTCAACGTGCCTCTGGAATACGGCGATGGTAAACTCCCCATAGTGCTGCCGTCTTCGGATTTTGAAATTGCCGATGAAACCCTCGCCCTTGTAACAGGATGGGTAGTAGACGCGGTGAGGATCGGTGAACTATTAATCTCAATCCAGGATCAGGGAAAGATTGGCCCATTCCCATGGAGTTAAGGCATTTAATATTAAATGAACGAAATTTCAGAGCGGAAATGCCGAGTCACAGCTTACCGCGGTTTACAACCCCATAGTCAACCAGACCGTTTGCAGCTCAAGTTTACCTGTATTCAAAGAACTTAAGGACACAATGCTTTGCGCTGGATACATGGACCAAGAGGCCGAAGTTTGTCAGGTGAGTTGTTCGCAGGAGATTAGTAGAATTTGATGGTAATTGAAGAAAGGGGGTGAAGCCCAATGGTCATAACTCACGGGGGTGAAAATTTTTAGGGGTTGAATTAGTGTAATCTCATGAAAAATCGTTTTCTTTTCAATTTGTTTTTTTTTTTTTTCCAAAGGGGGATTCCGGAGGACCATTGGTCTACGATGAACAATTAGTTGGACTTTTGTCGTACGGTTTAGGCTGCTCAGTACCAACCTTTCCATCCGTCTACACAAGAGTGAGCAGCTTTGTTCCATGGATATTAAATTACACTGGGATTATATTCTGAAGTCTGAGTAAAGTGAGGAGTGTATTCTTTGGAAATAATAAATTATGGAGTTGAGAAAATTCGAGGATTAACATTTTTTGTTGCATTGAATGATAAATGTCTGATCTGCAAAAGTAGTGAATGGTAAAATATCTTACTCTGACATTCGAAACGCAGAAAAATGACATTTGAAATTATTCCAGCTTGTGAAATCTGATTCTAAATGATTTGCATAAATTACCGATTGAGTGGTTTTCGCCCGAAGGATACACCCCGAATTATACATTGGAATTATATCGCGTGATGGCAACGCAGCGATTTTCAGAAATTACAGAGCCTATTCCCCCGACTAATACATATTCATAATGATTCAGTATCGGGAACGAACTAATAATCAATTACCTACTTTGTATATAGTCGAGCACTCAGTCGGCAGTAACTTTGCCCCGTGTCGAGGGTCAGATCCGCCTTTAATTTAATGCCAACTAACACCAGATCCCGATTGGTAGTCAATTAGTGCGGCATCCGATTAATTGCAGACAATGCGGATGACGAACAATGCTGCGTACTCACAAATAGCTACCCTGGCGCACAAAGTGTTGCTAATTAGAACAACAGTTGAATTTTTTTTTAATGTTTTTTTTCTCTGTTTCAAACACTGCAGCATTCAGTGTTTTATAATTAGCAGCAAAGTTATGTCATTGTTGCTGGCTTGCACCATCTCCTTCCGTCCCGATTCACACCTCCAATTACTTTTTTCGAAATTTATTTGCAATTCTATACCAGAGCAAAATGGTTTGTACAATATATTATCTATTAGGTACAGTATACTGATCGTAGTCGAACGGTTTGACATGAACACTTGAAAGACCCTCTGTCCCGTTAACGTTTCCACTGGACATATTTTACCTGCATAATTAATCGACCGTGAATTATTGGGCCGGTTTGGTATAAGCCTGGCCATATAATGTCTGGGCGAGTAGTAATTGTCCCGTAATACAGAAGATGACTGACATTTCGAACATCAATCTATCTCTTGGCAGCAAAGTCCTCTGTATAGTTAACGATAAATGGAAAGAGGGTCGGGGGTACGTCACAGCCCTGTATTACTCGTTATCCATTCCAAAAAGGCCATGACCCTCGTGTAAACTCCCGGGTAAGCCGGCTGCGCACATCCAAATCCCCAGGATACAATTCCGATCAGTTTTCCATCGAGTACCAGAGGACCGCCGCTGTCACCCTTTTCAAAAGAGGATTCAAAATTCACTTGTTCCCACTTTTTCACATGGCTTTTTTCATCTTCAGAAGCTGCTTTTTCTTACCTGACATGCATCCTTGCCACCAAGGTTCAGAACACCTGCACAAACCATCCGTTCACTGATCGGGTGCTCTTCGTAGGCCTTGGCACATTCGTTAAAGGCTACCAAGGGCAAGTCGACTCTCCTCAGCACTTTCGAAGGAGCTTCTTGTTCGCTCAATTTTCCCCAGCCAGTTACTGTGACCATGAGACCAGCCACGAGAAAATCGCTCTTTGGAGCCAGAGGAATTGGAATGGTGTGAGTGTTGAAGAGCAACGGTGTGGTCAGCTGATCAGTCAAATTGGTGCAAGATTTTTATCAGTCGTTTTCAAAACTCCCTGGTCCTTTCGAATTGGGAAAGATTTCAATGAAGAGTACCTGTATCGCGGTAATGTCGTAGTCGAATGTAGTCTTGCTGAAGTTTGGGTGCACCAGAATTTGTTGTACGAAATTCAGCCTTCCGCCACTGTCGTGGTAAGAAGATCCCGATCTTACGGTGTAGAGGGAATGTTTGTGTCTTGAATGAGAAAAAAAGAGGTTTTAATCACTGGTGGTAATCGTCAGAAATAAGTTTTCGACCTCACGTACCCGGCGACACAATGTCCTGCAGTCAGGATCCAGAGGTTACTAATTATTGCACCACCGCAAACGTGTCGACCGTCACGTTGCAAGGATACCTGAAAATCAATCCCGAAGTTTTATCAACGGGATCAGGCAATGCTGATTTTTTGGGGAGCTAGAATTTACCTGATACGGATATTGGTCTATCGTTGTCTCGCTTCCGCCAACGATGCGACTCGAGGGTACGGCCCCTGGACAATGTTACAGATATTAAGCACACCGATATCAAGAACTGATCCATTTTCACTTTAACTGGTTAATTTTGAAAATCGTGGTCCTTTACCTCGAAGAAGAAAACTGCAGCTGAATATCAGTGGTAAGAAGAAGTAGACGACCATTGTCGAGTCGATGAGGACACTAGCTATATCTGGACTATTTAAGAACGCAGTTGTCTTACGAAGATCCGGGTATTGGAAATGTAATTTCAACGACCTGTAAATAGCCTCGAGATAATACTGAATTTCCACGAAATTTAGACCGTATAGGCGATAACCAAACCTGAATCGTTCCCACTAATTCTAGTACAGTAATTAACCATCACAATGATTGATAATAAGATAAATCCAAAATATCATCTCAAATCAGACAATTATCAATCGATTTTCTCACCATCCTCACTTTTGCATAACACACAGCTCCTCTTTCCATCAATCGAGTTATAAATTTCGGGTACTTTCGTACCTTTTCTGTTATTTATCAGTACAATGACCACGTCCAGGGTCGTCTGATACTTTCACTTCCAATATGTGAAACGGGAATTATGGAATAGCCTCAAGCCACGTTATGGCATCTAAAAGGATGATTCCCCAGACAATAAACCCAGAATCCATAGGTACGTTGTTGTTATTCAATTTATCTTTGACGTCAGCCAGAATTATTGATCGTTATCCCTTTCTGTACTTCGACAGTAAAGGGTCTGATGGTGTGCTGCCGGAGAATGGAATAGCCCGATTTCGACAGTTACTCAATTCCATTGGTACCTACGTTTTTGCATTTACTATTTCGCATCTCACTGCTGGACTCGCGAAAAATGTTTTGACGTATTTCCATTACCATCAAATATCACTCACGGGTCTATATGCCCACGGGCGTCATGTCAGAGTTTTGATAGCTGAAGGTACCAACATCGGGCTGATTCTCTGGGACTTAAAAAATTAATTGCGATAGTGAATTTCTTCCCATCGCTTAAAATGGACGTCAAATTTAATAATAACTGTCAGCCAGAGCAAGAGTCGCTGCATACAATACCTGGCAGAGGCTTGTAGTTAAGCTCATTTGCAATTCGTGACAGGGAAGGCCGCCCTGTTGCTGCTGCTTTGCACCTCACCAACTAGAGGGTGATATATTTTCACAGGATTTGTAATCTCGGTACAAGGACTAATTGTACCTACAACACTTGGCTAAACGGCAGCGTTCTTCGCTCTGTATAATATACGCTTATGCATTTTTCAATTCTTAATACACCACCGACACTCAGCTCTCTCAGCGATTAATGTCGTAGCTCTAGGTTACTCGAGTACCTACCTACTCGCCTTCTAACGATCAACGCTCTTCAATTTGGCATCAATCTCTTATGCATATAGCTTACAGTCGCTGGCAGTATTCGCAAAGGTGAGCTCATGCCAAGGTGCGGCAAATCTCTTGACTAGATCGAATAGATTGGGAGAGTACTAAATTACCATGATGTCACACCAACTCATGTACATAGGATGTCATGCAACTATTCAATGGTGGTTTGTGTTTTCATGACGAAGACGGAAAAGAAGATATGGGTCTGAATCCGTTCGTTTATTGATTGCATTTAAAGTACTCCATATGAGCACTTTCCAATGTCTGGACAAGCCTAAACACTAGCACGTTTATTAATCCATTCCCGAATCGCTGAAACTCGTGTGTAGACTCCGGGATATCCGACAGTCGCACATTCTGCTCCCCAGGACACTATGCCGACTTGGACACCGTTGTAGACGAGTGGCCCTCCAGAATCACCCTGTCAAAAAAAGATTCATGTATGGATCGCTCTCTTCATGTATGTATTTTTCTTTCACGTGAACTTTGGATACCTGACAAGTGTCCATTGTGCCAGTCGTGTAGCCAGCGCAGATCATTCGATCAGTCACAGTATTGCGGTAGATGTAAGTATTATAGCAAGTAGTCTGACTGATCACTGGAACGATCAGAGATAGTAGAGTATCCGAAAGGCTGCCTCCGTACTATATGGGAAAAATTGGAACTTTGCAGTCATTCCAGCCACTGGATAATCCACGATGAATGTACTCAAGACTTCTTACCGTAGTCCTACCCCATCCTGCTACGGAGCACTCCGCCCCAGTAGCAATGGTATAACTTGCAGTTGGGAGGGTCACAGTCCCGATCGTGGAAGACAAGGTCAGGGCTGAGGTTAACTGTACCATAAAAAATTGCACATGCATAAAAAGTGAAAGACCCCATCATCGGTTTCTTTTGAAATAACAGTCACACCTTAATCAATGCAGCGTCATAATCGTAGCTGTCCTCGTCGTAGTACTCATGAGTGATGATTGACGAGATAGCAGTGATCAGAGTACCACCACTGCTTCTGTTTGTGCTCCCAACTCGAATTTTGAATAGACTCGTGGTTAAACTGAAATGAAATTATTATTTTTTTTTTGTCATTAATGTGTCTCGACGTATAAGACGTGTATATGATGAATTCGAATCATCCATTACAGCCGTTAACCCTCTCAGTCGTCATGCTGACAGAGAATTTTTCTTCGAGTGGTATTTTACGTCCAGGAAGTGACATGGAATCATATTTTCTGGCTAAGACACAGACGTCGAATGTTCCCAATTCATGTGACATTGAAAATTATTGAATTATAACTGTCAGGGTATTATCTCGGTAAGAATTCCTCACGCACTCGTCAACGCAGTGAGCCGCTGTCAGTATCCACTGATTGCTTATCAGTGACCCTCCGCAAATGTGTTCGTTGTTGTAGATAATTGACACCTGGATGTGGTATAGGTAGATATTATATTAATGCACAGTGAGCCATTAAGCGGTGAGTCTACTTCCGGTATATGGGTATCTTGTCAGGAAATCTCAGTAGTGAAACGTAAGCAAGGATTATTATGCAAATACAGCTCTTACCAGGTACGGGTAATTAGCAATTGTCGTTGCTGTTCCACCTACGATTCGTGCGGGACCGCAATGCACCCCGATAATGAGGGAAAGGGACAACACTGCTGCGCGAAACATTGCTAAATTATAACTGACTAGCTTTCGCTGATGATACCACTCGAGACGAAGTGAAATCTGATAAAATCCAAATCTGATCACTGCCCATTTTTTTTTCATTCCTTGTTTCGATTAGTCACTGATTTTATTTTCCGCAAAGTGATAATCATTTACGCTCATGACGGATAAGTACAGATAGGTACAGTACTTCGCTCGGTCTATGAATCAGCATTCCAGCTTATTTCTTGCAGTCATTTCGACTGGGTTGGAGAATGTTTTACAATTACGTTAAAGAAAAGGGAGAATTGAAATTCTCACTTATTACTTCAACTTGGTTATTAGCGCCCTGGGCAGCACCGTTATCATGTAAAATGATGTACTTCCGAAATTGCCCTTCAACGGTTTCGATCTCTGTTTTTTTTTTTTATATACCTTTCCATCGAGGAATTTAACCAGCCGATGAAAATCAAAGATGGTAATTCGATTTCTAAATTCCTTAGTTAGTCCAGATCGAAAAACAATCTTTGTCTTGACTTAAAATTGAGTTCCTCTTTCACGGATAATAACAGTTATTCAATTATCAGAAACGATTTCAGAGACGATATTGAAACCTGATTGGCAATCTGACTTTACAGAATACAAACGGCTCGTGATTACGGCGAGTTGGTATTATCTTCTTGCCGATCAACTATTCCGGGTAATTAGGTGCTGATTATCCGTAACTTGATCATTACTCCACGTAATATCTTTAATTGGTACAAGGTTCTCGAAATTTTCGTCACAGATTCGAAGTATCTATACGTAGAAAAAACCGGGGCCAGGTGGACACTTCAGCTGAAAATTGATTTAAAAAAAATTGATTTCATCAAAAGTCGGGTGTTTTTTCAGTCACAAGCTTTGAGAAAGTCCACTTTTTCCCTGATATCGTTCCTCGTAAAAAACTGAGAAAAAAATACGCAGAATTTCTATTAATCTCGAGGTGAAGTGCCCACTTTGCCCCGGTCTTTTCTGTTCATGTTGTGATCGAAGCAACTTCAGTTTATACAGTAATAACAATAATCATAGGGTACATAAAAAAAAAGAGTTAATCATCAGATACGTATATGAAAAATGGGATAACTGTTATTAAATAAAAATTGTTACGCCATTAACGCGTTAATCAAAATCCACCCCTGTTTGTTCGACGACCCAACTTCGAAGGTTCGATACGCTGCTGTAAACGCCGGGCTGTGAGGCTGTCGCACATTCGTCACCCCATGACACAACTCCGACCAACATGTTGCCATAGAACAATGGCCCACCGGAATCTCCCTGTGTTGAGAATGAAATTTTTTTCAAAAACTTTTCGGGCTCTACTACGTTCGTTGTATCGAGTACATGAAAACGACCGGAATCGTTTGAATGTGTGCGAAATGTTGAATCAATTTTCGCCAAACGCAATTCTACAGCAAATTTCAATCATACGGCTATAGAGTTCCAAAATTTGACGAGATTCGACGAGAAAAAAACAATTTTTTGAAAACACTATTCCACCGCCTTTCCCGATACTCTGCGACGGTTTCGGAATCTAAAAATCTGGTTCTTGGAATGAAACAAACTCACTGCTACTTGATGAAGACAGTGTAAGAATCTGGAATGGTACTTTTTCATTTTCTTTACCTGACAAGCGTCCTTTCCTCCTTCGATGTAACCAGCGCAAATCATTCGGTCAGTAATTGTGTTCAGATACGAGTAGAGTTGACCACAATAAGTATTGTTCAATAGTGGTACTTCAACGACTTGGAGTACCGTAGGCGCACTTCCACCATACTAGAAAAATACAAAAAAAAATAAAAAATCCAAAGTAAAAAACTCGTCTAGACCCTCGCTGCAGATAAACTAACACTCAAGGTACCCCATCCTGAAACCCCGACAAGAGTTCCATCAGGAAGGATATCGTTGGCCGGTGCCAATTCGATCGGCTGTATGGTGGAGCCAAATTCGAACGGGAGTTTCACTTTGATGATCGCAATGTCGTAATCGTATGTCGAACTAGTGTAGGAGCTGTGCCACGTGTAAAAGGATATTTCGTGAAGAGTTCCTCCTGATGTACGATACGAACTTCCGGCCCTGATCTGCAGGTAACTCAAAGCAGCACTGGACAGCGTAGCAACGCAGTGGGCTGCCGTCAGGACGAAGGACTCGTGAATTATCGAACCACCGCAACGATGAGAGCCAAAGTACACCAACGATATCTGGAGCCGATTAAGATCGATTCTAATAAGCGATTCTGTCACCTTTACTACACTTTTTCTCATGTTTCAATTCGAGCATAGAGTATTCTGACCTGGTAGGGATGATCCTCGATGGTGGTTTCTTCACCGCCAACTATCCGCCCCTCTGAGAATCTAGAAACATTGCCAGCCCGGGCTGGATGAGGAAAAAGAATCGAATGTTAAACGGTTGGCAAATGGGTTGGATGTGATTTTCAATTCCAGTGTCTGTTAGTTTGGAACAGATTTATTTGTTGGTTAGAATTTTGGTTTGTTATTTTATTTTTATTTTTTTCTCTCGTTTTTGAATATTCGCAAACGGGTTTCAGTTTCACTTACCGCAGGTTGCCGCGAGCGCGAGAATACCAACCAGCAATAGTTGACGTTTCATTGCTTCCGGCGGTTGACTAATGGCGAATATCCTCGTACATCAATACCAACAATACGAACTTTATCACTTTGAAATAATTGCCGTATATAACCAACTGATAAAACTGCCGCAAGCTCGATAAAATTCTGGCCTCAGGTGCAGAGTTATCTTGATAACGGAACAACCGCGTGTTCGAAAATCTTGAAACAACCTGCGAGGTGTTTCATTGGTCGATTTCGATCTGACATCTCACTTTCGGTAAATATGATATTTTCAGCACCTGTGATTGACTGTTTGTTGGTAAAACGTGAAATTTCATGAGAATGAAGGCTACTCATCCCATGATACGAATTTATTGAAAATTAAATACTAAACTGCCTTTTTTTCTGTTTGTTCTGAATATTGTTTGAAAATATCTCTCAAAATCGTGTACCTACTGCGGCATTATACATGCCAACAAGACTCACTTTTTCCACTCGATATCTCTTCAGGCTTGTTTCAATATTTTGCTACAATTTCCGCAGCACCTTATCTTCATACGGTTGGCAAATAAACAGTCCTGTTGTTATCGTTCACTTATGCTGAATATATCTTGAGATTCGATCTCGCGACTCGGTAAATTCCCGTGATAGTCATTGAATAATCACGTCAGTCGTGTATACGTATACATTATATACTTATATTATTGTACACATGTTGAGATACCCGAATAAGAGTTCGAATTTTTTTCAAAACTTCCAAAACTGCGATTGAGCGAAAACGATGAGAGCTCGAAGGCAGCAAAGTGGTTCATTTGAAGAGGCAGAAATCGATTCTGTTGTAACTTTTCCAAGAGGTATCGTTCCTCGAAGTTAAGATTCCGTATCAAAGACGTTTTACGATTCAACGGCTCAATATTGTCGGATGGTACTGCTATCAAACGACTCATTCAGCATCGAGTGAAGTAGATAAACAAAAGCAATAAAAGATTTTTCCCCTCAAAGCCCTGCAAGACGAAATCTAATACACAATATTTGAAAATCATCGAACTTCATTCTCCGATGATCACCAGTCGTTCTCAGAACGCATAAAACGCTCAGCCAACATCTCCAAGATGAAATTCTTCAATTCTTGCATAAGAAATTCTCGGAATTTGTATTCTCGAAATTGTGCATTTCGATGCAGTCGATCGACCCTCGACGGATGTACGTTGATGGTAAACCACCGATGCGAATGATGAAAATAAAAACAATTCCCAGAATGAAATGCAAAAAATTTCAGATATCCATCGTCGACGATCGTAAACGGAGCTTGGATAAAGTAAATTGAAGCTCTAATCAATATTTACGACCAGATTATTAGTCTGGAGATATTTTTTTATATACGAACAAAATTGCGACTTCGAAATCAACGTACGAAATACTCGAAGTAAAAATTAAGCATTCGTGCATGCGTGTTGCGATTATATTGCTAGTTCTTTTCTGCAATAAAAAAATTTCCCGCAAAGATGACCGAAGCTTGGGAAATTTTTGAATTAAAGACGTCGAATGGTTCTCCTCTTATTCCGTTGATAAATATATATATATCCCCGGTGAAGTGGCCACCAGATTTATATGCTAATGACACGTTAACGGAGACTTTCAGCATCCGAAATAATTCTCTTTCACTCCTACCAGTATTGGCACATTTTACAGCACTCGGCACAATTCGATGCATAACTTGAGCTCGGTAAAAATTTGTATTTCCATATTTATGATCACGTTCATAAATGACGTGTAATGTTCTTGTCATTCGAACCTCATTTTTCCCCACATTTCGTCAGTGGTATATCAAATAATTAAACGGAATCTGATGTTCAAGGATCTAACAGCAATTTACAGAAACATCCACACGTACATATAACGTTGAGGGTTCTGAATGTTTCAGACAGCTGAATAAAAAAAAACTTTTTCATTTTTATGTTCTGACTCGTTGCTTTCCACTTCCCTCAAAGGAAGTTGCTCTTTTCACTGGCTTTTAGACAGAATAGAGTCTATAGAGTTGAACTCAGAACTTCGAAGTTGTGGCTTTCATCCTTTCAATTGAAGAAAAAAAAATATGCCATGCGGTCAGACGGGGCTGACTCACCTGAGTATTTCCTACAATAAAAAACATGTCTTTATGGGTTGGTGAAAAGAGAAAAGTAAAATTAAGTAGTATTTCGAATCAAATGAAAGAATTTTCACGGTTTCTATTTCTCTTGATGGATAACACACTCCATCGAAGGCATAAATTCAATTTCAACCAACGACATTAGATCTGCCTAGCCTCTCCATAAAAAGCTCGTGTTATGTATTTGTCAGTCAATGTCTTCCACATTCCATGCCTAATTTACAATCCGGAGATAAGCACATCATTTTAACCATCGGCAGATAAGAGAAGAGGATTTATGTCTGCACATATTATCTGGTCCTTCGTTTCTTACAAGCTTTCGATAGTAGTCAATATGTCGCGGTTCTTGACGCTTGTGAGCCTCTTGGCGGTTTGTCACGGATTCGAAAAACCAACTTGTAATTATAACGCAAAAAATATTGTTTCAATTGAAAAAAAGGGAGGGAATCAAAGGGTGAAATTTCTAATTACAGATCTTGAGGCGTGGTTGAAAAATGCAACACCATTGAACTCCTCTGCTGTACTATCGACAGGATCTAGGATAGTCGGTGGGCAAACAACAACCATAGACAAATATCCGTACACGGTGTGTTCAGGAAATCATTTACGATCGTAAAACTAAGTATTCAACGAATTTGCTGTGAAATTGTTTCAGGTTTCGCTGCAACATGAATGGGAGGAATACCAATACGATACAATCCATTTCTGCACTGGGGGTATTATCAATAAAGATTGGATTGTGACCGCAGCCAGATGTGCCCTCCTGTAAGAGACACTGATTCCGTTTCTCAAAGCATCGCTTGTATGTCCTAAGAATTGTGTATTTCTCGTTTTGAAAGCTGACGATGTGTTCGACGATGACTAAAAATGATGTCATATTCTACACTGCAGACTTCACGAACAATCAATGCAATCAAGCTGATCAATACACTCGTTATTATTCAAAGCTGGCAAAAATATTCGTCAATTAAATTCGAAAATTAACGAATACGTTTCACTCCTACAATTAGAGACTTCTGAATGAATTTTTTACGCTGACTGACTGGCCAATCACTATACTCCAACGAAGCCTTGTTCTGGCTATTGAATATTCAAATTTTTTGTGATAAACTCAGCAAAACAATCAATGAACTTAAGATTATAACTGACAGTGTTCCATCCATCCATCCAGGATCGAAAGCGAAAACGTTACCGTCAGGGTAGGGAGTAGCTATTTTCATGAAGGTGGAACCGTTCACCAAATATCAGAGGTCGTCATCCATCCTGAGTTCGACCTAGAAGGAGATGACTATAACATAGCTTTGTTGAAGGTTTGTGACTACTTTCATGACATGTGCACCCAATCAGAGTTAGTCAAACTTTTGCCCACTAATGTTAAGTAAGGCGAAAGTACCAGTAGTTGTTACTGGTACCATTCTTACGGCCATCTAGCTTGTGGCACACCTACCCTAACCTTCTTCTTCTTCTTCTTCTTTTCACTGTCAGCTAAATGACAGTCTGGTATTCTCGGACTTTGTGCAACCGATCAGTCGTCCTGAAGCCAACGTAACCGTCCCGGACGAGACGTATCTCACCATGGCAAGCTGGGGTGCAAGTTACGTGAGTCAAACATCTCATAGCCACATATTATGAAGTCAGGAGAATTGAGTTTGAAACACGGATCAACGGAAATACAATTCACGATTTTATGATCTTCAAATGGCTTTGCCAACAGTACATGGACGACATGTCCACCGAGCTCCTAGAACTCACCATGCCAACGATCAGCAAAGAACTATGTGCGACTGTCTGGGGAGAGAGACTCACTGATCGGATGTTCTGCACGTATCAAGAAAACGAAGGCATGTGCATTGGCGATGCTGGAACACCAGCCGTAGCGAATGGCGTCCTGATAGGTGAGTCCTGATAGTGTACAAGTCTCATGGGAATAGTACCAATAACATTTCTATAGCTGTCCAGCTACTGATACTTCCACCTTACAATTAGTTTGCACAAGGATGATTGAACGACGTGGTAATCCTTTCCAATCGCTTTTCCAATCATTGATCATGATCATCATGGTTTTGGCTGATGCCGATTTAACGTTCGCAGGAATTGGATCGTTCAACTACGCGTGTTCTGCATATGGCTATCCATCAGTGTACACCGATATTTCATCGCTAGCAGATTGGATAACTGAAACCAGCGGCTCTTCGCCAACTAGAACAGTTTCTTTGTGCAGTTTATTGGCGACTTTTATGGTACTGGTCAAAATGAAGCTCGAATGAAAAGCAGCAGAGTTGGTCTCAAGTGGTATTTTGTGCTGAGTGCATTACGCGGACGTAATGGACTTGTGAGCGACTAGCAACTTAGTCCAAGACCTAACTTTTCTAGCTTAATTTGGCTTCATCCACAAAAAGTTACTTCGTCATTGATCACCATTAGTTTAACACGTACTGAAGGCTCTCCAAATCTCGTACTGAAAAACATCAACTTTGACATAAATCGCAGAGACAGATCAGGGACATTGACAGTTCGTAAATGGCCTGATAAATTAAAACAAAAAACAGTGTTCTGCATGGAAAGAGACTTCATGGATATTTCGTTTTTCCATATTTGTAATCCCCCAGCCGTTCTTGACGTTGATAGACGTCAACGAGACTTCGCACATCTGTGAATGGGATTAGAAATAAAGTTTGATTTGTTAATTATTGCGACGCCTGAATCACGAGTGACAAAAATAGTAATTAACTCTACGAGTACCTCCGTTACCCAAATCCCTCGATCCTGGGAAATAGGAAGGATCGGAATAATCAAACGGAATGAAAACCGGACCGGCAAGGTATGAGGCAACCATCTTAATCCGT
The DNA here is from genome assembly GCA_963989295.1 of Ametastegia equiseti. Classification (NCBI taxonomy): domain Eukaryota; kingdom Metazoa; phylum Arthropoda; class Insecta; order Hymenoptera; family Tenthredinidae; genus Ametastegia; species Ametastegia equiseti. Next base: position 14,214,613 of record OZ022397.1, on the reverse strand, counting down.
CACTCGTCAAAATCCCTCTCGTTGAACTGATTCGGTTAGACCGTGTCTCGAAATGATCCCCTTAACAGTAGACGCGATCCAATAACTTCTGACATTGATACCCGGCCTCATTTCTCTCTTTTCCGTTTTTCCATCCCTTTTTCTCTCCTTCATATCATCTGGGGACTGGGTATTTTCTCTCACTCAGAAACCGCGTCTCTTGCGGTGATTCTTTCCTCGGAAAAAGAATTCCGTAACTCATTTCCAGAGCACCTTACATACGAATATATATACACAAACGTGTACACCAAACTTGTGTATATATATACTTCGTGGAATAATAACTTTAACGAAGGAAACAGCCCCGCTGAATCCCGTTTCAAGAGCTTTTTCCAAGCTCTGAAACCCCAGGAATAAAGAGATAGAAAATAAACAGCTTCTTTGAGTAAGTCGGGAACTTTTTGAAAGCCGAAGGTTCGGTCTGATCAGATTTCTTGATAGAATATCGCAGATTGTGAGGGTCGTAGATCCTGGCTGATGATTCAAGCTGTTATTTCACCTGATCAAACGCCTTTATTTTCCCTGTAAGAACCTGTGATTGTGAAACCAGTAAATACCCACTGAATTGATTTACATCACGCTAACTCACGCTAATTTTCACCTCTGATAGCCAGAGGCCCAGAGAAGCCTAATTTAAATTCACTGTAATCAGCCCGGTACAAAGAAACCACATTCATGTCAGCCCAGGTTGAACTGTTTGAGTTTTGGTATTGGACATTCAATGCCAGACTCTGACCAGTTAGAGTATTCGCATCTATAGACACATGTGCACATCTGCATAATGCATACAAAAGCTACTACTACTACAAAAGCGAATATACGTAGACTCGGTATCCGTTTGACCAATCGTTTTATTGACACTCTCCCTAGTTGGGAAACCAGCAAATTTCCCTCCAAATCCCGCACCCAAAACACCCTTTTTTTTTTTTTATTTCACACTGCAAACGAGCCACATTCACAGTGACAGATTTAGAATTTGTTCATCATGACGCACATCAGCGTTAAAAGATGATCTTCTAACGTTCTGCGAACTCTTTAGTAACTACCACGACATTCGGAATAGTAATTTTGATTACTCAATTTGGCACGGATTTTTTGCGCCAACTATAATTCGGCATCGTCATCTTGAAGCTCATTTCCGTGGTGGATTATTTAACGTTTGAGAATCTGGATCACCGCTGTTCTTTATCTCTTTCTTCTTTCTAAAAACCGACTAGATTTTGTATCAACTAAGTCTGTAAAAAAAAAAAAAAAAAAAAAAAAAAAAAAAAAAAAAAAACCCTACTCCTGCAGGTTTTACGGGGTGAGAGAAATTGAGGGTAAGGAAAAGGTGAGAGAGGGTAGCCGGAAAATAATGTCGGAAGTAACTAGCAGCCGGAACGCTTATTGCTACAATTTGGCAAAGTCGAGGCAATATCAAAGCTGCAACGGGCTGTGCAGTTATTAGTTGACTCTACCCTGTGCAGTTCACGGTGCAGTTCACTATCATCCCGATGCTCACGGCACAGTACATGGCGAAGCTCAGGTACTTTCGGCATTAGATGGTAACAGGCGGCGGTTTATTATAATGTGACGACCTGCGGGCTCAGGGGTGTGAAATTTGAACAGTCAACCGTTAAAAAAAAGGGGGGGAGGGGGGTGAAAACTAGGGAGAAAAAAAAAATGAAAAATTTTTTTAGAAAAGGGAACATGAAACAGGGGGATAACAACGACAATTAATATGCTCGTTCGCTTGCTGGTTCGCGAAGTGAACGAGCTAAAGATTATACGAATTGTGCTTTCAGGTAAGAAGCCATTTTTCAAGTTTCCTCGGTGCCATAATTGAGTAATGCCTCGAGCGGTGCAAAAGCGTGGTTCATTTTAAGAAGTGGCGTGACAAATTCTCAATTTGCTACTCTATTCGCTACGACATTCGTCAGCGTTCTCGCTTGAGTTTAAAAGATAATAGATGAGGACATTAGTTAAGATTACGTACGACAGGCTTTCATAAAAATTTTCACACCAATTCTGAAACCGTGTCTCGTATTTTTACAGCTTTACTGATTAACATTTACCAAATCATGTTCTCAACTACTGACTCAAGTCTGACTAGTCAGAAAAAAAATCAAAAAGCACTTGCATTCATAGACCTAAGCACAATTCCTGTTTCTCATCACGTATGAAATTCTTCCTGCATGGAGCTTTTCGCTGAAAATTTACCCCTTGCTCGTAAATTAGTGACTGCTACTTGGGCTGATGAGGCAGATCATGGATTCAAAAAATTTTTTAAGGTAGAAGGAGCCTGATCGAACGTTGTTCAGTCGATTCTAACCCAAACGTAGACATTATCACGAGTTTTGATACAGAAACTGCGTGTCTGCGATGGAAGTAGGTGTCCGTTTTATAAATCAACGTAGATATTAATGCGACTGGTAGCTCTCTATGCAATATGTATGTCACAGTGTATTCCATTACATAAATCATGAGGTTGGTAGACAGGTACGGAGAATACTTCGGTTTCATATTAAAACTATACGTGATCATGTGAACTCTCCGATGTTCCACGTACGTACTTACGTCCTACGCGTATCATCCACCGACCAGAGAATATACTGAAGGTAGAAAATATTGGACCGCGAATGTTATTTTTCATTTTGGAATTTTGGAATAACAGCAAAAGAATTTCCGTAAAAATTCTCACGCCACTTTTAAACCACCCCCGATCTTCAGGATGTTAGAAAATTATGAAACAGGGCAAAGACCCCGAAGATCTAAACGACAATCTCATGTTTATCCGGGATGAAAACTTCCGCCGATCAGAGTGTATTGTTTTTAACATTCCATTAAAATACTGTTTGCTATACGGATTTCACCGGGTGTTGTAGATAAAGATTGCTCAGCAACCCCTCGAACTGCTAAACTGCGGCTATACGAAGCTTCAAGTGAACCGGTAAATATGTACTCGCCAAATATCAAGAACCACCAGTCGATTCTCGAGAAAATATCATCCACAGGCAGTTGAGTTTCGAACAAATCGAAAGATTCGATTACCGATTATTGTATCAAGGGTATAGACTTTATGGTGGTGCGAACGTCTCAGTCCTCGATACGGGATCAGATTGATAAATATAAATTGTCCAAAGCCGATCGGTGAATGACACGCGAAATAGAAATTCGCCAGACCTCAGGATCTTATTTTGAAAAATCGAAAAGAGGAGTAAAGCCGAGCGATCGTCTTCGAGTCGAAATGGATTCGGTTGAGTCTAGAGGCTGCAGAGGTAAGTAATTAAAAACGCGAAACTCAATCAGTGCCGAAACCCAATCAACGTTCCATTAATTCTGTTTGCAATTTAGCCAATCTCAATATACCAGCCTGGCATGTGCTGCGGCTGCTTTTACTCGCGGAAGTTCTTCGGAGGAGGAAGTATCCATTTTTTTTTTTTTTTTTTTACCGACTTGTGAAAACCGTCTTTAATCAAATGCCTCGAGATGAATCGCGAAACTAATTTAGATGGCTGCAATATGAACTGCAGCAAAGTCAAGTAAAGATTAATTTTTCCCCAGTGGAAAAATAGAAAGAGCGAAAAAATAAAGGGAAAAGAAAATAAGTATAATCGCCTCAGGAACCGCAAGCTTATTAACAGAACTTGTTTTCAACATAAATAGTCCAGTGGTTGGAAAAGCACGTCTTACGTCGCGGTGTGTAGTAGCCATTTCGCTAATTTACTGTATTTTGTCCAACCATATTTCAAAAGCGATCATTCAATTTTCAAAAGCGTGGATTACGCTCTTGACTTAGGGTAGGATTGCTGAATAGATTTATTACAATTGTTATCAATCCTCAAAATCCTCTGCTGTCATTTTCTGAGAAGGATTAAGCCAGATACCGGGCAAACAGTTATTCAAGCTTGTTGCTCAAGCCCTAATCAAACGATTACGACGAACGAAATTTCGTATCAATCTGTACGTCTCCCAATTTCCTGACAGTAATGAGATTCAAATTCAGCGAATTTTCGCAATAAGTGTGAAAAATTGAAATTAATTATAAGATTCCATCAAACCAAAACATATATTTACTCATCTTTTGAATGAAATTTAGCAGCTGTGTATTCAACATGAAGGAAAATAAAAAAAAATAAAATGGCGAAAACCATCATCATCGGGTAGGGTGTAAACAATTGTGAAACAAACAGATGAAACACACTCCAGGGAAATTTGGGGCGCGTGTCAACAGGGCCATTCGATAAAAAAAAAAATGACACGCACCGCATGAGACTCAGGGGTTTGCGCGTCAGAATTCTGGCATTGGATATCTGTCCATCTATGTCCATCTGTCCATCGTTCAAAAAGCCCAGGCGTCTCTCCAGAGTCATTAACCTGACACTGAACTGATGAGTCGAAATGGCGAAAAATTGGCAGAAAACGGTAGCGCCGAGCCACCCCCAGCCCCCAATTTCCCAAACAATATTGTTCCCGATTCAAACGAAAGGAAATTTCATGCATAACCAAGCATAAAGAAAATTCCATCCAAAGTAAAATATACACAACCCGAAAAAAACCGAAATATCATTTTCGAAAATTCATTTAGCTCTCGACAAGGGCATGAAACCATCAGCCGCAGGCCTTGAATTAGTTAATTTTTCGAATTCTGAGTGAACACGTTCACTTTGGGGAATCAAACTTCATTCATGATGAAAAAGAGAGTTGTATTTGCTCCGGATGAGAAGGGATGCATGTGGGGAGTAGGAATTCGATATGAAAGAATCGGAGATAAGCTGAACCGGTGCGGCGAGGCCGTAGTTGCGGCTGCGGCAGTCCCAAGGCATGAATGCGAAGGTGAAACGCGTGAATTATCAATGTAGTCATTAAGAGAGAAGAGTTAGGAGGCACAAACTATAACCCGAGTCTATTTCCGCGGACGGTGCCGCAGGGAACTGACCCATCCCCCTTAGCATTTCCCCTCAAACTCCACATATGCGACCACTTCCGATTCACGTCGATTCTACTTCCTTTCTAAATCCATACCATCTGCTAGCCGTTTCTCTTTCCCTTCCCTTCCCATTCCATTCCCGTTTAGGGATTTTCAAATCTCGTCATTCATTCCCGCGCGGTTTATCTGTTATTTTCCGGTATAAATGGTGAATTTATTGTTCAAACATTTCCGTAACCTGGGGGAGGAGGGGGGGGGGGGGGGGGGGGCTGGATGGAGATAATCATCTGGCACAAACCCCATTAGACACAATATCATTCCTTCGCCATATACCTACGGCCCTTTGACAATGTGCAAGCGATATGCAAATCGACTCTTTCTATATCTAATTCCCGGTGGCTGGTGGATGTTGGGCTGCAAGGGGTTCCGGTACGAAGACGGTAGAGACTAATGTTCATTACACAGTATATCTAACTGGGATGCAGAGTACATCTGCTCGAGATATAAACCGCGTAACGATCCCGCTTTACCGTCGTGCCGTTGCATAATTTCTACTGCTTTAAGGTCGGCGTTGACACAAATCTCAGGTTTACATATTTCTCTAATTACCCAGCAGGCTCTCGCAGTACAACCTTCGCTTGCATTTCGCATCCCGAAATGCTGCGCTGGCAGGAAAAAAATAGAAAAATCAGTGTCTTAAACAAATGTCTCCAGATTGGAGCGATGTGTAAAAATTAAACAAAGCGCGTTTTGAAGCTGGAAGGATGCAGAATTCAGGAAAACTATCTCGATGCGAATAAACTCAATTTATGATCTTGAATTGAAAGGTTAAACTCAGACTTAGTTGAAAAAAAAAATGCTTTTTTACGATTTTTAGCAGAGATACGCAATCTCCAGTGTGAAATTGTGAATTATCTTTTTGTTTTTGAAACGGGCAACCAGAATATGACCTCCAAAAAATTTTTTTTACTAATCAGTTTGACTTTGATCTCGTAATCCAAGGTCATGAATTGAGTTTCTTCGCATCGGGATAGTATGCCTGAATTCTGCATCCCTTCAGCTTAAGGTGATATAGTAGAAATCACTTCGAAATTAACCTGACTATCATAAAAAAACATGAGTTTTACTGAAATCCTATCAGTTTTTTTGACCAAGTGACATACTCAGCCTGTTTTGGCCAAAAAACTGAATTCATTCGTCGAGGGTTCATTCAGGTCGGTTCCGTAGTCGTCGAGAAATTACTATTCGCGTTTTCGAGGTGACAACAATTGGTAATAATGGAATTTCTAACCGACTCCCATATCGCCTTAAAAATGCACATTGTTTCCTTTTTTTTATGTCGCTTAAATGAATCTGGAGGTATTGTTTTTGACACTGAATTTTTTAGTTTTTCCCATAGTGCACCGGCAATATCTAGAGAGGCAGCCCCAATTCTCAAAGTGCCAATTCCGTTTGCGGTAATTTTCGTACCCTGCCTATACGATCGGAGGCATCCGTTCGACGCGGACCCTCATTTCCTAGGAAATGACCTCAGTTCTCAACCGGTGAACGGGAAATAAAGAAAGAAAGAAAGAAATTGCTTGTTTCAAATTTTTCCGATTACAGTCACCCCAAGCGACCCCCACGCAGTTGTAGATACTACTGGATTATCATCAGATCCTGTTAGTTGTAATCTGCGATCACGCTTGTATTTAACCAGACTTGTACAAATATATTTACCCGGGAGGCGTAATTTGCATTTTAATTACTCATTACCATAGCAAATATTGCACCCTTCGTTACGCTGCTCCGGCGCCTCGACCGCCACCTCGACCTCTGGTTCCATCCCCTTCGTTGGTACCATCTTCCTAACCAGAAAGAGAGAGACGAAAGATACTGCTTTCTGGTACGGCCTCGCACAAGATTTACATTGTGCCAACCAGACGCTCGCTGCTGTGGCTTCTGTAGCTACGAACCACCGAACAAACTGCTCTAATTAGTTATGCACGAACAGGCACCCACCTAGTTCTCTTTGAGCGAAAGCCTTACTTTTGTTCTCTTATTATCACCCGCTGGGCCCTCGAGATCCGAGAATTTCTACAGTTACACCTTCCCAGACCAGACTTCATGAATTTCGGCACTTGTCACAATTCACCCAAAGAGAAATTGAATCTTGAATCTACTCGTTAATGATACAGCCAACCAAAATTTTGTGCTCACCTTTTGCTGAATTACTATTTCCGATTGACTAATTGGCCCCAACTTTCCAAACGAACTTCGAAGGTAATTGGAAATTACGTCTCTGGATATTAAACTGAATCGAAGTAGATTTATTTATTTTCTTCTTTTTGTTTTTTGTTCTTTATGAAAGTGACTTGATTCTGTAAATTTGTACAGCTCATTCGCAGATCGTGATAAGCCTCGTAAGATTAATCTTGTAGGATCTGCGAGCTGAGGGGATCCCCTTTTGCAAAGTGGCAGGTATAACGTTGAGGAGCCGATTTGGAGTTAAGATTGCAGGTTTGTTCTCGCGGGGTTGAGATCACCGTGAAAATAATTTATTCCAGTGATGAAAGAGACTGACTAAATTACTTAATCATCCAGGTGAAACACGACAATGGATTCTCATGATCGGAGGATGAGATCCGGTAAACCATCCATGATGGGATGGGAGAAAAATGACTTGTTAAATCTTCTCACGCAGAGAAATACCCCCTCGTTGCGCATCCCTTAGGTATATTCGGGACTTGGATACTAATGGAGGAATCGGCGGACGCTGGTATTTAGAGATAATTGCAAGTTAATACCTAGCGTCCAATCAGCAACTGACAATTAGCTTTTCGAAAATGGCTCGTTCAGCTGAACTTCAACTCCATACCGGAGTAAAGTTTCTTCTTCTTCTTCTTCTTCTTCTTCTTCTTCTCTTTTTACTGCTAATTAAAGGAATCGACAAATCTTCAGCGTCATCGACGAAGCTATCTTCTCTCTTCGAATAAATCATTCGAAAGTTAGTTATAAGCTGAGATTCAGTCCCTTTACGGTTGGTTTAAGTTTTTCAAACTGGTATAGAAGGATATCGCCGAATCTATAACGATCTGTTCGGTAATTACTCGAGCGAAGAAGAACCTGCAGGATTAGAATTGATTCTGGAATATGGCCAGTTAATTAACAATAGAATGAATAATCTGTCTGAACAAACTGGGATTGGTACTAAGTCAAAGCACTTTGGAAATTGGCCACATTATTCGTGAATTTGGCTGCCAGGTGGATGTATCTATCTATACCTACCTCAACACCGAGAACAACCTACCAGCGAGAGAACAGCAATTTCCAGTAGTCTAGACGTCGGGCAAACTCAAAACTTTCCATCACAGTTCACAGTTCATGCTCACACTAATGGAATGGTATTTACAAACGCGAACAAACACTCCTATCAATTACAAGACGATTCCAACCCGCTTCTGACATCTCCTTCTCCTATCTCTCTATCTCTCTCTCTTTCTGTATATCTCTTCCTATTTCTCTTCTCTCAATCTCTGCCTCTTCCTTTTCCAATGGTAACTGGTAGTACCTCCGATCCCGTACGGGCAAGAACGAACTTTTGATTACCCGCATCCCCGTGTAATCCCAGAGTAGTAGATTCAGGTCGCTCGACGAACGGTTCTGTAAATATTTGAATCTTCGAAATTTCAGATCAACGAAACGCGATGAAAGATTGCCAACCTCGCCCTCACCCTTCTTATATATGGAGTTTCTTTTCCCTTTTTATCGATCATTCGGTTATCAGACCAGGAGTCAGATCAGGGAATAGAATCCCATGGCGCAGAATGCCAAGCGAATGATCTTCTTTTTTGTAATAGTTCAAAAGCTTGTGCTTTTATGCCTCATCAAAAAATCTCCCTATGACGAAGATGGCTTTGAAGATTTTTTGAGACATGAAATTCCGCACAATTTCTATTCCAGATTTCATTTTTATCTAGTGCAGATATCTAGTTGTCTATTTCTCTGTTGCAAAAGTCATTTCCAAACCTGGCTACGAAAATATCTGCTCTAGGTGAAAAATCTTCGAATCATGATTAGGGAGGAATAATTTCCTCTGTAAAAATGGTCTAGATATCTGAAATATCCTTCGAGGGTTATCGTTTTGTGGAGATAAGTAGGTATATAGTTTAATTCAATATACTCGAGAAATTGAACGAAGTTAAAGAGTCCGAACCGCGATGTTACACCTAAGGGTATCTCAAACAAACCAGAAACTTTTTCAAATAAATGAAACGAATTCGGGTAAAAAGTTTTTCATCTTTCTTTCTTCGCAGGAACTTCCGTAAAGACTTTACCAACTTTACCTAAGGACCAACGAAACCTCGACAAATCCACTCCTATACGCGTGTACCCGAAATACTGGGACGAAAATCAGGGCTCTGATTCGCTGAGGAAAAGCTCTGAGCACCATAAAAAGAAACAGTAATTTAATGACGCGAAGAAACTAGAAGCTGAGAGGCCCGTTTGACTGACTTGTGACGAAGATCTGATTACCCGTGGATGAGATGTATACACTTTAATCTGGTAAGAAGTCCTCCCTTAATTACTCCGAGAGAGTAGATCGTTTATCGGAGGGCCCTATATCATCCCAATGCTAAGATTTCAAAGGGAGTGTGAATAGCGAATAGCTACGAGAAAGCCTAGCTACCGGCAAACAAAGCCTTTTATTTTGCGGTTCAAAAGAGCACTCCACGGATTAAAATTGAAGTTATTAAAGGTGTCTCTCCGGTACGACCAGCTTCCATACTCAAACGAGAACGCGTCATATCATCACGAGATAAAGGTGACAAAAATCGATTGCTCGATTCTTTCTCATTCTCCCATGAAAAAAAAATGAAATTGAATGAGAAAAAGCTATCACAGGACGTGGATCACCTGATTGGAAAGGAAAATCGGTATTTGGAAAAATACTAAGCACTATTTTTACACCCCTATAATTTTCGTGGATCTACTTACCTGCTTTTACGGATCCAAGATCAATTCGCAAGGTGTGAACCTGGCATTTTTGCAAAATGAATTGTGGACGAGGATGAAAAAGAAATTTGTAGCAATGAATGCGGGGATGATAGCCGCGTAGAAATTTTGTAGGGAATCGACGGTCTGCGAACGTTCGTAACAAAGGGAAAATCGGATTTGGTAAGAAATCAAATAGGAAAGAAACGAACGAACTTGTCTCGCGGATTTTTTTCGCTCCGAGATTTCTTCGCTCGTCTATAGAGTTGAGCAAAAAAATTCTTCTCTTTTCCCACAAAAATTAACATCGCGAATAGTCGAAAACTACGAGAGACTGCAGGTGACTCGCGCAAATTCTAACATCTCTTAATTCACGGATTTGTAACTTGGAAAAAATTCCGCCTCACCCTTGTCCCGAATAGCTCTTTAAACATTTTTCTTCGCCCGTAATTTCACATCGCTTTTAATATCGTCCTGACTAAACCTTTCAACAGGATGATGACGACGAGGAATAATTAGCACAAGAAAAATGAGCAAGAAAAATTACGAATCCAAAAAACATCCTCCCAGACATCTTCGTTATTCAACTTTATTTATATTTTTCCAAAAACGTACAATTTTTAACAGCTGGAAAATGAAAAATAAAGGCAAAAGCTGTCCACGGTTTTGTTCTGCTGTCTGGCTTCGTTAATCATATCAATTAGGCATATAAATTAAGTGAGCTAAATAGAGATTTCAATCGCGCCCGAGGTTCGGTCGAGCAAACGTAATTAATTATATTAACACTCTTTTTCTTTCGGGGGTGCAATGGATTTCGATAAAAAAAAAGGGTTGACCCGACTATAGAATAATTCTCTTACGTATACAGCATCTGTAACCTCTGCAGGTTAACGCAAAGTCTGGCGAAAAAAGGGAAAAAAGCAAATTAAAAAACGTCTCAGCCAACGTCGAACGTTGTATAAAAATTTGAAAATACCATAAGAAAGTTTAATTTCTGCGCCGTAATTTCATCGAAATTGTCAGTAGGCACTACCTTGGATTCCTAACGGCCCATAATCCTGTAGAACGAGACAAAGATCACATTCCAATAGTCTATCGAGTTTTCTTGACGAATACTGCAGACTTCGCGAAGACATGAAGCGAAGAGCTTTCCTTAAATTTGCGGGTTCTTGGACTTTCTGAGTGTTTAACTTTTGGATCTTTGAACTGTCTGTATTTCACCCTTTCGAAATTTGCAAGTTCTAAACTCTAAAGTTTCTAGAAGCTCAAAATCGCGTCTCAAATAAATTCGGAATTTCGACCATTCGGAAATTTTACAATTCGGAATTTCAATCCCGCGTCCCGTTTACGCGGTCCAGTTCTATTCTATCGCAATTCACTTCTGAAGTACCTGATTCATTTTCGCAAGGATATGGGAAACGAATTTACTCGTTTCGGCAAAGCCGACTAGAAGAGGCTGTCTTTTCTGTAAAATACGTATGTAGCTACTCATCGAAACGGTCGGTTGGTGCAAACATTATTCCGCAGGGTCCTCCTGCAGGACGCGCCGCCACATACCCGACGACTTGATTCAGGGGGTTTAATTTCCTCAAGCCAACCACAAAGTGCAAATAAGCGCTGGTGGAATTCACCGAAATACTCACCGCGGACGTGTTACTATCCACCTAGTAGGTAACCGCGGAGAGTTGTTTCTGTGCAAACTTTCATCTATTCCTAGCTCAACGTCATCCTGCGGATTTGCTTCGGCGAAGGCGTACTCCGCAATCACGTGTACATGCATTCGCAAAATGAAAAAAAAAAAAAGAAGGATGAAGAAACGTGAAACGCGTTGAAATTCACACGTTTCACAATTCTCTGAAAATCTGCAATCTCCATTTACATCTCTCAAGTTGATTCGACTGCCTCATGGTTTTCAGTCCAATTCTAACAAAAGACATATTCGTTCACATTTCCAACACCAAGACGATTGACCATATTTCATTATTTCAGAACAGAATCTGCACCCATCGGCGTATTTGGCTAAGAAACTCAGAAGTTTTTTTTATCAAATTTCAAGTTCAACGAGCTAGATCATAAATGGATAAGAAATACCGTCTCTGAAAGATATTCGCCATTTTTTTCGCAGTGTCTTCAAACTAATACCAACCCCTGACGGAAGGGTTGGCAGCTTTGCATTTCTGGATTTGTGACTGACGATGATTCAAGGGATGATCATCGTGATGTCTCTTCTTCGGCAGCTAAAGATGCAAAGCTATAGTGTGATACCATGATCTAAAGCTGATGAAGGCCTGATAGTATGGAGGACATTGACCATCATTGCATGGGGAAGAGAAGAGGAGGATATAGCCAGCTGCCACAGGCAACGCGTTACCACAAACAACCCCCAATCCCGTTGGGTTCTCCGGAAGTAGAGATATATATGGGTATGCTTTTGCGTCACGGGGCCGTATACGATCAGCCCGTCACATTTTATGGTTAAATCGTGGTTTACACCGTTGAGAGAGACTGCAGCAGCTAGTAGCTTGGAATATCGTATAGTTTTGCTACTATGCCTGCCTGCCTGTAGCCTCTCCGTGTGCCAAATTTTTATGGCAATTTACGACCCCTCGTTTCGTCTAGAAACAATGGAATTCCCATGCACCCTGTTGCGGTATGCATGCGGATTTCGATCGAATGGCTTTGTAACGAGATAATAATATACGAGTCGGAAGTCGGGTACGGTAGTATCAGACATAACTAGTCCTTTGGCAGGACTCTGCAGCCAAATGTTACTATTCGAATATATCGGTTATTCTATCTCAGCGATTCTTTGTCCTCTGGCGCATTGAATCTTCGCCGATGTTATTCGATTTATGCTATATCTGAAAACCAAATTACAAATTGACCACTTTTTCAATAATCTTTCATCCAAGCAGAGCTATGAAATGAAAAAGAAGAAAAGTAAAAGGAAGAAGAAGTGAAGAGCCAATTTTATATAACGTTTTAATCAGGTATCTATAATAATATGCATATTTCTCCCCATCTAATTAATTCACCTTTATAAAATCAACTTATAAACACATTAGCGTTAACTATACGCAATTACTTATTATAAGTTATTCACATTTTTTTGATAAATAGATATGGTTGTACCGAGTCTATATATTATTTTTGGCAATTCGTAGAAAAGTCTCCGTCTCCATCGTGAGTATAATTTCTTATTTACTATATATATATATATATATATATATATATATAATGTTCCTTTGCGTATGATGAATTGAAGAAATTGTGGTTCGATTACTCTGACTTGCTCCCCTTCGCGATTATAATCACTTTCTTTAATCGTCACCATAAATCATGATCGCAGAATTTTTCACTGGTAATATTCTTTAAGTCGACTCCAATTACGCGATTCGAAACCGACGCGGAGGCTTTCGTCAGTTTTGGTTCTTCATCATCTTCAAAGGGTCCCGGTTGTATCGGGCAAACACTTCCTTTTTGAAACCGTCGAACAATTTACGGTTCATACTATTTTGCCGTTCCCGCCAAGCTGGTCGACCCTTTTTAGTCTGGAGACCCCAATGACCGGTGAATATCGGCGATAACACAAGAAACTCGTACCCTGCTACGTACATCTCGTAAACCTGGAAAAAGAAACAACAATTTTTCATTCACGTCCATGTACTTCAGACTTGGGACTCAATCGGTCGATTAGTTTTCTCAGTAATCGAACGAACAAAATTATACAAAAAAAAATTTCAAATAGTCAAATCTCGAGAACGTATCAGCGGATTGTGATGATTTTTAACTTCATCCATAGCATTCACTTCAACTTAGTAATGACTAAATTTTGGGATAGATCGATGCAGTAGTTTTTGATTGTTCAAACTCGAAAGATCTGCGCAGAAAGTTTCAAGACTGGTCCTCTTAGCTTGACACTGTATATTTATCAGAGAATGAGTATCGATTTGAGTCGCAAGCTTTGGATCATCAGCATCCATATAATTATGATCATACCCTGAATCAACCAAAATTTGTACTTCAGTAGACGTGAATGCCTCTCGACGAACAATCAGTTTGCGGCGAAAACGAGAACAGCATGGATTGTGCGTAGGGTACACACGATGAACAGTACACTCCACGAATGGGAATTTAGAATACACTGTATACCGTGTGCCAACTGGACTAGAAGGGGTAGGTATTTCTACCCTGGACAATGGTTATTCACGTAGAGGGTAGAGTAGGTACAGGGTACGCGAATGAAATTGGCGGCTGTCAAGGGTAGGTAGGTAGGTAGGTAGGTAGGAAGGTACGAAGGTACAGCTAGGTATACGAAGTAAAGGGTGTACCATTGCAGGTACACCACACATAGCAAACGAGTAAGAGTAACCAGAGGTGTACGCCTGGGAAATGTGTTCGGGTTAATTTCACGCTCTGGCCATATCAGCTGCCACAGTGGTGACCATTGCTCCGCACCCGGTGCTCTATACGTTTCTGCTTACTGTACCAGTACCACCTGCAGTGTGTTGTTCATACTCCCTTTTGCCTATTATTAAATTTCATGACATCATATCTCAGCCATGAACTTTTTGTCATATAGTCTTGATATGCTTTTGCATCTGCAAAGATGATGCTATGAGCCAAGGGTAGGTAAAGATGGATGCATGAATGTGTGTGTACATACCTTACCAAGAGGCAGAGTCAATTACTGTGGAAGAATATACAAAAAGCTGTTAGATAAATCAGAGACGAGCCGAACTGGCGGTGTGTAAGAGTGAGATTGAATAAAAAAGAGCAAGCACTAACTTTCCCCTTATCGAAGAGGAGTTTTATTCGAGGGGATCCCATGTAAATAAGGTAAAGGACACGGTGCCCAAGCCTGCGAAGGTGAATCTGATAATTGAGTTTTATGCGATCACACGCCGGTCTAAATCCCACTGAATAAAGGGCCTCTTCCCTACTTCCACGCCCACTTATCGTGAGGTTCTTCGAAACGCTCTTATTCCGTGCTTCCGCATTTGCATGGACTCCAAGAGTTTCCCTAGATCTTATTTTTTCTCTCTCTCTCTCTCTCTCTTTTTTTTCTCCAACGTATTTTACTTTTATCATTTTTTTCTTCTTCTTCTTCTTCCATTTCATTCTTTTTTCTCCTTATTTCGTACATAGACACTCTATTTTATGAAACGTCAAGGGGTTCACGTTATCAAAATATATCACATCTTCGAGACGTAGGGTGTATTTTTGGAAAGAAAAAAAAAAAGAAAAAGAAAATTCCGGGATTGCTGTGCCAGCCCAATTCTTCCATTACGTATCATTTGAACAACGGTATTGAGGACTGGGTGGTGCAACGTGAAGAGGTCCTTGCCTCTGGAGACGTTGATAAGGGTTTGCTTCTGAAACCACCCCCATGACAGGACATATACTTTGTCCGTGAAATCCTACAGGTGGTACGTTTTAAGACCCAACTCCACTCGGACCAATCACCTTGCACCGGGTTAAATAACACGAGTAACTTGCGTTACCTACTAATGCTAATGTTAACCAACGTCCGTCCACTCTAAAACTCTAATCACTCTGGCATTTATCCTACACTATACCAACCAGTCTCCAAGGTATATACCCCCATACTTCTGACAAGGAAAGGGCCAAGTGACTCTCTTTGACCACAAGTTCAATTAAAACTATAACTCCATTCACCCGTGGGAAAAATCATCAGCCCCCTTTTTAGATGACTGAAATTATGGATTCTATAGGAAATTTGTAAAAAGCGTCTTTGAGCCATGAGACGAGAAAACTTCTTATCCAAGATTTTGGAAACAAATTTGCCTTTGGTATTCCTATCTAGGTATTTATATTCTGGGTAATTCTAACAGACAAACATGGTTGTGAAATTTTTTTTCCAGATTGTTGGTCAAGACGTTATGGTATATTAGCGTCCAATTAAAATTTTTAAGGTGAACTTGGCGCTAACATATAGTATTATCATTTGATCGTATCTTTCGGCAGAATAAACCTACCCGTTTCTACCAGGGTATGGACGTATAGTAACGAAAATCCGCGGTTATCAACCAGCCGAAAAACGAAAGGCTCGCAGATCTCGTTTCGTTTAACCTTCGGTCCCCCCAATTAACGCGAATTAAACAAGCTTTGCGTAATCGCTCGGAAAAATATTTTAGTAACATGACGCGATATGAGGGGAAGAATTTCCTCCTACGTGGTATATGCCGGAAATACATACGACCATCGCACAATTTTTCCCTGTTTTTTCAAGCTTCCTAATTCGAGAAAAAAATCATGGTTCGTTTTCAAACTGCGAAAAAAAAATCCGAAAGACGTTTTTTTTCGCACGCCAGTCTCCGGAAAATCTTGACGATCTTAGACGTTCGCCTAGATTATTATACCTGCAGACGACGTGAAGTCGCTAGGTTAACAGCGTAGTTTTTTATAGCATACTTACCTAGAAAACACGCAGATGTACCTAGGCGAAAAATTTCTTGCCTACCTAGGTACACGTTTATTTTCACCTGCAGACAGAAGGGGTTTGTAGAAGGCGAAATAACAGCGGAATGATATTCATTCTTACGATATTCCTTCTCAAAAATGTATAAAGTTTTGGTTCGGGTGAATGTAGGTAAGTACGTATTTCTATATAGTTTCGCGTCGTACGTCATCTTTCGTTATATTATGCATGTTTTACCCGAGTATATAGATATATCCCTATGTGTTACATTCTTTTTAGCTTATTTCTTTAGATTTTCTTCCCTCTCTCTCTCTCTCTCTCTCTCTCTATGTTTCCCTTAGTTATCGTTTTTTTTTTTTTGTTTTTTTTCTCACCCTCATCCGCGCAGCCAGCCATCTCTCGCCTCTGTGAAAGATTTACGTCTTTTTTATTGCTCACGGTTTGACGACAGGATACGTATGTACATACCTACAGGATACACGCATACATATATACATATACCTACACTTGTAAATGCGTAAATAAACTTGACGTATACGAATAAAAAACGAGCCATGTGTCAATTGGATTCTCTTTGCTGAAAAGAAAGGAGAAAAATATTGGCGAGGTATTTCTAAGAAAATTTTTTCAGAACTTTGACGTCACTTCGCAGTTCGAAATACATACGTAGGATATGAAAGTTTTTCCAGATTCTATAAAAGAGTCGAATTTCGCGTCATATTTCTTTTTGGAAGATGAGACGATATTATAGTGACGATGTGAAATAAACTTTGGCAAAAAATAACCAAATGATTTTGAACAATTTCCGATATTTTCAATCCGGTTCAATTTTCAGATGATCGAGAACCAGACGATGAATGAGAATTGAACAATGGTTGAGATTGGTGGAGCAGAAATGTTGCGGATTTTGGGATCGAAGGAGAGCATATCGCGGGAATGACACGAGGTAAATTATCGACACGTGTACCTATCGAGTGTACGAAATTGAATAATGCTTGCTGCTGCGAATTCGACGAGTCTCTGTCATCCGTTAACATTGCGAATATGAAATTCAATTAACGGAGGGACCGCGAGCTAAGCCCATGCTGGATAGGATCGCGCACGAGTCATCGAACCGCCTGTCGTCAAATATTGTAACAGAGAGAATTCCCTCTTGGTTCATGTGATACTAGAGCCACAGAGATGACCAACGCCGGCAATGTAATGACCAGCGTTCATTAATCGAACATACGTTCTGCCAATCGAGATCTGCGATCACGTGCGAAAGTTTAAACATCCAAAGAGGAAGAGAAATAAAAAGGAAACGGATGGGGAATTATTTAGAAGGGAATTTTGATTTTTTGGATCGTTTTATACCGAAAAGTGAATGGGGAAAGTATATTTTCTCTGGCAGTTTTACTTGCCTGAGTATTTCTGGTGTAACCGTATCCCATAAATCGTTCATCGTGTGCCGGCACCGTGTCACGCGCGACGTAAAATGGCTCGTAAAAAAATTCGAAGTTCGTAACCTCGTGACTGATGTAAACCTTCCCCGACTTGACGACGTCCGAATCTCCTCCACGGCTCAACGAAACGTCCCAACTCCACCTGAGGGATAATACATCAATTCTCAATCCACGTCGCATCAACTAGAAACTCGATAAAGCTCAAAATTGATTCCAACTTTCCAAATCGTGGAATACGCCGAAGCTTTATTTTGAAAAATGCAGATGGTGTCTCCGGATTTTTCCAAAAATAACAAATCAATTGAAAATTCAAAGAAACATGGACAACATTTTGGAAAACTTTAACCCTTCGCTTCATCAAACCTCAAACTTTTGAATGAAGGGTATAAATTGTTCGAAAAAAGGTTGAGTTGGATATTTCGTCATCAGCTGAAAGGTATGAAATCAATTTTCATCTTCGAGTCAATCAAGATTTTTCGAATCATTAAAATCCCGGATATTTGCTCACCTGGTGAAGTTGGTGGCGTATTGATTATGGATAAAGACTTTTTGGTGAAAAGGTCTAGCGAGCCCTTTATTGGCGAGTCTAATGAGGTCGGTTTTGTTCTGAGGAAATCGTACCCTGGTGTCAAGCTCGTAGGTGGGAATAACGTAAGCGCACTTATCGCATTCAGAGCTTTTAAGAAATTCATTCAAAAGATTTGCGAAATTTGAGCTCGGTATTATATCGACGTCTGTGAGGAACACGTAATCAGTCTGACAGTTTCGTCTGGCCAAATTACGTAGGTGATTTTGCGGGTAAACGTTCCTAGTTTTCCAAGTTGTCTGGGCCTTCGACAAACCCTGAAGAAACCTGCTCAATGTTGCTTCTGGCTTCAGGCAATCGAGGTCTTCCGGAAGCTCAACAACCCTGGGTTGGACATTCACAAGTCTGTTCTTCGGTATCGCAACCGAAAACGTAACCCTTTCGCGTATTGGGGCGTAACATTTTCTCAAATAAGTTAAGTATTGCTCAAATACAGCAAAGTCTTCGTCTCCAGGGGTGAATACAGCCACGGAAATTGGCCCTGTCCAGTAATGAGCTACCTGGACAAGGGAGTAGAGCTTTTCGACTGAACTCTGCGTGGCTATGCAAACTAAGTTCGATTCTGACAAGGCTGGATACTGCGATCCAACCACAACGGAGTCAAACATCTTGTAAAGTCTTCTGGAGTCCCACCTTCCGAGCCTAACGTCCATTTGTAAGGCACTGCTGGACTCCAGAGCAGGCTGATAGTCCCTTGGGTCACAGGGCTGACCAGGTTCCGGTGTTTGAGCCAGCAAACTCCACTGAGTAAGGACGTTAGCTTCTTGCTGATCATCTGCAGGTGCCGCGTAGTTTGTCTCGCAGTCTTCCGACTGCAGAAGTAACATGGTTAACAACATGTTTGAAAATGTGACTATTATCACGCTGACCAAGCTTAGATTCCATGGCCGACATCCAAACTGAAACAAAATCAAAATAAGGGATGAAAGGTGGTTGATTTTTTGGTCTAAAGAAAGAAAATGGGAGAATATCACGTTAGGTTTTATCTGGATCTGGCCATTTGCTCGTTCGAGTTAACCACTAATCGGTCGATGGTTTTTCTCCCTGGATGAGGATTGGGTAACTTCGACCCCGAAGTGTCCAAACCACGGGAAAACCCTTCCGGGGGAATCTCTCTCACCCTTTCCAAACGCCAGAGCCGTTTTACCACGTTAATTACCTTGTCAAAAGGTTCTTGCTTAGGTCGCGAGACAAAAATCTTGGACGAAACTTTGGCGAAGTATGGCAAAGGGCTGTTAGCTCACCCTCTGGAATTAGGTGAACTATTTATCTCACTCAAGACCGACGCTGTTTCTGTTCAAGTAATAATTTCAAGGGGTGGGTGAAAATATCGTCTGGCAGTATAATTAGACGACTGACATATCGCCATCAAGTCTAGATATATATATAAGAAGTTTGGCATTAACGTTGCTTATCAAGAGTTTTTAGTAGAAAAATAAAAATAAAAATCTCTAAAGTTAGGGGATGAAAATCTTCACACAGGAATATAAATGACATTCGTTGGATAAATGAAGTCGGTGTAATAAACGTTTGCGTCTGGGATTTCTCCTGGCATTCTCATCTCTTATCCGTTAACTTTTACCTCCTATATGTATATACTTCGCTTGGAGACTTTGCAACGGGATACTCGCTATTAATTACATAAGCCGTAGGAAGGATAGTTTATAGTCGACAGTGGCAATAGGATCGGATTACGTATCCTATCCTACTAACGACCCAATCCCCATTAGCCTTGGCCGAGATGTTTTATTGCGCGAGTAGGTATGTACCTATACCGGTGTCTCGTTCCATTATAAAAATTAAATATTCCACGACGACGACAAAGTTGGTAAGAATTCCCTTCCCAAGGGATTCGAATAACGCTGAACTCGTTATTCTCAAATCTCTGGATCCACGCATCACGCATTTCCGATTATCGCAGACATGCCGGACATTCTTTCATCATGGATAAACGTACATGCGAGAAAATACCTTTCCAAACTTCTCCTGAGACCTGGAATACCTTCTCATCCGTGAATCTTTCAAGCAAGAAGCCACTTTAAACCTGAGTCGTAGGATCGATCGGTTTTCCCCCTCAGTTAAGGGACAAGTGGCTAAGGCTAAGGCAACAGAAACCTCGAGTAAACTTTGGGCACTGATTTACTTTTACAAACTATGCGAAACACAGAGGAGAACTGAAACAGCGAACGATGTAACCATCGTGAACATCAGCTCCTATGGTTCACGCCGGAATCTTTGTTAATTATTATCCGATAACATGAGGTTTTCGTGGGAATTTCTTACCCCTGGATAAATTCTATACCTATTGCGGCGGGCGAAATATCGTCCTTTAGATCCCATCCATTCATATCGAGCCTGCAATTCTCTGGTACATAGAGCCTTTATTCGTTCAATGCTGATAGAAATTCCTGCAGTCTGCCCCAATTCTGCAATAAAGTAACAATAATGCCTGAGCCGTTCTGAACGGATGACGAAATAATGATACTCGAATTAGATTCTGCATTTCGAATCCAAGAGATCGATGCAGTTGCATCAGCGATCGAGTGCCGTTTATAGATT
Organism: Ametastegia equiseti; assembly: GCA_963989295.1. Taxonomy (NCBI): domain Eukaryota; kingdom Metazoa; phylum Arthropoda; class Insecta; order Hymenoptera; family Tenthredinidae; genus Ametastegia; species Ametastegia equiseti. The sequence goes on along the minus strand of OZ022397.1, from coordinate 14,193,659 downwards.
GAAACCCATCGCTATTTTCAAATTCTGTAACTTTTCAGACCACTATATATATTTCAACAGCTCTGATTAAAACTGAATTAAACCAAAGACCACTTCCATGTCGAGGTGTGACCTGAAGTCCTCGAAACTTACAAATTAGAAGTGAAATGCTGTTTAGTCCAGACTAGAAGTTATACTCTTCGACTTACAGCCAGTGGTCAGCTAAGCTTTCACGGATAAGTTCTTTTCTGACTTTTTCGATAAAGTAAAGTGACCATCGGTCAGAAGTTGACCAATAAAAACCGCGAGTCTTGTCCTGTGGCAAATTTTTTAGGGGAAAAAAAACCGAATGCCTATAGGTCCACGTGTATGTCCATTTGCTGTCCGTCGTATGGCCGAAACTTGGACAACAGCTGGGGTCCTCGAACTGCTGGTCAAGTGACCACGAACAACAGTGAGCATCAAACCGGGTCTGCAAGAGTGTGTGCAGACAAGGCTGATGCAGTTTGTATGCAGTTGCACAGGTAGAAGGACATGATTGATTATGCCTGCAGGACAATGTTATCACTGACCGCGTTCTCCAGTATATGCCTCAACGTTACACGCCTAAAGCATTACCGGATTGGGCGTAACATATCCAACTTTTTGCCAGACGAGGATCAGTACATCTGGGTAAAGGCACATCAGGATTTGCACAATCGTAGTGATTCGGAGTCTGATGACATTCGATTGACAGAGTGTCAAATTGACGGTTAGATCTATTGCATCGTTATGGAAGGTCTTCTGTGACCACTTCGACTTATGAGCTGGATATTTTCTCATTCGACGGGTATTAGCTTGTTATTGCTAACTGGTAAAAGGACCGCGTGATCGTTCAAATGGTCTTTCAGCATTCCATGCATAAAGCGCTCGCGGGTACAGAGAGTTTCAAAGAATTTTCAATTCCCAATCCCTTACTTCCGGTCCCCGGGAAACCTTATACCGTATTCTATGCATTACGGTAATGAAGAGCATTCAGTTTATTCTAACCCCCGACTGTTCACCGCGGCGTTGGATCTTCTGTGCACTGAACGCCAATTCTGGAATAGCAGTGAAATAGGCTGCGAAGGATTTTCAGCCCATTTTAAACTCCTACCAATCTCTCTACTTTACCACGATTAAACGAAATAACTTTACACTAATTTCAGCTAAGGAATTCCAGGTCTAGTATTCTGCGAGTAATTGTCACCCATTCGCTTTGCCAATTGACGAATATCAACATATCTGCTTGCTTATTGCTACGATGGAATCTGTTTACTGTAGATTGTCGGAATTCTCTGTGTGCCTAAGAGAGATGTGTTAGGAAGGAAAAAACTAGTGTAATTCATTCGATGGCAGGATACGAGTAAAAGATGCTACATTTTTGGTTTTGCTGGAGTTTTTTTTTTTTTTTTTTAGTTTTGAGTATGGAGTGCCCACGTACGCGGTATACGGTGACATCAAGGCCAATTATATATCCAATTAAAATATTAAATAAACGGACGCTTTCATCTCGGGTCTAGGACACTTTCAACGTTACCGAAACCTACGTACAGCCTCTTTTGAAAGGTACCAATTACGTCTTACTATATGGTTATGAAACCGACCGCACAACGAGGTAATTAGCACGTCTGTCCGCTATCCTCACCTATTCGTGTTTACCTCGTCACAAACTTCAACGGTTCTATATCTGTCTTTTTTTTTTCTTTGCTTCTTCTTCTTCTTCTTCTTCTTTTTCTTCTTCTCCCTCTTTTTTTGATGATAATGAAAAAAAAGTTATCGCAGATGGAAACCGCGTCCCTCGCTATACATACATATACTTGGAGACTTTCTTGAAAGGCGACTCCTCTACCTCCGGTTCACCTAGTTGTAAAAGCCTCAGCGTACCCGTAAACTTGTAGTAAAAAAAAAAAAAAGAAGAAAAAAAAAACGAATGCCGAATACCATTGAATAAGATTAAAGGATAGCACCTAGTTTTCTCTCACAGTACGATAAACAGGAGTTACGTGACTTGGAAAGGTCTTCCATTTACCCAAATGCAGATTATATATATATTTTTTTTTCATATCTTCTCTTTTTTTTATCACAGCGTTTTTGATGATGATCGATCAATGAGTGACAAGTTGAACGAGCGGTTATAAAAATATCTCGGTAACTGTTATACGACTATAGTAATAATCTACCGATAGAAGATTTGATCCGAATAGTACAAAATGTTGAGTAATGGGTAATGATAATGCGTGTACGAAGATAAAAATTTATCAGGAATCGATGAGTAGCGATCCGTTCAAGCAACGTTCAGATCATTATCTAAAATAGAGAGGAATCGGAAGTTTATACCTACTAGTGAAAGAGGAAGTTGTGATCGGTGGATGATTATTGTGAGCGGATTTGAAATTCGGTAAAAAAAATCGATTTACACGTTGGGAAAGAACTTTTTGTTAGAAATTTTTGTTATCCGGGCAAAACTGATTGTGATACTTGGATTGGGATTTGATGAGACGACGCGGTGAGGACCCGGACTAACCAAATTACCTGAGAAATTTCTAATTATACAGAGTTTTGGTATCGCCTGACATTACCCGTAACCGACCCTCAGAAATCACCCACTTCACACTCAATACAACCGTGAACTACTTTAGTTTCTTGGCGGAGCCCTTCGAGGTGACAATCACACGGTCGATTACCCTGAAACCCTGCAGCTTACCATTTATCCCCCGCAGCACCCGGTCGCCCTAGAAAAGCAGCACTTCTCCGCACCTTAGTACGAGCTTGAAAACCTGGGCTTAGCCTTGTCCTTTAACCCTCTGCCTAAATTTTATCCGGACTAGTATAGTCGTGGGGTCCGCGCCCAAAATCTTTGCTATTAGGTACGTAAGTGAAATCGGCGACATCCGTAGGGCGCGGGAATTTGCTGAAATTATTTGAGACGAAGAAAGCTTAATTGCTGGGATAAATAGAGGCTTGATAATTACTACCGACAAAAAGCCCTTTTATAGATCTGGGTTTAAAAACCGGCTAAAACTTTGCCGAGTAATTTCACGACTTGAATGAGATGAAAATATTTAAGAATCGAATATCTTTCTGGCGAGTTTGAATTTTTTTTCTTTTAACTTACTCAGGAGAATATTTCAGGACAATGGTGAGTTGCAATAGGTTTGTGATAAATGTTTCTCTGCTAGTATATCCTCACTTACCGATTCTCGTAGACTCGATAATGGATTCATGAGGTGAGTTTACTCCGTTCTTGTAACAGGGTCGCTCCTTAACGAGGCGAACGAGAGGAAGAAAGGAGGAAAAAAATCTTAGAAAGAACTTGTAGCATCTGTTAAACTGTTTATTTTTGGTTTCACATTTATCACGAATAAATCAAATTAAGACGTCTATGTTAGCGGTGAGTAATGGTAAGACTGCTTCACGATTTCGAGGTTCTGATATACATCTAGCTAGATAACCTCGCGCCAATGCCACGTGCAGTTTATTGAGAAGTAATAATTCCGAGTGCTGCAGTAAGAGTGAAAATCGATTTGAAATACGGTCAAGATTTGCATAGAATAAATCTCGATTTTCACGTTCTTTGAATTTCAATTTTCTATCTTCATCATTTCTGGTTTCTCCTTTTTTTTTTAGAAGGTATAAAACGTAACAGAATACGATTCAGTCAAGTGGAGGATTAGAATGTGTCTCGGAGTATTAATCGAGCTACACGAAATGCCTGAGTGTGTATGGGGCATTTTTTTATAATTCGGTTACAGCTGTATTTGTAACGTAATTTTCTGAATTGAAAATTGGTAGATACGTATTTTGTGATCTTTCGACGTGTTAATTTTCTCGATATTTTACCTACGACAAAATTGGAATTTTCTCGAAATACACATAATGAAATCGTGTCAAAATTTCCGAGTGTACAGCTTGTTCAGGGAAAAGTATTTTTTTTTTAATTTCAAAAAATGTTACATTGCTTTCTCGTGATTGACGTAGATTCCAGACGCGACAAATTTACCCTCATTAATCCGTTTGACATAAGCTTAGCCAAATTTCAGGTGCGCTAAATTGAAGGAATGACAACTTGGCAAATAAATACTCTTGATTGAAAACGTAACTAAAGAATCAAAGACGTCATACTCAACAAATCACAAAATATGTTAACATCCAAAGAGTGTAGACTAATGCGAAGCAAAGTGAACTGTTTTAGAAACCGTAGAATTGACACAAAATGTCCCACATATAATCCATGCCAAACCGACAACATGAAACTTTGCTGTCCACAGAAATTGGCTTTGGAGGCTGAATGAATAAATATATTTATATGCGTGAGATAAATCTACGTCAGCGAGGTCTGGATTTGCTGAAACGAAACACGAAGCCACTCGCAAATTATCAAAATGACTTTATTATAAACAGTGAGAAAGTCATGGAACGGATTTGCATTCACGATTATTTGAAACTGCGAAGTATAACGAGCAGAGTAAAATTTTCCACCGCACTTCTATATGTATAAGCTTCGACAAAACTGCTGCGAATTGCATAGCAAATGGTACTATGAGGTTCCACAGGTGTTTAGAACAGTCCGTGCAACGCTCATCGCCAATTGATATTATTATTTATATAATATTGAACAAACGGGGAAACCTTGAACAATAACATATACCACTTCCGGCGACACGCAATCTGACTTCCGACGTTTGTCACACTGCAGCCTATGGACATGCAGATGACTCGATTGTGAAGCTGCCACAATCCACAATGTCGATTGTTCAGTAATCGGGATGCAATTTTTTTTTTACTATTTTACGGAAAATTGCAAATTTCCGAATTACTTTACCACGGCAGAGAGAATTGCAGCAGTTTGGTACCTACTGCTATCCAACCCAGTAAACCAAAACGAATTGAGTATATGAAAATTGGAATTGAACAGAATTCGAAAGACTTGCACGTCAATTCTTTAGAATAAAAATAAATTGCCACACAATTCGTTTCAAATCTTTTCGATTCGTATTAATTCTGTTTTTGACACACTCAATTCGTTTTAATTCGTTTTGGTTTACTGGGAACACAGTAAAACTTTCAGAATACGAATCGTTTCGCTCCTCGAAATTCTCGAGCATAAAATTTCGTTCATTTTGCCACAATCAAAGTGGACTGGTGAATTTTAATACCCCGTATTCATTCGAGACGAGAAAAAGCTGAGCTTATAGATAAAAAAAAAGCTATGAAACTGCGAAGAGATGCTAATCAAAGAAAAAAATCTCGGCTGTATAGGAATTCTTTTGGGCGACACGCACTAACGAAGATGTTAAAAAAAATCGCTCGTCCCGTATTCGTTAAAATCGAAACTAATCGGTAAATTTTTCCATTTGGCCAATATCAGGCTGCACTATAATCCTGGGGTCAGAAATTGAGTAAAACACGCGGTGAAAGCTCCGATAAATAACTAAATTCGAAGCACGAGGGAATTTGGCCACAACAAAGAGCCATGAGTTCAATAGTTACCGTTGAGTGTCAGGAGGCTGTGCAGGGTTATTTTGACAAAAAGTAACCTACAGCATGCCGTGTGCGAGCTGATAATAAAAGGAGAGCCAAAATATCAGTGGATCGTGTTTGATGCCACTCAAAATTCGGGGGTTTCCGAAAAATCCGACGAAATCAAATGTAAATAAAATTCTGGACGCTTTAGATTGTATGTATGGTAAATATTTTTCCCGGCTGAACACACATCCCGTTGATACACCTACGTTAATGAGAGTTTTTTCATCAAAATTGGAAAAATATGATGAAAAAAAAATAAAAAATCACCCATCCCCTTCGAAGGGGCGAACGATTTATAGAGCCACGCACTCGTGCGTATACCCCATCAATAATAAAATATGAAGTGTACTTTCATTTTACCAGAAATGTGTACCCAGCACTCGAGAACCTCGATGTACTATGGTAATTAATACCACGTGCCTCGATAAATTCGTATAGAAATATCGCCGCAGAAGTCTGCCTAAGGCTCTCAGCTTGGGCAGGTCGCATAATTCGTATTGATTTCCATTTTTTTTTTTGTTTTTTTTTTTTTTTTTTAATTAATTGACCTTCGTCGGACTTTATAATCACGAATAAAAGCACGTTCATCTGATCAAATCAACCTTTTACTCAGTCAGGGTGATATCGAGGCTTGAATTTTGATTAAAAGCAAGTTCCAGCAATTTTTCAACTCCCCGTAACAAAACGAAGGTCAAATATTAATCACTCCAAAAATTCAAAGCTCAGTTTTCACCGGATTTCCACGCTCCGAGATCCAGACAATCGTATCAGATCGTTTTCACCTAGACATCTGGTAATTGTTCCTGTGATCAATTTTTTGTTCTGTAATATCTCGGGGACGAATCAATGGATTTGAAAAATTCTTCACGCCATCGAAGATCGGGATAAACATCTTCGATGATGATTCTGACGTGCTGAATATTGTTATTATATATTTTCCTGGTTTTTTCTCCGAGATGAATGAATGGATTAGTGAAAACGACGTCGAGAAAACAATGGATGATGATTGTGAAGGACTAATTCCACTTGATCACGCGCTCCGCGGGTTTTTGGAAGTATAGAATATAGGTAGGTATACGTTAGCTGATGACTAGATCAACGATTTTGGTATTTCTAAGCAGAGAGGAAGAAGAGAGAGGATTATTCTCAGCTACCACTTCGATTGAATTATTACGCCATGGGTCGCGTTGGCCAGAAACATTACGATAAATTTTCCAAAGGCGAATCTCAGCCTGTATAAATCCTCTACCTCGCCACTCCGCAAGTTCTACATCTACAATCACCCGCCCTATTCTACTCCGTGTTTCCCAAGCTAGTATAACACGAAGGTTAGTTGTTTGAAAAGCTTAAAAGGTCGATCAGGAAGTCTTCCTATATAAATTTGAAAATAAATTCCCCAATTTCCCTATTTTTGAATTTTTCTTTCTTTTATTGCGTTGATTAAAAAATATAGGAATTGCATGAGTACAACGTATGTCAGCCTCTTGTATCAAAAAATAAGCACAAAAAAAAAGCTTTCTCTAATCGTAAAATATATTCAGCCATATGATGTGGGAGGTGCCGATCGGTAAATATCATACCGATATACGTACGAGGATGATAATACTCTGAATGGCGTTATTTATATCCGATAACTTATTCCCATTTACGATTCTACGGATGGCGCAAGCTCGTGGCGAAGCTTCGATGATATGCAGAGGGAAGATAGTACAACGAGATCACGGGGCTTTCGTATGTGTCATTTTGAATTTATAACCATTAGATTCGCGCGACTCTTCCCTCCCATCGGTTGAATTTCATCTTTCAATTTCAATGACAATATGTATATAATATATATCTGAAGGGAGTGGGGATTACAAACGGAAAAATAACATTTCCCATACTAGCTGGTATCTCCACACTTTTCACCCACCCTCTTCGATATACATAAGTCATTCAATATTCTCACGAAATAACGTACCTACCCTCCTCATATCTTTCATTCGCATCGATATTTCCACGATCTTATACACAATAGAATCTACTCAAATAAATTTCACCCATTTACATGAATGACTTACGGATGTAGAGAGAATTCTAAAATACCATGAATTTGGACTTTTTACATTTCATTTATACCCCGTTGACCCCATGGCTCACCATTTCAATTCCAACCAATCGCCAACCCCGTAAATTATCATCAATTACAAATTATGAACTTTGAAATTTCATTTTCTTCGTAGATTAGGATGAGCAAAAATAACTACGAAAATCAGAAAGCTCATTAGTCAATTGTCTAGTTTGTAAAATTTCAGATATCTGCAGTGACTTTTGAGTCTCTGAGCTTTTTTTAACAGCAAAATGTGATTCGACGGAGCTTGAACGGAGCTTCGGAAGCTGGAGTCACGAATGGTGGCGACATCTTTCGTTTATCACTGACCTTGCGCCCTCCAGAGCTTTCGGGATGAACTATATAGACGTATATATTCGTCATCTGTGACGCCGGCGTCGCTTGACCGGCGTCCACCGGTGCGGTATTAGATAAGGTTCGAATGTGGCAATTCGAGGTTGTATAGAACCCGACTCACCTGAATCATTGATAAACGCGAATAGACACGAGGGGGTAGATTTCCACCAGGTAAAGTTGGGCTTCCGATAAACCCTCGCTTTAGCAGCGAAAGCTCAGCTCAGTACGGCGCCCATTAAAACGCCGAGACAAGGACTTCAGCGAGCTTGAACTGAACCTGTGCCAGGCGCACTTGCGGTCGTATATCGGACTATTATGTCCGACGTAATACTAGCTGCGACCACTTCACACACACCGGTAACTAACTGCCGACCAAAACACGCCTGTTTATTTACGCTGAGGAAATGTCAGTTTAGTCCACCGCACCGACGCCGACGGCGGTTCTGGCGTCCCGACGCGCGCGCAACATCCCGATCGATGAGGATGGCCATCTCTGGCCGGGTAACCGACAACCTGACGACTACGACGACTTCTTCTTCTTCTTCTTCGAGGTGCTCTCCGAATATATACTTTCGGCACCCTTACGCACCCTTCAGGGAAAAAACACCCCAGACACGTTCTTCGAGATTTTATACAATCCGAGGGTCCTAGGACTACGAAATTCTGATCCTAGCGAATATCACAGTCTCAGATTTTCCTCGGAATGATTTTGTGATTTTCAATATTGGTTATATTTGTAAAATTTGCTAATTTGTTTTATTTTTTAGGCAATTTAACGAAGCTTGAGTGATAGATTGGTTTTGACAAATTTCTCGCAATGACTAAGAGCTCTTTTGAAAATTTCTTTGAGTTCGATGACCTGTTATAGAATGAATAAGAGGTCAAGGGAGGTCAGTTGAGATTTTCCCAGTGAGAAAACTCGAGTAATTCTCAGCGGAGCAAAGTGCGATTTATTAGTAGGTCCATAACTCTCTTTTCGTTCTGATGACGGCGTTGTAGATCCTCCAGACTGGAATCGCCAATACTATCTTCCAGTGAGATCATCATGGACTTTGAAAATGTTGGCAGAGTGTTGTCTGAGCCGATGAAAGTCTTTGGATGTTTTATTCTCTTGGAGGAAACCACGAGCTTATTTTTCTTCGTCCCAAGCGTAGACGGAATTTGCGGAGAGTTGAGGCCGGGCTGATCCTGTAGCTGATCTCCAAAATTCTGTAATTGCCAAAATAACCTGGTGCAGAAAATTGAAAAGTAAACGAGAACGGTTTCGAACAAACCGAATGCCTGCCTCACTCATTTTCAGCAAAATCGCAAGCTTCGTATATTTGCTCCGGACACATTTCCTTCGCATTGACTTTACCGGAATGGGGAGAAAAAGGGGGTAAAAAGGTTCAATGCGGTGTACCTGTACCTGTAAATTTACCTTACCCATACCTACTCGAGTCATCTTTACCTTTGACTCCGGGATTCGTCCTGCCACGCCATCCTTGGTGAAAGAAAATTCGACGTTATGTTTTTGAACGTTGGTTCTCTTGCACTGCGAACATGCAAAAAAAGCTCTAACGTTAAGCTCTGCGAAAATTGGGATCTGGAAGTCTAGTTTGTGAATAGCGTGGAGTTTGGAGCTTCGTGAGCTTCGTTAAGAAGCAAGTGCGAAACGAGCACGTACATTATAACAAAACGAATGCTAGGAATCACAGAAAATTTTAATACCTTTGACGCGAAGGAGAAATTTCCTTATTTTTGTAAATTTGGTGGAACCTAGCCGCGTTGGAAAAAATCTCAGTTTTAATAACATTTCTGCATAAAAAAATTTCGAATAATTTGGATTTGTTAAATATTCAAAATATTCAACAAGCAAACTCCCAGGCATCTCTTCGTTGGTTAAATATTTATCGGAAGAATCGTGTTTCAAAGCTCTCTAACGAAAAAAGAAAGAGAGAAAGAGAGATCCGGTGCAAATTTTAAAAAATCAACAAAGAGAAGAGAAACTTTTGTGAAAATTGCAACTACGTGAGAGAATATCACGGCATTGATCAGTTCGCTGATTAGAGCTATAGGTAAGTATTTTTTGGTATTGCAGGTTCATCTAGCTGCAGAGTTGGTACGCTAGACACATAGTAGAGCATCCCGATTGTACTGTGAATCTAATTTCAAAGCGAGCGATCTGTAATACATGTAAGGGCTTCCGGGGGGAGGGGGGGCTTAGGACGAGCTCCAGGGCATTTGGGACTCCAGAGTCCAGACATATCCTGAGGCATCAGAAATGGGAAGCGTAGAACACGCCCGTGGGCAACCAGCACCACTGACCACCTGCTTTGTGCGTATAATTGGATTTATGTCCAGTGAGTAGCCGGCTGACTGCCTACCTACCGCAACCTACAACCAGCTAGTAGAACCTAACCGGACGACCGAGATACAATTTCAAAACCACAAACGGGCTATGCTATACTCCGTTCTCTAACTCTTCGTGTTTTAACTTTTTGCTCGGAAAATTATATACGGATACAACAAACGGAAGAGTAAAGGACCTTTTTCTTGCTACCAGCGATTTCCCGGCGTCGCGTCAGACCGTGACAAGAACGAATTGTATATATAGAGCTATAAGGGAGGAAAAGCTTTGCCCTGAAACAAGATTAAATCACGCTTTGATAGAGAGGAATACCATTTTTTTTTTCTTCTTTTTCTATTTCTTGTTGAGTGGAGGTTTATTTTTCAAAAATATTATCTCACCGGACGATGCGATGCAAAGACTAGGAAAATCGTCTGAGGGAAAATTTCGCGAAGCCTTTGATATTGACGTTATCTGTTCTCTTATAACTGCAGTCTCAGCAGAAGCAGAGAAAAGATGTTGAAACGATGAATCACGTGAAGAAACACACTCGATGGAGACGAATGAAAAGAATTTCGAGTAACGTAGGTATATAATAAAGAAACGAGAATGCAAGACATATAATCTCTGCAGCGACGAATAATATAAATATTAAACGTGATTTCATCCTCTCAGCGTATATTAAAACTTGGTCTGAATATACGCAAATTAATCTATTACGAATCAATCGTATTCCTGAATTTCAAATAACTTATTGAAAAACAGAAGACCGAATATCTATCTGACTTATACCTACCGGGGGAACAAATTGGCAGGGAATCAACGATAGCTTCCATTAATGAAAAATTACTTCAATATACATATACATACGCGGAAGTAGGTAGGTACCTACATAATTGGCAATTACAGGACTGCAGATCGTCGAGGACTACCGACGAGTGGTGGAGGGCTCGGGTATACCAGCTCCTGCATCCAGAATGGCTAGGTAGGCGGTAATATTTAACGTTGATGGGTATTATTAAGTCAAATTTATGAAGCAAATCACCGTTACTTTATCCCTCGAGCCGCCTTTCCAATTAATTTCAACACGATATAACGAGGTGTTTCTTTCCAGTGCTTCCAACAAATTATTGGCTCCAAGTGTATCGATTGTCATCAAGTCTCTTCTTCACGCTTTCCATGTTATTTCCTTTTTTTCTGTTTTTTTTTTTTTGTTTTTTTCTTGTATAGTTCATCCAATAAAACATCTCAATTTATAGCACAGACCCATATGTGTTCGCGATCCTCTTCAAAATTCGCTTAGTCTACGAGGAATGAGTCGGTTCATAAAAAGCCTGCAGGAGCTTTTTTTTTTTACTTGACCTGATACTGCTGTCTGGTTTAGGATAGCCCTTTCGTGCTCCCGGCGGACCGAGGGTCGTTTTTATACCTTACCTAACTACGGCTTCGCTACTACCACTAAAGAAAAAAAAAATTCCAAGTCGCCTTTGAATCGCGTAGTGACCTACGAGTATAAAGCTTTTTCTTCAATACCTTGAATACCCTTAGAAGGTAAGTCGCGACCTTTGGGGGTTGTATAAAGGAATATTTACTAACGAGCACCACGTAGTACCCGATACCAATGTCTAGATAGATATAGGTAGGTAGGTACCCCGTTTTGAACTATAGTCATTTACCATTGAAATATTCATAATACATTAACTAGTACGTCTTATGGAGGCTAAGTCTGCTACCCTGATTCGACAACGAAGTCGATGCTGTACATTAATTGCATCACATAATCACAATCGGGCTGCAGGAACACCAGCTGGTGCATCATGAGATAATCATTAACACAGCTATCTGGGTTTAGCTTCGAGGCGATCGATGGTGCGATCCTGCAACCGAACCATACCTAATCCTCGTTGTCCTAACGACCAAGAGATTATCTTAACACATGTCTGATAATTACTATGGGTAACTAATGACTACGAAATTCTATTGAAATTGATAATTTCTTATACTCTGAACCTTATAATTGCCAAGGGTTGGCGGTGAAAGATCCTGAACTAGCATGAAACTTACTCACAATCAATTAGTAACCTAACGATCAATGAGCTTTCATGATGAATTAGCAACAGTGTAAAGGTTTTTGCTAGTTTCGGACTTTGAAAAGCTGTTTTTGCTGTGCAAAATGTTGTTCAACGACACTATATGGTTGGCGAGACACGTTCGGTACCAGAATGTGTGCATACCTTGCGAAGTTTGGATCGTCGGAGAACGTTCTGGCGGTTACGAGAGCTTGCCAAGTCTCCGTACTGAGTACGTCGCGTCAGCTTTTCCCACTGCAAACAAGACAGACCAGGGTTTAGCCACAAGTTTACAGCTAAGCTCGATATATACACTCTGACCCCTGGACTCTCAGCCCTTTGGGGGTGGCTGCAGCACTTTGTTTTAGATATTCAACGGGTCAAAGAAACTTCTACTGCTGTACTTGAATTCAGTAGAATTTTTCAAACTCCACCACAGATAGAAACCTTTATCTTTGTCTTACTGTTTTCTATGGGAATCGATAGAGCCATCGGACTCTCGGAGCTCTTGTGCAGCAATTTCGTCAAATCTCTGCCCAGGGGATGCTGTTACGATTATAACGACACGCGGACGTCCACGTACACGGTTACGTGATTCGAGGTTACCAACGGTGGTTTTCATGCCACGGAGAATAAAGTAAGTATGAAAATTTAATTTCCAATCGGGAAAAATTGTTTCTTCCCAGAATGTTCCCATCCTCTAACATGCAGCTGGTCACCCCCTCGCCACAGCTGCCCCAAGTTAGTTTTAGTATCACAGCGCGAAAACTCAGCGTCCTGTTATAGTCATGCAGGCGACCGTAAACCTAGCTTTAGCAAACCGCGTTGGCTAAGCTTTTGAAAAATTCAGAACAACCAAAAGTTACGCTACATTTGAACTCGGAATTTATACTGTCCTTAGACCGAGGCCAAGCAACCATAAGAAACTAGGTAAAATAGTTGACACCTAGTACTGCAGTCAGGTCATTTACGAGCTCCGACTTAACATTGGCCGCACAAACTTTTCCCCTAAACTCTACTCGGGCTGAGAGTTACCGACCAACATTAGCCGGTTCGAAAAAATTCCATGAATATCAACCTTTTCTCGAATCTCGACAGGATCAGGTCCCAATGAACGGTCAGCACGTGGTACAGTCAGACATTCGTAATCTCTGATGCTGTATGGACGATAGGAAAGCCGTTGTCTATCAGCCGGTGCTTTCCTTGTCAAACCATAATCAGATACGCTTCTGAAATCACCGTTCCTGATAGTACGATCTCCGACATCGCACGAACGGGTTCTCCTAGGTTGATTAATTAGACGGTGGTAAAAGCTCAGCTCGCTTTGATCATCCCTTGGAGTTGACGTCGGTGGACGACTGTCCACCTCTGTTATCGGCTCGTACGAAGTGTCCCCAAATATTGAGAGCGTTGATCCCTCTGGAGAGTTAATACTCTGCAGCTTCCTTGTCGGCACTCCTGTACAGAGAAAAGCTCTGGATCATACCACGTCGTGTTAAATTGCTTTTTCTCCCAATTGCACACTGCCAAAGTCTAGTCCTGAGACCAATGGTCAATACTACATGACCATTGCCTACCTAATTTTTCACGGTATCTTTCGAGATAAGTCTTTGGTTTTTTTTTAGCCTCGACAATTTCTGGTGCAAGAACGTTGCTCAGTTTCTTCTCATTTTTGAACGATGAGTTGTTGGTTGCAGAGATCCTCGTTGAAGATTCTTTTTTATCAATAGAAGAACTAGAGCAATGACTAATCCGCTTAGGAATAGGAAGCTGGGAGATTATCGCGTCTTTGGAAATCAGGACTGCATCGGCAGCCCGGTATCCCTTGGTGCTTAAAGATTCATCGAGGCTTCGAAGACCACTAGGAACTTCGGGATCAGCCTTACTCGTAATTAACGGATTCCTGGTCTCACTGTCGTTCTTCAGCTTTCCGATGACTTGGCCATCGTTCTCGTTTGCTCCGCCTGTGGAATTTCCGAGGATTGAATAAGCGATTATCTCCTGGATGCTGATCTCGAACCCGTTGCCCATCTCAGTTCCAGTTCAAGATTAGACCCCGGCTTTTACCACTTTGACAAGCTTAACCTAGATCCGTACTACTTAATGATACAGTTTCGAAACTCCCATCTCGACGGTCTTCCTTCAGGCTTGGAACCGACTCGAAGGACTCGTCTGTCTCTGAATAGCGCCCAGTTGGATCCAAGGAGTCCAGAGAGTAAAGAGACATCGCTATCGCGTGATCTTAATCAATGGAATCATGTAAACTTATAACAAACTTCGACATTCAGAGTATCATGAAAAGCAACTGACTGTGCAGTATCATCATCTTTCAATTGTGCCTATTTTCGGTTCGAACGAGAATGAAGGGTTGCCTACAACAAGGTGCTTTCCACGTTGACTGATTCATTCACAATAATTCCCGCGCTTTATTTCGGCGGGATAAATAGTTCAAGGTTGCGAAAGCTTTAGCGCCACTTGCTGGAAAGGTTGGTGGCGCCCTGCTGAAGAGTGCGCCAGAAACAGGACGGAAAGTCCAGCAGCGGTGAGTGACTGGTTGCGTATGATAAGGCGCACTAGGTTCACAAAATTATTCAAACACCTTTACTCCAAGACGGCAAAAATCTGCTGAAATTTTTTTTAACCTCTCCGGCATCATGGGATACTGTCTTTTACACAATACCAAAAAGCGAAACAATTTATGAAAGATACTTTCTTCACTTGGGGTCTCTCAAGCTCACTGGCCGATGGCGCCGTCCTACAAGAGAATTGAGAACTAGCATCGTTGCCTTGGATACTAGACGCCAAAACATTTCACAGTCCATGCGTTCACCAGTCAGTATAGTAGCTGACGAAAAATACGGTGGGATACACAGGTTATCTCTGCAGTTTTTGATTTTTTTTGTGTATCAGTATTTGTATATTCCATTCAACTATGTGTGTGATGAATCAGGAATAATACGAGCATCCAAGTTCCTGTGTATCATTTTATAAATAGTACACTCAATGTCCGAATCATTCGATTTTGTGCGGGGATCATCGTCAGCGTTCCCGAATACCAGCAATGAAAGCCGAAATCATTTTAGTCTGTGCTACGCGTATCCAGAGATCGAAGCTGTCGACAAACTGGAGTCAATTATATCAACCGACAGAACGAATCCGAGAAAACAATGCAATCTCAATAATACGTTGATGGAAGATGGATTGTATGTTGATTCGGCAGAACCCTTGACTAACACAGTAGTGAAACCTTACCAGCTGAATAGATCAGACGCCAATAATGTCAAGTCGAAAAGATGCAGTAGACACTTGGAGATCGCCGTTCGAGAAGTGAAGATACATCCGAGGGACGGTTCATCTTCAGGAGATGGAGACAACTCGATAATGGTAACCTCCGTTGCTTTACTATACAAGAAAAAAACGATCTGCAAATCGGTGAACCCGTTCAATAGACAATTGTATAAGTTGCTTCTCAGGGATCCACCGGATTCCACAAACCTTTCCATCCAGGTCCAAGCCAGAGATGGAAGTTCTAGTATCTTGCCCCTTCCATTGCCTAGACACAGTGTTAAAAATAGCAAAATTGAAATTGACTTTTCAATCAGCACTATCGCCGGCGTTGTTCACTCGGGAACAGTCGTGTGTACTTTTTCGTTAGCCATCGAAGGACACGAGTCTACTGGCGTAAATCTGGTTAATTTTCACGTGCCAACCAACGACCCAAATGATCCAAGAAATAGCGCTTGCAGTCGGCGATTCAAATCAGAAAGAAAAACCAAAGAAGTCCATTACTTTTCCTTGGATCATCCAGCGCTACGATTCGAAGGTGATGAAGTACAACCACGTGGCAAAGCTTTTAAAAAAACTGAGCCTAAAGAGGTGGAAAACGTCGTTATCGAACACGCTTCTTTCACTCGAGGAAATATGTCCTTCAGGCACTGGTTCCAGGCAAGACATCCCTTGAGACCATCCTCCAGCATCTATTCGCACAAAATGCGTTCCAGCAAGAAGGACGTACTGGTGGTCACTGTGCTTAGAGGAGTCGAAGTCCCTGTCAGAGAGGAGTCAGCCCTTGTGCAGCCACTGCTGGAAATCGAATGGGGAGAAATGGTGCATTCGACCACACCGGCTGATGGCCCTGTTCCCATATGGCACCAAACCTTCCGGTTTGAAGTGCCGGAGCAAAGCAATGACCAAAGCGTCAGACTGCGGCTATACGACCAGCACCCTGTTTGGGGACTTCGTTGGCTCGGTGAGGCATCAATTCCCATGGAAAACCATAGAGATTATCAAGAACTTGAACGATGGGTGGGACTCTCACCACTCTGCAGCCCCGTAATGTCTCTTGGTTACGTGCAACCAAGCCCTGGACATTCTTACACCAGAATTTACATACTCATGAAAATGGAGCAGCCTGGCAACTCGAGAACACATGATAACGGATCTATCGACACACTGTCCAGAGCTATACAGAGATGCACTATTGTCCCATATAAGTTGGAGAAAATTGATAACCCTCTGGATGCAAGCAGGTTGGCAATGCTCTTACCATCACTGCCCCTTCGCTATGGGCCTCTAACGCCAAAACAGGCCTTGGCACTTAACAAGGTCGATCACTTTGGGCGGGCTGCTCTGCTCGCTACTTTGCTTCGTGGTCTCGGTTTGCAGTCAGCTGTGCTTTTGGGTGAGGAAGATGTAGCTCTAACGGAAAAACAGTTACTTCATTACCATTGATTAAAATTTTGCATGAGAAAACTAATATTTCTGCACAGGTTCCTCTCAGACAAGAAAACGTGCAGCTTATGTACTGACGGTCGATGAAAACACGGGAACGGTTGTCTGGGATCCAGAAAATGGGGATCATTACAGTCCAGGAGAAAATCGGTGCTCGTTGATCAAAGTTTATCGATTGATAAATCATCAAAACGTGAGTATTGTAATTTTTCGTTAAGCCACAAGGCTGGATCATCAGTACATACATACTTGTTACAGATCTGGGAAAACACTCAACAGAATACAACACCAGATACATTGAACTACGAGACTAAATCATCGAAGGATTGGAGAGCCATTGGTCGTGGTAATGACGCAAGCGATACTCGTGCTACTCAAATACTAGAGCTGAACAACGTACTGTCAGATGAACCAGAAGCAGATTTAGTGGAAAATATAGAGCAGCACTTTAGAAAGAAGATCAGCGAATGGCGTGCCGTGGATTCTTTAACCACAACATGGAACAGACACGCGGTGACAATACTTCGTGGATTTTTGTTGAAATTTGACGATTTGAGTAAAGGGCAACCTGACAAAAAGGACCTCAAACAATTATGCAGAGCATATTATACCCACGGTTTTGTACTCAATTTACGTCATTCGAGTATTACTGAGTTGACTGAACAGATATTGTCTACTAAAATACACAAGACTTTTGGACCTGTAGAATTTGCGCTTGCCTGTCACGTTCAACGATATATTGGCAATGCGCATTCACTATGGCTGGCTATGGTAGTTTTGAGAAATAGAGAATAGAGCAAAATGGATATATGTCCTAGCTAGTTATTCAAAAGTCCATGAATACCTCTTCCAATTACCTTTTACTCACAGTAAGAATAAAAGAGAGAGAAGATAATAAGAAGTGCCATGAATATTTTAACCGGTTATTTGTCAAAGAGCGTGAATAATTCTTTGAAACAAACCACCGTGCAATGTTTTACAACTCTATTGAATGAAAAATGAGTTCTGAATTTTGATTACCTGTTTCTGAGAGGCAAAGGCTATTAGTTGTTCAAATATTTGTCGGATAAGTGCCGATGACAAGATTCGGATGAGATATCGATGTACTACGACGTGTCAAAGAAGTGGGTTGGTAAATAAAAACATTACAGTATTGCCGTTTTGCGCATTGCTCGACAATGCTCTTTTTATAACAATGGTAATAATCGTTACAATTATATATAATTAAGATGTACTGGTTAACACAATAACAACATATTTTATTACCTACGTACAGTATATATCGGGAATAAATCGACGTAATTTATTAATAAATATAATGGTCATTGATTGATCGAGATTCACCCTCAGCGTGATTCTCCCAATCGCAGATTTCGATACTATGAGGAATATTCCAAAATTTGTCAAACCTTTTGCTGATATACCTGCATCGTAGCGTGATCAGTATAATAATTAAATACTTGATCACTTTGACTGACAACTTGCGTAGTAATTTACAAATGCAATGATCCATCGACTCCTTTTCTTCGTCGTTAAATAATAATCGAACATATTTTTTCATAATATCATTAGAATACAATTATTACAATCCTTTTAGCTTCACGTTTTGAGCTCAAAATGCTCCTAGAATTTTTCATAATTGGCGTACAGTATTAGAAAGAGATTATCTCCGCCTTATCAGCATTTCATTTTTATTATTTACAAATCGAAAGACAGAATAGCGATTCCAGATTCAAAATTCTTATGGATATTAATTATAGTCCTACGAAACCCCATAGGAACTTAAAATCTGGTCTTCATCTCGAAACATTCTGAATATCCATATCCATTTGTATTTCTTATCTCGTCAGAATCTATTGCAGCTCAGGGATCAGGGGCAACATGAAGCATTATCAGAATATCCGGTAAAAATTCTATTTCTTTCCCAAAAATCATTGTATTATATGGTTTGTGTGCTATGTTGGCTGTTTCACAGCCGTTGTGTGTACAAACTGCAGCAGACTTCGTTAATTATCAAAAGAGTTCATATATAGTTTCTGTACAAATGCTAACTAGATGTTAATTATTCATATTTTATTTTATTTTTTCATTTCCTTTCTTTTTCATTTTTATTTTATATTTATTTTTTAAGTTATACGCTTCTACCCAGCAGTCCTAAGTCGACAGCTGAACTAAATCGATCATTCCTTAGAATCGATAGCCCCTCGTTCTTCAAGATCTATTGCAGTTCATCCCCGACGATTTATCTTCATATTATTACAAATCGCAGTATTAAATGAGATATCATTTACGGAACTCAGAAGTGACAATGTTCCTACAGCTATAATCATCGCGGATATTTATATACTATAATAGGTATCAACAATATCCCGGCGATCACATCACTAGATTCGGAAGTGGAAAAAAAAAAAAAAAAAAAAAAAAGAATAACTTTAACGCCTTTTCACTCACAGAAGTTTTTTCGTCGTCGTTCCATTAGCGTAACCGTTGCTGTAACCATTCCTCTGCAATTTACCGTTCGCGATAATATTGCAGCTGTTGTCACTAGTTGTAAATTCTGATGTTGCTGACGCTGCTGCTCTATCCGCGACTAGTTTTGCGTTTGCTGCTTTTTTAGCAGCGTATGCTCGTTTACCCTGAAAATATAGATACGGGAATGTTTTTACATTGGAATTTCATTGTAAAATAATGATTTCGGTGAATAGATTCATTGGGTTTCTATATAACTCGTTTTATCACACCATTGAGCATTCATTCTTACCTTAGCTATGTAGGCCTTGGCATAGAAGTTTCCAAATAAGACTATGAAAGACATCATGTAAATAACTAACGCGTACTGCATCCATAATGGGAAATCACAACCGGAACGAATTCCGTTTATTCCTAAGATCAGAGCTGCGGTGAACTGGATCAGTTGCAAAATAGTAAGATACTTTTTCCACCATAGGTACTTCGTTACTGCTGGACCAAGCGCGGCTAGTCCGTAATACGAATACATTAGGACGTGGATGAAGCTGTTCACCATCGCCGGAAGGAATGCTGGAAAATAAATGGAAGTGTTTGTCACGTTGGTTAGCTAGGACGTGGATGGAACTGTGGGGAATTTCAATTGCAGAACTAGCAAGATTGATGAGTCAATGTTTAAAAATTGATCATGCAAATTGAATGTCACTTACTGGACCCGCTTGGCACCCACTTGATGCCGATCCACCATAAGGAGAACATAGTGGAATGATGATAAACGTGAAGAAAGCTGAGCTGGTTATCCTTCTTCCGAAGTATGAAGAAAAATGTGTCGCAGAATTCTAGCAGTTTGCTAAAGTAGTACCACCATACCGCGTTCGCAATCTAGCCATATTAAACATTATAAAATAAAATCGGTTGACCTTTGAAAAAGAAGATCCAGTCAGTTTAGGTTTAAACTAACCGTATTCAAATGGTCAATTAAGTCTTGAAAAGAATAATTCCATTTTTCACCAAGCCAAAGCCCAGCATTCTATATCTATAACTTCTTACCTGGAGTTCATCCGGCCTAGTAATGTGCCTAATCGGTTGACACACGTAGCTGTACCGCAGCCTGGTAGAAGCAACGAATAACTACGAACGATTGGGAAACAAAAAAAAAAAGTTAGTTTCATTCGACGAATGATTTTCAATTCTATGATAAATTCAAAAAGCTTACTTCTATGGCGATGTAAGCGTTCAAAGCAGCCATCGCGAGATTGTAGGGGACGAGTGCCCAGGTCAATTTGAAAGCTCGTCTTCCTCGCATAATCTTTGGTCCTGCCCATACTATGGCAAGATACACTAAGGTGTACAGTAACGTTGGTGCCGGTGAATCGACCAGCAGCCATCCTCGCGTTCTGTCGTCTAAAAATCAAAAACAAAACATAAAATTGTGTCTTTTGCAAATTTTTGCTGATTTTTTAATGCAAAGATTTTATCAGAGATCGTGAAAAATCAGAAAAGTTATTCACCCGCGAGCGAAAGAGTCCATAGATAGTAGTCGTAGACATCGTGCAGAAGAATCGTTGTCGTGTTGAGCAAACCTGCCATTGCCTGAAAAGAGAAAGAATTCCCAATTGAGAAAAAATCGATACAAGTTTTGAAATTGATCTTTCGGAAATTGAGCTGGGAACAGTGTGTGTGTAATTGATTGTATCACTTGAGAATGACTTTTACTTATGCGTGCCGTACGTTCATGTAACTCAAGATTACTCCCGAGTATAAGGAGAAAGTCGATCGATATTGGTCACCGGGTTATATTTACAAACTTTGCTCGATCTGATCCGGTCCGAAAATATATAATAAGAAATACTTTCGATCGGTTTAAACTTCGGAACGGACCAGCTGCAGCTGTGTTTACTTTACCCGGGCTGTAAGTAATGAATATGGTAATGTTTCGATTACCATAAGTGAATAAAGACACACGAGATAAGCTATGTGCATCGGTAATTAATTGTTCGATTGATTCCAACGATCGATTCACTGACTAGACATAAACTTTTGTCAATCCTAATCAGATTAGACAGTCTTTAATCGTCACTCACTTAAACTTTACTAATTCCGTCACGGGATATGAAGTTGTATTTAAATCGGTATGAGTCCAGCCGATTGATTGAAACTCACATTGAGAGCAATTGGACAAGTCAAAATGAAACTCTGAACCTTTTCCTGGGATCCAGTATGATTTGATGAAACAAATCGTCAATGGGAGATGAAAAAACAAATTTTTGGAGACAACTTTCTAACAAGTTCATACGTACAGATAAAACGTTTGATAAAAAAAAAAATGAAAATGTAACCGAAGAATCAACGGTTATATAGGATTAGGTCTTACCGCGAGCCACGGGCACCAATCCCAGGGGAAAATCGAAGCCTATAAGCTTGTAACGCGAACTTATGGGACGTCAAAAGCTCATGGCAGTCAGTATGAAACCACAACGTGTACGTCGAACGCCAAAGTGGCAGCGAATCTGACCAGCTCTTCAGTCTGCTTTATAACTTTGGCCCTGCTTGGGGAGAGGCGCAATCAAGGAGCGGCTTAACGGGGTCAGAATCGGCAGAAGTCTTTCTGTGGGGATGGATCGGAAGAGATGGGACTCCCAGAGGTCCCCGTCGTTGGGTCTAGTCTCTTTTTAGCGTGGGGGCTGAGGTAAGGCCCAAGAAAATTTCCCCTACCTCATATAGGTAAGAAGTCCTCCTCCACAGTCCACGGTCAATTCCCCACTTCAAGGACTAGGTTAACGTCACTAGTAGTGTATTGGATGTGATTTTCTTGGCGAGATCGATGCGATCCTTTTGGCCGATCGAGCAGTCCCACGATACTCTTCACTTCCATCTCTATCCTTATTATTGTACTTTCACAATACCTGCGTCTTGATCATCGCCTGTCCTATTCACGCAGAGTCCATGATCTGCGGTCTCTTTACATACCTACTGCAGTATACTGCTCATGGATATTCCAATGACTAATGCAAGTAAGTACCGGGCTTTACCCTACTCTATGATGATTTTCAGTTAATTCCGTAACCGCAACTTTTTCGCCATTATTTTGACCCTGGAAGTTCAATCGAATACAGTGTGTGAATCAGACAGAGTTAATCATGTCACTTTGCCAATACCGCATGATGTCCATCAAATGATCAGCTATTCATCCTAATCATGGTCATTCGCCAGTTCGCACCAGACATACCGAGCACAGAAGATCCAGGCAAGAAGCTTATAGGTTACTGGGTAAGGCGAATACTCAATCTTCAGTACAAGCCTAGTCTCGTCTAAAGGTCAAATCCCCGGTGCATATTATAGGCTTGGAGAAATAGTTACCGAGCAAAGGGAAAGCTAGGTGGTATTTTTTTGATTATCAGAAATGCATCCGTCGACGTAGACTAAAATTTTTCAAATAAATTGCGGGGTATCGTTTGAGATTATAGGTCAAACGCAAATGGATCGCCTTCGGCGTGAAACCTCCGGGCGCATTTGTGCAGACGAAATCTCATAAACAGGAGTTGAAATTTGCTTATCTTTTCTCTCCAATGGCTGACAAGGAAATACTGTCAGAAACTCATGTGCTGGAGAGAAACTTTGTAGCTGAAAATAATAGACACTCCAAGTGTCTATCTACAGGCACACCTGTAAAACACGGAATTAGGTACTAGAGACCCGAGATTTACCCGGAGGCTACTATCTCTTCGCAGGCGTGAAGCAAGTGAAATTTTGATCTCTGGGCTACACTGATGGAGGTACATATTGGACAAGGCAACGTGTAGCCAGGCCGTTTAATGACATAGATTTAGTAATTAACTCTGATTATATGATCTCGAGATCGGTAATTATATTTTTTCGAAGCATGTCAGTACCATTCGATGAAATGGAAACTTGGAGGAAGACTTGTGAGCTTAGAGATCATTTTTCTGGTTGCTTTGAGTTGTTTTCAAACTGCGTATACTCGCACTTCGACGATCTATGTTAATTACTGAAGTGTATTCCTCCGCATTTCCGTAACAGGAAGTATAAACGAATTGTGAATTTTCTTCGAATCGTTACACAAATATACGCGACTTTACATATCCGACTTAATTCAACAAGCAAACCTTCAACCTCTGTACAAATGAGTTGCTTCATGTTTAATCGAAGAAAAAAATATATATTAACAATGCTAATCGCTTCAAACGTCGCGTCTCAGAGGTAGAGACATATAGGTATGTATTTACGTATTTCCGGGAGCAAAACTGCCTCGGTCATTCCCAACGTTTTAACAAATTGTCTTTTGGTCTGGCTGTATATCGTGAGACGGTACAAAGTCATAAGTCATAACTGTAAATGAGGAATGGAACCGCACAAAGATCATCGTCATTAGTGAATGTCTATGTACAGCAGATCGTGACATTGAATTTGGCAAAGATTACGAACCTCGTTTGGTCCAGATGGCCTGATTAGTCCTTCATCTAATATCGTTCAGTTCGTTTAATCGATCTCAAGATACACCTCGTGTAATAGAACGATGAACAGAATGAAAAGCGAGTTACTATAACAAGTACATTAATTACTAACAAAACGGAACGTACTTGTGTCATTACCAAGATGACAACCGTGACGGGTTACTGTAAAGAAAATTAATAACCATATTAGCTGATTGCTTTAACTCAATAGACAAGTGATGCAGTTACTGAGGCTCGAGATCAATGAGGATTGTTTTCAGTGAAAAATGTTGGGAATAAGTCAGACATATCAGCGTATTAATTTCTGTATTGTCATCGGAATAAATCAATTCTACCTGCCGGATTAGAGACAATTTGTAATGCATTACAGCGAGGCGATAACGGAGTCCCGCAATATCAAATAAGCAGTCACAGGTCTACGGAACGGAACGGTGTCGTCTATTAACTGACAATTGCGGTATACGAAACCGACGATAAATCATTCAGTTTACAGGTTGTGTATAATTCAAAAGAGATAACTCTTCGCCAAGTTGTAAATGTCATTCGAACGACATTCATCGCCAGCTCATATCCAGATCAGGTCAGTCTCGTCTAAGAAGTTGAAGAACCGCGAGGCGGTACCATGTTCGGACTTTGCTTCGAACCAACCCGTTTTTCCGATTTTTTCTAAGATTCCGATTACACGTGTGATTAGGTCTGATAATTTCATCGATACTTTCTTTCCTTTGAATAAAAACAACCGATGGGAATATAAATTTAGTCATTTACTTCGCATATATCCGCAGTCACGGATGAATGTGCTTCGCTCTACTTACGTTTCTATACGCCAATAATTTCTAACACCGCCAGTAGCTAGCTTTTCTGGGGTCGTTACTTCAGGCTACTTACTACGCTGATTATTATCACTATGTGGCTCATTATCAGTAGATTGTCGAATCTGTAAGACTTTTTTCGATACACACAATACTTGAATTGGAGAAAAAAAGCCTGAGGAGATTTTAAATAGCGTCAAGTGTTAGGAAAAAAGGGTCAAAATATTATGACTGAACTCTCAGTCTGATCTATAGTATTTCAACTGCACCGAAAATCGAGTCCAGCGAAAGTTTATGTAGAACGTACTGTGACACTGATTTAATGCAATCGTCATGATAGTTCGCTGATTAAATTTCTGATTAACTTAATCATGATGATTCAACGTCAGCGATAAGCCGCGGTGTCAAACGCCGAAGAATGGCAGGTCTGTGGTGAATTATCGATGACTGTACAAAGTGAACGCGATGCATAATGATTAGTACCTAAATCTGAAACTCTATGGAGAAATGACTAGTCTGTCATTTATGCCAAATGATGCCATTTACGGGGATATTAACAGTCGTAAATCGCATGTGAGACTCGCACGAGTGAGAATTTTCACTTTCGACTGAACACGAGAGTCTCAAAGCCGCGAAGCGTAGAATCTTCAGGTTGAAAACATCAAGAACTATACACAGACTTGATTATATTATCAAGAATTCGTAAGTACACATCCGCGATTTACGTACCTTTTCGCGGTTTTAAACTAGCTGTTCATCTCAGTTTCCTTTTCACGTATGTTATGCTATTTTCCCAGCCACCGCAAAGTGTTACATGCGAGACGCAAGTATGTTAGTCAAATACGATAACAAATGTTCACCATTTGCGCTTATCAAATATTTGCAAATCTCCTTGTCACTGATTTGTCTAGTCGTTGGTATACTGAGAAAGGGCGGGTCAGAGATTTCACAATAAATAATTTAAAAAAATTCTCTTTCGTCCGAGGAACCGATCACGCGATTCACGCTTTTCCACTTCCGTAAGTTTTTCCTCAAACAATAAAATGGTACGTGTCTCTTTCCGTCTAGGGAAAACAGAGAATTGAATTGCCATTTAAAATACCGTCAATTTGAAAGAAAGTAGCCACCGTTGCAAAGTGCATAGCTATTATCTCTACAACGCCTCTATTTGCACATAACTATCACCATGGACTCTTGCAAGTTGACCATGCGGATTCTCCCTTCCAAGGATCATTAATTTCGATGGAAAAAAACAAACCATAAATTCTCTGCAAAAGAAGTTTCCACGCCCGTGTAAAGAAAGGTAGGAAAAAAAAAAAAAAAAAGGAAAGAAGAAAAATGAAAGGGAAACTGCATTCGGTAAAACTCCATCCTCGTTACTGCAGTGTTACTTTCACGAAGTATATCAAACGGCAGCTGCCTCACGTATTATCGACTGTTCATCTTCTCGTTTCTCGCTACAATTTCTTGTTGAATTAACAAACGGCCTGCAATATAGCTCTCGAGTAATGTCATACAAGTGTGACGAAGGACTTTAAGGACTTCAAGCACTTCTTGACGTCACGCGATGAGTTTGTAGTGCAAATATTTACCCTTGTCGACACTACGGGATTTACTTCAAGTTCAAGAACGAGATGTGTTCAACAGGTGACCATCATCAGCTAAGAGAAATTATGTGGAGATGCAGGGACTTGATCGAAATGGGCGATTAATTTCATCTGACACGGGAAAAGCTCTGCGTCAAGATCTCAGCTAGTAACAATCTAACTAATTGCTTTTCTCATCAAGATTACAATATACGTTCAGCCCAATGATCAAGAGCCTTTGCCCTACACGCTTGTAGACACAAAAACAAACAAATGTTCTCCACGTGGTTACAGATACATGCTGCTCGCTTTCTACGACTGGATTCCAGTATATACTACGTTTCTGTAGATACTTGAAATAGTAAAAATCTATATTTTCATGCCGAGAGTTGAATTGACATGTATAGCTAAATTAAGAGGCGATATTGTGGATCAATTTTTCCTATAACTTTAAACTAATTAGATCGCGTTTCTCCAGAACCGGTGTAAAATCGATTCGCTATACCAGCTGCATGAGCTGGAGAATTCTTTCTCCAGAGAACCGGATCGAGTCGACCAGTTTCACTGCTGCAATGTCGTCCCTCAAAAAAGCAGTAGGTACATACATCAAAGTTCAAGGTAGGTATATTGACCATCTTAATTGTTTCGCATATGATATATGTATATAGTAACGAAAATGACGAACTGACCGCAATTTTTTGTTTCCAACGTCAGAAATATTGTATACATGGAAAATTTATAAACCGAGTAAAATTCCCCGGAGATGTCCTCGCGCGATTCCCAAGGTTCGCGTATGTATGTAACATTATATGTGAATAATTCTTGCGGTGAGTCGCTTCCAACAAACAATTGAAAACACTATACAGTAATTAATCAAATGTATATTAGTTGGCAATTAAAATGGACTACCGATACGGAGTATGCGCACTCGTTTCTAATTATACTATACTGCACTTCGCAAAAGACCATTGAAATAAAAAAAAAGTCTGATGCGGTGAAAGTGTGACAAGTTTCTCGATTCCTGACTTCAACAAACACGCCTTTGGTTGTGGGTGATCCAGTGCGGTTGCCCTGCAGGTAGGTACCTGATATTGTACGCTTCGCAGATGCAGACGTATTTCCGGTTTGGCATTATGCCGATAGCCCAATTCCCCAAGGGTTTGAATCAGACTCAAAGAATTTCTCTGGTCTGGATTTCCATTGCCGATTTTCAGATCACAAAGCAAATCGCTTGTAAAATTTCAAAGCATAGGTACCTAATATATACTGGCAGCGTGTGAGGTGGAATAATCTGCATCTATACGGCTGCACAATTTGTTTTAGAAGAGTTATAAACGGGATTGCCTTAAGCCAAGAGAGCCTGCTTTCATTACAGGTATTTCCCGCACAAGAAATTCTTGTATACTATAATCTGTGCAACAAGTCGTTTAAACACAAGTAAACGGCAAACGGTTAACGGTAAGTAAATGAATTGGTTATAATCGTTATTGCATTATCCTTAGCGATGTTTGAATCGATTATCGCTAGTTATTCCGGACATTATCACCAACACGTTACAATACAAAACCGATCTCTATTTCTATAACCGATGCCGGTTTATGTCTATGAAATTTCCTTCTGTTGCAGGGACTTCTGTGGGCTCCTGATGGCATCAGGTTTCGCGTTCACCAACGTACCGGCTTAATACACAGATTCTTAATTAATTCTTTGAGCAAACCATATGGAAATTAGAAAGGGAAACGTCTATCTCTGAAAGAATATGAGAACAGAGTGCAGCAGAACTTTTCGATGATTATAATGATGCAGGGGGCAAGGTCTAACCGCACGTGAAATATCATCAACGTATAGGAAATTCGCGTGCTCCAGCTTTCTAGGATAATTACATCGGACGTCGGTTTTATCGGGTTCTTAAAAAATCTGGAAATGGATCTGCAAAGCTCACACTCTCCTCTAATTTATTCATAAACTATGTGTGAGAAAGTGAGCCCCACGCCTGTGCGGGGCTGTATAAAATAAATATTAATCATATCCACGACTTCAATGGAGTTTTTATCACGATCTTGATATGTAACTGCATTACGATCCTTCAAGAACCAGATCCGAGGCAAAAAGAGAAACTGTAAACCAATCGTAAACTTCAATTGGTTTGTCACATCGAAAATTATAGTTGTAACTTTAATAATCGGCGAAGTTCAGCTATGGTTTGGAGTAAAGATGATTTCAAAATCGTGAAAACTACCCCCAGAGATAAATTCGTTCACATTAAATCGCGGCACATTGATGATTACCATTTTTTTATCATTCGTATCAAAAGGTTATCAATGAACTTCGTTTTTGATTCGGAACTAGTTCATATGGGGTGCGTTAACCCCCAGCGGCATTGGGGTTGGGTATGGGTCCATTTCACTAACCTTTCAATCCGAGTGACCGAATCCCATGAATCGAGATAAAATATTGTTAAATAAAATCAGCAGGCTTGTCCAAGTACGTGTTCGGGACGATCGGCGATGACTTTGACTAAGTATTCCCACTATTTGCTATTTCACTTCCATATTTTGTCACAAATGTATGTACCACAGAGAGGCCACTTCTGCAGTATCAGGCACAGGAGGGTGTGTTAGCAGGCGCCGGTCGCCATCACTGAAATCAATACAGCCCTTCGCTGCTACTCGTCGTGCAACGCACCCCCTTGCTATAGAGCTTGAACGAAGCGCCACTCCGCGTCGAAGCCAGGACTATGAACGAGTGGATACATCCGTGCTGGTCAGACTGTGACATTCTTCAGGATGAATGTATGTACCAGTCGTTGACCGAGCAGCAGTCGATCACCTTATGAGATTGTCAATGATGAAAATCAATCGAATTTTTGTTCGATTGAAGTTTTGAAAAATCTGTTTCTTTTTTTCTTTTTGTGACGTTTGAACGATCGTTATTGATTGTAACTTATGTTATTTTTTTATTAAATGAAATTGGAAAGTTACGTATCCGTTTCGCAGCTCAGCTCGCTTACCTGTGTACCGACAATGAGTATACTATACCTACCATGTACACGCGGGATTATTGACGAGGAAAAAATACGAGGACGTAAAACATGTGAGATTTGTTTTCGGTCTCAGGTTTCGAAATAAACGTCATTCGCGATTATAACACTCGAGAAAGTTCTTCCTCTTTCACATTCGTTTGACAAAGAGTGCAAAGATCAATGGCCAGCTGCCCATCGGCTGGATCATCGAAATCGGGGTTTGAATTCATTGCAAGTAATTGAATTCTCAGAGAGGCACTTTTTTTTAGGTTTCAATGATTGAAATTTGTGGAAAACTGTTACTTTTCAACGAAAATGTCAAAGTCTCAAACTCGTAAGAAATCGAAAATGAAATCATTTTCCACATTCTCTTCAACTAGGGGCGGGAAATACAATCAGTGATATATGATTTAATCTATCAGTCTGTATACCAGCTAATGATGAAATTTATGGTATAGCTGGGAAAGTTTATTGACGCCATATTTTTGCAGAACTTCGCACGGACGTTTAGCGGAGATTGTATTATTCATACATGTGTAAGAAGTTGAACGATCAAAGAGACAAGTTTTACTGACCGACATATATCTTGACATTAACCCTGCAGTGATGACCGCAATTAAAATATAATTGTCCGATCATTAGAATACTGGGTAAAAAAAAAAAAAACGGTCCTCCGATCCTCATTTCCGAGCTATTTGCCTCTAAAGTTTCACATCCGTCACGGTTTTCAATGAGACGCAAATACGTCGAGAGTCTCCAGCCTGAGGGTTCATATGTATGTACATATAATTACATAGATATATGTATGTACCTATGTACCATAAAGCAACATATGACGTGCCACGTAATTGTCTCTCTGAAAATCCCACGACAGTCCCGACAAGGTGCTTGACACGTACATACATACATGCCAGGGTAAGCTTCTCGGATTTGAACATGATTAGCACTTTTGTAACAGTTATACTTCTTGTGCAAGATTAGAGATTCTCAAGATACGGTAAATACCGTTGCTCCGTGGATCAGATCGACTTTGAAATCTCGCTATAGAAATCGTATACATGTATGTAGTAATTATTGAACAGGCCAGAAGCAAATCGAGGTCTGCAATCAATTTCAAATAATCTGTTACAGAAATTTCCGAGGACTTGTTCTACAGACTCGAGGTATGCTATACAAAAGCGATTCGCGTGCACGTACATACGTCTCTATCGAAAGATAATTAGTAACTATCAGAGAGATAGGGTTGTACATATGTTTATTGAACCTATGCTCAATATACCTACAACCGGTGAGTATGTTCGATTAAACGCTCTGAGGCGTCGATCGGAAACACGGTCAGTACCTACTATACGGATTAAATCGAAGAAAGTCAGAAGCTTGTGAAAATCGAATAAAACAAGGATGCGCTTTCAAGTGCAAGCTGCAATTACCGGTTCAGGGTATAACGCAGTACATACAACACTATACCTTCACACCTGAATCATTAAAGTATCTTGCGGTGTACGATATACGTACAAGACATTACGTAGGTCGAGGTCAGCCACTTTCACAGCCAAACGCCTCCGATGCTTCGTCTTATCCGAATGAGAAATCGTAACGCTAAATTATTTATGGATAATTTCCGGTCAATATCCCCTGCACAATTCTATACCATTTCTCAAATTTAAGTGTGCTGAGAAAATTTTTCAGCACGAAAATCAGAAACGAAAATTAAATTGTTTTCTTGTGAAGACCGTATATAGCAGAATCTTTGCTATTTGTACAGCAAACATCCTGTACGAAACCATAACCAACGACAAATAGCTATAAACCGTCATTTCTAGTGCCAGCGGATAGTGCAGCATAAAAAAAAATTCATTGAGGTCGAGGATTGAGGCTGGAACTTTGAAGAAGTCTGGCGTCAACGTATCGCACATCAGGTACCATCCTGAATAAGATATCCTTAATGGTCCAGTGTCACTCCGGTTCCTGCAGCCTCGCAACAGTCAGGCAAAGGTAATCCTTTACGCTTATTGACACAGTCTACATACGTCGTATGCAATTTTTCTTCCTACTCTTCGTGGGAGCTGACTTGCCCTATAGTGAACACACCGGGATGCGGAGAAAGGCATTTGGTGATCTCTCGAACGGTGCGGAGATGATGAGGTTTCCTTGAAGAGGCGCAGAATGATGCATGACTCGAAGTAATGACCGCATATGTATATGAACAGTCGGTCAGGGTTTCAATGTCATCAATTCTTTTAATAAAAATCTCACAGTTCCATTATCTCTTCGGACTCTTCCGGTCAGCCCAAAGCTCAAGCTTAAAGCTCACAACGAAAATGACTTACGGGGATCTAGTTAGCCAACTAGAGCACAATGCAAATTCGAATACTTGAGCTGACTGCATTTCTTTGAAGCATAATGTTTATTGCCTGCATTAGTCAGTCCGATTCTTGTTTCAGAGTCATAAAACGATGTTATGGTCCAGAGGATGGAATGACGTGATGCTTGAGTGAGCTGGACTCAGTAAACCCGCATACATTTGGTGTGAAAATTGCCACTTTGAAACCAGAATATAGAATGAAATTCAGAAGTTAACGTCATCTAGCAGCGTGAAAATCACAAAGGAAACACTTATACTCATTCCGCATTGTTAGAATCCGATATAGAATTACCAGCAAAAGGAACTTTAGCACCTATACAGGTGATACACGCTTTAACGCGTGACTAATGCTTCGCAATCCGCTCTGCCACTTTAGCGAACAACGAGGTAATTACCAATCGTTGATTTACGTCACATAATGTTCGTCATTTTATTCTTTCCTCTCAATTCTTTAATGTTATTGTGAATTTTAATTGAGATTCAATACACCTGTGGTCTGTTTTCGACTGTATGATGATCGCACGTGAATTCGATCAAACGTGACGTTGACAAAGTTGATTATTTTTCTATGGTTTCTTCAATGGACGCTATTCAATTCCATAAAAGGTACGAACACGTCCTAATTGCACGATAACTTTCTTTTCTTTTCACTCAATTCGTTCTTTGATATTGAACGGCTGGCAGACGGTTGGATCTGACCTTTCGAGAAGCAAACTACGTGTAGCATATACATCGTGTGTACAAACGTATGTACGTAGGCGCAGATAGATCATAACTGTAGATCTTTATATATGACGTATTCGTATCTGGATCCATTTGTATCAAATGGGAATAATATACCTTCCGTGACGTGAATGTATAAAGTTATAGGAGAAATGGGGAATGCAAATTCCGTGCGTCATACCTAGCTACGTATAGATGCAAGAAGTTTCGATTGATTACGACCTTTGATCTTTTTATTTTTATTTTTTGTCTTATACCTACTGACGAACGAATAATCCGACGAATTTTTTCATTCAATTACAAGTCGGCAAATTATGCACGTAATAAATCACTCCGAATTGCGTTGTGGCTAATGCAATGGCGTATAGTTCTGTGTATAAAATTGAACTGAATTCATCAACCTAACGAAAGTTGGTATCAATTTTGGCTTGAAGAGGTCAAATAGTGAATACAAAAGTCTTTTTTACGTACGAAGAATTTTTTGAATCGGTAATTCTATACCAAAGGAAACAGATTTTTTGGGGAGATAGCAATATTATGATTATCTAAAGTCAATAGCATGAAAATTTCAGTCATCGCTTTCGGGTTGGATAGTTCAGACCCAATAAGGAGGGTCGGGAATGAGGGCCCACTTTCATTATTTGAAAAATTAAGACAGGTACCGTTAATTCAGCCGCAAGGTCGTACACAAAATAAAAGAGACTGGAGAGTATTTCTTTGGCACTTTCTCCAACGGAACCAGTTCTCCGATATACGAGGTATGTGTTAATCTTGGAGAGAGTATTTGATCAACCTTGATTTTGAGAATGCGCATATGAGTAGGGTATCATTTTTCATCATTCATTCCTGCAGCGAAAGTACCATTTCGTCATTCTTTCGTTTTTGTTTTTTCAATTTGCTGTATTCATTCACTAAAGAATCTCCGTTGATCGTTAACTTCGAATTGGATCATTAACATCAATTTCCCCCTGTTCATCTTTTTCTAAAAGTATTCTCAAGTCAAGAAATCCAAGATTTGTTCATTCCACAGATCAATTTTTAAGCCCATACCTGCGAAAAGTTGATCCATGCCCAACTTCTAATTTTTGTTTTATCGTACCGATTTTTTTAGTATAGTAGAAACTATAGTTTATAAATCTAATATCTGTCAATCTACATTTGTAAGACGGTAAATTGATTGCGGTATCAATCAATGGGAAAGTGATTAGAAAGTTAACAAATGTCATTTTTGTACTTCGAGACACACTGAAGACAACTGAGATTAGAAACTTTGAAAGAATGAGTGAATTTTAAGATCTGTTGTGATAGATGAAGAGCTGATAATCGATTATTTTTCGGGGCAGAAATTGAATGAATTAATCATGAAAATTGTAGTTCATCGCGATTTGGAGTTAGTTTGAAAATCAACGCGTACTTACCCGTAACTTGGAAGAGCCGAAGAAGTCCACCGCCTCAACAAAACGAACTGCAACTTGGGACAAAGTGTAATTGGGTTAAACAACTTGCTTATATGGTTGACAAAAGTGACGTTAATTTATATGGGGTCAAAAGTAATTGAAAGTCGAACCAAAATTAAGAATCATATTTGAATTCCAAGACAGTCAGGTCTGAGAAAATATTCAAAAATATACATTTCGAATACAATGGGTACTTGGTGAAATGTTTGCGCCATATGTATATCTCAAAATATTTACGGATTTCATTTACTTCGCCAATAATTATACATTGAGTGCATGTTTCGTTATGCTAATTTGAAACGTGACAACTCGCCTTCATCGCTAATTACAAATCATTCTTTTTCCCTCAGATTTGCTTTTGCTTTAGGCTATACTAACAATCCTGACAATCGCTGCAAGCCTCTCAAGTACAAAAGCTTCTGAACAGAACGTGAAAAGCTTCAAAGCAATAACTTTGAACTCTATACTTACCTAGTAAATGTACTTTCTGAGCCTTATACTTGATTATACTTTTGAACAATCAGAACGTTACGTACAATTTGTGCTTTCGGCCGAGAATATTTTTTCCGGAGTTACTCATTTTTGCAATGCCTTCGGAATTTATCTACCATTCATTGGCAATATCTGCAACGCCTGATGACTATAACAGAGGTAAGATACCGGCTCGTCTCTTGTACTTCTGATCTATGGAGAGTGGGATATTCTCAAGACGAATACCGTGGGATGGTAAAGTGCTTTTTCGCATTGCAGAGACCTGAATCGATGAACTCTCATGACTCGCTTACTTTTCGAAAAAAATGTCATCATTTCTGAATGAATCATTGCTCGTTTTTGGATTTGTACTAACCGAAACTCTTCGGGTATTTTTATCCCACTCATTTCGTCTCTCTTGAGTTCAATTAACACCGAAGGAAAATTTAATTCGAAGTATATATTTGGATAAGACTTTGATTGGTTTTATAGGACAAACTTGAAATTGAAAGTCAGATTTTTATACATTTGTATAGTTGACATACGTAATAATCAAATCGTAAGAAAGCGTGGGATGTTGTTTCTTTCCAGACCACTTCGATAACGTGTACGCAAAATGAATCAATTTCGAGTCCCCTCGAAACTCAGCACCCCATTTGATTAATTGAATTGAACATCAATAGAGCATATCACGAGCCACGTGGTCCCAAGTCACGATGTGATAGCTTTTAAACGTGCCTCTCACCTTCTGAAACACGTCAAAGTGTTTAATCCTTAATTCCTCTGGAAATCTGCTCTATCCACAGAATTTTAATCAGCGGCTATAATAGACTCGAGGTTGTTCCCCAAGTTTACAAAAATAAAAAAATCCGCTGTCATTGAATGTCTGAAACGATTTCATTATGGGCAAAAAATTTAAGGATAATCTGAAAAGCCACAGATCGTTGATGAGCCTGAATAAACAATTTGATAAGATCTGAACTCTCTTTCGTGAAATTTCTCATACATCGGATTGCATGGATTTCTGAAAAGCTTTCGATCCCTCTGGGAAAAGAGCTCAAGGCTGAGTGATCGGAAATGTATTTCAATTTTATCTGAAATTAGCCTTGAATGAAAAATATCTTGTGATATTACTATTCGCCTGCATGACGTTTTCTTAGAACCCGGCCTGATTTCTTTCCTGAGAAAATGCGAAACTGTAAAAATTAATTTCCGCAGTGACGCCTGCGCTTGAACGGAACGTCGTCGCGACGTCGTCATCCTGAACGGCTTATCGTTAGCTTCTCTGGTCCAAGCTCAAGGCACGTCAGCGTCGTCGCGACGCAAAACCGCGCAGAATCAACCACATCGGTCACCAAAACCCACGAGGGTTTCTACCGTCCTTCTTACGCTCTACATCGCCGAAGGCTTCCGCTCTTCGCTTCTACGGCGGTACGTACGATTTTTATAAATTTTTCATCCAACAAATTATATCCACTTTATCGAATCTATGTGCCATTTTTTTTTTCGCTATGATCGAAGAATCTCGAAAGGTGTTAGGCTGTGAATAGTTGTTTTTTAAAATGGACCATGGCTTGGGTTATTTTATTCATTCAGTTCACTAGACTCAATGAATTCAATTTTTCTGGTTATTGAAATCAACAGGCGATGAGAACGAATGATTCTCGACGGAAATGAATCTGAAAGATATCGTTATAGATCTTAAATTTATGCAAGATAAATTCGTGTTGATACCATAGGCAAAATTAGAGTCACACTGATTTCAAATTTTGTTCAAAAAATGTGATACTCGAATTTGACGAACAATTTACATCACGATTTCTTAATTTCTTTGAAACGTTACCTCTTTGGCTAAATTCGCGAAGTTAGATAACTGACCGCTTTATAAATCGCCAAGGATTTCCGCAGAGAATGATAATTTTCCGTAAAAACATAACAACGGCAATAGATTTTACGAGATGACCAAAAATTAATGAAGTTAGTTAGCCGTGGGATGGTAATGGCCTCAGGGTAGGCGTAACCAGATACTATACGAGCAGGATCCTCGAGTGGGAAAAAAAAATCAGTAAAGGGTGAGAAGCAATGAGAGATGTTTACGAGGCTCCAAGGAAAGACTATTTTATCCTCCCTCGAGGATTCGGCTAATGAGATCCCTGGGTAGAATAATTAGCCCAGATCGCGTACCACGTAGTCATTTTTTTTTTTTTTTTTCTTTCTCCTCCTCCTTTTTTCTACTAAATTAGACTCGCTGTCATACGTATTATATGTCCAAAAAAATTTGTTTTTATTAATGAATAACAAGAAAACTTGCGGAAGATATTATAGACTCAGTGCAAAAGACGTTATAAAATTCAAGATAGAAAATAATCCGAACGTTGGATGATTAAACAATTGGATCATTACAACCGCAATTGTTTAATTTTTCTTATATTTTTCTTCTGTAGGTCTAGAATCACATAATTGTCAGGGAGCCTAGCGGTCCAGGAGACTATCACTTATTTTTGAATTTATTCTCAGGAATGATGCAGTTGTGAAAAATTTCTGAAATTCATACGGATATTTGAGGAGTAAAATTTCTCGAACACACAATTTCTTGCCTAGGCTGACTCGCGGTATATTATCCTTGTACCTATACCTGTTTTCAATTGAATCCTATAACACAATTCGCGCACTTGTGGCTGCATACTTATGCGCATTGACGCACGTCTGATTGCCTCTCACCAGGCGCATTCGTCTGACACTTGCGGGGCATCATCACTTACCACAAACACGGTTATAAAATTGATATACCGTACGAGAATGCATGTATACGGTGAATTGAAGTCAATTTTCATCCAACATTTCTGTTCCTTTTCTCATATCCATATACATAGATTTTGTATCTCTATTTTCTGTTGCAGACTATCAGAATGAAGAGTACAGGTGGCAAATAACGATGAGGCTGCGGTTCATACATTATACGCAACTCTTCATTTTCATTTTGTACGTATGTCGAACCCTTTCATTTTTATTAATAACCGTAATGAAGAAAAGTACGCTGATAATCATAGTTTCAAATTTGAGGCACAAAAATTCCAGATATTTAATTCAACTGACGATGTCTTCAAATTCCACAATTGTCCTGAAATTCAGATGGATTAAATTTCTGAAACTATGTGTCTTATAATTTTCAACTATTTTAATAGTAGATTTTTATTATGCATAAAGTAGGTATGTGCTATTTGCATACCATACATTTCTGTTAATATCAAACAGAAAAACTTCTAACCGTGTAATTGCTACGCGTTTTGCGATGTTTGTAGAGTTGATTGCATTTAATTGATCTCTTAATTGAATAATCGGCAATTATGTGCGACGAGGGTTCCTTGGCGTAGAGTCGCCAGGCAATTTGGTCATCCCAATGATAAGATGACGTGCATCCTGCATGGAACCTTAGTATTTCATTTGTGTATAATTTTACTACCGAAAACATTTTCCACAAGGTACATTTTCATTCCTCGATCATTTTGTAACAATTCACGATTCATTTTTTGATCGGTTGAAAGGTGGAGGCCATTAGAATCATTTCTCAACCAAAAAAAATCATAGAAAAACTTGAACTTTGCCATCTATCCAAAACAGAATTGTAAGTTTCATTATACTTTCCAGTTTATTCAACGCTGATGCTAAAAAGAACTACACCATACGTCCCAGAGTCGTTTTACCCGAGCATTATGTGAAAGGTAAGTAAGTAACACCTACTGCGATCCTCTCGAAAATTGATTAGAAATTTCTGTCATTTCCTCTAATTGATCGAACGGAATTTTTCCCAAAGAAATCAGACCACCCTCGAGGAAAGGGTCGCCAGTCGTCGTGGATTTCAACGTTTACGTTGTCGACATTAATTCCATCAACGTCGAGGACATGGACTTCCGGTCAGTGTTAATGACAGGCGCCTTTTTTTTATTCTACATTATTATGTATGTACCTCTGAGTTATTAAAATTTTTCTTTTTCTCCTAGGGTCGACATGTTCGTTCGTCAGAGTTGGACAGAATCGCGACTTCACATGCCTGACGATATCTTCGAAGAAGGCGACGACTACGTCACACTGCCACCAGAATTTTTCGACAATTTGTGGCAGCCAGATCCGTACTTTTTGAATTCCAAAGTCGCTGGTGAATATTTAAATTTTCCTATTCTATCAAAATTGTCCCTGTCATTTTTTTTTTTTTTTTTTCTTTTTGCGAAACCGTTCCGATCACTTTACAGCTTTATATTCAAAAATCGCAGGGTTGCATTTTGTCTATGAATATGAAAATTTCCATAGCCAATTTATGAATCTTATAGCCCAGAGTTCCGTCGATAAAGTTCATTCAAATATTAGTTGATTGAAATCCTTGGAGTTGAAAGTTCGCGTACAACTCTTTATAATTTATTCAATATTTTATATTCAGCATTGCATCCGTACACTCAATCAAAATTTCTTCTTTTTGCTTTTTTTTCTCCAATAATAAACTTGCTAGTCATACCAACTTTAATCTCATTGCGCGTCAACAAAATTTGTTATTGGCTTTCCGTACGTCATAGCTAATTGTGTTTCTAGTAGCACAAAAACGAACTCATGCAGTGTTAAAAAAAGTGTGGATTGCAATTCCTCCGATGACCCTGCGAATGAGACGTAAAAATGATTGGTTTATTTTATTGTTTTCTAGAAATTGCAACGTTGACTCATAAATTTTCTTCGGTAACGCTGTACAGAAACAAGACAGTCAGATATGCGGCCCGAATGCACGCCATCATAGCTTGTCAAATGGAATTTCAACTTTATCCAATGGACATTCAAGTCTGCCCCATCTACATCGAAAGCTGTACGTTTTTTTTTCAGACTCTATAAATATTTTCTTTAATTTTTCTTGTAAATTAATTTATGGCGTTTTGTCTCTCAAATTTTATTCTAAGACCCTCAATTCTCACGTTAGCTTTATTACTCCATACAGTTTCTTACAATAATCAAAAACTCCGTCTACAATGGGGTGATGGTGGAGTCACGATGAATCCTGAACTAAAACTCCTCCAGTACAACATCGGGAAGCCTCTGAAACTCGAAGAATCGACTGGCTACATGCGAGAGAAAAATGGTGAGATTTTTTTGAGTTTGAAAAAAAAATTGTTGAGAAAATTTCCATATGAATTTTCACAAGCACAGACTCAGTGTAAACTTGTGAAGGATTTGCCAAGAATTAATGAAGAAGACGTCATAGGTCACCAGTAATTGTATTTTCATCACCATGGCATAATAAAAAGAGGTAATACGTAACGTTGATTATCCGTTCAATTATTTTTCGTGACGTACACTGTGCGGCTTACGGAGTTAATCAATGAATCTACTAATCATCAGGCAATTAATCACAATCATTTTTCATTCAACAAACTCGCAAGATCAGAACTCGAGTTCGTTTTCATTGCACATGCGGTTAGGCCTCGAAAGAAAACTATATAATACATAGAAAAAATCGTTGATTGAAAATTCGAGTCATCAATTACGATAACGTAAGCCTAATTACAAGCTCAGACCGAAGACGAATACTTTTGGAATAAAAATCTTTCATCCAAAAGTTCTATATATACATACAAGCCCCAAAATGTTCTTCGCTCGTATTCAGTTCAAGTATATTCATTATATAATGCTAAACCTTGAGTAAATACACGCGGCCAAATTTAAACTCTGACTTATACCCATAGTGGATCAAGGATCGTTGACTATAACGGCATTCACAATTCATTTATCTAATTATGATAATTGTATACACATTGTGTCATCGACGTGCGCGTATGGCTTCAGCAGATGCTGAATTCAATTTCAGAATCAATTGCCACGCTGTATATTATGCAAACTGTAACGAGTCAATTATAGCTTCTGAATTGACATTTTTCAATTTCGATGAAACCTTATCGATTCAGTGCTGAGTTTCACTATATACAAAATACGCCAATATCGTGATGTCAAAATTCTTCTATCGATAGCCTAATCTCCTAATTCTTTTACTCGACTATATACTCTCCAAGTGATTTAGAATACTCGTATCTTATCGTCCCTGAGATAAACGACTCGCCGGTCTATAAGCCCTTTGAAAAAAAAAAAAAAAAAAATCGTCTGCTAAGGAAATTCCTTCGCTTTGAAATTAAATTCTTGCGAAAAAAATAGATGATCTAAAATTTCTTCGATTCATTACACTCGTTCACACATTCTCTAAATAGCTATATAGACGGATAATACTACCGGTATTGAATTAACGTGCTCGAAGTTACACAACTAAATTATCACCTCGCTGATATCGAGTCAGTCAAAGTTTGTCCCTCAAATTAATATAAGCTCGCTAGTCCTTCGGAGTTAATAAATGCGTGAAAATGAACGCGAAAATAGCCTTCAATTCTTACCCTGCAGAAAATAATTCAACAGTTTTATACAAATTTTTACCAAAATTCTAATTTTTTGCAGATTTTCCTGAGAATAGTTTCAACTTTTTGTAGCTTTATCCCCAAAAATGACGATTTCTTATTGACAAAGATTCAAAAGCTGATGGAAATTTTCCTTCGAGAATGAATATTTGAATACCATAAAAATGTTTCTAATTTATTGCAGGAAATTTTTCACGACTCGTTGTCTACTTCCGGTTCGAAAGACAAATTGGTCATCATTTAATCCAGACTTTTGCACCGTCAACCCTTGTCGTGATGCTTTCATGGTTCAGTTTTTGGCTTGGATTAGACGCTATCCCAGGTCGAGTAGCCCTACTTGTTACGAGCATGTTAACTCTCGTAACAATGTTCACAGGCCTTAAAAGCGATATACCTCCGGTCGCTTACGTCAAGGTGAGCTCACCGGTAGACCAAGGTCTTCCACGGTTACGTTCTACTATATGGTCATTACGTAAAAAATGAACATATCCATAGTGTACTACATAAGGTAGAAGTTGAAAAGGGTATTTCTAGAATATTTCTATAAATTTGCCAAGAAAAATCGAACTTATCGTTAAATATTTCGCATAACGAAGTTTCGGGCTTTCAAAGAAATTAATTTTCATTTTTTTTCTTATTGAACGATCCGTTTTTGGAATTTTGACATTTGCGTGGTTCTGGGTTCGTTGTATAGAAATTTATGGAACAAATCAAAATTTCTTGATGAAACATGTTTTTTGATTTTTTGTATCTCTTCAGATAATTTTTACAACATATAGTTTTCCAGAATTAAAATTGTAAGAATCAGTAGAAAACGAATCAAGTATATATTTTGAAAAATAATTTGAGTTTTACTCTTGAATTATTTAAATTCGCGGGTTTTTAAATTTTAAGAATATCACAAGGGAATCTTTAGCCTGTGAAACCTCAAATGTGTTAAAATGAATGTTGAAACCGTATGATATAATGGCAATTAGTAAAAAATTGAATGAATGGATAATTTTTGACTTCAGGCCCTGGATTTGTGGATGGCTGGTTGCATGGTATTCGTATTTGCAGCGTTGGGAGAATTCGTAGTCGTCAAAGTTCTTGATCTTCGTTATCAGTTAGAAATTGATAATCACGCAACAAATCTTCCTCGAGTACTACCAATGGTTCGTAAATTACAACTTACAAAACGTTTCTTATCCGTTGAAAAAAAAATCTTTTCTTATTTATTTATTTATTTTAATTTTTTTCTTCTTCTTCAAATCCCCGATCATCCACAGTAAAAAGGCTGAAATGTTCAATCTTCTTCATATCGCAACTAGTATTCCGATTGATAATTTCCGGAAGTATAAACCTATATAGGTATAGCTACGCCGAGTTTCGTAATCTAATTACATACATATACGTGTATGTACTTTGATTGAGTATTACACAATAAATACGTTACGTAACAAACTATTATCATGTAATCCAGTGATTATCTTCGATGCGTTGATTATTAGAGAACAAAACGCTTTGTACGAAGTTTTTTTGACTTTTTTTTTTTTGTTTTTACTTTTTTTTTCTAGAAGATTATATTAATTCGAATTCAAATCGGGAAAAATTGTTGAAGAAAAAATGAGAGAAATAATCGTTTAAAAATCTGTAACATTGGTGCAGCTATATATTGAGATAATTCCAACGTATATATTTCTTATCTGGAAGTATGAAATTCGTTGGTTTTATATACTGTAGCCAACTAACTAAGACGTTATCAATCTTACGGCTCTTCAAACAATCTTGATACATCAGTTGATATATAATACATCAAGATAAGACGACGACGACGACGACGAGTAGTTGATTCCATTTTTATTTAATTTTTTTTTTCTTTTTCTTTCTTTTTTTTTTCTTGTTACTTCATTTTTAAATCAAAGTGACTCTCCGGCTCTCGAGTTTACTTTTCACAATTACTTAATACTCTCGCCAACTCAAACTGTTCCCATTCCGCAATATGTATGCAGTGTATATACCTGCATTACACCAAGCTGGAAATCGCGATGACCTTAATTTTTGTCTAAACGCGTTCTGCAAACTATAATTTCACAACTTCTTTTTATCTTTCGTTGATAGAAATTTTCAAGAAACGCCAAGTTTTGTATTCATTTTGATTTTTTCAATTAAATTTTGAAAAAATGTACGATTTTTTCACTGATAGACTAAGAGAATCTATACAATCGTTAAGGAGAGATTGAGGGAGGACTTGGGTGAAATTTGGATAAAACTAATTTTTTAAGA
Organism: Ametastegia equiseti; assembly: GCA_963989295.1. NCBI lineage: Eukaryota > Metazoa > Arthropoda > Insecta > Hymenoptera > Tenthredinidae > Ametastegia > Ametastegia equiseti. The sequence continues at coordinate 14,150,476 of OZ022397.1, read as the reverse complement.
AAAATCTGACGAAAAATCACTTCCAGCAAAAGTTAGTTACAAATTAGTCAGATAGTCGCAGGAAATTTCTAATTGCGTCAATACACTTTCATCGCAGAACCTTCATACTTTTTTTCAATATACATACTAATGGTAACTAACTTTTGCTGGGAACGATTTTTCATCAGATTTTTCCAAGTCATTTTAAAAATAAAAAAATAAGTTTTATCCAAATTTCACCGAATTCCCCCCTTAAGAAAACAACGTCTTTCTAACGAAAGAGTATAAGATACTTAAATTTCCGTGCAGAAATTCGTAGAAATTTTCACAAGGGATGTTTCAATAAATTGAATCAACGAGTCAAAGGATTCGTGATTTGTAATTGATCATTGGACATCCGTGAAGATGGTGAATAAAAAAATGATCATTTAAAAATTTTTTTTTCTAGCGAATAGCAGCGATGGAAAAAACCCCTTGCATGACGGCGTGGGATTGCGAATCAAATTACGCACCTCAGCCACGACAGAAACGTGCGGGAAGTCGTCGTCTTTTGCAGACATCGTGGATTGAGCACGAGCTTAGGGTTGGTTTGGAAAAAACGCAATGGAATGAAATCGATCGTAAAAGTCGTATAGTATTCCCAGCTCTGTTCCTCTTATTTGTCGTACTTTATTGGCCGATACTTTTGCTTAAAACATCCTCTTAAGTTACCCGCCGTAACTTATTTACAGTCGCGGATTAAACGCGTAAACGTTTCGATTTTTTTATCTCTATTTTTTTTTTTTTTTTTTCATTTTTATTGAATAATTTTTATTTCAATCAGAAATGCAGAAAAAGGCCAAATAGACGCGGATGTTTTTTTCAAAATCCAGTCTATAAATATTTTGTGTTATTCCTATTATTTAAAATTGCAGCTTTATACATATTTATAAATATGTTTATATGATTCTGGGATGGGATTGAAGTTCCGAATTCGAAAAGTTCCGAACCCTCGAAATTTCGAATTTATTTGAGATGCGATTCTCAGTTTCTAGAAACTTTAAGAGTTTAGAAGTTGGAAATTCCGAAAAGTCGAAATGCAGGAAGCTCAAAGATCCTAAACTTAAAAACTCACAAAGTCCAAAATTTAAGGGAAACTTATTGATTTAATTGAACCTCCGGTGTTTTTCCATCTGGAGTTTTTCAAATTCCTTACGTAGTTTTTCGTGGAAATAATTTTTCTAAAAACTGTCAGTCAGTAGTATAAAAATTCGAAATTCTCACGTTTCGCAGCTTTTGAAATTCGTAAATTCAATCCCGCCCCATGTGATTCTGTAACTAAAGGAGCATTCGTTGTTGAACATCATTTAATGAAAAACAACGAAAGTTTTTATCGAATGTCTTCCGTGCGTGGAAGAAATGAGAAATGAAAAGGAAAACATTTTTCAAAACAAAGTTCAGATTAAAATACAAATTTTTCATGACTGACTTTCATGAAACGCACGCTATTTATTGGATAAGTAAATCAATTCTCGATGTAAAACGCTGTTAGTTCCTCAAATTATCCATCCCAGAGTTTTACGACAAAGTATAAATGTTTCTAATAAGATGAGGAAAAGAAAAAAAAAAAAAAAACCAAATGAAAAACAGTTCGTGTTAAAAAAAATTAACAATAATTAACTGTTCCTAATTAAGAAAAGAAAATTATCAAATGAAAAACGATTCATAATAAAAATTAAGAATAATAGAAGAAAATTATACGTGTAGATAAATTTCAACAAATTTTTTCAAGTCAAGTACCAAAGAATATTGATTTTAGTTTGCATTTGTGTTAAATGCATCAATTTTGTAGTATTGAGAGAAAAAATAAGACGGTAAATAATCAAATTACAAGAAATCACGAAATCACAAATGAAAACAACAAATTGAAATTTGTGGCTGGATGTTCACTGCTACTGTGGTCAAAGACTGAAAATTAATTGAAAAACAAAACAACAAACAAAAAAATAAGAAATTACTAAAAACCGTATGAAGCGAAAGACGAAACAAAACTGAAAATAAAAATGAGTTGAAATTGTATTAGATATTTCTAGCTAACTGTATTCAGATGAAAAAAAAAAAAAAGGAGAATGTGGAACTAAAAATTTACCGAATCGTATGATCGCAGTAACTATTCTTGTAATAATAATGATAAAGATAATAATTGTAATAATAATAAAAATGTAAAAAGTATGTGTAACAACAGATTGAGACAGAGAGAGATATATATATATGTGTATTATATTTTATGTAAAAAATAAAATGAGAATATAATATCCCGTGTTCTTTCGATCATATATATATATACAAGAGTTTACGTTATTACGTTAAAACTAAAAGCTAATCATCAATTTCCATCTCTTCGGTTATTAATTTTTGCTGCGATTCTTCGTCGCTTGATTCTTCCTCGGTTTCTTCAGCCTGTTTCGATGCTTTATGCTCTCCCAATCTTTGAATATACTTGATTGTATACTGATTGAAATCACAGCTGAAATATATCGTTAGTTGATAATAAATTACCATTTCTCAATTGTAAAATCAAACAACTAATTACATGATTTTTCAATACACAGAATCTACTCACATTTTACTCAATTCATCGTATTTCCTCTGCATATTTTTCTGCAAAGTTAAAAGCACCGGCATTTGATTAGACGAACTGATTTTTAATCCTTGTCTAGTCAGTATCGAGTCGATCCAAATCAAATAGAAATGTATATGCCTTGTATTTTCTAATTCTGATGCAACAAATTTCAACGCCCTCTCTATGTAGACGTCCGGGAGGCTTGTTATGGTCAATTCGACTGTAAGAAAAGAATTTGATTACTTAAATATTTTTCAAATTGATAGATAAACAATTACTCAATTAATTATAATCGTTTTTATCAAATTTCAAATTGTTTTAGAATACTAACTATCGTTATAAGGAATATTTTCCACAACTTCTTGGATCAAGTTTTTCTCATTGAGTTTCAGAGCCATCATAAGTGCTGTAATGAAATAATAAACGTTATTCATCAGTTGATTTTGTAGCATATAAAGTACTGTCCAATAGTTAAAAAAAAAATTAAAAACAGCTGTATTTGGTGCTTATAAAACTAGCGAGTGAATAAAAATGAACCTTTCGCATGCTCCCTTTTGTATAAAGTTTCTTTTACTGTTTGGGGAGTTATTCCGAGCTCTAATTCAAACGGATCAAACACCAGTCCAATGTCTAACGAGTATATTAAAAGTCCTTCGGTAGTAGCCGCTGCCCAAGACTGTCCTAAAAGTCATTCAAAAGTTAAATAATTGTGAAAGTAAGTGTTGATCAGTAAAACACGGCATGAATGATGGTTATTTTAGTTACCAGTTGGTGAAAACTGTAGGCTGAATACCCTGACTTCTGGTTTAATAGTCCTGCTAGCCATGTCGCCTTTCCTGACCCCCGGTAAACGAAGAGCAACTTTTCCTCCCTCCGTTTCTTCCCTGTCTTCGACCAGAGCTAGATTTCCAAAATCAGTCATTTTCCTTCGGTTGATAAAATCCTGTTGAGGTATCGATCAAGAATTTGGAAATCAGATTCATCGAAGCAAACAATTTTTATATTCTAATTAGAAAGTGTAAAACTACGATTGTCATCGTCTTACATCAACAGCATCGAACGATCGGTTCTGCGTAACTTCAAACTTCTTTAACAGTATAGATTCTTGGATGTTGTAAATACAGACGTTCTTTGACTGCCCTCCAGCCAAAATGCAAGAACCATCCGCAGTATAGCAAAGACTGGTAAAAGCTCTGAAAAGAGATAATTCAACGTTAATTAAACAGCGTTTTAATCATTGGGATTTATCTAGCTGTGATTCGAGCCACTGACTTTCCCTGGAGACTTTTCTGAGCCGTTATGAGATCTGTGTCGGATCTCCCGCTTCCTAAATCCTTTTTTCCTTCGATACTGCCAGTTTGGTCAGAAGTTTTAGTATCAAAGAATGAAATTTGTCCATCGAGTGTTGCAACTGCGACTTCTTGTCCATCGGGTTTGTAAACAACGCATAAACCGTCTGCTGTTAATTGAATTGTTTCGTGACTAGATCCACTCTCTATGGCATTCCATAGCTTCAAAGTCTTATCCCATGATACTGAAGCCAATGCTGAACTCGCTGGACTTGGACTGAAGGCCAAACTCGATACTGGCCCTTCGTGGCCACTCAGGATCTAATAATTGAAGACACCAATGTTCAGTGGAAGAAACATTGAGCTTTTAAAACGTATTAGAGTTCAAAATCTTTTAGAAGTTGAAAAAAAAATGCTCAAATGATCGTTAATTATTATCAAAATTGGTATTTCTGATTCAATTGATTCGTCGTTCAATATAATCGACTATTTTTGAATCCTGTAGCTCAGAAATAGAGGAAACAATGATAAAATCGAAGAGAGAATGTGTAAAACGCAGAAAAACGTACTTCTAGAAGTCTCCCAAATTTGATACTCCACAAAAATATCTCGAAGACATCCTGTCCCCCAGCAGCAAGGAATTCGTCGCTAGCATCCAAAGCCAAGCAAGCGAATTGAACAGGTCGAGGAGATGCGAGGGTGCGGAAGTTCCTGTACCTAGTCATGTCGTAGGCTCGGACAGTGCCGTCGAGAGAAGCCGATACAACGAATTTTCTATTATGACTAAAAAGAACGCCGGTAATGGCTGAGGAATGTTCTTGAAAAGTAATCGTGCAGAATCCAGTAGACGCATTCCAGAGTTTAACTTTTCCATCGTCACCTCCGGTCACCATATACTGTCCGTCTGGGCTGTAGGATAAACAATTCATGTTTGTGCTATGACCCTGTTGCTTCATGGCGTAACTTTCGCTCTGCCATTCCCATACGAGCAATTGACCAAGGCCTGAACAACCTAGGGCGATCCAATCTCCTGTATTGTTGAGGGATATCGATGAGATACACTGGTCTGAAATACTGAAAGGAATTCAAGTGGAGATTAATAAATGTGTGGGGAATAAATGAAGGGGATGAAAATGGGGATAGGCAGGCCTCACCTGAGCGAGTGGATCAGGTTGACTTCCGGCATCTCGTGAATGAAGAATGAGCCGCTGCTGAAACCTGTGACGAGGATTTTTGTAGCTCGGTGATAAGCTGCGGATGATAGAACTGCGTCTCGGTGCTGTTTCCGAACTTCATCTCCTAAATAGTGCCTTGCTAATCTTTTGTAAAATAGCTTTGAGACTTGGTTCTCTTTTTCTTCAGGCTCGTTTCCTTCTTCTACCTCGTCTTCGACTGGAATGTAATTATATTTTTATTCAAGTATTGTACATTAAAAATAGAAAAAAACTGCGTTCTTTCATTGATTCATTAGAATGACAAATAATTTCAATAAGATTCAATGATGCTGTAAAATAGTTGGCTTTGATAAAGATCGGCAAGAATTTGGAAACTGTAAAGAATTTGATAAATTTGAATATTGCATGCAGCATTTATTTTAATCTCGTGAAGCCTTAATTGAGTTTTTAATTTTATTCCTAGCTACTTTGATGTGATAATTATTTTTCTTGTATACCCGATTTTGTCAAAATACGATCATTTCTTTTTTTCTGCTTCTCAGTCTTTTCCAGTGCCTTTTCAAAGTCGATATCATCTTCGCTATCGCTGTCTTTAGGTTTCTGTTTCTTGACCGGAGGTTGCCACGGCGTTAGAGCATCAGGTTCGATGCTGCATTCCCAAACGCACAATTGTCCATTCCTGAAAAGATAAGAGAAGAAGATTGAGAAAACAATTTCAAAAATGTCTCTACGATGGGCATGAAAGATTGCGAGAAATGCAAAGATCTCTACCTACTAATCGTGGAAAGATCGTAAGAATCTTTCTCAAAGAAACAGGCAACAATAGCATCTGTATGACTCCCGAGCAAATAGGTTTTGAAATTAGCCCATTTCTCCAAACTGTACAATCTCGTCGAGTTGTCTCTAGACCCAACGGCCAAGATCTTTGAATCAGAAGACCAGTCGATGAAGTTAGTCTCGTCGAAAGCCCCGTGAAAAACCCTTTCCATAACAAACGGATTCAATTCTCCGGTCAACAGACCCGGCGCTTTGAAAACAAAAACTGAAAAAAGGAACAAACAAACATGAATGCAATTAAACCCCAAAATTAACAACAGAAGAAATTGGCTTTTCATTCTTTCCAGCCAAAGACAAATCCTTCCAAACCTACCGTTGTTCTCTTTACAAACAGCAAAATGTTTTCCGTCTGGAGAAAATTTCACGCATCTTATACGCCGTTTGAATCTGTACTTGTGAATAACTGTTCTGCTTACTAAGCTGATCAGACTAGCTTCTCCCTCTGCAATGAGATGATTTCATTTTAACAAATTAAAACAGATTAATGATCTGTAGTTTTCTTGCAGATGGATTCTTAGGGATAGATTCGAACCTTCGTTTACTGCGATCAGGATAAACCCATTTGGCGCAATGTCTATGGATGTGTAATTGAACCTGCTTTCTACGGGAAGAGTCGACGATTTGTTGCTGTAAATACGATTAATCGTTAAATTTCGTGTCAGGATGACGATAAGTCATTGAATTTGATACGCAGCGTGATACGACGCGTTGGACGTAACCTTACTTTTTAAGATCGAATATCGTTATCCTATTTCCTACTGGACTGATCACCGAGTTTCCATCGGGAGAAAATATCAAATCTCCATTATGGTAAACAGTTCCCAATAAATTACTGAACTGTAATTGAAAAAATTGAATTTAGCGTGGTTTGTTAGGTTAGGATTTTTAGGTTAGAGATGGGAGTTTGGTGGTAAAGAAAAGCCGGGATGTGACAGGCGGTGAAAAGGGGTGAAAATAATTTTATTTATGGCATATCACCTTGTACGAGAACTTCATTATGTCAATATAAATTCGATAATGTTAAATCTAAACCCGGAGTATTCAAGGCTCTAGCAGAAGCACATGTTTGAAAATCAATGGCTGCGTTCATATGAAAAACATCCGGACAAATGCAGACTCGTGAATTTGTGGCTGCGTTCGGATGGTCGGTCATGTGTTTAAAATCGGGCGTCGGCTAATTTGAATAAATCTCAAACCCTACAATACATATCGAAATTTTTTAGCCCGTAGGGTAGCCTAATTATTGAAGAACCTTTGACAAACTCGGTTTTTGCAATACGAGTTCGTAATAAAACGGAAAAATGGGAAAACCGCAGAAATGCGAGTCACGAGACTCTCGGTCTCGCAACGCTTCCGCAAAAAGCAAAGCGCTTCACTTGTTTTTCAAACGTTTCGTCCAGTCAGCGAGCCTATCGCAGCTACTGACGTCAGCTATAAAGGATAAGACATCGAATACGATTCGCTTTCGCTGAGGTTCCGTCTAGTTGTGAGCCAATAGCATCGCGATTCACATCCCACCCGGTCGTCGCGCACCTCGCCTCTCGCCCCTCGTCACATGACCCTTTTCACTGTGTAGGCCATATTTGACAGTGCCACTAGTTTAGTGAAGTGAGTGTGTGAAGATTGTTCTTCTTCGCTGACCTGTGTTTTTAATAACCTGTAAATACTCGGCCAAACTAAACTCGTACAAAAATGAGTTCCACCGCAATCACGGAAGAAAATCCGGTCTACGCGCCGTTCTTTGGAGTTATGGGCGCCGTTTCGGCGATCGTCTTTTCCGGTAAGTTTCGCTATTCCTCTGTTCGAGCTAAACGATCGCGTTTGCGACCAACTCAACTTCCACATCCTCTCGCGTATACTAGTTCCGCTTATCTCCTTACAACTTGGCCGTTATTCCCATTAATAAAATAAAGAAAACTCGCAGGATTCATCGCGGCAAAGTAATACGGCGATAAAAGTATGACGAATTACAGAATGCGATAGAGAGATAGATAGAGATGAGAAAAAAATTCTTTCAGAATCAAGTAAATTCTACGGTTCTAGGCAGAAGTCTGGATCCTATTTTGGAGCGCCATTTTCTCGATCTAGATTACGCGTTTCGTAATGAGCCGAAATGCTGAGCCGTGCCATTTTGGTTTTCGAAAAGTAACCGAAGGTTCTGTCGTTGGTCGATCACGAGATTTCGTTTTCTCCCAACTTCAGGATGGAAAAGCTTTTCAAATTCATCGGGAAATGTCGGTTGATATTATTGACCGTTGATAACCTGCTGGCGAAACAGAGAGAAACTAGCATTTGTTCATTGTTGGGCCGAATAACTCGCGTATATTCGTCGCTGGTCGTCGTCTGGTGGGCGTCATTCGCCGTCGTCTACTCGGTTATGCTTCTACTCTATCTAGAAATCAATACGAATCTCTTCTGGCCTTCTCTCGTGCGCCAGAATTCTCCGCCGCTAAAACTATACAGGGAGTTGTTTTCTCGAGCAGCCGGCAATTTGCGAATTACTCGCATCTTGAAGCTTGCTCAAAAGAAATTTAAAAAAAGATGTAGGGGAAAGAAAACAAATGAAAAGCTCTTCTTTACAGTCGATGAAGAGTTTTTGGTTACCGGCCAAATTCGTTTCGCCGAAGAAGAAACTTACTAACGTCCGGATATTTCGTTAGAATTTTAATAACCGGTTTATTCATATTCGAAAAACAATCGAGGCCCGTGCCACGCCCCCCTGGCTCACGAGGCTGGGACTTACATGATTGTCATGTGACTACCAACACGAGTGGTCATGTGACGACCACACCGCGTATCCACGTCTCTGCATCGGACACTATGAGAGTCGATCTCTTTTTATTCGCGGTATTTGTCCCGGCGGCGAGATGTTTCTCCTCATATTTCTGCAGGATAATTTCCATGAATAAAGGAGAACCTTCTTTTTCTCTTTTATTCGTAAATTTACTGGGATATTACTCGTCGCAATTGTATGGATTGCGCCTGCCCCGCCCCGGGGACTCAAGCTAATGATTAGTCTCAAAATTCTTTTCCAACAGAAATATTATGATTTAGGCAGCGATTATGCATATTCGATAATCGTTCATTAAAAGAAAATATCAATCTATCTTTTCCCTTTTTCTCAAACGCGTAGAAAATTCGATTCCTTTTTTTTCTTCTTCTTGCACATTCAACTATAAATTTTTTATCCCGTGACCGAGTCGATTCATTGACGATATATCGACAAAGGGGCGTAACTTTTACGGTTACGTAACTTTTTTTTTTTTTTACACTCGATTATTTCTCTCCAACTAGTAATTACTAAGTGGTTCAATTGAATCGTGTAAAACAAGAGAGGAATTAATTAATTTAATAATTAAAGTCGTACATTTCCCACGCTTTCATCCATTTTCTCAATGTTTGTTTTATTTCATTTTATTTATTTTTCGTCTTCGGAATTCCCCGTAAAATCGTACAAAGGCTTTTTCAAATCATATTGAATCAAGTTCGAAATACTTATTATTAATAATATTAATAATAGTTATGGGAAAACGTACGATATACGCGATGTTCACTAATGACCCATGACTATAGCTATCGTGTACGAACACGCGTATTATTTCATTGAGCAATGAGCATAATATGTTCTCGCGCTGGTCGATTGAGCTATTCGAATAAATATGTACAATCATATTGCGCAGTGGTAGAAATATTGAATAAATTGGTTTAAATTCATCGTGGCGTACTCTTTAAATTAGGGATCGAAAACGCGAGAATCAAAGACAAATACATACGTAGTTTCTTACTGTATAAAAAATTAAAAATGTATTTTTTGCATTAGTTATAAATCGATAAAAACTAAATCCAAAGCAAAAAAAAAAAAAAAATTGAAAAAAAATGACTAGAGTTATTCGTTGATTAAATAGAAAGAGAAATTGTTCTTTTGTATTTTATTTGACAGAGGAAAGCGTAAGGTGCATAATTTTTTTAGCTACTATTATTGTCAGTCGCGGGTTTTTGGCAAATTCTCAAGATCCACCCGCATGGCGAGGACAAGAAGAGTAGGTGGTAAAGAGTATCTTGTTTTACGAGGGAGAGACTGCTGCGGTTCGTGTTTAACAAAACAATTATACTATACCGTACTATAGTCTACTATACGCCGTATACTTGAAGAGACACCGAGCGCGGAGAATTGTAAATGAAAACGAAACCGAAGCGAAAGTCTTCTAGTAAATTGAAAAATTTTTAATTTTTATTTTGTTTTCACTTTATTTCTCTTCTTCTATTCCACGGTTAAAAAATTCGCAACTTCTTAATAACGTAGGGGAGATATGAAAATATTTTGGAGTAAAACGTTAGACAATGAAAGAAAAGGAAATGAAATTTTTTATTTCATTTTTATTCTAATATTCAATTCTTGCGGGATTTCAAAAAGTTGAAAAATGCAGGATGCGACTGTTTAAAGAAATGTTGTATAATGTGAGTTTGCGGTTGAAAAAGGTATATAATATCGCAGAATTATTTGTATAATATAAAATATGAATTTTTTTACAGCCCTCGGAGCGGCCTATGGAACCGCAAAATCCGGTACCGGTATTGCAGCCATGTCCGTCATGAGGCCTGAGCTGATCATGAAATCCATCATTCCCGTCGTCATGGCGGGTATTATAGCCATTTATGGTTTGGTGGTGGCGATTTTGATCGTCGGGTCGATGACCGCGGTTACAGGAAACCCGCAATACACCCTCTTCAAGTAAGTTTACTACTAAATTCACTCGCCATTGATACAAAAAAAAAAAAAAAAAAACTGTTCGCGAACCTCATCAAACCGAAACAAACTAGCATCGGAGTAATCGCAAATTTATCTCCTTTCGCGTTAATCGATCTTTCACAAATTCGCGTTATTTTTTTTTTTTTTATAGAATTTTCAATGCTCGATGATTAGTTTTGGATTTTTTTTTTTTAATTCTTCTACGAATTTTTATTCCCGAAAATATTCAGACGAGTCAGATAAAAAATTCTCCGTACCGTTTCATTGTGTAAATATATAATTATACTTTTAGTTTCGAATTTTCCATTTTTTTTTTTTTTTTTTGTGCTTTTTTTCTTTTGCTTCTTACCCCCCCTCGCAGCTGTTGTACCGAGCCAGCCAAGGCACTCGATAAAACTGAAAGCTTCTAAGATCTTTACGAGCTTTTACGAAAGCCGTGCTTAACCTGGCAAGATATTTTCTTTCCTACATATACATGATACCCATATATATGTATAATATGTATACATGTGTGTATGTGTGCTGTAGTACGCGGTGCAAAAGGAAAGAATAGAAAACGCAACCTAATAGCAATAATAATAATGATAATGATAATGATTTACGTATTGAACGTGTATTTTCCCAATAATATCGCATGCGATAAATGATGAAGTATCATATACGTATGTATGCCAAAGTTACTTAGAGACATATATACATTATACATCATATGTACGTAATAATGCTAGTCAAACTCGTCGTTACATTACGCCTCGTCAATATAAGCATACAAACTACCTCATTATTGTTATTGAAATTATTATTATTGTAAAAAAAATAATGTATGAAAGATGTGGAAGGTAAATAAAAAAAGAAAAAAGAGTAGTAGGGAATTTTGCCAGGTCAGGTCAAGTGGATCTCTTCAATCTTCTCGACGACGACGACGACGACGCGTAGTATAGCCTGTATGGCTTATACAATATACCTATACACTATATCTTACAGACATTGCATTGCTTCGAGTTCGCCTGTATGTACATATAACACATATGATAGATAAAATGTAACAGAACAAAGTTACATATATGGATCTATACAGCTAGACGTGTGGTATATGTATGCATGTATGCATACGTAGGTACAGCACAATGGAGACAGAGCAAAGAAAATTGGAGAGAAAGAGAGAAAAAGATCGATGAAACGCTCATCTTCGCGTATATGTAGGTATCTAGATATTTTTAGTCATCTTTTTAAGAAGTGGCAAAACAAAAAAAAAAAAAAAAAAATTAAATGATGAAAGAATAAGAAAAAATTGTAAAGGTATTCGTAAATATATCATTATCATCGAGATTTTTGACGCATATGTAAGTACTTCTGATCTTATACACCTCAGCTGCAGTACAGACTTACAAGAGAGATCAATGGACCCCTGCAGTATAATAGAGAAAATCAATAATTTATTCTATCCTTTTTTTTTTAAATTCATATTGAACATATTATAGCAATATGAAGTAGGTGAGTATGAGTTTTCGTCTTGCAGGTTAATTGCACAGTGTGATAACCGCGGGGTCTCTATATCTTGTTATTACAATCTCCGCATTATCAACCGTACCGCTGCAGCCATTTCTCTCCACATGTCTTTATCTCTCTTTCTCTACCTCTGCGTCTGTTTAAACAGAAATAAAAATAAACCGAAAAAAAAGACAAAAGGAAAAGAAGACAGAAGTCCTGCGGTTTGTCGTAATAACAAATACATACATACATACCTATATACGCACGCACGGGCATACCTCGTAAATTTCTCTGTAAACGAATCACCCCGAAGATGTTTGATGTGGCTCGATAGACAGAATAAAAATTCTTCGACGGTTATTTTTTTTTCTCTCGATTCGTATTATACCTACAGGTGGACGCTTATGAGTCTAGAATTGAAATAAACAAATAGAAAAACGAAAAAATCATTGAATGTTGATAGTTATTTTATTCATTCGTCATAAGAAGCGAAAGAAATGAAATTCCTGATAATAAATTTGCATACATATTCCGCGGAACAGTTTTACCTGGGGAATCCCCACAGGTCTTCGTTTTTCTTTTTCTGATATTCTTCTATTTCTACTTTTTTTTCTTCTTTTTTTTTCTTTTGCTTTCATTTATAAAATTTGCACTAATATATGGACATACGCGTACATTCACACACTCGAGAAACGATGATTTCGCAGGTGCGCTGCAGATGCGATGCATGCTTACATGTATTATTTATTGTAATGCAATGTATAGATGGCAATAGTGATCGTCTGATCATCGACGACGTATTGAATAATCAAAGTACACAATGCATATATATATATATATCGCTTATACAAACATATGTGCATAAAGTCGTATGTGTGTATTTATTGTACTCGTTTCCCTGTTGAATCATTATACAAGATACTGTATAATGTTTTTATGACGAAGACAAAAACTCACAATAATCCGCGATTTTCACCTGTAACAGTTAGTCATTCTGTTATCATTGTTTTGCGAAAAAGTTCTCGGAAGTTTCTGTGTGTGCCATTTTTATTATTCATTTGTTTATCAATCTTTTTACTCTAGTTTCTCGCTTTTTTTTTTTTTTTTTTTTTGTCTAATCGTTTAAGAGAAAGTAATTGTCCAATATGACTTTTCAGTATCACGACGAGAAATTTGTCCAATTATAGACGCGTACACCCCATCCAATATATACGTCCGAGTTTCTGTATTGATTAAAATAGTTTTCTCCATTTTGAAAATGTACGTTTTAGCACACCGGAATCTATTATTAATAACTTAGCACCACTTACTTCTCAACGTGATATTTATAGTCATTCTCCGCACGCATTTTTCAAGGCTGAACGACTGCCCATTTCACGATACCTACTTATAGTCCGATTAAACAGATCTGACCCTTTCTTTGACACATACAAATAGGTACCTTTTTTTTTGTTTTAATTATTATTGTTGAAATGGCAGTTCCCAAAAATTCGCAATAATGCGATCATCAAATTCTCTTTCAAATATATAATTATATGTATAAATGAATAATTATGATCGGCTTTGTGCTTTAACGGCCGTGTAAATGCGCAGATATAAGTAAAGAAAAATGAATAATAGGAAATATCTTGATGTATACGGAGAATTTCACCTACATACCTATACCTAGATCGTTCGTCACAGTTATACTCTATTATACTCAGATCTATAGATCGCGAGAGTGTCTCTAGAGTCTAGACTCGAAACTTCAAACTATAGTTAGATCAGGCTCGTCTGGTGTACGTCCGACAAACCGTACGGATATAGACCCGGTTGTCATTTCGACATTTTTACTCCTCCTCATGTCTATGACGGAATGAATATCGCCCACATATCATATACGTACATATCCTTCGATCACATTTTTATATCGCCGATTCATTTATGCCAATTCATATTTTTATTTTCTATACATTACGCATGTTATATTGATTTAGTCAATGAAATAATCATTTTCAGAAAGGAAATGAATGAAAATCAATTAACCTGATTCTATTTTTTTATTTTATTTTTATCATTGATCGACTGATGATGGAAAGTAGATTTATTCAGCGAAATCATGAAATGAAATTGAATAAAATATAAGACTGTGAATTTTTTTATGTTTCAGGGGTTTCATTCACCTTGGCGCAGGTCTGGCCGTAGGTTTTTCTGGTCTAGCCGCAGGTTTTGCAATTGGTATTGTTGGTGATGCTGGTGTAAGAGGTACCGCCCAACAACCACGTCTTTTCGTTGGTATGATCTTGATCCTTATTTTCGCCGAAGTATTGGGTCTCTACGGTTTAATCGTCGCCATTTTCCTCTACACCAAGGTGTGAAGCGTCACTACAAACGGGACTAATTCGCGCGGCAATATTCTTCTCCCCCCCTTTCCCCATCAACAATTATATGAAAAAAAAAAAAACAACTGCAAAAACCACAAAACAATAACTAAACTCATTTTTTTTCTTCACACACACAATACGCAAACAAACAGGAAAAAAAAACAACAACAAGCATGAATAATAATTATTACTATTCTTATTATTATTCATTACACAAATTTCCCAGGTACAAATTTCCCCATATTAGGATTATTAATATTATTGTTATTATTATGATAATTATTGCTGTTGTTGTTAATAATAATTTACTACTGCCACATGTATGAGAAAGAAAAGAAAGAAACGAAATAATGAAGCCAGGAAGAATTTAGACCTTAAATAGACAAAAAACAAAACAGATTTTTTTTTCTTGTTAAAAAATGACACACAGATTAATTGTTTTTGTATTTACCATCAATATTTATATATATGTATATACACGGGGGAGGAATATTTCCAAATGTTGCGTGTCGGATGTTAGTAGGTAATATAATATCAACCGACACACACTTATCATATCATTTGCAAAGAAGAAGAAGAAGAAATAAGAAGAATTGAAAAAAAAAAAAAAACCATCGTCATCGTAACCATTCACATAATATATATTTCGCTATAAGGTAAAAATGAAGCCGGAAACATAAATCTTAAGAACATTCAACTATATATTATATATATATATATACACCCGATCGACAAGTTGTTTATTGTATAATAATATCGTAAAAGTGATGAAGTAAATAGAAAGAAAAATAACCCTTATGCATATATATATATACATATTATCTATTATACGAACGAAAGAAAACGAAAGATATAAGATAATAACTGCAGTTTGATGATGCATGTGTAATTACATAAAAAAAAAAAAAAAATAGTATAATAATTATTATATATACGGGGGAAAAGACAAATATATATTAACAACGACAACGTTAAATAATAAATATCGAAGAAAATCACTTGACCTTCTATCGGGAGTATAATTCGTGAAATTTAGGGGTGATAAAATTGGTGAAGGAATACTATATGTATCTAGATAAATATAAATGAACGAAAAGAATGAATGAATGAAATAATCATCATGTAGAAAGAAGAAAAAAAAATTAAGCAAGAAAATAAATTAATTAATTCAAAGGAAATAATCACCCCTGGAAAGACCGAAAAAAGTTTTATGTAATAAAAAAAAAAAAACGGCGAAAAACCTTTCTCTTTCATTTGTATAGTTAACACATCAAAAGTCAAAGCTGAATGAAAAAAAAAAGAAAAGAAAAGATACAAAAAAAAAATCATCATTAGTTTAAATGACAAATAAACAAAACAAAAAAGAAAAACCAATACAACGTTGAATTATATGATTCAAATTATCTATCTTGTATAATTAACAATTGGCTCGCTCCGCATCCATCGAGTGTACATGATGAAAGAAATGGTTTATTAATAAATATTTAAATACTATGCACAATTATATATTTTAGAAGAAAGAAAAAAAAAAAAAAAACGAACAGACAAGCATTGGAAAAAAAACAAAAAAAAACAAGATTCAATAAAACAAACGAAACGTCATCATCAAGTTTGTGTCTATTATATTAAACAATATACAATAAACGTACATAATAACATTTCTAGTACGATATATACGAAAAACGACCATAGGTATACGTCATGAACAACTTTTTTTTTTGACAGAGTTGGATTATATATCAAAGGAAGTGAATTCGGTTTATTTATAAATTCTCATATTAGTTCGAGATCAGTATACATATATGTATAGTGTTAATTCATTCACACCGTATAATTTCTTCTTGTCAAATTCATAAACGAACCTACAATTTACATTTCAATAAATAAATAAACGAATTCACGAGACCCATCTATAGAAACAAAAAAAAAAACAAAAAAAAAGAACAATTAAGCGGAGATAGAAATGAAATATATATCAAGAGATAGAAGAGGATCGAAGAAAGATACGTAGAAGCGCGAATGTTACAAGAAAAAAAAAAAAAAAGAAAAAGAGAAAATCTAAAAAAAAAAACAAAAAAAAATAATAAACAAAGTACATAGATAGTGGAGATAAGATACGCGATAGTATTAAATAAGACGTTGATAGATCGAATGAAATAAAGAAAAAAATACACCCGCGCACGTGGTTAAGAGTTTAGCGGTAGGGGGAGAGGGATTTAAAAGAAAGAAATGAAAATTGAACAACATTGAACAACGAATCTGTCGTTTAGGCCAACGACGATGCGTTGAAAAAAAAAAAATTCGCTTTTTAATTTCACTTCCATTTCCACTGCCACTGCCGCGCGATTAAACACGCGGGTGTCTTTTGATTAGATGAAAGAAAGAAAGAAAACTGCGTGAAAAAAAAAAAAATAAGAAGAAATAGATTGAAGGGAAAAGAAAAGTAAACGAATAATATCTATGACTATATATAGTTGCGATGAAAATATATAGTATATTAACGAACGAAGTTGAAAAATGAATATAAATAAAAGATATAAGAAGATAGAGCAGAAAAACGAAAGAAGAAAGGAAAGGAAAGGAAGAAAAAAAAAACAAAAAAAAATTAATAAATATATAAATACAATTTGTACATTCCATAATAAGTTTGTTCACTGCAAATAAAGAGCGCGCGCGACGATCGTCAGCGTCGATTTATTTCTTTACGCGTGGGAGCCCCCCGTGAAATAGCTAATCGACGGTTGCCTAATTATTATTAATTGTATATTAATGAAATAAGCCCCGTCCTTTGGCAACGGGGTGCGCGTAAGGATAAACCGTAAACGTTAAAAAAAAAAAAAATACCGAAGAACAAAACGAACGAACCAAGAAGGGGAAAAAACAAACAAAAAGATTCAACATGCCGAAAGACGTAAATCCGCCCAACCGATCGTTCGGGAGCTAATAATCGGTACGGCTAGATCATTTTCAGTAGGCATATGTCTTTTTTCTCAATATTTCCAAAAAATTCTACATCCAATATCTATAATTACCTTGTATAGTAATATACAATTGATCGTTCGATATAAAAACGCGTTATAAACGGAAGGTCGACGCTGTCGATCGCAATAATTAATTATTGACTGTCACAGTATTTCTTAGCTAAAAAAAAAAAAAGAAATGAAGATTAAAAAACATAAAAATCAAACACCGATTTCGCATGATATAAGAGTGAGTTTGGGTTAGTAGTCATTTATTTGTGAATTACTATGTATAATTTTTTTTTTTTTAACTTTTTTTTTTTGTTGGTTTTATTATTTTAAATGAGCCTCTAGTCCACGCAATTAAGATCTATGCTTTGACCTGAAAATACCTTGTATCTTGCGGCCGGAGATATATACGAGACCAACCCGAAATCCCAATACTCCGTAAGTAACACATCTAACCCGATTTAACCATCTCTCTCTCTATCTCTCTTTCTCTCTCTTCATTCGATCGCTATTTTCGATTTCCAATATATTTTCGGAAAATCTAATGCACACAAAGCTGATGAAAAAAAAAATAATAATAAAAGAACAAGAAGGTTACAATGGTGTAAAATTATTTTGGGAATTAAATGTAAGCGAGAAAAGTGAGGAGAGATGTATTTGAGTGATTGGGAAGAGTTCAGTTATGGGAGTATCACGACGAGCACTGGCAGAGGCAATGTGAGGGACAAACGAGATGATAATTATATCATTTGAATAATAAGAAAAAAAATAATAATAATAATAAAATAAATGAATGAAGAATGATTATTATATAATAAAATATACTATCCCTTCGCCGCCCCTGCAGGGACATTCTTCCAGTGTTACTAGTAGATTCATTGTTGAGTGCTGAAAAAAAAAAGTGATGATCAATAATAAAATATTTATGTTACAATTTGTCCTCGATGTTACAGAAAACCGTGTTTAATAAAAATTTAATTTGAACAAACTCGTTCAATACTGCAGTCGTTAATTTATTATATCTTTATAATACTCGTCATCATCATCATGCTTATATATGCACCCTTCTTCTTTCCTTCCATCTATAACGTATATTATTACGTGTTTTAATGATATTTTCATCCATTTTTTCGTATGTCTGTATGTACATACGTGACTCGAATATCTGGCCAGACAAACTTACTTCGATGTAGGTATACTTTACAGCATATACCTACCTCGTCGTTGCTTAATATCAAAACTTACGTAAAGATCGCTTAACCTTGGTTTTCCAAAGCCTTGGAACCAATTGCTATAACGCGGTCGTATTCTAAATCGCGTTCCATGAACGCCGTACTATAATGGCAGTACTTTCTATACTACCGCAATTTCACAGAAATTACTGCACTACGCTGTTGGAAGATATTTATGAAAAAAAAAAAATGTATGTTTTTCAGTTCCCGAGAATACAGAATTTTTCAATATTATACATTCTTCCAACTATAAGAATTAACGTGGGAATAATCATTTCCAGATATACTCGACGTTTATCCCCAAGGGAAATTATACTTTATCCTGCTAACTCTGATCGCTGATATTATACCTGCAGGAAAATTTATCATTTTATTCCTTCAGAGTAGTATATAAGCTTGGAATAATGATAACGCGAATGGGTGAGTTACATTCGAATCATGATGATTCGCATATGCAGGCAAATAAATATTTTCCCGGACACGCCCCGTCTAGTGTATACGAACTCACGGTGATAAGGGAATTCTACACATCCCGTATATACACAATAAAATTACACGACCAAGAACGATGCAGAATGAAAAAAAAAAAAAAAATGTGTGGACAATACGACATAGCGTATATGTATTATATACACTGCAGATAATATGTATTATGTTGCGACTTTCAAATGGACGGTTCTCCATTATGGTATACATAGTTACAATTTCGCAATTCAATTAGTACGACCTTCGATCGGATGAGAAACTTCTATAGAAACAAACTTGTGGATATACAAAGATATCGATTCGATTTATAATCATTATTATACACGGTCATTCGTCACCGTGTCATTTTTCTGCAAGGAATTAATTAGTTTCTCTTCCACGCTATATGTATATGCGCCCGCAGTTGAAAAGAAGAGACTATATGTATATACGATGTGTCATCGAGGCGTCATTCTGCGGCTCATGCCGACACTGACCTTTGCTTCGATCAGTATACCTATATATTACATATATACAGATGTATGTATAACGTTAAACTTGCCTATAACTATAAACAACAAAAATGCATACATATACATATACTGTAGTGGATTGTCGTAAAAATGAAGAATGAGAGATAAGCGGGAAAGTGAATCATATGCGATAGTCGACTTATTCGCGGTGAATCATATCGATTTGAGAGATGTTTCAATTCGTTCAATAGCCTGCTCGTATACAAGATCCTATAATGTGACGGCGCAGCTGCTCGATATATACAGGGTGAATCACAACAAACTCCGAGAATAGGAGGAGCCTGATTGTCGAATAATCCCACCCCTTCAACTAATCAGACAAATAACAGGTAATGGCAATAGGAACTGTGTGAGCGTAACATTAGAATCAAGGAAAGTACATACATATAATCATTTCGATGTTTGTATTGAACAAGAAGGCAGTCAGTCCAAACAATATTTACGTTTGAAGTAAAGACTGTTACTTGATTATGTGATTTTGATTATCATCTCCTGCTATGGACTCTGATTTGAATGTTATGCTCACCCAGTTCCTATTGTCATTAGCTGTTACTTGTTTGATTGGTTGAAGGGATGGACTTATTCGACAATTAGGCTCCTCCTATTCTCGGCGTTTCTCGTGACGCACCCTGTATACCTACATATACAAGTTCAACCGCAAACGAACGTTCACGGGTTTGTATTGATTCCGCGCGGGATGCACTGCCGGAGCTGTCGTACTAATTCCATCAATTGCTCTTCATCGTTTAATACCGTCACACGATCGACTCTTCAATTTATTTGCACGATCGCACACAACGGATCTGTCAGCGTGAATGCAACGGTGCAATAAAAAAAAAAAAAAAAAAAAAAAAAAAAAAAAAAAAAAGAAACAATCAATAACTGCAATTCATTCCAGAATCTATTGATTTTTTTCCACCAAAATCTCCAGTGCGGCGGAGACACTAAAATTATGAAATGGTGTATAATTTGCACACGTTATCCACGTGTGTGCGTAATTATATACTCACTTACATTCTCAGGGTTACCATACGTAGTAATGCCAACTATCTACTCATGGCAAAAGGTCATCCGCTTCGTGTCTCGTTTGTCAAAAATTCTTTCGCAATGCCTCATCTTCTCTTGGCCTATATATTCCTCACTTGTTCGTGTAATAATTGGGGCGAGATTAAATAATGTTCACAAGTTGGAAATTCCGAAAGGTCGAAATGCAAGGAACTCAAAGATCCGGAAGTTAAAAACTCAGAATGTCCAAAAATCTACAAATTTAAGGGAAGCTCATGACAAATCGGTCAAATAAACGACGTTGCATTTCGCAAATTCCGAGATTCGGAGTTTATTGGCCTTTCGGAATTTTGGACCTTCGATATTTTTTAAATTGACTATGTAGACTTTTGGGGAAATAATCGTTCTAAAAACTGTGCATCGGTACTAGAAAAATTTGGAATTTTAACCTTTGGCAGCTTTTGAAATTCGGAATTTCAATTCGACCCTTAATAATTTTTGCAAAAATTAATCATTCCGTCAGAAAATTGTCAAACACATTTGTCATCTGCGGTTTAAAAAAGTATACAATCACCGAGAGAGAAAAAGATCGTAACGTTTTTACGTAAGCTTAGAAAATTAGCGTATCGCTGTGTCTCATCTGTACCTATATACCTATTGTAAACACGCTGGCCGTGTTCTGCACCTATATATGACGTACTGTTTGACACGTAAGCTTCGGTAGCTGGTTCCAACTGACGTATTCACACACAGAATAGATGAATTTACGTAATTCGTTCCCTCTCGGTTATAATATGTACCGAATACTGCACACTGCGAGCAATAAAACCATTTCGCAAAAAAATAAGCATGTAATATACTATAAACGTATAATTTGAAAAACGAGGTACCCATTATTATACTTTGCCATGACATTTCTTTTTCCTCCAACTATGTACATAATTCAAGATCGGTTGATCGTTGGCAAATGAACAAATCCATGTACTATATGTATCTGAAAAGCGTAAGAATTGATTCAGTAGTATCAAGTGAAATTCTGACGTATCCTTTACAATAGCAAGTGAATATTTTTCATTTTTGATGCATTTCTATTTCTTTGTTCTTTCACACCTACTTGTAGAGTCGACTGGTATAGTGACTGTGGTAGGTATAATGTCATTGTCGAGTTCGTTGCAACCGGCATGATTCGTGCAACGAATAAATATGTATGATCGTGCTTGAGTAGGGAGAATTTTCGTCATATTATAATCCTTGCAGCATTTACATCCATGTAGGTACGTAGAACATTATACCTAGACTTACACACGCGAGAACTGGCGTTGAAACACGACTTTAATCTAAGTGAATGAAAGGCTTAATAGCCATGTAGCCCCGGTATATATAGGTAGGTATATAGTGAGAGTTCCGGCTGACTTGGTTCACTTAACAAAAGCCTTGATATTTCTCCACTGATCAACTGCTTGCTGCTGCTTGTACAACATGCACGAATTACACTATACATGCGCTTCGAGCGAATAATAGACATTTGATTCATCTTCCAGTACAAAGTTTTTGAAGCAAAGTCGAGGTACTCAAACCTGATGCATTGAATTCCTATGTGTCTATACAGAGAAGAAATATAAACCATTTTTGTCTTTTGTATTTCATTCCAATCGATATTTACTGATTATTTTTGATCATCGATTAAGTTTCACGTTCATCTAAGTCTCGGAATCGATAAAAACGCAAATCATTGACAATCGAAACGCGAATTCCAGAATCTATGACATATAGGACTGGTTAAATCTGTCATGCTTGAAATATAGAGCAAAAAGTGTGAAAACAAATTTGAAAAAATTCCACTCAAAGGCGTACAGGTATACAGCAGCGTTATTTGACCTAAACGCTGAGGGGGCATGTTCTTCTTGTATATGCCTATAATCCGGAACTCGTAATATGACAATTTGCAGCGATGTACAGCTGATGTGATTTTTTTTTTGTGACTTTTTCACGAAGGGATTATATCGTGATCGAATTTATATATAAGCGTGTCGATTTGTTTTACAAGTAGATATTTGAGGAAATCATCATCGTCGAGCGGTTACCCTGTAAGCATAATTATAAAATATGCGTTCGTTGTTCGATCCCGTTGGCAAGGGCGAAACTGGCAATTTGAGGGCTGGAGGAGCGTCGCGGCGTCGACGCCGCTGTCGTATAAATCAATATAAAACCGACCCTGCAACAGCGATTCACCCACAGCTATATACTAACCAACACACAGGAGAAATTTACAAACACGTTTATTCAGGGACATTCAGATAGACGAGGAATAAACGGCTGTTACCCTCTTTGTACACTGCATATTCATAAATAGGTATCCGTCCATGGGGAATATACCTGTGTGAATAAATAGCCTCGGCTATATTCGCCAGCACCTTTTATTCGATGAAAGAAATTGTAGCACAACGTGTCGTCCAATTTTGTTATAATATACATGGTCGATTCCATTGAAAACCCTAGAGAGATAGATGTGGCTGGAAATTTATGAGTTGTTTGAACGAGAGTTCTGAAAAAGCTGCGACATCCCCAAGCTGTTACTGCAAAAATTCTATAATAAATTGTGACGTTTTTAACCCTCGGTAGTCACACCTCCGTAGAATCACGTGGTAGACACACTAGGTCAAATTGACGCGACTGATTTTCAATTGGCTGCCGTACAAAAAGTATCCGTCTGATTTTTTTTTTTTTTTTTCAAAAATTATGGAACATACTTTGAACATTATAGAATATGCACCAAAAGTCAATTTGACCAAAATTAAATGTCAATGTGTCTAAAAAAATTCGCGAAGATGTGAATGTGCGAAAAATGCACTTTTTCAGTAAAATATTCATAACTTTTTCATTTTTCAATTTTTTATAACAAAATTTTAGAGTCATACTCACAAAATATGGTACTTTGATGAAAAAAAAAAAAAAAATAGCTCAATAGTGAAGCTTCCAGAAAAGGTATTTATTTTGACATCTGAAGAGGGTCTATTACAAAACGCATTACAATTGTATCTACATGATAGGCAGAACCTAATCTGAAGCCATTCCCATAGTTTGAAGGTAGGTCAATTTGACCTACAGTGACTACGAAGGGTTGAATTTGACTTCATATCGATTTCCTATACGCATTGAAAAATGTTCAGAAAATTTCTGGAAGATTAATAACCGCGGTAAGCCTCGCCTCTTCGCAATTTCATCTAAATGAACATTCGAAATTTTGTAAGCACATGCAAATTCATACCTATATGGTAACGAAACGTGTGAAGGGATGAAATAGGCAAAGAGTTACAAAAAAAAAAAAAAAAAAACAACGACGAAATAAACGTGCGCGCGAATCAAGACGACATAGGTTCATATGTCGTGTATATGATGAATGTATGAATCGTGATTCCATTCCATTGAAATACGAGTTACATAAGGCGAATAGACTCGCGTTCCGTATAGAATTGCGAGTTCTTCCCCGAGAAATAGAGAAGCGCGCGGATCTATGCGCGGATTTTATTCGCCACGTGAGAGCCTCGTGGACTGTCCATATACTGCTGTCGTCATCACACCTCGACTCAAGCCTCATGCCTTGAGGCACAAACCGTTAATCGTATCCAGTTAGAATGTTGCTTACGGAGAAGATGGCGAGATCCCTGAAATCAGCTGCTGATGACGACGATAAATTTCATCGAAGAACGACGCGTAACTATATATAATGTAGAACATCGCACAGGCTGAATGAATCGCGTGTTGCATTCACTCCTGAAGTGTACGTCGTACCTGCAGGAGCTGCACAACGCGAAAAGAAAATTACACATAACTGTTGACTTTCCGCCAAAGCAGAAATTTTCTTATTCAAATTTTGCAGGTATTTTCAGCGTCGCAAATGGCGAACATCGGAGTTCTGAGTAAGAAGAGAACCACTCGCGGTAACTTTCCGAGGGTCATCGATCCCCTACTCCGTACTACTCAGAAATTAAAGGCCTCAAGAATATTGAAGACGTATAGCAAGCTGGCTTTTGTTCCTTCCTTTTTTTCTTTAAGAAAGGAAAGTGGCCCGGAATTATCCCGCGGATAATAATTGCAATTTCCTTGAATTGCCAATAATGTTTTCTTCCCGCGATCGACACGACTCAATCAATCGAAGGTGCTGAAATTCGATGAAGAGGTAAAAGTCTTGATTCACTTCAATGAATCCGTTACGACGGTATCCGCAGGTGACATGCAAGAAACGATCTTTTTCACGTCATTTTGAGACTTTTTTCGACCAAATTCATGTCATTTTTTCATCGCGATACTTCTTCTTTTAACTTCAATCAAAGGTATACAGAGATTCCTTGCGATTTTGTCATTTGCTGCCAATTTTCAGTTCCAGCTTTACAGTTAGAGATTATTATCGCTGAATCGATGTATGCGTATGACACGGAACCCTATTAGTATAGTCTGGTATTGAGATCTGATAAAGCGTTCACGAGGACTATAAGGAGTCTCGTATATTCCCCAGTGGAAGTTGAAGAGGAAGAGAGAATCTTCGATCACACGAACCGGTAGCGATAGGCCAGCTATAAGGAATCGATATTCAAGGAGGTCAAGTTGACCGATTAAATTTTTTCGTTCTTCGCAGGCGGTTTTATGCCTCAATTGTGTCCAACCTCGTTTCACAGGAGCCTAAAACTTATTTTAAGTCCCTATAATGAGATAGACAACCGATTGATCTTACTTAAAAAAAAAAAAAAAATAGTCATCGAAATCGGTCTGTAATAATTTTCTTCTTCAAAAATTGCAATCGAAATATCACAATTCTTTACACTAATAATAATTTAAATAGGTCAATAAACAGCATACAAAATTCCGTAGCTCAGGTTATTTATTATTTTTCGTCAACTTGTCTCTCATTCAAGACTTCACAGAGTTGCAGTCTGCAGGATCAATACTAACTCTTGGCGGCAGTCGCGGTGCCCACAGGACTTCCGCATGTGCCAAGAAATTACATTCATCGTACGTAAGTATAAGTATAGATAATTCTAGACCGAAAAAAATCAAATAAATGGAAACATATTATGTCTTACTTACGATACTGACAATGAATACACATCAGTACTCAGAGCCCATTGAATTAAGAAATGGAGCATTTCGCGTATAATCAGTGAATGTTGACCGTCGTATCTATGTGTACCTACTATAACGAGTTATAATTGTGGTATTTATTAATTAAGTCAGAACCTGATACAGAGTCTTATTTGAGTTCATTGTTACCTCACGTAATGAGAACGAAAGCAAAAGAAGAGAATTAAGCGATGATGATGATGATGATGATGATGAGATGCTATTTGTAGAATTTATTTATACCATAAGTTCTTCAAATAATTTCCAACGCCTGCAAAGGCTGATTTTTCTCGACGTTTTAGTGAGTCTCGTTCATATCTTCGTAACCAGGTTGTACCCCGGATATCGGTATTATCGTACACTCAAGATACCCGTACAATTATCTTCTTTTTAATACTGTATAAATAAACTACGTCACGTTGGTATTACGTATGAATCGTATTGCATGTCGTTTACCCGTGTATGTAAGTGTAGGTAAGCATATAGACATGTGTAGAAATAGCTGTATATAAGAGCACAGGTCGTGTAACCTAGTGAAAATAATTCAATAAATTCCTGGACGAATTTTCCAAGAAAATGCTAAGTTTTTTTTACAAATTTTTCGAGACAAGGAATTCTAATCTTATCTCATTCCATGGATCGTACTAACGATTCTTTCATGACGATCCACGGAAATCTACCATTTTTTCGTCAAAAGTTACGAAATGTAAGAAATTTTCTGAAAATTCGTAATAATTTTATATTTCTACACATCGTGAGAAGTAGGAATTTTCATCCGGGTACCTATACCTGCCTGCATCAAAGCGTGTATATTCATATTTCTATAATAGGTAAAATGCGTTAAACTTGATTTACCTATAGCCATAACGACCATTATTCAATTATTCGACATTCGTTAGAATCTACCTTAGGATTTCGCTTATTTCCATATCAAAAAAGGTAAAAAGAGGAAAGTTCAATCGATTCTATGCGCATTATATCCATTCGGGTATGACAAATGAAATGGATGAATAATTAATAAATAGATATCGTTGTGGATTGTGGTAAGGATTGAAGTGGACTGTAAATACGTGACGGTGTACACTCTATTCCACATACCGGTCGCCATTCGGTATGGAATAAATAAAGAGCTATAATTCATTGAGGACAAAACCGTATTTGTCAGCTGATCGTATTGCTAACGAAATTGATATTGCTGACACGAGTCTATTTCGCACACAATCAAACATCGTGATAATGTGGTAGATTGCCCACACGCGCATCCAAAAATATATACTAATACGTACATGAACAGATATGTATGTACATACAGCGGAAATTTTATCATCACATACATATGCGTATGAAAAAAAATTCCTTCCTTAACAAATTAGATGAACGTGAAAATGTACAAATCAATTCTAACACATTTCAATTACGAGAAAATCGCGACTGTACATGGGAGACCGGGGCAAAATATCGGGAGTATGAGAAAACGAAAACCATCAATTATCTATCAATTTTGTCTTCCAGAAAATTTGTCAATCTCTATATTCAATTTTGCCCGGATCTTCTGCCAAGCTCACGCCCCAAAAGAATTTTCACGAAGAAATTAATCACACGTACAGTAAGTTTTTATTACACGATTGTCACCGAGTTAATGTAATCTTTGACTTTGAATTATAAAGTAATGTTGTATAGGTGATCGAAGATTGTTGTCATGAAAATAATATAATGCGTATGGATTTATCGTTTCAATTGGCGCCAAGGTTAGATTAGGTAGATCTAATCGTTAGTACCTATTGGTATATAGAATAATTATCGCCGATCTCAATTGAACAAGTTTGTCCTTTTTTTTCTTCTTTCTTTTATTCTTCAACAATTTTGCAATTTCGTTGGAATTGTTCCATCGGCAAAAAACCATATAATATCTCTAGCCTACTTACATATTATATCGTATCACGTCATATACGTTCATATTTTATGACGGATTTCAAACGGCGATAACGAACGACAAGCCGCTATTGTCATCATCGTTTTGGCAAACAATATATGTAGATACTTCGTGAAATATTCAAGCATTCCACTGAAAATTATTATACATATGTGAAATAGAACCAGCTTGCGATTACAATTTGGAGTTTTGTAAATTATGGTTCCTCTGATGGATAGAATATGGTACGTAAATGTAACATTATTGCCGTCTGCGGCTTTTGGTGCTTCTGCAATTTGAATAATCAATGCATAACTTGTGAAAAAAAATGATAAATCAAATTGTTATCAAGGAGTTAATTATCAATGAATGTGAAGCATGAAGCAGTTCGATTATATATTAATGAAAAAATCACGAATCATTATTCGCTGGTGATTTTTCATATAAATATGACGTAGAAGATTTTTTGACACTGCGCAGAGATGGGATTCGTATCTACAATAATTATTTGTGTCGTTTTCCTTCAGGAATTTTTTCACATTTATTTATTTACACGATTTCGACGGCTGGTTACACCGTTTATACGATTCTAGGCGTTATATGCCCAGTAGAGCAAACCTCGGATGTAATAAACTAAATCTATGTTTATTATTACAAATTTACGACCAGTCCCATTTCCGATGGTTGAAGTTATAACCGTGCGGTCGTAATTAAAAACTAATAAAAAATGAAAATTTACTTCGCTGTAAAAAAGTTCTGTTTTTTTTTCCATTCATTGCGTTAATTAATTTCTAATGTACTAGTTGAAAATAAATGACAGGTCAAATTCGAAGAGAAAAAACCTTTCATCACTATATATTTGTGTATCGATATTATACTGTGACGTCATTCGGTTCATTAAAAACAATAAAATGAAAAGAAGACCTGTTTTTTTTCCCTAATTTTTTTTTTTACACAACGACGCGAATTCCTGAACCGAAATTTGCATCTGAAATTATTAGCGCGGAATTTGAGGGTACCGTGAATTATTTTCAGTTCAAATATTTCGCAAGCTGATATACTCCGCGCCCAGAATATATGACGATGATGGGTCATTGTCTTGCTTGAATGTTGAAGCGAATACAAATCGGTGTTCAATTAATTCTACTTTGATTATTTTGTATGTATGTGGATGAACCTAAATCCATCGGTAAAAATTTCTCTTTCCAGACTATAGTCAAATACGTGAATAAAATAAATAAAGCAATAGGACCTGTTAAAACAATCATAATTATGAATAAAAAAAGGAGGAATTGCAACGAATCGTCTATCAGTTCGCATAAAATGATATAGCGACGATGATGATGATAAAAATAAAGAAATAATAATGACGTATGGTTCAATCATAAAAATCGGGATGATCCTATGTAAGAACAATTTTATTTAATAGATTTAAAAGGTCTTATTTCCATCGGTTTACTATATTATTATTATTATGTCTATATGTATATATGACCGAATTATGAAGAATGTATATTCAATTATTTCATTAATATTGTTTCTATATCCTTATCTATACTCTTCATATTTAACGTAATCCATCAAAGAAAAAATAATACTGGCGCTATTATGCATGTATGTAACTACGTATGTATGTAAATTGGTGCAGCAGAATGTGTCTGGTTTAAATAATTCACTTTTCTTTTCTTTTCTTCATATTATGTGTAGGTATACATATTATTATATCGGATGAAAAAAATAAATTAACAAAATGTCCAAATCACAATATATGCGTTATTTGTATGTATTATTGCTTGCTTGCGCTATTATTCGGATGAAACTGATATTATCTTTCCTCTTAATATTCTCTGTTTTTCTTATTCCGTGTATTATAGACAATGAAACGCATATACTATTGGCATGATATTACCACAGAAAGTAATAATAATAATAATAATCATTAGACTAAAGTAACTAACGCCCATACTAGGCGCGGGATAAGATATTATCGATGAATTTGAATTAGGTATGTAATTTTTAAGTCTTTTTCATCTACGGCGTATCTCTGTACCATATGATAATATTATACAATAAATTCATAAGAGAATCTACGCATCCTTTACGTAGTACAAGAATCTGTATATGACGCACACAGGAAAATAGAAAAACTCGACAGCCTAATGTCAAAGGATCGAAGCAAAATAATTATCCTGAACAGAAAAAATTGATTTGAATTGAAAAATGTCAATTGCGTTTGTCAATGAATTTGAAAAATGGTTAAATAAATTAGGGAAACTGATGACAGAAAAAAAAACCACATTAAATTATTGACAAACTAGTGAAAACAAAATTATATACAAATAAATTCAAAAAAACTGTATTACGGGTACTGAATGTATTATTGTTTGTGTTTTTTTGAGTTTTCTTTATACTCGAATACATCAACTATTTAAATCTACAACAAAATAAGAAAAGCCACTAGAAAATTTCTAAAATTCTTCACCAAATCAATAATACCTACGTATTTAAGTATTTGAATTGGGAAATAGGATCAAGGATAAAAAATATGATCATGATGTATGGGTTGAAAAAGGTTTTGAAAACAACCGGGGGATCAAAATCTGTAATAAATTACACCAAGGCATGTTTATTTTCTTAATATGATTTAGTTGTGTCACTAGTCTTTTTTTTTATCAATGTTTCTTTCTTTTTTCTTTTTTTCTTTTTAATTTTTAATGTTTTTTTTTTCTTTTTACCTTTTTCCTATGTATATATATGTATATAATAATATTATGTATAATAACGTAAATTACGTGTGTATTAATCGAGGAGGGTGGTAGTGGTGGTAGTGGTTTGGTTTTGGTTGAGTTAAAGATTGGATATCTATGAAATTAGTTTGTCTGCTGGTTATTTAAACGGCGATTATTGTTTACTCATTATAATAATATATCATGATCGTAATAATATTAATAGTTATAATAATCATAATAATCATAATCATAATAGTAATAATAATGACGATAACAGTTAGTATTATAATGTATGTGTACATGTATATGCAGCAGATAGATAGATAGGTAGATAGATAGATAGATTGATATTATTTAGATAGAGCTCAGGCAGGTATTATATGTATATTATATATATATATGTATATGATGTTTTATTAGGTATTTCTTTTAATGACAAATTGATTTCTTCACCTCAACCTTCTTTCAAGAGTTTTTTTTCTATTTTTTTTATTTTTATTTTTTTGTAATTCTCACTGGATGTAGATATAGGTAATTGCATTTAATGTATATTATACAGGCTCTCTTTCTTTCTCTCTCTCTCTCTCTCTTCCCCCCCTCTCTAGCTTTCCACTTCACAATTATTCACAAAGAGAGAGAGAAACTATCTAAATAATACATAGAAGAGAAAAGAAAAAATAAAGCAAGAAAAAAAAAAACATAATTCAATAAAAACCGAGTCGTTCCTGCTCCTGTTCAATAATAATAATAATAATAATAGTAATGATAATAATCAAATAAATGATCAATGTATTTTTCGGTTTTCTATTTAACTTATGTATAATTCTTGGATATTACTGTTTGTTGTAAGTGATAATTGTAGTATAATTGATGATCATAATAATAATAATAGTTATCAGAATAATAATAATAATATTAATAATAGTAATAATAATAATAATAATAATATTTCCTTGATAATAAATGTAAAAGCTGGTACACAGAGATAACAAGCGACTCTTGTTTGTGGCCGCGGACAAAAAGACTTACAAAACGTGGCACATGCACAATACTAGACAAAAACTTGGACAACACAAATCACCAGACTAATATTATTATTACTTTTTTTTTCTTCTTTTTGTTTATATGTTTTGCGTGTTTTTTTTTGCTTCGTTTCGTTTTTTTTTTTTTTTTTTCTTACGTTTTGGGCTTTTTTCTCTTTCTTTCCTTACTCTAGCTCTAGCTCTAGCTCTCTCTCTTTCTTTCACTCTCTCACACTTTCGATCGCTCTTTTTATCTTTCATCTTTTCCTTGACCTACGATTTTCTGTTTCCCTATCCTTTTTTTTTCTCATTTATAATTTTTTATTTTTTTTTTCATTCCCTTTCTTTCATCTTTCTTTCTTTCCTTCTATATCGTAACTATCGTTCGTGTGCCGTTACAAATCATTATTATTATTAATAATATTAATCATATTGCGGCTTCTTCTTATCTTGATATCTGCTGGCCCAATTTCCTTATAAATCATATTAATAATATTCAATTATCTAAAACGTTAAAACTTCCTGTTTAAAGGGTCTGTCGCGCCACTCGCGGATTATTATTAATTTTTCTATTTTTTTTTTTCGTTTTTGTTTGTTTTTTTGTGTTTTTTTTTTTCGTTTTTGGGGTTTTTTTCTTTCTTTTGTTTTGGAGTTTTCATTCTTTTAAAACACGTCACAGGTTTTCTCTTTCGCTAAATGGCCGACCGACTCACAGGTTGTTGTTGTTGTTGTTGTTAGTTGTTTAAGACGTGCTGATGCTGATGATGATGGATCGAGACAACGCAATTAATAAAACGGAATCCCTCGGCTCAGCGAAGTGGATAATAAAACCCTATCCCAAATAATAGGTAGTCTTAAGATTTTCATAGCCCCCTATCGCCGGGACTTCAATTATCTCACATCCTAGTTGTCACCATCGTCTTCCTCCTCCTCGGAAGATGCCTCTTCGAGCCAAGTCAGCCAGCTATTCACCTGTAATTACAATCCAGATATTTGAAAAATTAATAATTGTTGTATTTTATTATAAGGAAAGGAAACCAATTTCATTGCCTATTGATATTTCTGTTATTAATGATATGAAAGATCATTTCTTAGCTTCTTCGGCACCAGAAATCTATTTTTGCTTCCCTAAATTCAACGAGTTTTACAATTTTTACAATCAATCTTCATTTCAAAGTTATTGTTAACGCTTTTGAGTTGATTCAGATAATTTCTGCAACATTCTGGAGAAGAATTCAGTTGATTATGTTGCAATTTTGAAAAATTTCGTCAATTTTTTGAACAATTTTAAAGATTGACTTGTTTTCGAAATTTTGGAGTTGATTATAGAACTCGATTATCTTATTTTCTCGTGTATTTGAGAGAGTGGAAATTTCTTACCTGAAATAGGGCTTTTCCTTTGGCTGGATAATCGTCGGTGACGGCTTCCTTCCACTTGAGGAAAGCTTCTTCGTCGATAACTTCCATTTCATAAAGTGCCCTGAACCATCGCAGTAACATTCCCTTAGGAAATTTGTGCGAATAACAAAATACTTGAAGAGCGTGAAGGGCTGTAACCTGAGAGTCAATAGTTGGTAAAAATGACTCAAGGACACGGGTGTATTTTTCTAATAACGCTTGTTCCTTCTCCGCTAATCCCTTGTCTACTACGGTCTCCGGGTCAACCCCTGGGCTCAATGTTGTCTCCTGTAAAATTATACGTTGATTTTATTATTTCGAGACGAGATTTTCCAGCATTAAAACAATCATTACTAATTTCTTCGTTCATAAAATTGACTGTATTATCTACTTCATATTGAATATCCAGACTTGTATTAGATCCTGATATTTGATTCGGGGTCTTCTTTCGTTTATCCCCTCATCGTTATGCTAATTTTGAAATATTTATCTAATATTTTCTGTCTCGAAAGGTACTTAAGTAACGACGAATAGTTTAACGTTTGAAAAAATGGGTCAACAATGTTGCCCTAGAACCTTCATCACCATTCATTTAAACTTTCTTACTTTTTCGTTTTTCGTGTCCAGCCGTTTTTTAGAACACTGCTTATATTCAATTTATTTTGGTGTCAAAAACGACTTTCGCCAATTACAAAAACGAAAAAACAGATTAATCTTTTTCTCAACGCTCCTATTGATTTATTTTTTTCCCGGTCTAACCAGTATGATTCTGTAAATTTTGAAATTTTTCCGTCTAGCCATTTTTCAGAAAACTGCGAGGAATTGTATTTGCGATAAACAGACAGACGTACGTTCAGAATCATGTGTGACGTCAGCTGAAGGGTTCAGATTTAGAAGATTTTTTGAATTGGGGAAAGTAGTTTTTGACACGAAACGAATAATTGACTATAAATTACATGACAAAAAGTAAAAAGGGTATCTAACAAACCTGAGTGATGTATTTGAGGAGAACCGTGATCAAAGCGTTGATGAAACTAGGATCGGAATGGTGGGAAGGATCAAGTTTTTCCTTGATCCATTTGTAGAGTGAATTTGGGCTTGGATCAGCCTCGAGTTGCCTCCACATTTCCCTTTGAATCCTGAGAAGAGGGTAGAGAAAAGTCAATTCCCTATCCTCAAGTATCTCACCGAGCCTTTCCTTGGTTTTTTCGGCTTCCGGTAGTTGACTCATAAGGTTCACCTTACTCTCGTTAAATATCTGCATTAGTCTAGCCTTTCCTTGAGTCTTGTGCAATTGTTGAAGAGTCAATAGGAATAAAGGATGGTGTTGTCCGTTTTCAGTAACAGAAGCAAGATCTACAAGCTGCATAAGATTGTCGACAATTGCTTTGGCGGTCAAAGAAGCGACGTGAGAAGCAACGCAGGCAACTGTACTCTCCAATTCGTCCATACTAGCGACGAGTTCTTTCCATCCTTCGATTATCTGTTGTCCTGTTATGAGCCCTTCTTTTTTAAGATCGAATACCAATTTAGCGGCAAGTTCGCGTTCTGAATCTCCGCGGTCCAGAGTATTTGAATAAAATGTATAAATCACATGGCGCAAGAATCTTTCTGGTATTTTAAGATCCTTAAAGGCTGTTATTGCATCCTGGACATTGCCGTGATTTATCAAATCGTCCATAAGCGCGTTAACTTTCTTCAAAACTTCCTCCTTTGAGGGACCTTTATCTTTTCTGTCGCGAGCTTTGTCCCGCTTCTCCAAGGGTCCTTGCTTTATAAGAATCGCCGGCGGTGGCTCCTTGTGCATAAGAGGCGGACTCGCCTTTAGAGATGCTACTGACGATAGCAATCCCTCAGAAGCATGTCCTGTGAACATACCTATCCCTGAGAGGTAAACATGCATGTACTACTTTAGTTTCATTCTATGGATACATTTGAATCATATATAGGAATCAACACGTTATGGGATCAACAGCAATCAGCCATGAAAACTAAGATTCAAAATTACACGATGTTTCGATTACAAGGATTGTTTCTAAAAACAATCTTTGACTTCTGTTCATATTACAGAGTGACCACAAATATTGGGGACTAAAATTTCAATAAAATTTCCAAATTTTCCAGGACCTAAAACGCGGTTTTTCCATGACATGAAATCAAAATTCACAAAAATTGTTACCTCCGAGTAGAATTCATTATTTTTTTGGATTATAATGACAGTTAGGTCAACAATTATCAACGACTGATTTGCAATTTCAATTTTGAAGACTAATTTTTACTTCTATTTTTTTTTTCCACAACAAAGATTGATGAAATTCTTAGGTTTTTCATGATCATTTGAAATTCCATGATATTCCTAGGTTTTCTAGGTCTGTGGCCACCCTGTATTAGAGAATTCTGGTTTCACATGTATTCTCATGTATTTACGTGATCAATTATCGAACTACACTCTATTTTACTTTGGTTTTATGAGCGTGTAAGTATTACAAGTGCAAAAAATATCTGATTTTGAATATAATATTCAAATCCAGTCTAATTCCATGCATTAGAGATGAAAATCTAGTGAATTGTCGTTAAAAAATGTTGAAATTGTAGATATAAGTATTTATCTAGTTTGGTGCAATTTGCAATATTTCTTCCTTGAAAAAGAGATTGATTGTTTCGATGATTGTGATATTTTTCACAATGATAAGCTGAAGAATTCTTATAATTTGTATACACCGATGATTTGAGATTTGTGTTAGCTGTTTTTTGAATCCGATAACATGAGATGAATGAAAAAATTGTGATAAATACTTACTGCTGTTGAGAGGTAAGTTTGGAGGCTTAATATTGGCGCTGAATACCATTGAATTGGCTGCAGGCCTGAGAGACAATTCCTCAGGGTGTTTGATCAGCATCTTGCTCTTCAATCTAGGCTGATCCTTATTACCGTCTGCAAAAAAAGACACAAAGAACTATTTTATTTTCAAGAACAAAATGGTGCCAAAGAAATATTGAATTGAATCAATCTATGAGATGAAAAAAACCCATACAATCCTAGATCTTTCAGACTGGAATAAACAACTAATAAAAATTCAATTTAGGAATGAGAAGTCCATAAATTTAGTGAAAGCGTGTTGAAATTTGATTCTAATTAAAAAAAAGTGAACTTACTGTTGTTATAATTCTGCGGAGAGTTTTGTTGTTGTTGATTGTGGTTGTGCTTCCCTTGATAATTATTCTGATGACGATTCTGATTGGTATAATAGTTGGGTTGATTGCGCTGGTTGTGTCGTCCCCCATAGCCGAGATTACCAGAACTCAAATAGCCGTTAAGACTAAAAGGAGTATGCCCAATGCTGAAGGGATGTGAATTGAGCGATATATTAGGTATCATATCCTCGAGGCCACGTGATTTTCTCATCATATCACTGCTGGGACGTTCATCCCTCCTGTGATATCCGCCACCCCTTGAAGACTCTTCGTTATCATTACGGATCTGATTGATGGGCATAGGCCCTTCAGTACTGGTAGCTTTTCTGGGCACCCAGTTATCACGACGTAATTCAATAACGTCGCGAAGCATGAAACGAATTCTTAAGGGTAGATCGCTGCTCTCTGCCAAGACGCTCATGCGCTCGAAGTATTGATTCATGAGGTGTCTGCCTTTCTCAGAGTCCAAAATGCGACCGCAGGTTCGCATGATTTGACATAGACACTCGATATCTTCAGCCATATCCCCCCTGGATCCCCCCCTCCTTTTTTCGACCAATAGTTGTTGAATGCACAAGTGTAAGATGGATTCTGATACGATTTCCAATTTACCCAATTCCCCGATGAATTTGATGTTGCCGAGCATCTTGCGCTTAGCCAATTGACGGCGCTCCTCCTCTTCTGGGGCCAAATCATCTTGACCGTCGAATGCCTCGTTTGCTTTTGATCGATTCTCAAACTCAAGTCTGCACTTGTTTAGTAACAGAAGTCTGAATGTACTTAGCGGCTTCTGACCTTCAACGTTTGGTTTTTGAGGTTCAA
The DNA here is from genome assembly GCA_963989295.1 of Ametastegia equiseti. NCBI lineage: Eukaryota > Metazoa > Arthropoda > Insecta > Hymenoptera > Tenthredinidae > Ametastegia > Ametastegia equiseti. Next base: position 14,113,590 of record OZ022397.1, on the reverse strand, counting down.
AGTTTGGAGCTTCGTCGGACAGCCGCTTGCACAGCTGTGCGTACATAGAACTGTACTTTGGTTCATCGAGTGCCTTATCAAAGATCTGCCAAATAAGAAATATTATACACAATTAATATCATCGCCAATTCATCTCGTTATCAATGAAACACTATTTTTTTCTTCTCTTCTACCAACTGAGTAAAAAAACATCCGATGAAACTAAAAATTAGTAAAACTGCAGAGAAAATGATGAAAATTTATCTAAATTCTTCTCAATTAGATCATTTTGATATCTTCTGCCCGAAAAATTGAACTTGTTTTCTATGAATCCTTGGAATTGAATCTTCTAGTTTGTCCTCCACCTTACAACAATCGTAGAATATATTTCGTATGATACTTACCAATAAAATAACACCTTTGAGAATCACATCGGAATTGAGCTCGACGTTGAGCAAGTCGTTGCTCAGCTTTGCAAACTTTTCCGGTGTGAGCTTGTTAAGAATACCCCGCACCTTTCTGAAGATGAGATCATTTCTGCTTTCTTGGGTGAGTGCATCGCGTCTAATAGTTGAAGGAGGGATCCAGCGTCGCTTAGTGGATAGGGAGCGAATTTCGTCCCTGGAAGGCATCGAATCAGTCTCGTTAAACCAATTTCTTTAGATTTTCTCAAATATTCCTTTCTTGCTTTCCTTTTTTTATTTTATTTTATTTTTATTTTTTTGATTCTTTCGAATTTGCAAATTTACCGTTTTTTTTTCTGTTTTTTTTTTTCGTATCCGCGAATATCAAAACGTGATTTGACAATATTTTTTAATTTTTTTTCTCTTTCTTTCTCTCTTTTTTTTTTTTTATATTCGAAATAAGTTTTCTGATCCTGACCTTCCTCCCGAGACACGAGAAGCACCCCCCGGTCCTGTGGGGTCGTCCGTTGTTGCGCGTGTTTTGGCCCCCTGAATGATAAACCACAGCACACAGATCTTCCTCTAGGAAGCTGTAATAAAAAAAAAAAAAAACATATACCATTTAAATTTGATGGATAAATTTCGATGTTTCGTTGCGTAATCTAATTTGATTGAAATAATGAGAATAATTAAGAAAATAAAAAGAGATTACAGCATACGACGGAGAAATAATATTGTAGTCCGTAATTTGCAATCTCGGAAAGTAAACGTAAAAAAGTGTACATAGGTATGTGATTATTATCAAGATTGTCGTTTTAGTATATAAAATTGTTATATTGAAAAATTACGATAAAATTAAAAGGTAGTAGGTATAGTGAATATAATATAAAATCGTGAAATTCGCGATATACTCGATGTCTGAAAAGATACGAATATAAATACGAAAGCGTGTAATGCAGCATAAAGAATAAGAAAAAAAAAACAAAAAGAAAAGAAAACGTGGAATCCACCGGATAGGCAGGTAAGGTAGGTATATGTGTCGCTTTGACGTACGGGAGCGAGTAGCTAGCCTTGCCTAATCGGATTTTACTCAACTACCGCCGGTCAGACCCTCTTAACAATCTTTCGATCGTTCCTAATTACGCGGACGGCAAGAGTCGTCGTCGTCGTCGTCGTCGTCGTCGTCGACGGTCCTATAGTCGTCGGTATAGTCGCGGTGAAAATCAATATCGTTATGTAGTTTACGCGCGCAGAGCTTATATAGCAACTTCGTTCTTGTTTCGTATTATAGTCGTCGTAGTCGTTGTCGCATAAACACATTCATATGTATACGTATATATACGGGTAATTACAGCTACATATATAGCTTATAATCTATATACAAGCAAAACTTTCCGGTTGTTTGGCAAAAGGCTGTTTTCAGTCAGCGCATATATATATTATATATACATAAGTATAGACGTTAGATTTACTCCAAACACGCGACTGCAGGCTATACATATAATCTAACTGCGAATATAATAATTCCATTCGGATAAATTCATAGCCCCAACTCTCTTCTATAGATGTACGAATATTGTTTCGACAATATGACTACATAGCAATGAAATAATTCGGGTTTATTACAATAGTATAAGCAGAATCGATGATAATTGAATACTGGTTTAAGCAGTCGATAATTGATCCGCGAGTCAAGAATCGTCGCTTATAGAGAAACGAAAATTATTAAAAAAAAAAACTCGTATAATACATGTATATAATAATATCCGTAAGTCTAATTGCGGGCTGATTTGATACGTTGCCAAGTTTTTACGTTAAAATAATTTTCCTAAAACTATTCCAAGAGATGAATAGAATATAGAAAAAGAAAAAGATAAAAATAAAGCCTGCAGCACACGCGTTCGCGGTTATCATTCGTAGAGATTGACGTACTTAGAAATTCGTAACGATGATCGACTAATTGTTCATAAATAGAACGACGGCTATATAATTAATCATAGATAGGGCATATCAGAACCGCCAATGAATCCGATTCATTTTCCTACACGTGTAAAAGTTATCCTAACCTCTTAAAAATCAGCATATACATATGTATTGAAATTTATACGTAAATTACGCGATGCTCAGGTATATCGTCAAGTATATGTATTTAGTTTTTAGTATAGGAGAAGTACTGCTGAATATAGAGATATAAACGCGACTCGAAATCGGACTTCGTATTTTGCGAATCAAGTTCATTATTATTATTATTATCATTATTACTATTGTTATAATTATAATTAGCCGTATGAAGCATCGCGAGACATTATCATAGGTACATGTATATAGTCGAAGCTGAACAACTTGAGAGAACACGCGTGTCCCTGACACACGTGGTGAGTAAAGAAATCGACCTCGACGCCGCGCTGCTGCTGCAGCAGCAGCCCGATATCAAAATAATTGATTATTCAAACTATATACACAATGTATGTATATCAATGCAGGTTATAGATATAATAGAGCGTTTTTTTTTTGCCGTAGCAAAAACGGGATTGAAGTTGAAAAAATTTCAAGTAAAAACAACACCCTCTCGAGATGAGAAAAAACACTGTCTAGACTCCAGACGTACGTATAGGGGTCGTTTAACCGCAATGCCTACGCTTCGTGCTTCGTGCTTCGTGCTTCGTACCAAACCCCCCACCCCCCTCTCAAATGGCACCTGCGAATGGAATCGGGTATATATCTGTACAAAAACGTAAACGAATTTGAAAAGTTCCGAATTTATTTGAGTCGCGATTCTGAGTTTCTAGAAACGTTAGAGTTCAGAAGTTGGAAATTCTGAAAGGTCGAAATAGCAGACAACTCAAAGATCCGAAAGTTAAAAACTCAGAAGGTCTAAAAATCCGCAAATTTAAGGGAAGCTCATGACAAAGCTGTGAAATAAACGACGTTGCATGGGGCAAATTCCGAGATTCGGAGTTTTTGCTTTGCGGATCTTTAGCTTTCGGAATTTCAAACCTTCGGTGTTTTTCCATTCGGAGTTTTTCAAATTGTCTACGTAGACTTTCGGAGAAATAGTCTTTCCAAAAACTCCGATTCGTTAGTAGAAAAATTCGAAATTCTGACCTTTTCTCGTTTCCGGAAATCGGAATTTCAATCCTACCCCCTTGTTTACATATGAATTATAATATCGCGCTACGACAACGAAGAGATTCGATCTCAATACTCGATAAAAGTACATATTACATTTTTCATATCGCCGTTCGGTAAAAAAGGAATTTTTTTTTCGAGCTTTTCAAGTCACAATATGTAACTTTCAACTAGTAAGTTGCTAGCCGTATACATACATATGGGAAACGAAGAAGACCATAGCGTTACATTACATTACATGACATTACATTGCATTACACGATATAATATAATATAATATAATATAATATAATATAATATATGATATGATATTATGTGGGGCGCGGCTCATGGTCAGACGGTCAATGACCTCTGGGATATCGTGTCGTTCGGCAACGCTCGGGTTCGACACGGAGGACGGTAGGTATACGCCCGAAGGTGCAGACTGCTCCTCCCGGGGTCGAGGACTTTCAACGCGGGGTGAAAATTCTCAGCTCCCTACTGCCGCCGCAGCCACAGCCACAGCCACAGCAGCAGCAAGCAAGCAACCAGCAGTACAATGTACAGATTATTATACCCATGTGCCCGTATAACGTATACATATTATTATATGTATATGTATAGGTATACCACATATACATACGTATATACGTGTGAATTTATTTGCCTCGGTTATATTCGAGGCCGGAACAAGGTCCTCGGTGTATAAAATAACCGAATTATACTTATCGCCTTGCTGTATGTATATATGTATACAAGCGCAGGTGATTCTATACGTCCTCGAAATTGTCCAATGGAAATCTTATACCCAAGAAAGAGAGAGAAAAAAAAAAAAAAAAAAAGAGCAGTGCCAAACTGCGTTTAGCTCCTTCTATTCTATTCTTTTTCCATTTTATGTATGGTACCTACTTATGTATTATTAGAGTCTTTGTTGAAACAGGTTTCTTCCTCTCTTCTTATATACTCCCTATACGACATTCGTTCGATCTCTATTCCCGAGAGAGATATACATACATATATACACACGTGTCTATACATGCATCTATGTATACATGTATAAATATATATATATGCATCATATCCCGTGCCCCCCTCCCCCCCGAGTGAAGTCGAATAGATACGTATAATAGGTATAGGTATACACGACGACACGCGTTCCTTGTCGATATAGTGCAACAGAGGTCAAGCTCAGACTTTGGCTTTATTTTCAATCTTTGTTGTCTCTCGAGTATACTATTATAATAAGTGGACAATTTATTTATGCAAATAATTTAGAGATTTTTACGTATACAGTATATACATCCCGAAAGAGGTTTTCCGCAATTACGATTATCGTTATGGGTTAATTGTTAAGAATCAGAATTCGTCATCTGCAGATATGACGGATATGACAAATGAGGAAAAAAAAAGAAATCTAGTTCATATATTCATTTGATAATTAGAATTGGAACCAACGATGATTCGCGGTTGTGAGAATTTCAATTACGATTATTAAGCAGGTTCGAATGCATGTATATGTATTTAAAAATAACATTCGTCACACATACGTATACAATATACATATATACACACACGCCATATATCGCAAGATTGTGCAATTTGGCATATACATATGTATATACTATATAATGCGATATACCTTTACTAACCCGTCTATATCGTCTATATATCGTCATCGATAAACTTCGCGCATACCTACGTAGATACGATTCGATATAAAAATATAATACCGAGAAATCTAATCACGCCAATTATTTCTCAGCATCGAATAAACTACGTCATCATTGTTTTATACCTATATATAAATACGTACGTACACGTATATTTTCCGCGCGCGGGACACGAAAGTAGTAATTTTAATTCGTAAGCAAAAAAATGAGAAAAAAAAAAAAAAAATGGGAAAGTCGTGACTCAAGAACATTAAAAAAAAAAATTATAATAAGATTCATGGTACGCGAGGTATATTATTATTACTTTCGGGAATGTATACAAAAGTCTTGTAGGATAAGTAAACGGAGGCAGACATTCGAGAGACTCGGATAAACATGAGATCGCGTTTCTATAGGTGGCATGTGGCAGTTGAGAAAGGGAAGAATTTCTAGAATAGCTGTATATCCTAATTCCTGTGGCCGAGGACTTGGATGGTTACAAAATGGCGATCCCTAATACCCATCGTTTCTTCTAGAGAAAAAAAATCTGTCTTCCTATACGTGAAACGTCGTCACAGTTATATGATTTTAGTATATAGTGCCTATGCATGCATGAGTCGAATTTCTGTCACGCAACACGCGGATTCGACTGATGATTCAGAGAAAAAAAAATCATATTACACGTATCGTATAATCATCTGGATTTCGGAGTAAAAATCATTTCGAAGAAAATATCTCAAGGATAGTAAAGTCAAGGAAATAAAGTAAAGAGAACTCGGATAAGAAATAAGTTTATCAATTTCTAGAACAATCTCTGCGAGAGTATTTTGCACACAAAGCGGGTGAAATATGCGGGAAAATAAAAAGCGCACAAATGTGCGAAAGAAAAAGAAAACACGACGAGACGGTTCGTGAGAGATAATAAAACTGTAAGATGGGAGGTTGAGAAGCGGAATGAAATATCCTTGAGAGATCTTTGTACGGAAAATGTGTTGGTAAGTAATTCCTCGTCAGAGAGACCAGAGAGTCGCGGAGGCAGCAGACAAAGAGATAGCAATGGCGTGACGCAAGCCCCTCCCGCGACCCTGCCAATGACTATCTTCAGAAAATCTACGTGCGTTTAGAACGTGACGAAGCATGTAGCGTTTGATCTGTCAAAATGATTGATATCGTAGAAAATAAGCGAAGAGGGAAGAAGGAAAATTGGAGATGCAGTAGGAAGAAAAAAAAAATGCGACTCCGTTATTTCCTTCTACTAAATTAGACACTTTCTCTCTTTTCTTTATCTCCACCGAGCGCTAAATCGTAGCTGGGGAATTTACTTTGACCTCAATTTGCGTATAATCTAACATTCGACGACTAGATGCCCCGTAGATTAAAGCCCAAGGTAAACCGACGCCGTGTTCCGAGAATGAGACCGATGCTCGATTCTCCTCTAGCCTCGTAATGTAAATCAGCGCGTCTATTCATAGTCCGATAGACAAGAGTAACTCGCTTGTTCTATCAGATCCAAACTATCAGATAGAAAAAAAAAAAAATGAATCTCTTCGAAACGGGGTTTCCGTTCCGTTCCGTTCCTACCCGCGACCCGTTCTCGTGCTCGAGCATTATCGTTCGACCGGAGGCTTGAAAACGTCAAAGTAAAAGCAGCGTGCGTCTAAAGCAAGCGATTGCTGACTCCTAAGTTATTCCCGATAATGAATCCCGGTCCGATTTTCATTTAGCTAAGTTTATCTTCAGGTCTATTAGACACTCGAAAAACTCTCCGCAATTAACGTAAGGTTGGTCGCTCGGCAGCGAGGATGATGCGCTCGAAGCCGACATGACGCACGACACGACCGACGTACGAGAACCGTCGTTGACTCCGACCCGATACCCGCACTCACTAAAATTACTCCACAAATAATTTCTAGCCTACCTTTTAATCGCGTTATATATTATAACAGGGTAGAGAATCCACTCGTTTATCACAATGCCCAATACCCACTAATTTGTAAGCGTTATATCCGCCACTAAATGGAAAATAATTCACAGGATGATTTACTTACGGCCGATGGTTGTTGTTTGTGGAGGCTTTCGCAATCCGTCGGCTGTACTCGGGGACTTCCGCACCGTGAGCGTTGCGACGTCTTATCAATTCAACGACTAACTTGAGACTGAGATACCTAGTTTAGAGAGAGATATACTTTAGGGTCAACACATACGACAAATGAATAATTCGTCTTTTATTATCGCGGCAATTTAACGACAATGTTATCACGCGTTAGAGATAATTGGTCGGTTTATTTAAACCCGAATTTGACTCCGCGGTCATTATTCGGACGTGACACCAGCCACGTGAGATTGCACAAAATGAATATGGTATAATTGGGCTAAATATCCGCGGGGTATTAGCGCAGATATTAACGAACTATGATAAATAATTTTTTACGCCGTAATCGACGCGTATTTCTTTTCTTAAAATTTTCCGGAGTAAAAATCAGACGGAAAATTCAACGCCGTGTATATAGGCAAAAAGCTAATAGCGTGGTAATGAACCAAAGTCTGATATCACGCGGACGTTGTTTTAGCCACCATTCAGGCAACTGTCATTTAACAATATTCCGAGCTCAGAGATAGAAAAAAAAATATATATATTATCTGGTAAAATTCTAAATGTCGAAAATAGAAAGTGTCGCTTGCTGTTGAACAAGAGTAAAGAAACACAAGGTAAAGTCAGGTGAGTCAACTAAATCTAACACCAAATAACGGGTGACTATATTTTCTTTGTTTTATTCATTCCTCGCACTACATGCACACATACGTATACACGTCTATCAATTCCTCTACATTTTACCACTCGAATTAACCGAACATTCGATACAGTGATACATCGTTAAAATATCACTGGGAAAAATTGTTACTCCGAAATTCACTTGCCAGAAACAAATGATGAAAAATTAAATTTGAAAATAATAAATTACACTAGACTTTGAAAACTGTTCAAAATACTTACAACGATTCGCACAATCTACAGAATGGCGCACAGCTCTCGTGGCTACGGGTCGACCGATCAACGCTCCGATGTTCCTGACGTGGGATTCAGTCCCACGGAACTTTACAGCCTTAGCGAAAACATAACGACAAATATTTACACGATTAATTCAAGCTGGCGGACTTTGGATCGAGCCTTTAAGACCATCGGAAGCAACAAGGATTCTCAAGGGCTTCGCGATAGAGTGTGAGAAGAAATTATTTGGAGCGATATTGATTTTTATCTATGAATCTGTAGGCTGGATTGTTATTATTAATCTTTGTATTGTTTTTTACCTAATTGTTAATAGACACGTCACTCAGCTTAGTACTAATCAAGTCGTGACTCAAACTAGCAAGGATATTGCTAGACTCACTGTTCTCATGAGGCGAGGCGACAAAGAGCAGAAACTTCAGATTGAAAAATTGACCACTGACTTCAAGGATGCGTTGCAGAGATATTCTGAAATGCAAAAGGTCTGTGAGATGCGGAATTTACTTTCTTAAAGTATCTCTAATCGAAAAAATCAAACTAGGATTCATCTAGCAATTTATCATGCACTGATAAACAATTAACAACATTAATTCATTTACAGGCAGAACAAAGTTGAATATATAAAATTCAGAAGAACAGAATTCGATCAAAAACTAAACACTGAATCTCAAACTTGAATATTTCATTTTATGATCTTCTTCCGCAGGCCGTTGCAGAGAAAATGAAGAGGCATTTACTGGTGTCTGATAACAATCCCGAGAGTCAATCTGGTGATGGAAATCAGGATACGGAAACTCTAATTCAGATACAGGAGGATATCCAGCAAAGGGCTGTTCAAAGGTGAGAAGAAATCATTAATTTCATCCATCTTACTTATCAGAATCGATATATGCAATGGTAATTCATTGTATCTCTCTCTACCTCTAGATCTCTCGAATTTGAACAAGGACTGCTAGTAGAGCGTGAAGAAAGAATCAGAAGAATCGAAGGTGATATTTTGGACGTAAATCAAATCATGCGCGAGTTAGGAGCGCTGGTTAATCAGCAGGGAGAATCAATTAGTAAGTTGATGATATTTTATGTATTGAATATTGTACGGGACAATTTTTCAAATCGATCAAAACTAGTAATAGGTAATTTCAAGTAATACCAGAAATAACAGTAATACAACTTTTATTTATTGTTTTATCAATTATTTCAGATACAATAGAGAACAGCATAGAGAATGTTCATGGAAACGTTGAATTGGGGGCTCAAGAATTGGTAAAAGCTAGTAGCTATCAGTCAAAATTTCGTCGAAAAGTTTGTTTCTTATTGTTACTTGCTATTGTTGTTGCGGTGATACTAATCGTTATACTAGTCACTAAACTAAGATAGCGTTTTAAATATTTTTAGGCATTACGATCGGTCAAACGGTTGTCCCAATCTGTTGATAACAGGCTTTCAACTTTCAACTTTGAAAAACAAAAAAAAAAACAAAAAAAGTAATAATAAATGATGCTGTAGTAGTTTTGTAGAAGAATTCTTACCTCGTTTCGTCGCTTTGTAATTAAAAAGAAAAAAAACAAACAAAAAATGCAATAAGTGGAGAGATTTGAGACTTAATTGCTTTGCTTAGTTTCATATAATGAACAATCTTATTATTTTGATTGAATTTTTTGTTATTCTTTGCTTTTATCAAGTTTTATTCCAAGTTTGAGGTCACAACAAGCACCTCATATTGTACGTCGTTACTCGTATAATATAAATTTACATTAAAAAAAAAAAAACTAAAAAAAAACACAAGCAAGACAAACTTTTATGATCTTTGTAATATCGTAGACTGAAACTGAATTGTATATGTAATTGTGCCTGATGTTATGAAGTGTAATGCATTATTTGTTTATCTATTTATTATTATTATTATCCAATATATTATTTTGGACGATTGTTAAAGTTGACAACGGTCTTTAAACTACCTGCGCAATTTGAAAGTTATCAAGTAGCTTATCGGATCGAGCCTAGGGCGTCGGATTCCTACTCAAATAGCGAATTATAAATATCAAATTATCGGAATCTAAACTTATCCAACGCCGAAGCTCAATTAATTCACATAGATTTCTCATTTTGTTAATTTGGAGTTATTTTTCCCATTTTAATTTCTTTTTCATCATTCTAACCTCAAAATCGCAACTTCGTCGCGATTTCACGGCTCTCACGATGAAAAATAATGATCGTCACTCGTACGTAAAAGCTTTTTGACGAAACTCGTTACAGCACTCGCCTTCGGCTCGTGCCGTAAACCTCTCGTTTCGTCAAATAAGCCTTTCCGTACTCGTATCGTAATGTACTATTTTCTTCTCCCCGTTTCGTGAAGATTGTCTATATCATCTTATCTTATAATTCGATTTGATATTTCGAAGGCGTAATATAGGTGAATTCGGTGAAAATCAATGTTAGGATTGTTATAAACAAAACAAAAATTTCAACCATTTGACTTGAGAAATAATCAATGAATTTTTTTTTTCTTTCTTTTCATCTGTTTTAATTGTAAAATATACAAATTTTCGATCATTATTCCTAAAGATCATGTGTCAAATTAATCACCTTGATCGTAATCTTCTTTTTTTGGATATAATATAACTGAAATCTGTTTGCTCGTAGCAAAAGAGAAATAAATTCACACTGGCGATTTACGCAGCAGTCAAAAGTTTAGTTGCAAAGTACAGAGAAAGAAACCAAACAAAAAAAATAAGAAGAAAAACTTATCCCAGGGCGTTAATTTTGATGGACAAAAATACCGAATTTTGTCGATTTGTGGTATTCAAAAGAAATTTTCTTGTCTGTATCGTGAATTGAACGAAAAGCAAACAGTTAACGATATGAAAATTGTTTAATTAATTACTGTTTTTTATTCTTCTTCTCCGTCTCTTTTCTTACTATTATTTACCGAGTAGATCGCTTCGTTTTTTTATCAACGTATATCATTTACTAAAAATCGTAAAGAAATTCTGAATAGAAATTAGTTACAGATTGAGACAGCCTTTTAATCAAAGCCTGAGCCGCTACTCTTACGTAATAAATAATAATTGTAGGCATTCCACATCCTGAGAGATCCCTAAAGCACTATCATTACCATTTCTTACCACAACTGTATATACGACTAATTATTATTATTATTATTATTATTATTATTATTATTATTATTATCATTATTATTATTATAACACTATGTTATTGATTTTAGTCAAATGTTAATCTGTACTCTTATAATATGGAACACGAAAATGTAATTATTCTATTACTAATATTAAAACGATATGTGATATTAAATACGTGTTTATTTTTGAACATCTCATTTAAAATATAAAATCCTATAAAAATACAAAAAAATTAATGCTATAAATATTTATTAATTTATTATCAGTTTATTTTTAACAAACGAAGAATTGAAAGAAAAAAAAAAACTGTTTCAATTATACACTTGGTTTAAATTCGATGAATTGCATCGATGCTGAATGATGCATGTTCGATAAATCTTGTCATTTGTATCGAGATGATTAAAATAGTTTCACATCCTAAAATACTCAGAAAAAAATCGTATTTTCAAGTATTAGTGTAAATGTATAGAAAAAACTCCCCTCACAAACCCTAAGTACAGATGATCAGAAATTATTATATCATTTTATAGAAACTACGATAGAGTATTTAATCGACGGCCATAGTTTTGTAAATAATGTTTGTTTTTAAGTTATAAGAATATCCAACGTCGTTTATCACAAAAGGATACTTACGATTAGTCTTAAACCTCTTAAAATATAAAAATACATGTATAGTTGATGAATTTAACAATGACAAATTTATGAAAACGTTATAATAATAAGGCAAGAACAATTTTTTTTACATCATGATAAATTTATACATTAACAATATATAAATAACTTTGATTTTTATGAAAACAAAAAAAAAATGTACACTCTTAATTAGCGTTTGAAACCTAACGCTCTTTGAGGCAATGAAACTTATGAAACATTTTTCCAACTACATGAAAGTCTGATATTTTCATGATTTTCGAATCAAACAAGTATAACTTTATCACTTGGGATTGATTTGTTGTTTTTATGATCAGAATACAAAACAATTATGTTACTTAATTCTAACGATAGATAAAAAGAGGCCAACTTATGGAAGTATTTTATTTATTTTTTTTTAATTGAATCATTAGGAGATATGGCATCATTCACACCTGCGTTGGGTGATATAGGTAATCGTCATATTTGACAAAAGAAAAAAAAAAAAGCGTGGCCAAGGCATCTCATAGAGCGATAAAACTCATTATGTAAATTCGTCCGAGCTTAAGTTTCATGGAAAGAATTCTTTGCTCTTGATTTTCACTCTGAATCCTATGATTTTCTACGTAATTGTACAATTAGCCGTTAAGATTACTCTGTTGTTGAGGTCTCCTGGCTTTTATTCTTGCCTGTAAGGTAAGAAGTAAACCAGCCAATACGTCATGATTAGGTAATTTTTTAGCGAATAGAAGTCGTTTAACAGAATCGTCGTAAGTCAAAAGGGCGACCATATTCTGAAGCAGAAATCCTTGGCAGTATTCTAATAACTGGGCGGCGTTATAGACCTGTGAATTCAAACGTGACAATTTCAGACCCAGTATAACTAAAAAAAGTAAATACTACAACTATGAACGATGTATGATTTATCGAATATACCTTAGCGTGAATGTACATTGATACGATATTATCCAAATCGACCATTGCCGAGCATTGGGCTTCGCAAAATCTCAATAATCCATCAAGTTGAAAGAAGTTTGCAGCTGCCATTACTTCGAGAACGTCGCTTTGATTAACTTCTAAAGTTGCACAGCCTCCGTGGTACAGAAATTCCATGACCATCTGGAAAAATGAATAAAGTTTAGTACGAATTTCTTACATCTACGCTGATTGTTTATGGATTGTAATTATTTACCTGAAAGATGTGATACCGAATATCATTGATTTGGACGATTGGTGGATTTCCTTCACACAGTTTGGAGCTGAGCATGTTCCTGAATCTTGGAGAAGAAGTGACGAGGACTATTTTGTGCCCGTAAAATACTCTCCCTTCTACTCTGAACTGTACGTCGCTTAATTCCGGATTATTTACAAATTTAGGATCGATTCTTGATCCGCTAGACAAAGTCGTGTCTCTTATCGGTTTAATTGGCTCCCATCCAAAGCAAGTGCAGAATATATCTGCTAGTAAAAGGGTAGTTCCTTCTTTCTGTAACAAGTGACACAAAAAAGCAATTTCGTATAATTATGCAATTGTCTCGAAGCAAATTAAGACGTAAAGGGTTTTAAATCGTCGCTTGTAGTTACCTTGCTGTACCTGAAGATATTGAACAAAAGCGGAAGACACTCCTGGACAAATTGAGTTGAATAATCGTCGGGACAGACCTGAAGAAAGTCTTGTAATAATTGATCGATCACAGAATCAAGCCGCATTTCATGAGCGGTGGACAAAGTGTGCATCCAACAATGCAAAGTCCATCCAACTCCGAGACCACGAAGTTCCATAGTTATGTCTGTAGTTGAATATAAATATGAGGGATTATTTTTGAATATGTTGCGAAGGAATATGTAACATTTGGTAAATACTTTACCCAGATGATTGCTCTCGGCGCTATGATACATGGCTTCTTGCAGAGTCTTAGTTTGCGATTTGCTGAACACAGGGTCTCTTCCGTCTCTTCTTCCTCGTCCTTCGGCAGTTTGCTGTTGTTGTACTCCTGCGTTACCTTCAGCGAGTATTTCCTCCAGAGATAGAACCTCTTTTTCCCCACGTCTCGAAGAAGTAGTTAAAGGATGGGACAGCAACTGGTGAAGAGTAGCTTTCTGTCCATGTGCAGCCGCCACCGATATGGCACTGTGAATTTAAAGAAAGACATTTTATTACCCACTAAAACAATATTCAATAAATTTGGATTCTGGCGTTTAATCGAAGAAATATTCCCTCTGTGCATTGTAATCTACAAAATAACTAAATCCCAAGAAATCACCTGTAACATCCTCGCTGTGCCGAACTTGAATAACAAAAAGTATCCTTAATCAGCGTGGACAAAAATGGCTGCGCCCCATGAGCCAGAAGCAAAGCGACCATTTCGTGATTACCAGAAGCAGTAGCTACTTGAAGAGGAGTGACGGTGCATTTTTCCTCGCTTAATTTAGCCCCACCTTCAACAGTCGCCCCTCTATCCAGTAGCATTCTGGCGATAGTACAATTGCCGATTAAAGCCGTGTAGGTCAGAGCGGTCCAGTGTTGTGTTTCAGCGTTAAATCCGTTCTGGGTACAGCAAATGTTTGAACCGCTGCTACCGGATGAACTAGACACGTTTAGATTGTTAACGCTTTTGGTAGAAGCAATAGCGACAACTTGTTGTCCTCCCAAATTTTTTGGTGACGAAGAATTGCTTTTTGGAATATTTGATATGAGAAGATTCTTGGAAGGACTTCCGGCCACTTGACTGGACAGAGGAGCAGGACTTTCGACATTAGAATCTGCGCCAGCGTCGAGTAAGGAGGCAACAGCAGATTCGTCGCCATTAATACAAGCCAGCATCAGAGCAGTGTGACCATTGTCATTGACTGTATTTATCTTTGTCAAAGGCAGCAGGGCGATAGCTTGAGCGATTAATTCTTGTCTAGAACTGGTCATCATCTTAAAAGCCATTTCCATTGTCAGACGTCTGACATATTCTGAATCGTCGATTCGTTTTGAGCAAAGAGTAACTTCTTCGGAACTGGAATTTAGAGATTATAATAATGTATAAGTTTAATTCGTGAAAACTCTGGTGAAAAAAAAGTCGTGGATTTAGTTACTGATATGTAAAACACACCATATATGCCTAACTGGACAATCTACTCCAGGTAAAAGCAGCCTGGCAGCCTGACCGATGTCATCGTCATCTAAAATATTGCCGTGACGATGCTCGGCGTGGGCTGTAGCTACCCTTAACCACTCTACTAAGGGTGGGAGAACAACGTAAGCACGTTCATAGGCGAGTTCTTGAATCCCTGAACCCCTTTCGCCGTGCTCTAGCTGAAAAGAAGATTTTTTCAATCAGAATTACAGAATAAGGATTATTTTTGATGATTTTGGGTCGGCCTCTTCTTCGTCATTTCTGTTTGTGATCTTTTTTATCACTTCTAGATGCCTAAAAACGATAATTTGTTCATAATTTTGCTTTGAAACGAACCTGAGAGCATCTCATGTAGTAGAAAAGAGCATTCAAGGCTCTGGGGGTCAGAGGAACTGGACAACGTCCTGACTGCGCTACTTTTGATATCAAATCAGTCAGCTCTGATATCGAGCCTACGCAAGTAGTTAGTAACGATGGTTCTAGAGTTGATCCAGCAGGTTCTCTACCGCTACGCGAGGAAGACGTGGAGCCTAAGGAACTGACGCTGGCCCATCTAGGCATTGCGAGGGCACCTGGAATCATTGAAGATCATTTTTAAAGTTTCATTATGTTTATAATGAGAAATGTATTTGATTCTGCTGAAAAAGTCTTTTAATTCATGAAGTTAGTACTTTCATATTTTTGTACATCAAAGAATTCAAATTCCAAGAATCAAAGAAGAATACGATTTAGTGAAATCGCGAAACGAAATACAAAAAAAATAAAATAATATAAGAAGACCAAGAAGTAATACCAATTCTGTGAAATATAAATTTTTTTGACTGAAAAACCCTCCCAAAAAAATACAAACCTGATGCAATTCGACCAGCATTGAGATGCGCGTAAGGTTGAAGGAGGCCCCACAAATCGCCATTATTCGCAATAGCATGCTCAAGCATAGTTGCAGTGAGGGTAGTATGAGGTTCCGTAGGAACACATTGGAGTAAGATTTCTTCCAATAAATTCTCAATCCCTGCAGCGAGATAAACCGCCGCATATTCGTGTACCATTTTTCCCAATTTAACGTCTGACATCCATCTGAGAAAACGACCAACCGGAAGTTGGAGTCCAGCTCTTGATCCCTTGGACTGTTTGAGCTGATCACCAGACACAGCAAACATCGCAGCTGCCCTAAGACAAGCCTGAAAACATGGGGATGGAATTTGGATTTTGTCTCTCATCATTGAAGATCGAAATCTAAAAAATCTTCATTCCCAAAACCCTCACCTTGGTACAAGAGTCAGCCAATGCAGGGCAAAGTACGATTTTAAACGCGCTGTAAACTTCGTGTTTGCTGCAGAGACCAAGAGGCTTGGCAAGCCTTTGAGTTTCTCGTCCAACTCGGACAAGAGCTCTTTGCAAAAGGTATGATAATCTTGGAATAGTCTCCATGGAAACCCGGTCCATGTATTCGCGAGTCCTTCCGTTCTGAAGTACTCTGAGTACATCGTGATGAGTCCAAGGAAGTTGTTGAAGTTCAACAAGTCTGTTGTGCGAATCAACCCAAACGAATTCATCGGCGCTGGTTACGTTAGTGTTTATTGTTTCCAGACTAGAATGTCGCATTAGTCGTCTAACAGCTGGCTCTGAACTCTCCGATCCACTCAACGACGAATATGTCGACGTTGAAGTGTGCGATCGCATCGTTAGCTGCTGAATTGCTAATTTTATATCTTCCAAACCCGAACCTGACCATGGCACCTGCAGCTGTTATCGAGCAAGTGTAAAACAAAAATGGAAAGAATACCCAGTGCAAAACATCATCAAAAACCTCAGGGTTGATCACTATTAAAAATTGCATCAACTGGATTTCACGAAATCTCACAGGATTCCATATGAGACTTCATTGACGTCCAGGAACTTGATAGACATCACATAATTTCAATTTTTTGCGAACACCAGACTTAGGAAGTGATAAGCCTTGAGAAGGAACTGATTATGTCAAAGGACTTTATTGTCCTTACCTTTGCCGGAGTCGCCCTATGCCTGTTACGGTTTTGACCAGACCTCGTTCTGGCACTACGTTGAGTGACGGAAGCTGACAAACGGTCATCTTCCGGTACTACCTTCAATGGTTGAGGACTGTGAGTTCTGTGATGTCGATGAGGAGGTGAACTGCTACTGGTATGTCCTCCGGTATCCGACATGCTAGCATGTCCTGAGGAACGATTTTCATCCGAAGAACTGTTCCCCG
The DNA here is from genome assembly GCA_963989295.1 of Ametastegia equiseti. NCBI lineage: Eukaryota > Metazoa > Arthropoda > Insecta > Hymenoptera > Tenthredinidae > Ametastegia > Ametastegia equiseti. The sequence continues at coordinate 14,096,315 of OZ022397.1, read as the reverse complement.
TGCAGTCTGGTCTTCGCTAATATACACATACAACATGTACACATTTTTACACACGTATGTGTAACGATGTCATGATATAAATATGTATATCACGAAAATGAAAAGCAATGGATCGAAAATCCGAGCTTCTTCTGGTGCTTTCTTTGTCTGTTATCATTTTCACCTACCTGGAGAACCCGGAGTTCGTGTAAGCTGAGATGATGATGTTGTGAGTGATGAGGATGATGAGGCGTCGGCGTAGGTGCCACGCTGTCTGTATCCCGTTCAGCTACCATGTGGACCATATTGTGATTTCCGGTTTGCTGGGGGCAGTCCGATGGCTCTTTTGCATAAGGTGCTGTGTACAATTCCCTACCTCCACCCCCTGCGGGTCTGAAATAACAAATTTGCCAAATTGTCATGCAACTTATAGGTATGGCTGATGACAAATGTCCGCAATCATGCACATCACCAGGATTGCTACTATTTACGAGATCTCACATTCCAAGGCTTGGCTGGAATAAAATTGCCAAAGAACACTCCGATCGTAACTAAAAGTTATAGGAATTTTCCTTAATGACAATTCCTTAAGAAATTCGTCATTCGTTCATTCATAGTTTTTTTTATCACTGAAAGTTAGATGAAAACAGGTTTTTCTTTTCCTTCAAGTCTTTGCAATGATTCCCAGTTTTACAGGATACATATATACTAGCAGATGCACATTAGGCGTCTCTAAAAAGCACATTTCTCGTGACATAATGCCCACTATAAGGGAGACTTTATCGCCGAGTAACCAGTAGAGTATATATATTTTGATATGTGCATCGAGTGGAACGTATAATTTCATACTCTTAATGCTAATACGTATGCGGTAAATATGTATATAAGCAGAGAGTCACCACCAGTCGTTAAAATACTTCTTCTTGGACGCGCCTGCGTATGTAACAGATAGACAAAAAGATCAACGTGCATATCTGATATCCTGACGATCGAACGACCACCGTAGTTTGACTATCAGTAAGAAAGAAGAATAGATCACAGAGAAACTTCGGAATTGGATGAAGATGAATAATATACAGAGTGACTCGAGAGAGAGAGGGTAAATGGTCCATTGAATTACAGACACCGTGGATTGAAATTCATGCTTCCTCCAGCATGGATTCGATTTCGTTAAAATGGAAACGAGGCTAACTTGCATCGAGGAATAAATCAAAGAATAGACACGTACATATGCACAGGAGTTGGAGTCCTAGGATATGGCTATACAGCCTTTGAATTCTCGAAGGAAGAATCGATGAGTAGATAAAGGTGGAACGGTTTTAACAACTTGGAAGAAAACTCTAAACTCGTTTCGCGGCCACTTCCATTGTTGAATTCTCGCGAAAGGATCCTTTCTTGGTGCGAATATCGTATGCATAATACGTGAATAAGAGGAGGCTACTTGTATTTTACCGCAGAGTAACTTCCCCTAAGCTCGATCATCAGTTCTTGGGAACAAAGAGACTGTATAAGAGAGAGAATCGGGTTCTTAACACCCAACGCAGATACACAAGCAAACACATACACACACATCTTACTGAAGATGAGATTTATGTGCCGCGTCAAGTGCAGTGACCGCAAAACGCGGAACGTACTACGTTGGTACGCACGCTCCTGACGGACTCTCTTCACTTTTGCTTTCGGCCTTATGTACATCTACCTGTACCTTTATATACGTTTGCACATCTTGAGGCTAACGCGAACCTTGAAAGTTCACGGACCATGCACGAAGACGAGACCACTGCCAATAAATAAACACTGTCGCATCCTACGGAACACTCGCTAACATTCAAATACATGCGAATCTCTAAAAATAATGATGGGGAAACTCTGGTATCCTATATAGATATCCTTTTTCCTCCTTGTAAATAAACGTCCTTTTTTAATTACCCCCTCAGTCTCCATTGCTGAACAAAACTCCAATCGGCCTTAAACCCTGTCGTATCACCAGGCAAGGACCAATAGTCTTCCAATGAACTTTCGTCCTCTTCAATCCGCAGGACATCGGCTCTGCTGGGGCTCAAATTGAGGACTATTTCATTTGGGGAATCTGCAGTTTCACCAGCTTTTACTTGTATTCTTGCGAAATGGTTTTCTCGATTATTGGCAAAGGGTTCATCACTCTTTTGGTGATCGGCCGATTGATGAGGCTGCAGGAAGTTACGAGTACCGTCGTTATCAACCCCGCTGCTAGAATCCTTCTGGATTTTTTTCAGCTCGTTTACAAAATCGGCTCTAGAATCAGCAGCTTCCCTTTTGATCCTGTTAGTATCCCCGAAGTAAACTACGGTCTTGTGTCGTTGATCAGACTCGTTTCCTTGATCCTGGTTAACGTCACGTCTGATCGGTTTCGGGGGTGGTTCCGGTCTCCTGACACAGCTAGGTTCTCCAACATTTACTTGAACCCTTTGTCCAGCTGCGATAACTCTTCCCTCGAGGGAAATACTCTGATCGATATTTTTTCGCCATTTATTATTGACACCCTGATCGTTCAGGGACGTTTCAGCAAAGGGTGGTGCTCGACGAAGGATGAAATTCCCTGTATCTGTTATACGACCACGATTTTCCTCGTAGGAAGTCATTCGCCAATTCTTTAATTCCCGACACAATAGACAAGTGCAATCCTTTCGACAATTGTTCGTCCTTGTAGTCCTCGTCGTCTTTTTTTCCACTCGCATATCACGGTGCTTTGCAAATAACTTGCATATCTGATCCAGGATTACGCCTGGTGAATCTTAAGGGGGTTATATTCCTCACTATGGAAAACACCGGAAGTTAAAATTCGCCAATTGCCATTGACGTCGAACCCTGGACACTTTTCACTTTCTTTATAGATACGTGGACTGCGGGGTTTGTTCAGATGAATGAAATAGTAAACGATGAAACACTGCAGGGGTTTATCTGACCGGTAACTCTCGCTCAAACCAAATGAATGAATGAATGAATGAAAGAGTACCGAGTCAAAGAGGAAGAACAAGGAGTAAAAGAATAAGAGTTGTTGGTAGTGGCAGGAGAGTTTTCCCCTCCGTGGTATGCGCAGAGGGGTACATCATCATAGCATCCTTTCGTTGATGTGCCTTCATTTGACGCGCATTTCTACTTCCATTTCCTTTACTCCCCCCTCAAGTCATTGTCTCGATCTACGTAGGTATACATACATATACACATATATGCGTGTACGAATATAAGTACGTTGGTTAGTCCACTTCCCAGGATTGTTTTCCCTCCGACTCGCATCATGGCACTATACCTCCGAGGGTTTGTCCTTCCGTAGTTTAGCTTTCCGTGACGATGACCACTCGACCGTACACGTGGTTACTTGTCCCACACGTTACGTCCACTTTCTTCGGACACATGATACAAGAGTTCGCATATTCATCAATAATGATTTCCCATTGCATATTGGATGTAGATATAAAATTTGCCAGCTTATACGTCTTTTGATTTTTGGCGAAGAATTTATACTTCAATTTTTGATCCAGGTATAAAAATAAAATTGTGGTTTTCTATTCGAAAGGAAATTTAGCGAGAGTTTGCTGCTGTGCAGTCGTGTAGATACTTTTGTTTTTCCTCATTAGTCTTGCAGAAGGTAATTAGGAAGTGACCTAGCCCGAAGGACGCACTTTTTACACACAACTTCTGGTATTGTTTTACAATAGCATAGTAGAGGTTGAATAAATTCCCGTATACTTATAATAAAATTCCCAGAGTTTTCACCGCTCGATGCTGCGACCCAACATTGTGGTGCTGTAGGTACGTTTGACACACGTTGTACTATACTCTCACCTAGACTTATATACTAGGTAAAGATCATCATCAGACACACATCTAGCGGTATACATGATATGGTATACATATATCTACTGGAATAAGATTTATACATCTAATGATGAACCTTTTGCAGAGATAGGCGACATGACATTGTGCGTGGCGGTAATAATTGGTCTCTCTATTTGACGTTAGGTATATACCCAGGTAGCCATATGTACGACCGCAAACATCTCTAATTAGCTACCGTAATATTCCAAGACTTTTATTTATTTTTTATTTTTTATTTTTTTCCTCTTCTCACGTTAAATTATTATGTACGTACCAACATCTGCACCGCACTGCCTAGTTCAGGGTTTCTGTTCTCGAAGCACAGTTATATACTTACATCTATATTTATATATGAACGTTATACGTATAGAATCCTTGCGAAAATTCATAATTATTCTGAACGAGTTTATTCTAGTGCAACCAGTTATTTAATTTTATTTTATTTTATTTTTTTTGTATCATTGCGTTTTCCTTAGCCCTTCATAAAACGTGAGGTATATAATCGAAAGAAACGGAAGAAGAACGCAAGCTTGGAGTAGCATTATAGGAGATTTAAAACTGCAGCACGCGTCCTACTACTGCCTACTGTTACTACTAATAATAATAATAATCAAGATAAAAAACCGCTGCAACGTGTACATACATATAACAGCTGGGGTACTGCAGGCACGCGATTAGAAAATCACGGAAGCTGGAGCAGAATGCAAAGAAAAAAGAAAAAATTCCTAATAAAGATGTGAAATAAAAAATATTTTACTTCGTTGAATTAGGAGTTGGTCTATTAGCAGATGCTCAGCCCAGTGTGGGATATAATGATTCGAAATGTACGTATATATATATATATATATATAGGAATAGAAATGATTTGCAAAAAATAAAAATAAAAATAAAGAGGAGGGTATGGGGCGCGAGTAGTGAGTCTCGTTCAAAGTTATATATGTACTACTCATCGTCAGGGAAGTGGAACTTTGAATATTCCAGTATGTAATTCGAAATGAAACCGGAAGTCTGAAAACCTCGTCGAGACAACAAGACCGACCAACCGACCGGACGAAGTGGGTGTTGTTATTATACCAGCGGGTTGTTGTATCCTCCTCATTTTTACTCTTTTTCTTATCCTCATCCTCATCCTCGTCCTTCTCTTTATAATACCGTGTCCACCTCGACGAACCCTACGGCAAGAGTTCAAGGCGCACACATATTGTTTGTGCTCACCTGGCGAAACTCCGCTGGTTTTAAAGTCCACCGTTCAAATATGTATATACGTAATATAGTCTTTTCACCAAAAAATACAATTTTTCATATCGAACGTTTCAACGGATTAGGAAAAAAATTCCGAAGACCGCGATGCTGCAGCGAATGAGAGACGATGAATGCATACCTGAAATTCCAAACGATCATTTGAACGAAAGTACAGCTAGACAATCTTATATTATGCTCTTTTGACCGCCAAAAATTTGTGAATTTTAAACTTTTTTTAACTGACTTATTTGATTTTCAACGTATCCAAAATCTGTAGATACTTTTAGTGTATAAACAATCGTGGTGAAGTTTGCTGCTCCAAAATTTCGTTCAAACGAACGCTCGAAGCTTCAAGCATGTGACGACGAGTGGTCAATCGAAAATTATTTATTTTCCGAAGAAATGGTCAAAAATCAATCAAAAAATAAATAAAAATTATGATACCCAGAAGATAGGAAATGGTGTGTGATATGAGCTAATAGTGCAGAAGAATGACAACGACTGTCCGCCTGCAGGAATGGATTTTTATTAAAAACGAAACGGTATGAAGTAACGTATTAGGGATATCTACATGTACATGAACATAGTAGGTGAAGGTAAATGTATATGAGTAAGTATATGAATCTATATATGTATATATAAATACAGGTAATAGGAACAAATAGAATGTAAGTAGCACGAGATCCCGTCGGCTGCGCCTTAACACGAGTTGAATTCTTTCTGTAAATCTTAGATAGTAATCGAGATGATAAAGATAATCGAGAATCTTGAGTCTGGTATAGGTAAGTATGTACCTATTTATGTATGTATTTACATAGACACGCGTACATGGGTATATAAGTATATCTAACACAGAGTCGGTCTCTTGTACTCCGAGTCAACCATGGACAAATGCTATCGGTTCAACGATCTTTTAGGTAGTCAACCATTGTGAATTACGATCTTGTAATTATCGGTGTACCTCATATATACACATGCGAAAATAAATACAACATATATCTATGTAAACGTCTATATACTAGAAGGCCTTCCCATAATTATATCCCGAATTCTGAGTCCGCACAAACCCCATACATGATCCACACGTTACACCATTACACACTGTCTATATATCTTAATCTCGATCGATTGATTTTTCAATATCTTGCGATTTAGTAAAGATACAAAAAAAAATAAAAATGATAAAAAAATATTGACTCAACAATGACAGACAAGAATAAATACCCCCTGTTGAGGTAGGTCAGTTTTATGAAACGTATACAAATACCGTTACACCTGCGCATATGGGTACATAATATAACCTGTATACGTTTTATCTATTTTTTAGTAGTTTATGTGTATATCCATATGTATAGATATATGTACAACTTAAGAGTTAGGTATACCTGCCCGTAATCCACGGTTGTGATCAATTATCTATTTTTTATGCCTATTATAGTTTACCCAGAACAGGTAGATAGATCACTTTCCCTTTCGATATTTCTATATATCGTTACATATACCTATACTGGAAAAGCCGACAAACGCGATAGCCATTGCTCAGTCGTATATATATATGTTCGATTTCATGTTGAACTAGCGCAGAATCTAATTCACAATCAAACTATATCATATTTTTCTGAAAATTACTTCCTTATAATTATATGTGTTTATTCTGATAGAAAAAAATCTAACCTTGTAGTTGTCTATGTAAAAATTTCGTTCAAAAGTATAATCTGGATTCTAAAGTCATGAAATTTCTCCTTGTTTTGAACCGAAGAAAAAAAAAAATAATGATGAAGCCGGTGCGAAGCCGAAGAGGAGAATTATCTTTGTCGAAGATCGAAGATGAAAGAAGAGGCGCATGCTGGGCGTTTTACCTTGTACAAATATACTAGCGCCTTATATATTATATATGTATATACCTGTACCTATACGTAAGAGAGTCCCGTTATACAGGCACCAGCATTCGTAAGAGATTATTCAAACGCATTTAGCTCTTCTCTATCCTCTTTCGAGCACATACACTTCGTAAGTATATACTGTACACTAATATGTATACATATACATATATATATATACTCATGTCGTTCGCGGTACATATGCCCCCGGGTTATGCCATACCTGAACAGCCTATATATATTTGTAAGAAATTTTTCTTTCCTTTTTTTTTTTTTTTTTTTTTGCGAATGAGAACTGCGAAATTCCGAGCCAATAATTATCTACAAACGTGAGAATCAGCAAATCGATCATTTTAAAGCAACGTAGATAAGGAATTGTCAAACTTGTCAGACAGGAGATAAGAAATTGTACAGACATTTGAAAAATATTGCCAAATATCAGTCGGAATTAGAGTTTGAACGAAAAAATTTGTAATTTTTTAACGAATTCCGATGATTTTGGCTCATTTTGAGACACGCTATATGCTCGTTTTTCGATACATGGATTCAAGTTGGCGGTTTTCAATCGGATCATTTTTCTGAAAAAATGATTGATTTGGTGATTTTAGTGAAATAATAATTACGAAGATACGTTCTCGTTCCCTTTGGCAGAAGGAAAAAATGTGAAAATTGGCTCTTACCTCTCCTCTAATTTGCAACACGGTTTTACCATTTGAGAAGGTAATTTGTCATTTTGAAGTACTGGTAATTGGATGGGCGAAAACGGTGTTTAAGCGACTACAGCTTACAGTAAAGCTTGTAGCGCGGAAGGGTGTCGGCGGTTAAGGCGTCGTTGACCAACTCAAAAAAGGCCTGGGTAACGATTTCCAACGATTTAAAATGATGTGAAACGATTTCCTCCGTCCTCGGAAGCCCCTCGTAAAATACAAACTTTCTGTACTTTGTATAAAGGGAGATATGCATGCCTCGGTTATAGTTAACTGGGCGTAACGATCGCCACAATAATTCCACTATTTACGGGCACATATACGCGCACATTGGAAAAAAAGAGATGATAAATCATCAGTAAAACCAAAAAGGAATATTTGATAAAAATTGAGTGTATTTTTGATTTATTATCTATTTATTGCTACTTTTTCGTCGTTTTAGTTAACAAGGTAGATCGATTCGTAATTCGAAAAAATCAATTCTTTAAAAAATAAGAGGTGGGTGTGAAATTCCGAATTTCAAAAGCTGCGGAAAGTCAGAATTCCGAATTTTCATACTACCAACTGACAGTTTTTGGAAAGATTATTTCCCTAAAAATCTACGCAGCCAATTTGAAAAAACACCGGAGGTTCGAAATTCCGAAAGCTAAAGATCCGAAAGGCCAAAACTCCGAATCTCGGAATTCGCGAGATGGAATTTGCGGATTTTTGGAGTTTCTGAGTTTTGGACTTTTGGATCTTTGATCTTCCTGCATTTCGACCTTTCAGAATTCGCAAGTTCTAAACTCTGACGTTTCTAGAAACTCAAAATCGCGTATGAAATAAATTCGGAATTCCTTCGTAACTTTTGAAATTCTGAACTTCAATCCCGCCCCTTAGATATACGCATACATAAAAACGCCCGAGTATACGAAATGAAAAAATCAGCTTCTCCGGAAGTTGGGAAGAGAATTAATATAGCGGAGGGGAGATCTCCTAGAAAAGAGATCTATTAGCCTGAATAACGAATAGTGAAGAGCTGGTTCGCGTGTGTCAGTGGCAGTCCTTATTTTCATATAAACATTGTCATGTTCATGTGTATAAGTAAATACATACATACATACTATATTACATACAAACATAAGGCGGTATGAGTTTCAGACAAAGTTCGCGAGTCGAGTAGCTAAAGCAGGTAGGTACTCATCCCACGCGCAGCATTATGATGTTAACTTTTCCCAGTCATTGTTGTTGTTGTTGTTGTTTTTCATATCCTCGATGAGCTTTCGGATGTATATATGTATGTATGTATATACGTATAAACTAATTAAAGATAGGCAGAGCTAGCTTATAGCTGGAACCAGACTACTCTCTTCAGCTCTCTATTCACATGGTTAGGTATACCTAACCTACCTACCTGCCTACCTCCGTCGCATTGACCCGCACGATACTGCTTATTATATGTATATTAACTACATACGGTTTCTATTCCATCCTAATTTGGCATAATTATATCGTGTTTTTATACTGTAAACTATTCGCATTATTTCACGGTTGGAAAAATTCGTCGTATCTATATCAAAAACCAATTTATTTCATCGTCAAAGTTTGTTTCGTATCGTCGATTGATCGTCTCGTTCCAAATTTTTCGCAATAAATACCGTCGTGAGTTGAGTTTAGGAAATTGAAGTGAACAAATTTTCATTGAAGATATAACGGTGGATTTTTAGAAAAATGAACATTTTCTATTCACTAATTTGCCAATGAATCACAATCAATCTAAAAATGGCATTTCCAATTTCCCCGGACTCAGTTTATGACTAACCGTTAGACACATTCGATTGATCTTCATTTAGAATCGGAACAACGGTGTTTTTTTAGTATTATTTTTTTTTTTTATGTGAGATGATTGTGATGTATAGGTAGAGAGATATGTGAAGTGAACTTTGGTGAAAAAATGAATTGATTTCGTATACCATGTTTGGAGATTCGGTAAAATAAATTCTCTATACGTTTAATAAAACGGCGCCTCAATATCAGGCATCGCAACATACCGTCGACCTTTCTTTGCGCATCTTCTATATATTATATATAAATGGCTAGATATATACCTGAATATACTGCCACGTCGATATAAAATGTCGAATATATATGCAAACCGGTTTCAAACACCGTAACGTATGTCCCATTCTATTTGAATTTCATAGCTCATGTACAGCTTTGATTACTTTTGCAACCTCTATCAGTATTATATACGCACCACTCGCTGCATATATATATACAATACGTGCAGATGCATATCTATATGCATTGGTCGAAAGTTTTCCCATAAAAATTCATTTCTCCATTAATTATTCCTTCGATATAAATCTTGCGATATATCCTCAATGATAATACCTAACAATATTTATAAGAAACATATACGAAGAATAACCACTTAGATACATATACCAGAGATCTACGAAAATTTCACGGTTGTCCTGAACATTATATTATTAGTATTATTATAATTATCATTTTTGTTAAAAGATCCTTGCCCCGTCGTTGATCACGTTGACTTTATAACATATGACACGGAATGGAGGTGATCAAAATTGGTGATTGATTATTTCCCACGGTTCTTTTTCTATACATTTATGTATAATCTTCATGATGACTATATGTACTGTCTGAATCTATCGATTCCACAAAGTATGTGTATACGCGAGATGGAAGATTGTAAAAACCGTATAATGAATAGCAATCGTAATTTTCTTTGTTAAATTACGTGGGGGTTTTTTTTTTTTTAACCAGTAATTTATTTTATTTGTATTTCTTTTTTTTTTTCTGTCAATCACGAATGAATTGATGATGAATATCGATAATTATTTAAGAATAAGACTTTTAGCCTGACACGAAGACTGAGACTAGACGTATGTCGTCGACCTTCGCACAAACTCGCGTTAGTTATGTCTTCCCTGGCTGTCTGTGGTTGATTGTGAGAATATTGCCAGAGTCTTGGGCATCTATGGGATACGTATAATAAGTTGGGTTAGGTATAATGTAGCCAACGAGCGAGCCCTAGGCGTCCATTATTTAAAAATCAGTATCGGCCACGTCGTTTGTACACCTGGTATAAAAATCTATTCGCAATTTAATATCCATAAGGGATATACGAAATGGTGTGAGAAGAATTTGTAAATCAAGATGAGATCAGTTGCGGGAAAAGCATATAACGCGCGCTGCACCAGAAACCGTAATTACGATCGTTACAACCATCGCACCTTACGGCTTATTATCTTATTATTTCTCCTTTCTTTTCCTTTCCTTTTCTTTCCTTCCTTATTCGTAAGTTCCTTAATTTCCATCACTCCGCATACATATAGGTATATATATATCCGTATACCTACACTGGTATATATTTATTCATTATTTACCGTTGAAATCAGAAATCCAGATGTCAGAAATAATTGCACAACGAAATTATAGATGTATATCATTATGGGATGCGAAAATTGATTGAAAATTTCAATCAAGGAGACTATGCGATATTCAACGTCGGTTTATCAATTTCAGGAAAAATTCAAGATTTTCGTATCAAATTTGAGTTATAAGTAAAAGTTATTCGTAAACCAGCTACAAATGAAGCTGAAGCTAGCAGCAAAAATTATCAGCCAAATGAATTGCGTGAGATAAAAATGAGTCCATGAAGGACAAGAACTTGTCCAGATTTTGTCAAGTTTTTAACGAAATCAAACCTCCTATTGAATTATAGACAAAAATTGGTACTGCATCATTCAAATTTAAGAAAAATTCATCAAGTTTAGCTGTTCTAACTCTAGCTGCTATAAGCTTCAGCTTCATCAGCTAAAGGTACGATATCATTTTGTGGATTTATCCAACGACTACAGAAAAGCCAACTTAAGCTTATTAATTTATACAAACAATCCCCCTTATGACACGCCTAGATTTACATTGATAATAGATCTGATAAAAAAAAAAAAAATAATAATAATAATAATGAAAGTGATCGATCTTAATTTGCTTTCTTACAATTGCAGCGGACAATTTTCTACATGTATATAATGTTGATACACATATACATATAAATATACGTGAATAGTAGTAATAATAATAATAATGATGGTGTTAAGAAGTGTCCTGCACTTTCTACCTTTTCTCTCGATGTATATATATATATATATATATATATATATTTCGATGGCCCTTGCCCCTTGCATACCTGCATCTTAACTGGATGCTGATTGCTCGAGGGCAGGATGGTCGGTCAGTAAGAGAGAAGAGGGAAAAAAGAAAAGAAAAAAAAAGAAAAATACTGGAGAGTTTCAATCAACCATTATAACAGTACAGATGAAGCAAAGGGATAACTATATACTATATAAGACTATATACTATACGATACCTTATAGTACCTATACCCAACTACCCACCTACCTACCTACCAAGCTCGCAAGCAATTACGTTCATTCTTAACTGGGGCTACCGTTACATACGCCTCTGATGTATGATCGCCCTATTGATATACTGAACAGCAGTAGCCCACCGCGTACGCGTAATGTCTATAGAGTTTTTACTCTCCGATATATATATGTATGTATGTGTGTGTGTGTGTGTTGTAAATACATGCGTAAGTATACATATAGGTATAATATATGTAAGTATAGGAAAGTTGAAGATAAACTAACGTTTTGCGATTAAAGAAGAAAGAAATAAAGAAAAAGAAACCAAAATTAACGGAATCGTGCTCCAAATTTTTATTCCCTATATATATATATATACATATATAATATATATATAAAAAGGAATAATAATTCTTGTCTCGTGTCTCGACGATTTGGGTCACCAGATCATGCGGTGAAACAAATCGAACTGCACACCGCAAAGTAAAAGAAACGTGGATACCTCATGGATTTACGATATCGGAAGGTACGTACATACATATATATATGTACAATATACATTACGAGGATATATATTATATTCAAACGTAAAAAACGCGAGCGCGTATACAGATCAAGAAGTTATTCGATAAGGAAATCATTTGAATGAACATGAAATCGCTTGAAATGATCTGGAATTATCGAAAATGGTAGGAAATCAAATCAATGAAATCGATTTCAATTTAAGTTATTTGTATACCACTGCCAGATACCAGATGCTCACGACTATTGAAGGTTTCAGTGCCCTCGGAGTAGCCTAAGCCAAATTGTAGATAAGGCTTATTTCAAATGGCTTACAATAGTGAAAATGAGCTTTATCGATAATCTGGGTTAGGCTAATCAGCACTCAACCCTTCAATTGATGATTAGAATTTTCACGTCAAATTCTAAAATGACTAAAAAAAAAAAAAAAAAAAACGATTCACATACCGTCGAGGTTTAGGTCGAAGAATTTCGTGTCCAGAGTCAGAAATGCACGTGGCAAGTCCTAAAGGAGCACCGTAATGTTCAGGGGGTCCACTGCTGGTACCACCAGGGGCCTGAATCATCGGTGATGTTTGTTGCGGAGAAACGACACCCCCAGGTGTGCCAGAGGCGACGCCACTCGTCCCCAGGAACAGGGGCTGTTGTCCATTTATCTCCATCCCGTGGTTTATTTATATTCCAGGAGAAACCGGAGCCTGCATTGCGGTCCAGAGGCTCGCAGGTGAAGTCCAGGAATCTGCGAAGGGCCAGAAATAAATAATTAGCATAAAAATATTCAAATTGGAAGAAACAATTAAGGGATCTTCGAATATAGAAAAAAGAAAATGGAAACCAGAAGGACTTAAGGTCGTCGAAGAAACTGTCTGTAAACTGCAAAGTCACAACTGAGGCGAATTCCCATCATCGATTTAATTACCGGCGTGGTAATTTTAATGAAGATCATTTGGTTTGCAACACGAGATCATATCTAGTGATGATACAAATCGTTCGGATCATTTACGGTTTATACCGAGATAACCCGATGTAGATTAATATCCGATTGATTTATAGAAACGGTAACGCCATCATAAGAGAATATGAGGATTCTATAATTTATCCAATACCCAACCCCGTTACTGTCCGCATAATTATGTATACATAGGTGTATATATATATATCATATGCGAAGTACCGTAATATTTGCGAAAAGTGATCTCGAGGGATCCGGAATCGTCAATTAATGACAAGATAAAGATATGTTGGAAAATACTTGTTTCTTTCTGCATATCAACATTTAGCCTAACCCTAATGGAGTTTTCGTGTTCTTTTCCTTCTTTTTAACTTTCCGTTGTTTTGAAAAAAAACAGAAGTTATTGTAATCAGCTCGAAAATGAAAAATTGAGTTTTCACCAGATGGCCACGTTTTGTGGTCCAGAGAATGATTATGAGTCATTTTTGGGGGGACCCGACTTCTATAGGTATAGAGCTGAATAGATTTCGGATTTGATCGGTGGAGTGGTTTTCTAATTATTGAACATTACAATTTTGAAAAAGAAAAAAATTTCAATCGCTGATATCTCGAAAACGGATCAACAAATTTTCATGATCTTCATCTGCATCGATAGCATTTGTTTCAACTCGAAAAAGACTGGATTTTAAAATATATCAATGCAGTTTTTTTTTTATTCTTCCATCATTAGAATTTTTATTATTTCATTTCGAAATGAATTGGAAAACGGTAAGTTCAAAGGCTAGCTCGTCATTTTCAGCTCAAACCCGCTTGTTCACTTTGGAATTGCTTGACCACTACTATTGCTGGGTTTTAAGGCGCGAAGTAACGTCGTGAACAGTGGCTATAGCAGTCGTTGTTCCGTAATTTTTGTTCCATTCATTTTTTTCTTTATTTTTTTTCTTCTTCTGTATATATTTGTTTTTATTTTCCTGTATTCTCTCTCTTTTCTTCCTTTTCTGAAGAGTTCTTAAGAGGGAACTACACTGAGGAATGTGGACAGGCTCCACTACCAGACTGGGCACTGCTAGTCACTAGATCCTTTATAACCTCACATGCATGCACTGCAAGTTATACGCTGCTCTTTGAGACTCGAGAATTCCCAAAGCAACGCTCATGGGATTTGTAATGGTGTTACGTTTAACGAGATCATTTATTTTCTCGCCAAGGTAGGCAAGCAGGTAGACATAGGTGCGTGTAGATATACGGTATGCTATCTTACGCACATGTCTCTTCGATTTAACAACGCAACGTGTCATCAACATATGTAACCAATAAAATTCGCAAGGAACAAAAAAATAAAAAAATAAATGAAAATAAACAAAATTCCATCATTTTTCCCGCAGCAAGTTTTTTCGCACTTTTTCTCCAACATATTTTTTTCTTTGCTGGAAAATAGAAATGATACAGGCATAGGGTATGTGCAATGAATAACAAGATGAAGAAGAAGGAGAAGAAGAAGAATCAGAGGAAGCGAAAGAAGAAGAAAGTGCATATAGTGATCTTGATGTAACGGGGATAAAGCGATTTCTCGAATCCGAAGGTCATTAATGAGTCCCCTCTCGTTTAATTGCGTTCTTGCAATTACAGAGTGGAGATTCTCAATTCTTGAGTTGAGGTATTCGTGTGAAGTAGGTAAAATTTCTTCGCTTTAGTCAGCCTCAGGCTGCTGCAGAGGGCGGATAATGAGAAACCTCATTGCTACTATAACAATGAAGTATTAAGTATATACCTACGGGCATGTTACCTAGATAATTGTACCGAAATCTAATCTTCTGAATTGCAAACAAAAACAAAATTAAAAGAAATTAAATCCTTCAACAGATTATGGATTCTTATTTGTATACGTTTGTTCGAAGAATATACGTAAAATTACCCCGTGGGCAACGTTTATGCATATCATCCACCGTTTGAACCGAGGGAATTCCGTTTTCTTCTTCTTTTTTTTTTTTTGAATATGTGATTTAAAATGCAGAGTTTTCTCTTTCCTTTGATTGTAACCTTCTCTAATCTTCGGTTCAAACGAGCCCACGTTCACATATATATACT
Source organism: Ametastegia equiseti (assembly GCA_963989295.1). Classification (NCBI taxonomy): domain Eukaryota; kingdom Metazoa; phylum Arthropoda; class Insecta; order Hymenoptera; family Tenthredinidae; genus Ametastegia; species Ametastegia equiseti. Next base: position 14,080,711 of record OZ022397.1, on the reverse strand, counting down.
TGTGTACCATTTGAATGATTGTGAGAGCCGTTAACTCCGTATAAGCTGCAGTATAAAAGTATACATAGGTATTGTTCTATATAGCATTCCTCCTCTGACTATAGGTACATCGCTTCCTCCAGATCTGCATACGTATTTAAAAATTTTCTCAACGGAGTGAAATTAGGGATGAAAAAAGAGAAATTAATTCGCTGATGGAAACCCAAAGGATTCAGGAATCTTGCGGATTTCCAATAATTGAGTAAAATTTTTCATAACCACGTACATCGTCCGGGTATATATTGACTGATTATCATATAGTTTAATTATATAAAATATCTGATACCTGCAGAAGTTGCTCATGTCATTAATTGCCGTAGGATACGAGTTGCGAAATGCGAAATTTGTGCAATCGGAAGGATATATTGTCGAGTGCATTAAATTGGGCGAAATCCGCTGCAGTATACGTAATAACTAGTTTGAAAAACAAAATTTGCATAAAATTAATCACATCATCTAAAATTATCGAACGGGTTTCTATAGGATCTCTTCTCCTTCAGCTTCTGTTGCTTCTGCTTTTTCTTCTGCTGCTGTTGGGAGCAGGCGTTGATGGTCATACACGCTACATTATAGGTAAACGTATGTATGTACATACATACATTCAATTGACTCCTGCGATCTCCGAACATAAATTTGCTGTTCAACATACCTCAAACAAATAGAAAATTAAAAAAAAAACATGAGAAAACATTTTTATATAGTATTGAGAGGAATCTCGAAATGTCTTAATTTTTGTCTCTTTCATAACATTGGCGGCTATGAATAACAATTACTCGCTTATACAAGCAATTATAACATCAAAAATTAGGAAATCAAAATCAAAATGATCGATGTATATGTCTTTCTTCGTATTTCGAATCGGAGTATCGCCAATACCAAATATTTTGGAAAAAATCATTTAATCCAAATCGCGATGATGGTAATAATTATTTGAGAATCTATAACAAGAGATTTTTAGTCTCTTCCTCTTTTTTTTCCCCAGAAATTATCAGGTTTTATGAATCAACGTCTGATATGCGTAACAGGTACAACGTCGAAACTTTCTTATATTGTGTTTTCGCCTTAGCTCTGTTATGTACACATACTATACAGAGAACCTGCATAATTCTCCACGTTTGAAAGAAGTATGTATAGTATTTACAAGATTTACTAAATATGCATTGTACGTCATTCCTCGTATACAAGTTGAGAATATATATTGTATTATATATACTGTATCCATGTATACTATAGATCTTACGAAGATTCTTGGGCTTTTCTCTCGAAAGGTCATAATCGCGGAATGATCAATTCTAACCGAGATACAGGTATATATGTATATACGTGCATATATATCTTTTCCTCTCTTTCCGATATCTATCGGCATAACAAATCACGTCTAAAATCGTGACAACGTGCAGCGAAGTATACGGTAAATATAGAAGATCGAGGGGTATTTTCTTCAACGGCCTACATCTCGTACATCGAATACACTGTACACAAGTGACTTGCATCATTCGTATACAAATGAATTAGTTATGTACATACGTACAAAAGAAATTCATTTATTATAAAATTTATAATTATTGAAAATATACATCTAGTAACAGTGAAGAATTAAAAAAAAAAAAAAAAAAAAAAAAAACGAACAATTCATCGAGTACGTATAGTAGATACAGGTGAAAATCGATGTAGGATGAACGATAATGGGATAAAAAGGTATACACACATACATATTACATACTATACCCGTAATGTTATATATATAACATAACGTCGTCCTTTATAAGCGAGCTCTGGATAATTACGTGAATTTTTTTTCTATATTTGGTTACCAAATTACGAACCCGCTCGCTGGGTATACTATAGAGAGGGGAATAAATGAGAGAAGATTGGAAGAAGAAGAAGAAGAAGAAGAGAGAAGAAAAGAAAAGAAAAGAAAAGGAAAGGAAAGAAAAAATGAGCTTCCTATATATATCGATACGTAGGTATACGTGTCGCGTAACATTTTGCTCGTCGATTTCTCGGAAACAAATTTTACCCTTGCTGGGCAAGATACCAAGTCCTGAAGGAGAAGAAAAGGGTATGAGGGGGGATAAACCAAGGCGCCAAGGTGCCTGACCTCGCGGAAATACCAGGGCGTTGCCCTTCCTCAAGTCCTAAAGTCCTAAGGTCCTAAAGCAGCGGCATCCTCACCCTACGTGCCCTTTTACTAATCGGTCCTCCCTTCCTTACTCCCTTCCCTGCACCTAAGGCCCCGAGTCCCCTGAACTCTTCAATTCCCGTTCTACGGGTCCTGAAGAATTTCGAGCGGAATGGTCGGTGTGAATGACATTTTGAAAAATATTGTGAATAATAATACTTATTTTTGAATCGCGTATGTAAAGGCAAAAGAGCCTACTGTGATTTGCTTTCTTTTCATATCTGAACTAGAAACAGTGAAATTGAATGATTGGTTAACCGAAAGGTCATCCAACCGTTTCCGGTTCACGCTTTGAACGTGTTTAGGTGATAAAGTAGAGATCACTGCGAACATAACCTAGCTAACATAAAAAACATGAGTTTTACTGGAATCCTATGAGTATTTTTGACAAAGTGATATACTCGGCCACTTTCTGCCAAAAAATTAAATTCATTCGTCGAGAGTTCGTTCAAATCGGTTGGGTAGTCGTCGAGAAAGAACGGATCGCGTTTTCGAGGTGATGATAATTGGTAACACTGGAATTTCGAACAGACTTCCATATCACCTCGAGTTCCCACGTGACTATGTTCGGAATTCCATTGTTACCAATCGTCATCACCTCGAAAACGCGATTCGTAGTTTCTTCCGAACGAAAAAACCTACCGGATTGACACTCAGGAAATAAATGCTTTACTGTGGCAGAAAGTGGCTAAGTATTTTACTGTTTGAAAAAAAAAAAAAAAAAAAACTAATAGAATTCCAGTAATATTCATATTTCTTATGTTAGCTATAGCTGGTTAGGTTCGAAGCAACTTATACCATATCGCTTTAATTCCAACTGATCAATGCGTCGACTTGTTTTTCGGGCGATATATCTTTAACGATTGATAATATCGATCGGAGAAATGCTGCAGCAGTGATGTTTCTCTTCTAATGGGAGAGAGAGAGAGTTTTATCGTGGATGATTGGAACGGAAACGATCTCTCGTGTCTGGACCGCGTCTGGCTGCAGGCGAGTGGCTGCACATCAGTAGCACCGATATATGGGTCCGTGCCGAGTGACGCGGATCGACATACATATGTCGTCGTCGTCGTCGTTGTCGTTGTCGCGATGCACACCGGAGATCCCCCTTTCGCCAGAGTTGTTGAAGTAGGTGATACTGTATTATACGTACATAGGTAATGTATGTATGTACATGGGTTTTACATGCCTACGTACGTTCATACATCATGAAAAGGTATATATACATTAGTGCCTGGAGTATATATAATAAATATGCGAGTATGTATTTGTCCTGCCAATTCAACCCTGTCCAGTTCGTATATACTTAGTAAATCGTAAATCCATCCCTTCTTCTGACTTTCACCAGGGTGCATGAGGGTGTAATGTTATAAGAATAGAAAATAGAAAAATCGCATTTCATGATGTACCTATACCTATATACGTATAAAATATCAGATACATACCCTCTCGGTGAATATATATATATATATATATATATATATATATATTGGTAATGTATTAATTTACATTCTAGGATCTGCAGGACTGATCGTGAGCGAGAGATCTGATCTAGTTGTTGAATAAATATCACATCCTATTTATATTTATACCGTATTCAGAATATCCACCGATACTATATTCTGCATGTAAATACATATATAGAAAAAATATAAACTGACGAAAAATGTATGTAACGCACACGTTTACTTGAAAAAGAAATATTTATACATGCCCAAATCATCATCAGGTAGACGAGAATAGCGAAAATGTATTTTTGATGGTGAAAATTTTAGCAATCGACAATGATTCGACATCTATCGATACATAAGGTGTATAAAAATCGTAATTGTAATACATGTTAACGCGTTAATATAGAGAATGGATGATCGAACATGTATAAATGGTTAGTATAATTGTTTTTCAGTTTTACGACACGGAGGAACTTATATGTCGTGACCAATTAATCATTTTTTAAATTAAATACCAATCAACCCGCACCTATCGATCTGCCCACGTATCGTGTATATATATCCGTTCGAACAAGTTAGCTGGGCCCCGATCGGTTATCGCGAACGGTACCGATACACTGATATAACTATATATACCTATCTGTCTATACCCATCAGCCTACCTATGTCGATCAATTACCAAATTTAACCGTAACATATATTCCGGGTGGCTGGTCACTGGGCTATAATGTAGAATCAAAGACAGATACTATTAGGTGAACTTTTTTTTCCTCAATTTTTTTCTCTTCATCTTTCATTTCTAGTTTTTTGCTACCCGTTGAGAATTCAGGTCGCTTATAGATTTATACTCACGATTCTGGCAGAATAAACGGATCTTTTCAATCGCCGTACAAGAATTAATTTCTGATTTATTATGTATCTTCATTTTTCCGTTTAAAAAGTTACATTGGTTTTGTGCGGATATATATTTCGTATATTTTCATGGGGTTCCAAGCGAAACGAATCTCATCGTTAGATTGGGTAAGATTTTTTTTTTTTTTTTTTTCTTTTTTCAACGTAATTAATTGCGTTACATATAATATGAGAATTATAAATTTGGTCGATTACGTTTAGTTTGAAAATTCGCGTTTTGGAGTAAATGTCTTACAGCCACGTGCTCGCTGTGGTGGTTTTATCGTCTCGAATGGAATTTAGGTTGTGACTTTGCTGACCTTATCTATACATTATACTTCAGACTGCTCGCTGGTTTCCTGTTGATTTCTACGTGCCATTATACATATATATTATATATATGGGTAATTCCACGATATTGCGTCTCAGATCCTAACATTTTTGGCAAAAAAAAAAATGTAATGATTACGGTCAATTCCATATTTACCGGAATATTAACAGTCTTGTAATGATTCCTACCGAAGGGCCAGTAACTTTTATTATTTTTAATGACTTTTGAAGGTGCCAGGGGAAAGACACTGATCAGGGGCAATATTCGAGATGCAGGGTAGATTTACGGGCAAGGGAGGGGGTATTCCTCATGAAATTGAAGAAATAAAAGACTCTAAGATACGAACATGTATACGTAATGTACTGTAAAGGCATGACAATATTTGCAAAAACGTCTTTCCCCTGGCATATCTCCCCTGGCACGACAATATCCCAGGGGAGATATGGCAGGGAAGAGACATTTTTGCGGAAACTCGTTGATATTATAGAGACAAATTATGCTTTCGATTCTAAATTTGAACAGGATGAATATTGCACGTACTACAATAGATGTTGCTTACAACTGAGACAAATAGATAACTAATTGCGACGCACAACTCGCCAGGGTAGATACAGGATCACTGGCATCCAGAACCGAACGCGGTATTTGCTGCGTGATAACAATGAAACCAAAAGTGCAACGGCGTTCACCCGTCACGTGATGCTAACTTCGTGCGGAACTCCTAACACGCTGACATAGTATATTGAATAATAACATTCTATTGATTCAAAAACAACAGTCATAAAAATGCCAGGGGAGGAGACATCGAAAGTGCGGGACAAAACGGAATATGGAATATTTTGAAAAATCCTCGTACGGAATCAATTTTGTTACTGATATACAATTATACGTTCATACAGCTGTAAGAAAGTTCCTTTTTTATTGCAATCTATTGAATAGATTACCAAATATTGCTACTAGAATCATCAAGTTTGTTGGCGGGACATGCCAGGGTAGAGACAATTTTAGTGTTTGAACTCAATTTTCTGGAATTGTGAAAATGTTTCATATCTAAAATTCAGCGCTCTATATAGAACACAGTTTGAATAATAACAATAGTCATTTTTTTAATTTTTTATCTTTCAATCTGTGCTATTTCTTGTCCAAGACACGAAAAAACGCAATATCGTGGAATTACCCATATATCTATACTATATATCTATATGTATACTTATATATTATGCATAAAATTCTAAAACCTGTACTAGCGACTTTTAGGTGCTTTATTTCATCAATTATATAAATTCTGATCAACGTCCTGAACGTGTAGCTACAATCGGACATCAAAAATTTCCTACATAATTATATAATTATGCTTATATTTGTATGTATAAATACATATTGATTCGAGGATTCGATTTGAAATCTACAAAATATGTAATATACAATAAAATGAATATCGTATACCAATTTACGGATAAAAATTGACAAAAATTTCATTTTGGCACATATACGTAGATAAATAAATATTTACGAGTCGGTTTTTTTTTCGGACTGCATAAGTTCATCAGGCCATGTATATTCACGTGAGCTCGTATGTATTTATGGACTAAAGAGAGACAGAGAAGGAGAGAGAGAGAGAAAGAGGTAGAGAGATAGGTATCGAGGATTTTTGGTAAACACGCGGTGGTACGACTTTCGAGGGACTTATTGCGGGCGTAGGATTTGTACGACAAAGATTAATGCCCTACAAGTCGATAATGATTCATGTTTAAATCATGAAAGTCAAATAAATTACAAGCGATGGAGATTGCAGTGCGTGGTTTCGGCAACTGGTTTAATGCATAAGCCCGCTTTGCCTTGCCTTGCCTTGCCTCGCCTCGCCTTACTCCTCCTCGCTATACATACATATACATATACAAACATGACATGTATACATATATACTCGGTATAAGAACACGCGGGGATGCCTGAAAGCCTGACTGCTGCAGCTTCTGGACTCATGACTGAATTTAAATACCCTCTACTCCTCCTCCTCCGCCTCCTCCACCTCCTCCTTCTCCTCTCGCACACGCGAGTAAAGCTGTAAACGTTGATTACGCTCAGTCAGAAAGACACGATTATCCGTAGGTATATCTACTTTGTCCATACGGCAAAGCATCGGTATGATGGTCTACTTTGAGCGTGGAAAATCCGATCCAATTTAACCGAACAGAGATTCAGGTTAACATCAATTGAAAACTTGAATCGAATCGAGTAATTGTGCAGGATAAATGAAAGGAGTAAAATACGTGATTGCGAAGTACCGCATTAACCGAAATCAAGCGATAAATGAAAAATAAGATACACGTGTAAGTGGGGATGGGGGGGAGGAGAGTGCGTAAGGTAACGAAGCCGAAAGAAGAATAAGAAGACGAAAAAGAATACGTATGTTTGTATCACGTATATGGGGTATGAGTGAAACGGGCGCACGCGTCTAACATAAGACGCATTCTCTACTCTCATATATGGCAGTTTATCCTGTGCAGGCAACAGGTTCAGTGAACGGGAACCTCTCCGAAATTCGAACCAAGCGAGAAAATAAGAGACACCGCGACGGTGCGCGATCGAGGAATCGTCGAAAGGAAAGGAAAGGATAGGATACACATGCTGCATAGCGTGGTCCGGTGAATCGAATCGTCTTGCGGATAGCGCGCGTGGAGTCTTTTATATACCTACTTATCGCTGGTCCACGAGCCACACGACAACGACATCAACGACGTACCCTACGACGATATATACACGCGGGGTAACCTGCAAGGGACGACACGAGACACGAGACACGGGACACGGGACACGAGACTCCACGAGATGTAGGGTATAGAGAAGAGGACGAAGAAGAAGAAGAAGATGAAGATGAAGAAGAAGGAGAAGTCGAAGAGGATGGAAGTCTCTTGCCTCTGTCGCGTCTCTTCGTACATACATGATATGTATATATATGTATACATGTATGTACACTCGTATGGACGTATAGACACTGTCGTATATACAACATATATAGGGCATTCCATGTCAACTCAACCAATAATATTTTCCCACACTATTTTTTATTCGCTTTGCGATTTTTAATAAGATTTTTCTTGTTCAAAAAAGTACTACCGAATTTTTTCAGATTTTTTTGTTCTCCAATCGTTAATTTTTTTTTTTATATGTCATCAATCGAACCCATCTGAAAATTATATTATTTTATAAAATTCATAAAATTTTCAAAAACCATAAATTCTCATTCCGATCATTTTGATACCCGTTTCATGATGGGCGAATTTTTTCTTGTTGTTTTTCTATTCAACAAAAGTAATGAGGGAAAATTATTGATCGAGTTAACATGGAATGCCCCATATACATACCTCCACATTTCACATATTATGTGTCTTTCTACACACTATATGTATATATATAATATATATATGCACATAATACTCGATTGTAATACTCGAGTGTGAGCCACGATATATACCTAGAGGAGAGGCGAGCGATCGTCAAGAAAGAGAGAGAGAAGAGTATACGAGATGGAAAAGGGAAAGGGGAAAGAATCGCGGGCCCGCCGTGCGGTGGCTCGAGTGGCAGCAAGCGCGTACAGAGAGCCGTCCCTCCGTTCGTTCGTCGGTGTATCCGTCTGTCCGCCCTGCGGCCACCGCATTCCAAGGGCTGCCCAAAACGAAACCTATATTTTATATACCTGCCCCTCCCGCCCTCCCTCCCACCCTTTTCTCCTCTTTACCGAGCCCCTTGGCGTACTCTTGAGCTGACAAGTTCGAAACCATCGCATCGCATCGCGCGGCGACCCTCTTTCTTTATTCGCCCCTGATTATCGCCGTTACGCCGCGGCGACGGCGGATTCCCCCTGAAGTTCTCGATGTATGCATGCCATGGGGCGGGTGGCGTGAGGATTGAAGGGTATGCAATTAATCTGTCTTTTAGGCGGAAAAAAACAAAAAAAACTTTGCAACTAAGTTGCGTTGGTAGGTATAGGTATATGTGTGTATTATATGTATATCATGTATGTAGCAGTTGCCGTACATCTCCAAGTAATTTTCTTCTTCAGGTATTTGGTAGAGGGTATTTCTGCGCGATGTTAAGATGGAGAGATTACCCGATTCCTCGAATTTTATACAGTCGAATATAATACACGTACATGAAATTCGAGTAAATATACTATTGGTCAAGGAAAATACAGACTGTGCTGCTTCAGGTGAAGAGAATATCACATATTCGAGTTTTTCGTACATGTTATTGTTATAACGTTTGTTTCTAACGTCGCCGTCCGCAGTAGACCATATCTATGCCGAGTGTTGATTCAAGCACTTAAACGTAATTTTGACTTTCAGGTCAAAACTGAAACTGGCTGATTCTTCAGCTGCTAAAACAATTCCCTAGACAATTTCACTAATATAACTAAATGTCTCTTATAAGCATATCACACGTGTACTTTTTTTTTACCTATTCCATTTCCCCATCATTTTACGATCATTGGAATCAATCCTTGACGGTGACGATTGAATTCTCCGGAATTCTCTGTACAATTATCCATTTAGGAAAACGATTTAATTAACAACTTCAATGAAGAAAACTCTGCATTGGGGTTTTGCGAATATAGTTGATGATTACTTTGCTACCCATAGACGAAATAGATCATAACATTGTATAAATCTAGTTCCTAAACGCATAACCCCATTAGAAAAAAAAAAGTCTGCTGAAGAGCGAGCGCGAAGGTATCGTGTTGCGAACTCTAGATTCACCGAATGCGATACCTGAATCTTCGTCGTATATTGGATGATATAATAGTGGGATGAAAATAGAAGGAGGAAGGGTTGATTCGGAGTAGGAGAAGTGGGGGAGAAAAAACGTGTATCAAAAAGATGAAGAAAGAATGCAAAGAGTTAAAAAATTAAAAATTTCCTGCCGATATTTTTTTTACAGACTTGCGAGTATATGTATGTAGTACCTACTCGAGAGTCAAACGTGCTGTTACGCGCGCAGCTGCACTTTGTAATTAGAGACGTGACTGAATTTTTTATTATAGCATAACGCGTTATGCTGTATGTACCGTCTCACGAAATAACAACATACGTCGCTTAACACTTACCACATATACGCGCGTCCGTATTATGCCGATGAAAATATTCGCAGATAAAAGAAACTCAACCGAATAGAGGAACTTAATCATCAACTTTACTATGCAAAGAAAAGTCTAAAAACGATTGTACGTATATTTGGCTGCATTTCTGCAGAAACGTTTTATGTTTTATTTTGTATATCTGCAGCGACAATACGCGATTCGTATTTTCTGTTTTTCTTATCGGCTCCGGATGATCCGCGCAAAAAATGTATGACAAACGTATGTAGTGCAAAGTGTGAAAGTGATGTATTCATGTGCAGTATATAAACAATAGGTCTTACCTTCATATTCGATCAGCGTGATGGGAGAAATGAGAATATATTGTCTTCCACGTGATCCTCACACATAATGTATACACGCTAATGAGATAGGACTTCGTTGATAATTATTATCACAGTAAATTATCGTCGTCGATTTTCGAAGATTTCCAACAAGGAAGTATCAGATATTGATTCAGGTTTCACTGCTATACACTTAATTTCTAAATCATGAATAAAAACAAACCAAAAACACCTCGGAGAATGCGCGATTCGCACTCAATGTTATCATATGCATTTTTCACAGCACGTTATAGTTAACCACATTGGTATATTCGTTGATTTGTCGTAGGGATAAGTGAAGTGGCTTGAAAAACTTTCACCAAACTTTAAAGCCGCTCTTCCGCGGAAGGCGATTTCGATAATTGTTTGATTTAAATCCGTGGTGGATATTGTGAGATGATTTTTCTTTTTCTTATTCGTTTCATATAGTATTTGTCATAAAAGAACTACGGGGTTTTGTCATCTGTTGATCTGACACTTTAGCGTACGGGTACGCGTAGATCGCGCACCAACAAAGTTTCTTCAAACACTGTGGGAAAGCTCTCGGGATTTATTCGGAGCCTTATCGATATGCATCGTTCGATCGACTCTACGGCATCTGTCAATTATTAACAACAGAGGGCCTCTCCAGCATCACACGCTTTGGTCCATCGCCGCACTTTATTCCCCTGGAACATCATGCTACCGCCATCCTGCGGATTTTTTGCGAACTCAACTAAACACCAACCTCTAAAACGACTAGATTCGATCAAAAGTTTTTCGGAAATTGAAATACCGGATAGAAATTTATATGTATGAATATTCATCGTCAACGAATTTTTAGCAAAAAAATAATCCAGAACTATCTAGTATAATCAAATCTCCTTCTCGGATAATATTAATAATAGAGTAGAAAGCAGGTGACCAACGTGAAGGTAACAGCGTGATAAGAAAAAAAAGGGGAAAACAGATGGGGGATTTAAGTTTTGTCAGTTTGGTAAACATTTGAACACGTCAAACTTCACGCAATCAGCACAAGGTATTAAATAGGTGATAGAACGTTGAAATCCAGCTGGGGTTTGCGAGTGCAAGTCGAAAGAGTGGGGTGGGCGACCGGACCATTGAACATTACTCACAATAATAATTGCCGCTAAATAAATAACCCCGAATTATATGATTTCGAAATAGCACGTAAATAGAAATATGGGTAAGTGATAATTAGCGGTGTCAAGTTTTTTCCCCTTAACACGTCATCTACGTCAAGATAAACAAACTATCGTCTCTCCAATTTTCCGGATCCCTAGACACGATTTATCCACATTTTATTTTTGCCAAATACACAATTGTAAATGTGCTCAATTTGTTGTTAATTCAATTTTCTCTAATTCAGGTGGGTTATTAAGTTATTTTCGCAACCTCCTCGGCAGTCGGGAAATGCGCATTTTGATTCTCGGTCTCGACGGTGCGGGAAAAACGACGATTTTATACAGGTAGGTTGATTAGCTAGTTGGTTTGCTTAATTTTATCTGATTGTATACGTTAATCCAAGTTCTTACATCCTACATAACCTAATTTCGGTCTATATTCAATCTTTCATTATCAAATTGCAGGTTACAGGTCGGCGAAGTTGTCACAACTATTCCAACGATAGGATTCAACGTCGAACAAGTTGTCTATAAGAATCTCAAATTCCAAGTTTGGGATCTTGGGGGACAAACTAGTATACGGTAATTAAAAACATTCTTCTTTGCTCCAAGTTAAAACCTCAAACCATGTTTCCACATTTCTTCGCTTCTCCCAAATGAAGAAAATCTAACTTTGCTTCAATATTCGATCATTCGCCTTTAAATTTAACTTTCTTACCGGAAACTTTATCTAAATTCAATCCATCGAGTCTCGTAAATTAACATTGTAGCGCAATTTCAAGATCAAAGTATCAAAAGACCAATATTTTCATCATCGAAACTTTGAATCTTTGATTTTAAATGAAAATTGGTAGAATCTTTGATTGCAAATCTCGCACGGAAACTTGATTTTCAAATTCTTTATCCTGATTCAATGAATAGTGTTTAAGATTTACATTTTCGCCCAATTGTTAGGATTGAGTAATAAAAGATTTTACTTTTCAGGCCATACTGGAGATGTTACTATTCAAATACAGACGCAATCATTTATGTTGTTGATTCGGCGGATAGAGATAGAATAGGAATATCGAAAGACGAGCTGATTTATATGTTGAATGTAAGTGCTGGTATAAAGTATCACGTTTTTTTATTTTTTTTATTTATTTCAATATAAAATTAAATCTTATTCAGTACATACGATGTAAAATAGTAACAATTGTTTACATTATTCAAATATGATCACAGATCTGTGCCTTACAAAAAAAAATATAACATTTCAATCGGTAGAAGGAAATAAGAATAAATTAATTCAATTTTGCATTAATCCTCATTAAAATGTGCTGCTAATTTAAAAAAAAAATAATATAATCAGTCATTTTAAGAGATTAATGTTTTCTAAAATCACTTTTTCAATTGTTCTCTTCATTTAATGCAGGAAGACGAGCTGCAGGGTGCGATTCTAGTTATTTTGGCCAATAAACAAGACATGGCAGGATGTTTAAGCGTCGCAGAAGTCCACCAGGCTCTCGGATTGGACGCGTTGAAGAACAGGACGTTTCAAATATTTAAAACGTCAGCGACCAAAGGAGAAGGACTTGATATGGCGATGGATTGGCTATCGAATGCTCTACAAAGTAGGAAATGATTGACGTTAATCCCAAGCTTACTACATCATTCGAGCCTTATTATAAGACTAGTCATCTGACTGTCACCTGATCGAAGTGTCTTTGTGTGGTGGAAGATGCCTCATTCAGTTTTGATACTTATTTATTAATTTAGAAAGATTTCCGCTCTGGATTATTTCAGCTCTGAGTTCAATTTTATAAACAAAGTAACACGATACGCAAATACCTAATGTATTTGGTCATAACTGTTAATAGAAAAATATGAAAGACAACAAAAGTAACAAAAAGAGAATAACACCTTTTTACGATTATGCGTTTTAAAAATATTATTATAATCAAAATTCGTCGAAAATCCATTTTAACAAACAATCGAAGAAGTAATAACCATCTAGACCGTTGCTTATCAACAACACAGTTTTATCTGTTCCTTGGCGTGTCTGATCACTGCCAGATGTATAGATTTTCATGTTTTTTACAAATTATTATTATAACGATGATAGTTGAGTTGATTAGTTGTTGCGTTTTACGATAACGAATATCCGATATCTACTATAAAAGCATAAAAGCAACGATTGAGAGATGATATTATTTGCCTGCAACTACAAACTTATATTTTTGTGTGGTAAAACTAGAAAGCAAAATTTTCGTGATAAAAAACACGACCTAAGTGTAAAACGTATGTATGTACTATTATTACCTATACAGAAATTGGAATAAAAATTTCAAGGAAAATCCCAATGTAATTTTGTAATTTGAATCAATCGGGCCAATTATTTTTTTACTAAACTAAAAGATATCTTCATTCGGTTGATACAGTTTGAATTTGATTATCAAACAATATGTTTGCATATCATAAATGTATTTTATCTTTCAAATTAATATAACTGTAAGCTTAATTTCACTAGATTCTTCACCAAAGATTCCTATTTAATCATGAAAAAATCAGTAGATTTTTTACTACAGTTATCGTTAACCAAGTAATTTGAAGAGAATTTCATCACGTAGAAATGAAAATTGTCGATTATTCAATGATCCTCGTTGAAATTTAGGTAATCTAAATAAACTGCAAAATTTTCTATCAAAATGTTCGATTTTACCAAACTGATCCGATCTAAATCAAATTCATCGTAATGTACTATATTTGATTAACTTAAGAATATAATAACGTCATTTATTGATGCAAATTACAAACTAGTGTGACTATACAATAACATCACTACCCGGAGATCATTAATTTATCAAAAATAACGAAATATATAAATAAGGTATAATTAATCATAGCTAAGATGTAAAAATTTCACCACATAAAGCACTTCATCATCCTAACCATTTCAATATATATGGTGAAATGAACGATTGGCCGGTTGTAATGATAAGCAATGCTTTTCTTTATAAAAAAAATAAAAACAAAATAAATTCAAACGTAAGGATTAAAACACGAGCGTTAAGAAAATTGGTTCAATTTGACTCTTCTATACTATTTGCGCCGTAGTTTATTTGCCTGTTCAGTCTTGGGGTTGACGCTTAAAAATCTATGTTACGATATTAATGTGAAACTAATAAGGCGGACAAAAGTGTCCGTCGATAAACAATTAGAATTGAACAAATGTAACAATTATTTGAAAAAAATACTCCAATGTGATTGTGCATAAATGATAAATGCGCATGTATATTGGGCCTTATCAGAAAAAAAAAGAAATCTTAATATATTATACATAATATTCTAGCCGGCGAATGATAAATGAATTTTATCTGAAAAATATTTCAGTTTAACAATACAAAATACATCCAATGTATGATTTGAAATTTTGTAATATTCCATTATCTTATACTATAGTATTTAATAATCTAATAAATAGGCATAGTTACGTATAAATACTGTTTCATTCTTTTACCAAACATATCATATCATACCTTGAAATCCACTACCAGGCTGGTATCCCAAACCTATCGATTCGTTTCTCTTGCGCGTCTAGTTCGATCCTAACTTTCTTTCTCATGTAAAAGATCGGGCAGTCTCGACTGAGGTGGAAAAAAAATACATTTATTTAAGTAATTATTTCAAGTTTATAACAATCGAGGAGTAATTCAAAACCCAGTTGCTCACCTGGTGCATAATACTTCTTGATGCAGGCTTCCCTGGCATCTTTGACACTCTGTCCATAATCTGCAAAACTTTTCCTCTAATCTTCTACCGACAAGTAATTCATGTTGAAATAATTCAGATTCTCGAGATTCGCAGTGCTGGCAAAGCGCCATGTGTTCCCTTCCTGATTGCAGAACAGCTTTACATCCCATGCAGGTTTCCTTTTTTCTTGTAAACGCAGCTAACGCTCCGACTCTGGAAGTCGCTACAGATTTTGTCCTCGTGTGTTCTCCCCTCAAGAGAAGAGATTCTGCCTTGTCGCCAAGGATCGGTTCAAATATCCTCAGTAAAGGTTTGGACAGTTGATTTTCCAGGTAGTAATTTGAGTCGATTGGAATGCTGTTTTCCAAAACGTAAATCGGGTCCTCCGCTTTCTGGTAAGCCGGAGTTCCTTTCGCAGCTGATGTGAAAACGTAGGGAACTCTGTCTCCCAGTTTCGGAGCTGTTCCAGCATCTCGTTTCTTCATCTTTGCCGCCAACTCGACGTGAGCTTGCTTCGCAGCGTATTCCGTCTTGGTAAGTTCCTTCGTTACAACTAATTGTGAAATGTCTATCCGGTTGCAGAGAAGATCGCTGATTATTTGCTTCGCGTAGTCCGTCGCCCCATCTGGATCTCTGTAATATGTTTGTAATTTGGATGGTAATTTGATTATCTATGCATAAAAAATTAATAAATGACCCTTCTCACCTCTCGATCAATAATTTCTGCAAACAGGTGTTCATCATGTTGGCGACAAGCGGACAATTGTCTCTTCGAACAGTTTCCAATCCTTTACAATCCATTTTGTCGTATTTATCTGGTCGAGTAAATAACAAGCCTGCGTATCGTTTCTTATTGATCAACAAATAAGGGAAATAGATTTTTTCGAATTCTAGTTTGATCGGCTTGATAAATTTCTGTGAAACGAATTCAGCTGCTTCCGTCCCAAGCTCCATTGCCTCTTCTATATTTTTTACCCCGAATTTAACCATCACTGAATCTGTATCTCCGTATATTACAACCGCATCATGTTTGTAGCCATTTGCTACGCAGTATCGCTGTTCTACTTCCTGTTTCGTTTGCTCTATCATCGCACGACCGTAAGCAGTAGTGCTCTGTAAAAATGAGAAAGTATTATTTAATCCAGATTTAGAAAGACTTAACAATTGTTTAATAACGAATTAAACTTACGCTAGATATTTCTAAGCAAGGTAATTTCCCATTTTGTGCACCAGTAAATCCGTAAACAGAATTGGCAGAGATTTTCAGAGCCAATTGTCTGCCGTCTAAGACTTTCTGTTTGAAAACGTCTTTTTCGTTCTTTAGCTCAGTTTTGGCAGCTTTTCTAGCGGTAAGTAAATTTTCTAGAATCTCCGGAAGGAGCCCCTTCCTCACCGACGATTTTACAAACATCGCAGTAGTCGGTGTTTTCGTAAACTTGTCGTCAGTGAGTTTGAGTTTATGCTGAGTAGCGGGAGGCAGAAGTGTAGTGTAGCAGATATTGTGTGCCATTATTATGCTCGGGTATAGAGAACTGTAATCCAATGTAGCAATCGGATCGTTATAGTAGCCACGTTTTGGCTCGATGACCGTAGCTCCCTCGAATTGCTCGTCAGATCCTTGACCTTGATGCACTGGCATCAAATAGCCCCTTTCTTTTGCCTGGAAGAAAAAAGAAGCGTTAAAGAAGTCCTAGGTAAAGGGATTTTTCGTATATTGGGTAGAAAACTACCTTTCGCAATAGCTGCGAAACTACTTTGACTCCTTGTCCTCTGGTAAGTAAACTGCAGAGTGAAACGCCGGTGACTCTGGCCATTTCCATGTAGTTAATTATGCACATGAGTTTGTCCAGCAATCTCAAAGGCAGATAAGCATCTTTCAAACAATATACCGCAAGTCTTCTGCGGGTTTGAGGATTTCCATTCTGTAAATCGCTGATAATACTGTGGTGAACGTCTTCTTTTTGTTCTTGTAGAAAATGATAGCTGACTGCGTTCAGTGTGTAAGAACGTAGTTTGTAGTCTCTGACAAGTACCTGAAAAAGAAGTTGAATCATTTAAATAATTGCTGTAACAAGAGATATTCAATTACCAATCATTAACGCGTTATTTTTTATAAAGTAGAGAAATCAGCTTACGAGTAGTAAATCAAATGGTACTCTTCCCTCGAAGTTTACGTGTTTATTTTCTCTTCTGCCCATTTGTTTGCTCTGTAAAACTTGGTCTTTTATTACAGACTTTATGTCCTTTATTCTCCCAAGAAAACTGAATGATTTTACTTTCAGATGTTGTGCTCGGTTTATCAGATAAGGGAAGTCGAAGTTGTTTATATTGTAGCCGGTGAAGATGTCCGGGTCACATTGTCTGACAAAATCAGCCCATTTCTACAAAACAAGAATTTTTGTTTTTGTTAGTATTTGTACATTTTGAACTTTGTCAAGTTCGAAAAAAAATTTGTGAACCATTTAGGGAGCAGCTTATCAAAAAACAAACCTCTAGCAGGACAGACTCTCTTTGGAAACTTAGAACTTGGGAACCAATAATTGGCGCACATGTATCCAACGTGAACACGTTACGCAGAAATGGTTCTGTATCTCCGTGTCTAATGACCATGTTAGCTATTTGGATAACCGGGTCGTGATTAGGCTCAGGAAAAATGCCTGTTGGATGAAAAAGAGTAAAATGAAACATTGAGAACCGTCAATTTTTTGCTTGAAATGATAAAAACTTGTTATTTTCAATTGTGACGTTGAGTTCTGATCAATTCAGAGTCCCAAATATTTTTTTATTTTTCTCAGGGTATGAATATTAGAACAGTACCTAATTAAATTTCAAACATGTTTGTGATTTTTGGCTACCTTTACGTCCAGCACACTCAATATCAAAGCTGAGTATTCTGAACGGTGCGACTTTGGCCCATTCTCCTTCTGGATAATGTGCGATGAAAGCATCCCACGCAACATCAGCTTCTAATTGACATCGGCTGGTCAAAGGCAACATGTTTCCCGGTTGACCGCGTAATTTCCATTTACCTGGCGGTAGTTTGATCCATGAACATCCTACTACAGATGTATCCACCATGAACCTTGTAAGAGTAGAAATGATCAAATTAGAGTCAAGAAATGTTCTCGGTAAAAGTTGGCCATTATTATAATAACTATCATCATTTGTATCTTCACCTTATATCAAAATCTATGTTACTTTCGAAAGCCTGATAGACGTGATTGCTGAACGTGGGGAATATCGTTTCTTTTTCCAACAAACGTTTGCACGGTGCTATAAGTTTGGGTAAAGCGACTGTGATTTTTAGAAACGGGATTAAATCCTCGCCAGCATATCCGTATATCGATTGTCTCTCGACTATTTCAACGACTAGTACAGCTTCTTGAACTTTTTCGTTATTAGATCTCATGTCTGCGAGTACAGATCTGTTCAAAGCTTCCTGTAATCATTTAGATTATTTGTTAAAAGAAAATAGAGGGAGAATTAGCCTCGTTTGAATCAACATCAAGTTTATTTACCCTGAACGGTTTGCAGTGTGAATTATTAAAGTTTTCTGGTGCCGTAACAAAAAGGTAAGGACAAAATCCATGCACGTGACAACACACTGAGTTTCCTTCCATCGTAACTCCGTACATTCTCATTATGGGTACAGGACCAATTTTACTTCCAGGCATTCCAGGCAGCGGTTGTCCTGTAACGAAATTATTCTTATTCAATTAATTTGTAGCACAACCATAATGAAAATTGGTTTTCAGGGAGGTAAATTATAAGTTACTGAATATGCAGGTCTTCGGGTAAGCCGCTACCAAGTCAGGGGACTCAGTGGAATTGGGAATTCTCAATATAGCTATAAATCAATGTGATATAAAATTAAGAATCCATTGAATTTGAGAAATGAATCATCAATTTAAAAAATACAAAGATCTACAGGGGAAAAATTTCAAAACAGAAAATATATTGTGTATCGAATTGATTTCTAATTCTAATTTACCTGTATAATGATCGACTTCTATTTGTTGAAAAGTGAGAGAGTCTATTTTGGGATCGAACATCGGGGGAGCCGGTCGATTCCATTTTGAACATGTGTTCTCCTGATCTGGACCCTGGGGAGAATCACATTGTCAGTTCATTCAGATAAATCACCGCAAAAATTGCAGAGATTTTTGGAGCAGTGCAAAGCAGCTCCAAAAGCCTTAACATTTTTATTCATCATTAATTCTCCAATAATCAATCAATACAAGCACGAAAATGCCCACAGTCCATAAGTATGAATGTTACATCACATTGAAATTAATGAAAAGCAGAATAATCACAAAATTACATACTAGATTCAGTAAATTCATAACAGCAATTGTGTTTTAGGACCTTAGCAACAAAACTCATGTAGATATGTATGAACGGGGATGTGCTGATGGTGGGAAAGCTTATGCATGTCATTTGTCATTATGATTGTTATCATTATTATTATTACTATTATTATTATTAACACAGAGTGAAATATGATGCCAGTTAATCATCAGGTATGATATGATATGGAAAACTAGCATAAAATAGAATAAGAATTTGTCCATTTAGTAACTTTCGATGAGAAATGTGTGACCGAGGTTATTTTATACATTATTATGATGAGGTAATGAGTGAATTACCGGTTTGAAATAAATACAGAAAACATATTCAATTCCATGTTATGATTTTTTGGCGGATGTTACATCCGGTATATGATTTTATCAAGCTCAGTGGGGAAAAAAAAGCATGATCAACATGAAAAGAACATGACATGTATCGAGCAAACCAAATACGGAGCTATTGTCGATCTGAGACTTACTCTGACTTGGGGAGGAGGATCGGCAGGCTATAATTATAAATTAAGATCGTTTAATGAGAAAATATTTACATTTGAATTTGAATTAAATGGAATCTCGTCGCTTGGTCTTGTTTTTAAGAACAATTTCTGCTTTGAGACAAATGTTTTTTTGTTAGGTTGTTGAAAACTGTGGAATTTACAGCAAATTTTTGAATCGAGTATTCTGAATATCTCCAAAATTCAATATTGCAGGCAGGATTATTCCAGATCTCGATCCAGAATCTCAATGACTATTTTTTATCATTCTTCGGAGTGTATATGGTGAAGTTTTGTTCATTTTTACCTCTCCGGAGATCTGAGACGATTCTTGATACTCGTCTTCCATTTGATCCATGACCGCCAGTTCTGCTTCGAACGATCCTGGAAATTCGTCATCGTCGTCGTCCACTCTGTTACATATTACACATTAAGTGAATTCAGTCATGAAATAACGAACAATTCATAGCCTGCAGTAATGTTTTGTCTTTACTTTTTATGCTAGACAATAGAAATGACAGTGACGATGATATTTTTCGAGTTTTTTACAGAAGAAAAGCTGAGACTTGAATCTACTACTGAAAAACACGTACTTGTCTATTTATTTATTTATTTATTTATACCGGAGTAAATAAGGTTCGATAGCATAACCTCAAATTTATTGTAACGCGTAATACGATTTAGCTTTACCTGAATTTGTTCTTCTTCGGCGGAGGGCCGGAATAAGGCCGTTTATTCATTTTAACTTGAGAGCTAACTCGTTACAGATATTCAAAGTAGGATAGGCAAAATTATTCGGTTGACGAATGCAGACCATAAAGACTTTTAACCTTATGAAAGCGCGTTTGTTATGGCGCGAAAAATATTGTGGGAATATTGAATGAAGTTGACTTCAGTTGTCGCTGCTGAAGCTCATAATGCCATCTCGTGTTCGATCCAAGAAATATTATTTCCCAGCATTCAGTGCTCTGACACTGAGTTTTGAATTTGAATATCGAAAGTTTGGCGATATTTGATATCAGTCGAAGAGCCTTTTTTTCTACGATAAATATCACCGATGCCATTTTTTGCATGTAGAACTGTTGATTCAGTGTTTTCAGATCCGGAAGGCTTTCTACTTTTCCGACACCGATTTTCAACTTTGTCATTTTCTCCCGAACGACTCCCGAGCTAAAAAGATTGCCCTGTCCTTGTTGGATTCGGCTTGGAATTCTGCGGTTTTCCTATTTTTTAGATTTCGATAAGAAAAATACGGAAACGGTGACCGAAAAACCTTCGGGAAATATTCAGGATTAGTTCATCCTCATTCAGAAACGGGCAAAAGCCAACTTTATCGACGTGATAAAAAAGCCGGAGCAAACTTCACACATGTGTGGCAAACTCTCGAATGTTCATATGTAAAAAATAATGTCAATACGCGTTTTTCCAGTTTTCTAAATGGTTATGTTTACCTTCCGATCGATCAAGCTAACAAAATCTATCGATCAATTCAATTGCAAGATTTTGTTTGATCAAATGGCACTCGTAAATCTACATGCCTGTATTATAACTAGGAAATAAATCGATGTCATGAAGCGTAGGGAAGCCGTAACTGACGAAGAAACTGAAAGCGAAAGTGTCGAAGATGTTACGGAAAGCGAAGAATCTCTGCCAGCAAGTTCAAAAAAAGAACAACTACTCCGAATGCCCGATTTCTCATTTTCGTACAAGCGATTACCAAAAAAATGCATCAAATTCTCGTTTTTATGCGTCAACAGTGCAACATTCGTAAGAACTGACGATTATAATCCAATTTCTGTAATAATAGCGCTCAACCTGAGGCAAATTCAATTTTCTTTAAATTCCAATATTTTTATTTTACCTCACAGCTCTCAGGAATAACAGCCGTAATAATATCGATTTGGATGTTGGCTGATAATAAATTAATGTCTAGACTAATAGGTCAGCGATTATTCGTAACGATTTTGCTATTCGTTGGGCTGTTAGCGTCCATGATTGCCTTTCTTGGACTTCTCGCCATAATAAAGAAGAGAAGAAAATTCTTAATCATCGTAAGTCCCGCGGCTTATGAAATGAATCAAGAGCTTTCATTTGAACGAACTGAATGAAGTATAGCAACGCATTTTTTTTTTTACAGTATATATTATGCCACGTGATCTCTTTGTGCGTAATCTTCATTTGCGCTATTATGAGCTTTTCATTTTTTGATAAAATAATGAGAAGAGTTCGCGAAGAGATGTTCAACACGATAGTAAACTATCATTCTTTGGACTGGGTAACCGAAGCCTGGGATAATACCCACAATTACGTAAGACGATTAATTATCGCATTATAAAATAATTCTAATACTCCCCTCTGATATTTCTTTCTATTCTGGAACTCTTATAGCTCCAATGTTGCGGAATTAGATCCTACAGAGATTGGGCTGTTTATAACATGAACATTCCTCAAAGCTGTTGCTCATCTTCCCTAGACAAGGTGCGAATCTTGAATTATTCCTCAATAGCACAAGAGTAGATCAATAAATAGTATTTTTCAGTGTCTGATAATGACCGAAGATTTGGCTTACAAGTCTGGCTGTTTAAAACGCACTCTTATCCTCCTCAAGTCAAATGTCCACACTGTAGCAGTGTCTGCATTATTCATAGCAGTCACTCTGGCAAGTTTAAAAAATTGATTATAACATTTTTCTATCCACACAATGATTCTTGATAATCAATTCGTCAACTGGTTAAATGATGATAAATAACGATAAGCATTTTTAAAAATTAGTATAAAAAGTACCTGTTACAGGCTGTAGGAGTATTTCTGGCCGTTGGAGTATGCAAAAGATTCAAGTTGAACAGCAGACCACCGGCGATGACATCGGTATGAAATTATTATCGTCCATAAATATATAATGTATAATACGTATACAGGTGAACGTAAATCAAAATTGAAATACAAATAATGTAAAACGTTATGTATTTATTATCATATATAGATCATATATTTTCTGAAAACACTTAATATATTATACTTATAATAATATATTGTAAGTTATTGGACATGCTGGTTGGGTCGTGACACACTGTCTGCCTTCAATAATAGGCAGTGGCTAGTATAGGTTCCATAGAACGCATAGAATGTGTCAGTGTGACTTTGTGATACCCAAACTTATACGAATATTTAAGAAAGATATATGAATTCCTTTTCATTTTATCATTTTTTTTTTTTTTTGTTTTCTTCAATTATTCTTTCCCTTACTCTTCTTTTTTTTCAAATATCAGCATATTGATCGTCGAATATAATAATAGATTCCGCCGCGGTCACGTTCAGCTGTCTGTAATATTCGGTATTAATAATATACAACGTGAATTAGTATATTGACATCGGTATAATAATTATATGTATATCGTTATGTATATTTATTAATATACGCACTATTTATTCATTTGTTTTTTTTTAATATATAAACTCAATTTTATACGCATAGTGACACGTGTGTGTGTTTTTGTTTGTGTGTTTGTGTGTAATTGTGAAGGACAGGGCTGGGCGCAGATCAGGCAGATTCCATCCAGTTACAGATATATTATATCATAGCAAACATCGTGACTATTTACAATAAATACAGTTCGTTAGATTATATATAAATAAAATATAATATCATATTATCATTATAGTTTAGGTTTACAGCAACACTTGACAGTAAACAATTAGATCAGCGGCAAAATAGCGTAATCTACCTAGGTAGTGGTCGTAGCTATAGCGTAGCCGAGCTGTGCTTCGATTCAGCTCCCTTAACATTATTCTTTTTTTTTATTTTTTTTATTCATTAATTCATTAATTCATTAATTCATTGATTAATTCATTAATTCATTAATTCATTGATTAATTCATTAATTTATTAATCAAGTATACGTGGACCAGGGTCTAGCTAATAGGCCACCCTATTCTGTTTTGCATTCTACATATTGTTAGAGAATAATTGGAATTGTTTTTGTTTTTTTCGTTTTTTATTTTCTTATTTTTTTCTCCTTATCATTTTGTTCGATACTTACGAAAACCAACAACAACGAATTAACTGAACGAAGAATAAATAAATTTCAAAAAAAAAATATATATATTGAAAAATGAGTAAATTTTTATATTATTAAACAAGACGAACTTCATGGAAGTTAAAAAGTGATCAAATTTATTAATTATATTTGGAAGCGGGCGTTTTTTTCTTAGTTTTCATTTTTTTTTTGTTTCAAATTCATTTCACCCATCCATATATATATTATCTACTATAGGGCGACGATCTCGCGTTGTGTATATAATTTGACACTTGATATTTAAAAAATACTTTTTATGCTTTGAACGCTGTTATTAATAATAATATATTATAATACGGTAATTTAAAAATGCATTACAAAGCATGTCTAATCCTATTATTATTATTATTATTTTTTTTTTGTGTTGGTATTTTTTTTTTCTTGCAATCTTTATTTATACATTTAATGGTAATTAGTAATTCACCTATATATTCATGATGTTAATTTGCTATCTTGTTATACATGCATCATATATAGGTTTTTATGCAATTCTTGTATAGGTAGTTTAGGTAGGTAGGTAGGTAGGTATAAGTCATGCTGTCGTAGGTATGTAAACGATTTCTTTTCGTCAATGTATATATATATATATACAGGTATCTATGTACCTATATATATATTTAGTATAAATATTTATAATACGCAGGCAAACAAAATATATTATACGGATGCTAATGATTATTACATGTATATTAAGAGTTATTGGGTTCACTTGGTGGGCGGGAGATTATCGGGTATAGTTAAATCGATATATATGTATACAAATATAAACGTCCAGTACAATCATGATGATAATAATAATAATAATAATAATAATAATAATAATAATGATCATGATAATAATTTGTACCGCTATGAATACCTTCGATATATAGTACATTGAATATTTGCGATTGAGAATAGAAAATAAATACTATATGTATGTAGGTTGTATATGACGTCATGTGTTTTATATAGGGTATTTGTTATTATTTATATCCAGCAAGCACAAATAGGGTATGAAGGTTTTTCGTACGTGCGGATATACGCGTGGTATTATTCCGATATCAATGGGTTTTATTTTATATTTATATATATGTATATGCGCGTATGTATAATAATAATAATAATAATAATAATAATAATCAATCATTTCCTCATTCGCTGTATCATTTTTTTTTCTTTCTCTCATCTTTCACTCATATTTGGTAGCTACCTAATTTGCGGTATATGTATAGATGAAATATACATATATATATATTTCATTCGATACCTATTTGAATTATATATACCTTTCAATCAATTGTTGATACACTTTAGCTCTCTCTATATATATGTATGTATTTATATAGGTATATGTATATGTATACTTATAGGGTACAACACATTCATGTTAAAAATATTATTTTAGCTTCGCTATATATTATAATATCCATTTCCTCTTTATGGTTTTTTTTGTGTGTTTTTTTTTTTTTTTTTGTCTTTCTTTGTCTTCTTCTTTTCGTTTTCTTCCTACATCGCTCACATTCACTCGCATTCACTGTATATGTATATGTATATACTATTTATTATGTATATATATAAGCATTGCACCGATTCTCCACCCGAGAAAGCACCACTATAATACACCACCGCATCGCGCCTATATATATCACTTCGTAATAATCATAATCGTCAGCAGCTGCATACCGATTACGATTCTAATTAGGGTTAATTATTCATTATTTAGGTAATTGATAATAACGCATAGTACATACGTCCACATATTTATACATGTATATAGATTAATTTCAGTCCCCCTATACAGAGATTTTTTTCACACGCTGGACTTTTAACAAATATCATCTTCACTTATACGTATATGTATATATTTATATATTTAATTATAGAATCCAGGCCATTCACTGTTGAGAGTTAATAGACACAGTCATTCTCTTTCTCTGATGTATTTTTTTCTTTTTTTTAGTCGTTTTTTTGTTTTTGTTTTTAAAAAATTTTCTCCATTCATATTTTTACCCTATTATGTATATCTTTATATAGGTTTAATTTCATATACATATGCGTATATGTATGTATAACACCTGTACATTTACCAATCACGATAGTAAAATATTGTATAGGTATTTCTATTTATATGTATAGGTATGTATATTATGCACGAGTGTTTTTTTTTTTTTTTTTTGTGTTCACTTGTGTATAGCATTATGTCGCCCCATTTTAATGATGATTTATTTTTTATTTTACTTTTGTTTTCCACTTTTTTATTATTATTATTACATTATATATTACAAATGTTTCACCATATCGCCTTGCATTACTTTACTATAGCTTATAATATGCCGATGTAAAGCTATGTATTGACTAGGTTCTCTCACTCATCCCACCTCAACAATAAATGGCCGTGAATCAAAACATTTGCGCCTTATTTATCTAGTTACCTTGTATGAATTCATTTCTCTGGTTTTTTTTTTCTTTAGATTTTTCATCTTTTCCGTTGTTGTTTTTCGATTCATGTTCATTTTCAGTAGTTTACGATCTATTACATTTCACTTTTTATTCTTCTTATTTTTCTGCTTCTTATTCTTCTTCTTCTTCTTGTCATTTTTTTGTTCTTTCTCCTTTTTTGTTCTCTTTCACTTTATTTATTTATATAGACATTTTTTTGTTGCGTTTTTATCATCGCACGAATACGTCCTTTATAACTATAAACAGTTTAGTTGATTTTTTTTTTTTATTTTCTCTTTCATTTTTGAGTCTTTCCGATTTTTTTACTTTATTTATATAATAGTATATTCTCGATCTTTCCCGCATAAAAGTCTACCGAAGTAATTTTCAACTCATTTTTCACGTAGAAGAATTTCAAACAAATAGCAAAATTACCTCGGCGCACCATCATCGAGAAAATATACTTATACATATATACGTTTATATATATGTACGACGAAACAACCTTATTGGCAACAATAAATCAGACATTCACCATATAAACCGTACAGTAATATGCCTTGCAGTTTTTTTTTAGTTTTCTGTTATTTTTTTTTCTCTCCGTTTTCTCTTTTTTCCACGATTATCATATATATATATATATATATATATATATATATTTTTATGTATAGTATCGGTCATATCCCACGCAATATTATTACAACCCCTTTACCGCACTACACTCTATATTATATATATAATTATAATAACGTTAGTGTTTGGCATCTTTGAAATACACAAATAGACTTTGGTATAAAATTTTTTTTTTTTTTGTTTTCTTTCTTTTTTAATTAATTTATTCATTCAGTTTTTCTTTCATTTTTTCTTTTTTTTTTTTGTTTGTTTTTGATAGTGTTTTGTGTGCATAGAGCGCTGAGCGTACAGCGGCTTTTGTTTCAAATTTAATAATCGTTTTTTTTTTGTTTTTGTTAAATTATTATACATCAGTTCACCGACAGTCTCTATATTATAAAGATTAATTGGTGGGGGATAAATTATGTTTTTTTTTTGTTTTTTTTTCTTTATTTATATATTTATTTCATTTATCATATTATGTGTGTGTGTGTTTTTTTTTTTCATCTCTCACGTATATGTAGGAAAAATAAGCCGTGTCACTTAGCAGAACGGATCCAACCACCATAATTTACAAGCGGGTGTCCCTCTCCTCCTGCGTCGTTTTTTGCTAGACGGATCAACCGCCTTTTTAACAAATTTAATATTATAAGGGTCTTCGGCTAATTCGGGATATATTTGTGCATCGTGGGTATATTCGCCATCGTAATTTGATGCGTAACCAACTTTTAATATTTCTTCTTGTTCCGTCGCCATCCATTCGACGGTTGTTGGCGTGTTACTTCTTAAAGCTTCTCTTTCGCGATGCCATGCTTTTCTTATCGCCGTTATTCTGGCGTGGTGTAAAAGACGTTGTTTTTCTTTTTCAGCTGTGGTACCGTAACGTAAATTAACAACCGCACTGGTACCGTGAATTTTTACATCCACCAAAGTACTACTTCCACTTCCATTTTTATCGTCGTTAAATGTCGTGTTAACTTGACCACCGAGACGTTTAAGTTGACCACGATCTTCGCTTGCCCTCCACGCTTCTTCCTTGACGAAATAGAAAGCATCCTGCTGAGCACTGTGAACGACGAATGTGAAAGGGAGGAAATATGATCTGTTGAAAACAGAAGTGAAGACATCTTTGTATATCGCGTTTGCTGCTGGGACACTTGATACTACTGCTTGCCCATCCGCTGTTCTTGATACTAGGATTCCTTTTCCAAATGGAGGATCGGATGCTGCGCCTAGACGATTTGGTACCAATTCACTGGCGTCCTTTTTCAAAGCTGAACGTGGAGGTGCTGACAAACTTGCTGCGTCTCCGGAATGCCTTTGAGCAATGTGAGCTAGAAAACCTGATTTTACTCCGAGATTTCTGGCTCTGCTTTTGGTACCGAATATCGAACTCCTTGGACCTAATGATGCGCCGACTGAACTACCCGGAAGATCGTCAGGAAAGAGTTGAGGTGCCAGACTCTTCAAATCGTAACCGAGATGCGAAAGCCACGTTAAATGCTCTGCGAAGATATTGAAAATATGATAATTGTTAGTGCCAATTAATTAATGGAGATTCGATCTTTCAGCCTTCGAATGGGCTATGAATGATCTTTTTATGATAAATGGAACCAGAGATAATTGATCTTAAGGGGATATGATACAAGTCGCTATGAACCTAACCTAGCTAACATAAGAAATATGAATTTGACTAGAATTCTGTTGGTTTTTTCGGCGAAGTGACATACTCAGCCACTTTCTACCAGAAAACTGGAATCATTCGTCGAGGGTTCGTTCGAATCGGTTGGATAGTCGTCGAGAAAGTGTAATTCGCGTTTTCGAGGTGACAACAATTGGTGATAATGGAATTTCGAACAGACTCCCATATCACCTTAAGGGGGTATATCGGACTATAATAGTGGGGCTTCCAAATTTTTCTGAGTGTGATGACAAAGAGCGTATTTGAGGGAGGTCAATTATATTTCAGTACATGTTTATCGTAATCGAAATGAACCCTAAGAAAACTACAGATAAAAAAAAAAAATCATGACACTCGTTTTTTTTTTTAAAGAAATTCATTTTACCTGTTGGTTGATTTTGTTGACTAGTGTGTCTCACGTTGATCGGATCATTTCCGTTAAATCTGTAAAGATTTAGATGCGTGGGGGTAGCCACTCGATCCAGTACGTTTTCCCATAGCGGTGACATCCACTTTCCAATTAAAGGATCGTAGACTTTCCCATTCGGCATATGGACCAACGCGGTAACCTGTTAAAAAAAAACAACCGTATGAGTAAAAAAGAAGAGCCTCCCTTCTTTTGCCGATGAACGTCAATAAAATTACCTGATCCAAAAGTCCGCCGCAAAAGTCGACAGGTAGATAAAGATACGGATTCGAGTCATAGACAATATGTCCATAGGGGGATCTCATTATCTCTCTAATTCCTTCTCCGTATTGATTAAATATCATGATCGGTGTGCCGCACTGATCTGTTGCGATGTAATACTTGTGTCGATAAACTTGTGCGTATATAAGATGCCCTCTGTCGTCATAAACCAAAGACATAAGTTTGCCATCGCGTGGGCTGTAGATCTGGCTAACCTCCCTAGGCCTTTGTTGATTATTGTAAAAGAACTGGGTGACGTTTCCGTAATTGTCTTTCCTCGTCGCAAGACGATCGAGATGATCGTAATAGTAGCGAACGTCAAATCTGCCCCTTTTCACAGCTCTAACTAACAAACCCTTAGCATTGTAGTTGAACCGTTCTTCTCTGGCATTTTGTACGACCAAACCTCTGTTGTCGTACTTGTACAATCCTTCACCAAACTTCACGATTCTGTCCATAGAATTGTACTCCATTGGTATCGTGTTGCCTCGATAGGTAAGAGACAACATGTTACCATTATCGTCGTACCGGAAACCCCAGGGCTCTTGGGCTTCCACTCCGGTCAATTGCCCGTCGTAATCCCAAGTGTAATTTTTCACATTGGTGTAAGTGTTAACGCCAACGTTACGGGTGTAGGTTCTTGTCTGATTGATCCTTCCTCTAGAGTCATGGGTGAATTCCATTCGGAAAACTTCCATGCTATGGATGGTGACCGTGACTTGAGTTTCCAAAAATCGTCCATCGGTGCTTCGAGAGAAAAGAGCTGTGCCATCCGATACGGTTGTTTCGTTCATTTTCGGCCTGGCAATTTTGAACTGACCGATCAGATCGAGGGTACCAGTTTTCGGATTGTAAGCCATCAGATGCTGGGGGAGAGTCTGTCCTCCAATTCTTCCTTGGACAGCAGTAAGCCGGAAATTATCATCGTATTCGAATGTGAATTTAGCGTTACTGAGACCAGTCTTTGCCCCAAAGTCTATTCGTTCTTCTACAAGAAGTCCGGCGTTGTAGTGATAGTCCCATTTGTACTCTACGTCCTTTTCGGAATGTATTACTTCGGATGGCAAACCATTCTCGGTGTAAATAATCTCGCTTTTTCCATCCCCGTGGATGATCTCAGCTATCTGACCCGAGGTGTGATATCTGTAAACGATTCGAGCACCATCCCCGGGGAATACAGTCTGCAAAAGATTTCCGTCGTGGCTGTAGTGCTGCAAATAGGCCCTCGAACTACCTGGAGGAGTGTAGGTCACCCGTAAAAATCCAAGGGATGCTTGGCATGAGAAAGAGTGCTTGGTACCAGACGGCAAAGTGACGTGACGAAGTCCACCATCGTCGTCGTACTGAAGAGAAAATCGTCTAGAACTGGCCAAGGTGATTTTCGAAAGCATGTTGTAATCGTTGTAAGTGTATCTCTTGGTACCGTCTTGGCTGTTGGTAACTTCTGCCAGATGGCCGTGACGATCGTAGCTGTAAGTCTCGTCAGATGCTCCCCATTTCCAGCTTTCAATGCGATTGAAATTGTCGTATGATATACTGAGGTTGTAGCCATGATGGTAAGGCTGCCAATTCAGGGGCAGACCAGCTGGGTCAAAGGTCACTGTTAATAATGGAGTTCGATTTTTGTCGTAGAATGTTTCCCGACTGAAAGCTTGTTCGAATTCCACTCCTATCACTCTCGTGTCGTTCACCCAAATCTCTCTGTTCAATGTCTGCTGAAGGTGGCTAACATCACCGACGAGATTGTACGCTGTGGTCATTGTGTTCGTTAAATCTCCCAGATTCATTACTTGGTAACTCCACATTGGTAGCATTTCCGCTTCTACTGGTAACGCTGCTTCTAATAAAGGATGTTTCGCCTTTGCTGAACTAGATACTGTCCCACCTCCAGGCAGAGAAATGGTCAAACTGCTGTTCGTGAAGGCTGTGGCTACCTCGACTTCCGTTCCTGAAAAAAAGATGACGAAAAGTGACTTACCCGTTCAGCAAAGCTGGACAATTGATCAGGAATTATATTGACAATTGAAATACGAACCATCCGTGATCTGGAGCGTCTTAAATTGATCATTTTTCATGATTAGTTCGAGGTATCGCTGCATGTCTCCCTTTCGCAGAGCCTGAAGAGGTGCGGAAACTTTAACGGACAGTCCTTCGTCCTCCGAGAGGCCAGAACCCAGCTTCAATTTTTCACCAGTTGGCAGTATCACGTCAGTCACACGGCCAAGATTGTCGTAAGAGTACATGTAGGTCTCGCTGCCCTGTGAAGAAAAGTTTCAAGTTAAAGTTAGGGCCGATTTCATCACACCGAAGTCCGACTTTGATCATCGATTGCATACTTACTCCTGATCGACTAGTGAGCAGGCCAGTTGCACTGTCGTAATCAAGAGCGATTTCCGACCTTCCGCGTTCGGATAATTTCACGAGGAATCCAACCCCGGAAATTTTCAGCTCAGATTTATGGTCCTGAGTGTTTTCAATCGAGCTAACAACGTTGCTGTAGTCCCTCAAGAACTGGATTTTATTACCAGCGCTATCGGTAACGGTGGAGAGTTTACCAAAGCTTGTATTCTTACTGTACAAGAAAGAGTATCTGGTCTTTCCAGAGGTCAAGTCTTTGGTAGCAACGTGCTGCCCGTAACGATTGAACACATAAACTTCATTCGAAGGTGGGAATGGGATGTGGAACTCTCCACTCTCGTCATGATTCGGAAGATAAGGTTGCAGAGCAAGGATGTGAAGGCTGCCTTGATCGGCAACGTGCAAAACGCTATCAGGTGATACAGCGAGGGCAGAAATGGCCAGGAACTTAGCATTCGATGATAGGAGCGTTTCAGTGCTGCTTGTATCGTCTGTACAAGAGCAGGTATCAACGATCTTGGTGCTTGGTGTGGTGTTGTTGCACTCGCACTGTCCCCTAAGTCTCTCTTGTTGTTGTCCAGCAAAATGTGACATTTTACCAGACGAATCAACCATCCTGATCGAATTTACTCTGTGCGAGTCACTGTCAGCAATGTAAAGCTCTCCAGTGGGGCTGAAAGCCACGGCTAAAACCGAGCCGAGAACCTCGTCAGGTTTTTTGTTACTGACGGAACTCGAAATGTTCATGTTAGCGTTACTAGTGCAATGCAGAGGAGTCCCTGCAACCACTCGAACCTTCAAATCGCTAGTCAATTTCAGAACCAATCTGTCGTCGATGAAGTGCAATGAGCCATCCAATGGACTCAAAGTCAGTCCAGTCGGCCATTGAAGTTGTGCCTGATGGGCAGGAATTGCTCCCATGCATGGTGCCGGCGACCAGTGGTTATGGTGACCATGGTGACCAACCAGAGTATGAATTATGCCCCGAGGATCGACAGCTCGAATGTTTGTGCCATCAGCAATGTACATTGTTTTATCAGCGGCGATTGCGATTCCTATGCAAAAGAAGTCGATTTCGTTAATACAGAAGCTTCTCACAAGTTTATTTTATCGTAAGGGTAAATTTCACCTTTAGGATGAGCCAGTTTTGCGTGAATAGCTGGACCCTCATCGCCGCAATGTCCTTCATCACCAGGAATACATCTTTCGCCACTTCCCACAACTGCCTCCATGTTGATACTAGGATCCTGAACCTTTTCCAGAGACAACGCTCTCAAGATTTGGTGTTTTTCAGGGTCACTGATGTACAGATGTCCGTCAGCGGGAGATACGGATAGATAATACTGATAGGCCACTTGAGTTGCACTGGAAAAGACACAAAGATTGATAGATTATGAAAATCCTTTCAGGCGATTGTTGACTAACGATTCTATTCGGAATAGATACAAACCTCAGAATTAGAACAGTGTTAACGTTTCCTTCGGGGGTTATTCTTCGAACAAGATTGAAATCCCCGACATAAATGCTTCCGTCTGGTCCACTGGTTAATGCCACGGGTGTTAACAGCCTGGCATCTTTGGCCAATCCATTACAGTCCTGGCATACCAAAGTGCGCTGTAATCCGGTGCCCATAACGACTTTGACAGTACGTGGATACTGTTTGAAGTGTAGAGTCGAGCCATCTCCTTTCTGCAAAATGCCTTCATGGAAATTGTAATGATGATGAATGTCCAGGCCCCATCCTCCAACGTCGGAAATGTCGACGTCAAAACCTTGCAGAGTCGCTGTCTGAGTTTCCCAGACAACAGATTGACAGCTGGAATGTTGGTAGCCGATTGAAATTCTCGCTTGAGCAACTCCGTACACTTTCTGCTTGTAAACGTTCCTCTTGTTCCATGCAAACGTGTGCTCTAGATTTGGATCTGCCTCGTAAGTCTTGGCGTGCAGAGATCCTTCGATTTCAACATGCACGTGAACGTGAGTTAAAGATTTTGGAATCACTGGTCCTGTCAGCTGCATCCTCACTGTTGACAGGTAGCCAGCCGCTTGACTACTTTGGTACATCAGATGAAGATTGGAACCGGGAATAGCGATGCTTTCTTGAACAATCTGCATAAAAATGTTGACGTTCTAATATTTGGTGTCGCGATATCGACATTTTTCACTTTTTGTTTAGTTAGTTTGGAAAGGACATGAATTGAAGGAGACGTTTCATGTCATACCTGAGTTTCCGCGAACACCAAACTTTTCCCGGGCAATCCTCCAACCTTTTCAGGCATCCATGTACCGACGATTATTGGCCGTAATATTTCGTGATCATGTTCCAGGCAAGGTCCATGTTCGCCAAACAGGCCCATTGAAATCCCTGGGAAGCCTATTATATTTTATGCAGTAAATAAAACGAAACTTAAACATTCAACACTCATGGACAGAACAAAGGACGACACAAGATGATGTTCGCTAAATCGAGGAAATAGTCGTTGCTATATAGTGTCGTTAGAAAGTTGTTAAACCGACATTTGCACCAATCTATGCAATAAGAAGAAACAAAATACCGAAACTGTAATCAATGTCGATTTTCTAAAAACCTGCGACGGAAACGAAATAAAATTCTATGTGCGCGACATGTTTCTTACCAACAGCAGGACTCGGGGGTTGATTTGGCCTGTAAGATGCGCTTTCGTCGCTGAGTGTCATGGCCACTGGTGGCAGTACAACGATTTGATTCCACGGTGCAAATACCGTACGAGTAAGTGGCTTGAAAGGACTCCGTTGGAATTGCAGTGTCACAGCTCCTCCACCGTTCACAAGGACATCGAACCTGATTGAGATAAAAAATGATCATCATCCCTGAAAATCCGCAGGCCTTTGCCACAAATAATTGAGAATACAGGTGCAACGAATGTCACCAAGGATTATAGTGGAAATTCTTGGTAAGGGATATGTCGTAGGACGTTATAACTTTGCATCACGTTTATAACCTATGTGTGTTACGTGGTTGTCTAGGTATACTGCAGAAATGTTATCTACGCAGTACGCCGTTTGCCACAAGCCTGTCACAGGGTATAAAGGGAGAGTTTGAGGCATGTGTAACTATAAGGCAAGCTTTGGGGAGACTACCTGACATATTACATGAATATTTAGCGGTGATTTTGGGGCTGGGGAGGTCAGGTTAATGCCATGGGCTTGCGCGGAGTAATTAACAGGCTTTCAACATCATTAGCCGAAGCTTTGATGTGGTTTGCGATCCCTCCTCCTTCTATCCCTTCTCCAACATTCGAGGATTACCCTTGCCATACCTACCACCGTCTCTCTATACCTAGCTCTGGCACAGACGTTACCCTTCATTACAATGCACCTCTGATCCTATTACACTGTGCGTACAGCTTAAGCGCCAGTGCTCATAAGTCTGCTATGTAGTCACGTACACACGTGTGATACACTGTCAGTGAATTTGGTACTCGGCGGTACTGGAGGGTGCGCATGAAGGAAGGAATGAAGTCTCATCCCTTTGACGAAATTCATCATTTTTAATTCAGCATTATTGTCTTTGAAGAAGATATAACGCCGAGGCAAAGGATTAAAAGCTTTAGGATCTTCAATTATACGCTAGAATAATTTCGTAGGGTGAAAATTTTCGCTCCTTAAGTATGAAAAGGTACTCACCATCCACCGGCTCGTGTCAGGGTGAATCCAAAGCGTGAATCCCTGTCGACTGAGACTCGAATTCCTACTATTCCAAGCCCTTGTTCCGTTACTACTTGGCCTCGCATCACGGCAACCCGGCTGTTACAAATAATAGGTATAGGGGTGGCCATGGAATTAAAAGTTTAAATAAAGCCATTTACTGCCAGGAAGATGATTTCTATTTTGTTTTTTTTCTCTTTTCATTTCTTTTTTGAATATGGTAAACGGTAGTAATCACGTTTTGAGAATAATTTTCCAATTGACATAACGTTTCGCTTCTGCATGGTTGAATAATGATAATTGCATGGATGAGAATGTAAAATAATATTATGTATCCAGAGGTGAATGGAATTGAATTTTTCTTTCAATGCTATTTGAAAGTTTAATTCAGGCTGACGAAATTTCTCTCTATATATATACACCTATATACCTGGGGGAAAACAGGGAATGTATAAATTTGTATGCATTTCGTCCGAACAGGCGAAATCAACTTCCGTAGTTAATGGCCCAATACACATCCAATATTCTCAATTCAGTGCCAGTGCGATTCTGTAACTTCATTCAAACGCCACATTGAATTTTAAATTGAAGAAACTAATGCCCCGTCGCAATGCGCGCGGGTTATCGATGTAAATTGTAAAAACAATTGTCAATTGATTCTGTAATTTAAGAATTAATTACAAACGTATACATATTTTATATGTCACGTCGATAGAATCGCTTTTATTATATCAAACTGGCAAAGATAGTGAAAATATTCATAACTCTTTCGAGTATATATGTAAAATAGGTAAATATATAACAATATCTTCCGAGGCAGGGTTTATGAAGTAGAACGCATGCAGATAATAATAATAATAATAATAATAATAATAATAATAATAATAATAATAATAATATGTATGTATAGACGTAAATGTATATAATTAAAATTCAGGAATGGACTTTCTGCAATATAATTTGCAATTGGAAATGTTTAAGCTGAATATTGTAAGCAATCATGTGTGTGCTGAATATAATGAAATTATATAGATAACGGTGTTATAATAATAGTAATTGCCATGTATCTATACACATCCATATACATATATATATATGTATATATGTATATATAATATATATATAATAAAATATATCATATTATTATCATTATCAATAATTGTGTGTATATAGAAAATCGTGAGTATATACATGTATATGTGCATATGTATATCGGTATACAGAGCATTAATAAGCCCCTAAGGGACTGCATATAGGAGGATATGGTGTTTTTTTTTTATCTTGGAGGATCGAACTCCCCCGGCTACGTCAAAGATCGACTATTATATGTAGTTTCACATGAAAATTGATATTCATTCTCGATCCGTATCTGGGGACGATGAATAATTATTCTGAAAATTATTATAATTTCCCATGATTTTTATTTTTTATTTTTTTCATAAACACCACTGCCTTTAATCGACGAAATCGGTTGATCATAAGGGATGTGCGGAGGGGTGCCGATCCTCCAATTACGAGCACAGCAAGGTGGCAGGCACTGTCGTCACTACTATAAACCCAAACCATAATAATAATAATAACATAATCCTCAAACACATTGAGATCTTAAAAACAGACACCAACCTATAAATTAGAAAAAAAATTTTCAAAACGATAATAATCAAAGGAATGTCTCTATCAATTAATCAATAAATTGACCAACGATCAAATGATAACGAAAGAAAGATTTAAAGAATAAAATTATATATTTTGGAAAAAAACGGTGTCCCAGTAAATCATGTGGTTTCAATTATTCAAACAATTTATAATAATGATATTTCGGGAACATTTAATTTATACTATATCTATAATTCACCGCACGATGTACTGTTTACTCGAATATTATATAACGTATATAATATATTATGTTCATCTATCGGTTGCAAATGACAGGGAGAAAAAAAATTTAGAAAAAAAAGAATAATAATAATCAAACTATATAGTATAATAATATGTAGTATATAGACGGATTGAGTATTATAGTTGAGAAAACAAATTATATATTTATATCGGCAGGTGTTTATTCTCGTCTCTTTCAGATACAGAGAAAAGTATGTTTGTCATATTTTTTGTTCTAATTTTCTTTTTGTCTTTTTCTTTTTCGTACTTTTCTTTTTCACGATTTTTTTTTTTTTAAGGTTTTTTCTGTCTTTTTTTTTTTGTTGTTTCTTTTTTCTCCGATTCTTTTTTTCTTTTTTTTTTTTTTTTCTCTTTGTAGATGGCATAGATGGGTATAAGGGCATTGTGCGGGTCGGTAGGGCGATTATTTTGGATTAGGGGAAAAGACAGACACAGGGTTGCGGTTAATAGGTTCACGGGGCATGGTTAGTAATGGCACATAGCAGACAGTGATACAGACGCAGACAAAGGATAGGGGGGGCGGGCGGCGAAGGGGGCTCAGGTTTTTTCTTTTTCTTCTCTTTTTTTTTTTGTTTCGATTTTTATTTAATTTCTTTTTTTGGTTTCAAATCTTTTTTTTTTTTCTTTCTTTCTTTTGGTTATCTTAACGTTAAGTTCTGATTTTGATAAGGAGAGAGAGAAAAAAAAAAAAAAAAAATTGAAACGAATTAACTACTATATATAGCTGCGTGATATATTGTGTTATTTTTATTTCAGTTTTTTTTTTTTTTTTTTTTCTTTTAATATATCATAAATAAATGAAAATAATTACTTTGGTACGCAATAAAGATCAGCGGTGTATATATACCATATATATATAAACTAGGACGTTCACTAGACAATTTGACAGGATGTACAAGTGCAAGCGTTTTTTTTTTTCTTTTTTTTTTCGTCTTTCGGCAACACAAACAACACAAGACCAGGTCTTTTAAACGGTATTGTAACATACTTATACACTATTATCTAATGGACAAGAAGACAAGACAAAACAAAAACAGCCTGACAACATATCACAGACATCACAGAGACAGCATTTTTTTTTTCTTATGATTTTTTTTTTTTTCTCAAATTACGATTGTTTTAATTATTTACATGTTAACGCTATACTCCTACTAATTCATTGTCCTATACACAGAGGAAATCCCACGATATCAATTAAATCAATTTTTTTTTTTTTTTTTTTTTCAAATTTTACTTTATTTGACGTTAGAGCGATTAGAAATCGTTTGCAAAAATTTAATAATTGAAATCACGTAATGACAAATATTTCGATATACGATATTGAAAAATTACTTTCGATTCATGTTATAATATGCAAAAATACAACGATTCTTCTTATTGTTAGACCAACTTGTGTATTGTTCAATGGAAGTAGGAAGCATAGAAACAAAAAATTATGAATAAAAAAACAAAACAAAAAATATATATATATAAATAAATAAAAAAGGAAGATCACAATGGGAACGGAGAACAAGCAGATGAATTTCATACTTGAGCAAAACAAAAAAAAAACAAAAAAAAAACGGGGGTGGTAATATCAATAATAATAAGAGAAATGATGAAAATTAATCGACTAATTGAATAATAATAATAATGATAATAATAATGATGATGATGATGATGATAGTAATAAGGATTTTACGAAACATGTATGGTTAAGATGATGATATACGAGCGACGAGCATAGATGGCTGGACATGAACGATTAGCGAGAGCTGAGCTGCAACTTACCGCGGTGTAAAGTAATTCCAGAACTCACTACGTGTGGGAAAACCAACGAGAAGAAAGGGCGTTACGTTACCACGGTCACAGAACCCGCAATGCGGGTAGACAATGCACACACGCAACATTGCACACGTATTTTTGAAAACATTTTTTTGTTTCTTTTTTTATTTTACAGTTTTTTTTTTTCAATTGTTTTTGGTTATTTCAAAAAAAAATAGATATAGTACAGAGGCATATACCAACAAATAGCTGCATGTGAACGTTGAAGAATGTAGAAAACCGAAAAAAAAATTTTCACAAAAATTGGAATCATACACCTCGATAGGTAGGTATGATATATTTGAAATTGGAAATGCCACAGACTTTGGTATATATATGTATTATAGATAGATACTTATTGGTATATATAGAAGAATGTGACGACGAACGTTTACACGGTATATACGTATGTATAACTGAAAATTTTCTGTCAAAGTTTTGGGGCGTATACATATAGAAGAAAAGCGTAAGGAAAAGTTAAAATTTCAATGCGGTTGCAATGTTCTGTATGGCGATACAAAAACAATAGACGTAGACACACACTAATCAAGCGTACCCATCATACATACTCCCATTTTCTCACATGAATGTACACAGTTATTCCCAGAATCGTTCAACATAGAGTGGTACATATGACAGACACAAGTTGGAAACTACATGTACATGGACATATGTATTATAGTATACATATATAACGTATAGCTATAGCGTATCAAACCAACTGACCATGTTTAATTCCCGATTTATATGCAAGGCCGACTTCGTACACAGGTATAATACATCACGTACGGTTTTCGTTCTACGTTAAATATGAATTTGCAAAAATATTCCGTTTTTTATTTATTTATTCATTTTTTTTCGTTTCTTCTCATCCACGACACGGAGCTCCAGTTTTACCATTTGTGGCGTATTGATCGGTTTTTGAAAAATTTTCATTTATAAATCAGAGATAAATCCTTGGGAATTAAAACTTATTTTCTTTAAAAAAAATCTAAATTCTTACATCAATAGTTCAAAATTATTGATTGAAATTTGATTCTCCGGTTCATCCGATATTTAGGCGTTGGTTTTTAGATATACAGATCCCTTTTCATCGTTTGAAAAATTTTCAAGCAATGATCGAAGATCATTTGACTTTTGTTATGAAAAACGACGTCAGTGACATAAAACAATGACCACGTACTTTGAGAGACAGAGGTTTGGATATATGTAGCTGCGCTTCTCAGCGGCTAAATAGGCACATACAAGAAAGTAAAAAAAAAAAAAGAAAAAAATTAATCAAAATGTGGAAAAATTAAAATTAATGAACTTCTATATAATAAGTATTTCAAACTTGTGTCTACCATACTACGAATATTACATAATTTTTACCATGATTTTTGTATTTATTTAATAAATGGCCTGTAGATTTGAGGCAATTTGGAAAACTGATATACGTATAGAATTTTTTTTTCTTTCTTCTTTCGATTCTTTTTTTCTTTTCTTTCATTTTTTTTTCTTTCTTTTGTTGTTTTGTATCTTTCTTTGTTCTTTCGTAATTGAATAATAATAATAACAAGCTATTTCTAGAGTACCAAAAAGAAGTAATGAACAAATTAAAAGCAAATCTATATATGTTCATAGATTTATAATAATTATAATCTTTGATACAAATCGAGCCACTCTTTGGGGCTCTCAGCTGTGGGTGAGTGGTGGTGTGGTGGTAGTGGTTGGGTAAACACAGAGGGTTAACACTAGACAAAATACACGAATCCCCCGAATTTTCTTGATACAGTTACGCTTGTTTCAACGCTCTCAAGCCATTGCCATCCAGAACATATTCAAAAAATTTGAATAACCGCATCGCGAAATCGAAAGAAAAAACAACCAAAATCAATCCCAATAACATGTGGAAGTTAAAAACCCATCGCGAGACGAGTTCGCTTGAAAAAAAAAAACAGAAAAAAAAAACGATCGAAACAAAAATCTAAAAATCCTCTGGGTGCTAATTATACTTTTGTAATTTTGTTTTGCCAGAAAGCACGAAATTTTAGTAGAAAAATTTCTGTATCTAATCAATAGCAAAAGGCTGTTTCCAATTTTGGTTCACTAATCAAAATTTCATGAGGAAGCGATTGGAAGGTAACAAAAGCTTTGGCTCTAAATACATGTCTGAACTAAACTAGCACGATGTAACAATTCTAGGAAACATTTTTCAGTGCGAAGTGTGTTTTTTTCTATTTTCTTCTTAATTTCTCAATCTCTTTTTTCAGTAATAAGCTGATACCGTACAAGCCTTGCAGCCCCATTTAAGTAGATGAATTTTGATATTCGCCGAGGGAAATATAGGCACGTGCAAATAGCACTCGCGATCTATAAAGCTGCAGCAGTGCGTTAGAGGTGAAAAATACCGTTGTTATAGCCATAAATATACGGTAATGAAAATTTGTATTATCAAATAAATTATCTATCAAATAAATAAATGAATGACGAAATGTGAAGATAAGCAGTCGTAGTAGTTAGCAGTGAATGGTAATTTTAGCTGATAAGATAAAACGGCGTCATTAAACTAGATTCGTTCACGAATCTCCCATAGATTCGCATACTGGTTTGCGTTGCCTTCAACCCTATCTAAGAAATTTTCGAAATGCCTGATACTCTTTAGTAAAATAATAAATACATAGATTATGTTTTGTCTGGCAATGTGTCTGAGGGTGGTGATTAGCGTAGCTGATATTCGGGGGAGGGAAGGGTGAAACACGAGGACCAGGATCAGGGAATGACGGTATTGCGGCGGGGGGGTTTTTTGGGGTCGGGTTTAAGGGTTGCGGGTTTTTTTTTCACCCACTGAACTTGGGCTCACCCATGACCCCGTGTCACTGGTTACTCACAATCAGATGCTAAGCTGGCCTAATCTAAATATTTCGGGGCTATATGATCAACTTTATCTAACGATATAGATTTTTCAATATTTTTTTTTATTTTTTCTTCATATATTCAATGGATATTGGCCATTTTTACTCGCGATGGGGATCGCTTCGTCGTATCATCTCATTATCCAAAAATTTGATCAAAATCATTTGGAAAAATCCGATTGAAACCCAAAAATAGTATATGTCAATGATAAACTTCACAAATGTTGAATTTACTTTCATCCCCATCGCGAATAACAAACTTACCGTGCCAGACGATATTTTTCATTGAAATTATCCAATCGAGAATATCCTGGATTTGATTTCTGATTTATGAAGCAGATGGACGAAAAATGTCCAAAAAAGTATCTGATTGATTGGCGATTCTACATAATATAACGAATTTGGAAATATATTATCTGGCATATTAAATAACTAGGTATATGATTAGTTCAAGGTATCATAGTATTTATCCATAAGTTAGTAACCGAATATTGATAAATTTGAGTTCCTACCTCTCGCTGTACTCGTCCATGTGAGCGTAGCTCTGCACGCTGTTTTCTTCAATTAAAAATTTGACTCTTTGATAAAAAGACGCTGTGACACTAGGCGGTTGTTTCCTGAGAAGTACTTCGACCGGATCGTTGCTAGCCAGACACATTATGTGATCTGAACAAGCAGGATGCGAACAGCACTCACTGTCAGAACAGTCCACCATTCCATCTGGAAAATTGAGGAATAAAAGAAGGAATGATCTAAGAATAGAATTACACATTGAAAGTACTACTGAAAGTAGGTACTAGTTGCTGAACAGGGTAGGGATCGATGTCAGTAGCTGGACTGCAGCCATAAAACTGGACAGGGTAGCATTTCTCATTGGTATTCAGATATTTCTACTATTTTTGAGACGTTGTTCAGCTACTGGTATTCTTTTATCTCGAAACGAATTAGAAGTGTATATATTTTGTGATGGAATGAATCTTCGAAAATGGAAATAAAGTTCGTCTTAATTAAGGCAAGGATCGTTGATCCGATTAATTACCTTGATCGTTATCGATATCGTCATTGCACTCCATTTCAAGACGAATGCTGCAATCTCGTCCTGCCCAACCAACCGAACACTCGCATCTGTATTCTCCCTCTTGCAGAGTGCAAAGACCGTGGCGACTGCATCCGTTTTCACATCCGGCTGTGTATTTTAGTTGTAACGATTAATTTCTCATTATCATATCGTCATAATAGGAAAGAGCAATTTTTCAATTAAACAATAATCATCAGCCGTTAAACGATCATCAAGCTACCTATGTGGTACCTACTCTACGATCACAGTATTCGCTTTTATACTTACGCAGTGTACAATGTCGACCGTTCCATCCTTGGCTACAAACGCAGGTTCCGTTCTTGCACTGACCTTGATCAGCGCAGCGGACGTCGCAGGGTTTCTGGTCGCATCTGGATCCAGTCCAATCGTCATGGCACCTGAAATGCAAAGGAAGGTAAGAAAAGATGAAGGAATCGTGTGTTTTGTTAATAAATTTAGATTCGTGGTCTCGTATGGACGAGAACTGATGAATGTTGACCCTTACTTGCAGTGTCCTTGTTCACAGGAGCCATGAAAACCACAGTCAAGTCCACAGCTGGGCTGTGAACAGTCAACTCCTGCCCAGTGTTCCTCGCAAATGCAGGAAGCTGCTTCCAAGTCGTAAGTTCCATGATCCGAGCATCCGGGAAGACATTGGTAAACTTGCTGATCGACTTGGTTGCAACGTTCACCTTGCCATCCAGCTTTGCAGTAGCATTTACCAGAGACGCAAGCTCCGTGTCCACTGCAACTTGGATCTGGACAGTCGCCTGTGAGGATATTTTAGTTTAATGCACATTGCTTGTGTCTGGGACAAATCGAGTCGACATGAATCAGTCGAGGAATGGAACATGTATTCGGGGATCTATGAAGCAATCGAGAAAAGAGCCAGCAGGCTTATTCTCAAGATCTAAAATGTACCGGACGTAGGTATATCTGCAGTACGATTGAGAGATAGGTAGTATTGGTAAGTGATTGTCTCTTGTGGGTATCGGTCGGGCATTGAAGTGGTGCATTTAACCATCCTCTGAAGCGGGGTGGAAGTTTCGAACTAAAAGTCTGATATCCTCGGAAGCACATCGTATACGATTAATTGAGTTCTCTCAAGTTTCTCAGACTATGTGACTCAATCTGATCGACATTTACTGTGACAACCTAAAAGGCGAGACTCACTCAGACTCAGACTCATTGTCAGACTCAGACTCTATCACGCTAAGGTGCAGGATGGGTAACCGCGACCGGAAGGCACAAAGTTCACCATCGAATGAATTAGTTTCTTCAAATGGGGCGATCAATTTGACCAGTCGTGTGTAAAAGCTTGCGGTGGGAGAAGTATTCGCTTCTTACGAAAGAATGTTCTTTTCGCCGCAAAATACCTACCCCCGCGAAAATTTAGATCCCCGTATATAAAGCCGGGATTTTCTCATCCCGTAGATTCGAATCAATCGTTTATTTATTACCTCCTAAGAAAGATTCTAATCTCGTTCCGTTTCATCTCTGAATAACGTCGTACGTTTAGGACTTAGGCTTCGTATCTC
This sequence comes from Ametastegia equiseti, assembly GCA_963989295.1. Classification (NCBI taxonomy): domain Eukaryota; kingdom Metazoa; phylum Arthropoda; class Insecta; order Hymenoptera; family Tenthredinidae; genus Ametastegia; species Ametastegia equiseti. Next base: position 14,035,929 of record OZ022397.1, on the reverse strand, counting down.
GCATTGATTTTCCGAAGATTTGATGATCAGTGATAATATCAGACTGTCTCAAATGATTTCAAGTCATGATTCAACCGGAAGTGTGAAGGTTGTAATTTCTTTCATCAGCATTGTGGAATAGACAGCTTTCAGGATAGCTGAAGAAAGTCAAGTGGAACTGGAGTATGAACTGAGACTGAGTCTTTGTACTCGCATATGTATATACACCAGACGGTATAAGTCTAGCGTATGGAAATAAAATTACAGCAAGAAGCTCTTTATAATTTTCTACTTTATTCTCTCGCTGCAGCAGTAATTGCACTTGCATGCTGCTCATACATACGTAACAAGTTAGTCTCTCGTTTTCAAATAGAAATATGTACATTTCATTCTTTTCTTTTAGATTTCTTATCAAGATTGATATACTACTGAATTATTGAATACCCTATTCTCAATGCTTCATTCCCGCCACATTCCATTAGGTCAAATTGTTCCATTATATTCCAAAGCTGATTCACAACTTGTGATTTTTCAAAGAATTAAGAAAGCCAGAAAAACTCAATTAATGAGATTTCGAATCCCATAAGCCATTCGTGCTTTTCCATCAAGGAACTATAACTTTTATTACGGATTGTGTAAGAGATTACACTCACTTAAGGGATGAAACGAATATTGGATAGCAAAGCACGCGTTCAGTGGTTGACATTAAGCGCAGGGGATTTAGCTAGGATGCAAATTTCCCCAATGAGAAATGCATTGCGGATTAATTATAGGTTGCCAAATAGGCTGGCCGTGTCTGGTTCCGTGAATACAGCTCGTATATTACAAATATCTTGAATCTCCCGCGACTTAGTTCGAACTAGATGGGGGTTTGGGGGTTAAGTTCCTGTCGGTTGGCTTCTGCAGGAAAGGGGGGGGGGGGGGGGGGGGGAGGGGGAATTAATGGTGCTGTGACAAATATGAATAAATAATACTCGGTTCAGGAATAGAACCACCTCCAGATCTATGCAAGCGAGCGAAGCCAAAAATTATTGCAGACTTGACGACGTTACCTAACTTCCTATATTTATATATCTACGATCTAAACTATGCCACAGTACCGCGATTGCTGTGATTACCTGTAAGATATTATCAGAGTTTTAATCGCGTCACGTGATCATGTTACGATCATGTTATTTTTCCTTTTAGATTTTTTTTTTTCAATCTCGTTTTTCATCCAATTTCGCGACTGTTCATTTCATTCCTATATTGTTTTCTATTTTATTTTTCTACTTCTCCTCTTCGAAGTTACTCTCTAGCTACTTCCGGTCTAAAACGACTTTGGTAGCCGTTCTGTACCGGAAGTTGATACTGTCCCTATATATGTATAGCTCGGCGAATAATACCTGAACGAACTTTACCCGTGACAATCTAGCGACGTGAAACTACTACCCTGTCTTTTATAGGGGATCATATTTTTTTTTGACGTCGTTTGGTTTTAGGGCCAACTTTTATAATCCTGGTATAAAAGGTTGGCTGGCTAGCTCCTGGCTAGTTCGCTCAGTTCGCTTTATTCCTATTACCCCGCGTTGTAATATACAAGAAAGAAAAAAGGACGAACATTTTTTTTTTTTAACCAAAAGTCGGAACACTCCGCGATCTAGTTGCCCCCACCTAGAAATGTGCGGAAAAAGAAGAAGAAAAACAAAAAGTAGAACTATAAGGCCAAGGGATTTTCTTTTCACATAATTCTGAGCCAGTACATAGTTCCAAGTCTCATATAGAAGGCAATTTGTCGCCTCTTTGGAAAGTTTTCTTTCGAAATATCGTAGCGCCGCGGCTGGTGCGGTGGTATACCAAAGTTTAGGTACTGGCCGAGTTTTTACGAGGAGAAAAGTATCCCGCGGACAAGTCGTGGGTATTGTAGGTAGTAAGGATGCAGTTTGCCCATATACATATATATATACCTATAGCCTGCAGGACTGGTACATACAACTATGTGTGTACTACCTACTACCGGACGACTATTATGAAATTATAGTTCTAAACTAAACTTGACTTTACTCCGTTGGACTCCGCCTTTAACCTGCTGCAATGCCACCAGAATTCCACTACTATCGTGGCAAGAGACAATGCTTCTTGTGGTTTCATACGCCTTACACATTATCTCCTATCATAAATTATATCCTTATTTATATTGGACAGATGCTAAGGTTCCAGACAATGGGTACACCACTCTAGAGTACCGCATTTACAAACTTCCCACAACGTATCTACGTTAAACCTATACTACCTGCCCACCACAGACACCATAGGCACCTAGACGAAGACGAAAAACTCGCTTTGAGAAGCCTATCCTGTTTGGTTCACATGAATTAATAGAAACTAGCTCCTTTTTGGTCAATTTCAGTGGGCAAAAGCGCGCTTTTTAGCCTTGGATAATGGAAAGAGGTTCTCTTTTTGAATAACACACTCACGTTCGTTGCAAAAGCTTCCTTTCCATCCGGAATTACAGACGCAAGATCCCCGGACGCACTGACCATGTTGGTTGCAGTCTGGTACTTGGCAATCTCCCAAAGGCACGTCACACTCCGCACCCTTCCATCCATCTTCACAGTGACATACTCCACCGCCGTACTGACCATGAGCTGAACACAGTACTGGGCAAACGCTTTTGCTGCAATCAGCACCCTGGGAATTTTGAAATTGAAAAACAGTCAGAAAAGATGGACAGGTAAATTTTTCGAAGAGACTGGAATGGACATAATCACCTGGTAACCGTCAATACAGTCGCATTTTCCAAGGTAGCACGACCCTCGACCAGAGCAGTCATTAGGACAAGTAGTCGAAACTCCTTCAGCCTCAGTTACAACCAAGGTGACCTTGTGCGGTTGAAGTTCGTCATTGTAAACGGAAAGGAACCAGCGACCAGTGTCGAGGTATTGAAGAAGGGTAACGTTCACCAGCATTGGTTCAAGCAGAGATCTTTTTACCAAAAGATGACCGTATATTTGTTCGCTTCTCGGTTCCAGACCACCGCCTTGATCAGTTTCCATAAAGCTTACAGCCTCGGATGAAACCACCTCTCTTTTCAGTCTGTGATCCACTCGACCACCCTTTACAAACTCCGCAAAATCGTACTGTGTCACACTTGGTGCTACGTTCCGGCGTCCGTAGACAGCGAAATTCGCACCCCATGGCAAAGTGAAGTTCAGACGAATAAACGCCGGTTGTTTGTTCCGGAATTCGGAATTCCAGAAGTGATACGGTGGGATGACCGCCGAGTGAGCTACGTTATAGGCACGCAATTCCAGCACCGCTGGCCATTGCGCCGACTGTTGAATCTGCGGATCGCTCTGCTGATCGCCAATACTGTCTGCAGCACTCGAGTGCTCAGCTGTACTCGTCGGCAAAGATTCTGAAGTAAAAAATAAGTTTAGTCCTAGAAAAAAAAGGACATTTTCATGGCATAAGAAAATCTGCTTACCTTCGGTAGGAATTTGCGTTGATATCGGATCGTGCATGTGAGCATTTTCGTGGGTAACAGCCTTTACATCTTGGACGAGGATGCAGTTTGTGCTGTCCATCGGTCGCATGGAGCTGACAGCTGTAAAATAAAAAAGGGTAGAAAAGTTTATATCTAATTATCATTGCGTCGTTGGGTCTGAGGTAAAGTTCAAGCAATTTTGGAACTCCTAAGGGGTGGTTTCCACCACCCTTGAAAAGGTGTTAACGAGAGACAAAGTAGGGTAAGCAGAGATCGTGGCAGAAGGAGCTCTAGGTAGGTAGGTAGGTAGGTAGTTGTGAGGAAGCGGGAACAGGTGTGTTAGTCAAGCCTTTTCAGGACTTACAGCCTGCGAAGGCCAAAGAAAATTCAGAGACAAATGAACGCGAGATAAAAGTGTTGAATGACTTTCGAGGGGGTGAAGAGATTAGCGGTGGCAACTGATCGATGGCAGTTTGCGGTGGGCCTTGAGACTCCTTCTTCATGAGTTGGAAGGCTGTCGAGGGCTGAAGGGCTCTTGTTGCGTTTCTGGATACCCAGAACTGCGTTCCAGGAACGTGCGATGCCTTCACATCCCCAGCAGCTGGTACGAGCCAATGCTCTGCAAAGGGGAGTTCTTGACGGATCATCGCTAATTTCGAAGGCCAATAGGGCTTTCCGGTAACCACGGGTTATTAGGGGCCTCTCCGAGGCCGTTAGGGAGCTTCTGGACCCTGGAGAATGGGTACATTCTTCGCGTTCTTCACGGCCAGATTTCCGGTACGCTCATTTATCCATGGTAAGTAATTAGTTCTCGTTTCTAAGAGATAAAGGAAAGAGTATATATATACGGTACTCTAGGGTCTGCAGAGGGTTCGGGTTGGTGTTTCCACTCTCAGTAGCACCAGTTATCCGCAAAGTGCGTGAATGGGCATCGTTTGATGAGATTTTTAATTTTCACTCGCAATTAGTTGCAACTGTCGAGTAATCTTTTCCTGTTAACGTAATTACTAGACGTTGGGCAATGCGAGGGGGGTTGTTTTTCCCGGTATCATCGCAATTTCATTCGACATTAATTCAAGCTTGGCTCTCTCACGACATAACGGATTTAAATTACAACATCCCTATTTACAACCTCATACCTTTTCATCCCCCTTTCCTTTCCTTCCCTGTCTTTTTTACTATTTCCAATTTTCTCTTCTCCGAAAAAGACGGATGTTCCTGACCCCGATCCTTAGCGACGCTTCCAATGGTACCTCGAAATGTTTCCAGTTGAGATTCGCAACCGATCGAAACTCACCCCCGAGCCACATCCGGCTTTATAATCCAATCCCTACATTGGAGAACCGCTTCCCGACTTTTCCTTCCTCGAATCCTTTGTCTCTTATTGTCAGTTATACTGCACTTGGACGATATACGTGAGTATTTCACATACAAGCGACATACTTGCCCGCACACAGAAGTATGTATGAACGTATAGGTATAGGGTGATTTGGCATAAAGCTTGGCACGAGCTTTTGCCCGGTAACTGGAGTAGAGACTTTTATCTGTCGCCTGGATATATCGGTGCCGTTAGGAAACCTGTACATATATGTGTATATATGTATACGTATTTATGTAACGTAACTACATATGTACAGGCGAAATTGAGTTGCACCGAACTGCGAACGACCTTATTTCTCCTCGATTCTCGTGGTCCTGGTCATCCCGGTGCGGTTGATTCCGACCGGGAAGTTAGCTGGTTGCGTTTCCACCCACGTATCGCGTATTAGGTCATCCCAAACCCAATATATATGGATGGGACCGGTCAAGTTTACGTCCAAGTGCCGGAAATTTGAAACGCTTTGGCTATAATATAGAGCTCGATTCGCCTCGTTCCTATACACCATATACTATAAAATAGTTCACATGACGATGCCGCACCAAATATTTCCAACATTTTCGATTACATGCTATTTATAAGGATTTTTCAAAACCTCTTCAGCGTGTCATAATTCCAACGATTTTAACTTATCGTTAAAAAGTCTTGTATACCTGGAGTCAAAAGTCCTCACAGGTGCTGCAACTTTTTCAATTATTCCTCGGAGATCAATGGCGAAGAACTCATTTTCCATAAACTTTACACCGAGAATTATATTCTCCGTTGAAGAGGGCTTTTTCTCGTCCACTCAATCTTTTTTTTTTCGTCTTTTTTTGTTTTTTTTTTTTCTCTTCCCTCACAGCATCGTCTCTCGGGTCAAAGCGTTGAGAAGTGGTGCTCGGATCTTTCCGTACAGCGTACGGTTTTGACGAGTAAAAATTTTTATCCCCGGATATACCAGACGAGGATACACAAACTGGCGAAACGTGATTATTAGATCCTTCTTCTTCCTCCAAACAAAAAAACCTTCCGACTTCATTGCTCATTGATATAACTGAAAAAAAAATTTTTTTTTGGCTCTCTGACGAATTCCCATCGACAGAAAAGAGAGAGAAATGAGAGAAATACAGGGAGATATCTAGAAAGGGTAAGAGAAAAGAAAAAAAAAACAAAAAAAAATAGAACAGAATTCGGGGAAACTCCGTGAAACGGAAGTCCGTACAACGAGCCAGGAACGAAAAGGGTTGAGAGGATCCCAGTGAGATACGGTTTTACGGATACTATAGGTATATATATATATATGTATGTATAGTTCTCGATTCGCGAGAGAGAGCGTGGGCTTTGTTCCACTTTCAATTTCGCACCGCTAATGCTTTCACCCGGCACAAACCAGGTTTCCCAAGCCAAGGTAATCTATCTGCGTGCAAAATACAACCCGTAGGTACTCTGCAGCACAGGGCCTAGTTCCGAAAGGGATGACGTAGGCGGAGGACGAGAACTCGAGGGCGAAGAGAACCGAATGAAAGAGAAAGAGGAGAGAAGAGAAGGGAAGGACTTACCCAGGGAAAAGGGAAGGGGAAAGGGAAAGGGAAAGGGAGAGGTAGAGTTGTTTAGAGAAGCAGGGGTTCGCGGTAGGCAGATTGGATTCCCTCCTCGATTTACTGGAATGCGGGAACAACAGCTGTGATGCCTCTGGCTCGAGTATTCAGAGTGAAGGGTAGGTGAGAGATAGGTGGGTATAGGTATAGGTAGCTGAAATAGGTGTAAAGGTAGATACTAGCGATGGCACTGTCCCTCGTTTCACCCCCCTCGAAAATCCACCCTTGCCAAAGTTAAACCGAACAGTTATCTCCGAAGGGAGGATAGAGTCAGTAGTGCCAGTCTTGGACATCGTTAGGATTTTCGGATTTGTTTTCGTATAGTATAAAAGGCCAGACCTAATACTCCTACTTATCTACCTTTAGCCCCGTCCACTGCGCTTCATCCCAATTCCCTTCATCTCAAGGGAATCTCTTCTTCTTTTTCTTCTTCTTTTTTTTCTTCTTTTTCAGAAGCGTAGCTTTACCACAAATGCCGAAATCTTCCGGTTTTCTGGCCTTTCGATGTGCGTGATCGCTACCATAGCAGTCCTGTAGTCAGTTTCGTTCGGCAATATATATATATAGGGACTGGCTTGAGTCTCTTACGAGTCTGGTTGATTCTCGGGTTACGTAATCCCCGTTTCAAGACAATTTAACCGACCATTGCCGGCAAGGCGATTGTTTCACCGCCAAGAAATCGATATACGAAAGAGCAGACTGCAGAGGTAATCGGATTTCGTTGAACTAAACGCCACGTATATTTTATTGTTAGACAGGAAATAGCTGCGACATATCTAGGCAAATCACTCAATGAAACATTTAATTCTCATTTCATTTTTCCGCGTTACAAATCGGCGAATATCTTTCAAGTTTTGAAAAACAAGAAGGGAAAATAAAAATTAGAAGAATAATCTCATCTCCGAGTTCGACTAACGTTTCGTATAAAAATTTTCACCCCTAAATATAGTAGAAGGTACCTTGTCTTTGATTTGCTTCATTTTACTTTGTTCTCGGTTCGAAAGCCAGAACGCTGAGCTGTTTTCTGTTTCGAAGATGAAACAGATATTTGAACTGAAGTTGTTGGGCAAAGATGCGGTTATTCCCTACAACTTCTTCGCAGTTTTTTTAATTATCGCAAGAACAGCTACCGGAGCCGGAGTGCAGCTCGTGTTTCGAAGTTAGAAACTTGGTGCTGAGATATATAGTTATATGTAGGTATAAACAATTCTTGGCGAGTATTGAGGCGGTAAAAATTAATAATAAATAACGATGCAAATAGGAAGCATCCGTCTGCCACAAGTAAAATACTTTTTTCTACACACAATACGTTTGAATCCTTTCAAAGTTGCTAAATTCAAGATACAGCGTCGAAAATTTGACCAAAAGACGAGGGTATAAAAATTATGGGTAACAGCTTCACTGATCTTCAGACACGTTTTACCAGAATTTCGACTGGCTCTATATGCCCTTTGAGCGAACCTCTCGAGTCAAGTCTTGTAATCAATACCATCCACCGTGTCCTGGAAATCTCTCTCTCTCTCAATGTCTATCTCTCTCTTGTCCTCTGTCCAGCCCTAATGACCGTCACAGAGTTGTGACCAAAAATTTACCCTCGATCCCGAAAATACTCAACCTTATATTTCTCTTCTTTTTGCTCAACTGCCAATCCTCCGTTATCGTATTCCACCCTTTCTTAGCTTTACTATTTTTCCCCTTTTCCTCTATTATATCCACGAGTCAATTCTTTCTTCGTCACTTCTTCGAGGAGTCACTATCAATCAGATGTCTTATCAATACACAATCATCCGGTATTGATTTCTACGCCGTACAAATACATACATATAGTCATGGTCCAAAAAGCCACGAGGTTAACTTCGATCCTGAGGCAGCCACATTTACTTCAGCGGATCTCCTAGGAAGAGTTAGGCTAGTCGTAGATAAGTATAAGGTGTAGTTATGTAGGTATCAGAATACATACCAACGTGGTATTTGCCACTTCTAGCCATCTATCCTCTTGACTTTTCGCAACCCCCAAGCAACCCCTAGACCAGGACGCGTAAGGTACCACCTTAACCGAATAAAGCCTACCACTCCTCGCGTATGAGCCATTAGCCGTGTATTACCACAGCTTTTCTCGCCGGTTGAGTTATAGGCCCCAAGGACCAACCCGACCCGTAAACCCATAATATAAAAGGTCGAGATATACTTTGCCGGAGTAAAAGAAGGGTTGGATGAAAAAAAAAAAAAAAGAAAAACGTGAAAATTAGTTTCCCTTTCCCCCTTTTTCCTTCCACTCGCCATCCTGACATTGGCAACTTTCTACCAAGCAAGGATCAGAAGATATCTCGACAGATTGAATTCCTTCCCGTCATCTATAGCCGAGGTGGTGATCTCTCAAATGAGAAGAAGAGGATCTGATCGTTGAGGATGAGATAAAGAAAAAAAAAGACGTGGGAAAAGGAGTAGATTGGACAAGAAGAAGAAGCAAAAAAAAAAAAGGAAATAGCACAAGTTTCAACCTACCGGCAAAGTAGGCGAGCATCGCGGTCAACGCGACAGCCAGTAGTATCAGGGCGATGGAAAAACACTTCCAGGAGCATCGGTGCTGGCAGCGTTTGTCGATGTGGAAACGTGACGGTGAGTAAGGTGAGTAATGCGGTGCTGGACCAGCACGTAACGGAAATACCGGCATCGCTAGGGGTTGACCTGGACCACCACCATTACCTGCTGAACCACCACCTCCTAGAGAGCCAACGGTCACCTGCTGCTGTGGCGGAGGTAGCCTGGAAAGAATAAAAAGAAATTTTTGGTCATTCCCATAATGAGATTTGCAGATTTGATCCTCGAAGTTGATTGACAGATGTATGACTATTTGTATTTGTTTTTTCTACTTTCTCTACAGTACCGGCTAACTGTCCTGCATGGTGTGGGAGAAGACCACCGAGTTTAATTTAGGTATATATACCAGGGTGAAAAGTTCGTACAAGGTTGATCGGTAAGAGGATAAGTCTCCCCCCTTCGACAGGGGCTAATCGTAGGACCGTTAAATCCGGGTGAACAACGCGCGAGGAGTAAAAATTTGAAAGGGCCTTTAGCTGCAAAGCGGAGTTTGGGCCGAGGGCTAAGGGCCGAAGTGGAAAGAGAGGTTTAATACAGTCTGGGGTAAATATAGTTTTCCGATAATCACGTGAACTCATGAATAGCATTACCAGCCGTTATATTGTGTGATGTTTCGTTTCTGGGTCTCTGCATGCACTATAACGTATCCAGAGAAATCCTCTATTATAAGTAAGAATATCACGCGGTTGACAGATTCCGTTGACACAATAACTGGACGAGGAAAAGTCCACGTATACATACAAATTCTATATATTTCGTCAATGTTGGTTTTTCGAAGCATCTCACCAAGGGTGTATTAACAGATCCATCCCAGCTCATCGAGCACAAAGGACACCCTGATTTTCTCTACTCTGTACCCGATGGTTATACATGCGTCGCAGTGCCGCTGCAGCTTGCAGGTTTTTGCAAATCAATCGATCTCCGAGTTTCTGATTTCCCGTGTGCCGTACGCTGAAGCAAATCTCTTGGGTAAATGCGACGAGGGTAATCTCCCGTAGGTAGGTAGGTAGGTAAGTTTGTAGGTAGGTTGGTAGGTTGGTAGGTATCCGTAAGAGTGGAATATAATACGAAGAGACAGTCTCGAGAGCGGAATGGAAGGCGGACATTTTTTACGGGATGAAACCGGGTGAAACTCGTGGGGTAGAGATAGGCACGAGAAGAGATATGATTCGAGTTACGAAACGTCAAGGCGAGGGATGGAAGTATGATTAAGCAAGAAGAAGTAGTAGAAACTCAAGGAAGAAAGAAAGGCGAAGGAAGGAAGGAAGAAATGAAAGTATGATACGAGGTAGGTGGTAAGTTTTTACTTCTCACACCGATATAGAGAAGTATATAAAACTGGGGCAAAAAAAGATCGTATCTTAATAAATAATCTTTTTCCATGACCGGGCAGGTCCCTGGGTTTTGGCGAGACTCGGCACCCTGGAAACTAATTTGGCAAAGGTATATCGAGAGCGAGAGAAAGAGATCATCAGCCCAATCCTGAGGGAAAAAAACTTAACGATCAAATAATGGGCTGTTTAAGATTTGGACCAAAGCCAATTTCAACGAAATTAAGTACAGTCACGATTTCGGCTATCAGTAAGAGACACAGAAACTGTACTGCCAGTGAAAGAAAACTTCAAACCAAATCATTATTTTCCTATTTACCAACCCACCATATATACACCCTGGGATACAGCGCGAAATTTCATGCAAAATTGTATCCCAGAGAAGCCCACTAGGGTCGGGGGCAAAAGGTCGGTGACCAGATCACCGGAAAGCCAACATATTGGAAAAGTCCCCTGAATGTGAGATGCCAGTACTTTGTACGATCTCGTATGTATGTGTGTGTGGGTGTGATAAAGGAACTCGTTGTCCGGCTAGGAACGTGAATATCTACCTAGCACATGGACGATAGGGGGTCGTCCTAGCGATAAAGGGCATATTCCGTCGCATAGTTCGCCGGGTAAATGAGGTTGGAATGGTTTTTGGCACAAGTCTGACTGTTCCAGAAACTGGAAGCCGTTAACTGCCGGTGGATTGTCTCGGGTCGTTGGACTTTTAAACGTCTACGCAGTTGGCAAAAACGATCTAGAACATTACAGTCAACTGCCGGTGGCCGTACCTACGTATATACATACGGTGTTGAAACTTTACCTAATCGCCTAGCTACTTTTCTACTTTTTCGAGCTTTCATTCGCGCGACTTTCTCCACCTCCCGGAAACGACTTCAAGACTACCAAGAATCTGCAATGTCGCACAAGTTATTAGGCAAGCAATACATAAGATCTCTGAAGAAATCTGAAAATCTTCCTACTGTTCGCAGTATTCCTTACAACTCTAACTTTCAAGGAATACGAACAGCTGCGATCACACACATATGCTTAGGAACTTGAAGAGTGACGATGTATTCCCGTCGTCACGATCAACGGTGGACCAACCACGCCCTACTAGTTTTACTATTCGAAGTAAAATCTGTACCAAAATAGGCCCAGTATAGTAATCAATCACCGTACTAGTTTCACGGATAATGGGGTAGTCGAACCCATGGCTGATGCCTAACAGAATTAAGTGAAGGATGTTTCAGAAATTTGTACAACATACTAGAGGGATGATCACGTAAATTTGATAGAAAATTTGAAGCATCTGTGCAGTAGTTAGAAGTCGACCTCTGAGAGTACCGCAATCAGTGAATGTAAATGGGGATGAATTTATAGCCTGGATTTCGTGACGCGGGGGCCAGTTGGTTGTCCAAGTAGAAGACGTGGCATGGAATCAGGATAGAAGGGTAGGTACCCCCCGAACAGGGGCCTGGCTGGGGTACGGGGGGGGGGGGGGGGGGGGGTGTCAGTACTCCACCAGTGTCGACCGCCGTTCCGGATAGTTTATGTGCGTTCACTTGCCAAGCTGGGTTAATCCATTTGCGACGGTAAATCAGTTAGGCAGAATTGGGTTATGCTTCCCGATCAATAAGGCAAATTAGGTTGCCCTGGTGGTATAATTACGGGATACCAACGGTACCCTGCCACCAAGGTCTATCCCCCTTTGGCCACTATCACGCCGATGATGGGTACTGGTGGTAGTGTTTCGCGAATGTTGGTCCCACAGGATTGTGCCAGACCCAGTCCATTCCATTACAGTAGAGCATGGCACAGTCCGGTCCAGTACAGTACAGTGGAGAACGATACAGCCCTGTCCTTCAATACCAAATATCTGCCTCTGCAACTGGATCGTGCGTGTGTACACGATACACAAACGTGTGGATGGTAACAGCTAATGCAAATTGACCAGTGCTGATAGTGGCGCAGTAAAAAGGTAATTGCTGTTAGAACGTTAGCGTTCTAGGGTTGATATATACAGAGTTGAGTGGCGTCTGAGTGGATGATTGGATCAATCTAGGCTCCTGCAGATTCCAAACCGTGTGATCCAATTGTGTGACGTAACATATAATACAATGGATATATAAAACTTGTGACACCCACCTCAGTGGTTCTTCACGTGTTCAAGTGATTCGGTGACCCGTTATAATCACTGCAGTAGGTAATTATTAAATGATGCTGGGTATGGGGAATGTAGCTGGAAAGAAATCCAGTTACCTCGCGCACCAGCATCGGGTCGTTACTGATATCGAATAACCGGTGGCCAATAGCCGACAGTAAATTCTAATAGCATCGGCGTCCTCTGACACCAGAGAAAGTAGGTAGGTAGGTAGGTAGGTAGGTACCTTTACACCAATACCCTATAACTCGATTTAGAGACGGGTAGAAGAGGTAGCGATAAAAGAGGATAAAGAAGAGCATGGAAAAGGCAATTGGTTCGAATAGAAGCATCTGATAATACTGGCGCAGCAGGGTATATTGGGTGGGTTTCATCCATAGGTCGTACTCATATTTTAGGGTGAAATCAATAGCTGTAACTGTCTACCCAGGATGAATATTATAGGCGTATAAGAATGTGAGAGTTAGAAGGTTTCGCGTTTCAAGGTGTACCGACAAAACGATCACCAAGGTATGCATGCATCATGATGGGTATAAATCCATGGGTACGGTAAAGATCCAGATGCAGATGTAGAGGATGAAGAAGATGAAGATGAGACCCGCGTGACACTCGAAGCTTTGGCTTTTGTCGACGATATGCATCGGCGATTGTGGACAATCGGGTTTTTCTACACACCCGAGAGCGTTCTAATAAAGAATCTGATAGGGTTACCGTTCCCCGGTTCCATTCTACGCCTATTCTTCCACTGTCTTTCCCTGGCCCATTCTTCTTCCTCGGATTCAAAGGGGTGACACCGACGTACGTACAAAAGCTGACGTAACTTGATACACAAGCTGAAATTGAACGTTCAGAACTTCTCCAGGTAAAAGGTTAAGCCTCTCGGGTCATTCTTCAGCAGCCGGTCTCAGATCAGATGGATCCTTTGCATAAGAATCTTTTAGATCAGTTTCTTTTCATCCTCAGAATATGTCTACCGAACTACCATAGGCAATCGCCCTCTGGTCTAGCCCGAAACTTTTAATTATCAATTCCCGAGCCATTAATATTAACAAGTAATTACGTTCTCTTATGGAAATCTGATGCTCATGGAAGTATACGTAATTACTTGCGTACATGAATACGTGTTACCTGGTCGTATTAATATAACTGGCCAAAGGAAGTCAAGGAATTATAGAATTATAATATTAATTGCCTGACGATCAATTCTGGAGTATATCTATTTCCCTTTGACAGGAATTCGAGGCACTTTCGGTCGCCCCGGTGAGATTTAATTAACGTTATCGCGCAGCCTCGTAAAGGGTTTTAGTGCGATTCTATTTCGGTAATTACGTAGGTATATACTATACTGTGCCTGTTACCCTACCCACGTAACTACCTAAGCCTCCGAGGTTCTTCGAGAGCAGTTATATTTCTAATGGATCGAATGACTCGTCGAAAGTTGATAGCTTCTGATAATTATTATTAATATGGGCTTTCGGTAAAAGCTATCTCATTTAATGCCCCAACAGCTTACCGACATAACTCACGTTCGACTCTTGTATTACCTATTAGATGAGCGTTTTTTCTATAATATTGAAAATCAATACGAGTGAGCGTAATGCGTAGATATTGTATATATAGATACAAGGGGGCCCCCCCCCCCCCCCGCCAACATCCACATAAATGTTTTTATTATTGCATTTTGTTTTTTCATCATGATTATTCCTGCTTGTTCCGGAATTTCCCAGAATTCGCCCAATTCCCCATTTGTCTCCCAGTTTCCCATTTTCCCTGGGATCTCTTGTTTTTCCTCCAGTTCCCAATTTTCCCTGGGTTCCCCCATTTTTTCCAAATCTTCATAATATACATATTATAAAGATATACACATAGTAACTTATGACACAACTGAAAGTGAGGTGCGGAAAATTGACTGCAGAAAATCAACGAAGAAATAAATGGGGCATTTTTATACTTGTCGGTTTGGCAGATTCATGAAACGCATTATCAACATTCGATAACGAGTATTTGTATTTCATTTGAGATTTTTTATTTTTGCAATCGATAATCGAATGTGGGGGTGCGAAGTAGGTACGCTTTCTATTGTCCGTTGGATGAGATTAGTGTCAGAGAAGAATCTAAATTGAATCGGATCAGAGTTGAATGGGAGCTTCGGGCAAGTGTCACTTGAAACTAATCTCGTTACGGTTTATATAGGTGACAAAGTGCGTCTCGTCGCGTCGTTTCAGATGGATTTTGGCTTTTTCACGTCACTATCACGCCTAGTTCCTTCGCAATTTCTACTACCTGGACCAGGCTAATTCGGGAATACGATTTCCCTCTGATGTCCAATCCACTAGAAAATACCCTGCGTAGATGAACCGACAAGAAAAAGTCCTCTCGTTACTCTTGTACTGTTTACGTATAATACAATCCGGGTTTCTTCACCCCTTCGAAGACTGAGAAGAGAAGAAAAACAAGAACGAGGTGGAAAAAAAAAAAAAAAATATCTTGCAGGGTCGACGAACTTCATCTTCTTCTTCTCTTTTTTTTTCATCTTCTTCTTCTACTTCAGGGAACGAAGTTGAGACAATGAGGAGAAACGGTATGAGGGCAAAGTATTGTCGAAAAAGTTTCCACGATCGTGGCTTGTGAATATACGCGTTGGTTTTGGTCCTGAGACAGACCAGGCGATCCGATCCCCTCGTCCCTCTTTATTCGGAATCTTTATTGCTGGCGATCAGAATTGAATAATGCAATGGCAGCGAGGGAGCCCCACTAGCTGGTAGCCACTAGTAAGGTAGAGATAGTACCATCGTAACAGACTGAAAAGCGAAGGAACTCTAACCCGCCATTTATGTACATATATTTCAGTAACAATCTTCGTGAAGACGGAGTGTGACTGAGTGTTCGAAAAATATTCCATAGCACTATAGAGAACTCCGTATAGTTTGCCAATTTTATCGATGAAATTCACTCGGAATTAGTCACGTCTCAAGTCCTCAAGCAATTCCAAAGGACTCTTAAAGATCAGCTATAACTTCAAGAGAAGAATGTATAACTATTAATAAGTCGCTCGTATTTTGCACACATCCTTTTACTACGGTGTTGCCTTTATTAAGTGGACCGAAATTTGGCCAATCTTCGAGGTTCTTCGTCAGAGTATTATATAGAGAGACGATCTCGACTCCCATTCACGTCGACGTTGATGAAACGGTATAATCTGAAACAGTCTTGTTCTTGGGTCTCGATCCCGAGCGTGTACTTTCCCAGGGATGAAATCTAAGGACCTAAGGATATATCCAGGTTAGGTTAGGTTCGGTTAGGTAGGTAGGTAGGTACGTACGGGCTCGAATATCACCTCAAGCTTTGCGAATTTCGGCAGCATTCGATCATCCCTCGTCGTATACGAGCGTCGCATCTCAACAATGAAGTAGATAGAGTTTTGGTGATGGTGAGCGGTAGGTAGAGGAAGAAGATGCGAGTAAAGGGAATGGCGAATAGGATAAGGGGGAGTAAAAGGAAAGGGAAGGGAATATTAGGCCACGTGTGCCAGTAATAAGATTGCGCGCGTGAGCACAATGCAAAAACCTAGTA
The DNA here is from genome assembly GCA_963989295.1 of Ametastegia equiseti. Taxonomy (NCBI): domain Eukaryota; kingdom Metazoa; phylum Arthropoda; class Insecta; order Hymenoptera; family Tenthredinidae; genus Ametastegia; species Ametastegia equiseti. Next base: position 14,019,875 of record OZ022397.1, on the reverse strand, counting down.
TACCCGAGATGTGCAACCCAGCATGGCAAGAGCAAAACCTCCATGGTACACACCATACGCTATAGGAAAGGGAAAGATCCATCCGAGCATCATGTAATCTTAACCTCCGTCGAGGTATTAGAGGCTATGTCACGTTCTACAACAATTCGATAAAGTTATCGCATCGTGAATAATACGACAATAACATTAACAACTAGTCGTCGAGGGGTTGCCAAAATCCAATACCATCCAAAGAGTATATATATATACATATAATAACTGACACTCGGAAATGATGATGATGATGATGATGATGATGATGGTGATGATGATTATGAGAACAGCGATAATAATATCCAACGACGATAATATATACGATGGTCATTTATGGCTGCTGTGAATACAATTTTGCATAAATAACATACATGTATGATGAAATCTCTCCACCCTCCGATTAATCGTTTGCAAATACGCGCCCTGACGAATTGAGATAATAATTCGCGACCATGGTACGCAAATTCGTGGAGTTATATGTTTGGTAAAAGATTTATCGATAATCAGAGTTGCAGTAGCAACAGCAGCAGTTGAGCTGATTGTTTGGAAATAATTTTAATCGTCTCGTGTTATAGTTACGTAGAGAGGGGGAGGGGGCAAGAAGTATAAACCTCGACGATCTAGATCAAGATCGCGGTTTGTATTTCCGCTTCATCACCTTGTTTGGGGTTGGCAAGAGGTTAAACAACCCCAGGGAGGAGGGGTTGGTTTTTAGTCGCGTGAGATGTACACGTGCCCATTCACCCTCTCTTGCCTTTTATACAGAAACTAGCTTTAGAAATTTTCAGGCGTGTCGACAAACGAGCCAGACTACCGCGACGACAGTCTAGTCATTCTACTTATCGTAAGGGATGAAATGCCTCTTTCTATATATCCGTAGAAAGCTCTGCTTTGCGAAAGCTTTGCACGCGACTGCAGGGAAAGGGCTTCGGTTCGATATTCTACCTACCGCCATGAGTATAGATTTTTAAGATTAACTTAAGAGTGGCTAAGATGACGATGACGATGATGATGCACGCGTCAACGACGAGGGTACATTTTCTTTCGTCTTTGAAGCCACTTTCAAAATCAGTTTCTGGCCCCTTGGGTTCCGGCATTGAGCCGTCGCGTCTAATAGAGCTTCTGGCTTTTTCCGTCGCAAGTTAATGAGTTAAAAATAGAGAAAATCCACAAGCCTGGCAAGTTTCGTTCAGGGGTGTTCACAACATGATAGTTAATTTTTCTTTCAACGGGTTCCTGCGGTCTAACATAAGTAACACCCGACAAACCCTCAAAGAGACTGATTAGGTTTCGGTTTCGAAGGGAAAAGCTCTTTGCACGATGTGCTCCTGATACTTTTCCCCTAAACTTTATGCGATTTAAGGCGCGAATCTGAGAATATGTCGAAACGAATACAACCCTCGTACTACCCCCTCCGAAAAGGGCGATAAATCTGAAGTTTATACAGTATCGGTATATATATAAGGCGATATAATCCCCAAGATGAACTTCGTTCCTCTGCAGATTTATGCCCATTTTACCGCATGGAAGTGGAAGTTAAGAAGGACGAGGGACAAGGGCCACCCTTCATCGAAGGTACACCGAAGGTTCGCGGCTTTTTCGATAGTTTTTCTGCAGTAAAAGCGTGTTGCCCTTCAATTCTCTATATAGCCCCGCGATTTCGAGGTTATAGGGGGACGCGTCGTCGCCGAGCTTTAGGGTCGAGTCAACTGCAACTCGGTAAATCTAATTTCAGGGGGTTGCGATTGTCCGCTGCATTATATATGTGTCTCTCATACACGTGGGTTTATCCACTTTCGAAATGGCGCGTGTGGGTTTCTGTCTGCGCCGTCTGCACCGTTTCCATCTTCCCTTATCCTCCGACCTCTAAACTCCAACCTCCAACCTCCAACCTCCAAACCATCCTCTCTCCTCTCGAAATAGCAAGTCCAAGGGATTCCCGCGAGTCCAGTGCTTGCAACGTTTCTTTTGGCAATTTCATTGAGAACTGCGATGGCCTGAATGTACCCGACTGCTTTCGACTCCAGTACTTATTCTTAGCCATAAACGTTCTCTGTTTTCTATCCCGTCGCAGTTGGTATTTCTATATTTACACTTTCCTCAAGAATATATATATATGTACATACATACACACTCATACATATATATATATAATTCTACCGTCGTACATTTGCGCTGCCCTCGTCACAGGGAGGCCCTATTAATTCTCTGAGAGAAATGCCATCGCAGTTTCCCTCCTTCCCGTCCACCCCAATGCGCCAGGTTATAGGTGGCCGGGCTTGTCAAATTGTCATGACAGCCGCGGTACGACACCTAATTAGTTTCCGCCGACGATGCGGATGCCTGGGCATATTGTGTCCCTATATAGGTAGGTATATAGGAACCCGTGGAGTGAGCTTTGGTCTAGATGAGATATATCTATAGACATTGGGAATATCTATACCTACTTGCAGAAATACATCGATATGCGTTTGGATCGCAGGTACTAATACGAGATTTTGAGCTTTTCAGCTTTCCACTTACGATTTTGATGAAAAGACAAAGAATTAGAGAAGATAATATAAAGTTTACCCAGTTATTTTTGATAAAAAGTTTGATTAAAATGAACATCATGGATGATAAATGCAGGGGGTAATTTTTCTTTTCTTTTTTTTTTGTTCACAGCATTATTTTACCCTCCCTTACGAATCATCCAAATGCAAGATAAAGAGAGAGAGAGAGAAGAATAAGTGGAATAAGAAAAAAGCGTAATCTATTGCTGCCAACTTGTCTTATACTCGGAAAGAAAACGAGCTTCTTATTTCTCGACCTGAGAAATAGACGGAAGAGACAAACGTAACGAAACAGACCGTTGGTGTAATTTTAACGTATCGTTTTGCCGCTCGACTTTGCTGAAAAATTAATGAACTACTCGCCGTGTGGTTGGTCGAAGCGCTGGAAACGATAGGGGAAAATAAACTTGAAGAAAACTGGAGAAAACCTTATAAGTGTGTTATAGGATCAGTTCGAGTATCAGTGCCGATTCTGGAAACGATCAACTATAGATTTATTTGGCTGACTAAAATTATACCGGAGCTTTGAGGCTTTGAGGCTTTGAGGAATGGTGGGTGGGTATCTTTCGGCCACAAAAATTCAAATATCTATACCAGAAGCTCTGGTCTAGTGTATAGAACGTACCTATATGTCACAATTCACTGTTCAGACCGGACGCAATAACTCGTTGGTTGTTTCACAAGCTTATAAATTACGTCGTTAGTTCTTCATAGGTTGAATCATCGATCTGGTCTGGGACCCAAAACACTAGTTACAAAGCGGTTATATTGTTAAATTTCCTCCCTGTACCTATACCCCGGGTTCAGGGTACTAAAAGTAGATTCTTCTCTCTTTGATCCTTCGTCGTAGATTTAAAACTGATAACAAATGAAATTTTACAATCCAGTTCGAGCAGAAGATAATTCGATTAATGAATTCTTCTCGATTTTCAAAAAAGAAAATTCTTTGGAAAATTGCTCGTGATTTTATACTCGAATTTCTGAGACTATACCCAGTCGCTGTGTATCAACTTGTATCCGAGCTGCTAGAAAGTTCCTGTACCAAATCTGACCTGGCGGTGAGTGCAGTAGGACAAGCACAACCGGAAGTACTATTTCAGTGTAATTGCACGGCTACAGCACAGGCACCCTCGACTTCTACCCGCAGGAACACAAAGTTTCAAACATCTGCATGGATTTGGAGTGACGAAATATTTCCTCCAACTACAACCGTAATTATAATTGCAGCTGTGATCATTTTTTTTTTTTTTTTTGTTTATCTCCATTAATTTCTGTTTCCCAGTAATCGAATAGACACCGGAAGTCACGATAGAAGATTTTTGTCCAATGGCATAAAAACGTGACAGAAATGTGTTAAAATTCACAAATTTCAAGGGTAGAATCGAAAAAGTCATGTTTAGTCAAAATTACTGACCAATAATTCGATTCAAATATTTCTGGAGATATACACATATTTTTCAACGTGAATACGGCCAAGATAAAGAAGTATTTGCTGTTTTGTAATTAGACACTGGGTATGTAGGATTTAAGAGCCGAGATTGGGGGTGGAAAAGCGCGTTTTTCTTCGAGTATTTCTTTTCATGAGATTTTATTGGTTTTTTTATTTTTATTTATTTTTTATCCTTCTTTCAAAGGAGATAAATTACGATTGGAAACAAACCGGTAGTCCGGGAAAAGGTACCGGTAGATTTCCACAACGATAGTAATCGATCTTGTATCAACGACTTGCCGCGGTATCGACAAATTACAAGGCGAGACCCGGGTGAGACCTGACGGACGTCGACGACGGACACATCCGAGTCGTTAGTCCCGGGCGTCGATCCGTCACGCTACTATGTATGTACTACTCGTACGGCATCCCCCTTAGCTTTCGTTGTACGGATTTTTCTTTTTTGCCATACTAAAACATCCCCATTTTAACCCCCCCGTACTTACACACATGGTCCTGAAGATACGAGGTACATAAGTGAAGAGCAACATCTACCTACGGGATTTTAAAAGACAGCAGAAAACGGCTTCCGCCCTTTGGATGGTGAAATATGAGTTCGAATAGGACACCCGGTATTTTCTATCCATTGGATATTGCCTTTGGCTATTTACCGAAACGTTAGTTCGTGTATACCCTGCGGGCAGTCGCACACTTCAAACGAAGTGTACACGAGCCAGGAAGAAGAAGAAGATGAAGAAGAAGATGAGAATGTGGAGAAAGAAAAGCTGACTGAAAATAAGCCGAAGCCATCTGGTCGCCAACCACCGGCAAAAGTCTTTTGGCTTAGGACGTAAGCGTTTGAAAAAAAAAAAAAAAATGGGGCAAAAAGGGGCCCGAAGTTTCTGCTGTTTCAAATTTCCCTACGCCCTCGAAATCGGCGCCGATACTTGAAACGAGACTTAAGACACTCGAAGGATGGATACCCGGAAGGCATGTCTGTATATTTACAAACTCTGAGGGATACCAACTGCATTGAGAGAAAAAAAAATTGAAATGAAAATGAAAAATGAGAAGGAAAAGACCGAGATAAAGAACACGTGGTCGATTTTCTTGTTCTCACGATCTACGGTCACTTTTGCACGTCACGGAGTTCTGGTCCGTATACTCGAAATATGTTGGCCGTAAACCAAATTTTAAAGAAAAATGACCTTCGAAGCCAGGGGAAATTTTCGTTTTTCTTTGTTGGTGGGATTTTCAGGAAAACTTGTAAAAATAACAACGAAAACAAGAACACATGATAAAACGCGACCATCTTTAATAATCAAAGTTCTTCACGTTAATAAAAGTAACAGCTGGACAATGAGGAGGATAATCGTGCCCGGAAAGGAAAGATTCGAATCGAATTATCGCCCTGAGCCGAGTAATGTGGTGTACGAGAAACCTCAGAGAAAGATAGTATAATAAGGTAGATGGTCTGGATAAAATGATATAAGCCAAAGATTCAGATAAAGATCTTTGTTCGAATGAGTTGGAATGAACGAGGGGATGCTGTACGGGGCAAATAGGTCTAATTATAATCTTGATTGAGATGGGTTCTTGAGATATAACGTGTCCGTTTTATGTATAGCCGGTGTTCTCTGATGTCTGCCTAAAGCCTGGTGAATAACAATATAAATCTGGACGAAATATGCTTATCAAGTATCTAATTAGGGTTTTAATGAAGACGTACAGTACGAACGTTGCAGGATGAACCAGTGGTTCATTTGTATCATACGATGCCCACATCAACATGTATCACGAGCAGAACTGTATCTGGTTCAAATATTATCCCTAGATTTGTTCAGCGAAATCCCTTCAATCACTTCCGAGCCTTTCGAGTGGTTAATACCAAATGCTACATTCCACATAGTATAAATTACGTGCATTCTATGATATAGTATGATGTATGTGAACAGTAGCCAGACTCAGTTTATACCTCTATGGACACAATCACGTGCCCCAAAAAGCTCTCGTACTGTATCCAGGGTTCATTAATTTGTATTTCATTCCCAACAAAACTGCATTATCCATCCATCCAACCAACCATCCATCCATATCCATCCCTCTACAGACCTACATTATATAGTGTCCCGTGCCTATTTCTCCCCCCCTATCGAAAAAAAAGCTCATAAAGCATAGTTCAATGGTCGAGGCAAGGGATTTTTTTCCCTTTCAATAGCCCCCCGACTTCATGTATGGCCTCGTTGTATATAATGGCTGGGTTAGAATACAGTATACTACTTCAGGGCAGATCTCTACTACCTTCACCGAAGTGTATCTGTATACAGTACTGCCTGGCTACCTACCAAAAGGTTCTGCATCATGTAAAAGTAAAGGGGTGCCGAGAACCTTCCGTCTCTCGTTCGATATGGTTCGATATGGCAGGTAATTCGAGACTCTTCTGGAAGGAAATTGATAGGTTAGGGCTCATGAAAACCAAGTCAAAGCCGCTTCCAGCTGATCTGTCTCTAGTACAGATGAACGAGTATTTCGTGTCCGTAGCGTTAAGTGAACCACTGCCAACTTACAGCATCGCTCTCTCTCCTGCGGCTGCTCTTCGTGATGGTGAAACATTTTGTTTCTCCGATATAAGTGTCAGATGTGTTGAGGAGGCGGTGACCAGAATAACTACGCGAGCATGTGGTCCTGACGGTATGCCTATTCAGGCTTTTAAGGCGTTTCTAGCGCTACTGGCACCGCTAATTCAGCAGTTGTTTAATCAGTCACTGAGCAATGCCACCTTCCCTTCTCTGTGGAAATTCTCTCATGTGATCCCATTACCTAAAGTGCGTTGCCCAGTGGCCTACTCCGATTATCGGCCAATCTCATTGCTTTGCGCACTGTCTAAAGCCCTTGAGCGCGTTGTATTTGACCAGCTAGTGCGTTTTCTGAAGGAAAACAATTACCTAGATCCGCGGCAGACAGGTTTTCGCGAAGGCGTAGGAACTCAGACTGCTGTGCTGCGACTTGTTGATGACATCCGCCTGGGAATTGACAATCGGATGGTCACGATCGCTGTTTTCCTGGACTTTTCGAAGGCCTTCGATACTGTCAATCACTGGCTCCTGCTGGAAAAATTGCGGGCCTCCGGCTTTGGGGAGGAAGCCCTTCGCTGGTTTCGCTCGTATCTGTGCGGTCGTATGCAAGCGGTTCGCGGTGATGGCGACTATGTGTCTGAGTGGCTCCCTCTGAACTCCGGTGTTCCGCAGGGTAGTGTCTTGGGTCCTTTACTCTTTACGCTTTTTATCAACGATTTGCCTCGATGCCTGCGCAAGTGCGAGTACTTGCTGTATGCTGATGATCTGGTCATATATCTTAACTGCCGTCCAAAGGCCATGGAAAGTTCTCTCGATTTGGTAAATAAGGACGTCGAGAGAATTGCGGAGTGGTGCGATGATAACAAGCTGCGCCTAAATGTTGGAAAGACCAAAGCAATGATTTTCGGGAGTGCAGGCTACGTTGATGCTGTAAATGTTTCCGGGTTTCCCGCGCTCTTGCTGCGCGGCGAGCCAATCGAATTTGTCTCTTCATTTGCGTATCTCGGTGTAACTTTGGACAGTACACTGGCGTGGAACAAACATGTATCTCTTGCCTGTAAAAAGTCTGCGGGGGCGCTCTACCGCCTTCGCATGAATGATGTTCACCTTAACTTGGCACTGAAGCGTCGTCTTGTCGTTGCCTTGGTTTTTCCAATATTCGACTACTGTGCCGCCGTAATGACTAACCTATCCGACGGGCTAGAGAGAAAGCTCCGTATCGCGCTTAATAATTGCGTTCGGTTTCTGCTACGGCTGCCGCGGACTGTGAGCATCTCGCGTCATAGGCGCAGCTTAGGCTGGCTTGAGCCGTGTAATCGGAGGCGTTTCTTTATTGGCTGCTTATTTTACAAGACTCTCTGCCTCGGTGTATCAGCCCTTTTCTCCGATCAGCTTCGGCTCAGGCCGAACGTTGTCAGGCGGCGGGATGTCACTCGGACGGACACGCTTTACGCTCCCCCTACCCGTACAGTAGCCTACCAGAAGTCGTTCCTGGTCTCCGGTATGCATTTCTGGAATTCTCTACCTCCGGAAGTCACTTCGGCTTCTACCTTGGCTGACTTTCGCACCCGTTGTTTCCGTCACCTGCTAACAGAGGAGGAGCGTAGTGCTGGTCCTGCCGATGGCTGAAACGCTCTCTGGCTGCTTAGGGTAGTGCTTTTCGCTTTCGTTGCTGATGTGCATTTACTGTCTGTTGAATTGTTGAATTTTTATTACTGTTAATTTTTATTTTGTACTTAATTCAATTTACGCTGCTTGTAATTTAATTTAACTGATTTGCCGAACTCTTATTTCTTTTTATTTGTCTTATTTCTGTTTATATGTCTGTTAAATTGTTGAATTTTTATTACTGTTAATTTTTATTTTGTACTTAATTCAATTTACGCTGCTTGTAATTTAACTGATTTGCCGAACTCTTATTTCTTTTTATTTTACTCTTATTTTATTTTTACTTTCGCTTTGATTTTTGGTTATGTTTTCATGTTTTATTCTTACGCTCTTTATTGTAGGTATTATGTATTATATTGTAGGTGTATTGTAATCTATTGCTGTCTGTGGTCCTTAGGGAGCCCTGCTCCAGGATCAAATAAATATACTTCTCTCTCTCTCTCTCTCTCTTTCTTTTTTTTTTCCGATCCCTATGGGACAAATGTGACAGTCACGTGTACAGGATACTCCATAACAGATAGTAAAGAAAATTACCGAACACTGCACGCTGGTAATGAATGGTGAATAGATCGCATGAGTGTAGCAAAGGTTGGTTCATTTGCGGAGGAATGGTTGATGAATGAAAAACGATTTTTCTATCAAGCCTGTATCAAATTTCCGTATAAAGTTCGAATACACCATGCGGTATAAGTGAAACACCCTGTACAAATATATATACTGCATGCTCTGTATCAGGTACATACGCAGGCACGCAGAGTAACATTTTCTACAAAGCGAACCCTCGTCCACACATCTGGTCGCATTGTAAGCACCGTGTTCAAATACCCATGAAGACCTCGCTTAAACGATAACAATGCTTCGATGAATGCCACGGTTAACTAGCCGCCATACATACACTGTTACTCACTGTTACCACCAACAATACATACACTATGTACGTATATGCTTTAGGCAACAATGTGCATCGGCAGTACTACCAAAAACGTCGTTATCGCGCGGCGTCGCGACGCCTGTGCCACATGCATATAGGTATATGTGTATATGTACAATGTGGCATGCGCCTCTCTTCCCGATATCATTGCATTGTATTTATGCCCAGGATAATCGAGAGGGGTGTGGTTCGATGTAACGACTGAAAGGATATTGATGCATTGCTTGGCCGATTGGTCGATTGATCGTATGAATTGCCTTTTCCCGTTTACCACAAAGATTAATTCAATCGTAACGTAGAACTGGTCGATGGCACGTGTGCACCATTAGTTTGAAATCGAGAATATCATTGCGACAATGCGCAAAGACAGAAAGGTGCCCCTTTTCCAAATTTTGTATTCGATCCATAAATTTTCCTTTGGGTAATAAGAAAAAAAGAAAAAAAAATGGCTTAAGAAATTTTCTCTCGGCATTATCACAACGTGTCAGAAAAGTAATTATGCAAGTGTATCCGGGATGGAGATTAATCATCTCCCTCCAAACTCCGATCGTAGCTCTACACTTTTTTTTTTTCATTCCTATATATACATATAACATTCTCCCACTCTGCTATCCGACAACAATTAATTGCATTAGGAGAAATGCACTTAACTAATTGCCCCCTAGCTCCAACTGAGCCAGTATATTATATCTCGTTCTATCTCCAGCCCCTTATTGCGCTCGAAGAGGACGAAACCTTACGACATCTCGATGGTCTTGTGCAACGCAGATAAATTAAATGAGTTTCAATTAACTGATCGATGATAAAAGTTTAGTTAGGGATCTCGAGTGACTACCTCGTTTGAAAAATGGGCTGAAAGAAAAAAAAAAAAAAAATTAAAATTAAAAAAGTGTAAAATGTAGATTATTACATATATAATTATTAACGCCTCGAGACACTTGTTGGATAATAACGCGGGTCTTATCTCGAACATTTTTGTCGATGATTCATAGCTGGTAATCAGGTTTAATCACCAATATACGTAGTATAGTCGAAGAATTTTCTCGGTCCGATGCATCGCCGAGTCATTAAACTGAAGTTAAGTTGATCGGGTTTGACGTGTAGAGGTTGTCTGAGACAGTTTTAATGCAGTTTAAACTTTGAGTAAAGTTTATACGCGTTCCTATACGTATACAACTACTAGTTGAAATATAGCTATATGTATATAGCTAGCTGGCCAATATACGAGGAGAATATAACTAGCTGTGAGATGACATGAAGTTCGTAAATATTATCCCGCATTCTTATACATATATAGAAACGCGTACTCCAAAAGCCGGAAAAAGTTCCGTTTGTTATTTTCAGTCACATTATCTCACTTCGATGACGTCAGTATAATACGTAGGTATAGGTGCCTCATTATAAATTATAAATCTACAGAAATCTCCGCCAATAATTGATTTACTTTTTCTTTACCCATCGACAGTCGATGGTACTAAATAATTAATAAATAAATAAACAGATAGGAGAAAAATTTTGAAGCTAGCCATTTGGGAAAGAGATTTTTTTTTTCGATCTACCACATCGTATAGAAACTGTCAGTTCTAATCCTAAACTTTCCTTTCATAACTTTTAAATCAGCTTTCAATCATCATTTCCCTGAGGAAACGAAAAAAAAATTTTTCGTCCGGAAAACGCAGCTTTCACTTGTTCGAAAAGTTTAACAGATTCTTGGGAAATAAAGTAAAAAGCAGTAAGTAACATGACCAAATCAAAATTGATGAAGAACTTGATTGAGAATGAAATGCACGCGACTGGAAGAATTTTGTAAATCATCTCGCGCACGTGCTTATGATAATAATACTGAAATGATTTTCAATAAACGGATGAAAACTTTTGTGATCTATTTAAAATTTGACTGTATAAGGATTGTAAAAGCGAATGGTAGATTTTATCAATTCGTTTTGTACTTGGTTGAGTGTATAGTAAACGCCCACCTTATAATCGTAGAACTTACAACTATAAATGTTATTTAGGGCCTTACCGTGCAATTAACTCAAGGCGTGGGACATAATATCGGGCCTGAGTTATTGGGGCATAAATAAAACGTCGCTATAGTACCGTCCGTATAGGCCCTGAGCGTGAACTTGTCCAACTACAATGGATACCATTGTACTCCTTTGCGACCGTAAACCGTAAAGGACGAAGAGTTTTGGAAGGAGAGAGTATCCTAATACATATACCTATATAAAGCACGGTAAATGTGCATGGGCTAGTGTGTTTGTCCATTGTATATATATATATTGATATATATATATGTATATTTATACGTATAATATGTTTGTGTGAAATGGCAGAAGCCCACCAGAGTCGCTTTTATCATCAGCACAAGCTTTCAGCTTTCAGAATTTCGTATATATGGTACTTTAACGCGAGATTCACACGCACTTGTCAATTAATCTCTATATACATACATATATATATATATACACCTATAAACGCGGAGATTGGACGTCGAAGGTATTGACGTTCATTGTTACAGATTCACCGATGGGCGTTCAGATGGAAGAAAATATCGATGTGAAATTGGAACGACGTAACAATGGAACTTTTCCGTCCCCCCACAAATACGAATACGAATACGAATACGAATACGAAATGTGAATGCTGGTGCAGCGATTGCGGGACCTACCCCGAAGAGCGTTAAAAACAAATTAAATCTATAGATCGATATTGGTACCAAACCTGACGTAGGCATTTCCACCCAACCCTGCAGCCTACATTGCAGAAAATTTATTGACGAATATAATATATATGTTTTTGTCAATCGAGGAATATTGCAGTCTCTGTCTCTGATTGTGAGTCACAACCGATGAATCATATAATCATAATCGAAACACATGCCAAGTCATTTCGCAATGATAAATCGTAATTGATCGATCAGAAATTGGCATAACTCCCGAGGGTCTATAGCTTTATACGATTAGGAAACAATTATCGTTTGAGTATCTGAATAAAATAAAATATTTGTACAATTAGTCAAATCTTATACTCCCGATCCTCGATTTACAATTTTTCTTTTTTCTCTTCATCCGGCTGCTCGCCCGGAAAGACAAGCAAAAAATATAAAATTAAGGGAAGAAAGAAAGAGGGAAATACGAGTCGTCGTTTATTTGGTCTCGAAGCTCGACGCTCGTCGTCGCGGCGCTCCATGGCGTCTCTGGCAAATATGACGTCGCAGGGTTGGGATCGATGGCCCATCCGCAGGCCTGCATGTAGGGGGGAAGTTTGCCCTTCCGAAAGGAATAAGGAAGAAGAGGGTCGTACGCCGACCCGCGCGACAACGTCTAGGCGTCTCGGCGTCCTTATTATCCAGAGATGACGGGCATTCTTACATCCCACCAATATCTACATACATACATACATACATACATACATATATGTATAGATATACGTAGAACAGGTACAGATACACGTGCGTATTATGCATGTGAGGGGTTTGTATCCGTACGTGAAAGACCAGATATTTCTTCCACTACGAACATACGAAGCTTACAACCCCCGGAATGGTCCATCGTTTCTCCCTCTGGAAACGAAAAGAATTCACAAAAATCGAAAAAAAATACCTACCCCTTGAAATTTGGACGCAAATTAAATTACCCCTAGATGTCAAATGATCAGACCTAAGGGTAAAAACGAAAACTCATAATTTTCGGGATCGCAAAAGGTCCAGCCTGTCCAAAATCTGATAAATACTTATACGTCATTTCCAGGGTTCTTATTTAATTTCCGTTCACTGCTGAATGAAAGATGAATGTTGGTTGGGGGTGAGATTATTTGGCGATTGATTCAGAAGCGTTACTTTTTTTTTTTTTTTCTTTTTTCTTCTTCCTTAACACGTAAACGTCCGTATAATAATATATCTGATCGATTTTCCCCGCAATTGAGTTAATATTTTATTCAAGAGCTTATGATGTGTTTCGGTGAACGTGAAAACGCACCGACTTGATAGAGTTTCTGAATGGCATAATGGTACTTCTGTACATGTCGTATATAACATACAACGTTTTCGAATGTATATATATATATATATATATACACACATATACGTTTATATGTACGTGCACCTTAGAGCGACGACGAATTCTATAGAGAGGATTGGCGAACTTGTAATTAGTTTGGCGCCGAGATGAATGACGTTTTATTTTATTGGGGAGTGACGAGGATATCGACAGATGTAATACCGCCTCCTCATATATAGTCCTCTTATTCCCTATACATATAGACACATTCGAACTGCTATATACCATATATATCGTCTTCTGCAAAGTTCGACTCGGGATTCGATTCCATCTGACTTTCCACATCCGCAGATCGATCCTTTTACTTTTTTTTTGTTTTTTTTATTTTCACTATATATTTTACTCTCTGCGGTATTGCCGCGAAGAAGTAGCTGATTACTGGACACTCTGAAAATCCATTACCTTCTTCGGTCAACGAGTTTGTTGGCTCTCTGTTTTCCCCTTCCTCTTTCATTTCATATCCTTTTATCTTATTCGATGTGCAAAAAATAAGTAAAAAAAAAAAAAAAACGGAATCTTTACCGATACTTTTCACCGTCAGATCGAATCCATTACTTATATCAATCACTCGCGGTTTAGAGTCAAAAAAATAAAAATAAATAAAAATAAAGAAGAAGAAGAAGAAAAACAAAAGAAAAATCAAACTATGTAACTTTTTTCCACAATAAGGGAAAAAAGTACAAGAGAAACAAAAAAAAAAAGAGAAAGAAATATGAGTATGAGAAAGAAAAACACAAAAAAGTCCACAAGGAAATCTTATCGCACAGCTTGTTATACTCCGTTTTAACTTATTACGCAATTACCTCTTATAACATCGTTTATACTTCCAACTGACAAAACAGTGTCAATATACAGAAAGACACCTTCTATATATATATATATATATATATATAATTCTTTACCCGAAGCGAATAAGAGAAACTTTATTTCACCCCCCACCTGAAGCATCGATCGCAAGATACACGCGGTATACAGTCGCAATTTAAACACACCAATACACCAGTAGCGTATACACTGTACATATATATATATGTGTATGTACGTGACAAGAAAAAGCGAGAAAAAAGAGCCCAAAAAAAGGAGGAGAAAAAAGAAAAAAAAAAAAAGAAAAAGGGCGAGAAAGTTTCCTTGGTTATTCGCTAACATCCCAAGAGTCTTTGCGGAAGTGCTTTCCCAGAGCTGAGGAAGAACGCCGTGCCCATGCCGCGGTGTCTTTCTGGTTCGTGTTAGACAGGAACTTGGTATATAGGTATAGGTATAGGTTGGGGTGTGCAGTGTAAAAAAGGAAATAAAAAAAAAAAAGAGGAAGAAAAATGAGAGGAAGTTTATGCGCGGCCAATTACTGCTGCAGGGGAAGGTTGAATCGAGGGAGAAGATAGATACTGGTGACGGTGGTCCTGGTTCTATGGTCCTGGTCCTGGTTCTGGTTCTGGTTTTGGAAGGAACCTGCGACTGTTCCAACGAATCCTTATACACCTACATCAAGGACGAAATACCAAGAGAATGCCCATATAGACTACAGGGCCTTTCCTTGGGAGTTTTTCGCCCTTGGTTACGAGTCAACCCCCCAATATATATATATACCTAACCACGTGTATACCTATATACAAGGGTTTGAATATAATGCAAGAGAGTTACGAAGCCCAAGCTAAGCGTCTCAGCGCGCGATGTATACCAACAACGTTGAAACTTTGTATGCCGGAAGAGGCTGGCACCGTGACGCCTTCCTAATGACGGTATTATATTTATTTATGGCCAGCGTAGCCTCAGTTTTCCAGATTTCACCAAGGTGTTGGTATATATATATATATATATACCCAAGGGAAAATAGGGGCGCCGAATATGGCAGCAAAACGCGAGGGTTAGCAAGGGGCGAACCTTGAGCTGGAGCTGGAGAAGCGAAGCTTTGGTTTCAAACTCCTTGATAGATTTATTTTCGCAAGTTGTTGGTACCGCACTGAAAAAGGGCTACAGGACTAGAGGGAAAAGACATTAAAAAATAAAAGAGATTCTGATAAAGTATAAGGGGGCGCTTAAAAAAAAAGAGAGAAAAAAAAAGGAAAGAAAATGCAATTATAATATTTTGCACGAAGTTTTCCTTCGAGAAATTTACATTAATTTTACATTTCGTTGCAGAGCTGGTTTCGAGCATTTAATTCTAAATTCATCATTCGATTTGGTATACGAGTATTCCGAGTTTTTCTTTTCCATAGATCGAAAAACTATAGGCAGTTATAATTATACATCGAATTGTTAAAATGCTGATATATGAACCGACTGTATGGGTAGAAACGTTCCCTTTGAAACTTAATTATTTCCTTAATTGAATCAATAGTGAGCTACTTAAAAATAGATTGGCACCAAGGGGGACGACGATGTTGAACCCGAATCCAACCTCCGAGCCCTTCTTATTCAGGCGTAAAGCTTGTTTTATAAATTACTTTCAATCATAAGCAAGTACGACTGACAACTCCAGGAGCCCATCCTCGCATGACAAGGGAACTTTAGGGGGCCGAAGAGACAAGTGCAATGGCGTACGTACTATCTCGCATTTATATATCCCTTTTCGATATTTTTTATCTTTACAATTTGTGGGAAAATTTTTTCAACGCAGACTCTAAAAAAGACTAATCAAAAATCAGTTATAGGTGCGAAGATGAGCTTTTGCAAAAAGATAAATTGACTTTCAAAGCTCATATATGTTTAATTTTCCTAATCGGGATATACTGGCCCCCTTTTTATCTAAAACATTCATCTACTTTTTTTTTTTTCATTTCCTACGACATTTTTACACCATCTACCAGATTGCTAGAAAAAAATCGAGGGATTTAGAAGATTATATTCGAAAGCTCTGATGTGATTGTCTATAAGGGTTGGTTTACGTGTATTATTATTGATACCAAAACCTATAAATATATATATATATATATATCTATACAAAGGGGGTGGTGTAGCGTTCCTTCGGGATTCTGTTTTTATTTAATATGCGCAGGCATTATATGAAAAGGTAATATTAGCTCACCCCACCCTATAGCCAGCCGCTCCCATAAACCTATATAGCTTTTCATCGCCTCGCTCATCCCGGTGAAATATTCATCGAGGCAAATTGGCCTGTTGTTCTTTTTTTTTTTTTTTTTTTATTCTTTTTCCTTTTCCCCGATCAGCTTGCAAGCTCCGGTTAGCGTTGTATAGGTTCTCGTGCGGCGTCGTTGAAGCTTAATTAGAAATATTTGTTCAACTTTATGCAGAGAGCGAAGCACAACGCGGGCCGATATTCTCCTAACGAGCACGTGTGACCGGAATATATAGGGTTGGTTTGTACAATACCCAGCACGACAGGGGTTGGTATTCTCAAAAGCAAATTCCTCCCTTGATATAGAAGAAAAGTAAAAAAAAAAATATATAAATAAAAATGAAAATAAAAAAGAATAAAAGCTGCATTGAATATTTTATGCACCGTATATATTCGATGGGCTCAATGGTGAATCGGTAAATATTGTGGTCAGCGTAAACCTCAATTCATAAAATTAGTAATCTGAAACTAAAGGTAATTAGCATAATTGCGAAAGCGTTCGCTCGGTTGGGTTGTGACGTATATATACCTACCTTGGGTATATGTATATGTATATTGTATATACGGGATGTTGGGCCGATGCTGTTAACGCAGTTAATTACTGAGTTATTTAATTAATTTCTGGTAATTCCATAATAATGTAACTGTCAAATTGAAACTCTGCCGGTATACCTATACACGGTTATACGAGTCAGTTTCGTCTGGATTTACAATGTGCCTGCACGGTGTAAAATTGTCCCCCTGAAACCATCACGTACTTCGACTATCACATGAAATAATCAACCGTAATTATCTTCACATTCAGTAATATTCCTGTCAAATTTTCTTCCATACATATATGTATATATTCATGTATATCAGCTGTCAAGCTCTGTAATTGAAAGCTGATTATAGTCGACCTAACTCAGTTAATCATCCTTTTTTTTTCTACTTCCTCCTTCTAATTGTAAAATGTGCTCTGCTGTACTTTTTACCTCGAAGAAATCACTACGAATTGACAAGCTGTTCAAATTTATCGATTGATCGAAAAGAGGCAAAAAAAATGTCAATTTTGAATTGGAAATATGTTATTATAAATTTGAACAAAATCAGCTTTTCGTCCTCCGGGGTGTAAAATATGGAATAAAATGTACAAACGAACGTTTGATCGAGAAATATTTTACTTATGAAATAGAATAGAAGGAAAAAAAAAGAAGAAAATAGGGCTTCAGATAATTTGGGGAGAATTTGCTTCCGCACCCTTGACGAATTCTTAGAGTTTGTATTTTGAACGGTAGGTAGGTATGAACCGTGGGGTTGATTCGGATTTTCTCACGAGTTAGGGAAACTGATTGAGGCTGCAAAGTAGAAGCTGCGAGTTTATTTATAGACTTCTTTGAAGTTCGAGTATAAAGTGGAAGTCACTTTTACCTGTTCATCGCCTCCGGGTGCAGGGTGTAGAAAACAAATGGCAGAAATATATACCCAGTAAATATAAATTCTCCCAATTTGTTATTCAAGAGAATTTGGATTGGATTTCGCGGGGTGGTGCGCAGACAAGCGATTACATATTTTCCGAATATAACGGCTCAGAACGGTGTATTTGTGTTGGCGAATTACTTTCAAAGACATACACACATACAGACAACGTTCGACGAGAGTTTCAAAATCCACAGGATTAATTTCACGTATAGCGATATTAAGGGGAGAACTGAAAATATGCAAACTTTGTATTCGAATTCGTTTACAATTATTATTTTTCCTTGTTTGTTCGCGTATATACGATGAGCTCTCTACTCATCGTCCCGATATTACTCCTGCAGTATTTTACTTTTCGATATTTTTTCACGGTTTTCACTTTTATTTTCCATAATAATTTGATTTTTCAATCGACTTGTTTACCAACCGAAGAAAATATGAGGGTTGAAAAATCGAGAACGAGATATTCACAGATATACTCAGGGCGTTACAGAGGGTGCCCGTCTACATCCGATAAAATATAAATTAATTTTCATTCCATCGGAATTCGGATCGTATATATATATATATATACATATACCTAGTTCTGTGTATACGAAGGGATGATTTTCTGTAGAAGGGGGTTGGCCAATTTTCACCCTGTGATCGAAATACGGCTTTCTCAATATTCGCACCATAGTAACGTTGAGCACAGCTAAACTTGAACGGAACTAACTGAAACTTTGGCAAAGCTCGCGCGAATCTGCAGCAGCAGTCAAACTTTCCCAAAGGGGTATAGTTCAGATGGGGTTTTAGAAGGGGGTTGGGGGGGTTGGGGGTTGGTAGAGAAATGAATAATTTCGATAAACCCCCGTCTACATCCACATTCGCGTGTAAACGTGATTTACTAACCCGTAGAATCGCGGATCGCACTAGGTTTACGGGATGTTTGAACGCATGTTAATGAACGGTACCTACACTCCAAAAAGGGGGGATGGAAAGGAGTACAGCGTGTAACACGAGACGAGGTCGTGGGTAACTGGCATTGCCACCACACCCGTGCTGCAGTGGGACATTCCTGGTGCTTGGCGTACTTGCAATTACACGGCATGAAATAATAACCCCCGAGGAACGACGCTCTATACCTCTACGTGGATCAATATATAGGGCGGGGGTTAAAGCTGCCAAGAGGGATACCGGGGAAGTTGTACCGAACGAAAAGAGGAGGAAAGAGAGGGTGAGAGAATCAACCCCAAAACAGAGAGAATTTCGATCTTTATATATATTCGTTAGGGTTCCTCGAAGAATAACAAAAATGTATCTATCTATATTTTTTTTATTTCCCACCCCTTCGCGAACCCTTAGGCAAGAATTTGTGAGACACGTTCAATTTCTTTCTTTCTAAAAAAAAAAAAAAAAACGACAACACAACCGTCAATTTTGGAGTCTTCAGAAGACTCACAGAATGGATGCAGCTTCTTTGAGCTTTCTAAACCTAATTTCACGTAGATAGGAATAATTAATTTATCAATAAATCGACGAAAACGGTCCAGGATTGGAGAAGACTTAGTCCTGTCGTAAATATTTGGTCCGATTCAGCTTCTATTTTTTTTTTGTTTTTTTTTCCAGATACAACATTCTATCAGAAACAATAAATCGAACGATCGAGATAATATAGAAAAATAAGTGAAGGTAGTACTGTTTGTTTTTCAGAGATTCTGATGTTTGGGTTTTGCGATTTCCAGCTCCGGCCAAAGAAATGAGAAGAAAAAAAAAGCTCACAAACAACATGGGGATGTTTATGAGAAAGAAGGAAAAAACATCCACCCACGGAAAGAGAGAGAAAAAAAAACGTACAAGAAATGAGAAAAAAAAAAGAAACTTGACTAAAATGTAAAATATACAAAGGTTGAAATGAGGTGAAATTGAAGAAAATTTTGTACAAAAGAGAGACAGGTTTAGAAGCCACCTACATAAGGATCATACAAGCAACAATTAAAAGCATAAAGTAAGCTGACAAGCTGAAGCTAAAGACTCAATAGGTACGATAACAAAGGTGGTCTCTCGGAGTTTCAGTCTCAACACAATACTAGAAGACGACCCACGAATGCCGGGAGGTAGAATAGGTTACACAAAGAACAAGTATTCACGAAAAAAAAAAATGTAAAAAAAAAAAAAATGAAATGAAAACGAAAAAAAGAGAAAAAAAATAAATAAAATGAAAATCAAATAAACTTTTGGGAGGGCAGAAAGGCAGAGGGACCCAGGGAGGTAAAAAGAAAAAGCGAGAAAGAGAGAGAGAGAGAAAAAACGAAACCAGCTTGGCTGCTGAGCGACGAGGTGACTGACTCCTCGCTTTGGCAAACTAAAACTTTTGTCCGAGTTTTTACTTCGCTTTATACAGATAAACTGCAAAGGGAATGAATTCGGTCACAGAACTAAGCCAATGAAAAACGAAGGGAGAAAGGGGGGAAAAAAAGTGAAAAGAAAAAAAAAACCTGGGCATTAAATTTTTGGCTAGATTAGATTAGACGAGATAAATTATGTCACGTGTCCAATGGCGTTAGGAGCTTACTGTTATTTTACGCTATACGACAGAAAAAAATGAAGCGAATTACGCGAATCCTACTACGATCAGACGATCGGAAATCATTGATATGAATAATCATTTAATCAATTTATCGGGGTATTCTCGGTGGATGTTGAAAAGTGTATAGATGATCGGCGCGTGTTGGTACGATGCATAGTCGGATGGGTTCACCCCGTTCGTAAGGGATCATCGATTATTCTCTCGACCCCTTGTTTCCCCAGGTTAAGTCGTTAGTAGGGAAATTATACTTATCTACCTTGTTTCGTGCCAAGAGCCATGCCGGCGTTTCGAGAAGCCTTAGAAAAAGCCGATAAGTATCTCAATACTGACATTCTGTATTTCCCTCTTCTTCTTCTTTTTCTTCGTCTTCTTTGTCAATCTTGTCTTTCTCAGTCTCAAATTTTCATTTCATCTGATTATTAGACTAAACAATTTAAATACGTGGTTTTTTCAACTATTACAGTTTATTTCGAACCGTGTAATGATGATTCCAAATCTATGAAATGTAAATTGAAGTGAAATACGGCTCTGGTACAGAAGTTGAAAAATGAAATCCCGTTCAAGTCGCACTAAATGTGTTTTTAAATGAAAACGTATTAAGAAGGCATTTTATTCCGTGCTTATATATCCGCACCACCTGATATCTATATCTGTATACATTTATAATCTATTCAGAACGTAAGCTAATTAGAGAATTGAAATTAAAAACTGGGGGTTTAAAGTGAAACTGCAAAATGAGGAAAAGAATTGCGTTGCACTATACAATGAAAGTCATGCAGAACCCTTCAATCTTCCGGAATTATAACACCGCGATCTAGACGATCGATTTTCAAACTCATAGACGCGATTTTAACCCTATGGAATATTTTCAAACCGATAAGAGGAAATATACACCTGAAAACTATGAAAAAGTTCATTTTCCATAATTTTTTTTCAGAGAAACTATTGGAATTATCGGATCAGGGTTTTTGCTAGTCGGAAGTATTAACTTTCGAGAATGATTTCAATTTCTTTTATTTAAAAATTTTGCAAATTCACGGAGTACTTTTGACGAAACGCCACTGGGTTGGTACTATGGCAGATTTTTATCGTAGATGACTCAAATACCTACCCCGTGAATTTGTAACATTTTTGAATGAAAATTACTGAAAATATTCTCAAAAGTGTTTCATTTCTAACTTGTAAAAACCTCGATCCAATTATTCCAATAATTTCACCGAAAAAAATTCTCGAAAATTACCTGTTTTTGGTTTCGTATCCAGGTGTATATTCCCCCTTAAAAAAAAAAAGGAAATAATCCCGGTATAATTTTCAACCCTTCAAATAATAATTCCATAGTGAATTTTCCTTCTCATGTCTTCATCTCTCTCTCTCTCTCTCTCTCTTTCTCTTTCTCTGGCCGAGAGTGATGTGGCTCTTGGCAATTAATGCATCCGTTCAAGAGGTGGAGAACACTAATATCCATCCACTCCATTCCGCCTACATATACCTATACTATAACCCCGGGATTTATACAGAGTAGAAGTTCTTCTCGAAGACGAGAAAGATAGAAAATATGAGAAAGATAGAGGTTTACCTCCTCTTGGTCACCCTGGAGGCTAACGTCGTTAACCTCTTAGCGAGTTACTTGGATCGAAACTACTGCAACGGATCCTTTCATCTCACACCATCGTTTATCCAGTGCATTATCTATTTATACCCTTCGCATATATATATCGTTGTGCTCATCCAAAACCTCGACTGCGCAAGTTTCTGCTCTCGTTGTACCAACCAATAAGACACAAGTAGGTACAGATCGCAAGTACGAAGAAGAGCAACTGCATACGAGAGCTTTCGAGAGGTGCCAGACTCTTTCTGCCAAAGATCATGTACAGGGCAGATGTTCTTATTAGACTAGATTTTACGCCGAGTTATGCGTCGTCGAGAGAAATTTTAGATCCTCATTTCCTGTCATCGAAAATTCCAGCCACACCGAGTAACTGACTGACTGACTGGGTGTGAAATTAATGATGAAAATGAAAGACTTGCTCTTCATTCATGTGCGAATTACGGTGTAAAAGTTTGTCGGTTATGCAGCGAATAGTAAATCTAGAAAGGGATGAAATGGGCATCCTAGGGATAAGGGATGAAGGAACGTGGCGATGCTACGATTGCCAAATTTTACTTTTTGCATAAATATCTATACAATCCGATGGTAACCGCAGCTGGGAGATTCGCGATTGGGATTCTAACCAACTGAATTATCAATACCTTTCGAACTATCACGGCAGAAAGTTTGCCTATTTCCCAAAGAAAAAACGGCCAAAACGGCCAAAACGGCCATTCTTCGATGGCCAAAAAGGACTACGACGGTGACTATATGGAATTCCAAAACGCAGTTTCATATCTTTTTGGTGTTCATTTTTCTGATTAAATATACTAGATACTCGAGATAAGGTAAGTATACCAATTACTGATCGTTTAAGACCCAATTATTGGCCCTTATATTTTCTTCAATATTGAATCTACGATAAGAATTCTAAATGTTTCCGTTATACAAATCAGTTGCTACAGACTTGGAGAATAAGAATGGATTTTTTTGATAATTTAAGAACTCACGGATAAAAAGGAATAATTGAAAAAGGTCAATAACTGGTACACTTACCCTACTTATTTCAATATAAATCCATGTTCTGTATCGTGCATAACATGGGGAATAGTATATTCTCGAGCAAACTGAGTTACAGAACAACACAGAAATAATTTAACTGCTTAATCAACTCGTTCCGCGAATAAAATAACTTTTTTTTTTTTTCCCCATACATTCGTCGTTCGGTTCGAAAGTTTCAGCAGTTGTTCGTTATTGCTTTTTCCCCTCATCAAGTTGGTTGGTTTGTTCGTTCGCGGTATAATAATTCCGTTTGCGGTTTTGTTTCGAATCGCAAGCAAAAACAGAAAAAATTTTTAAAAACTGTTCGTTTCCACAATTTTTTAAAAATATTCCTCGCCTATTTTTCAATTTATTTCTCTATCATGGAAGTATTCAAGTAACTCGACGAAGAAGTTTTCGGTATGAAATAGATATACACCTTTTCCGAAATGCTGCAGGGTAATAGTTGTCTATTGTTGTATATATATCTATAAAAATACATACCTATACATACGTATTGTAGCCTACGTATCCGGTAATGGGATTTCAAAGTTCGCTCTGTTGCGGGAATAAAGAACTTACAGCTACAGCTGAAGGGGGTTGAAAGAAGCGTAGGTTATACCTACGTAGGTATTCAAATGACGAAGGGTTACAGAAATTGTAGTCACTTTGACTGTAAAAAGAGGAAGAAGAGAGACAGAAAGAAAGAGGGGAAAAAAAAAGAGAAAAAGAACAAAAAAAAAAAAAAAAAAAAAAAAATTCAGAGCAGAGAAGAGGAAAAAGAAAACGCAAATGAAGTAGACGCGTACCAACTACTTCAGGCTGATTTAATATTCGAGCCGTTGGATCAAGTGAAAAGTGAGCGTGTGCAATTTGTGTCAGGGTTTTCGACGCCGACGTCGTCGTCGTCGTCATGCTACTGACTGAAAACTGGCTTGAAAATTCCTTTTTCTCTTCCGTATTTGACTTCATCCTTTTTTCAACCAAATTTTCCAAATTTTTAGCGATACTTCAACTCAGTGAGGGAAAAACCAAAAATTTTTCTACAACGAAATATGAATTAGAAAGAAAAAATCAAAACCCTTGCAGCTCGAGGGGCAGATTATGGGGGTGTGTCATGAAAATATCGTATAGTGAATAACTCCGGCGATTTTTGAGCCATATAGTGAATGAAATTTATTTCTTTAACGAAAATCTATAGAACCGATGGTGGATTATTCTTAGGTTTTTTCTCGTGCCATCTGGCACTCGGACGCAATTTGTCGGGCAATTGAAAAGGCAATCTAATCACACGGTCTATCGTCGTTAAGCCTGGCGGGATATAAGGTCGCAGGCTAGTATCTCCTTGCTCGAAAATCTTCAATTCCGGTACCATCAATCTCAATCAAGATCTTGGGCGTATCTCTTCTCTCGGTTTGGTTCACGGTCATTTAATCATTTAGAAGTAAATCGTGTCGCCCGTTCCGTTCGCCATGCCGCATGCCCCGTGTTTCGTGTTTCGTGGTTTCGTGTCTCGTGTCTCGTGTCAATTTCATCGTCTGTTTTCAATCGGAAATTCGTGCGCAAAAGCTACAGTAGCAGAAAGCTTTTCACCATATATATGTATATATATATTATCCTCTATCACCGACAACTAACCGCTTCCTATACATATTTCTCTCAGAATATCTATCCGCAACGTCATTAACGACTACCGGTGCTGACACATGCATTTATTTACATTAGAGAATATAAAACACTTCGGAATTCGAAGCGAAACGACGTTGATGCTGCAAGTTCTTCACGCTCATCTCTGATCTCTGTTCGCACAAGCAACTTCTCTGTCCTGTGAACTTATCCGGCGTAAAGATATACATATATACGTATTTATAGGTATGTGTATGTATGTAATACATATCAACGTACCGACCTATATATACGTATATATATCTAGATACATATATGTAGGTATAGTGTAGGTACTTCACTATTTGCATAGAAGTTGCAAACGTGTGGTGTTAGGAAACGAATTGCCCCCGCATGTATATATTCATGTATGTACGATGTGTATAGATATTTATATGCATTTCGTTGCATATGGTACGTAGCAGGTACCTGTGCGTTAAAAATTTATATTCACAGTAGGTATAACGGCGTGGTGCCGATTCGAGGGATATTTGTTGCCAACGTTGTGAAAAGAGTATAACGCAAAAGTCGATGAAAACTAAGCGACTGATTCCTGAGAATGTTGTCACATCCTTATGATCCTTTTTCAAAGAAAATTTTCTCGTTTCTGAAATAAGGGTTGAAAGAAAGGGGTGAATATAGGGTTGTTTAGACTCGTGTACCTAGTACACTTATGATATTTTGGGGGAAGGCTTATCTCGCGTTTTGCAGTCTCAAGAAGGGGATGAAACGAGGAAGTTGTGTGTCTAATCGACAATATACGTAAACGGTATACATACCTCGAGTAAATAGACCAGCTGAATTAGAAACTCCGTACAGTAAAATTAAAGCCAGAGTTAGTCTTACTTAGTCCTTTTGCCTAAGGTATATATTTGAATCTCAAGAAACAGGGGCAGGGTGGTCTCCAACCGATCCATTCTATCCATTGGATGAAAGGGGTTTTCTTCCTTCATCCATTCGAAAGCTAATTGTCTAATTAAGACGAAGTTAATCCAACTTCATCCCCCGTTCAAAGAAGGCCAAAGTAATATAAACAAATATAACTGATTCAATGACTTCCGCGACCCCCTCTCAATCCCTCAAAACGCATTCTTACCAGGCAAGGTGCGGAGCTGAGAGTCTAATTTACCACTTGGCCGAGATTTATTTAGATTTATCAGAGACACGAGCGGGTCAGTTGAGCTTGAAATGCGGGCTTAAAGGATGACAGGAAAATATACACAACTATGCCAGATGTCCTTCGGTAAGAAATCCGCGTTCGTTACTCACAATCAGGGGTGCGGGTATTAGATCGGGTCTTTTAAGGGTCTAGGCAAGGCCGATGTACCTAAAAGCGACTGGATCAAAGGGAAGAACGAAACAAGTCATCGAGGGTTAGCCACTTCACCCTATACAGACGAAGACCCGCGAAGATGGGAAAAATATTAAATGGGGTTGCGCCACGTGCTCTCGGAGGAAATGAAGTGCAACCCACCGCATTGCGTTTCTTCTTCGTCGAAAGAAAAGAAGACTAGGTGTTGCTCAGGGCTAAACGTTCAACTCTCACGGGGACCAGAAAATAAGGGATAGATAAAAAAAAAAGAGAAAAAAGTATGAAGAAAAAGGGAGAAAATAAGAAGCAAAAAAAAAAAAAAAAAAGCCGACAAAAGGAGGCAAAGACCGTAAAAACGATAGTAAAAGTGGCACGCGGTGCTATGGGGGTTATCTAACCGGTAGCGCTTCTGCACCGAGGGCCATGACGAGGCGTACAAAGAAGATCGTGAAGGTATATATACATATAGTACTAGGTAGAAAGATACCTAGAGCGAATGGAATCTGAAGGTTCGGTTCCGTATAAGAAGACGGTGGGGTTCCAGGTCCCCAGGGAAACGCTGGGGCGTAACTATCGATTGCCCAGACTTTTAGGGCGAAGAGCAACGCTTCAGAAATCGTCGATCCAAACGACATCGGTCTCTTGAAAAATGCCGTATTCTCTCGCCCAAGATGGACAGGGAAATTTTACTTTTGGTTCACTTCACACCCTATACCATTTGATACTACCGCACTACCCTTAGACCAACGTCTGACATTAGAGTACCTATCATGTGATGGTCACTCGAAGGAACCACATAAAGGAGCAAAGTCAACGTCATGCGGTTATCACCCCTACTGAAACGTCATACTATGCAGAAAACCGCAATCTCTTGCAGGCCAGTTCGCCCTTTACCCTCAAACACCGAGATCGATAAGGAACTGAGCGACGTCGTGCACATCTAAATCGGAATTTACCAGACGCTAGATACGTTCAGTAGTCGTGAGTCGAAGGATCATTTTGATAGAAACAAGAAAAACTTGAGTTCTGGTTAGTTTCGTCAAAAAATTGGTGTACTTCCAGTATATTACTTTGTGGACACTGTGACTTTTAGGGAACAGTCCGGTTATCGAAGTTTTTCAAGCTTTCGAAGGATCTGTAAATATTCAGGGTTACTTTTCAGGGTGTCTACTACACAATCAAAAATTTAGCATAGTCAAAAGTTGAAAACTTTCGTCATTCAAAATAGAAATTGAGAGACAAATACCATGAAAATGAAATGATCTCCAAAATTGACTCTTCTCTAAAAGACTCAGGGTTAATTTTGCGCATTTCGTTTCATGGTCTGAGAAAATAGGCACCGTCCATAAAAGTTGTGGCAACAGTTTTAGATCGGGGAAGACGAACGATAGTTGAAATTTTTTAGACCCGAAATTCGTTGTTAGGTGATTTAAAATCTATAAGAATAAAGTGGCGCGGTGCCAGGATTGTAAAAAGTTGTAGAAAATACGTTTAACGAAATTTTCCGCGGGAGACAGCCGTGAAGAATTCATAGCAAACAATTCATTTTGTGAGAAACGTTTCGCTCTCCTACGATGTGTCAGGATAATCAAGAGAAATGATTTCACTGCGCTTTCGATCCAACGCCGTAACATGTATTTTTCTCTCTCGAGTATATAGGTATAGTATACATACATCTAGGAATACCAACGTGGGGATCCTGCAGGAGCCAGTTTCTCGTCTTATTGTTGGCCTCGGTTTGTTGGCAAAACTTTGGCCAACTCAGGGGTTCGCAATCTGTTTGTCCACGGGGTTTGCGACCAGATTCAAAGGCGAAGACTAAAGAGAATGCGAAACGAGCGTACCGCCACGTTCAAACTTCGAACTTTCAAAGCCAGACGAATACTGCGATCATCCCAAATGGTTCGCAGGATCAAGTGACGCTTTACGATCCAAACTCCCATATAGAAACCCGTCGATCATTTTAAGAGACGAATATGTACCACAGTCAACTATATCAATGTCGATGATTGTCCGCGAAATCCTACGTCCTCGTGATTTGAAACCCAGAAGTCTTTTTCTTTTTCTAGATATGAGATTAAAGGTGGAAAATTTCTCACCAAATTGCGCTTCGGTTCGATTTTCAGACGGTTCAGTTATAGTTCAAAGGAACTCTCATCTAGCATATAAGGGTAGGAAGGGAAAAAAAAGCAGCTCACCGTTGAAAAAGACTTCAACGAATATATGAGAAG
Organism: Ametastegia equiseti; assembly: GCA_963989295.1. NCBI lineage: Eukaryota > Metazoa > Arthropoda > Insecta > Hymenoptera > Tenthredinidae > Ametastegia > Ametastegia equiseti. The sequence continues at coordinate 13,991,688 of OZ022397.1, read as the reverse complement.
GGAGCTCTGAAGGGTGGAGTTAGTAATTTCGAACCCTTCACGTCGAGGATGTCTGTCACAGGAGTAGTTATCAGTGAAATTAATAACCACCTTCAGCAACAAGTGCCGAAGACAATCTGACATTCAATATTGAGAACAAATACGATTCGATTAATCCGTTCATTAGATATTTCCTTGATTCTCTCTACAATTAGCAAATGAGATAAATGATATTTCACGTCATACTATTTCGCGAACTGGTTCAATTATTTTTCTCCTTCTTTCTTTCCCTCTAGTTTTTGGTTCGTAGTTTCAGGTACGAGATTCAAGAAGTACTTTCCTCACGGTTTAATACCCTCGCAAAGTTTCGCATACGTAAGTCCTCGGGAGAAGGCTGACTGTAGAAAATAAGTTCTTCCAAGTCAGTACGAACTCTCCACTCAGTTGGTATATCCGAACAGTGAAAATGTCAAATGTAAAACTTGAGCCTCGAGGAAAACGCTAAGCACCTTCTAGCAGAGCAAGCCTCTTCCCGAATGAATACGTAATGGATAAGGATAAGGTTCCAGGTTCCAGGTTCCAGTCGTAACTTTGCTCCAGAATAGACCAACGGGGTGCTAAATCGCTGTTGCATATTTCCAAGGACTCTGACACGAAATAATTGCGGAGATATCTCCTCGTCAATCCACCCCTTCGAATTCAACTCAAAACCAAATTTCCCCTTTCTTTTTTTTTGATTCACTGCAGCAAGCTCAGTTTAGCCAAATTTCCTTTTCCCTGATTGAGAAAACAAAAAGGAAAAAAAGAAACAAAAGTTTTTCATCCCCTTACCGTACGTGGCGACGGGGTAGCGGCGGTGGTACCGGACTGTGAAAATTATCCATCATAGAATATGTGTTGTGATCGATGGATTTGTGGTCCAGACTTTCGAGGTGGTCAAGCCTGAGGAGTTCGGCTTCACGGGGTGAATGTAGCTCGCAATGAGCAACGTGGAGCAGCGGTCTAAGCGAGGAGGCCCCCTCGCATCGCTGCTGCCGCGAAGGCGGCCTCACTACCTGATGGTGGTCGAGACCATCCGCGGGTGGTTTTTCCTCACCCCAGACTTCGAACTCACCAGCCGCCGAATAGTCACCGAATCCACTGTTACCCTTCACTTTTGCACTTTCTTTAACACGATCACCAGCTAACGATTGAGAATAATAATTCCCCACAGACTCAATACTGACGACTTTCTTTCCAAATAATTTAGAAAAAGTTCCGCCCTTCCTCGACTCACCCTTAGCTTTTTTTAGCCTGGAACTGAATGAGGGAATTTTTTCACCGTTTATATCGAGTCTTTTGATTAAATTTCCGAGCTCGAAAGACGAAAGGATTCAGTCGGGGTGCAAAATCGTCGTCCTCGAAGTGCAAGCTCGTCCGGCTGCAGATTAACGGATGTAAATAAGGGAACGAGAGCTTTTTCCAAACGCGATAAACTTTCTCATCAATCTGTCAACGACAGTGAGAAACTTTCTTTTCCTTATATATCCTTAGTGATAAAACAGTTTTCTTCTGTTCCTAGGATATCGTCGTATAGAAAGAGAGAAAGCAGCTTTAAAACTCGAGGCACTGCGGAGATAGAGCGAAGAAAAGGGTATATAGAAAGGAGGGCGAGTTGTTACGAACAGCTAATTCCAAACTTTTCTTTTCTTTTTTTTTTTTAATTTCTTTTCACCACCCCTAGAGATCACAGCTCTTTTTGCACTTGATAGAGCTTAACTTTACGAAAATACATATATAATTCAGTTATTTGGTTTAGATTATTACTATTATTCTTATTATAAGGAATATTATTGTACGTGTAAGGACGCCAGTCGGTTTATGCAATTTTCCAAAATGTCATTTTTTTTATCCTACTCGTCTTTTGATCACCAGCAATTCGTCCCGTGAAACTATAAACTCGGCACAGATATGTTTGGAAACGAATTTTTCTCTTCTAATTACTGGTTAATAAATTCGACGACGTATTGACAAGAATATCGGCAATATTTACGCGGTTATAATCAGTCGTGCATGAATCCAAATGTGCAATATTCATCTTTCGATATTCACTTTTTTGATAAAAATTTACCCCGATTAATTTCGATATATATATATATATGTATGTATGTATGTGTATATATATTATGTAAACGTATATTCACAAGGACACTTTTTGGTCGAATGATAATAATTAAAAGTACGATTTAGGGGATGATAAGCAGGATAATAATCCACAATTATTCAACTTATGGCTTTGTTTTATTTTATTTTAATTTTCTCATATTTTTTATACTGTATCCACGAAAAGGTAAAATTTTTACGCGACGCGAAAACTTACGAACGAACGAACGAACGAACGTACGTACGAATGAACCCCTTTAAGTTAAGCAGACTTGCGGAGCGTCAACCTCTGTCACCTGGTCAACGGAGACTGAAAGCTGAGGCGTCGCGACGCCCGGCACAAACTGATACCAGGGCATCCCCACCACAATTTATCTCAGCGCACGCGCCGTATTCCCCCACTCCGTATAACTCGGGCACCCTACTAAGGGTAAGGGATTGCGCGCCTCTGTCGGAGGGTGAATGAAACCCTCGGGGACATCCCTGGGTACAGCGCGCGCAACCCCCTCGTGGAAAATTGGTCCACGGGTCGCCCGGACGAATTTCGCGTTCTAGAGGTTTTAGGGTAGTGTGTTGCGTGCCCAAGATTTCATCCCCCCGTGGTCAACGCGGTTCGGCTAACAGCTGGCGGATTTAACTTCCAAGACGGATTTCCAGTTTTTGGAAAAGACTCAAGATTGGATTTCGGGTTAATTTTTCAAAAATATGACTTTCTTCTTCACTTTAATGGCCGGAGAACATCAGAAGGTGATTATTTCCTATATCAAAATTGATTATGGGTAGAAATTGCAGAGTAGATAGATGTGCGATAAAAGCTAAAAAAAAAAAAATATATATAAAAAAAAAAAAAATGAAATAACATAGAAAGAGACATTGCGAGAGATTTTTTTTCGATGGCCCATATTGCTGTATACTAGGGTAAAAGAGATGCACTCTACGCGTAAAATTCAAAGAGGTTTCTTTCATCAGCGAGGGAAAAATAAAAAGGGGGCGCATTTCTCTTCATGATTATTTCTCCGCTCTTTCTAGCCTCCCGAGACTCGAGGGGGTCGCGTATGTACAGCTGGGTATATCTTGTCTGAAAGAGCGAGTGAGACGGAAGCAAGGTTTTCTGTATTATATGATTATTATATCCATTATCATTATCATTATTCGTATATTGTTCGTTATTACTTGTTATTACATTCGTTCATCGCTAAGACGTAACATTTTCATTTCGTCGTATTAAACGACGAGCGCGCGGGACTCGAGTTGTGAATAGAGAACGGTTTAAGCTATACGTTGGTAGGTATACCTACCCAAGGTTCAGAGGGTAACCAAACGCTTTGGCTAATGGGAAAATAAAATTACATGATTTCATTCCATTTACATCACCAACGACCAGACAAATGGAAAAAATTTACGAATTAAACTCGTCGTCGCCGTCTTACGGATCGCTAATATCATCTGTATAAAAGAATTTCCAAGGAGGCGAGCCGAGGAAAAAGAGAAAAAAAAATTTACAAGAAGGATTGCTGGCTGACAGGATAAAGAAACTGTGGCTGCATTTTACGCGGAGCCTTTCATTTGGCTTCGATTATAGGTACCATAAAGTTATGAAGAACAAGACAGAAAAGGGTGGAAATTCTTGGAACAATTTTGATCACGAATGTGCAATCCATCTGACATTAAATACCTGAAGAAATCCTTCGTTGCGGATACGGGAAAGTGGTATATAGTATGAAAGAGTGAAGAGATTTCGAATTCCCTTATAACATGTGAGGTGGAGATAGGCGGTGAAGAAAATATAAAAATCATCGGTACGGAAGGGAAAACCGCTTCAGTGTTTGCTCGAGTGAATTCTACAGTACCGAGCGTTACGCGATATATACAAGAATCCACCCACATGAAGGTATCAAGGTAGGGTTGGTAGGTATTATACAAACTCCCATATACATACAAACCCCTTGAATATACACATACGTAAACCTATACAGTTTGGAGAAAATCCAAATTATTTTCTCGAGTTTCTCCATCCACACCCACCCCCCGTAGCTTCCGGAAGTCCTACATGGTTTCACCCTCTGAACTTCACGAAGGGCTAGGGGTGGTCTAATTTTCCCCTCCCCCGAATAACATTAGTGTCTCGCCGCTTAAGCTAATGTTCAGTTTACCGTCAATTAAAATAAAACTTGGGGATTCGTAAGTATAACCGGGGTCGACGGTGATGGAGAGAGGAAGATAGAGAAAAGGACGAGAGGGGGGGTGAAAGGGAAGGAAAGGAAAGGGATGGAAAGGGAAGGGTAGGCAGTGTACCGAGTAAAGGGAGGCTGGCTAATTCGTGGACCCAAATGAGCAGTGGAGATGGTGTATTTGTGCAGCTTTAAGGCAAACACCCGTCTCGGCGACATGACGTTGAATTTGTAGGCACGAGATATCACCGAGTGAGATGACATGTCCCAGTTTCCACACAGCTCGCTTATATATACGCATATAAAACAGTCACGTAACTAACTTATGCAACCGTGAGGACCAACCCTCGTTTCAAAACGAACACGACGAAGAAAGAAAAAAAAAAAAAAAAGAGGAAGAGGAAGATAATACAATAATAAAGAAGAAAATTGACCGGAAGGTGCTTCAAGTGGTTGAAAAGTTTCCACGAAAAAATAGGATTCGATTACTTGTTTTACAAATCCCTACTCAAATTGCACAAGGATACACCTATCTACTCTTGTCAAGTCGAATGTGATACCTTAAAAAGCGCAATCGACGGTTCGACTTTCAAAACTTATGTTTCCCTCTTTCTATGCAGACAGATGAAATTACAACTGTGAATAGATGCCTCGAAAAAATTCAAACGGACTATTCTACATCTCAAGGCCCCATAAGCCCTTCCAAACTGATCAGCAAGTGAAAAAACGGTGGAAAATAAGTCCATTGCTGAATGTCGGGTGTCAGAGGATTATAAATCTTGAATGTACATTCATGAATGTGAATGCAAAAGATTTTTGACTGACAAGGTGGTAGTAGAGGTTTGTGAGGTCGCTGATTCGAAATCTGCAGTAAAAATCGGGAAATTCTAAATGGCTTACACAAAATGGCGGACCAACTTCTTCCAAAATATGGTGCGGATTGCTTCTGATTCATAGCCCCGGAGTTATGAATTTTTTGAGTTTAACTACAGATTTCAAATCAGTGACCTCAAGAACCTCTACTGAATAGTGAATTCTGTGATTTTCAGGGGTAGATTATACCTCCTTAAAGTGGAGTTCCGCAGATATAAAAAAAAAATAACTTCAAGTTATTTACTAAATAACGAAGGAGGTTACTTGTAAGAAGAACTTCCTTGTGAGAAGAACTATCCTGTTGCCAAGGACGTATAGGTATGCAAGTACCTATAGTAGTCTGAATAACTAAAAATTTGTAAATCAGTTCTAGTCTGCGAGGTGGCGATGGTATAGGAATACATAATTTATGCACACATGTGTGCATATGATCGTAGCGTGGAATAGCTAGTAGAGAAATCGTTGGGGCCCAGACCGTATGGTCTTTGCGGTGGCATGGTATGGTGAGGGTGAAAGCCAGAATTATTCGTGGCACGTGTGTCGTGGAAAGTAAGCAGGTAGGAAGCTCCAGCTCCAGGCATATATCCGTGTGCAAATAGGTTCTCCTGGAGTATCGTCACCGAGATCCAAGTTTAAATATACGCACACACTCGGCGTCTCTCTACCCCACGTCGATCCTTCGGGTTCCTCGGCAGGTTCCCTATGTGCTTCATCCTTGGTCCTGCCGTTTCTACGATTCTCTGGATCTTCGTCTAGGTTCGTAGGTGTATATGTAGATACCGCAGAACGTTTGTTTGGATAGAACACCATCACCGAAGCGTTCAATTTAATTGAGATTAGCATAGGTACATTTATGGTGTCGGTCGAGACACGGGCTTCTCCAGATCGCTGTACAATTTAGCTACTCTACCGGGATCAACTTCGCCCCTTTACCCCCTTTTCACCCTCAACCCTATCTTACTCTCTTGGATATCTGGATAATTGCCAACAGTTCAGCTAGCACGCCTTGTGACGTTCCCTTGTATTTCCTCTTCCTCTTCCTCTTCCTGTTCCTCTTCCTCTTCCTCTTCCGTTCCTTTTCCAAGTAAATTCTCAGACCTTGGCCCACCTCGATAAACAGTGATACAATTTCATGGAACAACATCTTTCCACCTCACCCTATTTGTGCTTTAGTCAATTGCCCGAAGGGTAGGTGAAGTTTGGAAAGCCCTGAGTAACTGATCTATTTCCGGTGCCAAACGCAGTGAAGACATACCGTACGGCTAACGACTTCGTCAACATCCTGTCAAAGGTACTCCCCTTGTCTCGCGAAAAACCTTCAAGGGATTCACCCCTCGTAGATCCTGGTAGTCTGAAAGAATCTTACGGTGTCTAATGCGTAACACGACAGGCAATCTTGGTAATTACTAATTATGCAACCGGTGCAAGACTGTCAGCCTCTCGGTCCAAACGACGTTTGGCGCTAGTCAACTTTTCAGCGATTAGTTTGCTTTGTGAAAAAAAGTACCGGATGCTCAGCGGCTGGTGAGTTGTGGGTGGTATGGATGTTGGTCGGTTACTCCTTTGAAGATAAGGCAAAGCTTCCCAAGTAATTAGTCAGGGCTTGGGCTGGTTGGATGGTTGGTTGGTATGCCACGTGGGGGAGTTGACTGCCTTTCAACCGAAAGTAATCGAAATATTCCAGCCGATGATGATCCCGATGTTCATCTGATGCTGTCGATCAAACGTTACAGCACATAGCATGCGTCATTTCACTTCAACTTCTCAACTGTAGGATTGTATCATCCCGTAAAGCACACTGCTGCACTGTACTTGTTTTCCAAGTCGAGACCATAGGAAGGGATGTGGAGGAAAGATGGATGGCGGAGTTGTTTTATCCCCTCACAACAAGTAAATCCACCTTGGTGGCCCCTGCAGCGTTTACCCTTTTAGCGCGCGCGAGCCAGGCTCGAAGTTGACGGGGTTAGGTTAGGTTGGGTTGGGTTGGGTTGGTTGGTTCGTTGGTTGGTAAGGTACGGCGAAGTCATCCGCCATTATTTAGGCGAGACGCTGGTCCCGAAATTCCAAAGGTCGTCGAATGTTCTTCTCCTGCTGAAGCCCTCGAGGCTTCTGAGTCAAGATACCTACTTGCTCTGGAAGGTCCTTTGATCTTCATAGCGTAGACCAAACTGACGCGAGCTCACTCCAGAGCTGCAACCAACACTGACTAGGTCTTCGCATTCTGTTTACCAACCTCTGGATCTCCCTCTTCACCTTCTTTCTCTCTTTTTTTCTTTTCATAATCTCCGTCTGGTCAAAAGTAGCGAAAAGTTCCTCCAAGATTCTGCTTTCCGTAACACAATTCTCGTGACTATTTCTCTACAGATTTTCATCCCTATAGATTTTGGCTGCAGGAGTTGAAGGAAAAAACACTTGTTGACTACCGAAATTTTTCTGTTTTTCCCGAAAGGAAAACGGGGGCTGCGTACTATATCAACAGTTTGGATATTGGTAGCCACAGTTCAACCTAGCCTAGTCGATAATACTCCGTAGGGCTTGTTTCTAAATAAACTAAACTCTGCCGGGCATGGGGTCCAATTTCTCAAGTTTTGAACGTTCTTGGATCGCGGTGGGCAGCAGGCCACATCCTCATCACCTCGGGCCTGGCTGGTTAATAAGTTTGAGCAACAGGTTATTTGGAAACGGTATGAAATATGGTTATTTGTACGACTCGTGATTAAGAAGGCACATCCCGATGGCCAGAGAAACGTGCCAAGGGTTGAACCGAGCCCAACCGGCCCTTGAATATCGCGTGATTCTTGCGTTTAGTTGGAGCCACGTCGATGTGATCCTAAGTTACGATGATGAGGTCCTATACATTGGGAGGTACGCGAGCTGTTTTTTTTTTGTTTTTATTTTTTTATTTTCCACTATAGTGAAGAGTTGACCCTAAACCATGGGTAAACGATCGTCGCCATAAATCCGACTGTTTACCCACCAGAAACTTAATAATATCGAATGAATAATGCATCTGTATACTTTGAATGATTTAAAACTATCACCGAGGAATAAATCCACCATATTCAGCCGGAGTAGTATTGCTGGAGAACTCTTCCAGCCATAAGGCACACATACGATAAGCGAATATACTCAAGAGGAATAATACCCACAAAATATTTTACGGAAGTTGAACTAGCCGAGCAACAAAAAATAAAATCAAAATAAAAACCAACAGACAAGTAGATTCAGAGAAATGCCTCTGGTCTGTCTCTACTGTCAGACACAAATCACCCGAATAAATTCGAAGACTGAAGATTTTCACCTGTGTTTCTGAATGTCTGCTGGTTGCATGGCAAGGTAGATAATGATTCTGATGTAAGACTTGGAATATTCCATTGAATGAGGGGGTCGTAGGTGTGTGCACAGGTGCGGAGGCAATTACCAAAGCCTTGGGGGTGCGTGGCATCGCGATGAGAAACTACATCCGGACATAAAGACCCCCGGGGCTTTAAGGATGGATGGCCGATCTAAGAACAGTCTCCCTTGTTCGCGGTTTCCGTTTTCCGTGCACTGAATAAGGTTCCGAACGGCGTTTTACCCGCATCTATGCGCTACTGTGTGCGCTATACGGAATCTTCGACAAAGGCGTGTTTCAAATTATTCCGAGTTTCGCATCTCGCCGCAGCTTAAGCTTCAGCGAATTGTTCATTTTAGCGGTGAGACGATATACCTACGTAGTGCTCATGGCTTAAACAGATATAGAAGGTTGTTTCTACTTACTACTGCGGCTTGATTATACAGGCTCGACAAACTCACCTGAAACAATGAAAAAAATTGCATAATTAGCATAGAAAAAAAATGGACACTTTGATTCTTGGTGATTTTTAATCCGAACGAAGCTATTTCTAGTTACAGAGATAAGAGCCTGCGTATTAATCCCGTGCAAACGTAGCTGTATACATATAATGAATTCCTGGATTATAATTATCCCTTGAGCATATAGAATTCCATGCGTCTGACTACGGGAGTCTATATTTTGCGAGGCTCTGCCTGGCTCACATTTGGCTCTGTGCGGGCTCCGAGGGCTCAGAGCTCAGAGCTCAGAGCTCAGGGCTCAGGGTTCAGGGCTCAGGGCTCAGAGATCGGGGCTCGGGGCTAAGGGATGTAGCGGGAAGGGGGGGAGGGGGTGGTGGTGGTTCTCTAGGGCTCTGAATCGCAGCCCCAGAGCGTAAAGAGCGAACGCGGTGACGTGGTGGCGAGATGGCACGGTGCGTCGACGGCTCACTGCAAATAAAGCCTGGTTCTCTCCTTGCTCGCTCAGTTTGTTTGAAACATTGAGCAAACGTCGGTTGTTTAACCCGCGGGTAGGGTATTCTACGTATAGGTGGTGGATAGAGGAAGGGTGTAGGTAAGGGTTGTTAGAAGCTATAGGGTTGGACGTTCGACGACAGAAATTCTGCCGATGGTTTCCACGATCCATTCACCCAGTAATACCCTCAAGATCATCGACTAAGGATTTTCAACTTTGAAGTACCTACACCCTTTTTTTTTTCACTCCCGATTCTGAATCAACCAGAATTATTTATCCCTCGAGGCGCAAGGGGGTTGATGCTATTCCTCGAGAGGGCAGACTCCTCGATGTCTTCGTCTGCCCAGAAGGAATTTTTGAATAGCTATGGCTTCCGTATCAGTGAAGGTACCTTACCACAGTTTATCGTGGTAACAGAAGGTGGTTTAACGGAACAGATGAGCCACCATAGATCTGTGTACCTCAAACCGTTACCGAGTTATGCTCGTTCTACTGAACTTGTGAATTTCTTACTGCGATTAGGATTGCCTGAAAAATGCACAAGTTAGGTAAAAGGACTAGGATAACTAAAGGTACGTTTTTCAGGAAGATCGATACGGAATACTTTTTGTCCGGTTAATCCTGTCAAAAATTGAAGTGCCTTTTTTGAACTGTAAGTGAAAACGTTATAACCACCCCTGAAGGAAGAAAAGTCCTTTGAACAATTTAAGCCGTAATAAAAAGGTTAAAAGGCATTACTCTGAATTTGGGATAATTGAGTCAAAGATTGATACTGCGAAGGGACGTAGCTGGGGGCTTCGAATTGTATCCATACTAGGAATAGTAGCTCTTTGGGGATGATTTCGAGCAATTTTGTCGCCACGTTACGTTTTTTTTTTTTTTGCTCTCTCTCTTTCTCTTCCTATCCAACATATCATTCTTTCTTTTTATCTTTTTCTCTCTTTTTCTTTCTATGGTCCCTCCACGCTCGAAGCTCAACGCGATATTGCGAGGCTGGTTGGATGCAGGGTGCGTTTACTGCCGACGCATCCATCCTAACTTGTCTCCCTCACTAGGCAACCCCCAATCCTCACTCCCTCGGTTATAAAAAGGTTATTGTTCCCGTCGTGCTCTGAACGCGCCAGCTACCCTTAAGGTCCACACAGTTTTCATCCCCGTGCGTGACATTGGTCGGTATAATATAGCGAGGCGTTATACTTTTTAGGAAATCCACAACCACCGACCGGATGATAATGGTAATGGGTTGGCATAGCCTCGCAATTTTCAATCTACCGTTAAGAACTGCTCAACCAGTCTTTATATACGCCACCATTCCCTTTTCCTTCCCTTTTCTATCTCTCTTTCGCTTCTCGTTATTCTTTCCACCCCACTTTTTTTTTCCCCCTTTTTCTCCCCATTATTTCTATCGCTAAGTACACCCCGGACGAAAGAGATTTTTGCTACTATTCCACAGCTGCAGTGGATATTCCCAACGTGTTACTGTTTTTCTATTAAAAATTATAGCATTATAATATCTTTATCAATTTATACGAAGTTTTTTTAGAAAACAAATCAGCAATTTTCACCGCTGGAATATAATTGTATAGAATATAGAATGGGATTGATTTTCCAGCATACGGTGTGATGACAGCTTCACGTGCTTCCAACTTTTGTTAAGCGACCTTCTGGCATCGGCGAAGAGGGCTTTCTCCAGCTGGACACGGGTGCATTTTATGGGTAACACACGTTGCCTAATATTAGGTATCCTCGGGTCTGAAGATACGCCGCAAAAGTATCGTTGGTCAATCAGGATTCCACGTGAACTGCATGGGGCTGTGCGAAATACCCCAAGAAAAAGAATAAGAAGAAAAAAAAAGTAGAAGAAGAAGTAGAAGAAGAAGTCTGACAATATAGCAAAAGATCTAATGGCAGGATGGGAAGAAGTTGCCAAAGTTCGTCTAATCTTGGAGATATAAATTCCCTTTCCCGAAGGTATCATTGCGGAGTAGGTAATTTTATCTCACGTAATTTCACTTATATCTACCTTACCGGTGTGTGTGTGTGGAAAATATCTTTGCAAAACGAGCCGAATAATAATCTACTGTGTTGGAATATGCAGTCTGCAGCTGATATAATTAATGTCCGCTGTGAGCTATAGGGTCCAGGGGCTGTTAGTCCGTTCCGGGGTAAATGAACCGATCCTTTTTCTACGCGGAGCTTTCTTCTCCGACGTAATTAATACTAGACGATCTCTAACCCAACCTTATACCATCCCTTATCTTTCGTCCCTTCGCATCCCTATTTCTTTGGTCTCGCCTTGTTCATCGCCCTCTTCAACGGACGCTCGCCAAGCTGCAGGACTCATGGCACGGACCTTATAGCCCAGGGTGGATCAACGAACAAGACTCTCTGCTTCTGCTTCTGCTTCTGCTTCTGCAGCTCGAGGTTTTTCGGAGGTGGGGTAATTGATAGGAGTACGAGGAGAGGGGGTTATGGGAATTGTTTACCCAGGAAGGATTGACCACGACGATGGTAAGGGTGGAAAGCGGAAGACTTTCGGGTTGGTTCCAAGGATGGTTCTCTTCATCCCTAAGGTTCCCTCTCGGTTTCGGACGTCGGGCAGCAGCCTGGGCTGCGTAATTAATGCCACTAATAACACCCGACGCTCTTAAGTGTTCTGAGGCTCCGTCTCAGGCCGTGACACAACTTAATTTGCTGGCCCTATCTCGGTGCCGACGTTCTTCGTCGACCCAAGGAGAACGGAAGCGGCCGATATCGTTAGCCCAGGAGTGTCTGTCAGCGCCTTTATACCTACACTACCTCAAACCTAGAAGCGATAAGTGTTACTGATGCACTTGCCCAAGGCTCTGCTTTAACCAAAACTATCCACGATGTTATGACTGATTCAGACTCGGCTCGTGTCATGGGTAATTCCGAATTTATTTGAGACGTGATTCTCAGTTTCTAGATACGTTAGAGTTCAGAAGTTGGAAATTCCGAAAAGTCGAGATGCAGGGAGCTCAAAGATCCAAAATGAAACAAACTTTTCAATCCAGAATCAAAAGAGAATTCAAATTCGAGGGCAATGACCAGAGAAAAAACGGAGATCGATTACTCAATCGGAGGATATGAGAGAATCGTGTGTTTTTTACCCGGTCTTAACTTTATTTTAACAAAATCTTGTCCAGTCTGGGGCACGGCCGGGGGTCCGTGCCATCTTTCGTACCCGTAACGTTAAATCCCTCGATCAGTTTCTGCATTGTAAACAGCTGAGAGGCGATGTTTTTCTAAGCCACAGACCCCCGGGTGTTCTCTATGTCGGCGGGGTGTCGTCGGATGGCTTGAACCCTTCGCCCCCGTGTCGCCCCCCTGGGGTTCCAGGTGCCTTCTCTCTTCTCCTCACCTCCTCGTGCCCCTCGTGAACCCCTCTGATCTTCTCGACAGACATCAAACGCCCACCCGGGATTACATTCCTTCACGTTTCTGTGTACATACATATGTATGCATGTACATATATACATACATACATACGTATATTCCACACTCTATGTACAACCATCTACCTGTCTCGCGTGCACGTGTCACACTATGAGCTATAGACCATCTCTCTCGGTACATACATCGGTTGTATGGTCAACAAGTTACAGGTTGGTGAAAGCCAACGATCATAGATCCGGAGAGGTGGACCTGATGTAAACAGCTTATGTATATACCTACGGATGTTGCAGGAGATGTACGATTTACTAGCACCAGCTCGGAGAGCTCGATCAAGCTGAAGAATAAAACGACGAAACACGTGGATCAGAATCAATGAACCCTATAGCAAGCCACACCTTTTTTTCAAGTGTCTTACGTTGCCACATGTAATTGATGAGTAATTTACGGCATTGACGAAAAAAGTAGCCTAATGAGCACATCATATACCATAGGCAAACCCTAAGACACATCATGATCCGATGTACATCTCATGGAAGGCAGAAATCCACCAGATCAAGATATGACTTGCTAGGGTCAATTAGAGGATCAAATTTTGATGCATACCGTCACAACCGTGTCTCTCATTTCGAAACAAGATGGTTTCCTGATTCCACTGTAGTTTGCAGAAATGTTAAATAGCTCTTCGAATGCCTAGGGGGTGGTGAGCTTGGGTAGGAAATTTTTTGACGAGACAACAGGGAGCGTAAACTGCACCCAAAGTTGTATGGCACAGGTACGTAGAGGGTAATAACGCAAATATGAAAATATCCTTGACCGCGAAGGGGTGGGTGGGATTCTAATTCATTGTTGAACTCTGCATATAAGTTTCCAGTTTATTATTTTGTCTCGAATTACTGAAGGGTGTAGAACATCCCTGCTTCTTACAGAGTAAGACTCACCCCTTTCACCCTTCAGTGATGAGAAATAAAGGAAATAACTGCAGCACCAAGCTTGGACCAGTGACCAAAATTACGTGCATTAACATTTCGAGACTAGTTTCCAGGACGATGAACTCACAGTATGTACAGGACTCGAGACATAGCGAATATCGTCCTTCGCCGACATCGAGGGACGGGCGACAGACGGTGTAATTTTTTTGTTTATCCTTCAGGGTGAAAAAACAAACCGTCTGGACCTTCTCGACGGGTGGTGATAAGTCTACTAGCTACCAGCTACCCCCGTATGACACGTACTTGGTTGCTTGTCGCGTATTACCAAGGCATCTTTTGCCTTGTGGTATGGATGTAGATGTGATACTGTGAGGCGTTAAAGGTACGTACAGAGTCACTTTGCCTCGGTTTTACCGTACAGATGTGTACCCATACCTGTGAATTTCTCTACGTATTACGTATACGGTGGATACACGTATATATGTACGTAGATTTGCGCGTGGGTACGCGGTTCCATTGTGCGTTTAGCGCGACACGCATTGTGTTCAACAATAGCGGCGACCGCGAAACCTTCTCTCCTTTACTACAAACTCCTTTCTCTTCTCCCTTTTACTCGTTTCTACTCGGTTCTATTCGCCTCACCTTCTCTATATGGAAAAGTCACAAGACACAACAATCAACACACGCTTGCCTAGAGCGGGTACGGGCGGCCCGGTAGAGCCGCTAAACAACTCTTCTGTCAACCCTGGGGGTGAATGTCGAGTGAATACCTCGAGATAAAACGAGCCTTAGAGCGATACCAGACGCAGTTATTATAAGCATCGCGCAAAACTCGCTTCTTTCAGAGACGTGCGCGAAAATTATGTATGAAAATAATTGGTCAACTGGATTTTCCTAGACTTTTCATCAACATTCAGTTTTGTTTTTTTTTTGTTTTTTTTTCCCCTGTTTAATTTGGATCTCGTGACTTTCTTTGGTCAGTCTCAAAGGGAAATGGTGATGTTTTCTCCTCAGAGTATAAGGGTAGGGTGGGATTGAAATTCCGAATTTTAAAAGCTGCAAATTTTTATCCTATGGACTGACAGTTTTTTTTTCGAAAGATTATTTCCCCGAAAGTTTACGTAGGTAATTTTGGAATTCTCCGAATGGAAAAACAAACGAAGGTTCAAAATTCCAAAAGCTCAAGATCCGGAAGGCCAAAACTATCCGAATCTCGGAATTCGCGTGATTCAACGTCGTTTATTTCACAGCTTTGTCATGAGCTTCCCTTAAATTTGCGGAGTTCTTGACTTCCTGAGTTTTTAACTTTCGGATCTTCGAGCTGCACGCATTTTGATCTTTCGGAATTTCCAAGTTATGGACTCAAACGTTTCGAGAAACTCAGAATCGCGTCTCAAATAAATTCAGAATTTTGATTATCCGGAATTTGGAACTTCAATCCCGTCCCATCACGACGAAGTTTGAAAATCTTAGGAACCAGAAAAACTTGTTCCAAACCCGAAGCTGATATTCAACTTTTCTATTCCTCATATACGAGATGAAAAAAAAAAAAAAAAATGGATTAATTAGGAGTCAGAAGTTTCCACATACATGGTGTTCATTCCTCCCACGTAAAGAGGAGACTATGAAATTAGCAGAAATTCGAATTCACCAATTTTCCATATTCTCATCACGTTTTCCGACCCCGTTATTGGGGGTTGGCGGAAATCGGCGCAGGGGGGTTCTTCGCAAAGCGTTCGGGGTAGCGTTAACCGTTTTGTCCGCGACGTCCTGCACCCTGTGAAAAGTTTTCTAGGGTTTCATAGCAGCGGGAGGATACGAGATGCGGAGGATGAGGATAGGTGATTGGGTGTTGGTCGTCGCAGCGTGCAATAATATCGCAGCGATCCATCACAGGAACGGTGCCAATAAAACATCTGGTGTGTACGTATCTTCTCTCCTCTCCTCTCCTCTTCTTTCCTCTCGTCTCCTCATCTTTTGCACTCGCTTCGCAGTGTTAGCCGAACCTCGAGCTGTAGGTATACGCCGTATGTGCAGCTAGGGCCCAGGGAAGCTTCTTTGCAAGCTTTTCGCAGTCCCTACGCGGCTCGTATATATATTATACTTCTCTGCACACGCATTAATGATTCGTCATCGCAGTTCGCGTGGTGCATATCGAACAGGTCACGTCCGGTCTCACCCTACCCTCCGTTTTCCACCTCCACCCTTTTCGCATTCGCGAATTTCGGAGATCTTCTGATTTCGGTAGGATGCACCGGAGGCATCCCCTTGTACAGAAACCCGCGTGTCTCAGGGAAATGGAATTCTCTTGGAACGAACTTTTCTGCAAATTAATGCGATTTTAAGGGAGGGTCGTTCGGTATTGAATTCCCAGGAATTTTCGCATGAATTTCTATCTTTTTTTTTTTTTGTTATATCTTATCTTATTTATTATGTATTCGAAACGAAGCAGAGAAATCGACTGACATATCCACGTGACTTGGTTGTATTAGAGTATGAGACAATGTACCGATGGGGCGGGCTTGAAATTCCGCATTTCGAAAGCGCGAAAAAGGTGAAAATTCGGCATTTTTATATACTACCGACTCACAGTTTTCAGAAAGATTATTTCTTCGAAAGTCTCCGTAGCCAATTTGAAAAACTCGGAATCAAAAAACACTGAAGGTTCAAAATTCCGAATGGCCAAAACTCGAATTTTGGAATTCGCGCTATACAACGTCGTTTATTTCACAGCTGTCCTTAAATTTACGAATTTTTGGATTTTCTGGACATCGAACTTCCAGATCTTCGATGTCCCTGTATTTCGATTCTTCGGAATTTGCAGATTCTGAACTTATACGTTTCTACAAACTCAGAATCGCGTCTCAAACAAATTCGGAATTTTCAACGTTCGGAACTTTTGGAATTTAGAATTTCAATCCCGTCCCCTTCTGACACATACAGATCTATTTGCTCCGGGGAAATACGCGATTCGTTGTAGAAACTAGAAACATATATGTATGAAGAAGTGGCGGCAGACAGAAGGACCCCATCCTTCTGACGTCTCGTCCTGTTATGAAATGCAATAACATGCAGTCGGGGGCGGAGCAGGGCATGGTGCGACTAGTCCACGTTTGGAATTTTCAACCAAATGTTAAATTAATTTGCATTGGTTTTTCGGATTCATTTATTATATCATCCCGTTACTTCGTGTTTTACTTCCAGCTATGTCACGCTTTTTTATTATTAGACACATTTTTGGATCCTCCTTCAAATTTTTTTTCCATCACACATACGATTTTCCAACAAAATTTAGAATTTTAACTGATTCATTTCGCGTAATTAGAATTTTGTTTAGTCGACATGAAGAAAGTTTCGATCCTTCTCATTACAAACTCGTTTTTACTTCACGCTTTAATCACTTCGTCGGTTTGATACATGAAACCAACACCGATGAGTTGTCTTTAAAAAACAAACAATATAGAGCCTTGCATGTCGTCCTTCCTATACCGTTGAACTCGTTAATATTCCGTCTGTAGCTAAAATTCTGGCTGAAATTGGTTAAATATACGTATATACAACGGTGGCTAAAAAAGCTCCCTGACAAAGCAGCCCCTGTGCCCTACGGCGTGACGCAAAAGACGTCAAAAGCTCGTGGAACAGTATGAGGACGGAAAAATAAGAGTAGATAGTACCTACGTACCTACCCATCCAGCTCCACTTGTTCCCCTGCGGTAACGAAGCAATAACATTACCATTCCAGGTTCAAAGCTCACATCGGGTATAGAATGTGTGTATATTCCACGTGTGCTTGCGAATCAGGGATTCGAAAATAATAAAAAATGGAAAAAGAAAAAAAGTGCTCGGAGTTATCGATCCACAGGTGATGGTCCTCCTTCACTAAAATTTGTACCTTATTTTTACAATTCGATGCAAAGTGATACCCGAGAATCTAGATATACCAACCCGCAACTTGGTAAACGTTCTTCATGATCAAACGGGAGAATCTAGCATAACCGTTACGTATTTATGTATTCAATACAGTAATTGGCTACCCAATTCCACTTCCGCTGAGTCAATCGACACTCAATGGCTTCCTTCAACCCTCTAACCAATAACTTACGTTAGCAAACCATTGGCGTATATATGTATAGGGGAGAACGAAGCCAAACTACTACTTTGCCAGCAAAGACGGGCTTGAAAGTTGCATTTCCGGTCCAAGCAGCTTGCGAAATAATATAGCCAGGTAATATGTATAAGGAAGAAAATTATCATGCGCAATGAAATTGATGAGACATATGATAGAAGGGGAAGGAATTTTTAGTCGATAAAGATATATATATAATATAATATACAAGATATAAACATTTTTTAAATATATTTCTGGATGATTTGATAAAGTCTGGGAATTCGTCGAAGGACTCCAATCTCGAGGATCCTTTTATTACTTTTTTTTTTTTTTTTTTTTCTTTTGTCAATCGATTCGAGTCGGTACTCGAGCTCGAGAATTTTTTGTGACGAATTTTTATGGGATCTAAAAGGAGGGAGAAAATGACTTGAAGTCGTGTGTTAAACGTATAATCGAAAGTAAGAAATTCCAGGTGGAAGATGAAGCATGAAAAAAATTAAATAAATATCTAGTCCAAGATTCACTTGCCTGCGTTATATGGTTACTATTTCATTAAAATATCCTCGCCGAAATGGTTGAGTCGAAAAGGGAAAGGGAATCGCGTCACCCGAAGGGTGAGCCCAAAAAACAACCCTGCCCAAAACCTGCTGCAGGGTAATATTTTTTCGTTACCGAAATGAAATGTCCCGTGAAATTGATGACGCATTATTTCGCTTTGCCAAACTGTAGCTAAACGTTATAGTTTCGTATCTATCTATCTATCTATCTATACTATGGCTAACTGTAGTACTTTTCTCGTGTTTAACTTCATCGTTATCGAACGTTCTGACGTTCCCAGAGTTCCACGAGTTCCACAAAGGCGCCTGGGTCAATCGCCACTACACCATCAACCCCCTCCCATCTCCCTCTTCCACATTGTAATTAAATTGCTAATTACGTCACGCTACACCCATTGTCTTTACTCGGTTTCAATTACTCCTTTTCACCATCGAGTCTGTCAATTAACTGCCCCCGTACACCTCCGCCCCATGAACTAGTCATTTTTTCTCTCCCCTTCTTCACTAAAGCCAACTGTACACTAGTTTTTCAAAAATAATTAAACAAATAGTCCTGGTGGTGTTTTTTTTTTTTTTTTTCTTTCGGGACGACGATAAGCCTGAAAGACTGACGAAAAGTTCGAAACGATGGGATTCAAAGTAATTCGGTGTGAAAGTGCCACTGATGGCTATCAATAAAGGACAAAAGCTGAAGGGATAGAATGAAATTTGACGTCATGTTCAAATGTGACATTTCATACATGCAGGACTAGCCTTTGCTCCAAATTATTCCTCGAAGGATCTTGGGGTGGTATTTATTTTTTTTTTCTTTTGACAAAAATCTACAACCCAGATGAAATTGTGTGAAATGTCGATGTTCCCTCGGTCGCGTTTAACAAATACATACACTTGATGATGTGGGGGTTGAATAGCTACGGAGCTATCGACGAATGGAGTGTATGACGCGTGTTTATTGCGGTGTGGATACATACGGGGTGATACGGGGGGGCGGGGGGTTGTAGATAGTCAGCGGCGTTGGTGATGGTGATGGCGATGGTGATGGTGATGGTGTCGTGGGCGGAGTTGAATTCATGCGAAATTACCAACCCGACGGAGTAAATTCTCCTGTTCCGAATGATTCGGTGGAAGGGTCCACCCTCGAACGTTATACTGAATACCACCGATGCATCCGTCCGTGTCACCGTTGTGAAACCAGCCCCCCTTTCCCCTTCCCTCTTCCCCTCCCCCCCTCTTACCCTTACGTGACAATGCACCTCTATGCTAATCCAAAGTTACAGGAGCATTAATATTAATGGCTATTCGTAATATTAAATTCAGTTGCCCACAATGCGAGGATCCCGCCCCTGCGATCAGTCAATGGAATAATAAACCCTGGACGAGAACCCTGCCGGCTGCCCCCATTTTATGTTGATTTTTTAATTTCTACTAAACTCGTCGTATACAAAAACCCCCCCGGAGTATATCGTATACAACTAATTTTTATCATACAACGACGGTAGTCTCTTGTTATGGATATCCAAGCTCGAGATAATCGTGAAATTCTTATCCCTCCCCCCTCTGCTCCTCTCCTTTTTTTCACAAAGCAAGTCAAGTCATTTTTGAATTCATTAAAATTTGATTGGCTGCCTCCTCAGACTATGTAAAAAGCTCTTCAAGAGGGCACGTATGAGTTGGGAGTCTGCTTTGCAAGCTTTTCTTGAACAGTTGTTACTTTTGTATCAATAAAGGAATCTTTCTACAGTTGGAGGTGGGCATAGGGGGTAGTTTAACAAAGAACATGGGTTATCGCAGTCCTTCGTATATAAAATTGTTACTGAGTTATTGTGTCAAATTTCAAAAGTTAGGTATATATCGAGTAAAATTTTTCATTTTACGTATACGGATAATTCTTGCGAAGGGGTTTTATGTACATACATACGAGTTCGTACATATACACGTATGAGAGACTTTCGAAGGAGATGAGATAGAATTCTACCTCTGCAGGAATAGGATCGATACGTCTTCGTTCACCTCGTTCGTCGTATTCTATTCCTCGTGTTTCTCGTATCGCGGGCGCGAAGATATTCTTTCGCTGATTTATATGCGTGCAAACCGATCCAATATAGCCCGGAACTCCCTTTACTCCCCCCTACTCTCTTCCCCCATTCTTTTTTTTTTTTTTTTTCCTCTTCTTATTTTATTTTCATCTGTCGATCGCGGGGTGAAGAAAGGAAGGAAGGGTGGCTCTCGTCCCTCTAGTCGGGCACGCGAGGTGCTTCCAAGAGGGTGAAGTAAGAAGAAGATGAAGAAGATGAAGAAGATGAAGAAGAAGAATAAGGAAAAAGAAGAGAGAACGAGTGGTCCAGAGACGCTGATACATGAGAATTAAAACGCCTTGAAATCGATGCTGGAGTATACAATGGACGTAATAATACTGCTTCGAGAAAAGAAGAAGAAGAAGAAGAACCCCCATCGAATTTGTCGTATTTTATTACCTCGGACTGTGAAGGTATGGATACCCAAAAGATCTTTGCTTCAGGTCTGTCTATCTGTCTACTCGGTGGCTCCTGAGTTCGATAGGTAGCACGAGAATATGTGTTTCTCAAAGTCTCCCGTCAACTCCTGACTTCCATATTTGATTAAATCGAACTCGAACTGCACCCCCGAGATACGAGGACGTGTTTTTGTTGTTGTTATTGATTTCGACTCGGAGATATTGCTGTTCATATTGAAAGAAGAGAAGAAGAAAACGTGGAGCTTCGTAATTACTGGGCTTGGTGCTTTTACGGGGCTTAATTAAACCGCATATACATATAATAGCGTCAGTGGTGTGTGAGTAGGTATACATATATTGAAGTATATAAGGTGTATTGAAGATAACCGTCAGACCGGTGTTTCCTCTTGAGACACTATCGTTTTACGGCGCAATACTTAAGTTTATCTCTTCGCTGAAGGAGACGCTTTTCTGTCACCTAGTCTGGAATCGTTTCCCTCAGGAGGCACCCAGTCAGTCAAGAAGACTCGAGTATTTCCCACTAACGGAAGTAGGTTGCGGAAAGAGCGAAACGAAGCCGACAGATGATGCTACCGAAACATCAATATCACTGGCTTACCCCTCAACGCCCTGCCGGCTTCTGCACCAACCGATATTACGCTTTCATTTTAGAAGACCAATACAACTTACATATGGTTCGAAAAATTGAATAGTATTCAAGATCAATTTATTTACCCTTTCAAACTTCGTTTTACATCTTTATAATCGTCTCATTCCCAAATACCTGATGCACAAATCCAGGCACACCGTTTGTCCGATGAATGAAGACTTTTGCAAGTGAAAGATTTTTCGGAATACTGTGAAAAAGTGAAAAAGAAATGTTCAGTTCCTGAAAAACTGAGCATATCTTTTGTAACAATTTTTTCTATTAGATTTCCAGTCCCCAATTCATGACGACATGTCTTTCAAGTACTCTGGAATTCCGGACCCTAGGAGAAGTCGAATGGAACTAACGGTGCCCCGAAATTTGTACAGCAGGTGTTTTCCGATCGGACGATTACGATGATGTGAAGGAATGAATTGACTTTGGACTGGGTTTAATTTTCCCATACCGCACGACATACTGAGATCCACAGGGATACTAGAAGAGATTCGAATTTCTTCTTTGGGCTCATTGTCACTAATAGGAATCTGAAACTCTTTTCTAATCGACGACGATCACATCATATTATGTCTGGATACGTTCCCGGGTTTAGTTTCAAATTGTGTTATTTTTTTAGTTATTCTTTAGTCCTGGTGCCCGTGCCTTGAAAACGATTCCTTTCACTTGGTCGGAGTGGATTTGAAAAGGGACTCGCCCCATCGGCAGATGCACTTGTCAGAATCAGTTACTGTTTTTCAAAGAGAGATCTTGATTAATGACGATCGTGGCTCTGTATACATGTACGGTGGTGCAGGATAGAGTTATCCGTCGGTCAAGTATAGGGATCGTCCATTCACAATGGACTGGCACTCGCTCAATTTATCCAAACACTGACTTGGCGCTATAGTCAGTCAACAGGCTAACGATAAAAATAAAAAATCCATCATTCAACAAAAAGGACACAAGGTAAGTGTCTCACTTACTGACCCTGTCCCAATTATTGACCTTTATCAATTATTCATTTCAATCCGTGATCTTTCAAATGACCAAAAAATCAGTTTGGATTTTTTGAGTCTCTAGTAACTGATTTTGTAGAATGAAAACATTCAAAATTCTGATCATCGATCTAAAAATTGATAAACTATAAGGGTCAATAATTGGGTCTTGAAGGTTCAGTAATTAGCAAACTTACTTGACACTGTACGTCATTTGCAATGGAACAAATACAATAAATAAGAAATTTGTGTAAAGCCACAGTACATCGAAAAAAAAACGGATGAAATTGGACAAAAATAAAGAAGAGAAGAAAAAAAAAATCAATTGGAATCCAATAAAGTCAAAGCAGCAACACTCGCGTTCTAGGATAGGTAGAGGGGGTAGGGGGATAACACTCAGGGTGTCGTTTCTGTTTACGATGTTTTCCGGAACTGCCAAAATATCCACGGGGGTTGAAAAGCTAGCAGCAGCATCAGTAGCAGCGGCATCGGGTACTTTCCTCCCTTAGTTCGGGCACCGTTCTTTTCTCCAAGCGTGCGTTCTCGTCTGGTTTGGTCTGGTATGGTCTGGTGTTTTCGTCGTCGACCGCGGGAAAAATAAACGAAATAAATCTGACGCCCCGTCACCAAGGTTTTAAGCTATAGTGGTTCTTTCCGCACCGTTTTCCTCTCTCTAAAGCTCGACAGTCGCGTTTATATCGTGAGCTTTTCCAAACGCGCCCGGTTTAAGCGAAAATGGCGATATATTGATCGAAGAGAACGCAAGCGTTTACTAAAACCAACAAAAAACAAAAACCAAAAACTAAATAAAATAAAAATAAAACAAATAATAAATATAATAAAAAGAAAAATGGAAAAATTGTCAAACTAAAATCGCAACTGGTACGATGAATTTTCAGCAAAAATATCATCCCTTATACTAGCTGGCAATATTCGCGATACATGAGCACAAGCCGTCGAACAAACTGAGGCGGCTATGGGGGAGTACGGGTATGGGTATGGCGGTCGTAAAGATTGCTAACGTGTCTGTCGTGCTAAATAATTTCATTACGATGTAATTATGAGGTAGACGGTGAACGGGTGGGCTTAATGAGTCTGAGATAACGCGTTGCTTACACAACTACGTCTTTTATGGATTAATTTCGTTCGAGCGATTATGGATACCCTTTTTTTTTTTTTTTTTTTTTGTTTTTCTTAAATCTCCCACACAAACCCACGACGCTATATTCCTTATACTCTATCTATTTAGCTACGGGTAAAAGTCTCTATAGTTCTTTGTCTGTACTTTATCCCCGTAAGTTTTTCATCCTTTGAAAAGAATGAGGACCCAAGAAGTGATTACGGGGGCTAAGAACGTCGCCTGTCCAAGGTACTCGTGTACATTGAAACACCATAGTATCACATTATTTTCGTGTACATAGTTCTTTGGTCTATAGGTGTGTAGAGTCAGTCTCGAGTCTTCTTGGCTCTCATAGAATTAGTAATAGCCCTAACTCGGTTTTTGTACAGGATGACTAATAGCCAAGAACGACTAGTGAAATAGAAACGAAGAGTTTCTCTACATTCAGAGATAACAGGCTCAGCTGTATTATAAGATTTCTTGGTCTTCTTGGTCCTCTTCGTTTGCGTTGACCAACAACGTTGCGTTTCGTATCGCGATGGTAGAGTTAAAAAAAAAAAAAAAAAAGTAGTCAATACCCGCAAGGCGAGATGAGTCGAGCACTGTCATGCTGATTGCGTCGTTAATTTTCTCGGACGTCGCGGCGCCCGGTTCGAAACGTCGGGTCGTTTGATAAAATCTAAGATCGAATGGACTGAAAGAAGTGGGAGATTTCGGGGTCAAAGGAGAGAAAAAGAAGAAGAAAAAAAAAAAAAAAAAAAGGGGGATGAAATAGAAGCCTCGACTAGAAAAGATGAAGACGTTAGATTTAAGGAGAGGATATCAATTATCGTTTGAATACCTTAACGGGGTACTAGCCTGGCTCGGGGCTGGTCATCCCGATCTATGTATAGCTATGGGATGGTAAACCGGCAGGAATTTCATCGATCGAGAGATAGACTGGACCGAGTTTTATTTCAGTAGCTATATGCTTTGATTTAAACGGGTCTCGACTGCCAAGCAGCAATGTCTTCGTCTTTGGCTTCGCTTTTGCCTTCGATTTTCGAGGTGAAGTATATAAAGCTTCCTATATCTCCGAAGGTTCGATCAGATTTCAGAGCGTCGTGTCGCACGGCATTAATCCGCGATCGATACTAATCAAAAGTCGAGACCTACTCTCTTCTTTGATCTCACATAAGCTTTAACTCTAAGACCCAACGTCTTCCGGAGATGGTGAATCATTCATACTCATAGAAAGTTCCTATGCGGCTCTGGTGGGAAATGGAATTCGAAATACATATAACACGCTCTTTGATAAACGAATCGAGTTATTAATCAAAGGGAAAATATTTCTAGTATAGATTCAGAGAACTCGATCAAAGCTGTAAGATTTTTCTGTAATTTCAACTTTCGATTCGTCAACAAAATGTTTGTTGAAAAACAATGTCATTTTTTTTTTTTTCTACATCTCCGTCAAGCTACGTCGTTATCGAACGCAGGAGGTGTTTGCTCCGACCTAATTGAACAAAAAAAAAAAAGAAAAGAAAAACACCAACTTGGGACTAATTAGGTTTTATTTTTCACCGAAAATGTTGTTTCAAGTCAATTTAAGCTCTTCATTTAACGAGTTAAAATTCTCGGAATAATTTACATCGAGTTGAGAAAAATAAGATACTGAAAGCTCGACTGTCTCTTGTGCAAAAAAAAAAAACAGAAAAAAAACGGAACTTAATTTTGAATTAGAATTTTCTAATAAAAATTTTTTAAGTCTTCTACCCCATTTTAAATGTGTCGAGGATTGTCGTTCGAAATATTTTCTTTACGAAAAGAGAAAATAGTTCATGAGACAAAAGGAAAAATTTAGAAGTGATTTTGAAACCCCGTTAAATCAGTAGAAGTGTTTTGACGAGGGAGATCTTGAGGACTAAAGGGGGACATTTGGATCGGGTAGTTTCATGGGTTCTGTAAGGAGAAATTCGCAGTAAAGAGGAGACAATGCGAGGTCGTTGATGGTTAAGGAAAGGTAATAATTGTTAAGCTAGATACCTTCGCTTGGCGTCGGTTAATTCCTGCAAGTCCTTGTCTCATTTCTCCATCCCCTAAAACGAGGAGCAAAAGGGCGAGTGGGTCGCGAACCCAACCCTAAGAGAAGACATCCCCTTGGTGTTGTCATTTCGAATTTAACAAAACACCAGGAGATCTGCTTACAGTCCTTAATTATGACGAGTTATGTGATTACCGCTCGACTGCCGAGCTACGTAATCGCCATTTTGCCTAGAGAAACCAAGACCAACCGGGAAGGATGAAGAACAACGAATTAAATTAGGGGTGTGAAGATGATGGCGGCAGGATCTGATTATCAAGAAAAATTCAGCTGAGATGAAAGTTCGTCGTTGTGTGTAGTGTATTTCCATTTTCATTTTATCTTTTTCTCCTATATATATTCATACAGGAAATCCCGGTTTGATACAGTTTATTTTTCCCACGGTAGTAAAAACTAGCGTGTGTCCAATATTGCCTTTGGCATGAATATAATATTTCCGTTCAAGAAAACCACCACCACCACCAACACCACCAGGTCCCATAAAATTTATTCTATTTCTTCAATTCGGAAATTTACGATCCAATTTTATTACGTTACTTTCCTACGATTCGCCGCACTGCTGGTGCTCCCTCCACACTCCAGGGTGGGCAAAGATGGAAATGAGAAGAAGCCAGGAGGTGGCTGGCTGGCTGGCTGCAGGTTGTCGACACCGGCCAAGTCGAACTATCGCAAATAGTGGAAACTCAGCAGACAGCACCCAGATGCATTCCAGATGCACACCAGACGGTGTACCTACTTCCGGACGTCACGGGCTTTTTAACACTTCGCTATTTGTCTATTATACATACATATATACACCAGGAAGTTGTCCATGGACAATATTTCCGAGCCCATAGAGCATAAAACAGTACAAAATCAATAGTAACGAAAATCTCATTATGATTTCTGAACAAATAGAAGAAATCTCTTCAGAAAACGATTTTACAAAAGCTCAAGAAACTAACAGACCCACCAGGTCTCGGTGCTCTTCGGGGTTTGTCTAGGAGCTGATAGACCAGCTTTTCCTCTCTCCAGCCATCAAAGAGGCAAATGAAGACACTAATTACAGGGATGGTACTTCCGCAAGGTATACGGAAGGAAGGGTCAACAGTGGACAGAAAGGTTGACGGTTTCCCGAGAGGGTGTACTTCACGGGCTCATCCGTTAGTGGACATCAGTTCCGTGTGCCGGATGTTGAAGCGACTGAAGGTAAGTCTGGTGCAAATTTGCCACTGCTTCTGATGCCCAGAGCTGGTTATGTACCCAGTAGTCATCGAGGGTTGAAAATACGTTTGATTTTAATCGCGAGACGTGAGGGGTTGAAAAAAGTAAATACAATTTTTCGAAGCTCATTACCTCCACTGTCAGAAGTGAGATGTTTTCAAATTTGACGTTGCGTAACGCTGGGCAAGGATCCGAGGCGCGATGTTCAGCCACCTCACGTCTGCACACACGAGGGTCATGATCATCCTACAGTAGAGTGATGAAAATAGGGGTGAGCCATTCTCCTGCGATATCCACAACTCGCACTATACGTACCCCATGGACCTACCCTATCCCCCGGAAAATAAACCAAGACAAAGCTAGCTGCTGCTGCTGCATCACCTTAATGAAAGTGCGTGCAATCGATCGCCTCCTCTCTTCAGGTACCAAGATGGATTCGTCACCACGAGTTGAGACACTTGACAATGACTATTTCGCTCTTAAGGGTCTCTTTACAGTTTTGTTGAAAGAAATTAGGACCACGAGAACCATCATCATCGACGTTTGTCACTATCATGGTGATAGATTGAGGGTGAGTGGTCTCCAAGTGGTATCTTTTTGAAGAAAGTTGCAATGGCTGTGCAAACCCTCTTTTCTCCTTACCAACCCAGTATGGAGAAAGAGATATACAGGGAGAAAATGAGACGTTGAAAATAATGGGACTAGATTGAAGGACACTCGAGATAAGACCAAGTGGCGAACAGTACATACACAACGACATCCTCATGTGTAAACCTCCACAGAAACCTTCACATAGATAGTAACTATGTACTCATCGTTTGGGGGTAAAAATGGATAAGTGCGAAGTGAGTGGTCGAGGCATACTCTTTTCCGATGAAGCGATCGTTGCGCGGTCATGTGTTTGCGTTCGTTTCCGATCTACCGTTCATAGCACATAGGGACATTCTGGTGGTAGAAAAGGATGATGATGAGGAACGAAGAACAGGGGTTGAGGGTTGCGCAGGGGAGGCCGTGTGACGAGAAGGTGTGTCTCTGACGTGAAATCAATGCCTCGGTTCGTACGTTGTTATAACAAACCATGCGGTCTATCACCGTGGTACGCCTGTCCACATACTTAGCATGTATGGAGGCTTGTGCCTAGTCTAGTATGTATGTACGGTATACACGTGAGTTACAATGGACACGAACACCTTTGTCCCGATCCTATTGTCGCCTCTCTATTTGTTGTGAATTTGCATTCTAGCGTTTTGATTGTTTGTAAACGTCCCCGGCTTTTACTTCTCCGCATATATTCCCTTCTTTTTCTATTCTTGCCTCAATTCATCTCTATTTTTCTGATTGTCAAACGAAACCACGTGACAGGTAGTCACATGGGTATTGTTACTGTTCCAAAAAAAAAAAAAACGTAACTGAGCAAGTGATTCATCCAGACAACGAAGCTTTCGTGAGAAAAGTCCTGATAATATATGCAGATGCACGATGGTATTGGAAGGTCCGAGAATCCTGAAACCGATGAGGTACCGCAAGCTTTAAAAGTTGTTGTAAAGTTTTCGATATGAGTAGAAATAAGATACATACTTGTACCTACTATGGATAGATAGAAGAGAGTCTTTTCTAGCTTGAAACACAACTGAGAAGATCGTCGTACGTCAAGGGAAGGGATCTGAACCCTGCAGAGACTCAGTGATGGTTGGTGCACCAAGAAGCCTTCGTCTTACCTCTACTACCCCTACCATCGTAATAAGTTGTCTCGGCATAATCTGGGCTGCAAGTTCCTTTGATCAGAAGCAAAAGGCAGAGAGAGAGAGAGAGATGGTTGGAAAGGAGGGTAGAGAGAAGCTTTAGCTTGACGTTGGGGAGGACGTAGGACGAAGCCATAATTCCTTGCAGAGCTGGTATCTCGGGTGTACTGGTTCCCAACCGAGAATTTCTGGCCCGACTTGATTCTCCTGCGGAGATTCCAAGTCTTCCGCATATCCTCTGAGCAGTCAGACGCAAGTATAGTGTCCTGCAAGCGGGCGTTGACCTGGAAGTCTGTAAAGAGGCTGGCAGGGAGAAACCCCAGAGCTGGAGCAAACGACGAAGATGAAACTGTCACGGTAATATAATGGGAAACAAATCTGTCGTCAGCAAGTTTCTCAGGTATATTCGTATACCAAGGGAGGGGGGAAAAAACATCCCTGCGATAGAGGGATGAACCATCGCGTAATACACGAGGGTAAAAACCTTCGCGATCGTTTCGAAAATCGCGATTTAAACCGCAACCAGTGACCCGTGAGTCCACGGATACACTATACGGATTTTTACTACAATATAGAGAAATCGGTTCTCCATTGATCGGCGTGAATTGAACGTGAAAAAAGACAGAAAAAGTCAAAAAATAAAAATAAAAATAACCAAAAAAAGAACAGAAACGATCCAAATGATCTTTCAAGGCATTGTCAGCCGAATACAGCGACGTATTTCATCCGATAAATCGTGAAGGATCTGAAGGAGAAGAAAGTTTCTTTCGAGTATAAAATACCGTTCGCTAAGTCATTAGATCCGAAAACGAAAAGTGACTTTTATTCTCACATGTCGTCGCATCTGAGTTGGTACCTACGTATACATACATAGGTATAGTAGACAGTCTGAGATAGCTGGTAGAAAATGCTTTGGAAAAGCGAGCAGCAGTTCCCCGGTATTACGCATTCCCTCTACGCGAAATCTCAGCCTTTCTAAAAAGGTTCTCTAAAGGTGTAGGTGGAGAAACGGGCTGACACGTGGCGTGGCAAATCTTTATTTATGAACGCAAATGTGTCGCGATGCGTTGCACTAGTTCATTTCTCTCGTATTTTGCGGTCATGGAAAACCTTTACTGAAATCTTGACGGAAATTTAACGACGCGGGCACGTGCTTCTCACACGTATTTTTCGGAAAAAATTATTACAGCTGAGAAACGGACCAAACCAACCCCCGGATTCATTTCAATGGTGTAAGTCCAAGGGTTGTTTTTGATTTTCATGAAAACCGTATAAACCGGGTTTCGAGGGGTCCGAGTATTTCAAAAGTTCAACAAATGTGTTTCTTTCCGTAATCCGAAGGTTTTGCAGTTCGTTGGTATAAGTTTGACGGGGTTGATATCGCCCCGTTTCGTATGGCTGTAGGGTTTTTGTCGTCGATTCCATAAAACTGTTTATTCTACAAACAGGGTCCTGGTTTTGTGAATGGACAGACGGACGTAGGTACGAACGGGGGCTACTCGGCAGGCAATTCGCGCCTGCGGTTTTCAACCGCAAACGGTTACCCTCTCTCCTTCTACCTCTTCATCCCTCGTTCGTCCTCCCCAAACACCCTCAGTCGAACACGTGCCTTTGACAGCCCCCCTCCCCCTCCCCCTCCCCCTCCCCCTCCCATACCCGTGAATTCCTAGCATCCACTACTACTCAACGGAGGCGAGCTAATCCGGGAAAAATAGCTACATCGAGGTTCAATTTTCGAGCAAAACCGCGTCAGCCAAGGAATATATTTCCGAACTTTTGTATATATATATGGAAGTTATTTGCGGAAAATTGAGAGCGAAAAAACGCTGTTCAAAGAGCTGAAGTAATACGTCAGGGTTCATATACAGAAATCGCCTGTATGAAATGGAAAAGTGTATAGAAAAAGAATTTTCGAGTCATCTTTTTTTTTTTTTCACTTTGCTTTTTCTTTCCCCTTCTTTTTCTCCATATAAAATAGACTAGAATTTAAAGAGGCGAAATATAATCAATGCTGAGAAGATTAGGCTGCAGGGAGCCACCCCCAAAAGAGCCCCATTCATTCTATGGATCATTCTGTAATTTCCCCAAATCCTGACTAACAAAAGATCTAATCCAAAATTGTAATAACACTTTACAAAGGAGGATGTTGAGGCAGTGGTAAATCCTCCTTGTCAAATTTGGCACACGTGGCTCTTGGCCTGTACTATCTACTTACGTATGGTACGTTATAGATAGAAGAGGAGACTGAAGAGGTTTGGTCTGCAGACCATGATGAAAGGACATTGGAGTGTGTGCGTGCCGGTGGACACAATCGGATGGTCGTCAAAATCCGCGCTAGTGAACCACGCGTACGTGGAATTTCCATAATCTGGGGAAAGCCCACGGTATACGGATCTATCCGATATTCTGGTATAATAATACAATTTTCCTGGATTCGGACGTCTCCTCCACCGACGAGATCTAGTACTCGACAAAAATACCCGTCAATCAAACCAGACTCTATCCTCTTTCCATTTCAGGGCTTTCCAGTAGTCCCTCCAACGTCCCGAAGCAACGCGACGCTACCGAGGCCAAACTAAACAAACGAAACTGCGACGCGTGTCCCACGAGTGGCGTTCCCTCGTATATAATTGCGAATAAATAGAAACAGCCGTTGGTGGTATACGTACATACATACGGTTTGTTGTCCGTACGAGAATTCATCGAGAAACGTTGCACGGACGTTGGGAGAATTTGAAAACCATTTTTTTTTTCTTTCTTTTTTTTTTTCACCCTATATTTTCCCCCCTTCACAATATGCCTGAAAAATATATATTATACCTGTTGGATAAATATACGTATGATGTTTGTGAAGATGCCCAGACGCGAAGGGATCCCCGTTGCGATTGTTGTTTGTATACTTTTTCTATTTTGTCAGATTTTTATATGGAACAAATAACACTCTTTTTTTTTTTCTTTTTTTTGGAATTAGTCAGAAGAGAATATACCCCTGCGAATGAATGGATATTTTCGGTCGAAAAATTTCTTCGTCACACGTCGAGGCACTTCTAAGGTTACCTCGTCCCATTCAATGCACGTATCGACGCAACAACTGAACAGTTCATCGAGGTCCGCATGAAATTTCTGAACGAAAATTTCGAAGGACCTGGAACGCCGCAGGACTCGCGCTTTTTTATGGTTTTACTAACGATAAACCCAACGCGAATATCCTCGATGAAACAAACCTCTACTTTATTTCAATTCTTAAAAAAAATAAATAAATAAAAATCGTTATTCCGACGTACGAGTTTAGGTTCTATACTCAATTACACATCCTGGCGAGAACTCAACGGGATATGAGACCCTTGGTTGGAATAAGTTCAGTCGTGAAAGGGATGGGATGGGACGTGGATAATGAAGAAACCATGTGGAATATATTTAGCCCTTTTAGTTATTCTGTCACGGTTGAATATGTGAAGGTAGGAGTTTCTAGGGCACAAAGGTTCTTCATAAGCGTGTTGTATACAGGTGAGATGGTAACACCTTCGGCTCTTCGGCCATCCTCAGGCAACTAGGGACTGAGGTGGCCGATTAAAAATGAAATACGACTAGGCCCCTACACGGAATTTATAAATTGGTCTCGTTACTTGACGTTATATACTTTTATTACTCGTCCCAAAGTCCCGGGGACCTAAAGACCAGCCGGACCCTGAAGCCTAGACTCTTCTCTTGATATATTTACGACCCGGTTATCCTCATGCTTGTTAAAAGTAAACGAGCCAGTGTAAATAAATTAATAACTATCGACTTGAGTAAAGCGTGAACGAATTATTGCCAGGCAATATTTGTTAAGATCTAGGATTCTAGATAGACGAACCATCCCCTGAATATCAAATTTCAAAAATATCCGTAACTTTCAGTAACGATTTTGATAGACAGTGCAGATTCGCAGAGAGTTTACGGAAAATCTACGATCATCAAGGGTGTCAGGGTGTCCATTGGACTCAGTCAGTCTGTAGAAACGAGGGGTGTTACAGTCTATCCAACCCGGGGTATGAACTAGCGGCAATAACGACGAGGTGGTGGCGCCGCAACGTCACCTTCTCTTTACGTGTGTCTAGGTGTAGGTATGTATATAACGTGTTACGTCGGCAAACCCGCGGCTTGTTTATAGGCACCTAGCTAGCTAGCTATCCACCCAGACCTAGTTCACCCCACTCAGTCGAGATATACGTACATACGTATATCTGTCGTTAATGATTTGCAGACGTACGCTTGAAAATTATACGGAAAGCTCCGAAGCTCCATCGCTTCTGTTCCGCGTGCTTCACTTGTACCTGTCAGTGAAAATTTCCCTCGTATTGTCAATTGGCGGAGTAGTCAATTTGCTATGTATTCTTCGAGTCTGATTATAGTGACGTCAGTAGACTGTAACGTGAATATATCGTACAGAATTAAGCGGAGCTTTTCTTTCCGTGAAGTAAATGTCGTCTTGTGCTTCTGATAAGAGAGAGAAAAATAAAAGAAAATTCAAAGATATAGGGTGGTGATTGAGGGATGGAAAAAAAAAGAGAACTCCTGCCAAGGATTTGATCAAAGGATGCGTGTTCGAGTGAGGAGTTAGTAGGGGAGGGGGCGGAAGTCTCGTCTACGTCTTTTGGGTAAGGAAACTGTCGGGCGAAACAAACCTGCTCATTTTTTTTTTGGTTTTTTTTTTTTTTTTTTTTTTTTTTACCTCCGCACATTTTAAACGAACTCAATTCTCGCTGGCTCGCGAATCGCTCTTTATACGTTGGGAGCCTCGTTGCTTGATCGTCTTTCGTCTCTTGCGTGCTAGGGATAAACTCCTGCAAGTAAAAACGAGGCGAAAAAAGGGAAAAGACAGAGAGACAGAGGGGAGGTTGTGGAAAGGGCCCTGGAAGCTACCACCGAACTTTCAAACTCGTTATCTGTAATTCTTCCCGTTTTACGACTTTTTCTTGAGAGAACGAACCTCCGTCTGGCACTCCGTTTTACCTCACCCTTCACCCTCATCCTCACCGAAAACCCTAAGTCCCCGTTTACCTGGCCTACCTCGACGCCGTATATCATTAGAAACGTTTAAAAAATCAGCTCTTCTTTCCAAATGAGCTCAAACGAAACGAATCGACGAATGTGTATGAATCGCGAATTTGTAACTTTATTCATCTCTTTTCGAATGAACTTTTGCTAATGAAGCTTTGTCCAGTTCATCCGATGTGGGTGAAATTTTTTTTTCTTTCATTTCATCTGATATTCATGCGCCCAAGTCGATCTTTGGTATCTACTTTCAAACTTAAGCAAAGGTTCGTCTCGTCTTCGAGGAAAACTTTGAACCTGAGGGATAGGGACTAAGGGATGGTGGGTTACCTCGTAAGCCTAACCACAGCTAGCACAACCGCACGAGAATTGTAAATTACTAGAACTTGGTTTGGAAAGGGAAGATTCATCCCTTTCCTTAGCTCAAGTCCTTCTGTCCGCCTCTCTCAGTCTCTCTCATTTATCCTCCCAGTGGCAAGTGGCTCACATCCTACATCCACATCGAGAGGATTCCTTGATATCTTGAGCAGAATCCCATGATCATCCTCTAAAGTTACCGCGGCTTAAACAGCGTCATATAATCGATTTTATTGAGATTGTCTCATCCGATTGTCTTGCTACTCTGTTCAACTCTCTCTCTCTCTCTGCGAAACTGAATTAAACCGTAAGACCGTGATCTGGATAAGACCCAAGATCCAGCCCGTATCCAGGATTCACCTACTTCCCCCCGTATGCAAATTCCCTTATGTATGCACACGGGGTGTCCCTCCAAGGAGATCTTCTTACTTGGTATAGATTTCTTGTTGATTTTCACGCTGGGTAAAAACCCTTTATTGTCAAATTGAATCGATTTGGCTTACCG
Organism: Ametastegia equiseti; assembly: GCA_963989295.1. Taxonomy (NCBI): domain Eukaryota; kingdom Metazoa; phylum Arthropoda; class Insecta; order Hymenoptera; family Tenthredinidae; genus Ametastegia; species Ametastegia equiseti. The sequence goes on along the minus strand of OZ022397.1, from coordinate 13,957,066 downwards.
AGGGGAAGAAACTACCATATCTCTTCAGATTACTCTTATTTCGTATATCGTTTACAAGATATCGCCCATCTGGGACACGGTTGGTTTGTACTTGAAATAAAAAAAATAAAAAATCCAATCCTCAAAAGATTTTTTTTTCCCTACCATCTCCGAAGAAAAGAAATCTCTTGAAAGATGTACCTACTCCTAACTGGATACTGTGTACATAGTTATCCATCCAGCCGTATTTCTTGGCACTCATCGTCTGCAGGCAAGAGGTAAACGAAGCAACCAACGGGTTTTCGATTTCTGTACGTACATACTTTCAGTTCACGTGATAGATAATAGAACTAAGTTGCCTGTTTTCGATTCGGAAAATTAAAGTTTTTGCTTCAAGTATTCATTATTCGAGATAGAGAAAGAGATAGACTTTTTCTTTCTTTTGTCGATTGAATCAGTTGCTATACTCACTCGTTTTTAAGGGAGAGAAAATCAAGGGCGGCCCAATAGTAGAACAATGTTACGTACCTGGAACAAAAGAAAAGGAAATACGTCAAGTTTACATAGAGAAATTCAGTTTATTGTTAAAGATATAATGAAATCCGATTAGAAATAATGTCTCGAGTTCATTCGGAGTATCATAGAGAAAATTTGATGAAACTTCGAGATAAGTATTTCGGTATAGGGTATAAGATATAGATGTATCGTTCGATCAGACAACAATCAATAACCCAATTAAAAGTTTGTGTTTAAGTTCGAGGAAATATATGCGGAAACATGGATCGGAGTTATTGTATGAAATCATATTTTGTTCATTTTGAAAATGGACAATGACACGTTTGAACAGTTTTAAAAACTCGATGAACGGTGAACGGTTTCTACACTATCAATTATTTTCGTTAATAGAAAGATCGATCCGTGATTTTTCTAGTCCTCGCCAAACACCAGAGGGTAGGTATATACAGTAATTTGGAGTAAAGTTTGCAAATTGAAAAGTTCCGAACACTTTTCAACTTTCCGGAAGATACCTTTCGCAGTCCCGTAGAACGGTATATCGGATGTTTGCTAGAAATTTCTTCTTTTCCAAAAAACTTTACTCTCCGTTGTGCTAGTTAACAAAGTGATTTCTGTTTCACCTCCCAGTTCTACGAAGAGAGAAAAAAAATCTAGTCTGCCTTTGCTACTTCGCAAATCTGAGATAAATCCGCATTGAGAAAATGAACGAATTTTGAAAAAAAAAATTCTGCATCTTTCAGCGAATTTGAGAAAAAGGTGCAGAAGATTTCTTCCCCTTATCCGCGATCCTGCCCTTTTCTCCCCTATTCCCAATTCCGCGATATTCTCTCCCATTCGCGAAGCTTAATCTAAACCAAATCAGCGAGACGGTTTCCGTGTGATTCTCGACGTCGCGTCAATCCGGGAAGTAAATATCCTCCTTGGTATAAGGGACGTAAGGTAGTAAGGTACAAAGACGCGAAAGGGAATAGCGGCCCTCCAAGTCCAGGGGATTATAACCCCCGTTAGTTGGTTTTCTGGCAAAGGAACGATCAGGGTAACCCTTCCTTACCATCCACCCTATCATCGAGTACCAGGGACTTCCACGAGCGAGATTAACATCTCAAGAGTCTCCTGTTCCCGCAGGAGTTGCAGCTTAAAAAAAAATCATCAACCATTGTACTTGACTCCGTACCCTGAAGGGATCCAAAGTCTTAAGCGCCCCTAAAAGCTCTCCCTAATTCAGCGATTTACATAAAAAAAAAAAAAAATTGAAAAAAATCATTTTGTGTTTTTCTTCTAATTCAACCATGTCACGTTGAAAGAGACGTCTGTCTCATGTCCAAGTACGATGACGACGATACGAGTGAAACCTGTAGTTACACCCCCAGTCTCCTACAAAAGGGTTTAGGTACCGAGATTCACAGAAACGCCGCAAATTACGAGGGCAACTTTGCGTCTAGCCAGATAACGCGTACAGAGGTTACGCGATGCTGTTATATATATTCAAACTTCCCCTGGCCATTGGCGGGGCAAGGGATGAAGGCTGGAGAAGGTATAGGTTGGTTGGTTGGTTGGTTGGTTGGTTGGTAGTGCTTTGTGCTAATCTTAATACCGTCGGAGTAGAGCGAAGCTACTCGGAACCACTCAACCCCCGGCCCTACAGCCCTCTGCAGGCCCGCCACTCGCACCCTTCATCTCGTTTCACCCCATCCAGAAGAGAGATCTCTGCCTCCCTTACCCTCTTCCTCTCTATTTCCCTTTTCTGTCTACTACCGAGAAGGTATGGTGCATGCGGGACACCCACCTCCTGGCAAGGACCCGTTTCAGCCATCTCTGTTGAGCTTGATCTTTCGCCATACTCCTGAAAATAAGGAGAAAGGATAAGGGTGGTTTTGGGGTGGGTTGTGAGTTACGGGGGTAGGGGAGGGGGTTACGTCCGACCAAGATATTTGAATAATAGGCCGATTCTTGGTTGCGATAATCTTCCATCGCGCCTGTCCCTGACTGCACAATGGCCTTGGTACTCCCTTTGGCAAAATCTGGTATCCTTGAAGCGCCTGCAGGACCTTTTCTGGGCTGCCCTTTTTCCCCAAACTCTCTTTCTCATTCCTCTTCTTTCGATTGAGGCTCTTTTCTGTCTCTTCGTTTTGAGACAACCAGCTGATCTTTGATCCTCCAGATGCTTATTGTTATCGCTTAGCAAATCTGAATCCCTTAACGGAAGTACTTTGAGCATACGACGGCAATACCTGATGGTGTAGGTATATATCCTGCCTCGGGAAACCTCTCGGGCTCTTGGACAAGAGGCGGAAATTTGACAATAATTGACCAGATTCTCTGTGTAATCGCTAACCAGTCTGATTACAGGACGAAGTGAAACAGAGGAAGTCATCAGCCCGCGGCTCCTTTGCTCCGGAACTTCCAAGCTCGACTGAGCTTATGCCGTTATAATGTTACACTAGCTTTATATACGTGAGGTATTGTTTCCTCACGGGACTCGACCGAGTTTTCTGCAGTTTGGTGTCACGTGCCCCACACACACGAATGGGATAAATTCCTTAAAATTGGTACAGACTCGAGACTGCAACTACTGCTTTTATATCCTACTCTAACCCCTACGACCCCGAGCTTAAATTCCACCACTTTTCTAAACGTAGGTCAGGTGTGCTTCAACGCTGACCTTCCCCACCTCTCAAGAAGCTTTGTCTTCGTATATTCCAACACCCCCGTGGCCCACGAGTGCCTAATTGATGGAACAAAAGAGAGTTTTTCAAAAACTAATGAGCCCGTAAGTTCACCGAAGTCTGAACACCACCTACGAATTATTTCAGGATGAATAGAGGATTAGAAAAAGAAAAGTTCGAATTCACTTTACGAATCGATATTTCCAAGATGGATGGAACCCTCGAACTCAAATTGAAATACCGACTTGGACGCAGGATCCTGTTGATGTTCCTTAGCCGTAGACTGTCTCCTGGTGTTGGGTAACCGGGTACATTACAACAACGTTGGATAGATGGAAGAGCCAGAGCCTGGTTCATCACGAACTGTTTGTTTGTCCTTACATCTGCCTCCGAACCCAGAAGGAGGTCCCTTAACGACCCTCGGATCTACCCTAGGAACCCTTGAACCCTCGCGCTCGATTTTGGTACGGGGTGTTCCGAATTCAGTGGTCGGCCCCCATAGAAAATGCAGCATAATCAGAGATGAGCGGTGAACCCAGTCGCGAACGAAGGTAGAATCAGTGGAGGTTGTGTGCGGGGAACAAGGAAATCCTTCCGACGAAGCGAAGGTGGAATGAGACTACGGGACAAAGTTGGCTCTGGGAAATCCAATTAATTCAGCTTCAACCGAAGACAATACCGGCGCCATCTTGATTTGGAAATCTAATTTAGTCGGTCTTTATTTATGATAACGCGTAGGCACTCATTGTACACCCGGTCCGGAGTCCTTCACAAAGGCTTCAAGATCGCGCAGAACTCGGACGCCTCAAACCATCGGGACCAACAGCCCAGGGGTCTGCAGGGTATGAAACACCAAGGCAGACCACCTACGTTGGACAAGTTCATACCTTTTGCAAAAGGGAAAACACCTGACATAACAGATGTGTATATGAATATCGTCCTGAACCGAGCTGAGAGTATCCTGGACCGACCCAAGCCCATAAAAGGAGGATGAAAATGCCGGAGGATAGGAAGCTGATGAAGATAATATCTTGTGATCATTCGCATTTACATACTTCCATACTATTATATTATATTGTTTACGACAGTGGTTTTGGGTCACTCCCTCGAGGCCGGTTCTAGTCTGTCTGCATGGGCCTTTAGTCTTCGTTTCGCCTCGTATGTCTTCCATCCTTGATCCTTCGGCTCCTTTGCAATGACAATCTTTCGTCGAAGCCTTTCTCCTCTTTAGAACGTTACTGCAGTCTGGTCTTTGGATTAATCCTGGAATAGTTACGGTTCCCTGATATTCGCTCGCGATTTACCGAGCAACGATGAAGTACCTACGCCTCGCTATTCATCCTGCATTCGCTAAAAATCGCTTGAACCAAGACAGGCTTCTTTCCTCTTTTATCTTCGAGGCCGTAGGAATGGTCTGCTCTTCCGGGACCCGCACAGGACTCTCTGGCTCCCTTGTGAGGCTTTCTGTATAGCAAAAGTTTGCAAGGAGCAATAGTTACGTATGGTACCATATCCAATGGAGTTGGTACACGCCTTGACAAACTTGCTTAGCTAGGATCGCAGCCATCCCAGATTCAAAATCATCATCTTTGCTAATTTTTATTTCAGGTAAAATCTTGGACAGGTTCCTCGAAACTTGATGATGAAAATTTATACAACTCAAGCACGTGAATAGCGTGGGTTTACTCCGGCTTAGGAAGATGTTTCGTGTTGAAGTCGCACGATCTGAGGGGTGGAGTAACATATGTCTTTTGGAGATCTAGAGAGCCAGGATTTGGTCCTGGATAGCAAACGGGAGGTTGCAATCTACGGTAATCTGGGCGAAAGCTTATCCTTTATCGATAGGCTCGGTAGTGTCTCGCCTACGTGTCGGGAAATTTTTTTCTTCACTTTATTTCTTCTCTTTCAAACTTTTAGGAAACACTTTTGTAGTATTTCTCGTTATGGTTGTACATGATTCGGAAGGATTGATACGTCGACAAACGGGCTTCACGACCAGCGTATGGACCGTTAAAGTCTTTGACACTGCAGGGGCTTTTATAATCGTGTTGCAATTAAAACGTCCAATAAACTACTCTCTACCATCCCAGTCGTTTTCAACGATGACCATCCTTCCCTTCCCGTCCCTTTTTATCCAGTCTCGTACCGCCCCACCGACTGCCAGACTTTATGGCTTATTATCCCTCCAATCGTTTTTCGCTGCACCGGATGACACTTTGCTACAAATTATGACTTGAAATAAAATATATTGCACTGGCAACCACCACCAACACAACACGCTGGAGCCGCAAATCGCGGACCTATTATTCATCCCGAGATATACACGCTCTATCGTTATGTGGACACATGTTCATGGGGGTGGAATATCACACAAGATATTTCAGTATCGCTGGTAAAAAACTCCGTTTAAACAAAAAAAAAAAAAAAAAAGATAAAAAAAATAAACGAACTGAAAGTAAAACAATGAATAAAAATGAACGAAATTTGGTATGGGGAAAATGGAGGATAGAACTTTCTTTTCTTTTTTTTTTTTTTTTCATTTCCATGAAAAGTAAACCAGAACAGACGACGTTGTAATTTTTATTGGAATGTATGTACTATGGAAGAGGAGTTTTTTTGATAGGTACGTATGTAAACCGTATTCCTATAGCCATTCGAGGGAAAAGTTAAAAAAAAAAAAACCCTGACATCCCGCATGTGTTTGAATACGTTTATTCGTGTATATATTTACTTCGTACTAGTTCGTAATCAAGTTTCTAGTATAAGGGAATAGGATGAGGTGGAATAGTCTGACGAATCTAGGAGGTTGACGGAGTCGGGTTGGTTTTTAGTTTTTAGTTTTTTTTTTTTTTTTTACACACGTGTTGGTGTAGCCACCTACTATTCTAGGTCTAGCAATAGTTATCGTCGTTGAATATTTCTTCGGTTTCTTTCACTCCGCGAGTTGGTATAATCTCTGACAGATTTAGTCTCGGTCTGCTGCAGCCTCCGACGTTGCTTCACGTATATGTACCAACATATCTCTCTTTTTCACCAGTTTCTTTTTTTTTTTCTACCCTAATTTTTCTTTTCTGGTCTGTCTTTTCTTTAGAATCTTGAGAAATTGTCTACTCTATGGTCTCTCGTATCTTATCTCACAAATGTACATACGTATTACATTCCGAAAAAGTTCTCTGAGCAAAGTACACTTCGAATTGCATAAATAATAGAAAGTTCACAAAAAATGAAGACGGCTGCTGTAAACACCCAAGTTGTACCCTGGATTTGCTTTCGAAGTTCAAATAATCTATGAATCTTGGCAAAAAGCTGCTAATTATTTAGTCCCCTTTCAAGAACTGATACATTAGAAAAAAAGTACAATAGTAGATAATATAAGGGAATTGAATAACGGAACCTTAAGGATAAAATAGAGTTGGACGACCGTCGAGCACAGCAACCCCTAGACCACTTGTGTTAAACATTCATCATTGCACCGGAACTTTTTGTAGGGGTACTGCAGTCAACTTGTCCAAGCAGTTTATACTTCTCAATGTATTATTTATATGCCATCGGGAACTAGAAACGCTTGTTTTTCTAGCCACCCATGTATATTATTTTCTTTTCACTGTATAGTTGCAGTTGCGCGATGAAATGTATCGTTCAAATACCTACCGTTCGAAGTAATATGTACATGTATGTGAGGTACACCTGCCTGCTGACGTGTGTTTTCAAACTTTTTAAACATTCAAAACGTACATCAAATTACACGTTCTATATTATACCGATGAAAACTCTGAACCGTAGGTATATAGCAGCAGGTATATTCACTCTTGCTACTATTATCGACAGACGTTGGAATATTTCATCGAAAAGAGCAAAGAGCTGCTATTCGCGTCGATGAATTTAGTCGATGTCGACGAGTGAAAAATACCAAACATTTTCAACACATCGCGTTTGCTGATGGCGAAAAAATGTGTGTAATTTTTACCCCAGACTCAGAATATCAAAATGAGGAACACGCGTAGATTGATCGGAATCAATGAATTCGAATACCTATCAAAAAGTAAAAGGCCGTAAGTCAAGCAGATACAACCTTATAGCTTTTCACTGTGTCTTCTTCTTCCATACTTGTCAATGACGTATCCATCAATTCATTTGATTTTTTTAACTGAATTGATGAGACAATATTTCCGAATTGAATGACAAGAATTCGACAATTTAGGATGTCAATGTCAACTGTTCAGCCGAAAGAAAGTCAAGATCAGAGAAAAAGCGAAAAACGAACAGAAAAATTATATGCCCTTGTGCTTCCAGATACGCGATATTTTCTTATCATCAATTTCAATGGCCTTTTCGTCACAACGTATCCCAAAAAGCGTCTAATGATTCCATAGAAAAATCTTAGCTAAGGGTCCTGCAGGGCGATCCTTGCGAGGAGACTATTTTCTTTTTCACTTTTTTATCCTTGACCGATCCCCTGGTGGTTTGGGTTTTTTTTTACATTTTTTTCTTTTGTGGTTTTCCTCTTTCTGGTATGCATCTATTCCGCAGACGTCTTCTAGCCCCTGCCTAGGCGATATCTGACTTCAATCGTATTGGTATTGGCTAGCCGGTTTTTCCCGTATGCAACCATCAAAGCAGCAAAAGCAGCAGCAGACGGAATCGTTCGGTGCCTGGCACGAATGGGCTTTTGACCTTCTGACAGTGAGTTAAGAAAACTACGGTAAGAAATGCAGAATCGATAACTGCAGGTACGAATTTATAACAAAGTTTTCCACCCTATCTCTGGCCCAGTTCGTTCCGGTGCCAAGTGTTAATTGACTCCGATTGTTAATTAACGAACGAATTACGCTTGGCGCTTGCCAAAAATCATATCGTCGTGTTCAATGATAATTTAATAATTAGCGCGATTTGAATGGACGACTTATTGATATGGGATAAATATTAAACCCATTTTTAGCAGATTTTTTTGTGTGAAATAAAAAATTACCTGACTTTTTGAACAACGTTTTACTAAAACGGGATTCGTCATTGATCGTGTATCAGGAATTGCTGAAGCATTTTCGATCTAAGTGTGCTCGATTTTCAGTATTGAATGAAATATAATTGGTTGAAGGAAATTGAGCGGGTTGAGGTTGTCCGAAGAAAATAAGATCCGAAGATTGAATCCCCGGAAGAAATTGAGTCCGCTTTATTTCGATTCATATCTTTGTTTGAACCGATGAAAATTGAAAATTCCGTAATTTTTTTGCTCTCCGGACGGTTATTCATTTCGCGATATAATATACTAGCCGATTCCGAGTTTCCTTTCTGATTGTGAATATCGTTCGCGATTCCATTCGACAGGCAAATTCTAGACCTTCTATATACTAGATGGGGTAGGTACGAAACTGGCAGGGTATATTTGCCGTTTGAACACCAAGGGGGGGTGTCTTATACTCGGTTTTCCTATACGAGAAAAATATTATTCTCTGAAAATGGACCTTCCCTTTGAGTCTTTGATATACAAGAGGGTTTTTATGATATAGAACAGATGTTATGGACGCGTGACTGGCGTCGAATCATAGATTTCTATATTATATAGAGGGAGTTGCAGGAACTCGCGACAGTCGACATGGACGCTAAAGAAACTCCAGAGTCTGTTCCTGACGAGCTCACTCTGTAATTTTCTTACTCTATTTGTCTATCCACAGTAGAAATTCAACTACCGCATAGAAAATCCCGGCTATACAGTCGAGCGCTTATATATATACGAATAGGGTCTATTCTTTTCCATTCAATTCTCTATAACACTTGTGTTCCCTGGATTTTTGAATACAAAATAGTTGCAGCTAGGAATGCGCCTTGTGATTCTCGTTTCTTTTTTTTTCTATTTTAATTTGAATTTCTTTTTCCATCCCCGCAGATATATGACAAAGTTGAAAAATCGAACCCCCTAAAGTTGTCGAGTCGATACGATTGTCCGGTATAAATTATTGTCGGAATAATTTCACGCCGAGTCTGTCGAGCGATAAATATCGATCAATTTCCGACATCTGTCGCTGGTTTACCACCGCGAATTAGCCTAATTGATATTAATGTTATTTACCTACAATTTGACATGGTATCCGTCAGGCGAACTGCTATAACATCCTTCGCCGTATTCGACCGGTTCAATTTAGCTTATACAGTATGTTGTATATATTTTACATCAACTCAGTCCCAGAGAAATTCGTTTACATACTGTTTAACAACCGGACAGAAAAAGGTTTTATCGTTTTATGAATACACGTCCTGTACCTACGTATCCAGCTTTCGTCACGCAGCTGTTGCGTCAAAATCGACTATTTCTAAACTAATTTGAATAAATGAAAATTTTTATGGGGCTTACTTAGGTACATCCTGCAGTTTTCACGGCTCATTTGCGATCGTATGAATTTCGTATATGGAATATTTATATTCGAAAAACGGTAGTTTCTTTTTTTGGTTCTCTAAACTTGATTGATAATAACGTGAAATTTTTGTAAATACAAAGTTCGACGCACATCCTGATTGGGGCGAGATTGAAATTCTGAATTCCAAAAGTTCCGAACGGTAAAAATTCTGAATTTGTTTGAGACGCGATTCTGAGTTTCTAGAAACGTGACAGATCAGAAGTTGCAAGTTCCGAAGGATCGAAATGCACGGAGCTCAAAAATCCGAAAGTTAAAAACTCAAAAAGTTCCAAATTCGGAATTTTGGCCTTCCGCGGATCGTCAGCATTTGGTTTTTTGAACCTTCGATGCTTTTTCCAATCAGAATTTTACAAATTGGTCACGTAGACTTCCGGCAAACTAATCTTCCTGAAAACATTGAGTTAGTGATATAAAAATTTGGAATTTCAATCCAGCACCGAATGATTTTTGAGTCCGTACCAATCCAACGGACGCATAACATATCCGAGGGTATTTTTAACCCCCTGAACTACTCGACAGGGTGCTGTTTAATTTTTTTATCTCATTTATTTTAAACTGGCAAACAAACAGGAGCCACTGGTGGTAACACAGAGCTGCAGCTAGGCGTCGACTTAATTGAATTTATGTTTGCTAGGAAAAAGTTCGTAAATAGTAATGGCGGAGAGCGTCGGGTTTCAGAACTCGCTAGAACCGCACCGTACCACAGAACGTACTAACGTATACATATATCCAAGGTGTTTTTATTGCCTGCGTTTGGGGCCCTTAGCCCTTCTCACTTTTCTATCTTTTTCATTTTAAGTAGGTGACCGTTGATAGACCGGCATAATACGAGGCGACGACGTCTGCGTCGACGTCGACGTCGAGGGTTGCGTTACCGCTGCGTAGTTCGACGTCAGGACGCCTCAGCTCGACTCGAGCCAGGGCGATGACAGCAACACTTTGAAGTAAGAAACTCGATTAAAAATCTCAGCACTCCTTTGCCTCAAGGGGAAGAAACTGAGCTTCGTTTGACGGGATGACACGACGCGACGGGGAAGAAACTGGAAAGAAACGACGTCCCGTTATCTCTGATTCAACCTCTTGAAGCTGCATGACGGTATTCCCTTCCCTTTCCGCATTCAAAACTTCCTTTTTTGATACGTGATTTAGGAAGTTGTCCTGACGTTATCGGTTCTCTAAATTTCTTTACCTTTCACCCTCTCATTATCTGTCTAACTTATATTTCTTCTCTTTCTCTTTCTTTTTTGGGGATGAAGTGCCAGCCGAATTTAACACCTCGAATATTAATTATACGAGGGCCCGACCGTTTAGCGTGCAGTAGCTAATTTTAGAAACTAATTACCCCAGCCTTCGTTTTCACCAGTTTTCACCCCCTCACGTAGATATAGTTAGGTATAGGCTATACGACTATCAAGGATTCGTTTGATTTCAGTATTATACATATAGCTATAGAATCAACCGGGGGCTTAAACACCGCAGCGTGCCGCAGATAACCCTAAGCTATGTAAAAGGGCCGTTGGGCTGGTTTCGATTATCTAGATCTTGCAATAGATGACACGCGAATCGCACATTACCAGGATTTATGTGTAAACAGGAACCTGCTGCGATCGATTCAGACCGACGTACTGTTAAACCCGCCGACTCTATACACCGGCAAAATATAAGCAAACAGTCTCTGGAAAGCTTCGCACAAAGAAAACCCCATAGCAAAAAAAAAAAAAAACAAAAAATAAAAATAAAGAATAACCAATTATAGTTGCAATTTTTCTAAAGTAGATAAAAGTCTAGGGCTTTGGAATACGCGAATGAACAAACGAGATGGTATAAATCCATGAACGTGAAGCAAAAGTGAACATTTATATCGTATCTGCACACAGAAAAAGAGAGAGAGAGAGAGAAAAAAAAACAAAAATAGGAAAAATAATATAAGTTTGAAATATCGGGAGTGAAGTCGCAGGTTGGATGGAAGCTTTATTCCATGGGGCTGCAGGTATAGAGTAGAGCTTGCGAAGGGCACATAGGTGCTGTGAAAAGCTGCATAATTGTACACAATGCACTTACCCACCCCGTTCTCGGTAGTACGAAGCTACGTTTTTCCCCCACAGCTTTCGGAAGCTGATAAAAGTTGGTTCAATACGTGCGTAAGCGTTTCAAAAAATCCCATTACGCCCCGTAGTAGTACTACCGTGTAGTAACTAGATGGAGTTTTCTGGGCTGCAGTAGGCACGGCGGCAGGGTTGGGCAGAGGCAAAGAAAAAAAGGGAAAAAAAAAAAATAAAAATAAAAATAAAATGAGAAGCACAAAACGCAAATCCGAAGGATTTACCAGCTTTTCCCCCTCGACTGTATAAAATTGCAAATATCCAGAGGTGTGGAGAGAGAGAGAGAGAGAAAAAAAAGATTTACATTTTTGAAAAATATATGCGCGACTTTTTCGTCCTTATTCCAGACGGGCGTCCGTCCGGTGGTCTCAATTTATTTGAAAACTTGTAATGCAAGTCGAGCACGCATACGTTCCTTTGTAGAAACGATCATAAAACGTAAAGTCTGAAGTCTTGTCTACGGTTTTCAGACACGCATAGTTTTCAGGAATAATAGAAGGACTGGTAGTCTCCCTCAATCCTTATACAAAGGGCGCTAAAGTCCTCTGCGAACTAGACCGACTGCGTCTAGCAGCTAGAAGATCCGTTTGTAAACGATATGTAAATTAGCCACCCTGAGTCCACCCTGTATGGTCCAGTGAACATCTGACGTCGGTACAACGTCCCACGGACTGTCCAGTCTCTGTCCTGACAATTTTACTGCACTTCTCTAGCAGCTATATAGGATGCGGGTCCTTGTACGTGATCCCTAAAGTAACGGACTGGCTTTTTCTACAAATTAATTATCCCTACGGGTTGGGTGTATAGGGTTTACTGCCTGCAGGCCGTAAGTTTTGTGGATGGTTATAACTTGTAGTGCATTCTTTTATCACGCTCGTTAAAATATTTTTCCCCCTTTATAGTCAGTGGGCACCGATTAACCTTTGACATGGTGACAATTAACCTGCCACTTAAAGAATTCAAAACTTTTCTACAATCCTGCGGTATACAATAAGAAAAGCAGGTTACAAATGAGCGTTTACTCGTCTTGTTACCTAACGAGGGAAAGAAAGTAGAGAAAAAAGAAAGAAAAAACGGTTAGGTACTCCGTTAGCCTTTTTGATAGCTTCGCCTTTTTGGGATAAAAATTTTTGTCCGTATATATTAAGACTCCCGCGTATATACATATATACACTACGCAAAGGCGTAATAAGAGAAGCGTTTTACCTGAGCTCGTTAAACACGCTTTTCTTATAGAACGAGTGAAGCGCAAACCTTACGGTAGTCTAGCCGTTTGAAAAGGGTCAAAAACCCACGCGAGACTTACATTAGTCCAAGGCAACTTTCTGCATCGTCTACGATTACCACAATCTCTGCAAAAGACGCTCTTCAAAAGAACCGCCTTATACCTTTGACCCTGCAGCCAAGTGCCAAACACGAGGACCCCCGTCTCGTAGGTACCCAAGAAACAAAAAGGACCAAACCGAAAGGCACTTTCAGGTAAACCACAGCTAATCGTTTCAAACCAATTGAAATTTAGGATCCCAAAAGAACTTTTGGTTCATCTTTCGCAATCAAAAACGGGTCACTAAGATCATCAGTTCAAATTTAGTTTGCCAAGATCTTGTTTGCTCCTGAAAATGGCACAGCGTTTCTTGGGTTATGGAGACATCGTTTTGTGCTATTAGATATTCACCCCTGTGGCGGTTGCACTGGCGTTAAAACAGCATGGGACCCCGTGGTTTTGTCTGTATTAATTAAGCGGTTGTGTAATCGGTGAGTTTCTTGTCGTCCTTGCGGGTCTCTGCTGGTTCCATTAACAGGACCGGTCGTATAGCTTTAGCCTCGGTTTAGTCGAGGTTGAGTTTGCAGGACCTGCGTAACGGCCAGGAGCGTCTCGCAACAAAGTTGAGATAGGTCAAGGTGATCCCCATCCAAATAGAGAAAATAGTATCACAAACGAGCACAGTTTGCCATCTTATGTTAGAGAAATACCTACTTGCCAGGAAGGGCCCCTGTCTATGGGTACCGATCCATACACAGCCATATTTTCGCACTTTGGCACGAGTCTGCAGACCAAAGTTTTCTGCAGGGGCAAACCGTCATTCGGTTACAATAATACCAGGACAACAATGCAAACGAATGGTTGATTGTTACTGGCGCCAAGCCATGAGCAACACATTTCTATATAATTATATACAGTACACTGAATTAGCTGCAGTGCAAAAACCGTTCTTCTTCAACTATAGCCATTGGGATATGCATAATATACCTGCCTCGCCTATTTTGCCAGGTGAAGGCTGATGCCCCAGACATTTAAAGGGCCATTAACCCGAGTGCAATTTACAAAGCGATTAGTAATCGTTGGGTACTATAATTGTAACAAAAATACGTAGCATCGTCGTCTCCATCCTAGTGTAACATATATATATATATGCCTAGTAAGGGCACAAGTAATTGGGTCTAAAGGGTTATCCAATTAGTAATTATTACCCAAGCATCCCTGCACAACCCCCTCCCTCTCGGTGTAATTAAACCTCGTATTATTGCTATACGGACTGTGTAACATACTCGAATGCCTGATGGTGAATAGATCTCAGGGTGCGTTTTATGCATTTGTAGCGTATAATGTACATATGTCGAAAAAAGTATAACGTCGACGCAATTCGAGACAATAATTGGTTTTATTGTATACCGCAAAAGTTTGGAAAACTTTTCAAATAGGTAGGTAGGTAGGTATGTACCTACTGTTTACCCTGACAATTAGCGACTTGGCAAAGAGTCCTGTGCTCAACGAGCTCTATCCTTCGCTTTATGTATGTATAATTTTCTATAAAACTATTCCCCTCACTGACACATGTAAATGTAGATTTGTACTGGTATATAAATACTTTTTGTCGCATCGTGGCGGAAGGGAATCGAGCGATTGAAATTCGCCGAAGCTGCACTGTTTGTAGTTTTCAATTAACTTGGCGCCTGTTTTAGTCCCAACCCTAGTACCAGCCCCAAACTTCCCCTTTTCTCCCTCTCGTCCTCCCGCACCATCCAGTAATTACGTTACAATTATTCAATTTGATCGCATTGTTCCAGCCGAAGCTTTTTTTTTTTTGTTTTATTTATTTATTTTTTTTGTTTTGCTACCACGTTGCAGTTTTAGCTATTCACGTTCACCCGATGTATGTATGTATATAGGTATGTACTGCATTATCATGTACACTCTAATTCGTTGAACGGAAAAAATGCAAACTAACTTTGTACAGTAATTTGCCAAAAGCGATATTTCGTCAAATTCATTTTATTCAAATTTGCGCAAAATGTTGTTTCTCAATTTTCCCCATACTATTCGCATGCATGACAAAAATTTACAAATCATAATCCCATGCCTGTATCCCTCATCCCTCATATAGTTCCTCTCGTCTGTTTAGTTGGTAGTATTGTCTCGGTATTGGTATATATAGGAAAGTTTCTATGTTTTTCTGTGTACTATACGAGTCTCTATATACACCTTTGTAAGGGATGTTAGTAGTAGAGGAAAAGGGGGCTGCATCTGGCTGAAGCATGCAACCTCCTCCTCACCCGTGCCCCCGTAGCGAAGGCCTCAATTTGTTTTTGGGGCGTGTTTGAGTGGGCCTATTTTTCCCCGCCTCAAGTGCCGTTCCTGGTGCAACAGCTATTGAAATATCCGGGTGTAAATCAGAGTTGGGTAACGGCTTTCGTGACGTTTTCCGTATAGTTACCAACACGCCAGAACGTTTTCTCTTCACTTTCAACCCTCCACCGGGTTATACATAACGCGAACATCCCCAAGGGTATTCCCAAGTTTTTACGTTTTTTTGGTTAATAACTTTTATCAAGAGACAAAAAAAGCGATGTTTCCCTGATCCCAATTGAACAACTATTGATTACCTATCCGTCCAAAGACGTTTTTTCGTTACTTGGTCTTTCACGTTTTTGACTCGAAATCGATGGGACGAGTGTCTCGTTTTTGGAAAAAAATTCAATACAGATCAGCATCAATGGATTTTTTGTCACTAAAATTCACTCGAAGTTGACACAATCGTGAATTTGGTTCGATTTTTTAAATTCCCTTGAACAGGAAACCGAAAATAGCTATTTGACCAGCTGAAATCCGGTACAGCAATACAGAATAGTGATTTGAGAACCACCCAGAGAATGATGGAAAAAAACAAAAAAATTGAACAAAAAGTAGAATGTGATCAAGTGTTAATGTGAATCAGTCTGGTGTTCGTCTCTGGGTAAGTCTTGAGTAGTGGATACGTAAAAGATTCAGAGCAGGTCCATGAACCGGCAGTAGTAGTAAAAGGTGACTTCCTATAATATGAACGTGAAGCATTGAGAGAAGCTCTTCCCCGTAGCTGCTGTCAACCTTGACGGGATCCAAGCCGCGTCTTCTTGAGTGCCTGGAAATCTCGTTGGTACCACGTCTTGTCGGGTACTGCGAGGCCTCTGGGATGCCAAAAGGGGGCATCGACGTATATATGTATATATATATACATACATATGTATACCAGCACCGGGTGTCAGTGGGTAACATCGAGTCTCGGAGGCCACACACAGCGAGGTATAATGCACTTGGAACGTCGCTAATTGAATTATGGGCTAAAAGCTTCATCAAATGTTTGTCCCACCCCAGCCGACACCCCCCTTCCCTCCCCCGGCCACCCCCGAACCCCGCCATCGGACCCCAAATGATATTGTTTCGAAATTGTGTTATTTCCGTTCATTAGATTACTGGGAGAGCGCTAAGTGATCAATTATCCGTAACGCATTTTTTGGTGGCAATATATTAATCACGAATTTTTTTTCTCTCTCTCTCTCTCTCTCCTCTTTCTTCTTCTCTTTTCGTCTTGTTTGGGTGGTTTTTTTTTCCCCCTTTTTTCGTTCGGTTATATCCGTATACCTGTACAGTGTTCTGTTTTTCTTCTTTTTCTTCGAGAACCAATAGAACGATAAATCACTTTTTTTGATTGGTAAAAAAATTTTCCTCCCCCCGCTTCTGTACGGTTAATTTTTTTAAAGCTCCTTTCGATACCTGATATCTATCAAGCCTCGACTCTTCCGGAATAAAGTTGGTATCCGATAGATTGAAATATCGGAATTAAACTAAAGGCGAGCTTTACCAAAAATTTAATTAACACTAGGTAAAATAACGTAATCGGGTAAAATGTATCTTGACGAGGGTAAAGAAGATCCTGGGAGAAACGGTCTATTTATCAATGTTTTTTGTCATATTTTTTTCTCCCTTATTTCTGCGTAGGCAGCCTGATGTGCGATTTGTTATAGATCACGATTTCTACATTCCGTAATTCTTGGTTAAAATGTGTCAGACGAAATGACAATTCTAACCCGTAACACCAACGGTGGTTATCGATCACCTAATAACATCTGGCATAAGCCGAAGCGGGGGTGGTTCTGGCCTGGTTTAGAACCCACGGGTTGTATAAGCTTGTTGTGCTTGTTGTTGTTGTTGTTGTTGTTCTTGTTGGCGTTGAAACTATGGGCGGATCGGACGGTATTAATTTTTGCTTTCCAGTTTTCCATTCGACTTTCGTGTTCCTCGGCAATGAACGAACGTATAAGAATTAACTAAATTGCTTGTAGAGCAGGAGTCGGTTTTTATGGGCTCGATAACGGCAGGATAAATACAGGTGTTGACTTCTACGGCAAAACCCATAAGAATTGCAGTTGTGTTTCTACTTAGATATATCATTTACCATCATCTCTAAATATACGGCTGCAGAGATATACCCGAATTTAACACGTCGTAGTCATTCGTGAAAGAGGAGCTTCATTGTCTCCGTTTGTTCTGTATCAGCTCAATCCTTTCCTTCTGTATTTCTTCCTTCCTTATTTATTTTCATCCACTCACGAAGATAATGAACAAAAATCAACAATGGAAACAATAGGGAGGAAACGATTTTTCTTTCGGCATTTCAACTTCACAGTTATTGCCTCGTCGAGGCGGTAAACGACCGGAGTTTTACACTCTGTAAACTCTTCGTATGACTTTTGTTCTTCTCTCGTATAACGGCGTGTGCCCATGACCAGATTTTCTCTCTTTTTCTTTTTGCGAGAACTTTTGAAAGCGTTTGAAAGAAGACATTTTTATGTAAAGTATCATCCGGATCAACGCCTCCTCTATCACCGATTTCTGAATTTCTTTATCAAACAAGTAGCAATTGATTGAGGGAAAGTGGCATATAGCACAGATCGATGAAAGGTTCTGATTCATAGAAACTCACCCTCTGTAAGATCTTTAGAGTTTAAGTTGATTTAGAACAGGGCAAAAGGATCGAAGGGTTCCAAATTAGCTGTTTCTTGTTTAAGCCGATCCTGTTTTCCTAACCTAATATACAATCCTCGATCATTGTTTAACCGATAACGTTAGTAGGCGTTAGAAAAGGGGGTTAAAAGGGAAATTCATCCCCCTATTTGCCAAGTTTGGAATATAATTTCTGAATGAAATTTGTTCTGATCAAACACGTGTGTAGACCGTGTAGTAAATTTTCCAAATTGAAATCCTGCTCCGTTCATGTGTATTTAACTAAAATTCGTACGTGTATCCGAGCTGGACCCCAAAGTCCATATATATACAGAACAACGACTATGACCCTTGACCGAAGCGGCGGATTGGAACGAAAACAAAAGGTTAGAGAATACTGGTTGGCCATAGCATATAGCTGAATGTGGTATTGGTGACAGCCCAGACAGCATATGGTTCGTACCTACTATACCAAGCAAACAAATAGTGTCGGGAATGGTTCTCGCCACTCAAGCCTTATGGTGTGATTTCTAAATCACATTCAATTTCTCCAGGGAATTGAGCGTTATTGTTATTGCCAAAGGAAAGGGAGAGGATCAAGAGGAAAAGGGAAAGGGAAAGGGAAAAGGGGGCTGAATTAATTCCATACAACCGAGAACAACCGTATACCTAGGTACCTCCTGCAAGCATGACATTTCTGCTCTTCAACGAGAGGAAGAACATTTGATACTTTTGCAGAAACTCGTTTTTGGGACTCAGGGGGAGGATTCGAAGTATCGTCCAATTTTTTTATTCTGATCAGAAGATATTTGTTTGCCGGAGTTGGTCCTCCTAATAACCGAGAAACTGGGTTGTATCCCTATTTCATAGGTATACATCGACGTCTCTGGACATATAACGAGACCTCGTATAAATAGAGGAGGGGAGAAGAGGAC
Organism: Ametastegia equiseti; assembly: GCA_963989295.1. NCBI lineage: Eukaryota > Metazoa > Arthropoda > Insecta > Hymenoptera > Tenthredinidae > Ametastegia > Ametastegia equiseti. The sequence goes on along the minus strand of OZ022397.1, from coordinate 13,938,193 downwards.
CACCCAAGGGATGGTTCGGTTTGCTTGCTCTGGACAGGTCCGTGGCGTCTGGACGACTGACGTTGCAAACCACCGTGGCTACGGCGTCGTAGTGACGCCGACGTTTATTCGAGCCAACGGATCCAACCGTTCAACCATTTCGAACCGGAACATATATATATACTTGGAAAAGGGGAATGGAAACGCTTGAGTGGTTTTAATTTTGTTTGAAATTTTACACGATGTAACCTAGAGATCTGTTTATATAACATTAACGACTAAATATATGTACAACTTCTGTACGCGGGACATGGAGTCGAAGGAATTGAACCATTCCAGCAAATCGGACCCTTCGAATTTGCTAAATTTCCCAGAAAATTTCCCCTCTGTTTTGTAATGTTCAAAAATTCTTGACTAATTTTCTTGGACTCTAAAGCAAAGTCAAAAAATTTTGTATATAGATATTGAGACTTTGTCGCGGTTTATTCAGTATATCCCGTATGAATATGGAGTGAATAAAATATAAAATGAAGAATAAAAAAAAGGAGATGAAGCCTAGGGTCAGACGGGCGGTAAGTCTTTGGTCTCTTTTGGGCTTCTTTGAGAATCTATTGAAAACGCGTTACCGGACAAAGTTTCCTCAGCTCTACGCGAGGCTTCACCGTCGCTTGGCGAAAAGGCCATTCATCACCCGTTTCTTTACGAGCAACTCGCTCAGATTACAAGGGCCCTGCGAATAAAAAATACACTCCTAGGGCCGCGCGGTGTGCCTTTGGGTTTGAGCGATGGTGGCTTAGTGCTTAGCCGCGCCGGTGGGATATATTACCTAAAATTAAGTACTGCACCACGTCTCTCCTTACTCACGCCCTTTTTTTTTTCTTCTTTTTCATTTTTTTCTTTTTTTTTTTTTTCTTCTCATTTTCTTCTCTTTTACGCACCTTTTTATCTACTCTTACACCTTCGTCTTTCCCTAAGATAATAAAAAAATCTGCTCCTCTCGAAGCTGTACGTCCATCTTTTAGCAAGTACCCACTTTTATCTGTGCTACATAAATTATCCAAACGTTTTCGCACACTGATGAACACTGATGAATTAGATTCAAGAGACAGGAAGTTTCGAACAAATATTGGAAATACTCGGTTCAAATTTTGCCTTTTTCTTATTTTTCACAAAATTCGTGAACGGTGAGGGGAGGGGGGGTGTATAAATCTTGAACGAATTTTTGAAAAGTGAGAACCCCGGGATAAAGTGAGCTCGAGATATCGGGGTTTCCTACCTTTCAAAAACCCTTCCGTCGTGTCCAACCCTCATAAGCTGACGCCTTTACATCGAAGCTCACTTTTCGAAGGCCCTCAAACGTTTCGACGGGCTACGCGCGAGCGACCAAAAGGGTAGGGGGTAGGGTAAGTTAGGTTAGGTGCGCGACGTGGCGTCCCATATTATATTAGGGGTTGCTGTCAGCTAGTGGAGGGATTGATGGATGATCGACCGATACGATACACGTGTTGTCCCGATAACGAGCACATTGTATGTTTTTCGGTATAGTCTGCCTCGATTTTTCGCTTCCGCGCGATTATACCAACGCAACGCAAATTCCACATAGCGCATCAGCTATCTAGCCAATTATTTTTACACCTGATCGTTCCTTCCTGAACTATAACATCGTCTGGTAACCTAAACGAAATAGTAGCAAGTTTTCTCCTCTCAATTTTATCGCCTGTGCGTCGTTCAACCGGAAGAATCGAATACACTCGGATACATTTGACCGGAAGTTCGCGATAACCTAGAATTAAATGGAATTTTGACGTTTTACGTCAAAATTGAAAGACCGTATAGACCGGCTGCATCAACCAACTCCTTCAATTTTGTAATCTTGAAATTTTTTACCCTTAGAAATTCTTACACTTATACTTCCCACCCCTTGATTCTTAAAGACTCTCAACCCCGTCAGAGATTCGTTCAAGTCTTCTAATTTTCGTTCTCTGTTCTCTGGACAAAATCCCGTTATCTTTCCACGCCAGACGTATTTCCTCGCGGGTTTCCGGGCACCCACCCCCCTAACCTTCACCCCCTCAGGGTGAACAACGCACGCTGTTATCTTCGCGGACGTAATACGGTTAGGTAAGAATGCAGCCCCCTGCCTGGGTCTCCTTCAAAGCAACGATTCTAATTATTTTGCCGGGAATTTGAGCCTTCGTATTTTTTTCCTTCACATTTTTCTCCTTGTTGTTGTTTTTTTTTTTTTTTTTCCTCTTCTCTTCTCTCCACCCCCGGAGGCTGCTGTTTTGTGGGACAGCTAAGAACTCCGGGTAGGTTGGCAGTTTGGTATACATACATATATACATATACCAAGATACGCGAAAGCTACGCCATGCCAGGGTAGGTACCTTATACGTAGACAGGACGTTGGGACCAAGAAGGGACGAAAGTCACCCTCTGGGCAAGATTGAGCGCGGTTGGATATTTTTAGAAAAACTCTTCGACGTGTTTGCCGTTGGGATGAGCCTGGCTTGGGCTTCTCTTCCCTCCTTTTCTTTCTTCAGTTCTTCTCATCTCTCTTTCCTGGCGACGTGTAACCCGGTAGTATAAGGTATAGGATAGAGAAAAGTGCAACTTTATGTTAAAGTTTTCGAAATACGTGACAAGCGGTTGGTGGGGGGTTGAGAGGGGGATGGTATCGATTCCGTGAGGCGAAGAGAAGCCCTCAGCGATCAGAGATCTGTTTCTATAATTGATTTAACTTTGGCTGTATACGAACTGGTATAGTGTATAGTAGATATAGGAGAGAGAGGGAGAGAGAGACAGGCTGAGAGTCTGCAACCAAAGCTTTAGAGTCTTGACAAATAGAAATTAGAAACGTGAAAATGCTCTTACGAGGAACAATGCCGGGGGTTTCTAGCCAAGACTGGGATAACCATTATAGGATTACTGTTAAAACGGCGCTAGTCCCTTTCGAACAGAGAAATCTGTACGCGAGAAGAAAATAGAAGAAAATAAAATAGAATAGAAGTGAGGTTGAAGAAGAAGCTCGATTGTGGATGCACTCTACCGATAAAACGAAATAAATCAAATTCACCAAGGAACAAAGAAGCGAGGCATTTGCAACTTGGCGCGAAGTAGGTATTCTCCCTGCAGGGTAATATTTCTTATACCATGAACGATTTCGTTATACGTTTGTAAAGAAGTCGAGGAGATCCTTTATGAAGAGGAACAAACTGCATTAAAATCCTTCAATAATCTAATAAAAAATACTTTCAGTTCAAATGGACCGGGCGATACCGGATCGAATCCTCTTATAGCCACCCAGTTGTCAAGAGCCAATGTAGTCCCTGGTCCTCCCGATTCGACTTCCATGCCACTCCGAATACATAAAACCCTATATCTATAGAGAAAATATGTTTTAGAACGTCGCGAAGCCTGCCTACCACTCCTACCCACCCACCTCCATACACATCCTATATAAATTTATACACGTATATAGATATAGAACGACGTACAGGCGACGCACAGCGTCCATTTAGCCAAGATTCAGAGCCGGTAATGAAATTGTATCGACAGGAAGGCGCTAGGGCGAGGGTGAATTCATTCGATTTTGGCGAAATGCTATTTTGCTTGAGTCTCTCTCTCTCTCTCTCTCTCTCTCTGTCGTTTTTATTCCCGTTTTTTTTTTTTTTTCTTTTTCATTTTCTTTGCAGCTTTTTTAAACGTCGGTAGAAAAAAGCTCTCTCAGCACTCTTGACGCGCTACTGATGGTAGAAAATGGGGAAACACAGAAGAAAAAAAAAAAAAAATTGTCCCTGAGGTTGAAAGCGTACGGTGAAAATCAACGATGTTTTCAAGTTATACCGATAAAGCTCGTCCAACATCCGGAATACCTACCTTGCCTCTGAGCTTTGATGCTTGCACGTGGAATATAACCTGCACTGCCACGTGAGACACCCTCTCGCTCTATGATATCCGGTGATTTCGATTCCTGGGTCCGAGCCAGTAGCTGCAGTAGCTCAGCCGGTTGCCAGGACGACGAAGAAGAGGGCAGACGGACGCGTTACCTGGGAAACCCTGATGGTTATACCGTCATCCCTGTTCAGGATCAAACTGCGTTTAATTTCGGTGTCTAGGTCTGCCTAAGCCCGGCTCGTGCTTTGGCCTGCGATCGAGTCACTGTTATTATGTCTTTGTCGGAAATCAGTCAGGACTTTAGAGTATGAAGGGTGGTGAGTCCTGCGTAAGGATGATTATCTTCTAAGCCGTGTAAAGGACAATTGATCTCTGGTTATCCTGATCCTCGGAGCCCTCATGACCGACGACTGTCGTCGGGTAATTATATATCGACAGAAATTATGGTAGTGACTTGCCAGAGGATCGTTTTCAACCCTTCCGGACCTCCGGTTATTCTCCCTTTTCTGATCTCCTCACAGACTAGTCGCCTTTCATCGGAGTCGCCCCCTGGCTGGCTGGCTGGCTGGCTGGCTTTCACATTTCTCTTGACAGGCTTGATTCTTTGGGAAATCAGACTTGATTACTTGAATCCCGTAGGGAGGCGCTGATGGATCGTTTGTAATTAAAACCAGCTGTTGAATACGATTGTTTCTATACGTGTGTTGGGTTTTCCTGTACGTCTGCGATCTGTAGCCAGTTTACGATATTCGTTTGAGAATACATATCTTACTGTACTGCGAGTAGCTCTGTTGGTGATAATCGCATTCCCAACTCTCATCTGGTCCAGAATTTGATAAATTAAATTTGTGGAAAAATTCAACGTAGTACTTTCGAGATCAATTCATTTCTTCACTGATGTACCCACATTTGGAAACACCTGTCATAAGAATTTCAAGACAGCATTGGTCGACAATTTGGACAATTGGACAGCATTCCATGATACTTTTATCAGGTGTTTCAGAATGAGACGAGTGTAATGACGTGAAATGTACTTCAGTGGAGAAACGAATGCTTGAGCATTGACCAATTGCCAATTAGATAGTATTCTTACAGATTTCGATAGAGCCTTCCCCTGATTATAATCGAGTTAGAGATATGATCTACTCATTATCAGTGTTGAAATCAGAATAAAGATGTTGGAAAGCTTGTAAGCTCGTTTTCTGAATATGTTAAACTGCAACGCTCTCCGTAGCAATCTATTTATATTTTTGTCCGGCATAAAACGCGACGGGGCGTTTGATGGCTGGGGATTAGAAGAGCGAAGGGGAATAAAAAGGATATATCCAGAACGTGTTTAAATTTGAATATAAATTTGAATTTAAATGTGCTAAGTTGGCGAGCGAGAATCGCGACGGGCGACGCCGTCGACGGGTAAACGGGACGTACGTTAACTGCGTCGACATCGGTTGTCCGTTGATCCTGCAGAGAGCCCTGAGTTTCACCTCACCGCACTTCCTTTTTCCGTCTCGCTTAACTCCAACCGGATATTGTCCATGACCATGTCCTTAAATTTTTGCCATTTATATCCTGTGGACGATTCGCTCTTTGTGTATAGCTGAAAATTTCAGCAGGATAAAACCGAATTCGTTTACAGTAAATCGTTTTTTATCACACATGCATGGAAAACCCGATTTCCCGCGCTTATTGATGGGCGGGAGCAAAATGGCCTTTTACCTCCCGTGAGTCACAAGGCAGCTCGCGCATGCGCATTTCGCGAAGAATTCATTTTCCTCCCGCTCCCTAGGAAAGAAAATGAGGTTCGGTTTGGAAAATCACTATTGTTGTTTCTTCTCATCTTCTCATATTTTTCAAAGAAATTTTTTCGCACATGCATGTAGGAAATTTGCACCCCAGTCTCCGAATGGGGTAAATTTAAGTCTGGTCTTTGTGTTCTGAATGTTTCTTAATATCAAGTTCGGCATTATACGATACTGTAACTCTTCTGTTTGCATATTACTTGCGAGTTTTGAACTCGTGCCCCGTATTACCTACGTCGGGTAGGTAGTGGTTGTTGGTTTTCTCGTTGGCTGCATGGAGGATCGCAAAGCTCAGTCGTTCTTGTTTAAACACTGGGGCAAGTTTTATGCTAACGACATCCCACAGAAGCACACCGTGCTCCATTGTTCTTTGCTATTGCAGTTGATCTGAAATCGAGGCCAAAAAATGAAGTAACAAAAGTTGAGGGGTAAAGTCTTGGCGCAATATTGTTTCTCCGCTTATTTTTACCCTCCTTTGCTATATATATACGTATATTACGTAGTACTACTACATCGCGGTTTCTCTCAGCTCCGGACTTAAACTCTTCGTAGTTTTTTCCTCCCGATTATTTACAACGAACTGACTATGCCACAAATTTCAATACGCCCAGAAATCGGGGCCAGCTAGGGTATATAGGTACGTGTGTGTATATGGTACTTCGAAGCCCAGAATCACCGCCCCTCAAACTAAGCCTTCGAAAATCTACTGATTATTTTTATCTTCACGGTTTGACGTGCTCTTTGATCTACGTGCCACCGGAGACTACTTCCTCGGGTATATGATTAACCGATCTGTTGAATCATCTTATGAAAATAAATTATCTCCGAAAGTGTTAGGGCGATTAAGAGCGGAGCAGAGATCTGTATAATTTCAAATATTTAACGCTATTTAAAAACTTGTGAGGATTTAGAGGCGCGTTCGTCATTTTTGGAATTTGGTCCGATGATAGATACTCTCGTATCGTCATCACGAATTTTTTCGGGAACTGACGCCAGTCAAACTACCGGTCTCAGGTTTTGGGTACCAAAAAATTCTCATTCCTGATGAATTTATGGGCTTCAAATTATGCGACACTTGTGAGAAGGTTAAAGACAAGTAGCGAAATGAAAGAATGAAAGAATGAAAGAAAGAAAGTGGGATTTTTAATCCAACGCTATTCAGGAGTAAACAAGCCCCGTACGATTCAGGGCGAGGTTCTTGGTACGGCTATTATTCCGCGACAAATATGGCGGGTGAAATAAAATTTTCACTGCGGGGGTTTCTTTGAAAGTACATACATACATACATAGAAGAGAGCCAGGCGTAGCTAGTAGCCTGTTGGCAGGTAGGTATATATGCGACGTGGTGTGCCGTCGACGACGACCACGAGCCCAGTAGCAAACCCGGGCATTGCGTTTGTTATGTAAATCCACTTGGATATTCGCAGCTAAAAGCGACTCTCTACCATGCAAAACACGTGACAGCTAATAAATTATACTTGTATATACTATATATATGCCTGTACATAGTCACGTGACTTTACTTTATCTACCCAAAACGTTGAATTAACGCCACACTTCATTTCTCAGGCTGCCCTCGAAAAATAGAAAGAATGAAAAGATTTCTCCGATAAGTTTCGTCCTAATTAAAAACAAGTGGCGAATTCGTTCGTGTCATTTTCGGGTCATTTTCTTCTGTCATTTGAGGCGGGACTGAAGTTCCGAATTCCAGAAGTTGCGAACGGTCGAAATTCCGAATTTATTTGAGACGTAATTCGAAGATAATTTTGAACCTTTGGTGTTTTTCCATTCGGAGTTATTCAAATTGGCTATGTAGACTTTCGGGGAACTAATCTTTCGAAAATCTCTGAGTCAGTAGTATGAAAATTAGGAATTTTACTCATTCGTAGCTTTCGAAATTCAGAATTTCAATCCCACCTCGTTTTGAAATTTTCCCATGAACTCAACGCCCTAAAAGATGAAAACTTCGTTAAGGGTGTAAGGTTCTTGGATTCTCGGACCTTGAATCGTACAAATTTATTAAAATTACACGAATAGTTGACCTCCAATTGATTTAAAAACTTTTCCTCTCTAGATAAAAAGTGAAAGTACGAAATAGAACAATCGGTTTCATTGGTAGGATATACACCTGTGATTAATACACCTGTGGTAAATTACGTGAAAGACAATCGTAGTATGAGTCTCAGAAATACAGAGGGGGCGAAAGTTTGTATGTATAAGCCGAAGACGAGTGACTGCTGTTCGTCTAGCTTAAGCACGCGGGAAACGTTGTTGAGGACTAAAGGAAGGACGGAAGGACGAAGGACGGAAGGTTCGAAGGACTAAAGAGGGAGGGTGTGGAAGGTACCAGTAGGTTCGTAATATGAGTTTGGTGCCCGTGTAACGCGAGGCAGATCATAACGCTTTCTCGTAATGCGGGCCATCTGTCTGGATCTGGCTTCGCAGAGAGACATCTTTGGTACACACCAACGGATGTAGGTGAAGGTATATTATAGTCGTGTGTATCGAGAGGATCATGGAGGAGTAGAATTCGAGGTATTCGATATATCCGAGTCATTGGAGAATCTGAAAGCTTAATTTTCCGTGAAATTGTATACCTGGTTTATTCGCAGAGCAAGAAGAGAAGACGTTTACTCGAATTTTACTAGCTCAGAGGTGGAGGAAATCATGATGCTTTATTCGTATCCAGCCTCAATTACATCGAATATTAAATCACCAGTTCGCGATCTTGACTTTGTGAAAAAAAATTCAAAAGATAATAGAATGAAAATTCATCCTCGATATTCCTGAGCTTCAGGTTCATATTCTGATTTTTAAACACATCAACGCACATATCACTGACGCCTCTTTCCCTTGATGCTGAACAAACCTGGCATTGAATTGCGTCAGGTGATCTGTTGGCAAAACTCTTTTCAAACCCTTGGGGCGAATATATCTTGAGAAAATATAACCTCGTACCCTAAATTGTTTTTAAAGACTAAATTGGAGTGACCCTATACCTACGTCAGTTTCCGTCGACGCGTATTTTGTTACATTACAAACCCTTCCAACCCTTCATGAAACCCCTCGAAGAAAGTTATTTGCATGTGCCTTCAACCCCCAAGCCCATCGCAGAGTCGAGCTCCACCGGGAAAAGGGATGCTTGTAAATACAGAGAAACGCATAATTATCTTAATACATTTCATTGAACTTTTGCGGATCAAAGCTCGCAGTTCTTTGAATCGTTCAACCATTTCCTATGCCAAAAGTTTGCCAAACTTATTCCCATTTCCATTCCCATTCCAATTCCCATTCCCGTCCGTCTGAACTCTCCAGCTGTGATAACTCGCGGCTCTTCTTTCAAAGACAAAAGTTTAGCAAAACCGAACCTTTGCTCTCGCAGAAAATTAATATTCAAGGTACGATCTGAATAGCCTCATTATCCACAAGGATAAAGCATCGCCTGGACGATATACACGATCACGATCGGTAATAACACAGGCGTTAAAAAATAGTCAACATTTATTTCTCTCCTATTTTATCAAGATGCAATTATGCACCCTACCAAAGCCCGACGATCAGTTCTTCGAGCTAAGCATGAGCCGATTGCTAAGCTCCGAGGGGTTCTTTCTGAAACTAGGGACTAGGGTAGGTAGGTATACTGCTTTACATATCATTCCGTCGTCGAATAGCTCCATTGTATTGATTGGCGTATAGTCCAAGCTAAGGCGAAGGGGGGTAGATTTCGTCTGAAATTTTTTTCTTTTTTTATTCGCCTCTTAATATAAGGGAGCTTTTCAAAAGTCGTTTGCCAAATTTGCATAATCTATTAAGTTGTTTGCACACAATTTCTCTCCAGACACTATACGAGATTTTACAGTCACATTGGCATTTCATCAGGATGAATATAATTTTTAGTCAAAGTTGAAAATAATTACTGCCCTATTTTTCGAACACGTGTTTTTGTTCTAGTCTCCTATCCGGAGGGACCAAACGGCCTTGCTTCAAACGAGGTTCTAAAAATATAAAACAGACTCGCACACTTAGCTAGGGAGGAAAGATTTTCATGAATGAGTCATCGTTCCGTCACGCATTTAGAGTTTTTTTGGTTAGTTTTGAATTTTTTTTTTATTTTTGGTATACGTATATATGTTTCGAAAGAACGTGGCGTAGAATATAAAAGATATATGGCGATAAATATTGAAATCCGTCAAATAATCAGGCACGCCCCGGCAGTTATATAGAGATCAGGCAAAGTGGAGACCACCCCTGCGGGGGTGGTTCCCTCTTATCTCACAGCGTCGAGTGCGTCTTAAAATAATCCTTCGTGCATCCTACGCCTGAACGAGTTGCCTCTGCAGTAGGTATAAGGTAGTACCTAGTCGCTCTATGGACCAGAGAGGGGTGGCCAAGGGATGCTGCATCTCAAGGGGCCTCTTCAACGGCAGGGACAAAGCTTCGTGTGTCCTGGCCTCCAGCACCCTGGGTCTAGAATTGTCCACCCTCTGCCCCCCATAACCCCCCCCCCCTCCCTTTTCTCTTATTTTCTCTTTCTATCTGTTCCTCAATTTCTCTATTTCTCTAGTATACTTCTCCCTCTTTTTTCTGTGGAAAATCGAGGCAGATCAGGGTGGAGACGAACGAGGGTAAACGACGCGGCGAATCTCGTTTTTGTGCTGCGAGAGCCCCGAAGCTGGCCATGAGATCGTAAACATTTATAGTCTCAGGTCCGTGTAAAATGGGGTGAATTATTTTTGACGTTGGGCACGTTGCCTTCCACAAACCACCACCACCACCACCACCACCGTCAGTTCGTAATTAAGGGCTTTAATATTCCAGAGTGTTGAGCCACGTTGTAAACTCGACGACGTTGGGTGTAAAAACGCTTCAGAAATTAACTCGACTTCCTCTTATACTCTCTAAGATTGTCTCCGGTTTTCCGTTATATATCCGGAAGTCGGTTGTAGCTTCCGCCCCCCTTCCCTCCCCCGAGACTATACACTCGCAATTTTGGACCTCTAATAAGAGACTTGATACAATTTTACCTTGGGTAAAAAAAAAAAAACTGAAAAAAAAAACAAAAAAAAAAACTCGGCGCCCCAGAACCGCAACCATTTGTCTAAATTCAAGCTTTTACCCCCTTTTCACCCTCTTCATCTTTTCTCTCTACTGTCTCTCTTTCCACTTTCATTTCTCTCTCTATCTCTCTCTCTTTATTTTTCTCGACGAGAAAACTGCACGAATTGCCACAAAGTATTTTTATATACATATATATACGCCAAGGGAGATTCTCCCATTGGTTCTATCCGCATTTCGTACACGAATTGTTCCCGTTCACACGGACGACGCGACGCGACGCTCGGCGTCTTCCTGGCACACGTGTAAGTTGTTAAACGTTTGTCACCACTTGGCCAAGTAGGCGTCGAGCTTAGCTGGAGGATGTTTTATTTAAATTGGGCGAGGAATGATAATTGGCCTAGAGTTTCGTTCTTCGTTTTTTCCCCGTTTCTTTTCCTCTCAATGTGTCCCTCCTATAAACCCATCTCTCTTTTTCTTCCATTCCGCGGATGTTTTTTGTCCAAAGTTTTCTTATAGTTTACGATCAGATTTTTCAAATTCTTCAACGAATTATTTCGCCGGATCTATTCGATGGTTCAAATGAGCAAAATTCGTGTAAATATTTGGGCAAATAAGCAGAAAGATATTGAAAATTCTAGCGGATAGTAAAACCGGAATTATTATGTCGAAGAAACGGAGGGCGATAGACGATTGGGAGAAAATTTTTTTTAATCAAAACAAAAGCATCGTAAGACTAGGAAAAGGAAACCCCTACGACGTACGTAGAATACGAATAGAAAAGGAGGAAGAATTTCATGGCTAGAGTAAATTTTTATATTTATAATCCAATTGGTTCTGGCGTCACCCCCTAGCCATCGTCTTCCACTTCCGGGCACGTCTTATTCCTACTTTTCTCAGGTCTAAGGGGGAATATTCAAGATCGTACAATTACATTCACACACATACATACCAGGATCCCCCTGGCCGTAAAATGATGAAAATTATCTTGCCTCTATTCCTCTTTTCACCGCAGTATATATATCCAGCTAGGTTATATTTTCTCTCCTTTACTTTTACTTTTCATTTTCCTCTTTTTCTCCGTACCTATAAATATATATATATATATAAATATATATATATATATATATTGTTGATAAAAGAAAAACAGACAGTACATATATATATATATATATATATATATATATATATATGTACTGTCTGTTTTTCTTTTATCAACTCTTTGCACAGGCTGAGGAACTGCGGTTCAAATTGTACGAGACGGCCAGTCAGCCAGGGTTGAAGAAAGTCTTCAGTGCGTGAAATAAACTTTGCAATTCTGTGAAATTGTACGAAAACATTATCGAATTCCTTTTGTACTATATATATATATATATAATATATACTTGCCTATCTAGGGCAGTAATCAAAATCTCATTATTCACGCTCGCTGGTACATCTTAGTTCATCAGAAGAAACAGCTAAAGGAAAATAGTAAAATTTCAAAACACGTGAAAAGGTGAAAAGACACGATGTCTCGACAATTCGAATCTAATTTCCAAGCTCATTGGGGAATTCGACCATCGGCCATTAACTGGATCGATTACGAATTCCAGGGGATGAATCGCCTAATCGACTTGCACTTCGACGATTGAAATGGAGTAGCTTGAAACGGAGTATAACACTCTGTAGTATAGGTTATATTCTAGGTTTGGTATGTATTACGAAGTTGTCTCTAATTGTTATGGGATTAGTTAACTCTAGATACAAACAAAGGCTCCATGTAGCCGATAGACTGCTAAAGCAATAACAGAACAGTTATTGAACTGCGTAGTGACAAATGTCTCTTCTATACCCTGCAGGTTACGTACAGTTTCGATCGCAGACGTTTTCGTTTACCGTCTATGTCGCTAAGGGGATGAAAACTGAGTCGTTGAAAGCAACGAAGGAATACGGTGTCTCTTTTATTCAACAACAACAAAAAAGAGAAACAAACAAAAAATTGAATTGCCATGTGCAATTAAATAGAATTCATTTTTCAAATCGAATAAGTCTGAACTAAGCGACAAGTTGACGCCGCCATTACTTCAGTAGAAATTTTAGGGTGCCCGTATATGATGCATCGGAGAGTGATGAGAATTTTATGACGCGGGAAATCTTTGAAAAACGAGAAAACGTGGCAAAAAAAAAGAAAAAAAAATATACGTATGTAAAAATGAGAAAATGATAATTGAATACGGAGTAGAAGAGTATTGGTATAAAAATGGGGTATAGGCTCGAGATAAAAATAATATCGACGTATCGATGCTCGTACTACTGTCGCATATCATTTCACAGTGAATTACATGTGAAGTGCGTATCGGGGTGAAATTTTCCCTAAAAAATACACAAACGTTTCCAATGTACTGATATTATTTTACATATTATTATTTCTGATCGAGGCGAGATTACTGATGGAAGATAGTAAAGAAAATGTCACATCAAATTAAACCCTTGAATTATTCATTAGCTCTCAGTCAATTTTTCCCGTAAATACAAAATGAGTTGGATGCACAAGGATCTCGGCTAATTTTTTTCTCTCCAGCTGGCAGATACATATACTCACATGTTATCATCAATTTTTACCAATACATAATGTTGGTTCTATCATTCGATGTGAAATATGCTAAGGGTGTTATTTCAAGCCGACACAACGCGACGGTGGACCAGCAAAGTCTGCCTCTTCTCTCTCTCACACACACACACACATGTATAATTATATGTATGTATGTAGGCAGGTATACATATGTATATATGTATACTGTACCGGCAAATAAATCGTTCGCTCGTAAAGCACCTTCGAAACGAGCCATGATTACATGAGCTAAAATAATTAACGAGCATCGTCCCCCGCCCCCGTTATCCACGACCGATGAATTAATACCAGGTTTTTATCTGGTAATTCATTAATTAATTAATCAACCTATTGCGTCAATTTCATATACAACAATCAATTAATGAAAGAGATAAAGCTTCGTATTGTCTCGTTTGTCCTGTTCGTCATTCTGCATGAAAAAGCGACGCCTGTGGTCCAGATCCTTTTATTTTCTCTTCTTTTTATTTTTCTTTTTCTTCTTCTTCTTCGTTATGAATATATATTACACAGTAAGTACGTATATACATATGTATATATACGTGTAGTACATAGTTTTAGCACACGGTTGTGTCGCGGAAGGCTTTGCCAAGCGTCCGCATAATTGATGGAATTTTAAAGTACCGTGCAGAGATTTGGTTAAAAATACCTCAATACGGTCCTCGTTGTCTCTATACCCAGAACTTAACTTAAGAAAAACTTTTGGATGTCAATGTGCTGGAGGAAAAATGAGGATTTCCACCATTTTCTCATTTCTTTTTTCTTCTCTTCTAATCTCGCTTCTGGATTGTAAATGAAAATCCATTCGCAAATAACAAAAAGAATTTTTCGTTGATTGAAAGCTCAGCTTGAATCGCCTCGATTCCCAGTATCGTCGCACAACACAGAGAGATGCGTTCGGGTAACCTATCAAACACGCACCTCGCTGAATATAAGTTATCGAGTTTGATGTAAAATTCTAAGCAATCGATCGAATCGAGCTATAGGTAGGTATATGGGGAAGAAAAGCTCACCAGCTATATAAGGCTGGGACCTGGGTTCTGCAAAGGCCCTGGGGCTCGTTTGCTCGCGGCGCTCAGGGCTTTCATGTTAAGTTTATCGCGTATTGACGATATTTTACAATAAGGTGGTGATATATGAGGGATTTAGCTTATATTTGAAAGTTTCACCGTTATGGAGCCAACCGCCGTTCAGTCCGGGGGTGCCTCGAGTTAACCTGAGGAAGCTGCTGCTGCTGCTGCTGCAGTATAACGGCGTATAGGAAAACCAACGAAAAGAGGAGAAAACACCCCCCCCCCCCTCCTCCCCTACATCCCTCTCGATGAGAGTCTCGCTTCCTTCTTATTTTCTCTCTCTTCGTTTCACCCCATGGTTTATGGCAGAACTATAACCTCGGTTTTCTGTATTACAAGCGCGAACTTTCATAAATCTAACGAAAGAAAGCCAAACTTGCGGTCTGGGCTCCTTTGTAGCTGATAAGAACAACTTTTTATTAACCTTTTCTTTCCTCTATTCTATTTTTTTGGGTGTTTTATTTTTTTTTCTCTTCTCATGCCTTGAAGCAAACTGGGTTCTTGGTTCGTGGTTCAAGTAAGGAAATGAATAAAGCGGTTGATATATCAACGAAGGATATAATAATTGACGGTACCGTTGAGGCAAAGTGGAGCTTATAATATACAATCTAGGAACACTGAGTTGGGAAAATCTCGCTTTGCCTAGACAGGATCTGGTCGGGGGTGTGCAACAACTTATTCGAAAGTTGGGAAAGGGAGCTTAGATGTACCGAATGGTATATCGTACCGAGCCACGACCCGCAGGATCAAATTTAAATAATCTCTATGCCAGAAGAGAAAAGCCAAGTTATCAAGTCTCTGACAGCTTTCAAAGTTACTCGATAAATTTTAACAATCAGGAAATATCCGGAATTTATTTCCCCTCCAATTCTCTACAAAAAATCTTTATCTATCTCATCCCAATTTGTCTACTGGTATATCTACTCTCAGTCACGTTCAAAAAATAATTGATCCTTGTGCAAACCTGTCGGAAAATTTATTAAGTTAAGCAACTTTTAGAATAATTTAATGAAACATATATGGATAGAAGTGACGAGATTCTGAAGCAGCTTGATAGTGATAATGATTATGATGATGATGATGATGATAATAATAATCGAGATCCGTTCTTCTTAGACATAAGAGCTTTTTCCTTGCTGCTCGGGGGATGGAAGAAATGTAATTGAGCTTTGCGGAGAAAGGAGATGCTGGGAGTCTGAAAAGGTGATGATTTAAAAGCAGGTACCTGCAGGTGTATGTGACGATGAGAATGTGTCAGAACAAGAGATGGAAAGACCCGGGATGCTGCCACCCGCAGGATAGACTAAAGTCAAAGGCATAGAAGCAGGAACGGCGCAAATTGAAACAAGGATTAAGACGTCAGGCTGGCTTAAAGCTTCTCCTTCTCTCTCTCTCTCTTTCTCTCTCCAACTCTCTCTAGTTCTATCTCTCTCTGTTGATTAATTTAAATAGTTCCCCGTGGTGTAGCTCAGACAAAGGCACCAAGTGGCATTGCCAGCAAGGTGAATCTTACTTTATAGAGAAGCTCAGCTAGGACAGCAGGACAGCGCCAGGAAACTTCAATCATTATCATGTCCAAAAGATTTTCAACTACACGATCTAAAGCGAAGAAGAAAAAAAAAAAAAAAAACATTCCCTATTCAGCACGATACCTAGGTTTTTTTTTCGCTTTTTTTTCAGCTCGCTAAAAAGTTAAGTCAAATTGAATTCCTCGCATTGCTGCATCGTCCAGCCAAATAGTCACTAGTGAATAAAGTAAAGTCCTTCGATATTGAAACAACATGAAGAGAAAAGAGAACCAATTCCTTGACCGTGGTCATCGAAGGATGCACGCCTGATGGTCTAGGAAAATCCTTGCGATCCTTGAACTGGTCGAGCGCATGGAATGCAAGATTGTCTGCGAAGAAATCTGGAGAAAGGATAACAAGTTGGTAAAATAAAAAAAAAAAGGGATGGCGGAAGGAAGGAAGGAAGGAAGGAAGTAAGTAAAGAAGGCAAACAAAGAGAGAAAGCGAAGTGAAGTGTGGAGGGAAAAATGTGAGGACTTTTACTGCAGTCACCATACACCAGCCTAGAGCGTGTATTTCTTCCCTCGGACTCACAGTTCCTGAACGGTTGCCTGGCGACCAAAGAGTATCTTCCGTCTGGCTGACCCGCTGTTTTTCGAGATACAAAACTGCCCTCTATAGTTCCCCTTTGACGTGAACCGGAGTCATTCTACCTGGCATTCAGCATCCGATGAGTTTTAGATTCACCGGAATAAAATGAATGATGAATTTCTCGACCTCCCGTGATCCTGTGGCTGCATTCAGAGCTGTTTCGAGATGAGAAGAAAAGAAGCCGAAAGGCTGAAGAGCCGCGAATCAGTTCTCCAATTTGTCGCACCATGCTGTGATTTTTTTGTTAAATGACTCCGTCTGTTGGAATTTATTTTTCATGATGATTGTCTCATCATCAAATGAGACGGCGTAACCTTTGTCCTAATCGTCTAATAACCGGAGGTTAAAACTCCACCCTTAATCGTGAATTCTTTTTTTTTTTTATTGCATTTCTGGATCAGCATGGTGTAAATTACCAATTTTCAGTTCAATGGAAACCGACAGATCAACGGGGTGTGATGAACCGCGTGGAATGGACCGAAAATAGTGAGAGGAGGGCAGAGATAATTCGAAATCTCTTTTCTACGTTCATACTGACAGCCTCACGTCGAATACTGGCGAAGAGGAATAAGTTCAGCTCCCATCTTGAGGCCTGTTCAACATTCTAAATATTTTAAAAGTTGGACTCATTTGAATTGGAACATCTTTAGGCGAGGCAACCTCGTCCGCATCTCGGTTCCACATCGGTACCATCCCTGTTCCACCACCAGAGTTACCAGGAGTTTCTTTTGCAGAGGGAGAGTTTCCTCTGTACTTACACCATCACCATCACAACCACCACCATCAGGTTGTCTGCTCTCTCTCCTAATCCAAGAAAAGAGAAAGATTCCCTTTTCCTACTTCCGTCTCTTGGTTTTCTCGTCCGATTGATTTAGATTCTTGAAACTTTGAGCACAAAACTTTTTTTTTCTTTCTACATTTTCTTTCTTTCTTTCTTTCTCTTTCTCGATCTATTCTTCTCTTTAATCTCTTCTTCAGCGGAGGAATAAGACTCTACCTATCCTGTGACGAACGAGTTTCCCCAGCACGAGAGTAAAATCCTAGTTTGGGATAATTCCAGCTATAAAAACGTCGACAAGTCAGCATGATGATTCCACGTTATTATTATCTTCCAAAAATAAAGTTGGCAAAGTGAGCGTATCAAGATCCTTCGAAAGTAAGTAAGATCCTTGTTAATTTCCGGGGTCCGGAAAACAGGAAGTGTTCTTCGCCGAAAGCGAAAGGTTCCCCCCTTCCCTTACCTCTCGCCAAGACGGAACATTTTACTTTACGATACGCCCCTTGCAAACTTGTGTTTCTTCTTTATTGAAGAGAATCCAAAAGAGAAGATGCTCAGAAGGGACAGAGACGAGAAAGACCCCGAGAGCTAAAATCCGTGTTTTACGATTCTAGGAGAGACTAAACTCACCCTGATTCAAGCCAAGATGTTATTCAGGGGTGGGCTCCGGCTGCGGAAATCCTACTTGTAATCAAAAGCAATGAGCGAAATCAGGTGTTGGGCCTCGAAGTCTCTTCTTTCCCAACGAGGTACCTTTTGATCAATCGCGATTCGACGTCACACATACACAAGTGCACCCTCGTGTGGCGCCACGAACATCTTCGAAGTAAAGTAAAAGCGTGAATTTTTCTCTCGCCTCACTAGCCAGCAAACACCTTGAGACTCTGCTTTTTCCAATCCAACCTGACATATCTCACTTCTCTCATTTCAACGAGAGTTGAAAGGTTAAGCCCACGTTTTCTCGAGGATCAGAACAGGACCAATAAACCGAAGCTTGAAGCTTGAATGTATGAACATTTATGGAGTAGTGGTAAGATGTACTCTATTAAATCATCACGGTATAAACTGAACATGCATACGTATATTGAGTCCCTGTAATAACACGAGGTATATATTCGTGACCCCGTTAACCGACCCTAGCCTATTTGCGAGATGCTCATTATTTTTGCTTTTGAAAAACGAGCGACAATAGGAATCACCGTTCCCGACCAATGGTCACCATCACAGGGTTCATTTCTTTGAGACAAAGCTAAATCGAGGGTGAACAACCCCCTCCAGTGGGGGGTTGGTTGATCAATGTGCATTTCACTTATCCATGCCAGTTATTATGTGTCAAGATCAATGCGGATGAGATTTTTCCTCCATCTGACATAGATCTAGGTATTGTCCATCGAGAAGATGTCTTGCAAGGATCAGATCTCAAATCGCTGCGAAGGGTCCTTTGCGACAACTAACAAAAATCGATAATCACTCACACAGCCAGAGGCTGTGTCTGACTAAGGAATTTAAATATTGATTTGAAATTTTCCTGCAAAGGGAGGGAGCTGGTTAAGGGAAGAACAACCCTTCGAGAGAAGGGTAAGACATTCGATTTGCTCACGGTTCAGCGAGTCGAGATAACGCAAGGTCCGATTCTCCAGAGGCCCCAGGTAGGGTAAATACATGGCTGTTTCTTCCAACGTTATTCCTACACACTTATTTGTTTATATCATCCGTTCATCCGATCGAAAGGATCGCTAGCTGTACATACATATATATATATATATGAACGCGTTCATTCAAATATACCTGACGGCTGTACGTTTTCCGCCAAATTTCTGTTATACATATACATATATATAAAGATAAAAAATGTTCTCTGACGTTTTTCGTCAATCGAATAACAACTTTGACCCAAGAAATTGAACCTTTATCCCGTAACACGTGATTCTTTGCTATTCCAGGAGCCCAAGATCGCTAGCTCTATAGGTTATGGGCTCTAGCGTAGGAAGTTTAGCACAAACGAGCACGAATATAACCTCAGAAATCTAAGGGGTACTTTTCGTTATTCTATCGTACTGAGGCAATATTAAAGGATCTTAGCCTTTTAGTGTGCTTCCTTATGTCCCGGCTACAAACCGTTCGCTAGATTGGCTCGTTAAAACGTTACGCCAGGCCTATATTACCACTGGGGGGGGGGGGGGGGGGGGGGGGGTGGTTCGTATATAACGTGAAAAGAGATTTTTATTTAGCGTCTGGTGGCCGGCTTTGTTGCACTTTATACAGCTTCATTTGCGGTCCATTCATGGACAAAGCGATACTCACTTCAAGTAAATCCTATTTTAAATTACGGCACATACGTGTTCTTTTTGCGAGTATATTTTATAGGTATGTACATACATACATACGTATATGCTGTGTGATTAGGGGGATGAAAGCTTTACTTGCAGGTGAAGAATACACGTGACAGATACACGTAGGGAAATGTGAGTATGTATATAATATACATATATAAGGGAAGGAAGATAACCCTGTAATTTTCGAAGACTTTGGATCTAGAGATTTCGTGTTGTATATAAGACAAACATCTTGAGTCGAGCCGCTGGTTCGCAATCCGGTAAAGTTTACCATGGTTCAAGATTTCCCGAATCGTTGCGTATACGATGTAGAAATATAAGGGAAGAAGGGAATATAAGGGAAAACGGGGAGAGAATAAGGGTGGCAAAGTATACGCGGTATATAACGACGTTCCTAATTCTGTGGGATTCAAAACAGTTTACAACTGCGATGAAGAGCGACGGTTTTTGGGGGGAGATGATCAACTTTAAAGCCATGTTTCGAGGGGGGGGCCCCGAGGTATAAGGAATAAGAGAACGGGGGATGGTCTGTGCGTGAGATAAGAAAAAAAAAAAAAAATTACAAAAAATAAAAGAAAAAGAAAAAGAAAAACTTTACCGAGGTGAAAATAAATCGATTTCAAACTCGCGTATACATTTTATAATGAGAGTACCGTCGGCAAAGACGGGAATAACGTATAAGTAAGTACGTCTTTGTCTCGGCGAGCGGAAACTTTAGAGGGATCAAAAGACTTTTAGCCATATAGCTATCCATCTGAGTACGCTAAACTTGGACGAGATTAATTTTCTCAGTTTCGAGTAAACTTCATATCGCTTATGCGACAAAAGGACAACCGTTTATAATCCGCAGTGTTATCGATGACTATATGTGTAGCTTCGTTCACAATAATTCACCCTCATACCAACAAATCCATCATTCTCCGTGTTTAAAAGTAGCTAATATTATGCAAATTCATCATTGACATTGCGGAAAGTTAGCACACTCGCAACGGATCATTATAATTTTATTTTTTCAGATTTTGCTCATTTTGCGATGCACTCAGAATAGCGCAGGTTGATCTGGGCTAAAGTCGTTGAAAACTAAGTCGGAATGATCAACGCGAGTAAATTCACGAGGTTTTGCAAATACCCATGCAGACACGCTTAATTCGTCGTTTAGGTACGCGAATCGATCTCTTCAATTGAAGAAGCGTAGTAAAGTTCTCCAAGTCAAGGATCGCGTAGCGAGCTTGAATTGGCTGATGAAAAAATACTTGGGAATGGCTAGTATTTATACCCAGCACGTTTTTACTCGATCCCATATGATCCCTTGCAGTGACGATATTAAAAGACGTTTGGATTTCCAGCAAAAATGGAAAAAAAAGCACGAAAAAAAAAGTTTCCAATCAATTTTCCGATACTCTTCTTTAAGATCTTTTCCTCGCCCAAAGTACCCTACATAAATGTGTCAATACACCCGAACGATCCATCTGATTTAATTGAAATTATCCCAGCTGTAGATACACACATCTATGGTGTTAGTGTGTACGGGTTTCTGGCTGGAATTGACGTTGGATTCCCTTTGTCGACAAAGGCGAGTATGGCAAACAGTCCGTAGAAATCCGGAATCCTGCATATTGATGTCGGCTCACGACCAAGCAAACTTGCAAGGCCATTGAACCGACCATATACCAAACTAAGCTAAGCACAGGTAGTAATACGTATACTATATATTCAAACACAAGTATGTGTCAGTGTTTGTACGCAAAAATATATCTATATATATTTTCATAGGACTCACCTGGTAAGAGTTGGAGTTGCGGCCACCCCTGGTGAACGTGCCGGATAACTCCGCGGACTTCCAGACATCAAGTATTCTGAAACGAACCAAGTGAAATTTAGAATTGAAGAATTCAATTTATTTAGATGAAATCAGAATCAATATTTCCATTCAATATTTCAAACTCTATGAGGATATTGAAAATCTTATCCTAAAGCATATAAGTTTGATGCAAAACTCAAAATTTGATAATAGAAGTTCTTATCCTGAAAATGTTTTAGAAAAATAAAAATCGATCGAACAAGTCAAACACATAACTTATAATTAGAGTAAAATATCTGAGGCATGAAGAAGTGAGAAAGAACAATAACGATTTTCAAAAAGACCGAAAACGTTTGTAGGTTTACTTAATAAAGGACAAAATTTTGTTTGATTTTGGCTGATTTTCCAAATTATTGAAACTTTCCTTGGGCATATATTTGACTTTCGTTTTGGTATTAGAATGTCGACACCGAACCGGGTCTACTATATACGGATAACAAGTTGTTGTTCTATACTATTCGAAGCAAAATCCTCTTGTCCTTATAGACACGATATTTCGAAAACGTCGTATATGGTCTGACGAGTGGCTACCGCCGCGTAACTTGCGTCTAATTAGCGGAGCAGGTAACGCGACCCGGGTAGAATATACAGGTGCTTCTACCGCTCGGAAACCGGTAAACTGGTAAACTGGTAACTGGTAAACTGTAAATTGGTAAGCCAGTGTGTATACGCTGGGTGAAGGATAATTATATCTGACTAATGAGAGAAATGAATATACTGGCTCGTCCGCTTTCAAGCCCAAACCCAAACCCAAGCTCAAGCCGCATGGTGCAACGTGGCAATATGTGTGTACGTCCCCATTGCGGTTGGGTTCTTGTTAGCCGTTCACCGATACTTTAATCCTACGTATTTAAAAAATAAAAAATGAAAAAATAAAATACTGAAGTTAACGAATCTTTGGACTCACCCAGGTTTGTTACGAACCAAAAACCATGAAAAATCCTATAGATCTCATACCAAACTATAATCATATTTCAAATATCACCACGTCTGCAAATTATGCAGATAATGTCCAGCCGGGATGAATTGAAAGGACGTAACAAGACGCATCCAGGACAATCCACAAAAAGCAAAAAAATTATTCAATAATTGGCAATCGAATTGTCCTGGACTTTCCATCCCCTTGAATTGCAATCATTATCTTTTTTTCATTACATTTGGATGGTTTGACTTCTCTAGGTCGCATCAGTTCATCTTCATTCTTCTGGTGATTCATTTCACGGTTGAAAGACAAGCTATAGTCATGTGGCTTCAAATTTTTCAAAATTGCGAACAGGCGAAAGTCGTTTTGGACAAAAAAGCAATAATTTTTCATCCCTTAATCGACAGGGAGTAAAAAATTCAAGATTAAGAATGACATTCTCGGGTGCAATTCGGTTCAATTAATCTCAACCGGAAAGAAGGTGGTGATTATTTTTTCTGCAGCTCTGAATCACCAAATTCATAATTAATCGGTATTTCTTCGACCCCCGATGGTCAGCGGCAGTGGTTTCCTATACACATAGGTAGTACCTACCATATGGCTTATACCTATATAGCCTGCACCTTTCCGCGACTGTTTGAAACGATCGAGCGCGTTGGCTTAGCCCGAAGTAATTTCTACTACCTTTGGTCCCATGCATATTCCAGTCGTACCTACCTGACCGGCTGAATGAAGTGACTTTTTCATGAATCCTTAACGATAATGCCGACTACTATCCTTTCCGCTCTTTCCCCTGATCACAGGGCCCTATACCCTTCATATAGTCGCTCATTACTCGAGCGTCCCGACGCTGTGCTATCCCTCAGCCATTAGCGTAGTGATCGTCGTTTCCTATCACCATTATAGTAACAGTAAACCGTTTGGAGAGAATTTTTTTGTCTATTTTTTCTGTTTTTTGTTTCCGTATTATCTTACCAACTATCCTGTTTGGTTATATAGTATAGTCCCCCCCCCCCCAAAAAAAAAAAGCTTAGAAATGGGAGAATAGAAAAATGGGGAAACGGTAGTTGGGTATCGCGTTACCGATAGCAAACCCGTTCGGTAATCGCCGATAAAAATTGATACCCCACCAGTCAGTTTGAAATCGGTATTTCTTTGTCGGCGACAAAGATGTCGAATAAATATCAAGTTGAATGCAGAGATGCAGAGGCTGCAGGCTTTTTAGACGTCGTCGATTGGTTTACGACATATTTTTTTATCCCAACGATAAATAACAGTATATACGTGAAGAGACAAGAAGAAGAAGAAGAAGAACATGGAAGGATTAGGGAATATAAGAATACGGATAGACACCGACTGTCTATTGGAATTTAGTTTAATTAGAAACTGTTTTACAGAAACTTTCGAAGGCGTTAATTCTCACACGTCTGGTGTTACGCTAGGCAAGATTCTATTCGTAGATAGGTAACGGCGACTCTAGTTCCTGTTCTATCCTAGATCCTATAGCTCCTAGCTCTGTGTTACGTTACGGCGTAACTCTGGTGGGTAGAATACAGGTGTTTCATTCCGAAAGCGTGTATATCTGTTACCCTGCAGGACCCGGGGTCGAGGGATGTATGTATACATTCGTACATGGCTGGCCATGTTTCTTTTCTTTTTCTTATTTTTCTTTTCTTTCCTTTTTTTTTCTACAACGATTTGTCATTGTCCAAGATTTAAGAACCTTTTTCAACCTGCAGGCCCCCAAAGACAGACACACGATTTTTCTACCCACAGCCTTCGCCCAAGGACCATTTCGGGTATAAGGATAGAATGCAGACTGAAAAAAACAGCGAGATGTACCGTTTCTTTTTTTCGTCTTATTCTATTCCATTTGAAAAAAGAGGGATTTTAGACGATGCTCTTCTCATCTCAAACGCAAATTGAATTTTTATTGAGAAAATGAAAGATTTTTTTTTTTTTTTTTTGGGTCAGAAAATTTAATTTCAAAGTATCGAAGAAATCTCCAGTCGTAGAGATCGGTTTCATACCATACTACGTGATCATAATCAATGAAATCTATTCTCAGGTTTCTTTGCCCGTTTAGAGATGCGGGTAAAGAAAGGTGAGAGTAGGGGGAGATATATATTTCCGAGACGTCAAAATAACCTTTCGTTTCTCACATTCCTCGATCCGTAAGATACGCCTAATATATACCATAAATTCAAAAAGAATTCTAATGACATCGGTAATAATTATTCCACTTCATTCAGGTGGGCGTGTGAAAGAAAACCGAGGTGGAAATCAATCATGTTATTTATTGGATGTGAATCACATGGTTCATCGGTAGAAAAAAAATGTCTATGTACATTCTCAAGTAAATCCGAAAGCTTTCATTTTTCAAAAATTCTAGATCATGATAATCTGCTTATAAAAAATCTTCAATTTCGTGTGTAAATCTGAACAAAAAATCGTTATTCCTGATTTAAAAACAATAAAAAGTTCGAATTTCCATGAAAATAAGTACAACGTGTAGTGGAATTATTTTCAGAAATAAATTTTCCGAAATCTACGTGGAAATTGATCGAGCAAATCCTCATCCCCTTTAAACGCTGGTGTACCGATTCTCAACGAAACGATTGTAAAAAGTGGGGCAATGGGAAATAAGTATACTCGTCGAATAAAGTCGGATATGGATTGAGGGAGTGGTTGAATTAAATTTCCTCCCTATTTGGTCGAACAACGGATCTCGTCCCGCGAGTTTCCTCCATTGAGGGGGTGGATTGTAGGTAGGTACGTACCTACCCTGTACCTACCACCTACAAACGTAGGTATATGTACCTATTGGCAAGGAAAATATTGGCTCTGGTTTGCCCGAGTTGGCACCGTATCGACGTTGGATTTGCGCTAGGTTTCCAAGCTCGCGTGTATAATATGGCGATGCTTCGTAGTAGCTAACAATAAGACGCCACGCGTCGCGATGCTCGCACCTCTCGAGGCAATGGGAATATCGAGAGAAATTCAAGAATCCAACGGAGTTCTGGGTAAATCCTTGAGGAACAATTTCATAGCTTTGCCCCCTTATTACTCGGCAATTACTCACGCAATTATTTGTTTTGTAAAATCGTTGCCACAAGGACCCCCGAAAAAAACGCAATAGGATTTCCGGATACGTCGTGGGCAAGCTTTGCAAATTTTTCGAAGCTTTTTGACTCCTAATTCATTTATTTTTATGTTTTTTTAAATTTTATTTCTGTCTTCTTTTTCGTTCAGGCGTATGGAGCTGCTGGATGATTTTGCCGAAAATCTCGTACCTCTTTTTCACGGTGGTTCTGGCTTGCCCTATCTACCTACCTACCTTCGCCTTTCTACCTAGGGAGGATTTTCGCTTCATATTTGAATGAATTTGAATCTTGATCTGGCAACCAAGTCTCATGGAATAAACTAAATATTATATACTTCTATCCCGTTGAATATAATCCCTCTCGTCTCTTCATCCCTTTACCATTTCTCTTCCTGCTTTTCCGCCCTATACCAACTTCGCTCCGCGATATGCTCCAACCCTGCACCATCCGGAGTCAGTCTTTGCTCTCATAGCTGGTTCACGGTACCAAAATATGATTTAATTCGTGAAATATCAGCGACTTTTTGAAAATTGCTAAATTTTCAGCCCCTAAAATCCGCTCTTGTTCGATTTTTCATTTGATTTTTGATCCATGGGATTCGTTTTTCAATTTCTTTTTTTTTCATGGTAGGTTTATAAATAATATTTTAGAAATGGGTTCGTTAGAAAAAGAAAAGTGAAATGAATGAATAGAAAAATTTTTGCAATGGTTTCTGAAGTCATGTCGTACCCTGTCTTTTTCCTTCTCGCCCCCCCCCCCCCCCCCCCCCCCCCCGTCTGTCCATACCATTGTCAAAATTAATATCTCGCCCTCTATTCTCCGGGCAATCCGAGCCAGAGGTTGAATTTTCGTTCAAAGGCTACTCAGAGCTAGCCTGCGGCCCGCTGGACCAAGGGAGTCCCAAGTCTCTTGGTTGTATCCTCGCACTTTCTTCCCTAAAATTCTGTCTCTCTCGATTTTTGGCCATTTTTTTTTTTTTTTTCTGCTCCTGCACAGCCCCGGATTCCTCGGTCTGGGGCTTTCGTTCGGCCCTCCAGGGGTAGGAAACCCTAACCAAGGTAATACACTGCCACTCTCCCGGCCGCCTCGCCCTTAAATAATATAAAACATTCGGCGCAGAGGCCTATGATTTGTTCGCGAGAGAGCCGAGATTTACAAGACGCACGTCGTCCCGGAATATATATATATATATATATATATATTTATATATGTTTGGGTGTATAAAACCGGGTTTCTTATAGGTATGCGACGAGACCCATGAATTCAAATCTATGGCAAAAAAAAAAAAAAAAAAACAGAAATTTATTCATTACATTTGCCATACAGAGGCAGGAAATGAAACCATTATACTTTTTGACTGACTGCGACCCCGAAAAGTCGACATGTTTTTATACAAACCATTTGGCAAAACTGCAAAACTACAAAAAGAAATAATTTCTCTGTCTCAAAAATAGTCATTTGATAAATTTGAGTGAAATTTGATCAATTTTATGTCCCGATGACGGTGATTGATAGTGAAAAGTGCGTCGGTGAGTTGGATTTGCGTCGTTTAATTTCGCTTGAATTTACAAGCCCCTATCCCTTCCCTTTTTCTTGGAGAAGAAGATATGAAATAGGCTTTCGTCTCCGTTTTTCAGGGTGGCGCGGCGCAGTAAATCCTCAGAGTTGGTTGATACAAATATTATACGAACTCTTCTTAGATGCAGATCCTACCATGGCAAGTGGAAAACGTTGCAATTTATCCCTCGCAATACATTTCCCAGAAGGGAACATCGCGATTTCAGACGCATACACTACTTATTTACATTTTAAATCCATTAGGGAATTCGTGACGAAGAACTGAGTCGTTATAAATCATTCTCTATGTATATTTCTACACGCATGGGGGGGCAAATAAGCGCTAGTTTTTTCTACACGCGTGTACATATAATCCGAATAGGTACATATCAAGTACTTTTTTTCATTTCTTTTTGTTTTTTTGTTTTTAAAGGAAATGAAAACTTTCTAAGGAAAATGTCAAGAAGGAGAGTGGGGGGGAAAAGAAAAAATGAAAAAACAAAATGGAGAATCAACACTTGAAATAAAATAAAGATTAGCTTGTTTAATTTTCTTGATAATCTCTTTTTGGAATTGGAGGTATTTTTTTTAATTTTGAGGCATTCAATTACCTCCGGATTCTGGTACCTACTGCGAAACTCTGAGGTGGAACTTTTGCCAGCTTTCAGAGAGAAGACCCTTGACGAAGTTGAGTTTCCAATTAAAAACATCGATGGGTTCAAAGTCATAGGCCCTACTTGCCGCGACAACCGGAAATTATCAGATCCTCAGACACGCTTCTGTTCTTTCCTACCCCTCCTTCTCCTTCTCCTCCCAGCATCCTTATACCCGTGAATATAATTTGCAAAATCTATAAAGCTCGCTTTTCTCATTAACCGCACCGTACGTGTGGTTGAGGAAATTTTCTCGGCATCCTCGTACCTCGACTATAACCTCGTCTCGATAGAAAAAAATCACAATTATTTTCCACCTTCCGCTTATTTACTACAGCCAGACTAGTCCGAGTGTCCGCAATTTACATATACCGACAATTAAAATTGCGCAATCAATTAATTCCTATAGTCTATACGTGTTATTGCAATTATTCAACTGAAGCGAAGGAGCTTTTTTCATTTTCATAGTCCATTTTCACTAACTATAGTTTCTTCCTTGGGATTCATATGATTTTATCACTCGTCATAACTGACGATCTGACGTTAGTTATCTCATCTAAACCAGGTACCTGTCTACCAGCTACCTGTACCTATCTCTGTACTTGATTTATAATTCAGAAAAGCACTGAATTATAAATATCCACGTATACAAGCCATGGTTACGTGAAAAGGAAGGAGCCTCTATCCTGGACAGGAAGTAGCGGAAAATCATGAAACATGAACAAACACTCGGAGGCCAAGATTGCCCAATTACTGACCATGGAGTAGGATCTTTCCTCTGGATATGAATATCTCATACTGACTGGCATACCTGTATCTATGCTTAGACACAAAATATGTGTATACGAAGGTGAAAAAAAAAAAAAAAAAAAATGGCAAATTGAGTATTTGAAGGTAAAACGTAAGGTTAAAGAGAATCGATTCACCATGTCGGGTTTCCTTTACACTTTCGTCATGTATTTCTTTCGATTGGTCGATTTCAATCGACGAAAGGCCTCCCGTTGTTTGCCCCCGAGGACATAGGTATTATTTGGAAGTTTTAGTGTCGGTGTGAAATACGTCGGTATGTGAAAAGAGAAGAAGATGTAGAATGATAGAGAGAGAAAAAGGAGAGAAAGGTTATCCAATCGAAGAAGAAAACCTACTAGGAAAACCGAGCAACGAAGCCCGAATTGAGGTGAAACGAGGGAAAAGAACACCGCGAATTGCTCAGAGCTGTTTTCGCAGGACCACCATTAGAGAAAAATAAATAAACACAGATCAAGTCCCACGTTTGCCCGCAGGACACATACTCCCTCGGTTTTTCGATCCTGATGAGAAATCTTAGCTATGAAATACCCGCGGTCACCCAAGTAAATACACGAGGAAATGATCAACCTCTCGAAAACTCGACTATACTCATTCAAAAAACGTGCTTTAGAAACGAAAAAAAATAGGAGAAGAAGAGAAGGATCAGTTTGTTCTTAACGAAGATCCTCCCTTTTCTAAACGGTGCAAATTCGAGACAAAGTCATCTGTTATTTTTATTTTTTATTTCAAATTCATTTCAACTTTAATTTACTTCGCAATTTTCGGTCCAGCAGAAGTTCTTGTTGTTCTTATAATTGTTTAAAACGATAGGAAACGGTTTCTTTAGATCTCAAAAACAGAAATTGCATATCATTTCGAATCCCGAATGATTTCGAGATCATATTTGATTTTCCCCATACATCGCGAATACCTTTCTGTGAGAGGTATATTGAGTTATAGTGGAGGGTTTCCGGCAGGTGACGTTGGGGAAAAAAAGTATCCAAAGGGATGTGATAAAAATGTGAAAGAGGAATTTTTTTTTCCACGAAATATCGCGGTGATTAGAAGCATACCGATGGGGGAGCAGGCGGGATTACCACCCTCGGCCAACGCCGGTAATAAAAACAAATAAAAACAATAATGAGGGGTGGATGAGGGGTTGTTGCAGGATGCGAAAAACCAGGGGTAGGCAGGCAGCCCGTGCTTACCGCAACCAACGGTGTTTACGCGAACACCGCGAACGCGTTATGGAAACTGTATTTTACGCGGGGAATAGACGCTGCGTGTTTTTTGACCACCAGCCTCGTTCTTCCGGTTTCATTTTAATCATTTTTTATCGGCAAACGGCGCTCCGAAATACTGTATACGACAGTCCTTCTCCTCGGCAAAGAACGTGATAATCAAAACTCACGGATCCCATATTTGTCGGCAGAAGAACCAAAAAAAAAAAATGCAAAAAGGGGAAAAAAAATTTACCCCTGAATGCCAAAAGTCATATATTAATTTACTAATCAAAAAAGGATCCAGAAATAATTGCAGTATGACGTAAAATTCCAGACTCTATGAGTTTGTCTCGAGAAAGGGATCAATACCATGGACTTGTGTGTGAGAAGAAATAGAGAAAGAGAATCTCTAGGTCGATAGATGTGACATGCATCCCTCGGATCCCTTAATTCATCCCTTAAAAATTGTTAGCGTGGATTCTTCCTCCATTAGCAGAACTCTAATTTCCTAATTTCACGAGAGTATTCGTTTCGTTAGAGTTCGTAGACGAATAGGATGAGGATGGGGGGGTTAAAGTGTAGTCTGAGAGTCTATTTCTAGGAGCTTTCTAATAGCTTTCCGAGTTGTTGTTGTTGTTGTTGTTGTTCTTTTTTTTTGTGCTGCTTGTTTTTTCGTGGTTTTTTACTTTTTTTTTTTTTTTTTGGTTTTCTTCTGTTTCGTTCCACAGCTTTCTGCCAGGCCATGAGGCAACAGATCACGAGCCAGGAGATCGCTGCTGGTGGAACAACAAAGTTTTTGGGGCAGAGCAAGGAGGAGTGAGATAGCTGGAGGAGTCTGGAACCCGCAAGGTGGTGAAAGTTTTAGCCTAGTAGGATGAAAGCTTGCCGGGGAAAGTCCGAGCTTTGGTAAAGTCGGTGAGCGTGGCGTAAGAAAACTTGAACTAATGGCTCACAAACAGAACGAGAATTCATCGTATACCTCTACCTACCGTGTGTGGATCATGCTGATGCTTACGACTTACGACAATCAAAAATTACCCCAGGACTTTTACCAAAAAGTAAAAATATTAGTATGTATAACACTCGTTACCATATTTCAAACAAACCACAACTTTTTCAACTTCTGTTATAGGTCTGGCTTATCGAAGGTCACAATAAACACGAAAAAGTTTATAGAAAAAGATCAGTTCTGGACTCCAGACTTCAAAATTACTGGCACTATTTAATCGAGACGAATCAGTACCAGACACATCCACTTTTCTGGGATGAGAATCAGTTTGTCTTCATATTTCGTACTCAACTGACTAGACTAGGGAGTTTTTTTTCGTGATTCCTAAGGTCAAAATTCAGAGTTTTCATAACACGAATACTAAAACAGCGTAAGATAAAGTTTTTTAAAAGTATACTTCGAAGCATTTTTTCAACATCGATCGGTTTATTTTACCCATTGTACTTTTGACCTTTGGAAATTTTGCTTTATCGATATTTTGGGTTTCCATGAGATTTGAGATGACCGCATATAGAATGGGGTAGGAAATCGAGGAGCAACATATTTCGAAAACGGCTTAATCAAAAGCGACACGATCCCTGCAGAGCCGAAAATTCAGTGAACGTAGAATCCCGGGACAATGGGTGGCGCGTGGAGTTAGTAATCTGCGACGCGCGTGTCAGGGAATCCTGATCGGCGATCACCACTCATGGACTGGTTTGTCATTATCGTTAATACGATCCCCGCCCCCCTCTCCTCGTCACACCGCGAACCTGATGGTCAGGGGGAAGTAGAGAGTCCCCGGGTCATCCATGAGACCTGCTCAATATGCCCCGAGTCGGATTACGGACAGTCGCCGGGGGTATCGCCTTTATAGCAATTGTTATTTGTTTTCGACCCGTTCGGTTCGAGGGGTTGACAGTGGCCCAACCAGCCCCCCACGAAATGTTGCTGCGATGACCCTCGACCACGACCATAAACATGTTCTTCGTCGAAGATAAAAGTCCTGATTCCAAGAAATTCATTGCGATTTACCGATAGTACTACCACGTTCGATCCTATTCGGATGATCGCCCCTCTAGCCACTCCTACTTTTTATCGAGAGGAAGTATTGGGGGACTTCTTGATGCATGAGACCAAGGTGCATCACTCAGCAGTTCTTTTCTTTCTCGAAGGTCTTCCAGTTGCTTAAATTTCGAGTGAGCAGGATGCCTACTGATTTTCATGGCTTTCCTGGGGTGGAATCCTGGATACCAATTTTTACCATCATTTGCCAATGACTGAACCCACAAATTTTTATTTTATTTTTTTCAGATAACATCGTTAAGGAGTAAAAAATTAAATCCCAAGATGATCCAAAAGACAGTGGAATTGTGTTGGATGTGGTTTAAATTTGAGCGAGTTGCCCTTCTCCGGATGATATAGCTATAAACTTTATTTGCCATTCTGGTTTTGCCGGTATTTTTCCCCTATCTCTTTATACGTTTCTCTCCGCACCTCGTTAAAAACCGCATCTGTATAGAAGTTTATATTCCCATTGGAAATCTAAGACCAACCAAATTATCTTATATTCCCCGGCGTCGAATGTCAAACGTAATTTGAATCAACTCGACGCAACCCGCCTGCGATTGCAACCCCGGGGTTTCGCTTCGCCTCGTCAACAACAAAAAAAAAAAAAACCTTATAGAAAATAACTAGAAAAAGAGTAAAAAATTCTTCGTGTCAAATTAACCAAGGAAATTGAACTACAGGCCAGAGAAAAGTAGAGAAATAATCATAGACCAGTGTAGGAATAAATAGACTCGGAATACACCGTTAAAAATATCAACCGCAAGCCACGCGCAGCCCCTGACGACGACGACGACGATTTATAGTTCACGGATCTAATTCAACTTTTAATTGTCAATGTTTTACGTCAGCTATAGGGTTCTCGCAAGGTAGGTAGGTAGGTAGATAGGTAGGTACCTACGTTACTCCGCTCTCCAGAACTCCGAGAGAATAAATTGGCTCGCCACGAAATTAATGGAATTGAACCTACTTTACGAAACACACTGCGACACTCTCCACCCATCCTGCGAAACGAATGAAAACCATTTTCTCACCGAAGGTACGAACCTGACTCATTGTCAATTGCAACACGTTCATTTCTAGCCTCTTCTCAATCCACCAATCGAAAAAAAAAAATATTTCCATCCAAAACGACTCCGAAAACTAATCGTTTCCCAAAACGTCCTTAAAATTACTCTGTGAATTTTACTCATGAATGAATATATATGTCTGAAATTTTGCGTCGTCCCTAGCTGGTCCATCGATCTGTCTTTCTGAGTCATCCCTGATCTGGCGGTAGATATCGTCTCTAATAAACATTCATTACCGAATGTGGTGCAGGGTCTCGTACGATGGACCCTAGAGATATATTTCTGCGAGCTTAGGGCAACCCGAAAGGGCAGGATATACCAGGGGTAGTAGTACTAGTAGTAACATGGCCACGTTCCTTGTTGACACTCGGTTCAATTCTCCCGTCTCTTATTCCAAGTTCCTCATGCCTAGCTTTCGCTTCAATGGGCATTTTCGAGTGCTTTGGGGACGATTCTAGCCCCAAAGACCCCCACATTCTTTTTCGAAATTCGCCTTATCCGGAAAAAGCCTCAGTTCTTATTCTATAATTTCACCTAGAAGAGCTTTTCGTCATTTTTATTTTCATCATAAAGTGTATAGGCACATAGGCCGCAAGCTCTACTTTCAGGCTTTTACACGGACAAAGGAAAAGAGAGAATCACGCGTGGTTTCGTTAGCCAATGCACAAAAAAAAAAAAACAAAAAAAAAAACGAGTAAATGAAGAAAGAAAAAATGAATGAAAGGGATGAAAAATGGGGTAAACTTGCAAAGGCATGATCCAGGGTGAGTATACAGTTAGCCAAGTGAAACGACATTTCTACTAAGCTTTTTAAATTGCCGGGGCTTCCGGAGGCTGGTGAATCTCCGATGTCGTGTACCCAAAGCCTACGAACACTTCTAGGTCCGGGTATAGGTAGACGTTGGACATTTCCAACAGGCATGAACCCCCCCCCCCCCCCCCCCCCCCCCCCACTGTACTTTTGTGCCATTAAGAACAAACCGCAAATAGAAGTGGCTTCAGTTTAACTAGGTTCCCTTACCGCATCGCCCGAATACTCCAGGTTCTCTTCATCAACCGAAACTACTAGAGTTAGCCATTCTGGCTCTGGTCCAGCCTCCAGCCTACCTTAAATTTATCGATTTCTTTAGCTATTTTTTTCGCTTCTTTTCGTCTCGTTCCTTCAGTGTTTCGTCTTGAATAAAAATAAAATATATCGAGATTAATTAATAGCTCTAAGATTTATTTGTCTATCGGATACGTAAGCGGTAGAATTTACTTCGAGGCAAATATATAAAGAAAGGAACTATTTTGCGACTGTCTACGATCATATCAAAAAAAATCGTACAAGGGTTGAAGGGGGATGTGATCAAGAGGATGAAAAGTATATTGGGCACCGTACTAGTGAACGAGCGAGGAAAAACTCAATTTTGTATAAAATTGTTTTCGCTAATAAGAGTTACGCCGGGCCAGGAGAGCATCTAGTAAAATATTTGACGCGTGGTAAATTTTCAATTTACCTACCCACCCTCACATTTTGCCCAACGGTATAATACCGAGGAGGTGAGTCGAGTGGGCCCACGCTGTCCCGCCAATTTCTCGACATTTTTTTTATATTTTTTTTTTTTTCTCTCCACCTTTTCCCTTTATTTTTCAAATTTCATTCCGAACGCTGGAAAAACCAGCTCGCAAAGAAGCTCTAACGGGTAATTACTTTGAAAGTAATTTCCAATCACAGGTGACTACCTACCCACCTACCTACCTACCTACGCTCGTCAAAACGAACAGGTGCATGTAGTGAAAACGGGAACTGATGTGTTGAAATTTAAACTTTATAATTAACTCTGGGCAATTTATCCTTCGGTCAAAATGTTTGATTATTAAAAGGAACAAATTTTTCTTTGTTTTTTTTTTTTTAATTTCTTTTCATTCCCTACAGACTTTGATCATTTCTCTTGTCCCTCGGCCCTTTTGTCTTGATGTAAATTAGCAACGGAGCGAAAAAAAAAGAAAGAAAGAAAAAAAAAAAGAAAAAAAGAAAGAAGAAAGTATACAGCCAGGGAAAAGCCTCGCGTCGGAAAATATTGTCCAGTTTTTATTTTATCTTAAAAGCTGAAAAATCTTATAGGAAAGCTCAAATGGGACGAAGAACCACATTTTGACGCAGTAACCTTTTATGATAGTCGGTATGGTGCACAACGTGCACGGCAGTGACCATATTTTCTTACAGCCCGTCGTCGTTGTCCGTTATACGTATATAGGTACATATACATATATTCGCCAGAGTTTTCGCTTGTCTCTATAACGACGTCGTCGTCTTCGTTGGAAAATACATAAGGAAGTGGAAAAAGGATAAAAAAATGAAAAAAAAAAAAAAAAAAAAAAAAAGAAGTCGAATACGCCGATACCCCGGAAATGCATGTAGGTATATATATATAAGGTATACTATCGATATAACAAACGAGACGGTGAATTTTCCACTTCAAGTTGTCCCGCATTTGGAATTGGAATATATCTCTGTGTTCTTATAGATTCAGAAATATCAATATTTTCCACTAGTTTTCTAACAGGAAAGTGAAAAATACAATTTTACAACGACGCCCGCGAACCCCTCCCGAACGTGAATTAATTATCGCCCCTGATCCACCACCACTCGACTTTTGCAATCTCAAACTTGTCCAACTCGTCTTATATGGCCGCGTGGGGCAATCGACGCCATGGTCGGGTTTATGAAAAACGTTAATTGCACGAGGTTGATTGACTTCCGTATTCAACGACACGCGGAACAACAACAAAAATCAAAATAGCATACCAAAAAGGGTTCAGATAAATTGTTGGATTGAATTTTCCAGGACTTTTGTATCGATTCAGTGGTCCTCCAGGACTCTATACTCCATTTCCTATAGGTCGAGTACCTTATTGTCCCTTTTTCTCTTCCTTTATCTTTTCCTTTTTCTTTTTCTTTTTCTTTACGGATGAAGCAATTTCCCCGTGAGAAGATCGGGAGCGTCAAAATGAAGAGAGAAAACCTATAGGGACTGCGTATCGATTATCGATTTTTCGGAAAAAAAAACCTGAGACTCGCGCGGCAAAGCATGCGGAAAAATCCAAAAGTATGAGAGGAAGAAGAAAACAAAAAACACAAAAAAATAAATAAAAAAAAAAGGGAAAAAGAGAAGAATAGACGCCGTCGAAGCGGGCGAATAGAAGGAAATGGGAATAATAATAACAGCAAAGCTCGTATAAGACATTCCGCGCGATCGTTTTCACGGCCGATAAAAGAATTGCGGGGATGGAAACGTATTGTGTCTTTCGAGTCCATAATTCGCAGGACTTTTGTCGCGAAAAGACGCCGTCTTCTTTTCGTCCTCCTCCCGATTCTGATCTTGATCCTGATCCTGATCCTGATCCTCGCGAAAACATCGCGTAAATTTTTAACGAATCTAACGCCGATCGGTATGCTGCAATTCGTATATGTATAGGTACCGTACAGGATCGAAGCTGCAGAGTTAGAACGGTAGACCATTGCATTTGGACGAGGCCGTTTCGTCCGGCGGGAGGGTCCCCAGATTACAATAAATTCACAATTTATAGGGCACCTCGGTCCGCCAACTCTTTGCCTGCCGGGTGCAGTGATAGAGCACGAACGGTAACCCGATAACACGGGGGATTCCCGAGTTCGTTCAGCTTTTCGTAAAATGACGAAAAAAAAAAAAAAAATCAAATAAAAAAACGACAGCTGAAATCATGAAAAAATGATTTTTTACCTAGCGGTTGAATTGCGGTCTGTATCTCATATTTTTTTCTTTTTCTTTTCAATTTGTGGCGAGGGGTGAATTATCCTTAGAAATTGGTCCTTGGCCTCGAGTTTAAGGCTACGAAGCCTGTGAGACGCCCTTTTTCTCGTCCTTCCGGACTTAAACTTGTCCAAAGGCTAATAAAATCGTTTTTTCGTTTCTCCTCATCTCGAGAAGGGGCGACGTTGCGCTACGGTACACGTTCCAATATCTTGCAAATTCAACCGATTTAATATACGCGAGGTTCACCTTCTTATGTGCCCTTTCCCTCCCCCGAAACCCCCCCAACTCCCTTCTCGATCTTTTCCGGGCAGGATACGATCCGTGAGATCCTGCAACGTCTTCCCAGACCGCCTAGCGCCACCCCCGAAACAAGTAAGATATTTGAATTCCTACGCGCAATTCGGATTTATCTGAAATTTACACTCCAATATCAGGTAATTTCCCTTCGTCGCGAAACTCCAATTCTCGTATTCTTTAAGCAAAACCGTCGACTATATGCCATCGTGATCCCGTTATAAACCACGTAGCCTACCAAATTTGGTATGTCATCAAAAAACGATTTTCAAATTGTTCCCTTCGCTCTCAATTCTCCGTAAGGATAAATTATTGAAATGTCCGGAGAGAAAAAAAAAGGCAGATCAATTCAAAAATAAAAAAAATAAAAAAAGTGAAAAAAAAATGAATGAATTATAAGAATCGGGATCATCGATCCAACCCCCTTCTTCCCTGTCCATACTCCGTTAACGGGAACGTCGACTAATTGAACCGAGCGCGTTTTAACAGCGAGAGACGAATAAGTCGGGCGAATGAATCCGGAAGAACAATAAAGAAATTCATGGGTAGCTAACCACTCCGTTGAGTAAAAGGCATTGTCGTTAAAACAAAGCAAAGCTTTTCTGGTAGGTACTGCAGGGTGCTGTTGGTGCTTTGCCGCTTTGTATTTCCAGTACGTGCAGCTCGCGTAAGCAAATTAGAACGAGCCACGTGTCCGTCAGTATGATGTCTGTCTGTCTGTCTAGCTGTCTTTCAGTCAGGTTCGTCAGAATTGCCGGTTTCCCAAACTAAGGGGTATAGAAGTTAGGTTAGGTATAACGGATTTGCACAAACCCCTTTTTCCCTCCTCCTTCTTCTTCTTCTTCATCCCCTGCGTTTCATCTGACTATATATTTTTCTTTCTCTTTCTCTTTCTCTCTCTCTTTCTCTCCCTCTCGCTTTTCTCTTAAATACATTCTGCTTGATCGTTCGGCAACACGTACATTTGCCAGGGGTTTCAAGCCCGAGTCACTGTTTGCCATTGCCAAAAGGTATATACGAACGCATCTGCAATTAAGCCAGTTTATTGCCAAGGGGTGGTTATAAGGCCACGTTCGGGTTGGCTTAGCTTAGGCACAGGGGTTAAATGCAATTTTAGACACGAGGTAGGTACCCGGAATCATTGAAGGGCTGGTTGTTTCTCTCAGCCTCCGGCTATCTCGAATGGTACACTCGTGTTCAGTGATTTTGATATCGGTACATATTATATGGTTCATGTATTGAAAAATTTTTGTATAGAATTTTGAAAATCGAATTGTTGAAATTCGGGGGAAGGGGGTGAAAACGAGCCATGAAAATCGTATTTACGATGCGGCAAATACCCTTTTCAACTTGACCGAAAGATTCCTTTGACCTTTACCGTTTCGGGTTGTAATATACCCAAAGATCATCACTGTTGTTTGGCCTGGGTTGGGTCAGAGCGATAATAACAGTGAGTTTGGATGGGACGGAGCTCGGAATGAGTTGTCAGATCCACAGGGATGATATCTACACATGATTCAAACCGTACGTAGCAGCAACTCTGTTATTCCCCATATTTCGAGGCTCGTATATGTGTATGTGTTGAATATGTGTGTATATACCTATAGCCGTGGGCTGTGAAACTTCGTGGTATATGAAGGGAAAATGTTCGTTATGATGGCGAAGTATATATATCCTCCTCCTTCACTCTCTGCCCCAATTTCATTCCGTTTATTATATTATTACACTTACTGTAAAATGGGAGGAAATTTTTCGATAGGTTTACCGATAACGCGATCGTAGTTTAATTTCCGTTTACTACCAATAGCATAATGGAGAAATCGGCCAAACGCGAAACGTTTCTGACTGGCTATAGTAATTCGACTGATTTCAGATGAAAACGACGTGGAAAAATTGAATCTTTGGGTACGCGTGTCACCGCGATTCTTGCAAAAATCTCTAAATGATGAAAATAACTGTTGTCATTATTTTCTGTGACGGGATTATTTTTCGTTTTCATTTTCATTCAACCCTCGCGAAGCGAGAGTTGGGAATGGAACCCTCGAAGGTCGAAAGCAATTTTGGAACGTGCGACGTTGGTTGCAAATTTTTTTTTTTTTTTTTTTTCTACTCCAACCCAGGTACGAATAACCAGAGATCAAACGATCCTGCGTTACATTTACAAAAAATACCAAGCCCTGAATTCCAAATATTCGGTGAAGGGGTTCGCTGCGCAGGGGTAGCGACTCTTAAAACCACGTGTTATACCCTTGCCTCCGATTCTACCCTCTGGCAAATTCGGTAATATAAAAAAATCGATAAACAAGATCAAAGATGTATAGCACATATATCTACACGCTATAATTTTCGGAAATTATCAGCCTCCCTTTCTCGTCATGAGTCGATCGGGTAATTTTAATTCGTATACAAGCTTCGCAACGTAACGTGCATTTCGCAGTACCGCATAGGTATATATGGAGCTATGATTTTTATTCATCAACTCGAGTGCAAACTGCACCCTGATTTCCAATAATTCATCAGGCTTCAGCGAGGAGTACCAATACTTGAACAGAATTTTCAATGCCGTGAGGTACAAACGCAGACACAAAAGCTGCACAGCGTCTACTCGTACGTGCAGTATATACATCGATCTGAATCTCAAGTGGCGATTTAAAATTGAATTCCGATTTGTACAGTACACGGGGGTTGAAAGTCCTTCGGCCAGGTGTTTTTTGGTACCCACGTCGCGACCTGTAGATCCTGCAGTACCAAGTTGCACACATGACCATTGCCAGGCGTGCGTGAGGTGAATTTGAACATGAGAAGTGCAATGTACACCTGAGTTGTAAAAGTAAAAGTAAAAGTGGAAGTAGAAGCTCGGCGAATTCAACTCACCGACACGGTCAATGTCTTCCTGAGTGTAATAGTGATGCATTTTTTATTTGGGGGTTGTTTCGTCGAACCAGGCGATTTAACCACTGGGATAAAAGTCTATGTGGTTGCGAAATTCCTAGACCACAATTGAGAAATTCGCGATACACTGCACTGCGCTCTATACGTACCGCACTCTCACTTTCAGCGATTGATACGTAGCCCCGACATTTCGTGAAATTTTTTTAATACCAATTACCAGGATCAGGATTTGCACATCTTTGATATAGTTTCAGGTTCAGACACTGTCGCGAAAGCTCGAGATAAACATGGAAGTGAAATTTGCTCCAGATCAAGGTGAAAGGCTCCTCGTTGAGTCCTGTTATTCCGCACGTAAAATGAGGAAGAAACGCAAGGGATGAAATAGTATAGAAAATCTAGAGTATCGGCGAACCCGGAGGAACCGACAGAAAAGAATAAGCAGAAAAAAAAATGTTAAGAAATGAAAAAAGTCCTGAAG
Source organism: Ametastegia equiseti (assembly GCA_963989295.1). Classification (NCBI taxonomy): domain Eukaryota; kingdom Metazoa; phylum Arthropoda; class Insecta; order Hymenoptera; family Tenthredinidae; genus Ametastegia; species Ametastegia equiseti. The sequence goes on along the minus strand of OZ022397.1, from coordinate 13,897,828 downwards.
GATCACTGGATGTAAACAAAGTCGATTGTTTTTGAGTCCATAATTGTCAGGGGAGGAAGAGAGGCGATGTTTCCACGATGTCTGATAGCGAAGGATACCGACAGTTGTGAGTCACAGCAGACGATGATTTTTAAGGGTTTTTAAAACCCGAGATTTTCACAAGTTTTCGAAACGTATCTCATAATTTTGGGACGGAAGAAAACGTTGAAATATTTGGAAAAAAGCTCAGGTAACGCGACGCGATACGAAACATAGCCAAAAACACAACCGTACTCGCGCACTGGGCGAACCTGCGCACCCCGTATCAACTCCCGCGGTTTCGCGCGACGCCGGGCGTCGGCAGCGCCGCGACGGAGTTACGGAGAGAATATTCGACGCCACCCCCGCTCCAGGCCGACGTTGGGTATCGATTGGCCCAGTTGTGTACCTCGTCATGGCACACGAATCTCTCCTCTACCGTTGAGCCACCTACGACGAGAGCCACGTGATCAAGAGAAAGAATCTCACGAGCCGAAAACTGCGCGCGAAGAGGCATCGCGTCGGGACGCCTTTCTCAGGTTCCAAAGAGACAGGTGGATCTACCCAGCTGTCTGTTCACCCCCGAATTACTTCACGAATTCATGTCACCCTCCGTCGTCTCATATGTGCAAAAGTAAAACTTTCTTCTGTCTAGACACGCATTCCTCCGCCACTTGCAGCCAAAATTCTTTTCAAGGTATCGCGAAAGGGTCGGAAGGTCTGAAATTCAAAGATTTTTCTACCCTTGCGGTTCAAAAAATCAATAATTTATACATTTTGTATTCTAAACACTCCGAATCCTGGAAAATCAGAGAATCCTGTTTCAAGCAGATGATACAAAATGAACTTTGGTTAAAAAATAAGCTGATTTTTATCCACTTTTCATATCTCCAAACATGTCATGCTAAGCCCCTTAAGCTTTCGAGCGAATTCAGGCCACGCGCTAAGCGAAAGCTTCTCATTTCCCGAAACAGTACCAGTAGGATTCAAGGTCCTTGTAGAATCGAGGGCGCGGCAAGGACCTCTTTATTGGGCGAGTGTTATCTTCAACAAGGGGAGGCTGCAGGGGGGATGGGTTTGCGCGTCAGCCACAACCTAGACACTTCATGACATGCCAGGAGAGTGTGAAAATCCTGGAGGATCCTTGCCGAGGCTGAAAAGGAGGCAGGATCTACTCGGTTTGAGGGATGAAATCGCAGGTTAAGGATATACATATACCTATATATATTTATATATATATATATATACAAACGAGGGAAAACCGTCTGCAGGATTCGAAGTGAAACACGCTGGTGAGGTCGACACTGGGGAAAGGATATTAGCGACAAAGGACCTAGCCATTATTATGTGCCCGACTGAATGCATGACAATGCGAGACTCGCGTTTCCTACGCGCGGTATAACGCCGCACCCACACACCCCTGGCACCCAGGCGTCCCGACGCGACGCGACGTCCCCGTTGCTCCCAGTGGGCGCCGCTCAAGCACCGCCACGGGAGTACGGGACCAACGCTTCACAATACCTCGCTAACAAGATCATGAATTGATGAATTGCTGAAAACGTTGTACAGAACGAGAAAAATTTACGAACCCCTCCCCCCTCCCCTCTCCTCGTCGTGCACAGTCCCGTTTCGCTTTAATACCAAAATTTTCATTCAACATTCGACCCGAAAACACTTTTTGTATGAAATCAGCGAAAATTCATTTTCTAATTTTTCTTATTTGGAATAAAAAAGTTCATTTTCTTTCGAAAACTAATTCGTTCACTGATTCTGACCATCCGAGCCAAATGAATGAGCCTATAGCTTTCTGGACAACAGCTGGACGGAAAATTCGCAAATTTTATTAGACCTTCGTGGCTTGTGTCCTGACGATGAAAAATTGACAACTGGTTCAGCCGCAGAAAATCATCACTTTTTAAATAATTCTACGAAAATGAAAACCAAATAAAAACAATGAAAAGCCTCTAGAACAACTCAGATAACAATATTTGTTCTAACTATCACGAGAAAACTATCCCCTATGGTTAGTTTTATCCGATAACTGAGGATTTTGATGAAGCGATGTCAGGGGATGGAGAGGAACTGACGGGGCATCTGGCTTCGGTGATAATTAAAAAAAGACATTTCCGGAGAGAAGCTGTTTCTGGTTTCAAATTAAACGACGTGATCGGGTTAATTCGGGTCTACCAGGAGCTGACGTAATTTATCCTGAAAAGTGAGAGGATTTTCGAAGGTGTTTGGATGATGAATGTAATGACGTTCCCGCCGTTTGGAACATCGGGGTTGTTAGAAATGACTGGGGTTTGGGGTGCAAAGCATACCCTCGGGGCTACACCAGAAGGGATACGATATGGGACGATCTTCTCGAACTGCAGCAGCAGCAGCCAACTTCTGATATCTGACACGTCATATGTTGTCGATCATTTCCCCGGAAAGCACCACGTGCTGTGGACAGCCCATCCCAGAAACAATTACTTCGATAGATCCACGACAATCTTCGCAACTGGCGTTAAAATATCCAACGTTATTCTTTGACCAAAAACATTCCCCATTGTTTATAAACAACAAACGAGCAGATAATTCCAATAATTTTGGTGATTATAGGGACCAAAGCATCGCTCTATACTGAGTTTCTCTTGAATCACGTTTTTTGAGACTTGAATTGCAGCAAGTCCTGTTAATTCAGCAGCGAAGTCATGAAAATAAGTTGACCCTTTCGTGAGAGATCGTTGATCAAATTTTCTTTCAAAAAATCTTGTTTTTTAAATAACTTGGTAACTACTGGACTACTGATATTCGAAATCGAATCAAAAAACGGCTCCGACCAGGACGAAAATCGTCAAAATCCAGTCATTCATTTTTTTGAGATATTGTCCGAGGAAAGATTCATCACGATAAATAGATTGGAGATGATGATGAGGATTTCGAAACGTTGAGATCCGGTGAAAGCTTGACTTTAAATTTTTCTAGTGATCGAAATAAGTTCTAAGACGATGATTTCGTAGAACGTCGTATAAATCAGAATACGCCGCATATTTGGGATGCGGAATTAATTACAAGGTGAAGGATCCATCAAGGAATTCATTATCCATCGAGGCAGAAGAAGGTCGGAGAATTGGTGCGAGCATGGGGCAAGTGATTTCAGGGGTTTTCACGGACGTTCACGGTCAAGCAGATCCCCGGGCCTTTAGACACGGGGCTTAACTCGGGGCCTTACGAAAGCTCAAAGTTACTTATAGCGCCTAGACGTTCGCAGGTAAGATAAGAGCTTCGCCAAGGTTGCAGAAACTTGGCGGGAAAATCCGAGCAATGCTTTCCTCGGCACGCACCTGCCCAACCCGTTCACCAACTGGGGATGTACTACATATACCTTTCCCTCAGTGCAGAACTTAACTCTCGAGATTTCACAACTTAAGCGATAACGAAAATCCTTGTTAATATTCGGACGGCTATCTACCCTAAAATCACCCCCTGCCATCTCGTAATTGGTACCTACTACAGGTTAGGCCCTTCGCTTGGTTATACCTTAGGTCCTGAAGAGCAGCGTCCCAGCGAAACCCTGGACCTCGTGCCAAGGCTCGTTACTTGGATAGTGCTCGACTCTATACCCAAGGTAGGTACTTGGCGTACTAAGTATCTTGGTTACTTGAGATTAAGGCGGCTTCACCTGACCTTAGATGGAAGCTGGTTCTATTCTCTGAATAGTATAATATAGAGCGAGAGGTGAATCGGTGCTAATGGAATTTTCGAGTGTCGAACGAAGCAAGGGGGTTGTACGTAAATCATGGGGTGGTTCAGGTTATCATTTTTTTTTTGGTTTTGTTTTGTGAATATTCATTTTTTTTTTTCTTTCTTATTTTATTGAAGGATATATGACATCGATTCTCACTAAACGTCAATTTTCAAGTATATTTCAATTTGATTGCGAGTGAAACGCGTTTACACCTTTATACCACCCCCCCATGAGCATAAACATAAACTGTGTATAAGGCGATAAAAATTGCTCGTATTTCCGAAGGGTAGACAAGACAGTCGCGAATTTACCGAGGGGTTGAAGGTGGAGTTTGAGGAGGCGCCTGAGTACTCGTGGAGAAAAGAGAAGAAATATAAGCGAGGAATAAAAAGAGCGAAAAGATACCAGGCAGTCAAGACGAAACGTATTTCCCGGTGGGACACGAATTACCGTCGAAACGAGAAAAATAATGAAACTCTTCTTAAAATCTGTTAGAGTGAATATTATTCAAATTTGTTTGAATAACAGGAGTATTACTCGAACTCTTACCTATGCAAGCTCCTCTTTTCCTCTCTCTCTTTTCAGGGAGAACTTCTCCTCGAAATTTCCTTCGTAAAATATAATAGGAAAACGGGTAGTTATGTCCGTGCTGCGATAAGTAATTCGATAATTTACGAAACTACCAACCAATTACTCACAGAAAAGAGATGCAGTAATTCTCCCTCCCTTCGAATTTATGAGAATAAATGATGAAAAAAAAAAATCGGAAATGTTTCTGAGCTCATGCGAAAAATTTCCGCATGCAAAAGTCGCGATCCAGCCAATTATAATTTATTCTTTCCTTTGGTGCTTTCATGGGATTGGCTAACCGCGACTTTCACATGTAAAAATTTTTCTTATGGCATCAAAAATCAAGTCTCTTGTTGCATTTCGAGAACTTGAAATTTTCCAAAGTAGTTTATCGAATAGTTCGTAAAACTTCGATTCATCTTGTAATCCATTCGACGTGGTTATTCTTCCTATATCGGATCAGAATCCGCCGAACTAAATCTATATTTACTTTTCTTTTGGGGAATTCTACCCTCTGGCAATAACATAACACCGCGTGCTTTTATACCCTGGAATAAGTAGCCTGCATTCGTTCGGCATTCCCGCAGCTCATGCAACCCTAATCCTAATCATATACCGGAAGCTGCTTGCGGGGGACAATATTGTGCCGTTGGTTTATGAGTAAATGCGAAACTCCTCGGACCCGAGGAGGGTTGGTTGCGCCAAAATATCTAAGACGAGGATCATCCGGCAGACAAGAAACCGGCCAAATACCAACTGGTGCAATATTGCACGCAATTACAATAACTCATTTAATGAAGCTCAGGGGCATCAGGGGACAGAAATCTAAACGGTCTGAATTAGGCACGGGGTCTGAATACCGGTGGAAAATCAATTATCAACAAAACTGCTCGTTTTATACCGCGTTGAGCAAAACCGATAATGAGACACGGAGACAGAAGAAACGTCATAACCGATAACCGTGTGAAAGACAAATTGCCAATTATCAAACCTTCACATCTTTTGCTCTATAATTTTCGCTATGAAACGAAAGCTTGCGAGATGGTGTATAAAAAAGCTTGGTGCTTAGAAAAGCAGGAAGAAATAAAAACGAAGATTATTTCTGATCACCGTAGCAAACCACGTGTGTAAAGTTACGCATTTTAATTTCTTCACGAGGATATACTGCAATGTTCAACCTTTCCTGTCGAGTGAAAAAATGAAAATAAAAATAAAAGCAACAAGCGCAGTGATGCAAAAAAAGAAAAAAAAAAGGTAGAGGAAACAGTGGATACCGACGTACCTACCAACCTATACCTAAGTTTGAAAAGCCAGTGCTCTTTTTAATTGCCGTTCGTTGCGTTTAATCAAGAAACTCCGTGGCGTCGTTATCTGGTGCAGGGTTGTACATATACGTCCCGATTGAAGCACTTTGCAAAGCAATTTCAATCAATGAAAAGTATTGGCTATTTTGCGTCGGGTTTAATCCCCGCGTATAAGTGTAGGCGTGTGAAATAGTATATAGGCGAAACGAGTGAAAGCACGCTGCCATAGTGCGGGTGATGGAAGAATAATTGAAACAAATATCTTACACAATGACAGGGTAGTTAATACCCTACCGTACTTCATCATTTCTATACACGAATTCAATATATTTAGATATACCCAGGTACACCCGCTATGCAACTGACACTTTGATATCAGCCTAAGCGGGGCTAAAGCTCTGACCCGACTTGCTGTACTCGCGAATTTGTCCACGGTATGGTATGGTACGGTACGAGCAACTAGTTTAATTCCTATCAAAATTTGCTGACTCGGTTGCAAACGTACGGTAGACCAAATATAGGTATGTTGTATATGAGGCAAGAGATTTGCTGAAATATAGGAAATAGGATATCGTCGAATTTGAATCAGTGATTAACCCTTCGTGGCCACCATTGGTAAATTTTACCCAGGCCTCATTTTGGGTGAAAGAATAAATTCATTATTTACGATTTTTTTTTTTCTGCAAAAAGGTGAATTTTACGCACTTATATCTTCCAAATGAATCCGCATTCATTTATACTCCAAAATCAATCGTCTTCATGAAGTAATGATTTTTTCAGTGAAAAGGTGTATTTTTTGACAAATTTACCTATTTACAATTTTTTTTGAACATGTTGCAATTTGAATTTTAACACAACAACTTTCCACACATATTTTTTTAGAATGTTCAAAGTATTTTCAGTATTTTTTTGATCCTGATAGGACTGATAGTTTCCACACAGCAAGTTATTCCACAGAAGTGAAGCCACGAAGGGTAGATAATTTTGGATCAGAAACTGTTTCGGATTTTTTAATTTATTTGTTTTTTTCTACTTGTATTCAAGACTATCTCTGAAGTAAATTAGTGTTTTTTTTGTAGAACGTGTACATTTGATCACGTTTTAGGTAGTATACCTATATATTAACATCGCGCCTTTAACCCCAAGGGTAAAATTGTTGGTTTGCTTTCGAGGAAGCGAGTTTTTTTTTTTTTTTCTCGGAGAACGTAATACTCGAACATTGAAAGCGAATAAACACACCCCCGTTCGCAGTATTCCTTCATTCTGGAAAGAATAATACGTACTTCGCTTCGAGCTGGTATATCAAATGACGAAAAACAGAGAGATAAACAGACGATTTGTATTACCCTGTGCCACGTGGAGCATATTATCTGGTTCGTTTTTAACTCTGCAAGCTCGCTTCTTACTTTCCATGTAGCCTGCAGGTACGTTAACTGGGGTTGAAATATATTAGGGCAAAAATGCACGTCCCCAAAAAATGACACAACTCGACTCGGCTTGGTTTGGCCAGGCCGGAAACCCCTCGCTGTGTTCCCTTAGCCTTCCTTATTCCCTCTCATCCTCCCAAAAAGGATCAATACACACGCACGAGGTCCTTGCCGGAGACTCCTTTCTCATCTTCGTCCTCTTCTTCCTCCTTAGAAGTGGCAAAACGCGTTCTTCCTATCATCTTTCCTTATTCCTTATTCTTCCTTCGATATTTCGCAGTAAACGGTTCGTGTCCTTTCGTGAATTTGTGATAGGTAATGTGTATTTTGGCAAGAAAGGAAAATGGAGCAAACTGCACTCATTGTCAGCAGCAGGTGAAATTTTTCAAAGATTTTTGGAATACGTACTAATTTTTTTTAGTTTTCGAGGCGATCTGGAAATGAAAAAAGTCACCGTTTCCGAGGACGTATATATATATACCGTAAATTTGCATTCGTAGAAGGCATATCGCGTCCCCGAACGAGACCCCTGGGGATAAAAAATAGTAATATCGAGAAACATTATGCGCCGTTCGCCTTACAATGGTTATTGTTCGGCAGGGCGAAGGAAACATGAATATTTTGTTGTTTGAGCCGACGTAATCTTCTCTCGCTGAAGGTGCACCGACGACGTCCACGTCTACGTTGACTTCGACGCCAAGGTGTACGTCAGCACAGGAAAAGTATGGCTGTAAAAAAAATTTCGAAGCTCTTTTTTTTTTTTTTTTCTAGAAGCACCAATCCCAGAATTTTTTCTGGCAAAAACAACAACAACGACGAGGACGGTGAGGTAGTCGAGCACAGAATTCCAAGGAGAATTACAAAAACTACAGAAACTGAATACCCTACGTTTTTTTTTCTTTTCTTTTTCTATTCGCTTGAGCTTCGGGAACCGTTCAAGAAATAGAGCTTGAATATTTACCCGGAGATACGCCGCTAGGTGTTCTAGGAAAATTTTTCTTTATTTTCCCAGAGTCGGAGAAAACTAGGACTTGGAAATAAGCGGGGACCTCATAGAGGGGTGGTGAATTTCACCCCTGCCCGAGTTAGGCTTAGGGTGAGGGTGCGAAATTTGTTAGGCGAAGGAAATTGACCGCTCTAGAGATTGCGGGTTCTTGGGTCGTCAAGCTTTCGAGCTTATTTCTACGGCGTTTAAAATTGCGTGAGGGAACTGAACGTGGTCGAGACGCGGTAAAAGGAACAAAAATCGAATAAAATCACATTGGATTTAATATTGTAGGAAAAAAAAAAAAAAAAAAAAAAAATTCTTTGATTTTCTTACGATTCCCTCCCTTCTAAATATCCTCTGGGCAGCAGCCCATGCAGCCGATAGAATGATCGCATCTGTAGTATCTGCGATTTGGTCCATCCTCAAAGCAATAACCATGGAAATAAATAAAGAACGTCAGGGGACCTGCACCTCCGGTCGCCCCCTAAACTCGTCGCCTTAAAAGCTTGGTGGGGTGTTTTTGATGTGGGGGTAGGGGGTGGACTTTGTCACTTCCTTTTCTTCCGTTTCTTAGTACCTCACCGCGGTCTATTCTCTCAGACTTTTACTCCCGAAGCGTTTGATCAAATAGAGCTGCCTAGGAGAAGATCGTTCGGCGCGCAAAGTGCGCGGGGAACGGTACCTACCCCTGGTAGTACCAACCCTCTAATGCTATACTATATATCGTGACTCTCGACGGTGGGGCTTCGATCTATCGATCAGCAAGCGAACCCGTGAACAGTACTAGGATCGTTTGACCCGTGTGCGGAGCAGATGAGTTTTACCGGGCGAAACACTGCCGTACCTTGAGCACAAAGCGAGCTTTACACAAGAACGATAGAGACTCGGAATTGGAAAACGCGATGGCCTAAGTGCCCTTAATTTTATTTTTACTATTTGCGGTGGTCTGTTTGCAACGATTTGATCACTTTTTCATTCACCCATCTAGTTCCTTTGGACTTTTTTTTTTCGAGAACTTTTAACGAGATCTATGACCCGAATCTAAGGTGATTGAAAAATTGATCCAGTAACGGTGGGTCAGTTTTTTAAAAAACTACGAGATATTTTTTTCATCACTCTAACCTCAAAATCGCAACTTCGTCGCGATTTCTCGGCTTTTGTGATGAAAAATGATGATCGTTGCTCGTACGTAAAGACTTTTTGACGAAACTCGTTACAGCTCTCGCCTCCGGCTCGGGCCGTAAACCTCTCGTTGCGTCAAAAAAGCCTTTCCGTACTCGAACTGTAATGTACTATTACCTTCTTGTCCGGGATATTGGCGCGGGATTCAAGTTCAGAAAAATTCCAAAAGTTCCGAATAGTCGAAATTCCTCAAGGTCGAGATGCAGACAGCTCAAATATCCGAAAGTTCAAAGCTCATCAAATACAAAAATACGAAAATTTAAGGGAAGCTCATGGAAGAGCTATCAAATAAACGACGTTGCATTTAAGCAAATTCCGAGATTCGGAGTTTTGGCTTTTCGGATCTTTAGCTTTCGGAATTTTTGGACGTCCGGTGTTTTTCGATTCAAAGTTTTTCAAATTGGCTATGTAGAGTTTCGGGGAAATAATCTCACGAGAAACTGTCAGTCGGTAGTAGAAAAATTCGGAATTTTGACCTTTCGTAGCTTTTGAAATTTGGAATTTCAATTCCACCCCCAGATATCGCGATTTGCTGCAGGCTGCATTATTCTCCATCCCTCGGGCACCGGGATAGTTCCCCTTTACTTTTGATATGCCTACACGTTTTCCGCATAGCGTAAGTGGTTCGTATTGCGGTTCCGCGAGTTGGATTCACGGAGGGAGGTGTCGCTCAGCTGCTTCGCGTAATATTTTCTCATTTAATTACTCAGCTTAGATTGCAGCCTGGGGGCAGTTTATATATATATATATATATACATATATATATATAATATAATATGTGATGCGTGATATGAGTTTTCAAAAATTGCTAATATTTTTTTCTAAATCCTCCCTTGATTGAAGGGAACTGTGTAAAATTTCGTCGTATATTCTTCATCACAATTTGAAACTGATCGACGTCTCGCGTCTCTGGCGTAAGAATTTTTCCAGAATTTCGAATTCCGTAAACGGGACTTCGATCCCGTAGAAAACGCGCCCTTTTTTAGTTTTGCATCCTGACGAGATATATTCTAGGTATGTTCACCGAATGAATGGAATAGTTCCCAACATTCATGGTGGACTTCGTGTACATTGTACGTCATTTTCTATGAACTCGAATCGGCCCATACGGGACGCGCGAGTTTCGCTTGATATTGAGTAGCAAATTGAATCCGAATGCCGTCGTAAAAGATGGATATCAGGCTCACCCCTCACTATACTATACTATACTATACATCCTCGTCTATATCCATCCCTGCAGTTTATTTCGTAAAAACTTTCCGCTCCTTGACTAGCTTCATATTTCTCATATTTCTCTGTACATACATTTCTACGTACATACTAAACTGGAAGTCGAGTATATAAATAGAGAATTTTGAAAAATTAAAAACAACCCCATCTTGGACAGATCGAAATCAGCAAGCAATCAGTCAGATGCAGATGCACGGAATTGCTGTGATTACCTATGTATATCTAGATCTGTCGCGAAAAAAAAATGAAAAAAAAAATGGAAAAAGTAACGTGCAAAAATAGATATATATGGCAATCAGTCTGAGCCGGTGTATAGTATAATATGAAATTTATCTTTCACGGACATTCGTGCGTCTAGTATCGGAAAAGCTCGGGCGGAAAGCAACAATACGAAATGATAGATTAAATTGAAAACAGAGGCGGCATCTGACGGTCTACATATACATAGGTATACGTATGTATGTACTATATATAGTTATTCGGAGTAACCGTACCTATATCTATGGGTTATATCCCGCTATATGACACCGACGAAGGACTATTCGTCAATCAATTTTTATCAAGTCACTATATACCCCCATTTTTCCGATCGCGATTCACTGGTGGAAATATCTTCAGTGCTGGTTATAAATTTGAGGGATTTTGATTTTCTAGTTCAACGTCTCTGGGTTCTGGAACATTTCGTTATTTCCTGTGTATATATATCACCGATATCGCATTATTTCACATTTTTATTATTATCTACTAACGAACCGCGATACACAAACCAGCAGCCATCGAGTATATTGTACGTTAACCAAACAGCTGAAAATCAAAACTAGTCTATAAAAATGATCCACTGTTAGAAGTAGAGCTGGGAATTCGTTCGTTATTTCCGTGAAAAAAAAATCTATATTCACCGTGTTTCGCTTTGCTCTACGTTCGCAATACGATAATTAAATTAATTTGTTTTTTATATCGCGATGTACGCGACCGTCAATCAGCTTGGTGTACGTTTTATATACCGCAAAGTTTACGCCACACGTCATTGTCAGGAATAAACATGCGGGTTGAATCAACGGAAAAACAAAACGAAAAGTCAAAAAATTAACGAATAAGCAAAATTTTATAATGAAAAAGCTTTTTTCACTCAAACGCGTTTCTCGCTCTCTCACGTGATATAGAATTTGTAAAATGGCTTTTGACAATTAGGAGTTGAAATTTCATCATCTCTGCTTTCGGAATTAGGGATTGCAAAAACTTTTGCCTGCAGTCTTACTTCGTGAGGTGGTAAGAAATGGCGATAAAACGAAGGGCGAAGGACGAAGGGAGGAATGGGACGAGGTCCTGGCACAATGCAAAAAGAGTAATTTCGCTAGAATCCTGGAGGTTAGGGGTAGTAGAAGCGGTTTCAGGTGGACCCTATATTCCTTGAACGAAGGGTGCGAGGGGTGAAGATCGTTGCCGAAGGACCTGGCGAACCCAAGCGAAGCGTAATTTTGGGACATTGCGCTGGGTAGATGCGAAGCAGAACGCTTCGGACGCGTTATTTAAAGCTTTTCCTAGATTTTTTCTCTTCTTTCACCTTCTTTCTCCCTATTTCTCACCATCTCTCACTCTCGCACCCAGAATGATTAACTTGTTCGCTGAGCAAGCGTAAAAACTTAGCTAGGCTTCGCGTATTTTTTTGCCAAGCCAGAGTCTCTGTCTCCCGTGTCCTGCAGGACTTTCTCTCGGTTCTTCTTTCTCCTTCCTCCTATTTTCATCCCCTTTTCATCCGTATTTCTCTTCATTCGCATGAAAGCTACGGATACAGCCAAGGAAAGAGGAAAATTACCGAGCCGAGACCAGTCGGGGGTGTCGAAGGACGATTTTAATGAAGTTTGGTCCGGTAACCGGACCGGCACACACACACATGTATTCACATATACACACACATGTATTCACGTATACACATATGTATTAAATAAATAAATAAATAAATAAATAAATCAACCGACCCTATTTGAGGTCTCGCTCAGATCGTTGTCCTCCCTTTTTTTTTGTTTGTTTTTTTTTTTTCCTTTATTATGGATTTCTTTCTTATTAAATTAGTTTTTCTTTTTCAAATTCATTTCGTTCGAGTTTGCTCATTTTTATTGTACTTTATTGAATTTTATTCATCCTCGTACATTGTCACAGGTATAGTAACCCTACCCCTGCAGCTTCGGTCCCGGTGCTGAAGCACGTCACGGTAATCTTGCTTTGCAATCTAGAGCACCTAGTCATAATTATAATATTTCACGCAATATTAAAGGTACACGCGTCCTCAGGTGTCGGATGGAATCTTTTTTATGTTCAGCCGCATCGTCGAGTCACGCGATATTATATACTGAAGAAAGAAATCCATGCAGATATCCTAGTCAAAAAACTTCATCCCTTATTATTACGAAAAACTCAATTCAAAAAATGAACAAAAATTGGAATAGAAGAAAACCAAATTTTCTTCGATTACATTACTATTTTTTGATCATCTTCTTTCCACTTGAAATTTTTTCTAATTCACCACCTCAACATATCCTGCAGGCAGTAAATGTTCGATGATTCATATATACCTACATATATATGCAATGCAAAGCCGGGGCGCAATTAGTACTGCAGGGTTGCGCTGCGCTTTGTTCAGCTCGAAGCAAAGAAATCCGAATGAATATCTCGGTGAGTATGGGTAAAATGACGGGAAATTATTCTATAGCATCTTGTTAGCCGTACCAAGGGGGTGGGAGGGAGTAAAGATTATTTTTTTTTTTAGTTTCAATTTTTTCTTTGTTTTTTTTTTGTTTTTTTTCCCCCAGCTGACCTGGTTTTAACACCGAGCCGATGCGCGATGCTTCACGACCACGAGAACCAGCTCGCCCGCCATTAAACCGTGGAAAAGCGATTCTCTGGGTCAACAGCTGTTTTTTGTTTTTCTCTCTTTATCGATGGTTTTTTTTTCCTTTTTTTCTCTTCATTTTTTTGTTTTTTTTTTTCAATTAGTTTTATTTCTTCTATTTTTCTATTTTTTTTTTCTTTCTCTTTCATTTATCGTTTCTTTCACCCACCACTCCTCCCTGGTTTTTTTTCTTTTTTTTTTTTTCTTTTCTTTTTGCAACCCGGTGGTAATTGCAAACGTGAATTGTATGAAAGTGCCGTTAGCAACGCACCGACGCGGTAACACGTTCAAGGCTAATCCGACTAATTAGATTTTCACACGATGGAATTGTGACGGTAGAGACTGGAACCTCTGGCTAGCTGATGGTTCTAGTGCACGCCAATGTATGAAACCCGATTCGCGAGTGCAATTTGAAGGGTCTTTGGACGGCGCAAAGCCGAATTGACAATTTTTGAAAACAGTTACCTGCCTGCAGCCTGCAGCGTGTCGTTCACTGATAATATTCCCATATACCCTAACCCACGGCTCGGAACGATCCTCGGCGTTTATAATTCCGAGGGGCGAAACAAAACTGCAGTTTTTTGTTTTTTTTTTCTTGGTTTTTGTTTTTTTTTTGTTTTTTTTCACATTTTCATCGCGTTTTGCTTTTCTCGCTTGTGACACTGCAAAGCGAAAATTAAAATACCCTCGACTGGAATAAATGATGTATATAAAAAAAAAAAAAAGATGGCAATATTCAATTTCAGCTCATGCACTTCAAGACCCTTTGTAACTGCCAATGTTACCATTTCCGTTCGCAACAATGAGAATAAGTAACAAGTATGTAATATATAGATCGAGGGTGGGAAGGCAATAGGGAATAATGATTGTTGTCGAAGCTGAATTGCGGAATCTCGCATCTTTGGCATATATAGGTATGTATATTCTATATGGGACTTGAATGGATCTATTAGGGTCGTAAAACAACCCCGAAGAGGTATATGGACATTCGTATTCTGGTGGTGCAGCGTGCAGTTTATCACTATTGTGTGTATGTATACTCCTTTTGGGTCAACTCAACCGCCACGCGAGCTCGCCTGCATATAATTGTATTTAATTGATGCGCTAATGATGTTTGTCGACTGTAAATATATATGTATGAGTCAAGCCCGTACTCACGACCAAGTACCTACTGCTTTTCGTTTCACCCTCTTCATCGAGTATAGTGGAAGTTAAACAAGCCAAGTATTAGGCGCGGTCAATGCTTCTGATTCGTTTTACCACGGAATACTTTTTTTTTAAACTCAAATATCGGCTAATCGACCGAGAATGAATAGGAAGTTGATAAAAGAAGAAAAAAAAAAAAAAATGACAAATATTAGAAAGTGATCGAAATGATAGAGGGACGTGGAATTTGTTTGTTTTCTTATTCTAACATTCGATATTAACCCTTCGTGGCCACACCTCTGTAAAATAACTTATTGTTAGTGGTCAGACTGGGTAAAATTTACGGTGAAAACTATCAGTCCAATCGGGATTGAAAAAAAAACTGAAAATACTTTGAACATTCTAAAACATGCGTGGAAAGTAATTGTTATGTCAAAATTCAAATCGCAACACGTTCAGAAGAAGAAAATATCGTAAATAGGTAAATTTGTCAAAAAATGTATCTTTTCACTGAAAAAGAATCGTAACTAATGCATTTTTTAAATATTTTTCACCCAAAATGAGGCCTGGGTGAATTTTACTCATGGTGGCCACAAAATGGAATAAATATTTATACGATCTTCTGATTTTAGCTGACCGATATATCATTCAATTCCAAAGCTTCTAAGAAAATTGTCACGTTTCCAGATGGGATACAAAACTGAATGGATAGATAAATTGAATTATATGCCTTTATGACATCAGACACGAGATAGGCGTCAATTAGGAATCTGAAAATAATTCAACTCGTTCATATTTGAAAAGAAGTATATACCGTACGGTATGTACTACAATATGCTCTTCGAGTCTAATGTTTATTGTTATCGTTATACCAAGCGAAGAGTAGTAGTTCCTTTCTTCTGGTTGCTCGGGTCTAATGAGTACAGACGTCGG
Organism: Ametastegia equiseti; assembly: GCA_963989295.1. Classification (NCBI taxonomy): domain Eukaryota; kingdom Metazoa; phylum Arthropoda; class Insecta; order Hymenoptera; family Tenthredinidae; genus Ametastegia; species Ametastegia equiseti. Next base: position 13,882,407 of record OZ022397.1, on the reverse strand, counting down.
TGTTCAGACGGTGTAGATATATGGATGATGAAATTTAAACGAAGCGTGTTTCCCACGGGGTGGAAAAAAAGTAAGAAAAGTAAAAAAATTAAAAAATAAAATAGAAGAAAAATAAAAATAAAATTTAAGTTTCATTCGAAGCTTAAATCTGGGTTATGAGCGAATGAAAAAGCGTAGACCTGGCTACCTACCTACCTACCCTCATCTACGTGTCGGAAATTTTCATCCCTCAATTCACCCGCTCGGACTGCAGGACGTTTAATTTTTTCTATCTCCGATCCATTCCCATCTGCCCTACATTTTTATACCCGAAAAAAATTCCCGATCCTGTAAGCGAAACATTGAATATTTCAGGTCCCAGTCCTCCAACCTGAACCGAATTAGAAATTACGAATTCATTTTTATTCTTACCCAAGAGAGGTGCCTCCACGCAACAATCCACCCCCTCCGTCTTTTCGTTTACCCACGACGACCCAGGACGACCCGCTACCCGAACATCCCGAGGAAACTCTCGGGGCAGAATATTGCGATGAAGACGAAGAACGTAGGAATAGAAATGTTTATATACATTTTTCTTGTTGAGAGAAATTCACTCATCTATTATCTAGTATAGGTACAAAATGAAAGTATCTAAGTTTTGGGGGATGATTGAAACTGCACCCTTCTCTCTATCTCTATCTCTATCGGTTAGGGGGAAGGATCTGGTTCGTCAGTACAGCAATCTTGATCTTAATTGCAAACCGTGTTTCTAATTACAGTATTTTATTGGCGTAAATCGAGTCGCCAATGAGAATCCAGTTCGATCTATTTGCCGGAAAGCTAGTCTATTCAGACTCGAATATTTCGCTCAATTTCATTCCTATTCGGTTTAGGAATTTCATCTACATCGACGAAACCCCATTAAACCACCATCGTCATTGCTCCTGATTTGTTCTATGGTATCACCTAATTGTCTAGAACCAAATAATAGTCATCCCCATCGAAGGATCAATTTTATTCGCCAATTAAGGATTTGCTGATTGAAAATAAATATTCTATATGATTTGAATGGCAGCTTTATTGAAAATATATTTCTGATCAATTATTTGAAATATAAGGCTGTTGGAAAAATGATCATAGTGATTCATGGTCGACTATAACTGACCTTCTTTGACCCGCACGAACAGTTTGGAATAGAGGTAAATTGCTCCTGGAGCGATTTGAATGGAGAAGATAAGTTGGTTGGGGGGGTAGGTGGTGGGTACACCCTCCGATTCTTAAGCAAGGAAGGATCGTAATTCGCTCTAATCCAATTACCGTAACGCTGGGAATAAGTTACCTAGCCCACGGTAAGAGCCCGATTTCTAAACAAGGCACGATCAGAGGCCACCTCCGGGCTTCGCGTATTCTTTCTATTCTTTAACCGCATTAAACCAGCTAATTCCGAAGTCAAATAAAGAGTTCCGCAACGGGTCAGGGGGAGAAATAGGGAGTTAGAAAGAGAGAGAGAGAGAACAACTTGAGTTAGAAAAAGATGAGAAGAAGGAAGGAAAACATATAATAATAAAATAATCAAAAAAAAAAAAAAAAGGAGAGAGTGAGCGCAGGATCGAGTGTCTTTCTTATCGCCTTCTTGGAAAAAAAAAAAGAAACTTTTTCTCCAGCTGTTAAACGCCAACTTTGCCTACGCTTTGGCATAAAACGTTCAACTTTTGTCGTTCTCGTTCAATTTGTCGATTTTGCGGTATGAGCACCGCGAGCAAGGGGCGAATATACTTCTTTACAAAACTGCGTGTCAACTTTTAGCTTAATCGCTACTTCAGCAAGAATTATTATTTCTCACTGTATATAGGTAAATCAGATTCGCCCGAGGCTTTAACGATAAGGAGCTTTGCCCTCGGAAGCTTTTTATTTCCTGCCAATTATATGGCCCTGATTTTTACCTCTACTTACAAATAGAAGATAAATTTCTAGTAACATTACCTAATTTAACAGGGCTGTTCCTCCCTCGATCATTTCATCGATCATCGATCAAGAAAACACATTGATTCATCAATAAATCGAGTCCCGATCTCGTGATAAATCATAAAATTAATCGAGCAATCGTACGATTGATTATTTGATTGATCAGTAGGTCATTTTTCGATTGACTAATCAATTCATCGATTTTTTTTTCCAGTTCTGAAAGACAACGAATCATCTGAGTATCCAGCAAATAATTAATACGGTTTAGAATCGTCTAGGTATTATTTTATAAAATATGATGTCGTTCTAAGCATCGCGAGCATCACAAGCAGCAGGAGGTTGTCGATGTAGCAAACGCCGAGTAGATTTGTCTCTGGTTTAAAACGCGTCGTGTTCCTCGATCCGGCTACGTTTTTGGTCTCCATTAAATGTGACCGTGCAATGGAAGGAGTTTCACATATGACATACGCTATACCCCTGCAGGACGCGTCAATACGACCAACGCCAGATGAATATGAATGAAACGGGTTTCCGGTCTGGTTGATCGCGGTACAGTTTTACATTTACATCCATATTTCACGTTCCAAATGGGCAAACGCCAGCCATGGCCCGTTACGCCCCGAAGGAGGCCATTTCACCGTCACTTACAAAAGCAAAGAAACTATAACCAGCTTCCCTCCCCACATTGAGTAATTACTCCCTCTCTGATTTCCCATATATATATGAGTATATATATATATACTCATCGTCAAATACATCAATTATTAACGGACAGCCATATGCGGGACCAGTTCAATGGTTTGATCCAAAAACAAAGAAAAAAGAGAAAAAAAAAATATGTAACGTACATTTTGGTGAACAGATTCGATATCGGTGGATTTTTATCATCGAATCATACGTTGTAACGGTATAGGTAGGTATTGGACAAAGGCGAAGCTGTTCAGCGAGTCAGTTTATTTCATTTCGTATTTGCTTATCGGTCCGTAAAACTTTTTGAACCGCATAGTAATACCGTTCGGTTGGGGTGGGATATTTGTAAATTTTATGAAATAAAAAATCCCCCTCATTCACGTAAACGCGTAGTATTACCTATACCGACATTTGCTTGATCGTGCTTGTATACGAGTATCTTATACATTATGAAACTTTCGTAGTAAGTATACCAATTCTTCTCCAATATCAGCACGTAGGTATGTTGAGAGAAACCCTTACTGCACTTCGGGATAACTTTCAAGGAGCAATAAACTCACCGATAACTTACCAGGACTTGAGTCCACTTTGGTTTCATTCCTTTAATATGGCTTGACAAATAGGGAATACAATCTCCATACAAGCAATAGCTCTTGTACATACTTCGATTGGGATGAAAGAAAAAAGATGATGACGAAGACTGGGAAGAAATATAAACAAAGTCTTAGACTTGTAGTGCTTTTTGAACTCGGCAATGTGCGGTGAAGAGAATCAGAGAATTACTAAACGGTATATATGTAGAGCTTTCGTCCCTAATCCTTCGCTTTTAACGAACGTTTTTCATCGCAGAATTTGTAATTGTGACCAGTATTATATATATGGGAGGGGGGAGGATCTACATTGTCGAGAAAGATCAAACGGAGGATACAAACTTGCAGATCAAACGACCCCCAATAATATTTTTGACAAATCCTAATTGATGCGACAAATAAGAGTCGTTACAATGCGTCTCCTCTCGAGCGCACAATCCAGATCTCTATCTACCTCCAGTCATCAGTCAGACAAATCCCAGCCCTCGTCAATGTGCAACGTTTTGTATCTAGTCATGGGATGTATTGTACCACCCTGGTAGATCTAAGAAGGTAGGCTGCAGAGGTGGATACATAGGTGTATATATATGTATATTACATATATAGGTATACGTTTATATATGTACTTTACAATCCCATATAAATGCATGAGCCTGTAAAAACGAATGTGACACGTGGGGGACGAGAGAACCCTGAGCAAAAGGGAGTCAGGGAACGAGGGAAAACGAGACAGTAGAGAGAAGATAGAGATGGCCAGGGAACTGCAGAGGGATGAAAGGGGATCAAGCAATTTTCTACAATTCGCTTCGCAGCGACATATGCTTTTAATTCTTACGGATTAAAGACGATTAAAGTTGATCAAAATTTACGGTCTCATACACCGGGACCGTATATACGTTATACCAATTGAACAACATACGTCCCGCGACTTTACGGCGTCACGGAAAATTTCAGGGGCCAAACCATAAGTAATTGCAATTAAACTCACTCCCGTTCGTATCGCGTCGCGTCGTATGATTGAACCCGCATTTCTATTCCTGATGAAAAAAAACCACCCCTTTTCAGAATTCTCAAATAAAATAGAAAACTTGGAATCAAGTTTTCATTTCATCGCAGCTTGTGAGCAAAAACTTGGGGGCGGGATTGAAGTTCCGAATTCCAAAAGTACCGAAAGGTCAAAATTTCGAATTTATTTGAGACGTGATTCTGAGTTTCTAGAAACGTTAGAGTTCAGAACTTGCAAATTCCGAAAAGTTGAAATGCAGGGAGCTCAAAGATCCGACGTTGCATAAGCCAATTCCTAAATTCGGAGTTTTTACTTTTCGGATCTTCAGCTTTCAAAATTTTGAACTTTCGGTGTTCATCCATTTGGAGTTTTTCAAATTGGCTACGTGGACTTTCGGGGAAAGAATCTTTCGTCAAACCCCGAATCAATATGAGAAATCGGAATTTTCACCTTTCGCAGTTTTCGGAACTCGGGAATTCAATCCCACCTTTTCAAAACTTGCAACTCGTGTACAAATGAACAACTTTCAAGCCCCCGAACATATTGTTTTAGCTTTAACAGGCGTTGGACGATGAAAATTTGGAGCAAAAGAAAAACGAATGAAAAAAAAGGCGGGGGAGGGGGTGGGGGGTGGAAACAAAATGGCTAATCCTGCATCAGACCTCGAAAATGATTTTCACTCTTTGGGGGTAATAAATTTCACCGCATTGGCACACCGCGCCACGTGACGGGCCAGGCAACCCCCTTGAAAATTCCCCCATGCATTCGAGCGTATAGCGGTTCTCGTCCGCGTCCGTTCATTTCGATCTCATCCCCATAATTCATCGGATACTTTATCAGGCTATGCCGAATATATTAGGGAAAATCCTTGATAATCGTCCCCTCGTAATTCTCATCACGAAAAGAGAGATAGAGGAATGAATAAAGAGGGTGAGATATACGAAGAGAAAGAAGAGCTATACTCCTTCGGCCCGGAAGAACGCCACGGAGCGGACAAACACGTTGATAAAATCACCCCTCTCCGATTTAGATTTGGTTTTAGATTTTCAAAGGATCAAGATAGCCATCGGCAAGGACGTTCGATGACGCGCGAATAGAACTTTACTACTACTATATATAGCTCGCGATTTATCTATGGAAGAGAAAAAAAAAAAAAAAAAATTGCGAAATAGATGTTCCCCTGTTCATGGCACCCCCATGGTGCTCGGTGGTGTCTCAATTACATATTTCCTTTCAAGGAAATGTCCTCGTACGTTACACCGTCCGTGGGAATGCTGTGACTTTTAATAATCCCACTGTTCGATATTCCATGACCATTTTTTTCAAATATATTCTCACGTTAATCCTTGCTTGATGGTACGTGGGCGAGGTACAACACCCCGTTCATTCGAGAAGCTAATATCCTCGCGCTGCAAGGACCCCCTCCGGTTCTTGGCCTGTTCCAATACCTTTCTTTCGACTATTAACCAGTCCAGCATGGCTTCGGGAGCTGATGATTGTGAACCAGCCGGAAAAACGAGGTCCTGCGCACGTGTCTCTACGATCCTAACCTCCTCGTCCCTTGTTTATACAAAACAGCATGGTTCCGGCGATCAATTCTCGCTCTTCATTCGTACACATATACCGATGCATGTGCACAGCGTGCTGCACGGCAAGCTTATTCGATATTCGTTTTAGCCCAGAGCCGACACTTTGTTCGTCATATACTCACATTCATATAGTGGCCCCAGCCATTGGATCGAGTTATATTATACACTTACGTATTTATCGCCTTATACGTCTACGCGTCTACGTCTAGGTCGTCCGGATACGTATAAAGCATAAACCCGTACCGGCAGGGGTTGACAAATGAACCCGACACGCGTCCCGATGCTAATGCGCGGTGAAAAATGGTTTTGGCATATTGAGAAAGCCCACTTCCCCGACGCTACGCGCCGCGACGAGACGAGACGCGACGACGGCTATACGGCGACGACATCCCCCCCCCTTGCAAGGCCTAAAACCCCGTCGTGAAACTGATTGAGTCGCAATACTATGGGTGTTATGTTCAGGGCGTGTGAAAAATGACACGGTAATTTTTAGCAGACCAATCACCAACGAGAACTAAATTATTCCGTCAAGCGATACGCAATCATCAGGAATATATTTCCGATTTAAGATTCGTATCTGATTCTTTACAAATGGGGTGAAATTCGGTGTTGAAATCCTTCGCAAAAATTGACCACATTGAAATTGAACATTTTTTGTCTTTTCAAAGGTCAGAGATCGGGAGCTCTTTTTTTTTTTTTTTTTTTTTCTTCTTTGCTCAATTGTACATGACGTAGGGATAATCGTCAGCCGGGTGTATTAGGGTGGACGAAAAAAATTCTCGTGGTGAAAAAGCATCGTGGTTGACGGGGGATAAAGAAGAAAGATGAAAGAAGAACCGCGAACGGAAGTAGGAAATTAAAAAGGAAAGAGAAAGAGAAAGGGTAAGGGATGGAGGGTTGAACCCGAAAGGAAATCCGTCGTAGGCTGGTATATGATGGACCAAAGTTGCACGAGGTTCGTATAGATGAGAGTCGAGTGGCTTTTGCACTGGCATTTCATGGGGTTTTATGCCAGTGTGAGGGGGTCTGGACCAGAGCCAAATCCTGGCTCGTCAAAACGTCGGAAAGACGCGGAGTACGGTGAGGACGGTGTCTTTCTTGGGGATGAGCTTGAACGTGGATAAGAAAAAAGGATAAGGATAGAGGCGAATATAAGACGGAAGTAAGATGAGAGAATGAAGAATCGTTGATGGTAGGTACACGGTTAAGAATCCATGTCCACGAATATTGCCGAGCGCACGTTTTCTATATCTATGTGTATATATTGTATATATATATATGAAAGATGGAAGAGATATGACAAATGTCCAGGAAATACAAGAATCATCGCTCATGCAGAAACCAGCGAACCGACAAGCCTATAGCCTAGGCAGAAGTTGGGATCAGCTATTTTATCTTATCGTGATTAAACGCGAAGCCTGGCTTGTCTTCCTTATAGTATAGTGAATCATTAATTACACGACTAAGCCATAGGACAAAAATGACCATTCTTTCATGTTCATGCACAACGCCTGTATGTTTTCTCTTCTCTAAAAACTGTCGGTAGGGAATGACACTGGTAAGGAAAGTTTGGCTTTTAAAAATATCCTTCAAACTTTTTTTTTTTTTTTTTTCCTATTTCCAGATGATTGATTTCCAACCACAAATGAATGCCTGCACTACCAAAATTCGTTTCCTCCATCACGTTGATTTTCTAGATGAGTAATGCGAGGTGAAACCGACCATCTGTCGATGGTACTCGACTAGACAAACGTGTCGTGTCCATTAGGAGGTTCCCGTCATCGTGGATCATCGTCACCGCTAATAAATAAATATACATATACAGGGTAACAGTAGGTTTGGTCTAGTGAACGTTGGACCTATACGAACACATAGAGATTGTATATGTGACAGTGCCCCTATTCATGTATATATCTACGTCATGTGGATACGTGGAACTAGTTTTCCATCCTGCTGTACACCCTGCAATCTAAAACAATGCCAACTTCCATTACCGATTTCGATACCCAGGAGTATATGTATATATATATATATATATATATATATACATATGTATGCCCTCATTGGTGTATAGTATAGTTTTACCCAAACCTAAAACCCATCTGTCGGTTCACCCACGCCGATTCGATGTCGTCACGCTCTAAAATACCCTCCACATATGTATATGGGTAATAGAGGCTGAGGTACGTGCACATAACGTATTTACATACGTTACTATCACTGGATTACACAGTTACCCCGAGTGTTTGCGGCACTCGGAGTCGAACCATTTCCATTGCCCGATAGTTTTACCACCACCATGATATACAAATGAACTTTCTCGATCAAACCAGAGTAAAAAATTTTTCACCTGGATTACCCTGGACTTTTTACCAACTTCGATAATCATTTCCTTTTCAAGTTCATTCACTTCCTGGGTCCAAACCAGTCGGTCAGTCTCAATGGAATATATATGACAATTGTTCATCTTCAGGGCAAAAGCTCTAATCCTACAAAGTTTCAAATTCTTCTGACTAGCCATTTTTCAGCACATTGACCAATAGACAGACCAAAGTATGTTCAGAATTATTATGTGTGGCGTCAGCTTCAGCTTGGAAAGTCTCATGTTCATGAAATTTGCAAAAATCGTCTTCTACACAAAACCAATACTTGCCCATCCGGGAGGTAATGGAAAGTACGACGGATCGATCGAATAAATTTGCTAAAAAAATTACCAAAGGAAAAAAAGGAGAGCCAGTGTCATAGTAGAGCACAAACATGATGGGGTGGCTGTGATGCACCCGGGTAAAGAGAGTATGACGGATAGGATGACGTCAGGGTTGCTGCACCTGATATAACGCGCGTGGCGGGACGGAAGAGATTATAGGCTGTCGAATCAGGTTACACTCTGAGAGTGGTAGTCACTTGATTGGAAATGGACGTGTGGTGTGGTGGTACCAGAGGGGGTGGAAACATTATCCGATCTCGATGGTAATTCGATCCACACAAACCGAGCCAAGCCTAGACGATCTACATGGTTTTTAAACGATTGCATCGTCGAAAAGTTAGCAAAAAAAAAACAACAAAAAACCCTCCATTCATACCCAAAACCAAATCTCTAGCCACTAAAAACCAAAACTCTTACTCTATTCACCCGAATCTCACTATACTTCAACTTCAAATGTAGCCCGCGATGGATCAAACTTCTTTCGCGTCTGTTAGTTGTAGATCATTTGGACGCATGTAGGTTCGAATAATGGACAGATTGATTCATCGACTTGTGAAATGAAGGTTTCGATCCTGCAGAGTGAGCGCCATTAGTCGATTTTTTTTTTCTTTTTTTTTTTCTGCAGTAGTCTAAGGCGAGTAACAAATGCGACTGATTTTTTGGTAACTTTAGGTCTCTGGACCAGCAAAGATATCGGACAGTGGCAAGGATAAACTTTTGCGCAAAAAGCTCACTGGCGAGTTTAAGTCATGGGTGATTTTTCGAAAACCACATGCAATGGCGAACCATAAGCAAATTGAGTTGTAAAATAATGTATAGTATGTGCATCAGAAACTTATAGGTGGCAAGTGAAGACGTAATAATGGAGGTAGAAGGAAAATATAAAGAAGAGGAAACGAAGAGATGAAAATAAATAAATAAAAATAAAATAGAAAGATTCGAGGATTCATCGAGGACAGAATTTCAAGTGGAGTAAAGGCCAGGGGGGGGACCATACTATAGAAAGGGAGACAGAGAGCGAAGCTTGCGATAGCGTCGGGACGCCATCCGCAGCGTGGAGCTTTTGCTATATATATACGGTGAGATCACTGAGGCCGATTTATTCCGCGTTTAGGGGAACGCTAACATATATTTCGTGCATGAAATACCCCCGGACACGCGTTTAAGTGGATGAAAAGGGCGGTCGCGTTTTGAATACAAATAATTACGACCTGTACGCCGACCATAACTCCCCACTATCTCTCATACCTAATGGTCCGGATTTGATGGGGTGTGCCTTTCTCTTCTCTATCGTCGGTATAGATATGCCGAAAAATAAACTTCCCTTTCGACCAAACTTGATAAAATAGATACATATTTTTTTTTTGAATTTCATCCGAAGTCTAAGTGCCTAAAAACTTGGATGGATTCACTAATTTATACGATCCAATGAAACGAATGATCGATGAGCTAATAATCAATGTATCCTGCGGAGCGAGGATTAATCAGCGATAAAATTTTAACAAGAGAGGAAATTTCCCACCTACCACTAGAGAAAACCGTGTGTGAAATTTTCTACATTCTCAAAGTCTTGGAGGAAAAATTTGGAGGAAATTGAAATAGTATCAGGATAGATCTTATGGATAATAGAAAAAAAAAAGTTTATAGATGAAGAAAATGTGCTCAGTTTAGTAAAAATGCCTTGTATACCTCGATGCAATTATTCAAAGTGAATTCGTATCCCGAGGCAGAGTGAAACGGTTAGAAAATTGTTGAAAGAAGAATAAAAAAAAAAAAGAAGAAGCTTTGAGATAAAAGTGAATAAAATTCATTCGCGGTTGAGGGAAGAACGTGACAGTAGGATACGAGTATAATACAACGGGGTTCTTTTCACGCCGAATTATATCCATGACAGAAATAGTTAAAGTGGATTAATCTTACGTCATTCGAGCGTGGAAACAGCACCGTCCTATAGTACCTATAGCATCGCTCTAGCCTGTTGCACGAAAAATCTACCATACATATAACAGACTATAGTAGTAACGTATATCAGTCGACACAGGTTCATGTTTCATTCACACATGTTCGCTTTTACTAAAGTGTTAATCAGTTGTGACTCTATTCACCCTCTTCCAACCCTTCCCCCCTTGGCAGACCTTCGAGTAACGTTAAAACGTACGTGTCTCGTCTGGCGTACGTGCGTGGGTAGATTTAGAAACGTGTAGGTACATTTCTATGTTGAAATGTGTATATAGATTGTCATATAAAGATATACATGTATATATGTATGTGTGTAGGTACATTACGCGGCCTGTGAACTGGCTAAGAATATTCCTCAATTAACCACGGTGCTAATCAAATTGTTTTATTGGCCAAAGCGACGCCGACTACGAAGGTAGGTACCCCCAGTTGAATGAATTAACACCCGTACCTACACGCGAAGTTAGAGCCAGAAATATGCGAGGCATAAATTTACCTGTATAAGTAATTTCTTGGAGGAATGATTATGTCCCTTTTTAGTTCAAGGATGAGAGAGAGAGAAAGAGAAAAAAATACCGTTATTCTTCATTTTTTATAGACATATTTTCGTTTACTTCAAGGGTCAAGGAACTCCTGAACAAAAAAATTCAACATCCCTCTTGTCATCTGTTGTTTTTTCTCTCTTTTTCGTTTGATGAACCGAAACTGGTACTTTCTGCAGAACTGAAATTGAGAAAGGACGAACGCCGGTGGCGTTCAGAGAAAACCTAAACTGTTTTGCTTGAGCCATGGGCGATATCAAAGGGTAAAATTCGAGTTATTTTAAGGTAATTTGAAAACATTACGTCCCTTGGTCACGCTCAATTAACGATACCGACCAGCAACCCGCTGAGAGGGCGGAAATTAGGTGCCCAGGGTGTCCTTCTAGGAAAACCCCATAGAAGCTTCAGTTGAGGAATCAGATCCTGTGTACAAATGTTCAAAGAAAAATATGCGACTGGATTTTCATATCGTGAAGTTTAACTGGAAGTTAAAGGGCATCTTTTCTTCTCTTCTTCCTCTCGTTACTACCCCATCTTTTTATTTACTTTTCCTACAACTTTTTTCCTATTTTTCCGCGTTCGTCGGTGTGCTCATGGGGATGTACCTACCAGTTCCCCAGGATCTTGAGGGTGGCTATTCATCCTTCAAGTTGGTATATCGCGGTGCTGCAGTTGGTTCTTATTTGCAATTTATCCAACGTAGCTATACGGCCTCTGGTATAATTGCAGAATATTGCTGTCAAGACTCACAAATGCAACGCAACTTTAATTTCATTAGTCGAAGCCGCAAGGGGATCCGGAGAAGAGACTCCGATGCTGTATACGGGGAAAACCACGTGCAATTTTCATCGAACAGAGACAAGGAAAAAAATTTCTCATACCATCAAGGCACATGCATTATATCCATATATATTTCGTTTAGTAATTTCATTCGAGAGTTAATTATGAACGGAGCATCAGAATTATTACTCCTGAAACCATTCCCATCGTTATTTTCCTCATCTTCTTGATTCTATACTATACGAAATTCTCGATATATTATTATACGAGATGAGAACGTTCAGCTCGCGTGCCTATAGGTATGATCGATTCCCACTATCGTGAGGATCCTTATCCTACAAATGGACCATTTTATCGGGCACTAGGAGTCGGCGCGTGCATGGCACGATGGCACCGAACATCGCTAACGTATATAACAAGCTCGTTTTCTATATAATGTTCCGGGTAATATTCTTGGATATAGCGTATCTTATACCTACGTAAGTATATATAGTAAAGATGACAATTTACAGGTTTATATTGCACTGGCTCAACTCTTTCGATATTTCATTAAAATTGGTAAAGACAACCTTCTCATACCTAAATAGGCGTGAAAGTGAACACAAACATCAGGGTTCCAAACGCTCGTAAAATCGGTTCTTAATATTCCCGATCTCTATTATAACTATCCAGCTATAACTAAGTTCCAGAATATTTCATATAGTGAAGAACGCGCGTGTCTCGTGGCCATAATTTTGATTCTGGAATACGTTGGACTAAAGCTCAAGTCCCTGAATTCTGGTCTCGAAGCCAAGGTAAGTGGGTATGGTAATCGCTAATCAGGGAATTCCCACATATGCATGGGAACCTGCACCTAGGATTGGACATTGGCACGCGCGTTTAACCCTTTGTGATGTTGAAACGCCTGTGGTTCAGCTAGCTATACATATAGTGCAAGTGTGGCACACGCATTTGACACGCGTTTCCGAACACACGCTCCATCTCATATACATATATACGCACCTGGTACCGTGTCCAATTATCGCCCTGCTCGAGTACGATCCCACTAATTTCACCCATTCAGCTATCATCCCATCCTTCAATCGGGCGCTGATTAACAATATCGTGACTCTGTTTCCTTCTACCGTATACATGAGCACAAATTTGACGTTTTGCATATCGCAGGATTCTGATTGAGGTTTCTTTTTGGCCTGATCATAATATTCGGAAGGATAGACGATGATGGCAAAAAACCTTCAGAAAAATTCGGAGATTTTAAGATTTTAAGAGCCAGCGACTAGTTTTGTCTGATATTGCGATGTTGTTTGAAAGTTAATCGAATGCTGGTGGTTGTTTTTGTTGCGGATATAGTATATAAGCTCGGAGCCAATTACAATTTTCCAGTAAGTAAGTTGTTCCCTTTAAATGTAATTAGGTTTTGCGAGATGAGCCATTTATCGCATGTTTTCTTGTTATTACACAAAGTGCCTAAAGTTACAATTAACAAAATGAGCGGAAAATTAGTTTCTCCTCCAAAATACTACCCTATTCACCCCCCTCCGGACTCTTCACCGTTCTCTTTACCCCTTCGCTACAAACCTTGCCAATCTACACCGTTGAGTTTGCTATTAGAAATTACATAGCCATGCACCTAACCTTGACGTATAAACCCACGTAAAGTACCTACACGTGAATGTATACACGGTAAACTTTTCAGTAGAACCAAGAAAGATATAAAGTAAAATAAAAAAATTAAAATAAAATAAAATAAAATAAAATAAAATAAAAACATCTACCGTAGGTATATAACTAAACTTCAAAGCGTTCGAGTGTAATTAGCAGCTAACACGCGAGAGACAGAATTTGCTTTAATATATTAATATGAAAAAAGGAATAAAGCACTCTCCAACGATTACACATCAACCTACGCCTACCGTATACAAAATTCAGATTATATATAAGTATTAAACATTCACAACTTTTACTTTCAAGTTTCTAACTCTGGATAGAAATTCGCCGAATGAGAATCTACAATGGCGTCGTAACAATTATCAACGGATTTTACCCTTCTAGGCGTTTTGGGTCTTCAGGGTGTGCCCAATATTAAGGATATATAAATCTAGGTACTTTTATGAGACGAAAGTTTGCCAAAAAGTAGCAAAATATCGCAATGGATATTCGTGGAGAAATACGTGGAAAACTGTGAGAAGAGATTGAAAAATGAGAAAAATAACAAAGAAGTAGTCGAAAAAAAAGGAAGAAAAAAATAAAAACGGAATGTTTATTGCTAAACGCAATATCGTCGCGGTAGGTATAGAATTTCATCTCGGTATAACCAATATGTGCGTTTGATTGAAACACTTCGTGCGTAACAGGCTGCAGTCCCTGTATGGCACAGACTCGTACCTGATCGAGGTCCACGTACCGGTACCTACATCCAGTAGCCGAAACATGAAAAAACATTCATTTGTCCTTTCGTTAATCCATTTTGATATCGGAAACGAGATTAAGGATGAAAGTCTGTGCAATTTCGAGCATAATTTCGCAAAAGAAATGACGAAATTCATCCCTGATTATCAGCAGGACTTAAGTTAACGTCACGGATACACCAAACTTAAAAGTTTTAATAATCAACCCCTGAAATTTCTCATCGTATCGATGATAACTTTTGATAATTATCCCCGTTTTAGCGGCTATACGCAACCTCGAGGATGGTTATCAGCCAACACCAGCCATCCGAGGTGGTTCCCCTTCGTATCATCTCATCTAAATTGTCACTTAACCCGGTCTGCCCTGGAGAACCCATACTCGATCGACGTCGAAGGCTGGGATATCTGCAGCAGGTCCTAGTGGTATACAAAGCGGTCACATTGCCTCGAGGATGAGGAACACGTAGCTTGTTGGATGATCGTAGTCGCATATTTGATTCATGGATGAAAGCTCCGATGGCAGATGGGTATGCTTAACTCCTGTGGCACATATAACTAATCCTTGAAGGATGATCATCGGACGATGCAGTATGATGCGTTTAAAATAATGTATATCGACGTTACATGCGTAGAAAATCCTACCGTGTAATCGTAACTGATCGCCATCTGGCTCATCCTGCAGCGTCCTGCGTGATCCTGCGTCCTGCGGTTAAGTTTAGGAGAGGATGATCCCGTTTCTCCCCGCAGCGAATCGCTCCGGGTAAAATCATTCCCCCCTGTTCGGTAAAAGGGGGGGTAAAACGGTGGATCAGCCAGGGAGAAATAATTAGTCGAGTGGAACAGATCGATAATTAAGTGGAGTAGCTAGCGCGCCACTCGTGCGGGTAGATGAATTTGAATTACGATAGTTTTAGGTCGGAGCTGTTATATATAGGGAGTTGAGGACTCGTCGGTTTCCCATGCGAGTGGTTGGTATCTGGAACGCGTTTATCGTGACGCAATTTGAATTTCATTGTTATCATTCTTTTTTTTTTTTTCATTGCATTTCTAAAGTGAAATATAGTATAGGTCTGTATAAGTGCAGCAGCGTGGCGTTTTTTTTTTTTTGTTCCCTTTAGCTGATCATCGATCACGATTGTAATTGATACGGCATCCGAGCCAATCGAAATCCTGTGCTCAAATTCTCGAGAATAGCAACGATCCGGGATATACGGATGGAGGAGGTAAAAGCACCGAACGATCAGGAGTAGCGAGCTTTCAAAAAGCAATTTGTCCATTCGCTGTCAAACCGAAATAAACGTCCAAGTCCTTGAGGCTGCAGCAGCGCCTGCCAGTCTGCCAGATTTGCGGATCATACTCAAACTGGGGATTCTGTGCCTAAGCTTCATCCCTTTTTGTATCAGAAGACGAAAGTATGCCCTCTAGAAGCTGAGGCAAAATTCAAATACTTCGACGATGATTTTTCCATTGGCATTAGCAATTGTAGTCGAAATATAAGCGTATGATAAAAAAAAAATGTTGTCAAAACCACCCCATACCTCGATATATGAAACAGGAAATCAAAACGAGTTTCCTTTCCCTCTTTGTGTGTAGGTATGTATATTAATATCTAGTTTGACCTTTCCAAACAATTTCGATCAAACAGACCCAAAAGTTTCGGTCATCCCTTAGGGAACCTGCAGCAAACCTAGTCGGGTGAGAAAGATATAGAGAAGAGAGAGAGGAAGAGAGAGAGAGAGAGAGAGATTCAGGGATAATCGGGTGGGCCGCGTTTGTCGCACCGACCGGCATTCGGTTAATCAGTGGGTTATTTGCCCGCGTTCAATTCCTCTGGTGACTTCCATCCCCCCGAATTCACCCTTTGCGGACTGACTGACCCGCGTCTGACCAACGGGTTTGTTATTTGGAAGAACCATGGAAAGAGAGATAGTGAGATAGAGAGAAAGATAGAGATCGAGATATAGGGCAGAGAGAAACCGGAAAGTCTATACTTCGAGGCCGAACTTTGGTTCTACAAACCGCAACCCTTCTTCTGGCCGATTCAACCCGGTCAACCCCTAGATCGCATTGCGGCTCGCACGTGAGCGCGCAAAGCGACGTTGGGTGTCGAAAATTCGAATTCAGAGCATGGTGGTGCGGTGGTGATGCCTAGCCGTGGAAAATCGTGTCTTTAACTGCGAGGATCGAGAATAAGGGAAGAAAAAAGAAGATGAAGCGGAGAAAAGAGGAAAGAGGAAATAGGAAAGAGGCAAAAGAAGGATAACGAGAATCGAGAGGAAAAAGGATATGGGATCAGAGCTCAATTATAGAGAACCAAGAGAGACACCGTCAGCAGTGTTGCTTCTCTAACTGATGATGGGCATGCCAGGGCATGGCACGTCGTACCCGCGTATCGTATCGATTTGTTCCAAACGTTACGTATGAGCTAGTGGGACATAAAGTAACGTAATATCCATGCACGATCGTGGGGCTAATACAGCCCAAAACGAATATACCTAAACTTTGGGTAATTACGTCGGTATAAATTTCTTTTTTTTTTTCTATACTTCTAGAGACAACCACGCCTCAGGAAATATCTGTTAAAAACTCACAGGCCCAATATATAAACTGTCCATGAAAGAAGTTGGCTTTTTCTTTCAAGTCTGACTTGACGAAGATGAGCTCTTCTAGTCCATCGAGTTACTCGGTTTAAAAAGAAATGTCGAGATGATAATCCAGAATCCCGAATTAGAATTTGGCAATTTAGATTCGTTACCCGCCTACGTGTTGACGCTAGTGTGCAGTCAGATGGCTAATCCGAGAAACGATTTATCGCCGTATAACGATGACAAATTGGATTAAGTCATTCTGGTCGCTAACACCGCGTAGCTTTGAAGCTGCAAAGAAGAACTGCGCAACGTACAGTATTATGTATAGGTATGCTGGTTTCCTAACATCACGTCAGTTGGTCTTCAGCCTGATCAAGCACATTCTCAACCAAAATAGACGCCTAATCAACCACGAGAATTTCGCCCACCTATATGGGTGTGTGTATTTATATGTATATGTATACGTGTGGAACATGGAGCACGACTACACGTGCCTGAAGTGATCTGTGTATCCAAACTTGGCGAGTTCACCAACCACCTACTGGATACACCGCCCATACAGATAGTTAGCTTTACTTGTAGCTACATTAATTGAGGATTACAACGGCAACGTGGAGATACCGTACCTGGGAGGGTGCCTTGGAGCTGAAAGCTCGAAGCCAGGAATACAGAATAATGTACAAGACAAGACAAGACAAGACAAGACGGTGGTGCACTCCGCGTTCTCGTGTACCTTGGCTAATCACTAGAAAAAGCCTGAAGCAGGATCAGTCTGGGTTGTCTGGGGCTCTCACAACTCCTTTTTTACCTTTGCGAAGAAGATAAAAGAACCCATGAACGAAGTGCAAAACTGGCTTGGCATTGGCACGGTATTGGTGCCATAGCTGCCAATACTGACAGTCACCAAGGGACGAGCTTTGCCCAAGTCAAAATCAATGTTGTCACTATTTTTGGTTGGTAACATTGGAATAATCCCCAGCCAGTATAAAACACCATATTTTGGCCCAGTATATCCCCAGCACAGAACTGACTTCGGCCTGAGCCTCATGTACGTTCACTTGTCAGTACTAGTCATCAGGAGTGGCTCAACATTGGGCAAATAATTTCTCTGCACTGAGCTGGGCAGCCGGGGTAGTGCCAATTCTGTGCCATGTGGATAGATCCGGGATTAGATTTTCGGAAGTCAATTGCCGTAGCAAGTGTAGGTACTCGAAAAATGGATATTTTCTCTGCTGCGGTTGTCGTTACACGATGATTATCACATGGCACCTAATTCTCGAGAATAACTAGCGAGTAGTTGTAGTGGCAGCTAGTTGTCACGCTCGTGAAAGTAATTAGACGTCAGTGCCGGGTGGGTAACGGCCTTAACTTGAAACATTGAAGTTACGTTGGGCATATTGGCTTTCTAACGCGGCTAACTAAGGATACCCACTGCGTGGCTGATCGTGAGCTCCGGGCTTGACTCGCCAGACAAATTACGATCTTTGGCTGTCTTAAATTACCACGACGCTCCTGACTCCGAAACTCACCTCCTCGTGACATTTTCTCTACTTTTAATGCCCGTCCGACTAACACAGAGTAATCTTTTTGCCCCGGATATATACCGGGTGATTAAAATCTCCGAATACTCGGTTCATCGGCTGAAAATCACTCGACAAAACGATTGCAAAAGCCAAAAAAATGAAGATTTCAGTTTTTTGGAAACCCTCCAATTTGACTAGGAGGTCCTGTTTTGATTTGCCACTGTTACTTCAGATTGGAACTGCATGAATCTGATGAAATTTACCACTGAGTGTGCATCTAGGTACACATATATATACCTATATAGTGGATCTATGGAAGAAATTGGTTCGGTTGAACGGATATAGCATAGGTATACATATATATATATATATATATATATATATGGGGTAAGGGCAGACTCCCTCCGGCCAGGAGTCGAAAGGTCTCGCGGTGCGTGAGTTTGCGACGTGAAATTCGATTCGAAGGAAGGCAGACGAAAGGAAAGGAGGCCTATCTTATACCCTCGGCAAATAAAATTCGCCAAGTTTTCATTGAGTTCCGGACGGTCTGTTCCGTTCGGTATATGAGGATGAGGATGAGACGTAGGACCAAGAAAGGACCAGGGGACCAGAGAAGAAGGACGAAAGAAACTGAGAAAGGGCAAAAACGACACGGTTTTGCGTTCTATCGTTGATGGCCCACGGCTGGACGCGCGGCCCCCGAAATTGTAATGCGATTCTTCGCCGAGAGTTTCCGCCCGTTCTACCTTATACGTGTATTTTGAAGAAATCCTGTTTTTTTTCCCTTCATCTTTTACTTGTAAGTTTATTGAAGGGTTGGCTAAATTAAACATAGTCCAAAATCTATTTAGAAATTCACTTAAGTTCATTTCACATTGTCGCTAAAGTCTAATTAGGTACCTAAGAGAAAATTGAGTCGGATTCCAGTTTTTGCACAAAAAAAATGTTCATGTTCTGGAAAATGGACTATTTATTTTCTCTATCAAATTTTCGAATCTGATCCTCCGAATTCAATTCGTGACCGAGTATTTTCCAAATAATTTGGATCCCAGAGAAATCTGAACGGACAATTTTGACGTAGAAACGAATTTATTCAGAGTGTGGTTAATTTTGGCAATTTTGTAGAAAACTTGACGTCATTCTACGGTTGTTAGATCCATTTCGCATAATGTGGCGTGAAACATATTCGTGTAATACCTGGATAAAGGTATATATGTATAGGTATATATGTGTACGAAATGGCAGATCCCATCTAGAAATCCCAAGGGTAAACCCGAGTCATCCCTAATTCAAAAGCGTTACCATGAAACCGTAACCGTAGAAGCGTTAATCTCCGCGACTTATTATTCCCCTTTGAAGTGCCTGGAGGACTCAATATTACAAGTAATTAGCTCGTTAGTATACGCACGTTTGTACGGCTCAAATTCTTTACCTACCAGTGAACATCCGAGTGTAACTAGAGCTGAAACCGTTACCACTCAGTCTTTCTCAGGAAATAGTTACCCACCTAACTACACGAGGCATTTGATCCTACGGGCGAAAGGAAAAATAATACAAACTCTATCAACATTTCGAGTAGTAGGTATACACTCGAGGTTTTTTTACATTTCAGAAAAAATCTCTATGAAATAATTATCAACCTTGAAAGAAAGAAATTTAGGGGTTGCGTTTTCCTTCATCCCTTGAAAGGTGAGAATCTCGTTTCTGCATTTTCAATCCTAAAGGTCTTTGCCCTCCCCTGGGCAATTGCCAGGGTAAATTAGAGACGAAATTTTCGGGGTGATCCGCAGGGGTCATTCGTGGGGGTCACTCTTTGCCAGCTCGCCCTGGTTTCAACGGGGATGGGAACATCATCTCCCCCATCGGCCAAAGGTTTGCCTCCGCATCGCGCCTGCCACGGCATATTCATGAGGGCTGAGTACGCGAAGCTTGAACCAATATACCGAACCTCCAACCTCCAGCACCCCCTGGGCCTCCTCTTTTTCCCACCCTTAACCAGGTGACGGTATATATGTATACCTAACCTATGTACGCGTCTATTCCGTACCATGTACGCGGTTCTGCGACAACTTTGGGAAAACCAGGACCACACAAACACACGTGTAGTCCTTCGAAGGATCTTATGGACCGCGACCGAGCGCTGATATTAAGTCTCGGTACTTGTGGTTCGCTTTGGGATAATCCAATCTGTTCGTGGCAACTTTAAGTCCTTTTCAAGAGACGGAATGATCGGAGATTCGAACCCGAATGGCTAGTTCATAGTTTCTTGCGAATCGATTATTCGAAAGCGAATTCCTTTAGAGCGAATCTTTGAAATCCGGAGGTAAATATTCTTGACAGGAGTGTTCAAACGCTTTATGCTAAATTTTGATATCCCAGGGACGGGGATGAAGCGAAAAAAAAGGGCGCAAATGGTCGAGGAGGTTGTTTGCAGTGTCCGGTAGCGAACACACAAGGGTATTAGATAAAGGCCCACTGGGGATGCTGATGCCGAAGTACTTGTTGAAATACTTTAATTAAACCGGCCGAAGACCCACGCCATTTTCCATTTGCCATTTGCCATTTGCCATTTTCCGGCAGCCTAAAACCACAGGAAGCGTAGGTGTTGGTTTAACTTGAAAACGTGTGAAAATGGCAGCGATATGTGATTCGATATGTGAGTTTAGGTGAGGCAAAAATCTCCGATAAGGTGCGATTTGTCTTTCGTTTTTTGTTTTTGTTTTCGAATGTGATAGTACGTCTGGTTGGAGTTTTGATAACGAGCTTTTTTTCCCTTCTCATGCATTGGATTTTCATTCCGACAAACTTTGAATCTATTTTCAGTTTTTACCGAAGATAAACTTTCCCGGCGCGCTTCTCGCGCGCCATGGAGTTCAAACTTTTATTACCGAATGACTTTTCCTTGTTCGCGCGTATATTTTAAACTAGATAAGGATATTATTTTTGGTTTTGCAGAGTCTAAGTTTTCTCCTTTTTCCACAAGAAACTTGTTATTTACTATCCGGAAATTCGTTATTAATTCTAATAAGTCCTGAAAGCTTGACCAGCCACGTTCAGTTAGCTCGTGCAAAAAGCGATTGTTCTCCATTTCTAAATTCGTTTGAAGATCGTATATATGACTCGACTGTATTTAAATTTGTTCTACAATTTGTTCTACCGTCGAAATGGATTCCTCGATGTAACGATGAATCCTCAAATATTTGGTATTTGTCAAAGTTGAAAACAGGACGATCATTCGTTGGCAGTAATGAAGTGAAAGAACGACTCAAAATTCATTTACCCTGAAACACAAACGCGGATAACGAAGAGTTGATGAATCGACTCATCCTCAGCCCCCATCCACAAGAAGAAAGAACAATTCAGTCACATCATGTCAACCAATTCGAGATATTGTGAGCTCAAACACGAGGAAAAAAAAACAACTTCAACTAAATTGGATACTTTTCCGCGTACAAAATTACGAGATATTTTATTGCCGGAAGCTGAAACTGATACAAAAAGAAGAGATCGTTTTTGGAAATCATTATGAGACGATTTTTCAATTAGTCGAAGACTCGGAGTCTCTGAAAAGTGCAGAGGGTGGAAAATGTCTGAATTTAGATAGAAAATTGACCACGTGAAGAGGGTGGGAAAAAAAACGTAACGACGCAACGCACGTGTATGTTTTACTGTAGGTGGAAGTAAGTATATGTACATGTATATGTATAAAGTGTCCGCATATATGTATATTGCATACCTATATACATATATATGTATATAATACACACGCGAGATCTTCCATGGGGTGTTCTTTGGGCTCAGCACTTTGGTGCCAACGCGCTGTTTACTTTTAGTGCCTGCCTGTTAATGTGAAGATAAAGCTAGTAATATGTGAGTTTACGTGGGCGGAGATTACTATACGCTCGGTGGGGTTTAGTTTGCGCAAACGGGATGATATCTGCCTTGCGATATTAACCGTTACCTTCCCCCCTACTAACCCCCCCCCCCCTCCCCTCCCCTTCTGCTCCCTGTAGAAGTCAGTTGTACCGGAATTAATCGACTTTACACCTACAACCCACCCCTTGATACCCCTATGCGAATCTCCAACCCTTATTCTTGCCCTGCGAAGCAACGCGCTCTTATAATACACAAAACCACCCCTTTCGAATTCATAAATACAAAAGGATAGTATTTGGAAATGAATTTTCAAACGCAAGTCTTATAGGGGCGGGATTGATGTTTCGAATTCCAAAAGTTCCGAACGGTCAAAATTCCAAATTTATTTTAGACGGAATTCTGAGTTTCTTGAAATGTTAGAGTTCAGAAGTTGAAAATTCCGGAAGGTCGAAATGCAGACAGCTCAAAGATCCGAAAGTTAAAAACTCAGAAAGTCCAAAATTCCACGAATTCAAGGGAAGCTGATGATAAAGGCGTGAAATAAACGACGTTGCATCTCGCGAATTCCAAGATTCGGAGTTTTGGCCCTTCGGATCTTGAGCTTTCGGAATTATGAACCTTCGGTGTTTTTCCATTCGAAGTTTTTCGAATTGGCTACCGCTCGCAGTTTTTGAAATCCAGAATTTCAATCCCACCCCATTCTGTATAAATATGGGTATTTACATAGGTACAGGTGAGTTGTAGAAATATTTCTTAGGGGTGTGATAGACCCTTGCAAAATTTTGGCCCTTCGTACAGTAGGTAGGTAGGTATACAAATGTTCACGGCAAGGTCTATGAATGGGGGTTGTATCGTAATTATTAACTACGAGCCACGGGACACTGCGTATGTATATAGTCCGAGGAAATTTCAACCCTTATTTAGGCAGAGAAACGAGGCTTCGAAATACGTATAACCGCAACGATGAGAGGCGAAAACGGAAATCCCCGTGGCCAAAGCTCCGCGAATTTCTCACCTCGATGTTAATACAGCCTATAAACCCGTGTAATGGTCCCTACTACATTTCATATATATCGACGTTTATATATAATATATATATAAATATAACTACCCTGGCGTGTACCAGCATCCTTATATCCGAGCATATAAATACCTGGTACGATTTCGAGCCCTGAACCGCTTGTAATTACACGACGATGGTTTTTCGCGTTAGTTTAATCCACCCTAAAACTGAAGCCTCCCTTTTCCTTTATCACAGAATACCGTAAATAATCAAGGGAAAGTAGCAACGGAGCAACGGTTCTTCTTTGTATTTCATTCATTTTCATTTTATCTCTGTCCAAAATGAGGAATTTCGATTGACCAGGGGTGATTTCAATTTGAAACGAAGCAAGGGATGAAAAAAAAAAAACAAAAAACCTTTTGTACAGAAGTTGCAGAATTTCGAAAGAAGCAGATGATTTCCTATAACTGAATTATTTCCCGACTGCAAACGTTCAGACAACTTGAAGATAATCTTTCGATTCTCTCAGTGGAATTCTGCATTACACTTGTGAATTTTACGGGTCAACGGTGCTCTGGTACTTTTAGACTCGAAATTGAACAATCGTTCGATTTTCGTAGAATAAAAATCCACCGTCCCATAAAAAAAAATCAGAGTTTGCATTTGGGGAAAAATTTAAGGACACCCTCTTCGGCCCACTCCAAAATCCTACATCCACTGTCTGGAAACTTTTTCATATCACGACGCAATGGGATCCGGTTGTGAATTTTGCGCAGGTGAGAAGGAGGATTGTATCTCTTGTCGGAAAACAAAAATAAAATGAAATAAAAACGAGGAAAGGACTCGGGGATAAGACAGAAAGAGAAAGATATAGAGGGATGAAAGGAAGGTGGCAGACGTCTCGAAGGTTCTAATTATTGATCTTTGTTGCAAGAGGGTAGATTTCCGGTTGGTATTCGTTATGGAGAAAGTGCGAGCTATAAGGGGGCAGGTATAGTACGGTGCTTTGTAACGTACAGCGTAGAGTAAAACAATATAACCAAGCTACTTCGTATGCACTGCTAATAAGTAAATAGAAATTAGCATTCAGGTCCTTTGGTGATATAAATCAAACGAATTAATTACAGGACTAGAAAGGAACCGGAGAACGCCGAAGCTCTGGCGACGCGTGGCTTTCTCTCCCGCACGTTAAACTCAAACCTTATATACCTACCAACCAACCTACCAACCTACCTATTCGCCAAAGAACCAACCGGTTGGCTGATTCACTTCCCTGCTTGCTCAGCTCCCTCTATTTTGCATATTATCTTAGGTAAACACCAATAAATCTAAGCCTTATATATATATACGACCCGTTAGAAATTAGCGCCTGGCCCTGTTTTATTTACATTTACCGGGCACGATCAGCCCAAGTTTTGCACATCGTCAGAGATAGTGGGTTGATACCATTGAGCAATGTTCAAAAGACTCCGTACGCAAATTAGAAATTTTGAATTAGAAGGTTTGAACGCAGAGATTAGACGTCGTACATCACGTGATACAGAACGAACTTTCAAATTATCTCGCTGCAGAACTTTAACTTTATAATAAAGTCGACGGGGTTGGTCAAAAACGGAATGAAGCAAAAATAATTTTTTTAAAATCCTGATAGAACAGAATAGAAATTTTTGTTTGCAAGTAATCGAGGCAGACGGCATGGCAGTTATCTATCCCTCTAAATACAGACCATGGGAGAGTTTATAACTGTGGCAACAAACCGCGGACGAGTATATACATATATATATATATATGTATACCTAACCTAACTCTCGGTTAACGCAAGGATAACGCATAACGACACGGAAATCCGTCCTCGTATCCGAACTCGGTTGACTGATAAAAACGTGGCGGTACCCTCCACCGTGCGAAATGCGAAGTTGAAAAGCGAGGAATGCGAGGAAAGAGAGAATCCAAAAAAAAAAAAACAACTGGGGGTTGGAAAAAAGGGAGGAACAAAAAAAAAAGAAGAAATGTTGACAGATAAATGAGTGGATGAATAAATGAATAAGTTAATAAATGAATAAATGAACGATGCGGAACCTCGAGCAAAAAAAAAAGAAAGAAAAGAAAAACATAAAAAGGGAGGAGAGAATTTGAAAATCCAAATGCAACCGGAAGTTGAGGAAGGAAAGCCTTTCTGGCTTATAAAAATACGAATTGCCTTTGCCGAGCGGAAAATGCAGGTACGGAATATCGTGAACAACGTATGGCGCCTGGCGCAGGATGGGCGAAACCGAATCGTGGAACAACGTGCCGAAGATAGGCCTTTCATTAGAGTTCGGATCGCGTTACGGGGCCCCGTAACGAGAGAAATGAAGGGGTTGTCGCGTCGCCGCGGTGTTTTCCTATGCCTGCATGATGATGGCTATAGGGGGTGACCTGGAGCGAATGAGCGAATGGGCGAGTAGGGTCGGGGGTTGTTTGCAGTTTCCCTCTAATTTTGCTTGGAAACATCGAGCACACACACATACACATGCCTACATAGATGATATCGCCTAATTTAAATACACCCCCGCGATTAACCCCCGAAAATGGGAATTTCATCGGATACGCCATTTGAACTGTTTGAAAACAAAAAAATGACCAGATATATTCTTCCATCGAATTCACTATTCTATTCTCTAACTGAACAGCCCAATTTTTATCCCATTCAGAAAAAAAAATCTCGTCAAATTTTAATCGATCGCGAACATGTCACGTACGTGTATTAAAATTCATCGTTAATTGCTCTCTGGCTATTAGATTCATTTCATTCATCGTTTTTTTTTTTTTTTCCCCCTCATTTTGTAAACTATTATCTGATATTACGTGTAGGTTATTGTTTTGCGAAGCATATAGAGCCGGGAAGGAACCCTCGCTGCATAACCTGCGCTGTTTCTATCAGTAGCAATCTCTAAATCTCCAATCATCTCGCGATTCCCACGCTTCAATATCCGGCCGGGCTAATCCTAAATAGCAACAATAACGAGAGATCTTCAACTCCTACAGATATACTATAATATACGTTTGCCAATAGGTAGCCAGGCGATGCCCTTGGGGCATCCGGTCAGCTTTTGCAATCATCCGATTCGACGTCCATGCGGTCTGGTTATTCCCGGGTTCACCCTTCCCTTCCCTTCACTTTCTATCCCTTTTCCTCTCTCTCTCTCTTTCTGATCCTACCATCCCTGCGAGTTTCATGGTTGACAGGACCAAAAAAAAAAAAACAATTAAAAAAAAGATCATAGATTTCAATTCATTTCACGTCCGGGAGTCTACAAACCGTTCGGAGTACCTTTCATTTTTTTTTCCTGTCTCCCGATACCGATTATGCATCTACATAATCATTTATACAAGCAATGAAGTGAAAAATGTCATCTTTGGTTTTTCAGGTTAGGATTGAAATTACGAATTTCAAAAGCTGCATCAATTTCGTTCTTCATCAGGACAGGAAGAAAAAATACCCTGTACTTTAGTCCAATGTCAAACATCAGAGCACTAATAAATCCAGAAATTTTCCACTTAGGTTTGACGATTTTCAAGAAAATCCTAAAACAAGGTATGAAACGAGTTCCTCCTTCACATACCTACATCGTACAGGTAAGTATATATGAATGTTGCAAGGTGCAATCGTGATATAAGCAGTTATAGTTTCCTGACTATAATTATAACCGTGGAAACCACGCCGAGAACTTTAGTGGGTACCTATTCGTACTGGCTAAATACATTGCGGTGTGCAGTTCTTAACGCACATGGGGGTGTAAGCCCTGCACTAGGTTTGCCGGAGGCGTCAACCAGCTCTACATTTACCCGGGCAACTTACTCCCTCACGAACACTTTGCTCTTGGTAGCTGCGGGCTCACCCTCCTCCATACAAACCTCGAGTATAGACTTCCTAGGGCAAACTGTCGGACATTATCGGTGCGAAACACCGCGGCATGGCACTAGCTACGTACCTATACCTCCTAGTGTTGGAGCTATTATGGCCTGATCGCAAGCCACTGACAAGTTTAATTACTCTACGCATCTACGTGTACCACCGCACCTCTAGTAAACGTTATCGGTGGTCACTACCTGGTGTAATGGCTCTTGCCAAGTGCCACCGGATGTCCACCGCACTGGCTACCCTTAACTTTTCCATTCGCTTTACTAGTCACCACGATTATATCTATGACGGTAGTTGAACAGTACGAAGGAGAATGAACGAGCTTTGAATTTTGTTCAATTATTCATCAGAGTGTATTTAGGTATGGGTTTCCCGTCCATCTTGAAATGAGTTTTTCTATTTCTACTAACCCTCTCGTAGTCTGAAATTATGAAATGAACTGTCACAGACCTCTGTGAGTATGACCATCACCGAGCTATGGCACTTTTACCTGATTTGTACATTTTTTCACTCTGAACCCGATTGCTGATTCACTATTCAAGGTAATAGGACCAAATTTTCAGGGCTTGCTTATCAAATGTGTTACTATGGTGTCATGGAGTGGTTTTTCGATATCTGTATTACTTAGGGAGAAATTAATAATTTTCTGGGGAACGAACCTTCTCTTCATGGGTTTCAAAGTAACAGTCAAGTGATCAGCATAACTTATTGTTGGTAAAGGTTTGAGATACAGAGGACCACGACATCCTATTCTTTTTGTTACACTACCCTCTTTTACCATCTTCGACTGTATAAATTTATAAAAGCTGCTTCATTGAAACGGAAGTTATATCTTTTCAAAAATATCCATCAAATCGGATGGAGACGTCATATGGCCCCCTCGAGTGATATGTGTATATATGTGAAATGAAATCACTTATTTATTGATCTCCGGTTGGCAAATGAAATTTTTTTTCTTTTTTTTTTTCAACCGCAATTGATGGTTTGCAACGTGTGATTGACGTTGATGAGAAAAATTTCGTTGAAATATTGTTTTTCTGTGATTCGAAATTGTGCGTTTGATTTTACACGTTTTCAGGGATTTGTGCGATTGTGATTCTGCGGTTTCTGGCTGAAGTACGCGGACGTGGATCTTACTCTGTTTCCCGAAACGAGGTTACCAACCAACCAAGCAGCCCCCTTCGGTAGTACGCGAGATTCCCAAACCACGAAACAAAAAGTTTAACAGCCTTACCACGTTAGTCAGATTCTTGTTGCTCGAAACGTGGCAGTCAAGGAATACATCCGTGACGCATAAACACGAAACTGTCGTCTCACCACGTTCGAGATTCGATCAAATTTGATCAATTTGTCGATTCCCTGATTGTCGAATCATCTTTTTGCAACAAAAACACCCCCAAAAACTCGTTTTTCCATCAACCAGACGACATAGTTTCGGAAAAGATTCTTGTTGATTCCAAAAATTGGAAAAATATTCAATTTGATGAAAACGTCAACGAAAATCCGTTCTGAGAATTAGTCCCAGAAGTTCAATTTGAATTCCTAATCATTTCCGTGCTAATAAATGATTTTACAGATTGAAATTCAACCCGGATAATTCAAAGGCTGCGTTTTGCAGATCCTATGGTGAATTAATGGATTTTTGGATACTTAGCAACTGTCACAAGGACATCTTCCGGATTCCGACCGTCTGATGTCCTCAGAATTCTGTCGACGCATGTGGCGCTATGTCGGCCTCCTGTGACGTCAATAAATCGCTTTTGCAGCAAAGCCAAAGCGAAGCTATACCGATGATGGGAAATGCTGTTGCAGTATTCGTCTATTGTCTAGCTATCGTATAGCCAAGTGGCATTGACGGGGCTTTAGTCGCTATTTTCCGAGGACCGAGACACCAGGATTCTCCCGTCATCCTTGCCGGTCAAATTCTCAACCTCGGCGAATATAGCCAGGGTCTGTTTTCGCCCGCGTTGTAATTACGCGAGCCAATATATCAGAGATGCTAAATTTTGACGTTGAAACGTGATTCGGTATATATATATATATATGGGGAAAAGGGTCATCGCTCAAGCAAAAAAGTCTCTAATTATGAGCTTGATGAAGATTTTCACGGATATCGATCGGCTGTGGAATACGAGATGGTATTTTGCCAGTGGAAAAGTAAGAGATGTGAATTTTACTCACGGTTTAGAATTGGCGAAGGCGGGATGGAGTTGTTCACATTACCTGAAACATAGAAAAAAAAATGAAATGGTGATTATTGGCGTGAATATTGCAGGTAGAAAATGGCGGTATACAGTAATTGTTTCAAGCCTCAAATATGATGGAGGCGAATGTTTCACCTACATACACGTCCATGAACCGTTGGCCCTTTGACACATTGGCGTTTGACAGGCTGTTCATACTTGTCCACGTTTCAACTGGCAGGCATTTACACCCGTACGTTTCTGTTTACCTTTTTTTATCGAATAATTCAACCCTGTATACGCGAGTACATACAGAGTGGCTCTTTATATCCCACGTGTATTATGAGAATGAAAATTTACCCCGCACACAATTCGTCAGGAGATATAATCGTCGAACTTTTTTCACCCACTCGAAATTAGTAACTTGATTAAGAGAGCTTTTGAGTAACGAAACGAATTGCCGATGATGAGTGGCGAGTGGGCTGAACATATTCATGTACCACTTCTGAAACGGTGCAGATCAAAGGAAAAACGTAGAGGAGAAATAAGAAGGAGCAGAGATCAGATGATGGAATAAAAAAAAAAGATTTAAGAAGAAGTGTATGAAGGGAAAGAGCCAAAGAGAGATAGAGAGAGAGAGAGAGAGAGAGAAGGTTCTGCGGTATTGCCAGGGGTAGAATTTAGATTAAAAATGGCTGATATACCTTCCGAGGTGGGGTCGGAGCCTTGCTGCAATACCAAGGTACACAACAGAGGGTATTTTTTTTCTCTTCATCCCTCTTCAGCCCACCCGCCCGAAGGCTTCGAATGGAATAATACGCGATTTGAAACTGTCAGTTCAATAAACGGCTGCCCTTCGTACACGAGGATTAGTGTTGCCGTATCGCGTTTCGTTCCAATTTCGATTTTCAAATAAGGGTGGGTCGCAATTGTTTGTTGAAAATCACCCCCCCACCCCCGTCGCCACCCTTCGGGCCATCATATATTCCCTTTTTCTTATCAAACGTATACGCTTTTCGGCATCATACCTATACATAGGTATGTGTGTCTGCCACCTCAAGTTTCCAGCTGTCACTTTGACGGTTTACCTAAAATAACGGCGCAGGGTTCAGGATACATTATGTAATACCTTTTCGTATGTATAAATATATATTGACCCTATAGGGACGTGTATCGAGTGGTGTATTGGCCTCTGGCCATTCGCCTCCTTTTTCCCCTTTGTTGCCCTTTCCCCTCTTACCACCTGAGGTCAGACGCCATCTTTAATAAGCGAAATGCACCGGGAACCAGCCTTGTGTCCAAGTTAATACCATCAACGGTATCATTCTGGGATTTATCACGGTTGGAGATGAATGGAATTTTTATGGTAGGATTACGACCCGGGAATCGATGTCGTCGAGGCTTATATCAAATCTGTAACATTTTTTCTATGGTAACCATAGGCGTACATCATATTCGCGTACCCTGCAGTGACTATGCACATGATAAAGATCAACATCGTATGTGGGAAAAAAAAACGTATGTGCAAAAGTATCCCAAGCTCGACTGTCGCGAGTAAACGCGGTGGTAGAATAACGAAACGAGCTAACAAACCGAAATTAGAAACTTTGCCAATTAACGAAGCATCGGGATCTCTGCCGTTATTACCTCATGCCTATCCTCACTCCGAATTTGTTCGAATGGAAAAATTACACCCTGATGGCCAAGAGAAAGAAAAGGATATGTGGCTTCAGGAATTGATCTCACTATTGAATATTCGAATTTAAGGGTTTTTTTGTGCTTTTGGGATGAAATAAACTGTACCTATATGTATATATATATAAAACAAAAAAAGAAAGAAATATTATGGCTTTCCCCACTTCGCCAGTAATGTCCTTATACCCTCGCCATGTACATCCAAGTGTTAAGGTACACCTAGACTACGTCGCATTGGGAATGCTATAGGGAGAAAAAGTAGGAGATATTGGGAGAAAGGGAAGGACTCCCATGGGTACGATTGTCGCGGTGCAAATTACCCCGCGTTTCCGAGGCCGGGTCAAACCTTAGAGCCGAACCTGAACCCCGCGAACTTTGGGGGTTCAACGACTAGCGTAGATGTGTAGGATGGTGGAAAAAGGTCACCTAAAAACTGCTGGAACATTTCCCGGAAGGCTCATTTTTTTCATCAAATTCACGAAACACATATCATTGCTACATCAGCTGGAACGGGTAATTATTTGCTTTGATTCTGTGTCAGTCGACGATGAACTCCAAAGGGGATGATGAAACGAGTACAATTTCATACGGAGCGTGAAAACACGTTGAAATATTACTACTTTGAAATCGTTTTTCCATCTTCCCCACCCCCCGTGCAGTGCAAACACTTGATACTATTCACGGAATGCAATCTTGTAATGACAAGCTAAAAATGCACCCTACCAATTTCACACATATTACCGCAAGAATGTTAGAAGCGCAGAGGGTGCAACGTGTTCGCCATAGCCGCTTTTCCTAGCATCGCTGAAAAAGATTGCTAGAATTTGCTGAAATAATTTTACAATTTCCGTGTCCTGAAAATTCTTTCGCGATTCAAATTACTAGAAAAGAAAATCATTCTCAATGATTTTTACGTTCGAACAAGAGTCAACAATCATTACGTCGGGAATGGACTTTTCTTATATTTTTTTTTCTTTTTTTTATTCCACTTCTCTGCTCTCACCACCCATTTGATGAAGAATGCTGGAGAAGTAGTACTTTGCGTGACAATAAGTCAAAAGATTTTTTCATCGCCCGTTAAAAATCGTTTAGTCTTTGAGCTGGCGAAGGGAAAGGCGGCCACTCTTGGGATCGCGGATCTAAAAGACTCGAGAAACAATGGGGTAACAGCTTTGTCCCTTTTGTAGGCCAACTTATAATATTTTTCCCTTCCGAGAATACCGTTCATAGGTATCTGTATATCTATATACCTTATAACCGAACTGTGGTATAGGACGGTGATCGATAATCGTATAGGTAGGTAGAGGATGATCGCGAGGGCTGCAGTTACGCGAGACTCTAATGCCGGGTAGGTAATAATCGTAATCAACAAACCTATTACCTGCCACAGTAATTTAAACTTTCCGCCCCAAATATTATCTAGCCGGCACATCCAATTTAAAGTTTTCTATTTGAAAATCTGAATCAGTCTGCGGGGGGCCTCCGAGCTGAGCTCTCTCTCTTCCATTTTACCAACGTGTAGGTGTACCTATAGTAGGAGGTAGGTACATATTCTGTTCTCTATTATTTCCCGGATCTACGCCCAGTATACGGTCTTCATTAATCCATAGCAAGCCGTACGTACGTCGTTTCCGAATAAACTTTTGCCCCGTATAGTTCGAGAGAGTTTTTCAGAATACTAACCTGCCCACAGGTTGAATTAAGGGGGGAAAAAAAAGGGTAAGCGGTAGCCACGTACCGTTGAGATAATTGATGAAAAAGTTTTTCCCATGTCTCGGTTCAACCTTGTCGTCAAACGACGATTTTTTCGGAGGAAGTACAGGGGCGAAAAAAAAGGGAGTTTGAATAACGGGGACAACGACCTGTAAGTTTTGACTTAGTGATTCATTCAAAAAGTTCTGACGATTCTTAAATCTTTGAGCAGACGACGTTGGGCCGGAGAGGGTCGCCGGGAGCAGAATCTAATTAAAAGTAATTATTTCCTAAAAAGCATCCTCCGACACGGTTGGATGAAAGAGGAAGGGGGTACAATCTTGGGGTGCGAACGTTCCACCGTTTACATCTTTTTTTTTTTTTTTTTTTTTTTACCCAACGTTGGGCGGCACAGTACCGCGGAGTGCAGAAGAGTGGATGAAATGAAAAGAAAAAAAAAGGGAGGAACAGGAGTGATTCTTAATCTTGCTCGCACCGGCTGAATTTTTAATTGACTATAGTGACGAGGTTTAATCTTGTCAAGGGTTTTACTCGAGCGTACTTTTCATGGGGTAGATCATTGCCAAGAAGAAACTAACGACCAAAAATATCTTCTTCCTCTTCTTATTTTTCTTCTGCTTCTATACTACTTCTTCGGTAACAAGGGTAGGTAGAGCTTTCCTCTCGGGGATGGTTCATCCCTTTCTTGCATTATTAGGTATACCAATGAACGAAAAACTTTTTCAATGTCGCAGAATGTTAGGTACATAATTATTTCAAAGTAATGTATTACCTGCCAACTGAGTACGTCAAATGGTTCTCTCGACTCGAGAGAAGTAAACGATTTTCGCCAATCAATGTCCGGGTATTTCAATGATGGGTATAGTTACGTAGATACCAGATTTAAATATTCCTCGGCAAAACTATTCTAAGTGCCATCTGAGCCCTGCCAGATCCACTTCGTCCAATGTTACGCAAATTGGTTCAATCCTCGCAACATCGTCGTATTAATCATAGGAGGGCAGAGGAGGTTGCAGGATGGAGGATGGAGGATGAAGGGTGGAGGGTATAAGAGGGAAAACCCTCCGCCAAGCTTCACTGCGGGTTTTCAGCCCCAGCCCAGGTTTCATCCCCATCCCAATTCCCATCCCCACAGTTCCAGCCTCATCCCTATTTCTAGCCCCTTACCACCGACTCTGCATGATATATTTGGCGCTGAATGTAATTTGAAGGATATACACCCTCTCCAACTACTTGCCCTATCTATTTTGCTGCCTGCCTCGCGCCCGCGCCGGTTCTCTCTCAGAAAATATACCGGTGAATCAAATGTTTCAACTTTTCTAGCACAACCGACCCATATCTTACCCTCTCCCCTCCAACCCTGTGCTTCACGCCTTTTCACTGACCGTTTTTACTTGTTCATTTTCACAATCTTTTTATTGAAACACAATATGCATACATCGTCGAGACCAGGGTGAGATTCGACACTTGAGAAAAGAACACGATTATCAAAATTTGAAAGACTATAGCGTTTTCTCAATGATTTTTCTCCCAATCAGGGCCAACATAAATTCTATTATAGATTCGCAGTCAACCATCAACATATTTCTTGGGTACCCCAAAAGGAACCTTAACTCAGAAATCTGTTCCATTATTACAAAAAATTTCGTATTTTTTTCGTGAGACCAGCTGAACCGATTCGACTGAAATTTCTTTGGGGAACGTCAAGTATACTTTCCAAGATTCTACGTTTTCCAGTTACAAAATCACTAGTGTTTGAATATTCAAATAAGTCTGCAGTTGCGGCTTATATGAAAGTGTGATTTAAGTTTGGGAATGCTCAACCGACAGCTATTAGCTGAACGAAGGATTCCAACGACACGTATAGATGTTGAATATCTAGCAATAGCTAAGACCAGCGACTAGAGGATCGATTTCTTGATATACGTCAGGCGAAATAATCGGATGACACGAAAGGCTGCGGAGACGTGTGTCAAAGTCATTAGCAGCCATTTAAGCGACCGCCACCTACCAATTATAAACCCTTTCCACCCTATGAAGCGACTCGCTCGTTCAGGCTCACTCGCTTTACTCGCTTACTCGCTCTAGTCGCTTCCTAGTTCGTTCGTATCTCCCTAGCAGTTACTAAGTCACCCCCTCCATGAACGGGGGTCGACAGCAGTTTGGGCGCGCGAGAGCTCGTAAGAGAATTGTTACCGCGGCGGGTATCAGGTTACTTAGACAACCATTAGCGTGAACGCGGAGGAACCCTTCTGCTTAGTATGCCGAAACGCCTCCACTTGCCCTATTCATTATTTAACTGGATTTACAATTACAATTCGATCTGCGAACGGCGCCTATCCGCGATTAATCCCATTGTGTCGTGTCGCCGAAGCTGGGAGTATCGCAGGAAAACGGTATGGTATGGCATGGCATTTCCTGACGTAACTGTAGGTAAGGCATGACTGCAAAGCGTAAAGTGCCAAGTGATGACGTAGACCCTTAACTCGTACGGTGTTACTCAAACCGGGTAAGCGAAACTGACGTATCTTAATCGCGCGCCAAAGTAACTTCGCCTAAACTTCACGCAGTCAGGCATACATGCATGCTAGACGAAATACTTAATTCAGACTCCGGGAGTCTTTGGGCTTAACTTTACCAGCACACAAATAATTACTTTCATTTTCAATTCGCAGGAAAACCGCATTTTTTGGGGTAGGATCGGAGTTTCGAATTCCAAAAATTCTGAATGGTCTTGTATCTTATTTTATTTTTAACAAATTACCAGCGAACATATTTTATCGCACCGGATTTGAATTAAATTTGAGCAAATTTTCAAAGATCTCGTTTGAATGCATGAGTAAAAACTGCAGTGCGGAGTTATCTCAAAATTGTCGGAACATGACCGTATCGCAAGGATAATTCATTCTAAGGAGCTCGAACGTATACGTTTTTTCAATTTACGCAATTTCCTTTTTGTAACAATTTTTCAATTTTTCACATTAAACTCTCGAGGATCTCGTATCTTTTACAATATACATTCTTGTCGGCTGAAAATCCATCTTTCATCTTTCTAATGTCTTATACCTTTCCTCCAGTTACCACCTATACCTACCTGTGTCCTACGCAAGTGCCTGTCGAAATATCACCAGACACACACCTTAAAACCCACTTAACATATAAATCGCCCGAGGGTTCTTCGCGCCGTCGTATAAGTGAAAAAAAAATATATATAAATTTCACTGCAGTCCTTTTAGAGAAGTTAACGGTTCAAAAAAAAATTGTCACAACTGGAGATCACGTACTATATGCAGTAAAGAGTTATACACTCGTTGAGGAGTCAAGTTTTTTGGCTTATAAAAATTTCTGTTTTTTGTTTGAGTTTTTTTTCATTTTTTTTTTTTTCATTTTTGCACCGACCAGTGTACGTCCGATGAAATTACTACGACCCTTGCGTGATCCTGGTATTTTTCAAAGAGAGCCCTCCACCGTCAGGCCCATCACGTAACCAACATGGACGTAAACTTTGCCATAAAGGTAAGCGTTTTAATCCCGCTTTGCGAATCCTGCGTACACATTGTAGCAGGAGTGCGTGTTAGTGCGTAATTATATGTATACCTACCAACCAACGAACCAACCTACCATGCCTACCATGCCTACCTACTGCCCTAGGCTTCGGAGCCAAAGAGCGCTCGAAAGAGAGACCGAGAGAGAGAGAGAGAGAGAGAGAGAGAGAGAGAGAATGAGAGCGAGACCCCGCGGAATGTTAAAAGGGGTGAGTGAGGGCGGTCAATAATAATGGTTGACAGAACCTCCGCCAGAGGCGCCAAATTCACGGCTATGTTTTACCTTAAAAACAACCCTTCATACCCCTTGTCCGATTATTTCTAGGAATATATTCACATTCACGATCTTTCCGGGCATCGAACTTCAGGAGTGGTACTCATTGACTTCGAATCGTCTATACCGCAACAAACCATTAAGCTTCTCATTCAAAATGTATTCTTCATGAACATCCCTTACAAAACTCTCAAGGCTTTTGCCACACAAATCTACATCTAATATTAAAGTTGATGGAATCGAATGTTTGTCAAGTAAATCAAAGAAGATGAATTACAAAAAAATAAATAAATAATAGCAAAACAAAAAAAAAAAAACAGCCACCACCAGGAAGGATTCAAAATGGTCAAAAATCAATGATCATGTTTCATTTTTCATTTGGAATCCTAGCGTTTCGGAGGCAGGCACACCGATGATGCGATTCCATCTCTCTCGAATTCGGATTGTTTGGAATCCTAGTAGTTATGAATTGGGCATGGACAATGGAGAAGATCTATTTCCGGGACGCGTCATTTGCAAATGAGTGAAAGAGGAATGTTCAATTTTTGGAAAATTAATGATTAATTCTTCTTTGGTAATTTTATTCATTGGGTTTCCGCGATCGATTCATTACGGCAGAACTTCCAAGCGATCTGGATGTCAAAGAAGTCGAATCTGTGCGGCAGGTATTTTCAGATAAGACGATTGAAGTGACTAGAAAGGAACTTTAGTGGAGAAATCATTCAATTCTGGACTAAGTTTTTTTTTTTTTTAATCACGTCGATACTGCTACTACTGAACGTCTTCCAGTCAAATCAACAGTTTGT
Source organism: Ametastegia equiseti (assembly GCA_963989295.1). Lineage (NCBI taxonomy): Eukaryota > Metazoa > Arthropoda > Insecta > Hymenoptera > Tenthredinidae > Ametastegia > Ametastegia equiseti. The sequence continues at coordinate 13,845,082 of OZ022397.1, read as the reverse complement.
GAGTATGGAAAGCTACACTCAATTCAAAACGGAGCTTGCAGGATGGTCGGAACCTAGCAGGGCAAAATTTCTCATCGAAATTCATCACTAATTGAGAAACATTTCAAATTTTTAAGCGATTTTTTATCCTCAGGACACTTGGAAAGACACATAATTGGTTCTACGACGAGAATAAGGGTGGAAGGAGCTAATTTGTGTCTTGTCTGGTTGTGTCGCGGTAAGTTATCGCATAAAGTAGAGTGTTTATTGGAAGCTCTCGGTTCTCGGGAGTGGCCGTCTCGACGCGGTGTCGCAGATCAGGAACCCATTGTGCTGTTGGGCACTCGGGGGTTGAGCTCTCGGGTAAGATTTAACGGGGGCAAGAGAAGCTCCTCGCGTATCTACGCGGGAAAAGGCAAGAGCGTAAAGCATCCCCACACACTTAGGTGTAGGTGTAGGTTGGAAGGTTGGAAGGTTGGAAGGTTGGAAGGTGGTAAGGTATATGTAGGTACGAACCCCACGCGGCGCCACGACGCGGTAAACCCGAGGGCGTAGTAGCTTAACACAATTATTTTTAATACAGGAGAGATTTATATCGCGGAAGGGAAGGGTTGGCCCCGACCTGCGTTACCCACGGCGCCCCTTTGCCCTGCGTCAGCAGACAGAAGGTGAGAAACGTACTCAGCGGAGCTTTAATGTGAGAAAACCGAGAAATTCGACGAGTAGAAATGAGTCAAATGAACAGGGTTAACCTTGAAATCATGTTGAAACTCTGTTCATGATAATCAGAAGTCCATTTTTGGGGCGGGATTGAAATTCCGAATTTTGAAACCTGCGAAAGCTCAAAGTTCCGAATTTTTATTCTGCCGACTAACGGTTTTTAGAAAGATTATTTTCCCGAAAGTCTACGTAGATAATTTGAAAAATTCCGAATGGAAAAACGCCGGAGGTTCAAAATTCTGAAAGCTAAAGATCCGTAACGCCAAAACTCTGAATCTCGGAATTTGTTTATGCAACGTCGTTTGTTTGACAGCTTTGTCATGAGCTTCCCTTAAATTCGTGGAATTTTGGACTTTCTGAGCTTTCAACTTCCGGATCTTTGAGCTCCCTGCATTTCAACCTTTCGGAATTTGCAAGTTCTGATCAACTCTAACGTTTCTAGAAACTCAGAATCGCGTCTCAAATAAATTCGGAATTTCGACCGTTCGAAACTTTTGGAATTCGGAACTTTATTCCCACCCCTGGTTTTCGTGGTTTCTTTTCGTTCGCCGAGTATGATATCATTTTATTAATTTTTTTTTGATTTTCGGAAGTAACCACCCCGAGCTTTTCCAAACGTTTATAACGCACGTGCGGGTGGAAACAGCGTGAAGCAATGCCTTGCCACGAGTCGGACTCGGTCCATGCGTCGTGTAGTATGACCCTGTTGTTTTATTGGCGTTCTCCCGTCAAGGGAATCGTTAATTTCACCATAGCGATTTTAATTTGTCCATAAAGCTCCCCGTGCTCCCTACGTGAGTCATAAGCGACACCGCGGCAAATGAAATTTATAGGCTATTTATTACAGCCGGAGGGTTGAGTTTTAAACTTTTATATTTCGAATAAAAATTTCATTTGCCAAAACCCTCTCTCCTCAACCTCTACCCTCCCCCCCCCCCCCTTTTTTTTCCACCCATAAAAGTTACCCGAGATTGCTTTCCCATGGTCAGCAGCTTCCCAAACATACAATTATCAAAATTACCTATATATTCATTAGCGCGAGTCTCTGAAAAAAAAAGTTTTCATACATCCAAAGTCTTGAAACGAGGAGACAACAGACTTCGAAAAAAGTTTTTCTGTCGAATGAGTTGAAAGGATATTTTGTTTTCACCGTTTGCACAAGCTTCTATAGGTTGGTATATATTGTACCCGGTCAATAACATGAGATAATACCGATACGTTTTCCAATTTTTATGCATAATAGAAGCAGTGGGTACGTACAAACAACCGAACCAGCTATTTGCAAGGAGGGATGGAGGAAAACAAAAATGGGGAAAAAAAAACTAAAAAAATGTGATAAAATCCAAAAAATGGAGGTAAAAACGCGTGTCGAAACGAAATATTTTTCTCCGGCAGTGGTAGTGATTTTTCCCTGGTATTCCACAAGGAAATTAACTTTCCTCCGTCCAATCTATCTGAAAGAGGCGTTTCCAATAAACGAAAATTGTCGGATATTGAGTAAACCTACTAACGCGCACACTCTACACCTTCGCACACCGTCGACGTTCCCGTCGTTCTCGACTTCGACGTGTGAAGCCTCGTGCCCTGTGACGAGAAAAAAAAAAAGAGAACAAGAGAGAGAAAAAAAACTGTATAAGGGTGGAAAAGAGAAAAAGGGGAAAAAAGAAGTCATGGTACGGGGTTGGCCAGGTGTCGTTGGTATAAAATTTTAAACAAGCTAATCTCGAACAGATATTGAACCCAGAGTATATAACCGATAAGAAAACGAACTCGTTATGCTTATATGCCTCGAATGTCTCGTTACGTCGAGTATAAGGTACAAGACAAGAGGGTTAGGTATGTGAATGTTGGTATAACGTACTGCGTGGGGGTAGAAGAATAAAGTATAATATATATATATAATATATATTTTTCCTCGGAAAGAGAAATATAGAAAAAGAAAAGAAAAGAAAAGAAGAGAAAAAAAAAAATTGAGAAAAAAAAGCAAAGAAATCATCGGAGAAAAGCGAACTTGTATATCGTTATGTACAATACGGGGATAATATTATTCCAATTTTATACCCCACTGGTTACGCCCACGCGTTTCTAGACGATTTATTTGTTATCAAAGTTTTACCTATAACCGTATCATACATACATACATACATACATATATGTTTAATGTATGTGTATAAACTACACTCGGGTCAATACGTTGTCAAATAAACTACTATACATAGTATCTATAGCAAATTCGCAAATATGGGGGTGAAGAAGCATCGCGATATATAGGTACGAATGACAATAAATGTATCATATATATAAAATTTTGAAATCATGGAAAAGAAATTTGAGTTTTTTGTTACCACCGAGCGATGATACCCCAAGTCTAACTCGGCTGGTCGCACGTATGGTGATCACCCTGAACGTGGTGCCCTTGGCAACCCCCGCAGTACCTACAAGGGTTGTATACTAGTGTGTCCAGCTCCCCCTCGCTCATGCATCATATACTGGGTTATTTTTGCGCTACAATGAGCCAGGCAGGCAGACGTAGATACAACCAGAACCAGAACCAGAACCAGAACCAGAACCAGAGCCCTGCGGGTCTGTGCAGACTTCACGGTGAAATAAATTATTACTTTCGCAGCTCGCGAAGCAATATCTGGGCTAATAGGACTTGGAAGGGAAAGAGACGAGGCAAGGGAAAGGAGCCAAGGCTTAAGGGAGCGCCTCTGCACAGTCCCTAAGCTCACCCGCGCACACCGTACAACCCCGTGTATTATATTATCTTTCTTCGTGTTTTGGGTCGCAAGTTGGTTTTCTATGCTTTTCCCAAACTTGGTATATATATATATATATACCTACCTATACGTACAGCTGTGAGTATCGCCTTTCGTACAAATCCACTTTCAAGCTCGTTAGATCGCCCCATGGGAATGCGATCTAGTCAGTCCAGTCCAGTCCAGTCTAGTCCAGTCCAGCTAGTCGGTGCAAACCACGTTTATCGCACAAACCGTTAGCGATACTCTCTCAATCTCGTAATCGCCGTCTGTTATCGTCGATGAAATTACCTCGATCCAACCTAATTAAATGACCTTGCCCCCCTCGATCTCCCCCCTACCCCTTCAGGCACTCGGTTTTCAGTTGCATCGCTTAATTAACCCAAATCCACTCACGCGATCTAATAGCTGGCCACTTTCCGTTCCTCGTAATACACGCAGTACTAAATCATACGATTTTTTGGTTTTTTTTTTTCAAATTGATTTCGACTGCGTTAAATACTTGATTGAATCATACAGATGAAGCGACGTGTGCAAAAAGGGGCGGGCGATGGAAGAATTTGAGAGAGAAAAATTTCAATCAAACGAAAAGAAGAAAAAAAAAAAAAAAAAAAAGGAAGTTGCACGATCTAGTCTCGTTAGTCTCGACTAATCATACACCGCACTTTTATATCAAAACACATTAAGGACTCGTCCGTCATGCCACGCCTGTGTTTTTCCTGTATAATAAAAGTATAACGTGGCTATGGGAATCATTTTTAGTAAACTGGGCTAGGTAATAAGAGAAATTAATTTAAGGATAATCAGAGAAAGAGAGAAAAAATAAATAAAAATTGTGAGAGACGAAATAGAAAGGCGATGGTTCTGTAGTCCGATGAATGGCCAAGTCTAAAGAGAAAGGCTTTATACTGTGCTTCTAGGATAATCCTGGCTAACAGTTACCCATAGAGAAAGCGCGGCTGGCTCACGCAGTGTTTCTTAGACGGTCTATTCCGTCTGAATAGACCGTCTGCGGATTTGCCTGAAATGTAAGTAAAGATTTACTTGCTTGGTGGAGTGAGGGGAGGCGTAAATTCACGCCACGTGAAACACGCGCGACATGTTTTACTCAATTTTCTTCTATTTTTCTTACTCCATAATGCAAAAGCGTGGTAAGGTGATCTTGTCTTTCCATAGAGAAGGATATTCGAGGAGCTCTAGGAGAAGCTCCTAGCTGCACGACACCGATCCTGGGATCCTTATTTTTGGTATTTCCAAAAGAATTATAACGAGGTATATACCTGAAGGAGGATATTTCTGTTTCGGAATCGCTTCTGCAGCTTCTCCTCTATATCACTTGAAGATTTTTACTCAGGGTTGTTCGAACCGGTGATATCGAAGTCTACAGATTCGCAAGCGCTTCGCATTCGCCTTCGGTTTTTGATTAACTTATGAATACTTGAAAGCTCGTCCCTCCACACGGCGCCTCGTCGGTTCTTTTTCGAACTTCCTTTTTCCCAGTGTATTCTTCTTTTTCTTCTTTTTCTTCTTCTTTCACATTGTTTCGTTTCCACGGTCGCGTGTTCTAACCTGCGCTGGTCTCCTCGGGCCGTGGCCATTAAACTTTAAAAATACGAACCGAACCGGGAGATCCTGTTCTTCCGAGTAATTTTCTCTCACTTTTACATCAACGTCTCGCCTTGTTTTTACCCTACTGTATTTCTTCAGTTTGGACGTATCCTCATCCCCTATTCCTTATAATCCTTCGACTCCTGCACAACTCCCTCATCATTCTCTTCAGCTATATCTTCGATATCCTAGTCTATTCAATATCGGAGGTCCTCGGGAGCGAAGACCCGATTACAACGACGATACAACAATAGACTGGATTCCAAAAATATATCCACACATACTGAATCCTTGGAATCCTTGGCACGTTACTCTGCCTCTAGTCTAGCCTTCGATATTTATCGCAGATGATCAGAATGATTAAGTTATTCTTTCTCCTTTCGTCCTTGTCACATTTACTCAAATCTTTGTGCTATTTTTATTTTTTTTTCCATTTTTTTTTTCTTACAAAATTTCGAAAGCTCTAACTGGTATCCAGAGTGAAGGTGGAAAAAGTTTGCTATTAGAAGCGAGTCAGCAATCAGGGAATTATATACCAGCAATAACAATAGCTTGGATTCCTAACATAGCATCGAACCTTGCGAAATTCCAGTCGGACGAAGAGTCGACGTTATACGTACGACGGAGCCACGAAGGCGCAGTTGAGGGTTAACAGCCCCTAGACTGTGCTATAGAAAAATGAAAATCATTCCTGCCCAGACGGCCTGGTCCCTGCCTTTTCTCTCATCCTTTATATACTAGAGCTCGAAAGCTATAGACGTCTAGAAACATAATACGTATTTTCAGCGTGCCGATGCTTCGGATATTTCTACTAATTATCTCCACCTTCCTTTTCCTTTCCCTTAGATTTTTGCCATATCGGAAATAAATAACGACGTAATTCTAGCTGCTGCAGTGAGGATGCTACCCTTAGCGATTTAACTTCTGAACCATCAGATGGCATGACGGTCAGTTTAAACAAATGATGCAAAATTTTGGTAATAAAATTTGCAAATTCTTCTCCCACCTGAACGTTCGTCAAACTGATATTAGGTTGACAAATTACACATGGCTGGTGTGATGGAGTTAACAACATAAAATTATTCTACCACCGAGCGTCACACGTCGACATTATAATTGCATACGATGGTGTGGTTTGTGCGGAGTGACCTTTATCGTCGTTTTAAACTGTTAGGCTGTATAATTTATGCATCGGGCAAATGTCAGTTATAATTTTCCAACATATACATTTTGCAACGGTTTTCAATAGTGCAGAGATATAGTTATAGAAAAGCTCGCGGTATTGAGATGGTAACTTTTTAACATCATCAGGGGGAAAAAACAACAACACGATGAAGATAATATAAGATTCTAGTTATTTTAAGAAATTTATTGAACTGGATGAATTTTGTTTACCAGAGTAAATGATTCCTTCAAATTGTATATATATATATAACCTTATATATTCTCAGAGATTGGCAAACAAAACTGTATCATAAAGCTCAACGTCTCGGCGAAGTTCTTCGACCGATAAACGACGCGACTAGCGCATACGACAAGAGGAGGGGTTTGAATTATTTGCAAGATGAATATTTATGGATCGGGATGGTTAAAAGAGGGGGGGGGGGGGGGGGGAGAAATGTTCAGTTTAACAATTAATTGCAAAGTTTTAAGTCTCCTCGTTGTTACGGAAAATTTACGTAACGAACCATAGCCCGGAACACGATATATTATCCCCTCCTTGAATGAACAAGTTATGCATATTTCACCCGACCACAGTTACACGTGCGGTAAGGCACTGGAAATTAATTCAACCCCAAGAATAAACGAACAGGAACATCATTGAGCTAAACAAAATTCAAAATGCCACAAAATAGAAAAATTCCAAAAATTAACCTCCATTGATTCTGAGATCAGAAACAAATTCAGAAGCTGGTATCTTTCTCATTGCAGATATACGTGCGCGGTGGTTGAACACAGCAAAAGTGAAGTAAAACACGAGAATAAAACGTGGGAATAAAATTGCAGGGAAATAAGAAAAATAAGTAGAAGAAGAAGAAGAAGAAGTAAAGGATATGGAGGTAAAGAGCGGATGAGAAAAATCGAGAAAAAAGAATGAAAAGGGGAGGAGTAGAAGCGAGAGAACTCCTCCATAAAAGCAACCAATATAAGGCTATCGTCGGCGTGATAGTTCCATTACAAGTTCCATACCTATAAAGTGAAATCGGCCAGAAGCTTTGAGTTTTACAATCAAACCGTTGCGTGATCGTCGAGTAGCACGAGGCTTCAAAAATAGGACGAAATTCAGCCAATTTCACATTCACACACGTAGGTATCCGCAGGAATCTGTTCATCAATTAATCAAACCTTTTCGTAGATCGATTTCGGCACAGATTACTTGATCCTAAGTTGAAATAAACAAACAAAAACTTTTCACCAGAACTTTTGAATCATTTAAAAATTCTCTTGGTATCCTATGTGTTCAAATGTGTGGAATTCATACAAGTATATCAATAAAAATGGATAAAAAGTGACAGGAAATTTTTCTCCACTGATAAAAGAAAGGCCCTAAGTTCATTCTAGTGTTCCTTAAGTCGTTGAAGAATAAGTGTGAACCTTTCTCTTGTAAAACTATAGGGCGTGGGAGGTTGGGCGAGATCGTAACGTTCCCTATCGCTAATCTCGAATTAATCACATGACGAAGAATTTCTTGCCCTCGGTGGCTATGATCCTGTGGATGTTTCTGTTGTGAGTTAGACGTCAGTGTGCATTGTGTAAAGGCGTGCATTTGAGGCACACACATTTTCTTGTTCTTCAGAATTTTGCACCACCGACTAACTCCCTTATTTCCTTCTGTTCCTCGCCTCGGTGTATTTTCGGCTATTTATCAATCCTCTTTGCTATATCTTGCAAAACTAATACGTCATCGTTGGTGGCAGCGTTAGATGGATAGCGCCGCGAAGTAGCTAAGAACTTTCTAGCAGGACCGACATTTTTTCTCCTGTTTTATACGGGTGTTTGGAAGGTCAAAAATTCTTAAAAATTTTTCATGCAAAAAGGGCAGGATTGAAATTCCAAATTTCAAAAGCTGCGAAAGGTAAAAATACCGAATTTGGATACTGCCGACTGACAGTATTTGAAAAGATTAATCATCCCTTGAAAGTCTACGTAGCCAATTTGGAAAAATCCGAATGAAAATAAACACCAAAGATTAAAAATTCCGAAAGCTAGAGAAAAAATAAATCCGGAATTCGGACCGTTCGGAACTTTTGGAATCCGGAATTTCAATTCCACCCCTTGGCAAAGACTGCAGACGATGTCCATCTTTTACACCGTAGAAAAATTAGGGGCTAAAGACCCAAGGCAAACGCCGAACCCTCGCAAGAAGGGAAAAACAGCATCACACATTATCGCTAGATCGGAGCTTAATTAAACAAAGAAGGTCGATCCGCTTACCACCGGAGTAGGAAATCTTTCGATCTCGTTACTGCCCGACGTGGGTGCGGCATTTCCTGGGCGTCCCAACGTCCATCAGGATTGTTTTCAGCCCCGCAAGTCACTCCGATTATCTGAAGTTCACGGGTTTGCCTTCAGGCCTGTACAACCTCGATTAAAGACCACCACCTCTTATCGTGACCAAGAAAATTTGTCGTCAGTTGATTTATCAGATGGGTTCTCAAGTGCTCAACTAAAGGCTGTTTCGTCATCGGGGCTGGGTAAGTTCGTGGCATGCATTATTAATTTATCCATCGATCGTTTCCGATCCCTGAATATAAAATTGCAAAATTTGTTCAACTCTTTCCAGCAAATTCTAAAGGTGTAAGTGTACATGTTCGTGTACCTGGATGGCGTGACCCATCGCAAAGATGCACATAGGTATAAGTACTCGAGCTCTTCTATCTGACTAGACTTAGAATGGTGCAATGGTGGGTGGGGTCAGAGCAGGTCATTTCGAGGCCGAGAATGCAGCGTCGTTTGAGCTTATAAATTGTCGTTGGTAGCTAAAGGTGGGACGAATGATAAGCATTTCAACGCCTGGTGCTATTGTTGTCTCAGCGATAAGATCTCCCGTTAAATCCAAACCTCGGTTGGCCCACCGAGGACAGTTTGAATTATGCCGGTTTCAACCACAATGGTAGAGAGGGTCCTTCGTTCCTGCCCTGAAGAGCAAGAGGGATGGAGGTTCAACTGAGAGAGAGAGAGAGAGAGAGAAATCCAAATAGACAGAGAGGGTTGCCTCCTACAGGGGTGGGTGTCCCGAAGGGTGGCGACAGATTTATAGAGACTAACGCATCACGCGACTTGGAAGACCGCGGCTAGGCCGCACAAAGGGATTCATAAAATGTGGGCCCGTCTGCTATACTCTTCTCCAGGACATGCCGCTAGCATGAAGAAGAAGGCCGAGTCCTTTGGTGCGGACCGATGAGCTCATGGATTGAGAAAAGTTAAGAGGCTGTCCCGTCTCGCTGGGTGAAACTTTCGATAGTTTTTTTCTCGTTTCCTTTGGTTTTCAATGAAAATCTTTTACATCTATATTTTGTCACGACATTGAACATCCTTGCATCATCCAGCTTAGGAGTCAATCCTTACGAATTCCAGTACCTAGAAGAAAACCTACAACTTGGCATTTTTTAGCTTTATTTAAAGCCTTCGAGGTACCGAATTGCATCGAAGTCGAGTCACCTTTTGGAATTCGAATCAAGACACTGCGGGGTATCTTGCAGGAATGGGATATATAAGGAGATATTCAGGAAGATGAAACATGAGAGAGTTTCGTCCATCGCTTATTTGAAGAAATTTCACGTTAGCTAAACACGTGACAACTTGGAAATTGGATCCAATTCTAACAGGATAACGGATAGCCTTACCCTTATACCCTCGTTTTACTTCCCATTCCCTACGCGTTTCTCTGCTCAGATATCAAAGAGAGCTGCGCTTCCTGCGGCAGTGCACCGAGAAAATCCTTATCTTCCCGTTTAACGCCAAAGTAAGCAAAAGGACGTTACTCACATTTAAACACACACACACACCCACACGTAAGTACGTAGCATCGAGTTCTCCAGGGGATTTTGGTCTTCTTCCGGTAGCGTATAAAGGCTAAGGGATGAAGGGGGTTAGATGGGGAGGTAATCAGCGGTACCAGCAACACTCCTACGATGGAAATTGCGACTGAAACTCGTGCTCACATTCTACATACTGTGCATACCGGGGATTAGTCTCTGCCTAATGTGTGTCGGCTCTCCATACTCAATGCAAGTTTCCTCTCTTCCAACGTAACAAAATGTGAACCGCATAACCGCGGTGGCCTAGCTTGCTGTATTTGTATCAGAAACAAACCATACGTATGTACACATACCTACCATCTACGGAAAACGGGCAAATAGTACGGTGAGGGCCGAGATAGTAACGGATGCTTGCTGTAGATACATACTGGAGTTCTATGTAGCAAACGTATTTTCGCAAAGTACCGAGCTTGTTTGTATGCATCCGTATAGGTCACTTCTCTACTACTCGGTTCAAAGGGGCTTTGAAACGGGGTCCAAATTGGAGCTGTATTGTGAAAAAGGGGTGCTTCGAGGGTGGCAGCGAAGGGGGTTTGTCAGGGTGGAAAGCTTGAAACTGGTCCATCAAGGCGGGACGTTCAACATTCCATCGAGATTTTAGTTCAGCCAGGATTTCTCTATACTTCTTTATTTTTTTCATCAGTTTCTCACATTTCGCTTATTTTTATTTACATTACCAGAGATCAACCAAATGATTAGCACAAACCTGTGAGAAGTCTCATGATGCAATCAGGAACTTTTTACCTGTCTACGACATTACAGTTCCAACGTTTTTCCCTTCTAGATGATAATCGAAAGAACTTGAGCCCTTAAAGGTGAATCTAGCAAAGAAGAAGTCCGCTGCTGATGGTAAATTGCAAGTTTAGGGTTGGCCAGGTACTTCTAGTTTTTCAAAACCCCATTTTCCCTCTGTCTTGAGGCATTTGGACTAACAGATGTACGAAGACTACTTCAGTTCAGGCGTTTAGGAGTATAAAAACAGATTCTCACCAGCACTCAGAAAGATAGCAAACTATAGCTCTGGACTGCGATGCCCCCTGGTTAATCCAATTTATCGAATATTTATTAAGCTAGGAGTAGGTACGATGGGGGGGTAGCCACCCTCTCGTCTGGGTGCTGACCGTCAGCCCTCGACGCGGAGTATTGCCTCGTATATTAATTACCCGGCATTAGCTACGAAGTGGATTAAGTATTTAGGGAGGATGTCCGGAAGATATTTCGACTAAGGGGAAGCCTGCTGCGGTGGCTTAGCCACTGCACAGGGAGCATATTTGCCCTGGCTAAGGAGCAAAGGATATCCATGTGGTCCTTCGCTACGCGTTGCGTCGCCGTAAATTGGAAAAGGGAATCATCCCCTAAGCATGGGGCTCGAGGTGGAACCGTTTTCGTTCAAACCACCCCACACCGCGATCTTAGAACGTCTTTGGAAACGACGCGGTCCATCTTCGAAGGATCCGCCTCGATCTAGTCGATGTGTAAATGCCCCAAACTCACCCCTGCGCTATTTTACCAGCTTCTTGTTCCATAGGATTTTGAATTACGGCCAGGACTCTGTCTGGGCTCGTGCCTGGTGTACAAAAGTACAAAAATTTGTCGGAAAAAACAAAATTCAACAAAAAATGGTTCAATAAAGATCCCAGACGAGTCACGTACGCGGTCAATTTAGCGCAGAGGAAACCAAAAAAAATCATAACAATAACAATAATTTTGTCTCCCGGCTTTGGCGTTGATGGAAAATCTTAATTGGTTGAGAGATGACCGTCGGCCCATCAGGCCTATCTCTATTCCCAGTGGTCCAGGATACCTATAAGGGAATGGGCAGCAATCCCTTGTCCATGAACTCGGCGACGCATTTATCGAATCAGAGACTAGCGAGAGGCGGCGCGCGGTTCCACTTATCTAATTGCTTCTTAAATTGCCCACGATGACCTCTCTTCGACTGACAATACTATAGCCCCCGGTTCCGGCCCCTGATTTCGTAATTACCGGATCTCCAGTGCAAGACGTCGGGAACTACTCGAAAATCAATTCTAACTCTGTTTTATACCCTCGAAAGCTCTGTTATCCCGTCCACATCAAAACTTCGGGAAAATACAGCAGTGGAAATATTTCATTGATTTTCGTCTAAAGAAGTAAAGTGTTGGAATCGATAGGGAAATTACGAACTTGTGATCCTTGAATGTAACATGAAATTCTAAAATGGGGCTTTTTTCAGATTCCTGAAACGATCAGAGCCATGAAATCGGGTCCGAAAAACGGTAATCGACTCGTTATCGCGTTTTCCAAAGTCTGCTGGGTCAATTTCGAATTTTAAACTGGTCGATGATCATTAATTGAACATATCTGAGATATTTTGAGAAAAAATGAGATAAAGCAGAAAATTCCAGGCAAACGAATTCGGCACTTGTCATATCATCACAAATTTCCTCTTGGCTACAAAATCACCTCATTGCAGCATCAAAATGACAATTTTCCGAAACTGCAGTTTCTATCGTCTTTCGTATTATTCCATTTTCGTATCTATGAAGAGTTGCGGATTTGCGGAACAATTTTCTTTTATCATCTTCACAGTTAAGCTTCGTTAGAGTGGCGTATCAAGGCAAAACGATAGAAGGAACGTGACAGGAATTAATACGAGATTCTGTCTTTTGTTTCTCGAAATCACAATCTCGCGGTAAAAAAAAAAAAAAAAAAAGAAAAAGGAAAAAGTAAGGCAATCGTTTCCTTCAACCCCCGTTTCGTTTCCTGCAGGCGATCTTCCGGAATCGAGAGGTCATACGGTCTTGAATAATGGACAGAAATTTCATAGCCTTGTTCCTACGTGCGCGTGAACATTTCACCCTCTCTCTCTCTCTCTCTCTCTCTCTTTTTTTCCTTCCCTGGGATATCCTCAGTTCTTCTGAAGGAGGTAGTATAAAGGGGGGAACCAGGTAATGTGATTGGACCATTATTCCGGCCTCTTTTGTCCGCCGTTACTTTCCATTGTAATTGTTTTGCCGTTGCCACGGGTCCCATGTTCGCATACTAGGAACCGTATTTAGCGTCTTACGACACCCCTGAGAAACCAAGTGGTTTTGGCCAAGATTTCCTGCACCGACCAACGACGACCCCCTTTCCCTCCCTCCCTCCCTTTTACAACCCCTTTCAACCCCGTATATACACCCAGGGCTCTGTCTTTACCGCCGCGACCAACGTTATCATATTAATTGACCAATTACCACAAATTATACATATCTATGTTATGTATACCTACCTACCTTTACCCTAGAGTTCAAATTTTCATACAAATTTCCATAAACATTCTCCACGGCCTTATGTTTCGAAAAATTTTTCACTATATCGCTGCGAAATTTTTCTGTCAAATCCAAATTGCTATACCTTTACCAACATACAGAAAATAAGTTTTTTCCGTTTGAATTTCAATTCCCGAATTTATGGTATACCGGGGAAATTTAAGAATTAGAAAGGTTTTAGGGGTGGATGTTTTTTTTGCTTTTTTTTTTTAAATCTTTCACCGAGTCATCTTGGCTACGTGTAGGTATATAGGTATATATGTATGTATATGTATTTATATGAGCTATAACAGCTTCGTTTGGGAACAAGTTCGAAACTGCGAGGTTTGAGTTGGTAGGGGGTTTGTAACTAGAAAGTTGGCCCACATTAGCGGTATTATTATTCAGACCTTCCCCTGCCTTTGGGCCTGGCGCATGCTTATAGGTATATATATGTATACGTATCTCGTGGTTAAAGCCAAAGTTCACAGAATTTCTCGATTCCGCTGTTCTGCTACTCGTTTTTCTCTTCATTTTTGTTCTTCGTTTTTTTTTTCTTTTTAAATCTCTTTTGAACCTCGGGAGGATTTTTAACGAAGGGGAAACAAATTTCGGTGATAATTTGTCGAGTGAATTTTAGCAAATGAATTTGAAACGTAAAGCAAATACCTATTTCAGTGTAAATTCTTGGAGATTTCTACGCCGAGAATTTTATAGGTACGTCGTAGTTTTTGGCGAGGAGTTTTCTTTGAAAAGAAAAGTCAGAGAGCGAAGGACGAGACGCATTTTACTCAATGCAAATGAAAGAAGAGCGTCAAAGACGTCGCGTGTCGCTTCAAAGACAGACGCACAGCTCCAGCTAGAGGCTACCACTACTAGAAATCGGGTTTCTTTACTTTTCTTCAAAGATCTGAAGCAAGTGGGAATGTTTTACTTGGATGTAGATTATTTTTCATCCAAAAAGTGGATAAAAAAAAAAAAAAACCTACGAAATAACTATTTCGCCAGATAATAACTAATGAAAGAGTGAGAGAGTGAGAGAGAGAGAGAGAGAGAGAGGAACGAAGGTATAAAGAAATAGAAATTGCTGAAAGTATTTATTCAGCGGAAATCTCGTCAGAAAAACGAGCTAGCGTTTATGTTGCGACGAAGTACCTAATCTAAAGAGAGTCGTCGCGACATCCACGCAATTGCGCTAAATGGGGTAAAGGAGCGCGGCGTAATTTCTGAATGAAATTTTTCTACCCGATCATAAAACCGCGTTGTCATTACGTGAGGTAATGTATTTTTATAAAATTGCTATGTTTTACGATTACGATGAAAAGGGCAGAAGGACAGGATTGCAATCAGTGCGAAAGGCTTTTAAATTTCAAAATTGGCAATCGAACTTGTATATTTGATCCGGGTATAGCGAATTCCTCATCAAATTCCACGACCTAATCTAACGTTACACGACAAATTCTGTGTAAAATTTTCGAGAACTGGGTTTTGCGCTGTATATTCCGTATTAGCCATTCCCCGTTTTCCACCCCCCTCCCTTGGGGGTAACAGTGATTACGTCTAATTTGCGGTTATGCAAAAATATACGCGTATCACTTAAGTACCGTCTAGAACTCTGCAGCGCGGATGATACCAACCAACTAGGTAGGTACGGCTTAGTCTTCGTTTCAAGTTTGTCTCTCGGGTATCGTCGCGTCGCGTCGCTTCAATTTTCTTATGCAACACTCACGTTCGCCTTTAAATTTACCCGACAACGACTTGCGGGGCCGACGAAGACATTGACCCTTTACTCCTTTACTCGATCTGGTACTATAGGTAAAGAAAACTTGAAAACCTATACAACCCTGTCCTAATCTCACCCCCTCCAACCCTCCCAACCCCCCTACGTTTAGCTTGGCGAAGAAAATAAATTCACCACTTATGCTAATACGGTAGCATACCGTCTTTTCATCGTTTTTTTTTTTTTTTTCATCCCTGTGTAGCATAAGCACCAAACCAGGCAAGGCGGCAAGGACTCGTTTTGCCCCCGCAGGGATTTCTAAACCGTAGGTTATATATTCATAAGTTTATAGGGAGCTTTTACGCTTTTAAAATCCTCTCGTTTTAGGAAAACTCTTAACCTCTTATTATCTTACCGTAGATAATATCGCGATGTTATGTCAAACTCGAGTCAACGTTTATAGATATAGATATATAACGAAGATAGGGAAGGATCGCCAGGGGCGGATGTTATTTAGAAAAAAATATTTTAAAAAGTAACTAAGCCAGGCGGGCAGCGATACGTCAAAACAGCAAAATTTTTTAGAAACGAGTAAATTTCTCGTCGCATTCTATACCCGATGACAAATAGCATAGCTGGTCCATGGCTGGTTTAATTAATGTGAGCATTGTGTACATTCCAACGAGAAGGACTATCGGGGGGGTTTAAACGCAACTTCTCGCCGGGAGGGGGTTTAACACATACCTGCCTGTTATAATTACGAGTGATTTGGATTCCTTGAAAGTCTCCGACAGGTAAAGCCACTCGGAGGATCCGATTTCATTTGGGGGGTAAGAAAATAATTGGCATGCCAACGAAAATTATTGCCATTTGATATTCGCGAATTCGCCGAAACTCTTATGCCAATTTCTTTATCCCTCTTTTCTTCTCTGTGATTCATTTTTTTCGAGGTAAAGAAATAACAGGATGAATCTCCGCTGATAAGGAGCAAATAAAAATTCCGAAAAACCGTGAAATAATCACCAACAATTTCACATGCGACTGGATATTTTCCAATTTCTAAATCCCTGTAGCCCCAGCTGTGGATATTTTCAGAGTCATGATTTTCCGATCGCGTAAAACGCTACCCGATTTTCTGCAGGGGAAAACGGTTTGGATTTGTTCTGGCGAAAGCGTATAGCGAAAATATGAGCGTGGTCCAAAAATGGGTTAGATAATAATGCAAAAATGGAGTTTCCGTCGAAATAGGACGCGTATTCGCGTACATGTTTGAAAAGGTACGTAGAGGAACATTTTCGCTCGCTAGTGTGATTTTATTATGCATATATAGATATATATATATATATATATATACACGTGGTGACGTAGGTCAGCTAAAATCTGTTGAAACTAATGGAAGTGGAGGTTGGATTTTGCATTAACGCCTCCGTTAATTCGTTGTACATATAGTCAGCCTCTGTTTGCTTGAATATATATATTCCTATATCCACTTGCCATTAGTAGGTTTCAGTTTGGAACCGGCTATCAATTGTGCCGTAGAATAACGATCCGATTGAAGTGGAAATCAACAGGAAATCTCTCGGTCACGATAAATTCAAACGGTAGGTATAGGTACTAAAATAGCTTTTGCCCTCGAGTATGCTGCGGTTGTGTTACACTGTTTGGCCAAATTGATACGTGCTCAACCCTTGATAGAAAATATACAGTAGTAGGTAGGTACGTGTAAATAAACACGTATATATATATATCGGGAAACACACATTGCGCAGTGTAAATTGTATTCCCGAGAAAATCAGGAGGGACGTGGGAAAGAAAAAATTGAAATTGATAATAAAACGCGTTGGGATGCCTTTTTCCAATTAATTCAAGCTATCATCGATTGAAACCCCGTTAACTTTCAGATGGCGTAAATATTTGAAGAATTCGTTGTTCCTCGACATTATACATATATAGGTAGGTATCTACCAGAAGCTAACCCTCGGAACTTTTATTTCTAATTAAAGAGCTTCGATAATTTGTGGGGAGTGGAGATAATTGAGTTTCCCTGTTTAATTTCAACTATCAAATATCCTGGTTTCATTTTAACGAATATCCGTGGATGGGGTAGAATTAGAGAAACTGCAGGCATAGAATATCCTTTTTTTCGATTCTCCGTTTCTTTTTTCTCTCTCCTTGAAATCCCATAAAAATTGTACGAAAAACAGAGACAGTTCGCTCCCTGCACTGCCCAGGATCAGCGAAATTTTATGGCAATCATTCAGAGGGTCTGGATGGAGTCGAGGCTGGCAGGGAGGCAAACGTGTGCATGTGCAGCCACCCTCCTCCATAGGGGTAGGTATGCTTACGACAAATCTATTGCAATGCATTTTCGATAAGCCATATCGCGTTAACGGTGCGCAAACCTTCATTTAATGTATGGACGCCAGGCGGGACACATTCGGATTGTTTGTTCCCCCGAAAACTATATACCGTGTTCTACCCTGTTTTACGATAATATCTTTCTACTTTTTAAGTCCGGCAACTACCACGTGAAAGCGATTTTCACCTGAAGGAACATTTTTCAAGCTTACATTTCGCAGACGTATCGTTCTATAACCCTAAGTGAAGATTTATATTCTGTAGGTATGCTGCAAGGTACAGTTCTAGTTCAATTTTCATTTTCCGGATTCTCTAAAAACTTACCTTGATAATTTTCGGACTGAACTTGTTCCGGTGGCAGGGCATATCCGGCGGTAGCATTCGGGGGGCAACCGTTTCGGGCCTGTTGAGCACGTAGCGTGTGTGTGGCATGAAGGGAAGGGCCCCGAGGTGGCACTTCTGGCGGTGCCGGTTCTGGCGGGGAATCACCGCCGGTGTCTGCACAGGCAACCATAACTTCTTTTGTATTATACGCAAAATTAGAAACCTGAATTTCCAAGAATATCCCGGTATCGAACTTTTGTCCCTGTTGCTGCTGTGTTCTTATTCTTGTTCCCGTTTTTTTCGCGCTCATAGATTTTCTGTTTATATATCGTTCATGGTATGGGGGCGGAATTGAAAGTGAGAATTTCAAAAGCTGCGAAAGGTCAAAATTGCGAATTTTTATACTACTGATCACTGACAGTTTCCATAAAGATCATTTCCCCGAAAGTTTACGTAGCCAATTTGATCGGAATGTCAACTTGGAACTGCAGTTGGAAGTGAAAGGATTCATCAGAATCATGGTCTTTGCAGTGTCATATTAATTGGCAAAACTGGTAATTATAAGAATTAATTTTGACTGACATAGTCTTGAAACTTGGTTCCAAGATTTGATCTAATCTCTAAGAACTACTCGCAAAGAAAATTTATAGTACGAATCGTTCCGTTCCAGTATTTTTAGAAGCTGATCTATCCCGACCTAGTCTTCCAAATGTAGATACGATCCATAATGGATTAGTGCTTCGTTTCGTGCTGTGGTAATAATTGACGTATGCAGTGTAGGTTACTATTCAATAGAATTTGGCATTCCTATTCAATGGAAGAATCGTAAATGAAGGCTGATTGAAACTATAGGAAAACGGTTTAAATAGAACGAGGCACTATAGTATGTCATGCATCTAACAACAAGTATGTATATAATATGTACCCAGGCCGGGTCTAACGGGGACTGCACACCGGTTCAATGAATAAATAAT
Source organism: Ametastegia equiseti (assembly GCA_963989295.1). Lineage (NCBI taxonomy): Eukaryota > Metazoa > Arthropoda > Insecta > Hymenoptera > Tenthredinidae > Ametastegia > Ametastegia equiseti. The sequence continues at coordinate 13,826,326 of OZ022397.1, read as the reverse complement.
TCAGTGCGACAGGACAGGGTTGTCTGCATATTTTCACTGCCTCTACATATACGATACATATATATATATACCTATACCTACATCAACTCCCGTGTAACCAGGCATAATTATCCGCACGTGTACTCTATATAGCCACGTGCCCATATACATAGTCGCCATATATTTTTCGCCAAACTATAACACATATTGCAAAGGCATACTAATGCACTGCCTACTGCAAACTACCCAACATCGCAATATCGTCGACAGCTGGGTAGGTACGCCACCCTTGCGATTTCCACCCTTAAACTATATGTATACCCTGATGTACCTGCGCGTAACGTTGGGTCAGTTATTATGCATTCTCCTGTTCTTTACTTTGTGGTTACTTTTTCACATGTTAATATTTCAGCATTGGCAAGTCCTGTCGTCGTCTACTTTCGTTTTATTATTTAAAAGACGATTTCTGCGATGAGGTCAGCGTCCTCAACGTGGAAATTACTACCATTGGAAAAAAATAAGCGTCGTGCAATCTGGTCAAAAGTACATAAGCTTTGATAACAGAAAACTGTGAATGTGATTGAATTTGATTTCGACAAAAATTTGGGCTTATTGTAATTTGTCGAGAAAGGAGTCTGCTGATTTGGATAGTAAATCTCCATAACAGTGGAGAAAGAATTTATATAAAATCAATGGCTATTTGATATTAACAGGAAAACCCAGCCCAGCCCAGCCCCATGCCCCATTAAGATGGTAAAGTATATATGAATACGCAGGCAGGTAGGTAGGTAGGTATGTATACATGGGTCGATATTAACCGTCACTATAACACGAGACGTGCCACGCTGTCGAGACATAAATATGCTAAACAGCTAAAGGATTTCTTGAAAAACATGTTGCTGTTTTGGTATCGTGCAGAATGCAAATTAACTACGTCATTGATACCGAGCGCAGATACTTGCACTTAATTTTTCAAATTTATTCACGATTCGCTATTTCGTTTAAAGTAAACACTCCTTCCAGAAAAGAGGAGACCAACTACAGTGTCTGAAAAAATTCTGTAAAACTTATTACACAAATTTTTCAATTTTTTTCTCTCTTCGTTCCAGAAATTGAAAACTTATTTTCCTATAATACGCGTGCGTGCTGACGAAGTGAAACGAACAAAGTCAAACCAGTGCAGTGTATAGATTTAATTAGTCAACGATACGTATGGCGTTAGCCGATAGTTTGGTCTACCTGGATAATTAAGGTCGTGTGTAACCATTAGCAGCCGTTAACATTACAGTGGACATTATTGTAAATCAGTGTTACCTACGATGTATATATATAGTACTGTATAGGTATATATACCAATAAACGTGCGCCTAGCTACGAAACTACCTAGCCAAAGTTACGCGTTCTGAGTTTCCGTTTATATACATACGTATAGGTATAGATACGTATACTATATGTACATAAATGGAGAGAGAGTCGATTTACTCGAAAAAGGGTTTAGCCAGAGGTAAAAGGTCAAAAACCCATCGATGCTCTGGCTTTATTTCTATCGGATACTCTGTGTCACTCGATAATCCTCAACTGTATGTATACCTACGTATAGTGGCAGCGCACTAGTAGGACAGGGTAAAATTTATGAATTGGAAAAAAGAGTATTAAAAAGAGCAAAAAAATAAAATAAAAAGAAAGAAAAAAATCACTAGTAAAAAATTGGTCCGGCGTAGGTATAGGTAGGTACTGTTGTTTCCGTTTTAACGGCCATTAGTTTAACGTCATTATTGGAGCTGCAGTAATTGATAGAACGGTAAACGAACCGTGTCACGAACAGATCCCTACCTGGGTACTTATTACACGTACATATATATATGTATGTATATACATGTACATATAGGGCATATATGCATTTATATCCCAGTGTAGAACATTACATGGGGGTGAACGTGTGTTTGGTATGTGTTATCGTGTATGCCCGTATATTTATACCTACGGCGATTTCAATGAACGTATTCAATCGTGCTATACGAATTTTTGAAATTTACGTACGAGTGATTCGATTATTTTGATTCCAATCAATAAGCACTTGGTGTATGTATTGTATGTACAAAAGTCCTGACTGTTTCTCAGCTTTTTATATAATACCTCGTAATTTGTTGATCATTTAGTCAAATTCACACGAATCACTACACAAAATATCTAAGGCAGTCTAAACTGCCGCCTCTACTTTTTCCACTGAATACGTACCGGTGAAATAAGAAGGCCTCGACAGACCTGTGCGAAATCGATGTGCAAAAAAATTAAAATGTGATTAGTGCTCGATGTGGGCTGCGGTGCTTTTTGAAAAAAAAAAAAGAAAGAAATTATACATTTACTAATTCATACTACAATTCGAATTCGGCGATGATATTTGTGCATCTGATATTAGTTTATGAGAAAAACAAAAATAGTAAAAATTTTGTGAAGAGCATAATATGATAGCAGAGCCATGACGTATGATTGTAAGATTGTGATGAGTCTGAACAGTCTGGACACATAATTTTGAAAATTTGAAGCGTATAGGGGTGGAAAATCGGCAGGCTGTTACCCATGAATTGGTAAAATTGAGGTGCCAATAAAATCTTTGAAATAGAATGGGAATGCAGCTGTACGCAGTCGATTATAATTCGTATCAATTGTTTTAATTAAATCGAGTCATGAAACCGGTAGCTACGCGATTATTCTGTCACTACCACCGGTGTTCGGTTCTGAAGGTAGGTACATACCTATATGCGGAATCTGGACAACTTTACTATCGGAATACGGTATTATATATTCGAGGTATATCCTTTATTGAACCGGAGCTAGCTAGCCACCTCGATCGTCCGACGATTGAAAATATTTGTAATTACATAGTGGACATCAGTTTCCCAGTACAAAAAAAAAAAGAGCTGTTTCTTCTTTTTTTTTCTCTCTTTTCCGTTTCGTGAAAAGAGAGGAAAAGAGAGAGACTAGGAGAGAGACGTACAGAAACATGGCTTTTCACATGCTGAAAAACAAACTCTTCACTCCAACCCGCCCCACGACATTCGACGAGCAATAGGGTTTTACGTTCGTTGAAAATTTTGACGCAGTACCTATCCGGTCACTGAAAAATTGCATAAAACTCGAAATATTGTATCGAAAAGCCATAGTCGCTTGTTCAAGCGCGTTGTTTTCCATCCTCTCCCACTTTTCCGTTCGCAAATCCCCTACCACTCAACCTTTTTCCACACTTCGAGTATAATAATTGAATAAAAGTCAGCTTAATCGAAGCACTGGGATGCCCAAGTGGGCACTATACAAACCCATACGTAGACACGTATCGCACATATGCATGCACACGTACGTACTACCCTCTATCATCCATCCCTTGGCTATACCACGCCAACCATGGGAATGGGATAGAAAGGGCGCACGGTACCAAAAGGGCGGTTATAGTGAAAGAGAGAAAGAGAAAGAGAGAGAGAAAGAGAGAGAGAGAGTGGGGGATGAAAAGGGAGGGTAAATGTTTCGCGCCAATTCTCTCGCGTTCTCGTGCGAACTTGATTTACCAAGCGGAGGCTACACACGCCCCGCAATGACGTCCAGGGTGCGCATGGGGCTCGGTGAATCGGAAGCCCCGTAATCACGGAGCCAATTAAGGGTGGTGACGGCGGCATCCGACTGACACCTCGCACCTAACGCCCTATGTCCTCCCATACTTTCGTCTCTCTCTCTCTCTCTCTGTCTCTCTCTCTATACGTTTGTATATAGTATATACAGTATGCTCGTCAGCATGAGATGAGGTGAGGTGAAGTGAGGCAAGGGTTGGTCAGACGTAGAGGTATAACGTCGAGGTTTCCAACAAGGTGGACAGTGACTTGACGCAGTTAGCCACCCGGGGCTATATGGTATAACTCGATGAAACGTGGAAGAGGAAGAGGAAGAGGAAGAGGAAGAGGAAGAGGACCTGCACCCACCACCCTCGTACGAGGAGATACATATTCATGCAAGTATTAGATATTTCAAACCAGAGTGACGTCTCGTTCATTCAACTAGACGCAATTTATATCAATTGTCCCTCGAAAGGGGTGAATTTTTTGCCCTCACATTCAACCACTACTTTCCCTTCTCGTATTCGAACCGGACGCTTCGCCGTTCATGGTAAACAAAAGTCCTTGAATTCGAGCCAAATTCGTAACCCTCGACGATGGTCATTCAACATCTAGTCAAAAAGGGACTAGGATAAACCAATAGAAACTTTTCGAGAATTCTTTAACTTGGAAGCAGCATGAAAAAAAGTCACCAAAAATTTTAGTACCATTTAGAACTTGTTAGACAAAAACTGTACAGTAAAACTCGGAATGATCCTATCATTAAAAGGTCATCGTAATACGAACAGGATAGAGACGGAGTTTACTGGATGAAATAAATGGCCTTTCGGAAATTAATAAAGCGATTAATTAATGAAATAACCCGGTAACGGCATATCGTGCTTGATTTTTATCTCCGATGAGAAGAACCGCAGTAGCTCGTGCCGATTAATAAAGTATTGAAAATTGGATCGGTAATGACCACAGGGGACACGAGCAATTGGCAGAATAACCTCGCACGTGTATAGACAGAGTATTATCGCATTTCCATTCATGGGGTTGGCACTGACCCAGGTTCAAGATTCGCTAGTATCCCGAGGTCAGACATACATATATATACATATACATATATACAGTTGAAATATTTTACGATCCAGTTTGCGAGGCATGTGAATGCACGAACAATCTCAGCCATAGCTTTTCTCTCGATTAAGGCCTTGTGCGCTAATACCAAAATTGCCAATGGTCATCTTTCGAGCATGAAAACCACGTTCATTTACCACCTAACTGTTGTACCATAACAAATATATATTTTCTGCACACAGTGAGCTGCAGTGAGCCAACCGAACCGTAAGAATACGTGATGCGGATCATTGGAGAGAAATTGATTTCGGTAAAGTAACATAGTCACCATATCCTGCAGGATGTAGAAAGCGTCAGCCCGTATCTAGGCACCGACTACTTACATAACCTCCCCGTTCTCCGCGTCTAATCTGATTGCTAGCGGGTCCTTTAGCCTCTAGCCTCTAACCGAAGGACACGGGGGTTAACGTAGGTAAGCTTTGTCTGTGAGCAGCGAAAGCCATTTGCTAATAGACGTTCGGTGTCCCTTCGTTAGAGGTTGAACCGAGAGGCTGGGCAGGTCATGCGATTCGAACAATTACTGGAAACAGGATCCCGTCAAGTTCAATTGTCTTCCAGCTTCCGATTAAGCTCAACCCTGGGGTACCTACCAGCATTGCGTCCCAGTAGCAACTTGCAACCCCAACCGGTAGGATAGCAGAGGATCTCAAATACCCTAACACTCGATAGATTTTCACCTATTAATTGATTTAGGTTCAAATCGCGTTACCTAGCGCCATTCATGCGACCGAATCTGCACAAGCTGCTCAAATAACGACAATGCAGCTTTACCCGTTTAGAGTATGACGCAGCTAGCTGGCTGGCTGGCTGTCGCCAAACGAGATCTAGTCAAATACGTTTAAAAGTTAGCACGCCCAGCTAGATAGAGATAGAGATAGAGAGAAATGGAGGGCGAGAAAGGGGTTGAATGTATAGCAATGGTGGAACCTCCGGGTAACTTGTTCATCCCGTGGTTCAAAACTGCGTTACCTTTAGGGACCGCGTAAGCCACGGCAGGACTAGGGTGTGTGCAAGATAAAGATAGAGAGATAGTGAGAGAGAGAGAGAGAAGGGATATTTGAGCTTCAGGATCTGTGATGGGCACACTGTGGAAGGGAGAAAGAGAAAGAGAGAGAGAGAGAGAGAATGGCGTGAAAAGGGGTAGGAGAGGAGAGAGGAAGGCCTAAATACTCTCGGCGTTCCAAAACAATGGACTGGTACTGGCTAACTTTGCAGTGACCTCCGTTAACTAGCCTGACCGCGGTAACTGGTAACTCAGTTACCTACTAGCGAAGCAAAGCAGTATGGCCGACTCGTGGTGGACAACAACGCCATAGAGAGAGAGAGAGAGAAAGGGAAAGAGATGAAGAGATGTGGAAGAGTGAAAACTAACTTTTATACCAATTCCAGAATTTGACCTTTCTAGAGAGCCGCACCATACACGAGGCACATAGAAACTCGCGCTTCATCTTCAGTCTGATCAAACTCTTCGGTGATGTGGTAATGATCATGGTTAATGATTTGAGATGAAGAAAGCGAAAGAATAACCGATGAAATGATCTCGTGTTGATGAAGGCCAGAATACTGATGAATAATCAAAAGTAAGAAATCAGCTGATATATTACTCACCGTTGTTGAGGTGCATGCGGGAATGTTCATCCGGAAATACAGCCTCGGATCTATCACTGCTAGCAGTTGAGCTGCTGCTAAGAGCACTGGCGTGTCCTCGCCGATTACGACGACCCAAGGTACCGCCAGCGGTACTATTCTTCTTCGTGGGTGCGGCGTAGACAGTTTCAGCTAAAAAATGAGCATTTAGGGGATGATTTTTTTTCTTCGAAGTAATAGGCACTGGTCGATGGGGATGTAACGCTCTATTGTGTGTCGTGGAAAAAAAAAAATTGCTTCATGAGCTTATTTCACGCCTTCATGATTCGAACCGAACCGACTGATGCCATCGGGGGTGTGTTTCCATGTGTAGGTATGTGCTTGTGTTTGTATTTGTTCGCACATATGGAACTGCACCCTTGCAGGTGACGTAAGCTACGAGAGTATCGCGGATGACGCAAACCGTCTGGAATAATCCGGATTGAAAACTTTGAAAACTGTAATGCGAGCACGGAAGCACTTTGGCTTCTTCGAAAACAGCATGCTTCCTTCCCCATACCTCAAGTCATGCAGACAACGAACGCCCAACCCTCTATTTCAATAAAATTTCACTCCACGTGGAGAATGTGACCGGAAAAAAATGAGCCCTCGTGTAATACGCAGATAAATTCAAACAAAAAAAAAAAAGCTCGAGCTTTTGACCAAAGAAATTAAAGTCATTCATACCGTTTCCATTGCGCGATCTGTCCGGCAGGGCAGTACCGTTATAGTGATGTCGACGTGAGTTTGTGCTTTCCAAAGGAAACGGAGATGCTTGCCGATGGTTAGGGGTCAAGGTTGGTGGTGGGGTTGGGAACGGGGTCGTCGGGTTATCCGTTGTCGCTGCACCCTCAGTGTCTGACCCCGTGCGATACGAGCGATCTCCAGCACCTGGAACAGCGATAAGATACCAAAAACTTGAGCGGGTATGTTTAAAACACGTTTATGAACAACAAAGATTGGCAACATTTGTTTTTTTCTTTTTCCAGCATTGTAATTGTATCTACGGGGTTCGGAGTTCCCTGATGCTGAAATTCACGAGACTATAGAACGCGGCAGTAAACTAAGGGATGATGGCTGCACCCCATGGCACTAGGAATACTCGGAAAAGGAGATAGAAAGCTGACCCAACCTACGAGCTGGAATCTCTCCTGTGGAAATAAGTGTGATCAAATCCAGGAGTCGAGTGTCCTGCAGGTTAGCTCGCAGGTCACCCGGTGCTGACTCCTGGAACGACGTCGTTTCACGGAATGTACTTCCGCCCGTTCACTGAGTGACAACTGATAGCTATCTCGTCCAGTCTTTACGGCTTGGACATCGATCCCTCACCTGGAGTCTATGGAATAGAAAAACTTAGACCTGACTGGAGGATTGATTGGTCCGAGGAAATTGAATGGGAATTTTTTTTTCATTCGAGGGATACTTCGCGTTTCTATATCTTTATACATATAATATGTGAAAAAGAGGGAAAATGATGAAGCGGACGAGTTGTCAATTAAGAATTTTCGTTCGACAAGCAAAAATATTTCGCTTGCGGAAAGGATTCCCGGGTTTACTAAGGCGTTTAGTGACGATGCCTCTCGGCTATTTGTAAAACTTTCCTCATTAATTACAGACAAGATCCAATCCTCTCCAACCCTTCCGATCTCACCCTTAACTCGTATACCCTGGGTAGGTAGGTACCTATACCTTCCTTCGCCCCTAGTCTTTGGCTTCACCCCCCCATTGTTTCCCCCTGGCGAAAGGAAATTTAACAGAAAATTAGAACGCGCCTCCTTGTAGCCAGAAATTATATGCCAATTAATAAGAAAAATTACTCGACCAACTCAGCCGGTTTTATTCATCACAGATATCGGATAAACTCTCGGCCAAAAGACACGCCGCGATTAATCAAACTTCCTGATATATTTTTCATTTTTTTTTGTTATCGAATCTCGATACGTGCCGATGGTATCGTCAACTACCGATTACTCGAAAAGGAATCCCTGACAAGGATCGTCGCAAGGATATTTCACGTCCTGAAAAATAACCAGAGCTTTCAATCAATCGGCTATAGGTTATGCCTATACATATATTCAATTCCTTCAAGCCTGTCTCCCTGATCGCTAGCCGAAGGCCGAAAGTGAAATTTTACGCATCAAATGGTACAAATTTGAACGGAAATCTGCGTCATACCCAAATCAAAATCCACTATCGTCGAAGCGGTGAACCCCAATCTTTAGGGAATATGCAGAGAGAATTTTCTCATCTCTAACGATAAGCCCAAGATTCCTATACATATACCTTCCGTATTATTACTGTTATATTATCATCATCCTGTATACCTACTTGTACATACATATATATATATATACCGGTTGATACATGAATTCATACATGTAACATGGTTATAGTTGGCGAGGTGATATGAAATATGTGAAGGAAGGCACTGGTATATAGCAGACGACGGTAAGGCTGAAATGTCTGAGAGTGGTATAGAGTCCAGAGTAGGTAGGCAGAGGGGCAGTAGCGCTGATATTACTGGCATTAAACTTTCATATTCAATCTTGCCACCCCAGGCAACTCCGGGACTACAGGGATACAAGGATACGTGGGGGGATATGGGGCCCAGGCAGGAGCAAACCTGAAGCCCCGCATCAACCCTGCGTAGTAATTGTGTTATGGCCATCCTCCGTCATTTCACCTTTATATATTGGATTTTCAAATCCATATGGATTCGAATGTCTCGGTATCGCTTCTACGTCAACTTTCAGTGGGACGTACCGACGATATGGAGTTTTTTTTTTAATTTTTTTTTCTCATTATTCAAAGGGCGGCATTGCGTCTATTTCTATACGTATATTATAACACATGTCTCGCACTATACTTTCAGAATCCTTCAACAAGTCTAGGATACGCCGAGTATTCTTTGCTATTCAATATAAGTCCTCATTGAATCGAGGAGATAAAATTGAATCGACAAGGGACAGAATTTCTCTCGCGGACTTCATGAAGTCATTTTACTTTCAGTTAGCCTCCCAGACGTCTTACGAAAATCTAAAAAATATTACACATGAAAGAAATTCGTTCAATTTTATAGCGAAAATTCGTAATAATCGGCACCTCGTCGTTTTTACAACGTCGTACTATAGTTTATTAAATTTCTAATGGAAAAAACGTCGTGGAAAATCGCGTGACTATGATTTTTTTTTACAGATTTTCATTCTTCAGGATGCACAGCGTTCAGAAAATACGACGAGAAATCTTGACCCTCTACTTTGGAGATTCCGAGACGTCTTAGGCTCTTGAATAACTTATAATTAAATTAAGCCGTGGTTATTTCTGGTCCTTTTCTCTTCCGCCAAGTAAATATATGACTTCCTCTTTCACTCTGGTCCGTTTAATCGAAACTTTTAATCCAAGGATTGGATGAGGGAAAACGAGAAGTTCACCTCTGCTCCAAAGACAACATCCAGAGTCTGCAGGATTATATCAAATTACCTTGGAAATCTGATCTCTGTCGTTGTGCTTCAGGATCATATATACAATCCTTTCGAAAGTTTCTTTACCAAGAACTGAAATCACTTTTTTTTTTTACCGTTTTCACAATTCGAAGAATCTAGTAATCGCGACCGACTGATCAACGATCGTAAAACTTCGCCCCTAATTTTTGTCTCAGATTTAATTTAACCTAATTAGTTGATGAGTGACTATGCGAGACTTTCGGCGATAGAATATCAATGATGTTTTCTTTGTAAAATAAATCGTGAGATTTTGAAACGACAATGTATTACCTGAGGGCTTAAATCGGATGAGGAAATAATAGCGATACGTGTTTTCAACAGGTGAAAAGTGTCGTACTTTATGAAAAAGGATCCTCGTCACCCTCCGGCGAGTTCTTCTGACGATCAGTAAAGGATCCCGCACCCTCTTCGCATCCTGCGAGTAGGTATTTGTTGTGTCTTAATAAGCCGATGCTCCGTTCAAGGAAACAACCGCTAATGAGAACAAATCCTGGCGTATGTCGACGGGGAGAAGAGAAAGAGAAAAATTGTGGAGTATATACTGTATAACATCCCCCTGATAACCCCAGGCGGGAAAATGTTTTCATTGCATTTTCGCAAAACTCTCTCCAGGCATAGGGTGCCGTTCAAGAGATGGCCAACAGGCAAAGGAAACGGAGGGGAAACACGTCCCTGTTTTTTTTTTTGTTCTGAACGCGCCCACTCGCGTAAAACAAAAGTAGAAAAAAAAATCAAGAAAAAAAATGCAAGGAAAATATAACTTTCGAAATTAACTTCTTTGTGAATTTCCGTGACTTCTTGTTTTTTTTTTTTTCATATTCACATCGCGTATAGGAATTGATTTCGTTTTCAGAAGACTCGTTATTTATCGGAGCAAAAGGACGAATGGCCAATAATCTATAATAATGTCACTGATTTGTCATTCTCTTATTCAATATTTTTTTTTTTTTTTTTTTTTTCACTACCCTTTTCGCTACCCCTTGACTTTCCCCCGATATCATGAGGTAAAATTCCACTGTGAAGAGAATTTGATATTAATTAATCGTAGGACAGGCTGTGATCGTCTGGATTTCCTATTTCTTTTTCATCCCTGGGCTCTTTGCAGAGGTAACTTCTATACGGCTGTCAAACGTAGCGGGGGGGATGAGTTTGTCCCGGGTCAGCCCGTGCGAGTTAAAAGAAGAAAAAAGCAATTTTTTTTTTTTTCGGAAGAGGCGCGGTGGAGAGGCGAAGTGACTACGGGCGCGCGGGCGACGCAAATTAAATGTCGGATCAGAAACACGGCTCCTGTCACTGGCAACATTGCCACTGAAATGGAAGGGGATGGCATGTAGGGTGATCCTTCAGGTCCTGGTTCTGGTCCTGGTCTCGAGTCAGGACCCAACGCTGGCTTCGGGGTCGGGGTCGGGGTCAAGGTCGGGGGCAGTGCCAGAACAACTCCCCACTGAAGGAATTACCATTTTAAACCCCCCCGGGGAAACAGGCTAACGTTATAGCTGGATATGAGTTTGTTCACTCCACTAGGAGTTCACCAAGAACGAAGGAAACGCTCATCTCTTCAGCAGTCATGGCTCTTCACGATTTTACCATTTTTTTAGTCACCGGTATTTTGTGGTTAGAAAAAACCAACTAAAGTCCAAAGTCAATTTCACGTCAGATCGATTGTCTCAATCTACAATACCTTTTGCATAAATTCAGAAAAAAAGTTGGTTCGATCTAGATTCATGGGTAAAAGATTATTAGAAAGATGATATTATATTCGAACATGAATTGAGTTCCCTCCGCATTGAGGTGAAAAAATTTCTGCGCAAAAGATATGGTCAGTTTTTCTCAAATTGTTAATTTCTTTTCTACTCATTTGCAAATGACCTGCAGGTTCAATAGTGGAATTGTATAATTTTTCTGCTCCGAATTCACGATGACATAAATTCCAGACACCCTTTCGCCTATGGGGAATTTGAATCGGGCGAACGATGTACCAAAATTTGTTAAGCAATGTTTTAATTTTCAATTCACTCCCTTAATTAGATTTAATGTTTCCAATTGACTCCCTTAATTAAAGAAAAATTTCAATTTTGGTAGCAGTCGATGAAGTCAATCCGATACAACTCCGTCCAGAGAAATTTGAAAAAAAAAATAAAATAAAATTACAGACCGGAAATGAATGGGGATTGATATTTTTCAAGGGTTCACGATTCATGTGTAGTTATTTTGAATATTTCCTTTGACCGGATTAGTACCTGGTGAGAATCGTAATATGCGCGGGTATTGAGGGAGCTGCTGGCATGAATCAGAATGCGCTAATAAACTCGAAATAAAAGAAAAAGAGAGAGAAAAAAAAAAAAAACATATCCGCTAACATGAAAGGGACCAAAAAAACATCCCCCATAATCGTAAAATGGTATGAGAAACGGTAGAGGGGTTGCATACGAGGTGCAATTATTTCCTGGTCGGATAACAAAGTTATGAGAAAAGTTTTGCGGAACCCCAACGACGACCTGGAGTATATAGTAACCCCCATCTGGCCCTTATATTCGCGAAAGAAGGAGAGAAACCGACGCCAGTAAGATCTTTATTTCGATATTATTTTCAGTTTATTATTGCTATAGGGCGGTGCGCGCGGCTTTTCATGATATTCGGGAGTTTTATAGATTTTTATTTTTATTTTTTTAAGATTTTTTTTATTTCTCTGCAATATATTGCGGGAAAAGTTGTAGTCCCAAAAGTTGTGAGAGGAAAAACATCGCGGAGGTAAGGTAAGGGAACGTTAGTAAGTTTTGGCAAAGTACTGCAAGCTCGGCAGAGCGCGTTGCGGCGCGAGCGTCGCGTCAAACTCTTATTTTTCGTTTTAGTACCTTGTACCTCTATTAAATACGTAACAGGCAACGTTCCGGAAGGTTTGCACTTTCGAATATAATCCAACTTATATACGATAACGCGCTTTTCAACCTGACAGGTATGCAGAATCGAATTTCAAGGAATCTCGACGGGTCCTTAAAACTGTTCGATTTTCCAGGTACGATTCTTTTCCCACCAGGAATTTCTCCCCCTACACCCAATTCGCCATCTTGCAACGGATGAAATTCCAGGAAGCAGGATATGCAGGTATTCGTACCAATACCAGGATAATAAAAAGGGGATACAGTCAATTTGATTAGGGTCACAGCAAATGCGAAAAAATGACGAGGGAAGAAGCGAGCGCGGTAAGAAATTGTAATAAAATACGGTTTGGGGTGGTTTTCGGTGGACACCAGCTTTTTGGCAATAACCAGAGACATTCGGAAACAATAAATATGCCCGGGTAATCCCTCCGGTTTGCGTGCCGAGGTTGCGCGAAGAGTTCTTTCAGATCTCCCCTTTATATCCTTCCCGGAGTTCGTTGCTCCCCCATTATTTTTCTTAGAAAACCAACTTGATTCTCTCCTTTGCTTTTAAATCTTAAGAATGAACTCGCGACACCGTATTATACCTACCGACATCGCGTGACCCGATAAAGGCCAAACAGATTGCGGGGGGAAAAATAAAAACGAGCTTTCGGAATCGCGAGCTTTGACCGCGATTTGGCAGAAATTGCGACGCAAGGGTAAATTGGGCCAGAAACTTCGAGGTTTTCTTTTTCTTTTCTTCCTCTCAACTTCTTGCTTTGAAAAAAAAAAAGGAAGTTAACAGCATCAGCTCAAAAGTGAAGAGTCGAGTTCTCTGACCAAATCACCCTCGTTCGTTTCCAAATGGACATCGTGATTTTATCATTCAACAAAATCTCGGAAACAGACAATTGCATTTTCATGATCGTGGTTTCAATCTATCCGGTTCTCCACGACTTGAAATTCATTGAATTTTGGTTTTCAGCGGATCCATTAGTTTTTGAGTTGTTCAAAAAACCAATTTTCGAACTAACTTTTAATCGATAATATCCCAGAAACGCATCAACAGATTTTCTCTGATGTTGATTTGATTCAGAGCTATTGGCTTCAACTTCAATTTGATCAAATTTTTAGGGGTTTTTGGCTTTCATTGATTACTGACACGCAGCCATTCTCTTCCAATTATGAAAACTGAAGATGGTGAAATCAATACGGACCGACTGAAATTTTCTGGAGTTGGGACCATTCGCAGAAAAAAAAAAAAAAAAAAAAATTGGTATTATCAGATTTGCCGAGTCTGTGAATTCAAATTTGAAATCGAAAATGGGAAAAATGCAAAATGGTGAAATGCGAAATGGAATGAATTCTCTATTAATAAAACTTTTTTCTGAAAAAAAAAAAGGTATATTTCGAGCACGGACAACCTATGGGCGAGAAGTTATAGGTGATTAGCCGAATTATCCGGTCGTTTAATTTTTGCGCTGTGCCATTTTCGCGAAATGGTTTATACGCATATATGTGTTCATGTACATACATATGTATATAGATATATATTTGTCCTAATTGTGTATAGCGGAAAGTAACGTGAATCTAGTGGCGACGAAATTGATTTTTAGATTTTTTATCACGAGGTATTCGTTGGGCTCGTTCGGTTGAGCGGAATAATAATAGGATTGAAAAATATTGTATTTTAAGGTAACGTGTTTTCGCCCGCGCTTGGGACTAACAATTTGATTCCTGTGTTCATTTTCACTCAATTAACGGCATGTAAATACAAATATCGAATTTACATCTCAACGAGTTTTTCCGGAGGCACGAAAAGCGACGCACACACGTAGTACAATGGCTTCGGAATGAAGAGGACGAGTCGTTTCGAGGGTGACATGAAAGTGTGGAACATATAAATAAAACTAAAATGAGAATAAAAACAGAAAGAGAGACGAAATTAGGGGCTGCAAGGGCGGAAGGCAGAGAATCGGAAGTAGAAAAAGAAAAGAAATGAAAATATTTCGCTTTCGCTGTTACCGTGGCGTATTTCTTTTTATACTCATATAGTCGTATAGTCGTATATCGTTCTTGCCGATTTCCATCGCGTGCAACGCGCGTCGTACATACCAAAAGTCTCGATTTCGCACATTCGGCATACCGTCACCCTCCGTCCCGTTAGTTCGCAAAGTAACGAAATATACATTCGATGCAGTTCTGAGCTGGCGACGTAAAAACTTTTCGCATTACCAACAAACCAACTACGAATCGACCAGATCTATGACTTCCGCTATGGCTACTTAAGGAACAAAATCACTCTTCCGTAAATCGAGAGGAAATAATCGAAACAGAAGAATAAAAAGTTGTAAAAAAATTCTCCCCGGAAATTCTTTACCTTCTTATTTCTTCACTACGATCAGTACGGACTTCGATTCCGATTCTTTTCTCTCGATTTATTTGCACGATTCGATTTTCGCGCCATTTTTTAACCCCAAAAAAAGCTCTGGATCGTCTGAGCCGTTGATTTTTGCAGAATATCTTCGAAACTTGATGAGAAAACGTTCGAAGCAGGTGATATTTCCATTCAGAACTTGGAAAATTAGCGAATTTTTCTTTCTCTATTTTGGGAAAGCAGTTTCGGAATAAAAATGGTGAAAAGTCGCTGGTGTTATTTAGGCAACACGTACGTGTGTGCGGATATTTTGATATAAACTGACACGTTGGCGGGCCTTGCGATTCCCGGAGCAACACCTGGCATTGAGTGGAGAAAAACATTGGAATTGGAACACTGAAACACAGGGAACAAAGTACTGTTTCAATCACACTCCGAACGAGCAAGATGGATATTCCTGATCGATTCCTAGACGTGAACAAATCGGTCCCCATTTGTACCTGTCCATTATAATACAATATTGATGAAGCCACTTCCAAAACTAACAAATGTCCCACGTCCACCGCTCGTCTCACCTTCATCGAAACCGTGAATAAATGCAGGAAGTTTATACATATACTGTACCTAGATCTGTAAAACGTAATACGTAAGGGAGTAGAATTCAACATGATGGAATTTTCGGGGTGGAAAAGCAGAGTGAAAAATTCAGAAAATATGATTGTGAGAGAAGGGAGTGTGTTTACAGGATCATATAACGTCGCGTGAATCAATTAAGTAGTAACGCCCTGTGCCCTCAAGGCGTGTTGGTAAGCAAAATGAGCTTGCAAGATGTTAGATACAATAATGTTAACAGTACAGGTATATTACGGTTGGATGGAGATTCTGATTGTGAGTAACGAAACAGAATTTCTGGAGTTATGAGAAACCTGGAGTTGAATAATTCGGCTTGGATCCCAGGCACTCGTTCCTCGGTAGGTATAAATTATTTCAAGGAGGGCATTAATTTCCTTTGCGAATAATTAACGGACTGGACAATGAAACCTTCGTTCTCCCTACGTCTCTCTCTCTCTCTCTCTCTCTCTCTCTCTCTAGGTGCCTTCGTGAGCTTTTGCGGTGGTCAGTCTACCCACTTTGTACCAACCCCCGAAGTCCACCCCCGTCAAATATTAATCGTGACTTACTCTCACATATACACGTTTCCGACGTGGTGGTCTACGAGAGCAAGCCTCGGGCTAGCTACCTCGAGAACTACATTATTGAGTGACCACGGTCCTCTCTCGTATGAGTTATATACCAAACCCACCCCATGTGTATAAGGTACATAGAGAAGAAAAATCGGGTGAGGGTGAGACACGGGGGAACTACACACTTCCGTAACCTCCTGAATTTTCATCCTGCAATTCAGGATTAAGCGAGAAATCGTCGCAACGTCAAGCCCAAAAAATGGCAAATTTTCGAAGAAAATCCTGCAGACTCGTAGATAATGAAATTGAAAATTTTTACGGCCAATAATCAGCATCAGTTAATTTAACGTAGGAAAATTCGACAATTTGTCCAGTTCATGAAGGTAATACTGAAAGTTTTGTGGTTGAAAAGCAAATACTAATTTACTACGAGACTTGTGCAATATATGGAAGGTTTGCCCGAATATCCTTTGTTGGATTTTGTTGGCCTAAGCACGCAGCTCGCCTACGGCGCGTTAGAATAAACTTAATTAATGAAATTACTCTCTCTCGGACTACGCATACGTGGGTATTATATGAAAGGACTGTGAACAGGCGACGTTTTTTTTTTTTTTTTGCACCTAGAGTTCTACAGCCGAAACCGTGTTGCGTCATGAACTCCAAAAAAACTGGCTTACATAGGTATGGAGGTGTGGGTTCATTTCTTTTGATTGTTTGATCCTGAGCAGCTGTCAAGAACTAAAATCCATCCGTAGTTCAAGAATTTGAATTTTCAATTAGAGCGGCGTGGATCTTTAGTCCTTCATTATTCTTGCGAGGGTTGAAAGCCCTGACTGGATGATCCTTTGGAATAGAAGGAACAGACCAACCAATCGACCATGTCAATGTTTGTGATCTCGTAATTTTGTGAACAGTTCAGAGAGGGTCTTGCCCGAGCAATGTGTTTCACCCTTACACCCATCTTGGAAGCATACACACACTGAGAATGACGAGTAGCTTTTAGCGAATCTATCAGCTATAGCTTTCACCCTCGACTTGGAGAACTGAGAAGGGGTATGTGTGTAGTATACGTACGTAGCTTTGATGTGTGCACGAGCAGGTCTGCGTATCGATGTCGCACGGTGTGTAATTACGCGTGGAACAAGCTACATGGATAGCTAATAAGAGGCACTCAACTTTTGAGCAGTATTTTTACAGCAATATATCATCACCGACTTTTACAGCTCTCAAATACCACACACGGGGTAAACATAGCATGTGAATACTCTGGTCTTGTTTACCCAGTTGAAAGTACCTCTCAGTCTTATATATGAGGGAAGGTATTTACCTAATTCATTTCTTCGAAGAGAGAATTCGATATGATATACTGGACTGTCTGCAAACCTACCCTTGTTTACATACACGTTTAATTATCCTCACCATTTCTGTCCTGATGTAATCGAACATTAATTCGTTTATTGATTTTCGGACGGTATTCAGGCCTTATGATTAGGATTGAGATTTGAGGAGCATAATGCTGGACTGTCAGAGACCAAGATCGAAAAAAGCTCGTTCGTTTTTAGCCTGGGTAGGAAGACGGAAGTGTGTTCGTCGCGAGGGTTGGATATGGGTATATAGGGAAGGTACATCCGGTTGGTAAGAGAGATAGAGAGAAAGAGAGAGAGAGGAAGAGAGTGAACGAGAGAGGGCGATCGTTGGATAAGATCCGAGCGAAAAGCACATCCAGCTTAACGGTTATAGTCCCGAATATTAAGTCGAGGGTGAAACGGCCGTTGTGGGTTATGAAAATTATTAGTGACCGTTTCATTTTAAAAAGGTCTAGCACCGCTTCGAGAAGCTCATTTTCCAGATACGCTCCCTTCTATCCGCGAAAGATAGCAGGAAGAGGAAAACCCGAAATATCATACCCCCTACGTAATAACCAAGTTATCCAAAAATAACGGAGATTGTACGATTCCACGTTCCTTGAACCTTATATTATCGTGGAATTTTCGAATCCGTGGATCAAGGGGGTGGGATTGAAATTCCGAATTTCAAAAGCTGTCAACGATCAAAATTATTAAATTTTCTGAGTTTCTGAGTTCTGAACTTTCGGATCTTTGAGCTCCCTGCATTTCGACCTTTCGGAATCTGCAAGTTCTGAACTCTGACCTTTCTAGAAACTCTCAAATAAATTTGGAATTTTGACCATTCGGAACTTTTGGAATTCGGAACTTCAACCCAGCCCCAAATGAAGCTGGTCAACTGTAGACAAGCATGACGTTTGTCGTTAATCCTGAAGTGCAAATGTCCATCGTTCACCGATGTTGGATCACTAGGAGAACTCGGAACGAGAATTCGACTCGATTCGATACGATGCGATTGATAAAGCGTTAAATGGCTCCTAGGCTAAGTTTAGTCGACCTGACGTTCGTCTCTGTGATTACCGCCCAGTAGTCGTACGCCATTCTGTTCGTTGGACGATGGACAGTGAGCGACGAACATTGCGAACTACAGTGAATATCGAACCAGCTGGACGCGATACTTGTCCAAACCCTTTGTGAATACGATGGCCTAGGTATAACGTACGTACGTGCTGGACAGACACATACGTAAATACATACATACCTACCTACCTACCTTGGTACATACAGAGCATCGTAATTGTCCTTGCCAAAGCGACACCGAACGCCCGAACGTTTCCCCCGAAAATTAGCAGCTTTGATCGAGCCACTCATCTGCTGCCACATCCCTCTCTGTCTGGCACTCCATCATTCGCCAAGGCAAGTTTACAGAAATACCCGAATTTGTTGGAGAACATAGAAAAGAAGATACGAGGATTTTAAGTTGATGTAAAACCCTTTGGATTAGGGTTAACGGATAATGAGCCTATGGTTCATCCAGAGGGTGATTTTGGCTTGCAATATGTATCAGCACTACAAACTGCAAAGGCGAGTCTGTGAATTGATAACGTACAGGCAGTCGTGTCTAGCGAACAGAACCAAGTGGGACATAGGGCGACGCAATGACGCCAACTGACCAGACCCTATGATTAGTCACCGTCCCTTGTGACTTGGTTGCATCGCTAGTTTCAGTTAGCGATTTCGCGGATGCCCAAAGAACGTAGAAAATACTAGCAATTGGACTGGGTGGAGTCGAAGTTTGGCGATAAACTTCCATACGTATACGTGAAAGAACGTGAGGGTGAAGAACCCCATGATCATGAACTGACTTTCACTCTTCTCGAAGAACTATGAATGGAAATGAAAGTATATTCTACAAGATGGGGCTAGAACGAGAGGAAAATTTTCACGGTTTGACCCTAGACTACTAGCTCAAACCACATTATACCAACAGCAAACTAGACGCGGTTGCTATTTATGAATGATATATTAACCCCGGGGTCGCACTTAGCCGGTGAACCGTGTTGCGGGTAGAGAAACCAGCCTGAATCTGGGTATGCATAGGCGTTACGGTTCTCTATAGGCCCGTGGCCAGAGAGCAGCCCTATCTTGCACCCTGCACCAGGTCTGATATAATGGACACAACGCATCGGATACACGGTACAACGGCTGTGGTCGATTTACCCCTGTTGTCTCTGATTAAGCCAGAGAACTAACGGCCCCTATTTCATAACCGTGGACTGTCTCGCTATCCATCGAGTTTGGTGCATCATCGATTTTGCCAGGGGGTTGAAACGCAAAGTTAAAAAAAAACAAAAACTGTCAGGAATCATAAAATATCGATGAAAAATTCGTCCAAAGTTTGAGGAATGCGGAAGATAAAAATAAAAAGAAAAAGAAAAAAAAAATGGTCGACAAGCCACATTGCAACTTGATGTTCAAACATGGATAAATTATTCGAAAAGATTCCAGAGCGGGAAGCAGATCAAGTCGAAAGTTAAACAGCACGGAAGAAAGAACGACCCCCCCACTTTCACAAGTAGGAGTCTAACTGTTGGACTTTTAGATTGCTACTTTAATGCTTCTCCTTTGCTAACTCCTTTAATGCGTTGTACGAAAGTTTTTATCCCTTGCGTTGTCGCGAGTGTCGAGAAAAGAAGAGTGAGAGAGGGAGAGATGTGGTTCACGATTTGGGACAATTAGCGAGGAGTAAGCGGTCTGCTATAAGCCAGCAAGATTGCTATAAGGGTGGAAGATATTCACTGAATGAATGACGTTTTATCCCTCTAGGTGAAATTCCAACCTGGTAAAATATAATATAGCTATTCGTTGAAGAGGTGCAGGACGGATTTCATTTTTTTGACCACATGAATCATTCACGGATTGTGCTGTATATATATATACGCCGTATGGTGGATAGTCAGTCAGTTTTAAACACACTGGCCTACGCAGAGTCTATTGAAGTTATAAAACAGTGGTAGACATTTACAGAGAGGTTGGTAATTAGGAAAATGAGTTTTTTTCCACGAGAGCCATGCTGTGCCCGACTTTCACCACTCATTACGAATTCATTTTCCGGCTTGCCCAGCCCTCCTACAGCATCCCTCAACCCTCATCCTCTTTTTCCCTTCTCCTCGGAAGATCTCGTGCATGCGGAGTTGTAGCAGGTAATACCTCGCCATTAGCAGCCCAGGGCTGATCCCGTCCTTTCGAGTGACGTCGAAAGCCACCACAGGCAGCTTTTAGCGAGTGCCACTACCGACGACATCCCCGCGGATCAACCTTTCCCAGCTTATCGTAGGACATCGCCGGTTTCATTAACTCGGTTTTCCTTCAACATGCACCGGAATCTTCGTTTAGACTTTTTCCGGTATTCTCAAACTTGCCAAAAGTCATGATACGGTTAAGGGATGCCAGTCCTGATTGTTGCTCTAGCAGAAGAATTTGTTATTAACATCCTGACATCTGACCCAGAGAATCCTTACGACATGACTCCCGAGCTTTTCCACATACCGATTTCCATGGAGATGTAATTTCCCCGTATTTTATGCCCTCTTTAAAAAAAGCATTACCGGGATGTCAGGTCGCAAGGGGGGAAAAGGGGCTCGCTTTGCCTGTCGTAGTAATACTTTTCTTATTTTCCCTCGCTACCTACGCTTTTCAAAAAGCTCTCTCTCCCATCCGTTTAAGCCCTCCGGCAAAGTAGCGGGATTGATAATTCCTGAATCTCGTAATATTTTCAACATCCTGTGTAGCCACGGGGCTTCACTGCGTAAAGAAAAAAAAAAAATTTGTTTAATACATATTCAAACCTCTGCGGTACAAATGATCGCTTTTCCGCTGGTACATTTTCAGTTCGTTGTAAAATTTTTGGTGGATGAAGAAAATGAAAAAAAATCAAATAAAATAAAATAAAGATTACCACAGTTCGACGTATATTGCCTTCGTATTCTTGTTCAATGGCTCAACATCCGTTGCCGAAGAAGAAGAAGAAGAAGAAGAAGAAGAAGCTGAGCTGGTCACGTGCCTTTTGGCACGTGCAAAACTTGCAGATACCAGAACGTAAAGGAAAGCAGTCGGTTCTGACTAAATCTGAGCAGTTCTGTTGGGCGTTTGCTAGTCGCCTTTGTCGGTAACAAATACGATAAGCCATTTTCCGGGACGTAAAGTTTACCGCGCCACGTGTATTCATCATCGCTGATCTCTGCGCGTGGTCTTTTATACGGAGATGCCCACCCCCTGAACATCATCCGGTGAAAAACCACCCTTAACCTTACAGGGGTGCACGTGGCAAAAATTTTATCGTCTTCGGTCGATGGCCTGGAGTCCGGATGGACGCTGGTCAGTGGCGCTCTGAATGCATCGAAATCGAATTTGTTACCGAGTAGGTAGCCCCGATACGTCTGAGAGCAGTTTACCTCTAGAAAGAGGGCTAAGTGGCTCTCGCTTGAAGAATTTACAAACTACGTTACACGCCGAAGTGTCTTGGTCCCTTTATATTCTCTTTTCTTCTATTTTCTTCCGCCTTTTTGTATCTCAGATTCGCAACCAACAAAGTCCCTGTTCGATGTTTCGAATATAGAAACTGCTCATTGTACTTCCAGCCGAGTATAAGAAATCGTTCGTCTGGATCCGATCGCATTTCAAAAAAGAAATATACAATAAATCGGTATAGTGTCGCGAAATCGTTTTGTGAGACCGAAGCTAACCGAGGCGGAATTCAGACTCGAAGATTTTTCCACCCCTTCTCGTCTAGATCGCCAATAACTTCTTATATACTCTCACTTTAATTCGTATCTAATTACGATCCCCCACCGGTGACAATATAAGTGAAATTCTTTAGCCACCAGTACTTTTGTCTTTCTTAACTTTCTCCCAACTTTCCTAGATAATCAATGATCGTGGCTAGACGCGAACAGGTGAATTGCAGGCGAGGGGGATGAAACTTGAAGAGATGAACTCCGGGGTCCGTTTTCTTCTCTCTTTCCATAGATTTTCTTTCGAAAAAAGGCATAAAAAAAAAATAAATAAATAAAAGAAGACAGTTCGAGAGAAAAGCCTTTCGGATTTTTATTTTCTACGGTAGAATTCGCCCGTGGGCCAATATTTTATCGACTGGAGGCATCAAAGCGTGACATAAACCCCGTCGAGGATGTAATGACCTGACAATATTATGTCCATTTCTGTTTAGCCGTAGCTATATAGAACCGAACCGAACCCCTCGAACAACTCGCACGCCATCTCCCGTTAGCGTATTGATGACTGACCAGACGGAGATTAATAGCCGTCATAGGGATCATATATACATATATATATATACATATACGATGGAAACGTGAGTGAGAAGTTGGAAAGATGTGTTCGTTGGGCGGAAATATGGGATTCATCGGTAACATTTTGCCAAATTTTCTTTCTTCATTGTGAAAGAGAATTGTGAAATTTTTCACCCCCGTAAATCAAATGGCGAATAATAATAATAATTAGAATAGAGGGTTGAATAGTTATAGATGCAGACCCTTGCCCTTGGAGTCAGGATGATACCAGAGTTAATTTTTGGTAATGCACCGTACGAAACACGTGCAAGGGATTTGTAGGATGTGTAATATATAAAATGGCCGGTTTGTCGACGGTTGTGGCTGATGAATCACGCGCTTGTCCGGAGGCGGTTGTGTATATTTTGCCGCCTTGTCTCCGCGGGGTGATTAATACATTTCATTATTTCAGTCAGCCGTAGGTAGCTAGAAATTCATTTCCGCGCCACGCTGTAACGTACCGCGTTAAAACACCCCTCGACGAGACAAATTTTCTACCATGTAAAACTGACCAAAAATTTTGATAATAATTAATCCGCTTATTTTAGCTCTCCTTGATTTTTTGGAGTTAGTTAAAATAGAAACGGCCTTATTCTTCAAGGCTTATGATTCGGAGTAGATGGAATTGAATTGCTTTATTCGCAACTTGACCGTGAAGTTGAAAAACATTTAACAAAAAGAAATAAGAAACATAAAATCAAAAGAACTATTGCGACTAGTTCCTGCTGAAGAAATAAGTGACGTGTTCCGTTCCAAATCCGTTCAAGTTTAACAAAGTTTCGAATGCTTTTGTGAGAAAGAATCGAATACCCTATATATGGGTAAACAAATAGAAATGAAAAACTTGATAAGTTCTGATATATATCACGTTGAAAGGAATAAAAACGTATAGCGGTAAAAAATTCTGGAAAATTTTCTAGCAGTTCCTTTTTTGCCAATTTTTTATACATTTCGTTCCAGGTTTCATTTCGCACCCCCTGAAAAACCACCCCATTTTCTTCTTCAGAAGAGAATGATTCAAGGTAGACGTCAGACACCAGATACCAGATACCAGACACCAGATACCAGACACCGACCATCAGGCACCCCCATTAACGACAACCCGAGCCTACACAGCCTCCAATCCTACTATACGTATCCGGGCGACGAAGCTCGACAAAGTAGGAATAGCCACCTCTGTATGATACATTTGGGTATCTAGTGAAATATACGGCGACGGTCAAAAGAGGGACGCGGATGAGGGACTCAATTAATACGTACTGGGCGCTGGCGGGACGAGGAATATAGGGGAGAATCCACCCCCGGTTATGCTGTATTCCTTCATCCCTTGCGTATCCAACTCCAGTTCCAGCTCCAGCTCCAGCTTCAGTTCTGTGAGGGTACCAAGCAACGAACCAAACAACCAACCAACCAACCAACCAACCCTTCGGCTACCCTCGCCTCGCGTCTGTCTGCATTTGTTCCAATTCACTGGTCGTCGATTACCACTGGTCCAGCTTTCACCTCCACCCTTCATCCCTTACAACCCACCCGACCCACTCGACACCTTCGACAACGCGTCACGTAATCGCGTCGATGGCCCGAGAACATGGAGAGTCTGTTCTTCCTGTACCAATAGTCTTTTTCCAAGGGTCCTAAAGGAGTAGGAACAAGTAGCGTACTCCTCTGCTCGCAGGACTTTCCACTAGATCATTATTTATCTAGTAGATGATCACTGATATTCATCAATCGATCTATCCAAACGTTTATTTTTTATTTTTCCCATTACTAGATATAGATTATATGGTTTTGGTCTGGAAAAATATTCCCTCAATAGTCCAGAGAAGAGGAGGTGGGAGGATGAAAGTGGGGCTAGGCTCATTTATCATTAAGCTTACTTTTTTTCCCTTTAATCCAGTGAAATATTTCAATGCTACCGGCGGGAATCGGGCCCTGTGGGTGTTACGCGTAATTGATGATACCGTTTTGCATCCATGAACGGACTCTTTCAAAGAAATCAGCGAACTTTAAGCGGTACTGAAACTTTCCTAGCACCCCTACTCTCATCGTATCACCTATATGTATGTAGTACCTACCTTATCCACACTTTTCTAGCCTAGGGCTTGGGTAGATCTGAATTACTATTATGCACAGTCACTCACCTCGTAAGCTTTTCACGTCTAGATACTGGACTCTACTGACTCGTCACTCAAAATGAAAGAAAAAAATTTGACGGTTTCAACGACCGATGTAATTGATTCGTTTCGATACTTGACCGATATATACAGGGATCACCGGTACATCGAAAAGTTGGAAGAAGTTAACCGTTGTTAACTGAATGATGGTTTGGTTTACTGATTTGCATTTGATTAACATTCAACGTCCTCGAGATCGAGGAGGCAGCACGTTGTTCCTCCGAAAAGCGCGGGGTACTCGAAAGAATGAAAATGAAATCGAAGCACGGCGTCCCTCTTCGTCTTCCTTATACTTTCTGTATTTTACTCCTCGAAATTACTAATTCGCTCGACTGGTCATACGGGATACAATTACACCCTACTGGCGTACCTACATCTGGAGAGGGTGAAACTAATTTTGGAAATACTTAATCCACGCCTGAAGAGGGTTGCCAAGGATTCGATCCAAAGTCTGCGAAGTCCAAAGTCCGAAGGCTGCGGAGGTGGGGGATCGAGAAGGTCGAGAGGGCTGCAAAGCTTCTAAGTGTTTGATGGAATATGATGGACGAGTCTGAAAAAAAACTCGCGTTATTGCTAGAAGACCGCCTCCCATTTCTAGCAATAAGAAAAAAAAAAGAGTTCTGATTCCGAAGTATCCCGAAGAAATTCTCACCCCATCATTTCCGATCGCGAGATACGGAAAATCGCAACAAAAAAAAAAAAAAAAAAGGAAAAACATCAACAAGCAACACTCACACACAAAAAAAGTTACTTTTCGATGCCAAATACCCCATATTAAAAAAATAGAAGAAACATTTCTATTCGAAGCCAATACTTCTGATGCAATTATGAAATCCGATCAATAATTTGCGATAATAACTCGAATTTTGGACTTTTCGAAGCGATTTGACTAATTTGATTTGAAAAATGTATTAATTGCCCATGAAATGAAAGAACGTGAAGTAAAGTTACGGGGATTGGATCAAGAGTAACAGATTTGTTGAGAGAGTTGTCTCCCCAAACGTCGCAGGGTGTGGATTGATAAGGATCGTAGGACAGTGATTGATTGAAACTGAGGTGCAGGTTGCAGTTGAATTTTAGGGGTTGATGAAGAGGTTTTCTTGATGCAGGTTCTGTTGAGATTGCAGCCAGCTAGTCGAGCGACGGTTATATCGAGGGAATTTAAGCTGCTTAAGAATCCCCAATTATGATTGGCGACTGATAGCCCCGAGCTAATTACCAATGGTAATCCCTCAAAGCAGAGGTTATTATTTCTCGGTGCGAGGGGAGCGAATCCAATGACTAATTCTCCTTAATTGGGTGTCAAATTATTTTCTTCTGGTTATTATTTTTACCACTGGTTGTTATTATTTATCGAGTACCTACGATACTTGCCATTCTCGATCCACGCCCTTCTCATTTCCTCATCGCTAATTATTACCCAAGATGTACATACAATTCGTTCCTGCTTTCCGTGCCTCGCAGAAAAAACTTCTTGATTCCTTTCAATAATACTTTCCAGTGGCACTTCAGCATCAGATTATAGGAACAGATCCAGAATCGCTTGTTGTTACCGCAACTCAGAAACAAGGATCAGCAGGTAACATATATACCGTCGAAATTTTAGACGCTGAAATGAATCACGTGCTCGTATCTTATCCTTGCCGGACGCTAAAAATTTTTCACTTCACATCGCGCAAGGGATGAAAATTATTGGTTTCGTGTCAAATATGACTTTTGCCAATACTGTAAAATCTCGACTTTGAAACCCCTAACGCTGAGGGTGATTTTACCTCACGTTGTTCCGTCCGTCAGTCTGTTCGAAATAAATGAGCTCGATGTTTTGGAGAATCACTGGAGCGAATAACTTGAAACTTTGGAAGATTATACGCTTGTCTTTTGGTGGTTAAAAATTGTGACACCCCCTTGACAGGACTAGTGAACAAATTTTGATGTACCTCGTCCTGGAAGCTTCGGAATCCTGATTTTCTGATTCCGAAACATTTCGACATTATTTCGTGGTATTTTGAGCTTGTCTGAGAAAAAAAGTTGGGAGAAGGTAAGTGGGAAAGTATTGGATGTTGATTGGTGGGAGTTTCCGTTTATGAAGTCCGTTACATTGGATCGAATATCATCGAGGCCGGGACGTTGAAGGAATCTAATTGACAGTGAAGGAGGGTAGAAAAAAAGCGTGGAGGATGAGTGTGGGAGGTGAGGATTTAAACAGAACTTTCAAATGAGACGAAAAGAGAAATAAATGTGCCCACGGAAAATTCAAACGGTATATAAAAAGAGATTTCATCATTTGGTAGGCAACGAGAGAGGGGTATTAATTTTTATATGAATTTTGAGCTTTTAATTTTCAACGTATTACCCCCCCAGTTCTCTTCCGCTCTTTTATTTATTCTTTTTTTTTTTCTTCTTCTGATTCTCCATTTTTTCATTCGTTGATATTTTTACTCCACTGAATGCCTCATTGTGCCCAAGTGGCTTTCACGCGACTATGCAGGGAATTTCCCAGTAGCTTTGACATAAAAGGCTTTTATCTTTCATTTTCCATCTTCTTCAATCCGCGAGGCGCGGCGCGATGGTGTTTTGTCGGTTAGAAATCTCCCGGCTCTTTCGCCCCTGAGGGCACCCCTTATGCGTCGCGGGTGCAGGACGCGGGTGGTTTCAGGGCTCCAGGGCTTTGCCAGGGCCAGGGTAAATCGGGTCAAATAAAAAGGAACCTTTTACTTCTTTCCACGAGATTACCTCTAACTGTGGCATTTAGCTCTTGGGGTAATGTTACAATTAAAGGTAGGCAACCAATTACCAATTGTACATATACATGCCTACCTAGACTTGCAATCCAATAGAATTTCCGAAATTTAGAAAATCGGCATTTTAGTAAATGGTAAATAAAAATTCCCCAAAAATTTTGCCAAAAAAATACTCACTGTTGTATTGCTGGGCCAATAAGGACGCGAAGACCTGTCCGGGGCTCCTAGCTCCTCGGGGTCCTGCGGAAGCAGGTCCTCCGACACCGTGTCGTGAGTTATCCTCTTCGTCGCTACTCGATGGTGCACCCCCATAACCGCGCCGTTCGCGCCACTCGAGGGACCGCTGCCGGCGCAGTCCGCGGCCCCCGTTCGCGTGCCCCCGGCCTAAGGTCCCCTCACCCTCCATCACTGGGGCATCTGAAACACAATGAAAATATTCATAATTAATTGTATCGATTTTATTATTGATACTGTTAACCTTTCGGGGAGTTGAAAGAATTGAAAAAATGGAAAAGAAGAAGAAGAAGAAAAATGACGGAAGTTATGAGAAAAATACAAATCACTAAGAAATCGTTTCGAAAATATATAAGAGGCTTAATTTTATGACGAGAAATCGATTCCGGAATAAAAATTCGTATGTTTCGACCTTGTTCTACGCTTCAGTGGTATTTTTATGGAAAGAAACAACCCCTGGGTTTTTGT
The DNA here is from genome assembly GCA_963989295.1 of Ametastegia equiseti. NCBI lineage: Eukaryota > Metazoa > Arthropoda > Insecta > Hymenoptera > Tenthredinidae > Ametastegia > Ametastegia equiseti. Next base: position 13,797,755 of record OZ022397.1, on the reverse strand, counting down.
TCTTTTTGATATCGTATTACCCGCGCCCTTTGCTGGTACAGGTGGAAGGGAATTAACCGGATAACGATTGCGTCCTGAAAGTTTTATCGCTGTGTTGAATAGATAAGAGAAGCAGGAAGTCGATATTCTGTAAGGGTTGTAAATTATTCTTCCTTTCGAAGTCGTTAACTTCTGACTAACGATAAACCACCAAGCTGGGGGGCATTTCTCATTGATAATAAATATCTACAAAACAATCGGAAGTTTCCGAATGATTTCTAATATCCTACAGACTAAAAACAAAATTCATCTCAAAAAAAAAAAAAAAATCCACCCTTGAGAGAATTTTCATTTTACTACCCCTCCGCGTTAATAACTGAATCTCAATCATGCGACAGATAGATTCCATCTTGAAAAAGATCCAAATATTAACGTCAGCCCCCTGACTGATCTGAATTTGATAATTTTATTTTATTTTTTCAAATCTTTACTCTTCTCTGCAGCTACTCTGTCCTCAATCTAAATTATTCTTGATTTTTTCTTTCAATAAGCGTCTCCCTCGCTCTTCATGGTATTGATCTGATTGCGACATCAATCCCCTCCGGGTCAGGTACTCTGAACTCTTGATACACGCAGAGCTTTCGAAAAATAGCTGATCTAAAAACGTGAAAGATATATTGTGAGTGAGAAAAAAAGGTATATAGATATATCTAAATAAATAGATAATATGTAAATAAAACAGAAAATACGCGAACGAAACTTATGCGAATTCAATTAAAGAAAACAAATACTTGTGTTTACCAGCGAGAACATGAGCAGCCGTTGGAATTGGTCTGGGAATTTGCTCGGCAAATATTACGTAAAAATTTAATTAAATGAAAGTAAAATACAAAAGCTTTCCATTGCCTCGAAGGGATGAGAGAGAAAAAGAGAGAGAGAGAGAAAGACAGGCAGTCGTATGTACATGCTACGGTTGAAATAGAAGTCGGTATATATTGATTTGAAATAAGTCTGATATTTATTGTACCTCTCGTTCAATACCGTTTTATAATTCTTTAAACCGAATACTTTCTGCCCTTATCATTTCCTTCAATTCTTTTCACCGAGTTAATTCCCTCTTCCCGGTATCTTCGACATCGCGGAGTAGCCCCAGAAACCAACATTAAAAGAGAAAAAAAGAAAGAACGGAAGAGAAAAAAGCAAAAAAAAAAAAAAAAAAATGGAATTGCTTCACTAACTAAAAATAAATATCCCCGAGGGCGAGGTATACATTCCACGACTCCGGTTCTCTTCTACAATATCAATTCAAATGCACTGAGTTTCAACGAATTCGAAGCCTCAGATCTCATTGATTGGCAAAGGTGGGCCGAAGGTTGAACGAGAGACTCGAGGAGACGGAAAAAAGCGAGGTGTGCCAAAGGAAAAGAAAAGAAAAACGGAAAGGAAAAAGAAGAAAAAGAGAAAAGAAAAAAAAAAAGAAAAAGAAAAAATAAAGACCAGATGGACTTCGGCTGAAACGTCTTATCGTCAACGAAAAAGGAAAACACCAATTTCCGGTGCTGAATTCACCCGCCATACGTGTACCTCTACATCTAAACACGTCCCTTTACGACTTCCGGCTATGTAGGTGACCGGAAATGATGTCACGTGTCGTAGAAATTATACCCCCTGTAGTGGCCGAAATTTCGTGTAACATTGCGCGTGTTAAGGAAAAAAGAAAAATGTGAAAGGGAAACAGATTCGCAAAGGTTAGAATCGATAAGTCCTTCGCAGGTTGTATTGGAAATCTGGAGAAGCTGTAGCTACCTGATCGTCAAGAAATAAATGTCAAAACTTCTAGTTACGATTAGAGCTTGCGGCTCTTTTCTATCTCGAAAGCTCCAGCAAAAACGCAGCCAACAGTTGCGTCCCTTTCCATAACCCGCGAATTATCTTTTCATGGAGCTGTTTGTTTCACCAAATTTTACTCTACCCTTTGGATTCCGTCAACCCTTAAGAGAAGTAGGTCCTTGTCCCCGTGCAAAGTGAAGGGGTACGGTGGTCGGTGGTTGATGGTAAACAAAAGAGGATCAATTAGACATTTTTTAGAAACATTTCTACTTTATAAATTGGGAGTGGAGAAAGAGGGTGAGTTTTTTCTTTCTGTTTCTTTCCTCCGTTATCTCCATTCTGGCATCAGAACTAGCTCCTTGCAATTAGATTCATTCATTCATTCATTCATTCATTCATTCATTCATTCATTCATTCATTCATTCATTCATTCATTCATTCATTCATTCATTCATTCATTCATTCATTCATTCATTCATTCATTCATTCATTCATTCATTCATTCATTCATTCATTCATTCATTCATTCATTCATTCATTCATTCATTCATTCATTCATTCATTCATTCATTCATTCATTCATTCATTCATTCATTCATTCATTCATTCATTCATTCATTCATTCATTCATTCATTCATTCATTCATTCATTCATTCATTCATTCATTCATTCATTCATTCATTCATTCATTCATTCATTCATTCATTCATTCATTCATTCATTCATTCATTCATTCATTCATTCATTCATTCATTCATTCATTCATTCATTCATTTATTCCTCGGTTTTACTTCCTCGTAGGAAAATTTCAGGTTAATTCGTTAGGCAAGGGACGAAACCGTAAACCATCCACAAATTCGGCCAGTTTGATCCTGTAGGACGTCGTCGACTCTCAAGAGTCCTGCAAACGCGTATACCGTTCTAGTTGCGAATTTTTGGCCTCGGTACAGGGCACAGGCTGATGATATACTAGGCTTACTTGTCGTCGGGGTTAAACCGAGTGATGGATAGTACCGCAGCGTTGAACGCAACGTGAGCAAATTGCCTCGTCTTAGTTAGACAAATATTCGGGGACGAAGGACAAACATCTTTGGCGAGGTTTAAGGCTTCGCTGGACGCAAAATCGAAGGAAAGACATGGAGAAACAAAACAAAAAAAAAAAAACGAAAAGAAAATGAACAAAGATCATAATTCTGAAGGACATTAATCTGGAAGACCTTACGTGCGTTTTAGAGATCATCATATTTAACCCTTCGCCAACAAAAAAAAAAAAAAAAAAAAACATCCACTTCTTGATGTATCGCGGTAAGAATGAAGCACCGCACCGAGTTCTGTGTTACAAGTTTCGATTTGTAATGAAATTCCAATCCCTCTTTGAATCGAGTTCACTCGATCGAGAGATAACCTTCTCCAAAAGGGAGGTCGAGGATACGCGCAGCTTTGCCTTCTTCCCTCATCCCTTTACGCCCCTTCGTCTCCGTTCTTAGCTTTTCCCAGTTCTGACCCTATACCGAAATTCTCTGGTATATAGTCGGACTATTGTAGTGTTCCATAGTGCCGCAGTGATGGTCGGAGAGGACCAATATCCTCTCTAATCAATTACTGTCCTCAGAGCCTTCCTCCACCTTCTTCACGACCTCCGGAGCTGAGTCCTGATCATTGACATCGCGAGCCTTGCCTCTCTTCGGGGTAGGTAGGTAGTTACTCGATGGATCAATCTTTAACCTGTCCTCCGGTCCCTGTCCTGTCCTTTCCTTGCCGAGTAACGTTTGCAGTGCACTCTCTCTGATCGAACTTCTTCTACGCCATAATGTACTCAGGAAAATGATATCTCTAGGCAAACATCCGAGCCTGGGCGAGTGTGTGGCATATCACTTTATCGAGTAGCAGTGTCGCTGAAGTTCAGGAAAGACATTATAACTGAAAGCGGAAGTTGTACCGGAGTTTTTTTGTTTTGGTTTCGATCAGAATCGAGTCCTAATCATGCTATTGCTGTTTGAAACTATCGAAGTCTCATCTTCAGATTTGAAATTGGTTAAGGAATGCAGGGGTCATTCACATTTGGAATACGTAACTGCATCGTGAGAAACGCTTCGAAATTTGTGATTGTGGAGGGGTTGGATTGAACTTCTGAATTTAAAAAGCTGTGACCTAGGTCAATATTCTGAATTTTTATGCTACCAACTCACAGTTTTTAAACAGATTATTTCCCCAAAAGTCTACGTAGCCAATTTGAAGAACTCCGAATGGAAAAACATGGAAGGTTCAAAATTCCGAAAGCTAAAGCCAATTACATTAATCAATTCCCATGCAACGTTGTCTATAGCTATTTGGTAGCTTTGTCATGAGCTTCTCTTAAATTTGCGGACTTTTGGACTTTCCGAATTTTTAACTTCCAAATCTTTGAGCAGTCTGAATTTCGCCCTTTCGGAATTCGGAAGCCCTGAACTCTATAAATTCGGAATTTTGACCGTTCGGAACTTTTGGAGTACGGAACTCGAATCCCGCCCCAATAATGGATACCACCGGCATTTCTCACTCGATTTTCAAACCAACGCATTGTCAGTTTTGACTACGATCATTAGAATTACAGAATCAAAAATACCAAGACAGAATTGCAAATACATACGGGGTAAAATTGGACGGAAGACAAGGTGTGTTCAAGCATCTGCCCAGGTTGTTCATGTTCTATGTATAAAAAACTAGACGTGCTTTGGCGGACTGCAGTATATATTCTGCGAAGCTTAGGCCCGGGTTAATCTTGCATGTACATTGCTTGACTTTAAAATGGCAAAGGTCGTAAAATGGTTGAGTTGAGTTGAAGCCGAGGGTAAAAACTGCTGTAGAAAAGCTACAAAATGTGACTCTGAAAGTTTGTTCGGTCGGTGGAATTAGCAGTGCATCCTGCAGTGCAGTTTCACGAGATAAAACTCGTTGCAGCATGGATGTGCCTCATTTTAAAGTTTCATCAACGCGTGTGCTGCACACGGTTTGCTCCACAGTTTAGTTTCATGTATCGTGAGTGGGTTTAAAATGGGAATCGATTATGTGGAATTGAGCGAAGGCAATTTGAGATACTCTCACAGATATATATATATCCGGGATAGCGTGTAGAACAGATTGGGATTTTTCCAACTACTTCACTAACTGTGGGTACAGCAGCAGCTGGAAATATTCTCGATCAAATCGCTTCCCGCGCTCACAGTACAAAATCTGCCTACGTTTTATCCAGACACGTAGCAAGTGTAGATTATTGTCAAGATGTTTCATGAAACTGTTTCCGCGTAGACTCAATATCAAACCATCCGCCCGTCCATACAACCTCGGGTTATCTTACAAATTGAAAATAGATCTGCGCCTTCGGTTGAATATAGCAAATCGCCGAGTACATGCAAAGCTTCACTGATATGGAGAAAACTTATGGAAAGTAAATGATTCAACGGTATATACTCGAAAGTATTTGAAATTCGAAAGGTAAATTCGTTGTGCAAAGGTTAAAATCTAGCAACAACAATTGATATAATGTAAGGGTCGAATGAAGAAAAGGAATTTACTACCCTGCAGCTACTAATTAACCGTGACTTAATTTACCCGCATTATTCGCCCTGCGCTCCTTTGTGAGAAAATTAAACTATCCCAGGTCGTACTTGAAGTTGTAAAATAAAACAAATAGGATTAAGTAAATTCTTTATAAATTACCTTCTCTTGGCGGGAGAGCAAGGGGTAGGTAAGTAGCGAGAGGGTACTGCAAGGGAAGAAAACCACGACGGTGTAAATTCAAGAGAGTATTGTCCCGATTTTAAGAAGAGAATTGAAAAACAAATAAAATGAAATGAAAAAAAAAAGAAAAAAAAAACTACAAATAAAAACAGGACGACGACAAGCGAGTCTGGAAAATCTCGCGCTGCGCTTTTTCTCCTTTTTTTTCAGCGATTTTTATTCGCCGTCTCTGGGTCTCGTTCTCGTAAAAATATTTGCCTCGATGGAGATTATATCAGGTATAAGAATACGCGGGCGTTGAATAGACGGGTTTTTAAATAGCTCCTAATGAAGGTAAGACCGTAACAAAATTGTTGGAAGTCTCATCTTACTCGTCTGTCCCGCAACGAGGACGTAAGGAGGGCATCAGAATGCATGAAACATAGAGAGTGGTTGCGTATAAAGATATGGCTTGAGAAAGGCTCTTGAATATTCATAGTCTTAGCTCCTTATGGAGGCCAGGCCACGACCAGCAAGAGAAGCCCAGACCGTCAGCAAGGGAAATGGAAAAAGAGCCAAGAAAGGGACCACCGCACCCCCCCGGTATACGAAGTCCCAACGCTAAAATACAACCCCCGATACACAGCCACGCTGGGTTGATAAATATTTAAAATATATCCAGCGTAAAAATATCCGTCGAATTTTCAAACGAAGGGAAAGTATAAGCTAACGTCTTCCGCTTCCGGATCAATCCCTGGCAATATTAATACCCAAGAGTTGCACACAATATTTATAGGGGAGGGATTGAAATTCCGAATTTCAAAAGGTGCGAGAGGTTGAAATTCCGATTTTTTATACTAAGGATTCACAGTTTTCGGAAAGATTGTTTCCCCAAAATCATACGTAGCCAATTGAAAAACTCCTGATGGAAAAACACGACAGCTTTATCATGAGCTTTCCTTAAATTTGCGAATTTTTGGACTTTCTGAGTTTTTAACTTATGGTTTTTTTACCTGTCTGCTAAAAAAATCAGTGCTGTGAAATTTATTATGTAAAGAGTATTTATATGGACAGCATTTGTCTTCAGTAGAAATTACACTAATTGCGATAACATTTACTCATTATAGATATTGAAGCTACCTGCCCCAATGTGACAAACACCATAATTCCTGCAATTTTTACTGAGAACATGTGCTGTCCACATGATTACTCTTCATGGAGTAAATTTTAGCGCCTTTTTTTTCCGTGCATGCATTTTGACCATTCTGAATTTTCACATCCTAAACTCTAACATTCCCAGAAACTCAGAATCGCGTCTCAAATGAATTCGGAATTTTGACCATTCCGGAACTTACAAAATCCGGAACTTCAATCCCACTCCAATATTTATAACAAACAAATCATCAAGGGGACCAGTGTTTTGCAATTTGGAGATTCTCAGTAGTGCAGCTAGTTCGAATCGACTTTTTCCCATGCATATGGATCAGCTTCTCTTTGGGTTCATCCAAAAATGCAATTCCTGACTTTGATAGGGTTTTATCAGCCCACTGTAGGAGTTTGTGAAAGTAGGTGACGGACTAGGAGTTATCCAGCTTCAAACGTAACCACAATGTACAGGCTTATTGACTACCCGTACTGACTAACTCGAGAGAGTAACCCTGCGGGGTAGAGTTAGCAATTGGCAGCGGCCTTTCGGCCTTCGGGCGCTTCGCTGTTCTCCAATGGCGTATTGCTTTGGTTCGCACAAGCTGCAGGATTTCTGTGAAATTTCCGAACTAGTTTCGGTCATCAGAGACTTCAACAGAGAGAGACAGACCTGAGCTCGTTGCCGCGAGGGTTTGGATAACGGATGCATATACTGTTGACGAGTTTCCTGCCTCTCTCTTTCTCTCTCTCTCTCTCTCTCTATCTCTCGGAAATATCTTTGCGTTATGACGTTTAGCTTCTAAAACCGGCAGTTTGGTCAGAAAACAAAAAATTCGACTCCAAACTGACACTTTTTGACCTTCAGGATTTTTTTTTTCCAACGAAAGTAACTCATTCGCATTTCATTTCAGGGGGATTGGGTCGTATAGAGATACCGAGATAAACAGGACAACAAAATATGAATAGCCCTCGTTTATGGTCCCAGAAAGTTTTGGGGAGATTTTTGTTTTTTATTATATCGCTGGAAAAATTTGGCTCAAAAGTTGGTGCAAAGATATGTTTATGTAGGTACCTCCTATACGAACTTGCGAGTTATAGGTGGGGGTTAGGGTACTTTTGAGAAAGTCGTTGGTTCAATTTTACGATAGAAAAATGCGAAACGCAGAAAAGCAAATGTAATCTTTGCGAAATCCACTTCATTCAAATACGAACACGCGTTCTAGCGAGAATAAAAAATGAAAAAAAAAAAGGAAAAAAAAGTTGGAAACGCAGTCGCCAGTCTATCCTTTTGCTTCATATAGTTTCTCTTCATGTTCCCCAGCGAATATACCATATATACCTAAACTCGAGTACGTAGCTTTGAATAATAAATCCGGAAACTCTACCGCACCATTTTTATTATGATTTTTAATATTTTTTACCATTTGAGAAAGAAGAAAAATTTGTCTGCTATGAACGTTTTTAAGAACATCTGCAAATGCCTCAAATCATTGAAAACAGCTCGCGGGTTTCATGAAAATCCAAATTAAATGGCGTAGCCGATTAACTAGAACCGAAACCTCGACAAAGGCTGGGAGAGTGGCTGGCTCGCCCTCTCTGGGTTCATCACGTGATAATTTATATGGTAATTCTAGGGACGTAATAAGTCGCCCTTCACTCGCTACAGCCACACGTACACCATCGTCACCAGGTGAATACACATTCCCTGCCACATCCCCACGCCCACGGGCTGGGGGTTACGTTCACGTTCCTCTGTGCTTTCCTAGCCCGAGACCAACCCCGTCCTGTAGTTTCCTGTGCACCAATTCACCGGCCTAGACGTGGACTGGTGGGTTGATGGGCTGATGGGCTGATGGTCTGGTGGGCTAGTGTCAGGCAGGCGTCGTAACAAGGTGTGTTTATCGATTGATCGAAATCCCCCGTGACCGGCGTATGTGTTGTCAATCTAATCGCAGAGGATATGCCTGATGGGATGACTGTGAAATCGCTTGGGATGAGGAGCTAGATATATCTGCCCTTATTTCTGAGACACTATTTTTCATCGCAGACCAAAATATAAGAAGAAGAAAAAGCAAAAGAATGCAAAATTATTAGGCTGGTTAGTTCTTTTTTGAGGACAAATTATTTCCGAAGGATATCCTGATAAGGATACACCGTTTGTGATGTACCATTACGGTGGTATTTCAATTGACATCCAGGGGTCGAGATATCTTGGTACCTTATATACCTTTTTCTCCCTTATACTATATATAATACCGGATGACAATGAATATTCTCACCTGTATAAGTCACAGCTGACGTGGACAAAATATTACCCTCCGAATGGATATTCCTTGCCTTGGTAACACGACCGTACCAGGATTTGCATACGCGTGATATTAGCCTCCATTGATTCGCAGAATCATCAGCATGCATGAGCAGCATTGATTTTGTTATTATCTTGATCCCAGCTATCCGAGCAACCGTTTCAACCGTGCACATCTATCTAGCTGGCAGCAGTGTGCCAAGATAACAAGTAGCCATTGAGTCCTACATTCATATACTGAACCTCATTCTAGCAGGAAGAAAGCGCATCCCTTCTTTGCAATTGAACTAGTGTCTCTCAATCAAGAACCAACTCCAATATTCTCAACTGTAATATCGATAGGCAGGATGTGAAATGATTTTGGTAAGTAATAGAAGTTGAATAACTTGTCAAAGAAATGATTCAGTCCAAGAGTCAAAGTTTTGGTTCCAGATTTTGAAAGACTAGAGTACCAGACCAAGTCCTGTTCCGAAGGTTCATGGCCTGATAAATCTGATGAGACATTGTTCTGAAATCTATAATCTTGATTCACCTGAGTTTGCAATGAACTGTCAGTTCAGGAAATTCTCAGTGATCAAACTGGTAACAAAACATAAAAAGTGTCGATACTGTGAAGGTTACAGGAGAACACAAACATCAGAATTCAGAGCCTCTGAGGATACGAACCAAAGACAAATAAATTGTGAGGTTTTTCCGGTCATCATCACGATTGCGATGTATATTGTACCCTGAATGAGGTTGTCTCTATCCAAATAGATCCGGAGAAGGAGTTCGGGGCTGGGGGTAGCGAACGAGTCTCATTGAATATACAAATGACGTGATAAGGGCTGAGTGTGACCCATGAAAAAAGCTCTCTAGTCACTGGGAGGAAATCGAGGTCTGATCCAGAATTAGAGATAGAAGATCGGAGATTATGAATGAGGCTGGTTGTCGGCGTTAACCGGAAAGTGTCACTCCAAATGGGTGAAGTCGAAACAATGGTACCCTGGCAGACGCCTACAGTAACTCGGTCTTAATCCGGAGAGCTGTTTAATATTGTATGGCTTGAGCTGACTGGCTTAAAATTCAATTGAAATCAAGTGGACTGACGGACTAACGTGAGTTCTGGGTGAGAAAGCTTGGTAGGTATACCTTGGTACCAAGGGACTAGTATGCGAACGTTAAACTGCGTGGTGCAACAAGAGGATATTATCACTCAGGGTGACCTGTTGTCTCGAGTCTGGTAATCCCCGTCAACCCTTACCGCGAGGTTAGCTTGCCATAGGAATTAGTCATCGATTTCGTCTCGGTAGGGTTATATATTGCGTTGAAGGTTTGTTATTGCCCTCCTGTAGGAGACACTCCCGGTTCCCTGTGGGTACTCGAGTGAACCAGGTCGAAGTGAAATCGTCGCGGGTGAAACAGTGAGAGACGTTTAATTGACTACAAAGGAGATAGTTTCACCATTTGCCACCTTCTCATGCTCCGGTTGGTGCGCGCTGCTATGGGAAACGACCGATCAAAGATCAGAATTACGCAAATTGAAATCAAACAAACCGTTCGGAAGCGTTCAAAACTACGGTATTCATCGCCTCAGGGTTTCCAGGACGTATTCTTGCTCCTTTACGTCTCACCCTATATTCCTATATATCCTGCACCTATATCCACGCACTTCGGATTGATAGGTACCTACTTGAACGCCTGTTTCCGAGAAACACGTCAATTTCCATTCTAATTGGAAGTTAAATGCGAGATACGATTTCGTTCTATCAAATTCAAACGCTGACTTCGCCCTGCACGATCGCTCGGGTTACCAATTAACCGGCTATGGTAAATTCATAATGGCATTTCATGTTCGATTATCCTCATACTCTCGACTTTGAAAGACGGACGCGATTGACGAGCGCGCATAAAATTTGCCTAACAATATATATGTATACATAGATTTATATGTATATAAGGCTGAGGTATAAAACATACATTGAAAACCAGTTTGTCTGACGTGAAGGTCATTAATTAATCATTCCTCTTAAATCCCTTGAAATCCACGGCAGTACCCTTCGCAAATTCAATCCCCCTTCTCTCTCTCTCTTTAACTATATGGATTTAAATTCCCTCCATACAAGCTAAGCCACCGTATAAATGTATGTGTACGTATTTGAAACCCCTGTGCCAGTCTCGGCGCCCAGTATGTATATTACATATGAGTCTCGAACACAACTGCGCTTGTGCTCTTGTTAACAAAGAGCTTCGTTTCAAAATTCTATGAAAATCAACGGATGTGCTTTACCAACAACCAACAACGACCGTTGTGTACTTTATTACCGCAGCAGATTTTCCCCAGTATGCATACACGTATGTACGTCTACTATATCCGATTTTCCCATTATATTCGATATTTAATAAAATTTTCAAATTTTCCAACGAATTATCATCCCTTAATCGATTTTCACCTACTTCTGTGCCAAAAACTACTATTTTCATTCAGCTCCATGTGTAACCATGTGATTTCTTTCCATTGATTTTTTATCACATCATCCTGTGGGACCGTCGCGATAAATGAAATGAAATAAACAGAACTGCGGTGCGTTTTTAAAAAAGTTGGAAAACCAAATACAGAAAAAAATAAAAAATATAAAAAAATGGGGCAATATTTGCGTAGTGCTGTTTCTACCAATCGTTAGACGCGTTTGTGAATAAAAAAGGAAAAAATCCTTGCTCCAGAGTGCGTAAGTTTCTGAGTACTCTCGACGCGTATATATCCTTGGATCTTTATTGGCCACGAGGGAGAAACCACCCCCATTTGCCCCCTTGCCATCTTAACCCAGAACCTGTAGGAACTATATACTATATACTATATAGGGTTTCACTATGCTGTGGAAGAAGAGACGACGTTGGGCCTTCTCGCCTCCGGTAATCTGCGTGGCAGTTTCGTCTTCATTTGCCAAATGGCCGTTAAATCCGCCATACTCGAGTAGCGGAAGACGGTTCGCGCCGCGACACGAGGCTCCAAGAGAAAGGGCGTAAATGTTACGTTACGAGGAAAACTTAACGACGATGTAAACCGGATGCTACGTCACGACATTCGACTCCGAGACCTTTTTTCCAGGCCGTATTCGTACCCGTACTATATACATATATGGTACCTTCCTAGGTGATCTCGTATCACTTTAACTGACTCTAAAAATTCTGTCAAAGTTCACCGCTCCTTCTACCTATATACGTACCCAACTCTTCCTCATACCTCGCCGAACGATCGATGATCCTCATTTTCTTCCAGTCTTCGATTCATTAGATTCAAGTCTATCGGCTGTTTCAGATTAGGGTGAAAGGTTTTCATTGGAAGAATATACTATCTCAAAATGTGACAGAAGAATGTGCTATGTCCCCGAATCATAGAATTTGAGATAGCAAGTTCTTCGAAACTGTCATCGAATACATACTATAGAGAAGAACTTACATCAGAACCAGGAAAAGTTCTAGTAAGGGAAAGTTCTCAGTGTATGATTGTGAATACTGCAGAAGCCAGTAGTCACTGGCTCGCTTCGTTACGGTGATAGTCTTGTTAAATTATTAACCCAGTCCAAGCATCCCACCCCTTCATCACGTCACTGGTAGAAGGTTAGCTTCAAAGGGTTGTCGGGTAACACTGGTTCGATAAAATTTTCATAGACTGCTGCTGATGCAGTCGGTCTAGCAATCGGAACTCTTCGACCAGGCATGAAATAATAGTATCGATGAAACCGGAAGATGCATTATAGATTCGACGGGTGTTCACGTCAAGTCGTTATCTGGATATGTGCGTGCATGCTTTTCCCAGTTCCCATAAGAGATCGTTTCTCATGTAATTTCATTCCCAATCAATCAAGAACGCAATAAAATACCCACCATGACGTATGAGGGTCAAGCGCAATAAGCACCGCACGAGCAATGCGACGAAATAGGCTCATAGCACTTGAACGAACACTCTTTCCCTGTGCAGCACTGCAAATAGGGTGAATGGTGTAAACAAGTAAAATAAAGTAACACGATACCAAGTCTCGTATAGTCTCAATGATCAAACCTGCAGGACTCCCAGCTCCAGAGGGAGTGAAGATCTTCGTTATTTGCGACGTGACGAACCGAGACGATCACGTGTCGATGGTTATGGGGAACGTAGGGGATGTTGATGTTGGAAAACCTGAGATTACAGATCCGGTTACGACGAAGTGGGTACAAGGAAGTGCCAGAATACGATTGCTTTTCTGTTTGTCGAGATTTAGGGATTGCGTCTCGATCAATGACACTCTTATCTAGTTACCCGCGCCGGTCTCACTCGATTAGGGCCAACGCGTTACGGCACCAACCCAATTACACGAAATTCCAACCGCGATCGAACCATATTGCCTATGGGACAAACATGACCCTGCTGCGCAAAAGCTCATTGCAAGTTTTCACAATAGGATTCACGAATATTGGAACAAGCAGTGCCTTCTTTGGTTTTTGATGAAAGCAGCTCGATGAACAGTGGAACTTGAATCTTGTTTTTATCATTGGCATATCGGATATTGATCTCGTGATCTATGACGTAATTCTTCGCCAACCCCCAAGGGGGTGGTGGATTATTAACTCAATTGCGCAACCGGTGGGACGAGAATTTTTCTCGTTATGCAATCATCGATTCCTGCAGGACTCCTCGCAGTGTCCTGCTCTTGTCGATTGGCCAGGTCCATCCATTGTCGATAAACTGTGCAACGTGACGGAGACCAATCAGTGACACGTGCCGGTCCACGGGTTTTGCACAAACCAATTGTTAGCCCCGAGTTCATCTCGGCAAGTTCAATAATTCTACTCTTTCACGTTCCGCTTCCGTCACGTTTACCTTATTCTTCGATTTTTCATCCGCTTTCATAAATTTCTTTGATACCGTACTGCTGAGTTCCTGTTCGCCAGGAGTCCTCTCTCTTTCTCTCTATTTGAATCCTGCAGAAAGCTGCAGGTCGAGTTATCCGGAATACAATTAAACGCTGTTTCTCTGGATCTTCACTCACTGACTAGGGGTAGACTAGACCAGACCAGAGCTTTTTCCCAAGAGATTCCTCCAGGAAGAGACGAAGCGCACGTGACCGAGAGGGAGTGCGTCTTTGACGACTCCTGAGGGAGCCAAATTAAGAGCCAATGAATGTGGATTTCGGTGGGTATCGTGGTCCATGGACGTTACAACATCCCTCTTTCTAAGAATCCCTGCAGTAACCATATCACGGTTGAAATAGACAGAGCTTTTTCTCTATAAAATGCAATTCCCAGGGTCAGAGGTGCGACGGTGAGAATCAGCGTTGGAAAAATATAACAATGATGTTAAGATGAAGAAAGGAAGCTTCGCTTTGTCCTGCAGGTGTTGTCTGGGAAAAAAACTTACGGTAGGTACTTATAAAACCGCAGGTTAGGAACGTAGGCGGCAACAACTATAGAGACGTTGTAGAAAATGTGAAATCAAGCTCTGGGAACACGAGCGGCGGATGGATAAAAAAGGTAAAGTAAAACACTGCGAGTTGGGTGGGTACGAAATCACCCCGATATGATGCCTCGCTATTAATACAGTTGTCAGCAGAGCTGCTGTGGCAAAGCCTCTTAGAGCTTGCGGAGGAAAGTAAGTTGTCTAAGTCCTTCAGCAGGCTGGTCAACGTCACCTGGCCGTTTTCATCTGGTAAAAACCATCCAAAATGTAAGAAGCTTAGAATCATTATTGTATCCCTGCGGGTTGCAGAGAGAAAAGTTTTCTGAAAGTTTGGATTTTTTCGTGTTTTTATTTTTTTATTTTCATTTGATTCTATTTTATTTTATTTTTTTTTCCTTCGTTTTGCCCTGCGCCCACTCTTCGACCTTTTCCGCCTTCTTGTTCTTCTACTTCTTTTTCGGACATGGTATTTCGGTTGAAAGAAGAAGAAGAAGAAAAAGAAAACGAAGAAGATGAAGGTGGGAGGTTTCTGGTGGGATTAATAATAAACAAGCATCAATATATTACCCCATAAAAAGTTGGAGTTATATTGGCAAAGATTTGGAGATGTGCGTTATATAAGTTGGCGCGAGAGTTTTTCCCCCAACCTTCCCCAGAAGATGAAAACGAAAAAAAAAAAAAAAAAAAAACTTGTGAGTTCGAAGTTTGAACGACCCGGAGGACCGAGGTTGCGTGCCCTAAGAGTTCGAGGATGCGTCCTGGGGGAAGGTCATCTCCGTCGGGTACTCGAAAATATACGTTCAACTCGGTGACGGGATTTTCTCTCTTACCACTTATATTACCCGTAGAGATTCATCCCCCGGAGCCAATTTTTCCCACCCCCTCCGCCAATTATTATCCACCAAATCAACTTCCGCTCTCGTTGATCTGAAAAGTTACTCATGATTTCTTCTTCTTCTTCTTCTTCTTCTTCTTCTTCTTGTCATATATCATATTTTCCTCCTTTTGGCTCTTTGATTAGAAAAAAAAAGGACCCTTACGATTTCGCTAAAGCTACTTATCAGAAAATTTACGATATACTCACAGTGACGCGTCAGGGCGGTTGTCAGAAGGCGTTCGTCAATATCCGTGTAGCTCGGGGCACTGAAACAAAGTGAAAAGAAAAAAAAAAAAATGATGAAAATAGTTGATATCAGGGAGTATCGAGTTGCTTTTCGAGAATTCATAGACTAATGAGAGCGAGAATTGGAAGCAAAGCTTCTGTCGAGTTCTAAGCGTCGAGTATATATTTAAATTAATTAATAGGATACGCGCGAGGCTGGCTTCGCGTTTATAAAACCCTTGGCCAAGCGGAAGCTACGTGCATGTTTGATGCCGGAAGTGCTTCGCCCCGGTCCGCCATCCTCTTGCTGCGGTTTCCGCAAGCGCTGTAGGGTCATTAGCCGGCCATTCATTATGCAAGGCGAGGCTATATCGCGTCAATACGGGCCCGAGGGTGGTGGTGGCGGCGTTGGTGGTGGCGACGACGGTGCCGGCAGCAGATTGTTGGCCCAATCAATAACAATGCGCCCATGTTTACAGACCAGATAATCAACAGATGTGGTTTTGCTCCTCGCCTATCGGCCCTCAACGGTATATTATGGTATACCGAAAAGCAACGAGTGTGTCTCAAATCTCGGAGTCGAAGAAGATATAACCTCAAAAAACGATCGCTTTTTTTTCTTTATCTGAGAGAGAAATTAATCATTGATGGAATTGCTGAATGACTGAAGAGCCTTGATTGACGGATGGAGTAGGTAGATGAGAGACGATATGTTTTTAATGGTTATAAATTTCAGTGTCCGTTTCGTATATATATATATATATATATATATCGTGACGGCCGGTATCGACAGGGATCAATATTTGAGTATCTACAATTCTAAATGAACGTAGGTTTGCTTTTAAAACGTCACCAATTTGAACAGGAAGTCGCTTGGTCCGTTCGTTCAACATTACCTTCATTTGCATGCTATTTCGATTGATTCTATTCCCAGCGTCCTCCACCTCTCCATCACTAACGTATGTACACACTTTTCATTTCACAGTTAGGAGGCTAATTGACATTTTCAATGGTTAAAACTGGCAAAAAATAACAACAAAATAAATATACGTTACCAAATCCAGGGAATTATATATTATTCCGTCCGGCTCGATGCGGCTGTAAATTTCTACAGCACGTTGCGTTGGTATACGGATACATATATATATATATATATATATATATAGGTAGTTCTGCGAATGGCACGCGATCAAGACGAAAGTAAGATATTACCGTCTGGAAAGCGTCCGGGTTTCCTTTGATCCAAGTTTTCGGAATGCAGAGAAGGTACGAGGGCAAGACTAGCCAAGGGGTAGTCGGGGGTTTGGGGGACCGGGGGGTACAGTGCGTTGTCGCCCAAGAACTTGGAGTAATTTGCTTAGTTGGATTAGATTGTGAATTTTGCACCACACTGTTTGAGCCCTAAGTTTACCGGTGTTACAATTACTGCTTTTGGTTCAGCTCTGCCCAAATACATATATATGTGTATCAATATATGTATGTATTATTGTGTAAGTGTGTACGTGTATACATAAAGCAAGTATATATATGTATATATACCTCTGTACAGGGGTATTGGTATCTATCTACTCTTTACCCTCGACCGCCTCTCCGCGATGCACGAATCCCTACTTTGATCTCAAATTTCAAGTCGATCCGCAACGGGATTCGCAAATCCCGGCCAAACTGAGACTCCGACGTGCGGAGTTTCGCCCAAGATCCAAATGTCTATACCGAAATGGATCTTGTAACTCTGATAGTCATGAAGAATTCCATCTTGTTTTCAACTTTCTCATCCGGAAGTAGGTTTTTGATAAAATTTTACAAATTCTGGATCAGAAATGATAATCGCAGTGTTTCGAAGTTTTTGAATGACACAAATTCCGAACGGTTCAAATTCTGTATTTATTTGAGACGCGATTCTGAGTTTCTAGAAATGTTAGAGTTCGGAAGTTGGAAATTCTGAATGGTCGAAATGCAGACAGCTCAAAGATCCGAAAGTTCAAAATTCAGAACGTCCAAAAATCCGGAAATCGGCTCCTTAGACTTACGGGAGAATAATCTTTCCAAAAACTCTGAGTCAGTATCAGAAGAATTCGGAATTTGACCTTTCGCAGCTTTTGAAATTCGAAATTCCAAACCTGCGATCATTCTCAGGTTCAAATTCCAAAGAATTTTTACATCATGATATTTAGGGTTTTTTTTTTTTTTTTACTCTCAAGTGTTGCAGCGCTGAGAAGATCCTGTCTGGTTCTGGACAGTGCGGGATCATCACGTGTTTCTAAGTAAATTCCAAGTAAACAGATTCGCGTTACGTAAACGGCGTCCAACGCTCGAACGAATCCTAGACTCCTGGCTCTAGGCACGAATGGGGGATCACTGTTTTATCGATATTGCACGAGACGGGACCTGATATGCCTCAGAGTCGACGACGGGCTGCAGGATAGCAGGTACGCCTGCTGCAGCTGCACTCGTTCGCTGTTGTTTGCCGAAGGATATGCACCTAGGTACCTATACATATACCTTCAGGGATCGGCATTCGTGTAATATCGCACTTACTCACGTATTTCTCCCTTTCTATCCACATTTTCTATTTTTTTTAATCCATTTTTTTCTTTTTTTTTTTTTCTTTTTGCCTCTCTTTCCTCCTCTTCTCCTATTTCAACTAGCAAGAATTTTACCTCTATTTTCTCTCAAACTAGTTGAACAGTAAAATACAATATATCCTGGTGCAAATATACAATAAGGCTATTGCTGACGTACGAGTCGGTGCGAAAACGTGTCGCGAACAAGAAGGGGGATGGAAAAAGAGAAACTGTCGTTTTCCCGGTACCTCAAAGATTCCGCACTGCTGCCAATGACGTTTAAACCTTATTTGAGAAGGGATTTCTTCCCCTTTACACCCCCTACCAACAACCTACTTTAAACCTTTTTCTTAGCCCTCTGCAAAATCCCAGTTCTACTATCACGACTCACGTGAACCACGTAAGGGGTGGGTTTAGGGGTTAAGGGGGAGGGGGGTTGAGGGGGTGGTTCTCTTCGTCCGTATGTATGCATGAACGCGCGGTGAGAATCCGCGACGTTGAGGGTATAGCTAGAGAGAAGAACCAGAAGAGCAAGATACCTGCAGAATATAGAGAAAGAGAAAGATAGAAATCGAGAGAGGGTAGACTCGACGTTGCCGCCGTCAGGAAACTTTTGTTTAAAATTGGAATTCCTTTGCGGCTCGTTGGGACTAGGAATGCAGATGGGATGGGGGTTGGTGAGACGAGGGCCGAAAGGTTGGCTATGCCTAGGCGTTTACACGTATGTGTATGTGTAGAACTAGGGACAGAAAAGGCCCCTATGAAAGGTGGGTCACGATATTGTTTCGTCATAAAAGAAGAGCAAGCTTTCTTTACTTCCTTACTTCCTTACTTCTTTACTTCCTTCCTTTAACCCTGAAAAGAAAATTTTTCAGGGAATAAAGTAAGGACGAAATTTGAATACGATCAACTTCGGCACAAGTTTACGGCACGATACTTTTTGCTATCAATCCGACTCACAGTGTCACCTTTTTTTGGTTTTTCATTTGGATTTTCATAAAACAATGATCGTCAACTTTTTTCAATTCAAATGCCTCTGAAAAAGAGCGAAACAATTTTCCCTTTTTCCAATTCCCAAAATGTCTGGCTGAGAAAAAAGTCGAAATTTTGAAATAGAGAATAGATACGTGAATACACTCCGACTATGTGGGATTGAGTGCAAAAAAAAAAAAAACTTCATCCCCGAATGTGAAGTCCTGTTTATGATTGTTTGATTTTTATTCTTTCGCTTCCGTAATTTTGTCCATTTTTTAAACTTGTAGAGAAAAAATTATTTCGAACATACCGCTCTGTTGGTTAAGGTAGTAAAAAAAAAAAAAAAAAAAAAATTAACGATACACCTCCGGTTCAGAATTAATGAATAGATATTGAATGAAGTTTATATATATACGAAAAGCTTGTATTTAATTAGCTCGTTATGAAACTAATGGATTTTTGTGTGATTCGAGTAAAAAAAATCATTCCCTTCAAATTGCAGAACGACTGATTTTTTGAGGCGAAAATAAATTGCACCGCATGTAGTATAGGGTACTGCAGCTCTGATAGAAAAATCCTAGAAATTTGATCCTTAACGAACTACGAAATCAATTAATGTTTACGCATCACTCAATCGAATTTTTTTTTTGTACCCCACAGGCAGCTTCTTTTCTACCCATTTATGAAAATGATTGTGATAAATCGATAACTGGACATTTTTTGCAATGATTCAAAAAAATGGCGTGTTTCTTATTCTAGTTTGATGTGATTTTGAAATCGGATTTAATATTACGGGGTCGGTGAGTCGGTAAGAAACTTAGTAATAATGATATTGTTCCGACTGAGCTGAAGAAGGTAATTCAAACGAGATATTTCCCTTGAACAACGGTGTATAACGGTAGAAACTCAATTTTAGTATTCTATCTGAAGTCGTCGTGTCATCATCGCGGTATAAACGGTATACGCGGTGCTGTGAAACGGGAAACGAGAAATGGAGTAACCCGGTTACTCCTGTACTTCTAAATATCTTATTAGAATACCGAATTAAGAGTTACCACAACTTGTATCTCCACCACCCATTCCTTCAAATGTCTTTACGATTTCAAACCCTTATTTGATTCCCGCGTCTAGGATTCAAAGCGCGTTTTCAAAATGAATTCATTCCGGTTCCGATTCTCGCCCCTTTATTTCATCCCCTGCGAAGGAATATCAAAAATCGTGTAGACAAAATTCCAACCGAAGTCGAACCACCTATTTTTGTAATTGCACCGGAATTTTGTTCGCCCTGTAATTCATTTGGATAAAATGCCTCCGCGACGAGTCTAGCCGTCTGGGCGTCCAGGTTGGGACGTCGCGACGCGGTGAGATTGTCGGTAATTTTTAACTTCATTTGCAGCTTAATTCAAGCCGGACATAGCGTGATTAGACGAATTGTCATTGCTGATTATTGGAGTTTAAGAATTAGAGCGATTTTTGGTAAAGAAATGACCGAAATCGGTCTTACCACGAATAGTTGTAAAGGAGAAAGTGATTAATTCCTAAGTCAAACCTCGTTCGCCAAGCCGTTGAAGAATTCAGATGGGGCGAATGAAGAAAGGAAGGAAGGAAGGGCAGGTAGGAGAGACGAGATAAGCCGTAGCGATTCGCTAGATGTAATGATATTAAATAGGGCAAAACCTGCGATGTATAAATTAGAGTGAAACCTAAGGTAGATAAAGTTCTCCAGAGACTGGGGTTTCATTAAAAGCTAGTCGGTGGTTCGCAAAACCCCTGTCTCACGATTTCCGCAAGTCCCCATGAAACCTACGGTGCTGCTGCTGGGGGCACCCAGCCTTGGGAATAGACTATACGCCTGGGATAACTAGATTAAAACGTCTCGCGGTGTCGCTGCTAATGACGTCAGCGACGCATCAACCCCCTCACGGCAGGAAGAGGCTAGCAAGGACCTTAGTTCCTCGACATAGGTAACCTACACTGGAGCCAAGACACCCTCGAAGAGCCTCGCCCGACCTTCGTCCGGACCTAAGACTCGAAGGAACCTTCTAACACCTCGAGAGCAAAGCCAAGAAGGGTTTCAGACCTTCGTCATCGAAATGATATGTATATTGGAGAATGGAACAGCGGCGAAATGTCTTTGCCATTTGATTATCGAACTTGTACCTTTACTCCTCATTAGTCCTGGAAGCAGGATGTGCTTTCTGAAATTATCCCCGAGCTTATTTCAATCGATATATAATTTCATTCGCGCCCCGTTTCATCGGCGACAAAGGAAGAAGCCAATTGAAGGGATAGACAATTGGGGTACTTAAAAAAGAAGAGGGATGATAAAGGCGGTTTTTTCTTTCGGCGACTTAAAGGAGCCAGGGAATTTGATGTAAATTGAAGGTAGCCCTGGATTCCCTGCGTTCATTCGATACAAGAAGAGGGTAAAATCTTCATGCACCCGAAATGATATGGCTTAGAATTTTTTGGCAAAAACATCATGGGCATAATTAGGGGTTGTATAATTAAAAGCGGGGGGGGGGGGGGGGGGGGGGGGGGGACGGGACATGGTGCATTAAGAAAAATGCATTTCGAGGTGGAAATATGCAGAGAACTAGCAGCAAGAAAAGGGTATTAACGAAATGAAACCGCTAACGACAAAACTTAATTCAAAATTCCGGTATAACGTCCAGAACCAGCCCTAAATGGGAAAGAACCCCTCGGAGGGCTGCTTTAAAACTGTGTTAACGGAATTAAACGCGTGGCAAGGAGGTCTGGCGCAGTGATGTCGACGGGGCAGAGAAGGGTGGTTTCGGGGTGGAAGGGTGGTTGGGTGGTTGGGTTAATTTTTGCCATTACCCGTAACGGCTTCACCCTACTTTAGCGACTGTTTCAGTCTTCCAGACTTTCACCCTGATGAGTTAGTTCTCTCTACTCTACTCCACCGTTTGGTTTATATTCTTCCTTTTTCATCCCTTCACATGCTGCTTGGAGTTTACCCCCGACGAGCAGCTTTACGCCCCGCCGATAACGAGCGACTGTATAATATACCTACATGTCCATACCCAAGCCTACTTCTTCGTCCCTGTATTTCAGACATGTGTGTGTGTATTTGCAAAAGACTTCTGTGTATATGTGATAGAAGCTTGCAAAATATTCAAAGCACGTCTTTTTACCACCCCGTTGAACTTCTGCCTTACTACGGGATAAAGTATAAATATTAATCATAACAACGGCGACGGGATTCCCTGGCTTGGGGAATCAAAATCTCGTTACACAACCTAACCTAACTTATTCTCCTCGTCGTTTGTTCGACCCTGCAGCAACTAGAACAATTAAGCTTATGACCATCCGTAGGTCGGTCCCCCCCTCCCCTCTTGGCCAGTAGCTACGTAGCTACTATAACGTGAAGCTTACTTGTACACGCGGTTATGCCAATTAAGGCGAGGAGTCGCGGCGTCACAACTCATCCTAATTACATCTACCCTTGTTTCCGGTCGCCGAAACTATCGCTATGTCTGTGTTAGGGTGTCAGGTTTGAGGGAAGGTGGTGGTGGTCAGGTAGGGGTGAAAAAGGAGCTGGACGAAGACTAAGAGCTTAATTATTATCGCTATACCACTACTGCACAAAGCTTTTGGATCGGTGCCTGAGTTTGTCAATGAGGACGTTAAGCCACTTGCGTCACACACTACGCCGGAGGTTGATTTACACCCTGGCCTGGACTGGGAGAGCTTGCGGGAAAAACAAACTTCTATGTTTTTCTTTCCAGTAGTATACTAGACAAGCTATTTCTATACAAGCCAGTCGACGCTATATGTATATTGCGAGAGAACAATTGAGTCCTGAACAAATTCATACCTTGCACAAAGAAACTTTTCCCAGTTTCACCCAGTTTCCCGAAACTACCCCCTTCCCCTTCATCCCTTCGACCGGTATCATCAGACATCGACTTCCGCTTTTATCACGAAAATTATTGCAAAATATTTAGTTTTTATTTTAAGCTTTTAGTTAGTCTAGCTTCGACCTCCCCAAATCTTGAGCTTCGTTAATCCCGAGGGTCTCGTAAGGAATTTTGTCATGTGTTCTAGATTTTTTCGCTGCAGACTATAAACGCCAGCTGTTTCGCGTTCTGTAGGAAGAAGTTAACTCCTACCAGACCGGAGATAATTATGTTTACAGTTTCTCTAATTAGTTGTGTATCAGGAGAGTTCTTGACGCAAACAGAGTCGTCGCGGGGCGTATTAAGTGTCGACGAGTTGTCCGTGCGTGATAATGATGATAATTGTCGAAGTTTAGACGTTAGAAACTCTCTTAGTTTTAGGAGAAATTACGATTTTGAACTTTGTACAATTTTACTTTTTTCTTTTCTTCTATCCCCCCCGAATTCTGTTTTCTGAAAAGCGCAGATTTATATACGAGTATTCTACCTATACATATATATATACCCACAGGGCATGCGGCTTGGAAAGTCACGTGGTAGAGAAATAAGCAGCCAGGGCAATTTTAGTAACTCAAAGTGATATTTTCAAGAAGGGGAGAGAAAGATGAAGAGACAAGGCTCGTGTTTCGCTTATTATGATTAATTAGCATTATAAGCTCACAATGCCGGTAAT
Organism: Ametastegia equiseti; assembly: GCA_963989295.1. NCBI lineage: Eukaryota > Metazoa > Arthropoda > Insecta > Hymenoptera > Tenthredinidae > Ametastegia > Ametastegia equiseti. The sequence continues at coordinate 13,774,142 of OZ022397.1, read as the reverse complement.
ATAAAAATTTAACAAGATACGGAGGGGGTAGAAGACACCGTTTTCTACCGCCCGGCACTTTTCCCAGAGTGGAGAGAGACATTCTTTCTAATTACCCTAGATTTATTAACGACGTTCCTGCTGCAGCCAGTTTCTTATACCTACTCAGGCTTCGCCTCGCCTCGCCTTGCCTCTGCCTTGTCTCGTCTCGTGGTGATAATTTCTTTTTTTTTTCATGACTTTTTTCTCTTTTTTTTTTCTATGTTTTGTTTCAAGTATAATCATTTCCCGCTGGAATCCCTGCCTCGATACATCTTTTTCATTTTTTTTTTCTTATTTTTTATTCCTTTTACGACATTTCTCTTCCCCCTTTTCGCAATTACGTTAATGACACGCAGAAAGTATCGATACGACTCATACGTCGGCATCGAACTAGCTGTCTGAAGAAACTGCGGGGTCAATAGATGAAGATTTTTCACACAAACTTGAAAAAAAAAAATCTCTGAGTCTTGGAATCGATCTGAAATTTTACTTTTTTCAAACATCATTTTGAATTCTTAGATGAGTCTGAAGAACACAAACGCGGTTTCATCGTCGAAAACCTCCAACCAGGGAGGACTGGGGGATGAATATTTTTTTCCCGCGTGAGCAGCGGATGAAGAAGGTTGACTTCGGGTGAAGAAAGACAGACAGGACTGATAGAAAGTAGGAAAGAAAGAGCGAAAGAAATACCTCGGCATTCGCGCCTTCGGTTTTTGGAGTCTTGGATAATGTGCAAACAGACAAAAAAAGATAATATAGTATGGGCTCAGAGAGACCGGAGGTAACCAACACTAATGGGCCATCGCCAGGAGCATAAACAACTTTACGTAATCAGAAGAAAAACCTAACCAGTTCCTATAAGGAGATGGTTTTCTTCTTTTGCAAAAATGCCAACGAAACTACGACAGTTTTCTCTCTTTATTTGGTTTTAATATCAATGATTTGCACAAACGTATTGTTAATTATTATCGTATCTATTCTTTGCACCGTGAAAGGTATATGATAATAACGCTGCACCAGACTGGCGCAATGTCATGTTGTTGATTGAAATAATTGGTTGATTCAAATACCGTTCGTTTGTTACACGATATTATTCAGCCAGTGTGTCTAGTTTCGCGTATTATTTGTATGTACCACAAACTGTAACGTATAGAATGAGAGAATATAACGCTCAAGCTCATATAGGCGAGTGAACTGCAGAAGGCAAATGAATCCGGTTGCAATGAGCTATACGGGAGCGTAATACGTTTGCCATAATCATATTGCCCCAGCTTGCACATTGACGACGCCGCCGCATCCCCCCGCATCCCCCCTTTCAACCCTTCCTCCTCGTCAACAACAATCGGTGTGCCGTGAATTATACTAATTTGCGGATTTTACCCCCTCACGATTGCAGTCGACCGGTATTTCGCTAGGATTAACACTACGAATTATAGGCGATGGGCTTTGAATTTTCCTCCATCACGTTTTCCTCGATTTTCATCAAATAGCCACGAGCCCTAGAAAATTATCGAACTACATACAGTAGATTCGTAGTCATTTTCAATTGAGTGATTTTATTTTCCATGATTTAGATTTTAACTTAGAATTAGGGATGCTTTTTTTTCTCTTCTTTGCTGGGCTCAGCTCGTCCCAAGTAGCACAGCGAGAAGAAAAATTGAGAGCAATTTTCTTTCAGGGGGGGAATGAAAAGTAAGAGGGTATATATTGTGAGATTGTCGGGTATAAGGTCTTGCGAAATTAGGGACGACCTAAGAGTGACAAATTTTCGACTACTAGGCCTGGGGAGAATCTCATGTGCGATACAAAATGCAAATTCAAGATTAATAATCCGAGATTATAAATATACCTAAGGATACCAAACGCGCAAGTCATCAAATTAATCCTCCTTGTTTCGCAAGGAGTTCAAATTTGGCACAAGCACAGGAAACTTTATTACGTCCTCGTCCTTTGGCACGGAAATTTATCTTCTAGAGAAAATCTACGTTTCTATATCTATGTAGTATCTTTCAAGAAAGTCTCCAAATCACATCCTCCCTCAACCGTTGATAATTTCCCATTCATCTTTCGACGCTATGGCTTCGCCAATTGTTAGGATTGAATAAAAAATAAATAAAAAATGCTACATTCGTATAGGATACTTTGGCAATATCCTTCGTAGAATAAGATTAAGTGGAATGGAATCTCGACGAGGCGTTAGGATCATGTCTAGAAGAATATCGATGTTTTTTTTTCAATTTTGCAAAAGTGTCGTTTGCAGTTGGAGCTCGAGGATGGATCCCCAAGGTTAAAGATCTGCTTGATTAATTTATTAGAAAATGAAAAGCGTCTACCAAGGTATAAAGGTATAATAAGTATACGAGCCGATCGACAAGCGAGAGAAGATTTGCAATTGGTAAAAAATCACCCGTCAAATTCAGTCGCGTGATTCATTTCGCCTAGCGGCGTTTCCAGAGGCATGGATATAGCCATGGACTACTGGGAGTTTCCTTAGCCTTCGCTTTCGTTCACCAGCTCGTGCCTATACTATACTTTACTATATATACCTAACACCCCGGCAGTGACTGATTAAAGAAGTCCACGTCAAGAGAGAGACGCCCGTCCGCCTGTTCGCCCGTCAAAACGACGCGTTAATTGCACGGCGCCAGATTGATTAAGGCCTGAATCTTATTAGCCCTTGAGAGAAGGGCTATCCGAATCCAATCTCAGCCGACGTGGCCCACTCCTTTACCGGTAATCAAATAATAATTGTTGCGTAATACGATCCATCCCCTAAACAGTTTTCCAAATCTTATATAGGTACCTAAGCGATTGCGTGCCTCTCGATCTTCTATTCATCCCCCCCTTACCCATAATCATCTTCTTTTCATTTTACCCATTCAAAAAAAAAGCTCCTTTCATACCTGAACATCAGAGTCAAGCTAGAAATATTGAATCGTTTCATTTCTTCACTCAGACCCATTTTGAGTTCATTCCAAAACTCGAATGTCAGTCAAAAATGAACAAAATTTATTTTTCAACCGACCCATAAGCAGATAATTGGAAAAGAAATGATCAATTTTCTGAAAATCGACTAAATCTTCTATTCCAATTTTTTTGAAGCTCAATTTCCAAGCAAAATTTATTACGTTATGACTTCGAAATAATCCGAATGAACTTTTCTGAAGAGATACATTGATTCTGAATCGTGTTTTATTTTTTTTTTTCTAACCACGACATGAGCATCGAATGAAGAAATGAATTGAAAAAAAATATACCCACCTACATCTAATTGGCAATTTTGACGGCGTCGTTTGTAAGTTGGTAAAACTACACCCTGTGCCCCACAGAACCGCACCTCCGTTATTACGGGTCGCGTGTTTTACATGAGAATACAATCAGTCCAATTCAGTAGAGACAGATAGATGTGTGTCGAGGATCATAAAGTAAGGGATGAGGGCCAAAGGGGATGAACGATGTAAAATTTTCTCTCATTCGGAGTCATTCAACAGAGCAATAAGTCAAACCTCCGATTCAGTGTGTCAAAGCACGTAGAGTAGGAGGCGTATAAGTATGAATAGGGGTAATTTTTTATGCCTGAAAAGGTCGCCTGATCAAATTACAGCTATTAAAAGTTTCGTGATTCCAACGCTCGCAATATCGTTTCGTAATCACGCCTCTTTCTCAATGGCTAAAATTATCACTCACTCCACTCGACAACCTCAACTCTAATTCCTCACTGATTTTCATAAAACAATGATCGTCAACTTTTTTCAATTCAAATGCCTCTGAAAAAGAGCGAAACAATTTTCCCTTTTTCCAATTCCCAAAATGTCTGGCTGAGAAAAAAGTCGAAATTTTGAAATAGAGAATAGATACGTGAATACACTCCGACTATGTGGGATTGAGTGCAAAAAAAAAAAAAACTTCATCCCCGAATGTGAAGTCCTGTTTATGATTGTTTGATTTTTATTCTTTCGCTTCCGTAATTTTGTCCATTTTTTAAACTTGTAGAGAAAAAATTATTTCGAACATACCGCTCTGTTGGTTAAGGTAGTAAAAAAAAAAAAAAAAAAAAATTAACGATACACCTCCGGTTCAGAATTAATGAATAGATATTGAATGAAGTTTATATATATACGAAAAGCTTGTATTTAATTAGCTCGTTATGAAACTAATGGATTTTTGTGTGATTCGAGTAAAAAAAATCATTCCCTTCAAATTGCAGAACGACTGATTTTTTGAGGCGAAAATAAATTGCACCGCATGTAGTATAGGGTACTGCAGCTCTGATAGAAAAATCCTAGAAATTTGATCCTTAACGAACTACGAAATCAATTAATGTTTACGCATCACTCAATCCGGTTGCTTCGTCGAATTTCATTAGCTATTCCTATCTGAAATTGAATGAAAATCACGTAATAACGAGCCGATAAAAAGAAAAAAAAAAAAAAAGAAAGAAAAATATATTAAAATCCCTCTCGGTCATATGTGGAACGCCGTAAATTAACGAGCCTTTCACCTGTCAATAGTTTTTTGAAATCCTTTAACAAGGCGTCATAAATACCTGTACATATTTTCCGATACGGAGAATATATCGTATATATATAGGATTGCTGCAGCGGTGAGATAGACAGATATAAAGGCGATCGTTGATTATAGGAAATCATTTATAGACCGTACGTATCCTGAACTGGCATCGAACAATTAGCTTGGGGAAGGTGAAATTCCAGGAAAGACTGACATTAGTAATTAAAAGTTTGCGACGGTGATTGCCGCACGTGGCGTGTGCAGCAGTCTTAACCTGCAACCAGTAATACGGCATTACCGGAAACCACCAGAGGCGGTAGTAAACGAACGAATCGATAAACGGCTTATGATCTTCCGCCGCAGGGCGGAAAACTACGAGGATTGATATCGCCGCGTGGTGACAGCAAACGAGTTTAATTGCAAATTACCAGCCCAGCGCAAGTGCAGCGGGAAAAGCACTTGCCACTCGAAATAATTGTAACACATGTGTGCATAATGAAGGGGTACATTCCCTTTTTCATTCGCAAAATCAAACTACTTTGGTACAAAACTGTCGATATATCGACACTTGAACTGATCTCTGAAATCGTTATTCGTTAATTTTTTATGTTTTTTTTTCTTTTTTTTGTATGCCATATGATCGTGAATACCCTCGATTCAGAATATAAAGCTCGAGCGATATTATATAATACGAGTGGATGGATATATTGAAGACGTTTTCAGTGTTTCAAGAGAGTTGGAGAGTAACGGTATAACTGCGAATGACAAATGCTTGGATTTTTATGAAAATTTTATACCCCGCCGAAAAACCATCGAGACATTTTGCGCAGGCTAGACGTCTGAATGATATGACTTTTTAATAAGTCTAACATCACGCCCCATTGCTTCGCGAAGATGCTTGCTGCCCATGCTTCGATGTCTTTGGTCATCCCCCAAACATATCCATTCCTTAAATTCATTCGCATTTGCTTTTGGAAGTTTTCTACCCGAGACAGTAAATCGGATTCGAAAACCAACGAAAGCTTGCCAGACACGATCAACGCCTCAAATCTCTCGTAGAACTTTTTGGATAAAGCTATGGAAGGTCAGAAGCCAATTTGAAAATTCCGGATGGAAAAAAACCGATGGTTCAAAATTCCGAAAGCTAAGGATCTGAAAGGCCATAACTTCGAATATCGGAATTCGTGAGATGCAACGTCGTTTATTTCACAACTTTGTCATGAGCTTCCCTTGAATTTGCGGATTTTTGGACTTTCTGAGTTTTCAACTTTCGGATCTTTGAGCTCGCTAAATTTTGGAATTTGCAATTTCTGAACTCAACGTTCCCATGAACTCAGAATCGCGTCTCAAATCAACTCGGAATTTCGACCGTCCAGAACTTTTGAAATTCAGAACTTCAATTCCGTTCCGAAAATGAATGATCATACCTATAAGATTGTGATTCACTCGAAAACTTCATTTGACAGGTGAAACAGTATTGAAGAAGTAAATCGATCCTCAACTGAATACATGTTCGATTTTTCTGTCAATTAACGGTTTTTCTTTTAATAAATCATGGAATGATAAAGTCTACCTAATTCATTCAAGGCGCGAAGCGTGTCATTCTTCGGCAGTAGGAGTTGGTTGACATTCGAGCGAGGGATTCCCTGAAGACAAGAACGAAGTGAACGAACGGGTGGAAAAAAAGATCTACGGGATATTGACGATCGAGCTTCAGGCCAAAGGGGGCGAGTTTCTTAAAGGGTGGGGATAATTGCTAGCCGATATAGACTTGCTGGAAGGGTTGGATAAGGGGAGTCCCGTGACGTCATCGGCAACAGTTTCACCTATAATTGGATTTGTGATCAGTTTCTCGGATATAGCCTAGCCACCGGCACCCATACCGTCGTTCGAATTATTGGGGAGCGTGAAAATAAATTATTTACACTGCCCAATCGGATTCCAACCCCTTTCGAACATCCCTTGCTAGTACAACATTCCCAAGAAATTGGAATAACTTATACGAATACCAATGAAAATCATTACAAAATTATGACAAAACCAGAGATTTTTCGAAAAAGCCTTTCGCTTGATCTTCTGACACTTGCAAAGAGTGGATCATCTCTTATTCGATAACCAGACCGAAGAAGTACAAAAAATCTTCACTCTGATTCACCGAACTATCGTCCGAAGGTATTTGGTTCGCGAAAATTGGGAAATGGGAAAAAGAAGTCGATAGAAAAAAACGAAAAAACTTAGCTTTTGCTAGCAAGATGGGACGAAAGAGAAAGAGAGAGAAGGATATAACAATGGATAAGCTGAGTGCTAGAGATAAAGGAAGAGAAAGAGAAAGATATTGAGCGGAATACTTGCAAAGGGTAAAGAAAACGCTGCCAACGTAGTTGGCGAATTGTTTTCAGTTTACTTTCTGGAACTGCTGAGATCGCGTTAGATTTGATGTCGTGGTGAACCAGGAGGATTAGATTTTTCCGGGATCGGTCGATTTTACTGACAACCTAATTATTCGTCGATGGTTCAAGAGAATAACGATGATTCTGGAGAGGAAGCTAATCCCAAGTTGAAAGGTAAATATTCGATAAAAAAAAAAAAAAAAAAAACTTCCACGATTTATTGCACATCGTAACTTCAGCAAATGCAAAAAAAAAAAAAAGTGAACAAACACGTAGCGACAAAATAACTTGATTAAAAACTTGCAATTTAATAATTACACGTTTTCGCTAGCGAGTATTTAATCTTCCAAAGTAAACCTTAATTTTATGTGTATTAAACTCGTTGTCGTTTATCCTGACAAAATGAAGTCCTAGCTAAGTAATTAGAGCAGCTGTATCAAGACAGGGTTGAGAACCAAGCTGCCCAGATTCATCCCGGAAAACTCATTTGTTACATATTTAATTAATTTCAACGAAAAGTCACCCCTTCGAACGGATTAATTAATACTTGGAGTATTAGTAAACCGCTGTTCTAAAAAAAAGAAAAAAAAAAAAAAAAAAACTATCACGTTCCTGAGCAATTCGCAATTAGATCCGAACAAAATTCGTGACAAATAAAAACGCCCCGTTCTGATTTATTCATTTTTACAAAAAAGCTCGATGAAAATGGTAACCTAGACTGTTTTCAAATCGTGTCTCGATTGGAGTACAAAAGTCTTCTGTCGTTTCCCATCTATCCCCATAGGTACACAGACACCCATTAGATGTTTGTTTGTGGTAAATATGGGTGTAGGGCTTTTACCTATACCAGTTTACCTCGACTGAGAGAAGCTCTTCTTACGTCCGCTATTTATCGACTTTTACGGAAGAAATCGCATTGTACTCGTTCGATAGGTATTTCTAATAACTTCCTTCTTCTCGTGTCTGCACTTCACAATGCCACGGGTAATCCGACACTATCGTTGGCTCGATTTTCTTCTTTTTACCTTTTTCTTTTTTCCTTTTCTTTTACTTCCATCTTCTCAATCGCCTTTCACTCTCACCCTGAAAATTACTCGGCCATATTGTCCGCGTCTGCAGTGTCCTGCCGGCAAGGGGCTATAACCTACACCCCCTACAAGATCAAGTTTTTAATCACTCCAATAGCGAATGTCTCTCCTTCTAAAAGAAAAAAGAAAAAATTCTGAAGCTTCGAATCCTACTTCCCGATTCTTTTCCCGCTAGTTCTCGTGTCATTTTTACTTTAGAATCGAAGGAATTCGATTTCTTTCCTTCTCACTAGTTTTTCATTAATCAATTCCTCGCGTCCAATGATTATAATTGCATCTGGTTGAAAATCAAAATAACTACATCGACAGGAAGAAGTTTTCACTCGAATAGACTAATCGGTATGATTTATTGATAGATTTGGATATATTAATCTGTTCAATTACTAGATTTGATGTAATGGAAAAGAATTTTTCCTTCCATCTCACGGATGATCTCGCATTCTGAATTACAAGTACGTTATATTGTTGTGCTAGAAATCAGTATTGCGAAGGTGGAAGATCAGGTGGGGAGGGGTGGAAATGGGGTGGCTACGGAGCTTCGGAAAGGCTATAACTTTGAGATTCGATTGATCCAGGGGCTCGAGCGAGAGTTGAGCAGGTATATTACTTACGAGGATGGAAGATGGTAGACGCAAGTGGGGTACCTATACCTACACAAGCCCAACCGTAGCATGGGAGCCAGCGGCGGAACATAAAGTTAATCAACTGAATAAACTGATAACGATAGAGGTAAGATATTGCCTCGTAACGGCCACGTTGAATAGCGTCTCGCTAAGTGAGTGGTAGACATTTTTTTTTTGTTTTATGAAATTTATATATCTACCCTTACGTCAACCCACCTCGCTATTCGATATTGCATTCGCGTATTCATTGCCTCGAAATACATACTTATTTTTATCCAAAACAACCCCTAAGATTTTCCACAGTTTTTCAGATCCCGCAAATCGACTCGAATTTGCTTCGCAAGAATTGAAATTATCCGAGAGTCATATAGTTCACGAATTTTCATCTCCATAGTTGGATTCATTTTTTGATCAGTGCCACCTTTTGCAGAATTGAAGAGACATGTGATCCCGAATCTCAACGGATGCAAGGGGTAGTGTAATCAATATTGGAAGAACGAGAAGAGGGTGAGATAATTTTAAACGAAATTCGCAGTAATATGAGAATTTTTTAGAGGGGATTATCCTTTGGGGATGTAAAAATTAATGTGCATGATTTTCACCCCCAGATGAGTAAATGAATATCGAGGAATGTCGGGCTAATCTAGAACTACTTCGAATGCTGTTTTTTATTCCAGCGGTCGGCTACCCTTACTCAGAACCGGTAACCACCCCTACTCAAACGGCTTGGTAAATTCCTTCCCTACCGACTGTGTCGACCGAATATCCCTCCTGCAATATCAACCCCTGTGCTTGCAAGCGATTCTTATCCTCGGCCGTGACGAATATCTACCTTATCCTCAAGTTTCAACTTACTAGGTAGCGCGTCCTGCAATACTTTCAGGGGTTGATTTATCGCGTTTTTAGTTTTTCCGGCAAAGCAGTGTACTTGAAAGGCTAAGATTGGTGACTTTAGTTGTAAAAAAAAAGGGTAGAATCGACCGATTATTAAATGGAAATTCGAATTTACGAGCTAGCGAATTGAACCCGAATGATATAATAATCGCAATTATCATCAGATATGTTCTCCGGATGGAAATTTCAGTATGTATTTGACGTTGAAACCGCGAAGCCAGAGGGTTTTCACACGCGTGCCACAAACACACGGTTAAATGTGGTCAATTTGACGGAACCATAACCGTTAACGCTTCTGGTGAAATTGTTTGAGGTCAGAATATACCGTATAGCGTCCGTTTGTGTACGCGGATGTGGCCAAAACAGCCTCTCCCATCTATTTTATAAACAAAGTGCCTCTAACGGTGCTTTACGCTAAATGGTCCAGTCAACTTGAACCCTTGGCAATTATTACAGGGTATATAAATTTCACATACTCAAACAACAACCCACCAGCTCTATCCTATATTCCTCTTCAGAAACTGCAGCTCTCTGCAGTCATATCATATCGAGAAATTTCACTTTGAAATTGAACTGACTGAAGAACGAGAAGGCGGAAAAATGCGACGGGTTGCATCGTCCTATGGGAATTGAGGCAGACCTGTCACGGTAAGTATATCTACGTTCAGTTACGGTAAGTAATCGATGTTATCAACCGGTGAAACGATAGAAAAGGGGATGGCATAGGCGAGACATAAGAGCTTGGAAAGAAACGATAGTCTCTCCGGGGTTGACAAAACACATGATATTTTCAATCAGTGAAAGAATTCTTCTACTCGTACTACTAGAAATAAAATCGAGGGAATCCAAGTACAAAATATAATACACTAAGCTAGTAGATACGGACTCGCGTCAATTTCGCGTTACGTCTATAGAGTATCTACGTTGCGGTCAGTTTTATTGCTCGTTCACATATAAAGCTCTTCGCTATATGATATTTTTAAGACCCCCGAGGAGGTCCCTGCACATGGAAAAGAAGAAAATGGACATAGCCGGCCATTTCATTTCTCAACATTTCTCAACATTTTCAACATTTTCATTCCCGCAGCAGAGCCATTATTCCCCAAACGAGTGACGGGGCGCGGGCAATTACTACCGTCAGCGTTGACAACGGGACGTACGTATACGTATTGAAGCGGCCTGCAGCCTAGCAAGCTTTCGCGTTTTTGTTATACCAAAACTCGTCAAAATTCAGAGTAACAATTCACGCCGTTTACCACTCACAATCAACGAACAACTCACCGTATATATACACAACGACAATCGAGTTTCCAGTTTCGAATAACAAATATATTATACGTACCTATATAGGTACGTATTCACTTGCCTACGTTTTATTTTCACAAAAGTCGAAACTTGATCATCATCTCCGAGTACTACCCAATACTTTTTTCAACCTTCATTTCTGACCGAGCTTTCGTTGAGTTATCCGAACGAATTGCTTGATTAATTTCGTTGAATGGACCCAAATCGAAAGAGAAAAAGAAGAAGAAGCAAGAAAAAAAAAAAAAGGAAGAGAGAAAAAAAAAACTGAATCCAAGAACTTGTTTTTAGTGAGTTAAAGTTCACCAAGGGGGTGGCCACGATTCGCGTGCAAGGAATTTACGAGAAAAAGCTCGAGAGTCCGGAGGCCAGTTTGTCTTCGCGGTGGTTTTTCGAAATCTAGCGATGAAAGAGAAAAATAAAGGGCAAGGGCTGGGACTCAGAGTTGCCGGGCAGATAGACGAGACTTTTTTCCTATCCGAATTGTTTTCTTATTGTCCTGTCCGAAAGGTACTCTTAATTCGGACGCTAATGAAAAGCACCCCGTCATTAATGTGATTGATACGAATCGCGGTTGGAAAGAAGCTAGGACAATAGCATCGAAGGGGATGCCTTTGATTTATTTTTGCCTTGATTCGTTAAAGAATGTGACAAAGATAAATAGAACTAACGCTGTTAGCTCCAAAGATAGGCAACCCGCAGGATAAATCAAACAGAAGAACCAAAAATAAAACAATAAAAGTAACTAAAAAAAACCAACCAGAAATTAAGAACATCACTGCAAATTTATCCATCGCGTTTTGTCATTTTTTCATTGTGCCAAAAATTTTATACCAAAAATTGTTTCTACGTCTTTCTAATAGGTAATCGCAGAAAGACAGGATTGAAATTTTAAGGAAACTTTTACATCGTGTCCTGTTCTTCCTGATATTTGATCCATTTTATATTAAGGCTACTGTTGTATGTTTTAATGATCGATGTCCTCGAGTGTTTCGGGGTAAGAATTTTTATTTAAAAAAAGTATAATAATAATTAAGCACCAGCGGAGAGCCACTCCTCAGATATTATCAATATTGTCACAGGACGAGGCCTTCACCGTGGTCCTTCAGACGTACGCAGAAACAACATTTCCTTACCTCGCCCTTTGCGTCTCTTGACGTCGATTAAATATTCAAACTCTTACCCGAACCACTCCCGTCGATTGGACGGAACGTGAGCTTATTAGCGTCAAAGTAGGTATAGCCACCGGTGGTGATTATACGAAATAACTTGTCGAATAAAAACCACCCTCTTCGTATTCGTTGGACATTTTCATTTTTTTCTTACCATTTTCGCTTACAAACTTCGGGTTTTTTTTTTTCTCTCTCTCTCTTTTTTAGAGATAATTATCCCTGACCGATCGTTCAATTTTTGTGAAACCCGTCGTAATTGATATATGAATTTCCTTCCAGTCAATAGCAGGAATAGGAAATGTGACTGTGTAATATTGAAGATATAACATGAAAACATGTATACTCACGAGGTTTGCCATTCGACATCCGTTATTTCCACACATTCCGTAAGTATTTCTGAACATTGGCGTGCGCCCCAGCACATAGCAGAAAACTCGTTGAAATACGGGAATAAGAAAGTGGAGGATTCAATATGTGACGTTCCGTCTTTCCTTCCGCCCTTATTCTCCATTCCAGAATTTCTTTACCAGTTTTATTTCTTTCAGCAAAAGATTCTATCCGCCGCATCGAGTCAGCACGAGCTTTCGTCAGTATATTCGTAAGTATTTCAATGCCCTGTATGCCACTGCTTCTGTTGCTTCTGCTGCAATGCCAATACCTTATATATATGTATATCTATGCTCACCCAGGTATACGAGGTGAACACATTCTGGAGATGAATCCGGCTCCCTAGGTCTGACTGTGTAAACATCCGCGACGACGCCTCACTATATCCGTTATACAGCAAAAAAAAAAAAAAAAAAAACCACCCCCTGGACGAATTTATTCAATTTATTATGGTTTTTTTTTTTTGTTCAAGTTTTACACCGTTGGTTGCAGCCGAAAATTTATTTCAGTCCGATGACTTATATCGAGATTCAGTCTCGGGGCAAATTAAGTTCGATTCACAGTTGGAGACAGGAAATAACTTCTGGCGAAAACCAGAGTCGTTTTTCTCATTGCATTTGTTCGAAAAGGGAGGGGAGCTGTTTGTACTTTTGTGTAAGGCAACTCGGTGTGTTATAACGGATTGTAATATATGTATACACCGGTTTGTATAGGTTGACCCGAATTCTGAAAATCGTTCCTGCGCAGCCTGCAGACTTGTGAAGGCACCTGCACCATCCAGGATGTGGAAGGACGACGAGAGTACGGGAGGACGGAGGTCAGGGCGTGTTATTAAAGTAGTAAATTTCATCCTTGCTAGGATATGGATTAGACTTGGCGTACGAGCAGTGGATTCAAACCGTTGGAATGTCAGAAAACAAAGTAGTAGCCGTAGAGAGATGCCTATATGTATACCTTCCTTTTCCTTTTCCTTTTCCTCTTCATCCTTCAACCCCTCGTTTCATCCCTACAAGCTCCGTGCTTCCAGTTCCGCTTTTCCGTTTTCCGTTTCCCAGTTCCCAGTTCCCTATACTATAGCACCCCCTCTGCTCTATTGTTCTCAAGAATCGAGCAGAGAGCGAGAAGTTTACGACGTCGCGATAGTGGGTCAACTATTCGCGCTTGATTGAAGTTGCGCATTCCCATGTTCAGCTAGTTCTTGAGTAGGCAATCTTAACCGCCGACGCAGTGATTGCGCCACGTTAAATCGGATTGACGACAAATTTCGATAGCGTACAGACACCCTTTTTTTTATTCTATCTGCCAATTTTTAGATTTTTTATTATCATTCTTTTTGCAGTTTGCTTCTTTTTTTACCCCTTAAGGATGTGGTTCGGGTCAAAAGCTATCTTCCAGAATTAATTATATAATAGTGTCAATTTTTTGCTATACATCCGGATATCCGGAACTACGAAGAAAAACGTATAATATTGTCTATTCAAGCTTAAGATTTAATGGAAAACACTAAAAAGGCCTCAAAACAGCCCTTCGGTGGAAATATGGAACTCATGGCGATCAAATACTTAGGATATCGCATTCTTGATTTTTACCCTGTATCAGAGAGATGAGATGAGAAGATTCACGTGAGGAATTTATTGTACAGTCAAAAAAACTTGAGAAATTGAATTTTTAACACGTTTTTCACCAGAAAAAAAAGCGCTTTTAACCCGAACTACATCCTTGAGTTATCCTGATTGATCTTTACGCGACGAGAAAACCATATTGATATAAGCGGTGCTTTCAAAGCGGGAGATAATTTCATGCTTTCAAGTAAACCCATATTGCCTGAGATCCCAGTAGTTTGTATAAGCAAAAAAGGTCATTGAAATTCCGTCGAGCGTTAAGTTGCCGCACAGACATTCAACACACCGTGTCAAAGCTTGCTGAAATGAGTATTTTCGTTAACACGTAATCACCGCGTCCGAAATCCATCAAACGTTCAAATTTTGAACGATATGGTATTACCAGAGGATTCCCTAATCACCGATCCGTCAATTGCAGATCGTTATAACCTTTCGATTTCTCCAGACTTAGACTCAAAGAAAAATCCATTATAAATCCACCCCTTTCGCAAACGTTCACATACTTTCTCAAAGAATTTCCACACCCAAAGGATCTCAGATCAAATCATCCCTGTTGACTTAATTCGAAAATGAAAAATATGAAAATACAGATGGTTCTGAATAGATGAAAATGAAAATACCTGACCATAGTCTAGTTTTCGCATTAAGAACGACGGGACTCCCTTATGGAAGGGTTTCAAGCGTGTTGCGAAGTGTACTGTTATGTCAATTTTTTTGAAAAGAACAATAAAGGAAAATAAGAAGCATAGAAAATTCTATGTACTTGGATGAAACAAAAAAAAAAAAAGGATTGTAGGGTAGCAATTCGCACGTAGACATGTATGGAACGAATAGAAGGTACAGGAAAGAAGATGTGTAGGTACAAGTAGTAGAATCCTAACTGTAGGGTATGAAACTGTGAATTCTTTGGCTACTCGGAAGCCCGGTCTAGTCAGAAGAAACTGGCTACCGGCCAGCACATTAGCTGGGCAAGGTTCTTTTTACGAGAAATTGCAGTCACAAATCCCATTGGCTTTGCTCGGCTAGGACGGCGAGTAAAGGTAGAACAAAATACAGGACCTGGAGTTAGAACGGAGAGCACTGGTCACATAACAGGGAACAGAAAGCAAGAAAGAACAGGGAACATGGAGTCGAAATTCAGGACGACGCGACGGCGTAGTCTGGAAATCGCCTCGACGAAGGGGGGACGTAGATAGCGGTACTGACTCCTGGGGGTCCTGCTTGGCCGTTACCCGTAATTGGAAGCTCCTGCATAATTGTTCCCCTGCTTTACCCCGCACCCTCAACATCACCAGGGTGGTAGCAAACCCAGCGATACTTCGACCCAGTCCAGCCACCGATTTGCGAAACTTACCCGTTTCGTATTGTACATCGGGCAGAGTAGAAACACATGTTTCATTAGGAACCGTGACGGTATTTCACTGGAATGACTTTTGATCTGATAATGAAAAGGGGAATGTTGGATTTCACTCAAAAATGATTTTTTTCGTCCCTAGAATTCGAAATTCACTGAACGCTCTTCAGGAAATGTGATAGAGAATAGAATATACGTGGAAAATTTGCGATAGTGTGTTGCGGATTACCTGCAGATGGTTTTTCGATTCCCATTTTCCTAAATTTTGGTGTATTGAATATATAAAAAATATTGCCTTAATATATAAAAATATATTCAATATAAATATTGAATAATAATAAATATTAAAGTTGAAAGTATGTTTTGGGTAAATGAGACAAAAAAATGTGATCAAGATGATTTTTCGATCTATGGTGAAAAAGAAAATGAACGAATGAAAGGTTTTGGGTGAACCAACTCGTTTTGGCTTTTTTAGATGTGGAAGTGGTAATGAAACAACAAAAACGTGGATTGAGGACATATTTTGAACGGAAATCGCGTAGAGCCTCGAAAAGTGTGTTCTTCGGGTTTTGATCACGTTAGTTGAAAAGAATTTATACAGATGACAGGAGAAAACGGTTAGATACTTAATTCGGTTTTATAGAGTCTTGTGCAAGACAGGTTCAAGTGAGGAATAAGAAGCTGGTGGCGTAAGCCACTTGGCGATAACGTTTGGACACGTTCTGGGCTGGAATTCACAGAGAGAATTCTCTGAAAGCTCTTCATTGACATCCAGACCACGACACACGCGTCTCCTGCTTCTTCTTCTTCTTCTTCTTCTTCTTCTTTTTCGTCCTATTCTTTTACTCTTTTTCTCTACCATAGCAAATCGTAAAAGAATTCCTATCAGACACCATACCGTGAGGAGACGCGAAGACGCCGTACCCAATGTCTTATATCACTTTTTATCACCGATCTAATCACGCCGATACAGCTATATACGGCTACTTTCGGCCTCCAAGGATCTGCTGACGTGTTAACA
This sequence comes from Ametastegia equiseti, assembly GCA_963989295.1. Classification (NCBI taxonomy): domain Eukaryota; kingdom Metazoa; phylum Arthropoda; class Insecta; order Hymenoptera; family Tenthredinidae; genus Ametastegia; species Ametastegia equiseti. The sequence continues at coordinate 13,757,759 of OZ022397.1, read as the reverse complement.
TCGGGTTATTAGCTTGCGATACGTGACATACAAGAATAATACTCTCTGTCCAAAATAAATACTCTTTCAATTAACCGGTGGGCTCGTCCTAATTACTCTATTAAAGTTAGAAAAGCATTTATAGCTAATTCAGGTTCAAAAATCATCCAATATCCAATATTTTTTGGGCAAGGAGCTTTTTTAAGTAATCTGAATCGATCAAAATTCAAAATACTTTTCACGTCCCAAGTCTGGAATGATTTTCTCCTAGTCAAACTATCCTCTGTCTGATCTGTGGATACAAAAATGCTGACAATTTCAAGTTGGTTTGTCAAAAATCAGATCATATTTCTGGCAAAACTAATGTGTTTGTAATTTTTTTCTTTTCAAGACAAAGAGAGAGAGAGTTTGATTGCTGAAAACTTTTATCCCGAGTAAAACGCATGGATGGGATAATTTCGGATTATTGCTGAATAGAATTCTAAGCGAATTACCATCTCCTTAAATATTGACATTGCAGTTGGATGGGGAGGACGAAGAGATCGGAGTAGAGCATGACGATGGAGTCCCGGAGGCCAAGATGGGTTTGTCAAGATGGGTTGGTTGGCGCCCGCCCTTCTGCCTCAGGAAAGTCTGAGTCAATTTAATTCTGATTAATTACTCTTTAATTAATACAAACGTGTCTGGCAAGGAAATAGAGTATTACCGATAAACGGATTAACAAAGATCTCTTTTTTTTTTATTCGACACAGGAACTCCGGATATCTTCCGAATATTAATCCACCAGAATTGTTGTTGTTGTTGTTGTTTTCCTGCTTTTAAAACAGGTAAATAAGGAAAATTCTTCTTTCTAATTATCGGAACTCGTAAAGAAATATATTTTACCGATAATTCGACAGGTTGACATTTGAAATGAGATGAAGAAAATGGTTTGGGGTTTAAAACGTGTTTCGTTTGAGTTTATCCGCCGTCATCTTGCGCGAGCTTTAAAGGGCAAATATTACTTTTCTCCAATTCGCGATGGGGAAAATTCGATTTTCCACATTTACGATAGTAGTGGAAAGTGACGAATCCCCCGAGTTGGTACCTCGCGGAATTCAATATTTCTTAAATTTTAAATCAGTCCGTTTAATAAATACGTTATGATTTAATCTCGCCAGCAGGCAGCCGGAAGTCAAGACTTTGGTCGGGAGTAGGAAAGGGATGAAGGGATGAAAAGAAAAAGGAAAAGCGTCGAAATGAAAAAAGCCCGATGACGACGGGGAAAAAATTTACCGTCTCAATACGAGACCTGAAAACGACGAAACCGAGGCAACCAACGTTGCGGAACGACGCCGGACGATCAAGTGACAAGATTCCGGTACAAGTAAGACGCGGTCTTTGTATGTACCAACGGGGTGAAATCACGTTATCCTTAAATCAACCGCTTCGTATCTGTCCGAATCCTTTCGACTTTCGATTCTACATAAAACCCCAAGAATCAGACAACTTCAAGGGTTGCGAATTCCCTATGGAATATTTTTCAAAATAAATCGAAAATCGATTCCCAAATCTGCATAGAAATTAAAGAATCGGTTTTCAAAAAAACCCATCCATGGTGCAAATAATCCCAAATACGTAGTAAAACTTGGATGAAAATTGGCGAAGTCCTTTAAACCTGGATGAATCTTTCCTTCCTTTATTCCTTTCAAAGGGCAAGGATATAAAAGCTCGAAAGCAAAAAGGGCCGGAAATGAATATACCGTATCTTTGGAAATCACGTGTGGATCTGTCCATGAAAACGATGGAGAATTCCTTAAATTACCAGGTAGAGACCGAGTCCTGAATTCTGGAATCTGGAAGGCTACTTCTATTGCTAGTGTAATCTAGGTCGATAACTAATTAACGGACTGTACATTTTCAAAGTAACTGTATCGTCGAACGAGCTAGATCGGAAATGGTGGAAGTTTATACTTCTAGTTCCACTTCTCTCTCTCTCTCCGCCTACTCTCAACCTCTGCTCGGCAAATCGGATAATTCTTGATTGGATCGCAATCACCGTGCAATCCGATCCGATATATAGTAGCCTGGGATATCCTCGTGCGGGTGAGCTTGATAACACATGGCGTCGCGTGGCGTCCTTCCTGATGCGTTAACACATATACATCAAAACGTACATAGGTCCCACGTATATTGTACATAGATTGATACACATGTGAGGACGTTTCATATACCACATTGTATACGATATCTCATGTTTGTATAGAGCCAGCGAGGTTGAGCCGCGTGAGATAATTGAATGCATAGCGACTGCTTGATATGCATTGAATTTTATTGCACCAACAAAATTCTGGCTTTAAATATATTATTTTGTGCGAATTTTTTTTTTTTTTTTTACACTCATTTTCACCTTCATTAGATTTTTTTAGATATTTCTTGTTTTACAGTTTTCTAAAAGCAAAAAGAGCAAATTTGTACTCTTGAGCTTTGCGGATTTACCCTCAGGTTAAAGTCCTTTTCTTTTTTTCTTTCTTTTCGCAAACGTGTATGAATCGGATTTGACCCAGTCCCCTAACGATTAGCAAAAGCTGGAAGGAAGAGAAAAAAAATGAAAAAAATAAATAAAATAAGTGAAAAGAAGTGAATGAAACGAAATGAAACGAAATAAACTGGGTAAAAGTGAAGGGGAGAGGAGGGAAATGAAGGGATAGAAAAGGGCGAAAGGTAAGAGCATGAGGGAAGACGTCTCTTGGCGCAATAACGCGAAAGTGTAACGCCTCGCCTCGGGAAGAGAGATAAAGTTAATATCTCGCTCGGTTTTGTAATTGCCAATTATTTCAGCTTATACCGCTCTTTGTTCTCTGGTGCTATCCAGATACCCACGGGGTGGTTCCTCGTCCGGGAAAATCGTACCTTACCTATACCTCGCGGGAACCTGCAGCACCAGGTCGTATAAGTGAGCTGAGATTCCCCAAAGAATCCTGGAAGGAGGCTTGAGGAAAACGAATGCGAAGTCCTTGCGTGCAATTCTGCAAGCTCCAACCCACCAACCCTCTTCCATCCCCTATACATTTACAACCACAACCCTTGGCGAGCTTTTTTCTTTCCTGTTTCCTTTGGTCACCCCACTGCTGGCTGCACGTAGTTACGTGTGCGAATTCTTCGCGTGCATCCTGCAAGCTCGCGTATCTTCCCGTGTCTGAAAATGTCAGGAAAGTTTTTCGGTACAAAGGAACTCTCTATACCAGCAGGAAGGCTGTCTTTTCTTCTTGACGGTTCTCGTGACAAATGAAGCGTAAATTCGCCATTGATAAAAAAAAAAAAATAAAAAATAAAAAGAATCACGAGGAGATACACGTGCGCGTGTTACACGCAGGAGGTTATTGCGTAAGCTCGAGATCCCTCATTAGTCGCACATGGATACTTTAATTGCTGCCAGTTGACTGACGAAGGGATATTATAGAAAAATATAGCGAAGACGCCTAGCTTTGGACGTTGACGATTTACCACGATGATATTTTTCCATGAAAAATGATCAAATATACTTGAAAATTAATTTGAATAAAATAGAGATAACAATTTTTATCAGAATCCTTGATAGGGCTCCGAACTTTCCCGCATTCCTGCGTCCTGCTTGGGGATGTGACTAGGAAATATATACAGAGGGTAAAGAGAAGGTTTGGGTCGGCTATACGAACAAGGGAACTCGAATCGGGCTCGGAGCCTCGAACATAAAAGTCGAATTTGAATTTCTAAACACCTGCTCACCTGCCCTTTGCTCACTTTAATAAGATTTTGTAGTTTTCATAAATATCGGGATGCACGCGTGTATGTACGTGGTGGAAAAAAAAATACTATAATAAAAAGACGCGCCTATATAGCTCCGCGTCCATTTCGTATTCATTCATACAAATCTACATCTTCCAGGACCCGATAGCGATTTTGGAATAGAAGAAGAATCCATCCAAGCCGTTCGTCCGATATTGGCAAAGCGGCAAACGATCATCTTTCCAAAAGCACAAAGGCATATTGTGCGATTTTGCAAACTGCAAAGACAGGCGCAAAGTCGAGAAGGTGAGCTTAAAGTTGACTCGATGCTTACCGTCCCGGTAACTTGACTTGTAAATTTTGTCTTGTAGGTACGTGATATCAAGTGGGCACGTGTGCATGAGGTACACTAACGTGCGAAAGTTATTGCAGTAAAAAGCTCAGAAGAGAATTGCAAAATTAAAAACGGAAAATAAAGCTTTTTCTTCAACGACTGTTGTGCAGCACTTAATCGTCCCCGACCGGCGCGGTGTGATCGAGGCTGAATTTAAGTCCAGCTTTTCAAGCACAGGTACTTGTACAACGTTCGTTCATTACTTGAGAGAATGGCGCAGACGTCTCGACTGGAGATACTTTGTTAAAACAGCTGCAATATCCCTTGTTACAACTTCTTTGCCAGTTGTTTGCAGTCGCGCCGATGACAGGAAAACCGGGCTACTAATTAGAGACTCTAAATAAACGAGACCGACGGATTGCAGAAGAGTTTTGGCCTCGACGTTGGTGAGGACCTGAATTTATAACGCCGTTGGCTTTAGTGCAAAGTCTTACACTTGATACTAGAATCTCGGATCTTAGATCCGTTCGAATATTGAAAAAGTTTTGAAAATCGCTGAAACCTGACAATTTTCCTATTTTCTTATTTTCAGAGGGAAAAAAAATATCCTTGCAGAAGGTTTTTATGAATTTGTTTCAGAATAGTTTTCATTTGGTTTGATCCTATTTCACTTCCAAAGGTGTAACCATTTTTTTTTTCATGACATACAATTCAGCGATTTTCAGGTCTTCGATTTATCAATTTGGAGGAATTAGGGTGTCTTCATGTTATCGATGAATTGAATGGTGTTTCGTATATAATTCAACGATTGACAATCAGTCAGTGTTGACTAACTGACTGCCACAACTGTTTTGCCGATAGTCCTAACACGCTGGAAACACGAAACAGTGAAATTCACGACCAAAGGGATTAGTGGAGATTTGGGAAATACATCCACAGCTATACATATGTATGTATGTACATATATACGTATTTGATCAAATGAATAAAAAGCAGCTTTTCACTCGCGTAAAACTAGCAAAAAATATACTGATGGAATGAAACGACAATTTCGTAACGATAACGCGGATCATCCTCTGCATATTTTTTCGTTCCTTTTCAAAAATATTATAATAGTTCAAAAAACCTGTTACCTAACTTTTGCACTCTTGCTATTGAAATTATTTCAATAAACGGGAGCCAAAGTTGAATTTTAGCGTTTTATAAATGCATCTACCTTCGCCGGATGTATGGAAACGCGTTCTGCATAAAATCGTCGTGACTTTCACGGCGTATCGTTCATCCTGTGCATCTTTAACATAAAGAAAGAAGGAAGGAAAAAAGAAAAGGTGAGATAGGTAGAAACGTGGCTGAAGGAGTTTGGATAATTTCTTCTTTCCCCGAGGCAGGCATTCACCTCGTAGCTGGTATTCCAACATCGTGACGGAATACTAAATGCGAGGGAATCTCGCTAGCTACAGACATGTAAAATTAAGTTTCAAGTTTAAGTTGTGTCACTCGGGGGCGTAGCGTGCGGCGCGACGGTTCCTTGTACACAGAAATTCCGGAAAGACGCGTTTTCTTCTTCCTTGCACTTTGGAGAGGAATAAAAGAAAAAAAAAAGAAGAAGAAAGAAACAAAAAAAAATACATTAACCCGGGACTTTCTCTGCACGCGAAATTCAAAAAGCCACGATCTCGTGCTTCCGGATTACCCGCAGATCGCCTCGAATGACCGTCTGAAGGTAGGGGATGATTCCGTCACGCATCCTGCCATATCAGGGGAGTAGGGGTCGCGTCGATTTGCCAAAACATTTGTTCCGCCGACCCGCAAAAGCTAACGCGCCTTTGAGCTAACGATAAAAAAAAGAGCAAACCTCTCGCTTGGTAACGTTTGCCAATCTATTTTCGCAGAATCGCGGATAGTAGCTGGTAGGTATAGCTTCGGTAGCCCGCGGAGTCGTAACTAGAGCGGAAGCGCGCTGGAAAGCTCTCGGGGGGATGCCGCAGGAGTGCGGGGGTGGGGGAGGGGTGAGGGGGGGGGGGCTGAAAGCTCAACTCCTTAATACCGGGATTTACCAAGAGATCCAAAGCGGGCACGTGCACGCAATTTTTTACAAATTCCATGCGATCGATAAATAAGTACAAGCACACGTCCCCCTGACTAATTTACGACCCTGAAACCCTCTGATATCCCGGAAGCAAAAAAATTGGATCTTCCTGTCCTCGAAGTCGACCAGAAGATTAGAATAGTACCGAAATCTGTAGAATGAAAAGCTCGATGATAGTTTGTACATTTTTTCTGTAAGATCGCGATCGTTACTCTGATGCATCATCAAGGAATTATCCTTGTCTTTGTTTTCATCCCTTAAACAATGTCAGATTTAGGTACCAAACAACGAACCCCTTTCCTTCGACTAAAGCTCGGCGAATCGCTTAGCTATCACTTGCAGCCGTTCACGACCTCGACCCCAAGCTCTGAGTTCTCAGTTCTGAGCCAAAGCCCTCCCCGCTCTTCGGTCTTGGTGGCTGGTACTCCGGCACCCCTAATGCGTATAAAATGGCCTGCTGATCCTCCATAAGTCTTACATAACAGCCGCGAGTAAACGCGTTCCAATTTTATTGGCCGAAGATATATATAATATATTTAGGTATACGAAACAGACGCTTTTCGAGCGAATAGCTCCTGGCAATAAATACAATTAGATTAAATTTCAGGATTCGTTTTCTTGCTTCGATTCGAGAGAAAGAACAGAATTTGGTTCTGCTTCGTATCTATAAGAAAAAAAAAAAAGAAAAACATTCAAATTCGAGAATGAGAGAGAAGGAAAAACTGACTGTGACAAGGATGAATAAAAAGCACATTAAGTTCCTATCTACTTATGTTTCGGTCCCGCACCTTTGACCACCGAGCAAACAGACTCTGCACCATCCCTCGGGGGTAGGTTTTAGTACTTGAATCTCCACCCCTTGCCACTCGCAAGCCGGGACCACAAATTTCACAAAACACTGATATAAATCGCTCGATAACGCCGCTTGGCCACCATGGTACAGATGTATTGTGGTGAAATTTGGCAAAGTGCCGGGTTTTGGTCACGCTGCTTTCCGCGTGACGGGGAAATAACCCCACATGACGTAATATTGTGCGTAGGAAAAAGTCCGGAAAAATTTCACAAGCAAAGAAATAGATACCGATGTAAGTGGGTGAGAAAAAAACCGATTCTATTTCTTGTTCATTTCATTGTCAATATTTCCATTCTTGTTCAGATTTTTCTCAATGGTGTAGAGTCTGGATATACATATATCCATGACCCTACTATGATCTTCTTCGGCAAAGTCACGGCAAAGTCCTGTTTGCGGAGCTTTTTGGCACGTGTTAACAAGCGTGTGTGCAGAAAATGGTATATCGATGTATAGACAGCCCTGCTCGTCATACGAGGCTGTAAATACGTCCGATACATGGTTTGGCTCGCACAAAGTAGCTTATCGGCTTTGCTGAACGTGCAGCGACGACGATGGCGGTCGACGTTTAAAGCACAAAGGGGTTTTAATTAAAATGTGCCTCTCGCCTGAAAAGTGACTCGGATAGAAAAGAGTAGCAAAAGAAAAAACAAAAAAAAAAAAAAGAAGAGAAAAACAAAATGGGTGCAATTTTCGCGGTGTTTTTTGCACTCTGAAAAGAGGAATCGTATGTATACCAGAAATAGATGAATGAAAAATTTCATCCTGCAGGATTTATTTCACTGTAGGTTTCTGTGGCTCCTGTAGTTGGAAAGTTTGAGAAGTTTATTTGCAAGCTGGTGCTGATTCTCGTTCGAACCGCGTACGATACGTACGATACGTACGTACGTACCTATTGCCATTGACAAACAAGAAGAAATCAGCGAACACACAATAGCTGCCCCGATGCACACGGAGAACAACTACTACCTAGCTCGCCTAGCTAGTCGTTCTCTGGGCCAGTGAGTCTAAACACGCGAGCCCTCGGCCCCGTGACGCCGGACGTTGGCTTAACTGGAGTGAGTATAGCAAACACAAAAGCTCACAGCTGAAGATAAACACTGGGGTTGTACCGGTGCAGCAACTTATACCTATAACACTGCACATACCATCTAGTTGGCCAGGGGTCAATTTCAGACTCGCCACAGGGTCGACTAAGTTATAGTACGCTCGAGAAAACCATCGACGCAGCTTGCGATAGCCCCGAGCTTTTTGAACTTGCAGCGAATGTGTCAGGGGTTGGCATATACTTTTTTTTTTTTTTTTAATATTTTCTTGTTTCCAGTTTCTTAGTTAAATCCATTGTGCTTTGTCTCGAGTTTGACAAATTCTGAAGTTCGCTGATATAATACTTGGCACAATGGTACCGATCCCTGGTCGAGCGATAAGTCCGCCGATCTACGAACCGGTGGAGAAAATACTCGGCTTCACTCTGAGAAATCTTTTCTCGACAAAGATATTTCTTCGGTATATAAAAGCAGGTGCTTTTACCCCCTGGGTTCGAGGTACCTACAACCTTAACTTCCCTTCCGTTTTTTTTTCCTTTCCTTAAACCACCCTTCTTTCTCCACCCTCGTAATACACCCGGGGTTCAAGTGCGTTCTGTACTCGATGCGCTTCAAATCATAACGTTTTTCCTGTACACCTTTGCCCGGATACAACGATTTTCCAATATTCATGGAATATTCTATAGATACTGGTTTCTTTTTTGTCGAAAGGACATGAACTTGTTGAAGAATGTTTCTGCGAGGACAAATACATATTTATGTTCTGATTTTATGGAAAATTATTGAAGAATTTTGAATATTTGTTAAAATCGTTGGCTGTCCTAGAAACTAACGATTTGAGAAAAGCTCGAGGTAATAATGGTAAACGGTGTCTGAATTTTCTTTCCACTTGAGAAACAATTATTCGAGTTTGTCCCGCGCTCGGACACGCAGAGCCAAAAGAAAATGGGGAAAAATCTTAATTAGGGAACCAGGGCGGTCGTATATTTGAGTTTTTCTTATTCGAAGTAGCTGCAGAAACCAGTAGCTACGGTTCCCCGGGGTGTTGGTAGGATTAAAGCAATAAACTTCGGGTATCCAGGTCGGGAAAACACACGTGTTTCGCGTTGGGCCACGTGGATGTGGGTAGGGGTTTCTTTAAAGTGAACAGGCGTTTGCTTTGCGGCGTATATGGAAAGCCCTGAAGCTAGGAAAGGGACAGAGGGCCTGCGATATGACTTATGAGAACCGTAAAACACGATTCGTTCTACCGTTTCTTCTTTCTCGTTTCGTCTGTGACTATAAACTAAGAAAACCTGCTACCTGCAGGGTTTACCTATACTACAAACGTAAATTTTTTACCCCTTGCGAGGAATTTGATTACGAAAAACGAGAGGAGAGTGCAAGTGCATCTGTTCCCTGGGGATGAAAAAGGTTTCCACAATTTTCCATACCTTTTTGCGGTTTTGTTCAATTTTTAATCCCATCTCGAACGGAAAGTCTTGAATATAATAAATCCGTACGCAAAACGAAGTACGAAATACTTTCGTATTGGAAAAATCTTGCGAAAAAGCTCCGAAGTATTTCGCCGGACGGAGACCGTTAAATAACCAAATCTTTGAATTTCTTTTAATGCTATTCCTGGGCGGAGTTTTTCGCTCCCGTTTTTTTTTTTTCCATCTCGAAAATTCATAACATTTTATCCCGCGTCTACTTTTTGCGTCCGTAAATTTACTCTTCACCCAAAGTCGGCAAGGCGGTAAGCTTTCTGGTTTACGCGTGAAAAGTTACGCCAAGTATATGACGCTGCCCTGTTATAATATTAGGATGGACGCGTTCGCCCGTAATAAGCTTGAGCTTTCCGATGTGGATGTGTGATGTCTGCAAATATATATATATATATATATATATATGTAATATATTATCATGTGTGCGTCAAGGCACAAGCTACAAGGCTTTCCAGTTAGGTGTATAATGCACGATGGGTATTAACGGGCATTACTGCATGTTTTAAGCTTCCGCTATGGCACTCGCCCTAAAGCCAACCCAAATATGGATTTAATATCTCTCGTATAGTATTGCTAATTATACGCGATGCAATTTCACCCTAATTTGAACCGACGATGAACCGATCGCCTGTACCAATTCAAGCTATTATAAAAATCTCATTATCCATAATAAGGGAGGAATGACTTACCTTTTGTAATTTGTGTTGGAGAAATCAGTGATCGTTCTGAAACAGAAATTCGAACGATCTTTTAATTCGACTATTTTATTTTCATTATACCAAGGCGACACATCGCAGAACTTTGCAATGCAAAGTCTGCACCGAGACGCAGTGGAAAATAGCGATAGAAAAGGAAAAGGAGAACTAGGAGCAAAAGGGTTTGGGGTGAAAAGGAGCAAAACGTATTTCTCAGGGATGAGGGATGATAGATTTAGAGCAGAAAAATATTTGTGTTGGAGAGATGGATTCAGATATTCCGAAGAGATTTCAGAAAAATTTTAAGCAAATAATGCCGGGGCTATATAAGTATAGTGGAAAAGCATATTTTTAATCCACCGCATTTAAGCCGTTCATATTGAGAATATATGCGATGGTAGGGCTTGAATAATAATAATAATAATTAAACAAAACTGCTTAATGAACGCGCGATGCAAACGCGAATACGTGATTAGTCTCTTTTCCATACTCAACACATAATACCTTCCATTAGCGAATTGAATTATTACTCAACGTACATAAAAACGTATCCAGTTTCTTGGAAATTTCATTTTCATTTCATAAAATACGTTCGGTATGTGCATTTTTCCATACGCAATGAGATATTCATGGATTCATGTTATACTCGTGAATATTTATACGAAATGGAAACCAAGCTGTGTATCGAGCATTTTAATATGAAAATGCCTACGTTATGTAGGATATGAAAATTTACTTCAAGAAACTATTGTAGTGTTTAATGTAAATCGTTATAAATTATATCGCTACTTACGTATATAGAGGAGAAAAGCTTTTTCTTTCGTACACTGATAGAAAGCATATACCGCATTTTACCACATATCGCCGAAAAATTGCTATTTTTGGGTAGTAGAATGACGTGTGGTCACACAATAGAAAGAATTACAAATCCACCTTGTAAATTTTACTAATGTTAAAAATTACTCTTCAAAAAGGGTATGATTCGCAATTTTAATGCTGAATTCTACTATACTCGATCGTATCAAGAACGACCTGTGTCGGAATTTTTACTATCTCAGATAGTAAAATGAAGTCCGTCAAAAGAAAGTTGGTTGACAGCGCCTCTGTCGCCAATCGTAAATGGCGGACTTACCTACTGTCACTCCCACCTTTCGGTTGAGCTAGCGGGAGTGAGGATACTGGAAGGGTGAAAACATATGACATTTTTTACATTTGACTTAAAATTATCGCACTTACAACTAGTTTCATACATTGACGCAGTCGGTAATAACGCATATACCCTAACGCTATCTACCGGACGCTTCGATTCGATTATAACTGAGAGAAAATTTTCGTGCTTATATGTTACGTTGGGTGAAAAGTTAGCACTTGCGAGAAAGTCAGGGCCATGATCGCCGTGTCCGCCATATTCCTATACGCGGTACTTAATTTTACTATTTCAGGTTGTAAAAATTACTATCTCGCATGCGACAAAGTATGTCTTCGCCTTTGACAGTGTATTACGAAGCGGTGCGAAACTAGTGCATTACAATCGCGGATAGTAAAAATAACACGCTTTGATCTGAAGACTTCTGAAATATGTTGCAATTTTTACAAATAGCGATAATTACAACGCCGGGTTGTAATTTTAGTTCCGAGTAGCGTGTAACGTATCTCAGTCCTGCTGCGAACTGTTGACTGGAAAATTGCTACTTCTCCTGGTTTTTCGACTGCACGTCGACTTGCTATCAAAAATAGTAATTTGTCGGTGAAAAGTGGTAGAATGTGGTAGATGCTTTCTATCAGTGTACCTAATGACAATTTTGTTTGTATAACAAGCAGACGAAAGTCCTGCAGTTGTATCTGGGACCTTGTAGACAAGATTCAAAAAACATAAATGGTTTTAAAAACGACGGAGAAAGAAATGCGAATTTAATAAAAGCATTTTTCAACGCTATTACGTCTGAGAGTTTCTCGTATCAAAAGATGAGCGCATCTTCCAAGGCTGTGACTAAAAAATCTTGCGACAGCAACTGCAGACAAGCGTGAAAAAAGCTTCGGTCGTACTTTAGATAGAGAGAAAAAGAAATGTTGGTTGAGTTAATGTATTCCGTTCGAAGGCAATACAATCAAGGTTAAATTCGGCAAAATAAATCAAGAAGTTTGCTCACCGAGGGTGACGGAAGCGCGTGGTTCGTCCGCCTCCGACTCGGCAGAGGACCCGAAGCTTCGAAGATGGAGTAAGTCGAGCTTGCGACTTTGTTCACAATTACGCAAACGAGAATTTACTCAAGTTTAGAGAATTTAATCCGCTAAAGCATTCTTTTAATTTAGAAGTAATTTCGAGGAATTACATAAAAAAGAAAAAAAAAAAAAAAGTTTTCAAACTCGTCCTGCCCACGCCGTCGCGATGCCTGAGGACGCGTAGCGTCGAGACGCTTCGCCGCGTGCCAACCGCTCGAATAACACGGAAAGTGAAGGGGAACCTCAGGTGAACGAATATTAAAGGATGCCAAGCTAACTGAAGACACAAATCATCCCAGTGCCCCAGTTTTTTCAACTCAAGTCTCTTCCCTAAATTAAGGAAACCAGGTCCGGACGTCGCGAGCCTTGAAGGCCTGAAAACGGTTCATAATTGGCTTGAAAGTTGTTTCAAAGCTCACTCATTATCATCCTGAGAGCCATAAAAACAAAAAAAACAAAAAAAAAACCTACTATACATGGTATACCGAACGGTAAAGCAATTGTAATTCAATTACTCGCCGGATATTCGAAGCCCTCTATACTTCTAACTGTCTGGCTCTCAGGATCCCAGGATCTCTTCGGATCTTACTTCGTTTTCCAGCCGTTCTTTGCCTTGGCAGGACCCTGCAGTGACTTATGGGTTGCGAAGTAACGTGCCAACTTGAATGGGAAATCTAGGGGGCGGTTCTCTCTCACGAAAGCAAAAGCGGATAATAAAAGAGAAGGACGTCGCCCCACGGTGAATAACGGCGATGCAAAAGAGGTCGCACCTACTTATCTCACCAACCTATATACAGCTAGTGTATATCCTTCAATATACAGATACATAGAAGATACATGGACGGGAGAAATTTTAAGGGAGGTTTTAAGGATCGAAATTCTTTGAATTTGCTAAAGTCGTTTTATCGCAAAACGGAACCGAAAAGTCATTAGAAGTAATCAGAATCATTTCTGAGTTACAGTCGAAGATTCATATCAAGAGTTTGAGGTTTTTTAAGATAAATTATCATCTCAAAACCATAAACAGACAACTTTTGACGGCAGTTGAATGAATTGCGAAGAAATTAGTCAAAACTTGTGCAAGATAAGAAAGACGTGGACTTAGGCTATTTATTTTTCTCAGCTCAATTCCATTCCATTCCTCAGGGAAAAAGTTCTTATCGTTTTCGGTGTCAGGGGGTGTAAAAAGCGGCGTTATAGCCGCATACGTATACTCAAGTTCTTGTTAAACGCGACTATGTAATACGGTAAGTTTTTTTTTTTTTTTTTTTCGAATAGTCCGGCGAAAATCTGGCCCGTAAAAATCTCGTAAAATCGTCTAGCTAACCAGCGGAAACAGTCCGTAAGGCCGTTTTGGCCACTCATCTGTCTTATAGCGTTTTATGCCTCACGTTTTACTGCCAAGATGGCGACGCCGCGAATCCTGAGCTTCAATATTATTTCGGACAAGCTTTTTCCACTCCCTTCCTATATATCGTCCTTGCAGTAGCAGTAGATTTTCTTCACCTCCGCAAGGACTCAGGGTCTTCTTCCTCAGTCCTAATCTTCAGTTTCCTTTTTCCTCCGCGTTCATCCGAAAGCTGTTCATTCTTTCCTCTTAATCATTGTACCGCAGACAGATAGAAGTGACAATATCGTTCTGTTGATTAAGAGGATTTATCCTTTTCTGAATAGAACCGCGAGTTCAAAGATCGGCCTGGTTTCTTTCATTCAGAGTTTAGTCCTTCTCAGTTTTTGGCATATCTCTGCACCTTGAAGAAGAAGTAAAAGAAGAAGAATAAGAAGAAGTAGAAGAAGAAGAAGAAGACGTACCTAATCTTCCTCGCTATAGGTAGCAAGCAGCGCACAAGCCGGAGACTATTTGTTTCGTTTTTGTACGAAAGAAGGGAAATTTCTTCTCTCACTCAATGATAAATGGCCCAGTACTTTTATCCCTTGGCATATTATCTATATGTACACTAGTATACATACACACACATATATATATATATATACCTATGCGTACTATATGAAAAGAAAATCGATAAACTTATTACTATTTTAAGTGAAAAGGATTTCAGGATTATAGTCCATCGCTGCAGCTGAGCTTAAGGATACTTCATAAAATTCGAATCATAATTTCGATCGATCCTTTCACCATAGTAATACGATATAACCATCATCGCAGGATTACCACCCCCTAGACGGGTTTACATATAATTCCTTCTCGGGGTATCTTTCCACTCGTCTGAACCCGTTGGAAAAAAAAAAAGAAAAAAAGAAAAATAAATAGGAATGGTGACAAAAAGAAGTTCGACGTGGAGTTGGGTTCCTTCAATAAATGGCCGATTCGTCCTACAGGAGTTGACAACCTGTCAGATCCGACGCTTTCGTCCTTTTCCCTTTATACAGTATGGGCATCAATTTTCCTGTATATACCTACTATAGAGTTGTTTATAGTCAGTTTCACCACTGACGTAATATACCTACCTGCCTGCCTGCCCTCTTGTACCTTTATTATAACAAACTGTAGCCCAGCTTCCGGGCTATGGTTTGCTCTGCATCTGGCCATAGTTTCAGCTGATATTATATCATTCAGCTCCTGCAGGGTGTATTATATTCATAAATGATTATATGGAGCAAGGATATAGTTGCACAATCAAGTACGAGATGAAATGATCAATCTTCAGCCCCCCTCCCCCCCCCTTTTTCTCCCCTTCGTACCCTACTGCAATGTAATTTCCTCTCGTCCGTTCGTTCTCGCGTCTCCACTTCCGGTCCGCAGGTCGTTCGTCCTTCTGCCCCCCCCTCTTAAACCCCCTCGATGAACTATTTGCGCTAAATGATCGGAGTTGAAACGTGATTTTCCTCTAGTGTAGAAATGAAAGTTGGAAAAATCTCCACACCTGCAGTATGTAACAGTAATGAATGAACGAATAAACGACTCGAAAAGATGGACAATGGCTCCATGGCTACCTCATCGAAATTAGACTTCCTGGTTATTTTAATCAAGCTGTCACATCCAGAAGTATAGGTACGTTACTGATCCACGTATGGAAGGAGACAAATGGATTGAAAACAAATTTATAATCCTGGATGAGGCGTATATTTCTAGATTTACATGTGAACAGTTAGATAGGGTGGATCCTACACATACATACCTATAATACATACGTATGTACATACTATATCTACGAAATGAAATTTAGTTTACTCGTGTGACCGTATTAGCTCGAGCAAGTTTCGACGCCGTTATCGATTCCCTTCTTTTAATTTCCTCTCAACTGCTATAGCAACCCTCGCCATGTACCTACTGACTACCAAACCCACCAGCTACTACATACTACCTGGAGCTACCTACCTACTGCTAAAATAAATCCATAAATTCGTTGGGTAAGCTCTAGCTTTCGCGAATAGATACCCGCCCCTCGACTCAATCGACGGTTTACGTAAGCCTTCAATTCGGATTTACAAGGTAAAGAAAAAGAAAAAGAACAGAAGAAAAAAAAAAGGAAAAAAAAATCAAATGAACCTAACGGATATCGAGTTGCTGGAAAACGTGCTCTAACCAATAAGAAGGATATGATACGTTTGGGATTTCGATAGCAATTAACTATCTGTACAGCTATGATAACAATTATATAGCAATATAGAAATACATACGATGGATTTGATTTCACCTCGTGATATTGTAAAGTAATTGTAAATGCGGTGAGTGATTGTCCAGGATAATTTTCGTCGCGTGCAAACGTTTCTCTATATACACATATGAATGTGTTGTACATTATACATACATATGTACATATCGTACATATATTTGTGCTATTCTAGAGCCATTTCCTACTTCCAACTTCCGCTCTATTTCTCGCGTTGTTGATGTACATAATTTTGAATATTGCGTATACCAAGAGTACTGTTCCATATTCTCTGGTACTACATCTATGTACGTAAATGCGTATAACATACGTGGATGGATAAATAGATAAATAGATAGATACATAGATAGAAAGATACACATGCATTCGTGTGGGTTGAGTTAAGTGTAATATATTCAAAGTCATGGGATGCAGTTGTCAGCTAGAGAATGATAAATGAAAAGCTCAAGCTTTGGATGGTCTTCCGGATCAAGTGTCTACCTGAATATCTATATACCTGGACTATCTAACGTGTGTGTGTGTGTGTCTGTGTGTCTCTGTGAAACGATTGAGTTAGGAATAAAATTTCTCTCCAAAGAAGGGATGATTTACAAAAGAGAAATAATGAAATGAAGGGAAAAAATAAGAAGGAATAAGAAGAAAAAAAAAAAAAAAACAAGGAAAGAAAAAAAGAAACAGCAACGTGAAATATGAGAAGGAAAAAGATTGCCGCCACTAATAACATTTTGCAATTTATCCATCCTCTAACCACCGTTATAGACGCGCCGACGTCATCAAGCTTTTTTTCCACGCTTAATGATGCAATTTGCATATCCTCTACTCGCTCGAAAGACTCCACAGCGCGTGAGGGGCAATTTTAAAATTAATTGAACGATCACGGCTAACCGGTAGCCCGGGCAACTTACTGGGTAATAACCGATGGGGATATTTTCTTTTTACGTGTCTCTAATTCTTCATCTTCATCACCATAATTTCAACGCACGAAACAGAATTAACAACCCCTAAGTTGAAATTTTTCCAAAAGCTCGCGAGTCCTGATGCACAGAAATGAAAAAAAAAAAAGCAAATGAATCCAAAAAAAAAGGCAAAAAAACAACAACAGAGAAACTGTTTTCCGCTTTTGAAATAGATGGTAACAAGTTTAGATAGGCGTCTTAGAAAAGCTTCTCCCCGTGGGATTAAGTGATGGTGGCATTGGCGTTGGCTCTCGTCAGATCCGTCTTCTCCCGGGTTCGGTTGGCACCTCGTCGATCCTCCTGCAGTCATCGGCATCCGGTTACCGGAGAACGAGGAAGAAGTATAGGATGAAAGGAATATAAGGTACTAAGAGGAAGATAAACTAGAGGTGAAAATAGCGATTTCATCCCGACGTCGCGTCGCGACGCCCAACCCTCCGTTTTGCCATTCGCGATTGAAGTCTGATTAGAAACTTTATGACTTTCTTCGGCGAGGATCATGTTTGCCCGGTTTCTTGTATGCCAAGCTGAAGAAAGCTTGGGGATAAGCAGAGCATTAGATCGCAAAAAAAAAAAAAGTGAAGAAAAAGCTCGAAGTACAAGGATCCTTACGACCCGCGACAGTTTGAACCGAGAATATAAGAAAAGCTTTGAAAATGAACTAAGGAGATTGTGGAAAGCTTTGCAGTTTTTACCCAATCATCGATTAGCCTTTAAATAGAATGAGAATTGAACATTTGCATGTAATGGCAAATAACGAGAATAATATCGCCTGACGTTGCACTGATAACTAATTGTAGTTCGAGTTCCCACAGCTGACGTCACGGATTTTTCCCGATATAGGTATTGGTTATTGTTCTTTGAATCGTTTCCAATATTGCGAATTAAAAATATTCCATAGACGAGGTAGGGAGGCGATAGCCTTAGCGGTTATTTCCTTCCCTGAAGATAAAACTACCATCTTTATTGCCGAGCTTGTTACTTTTTTTAATATCTTTATTTACGAGGCTATTGGCTGCTCTGAAAAAGGCCCGCGACCATTCGAGGGGAATGAAAAAAAAAAATTGTCGCGAATATTCCGCACGGCAAATTCTGCAGGTATATTATACATATATATCGGCAGGTATAGATACTGCTTACTTTATTGGCTCGAGTATCGGACCACAGATATCTGTGTGTATAGATTTTGCGAATTAAGCACACGTGGTGCACCCCGGAAGCTTTAAAGTTCTAAAAACCCGTTCCCGAAACGGAATTGAACAATTTTCAACACCGGTTGCAAATTATTTCGCGAAAATCGACTAATTGTTCATCGGTTAAATTAGCCGGATTAAGTTAAACGGTGACCAGCAGCTGTCGAAAAATATTTTTTTCCCCCATACCCCGTGAAAATGTCAGTGTCGCAATATTTATCCAACTATACGATCGATTCGCTACTCTTCACAGGAAGCACGAAAAAGCCTCTGTTTATCGCCATCAAACAACATCCAATTCGGCCTCAGGCCTCGTACACCTTTTATCAGATCACTGACTGACTGACTGACTGACTGACTGGTTTGCTAGTTGACTGACGGTATACGGAAACACTTCGCGATCGATCACGTGAAACAAACCACCTGGTTACGTCACAATCAACCCTAAGAGACACACTTACATAACGATTTGGGAATATTGTGGAAAATAAATGCCTAATTCCAATTTGAGAAATCAATTGTTATAGCTGAATGAACCAATGCCATTAGAATTCGGAATGATTCTTGCCTCACGTGCAGTGTCAATTCTTCGACCGAAACTTTTCCAGCGGTTTTTTCGATATGATTTGAAGAAACTTGATGGGTTCAAAAGAAATATGGTAACACCAAACGTTTAATCTTCGAAATTGTCACTTACAGGTTCCCTTTTTGTTACAATTCCTCCATTCCACACTTTCCATGATCATTTCTCCTTGAATTTGAGTTACTTCTTCATCGAAGTGCATTAAAGATGACTTTAAAAGCATCAGTGCCAATTATTAACATTTTAACATAATTAGGTAACATCGTCCATGCGATTTAGGATCAATGTCAAAAACGAATTTTCAAATTGCGAGTAGAATCTCGAAATCCACGATATATTGCCGAGGCTTAAAAATGTCGCATCACGATTCGCACCCTCGGGGCAGTCAAACCCAATCACAATAAATCGATCAGAGTGGTTACAGATTGGGCGAGAGGCCCGATACGTAGATATACGTAAATACAAACAGATGGTTAAAAAAGGACGAAGAAAGAAGAAGAGGAAAATAATTGCTGCCTGTAGCACAATCGTGTCTTCCATCGGAATGAATAATATCAGAAAGGTGGAAATAACCAACGGGTAGGGGCAGAGCACCGTTGAAATAATGGATGCCAACTATCATCGATCGGTGTCCGAAATTATACCCGGAGGCGTGAATAACTTCATTATAACTCGACCGCTACTAGAGTCTGCTCAATATTCGAGCCTCAAGCTTGCCTGTTAGTCGGTGTACGTGCGTAGGTGGAGACATACGTTATGCATAAATACGTGTACGTCATCTTTGTACAGGGAAATAAACGCCCTGCAAAAATTTCAAAATTTGAGCTGGGACTGAAGTTCCAAATTCCAAAAGTTCCCCAAACGGTCATAAGTCCGGATTTATTTGGGACGAGATTCTGAGTTTCTAGAAACGTTGAGGTTCATGGAAGTTGTAAATTTCGAATGCTCAAAGATCCGAAAGTTGAAAACTCAGAAAATTCAAAAATCCGTAAATTTCAGGGAATCTCTTGACAAAGCTGTGAAATAAACAACGTTGCATCTCGCAAATTCCGAGATTCGGAGTTTCGGCCTTTCGGATCTTCAGCTTTCGGAATCTTGAACCTTTGGTGTTTTTCCATTCGGAATTTTTCAAATTGGCTACTTAGACTTTCGGGGAAATAATTTTTCCAAAAACTCTGAGTAAGTAGCTAAAAAATTCGGAATTTCAATCCTGTCCCAAAAATTTGAAGGATGGAACGTGAATGTGATTTCAGACTGTGGGCTTGTGAAAAATAATGGCGATTATCTCATCTCATACTATCCGAGAAGGGTTCGCTTTGGTAAAAGTTTGTTAAAACCATGGAGCGAAGAATTTGTGCAGATAACTTTTCACCCCTTGACTATCCCATGCATCTAACCCCGCACCGTCGCGTCGTCTTCTTAGGTAATTTATTATCAACCTGTGTTGTTAAAAATGTCACCAGTGATTCATGCTTGAACCTCTGTAAAAACCTTGCAGTCATAGATTACGTTCTTGCCTCCGTTACTGCAGCATCCCTTGGCTCACCGCTAACATCCCATCCAAACCCCCATAGACGAACGCGCCCAACCCTCACCACACTACTTCCGGTGCTTTCTATACTTCCGAATTCCGATACACCCCCGGGGGGTTGATGCTGCTGCTGCTGCTACTTCTACGATCTACGAACCACGTATCGCCGGGTCTTTCGGTTCTGGGTATCCGGATGTCGCGAGGAGAAAGGAAAGGATTTGATTGATGACACAAGTTTCCGTTTCTTTTCAACTATTTTTTTTTTTTTTTGTCTTCTTTTTTTTTCTCCATCATTTTTTTTGGTTTTATTATTTTGGGGAGGATAGATCAGGGTGGTTATATGGTGAAATGGCTTGATGTGTTAGGTGATATTTGATATTGATTTTTGATACTAAAGTTGGAAGTTTTGGGGAAATAATGTGATTGGTAATCTTGTGGGGGAATTTGTTGGATAGCCATGTGGCCCATAGGCGGCCGGGAGGCTTTTAGCGATACCTCACCAGCTGCGGAGACAAAAGTAATTACAAACTCTAATTTCTACGGTAGTAGGTAGCTATACGAAAATCAGTGCAGAGAACCCGTAGCTGCCTGGAATAATTCGTGTCTCGAATTAATAACGGCTTGGCTTCTAGGTTCAGCTCCTGCGGCGGCAGACCTTGGGCCTCTCTACGGGCCTTTCGGGCCTTTAGGCTGACCCTAGATGCCCGTGTCTCAAAGTCTCGAGCCCCAATCAAGATCCGATCCTCAGAGTTTCCCTTCTTCTTCCCTTCATCCCTTTCTCACACCCTATTCGGCTACAAGGTTATCCACCGTTTCTGCGTGGATTCGCAAAGTCCATAAACGTCTCTTTGATTTATTGACAGATTCTCTTGGGCGACAGATGCCCTCGTTAATAACGGAAATCAACGCCCACCGGATATGCGAGTTAATTAATAGAGTAAATGAGAAATGCTTCTCGCTCTTCAGTGCTTTTTGATTATTTTTCGGATCGGAACTTTGATTCTTCTCGAGCTTTCATCCCTTAACTCTTTTATTTCTACTTTATCTAGATATGAAATATATTTGAAAATTTCCTAACAAATTCCTCTGTATATCGCCCAGCAGGTCACAGTTACGACTAAAGTTTCATCAGCGCCACGCTGCGCTGGGAGAGCCGCTAAGTTTACTCGAAATTCGCTAGAGTTTGGATGAAAATTTATGGGGGTAAAACTTTTCCCGATTTTATTGTCTTTATATATCTAGACCAGAATCATTATAAACTTTTCCAGTGCAGTCTATATCGACCTGCACCACCGATCTTCTATGGCAATAATTTCACTTCTTTCTCATCCTTTCCTCATTGAAGTTAAAGGGGAAATGTTATTTTTTTCCCGAATTAGCAAAAGCCATGAGTAGAAACAACATCAACAGAATTTTCAGCGTCGGTGTAATCAGATATGCGAAAGATATATTCTTTCGGAAAAGCAGCCGCGGCAGTTAGTTACGAGCAAATATAAACGGCACGAGATCCCGCCAGGAATTACCTGCAACAGCTATCGTCTTAACGTGAAAATACAACGCCTTGTTTCACCAACTTCGGAAATTACCTTCAAAGTGAATTTCTCCCTGCGTCTAACACCCCTAACATCTTTCTCTCTCGACTTTTGCTACCCCTAGCTCTACACATATGAAATCTTGAACTGCAGTATAAGTTTCGAGGATCTACTAGCTTGGCAAATTTGAAAAAAGCTCCTTCCAAAAAAAAAATTAATCATAAAAATTAAAAAAAAAATCCCCAATTTTTGTTTTGAATAAAAAAGGCTCTAAATATAATTAATAAAGAAATAATTGAGATTGTTATAATAATTATTAAAATTAATAAAATTATTTATACTAAATTTTAGACTTTCTGATTGGAAATCAATTATACTTTTTTATATTATATTATAAATAAATTATAATTTTATCTTCCTCATCAATAAATAGAAATATATAAAAATAATCATACTTATACCTTCTCATTATTTTTTTTTCAAGAAAACCCCCCCAGGTCTTTTCAACCCTTAAAC
Source organism: Ametastegia equiseti (assembly GCA_963989295.1). Lineage (NCBI taxonomy): Eukaryota > Metazoa > Arthropoda > Insecta > Hymenoptera > Tenthredinidae > Ametastegia > Ametastegia equiseti. The sequence goes on along the minus strand of OZ022397.1, from coordinate 13,735,363 downwards.
GTGGAGATGTGACTTTTTGCGTTATGGTTAAAGGGGTGTGTTGGTTGGGGAGGTAATTAAGTAGCTGTGCTAAAGTTTAAGACATGCTTGCACGACGGGTTCGGGTAATCTAACCGCATTAGTTGTACATTGTGTCTCGTCTGGTCTCAGAGGATATATACCTACTAGCGGTGATGTTGAGAGAGATGAGCTGGATGTTATTTACCCGGGCGATATCTCGTTGCGTTATACATATTTTCTGCCCGTTCATGACGAAGATAGAACTTTAATCAAGGTACAAAGGGTGAGTAAGGATCTGAAATTACGTCTGCACTTTGAAGAGGGAGAAAAACTCTTATAGCTGAGTGAGATAAAATATCGCGATTATATAACGGATCGTGTATAACAGCTGGAGATGATCCAAGCTGGAGAATATCTGATTTAAAATCAGGATTCGAAACTAGTTTCATCCCTCTGCATGCAGCGGATTCTTCTTTCTAGGCGATGGTGTTTTTTTTTGTTTTGTTTTCTATTCTCATTTCTATTTCATTTTATTTTCCTACTTTTTTTTTTCTTTTTCTTCTTATTCTTCGTCTTACTTTTCTGCTTCTTTTTCGCTTTCATTTTCAAGAATATTCACGTGAAACCAGTTCGAATTTACCAACTGGGGTTCTCTTGCAGTTGACGCAACCCCCCTGAGTAGTAGGAACCTACCAAGCTTTACTACGAGATAGGTATAGGCACCAACCAACCAACCCACCTTCACCAAGCTCGAAAATTGCATATATCCGAGAGAGAATTTTGCCAAGCGTGTAATGCCCGGCATGTTGACTCGAATATACGAAAAAGAAACTCTACTCCCACAGTATACTGCAGCCAGTCCTGAGGATACAAGCTATACTGTATGTGCATAAACTACCCCCTGCGAATCACACGGACTGATTCCTCCGCTAGAAAACATGAAAAAAAAAACGTAGGAAAGTTTGTCAAAACAAAATATCTTCATTAAAAAATACCAAAAATATATTTCCACATACCATTGCCCTCTTTTCGTACACTAACTTTATTGTCCGACATGTGGTTTTCCCCACTTCAATATCATCCAATATTTACAACTATTTTGGAAAATCTTGTTCACCGATTCGGTCATCCGATTGATTTTTACTCTTTACAGTTGAACGCCAATTGAATTGGCAAACAATTGAACTGTCAAAAAAGCACTCTCAGTTATCTACGGGTTTCTATTCGTGTGAATAAAATGAACCCCTACATTGCGTGAAATAAAACCGAACGTGATATTACCGTTGCACATATTCGTCTATAGATCAGGTGGTCAGGTGAATTTTTTCAACCTTTTTTCTGTTTTTTTTTTCTCCTTTTCCTCATCCCCAATGTACTATTTTCTGACAGGTACAAATTGACCCTAGTATAACGTCTGCGTAATTGGTCGGTTGTGTCAGGCTGTTCAAGAACCCAACGAACCCAAGGGACACCCTCTAACAAGCCGCCATCATCCCCTTATACCTCGCGCTCTGGCACGGTGGTGATATTTTATGCAATGCGGATATCCAAAATTGACGCCTGATTATTCTCGTCCTTTTTTTTTTCGTTTTTTATTTTTCCCTTACTTCGTCTCACGCGATATCTGCGGATGTTTTTTTTGGAATTCCTAGACAGAATGCAACCAGATGTTGCCGTTTATATTGCTGAACGATTTGAAAAACTACGTTCCAATCTCTTCAACGGTATGTATAAAATCCATTTCCGTTTACTTACTTCCGGGTCAAGAACTCGATTGGTGCCGTACGGAGAGCTCAGTGTAAACCGGAAGAAAAAAAAAAGAGAGAGAGAGAAGAAAAGGATACAAATCCCTGACTTCAACCCTAAACGATGGGCCGATTTCGTGCCGGAAACGGATATGCGACGATTCGGAAAAATCATGAAGTGGGGTCAGAGGTCTGACCATCTCACTTTTCTTATCCTTTCCCTTCTTCTTTTTCTTTTTCTTTTTCGACAAAGGGATATATTTTTGGAAAGGACTAAGTGTGGTGGTGCTAAATTTGGGGCGAAACATCCCCTTGGTGGCCAAGGTCAACTATACCTACAGCTCAACTGGTACAGCCAGTAGTTAGTAGAGTAATTATAGCACGAGGCCTACCAACCGTATATTCCTACTCAAAATTGCTCGAAGTAATTAGTCGGTATCGTTGGTTATAAAGCACCGTATAATTAGGGAGGGGGAGGCGTTAAATTTAGACCGTGCCTAGCGAATTAAATACACTGAAAACACATGTCCTACCCTAACTTGTTCCACGCGGGCTTGAACTACCCCGTAGGACTTTCTCATCTTGCTTCGTTGAGTACCATATAGGTACGCAAGTATCTTGCTTTGTTTTCGACTTGAACGTAGCCTAATTAATGTAATGTAACATGTCGAGTTTGCTAACGGCCTCTCGCACTTTGAATACCGAGTTGATTTTACCCTTCTATAATATACCCTCGATTCTACTCTCCAAGAAGCTAATTAATTGACTCAAATAATTAATCAACAACGTCGCCGAGTAAATAACTTTCATGACAAATATTGGTAAAAACTGAACAAAATCCCTACTTTATAGAAGATTGAAAAAACCGTAAAAGTAAAAAAACAAAAAAAACAAAAATTGATCAACGGATGATAATATCATCTGAATCATGGCCATCTGACTCTTCTTTGATGTCAACCCTCACGGTTGAAATTGTCTGTCGTATTAGTATATCATGACTGTATATGTCGTATGGACTGTATGTATACTGAATTCGAGTGAATGGAAGTCCTTGATCTGGCGAGTTATCCTGCGTCGCAGGAAATTCCCGTTTCCCTTTGAACCGTTGGTTGTAGGAAGGAAACCTATCCTCGAAATAACTTGCGAGACTAAGCCTTAAATCGCAACCCTTCGTAGAACCGCAACATCCACTTCTACGCGCCATTAGCTGTGGCTGCTGTTTAATTGTATCCAACCCCTCTCTCTTTTCCCATATACCTACTCCCATACCATGACCATGATCACTCTCACTCTCTTACCCTTTTCTCTATCTATCTATCTATCTATCTATCTATCTATCTCTCTCGCTCTTCTAGAACCTGTGGAGAGTTCAAATTTCCCTGTTTCCACCCATTTACCCCCACATCCCCTATAACGACCAAACTGATACAACTATGCAGACGATCGGATTCCACCGGTGATTGTTCGGAAGTTACCTGATAGAGACAGGTGCGTTTGTATGGCCATGGGTTGACGTTTACCCAACGCAAAACCTACAGGTACACCGAGTTCCTGTCCAATTCAACGGAAGTGCTATAGGTAGCTAGTCTAGCTAGCCACGTCGATTTGTCCCATTACATTCATTCGAGCTGATTTCCGCGCTTTTGGCCTTTTGTTAGTTTATTTTATGGATCGAGGTGTGAGACGCGTGTCCAACACCCTTGGATCAGATTTGAACTAATTTTTGGTGTTTTTTTTAGACATACAGGGGAGTATAAACGGTAAAACTTTAGATCAACGGGGGTATAATTACTCCATGATTTTATACAGCGTTATTTTTCGATGCCTCGAGCGAGATTTTCGAGAGAATTTAATTAGCCTTTCATTTTTCTGTTGTTTGAATTTTTTGTTTTTAATGTTTTTTTTTCTCCTTGTTAATTTAGTGTAATTATTCAAGATGTTCCAGTCCATCAAATACCTGCTTTAATACATCCAAGGCTGAAGGTCACAGGGGCATAAGCCCTAGGCAAAAACAGGACCTACGTTTACTTCGTCCCTCGAAATTACAACTTTTGACAATATGACCATTCGTAAAGCTTTGATAAACCTGCTCCAGTCTGTTCAATGAAAGGTGGAAAAATCATTGAACCTTTCGCCCTCTCAGGCCCTTAAAAATATATTTAAGGGTCTCACGAAAAGACACTTGAGACGATGGAACAACATACGTTGAACTTTTTCGATGAGAAATTGAAGACGCCGTACCCTTAATTTTGTTGCGCCTCGTTGCGGGTGCTTTGGATGTCTCTGGGCTTTGTAATCCTCGGTGTATCTTGTACCGCAGAATGTTCACTGTACTGACCATCGTGTAGATACGGGACTTAACAACTCCCTGATAGCCGACGACCTATCCCCGCCATCCCTAGCGCGGAATAAACTTTACTTAGGAAACTTTCAAATTGATGATCGGCCCCGTGTCCATCCCCCAACCCCCAACCCCCAGCTTCGGCCTCCCTCCGGTAAGTAAACTATTGCGGTAACAAGGCGAGCTTGCCGAAGCTATCCAAACAACGACACACTGCCTTGTTGCTTGTATTTATTTCCCAGTTTCTTAGTTTCTATTCTTTTTCTCTTCTTTCCTCCCCCACGGCGTCCCCATTCATGGGGAAGAAATTTCTTTTCTATTCGACGAATGGGGGAGAAGAGGACTCGCGATGATAATTTAGTTTGTATGGTGAAAGTTGGGGATTCAGATGAAGGAATGTCACCCTGCCTGTAAAAGTGGCTTTAAATTTTGAAGAAATTTCATGTTCAATCAACCCCCCGAATCGCTCCTCACTCCTAGTTGTTAAGCTTTTATAATCCAGTGGCAGGAAACTCTGGTAGATGTTCGGGGGGTTGGTTTGCTTATGAATACACAGGACTTCGAAAGCTGTCCGATGAATGTCTCATTGATGAAACGACGGAACCGCGCATACCGGTTAAGCCTTCTTTGATATCCCATCTACATTCTCTTCAACTTTATCCCTGAAGCCCTCAGTCATTCCCTCAGCAGGGACACCCTTCATACAGGACGAGCCTACAAGCCCCTTGATTATGATTGAAACAAAATGTGTCAGGATGCGTATGATTAACGACTTCATACCGATTATTTATGAATTTAGGTGTCGTATTGTCCACTGTTGTGCCTATAGGTAGGTTTACCCTACCCCCCACACTTCTATCTACCTGCTCGAAAACTCGATGTCCGTAAGGGCTTTTGGAATGGGGTAGTATTGATTTTGGCTGTCACTTGGCTGCCCTGTCACACGGCCACCCGCTGTTTAGTATACAGAGCTTTTTCCCTGTTAAACGTTCAGATAAACTATGTATATTATCAAAGACTTAATGTAGGTATTTCATACCAAGAAATACTCGTAAGAATAATGGCGAGTAATTACTGGCAAAGTCTGTCTAGTCTATCCATAAATCCACTTCAATTGATAATAAGTACTTCTCTGCAGTTTTCCAAGATAATTTCAACCTTTCCTTCATCCCTATATCACTGTGCGAGTGTCGCGGATCTCGTGTTTTCTGAAATAATATCAATTACCTGAGTGATAATATTTGCTCAACCTGGATACGAGAGAATATTACTTCTTGGACAGCTCGTAATTCATCAGGGTACCTTGACGATAACGAGTTTCCTTTAACGATCGTCTAGAGCCTCATCGGGGTAGTTTCAGATTCACGAAGATCAAAAAGAAAGGAGAGAAAAAAAGAGAAATCAATGAATTACAAGACGGAGGTATCGAATTTTGATTGGATTTTTGTCACGTGTTTGAAGTTAGTCGATTTCCTAGGGTCTCTTTTTCTTTTTCTTATTTCCTGAGTTGCTAGAGCCAAGTTTCGGCGTTGGTCCTCATCGCGGTTCTCGTCCGTTGTTCCGTTTTTATTTTTTTTATTTTTATAGTCGTATCAGGTTTCTCAAACGAGAGGCAAAGTCCTTAAGATCTTTGAGATGATATAGGCATCGAGCGTCGGTAGGTAGGTACCTATACCTAAACCGAAAGAAAGCGTTAGGCAGTGATAAAAGTGATAAAATAAAGATCTGACGTGGCTATAACAGCAAGACGAAAAGAAATCCAACCCGACCTGACCTCGAGCTTGCTATACCTTCGACCTTCTATTTCATCCCGGTTTTCTTGGCAAAGGACGAGATGAACGTGAGCTTGTATACGTGAGCAAATATCCCTCGGATGCCTTTGGGATAGTATAGAAGAGACCCGGTGAAAGTGTCAGGGATTTCGAGGAACGGGGTAGATAGTACATGCGACACAAGCCACTAACGTACGGCTATAGTATATGCGTGTACTTTAATAAGTAACTGAACCTACATACCAACCTGCGAACCTAAAATGACTTTGAAGTTAAGAAGGAGGACAAATTTTGACGACTCCCTGCAGCTTCTTGGTTGTAGATTAAAGATCCAGGATGGGGTGGGGGGGTCTTTTGTTCTCTTCTACTTCCCAAGGGCGAAGCCTCGGCTTTATCCTATGTCGCTCTGAACTGCCTTACCCTTAAACTACTTCCGGCCAGATATTTTCCACAAAGCTTTGTCACCGGCGGGTTGTTCGCTTGAGCTTAAAGTTAGGAGCAATGCAAGACCCTTTTGTATTCATGTCTCATTTGGGAACGGTCTTTCTACCTGCTCAAATGTTCCACTTCAAGGGCTCCCTCTCTCTTTCTCTTTCTACACGTGATATAATATACCTACGCATACATGAACGTACGTACATACCTACACTGGATATCCTCAGGAAGTAATTCGTTTTCCTAAATGAAACTGCGTATATTCACCACAATTCCCACCTGACCTCCTTCAGGAAAATACCAACGAGTTTGTAAACTGGGATCAATATTAATCGCCGCACCTTCGTTACCACTTCATCATATTCATATTTTCTGGTTGAAATGTGTGAAACGGTGCTAGTCAATCACATGGAAAATGTCAGGTAATTAACACTGAATGTTAATTAACGGTCTAAAATAGAAATAGAAAAAAAAAAACAATGCACCATTGATGTATATAGTTGCATTTAGCTATTGTTTGTATGTATACATATAGTTAGATAGAAACTGCATTCAACAACTAGCAAAAACACGGAGAGAGTTTCTCGCTCATCAACGTCATAAGCACTAGAGGCAACGTAGCGAGATTTAATTTGGCGGGTAACAGAATCGGGTTATAACTCAATATTGGCTGCAATGATGTACCCACCCCGAGTAACCTACCTAGGTACACGGGTATAGGCTCCATTGAGTACCCAAGAGATGGGTGGGCGACCTATCCGATACAGTATACGAGGGGGCATACACATAGTATAAGGGCACATCGTCAGCCACCACCCCCCCTGGAGCTTCGCTAGCAGACAGGGGCTGCGGCCCCGGTTACGTAGCCAGTATTGACAAACATCTTCATTAGCCTATGTTGCCTCTGTGTTTGAGACACAGAATAGCACATAGAACCGAGATGGGAGTAGCTACTGGGACATGGGAAATAGACGGAAACCCTAACCCCTACCCTCTACCCCCTACCCCCCCTTGGCAACGCTTCGCACCCCTTGTCCATTCGGATCTACATCCAATTTGGATGAATTTAGCTTGATGATTATCGTTTCAGACTCAACTTGCTTGGAAAGGAAGAGAATTGTACTTACTTGTAAATCTTCATCGGGTGATACTCTCGACATTAGTTAAAAGATTATTATTTTTATGATTAGAGAAGAGACTTTTACTTCTCGTCACGTAAGGGATGGAAAAGTATTTCCTTGGTATCATAAACGGCCTTTGACAATTTCGAAAATTTTCAACTTCCCAACCCTTCAATTGACGCGACAGATGATTCTGAACATACGTTGATCTGCCTGTCTGTATGTCCGAAATGATAAGCCTGGTCTTCTGGCAAATGGTTGGATGGAAAAAAAATTTGAAACTTCAGAGGATTATAGCCTGTTCTCTGAGGATAAAAAATTGTCACGTCACGTTAGGATTAATCCACTGTTTCGAGGAAAGAGAGTAATAACGTCTGAATTGAATGTGAAAAAAAAATAAAAATAAAAAAATAATTAACGGTGATGAAAAGTCCAGGCTAATCCAAGTTGACGAAAAATTTATATTGAGTAATTTTATATCTTGTAAAACAGTCGACGACAAATCCAAAATTTTTCCAACGTCGTTTTAATAATATTTCTGTTTATCCTTTACAACATTCAAACACTTTTGTCAATAGGAAATATAACGTCGGTTGGGGCGACACATTGACTCTGTACAAGAAATGACTTCCTGTTTCTTTCTCTCTCTTTGCAACCCGTAATTTGAAAGCGATACCTACGTCACGTGGCAGGAAACCGAGTCGCAAAACGTTCGAGGGAAAAGGGAGAAAAAAAAATCACTAAAAAAACAGCGAAAAAAAAAAAAATGAAAATAAAAAAAATAAAAAAAAACTTTAATATTTCCGTCGACACTCTCGTATGCTATACCACTGCCCAGCGTGTTTTGGTGACAGGTGTGCGGTGCCCACGCGCTCGCAATTTGTCCCCTTTTACAATACCGCGCGACGCCAAAAGCCAAAGCCGACGCGACGCCGACGCTGACGCCGACGCCTTGTTGCTGTTGCTGCTGCTGTTACGACCCTTCCATTTCCTCTCTATATAGTTTGTTTCGAGAAAATTGCATACTCTGAAAATTGATGTGAATATGAATAGCGAAAAACTGGTGATTCAAATTTCTCCAATTTTTTTTTTTTTCTTTCTTGACAAAGTAGAATTATGTGAGATACTTTTAAAGGGAGAAAAGGATGGAGATCAGGATCAGGATCAGGATCAGGATGTATATGTATATATATATATATATATTCCCCAAGGATTCAGCCGCGGGGTAATCACTCGTTCTAACTTGTCTCAGTGTTGAACTTCGTTTCGAATATTCCTCGTCGTAAATAATTAAATTTTAATCACTGGTCGCTGCTTAAGCCGTAACTCAAACGACGCCCACGCACTCACCCGCGCTACCAAACCAACAACCCCAAAAATTCATTCCAAACTCTGACTAGCCTAACGAAACGAATCTCCTAACCACATAAATAATCATCAAAATAACAAAATTAACTTCGGAGTAACAAAATTAAAAAAATAAAAATAAAAAATATAAGAAATAATTTCATCTCATGCTGCTGAAGGGATTTTTCACTTTCTGTCAACATAAGTACTTATCTACATGTTTGAGGAATTACACCTAGACACATTTTCCTGATACGACACACTGTCACGGTGTCGAATGACCGTATGATAGGTAATTGCTGGGTCAGGCAGGAGCCGCATGGAAAACCATGGGGGTCGAGAAAGCGAAGGGAGTCCTTTCGCGGGTTGTTGGAGGAAGGGTTTTAGCGGGGTGACATCGCGTGGTCAAAAGGAGTAGAGGCTTGTGGGCTACTCGTACAAAGCCAGGTCCTTTCGGTCCTGTTCTCTTTCTATCTTTCCATCTCTCTCTCTCTCTCTTTCCTTCCCCTTCTCGTTCGCTCCCACACACCGTGTGCTTAAAAGACAAAGCGTAATGGACTACTCTCGGAGGAGGGTAGATGCTAGGGATGCTGGGGCTTCCAGCCGGAGGCTGTAGAAACGAACAGGAAGGCCAGTCCGGAAGTTGGGTAACAGTAACCGACCTGTCGGCACGTAACTTGCCTCCCCGTCGCGACTCACGCGCATTTGGTATATACGTTAAAGGTATAGGTTAGGTTAGGGTATAGGTAAAGGTAAAGGTATAAGGTATATATATATTGTGACGTTGCATTTTGCATCGTCACAGGGTGTCCAAGAACTAGACACCCCGACGAGTCAGTCTGGTCGGCAGGCTACTCCAGAGCACGATAACAAGGTTAATTAGAGTAGGAATTAGGCAATTAAGTTAACGTTTCGATTAAAAACTTTCATGAAAACACCACGTGGACGATCCCAACCACCGAGGGAAGTCCGAGAAGAGTTCCTCACACGCTCAAGACGATCCAGAGGATGTCCCAGCGATGGTGCCAAGGGTTAGGTGAACTGAGTAGCCTATTAAAACCCCCTATCAGCGAAAGACTCCGACTACGATGCAGGTCATTCACTTCCACTTCTACTGGATGCCGTGATAGCAGAGTACAGGGCTAGGTGAAAGAAGTAACCTAACAAAGCCTCCTACTATCGACGACCTCTCGGCCAGGAGCCGAACCAGCCACCAACTTCTACCCGTCCAGTTTCGTACCGTCTCGTCGTGTTGGCCCAGAAAGCTCACGACAAAACTTCGATGCAGATTTGCTACCTCGTGGGAGGGGGTTCAGCTGACCCCCCGCGACGCTCATGGTGTTATTGGAGCAAGGATCCGGGACAGGGTTGTTCCAATACCAGCCAGATCCTTCGGTGAGGCAAGCCTCAGGTGGGTGGACAACCGAAGTGCACTTCTACATCGACGAAAACCTGGAGAGTAACCTGAAAGTAATGTATCATACCGTATCGCTTTGAGAATACGAGAGAATCAGATTCAAAATCTTGGACAAACGCGCCGAGCGTAGCGATACGCCAGAATCCGCTACAGGAGAAAGACGGTTGCCACCCGACACCCCAGCGACCGAGCGGAATCGCCGCTCGACGACAGGAGAGCCGGGAGTTCCGCGCTCGCAGAGAACTTCACACCCGATCGCACCACTAAATCGGCGGTACGAAGGGAATTGGGCCAATCAACGGACACCTTGACACCTATTCGTCAAAACATCACCTTAGATGACGTCACGAGATGCCCAGCGGCCGAGTGAACTTCCAGGACTCCATCTCTTCTGCGTTCGACTGCCGACCACGACACATCGTCTTCGTTATCGTTCCGCTTTTGTATTGCTTCTGTATTTGAGTTATTGAGTAAAATTTAGAGTAGCTTTCGAGTCAGTTAAAAGTAAAAGAAAAGAAAGTGCTAAGAAGCTGATCTGTTTAGTAAGGTAAGCCTGAATCTTTTTGTGAAGCCACGAATTAATCTGTAAAGTTCCGTATCGTATCGATTACGATTTTTGAGTAAGTTCGTAGATCGTCGCGTGGCGGGTAGCCGAGAAAGCTCCGTTCCACCGACGTTCTTTTGAGTTATTGTTTCGTATCGAGTTTGTTTAGTAATTTGAGCTTTACGCTTTAAGATCTGCTGTTTGATGCAAATTAATTCGTGACTGGCTGTACTGATTTTCGCATAGTAATTTGGAAACTAGGTTTCCCGTGAATTTTGATGTAGTTAGTATTTTGCTTAGCTTGATTATTTGAGTACGTTGAGTATTTTGAGAATTTTGATTGCTTGTGTAAGTTAAGTATTTTTGAGATTAGTGAGATCTACGTAATAACCTGTTATCGTCTCTGGAGTATTGCGAACGCAGTTGTAGCCGGGGAAAATTAGTATAATGCTGCATTTTGCGAATAAGTTAGGTTAGAATTTGGTATCGTCTCGTCTAGCGAGCGATCTTCCCCGTTAATGTTAAATATTTCGTAAGATAATTTACTTGTTGGATTTGCTTAGTCTGATTCTGATATCGTTTCGTAACGATTATATTTTGTATCGAGTCAATAATTGCTTGAAATTGCTAATTGCTTTTAGTGCTAATTGCTTGAATTGTTTGCTATGTAATTGTTTTCTGCTTTCGATCGCTTTTTGGAAATTTGATTTTGTTAATTAATATCGTTTCGGATGATTACCTTATCGTTGAATACTTGGCTTGTTTATTTGGATTTATGATTATTGGAAAATATATGGGCTAAATACCCACTTAAGGATCTTTGATTTTGTTTATTGTGTATTTGAGTAACTAATCATTGGCAGGCCCGACCCCTCTACCTTTACGAGTGCTGAGTAGCCGTGCAAAGCCGTCGTAACTCCTCTGGCATGAACATCTTTGAATTATCTATTTGAATTTGTCTATTGAGAAATCTGACGTTAAAGAACGTCTGGCGCCCAACCGGAATATTGCATTTGTTAAGTTATTGTTGCTAAAATTTAACCAGAGACTGCGCCGTAGGGTAACGCGTGGAGTTAATCCCTTCCTCGCCAAAACGTGCGTTACAATATATATATGGAAATGGCGTTGTACTCGAAACTTTTCAGCCCGAAGTTTATTTCGCGAAAAGGTAGTAGGTATATATAGAAAGAAATAAAGCTGGTTGGCTTAGCTTGTCCGCTAAACATTTCAGGAAGGGAATATCGCAAGCCCTGCGAGCTTTTATCACCAAATCTCGTATTAAGATTATACCGATTAAGTGGATATTAAAAAATGGAGATAAAAAATACAAATCTTGGAATCTCGAGTTCATCTTCACCTTATCCTTGTTACCTCCGTCCAACGTTATAGACGATATTAATACATCAATTTTTCATGGGGGGTGTACGTTCCTCCTTCATGGATATAGAAAAGTACAGTTTGGATAGTAGGGGGAGATATACATATACACGTTAGTGGCCGAAAGAAAAAGAGAGGCATTAATACACAATGCAATAACGCCTGGCGAGCATTACATTTTATCGCCTTGGGAAGAAAATTAAAACCACTTTAACAAGTTTCTCGTATATATAGGTATAGGTATATATACCTACAACTGGGGCAAAGCTTTATACGGTAGACTTTTCCATTTCATTTTATTTTATAGACGACTCGAATTCCTGATTGTCGATCCACCTTCCAAGCCTACACACGTTTTCCTTTTTACTAAACTTCTTACAGCTTTCTTATTTTACTTTTATTGGTTAGTACTTCGAGGGGGTAAGGGAGGGCGAAGTTTCACGTAATAGTGCCTTCGGTAAGGCTGAACCCGGCTATGACACTAGTTTCCAAAGAATCGACCGCTTCATTCGCCCTCGGGGGCGTAAGAAAGTGAAATTTTATTCGACCACGACGAAATTTCCAGCCTCTAAAACCCGCCTTGAATATTATTTCCCACGTATAAGCATTTCAGAGCTTTTCCGAATCTAAACGTTTCGAAAATAAAAAAATTTAGTATCTATCATAAAATAAAAGAAGAATGACTCGTTCCAATTATGATATCGAATCAATGATGTTAAGCTTCGATAAAATCGTCACACCTCTTTGTTCCATGCTTTTGCCTCATCCCAGAGATACTATATTGGAAAACTTTTCCTTTCATCTAGAAGGATTTGACATACTTTTGACGGATTAGAATTCCGGCTGGATTAAAAGCTCCATTGACGGAGGCTGCGACGTCACAAGTAAGGGAGGGTGGAGGGTTTGGGGGGGTGTCAGCGCGCTATTTCACAAACTCTCATCAAGCATGAAAACATCTAGGGGTTGTTTACAAAGTAAAGTGTCGACGACGCGGTTCTCCTCCACATTCCCCCTACCCGTCTCTTCTATCTTTTGTCGTTACATACTCCGTCTCGTGTAAACGACCAGAAGCTCTGTGTGTGCCACGTGCTGCTGCAGCGGCATATTATCCACATTTGCAAAATAAAAAATAAAGTTAAAGGTAATGAAAAAAAAGCTTGATGCGTTAAAAGCTCTCGAAATTCACCTGATATTCAAAAATCATTCTTATTCACAGAGATTTGGATGAGCTTTCGCAAAGCTTCTCCATCTTTGCAGAAGATGCCCTGAACTCATTCGACTGGAAGAAAATTGTTCAACGGAGAAAATGGACCAGGAACATCACCAACCGTCCAAATATTTGAGATGGACAAAAAGCTGTTCGATTTCTTCTCAAGCTTTCGCTCGTAAGAAATGGAAGTCATCAGAATCACCCCTGGATAAAAGAGTTGAGTTGGCACGAAAACGAATCAGAGAATTTTCATGATTTCGGACTCGATCAACGCCGTTTCCTCTTGACTCATTGTCAGAACTGATTAGATTTGGGATTTTAATTATTCATTAAATAAATAAATTCCAATCCATGATACCTTGACGAGATATTAACAGATTCTGATAAACTCTGTCTGAATCGGGAGAATATCGCTGAAACTTGAATCTGATCGACTTTTCGAGCTGAGAGAAGCATTCAATTTTCCATCACACTCACATTTCTTCAAACTTCATAACCAGGGATTTTTGGGTTACTAATGACTCGCAAGATGGAGTCAGACTGTTCTTATTTCCAAGAAGAGGTTGTAGGTCCAGCCAATCGTGGTCAGTCAAATGATCTGCTTGTTTGCCAACTGTAGTCATCGGGGTGTTTCACAATCAGCTACCAGTACTTTGTACATGAATACAGCTCTATTCCCTGGCGGTGTGGTAATCGGATTGGGAAAGTTAATATAACTTTTAGGGAACGCGGTGCTTGTTGAGAAGGTGCGTACCTAAGCCGTGGTGCTCCGGCAAGATCAAATGTTCTTACCAGACAGAAGTAGAGTAAGGTGGAAGGTGAAAGGTGGAAGGTTGGTGGTTGGTGGGCAGGTACCTGGTGCGTAATCCAATTATGCGTAGGAACAAAGTGATATAACTGAAGCATTGATTACTCGATTTCCACTAACGAGCTCTTTACCTTGGTGAAGGTACTTTGGGTAACCTTTCCCCTAATTGACAAGCGTCGCGGCGTTAACCCTGATGCCAACTTTCGGACCATTCCAAGTACTCAGGGTTTATAGCCCTGCAGGGCAATGAAGGTATGATCTCGGCTTTGAATCGAGGATGAAAATTTCGAGTAGGTACAAACTTTAAACTGAACAGATCATCGTCATGAAATCTTTTCAATTATTCAAATCACGCGAGTAATAAGCATATTGGGAGAACTTAATATCGTTTATATCACTCTCAGATTTTCTCTAGTTATTCGAAATCAGATGACTATGAATATTTCATACTCCTGCACCGTTCATTCATCGTTTGAAAAATTCACTCCAACCACTCCAGCCGTTTTCCTTATAGTCGTAAATAAGATACGAGATCCGTACTTCGCTTCACTCCGGTTCACTTCGCCTAGCTGCGCTTGCATGACCACAATCTACTCTAATGGGAGCATTTCCAATGCTCAGTACCTATACCTACCTACCTACCTACCTACCTACCTACCTACCTACCCTGCAGACCGTATTCCAGGTTGAAATGATAATAGCAACGACTTGGTTATGGCTACCTGAACTGCACCCTGCAACATGGTAGCTAGTCTACTAGGCGTGGACCTCGCCTACGCCAGCAAACCCATTACGTGTAATTGCCTGTAAATGACGGATCACCGTGTCAACTCACTCAATCAAGGAAAGCTTGTTTCTACTGTCTACCATCTGCAGGGATAGATAGGTATGAACGTATGAACCTAGGAAGTCTCGAAGCCTGACATCTGCTCTCTAATTGTATACAAAATTCAAATCAGTAACTAGATACCCGCAGCTCCTTGCAGACTAGACTAAACCTTCGTAACAGGGTGAGGTGAGGAACTTGAGCGAATCTCAAGATAACCGGAGATGATCATTTTAATTACATCGCAATAGAAAATAGAAAATAAATTAACGTGCAGTACGAGGAATTGGATTAAACGTGTTTAAGAACTAGAGATTCCAATTAACAAACCTCCGTATTGCACGAGAATAAGGCAAACAAGTGAGTGGACTAAAAAACTGTGGAGTTGAAAAATGAAGTATAACCTATGGTATGTAACCAGAATATTGATTCCTGGTTCGAGGTATCATATTCACCAGTGATCATCGGGGGGGTTGGGTCGTTAGTTATGAAAGTGAATTCAGCCCCACCTCTCGCGGTGTTCGAAATCCGGACAAACAAGCTGCTCGTTTTATACGCGAAACATGAATCCCAGGCATATTGGAGTTATACACACTTTCCAGGTAGGTGGGTAGTCAGGCAGGTTGGCATATACTACACGAGTCTGCGCAACAGCTTAGCGCAAAGTACCCTGACTTAGTTTTCGAGCAAAGTTTCTACGTGTTATAGAACAGATTAAAACCGTGTATACATAACCGAGACTTTGCCCAAAACTATATAATATTTCATGATAACCATGTAAAAAAAAACATGATAGGTACTAAACGACAAATCTAATACATTGTATACCCAATATATACTCTCAACAGTATGAGAACTACTGTTCAAGTATATCCTTCTACTTCTTGGACAATGAACAACGCGTCAAGAATACACGGGGTAAATCTTCTCTGAAGCAATATTAGAAGAACGTAGAACGTGGAACGATGGACTGAAGGGATGGTGGATCGTGAGCCGCTATAATAGCGTAGTAGTAGTAGAGCCAGGCTGTGGTCAGCCAAAGTCCAGAATCCAGACAATGGAGGATAGGAGGATCGCACCGGTTCGCGCTATTCGCGCTACAAAGCACTCCCGCTGGTCTCATCCGTTGCACTCTCTATTCGCCATCCAAAATTCACGGTCCAGCGCAGCAGCCTCCGTTCTCCAGTACGTACCACTATATAGTCTACCAACCTGACCGTACTCTACGTCTATTTCTATCTAGGTCGCCTATTACGCTTGATTATTTTCTCTAGTTTAACAAACAAATTTAAGGCTTTATTCAACCGCCTATACTCTCTCTAGATATATAAAACTCACCCTCGATACGGTATTGTCTCATAGATTCGATTATCGACTATTTTCTCGGTGATGCTATAGATATATATAACCTGAACCTAGAACTCCACGCCGAGAAAAATTTGGGGCAAAACAAAATGAATGTTCCATTGAAGTGTCGCTCTGGTGCCATTTCTCGATTGCAATCGAGAAGTTCGAACCATACGACTTCATCATGCTGGCCATCTATTTGATGATATTTCAGGCTCCACTGGAGCCATCAGTGCCTTCAGTATCTAGAGTACTTCGGCATATTACTATAAAGTGCAAGGTGAGTAATTTGCACTCGATTCATTCATACGGTCGAAATATCTGTTTGTAGAGTAACCCTTGGGCAAACTGTTTCCACAAGATGGTTTTGTATAAATTATAGTCATCCATGTTGACGGAGCTCAGGTAGCTTTACGTAGACGAACGAGCAAAATGAAATAGCCATCATTCGCACCAACCCTAATAATGACACTATGGACATCATCAGTTATGTATCACTGAGAATAAATCGAGTACACTTTACTGACGTTAAATTAAAAAAAAAGTTTGTTGGTCTGTCTTTCGGACATTTTGATACCATCCCCACTAAACGTTAGTAGGTATTTTAATATCTCTCCAATACTCGGATTGCACAGAAAAAGAGAGCGAAAAATTAGATGTTGCAGAAAAGCTCTCAGTGCAAAAGGCGATATAATTGATAACCCTGGTGAAGGGAGGGGAGGTGAGGGTGAGGGTTTTAGGCCTCAGACGGACGAACGGGGAATAGAATTCTAGGATCGCATCACAATTTCTCGATCCAGTGATCTTGCAGCGATCCGCCGATAGGAGGATATAGGACGATAGGACGATAGAAGGATAGGGAAGGTATCCTTTTACGGTGAATCGGCACCATCTATCAAGTTGGGTCGACATGATTGGCGCTTAGGGTAGAGGTTTGTAGCCGGGCTTAAAACAAGATGCCTTGATTGAATGGAGGCTGATATATCAATAGCGAGGGATGAAAAAACGTATGAAAAAGGGTATATGAAAAAAAAAAGAAAAAAAAACAAAAAAAACATGGGAACAGAGTGAAAAAAAATTGCGGAAAAAGTTATTGTGTAAAAATGGATGCCCAGGATACGATGCCTAGTCCAGGGTGGTCGGCTGGCTGGTATAGTAACGGTGCGGGTCAAATAATTCTCCTGGACCAACGCGGGAACGGAAAATCCAGTAGAAATGGAAAAAAGGTTTGTTGGTGCGTATACGCCCCATGCTGTTCGGACTGTCCATTCGCTAGCAAAACGACGAGCCACTCGAGTTGATTAACTTTCAACGAAATTGATTAGTTATGTCTTCTTTTTTTTTTCTTTTTTTTTTTTTTTTTTCTTCAAATATTCAATTGTTCATTCCGATATCTATATATATATATACATGTATATATCTATACACTAGCTTCTGTCAAATGAAAAAATTTCAAATTCATACGGATGACAAATTTTCGAAACTTTCAAACTCACAATCAAAGCTTTCAATTTGGAATCAAATTTTCTCTCCTTTACGATCGATCGTTCACCATCCAATTAATTTCATCCCTTACTGGTTTCCACCCCTGTTATATCATGTCTCAAGGCATATTATCGTACATATCTTGGAGTTGGTGTTGCCGTGGTGTCAGAATGACAGGAATATGTATCTCGTTCTGGGTAAGCTGCAGTCAGGGATATGGTGGCGAGAAGCGCATACATCATTGTCCAAGGAGCAAGAGCTGGAGATCAACTCGGTGGTAATTGTCACTTGATCCTGGGCTCGGCGATGCTGTCCGCCCTTGGCGATCTATCATTTACAGACAATTACCCAGAGAGAGAGAGACTGTTGCTTGCTATCCTCACTATACATATATAGTGGCCACGCGATTTAAACTTCCTACAGTGAGAAACAGCACAGGCTTTCCACTTCTCTATATATTCGGTTCATCCATCGATGCACTGCCGCCACCCCCCCCACGACGAACTATACCATTGCCAAGGGGCAATCCAATCGCTTTTTTACCATTCTTTCATCTTTTCACGATCAAAGAACGCTTGTCGCGCCTTTTCCGTTATACCGGACTTATACATACGTACCGCACTATAAATTCAGACTCGATATTTTTTTTCTTTTTCTTTTTTTTTTTGGTTCTTTCTAAAACGTTTTCAACCCCTTGACCATTTTCGCTCGGAAAATAATTCCAGAACCAGCCTCAATCTTTAGATCTCGGACGAGTTCATCGAACCGCTTGGAAAATTGGTCAATTTTTTTTTTTTTCTCTTCTCTCCTAAATCTGTATTCGAAAAATACCTACACGTTGCGGTTATTCTGTTTTTTTGTTTCAGTATTGAAATTGCTTCGAAATTTTTGTATTATTTTTTGTTTTTTGTTTGTTTTTTTTCTTGTGTTTTTTCCCCCCCAGAGCAGTTTCTCGTATTACGTTTTCTACCCTGCCGTAGTCTTTGAAGTGGGCAAATACCGGTACTAATAACAGAAACGTGTTTGATCTACCTGTTAGTCTGCGAGCTGATCCGTTGAAAATTATACCGCAGAAATGAGTTGGAATACTCGTCTCGACAGTTCGATTATCTTTTCAATGAATTATTCAAGCTCGAACTCTCTTTTCTTTTCCCCAAGGTTCGGTGTATAACTTGTATATTCTCACCCAGGCTTACCTGAAAGTAGAATAAAAAAAACAACACGTTCCATTATTTTAACCAAAAAGTAACAATGATACAAGCTCTGATCATTCAACATCTTTCATAAAACTGAATACGAAATTTTTTGCAATGAGGGGAAGATAGGAGGTCAACGCATTATCGGTTTACCAAAGACCAGATTAATTACGAATGGGAAGCTATGGGGCTTGTCGGACTGTGTCTGCCTGGCACCATGGGCTGATTCCTATTACAATACAACTATCAGAGCTTTCTACACTGCAGCTAGTTTCCCTATACACAGTGTGTTGTGTGTTGTGATAGTAAATCACGTAGGTAGCAATGACGGCCACTGATTGGGTGATTTAGATCGCCGTTTAGATTGCCAAATCTCCTGGCCCAGGGTAATTAGGATTGCATTGGCTTCACTTTAGTCGACTATGCAGGATAATGGAAGTGACGTCACCGGTTATGTTATTACCTCGTATGTTGAGCCTGCGTGATAACAATAAGTATTCAATATTTGCCATACGAACCCTGAAGGATAATCGACATTATTGATATTCCCAGGAATTTGGCGCTGCTTAATTTTCATCTGAGCTTTTGATTTTATAGTTATGAATTAGATTCCCATATTAGTCCCATTATTTTCGCAGTAAAATTTCCCGCTGATTATGTGATTGTTGCTTTTCTAATTGTCAAAACAACTAGCAGGAGGAAACTCGCGAATTTCCCTCAACCGAAAATTAGACCCTATTTTGGCTGAAGCACAATTTGTTGGCTAACATTTTTTCATTCAACGCCTACCCTGTTTGCCTTGTCTCAAAAAGTTGTATAACGAATTCCAGGGACGACCTTCACCCTCTGCAGCAGCCTCTGGGTGAAACTAATGAATTCGGAACAAATGACCGGCGTCTTCTCTTTTTGAGCCAGTCTTTTCGTTCAGGGAATATATTAGCTTGACTAATAAATTTCAGGTACTTAAGGAGTCTTGAGAAAATTCTGAATCGTTCATGGATTGATTTCGATTCCCACGTATGCACCTTCGTGGAGTTTATATAATAGACGAGGCAAAAGGTGAATTCTAATTATAACGAGGATTAGCATGTTCATTAATCTGAAGTGAAGAGAAGAGGAGGAGGTAGTGTGAAGAGAAGAAGCAAAAAAAAGACAACAAGAAAAAAAAAGAAAAAATCAAACCCCTAGAGCGGCAAAACCCCCTGTTAATAATTTAATTAAACGGAGTCGTGATGTCGCCACGAAATGCAATTGACTTGAGAGCTTTCGCCATACAACGATTTCACGCGTTTCGCAATATATTTCTGCAGCGCTCGGAAAAGCTCGCCGTTCGAAGATAAACAAACCTGGACCGGAAGTGATGATGGCGATTTGCTCCGAAAAACTAACCGCAACAGAAGTAATGCTAGACTTGACGCCAATATTCCTCCATTTTTCACTTTCCAATGATTTCGGCAGAGTCATTTTCACCCTCGCTGCAGATTTATTCGTGAGCTCATTATTCCAGCTCTCTATTATTATTTTTTTCTTTTTCTACTCCGGCAATTTTCGTGATTTATTACTGCGATCGAAACGAGTATCACACATATTATGTCCTACATGGTATTGATCTAATTTTTTTTTCTTCACAAAATTATTTTTCATCCCGGTCAACCCTGAGGAACAAACAACCGAATCAGTGCGAGATTTTCTATTATAATTCGTAGACCCACAAGGGATGAGATTAAAAAATTGTCTATTTTAGTTGTCGCGGTAGGTCCTGGCTGCAATTTCCAATTAATTTATCGAGACAAATTATAATCTTACTTGAGAAACTTTTCTCAACCGTTGTTTACTTTAAAGCTCATTGACTGTGTCACTATATATATACTGCTGCAGTAGCAGCCGAAGCCGAAGCCGAAGCCAAAGCCGAAGCAGCACTGATGGGAAAAGTTAAACGATTGGAAAGTTTGATCTGTCTGTGTAAAAATATAATAGTAGTTTCAATCTGCACCGGAAGTGAAATTGAATTTATTCATGGTGAGCTCTAGTTAAATTTTTCTTCAGATTTTCCAGAATAAAATAAACAAGAAAAGCAGAAAAATGAGAGAAAAACAATAAAAATAATGAATAATTCCAACTTTGATCAAAAACGCGATGAATTTTCGTGAATGTAAAAGCATAATGGAGAAAATAAAAAAAAAAATTACCCAGCCGGAAGCGAAGCGGTCCAACGAAAGGAATACAGAGCGACGATTCGAGCTAAGGGTAAGAATTATTATTATTATTATTTTTTTTTTTTTTCATGTAGAAGATTCTTTGAGAAAAGATAATTCGCGACTCTCCCCCGGCAACATTATGAATCGGGTGGATGTTGAAACAAGCTGCGTTGGCTCGCCATAAATCGTGGCTTTGTTTCTGTTTGCGGCTGAGAAGGAGTCCCAGGAAGGAGCAGGAAGGTCTCAGAACTCCTGGCCCTTCGACGCGACCATCCATATATCAAGTATGCGTACCCGGTGAATTATGTCCTTCGGGTTGCACCCCGATCCCGACGCAAAACTATCGGTGTTCCATTTTCACCAGCCTTTTTTCACCCTCACCCTCAACCTTTCACTTCCTTCTTGATTTTTTTATTTTATTTTATGTTGTTTTTTTTTTGTTTTTCTCCTTTTTTGTTTCCTTTTTTCAAACAACTAGACACATACAGTATGTAGGTATATATACCACCGTCTGCGTACACACATATATATCCGAAAGCTGTCGTCCTAGGCTGGAGGTATAAATCAAGTGAATAAAAATTCTAAACTTATCACCGACTCGACGACCGGTGTTACGAATTTTACGTGAAATTTTCTCTCTCTTCAAATCGATAATACGAAAACGCGTGAAAACTGTAAAAATTCTACCCTCTCTTTTTCACGGTGGAAAAATGATTGTTTAGAAAATATTTCGAAGTACCTATATGCGGAGAGTCTTCGTGACGGAATCCTTCATCAATAATACTTCTGAAGGATCTGAAATTCATCTCTAGAAAATGAAGACGATGTTTCGTGTATATACGAAAGCTAAGGATATACAAGTACCACCAATCCCATAGCGCTGCATAATCCTACCCGATTGACCTGGGGTCAAAGCTCGTCGAGTAGAATCGTGTCATTTCCTTCAACAGACTAGATCCATACATACATGCACATGGATAGCCAAATCCATGTTGTACCAAGGTAGGTACCTTATGTATTGAGGGTTATACGCGAATCTCTTGGTATTCGTGGAAATCGTATTCGACTAAGGCACGCCGGCATGGCATGGCATTTCCACAGTCTATGTACGTACGGTAGAAGACAGTATAGGGTGGCAGAAGGTGGATAAGGGTGGTAGATCGGTAGCTGGTGAAACTTTCCAGGACAGATTGGTCTGTTGTTCTCAGAACGGAGTTTGTCCCACCGCCGTTTCAACTACCCCAACGCACGAACCTGCAGGGGCTTTAAGGGTGGTATAGGAATAGCTATACATATGTGCCGTATGCTTGTATAGATATATCCTGGAGAAGCGACTAATCTTGGTGATCTATTTTCCCGCGTTACCGCAAAACCATATACCGAATCTAATAATTGCCCGGATGCCAAGAGAGAGGGATGATGAGAAATGATAGGATGGGGGAATGGATCATCCCTTGATTAGTTCGAAGAGGATTTACGATATAGAAACTACTCAGGGAAGAGGTGAAAATATTTTTTGCGGTGAAATTCAACCGACGATCAGTATGAGTTTCGCCTATGCTTCGTATATATGTACGAATAAAATTCCTATGTATTAATAGTTCGCTCGAATCAATCTGAATATTGCAACGTGGTTACAGCGTTATTAGGTCGCTGTTATATCCCAGCTCGTATAGTATTATATATATATATATATGCACACCTGTCTATGTAATGCTAGTTTCTGTACACACATATATGAACCTGTACGTTCCATCCACTTAGGGAAATTGTCCATTTCAAGGGAGAGTACGTCCACTTCGTTAATTGGACACACTAGCTGCAGGAATAAATTATCGTACCGGAGAATACTCTCTCGGATAGGAACTCTATCGCGATTCATAAGCCCCGCTGTGAAATTCTAGCAAATATATATATGTATAATACACATGCATACGTAGGGGTCGTAAATTGCATCCATAATCCGCTCTAAGACCAGAGTCAAACCAGCCGAAAAAAAAAACAAAAACAAAAAAAAAAAAAATACTCAAAATTTCTAGCATTCCCCTAGATCAGGGTAATAATCCTATCACGATATTTCAGGTCAAATTGTGTAAGGTAAGGATTAGGGTGAAAAAAGCACCCCTGGAAAGGATTCGAAGAATGGAATTTCACTTTTCTTTTCTGAATGATATTTTTCTCCTTTCGAAACTAAACCGTCTCGTTTCTTTGTGAATTTTAAATACTGTATCTTACTTTCTTGGGAATAAAAACGAAATATTGAATCCCGAGTAATGTTGGGTAAGTAGATTTTTCGCGATGATCGTAAAGGGGGATGCTTTCCAATAGTACCAACCCCATATTGAATAGATAGTCGTCAGGGAGGCAGCTGCATTGTAAGACGAATATAGAGAAGCGTAGCGTGTGTGTGTGTGTGAGAACTATCGGTTGGCATTTCGGTATTTCGGTTGGTCCGATTTAAGGTGGTGTTCAGTGATGGTTCCAGGACTGTATGGTTCCGCGGCTATTCCGCCTGGTTGCATTGATAGCGAACGGCCCAGTTCTCCATTCCATATAGATATACCTACTATACATATATATATACGATCACGACGCGGTGCCACAACCGAGACGAGATTTATAGGATAACGTCATCGCTACTTCCAACCTAGTCGTGCTATTTCACTCGATGGATTTAAAGTCGGAAATTCAAAGCTAAACCCCGTCGCTCCATTCTTACCTTTCGTGACTATATCCTTCACACACGAAACTGCTATACGGTTTGTACTTCGACACCGAAATTTGAAATGAAGCTTCACCACAAGGGGGCAAAGAAGGATCTCCAAAAAAAACAGTCCATGCACGTAAAAAAAGCTCTGAAAGCACGTAGCTTTTACGCAAAGACGAGAGTTAATAATGCTCGCGACACAAACTTTTTTGTCAAAAGCTAACGGATCCTTTTGATAATGAATTCCCTGAAATTGCGAATTAGAATTGTTTTTTTTTTTTCTTTTTTTTTCTCGCTACTGTTTCTATCCGCACATCAAAAGTGTAGGTACCTCTATTTCTTTACAGGGTGATAAAATTTCGTAAAATCCTCTAATTTTTTCCATAGTTCTTTGGGTTGAAACCCCTCCGTAATCCCGGTACGCATCAGTCAGCTATAAGACCCCGGTTTGCGGTTTTATATACGAGGAGGGTTTCTACGGCTAAGAAGTCCCGTTGATAAGCATGCGTCCTAATCCGTATATCTTATAGCTCAGTCGGCAGGTAGGTAAGCGAGACTATATGCATAAGAAGTATAGCCAGTTGAAATGCAGAAGACGTCTTCGTGTCCCCCTTCAGCCTAGTCCCCGAGGGAACTTCCTCGAGTCTAGAGAAACGGCGTACCTACTGCTTCCTCTGGTGAACATTATCTTTTTTTTCTTTGAGTTTCCGGCTGCTGCTGCTGCTGTACTGAGGCACAATATCTGTATACGTAAAGATCGTATGTGGGCACTGCAGAGTACAGTAAGTTTGTAACATATATATGCGAAGAAAAGAAACGACCGAATTTCCCATAAATTTTGAATCAGATAAGTCCGCGGTGTTGGTACAGTTCAGCGGACTGCTTTTTTATCCTAGCAATTTTCTCCTCAACCTACTGAGAAGATCCAAAAAAATCGTAAGATATTTTGGAGTTTGGAAAATCGTTTCAATCGGGGGTTGGTTGGGATTGGCTCGAAAGAATTTTTTATTATCGCGTTTCAACCGCTCGGTTTTCCGGACTGCCGGATTGCCGGATAGCGAAAGAAGATTCAAAATTTATTCGGCACAATACGTAAAGGCGCCAGAAAATGAGGATCCAAGATGAGAATTTGACGCCAACTGAGACCCCGTGTGCAAGGGCAAAAAAAAAAACAAAAAAAGACTGTACGCATCTCAAGCCAGCCATTCCTCGAGCTCTGAAGCTTTCTCAGGTTTTTCTGCAGGATCTTCTTTCCTTCGCTATTCTAACGCTAAACTTTTTCCTGGTATATATCCTTCTTTTCTCACTTATTCTACCTACTTCTTTTTCTACTCCTTCTTGAACCTTGAATTTTTCATCTAATTCCGGAGGCCGGGCGCGCGTTTACGCGTCAATTTTCCTCCGGATTAAATATTTGTGTGCGCCTCCCTCCTCCCTCCTAGTCTGCCTGCAGAGGGATGAAGAACGCTGCAAGGATCCAAGCTGCGAGCAGCATTCGTTCGAAGTAAAGGGATGAGAAAAGGAGACGAAAAATGAAGGAAAAAGAAAAAATAAAGGAATAAAATGAGGCCGAAGGGTAAGAAAAGGCAGACGAGTAAGGCGACCAACCTTCGATATCTACAGCGTTGGAACGCTATTAGACTTCTAGCACAAAATTGTATCCCGCCCCTGCTGGCTTCAGTCATCGAGTACCAGCTCAGAAACGTGAAGAAGAAGGTTGACTGAACGAATCGAGAAGAAATTAAATGAGAAAATATGTTTCAAGTTGAAAATCTTCTGAAGAGAAACGTCGGACGATTTCAAATATTTCTAAGGCAGCTGCTGTTACTTCGTGATAATGATTTTTCATTATTTCTATTTTCTAATTTCAATTTGTCTCTCGATTCGAGTATATAAAAAAACCCGCAAGTTTAGTTCTGAGGTGACTTGAAATACAAGAAAAAAAAAATGAAACACCGTCGACAGCAAAAACGGGAAATTATTAAGTATAGCTGTAAAATGTCTCGCAGCTTCGGCTAGATCTTGAAACGTGAAACTAGGGGATGGCGGAGAATCGCCGCATCTCATCTAAGCCTCTTAATTGTAAGCCGTAATTATACCGCGGAACGCTCGAGCTGGCGTTGCGAATTTAAACATCACCACCTCCTCGCTCGTTTTCCGCCAAACCTGCTGCAGCAGTCTAGAAATTCCATGAGATGAACCGCGAGGCGAGAGATATATAAAAAGATAGAAAAAGACGGAGAGAAAAGCTCGGTGCCTATTCAACTCTGGAATAGAAATATAAATATTCAATTCGCAGTTTGCTCTGTCATGCCACGTAGTCATCCCTCATCCCTTATACTCTCCCTGCAGTACCTAGTAGGTACTTTCAACACAACTTTCTACCAGTCAAGTTTCAACAATTTTTCTACTCACGCACGGCTTGTGTGCCGCGGGTAAGGAGAAAAAAAAAAAAAATTCGTATCCCATTGAATGAAATTTTTTTTTGAAATGTGAAATCCGATCAATATTGTGAAATAAGTCACAACGGATTTCTAATCTTTGGAATGAGAAAAAACATTTGAAATAAATATACAAAAAAAAAAAAAGAAGAAGCTCGGAGTCTCTACTCTTCAGAATCGAGAAATTTTCATTTTTCACGATACAAATTTCTCCACCGAGAAGCAAAAATCCACAAATATCTTGATACCTATAGGCGAACTAAGCTCTCTCTCTCAAAAAAAAAAAAAAAAAAAAGGTACAAAAATGTGATTCAGTGATTTTTTTTTTTGACGAAGAAAGAAAATCGCCCGGAGATCCACACCGCTCGGGATATCAAGGATATCACGGTATTGACAGAAATGTTTTTGAGAGAGATGAAGAGAAGAAAATGTAAAATAAAAAATAAAAGGATCAACTTTGAAAAATATTTTGCCTCCAGGTTTCTTCCTGAAAAGCGTTCTCCCTGTCCCTAAGAGGATTAGCGTTGTATCCTGAAGGATCTTCGTCAGAAGTGTAGAACTGTTCGTTCATGTCCATATCCGAAGGATTCCTGGATGCAGCGTTAGACGTCGAACGTCGATATATATCGGGGCTGGATATACGTCAGGGTGACACAAAGCGTCAGGCGATCTACATGCATACTTTTCCTAGGGAATGAACGCACCGAAAACATCTGGGGGTTGTCGTATATAGGGAAGAATGGAGAACGGAAGTTGAACGGTAGCATTGAATTGCAGATTTAGCGCGTGCTTTTAAATCCCACGCGCGTCGACCTGTCGTTTGATATTCATCCGTTCAAAAAACGTGCCCTTCAACCGGACTCAGCTCTACCAGTCCTTTTTTCATCGGGAAATCTAGCAGCCGCCTCTCTCGCGTCCTCTTACTTGATCCTCCATATTTTTCCTCTTTTTAGCTCGTCACGGCTTAGACGTGAGGAATAGACTCAAACTCCGCTAAGAAGAGTTCAGAATCTCATTCCTTCGACCGTCCTGATCCCGTTCCCGTTCTCGTTTTTTTTTTTTTTTTTTTCTTTTTTTACTTTTCCTCGTCCTGTGTTTACTGTGGACGAATCTCTTTGGCCTGGTGAAAACATCCTGCAACTTACCTGGCAGCGCGATTTTCATCTTTTATACTCCCCAAGGCGAACCCAATTGTCTGTTTTTTTTGGTACTCATCGTTTTGTCGATGCTACAATGTAATTAGATTCAGATGAGACACACAAAGATGGGAGGGGGATTGAAGTGCCAAATTCCAAAATTCCGAATTTATTTGAGACGCGATTCTGAGTTCCTAAAAACGTTGGAGTTCAGAAGTTGGAAATCCCGGAAGGTCGAAATGCAGGGAGCTCAAAGATCCGCAAATTTAAGGTAAGCTCGTGACAAAGTTGTCAAATAAACGATGTTGCATCTGACAAATTCCGAGATTCGGATTTTTGGCCTTTCAAATCTTTAGCTTTCGGAATTTTGGACCTTCGGTGTTTTTCCATTCGGAGTTTTTCAAATTTTCTACGTATACTTGAGGGGAAATGATCTTTTTAAAAACTCTGAGTCGGTAAATATGAAAATTCGGAATCGTGACCATTCGCAGCTTCTGAAATTCGGAATTACAATCCGGCCCCACCAAGACACCAATCCTAAATGCTCTTAATAAATTATCCGAATCCCAAGACTTGGATATTCATTGAAAACTCAACTGCCCCGTCAATTTTTGAATTTTTGAATTTTTAATTTTAAAGCAGTTCGAAAATGAAAGCGATTCTGGATCACGCGATGCGTTGTCTAATCTCGTCAATTCCTCAGAGAATTCGCGGAGGTTTAGGCTGCCAGAAACCAAATGTAGATATGCAGACGTTGCGAACGATCGGTCGAATGAATGCACCGAAATTCAGCAATCCGTTGATCCGTGAAAATACTTGACCCAGTATGCCGAGCGTGTGTGGGTATATTACCTTATACGCGGTGCCTATACCCACCCACTTCACCAAACCCGAACCCTTACAGTATCTATGACTCTGTGAGAGGAGTTATTGAGCTCTGCTAATCCCGGCCTTCCACGATCTACGGAGTCTGATTGGCTTCCTTTTTCATCGGAATATGTATTTCCAAATTATTTCACAGCGAGAAGAATGTGGCTGATTATCAACAACCGAAGAATTCGAGGGTAAAGTACAGTTGTGGTTTTTCACTTGGAATAAGACGCTCACTCCACTTTGTTAATAAAATTATGAAGATTTTTCGAGAGGGAATAGGACCGATTACCATTTTTATCTAATTTCCATTGAAAATTTCCCTCCAAGAAATTAAACAATCGGTGATTAAACGTCGCGTTAATTGTTAGTCACGAGACGAAGTGAATAAGTTTTGAAAAAAAAAAAAAAAAAAAAAATTCAACTTTTTATAATAAACACGACCCTCGAAGGAAGGGATCCTCGGAGTAACCCGCATCCTCTTTATTCCCTTTCATATCTCTTCATATCTCCTTTCTCCAAGGACTACAAGAGGACAAACTAAGTTTCATCTGGCTGTTCGCGGTGGCCTGTTAGTTCGAGAAACTCGAGCCCCATGCCCGGTACCTACCCAGGGCACACGCAGTAGAGTCGTGGGAAACAATATAACTTGACTGTAATTAATTTCGCAACAAATGTAGACGATTAATTTAAAGTTGGGCATCCCCAGGACGAGGAGGCCAGAGAATCGTGAACACAGAGGAAAGGGTGAGGCGTGAACTGAAGGGCGAGGCGTGAGTTTGGACAGAAATCAGGTCAAGCGAACTTGCGGGTCAGCTGGCTCCTCGGTCCTCTTCCTCTTCCTGTTCCTCTTCCTCTTTCTCTTCCTCTCTAGCAGAAATCTATGGACCAAGGACCAGGAGCTGCCCTCCGGTAACTTCTAAGGATCCTATCTGAATTATTTACAACGGTTTGGCCTCAAAGCTAGGCAAGGACGAAGCTTACTGTTTCCAGTTTCACCCTTTCGGCATCGCGTTGATCTGCGAAGGAAAAGCGGTTTGGTGTGTAGCTGGAATTATTTAGACCATTACAATTCCTGTTTGAACTACCCCCCGGAATGGAATGGAATGGAATTTAATACTTGATGTTGATTAGAATGGAACCAACTGACAATACTAGGGGAATAGAATGAAAAGTTGGGTTTGCTTGATTAGAAACATGAGAAGAGATGAAGAGCTAGATGGATGTTGGTAATCGATTGTGGATTTCTGTACGGTTTGAAAACGGTTTTATCAATTCTATCAGCCTCTGTCCTATTAGGACCTCTTGGAACACCGAGGACGGACCTCTGCCGAATCTAATCAGCGTTTCAATCATTTAATTATATCTGAACGAGGCACCCTACTCCGTGGCTGTCGACGTTCTTGTTAAGATTACGCCCTCGAATTCGAGGATATTCTAATTGAAGATCGTTGAGAAAATTTTAATTTCTAATTAACTATAAGGTGGGTATATACAAGAACGAGAAAAACAGTTTTCAAAATCACTTGGCTAAAGTGGGTACCTCAGCAAATATCAGCGAAGAAAATAACGCTGTGTAAAGAAAAAAAGAAGAAGAAGAAAACAAAAAAAGTAAAACCAGTAAATGATTTAAAAGTCAAAATTACGATAGATTCGCCTCGGCTTCTATATTCGAAGCTCTCGAATCTGAGGAGACACCTTTTTCTCTTTTATATAACTCCCTTTCATTTCATTTTGCGAGTAGAAAATCACTCGAAGCTGCAGCAACCGCCTTTCAGCGAATAAGCACTACTTTAAATCGCATCGTATCATCATCCAGCTGTAGGTACGTACGTACCACGTGAAAACTATTCGTTAAAAGATTTGCCAATTGAAGGATAGGCGGAAAAAGGATCCGAATTGACCCTCGAGATATGATCCCTAACAAATTGCAGCCCTTCACCGCGTGCGTGTGACGTTTTTTATATTTTTAATTACGAGCCATCAACGCCCCGTGCTCTGAACTCTGGCTCAGATATTTTTTGCAAACTTTTTCCACACGTCGTATAGAACGAGTTGGAAAGCTTGTTGACCTCGTATAAATTATTAGTTATTCGATCGTTGGAAATTCACTATATATAATTTAAAGAGAACCAGCTCGCGTATCCTCGAAAACTGATGTTCCAGCAACCGCAACGAACATGCTATACGTTACAACGAAACTTTGAGGACTTTGTAATGATGAACAATACTAAATTTCACTATCTAACGAGGCAACTCGTTAACGCGAAATATAACTAACCGGATATATGCATCGGTAGCTATTATCGATCACTACCGAACTTTAGTCTCATATACGTTCGTCAGATATCAAAATCTAAATGGTTAAAATCATTTGGATGAAAGAAATGGGAAAAAAATTAGGCATTGGAACATCATAACGGGGAATGAAAATTCAACTTTAATTCATGTCACAGAATCGAAATATCTTATGGCCTTTGACCGTCGACCCATGGAGGAATACATCAACCTCTTGTCGCGCGAAATGCTTTCAGACCGAAAGTCAAACTCTAAACTCATTTCCCGTAAGGTGGCAAACCCTCGGCAACGGTCCTATACCTAAGACCGTCCTATCGGTACCCTGGACCACTCTCAACTTCCGTCTATATACGAGCCTGCGGGCAAGAAACGGGTACCTATACCCTTAGAATAGAGAAGCCAGAAGATCGACGCCTCAATGGGCATTCGGGTATTGGCCCACTTCGATTTTCCCGAAGACGGTATGGTGTTCCTCCACCTCTTGGGTCATCGCAAATTGGTATACCAACCCGTACAAGTAGTTTGGCCGGTTCAAAGTAATGAGCAAATTTCAAATTCTTTAATCTCGTGACTTTGTTTTTTTTTTTTTTTTATACATGGAGAAAATTTGAAATGGTAGGCATTTTATGGTGTATGATCAAGTCCTGACCATATGCTTCTTTGACATTTGATGAGTGATCTTCGAAAGCCTGATCTTCGCAGGTCAGGATATAGAGCTGGTACCTACGTATCTACCTAAGTATAGGAACCATCTCGTTCTGAAGTGAGTTTTCCTTGGTATACATATAAGCACACATATGCGGGTATAGAATTGGTCCCTGGTGCACGTTAGCTCTCAGAAAGCCATCCACGTCAGGACTTACTTTAAATATAAAGATATCGTTGACTATTTATTCGAGCCTTTAGCCTTGGCAAAGCTCTTTGGCGAAGGAAATGGTACTTTGGTAAGGCTGTGGGAGATAGGCAGTACTTCAGGTATTATCTCTTCGGTTTATATATGCACATTCAGTTTAGTTTTAAAGTAAAAATAAAATTCAAGTATAGAAGTATGTAAAGGGTATGGGAAAAGAAGAAGAAAAACGAAATTTACGATCTTTTTCACCGTTGATTCAACGAGTAAATTTTCTCCGTAGTTTCGACTCTTGAGTTTAAATAGACAAGATGAAAATGCGACGACGCGAAGCGTCCCGACGCTCTGTACTATATAGAGGGAGGTAAATTCTATTATTATCCCATCGATCGATAACTTTAAATGGTGAATCAAATTCCGTGTCTAGTTTTGCTCGCTCAGCTCACCTTCCTTTCTCTTAACCTCTCTTAACCCCTTTTACAACCCCCCCTCCAACCCTTGTCGCCTGACTCCGAAGATGATGAAATAGATAAACTCGCAAATTAGGGCATAACCCAACCCCTAGAGACGCTGCACGCGCAAAGAGGGAAACTCTAGATGTCGAGGGTTGGATATTCTCGGAAAATATTGTCTCACGAACCAACCCCCTTTTTCCACCTATACCTTATACCTACCCCTATAACTGTAGGTAACCTACCATTGTTTTCTCAACGTTTGTAATTGCGTGACCTGCATTGCCCTTTCACTGTTTAAATTACGAAAAAAACACGATGAGAATCGCTTCTATACGATTCATAGGTATACATTTCTATTTTTTTAATTCTCATTTTTCATTTTTTTTTTTTTTTTCCTCTCCAAACGAGATGTAGTAGAGGCAAATTATATTCAAAATTGACTCATTGTCTCCCTTCACCTCTCTTTTTGTTACCTTCTCTCCAAGTCGCGAAATTACCCGCTCGATCCCTGAGGAACGTGCGGGTACTGGAAGGGTCGGGGTAGCAACTTGAAAGCTCTGTGAAAGAAAAGAATGAAAAAAAAAAATGAGAGAAAGGAAGAAAAAGAAGAAAAAAAAAAGAAGAAGAAGAAGTTGAAAAGCGCCATTGGACATCCCAGAGCAGCTTTCACTAGACGTGGTCGGGAAGTGAGGTCGCTTAGGTCGGTTAAAATCCCCCTTCACCTACACAGAAGCTCACATCATATCCCTTGAACTTGTGACACAGTCAAGATATAATCGATACCTCTTGATATTTTATTCATAAACATTTTAATTTTCCTTGGCGTAAACGTAGGCCCAGAATTTTGGTGACTGGCTAAGCTTTTAGTTTAATTCATGCGGGATTCAAGGCTCGCTCCGTGGCTTCGTGGCTTCGAGCCTTCGAAGCTTCGAAGCTTCGGGGCTTCGGAGCTTCCGGGTTTCAAGGGCCCCCTCCCCCTTTTCCCCCGAAATGCCCTACCCCTATAGTCTGTTATGGTGGAACTGTGAAGAGGAAAAAAATAAAGAAGAAAACTGGTCTTAAGGGTATTTTATGCTTAAGCGTAAGAAATTGCGGAGACCCGTTTTGCTAATGGATTGAAGGGAAGAAGATATTTCTCTATAAATTTCAGCCCATAGTCGTTTGACTCGAAAAACGTCGTTGGTAGTTGGTTACATCGTCGATGATAACGACATGGATGAGATAAAAAATTTCAAAGTCTAAGACTTGACCCTATATCCGTGTATATATGTATACAGGACACGTATAGCACGAGAAAAGTAAGCTCGAGCTTTGAACGGATGAGATGAAAAAAAGAAAAGAAAATTAAAAAAAAAAGTAAAGTTATCCCCGCCTCGTTTCGCAAAGCGTTCAAGTTTTAAATTGAAAACCTTGTTTATATGAAAGTATGTATAAAATG
Organism: Ametastegia equiseti; assembly: GCA_963989295.1. NCBI lineage: Eukaryota > Metazoa > Arthropoda > Insecta > Hymenoptera > Tenthredinidae > Ametastegia > Ametastegia equiseti. The sequence goes on along the minus strand of OZ022397.1, from coordinate 13,701,999 downwards.
CAAAGAGATATTATTTTCATCTTCTTTCCTTCTCCTTCTACTGCTTCGTCTCCCTTTTTTCCCTGTTCTATTCAAATTACTAAATACAATTAGAAGAAATTTTAGCCTTTCTTTTCTTTCTAAGCTCTTTGAGTCGATAGTACCCCATCAAGACAGAACCAACAAACTTCACAGGGATTTTCAAAAGCTTCTTCAGCTCTGTACCCAATATTTTGAAGCTGTTATCTTTGCATGGACTACGCCATTCTGTCCTTACCCTGTCGCAGGATGTCATCTTATCACCCGGCATATACGCACACCTTTTGGTCGGTATACTTATACACGTATACAATACACATGTATGTATGTACATAAAGGCACGTGCCTCTCTTTGGCGAGGATAGCATATTGAAAACTCTCTTATCAGAGGCGTTTTTTGTTGACAGATTCGGCAAGACCCGAGATTGCGAATCCCTCTTAAGAAGATAAAAAAAAAAAAATGATGAATAGAACAAATACCACTCCTCTTGCCCCTCACGCCATTATATTGTTCGGTGTATATTTTGCAAAATTTGCGTAAATTTAGAGACCGAAGAAATAAATGAATGAATTTTAAAAAACCGAATTCTTTGGTAGACTTTCCAGATTATCTGTCGATTCATTTTGTATACGCGAACTTCGTCCCTATATTTCTGTTAATGAAGGACGACTTATTCGGTGATCTACCACAACGTGTGTTCGGTTTAAAAACGTGAGTTTTCCCTCTTTTTTCCCACATCAATTCACAGTAATCGAACTCGTATTTGCATACATGAATTATATTCGACCTGTAGCTGGAATCCCTTGCTTTAATCATCGATATTGATGAGGAAATGATGAATTATTCATCCCCATGCTCGATGGATTAGTATAGTACCTCTTTCAATACTCGAATTATCGATGGGTCATCAGTCGGATGACCAAACTTTCGAAAAGGGTAAATAATACGTAAATACATAAATAGGTACATGTAGACGAGTGAGTCTGTGATAATTAACGAATTCATTCTGATAAAGATTCTTCAGGTTTGCTGTAATACTTTGAGTCGGTAGATCGAGAGCAAACGATCCTCTCCAATAACGAACGGAATTTAAAAATCCCACAATCCTGACCGAGCAATAATTTCCTTATTCAAAGGGTAGGTGCTCTCACCCTATAACTCCGATGAGAGCGGAAATTGCAGACTCACTCAGCTTGCGAATCAAATTTGACACAAAAATCCCAATTCAAAAACGTAATCGGTGTATCACGCCTGGTAAAAAATTCTCCTTTTACAAAATACGGCAAATTTTTCTGGAAACTTCATAGTTTTTCATAAAAAAAACTCGTCATTTTTGGCGATGAAACGACTAAAAGTTCAAAATTCTCTAAAAAATATTGTAAAAAATCGTGGGAATATATTCACCTGAATAAATTCGAAATTTGTTGAAAAAGAATCAAAGTATCGCTGATGGGGTTTAAAGGAAACCCTTTTTTCCAGCTGGATGCTAGAATCAGAGCAATGAAATTATAACGCGTACCGCTTGAGCGTCTTGCCCTCATTATATGCCGCGATTTAATTTATCAGGAAAACTTTTGAATCCGTCAAAGAGACCTGCAAGCTGGCGTGGCATACGAAAGGGTGAAGCGATCTCCTCATCTCCGTGACTCTTTCTGTTACTCCTATTCCTGTGGTTTTTTTTTTGTTTTTTTTTCTCTTTATTTTTTTAAATTTTTTTATTTGAGTAATATTGAAGTACGGACTGTTTTCATTAGTCTTCTTCTTCATCTTCTGCTAATTTTTTTTCTTTTCTTTTTATTTCATTTCTCTCGTCATTAGGAATCCGCTATTCTCGAATAGAAGTAAGGGCAGTTATTTTCCTATCGGGATTTGCAATTAATTCTCAGTGCTCTCTTGGAGCGCTTCAAATACGCGATAATTAAAATAGTCGTTAAGGATCCCGGGTTTAGATATGGGAAAGAATCGAACGAAGAAGATGCGGAAAAGAGAGGGTGGAAGTAGAATACGTAGCGATCTTTAACTACTTAGCGATTTTAAACTCGAGTGGGTACATTTTATCTTTAAAGAGAAAGCTACGAGGCTATATTACCTCTTCTATTCGTAAATTAAAGGGGAGGATTTAGAACCGCAGTGAGCTTTTGCTTTGCATACAGTTTCTCGCTTCCCATTCTCGTCATATACTTGATTTGATCGATTTCTAGTCAAGTCCTATCAATTTTTTAGTATGAAAAACGAATATGTTGTTAAAATACTGAGCTAAAGCCATTTCATATTCCTCGCAGAACAACAATATTCAATAATTGAATAATACAACGTGTTTCTAGCCACCTGAAGTATATGTATATTGTAATCGAATACAAAGCAGTGAAGAAGACGTACGTTGAATTATTAAACCTGGATGTAGGTACGATCGAACGGTAAATTTTCCCGTCTAATTAGTTGCTCTCAACTCTCCGTACCAAACGTCATTTCTCAGGCTTCCCAGCGATAATATCATATCGATACTCTGAAGCCCTGAAGCTTTACTTTGCTGCTGCAAAAGTGTAAGAAAAAAAAATTAAACAAAATAAAAATAACGAGTTGAGATATGGAACAATTAGTTCGGAATTATTTTTATCGAATAATGATACACAATTTTCTTTCAATTTTTTTTTTTTTTTTTAATTTGGGAAGCTTGCGGGTTATTCTAATTCCTTATTTCAGAAATGATGAAACGAAGAGTGGTAAACCCCGTAGAAATTGAGAGGCTCCATTGTTGTTTTGTGAACGTTAAATCGCGAATAATTCGCTCTCTTTGGAGGTATGAAAAAAAATGTGAAATGTACATTTATCCTGAATTTGTAAGAAAAGAAGCTCCTTTGTCGGATGGAAAAAGGACGTTTATATTACCAACGAAGAAATCTGGGCTTCGATCGAGTGAAAATAATTGCTTTCGTGAACCGTGACTCAACGGTGCTCCGGTGAAGAGATTGGAAGATAAAATTAAAAACGAAATAAAGAAACTCCTCGTGCAAAAGAAACGCCATTCTCGACACGTTTGGTATATCGTTCTATGTATATTTACCTATATGTATAAAATACCCACACTCGTCCTGTATTACCTTTTCAATTGAATCATTTCTTTCGCAAGCTCAAATTTTATTACTTCGTCCCATCCGGATCAAATTCGCGAACCCACCATCCGTACAAACAGCCATATACCTATCGCCTCTCTTTATCCTCTTCGTCCTTCTATTCCACATATACATACATACTAACGTATATTTGCAGAACGAGGGGAGAAAAAACGAGGTATGAACCAAAAATATATTATTCCGATTCCGCAAGCTCATGCCGCGTCACACGCGAATGAGTTTAAAATACCCGCAAATAATGTCCCCCCTCCGTTACTTATACGCCACCCCAAAAAAGCTCCCACCCACTACTGTTGGGACTCTAAATATTTATACAGCTTGGGTGATATTACCGGTAGAACTTGCAAGCTCCGCTTTTCACGGTATAATCGTAAGTGGAGGTGGAAGTATAGGTACGTAGGTATATGTATACGCAAGGCGTACGTTACACCCGAAAATCTCTTCCGAAGCTTTTCTCTTCCACCCTTATCCAACCAACCCCCCCCCCAAGTCTTCTTGATATTCTAATTTGCCCAAGCGATACGCGGTAGAGATACCCACCACCTCGGATACACCAGCACTTACGATATTCCCAGTCCTGATACCAGCTTCATACAAACCGACGATATCCAACCCCCTGGATCTCGTAACCTTACTCACCCTTATATTCGGTCCCCGAATTTCAATAGAAAAACACTGAAAATTTCGAGGGAATAATTCTTAAGATATTTCATTCAACGTATATATAACTCACGTCTAATCTATACTCGAAATCTTCGGTAAAGATTGAAGAATGAAACGAGTGGAAAATTTGATCAACTAGAAATTTTCCATCAAATCGCGTTTTCGAAATTTTTCCATTAAAATTATCGGACAGATATAGAACCCGACGTTTTTCTAAGACCATGATTCCTCGGATTAAAGGGATTTGAAACGTGACAATTAGACATAGTCATCTTTAGTCGATTCCAATACTTTTTCTCTGTCCGATAGAAAGTAAGAAACCTACTGGTGTACGTATCTTCTATTCTCAAGGGAGTTTTTTTATCTTGCTTTTTCCGTTCAAGGCTTAGAAATTTCTAGTTCTCAAGGAAAAAGGAAACGTAGCAACGGACAAAACTGCTAAGATAAGCAGGAAAATAACAAATTTGCTAACCTGATATATAGGAAATGGGAGGGATGAAAATGTAAGGGTATTAGGTAGGGGTTGTTACCTACATATAGATCGATACGCGAATATGTTTCCATTCCCAAGAGTAAAGCCGTTAATTTTGTAGAAGCGCGTTCGATTCGATGGGAATTTGTGCGTCGGCACGATCCTATGGTTTCTGCGGTCTCCTTTGAACGTGGAAAACAAACCACCCCCCCCATATAGTCCCTTCGACACCCGCAAGTTACCTTGCCCGCCCATTTATGCCGACCATCGTTCACAGCCTTATAACGGTGTAACGTGTTAGCCTGGGTTTTAGAGCTTTTTAATGCTTTTTAATGCCTTTAATACTTTTTAATGGCGTGCCGCACCCTCACAGTACCCGAGTAGCTATTATCGATATTTACACTGGAATTTGAGTGGTAATAGAACCGTAGGTACCGATAGACCTTTTGCACTTAACGTTACTCCGCAGGCCGTATGACGTTTCGTTTCCTCAAAGCTAGGCCAGCTAGGTTAGGTAATTGTTCAACATGTTTTACGATGTCTGGACGTCGAATAAGGAGTACTGAGAGACTTTAACTGAAGCAAACTTTCACGGTTTTCGTATATATGTAGGTATGTAAGTAAAGTCAGAATCGGACTGGCACTTGCCCGGAATATATGCGCTAGGAAAACGTATCTGACTTGCAAAATCGCTTTGCCTACAAAGTCAAAGATAAACTCTCTCAGCTTTACCTCATATTACAGTCACGTTTCGATGGTAAATTTATTTTCAACCATATAGAGGTAAATTATCTTCGAATATATTTGTTTATTTATTCGATCTTTCAGGTAAAAACATCTTATTCATAATGTATGAACGTAATTAAGTAACTAAATCCATGCAAACTGTAACGGAAAAGTCAGTTTCTTCCATGGCACGCTTGGGTACATGTAACCAAGATGGAATATAGCAAAGGTTACTTATGCATAACTACTGACAGCGTAGACAGATTTACGTAAACTAACTCGCTGAAATGCATTCGTTTCGACGTAACACAAATCTCGTGCACTGGATTTTGCGCCGGTTATAGAAAGACATTTTTTTTCATTTTACTATTTTTTCTTTCTTTCTTTTTCTCGTTTTTTGATGTTTACTGCGAAACTACATTTTTCATGCTCTCGTTTCTGATACACAAACGCTCGCCTTTGTACTAGCTAAAATATGCCATGCTATTTTTCGGCTTTACCTAAAGCAACAACGCTCGATTACCTACTTTTTGCCATTTTCCATTTTTTTTTTTCCCCTCCCTCCATCATTTTGAGGTAAAGTGATTGAAGCTTTTTTCATATTTGATCAATCTATTTTTTGCCAATCATTGTATGTAGAAGGTTCGCTTTGATTATCGATCTGTCGAAACTAACAATGTTGAGACTTTAACGAATTTCACGTTTCATACGTAACTAGGTATAGTACCTATAGGTACGGTAAGAAAGGGTGAAAATTTTCATTCTAATATTATCCAGAGGCAGCCGCGTGTCAGCCGTGCATTACGTAGCGTATAGCATTATTTTAAATTGCACGCTTTTGCACCGGCGATGGTGATCATTTTTCATTCGATAAAGCTAAGGTGTGAATATAAATAGCCGAGGAGGCTTTATAATTGACGCGAGGCAAACTACCACCGAGCTTTATTTTAGATAATATTTAATATTACAAATAGCGTCCTCAGGATCGTCTACTATCAATAAAATACACAATCAGATCCATTTTCCAATCAATCATTTCTACATCGGTAGGTACGAATGTGTAATTGAAAACTAAGGAACTTAAAAGCTCGCCTATTCCCAAGGTACCAAGTTGAAAAAACCTCAGCCAAGATATCAAAGTTTAGAATCAGTCGCGTGCTCGCTGACCTAATGCATTCAATTATCTTGTAGAATGTAGAGAAACGACGTGAGGTGCTACATTTTTATCCTGCAGCTAAACCAGGACGTATGAAAGCTCGAGGAGCTTTTGGACTGGATGAGTTCCGTGTCTGCGGTTCCTGAACTACGTTTTCACAGAACCACAGGATAATCACTGAAGAAATCAGAATAATCAATTCAAAGTAATCATGTCTTCCAATTTTTTGCCATAAAAATTGAGCTTTCCAAAACTTGCGATGGAAACAGAAGTTAAAAAAATTAAAATACGTTTAAAATTTCTTAGGGATCACATGAGATGAGGAAAACATCATTTCTAGTTTTTTTTTGGTGGAGAATCCTGCAATATATGATATTATAATGTGATGAAGACTGCAGGATTTAGCCGCACTCTATTATTTCAAATTTCCAAGTCTCTTTTCTTGACTATGGTTTAGCTAGGTGCAGGTATCTGATATTTGGCAAAGCAAATGGTGAAGTAGAGCCGTCTAGAGAGCGGAAAGGCACCGGAGGCCTTAGGTAGATAAAAATGTCACAGTACGGCGTAGTTCCCCAAGGAATATACGAGCCCCGGAGAACAAGATGGAGATCTGTTGGTAGGTATAAGGTAAGTTGCAATGCAGGTGACTCTAGGCTCGAGAGGGTTGAAATATACTCGAAATAGAACTGACGACCCAGAATTACGACTAGAAAGCGATAAAATAAATTCCGGAAAGTCTACTGTAATCAAAATCATGAATCTCAGGACTCTACTTTTCAAAATCGAAAGGAAACTGTCAGTAAAAAATTCGTCAAATCATCCTACTGATAATAACAGTTCGAAAAATTTGTACAGCCTTCTCCTGAATTTTTGAACTCACATCAGTATTAGGCGATAAAATAGCAAAGTTGGAGAAATTACATCGAAATTTAACCACGAAAGCTTTTCGAGTTTACTGATCAGATTTCCTTGAAAGCACATGCTGGCCTTTTTCTTCGAAAAGCCTCGACCGATTTTGTTGAAATTCAATAACGAGTCTAGAAATTATTCTCGGTCTAATTGTGTGCCTTAGTAATCCGTAAAGTTATTCAACGAATGGAAGTAAGGAAGAGGGACGATTGGAGAACGGGAAGAGCTTAATAAGTATGCGATTTCCTTGAGACACTGAGATCGTTTGCACAAGTGATGAGATAAAATGAAATTGAATAGAAGAGAAGAGAATTTTTTAATAATTCTAGTTGGTAATTTGGTGAGATCTAGGAATCCGGTTGAAACGCGAACGTCGAGTTTTTGTCCAAGGGGGGTAAACTTTTTACGAGAGGAAGAGAGAGATATGTTGACTTAAGAATTATGCAGGATTTAGACCCGGGACCGCAGCGAATAGCCGCTACAGCAGAAATAAATGCGGATATTATATCAAAGCCCCGAAGGCTGGAGGCAGACTACCGTAAAAGTGAGTTTTACCATCCAAAAGAGCCAATAAATTTCTCATAAACACGCCTTATCTATTCCCCATCAATAAAATCCGGATCTCAGCAATAAAGCGTCGCATTGTCCAAGCTTCCGGTGCGCCTCTGGCTCTCCCGCTTGAAAACCAACCCTCTGCACCGCAACCTCAAACTCTACCTATACACCCCCGAACATTCTCATTATTCTAGAATATTTTATTTTATTTTTATTTTTTTCTCTTGCCATTTTACGAGAGCTTTACGTCATGTCATATTGTCCCTATCCTCTGCTGCAATATCGTCATGATTGTTCCCAACGTCTTCGAACTTCCGTATTGATTCATTTATTTTATATTTTTTTGTAAAAATATCCAAAGTTTTATATTCATTCTGTTGAGAAATCCTGTCATGTAGAATTTCAATTACTTCTCCTGCCACTGTTGAAAATCGTTTGTAAATTTGGGATTGATACAAAATATTTGAGTGCCAATATCAAATAAAAGTACTGAATTTTTTATATTCGGATTGACAAGACTGTTTGGGAAATTTAAAACAGATCGTGTTCTTCTAGTTCAAGTAACTGAATTTGAAATTTCGTGACCACTAGACTAATAATTGCAGCATGACGTGAAAACTTTACAAGAATTAATGTATTCCAAAACGTGATATGAAGTTTTGATTATGTGAAGTTCTTCAAAGATGGCAAAACTCAATCATGGGAATCTGTTCAATTAAAAATCGTAGATCTAAAATTTCATTCTTGAATTTCTTTATCCTCGCCTACGTATATTTGGTTTCGACCAGAAATTTTGAAAAGCGCGTAGCGTGTGAAAAATTGAAAAAAAACTCGTGATTCTCTTCGAGTGTAAGTTGGTCGAAAGAATCGGATGTCAAGTGTATAAAAGATCTGCCTTAAAATAGGAAAACAATATCTCATCGTCGTGTAAGCTGGCTATTTTCACAACTGTTACTACTATACCGTGTGTAGTTAATGTGAGTAAAAGTAAGCTTAGGTAAGTTTTTCTTTCAAGCTTTTTTAGGATGCAAAGTATATGAGAGAGAGTTTTTCCTCGCAGATCTGGGCCAAACGCCTGTGAGAGCTTTTGATGCGCAAAGTAGGCCTTGCTGCCTTGTTGGCTAGCTGCTATAGGCGCCAAAGAATAGTCCAGCATCAATTCATGGACCATTATGACGGTCCCCCCTTCTCTCAAGCACAAATCAAGATTTTGCACGATAATGCCTGACCAATAATTCCGAATTTGGAAATTAAAAAGCTCTGAAAATCACTCGAAACAATTACCTAGCGCTGAAAAAAAAAAAGAAATAGCTGAAATCCGCATTTTCAAGTGTTAAAATTATACAGCTACACATCGTACATCACCGTATTCGAAGATTTTTTCAGGCTCTCATTTATAATAAAAATAAAAATTTGATTTTATCTTCTCTATAACATTTGACATGATATTTTTTTCTGTCCTTTTTAACGCCCTACTTTACTCGCCCCTCTTTAGATCGGGCCGAAAATTGCCCGGCCAGGTCGTGACTCGAAATTGCTGATTCCGTAGCAGTCATTAGACACACTTTACTTAACAAATATCAAGCGCAACGATTCGTAATTGGAGAGATACCGGATGTTAAGCGCAGCCGGTGCCTACTACGGCAAATTTTTATTCGACGGACACTGTCACCCTCCCCGTTTCAAGTAGGCGTCTAAAGCTCGAGGCTAAAAAAGGTGAGCAAAAAGAGAAAAAGATAAAAAAGAAAAAAAAACAAAAGGCAAATTTTTTGACGACGCTGAAAACATTGATTGTAAAAGTTAAGGGGAGCCTCGTAAGTTGGGTATATAGAATGATATTTGGATAAAAAGTGTAAAGGTGATAGTATTTTTGGGGGTAGATAAACATAGTTCACGGTTATATTTGCGTGAAAATAAAGCTTCGGATCACAGTGATGCACGCTCGATTAAATATCCGCAAATTGAATGGACAGAATAAGCTCTCTGATCGTAAAATAAAATGAATTCGGAAGCGACGGTCTGGATTTGATTATAGCTCTCCTGTATCTCGAAGATCGTATAAATGCGAAAGACGATCGAAAGGAAGTCGACGACTATAGCTAGGACTAGCTTAATCTTCTTCCTTTATATATCCAACTTTTGTTTTTCCATTCATTCGTATATTACATACCGATTTTACCATTTCACAAACCCATTACGTACCTCAAACCTTTCACAATCGAGTATAAGGTGTGTATGTATGGTATATTCTTTCGTCATCATACCGTAAACGGTACCTACTGGGTTTGAATAGACTGTATAATAACGATCCTAGATCCTTATTAAACCGAAACACGATATTCTCGTAAACAATCAGTATTATTTGACATTTACTCTCGTCGATTTATTTTATATACCTTTGAAAAGCATTTATAGATACAACTTGGGTATATATGTGATAGAGTTTATGTGCCATGGATGAGACTAGGTATATATATCTAATACAGAGTTTCTTTACGCCGCGTGGTATATAGATAGAATTGTTGAAAGCAAACCTACTAAGCCATCGTTAGCACGCTAAAACCCTTCCAGCTTAATTATTACGGGCTAAGAGTTGCCTACAATTACCAGTAAGACAATACAATACAATACAAAACTGTCCAGTCCCATCCTCTCTAGAACTCGCATACCTACTATACCTCATACCACCGGCTATACACACTAATCCTTGGCAAAAGCGACGAACATAGAGGTGGAAAAGCGTTATTCTAGGTATTTTAACAATTGTGGAAAATTCCGAGTCTCTTTACAGTGGGTAGGTAGGTATATATATATATATATATACTGCATATGTATATACTGTTATACCGCTACGAGTGACAATTTTATAAATGGACAGCCCGACGCCACCAGCACCGCCACGCCGTTTCCAACTTTATTAACAAATTAATCTAAGAGCTATACCGGGGGCCCGGTCATCCCAAGCGTCGCAATTGTCTCATGAAAATATTATCCTGTTATTACGAGAATAGGTCTGATAAATAGTTCTGTAGTAAATAAGTCCAAGTTGAGATCGAAAAATTGGTCGGACGGTTGAGATGGATGAAATCGAGGGATTGTAAAGTCGATGGAAATATATTATATATATCTCGTTAACGAGGGCGCCGTTGAGAGATGGCAGCAATTATCAGTCATACGGATGACAAGTTCTTCATCTTCGATAAATTGGTGGGCAGCAGAATGGCGATAGACAAAAATAAAGGATATATAATAGAAAACGAATGAAAAGAAGAAGAAAAAATAAATAAATAAACCGCGTCGTTATCGAGCTTTCGTATACTGTATTCAAATATTATCCACCCCCGAGCAGGTATATATGTATATATAAGAAAGTGCACAGGGACTAATCTGTGTCGTATAAAATCCCAACAGCGTATAATCAGTGAGAAGCAATTGAAAAATCGGAGCTTTTTAATTTCCATCACGTGACCGAAATGGGAGGGGCTATTGGCTAATAATTTTGATGTCACGCAAGCACATTTCTACCCCTAACGTACTTGCGCCAAGGTCGTCACTCACAGCGTAACTTCCGTTATTATATTATGCATTATTATATCGCAAAACGAGTGAAAAAGGATCTTTCGATATTTCCCTTTTTTTTTCTTTTTTTTTTCAATGGTATACGTTCGATGAGTTAAAGAATTTGGTAATTTATAATTTTTCTAAAAACCGTATAATTCTCGACGAAAGCTCGCGTTAAGGCGAAAAAGACGGAGGGTGCCGGGCCATGTCGACGCGTTTGTTGGATATATGTATTATTAAATAGCATGTTTTCATATTTCCGTTTGTTATCGTGATTTATTACGATAAAATTAAGTTTTTGCGTGCCACCACGGTAACCAGGAGCTTGACTTCTACCCAGGGAGCTTTTGCGTATAGTCATTCAAACTTCGCGGCAAAGCTGAACATTTCCTGTTCCCAAAAAAAAAGTTGATCCTTATACCTATACATATACCCGTATATAAATAAATAAATAAACAAACGTAGGTATATGTATTATATATATATATATATATGTATATATACCCACAGTGATTCGAAGAGCGTAGAACCCTTCTTTAAAAATTCCAGAATACTCGCGTTCTTATTTTCATTTAACCCGAGCTTTTGTCATTCATCCTGCAATTAGCCCGAGGCGAAGCAGCTTGTTTAATGAAATTATCTTAGCTGCGGAGGTGGAGCTGGAAAACCGTGCTTTGTAAGTGGCTGATGGTATTTTCAAACAACATTCCCATAACTCCGAAACTCGAAACGAAAATCCAAGTCCTGGTGGCTCGGAGAAGAGAGGAAAAAAAAAAAAAAAATACAAGAAAAATAAGGTGAAACAGAACAAAAATTTATAGAGCACATCTGGAACCCGTAGATACTACGTACACCCATATAACCTAGAAAATTCCAAGAGGCAGTCGAGGGGTAGCATAAAAGGTATTCCCCCCCCCCCCCCCCCCCACCAAAAAAAAAAGAAAAACAATATATATAAAGAAAAAAAGATACAATGTCGGATGCATAAACGTCGTATCAAGAGGGTCCCTTGCAAGACTTCGATCAACGGAACTTGGATGATGCGTTGAAAAAAGACAAGACCAAAAAAAAAGAAAAAAAAAAGGAAAGAAAAACCATGAAAACCCCAAAAACTAACATAAAAAAAAAAGTTGTGTAGGGTAATTTATATAGTGATTATGCGAAGGGACATCGTCGAGGATCTTCTTAGGGCACGGACCGACCACCAGAGTCCCTTTTTCTATTCTTTTATACTCGCGTGTTCGAGAGGGCGAAAAATTCACGCACTGATTTACACAAAATATATACAGAACGGGGGGCGATAAGCTCGGCATAAATGTTATAGGGAATCGCAAGCTGCAGACCTCGCAATTTTTCTTTTTGGCATTAAGCGATGCCCGCAGCAAAATACGAGTTGAGTATTTGGGTTTATAGATACAAATATTCGTTTCAATAAATCTTTGTCTGATTTCAATTTTTGTCTCTAAATGCGTAAACATACGCGCCGCAATTACATATGACGAAAAATTCATTTCAGGTGGTTTTATGAGCAAAAGAATGCGTACCAGCCACCCCTACGAGTCGCCAAGGGTATATCTGAATTAGTAAAATTAGTAATTTGTTAGGCTCTTTATATTTGCCGAGGTTTTATTCCGGCAGTCTGAAACTCGAGAATAAATATCAACTTTGCTGTTGGGGAAAAATTAGTGTAACTCGCTATTGGTATTTTTTCATTAGCCAGGAGATTGCGGTAAATTAATAACAATGTTAGCTTGCCTACAGGTACCAAACCCACCTGTATACACTCGAGTATCTGTTTCCCTCGTATAATATAACCAAACCAACCGAGGTAGGTAGGTAGGTTGGTACCTACGGTTACAACCTATACTAGCTACTGAATATCTAGATTCTGGTACATACATACATATCCGAGGCGTGTTTGACGAAGCGTTATTAACACCGGCATGTTGATTAACCGGAAGTTATCAGGTTTGATTGAAATGTGAAAATTTTCCATCCCTCCAACTAGGCAAATATATATAATATTATATACCTACCTACCTACGTCGTGTACAGAAATTTTCATTTCAAAAATATGATCTACTCATACGTGAATATTTTTTGTCCATGTAGTAGTTAAATTCGCGAAAGGGTTGTATCAGGATCAGGGATAGAAAGAAAAAAAAATATGAAGATTTTATAACCCAGTTCAGAAAGTATAGCATATAATATATGTATATATCTATATACATACACGTTAGGGGTAGTAAAAATAAAAGAGAAAAAAATCTTCAGCTAAAAGGCCGGTGGGTGCAGAGAAGAGAACGTCTGTCAAATGGAAGAAAAGCATTGGAAGAGAAGTAGCCCTGGTAGGTATAAGGTTCTAGGTGTAGGTATATGTAGGACAGGAGGGTTTTCCGTGTAGTAGGACGAACCCTTGGCGATGTAAGTTTTCGGTTGAATTGCGTGTCAGGGTGCCCTAGCCTTTTACTACCCCGAGAAACGAGTATACGTCTCTTAGTTGTGCCTGACCCGACTCTAACCCCTAAACGAACGAACGAACGAACCAACGAACCAACGAACCAACGGAACCCAGACCCGTACCCAACCCAGCACAACCCAGCACGCTTCCTATCAGGCATATTACGATCCATAAAGGGTATAATTACTGATAACGCGCGGGTAGAGTTAGAGATACCTTCACACCTGATATCATCGGGGGAATTCGTGTTTTTCTGGCTATAACTTCTGTCCGGGGGAAAAAAAAATCTCCACTTCCAATCACTGACTGTATGCAAAATGCTTCTTTTCTAGCTAAAGATAAAAACTTGAAAATAAATCGATTTTCTTATACGGTGAGATTTTCCATGGTATCTATACCTACGTACAATTTTCAGCGCTGGTATTTGACTTTCCCCAAAGTTCCATTTTACCCCACGGTGGAGAATCAAATGGCCGTGTGCTAATTATTTCCAAACGAACGGGGTATATTCGCACATGATATTGACACATGGGGAAAAAAACAAAAAACACGAAAAAAAAACTGACAAAATCAGTGCGATTCCCGAACGGGAAAATCGTCAAGTCGAGCAGAATTTCAAATGTAAAAAAAATAGTCTGTGTTCGTGAGCGAGGGAAAAACTAAAGAGTGAAAAAAAAGAATCAAAGCTTTTTTTTTTTCTCTGTCTGTCGTAAACGAGAGGAGAGAAAATCACCGAGTCATTAGGCCTTGTGAAAAAGAAAAGAAAAGAAAATTAAAAAGTATTCATATGTATAGAAATCCTAATCTACGAGATCTCAGCACGGCTTTTGAAAATTACAAGTTGCAAAAGATTTTCAGCTTTCAGAGTAACTTTGCATAGTAAATAATTTGAATAGGCTCTCAATGCATTTATATATTAACCTGCATCTCGTGCCTGACCCATATCTACCAGGTGTAATTAATCCTCTGCCCTTCGCCACCGCATAACAAACTTTCATAAATAATATATACACACATCCGACACGCGCTGATAACTAGATAGCAATAAAACAAGCAGCACGTGTGCTAATTGAATTCGCGTGATTGAACGGTGAAATTTTTTTTATTCAATATACGTTTGCCTGTCCTGTGTATACGCGTATCGTGTAATTAACTATTTGGAAAATAAAACTTTCTAGGGTTTTTATTTACCTGAATCATATGAATTCAGATCTTTTATAAAATACAAATTTCTTTCTCCCATTTTTGACAACTCTAATTGAATTCCAAAACAAATCCCAATGGAAAAATACGGTGAAGAAAAAATGGAAATATTCATTTCGAATATTCTTCAAACACAAAAAAAAAATTAAAAAATAAAAAATTACGTGACAAATTTTTGGTAGAATTGCAGTTTGAATTTGCAGGACGATTATATATCGAAACGGCACGAGGTCCCGGAGGTCAGGCATCACAATTTATTTGTTGATCCATGATCCTTCGGTTAGTTTGCCCCTCGTATTCCCATGGGCACTCTAAACTTGAATCTGATTAACTGTTACCCAGAATGCACCGTTTATTACGTAATGCATCGGGCACGGTTTGTGTATCTATCCATCTATCGAACAACGGATGTATATAGGAAACCCCCGTTAGTTAGTGGGCTGCGTGGAAACCACCCCCTTGGTGACTACCCGTAATGCTTTGGCGCCTCCTGAATCATGCATCCGAATGAATTCGCAGAAATACACACACACGCGTGTACAGAGAGAAGACTTTTGAAATAAATAAAAATATTCAGAATGGAAAATGATTAGATAAAACCATCCAACCCCTATTTTCGTACGTAAGGGTGGATGCAGGGATTTAACCTACGTAAGAACGATGGCTGTCTTTTAAGTAGAAATTTTTCACTATACGGCGTATAACGTTACGTGTGTATATTATACATGCGATCAATTATACAGTTACGGTAATAATCGTCACGCGATGTAAAACAACCGGATCTGCTTTTTTCGCCACTTTTTCAGCGGCTTTCTAACCTGGACTGTAAAAAGCTTGGAAAAGACGTAAAAGTCCTGCAGGTCTAACAATAAGCCCGGAGGAAAAAATTTCGCACCGTATACTGAGGCTAGTAAATCATCAAACGATCCTGGAAGTTAAAATAGGTACAACTTTTCTGTAACAATTTCACCTACTTTCGAGTTTAATTGGTGAAAATTTCAATTTTTACTCATCATCTAGGCAGACAGGGCTCAATGAATTTTCAGGATTTTGATTTACCAGAGATGCGGATTCGTCCTGCAGTATTTTTGCAAAAGCATTCCGGTTATCGTGACAGAAAATTATCTGCAGTTAAAATTCGTGAGGTGACGTATTTCAAGCCAGTAAAGGTTCACGTGCGTGCCGTCAAATGATTAGCTAAACCCGTGTATCAGAGTTTAACCTGCGTTTAATCTGCAGGACGATTTGTAGCCACGTTAAGTCACCTTCACGCACCCTGCCCTGAATTTCCGTTTCTCTTTTCTCTCCCAAAATTATATTCTTTCGACAAATTATTTCTTTACTCGGATGTAAAACTGAGGCAATGTAAAAATGATGGCTCCGAAGTAATCGAGCAAACTCCCATCTCCGAATCATCCCTCATTCTTCTCTTCTCCAATTTGACAAGCGGTTTGGAACTTTAGTTGAAAAATATTGTCCCGTATTTCGTTGTTATTCGTATACTTTTGCCATTGAAATTTTTCGTAATGACGTCATTAGTCAGCACGCGTGTATACGCGAGTACCTCAGTGGTCCTTGAGACGATCAGAGATGATCTCAGATATTTCTCGAAATCTGGTTTTTTCTTATACATTTGCTGATATACTTCTTCACATTTCATCTTGCACGTCTATACAGACTTCTTCTGATTCAAAAAAACCACTTCAAGTTGCTTATCAGTCTCAAAATCAGTTTTCCAAAGCTTTATTTTCCAAATTCGAAAACATCCCTGGCGAATAGGTATGAGTCCTCGTACAGACATTCGTTATCATTAGAGGCTTCCAGGCATCACACGTCCCGAATCCCAATACATACGTTTATGGTACATACGTTAGCGTACCTACTACCGCATTTTTCTTCTGATGTGTCTCACGATCAGACACGTTTGCAAGAATTCTCTAAGGTGGGTAGACGTCACCTCGACGAACTACGCTCCGTCAGCTTCGATTTTACCCGATATTTTCGTTTGGAATGGATTCATGACGAACTTACTGAATCAAAGCTGAAAAGATTTTCTCCCCATCGTTCGGAGTTTCTTCCTTATTCTTTTGGTGATTTTTTTTGACAATTCTTGTGCACAAAGATCAGATTTTTTGCTACACAACAATTGATGCAAAGAAATTCGCGAATTTAATGTGCAAAAAAATTCAGAGCTAAAGGCAAGACGACGAAAGAATTAGAAAGAAAAGTCTCTTGAATTTGAAGCAATTTTATTCTCAACTCGTGGACGATTTTCTCGAGTCCTTCGGGATAGAAGAAGGATAAGAAGGTAGTTAGTACGAGGAGACATTAGTGGCTTGGCTCCCTCCAACTTCTTCGCCCTCGTTTCTATCTCCTTCTGCTTTCCAAGAGCCTCGCACACCTCGACTTCGAATCGATGCCAGTAGGGAGAACTTTCAAGCTAAGGGATGAAGCGAGAGAATAAAGAAAATAAGGGAGTAAATTTTTATGAATTTTTATGGATTTTCCAACTCGGAAGACTCCCTGATATTTAACGTGCCTCCAGTTAATGACCCATGGCTGTTTATACCCAAGAGAATATAAGTCCGCCCTCTAATCCGCGGCATCAACAGAATCGCAAATCACGATTCTACCGTATATATATATATATATATATAGCTAAATCGATCCCTTTGATTGCGTTGGAATGGGAATCGATAGCCCAAACATGTACTCGCCGGGCACCGACAAATGGCGACTGGCTTTTCGAGAGGGCGTCCAGAAAATCCAATCCAAAATGTTTAATTAAGATTTGGTACCGACGTGGGGACAAGGGTAGCCGCTGATCGATGGTGGACCGACATTCTCCGTGAACCGAGTTTCGAATTGCTACTTCGATGTAGGTATGTGATCCATCCGGATTTCGGCGTATCTATTTCCAGGTGGTATTGTTTCTCTTTTCCTCTTTTTCTTCTTCTTCTTCCTTTTTTCTTCTTTTTTCTTTTCCTTGTGTGGCCCCAGGATCAGATCACTTAATTTTCAAGAAAAGTCCGCCTACATACGTCGAGCTTCGAAAAACTTTACCCGAATTTTTTATCCTCCGGCTTTTAAAAAGGAAAAGTTGAGTTAGAACTGATTAGATTTTCAATTTCACTTTTTCGGTTATCAAGAGAAGAAGATTTCAGGAAGTTTCTGCAATCAACAATATCTGGAAAACAGATCAACGGATTTTTTTTTTTTTTTTCTCTCTGATAGAACTCAGACCAGCTTGCAGGTGAATGAATTTCCTAGGTTCCGAGTGCAAAAAAACCATTAATTTTCTCCCTTAGTCTAATATTTTCTCAAACTTACTATTGGGTTTTTTTCCGGGGTTGCTAATTAATGAAATGAAGTCAGATTCTTTCAATCTAATCGTAGGTTTTTGGCTCAACAAGTACAAAAGAAATACCCGATTAGGAAATCCGAGGGCTAGTACATCTTGGTCAGTCGAATTACGTACTGGTTCGTATTATTTTATCATATCCGTCTAAATGGGCGTAGCAAAGGTCCTAAAGTAACGGTAAGAATAACGAAGAAAAGGGTTTTGATTGGCTTCTCGGTAAAAAGTGATCAGAAATATCTGGACCTCTTGGAATGCCGGAACCTAAGCCGATACCCCGAAGCCAAAGACGTGCTTTCGTGTCTAGAGTTATGATGCTGAGGAAGTACAGAGTGCAGAGGAAGACCATGTTCCAGGGGTCGAAAGTTGTAATGAATTGAAATGTTGGTTAGACCTTGCAAGTAATACTGCATGAAAGTACCCATAAGCAAGTGGAGCGATGTTCTGGTATAGGAAAATTCTAATGAAAACGAAGTCTGCGTAGTGCAAAGAAATTATACAACTTCTGGATGAATTTCAATCGAGTTGGATGTAAAAGGGCGAATAAATTCCGAGGCTAATATCCTCCTCCTCCTCTTACGGACCATTGATCGAAAGAATGAGATCCTTGCGGGAATATTAATTAACAGTAAGCTAACGAGCGACATCAGGACTTTGGAGAGATAATTATATTTTTAGTATAAAAATCATTTCCTCAAGTCTCGTCTGATTGACTCGCGATAAAACGATTTCAATTAGGGGGATCAGGGTCAGATTTCAACTGACATCTGCTTGGGACAGAACCGGCGAAAGACACTAACGAGGAGAAATAATAGTCCAGGGATTTAAAATGGCATTTATCGGGGATTTCAGGGGTGAAAGGAGGCCGAGAAAGTCGAGAAAACTCATTGCCAAGCTTATCCTGGTGAGTTTTTGTTACTAGTTGTTCGATTCAGGATAAAAACCGTCTTCGAGGACTCTGGAGAGTAAAAATATTAGGGTTTCGCCCAGGATCGTCGAAGCATAGAAATCACCGATAACCATTACTCTCGTGAAGAGCTGAAGATATCCCTGCGGAACCTGGTTCAATGATCATCCTTAAATCGCAACTGACTTCAGTACCAAAATCAATGAAATTTCATTTCATTTTCATGATTTTTTTCTTCCCCTCTTTCTTTCCGTCTTCCAGTCTAATGGCAGATAACTGAGAAAACTCTTCGCTTCTAGGAGCCGGTAATTTCCAGTTCATTTCCTACTGAGTCCTAGTAGCAGCTTTTATATTTAACGTTCGATGTTCGGAGAGGAGAAATCTGGAGAGAACTCGACGAAGCGACAAATCTCTTACAGCATCTGGTCCCCAGGTCCCCAGTGGTCCCGGTTACAAACATCTTGTAATTATAGTCGGTGCTCAAAAGGATTTGTCGAACGTTTGAATTTATTCAAACGTTCCAACAGGTTTAATAGGCTTAGGTAAACAAGTTCTCTGTACATCGAGGCACAAAATCCCTTCGGCTTCTACCGCTTCTTGTGATTCCCGTTGACACCAACCCGCACCACGTAGTCCTTTGCGTCCCGGTCCTCCACAATTATATACCTACAACCGAAACTGTATAGCAGAACGACGTTTCCGCACAATGGGAAATTCGCCACCCTCCCTTAATATCTCTGTCTCTGGTTAGTTCCGCTTTCTACCTCACTCTTTAGGTATTGCTCTCGGTCCTTCGTTATCTTCTGAAGTTGACGCAGGTATGTGTCTACCTTCCAGAAAGACAATTACAGCCTGAATTTGCCCCGACATTATCTCGTTAAGGAAGGACCTGACTGAAATTTTCGTAAAAAAACGGTTTTACATATTCAAAATGGCCAAAAAAACGTCCTATCCAAAAATGGATACATAGAATTTGAAATTATGATAGAATACGATTTTGAAAAATGTTTCAACTCTCTGCGATGAAATTTTATGCACAAGGAACCTTTCGCAGAATTTCTTCTTCTCAGGACTGTGAAAAATTCCTTGCACAGGAACTTTCATTGCAGAAAATTGAAACTTATTGCACAAAACATATCCTAGCTGGGTACTCTGCAAAATTCTATACATCAATTTTTTGATTGGATATATTTTGGCCATTTTAAAATTGAAAAACTGCTTTTTATCGAAATTTCAGTGGGGTCCTCCCTTGAACAACCTTTTCTATACAATCGATCATTATTCCGAATCAAGACTCATGGGCCTCATCAGGAAACCTGCTCCACTGTATACAATATCAAAAAACCCTCAAAGAATATGGAACCAATGGAAATGAGCAAACGGTGGAGCTATGGGGATGAAATTGGGTGAGCAGTGATCTCCTGGTCGGTAAATAAGCAGAATATAAACAAATTTGATAATGATTATCGGTGCAATTTCCAAAGCCACATCCGTGCTAATATTGGAACTTGGTGGTCGGATGCCAATGTAGATACCAATGCACACAATAACGGAGCACCCGGTCCCGTGTAGTAATTCTGTAATATCGCAGGGTGTGGCGTCCAGGTGGCTATACCACCAACTGAAGGGGGTTGGAACCAGTGTCACCTGGGGACGGACGAGCAGGTAATGAGGTGCAACTACCGCAGCCCAACAGGCCTGACACCATCACCAGAGTCAAATGGCAACGGTGACTGCAATAGGATGGAAGTGGAAGTGGAACTGAAAGTGGAAATGGAACTGAAACTGGAACTGGAACTGGAAATGGGCGGTTCTGTAACTACGCGCGATTTAATTATTCAGAATTCGTTTTCGCTAAAACTCAAGTGTCGAATATATATGAACTCGCCACCGTACATTCCAATGCACCACGGGTTTCGAGCTTTCTGTAGACAGGTACGCGAGTGTATACCAACACACGGGAAGAAGGCAAGCATGTACACCTTTCGGTTGAACGGTCGTTAGTAGTGGGTAAAGACGTCGTATGCAATTATACCGCACATTATACATTCGCGATGATTATGCCACGTTTTTGCATTTCGAATATATGAATGAAAAAATATATGTATTATATATATGAGCTAACGTTTATCCCCCCCCCCCCCCCCCCCCCGTACTTAGGAGATTTGTGATCTTTTTCTTTTTTTTTCTCTTTTAACATCCCTTGGACTTTTTTTCGTGTTTCTTTTTTTCTTTCTTTCCTCTTCGTCACTCATGAATTTGGAGCGATTTCTACCGGTGGTCCTCTTTTCGTACCCTCCGTGACAATTCGCACGGAATTTACAGTAACGAAACACGATTTCAGAATCGACAATATTGGCTGAAGTAGAAGAAAGAGAGAAAGAGAGAAAAAGAACGAAGCTAACGACTGCGATTAGGGGCGTTTATTCGCTTTTGTATAAATCGAAGTGGATCGTGTCGTACTTGGTTTAATTCAGCTTCGTCATATTCATTCAAGTAGGTATTGAGTACCTAAAAGCAAAAAATTTGCGATCTGAACCGATTGCTTAATTTCCATCTCTACAAGTTCTGTTCCTATCCGATGATACTTTTTTTTCTACTCACATTTAATATTCATGCCTGTTATACGCTATGCGAAAAAAAAAAGAACGAACGATATATTTATATCGCAGAATGTGTCGAGTGCTCGGGTCGGTGACAATGTGAAATGAAAGTAGCGAGGTGTCAAAGGTAGAGAGAAGAAGAAAGCACAGGAGTGAGAGTGGCACAAAAGGATCAGAGAGATCCGTATTCCAAAAGCATTCCAGATTGCCGTGCTTTTCACTTTTTGTATTTTTTTTTTGTATTTTTTTTTTTATTCATTTTATTTTTTTCTCACCATTTTTAACGCACAGGTATTACATCATGAATTTTTTTCTTTTCTTTCTCTCTCGTAATTCATCCCATCGATCAAAATCCTCGCACATGTAATACAAGGTACTCGATACATCATTGTAGAGACTAGGACATCACGTGTGCTTGAAAAAATTCAACGAAATAGTAAAAAATCGATTTGATTTTTCACCAGCGTTTATTTCACATCGTTATAATCGTCTCATTTTGGAACACCTGTAGAACGAACTTAGGCATATTATTGGTTCGCGATTTGACTCCTCTGGAATACATATCGTTAAGAAAACACGGAATAAAATAGAAAAAAAAATATTGTCACAGAAGATAGAGTCAGTAATTCAAAAAAGGAAATTTTTTTTGTCACTCATTTGTCAAAGATTTAGCCTAAAAATAGATTTTTCCAATTTTCGAAAAATTTGAATTCTAGAGAGACAAGTCTTAATGGGATTAGCGGCGTGCCTAAATTCATAGAGGGGTAGTTTTGGACTGAGATAATTATAATGACGTAAAATGAACTTTGGTGGAAAAATGAACGACGATATTTGAGTGTGTTTAATTTTTCCTACCATAATGTACTATGGGGGAATTATTTCAATAACTGTTCGATACACATACATGGTGGGGTGAAAGAAAAAGAAAGATATAGAATTAAAGAGAGAGAAATATTACCGCTGCTGGTTTCGTTATTATTTTCGGGTTGGTGTTGAACAATTAAAAGGAACGAGTTTATTTTACCATGTAAAATATTCAGCTTTTAATACCGGTAAATATAACTTTCAATTAGACGAGCTCTGATGCAGAGTACCGAGTAGAGGTGGGTTGGTAGGTTGCTGTATACGAAGAAGTTGAATTAATACGAATCATACATCCTCCTAAGTGGGGAAGTACGTAGCGTTTTTACCCCTAGCACATATTATACACATGGACGTATAAATTCTTGTGTATTTATATATAGGCGTGTTTATATATGTATATATACACGTATATAGCTACGTTATACATTAAACACACGTATGTACATACATAGAAACGGAGAGGCTGGAAGTTGCGCATGAAATTTTATATATCTGTACGTATATACATTTACGTATGTGTGTGTGTATATTCATTATATACATATATATATATATGTATATATGTACATACATACATATACACGCGTAATAAAGAGCGGTATATTCATTAGCGCGAGTTGAAATTAAAAGCATATTCCAACGTACGCATTTCTCATAATCTAGGGGCATTAGATACACGGGGGTTGGCCAGGCTCGGGGGTAAACGGGGGTGGTGGATTTTCCTGTATCTGACTACAACTCGTACTCTTTTCTACTTTCACCTCTCCTCGAGCACTGGCTATGTTATGATATTTTATTCCAGGGTTTTTTCTCTGTTTGCGATAGAGATCGTATTCAATTTATTTTCCCTAGGACGAAGGTTTCTCCTCAGACTCCGCTAACCCTATATCTACTTTTTCTTCTTATTCTTCTCATTCTTTTTCTTTTTCTTTTACTTTCACTTCTGTTTCTGCACCTCTGCAGCCTCCCATCTCCAGTCATATACACGTATACATAATATACAACATATATAGAATATATATATATATATATATACACCTTAGCATACTTTACACAGGTATAATCGGCTGACTCGAATTTCTTTTGTCGAACGAATCCGCCAGTCGGAATACAAATTTTTACACCCGAGTTTCTCGCCCTGGTGTCCGCGCCATGAATATTTCACTAAGTTCTGCCAGAAAAATAAGAATATAAGTTGAAAGAAAGAATGACTATCGATTTGACAAGGAGTGAATTAAACTTTAACTATTTCCCTATTTTATTTCAACCCTCGCGATTTTCCCTATTTTCCTTATTCTTTTCTCCCGCTCAATTTTCTCATAACATAGACGATCATAATCGACAAATGGTGGTTTTTTCGTTCCCCAGAATTTTTTCGATCACAAAATAAACGGGGGAAAAGAGCATCCGTATTGTAGAAGGATAATTTTCATAGTATACAGTAATATCCTCTATCGAAATTCACCATATTCTACAGGACCGTGCGCACGTGCTCGTATGCAAACAGAGCTAATCGTAAGCGGATTAATTTCTTATAACCGTCAACACAAGTCCGCATGCCATTCAGATCCGGAATGAATCCGCTTGTGAAACCTGTAGGGGATTCACATCGTTAGGATCTTTTTGTTTCCGGTCTATTCTTTGTTTCCGTTTATAGGGGTTTTTTTTTTTTCAATATCTGGTTACAAATATACGACGTAACGCGTTTCATTAGTTAGTAAATTAAAAAAAAAAAAACGTTGTTCTGTTGCAAAATGACGTAATCAAAATTTAGTACCCATCAAAAGCATTCCGGGAATAATCGCAGGGCAAAAGAATAGAAGGTTTCGATTCGTAGGTTTATTCCCCGCATTTTATCAGTCAAGTCCCAATTTGGGGATAATCGAAGGTCCCGCAGTTTCCGGATGCCGATGTATTGGTAAAATGAAGAATCAATTTCCTCGACGTCACCGCAGCTGGTAATAAATTCCGTATGAAATTTTTCCTCGATACTTGGCTCGCTTACACTTTTATGTCTCTTTGATCGTTATACCGGAGCAGAGGCTTGACGCACGTCTCGAAAGTTCAAGGCTGGTGGCTATCGACACGCGTGTCTCGATTATATGACATTTTTTTTTTTTTCAAGAAAATCGAGAGAAAAGCGTAGCATAGATTCCATGAAAATAGCTTTTCTACTGAGAAACGTCACCAAAAGGTGCCGAATGCCGAATTGCCTTCGACGAAACGAGATGTCAAGTAGTCTCGGTCAGTTCGTAGTCGGACCTGAACGATCCCACGGGCTGACGTAGGTATGGAGTTATAGACACACCATGTGTATATTTACGGTCTGACCATACGTGTGTCCATCCAGGATAAATTTTCCTTTTTTGTATCGGTGAGAAATCGAAGACGCCGGATTTTCGCGGACCGCGAATATCGAGGGGGAAAATTTTCACGAATATCGAGTGAAAAAAAATTTGTGTCAAAGTCTACTAGGTGTATTTATTGAAAAGCACGAAGACAGAGGAATGAAAAAAGGGGAAAAAGGGGAGGAGTAGCTGGGGGATGAAAAAGAATACACTATAGCAACTTTGTGTGTACCTGGGAAGTAAACAGGAAGGAAAAGATCACCGGAAAAATTCAAATACTTTTTTCATCCGAGTTTTTCCAACGGGTATATGTATATATAGGTATATATATATGATCGTCATACCAAGCCTTGGCATATAATGAATGAGAGGCTAAAAAGCAAACGAAAAACCACCTTTCATCTTTCTCTAATCAACTCGCATTGTGCACCGTGTGGCAAAGGGCTTCCTCCAACTTTTCCCTTCAATATTGCTTGATATTCGTCGGTGCCATTTTTCCAAACGCCACTTATACTCTCGAGGTATCTCGTTTATACTCGTAAATATAGCTACTGGTAAAATAGAAAAGTTTTACAAAAGGACCGCGTGCGGGTTAAAAAGTTGCAAGAAATGATGGAAATAAAGGAAAAGCCGAGGAAACGGAAGGAAAAAAAAGGGGGGTTTTTTTTTTTCTTTTTTGTTCTTCATTCCTCTTCCAACATTTCCGCAAATATCGAAAATTGCACAATCGTCAGTTTACCCAGACCTCGGTTGATGACACACAGAGATTGTCGTAATTACAAACGTTCGGATTCGCGAACTTGAAGCTTCGTCATTTAGGAAGTATTAATTGAAATTCTCGGTGAAAGGTCGAGGATAAAACTGCGTCTCTCGTCCGCTTGAAAAAAAAAAGAGCAGAAAAAAAATGACAAAAAACCTAAAAAAAAATAATAAAAAATAAAAAAATAAACGAAGGAAAAAGGGAATTCTCGTTCACAGAAAACGACTGCAGGGTAGCGCAGTAGAGGTGGAGGACAGAAGAATGATTAAAGCGGATGTAAATCAATTTCACAGACGAGTAAATATCAGTTTTATTCGGAGATTGTACGCGAGATGGTGGTAGGCTACACCAATGGCAAATGTCAGATAGAAGGCAATAGAAAAGCATAAAGAGGTAGTGAAAAACTGAGAGAAATAACGACGACGCGCTGGACCTTGAAAAAAAACGAGGTGGAAATAAAAAATGTTACTTATTTTTCTATTTTTTTTTTTTTTTGCACACTCCACATTGTCTCTGTCATTTTCTCTATTATCACGGAATATATAAACCTCTTTCATTTCACAATTCGAAAAACAACATTGAAATGTCCAAACGTCGAAAATATCCTGAATACAGACGCAGGACTTATCGCAAATGATGTACAACAGTATTTCACGAAATTAAGGCTGCAGCTTTTACGAGCGATAAATTTCTAAACATCGTGAAATTAGGACGCCCTGTGTCTCGGGAGGGGAGGTAAAGACCTCCATTAAGCATTCTTAGGGTTAATCCTTGCCACTGAGCAAAAAACCAAGAAAGAGGTAATACGAAAACAAAAAAAAAAAAAAAACAAAAAAAATGAGTGAAGAAAAGAGTGAAAAATGAAAAACGAGTAAATAACATTCCACCATAAATATGAGAGAAAGAATTACGAGCGGGAACTTTAATTATAATTACATGTCCTCCGGCTAAACTACACCAGGGTTTTTTGCGTCGGGTGTTTTATTTTTTTCGCACATTTCGTGTTTTTTTTTTGTGTGTTTTTTTTCAGTGAAAAATTTTTTTGCTCGTCTCCAGGCAGAATTTCGCGTGACAGGAGACTGACAGAAAAGAAATTGTTAGGTTGATTAATTCTCGCACGCGAGTTAAAAATTCTCACTTCTCAAAATTGAATCTCGTACCAGCACGCATTTTTTTTTCTCCTGATGGGGGGGGGGGGGGGGGGCGAAAGGGGGTTCATTTTTGCTCATTACCTGATAGGATTAGAGGCCTCGCTGCGAGGTGGGTATAGGTATAAGGGTAGGTAGGGGTATAGGGGTAGGTAGAGGGTAGCAGTCAGCCTTGCGCTGACGAAGCAGAGGAAAGAGAGCGCGGAAAGTATATAGTACGAGGGGTGAGAACGCGTCGGACGTCGCGTTCAAAATGAAGCTTGTTTGTCAAGCGAAGGCAAGAATTTCCCAGAGATTTTAGAATCAGGACTGATGACTGAGCTCCAGGCGTACCTAACCTACCTATACTCGTCCTACTCCTCGTTATATGTATAGCGACTTGTTCCCCTTGAAATTTCTTACCCCTGGCGCAATTTGGGGTGGTAAATTTTGCCAGACGAAAACAAGAGTTGGTAACGTTTTTTTTTTTTTCTAAAAAAAAAAAAAAACCTACCCTCAATAATAATATCACCGTACCCTCTTGCGAATAATTCCCGACAGGATAAAAGTTTGGCAAAATCCTCAATGCGGTATCTCGTACCCGTCCCGTCGTTCCTACAATCAACAAACAGTTCCAGGGCCTCTAAACTACCAGCTCGGACCAAAATTTGTTCAAAGACGGCTTAACCCAAAAGCCCTGGTAAAAGTTTCGGCCACGCGCCGGTTTCCCCTCGGGTACGAAAAAGGACGAGAAAGGGGGGGGGGAGGGGTGTCTTTTGGTCTGGGTCTACTGCAGGGTTGTTCTCGTCCTTTTACCTACCTACACCTATATCCGGTAGTCAGGCAAGAGCCCCCGAAGACTTTAATACCGACGAAAAAGCTTCCACGATATAAGTGAAAGATAAGATAAGCCTGGGCTAATTAATCACAAGAAAGAAGACACGCCTTTAATAAGCTTCGGATAATTTTCCCACTCCGTACTTTATGCCTGGCGGACTACCTGCCTGCCTGCCTGCCTGCCTGCCTGCCTGACTGCCAGAGAGTGGCTAATATTAGAGCCATAAATAACCTCGAGTGACAGGGAAACCCTTACAAGTTAATATATTTATGCCAGTGGATCTCTCGCCGGATACGCAGCCGTCCTGTAGCAAAGATGCGGATATGCGGATTTCACGCATTTTAATAACTTTCAATAGCCTAGCTGCGAATAAGGAGGAAAATTTTATCTAAAAATGTCTCGTTCTGCTTTAGAATACAATAAAAAGCTCAACGTTCGAAGGGATCTGCGAAGAAATATCAAACCATGATTTACAACTTGGTTAAACGGATTTATTTATTTGTATTTTGCATTTTGCGTGCCGCTTAAGCATTTGGGGACCAAAACGAATGGTATGTCGATTTCGATGCAGAACCCCACTCGGTTTCAACCGACTATTTTAACGTCGAAATTAGCATCTTTCCTTTTATACATCCAATACTTATCGACGCTAAAATCAAACCCCAAAATTTCACTTGGAATAAAAAATTATAAGGAACAATAATGCGATGTAAAAAAAATCGTCAGTTTTTGTCATACATTCGAAAATGTGTAACAGTCACTCGTATGGAATTGCTATCCAACCCAGTACGTAATTATTTCTAAGTAAACTACCGACTGGTAGTAAAGTAAGCCCAAAAACGACTAAAGCAAGTTTCGGGTACATTCAAACTTCTGCGTGTTTTCCTTTGAGTCTGGAGTTTGGCTTTTTCCCTTAAACTGTTGCACTCTACTCAATCATTGCAGGGTGTATTTTTTTTCTTTATCTTGTACCTTTTTTTTTTTTTTTTCATGTACTTTCTTTCCATTTTCTCTTTCTCAAAAGAAAAAAGAAAGAGAGAGAGAGAGAGTAAAAGATCAAGTGCTCAACTCTTGGTAGTAGTGAAGAGTCCGCTTGTATAACCTAGTAGAATATGGGGATGAAAAATTCAGGGTTTCTTGATTTAGGATATATCGCAGTGACACACATGGACGAGAATACATACTAGGGTAAGGTATTCGCAGGGCTGAGATTGGCCATTTGCAACGTTGGCTTGTAACTTCATACATACGTGGTAGGTAAAAGATAGAATGAAGGAGACCCGTCGTTTTCCAACCCGAATACCATGGCTGGGTATATACCATACCTACAAGAGAGAAAATATGGAGTAAAACGGAATATTTATACACCTTGGCGTGTTGCGAAAGTATACGATGTATACATATAGGTACGTTGCTGAGATGCGAAGTAAAGGAATTTAGTGGGTGCGAGACGAGAAGAGGAGTAAGACTTAGGTGTACAGGTGCCAGAGTTATGTAGCGAGGAAATAATCAGGACAAATGTATAGTATTAGGGGTGTCTGACAGTGTCGTTTTCCACGCATCGAATTCTCTGTCATCCGTTTATTTTCAAGTCATAAACTTTTGTTTCCCCCTTTATATATATTCGAATCCCTCTACAATCTGAATGAAACCACCGCATCTACTACCTACGCAAGGACCTTATATATATATATATATATATATATATATATCCCCCCCGTCATGTATTCCCCGAAGAAAAACGCTAAGCTTTCGAAATCAAGATCAATTTTCTTTCACCCCTTTCTATATCGCTCTCCGCTCTAGGTATTCATGCATCACAAAATCCCATCAAATACGATTTCAGAAAACCAGTAGACGCGAACAAATGAGGAGACATTTTTTTTTTCTCAACGATTTGTTCAAGAGTCTGGAAAAAAATTTTCAACTCACGATGGATGGCTGGAGTCAAAAAATTTTTACTTCGCGAAGAAAAACCTAACGGAATTTGCCAAATCAAAATCGACGGTTCTTTATCCCAATTCCTCATTCGAAGCTATTGAAAGTTGAGAGGTAAAAATTCGGAATTTTTATACTACTGACTGAGAGTTTTTAGAAAAATTATTTCCCCGAAAGTCTACGTAGCCAATTTGAAAAACTCCTAATAGAAAAACCCCGAAAGCTAAAGATCCAAAAGGCCAATTTTGAGCGATCCAAAAGGAATTTTGACCATTCTAGATTTTTGGAATTCGAAACTTCAATCCCGACCTAATATTTCGTTGGTCAGGGATTCAAGGGAAAATTTAGGTATATGGTAGGCCACTCGAGGGATAAAACGATGGCTGATATTGCTCCGGACAAGTAAAAAACACTCGACTTTGTTATAACGTGTTACGTATAAAGTTGCAAAGAATTATTGGCTATTAACGTCGAAAAAATGCGTCCTCTGAAGTGAGCCATGGCATTAATTCATTCGTCGGTAACGTTCGGCGAAATAAAATATATGCGGCTCCTACTCGATTCTGCTGCAGACGACGAGCAACGCGAACGCCCATACGGTGGTGACCTGAATGACCAAATAGGAAGGGCTGTAACGTTTGACACATTTCCGTTGTTACAAAGAAAAAAAAAGAGGAGAAGAAAAAAATGTATGGAACAACCAAAAAATAAAAAATAAAATAGGAATACATACCTACCTAACCTACTCGATGGGTAAGCTCAGCTGGTGTTGTGCTTTTTATTTTCTCTTTCTCTATTTTTTGTTTGAATTTTTTCATTTTTTCATTCTCACCGAGTTCTCCATTTCCTCGTTTCTCCTCTTTCTTTTCATTATTTTGTCCTTTACTGTCCTTCGCACGATTTCATTGTTTTTTCACACATAAACATCGCGCACTCCACCCAGTGCGGCCCACTTCGTTCATGCAGTCCTCTTTTCGCTGAATAAATTTTAATTTAAATTTCCTACCGTTCGGTACATTTATTAAGTAAATATATCACGCAGTGCTGCGCTCTACGACGTACACACATGTCTGCATATATGCTCGTACTTTATATGTACGTATGTCGTAATACCTATACATGGTATATTATATACATTAGCTACACATACATCCATGAATTCGTCATTTGCAAAGATACCTACTCACACGCACTACCAAACTCCGGACTGTTATCCCGTCATTTCATGCGTAACAAACGACACGAAGGACCTGTTTACAATGTTAATTAGGTTTTGGTCTCGTTAACGTTTCCGAATTCAAGGCTTGGCCGGAAGAGAGAAATGCGAAGGATGCCTGATTGCTTTCGGAATCAATTAGCCATTTAAAAAAAATTGATACCAATTTCCCAGGAGAAGTTATATTATGCACTGAAAATTATGAAAATTACATCGATGATTCGCATTGAACGAAATAACTGCAGATACGATCATCAAACGATTACGATGAAACGCGGATAATGTGGAAAAGCTTATGCATCGTATATACGTAGCTTTTAGCAAATTCTGTTACAGGAGTGTCGGTGGATATGGGTATGCGAATTTGGAATACGACATTTGGCCGACCCGGAAAAAGGCCTGACCGTAATCCGACCTACCAGGGACCCAGTCTTTAAATTTTCACGAATTCACCATCTACCCACGTAGACCGTTTCACCTCCGCTTCGGTTTTTTCCGGGGCCCAACCCACTCCGTTTTCCGGTTATGTTTGAGGGATAAAATGGAGACTAACAAACATGAACAGAGCCCTCGAGCTTCCTTGGGATTTCGAATCTCCCGCCCACTACCCCCATATACCTACCTACCTACCTACCTCTAGTTATTCACGATTTAATCCGAGCTTTAGATATGCGAAGAGCTTGTAATATTCCTCTTATCAAAATTTCCGGGGCATTCTGTTGTAGATCCTTGTAGAGAAATCTTTCGATAAAAAATTTACCTCCATTTCATGATAGGTATGCTTCAAAACGATTATCCCTTGGATATGAGAGCATACTTCGTATCTATACCTACAGCATTACCATGTCGATACCTGATAATGTGTCATGTATCTACCACAATTTCAAGGACTAAACGCCATAGTAAAAAGTCCAAATGCGTTATGGCTTGTTACGATAAGGGAAAAATGCCACCTGGATGAAGTTATAAAAAGTAAAACAAGGAGATCCCCTTTTTTTCTATCTTTAATCATATTTTAAAGTCTAGAAAATCGAACATAATAACGTAACCATATTTTGCACACCTTTGTCACCCTGATCTCATGTGTAACGATATAATCCTTAGCAATTAGCCAAAACTGGGTGAGGCTAGCAAGGGTTGGTCAGGGCCATGAAGGGTGGTGGTGGATAATAGGGGCACATGTTTGTTACCATTAGGAAACAATTATCTATAACAACCCCCAAACCATCCCCTAAATAATCAACGAAAAAAATTTCGAGTAAAGCTATGCTGGTATAATGCTTGCAGCTGCAATAGAGAAGATATATAACATTAGTTCATCCCCGGTCATCGTCGAGTCTGAGTCATCAAATTCCTGCATGAAGGCGGATGAAAGCCGAGTTGCTAAATGATTCAGGGATTAAATTTCATCTCGATATAACAAACTGAAAACTTCTGTCGAAACGTCGCGTAGCTACTGTAGGGTGAGGTTAATCCGGATTCCGAAGGATTAGCCAGAATCGATACTGGAAGCAATCAATCAAATGAATCGGTGATAATTGATTACCCGATGAGATGAGCTACGCTGCTGCACGTGTCTCTGCATTTTTTTTTTTTTTCGAACAAAAATTATTGTTCATTTCTGTGTTTTTTTGTCTTTTGTTTTCGCAGCTGTGTGGCAAGCCCGAGAAAAAAAAAAAAAAAAATTGCGAAGGATATAAAAAATAAACTGAAAAATAACTAACGCGGATTGAATAAATAACCCAATCGCAACAGCACGTACAAATTGGATATCAAAACGACAAACGTTGATTACAAATAATACGCCACAGGCTCAACGTATCTGCGTACGTACTCCTGTCTGCTCCTACATATCCATACGCTCCCATTCATTATTCCTAATTAAAATTTACACCCGTATCTCCATCGATGGGCTGAAAAATATCCATACAGCTTATTCGTAATCCGTCCTGCAGAGCCCATCAACCCGCAGGCTAGGCGTATGGAAATTATTTTTAGTTTTATATTCAACAACGGATGAATATGGAACTTTTTCTGATTTTCTTTATCGTGATTTCGGCGATTAGTTTGATCCTGAATGGGTCGTATTGTGGTATGGAGAGACCGAGCTCAGCCAGAGGCTATTAATACTGAATAATTGATTTTTCACGAAGATCCTATTCAGGCCATGGGCAGATTCTTAATTGAGTAAAATGAAATCGATTTATTAATCGCCTATCGAAAGCAGAGCTTTCAGCCCTTGGACCATAATCGAAGAGAAATATATGATCTCTTCTCTACTGCGTGTGTAAGCTTTTTAAACAAAAATGTTTGAACCTTACTCGCAGGTTGAAAAGCTTCAAGGAAACTGCCACCTTGCTCTGCAGCCTGCGGCGGACTCGGGCCAATGAGGTGTGCAGGGATATCGATTACCGATATTTATTGCCATGCAGTCACCCCGCCTCGTCTATATATTCAGCATTACCTGATCATACAGACAATGTACGAGCTTGCAGGTCGACCCCGGGCAGGGCAAACCTTCGCCATGGGTCTGGAATGTATTTGCTACTTTCCACTTTTCTCTCTGCGAATACAACTTGCATGTATTGCTACCACCACCTCTCCACCAACTCGAACAGAGCTTTTGCTCGAAAAGCTCACCGTGGAACATATCATCTCAGAATTATTTATCCCATGATCTTTTTCCATCCTCGTCAACGTTAATTCCTACGGAAACCAATTGAATTAAGCTCCTAGAAACAGATTTATATTTTAATGTTACCGAATTCGATTACCTTTCGTATTTCCTCAGACCGCATGTCTTTCTTCAATTACCTCCTTCTGGATCTCCTGTATTTGAATTATACATATTGCAATCGACCACAATACACAGTTGCAGATAATATTCGTTGATTTTTTTTTTTTTTTTTTGCCTTTGTTTTCTATCAGGATTTTCTCGAAGGATAATATAATTGGTAATTGGAAAAGCTTGGTCGTCGAAGAACCGAAGGTATAGATGGAAATAATAGCCTTTCAAGATCGTGAACCAATATAAAATTTTTACGACCAACATCGATCACTGCAGAGTGCCGTTGGAGTTTGCATTTTGAGGCTATATCCTCTCTGTGCTTACACTCGTGCTTGCAGCGCTAGGGCATAAACGTTTAAACTGAAAGCTTTTTAAACTCTTTCATATTTTCCGGAAAAAGGAAAATACATTCCCGCGAGGCAACGCATACTAACCCTTGTTACATACTCGTACTACGAAAATCGCTGTCGAAAGTTGCAAGTGCAGCTTGCAGTAGATTCAGAAATAACAGGTCAGGCGATTTTCCATTACCGATTGATAAATGATCACTTAATGTAAATCAATTCAATCGTTGATCTTAATTCGTGATAATTTTCATATAATTTCTAAGAGGAATTTGTATATTTGGAACAAAACTGCAGTAAAGAGACGAAAGTTTAGGAAACAAAGAGCAGAAAGCAACCAGCGGAAAGTGAGACGGTTAAATTAATGGAAACTGTTTACTTAAAGGCGACATTTTCGCAAATGAATTCGTTGTCCTCGGAAAGGTAAGAGAAGTTAGAGACGTAGAGTAGGGTAGGGTATTTCATGAGAGAAGAAACCAGCATCCTGTAATAAAGAAGAGTGACCCCATTGTTTTCAACCTTCTTGTACAACGATAGTCCTTAGTTTTCACCCGAGTTACTTTCACGTATTGTTGTTTAAACGATTTAAACGTTAATTGGATTTGTTTTGCGGAAAGTCTAGACTGTCTGACAATGAATTGAACGGCTCAAAGTTGTATACTTAATATAACTCGAATTACATTCCGAGTGACCCCGACGTTTGTTTCTAACTGAATACCGCGCCGAACGATCCACGAAATTCCATAAATTTTGCATTGAAATTATTAGCACTAAAATTTCAAAAATAAACTGAATAATGAAAGAAGCAAATCACGCGCTTAATAAGCTCCAATAAAAGTAATGAGGTGTATAAAATCGATATGATGATATTAATTGCGAGTGAAAAGCGATTGAAAAACGTTGTGCAAATTATATTGATCGTTGATTTTTTTTCATTTTTTGTTCAGGTGAAGGATTCGGCACCAGCCACTCTTGTATATTCATAAAAGCTTTCATGGTGGGGATAAAATGTTGTCTTCAAAGATATTTCCGGACAAGGATGTCTGAGAGAAAAATCTATCGAGTGGTATCCGTCGTCTAGCCAATTTTTGAACGTGTACAAGTGGTCAAAAGTACCAACCAACTGCTTAGAAATATACAATGTACAAAGGAACGGAAGGATGTATTCGAGGAGGAAAAATTCTGAAAGAAATTACAATCACCGAACGAACAATAGGGTAAATATAATTAACTTATTATTTTAGAGTGGTACAGCTCACTGTACCACAAACCCCAACCTAGCCGGTAGGCAAGGTGAAGAACTGCTTGAATTCTATCTTGCTAATTCTACTTTTTTGTTCGTTCAGCCAGGTCCCTTTCACTCGTTTTTTTCCTTTTTTTTTTTCTTTTTCATTCTCTTGGTGGTCGGTTGATTCATACTATTTTCCTTACTTTTTTCGCAGCCCACTCGCTATTTCTACTTCTTATTCTTATTCTTATTCTTCTACTTCTTCTTATCTTTATTCTCGTGATTTGAGGTTTTTCTTTATTTTTCATCCCACTTATGCCGCCTCGGTTAGTCCGTGCGATAGCTTGAGGGGTCTCCGCTCTAATATTATAAAGGAAATGGAAATAGAAGACGTTGGAATCCTCCGAGTGCTTTTATTCTATTGTTACAGACTGGCAGCGTGCCGTCAGCGAATATAATGACAATAAACACAAAAATTAATACGCCTCCGCCCAAGCGTTATAATAAATTATACTATAATATACACTGAACCAGCAAAACCCCTTCTCAAACAAAGAATTATTATCTCTGAGAGCGAGGTATGGCTTCTGTTTTGTACAAAGGACCTCGCCCCGTATGTATATATATATTATATACTTTCTTCCTTTGCTGCAAAAACGAAATTCCCATGGACTTGCTTCTCAGCAGCTACTCAATTACTTCACTTTACTTCATCCAAACAAAACAGTGAACTCGACTCGAATCTAGCCTCAGATTCTCTAACCCCTTTTCCACCCCTAGAATCCAAGTCGCGTATTTCCAAGTAACGGATCCTCGACCTCTAGACTATTTCGCATCATTCAAATTGACAATAATTCATATTTTAAAGAAAAGGGAGAAAAATAAAATTTTCTTCCCTGTATAAATAGGAAAAATAGTTAGAGATGTGGAGAATGTACGAGAGGTTGAAGACTCTTAGAACGTAACGAACGACGTAACGTCCACGAAGAGATAGAGTCAATTATCGACTCAACCGTCGGTTACGAGGTTCTAGTCGTCGCGTCTTTGCCCCCCAGGTTCGAAGTGCCGCGTCCTTCGCGATAGTATCGGCTGCCACCACGCCCTAGCCCTAACTCACCATTAGTTTACTGCCAGCCATCAGGCTCGAAAACGAGATAGCCACCAGGGTGCAGGATATTTCCGGGATAACTGCCTTTGGATTAACGTTAAAACTAGCTTAGATCTTAGGGTGGTAAGGTTGGCAATGCTAGACTACGCTAATCGCAAGCCTTACCTACTGGTTTCCACGTCACAATTTCGTCCTACCTGCAAGCTCGCGGAGCTTTTTCCTACGAACATTGTGGCAAAATTTGAATATAAGGTACGAGGTTTGAGGGTCGTACCTTCACGGGTATTGTAAAGACTCGTTATGAAGAAAGAAACAAAGATGAAGAAGGAAAGAAAAGTCGTTGGACGATAGAAATCTGCGTCATTATCGACACGCGGGTGGGTGCAAGGACCTTGGAAAGCTGTAAAGCGACCAAGTCTTCCCCACGTAGTTATTTCACCTGAGTAACGTATGGGGTAGTTTGCACCAGGAAGTGAGTACATATTGCAGTTTTGGAGAACCATGCGGCTAGAGTTAAAAGAGCAACAATTGTTTTGGTATAAAAGAAACTGTGAGTTAAACTGAACCTAGAAAATAGCTACGATACTTGACCTGACTGAACGCTAGAGCTTTAATACTTGAAAAAAAAAAAAAACAAGTCAGAAAGCTGCTGGACCCCTGAGGCTCTATGATAGCAAACCTCTGTATTATAAAGAGAACCGGCTTGTCTCCCTCTTTGTATCTCTACGACGTTGGCTAGATACAGTAAAAATAAAACGTCCATGACGCGTGAAAAAAGAAAAAGAAAGAAAGAATAAATAAAAAATGGTGGTAAAGAAAAAGGACCGAAGAAATATTCTCCCCGTGAATACATGGTGGGTTCCTTTTCTTCGCATTTCCATCGATGTATAGCTTTCGTAATTCTCTCTCCACCATGCATAATTGAACGAAACATATATCTTTGAAATTGGAAGCAAATCCAGTACCGTTTCATCCTGATCTATGCTCATGCGAATATATAATATACTGATGGTCTTGCTGCAAGATGGCTTGTATCCTCTTGAAGTGGGCTAAACTCAACGTTATACCAAAACGAACAGAGTCAACGGGGTTATACCTGCTAGTGAGATGGAAGGAAGTTGGTAACCGGATCAACGGCACAACTTGGGCCATCCGATTCGCCATTGCGTCTCTCCTCTCGCGGTACCCAGGGGTTAGTATTTCAGAGAGAATGAGATATCTGGTGTAATCTAGGTCTCTAGCCTATCTAGCCAGGTAGCTAGACGTAGCTACGTAGTATAGGCATCATCCGATCCCATTCCCGTCTAATTCTCTACATGCACTCGAAACTTGGGAATCTTCATTCCAAGGGAAAGGTATGGTCGTTCAACGTCACCATATCTGACACCTGCATGAGGGTTGGTAAGTTTTTTTCAAGCAATTACGAACAAGATTCAGTATAGTGTCGGAGGAGCTGGAGTCCTGGAGTTCTCAGTTCTGGAAAGCGTGAAAAATTCAAGCACCACGCAAACGAAACATTGAAGGATGCTAGAACGACGTAAAGAGAGTGAAGTCAGGCCGAGTCGAGTCGAGTCTCGCACACAGAACTCGCAAAGTTTAAAGAGAAAGAGAAAAAGAGAAAAGAAAAAATCGAGAAAAGAGATGAAAGCAGGAAAAGAGAGAGAAAATGAGAAGTAATTCAAGCCAGACAGAGAAAGAATAAGGAAGAAAAAGCTGCGAGTGGAGAGGGAGGGAGGGTAGCATTTACGTACAGTGCCCTCTACGCCACCCCATTTATATTATGCTCCAAAGTCCACTTGGCAGGGGTAGTTTCACCGTGTGCAGCAGGTAATAATTACGAAGTAATCTTAAATCACTCGAGTGCGCTCCGGTTGAAATCTGGATATTTCAAGAGCTATATAGCTACAGTCTCTCGGTATATCCGCGAGGTTATAAGAAATAAACGATATTTATCACACAAGTCCTGAAAAAAACGTCGATGAGTAAAGTAAACAGAGGCAGTTTCCCCTTGGCTGCGATTCGTCAAATCTATATGGATATATTTTAATAAGAAGCCCCCAGCTCAAGAAACATCGGTCTTTCATACGATGATCCATCAGACGGACTTAAATTTCCCGACAAATTTCAGACACGAAAAATTCCTCCCGTCATGGAGTATTTGACTGATCGGTAAAATCCCCCCCATCCTACTTCTCTCTTTTTCTTCTTTTGTTTATTCACGAATCTGCAAAGGATTCTATTAAAGCATGAGAATCTGCGAGGGCAAATTCACCAATTAAAAAAAATTAGAATATTTAATCAGAACTGAGAACTGATCAGAGGGAAAGATTACAATTCACTATTCGGTGAATTAACACTTGATATGGGACTAAGGAGCGAGGAGATAGCAATTACACGCGATCGTATCGAGTCGGAAATTTAAGAACGTAGAAAGTATAATGGATTCGGTTCACTGATTTAAAAGCTCATTGCTCGTTATTTATTTCCCTGGGTATTTTTCCCTGCGCTTTCCACTTCCCGACGTTACCCTTGGAGAACTTGGTCGTTGTGACCGTCGAGAAGCTTTCCTCGAGATTTCTAACGTCCGTAAAGCTACGCCGACGTCGACGTCGAAGCTAACGACGCGCAACTCGCTAGTCCCATCTCGCCTCCCCCCTGAACCACTCCGGTAATTGCATCAGCATCCAAGGCTTGTATTTACCACAACACAGGCAAATCCACCCCCTTGACGATCCTATGGCTGGTAATCAACCGCACTAACCCTCTCTTCGTTCCACCTGTCTCAGCTACGAACTACCGCAACCACCGCTACCGAAACAAGAGGAAAACCACCCTGTACCTACCCCGAGTATTGCACGATCGAACGAAATTATCTGGTGAAAATATATAATAACCACGGCAATTGGTGCAGGGGTGTGAGCTGGCACATGGGGTGTATGCATATCTGCAGACAACAGCTTTGTTAACATCCTATAAGGTTTACACCCCTGTGTCCAGTTGTCCTAACTTATTTATTATATAACGACCCAGGAACGTACTCCGTGTCCAAATCCTACGAGGGTTGTGTAACCACGATGCATTTCATATTATGCAATTTCAAACAGTCTATTATTTTACTACCCTACAATATATTTCTCCACCTTCTGACCACTCTGTTATATCATACGTATTCCCATACGACGTGTGAAATATTCAAATCGTAGAATTTGAGTTCACAATGGATTACAACGAGTTATTAGAAACTTAGTATGGAAGAACGTGATATCTTGATCAGGGAAAATATTTCCATTGATACGGCACTGGAATTTGGGGTGCCTGGAGTATTCGAAACACTCTTTTGCAATAAATTAACCAATCGTTGCAATCATTTCCTCATTTATTTCGTTTCCCTGATACAGAAACAGAAGATTTGAAACTGGCTTGAATGAAAAAAACAAATTTGGATTGTTCAAACTTATGTTGAATTTTCCATTCCTGTAGTAAAGGAGCTGAATAAATGGAAGACTTTAATTGACACAATGTAATAATCAATTAAAAAACACTGATTTGTATAGTCTTTGAAGTGTCCTCAAATGAGAATTGGACGATGTGTATAGCATTTGGCAATTGCTGTTTCCTTGACGTTATTTTTGTCGTCATGCTGAATAATGCCCATACGTCATAGGAACAGGCTAGATTTATATCTGGATAGAAATCGATTTTATCTATTTTCGTTGGCTGGTTATTAACTAGCAATATACATAACGATGCAAGTTCTATTCCACTATGTTGACGATCACAATACGTACGGTACACCGTCAATAACCCGTAGATGGTGAAACGATAGTTGCATGCCACGGGGTAGTATCTACCCCAATAATGATAATGCATAGCCTCACGCTACCCATCCGCTGACCTATGGTCAGCTACTGATTATTATACCCATAGCACGATCAAGAACATCTCTACCGCCTTTTATTACCATGTGCCAAATTGCTGGCTCTTTGAGGCCAATCGGTTTTTCATCAAGTCCACTGGGTCTTTACACAACGGGAAATATCGTTTAAACAGAATGAGGTGTACGAGCTTTCGTGGCAGATATTCATGTGGGGAAAAATTTAACGAGTCAAAGAGATGGAAAGATATTCTTTTTTTTTTTTTTTTTTTTTTTTCTATCGTTGTTACAAAGGTGAAGATAAAGAGAAAAAAGTATCGTCACTCAATAATATGGTTGAAGGTTATGTTATCTGATTCGTATATGATGGACTAGTGGAATGTGATTAAGATGATGCCTAGAAGATACAGTCGCGATTGGAATCGGTGTATACATATATGTGAAGATATAGAGATATGTTGAAAATGCGATACTGATCGCCAAAAGGAGAGTAACGAGAAAAGCTATATTGGTATAGAGCAAAGAAATGGGAATATCCTTGGAATGGTATTTCAACGGAATAATTTTCCCCAAGGAATAAGGGTGCAGCCCTATAAAGAAAAATAAAAAGACGAATACATCGTCCTTTTATTTTTTTTTTATTTGCCAACGGACATCGTATTGAATCAATTTTCGCAAACATCAAACCAAACATCTTTCCCTATCCACTTTCTTTTTTTTTTTTTTTTCTCTCTTTTATCCCTAGTTCTTGGTTCGCTGCTGTACCCATAGGATACGATCAAGATGACATCTCTGTCCTTCGATGCTCGGACACGAAATGCCCTCTGTTCATCCCTGGCTATTCCGTCTTGAACTCTATCCTCCTCGCTTGCCCTACGCTCATCGTTGTTCCTTGAAACATCTCTCTCTCCTGCGAGTCCTTTCTCCGCAAAACCATCCCTCTTCCCTCTTCCCTCTTCCCTCTTCGTCCTTTCACTTCCCACAACCTGAATCCTCACCCTCCTATACGCAGGCTTGAATCAATAGTCGTGGGGACGGCTCGGTTATTTTGAGACGCCGTCAGCAAAGAGTATCGGAGAGGAAATGCCCGCCAGGAAGAAGGTCTCCTGTTGGTCTCAAACTTCCTGACGAGAGAAGACACCCTTGTCCTTTAGAGTTTTCACGGTCTTTAGAGAAATTCAGAAATACCTATACACAAAATTTTTTCCATAGGATTCGAATATCTGATCGAGAGCTAAGAAGTCAAGGCAGTTAAAAAACGTCGAGGTCCTTTTGAATTTCGAGTGGTCCTTGTACAGGTACGCCAGTAGGCGATTGAACGAGAAATCGTTTTGTTCGATGATGTTGAATCGAGGTATAAATAATAAATGTGCGGTGGAGACTCGCGCGCTATATAGGGAAACAATGAATTTTCGAAGTTGATTGAATCGGTGAAATGGCGAGTCGAGAATCGTACTTGAAACCGTAATTGGTATTGATCTACGGTTAAACCTACCCTCAATCTATTAGTTCGTTTCCAGTAGGGGCTTATTTTTAGAAGGTATCGTATCTCGGCCAACCAACTGATTAATTCGCTTAGCGCTTCGGCGTATCGCTTCTGAGTGCCTTTCAAGAAACGACGACGGCCCTTCCGTCTCCGGGTTGGCAAATATTTACCATATCAATCACCGGCACTCCTCTCTGTCTCTCTCTCTCTCTACGTTGGAATTTCTCCTCTTACGTTCAAGAGCATTCGAGATTCGAGAAGAGCTAGGCTAAAAGTCTGAGACTGGAAGAGCCAACTGGTGGGATACACATCCTTCGTGTGTCCCATCCGTCTGTCCAACAACTGAAGAGAAAAAAAGGTATGAAATCGCAGTATAGTGGTAACACAATATTTCGGGGGGGATGAAATAATCTAATGGCAGCGAATTTACCGGGCCATTGCGCCCGACAGCCAACATATTGAGGGTAACTTTAGGGCGGAGATCTAGACGGTCCAAAAACGTAAGGGAGCCGGAGGTACGGTCAGCCAAACTAGATAGGGAAATCTTCTAAAAAATAACCCCCGCAGAGTGAAGGATTGTCTGGACAGTCTGGAGTCCGGTCTCCAGCTAAA
This sequence comes from Ametastegia equiseti, assembly GCA_963989295.1. Taxonomy (NCBI): domain Eukaryota; kingdom Metazoa; phylum Arthropoda; class Insecta; order Hymenoptera; family Tenthredinidae; genus Ametastegia; species Ametastegia equiseti. The sequence goes on along the minus strand of OZ022397.1, from coordinate 13,659,741 downwards.
GAATCGCTTTAGATTGTCCAGGGTCTTCGAGCGAGTGGTAAGAGAGGGTTGATGGTCCTGGCACAGGGTCTAGCTATGCTGCCCAATGCGATGGGCTTTTACGGTATAACCTCAAGTATAGGGGATATTTTTTCGCTCCCTGATTTCAAGGAGCTTTGACAAATCTACACGACCTTAGAACGGAGCTTTTATTTCTTTTTATTTCCGCATCAGGGTCATTTAATTTCTAATGATCAACACGGTCATTGTCGTTATTACCAGAGGCTTGAGTACAGAACCCTCGAGTGCAGGATTTTCAAGGGTTTCAGTACGATTTTTTTTATTTTTTTTTGAACACAGTGGAGATCGAAGAAAGGGTGAAAGGTGGATGGTAGAGGGTATAAAGTGGATCCGACGATGTAGGCCCTTGACTCAAAGTGGAGAGTTTTGATTGCAGATTTGCCCTTTGATCAATTTAACGCGAACACACACGGGTTTGGAAAGCAAGTGACTCGTTCCCGATATATAGACTCGTAGAAAGCCTTGACCTCCCCTTTTGCAGATTGTTGTCCATTCCAACCCTCAGGCAACCTCTGAGGACCCCTCGTCAAGGATGAGGATGAGGTTGAGGATACGCGAAACAGCCGTCAGGGGTGGCTCACCTCGTAAATATCAAGGACTTTTTTCTCCCCCTCTCATTCTCTGCATCCTTTCTCGCTCTTTCTGTCACAGACATTCGAGAAAAGTCGATGAAAATAATAACCATAAATAGAAAGGGAGGGCTCGATGATGAGGGGCCAGAATATATATATATAAATATATATATATGTTGTCTTTTATTTTTAATATAGCCATACTGAATATTTACCATACCTTACCCGATTCCCCAGCAATCCCTTGCGGCGTATCTTAATGAAACATTTTAATCCAGAGGGTCTGGCGGTTATTGTTCGGACATACCATCGTAACCTCAATATCCGAACCTCGGCCCTTCAGGCGCATCTCCCTTCATCCTTACCTTTGCCCTTTCACTCTAAATCTTTTCCCAACCCCCAAGTTTCTTGCAAAAAAAAAAATCTCCCCACCGGAAATCAAGCTCATCTATCTCTTAAGAAATATTCCATCTCCTTCCTCTTATTCTTGATATTCAACTGCAGCAAGGCCTGAAGTCAGATGTATACGAATACGTATGAATTTCTGGTATGAAAAATTGAAAAAAAAAAAGGAACAGAAAACAAATTTGAAAATATAATCGCAATGTGTTGCGTGATCAATAAAGTGCAACACAGCATCCCCTGCGTAGAAACAATTCCGATCTACTGGCACAGTGAAATGCATCTAGACTCCTGGTGTGTAAGAGTGTAAGGGTTGCACCCTCGACCCTCAACCCTTAGGTCTGGTCCGTTGGCCCTTGGCTCTCGGAGTTCTCTGCCCTTTGCACTTCAACCACCGTCGTACACGCAACAACGAACTCAAATGCAAGGCTTATGGCATAAAGCTCTATGGCCGGTGTGGGATAATTCTAGCACATATTTTCAAAGCGAAATATTCCTGGCTCTTGCGGAAAGCCAGCTGGAAGTTTCAAGGTAGAAAATAGAAGGTAGAAGGTAGAAGGCATAAGGTGGAAGGTATAAAATATAAAACCTACCTACCTACCTACCTACCATGCTCTGGGTACGTTACCAACAAAACGCAATCAACTTGAGTACTCATCTCGAGATGTTCTTATCCACGAGTACTGAGAATTTTCCACTCCAAAATTGCCGCGAGGAATGTTCTAAATAATTTCTGAATAAAAGCACCCCTGATCTACGTGTTCGTATGTGAAAGATGCATCCCAAGGACTAGGACAACATTCACCTATATACCTATATACATAATTGACAGGAAAGTTTATATATAAAGGAGTTATTATCGCATGGGCACCAGAACGAAGCGTGTGCAAGGATCGATCACGGTGTGTATGTATGTGTGTGTGTGTGTAAGTTCATGTGTGTAATATGCAGAAAGCAGTGTTTCCACGTTGGTAGCTGGTGACCACCGCTGACGCTGCTCGAAAAGTTTTCCGTGTATCAGGCAAGCCCAACTTCGCTTCCACAAATAATTCAATTCCTCTAGCAGACCTGCAGAGCCCGCTGCGCCGATGTGGATAACGGAGGGGAAATGGATGTACAGTAAACCTCCCAAGGCGTTCGACGAAAAACAAAATCATCCCCCATCCTCTTGCTGCTGATCCTTGTGCAGGATGTTGGTACCGCGGAAACCCTCTGAAGCAACGATGAGAAGAAGTACTTCCGGGCAGCTGCAGTCGGGAAAATTTTCAAAACTTTTCCTTAACCGATTCGGACAAGCAACTAGCTCTCTCTCTCTCTCCCACTTCCGATCAGGGTAACACTTTTTAACAGGATTGAATGGATCCTTAATGCATGGGAAAGTAACCGAGGTTAAAAATTCACCAGAACGACTGCTTTCTGGCTAATTTCTTTTATTTCCATTCGTTATTCCATTAGCGTGTTATCTTTTCAATATTTATTCCCTGACACCAGTACAGGACTCTGTCTCTTCCTTTTTTTTTTCTCTCTCTCTCTCTCTCTTTCTGGTATATGTGTAAGAAACTGGGAGAAACTGGGAAAATTTCCTCTAGGGAGTTCGTATACAGTAACGGGCGGAAAGAGATGCTAAAAGTTAGCGTAGCGTATAGCAGGATACCAGAACCAGGCATCCAGGATATAAGGATACGTACAGGTAGGTATAGCCGAGTATAGAGCTGCTGCAGGATTAATACTGAATATTATATGAGATTGCAGGTTTTCTTGAAACTTTCTAATGTGATTGAGTATCCGAGGAAGATTCTTTGTCTATTTTTCCTTCTACCTCGCGGCAAAGCTATACTATTCCAAGTCCCCAACAACTTTTCCGATTCTCTTATACTTAAACCTTCCACCAAACACTATACACCTACTCAATAAGTATAGGTATATGTTATATTGATAGATGGAAATGATATAAAGATAAGGAAAGTATATGAAGTGAAGTAAATAATATAATGGTGATGAGCGATAGAATAGAATAGAGAAACTGGGTTCAAATACTCGAGGCAAACATCTCCTTGCATACGTTTAATTCAAACAGCCACCCCGTATCTGTATGCAGATTAATTGACTCCCCCTAGGGGATGAATAGGAAGAGAAGGAGGAAGAGGAGGAGGAGAAGGATGAGAATTCTGAGGGACCCAAAGAGGACCTTTATTGCCGATTGGCGAAATCTGGCATTGTAATTTTAGCCCTACGTTCAAAGCTTGAGTCTCACCGCTCTCTTCATCCGTTCCAAAACCGGGTCCTGCCTTAAAATTATCTCGTTCGATTACACAAAAGGTTGTATTAGAAAGGAGCTTTACCCTCTCTACGCGTTAAGCAGCAAACACCTTACGATTTGTCATTCTGAAGGTCGATTTTCCTTATACATATAGCCACATTGGAATTCTCAATGTATTTACATACGAAGGTGATATATATATATATATATATCCGTTAATTTTATACCAGCGTCGATATCCCTTTGTCGAAAGCAAAGAGAGTGAGAGACAGAGACACAATTTGGCAAATTATTTGGTTCGAGGGTTAATTGTCTGCTGATATAAAATCAATTGTGTGAATATCCGATTGATGATATTCATTCCTTTATCGATTTGCCAGGATGCTTTGGTGGTTAATACAAGGTATAAGAGATAGAACATCATCGCAAGTCCCGCAGAGTGGATTTGGCTCAAGACCAAAAATGAAAAAGAACATCTCTCCTCCATCGTTAATGAAGTTGCAAAATCTTCCGTCGCAGGGGGGTGAAAAGGTGGGCGGGGATGGGGGTGGATTTCAAAAGTTTAGAAAAGCTCGTTCCGCCAAACCTCGACAAAGCAAAGTTCTCCGGTCCCGGTGTATTCGGTATATATATATATAGTGCTATGTGCGCGGTGCAACCCGAAACAGTCTGATACGGTAATAAATAAAGGAGTTTGTTCCACATCTCAGAGTTGTTGCCCACTTTCAAAGTTAATCCACCTCTACCTAATCTCAGTCCCTGTATCTCAATGAGGGCATACTGCTGCTCCTGCTCCTGCTGCTTCTGAAGCTGTTGTTGTCCTACCGATTTACGTCCCTACGAAATAAAGAGTCGAAAAGTTACTCCATCGGATACTCGGCTCGTCTGGACGGTACTCTTCTAGCCGTATTGATTTAAATTTAAAAAAGTAAAAAACAAGTATCAAAAAAAAAAAAAAACCACGAGGATAAACTTACCAATGAATGATACCCACAGAACAACATTGCCATTTCATTTGCAAATACGTCCTAGAGTCTGAAACGAATTTCTGATTCTTACTGTAATTGAACCCTGATGTTTCTTGTGCTAGAAAACCAAGTCCTTACTACTTGATAGTTCGAACAAAACTATAGAAAAAAATTATAACCCATAGTACGTGTTTCACCAATTGATTGTTTTTGGAAAATTGTCAGGGTGGCATTTCATCTGACAATCAGAGGTAAAGTATAATGCCAAATTGTAAATCTGTTGGATAAACCGTTTCCCCCCCCCGAATGAAAACTCGATTGATACTTGATTGACGTGAGTTCGGCTCTAAAGTATTCAAATGAAATATTGAATTAACGAATTCACAGGTGTTTTAGCTTGGGGCTGCAGGCATGGATATTGATTTGGATCGACAGATCTGGATCGATTATAGTAACTATATATATATCTCTGAAACCGTTTAAACATATTTAATCATTCCAATTTCCGAGGACTTTACGATCTCGTTGAGAATTGTATTTAACAAGGCTCTTGGAACGTTTTCCCTCGAGGGAATTCGCGATGTTAATTATACAAACTGACAGCGTGGTTCCGTTCCGCATTAGATCGTATCCCCTCCCTTTCCATCCACGCATTTGCGATAATAGTATACGTAGATATAGTCAGTTGTATATGTATACATAATGATGATGATAACTAAAATAATAGGTCTACACTCTTCTCGTTAATTTGAATTCTGATCTTAACTTCCGATCTCTTGTTATTTGGTTTCCTGCACTTGCACCCGCAGCTAAAGGTACGATGCTATGTGAAACCTTTCAGCACTAGAGTAAGGATCCTTTCACCGATGCATGGTTGATTTCTAGACGAGTAACTCCGCGAGGAAAACAGTGAAAGAGAGACCAGTTTTGCAAATGAAGTTAGAGAGTATATGTATATGGGCGAAGTAAAGACGAATACCAAGACTAGAGTTTCAACTCGGACGATTTTCCGCGTGACCGAGATCGACTACTCCAGAAGCGCTAATGGCACTTGTCTAGTCATGAATATGAAACGCGCGTTAATAAGACTGGATTTCATGCTGGTACCTCGACGATCTTTCTGGGCTCTTCGTACCTACTCATACCAAACACCGTCTTAATTAGTTAGAAAATAACAGCCACTACCCACTCCGTCAAGAAACACCATAGCAACCGATCGATTAAACCTCTGCTTTCCGGAGATGGAGCAGTTTTCTTTTCTTTTTTTTTTTTTTTTTTATCTTCGCTATAGATCCGTGATCCGGATAATATGGATTAGCAGTTCTGACCTTCTGATGCTCTTTTTGAACCATACATGTCGCTATTACTCCCAAGAGTGTGATTTTCATCCAGAATCGATACCGTGACTCTTCAATATCGAATAACCATAATCAGAACAATTACTGAAAAAATTTTTGTACTCCTATATGCACCCTAAAGCATAGTGAGAGGATTTTATCATCTGGAGAAACTTTTCCAGAGTAAAGAAGAAATTTTTTAATTTTTTTGTTGAGTCTTCATAATCGCTCGATACCGTTTCCTTGATTCGATTTTACGATGAGTCCTTAGCGATCTGCATCAAGATTAGTAAATATATGAAGAATTAGAAATGAGAAATAAATTGAGATTGGAGTACGGAAGGGAGGTATATATTATATATTATTACATATACGTATACCTTGTGGATTTCCTCGTAAATCACAATCGGATAAATATATCTTTCGAACAGACGTGCCAATTATCGCCCCCAAGAAGAGATAGGGAAGAATATCTTGAAAGTTTTAAGCTCGCTCGGGTCGCGTGAAATGGAACTGGGAATTGGAAGAAAAACAGCAGGTAAGCCAAAAACGAAAGGAAAGACTATCGCAAACTCCTGGCAATATCGAAGAAAACCTTTACTTTTTTTCTCTTATACATATACTGGATATTATCCTAAAACAGTGTAAAGTAACAACGACAAATCGACGAATGGTGCATCGATTCTGCGGACCTTACAGGGCATTTCGAAGGAGCGCATTATCAAAATCTGTGATAACTTTCGGGGTAAAAAAAAAAAACAAAAAAACCGAGGGAATAGGATTTTGCCAGGATTGAAAATCTCATAGAAGTCTGGGCAATGTTTATACCTATAGACCGTATCTTGAAAGATAAGCAACAAAATCCGGGTTTTATATATATATATATAAAGATGGCGAACTTTTTTCGATGAATCGTTGCCCTCCGGGACGACCCGCGATGTACTTATTCCACTCGAATGACTCGGTCCGACTCAGTTCACCGAATAAACAAGACTTGGAGGCCTTAATTCCCGTGCGTAATAAAAATGGGCTACATGGGTTGACAAGTAATAGCAGCGATAGCCCAAAGGATATAAAAAAAAAAAAAAGAAAAAAAATCATAAAAAAATAAACTGAAGAAGAAGAAGAAGAAGATGAAGAGAAAGATGAAGATAAGGGAAAAGCGGAGAAGAGTAAGATGAGAAGGGTCTCTCAGAGGGCAGCTGTTTTCTCACACGCCATTAAACCTTTTCTAACTCTTCCTCTTTCTAATGGACCCTTTTAATGGTTTCCAATTGCGATGTATACTACCCCCCGTCAAACTGCGTGGAGCTTTAGCAATAAGAGGTAAAAAAAACCGATTAATACGAGGCTCACGTTTTCCAAAATAACGTGTAATTAAAGTCCATAACGCCAACGCATCTCGTACTCTCAGATATTAACGGAACAGCAACGGATTGAGCTGGCTTGGCAAATTTTCCCCAAGTTCTAAAAGCCGGTATACCTGGGAATAGAAAAGTTTGAAAGCCCCAGTTCGTTCTCCAGCTATAGGTGAGCACAGCGAAAAGGTTAAGATGTCGTCCAAAGGAAGGTATTTCAAGAAGGATTTAGATTAAGAAGGTTACACTATACCGAGCAAGGGTAAATTCTTCATAAAAGATCCTTAAGAACCAATTCCAACCTTGTATCTTAGAGAAAAAAAAAAATTAAGCAAGATATTTCAATCCAATCCAGATCAAATACCATTGAATTTCCTCCGTGTATACAAATATCAGAAAGCAAGAGACCCTTGAGCACCCAATCTTATGGGAAAAGGAAGAGGAAAAAAAAAAAAAAAATAGAAAGAAAAAGAAAGAGAGAAAAAAAAAAAAAAACTACCCCTAGAAACACTTTCATATCCGTCTCAGGACTTCGGCAAACAGAAAGGACGTTTGGTAGGTGAGCAGACGTCTGAAAGGTGAGAGAAGTTGATGGGGTTCCAGGACGAAAATCGCGCCTCAGTTCTGGAGCCCTACAGCTCAGCGTGGTCGACAAGGCCAGACAATCCTGGTCCAGGGAAGAAGGGTGGTCCGTTGGGGGCTGCGAAGAGCTGGGGACCCAAGCGATGGCGATGACAGGGCGATATGTCAAACCATTGTACCTCGTCGCCCTTCGTCGCGGCTCGGCACTCGCCACCTAGTTTTTGCCGTTGTACCGTAAAAACGACGGTCAGAGAATTTGCGGGCTAAATCCGCAAGTTTGCCGAGTGACCGTTGAGTGCTTCGAAGGTGTTGGATTTGAATTCGAATTTCGGGTGTCGTCGAAGGATATTCACCCTTCGAAAAATCATTCGGTATTATGGAAACTAAAAAAAAAAGTACTGTTGATTTTCCAGCATTTTTTTTTTCAAATTTTAATTTTGTTAACAAAAATGAGAAAAATTTGGCTTTCGTTTTATTTTCAGAAGATCAGAGCTATCCGATGAAGGCTACCCAGATATACATAGAGACTTTGTGGCTGGAGCTGTGGTTCGAGGTATGAACTTAAAAAGGCAAAGTAATTTCAAAACTGAGAAACTGAAGTCTGAGTAGTGCAGGAAGTTGGAATAAACTTTTACAAAAGCCACACGCCAACGGGTGAGAGGGTTTCAGAAAGGGCGGCATTAGCATTCGGCAATAAATAAGCCGGTGGTACTATTTCGTTGGCTACTGGCTAGTGAAAAGTTTCTACAATTTAGAAAATTGCTAAATCCCAGATAAATTAACCATGGATTATACATCGCACAACTATATTCTATTCTTCGAAGCGTAAAACAACCAAAATTCATTAATTATATTAATTTTGGAATCCTCCGTAGAAAATTCTGAAAAGTTTTCATTCGCTGGATGGAAAAGTCACTGGGATCAAAATGCATTGAGAATTTTCTGCTCACGAACTGTTCGCAAATATCGAACATAGTGAATTCATACTCCGAGGTAGAATTCGTTCCTGCAAAGGGTAAGAATCCGTCTATATTTCGTTAGTCGCATATTTCCCGTCAAATAATTGAAGACTAGATTCCTTCTTGCTTTGTAAAATTGGCGGATGAAAACTTATGCGAATAATTTTAAGCTCGAATCACAGTGGCTGAGAAGGAGTTGAATTAGAAATTGCGTAGTTAATATACATGATGAGGTAATTGGGTTGTGTATAAAGTTGATTTCCTTACCAATTAGCCAGAGAACGAATATACGTCGCGTACTAGCTCTGATCTTTCAAGGAACTAATAGCTTATTCCCTAAAACCTGTGCAGAACCGAGAATCCTGCACCAGGATGCTTTTTTGTAGATGTATATAGATACATAGCAGATCTAAATTTAGGATACACAGAGAGCGAGCTTGTTAATACCGCTCAACAAAAGCCCAACCCGATGGTCCAGAGTCTAGACTATCTCGAATCCACCCCCAAACTTCATCTCCGAAACATTGTAATTATATTTCGTAGCCACAACTTCAAAGTGAATAAAACTTGAATCAAAATTTTGCCTCTGGCATCAAAAGTCGCGTCTCTCTCATCGCGTACCTACCCCCAGAGTAGCTGGTACCAAAAAGGTCAACTTTCTTTGCTTGAAAATCATTCGAGCCCAAATCAGAGGCCAATATCTAGATACAAACTATCAAGGGCCTAAAGCAACCCTCGTATAGTTTCGAGGGTGTATTTTTTTGTTTTATTTTCCTATGTCTTCTAATAAATAAAGCTCGATGTTAGCAATCATCTCCCTTAACGTATTGTGGCTTCCGATAAAAGCTCGAGAGAAGAGAAAACTAAGCAGGCTCAAGAATAAAAAAAAAATCGAAAGAATCAAGTCAAAGTCTACATGAGAAGCTGAATGCAGTTTCGAGTTAGGAGTAGTTAAGGAGAAATGCTGAGATTCGTCAGAGTGTACATGCCGAAGCCTTAAAAGCTCTGGCTAAAAGCGGTTGTTTGTAACAATTAGGGCCACTCGTTGGTTAACAATGTGCCGCTACTCGTCCCTTTGCCTTTTATTCTTATATAGAGATTGCAGAAAACGTTAGGTGGGAAAGTAACGTGAGGAATTTTGCCAACTGACTGGTTAAGGAAAAAGAAAAGAGAAAGAAAGAAATAAAATAGGCAGAAAATAAAAGAATAAAAACTTGAGCTGAAAATGAGAAGAGAGTAAATCGGAGTAGAAGAAATATTTGAATAAAACTGGCCCGACTGATTGTTTTGTAAAATGGAACTTTGTTTGAGAAGTATAAAAAATTCTGTTAAAATTACAATTCTGAGATAACAAGCGGTGAATTCGTCTTTATTCTCCTACGCTATGCTAATAGTTTTTCTACCCCGTTGTGTTGCCTTTACCTTCAAGTATAATAAACTGCAGCATGCTGCTTGCATATTTGATCGTTTTATTCATAGCACATCGCCCATCGCTCAGCGACAAGGGAAAGGAACACACATGCGGGTTGGTACAACATGTAATTAAAAAACTCTAATTACAATTCAACACTCCATGAAACTGAGTAATTATAATAATTCTTCAAAGAATTTATCAAAAAATTTATACTTTCTCGCGTTGAAATCAAAGATTTTTTCTCAATAGCTGGAACGTTATATAGATGTAGATAAGACTAAATTGCGAAGTAAATTGGCTAAAATAAATTTGAAAAATATTAGTAACGGTATTAGTAGAGAGAATCATTTGAATATACATTCATAGCCCGTTCGTTAGCCGTAAAAAGTATTCCAAATGTGTTTCGGATTCAAATTGGGACCATTAGGGAGTCTGCGCATTTGTCGAATGGTAAAAAATTGTTGAATTTTATTCGCCAAGGGAAATATAAAACAAACCATTTGACTGTAGCGCATGCAAATAACTGGTGTTCAAGGGTGGTTGGTAATCAAGCTAATTGAGTGCGGCGAGGGGATGAATAGAAGCTGAAAATATAAGGGTTGAAAATATACGATGCGGGTCATAAAACGTCCGATTGTCTCACTCGTCGAAGATCAACCCCGTACGTGTAAAAACGCTTGTAAACGAAAAAGATCTGAAAAGATTTCTACCAGGCAAGTAACAAACTAAAATTTAAGGGTTTCAGGCTGGGGCACGAGGGTGCGATCCTTGCCAGTTTCAAGTTGAGATAAAAACATCGATTCTTATGAAACTCAGACTAAAATTTACCCAAGATGTATGGATCTCTACATACCTATATACCGAAACGCTTAAAATTTCGGAGAAACTGGAAAAAAAATCGAGTTCTTCTTTCGAATCCTACGATTACCTGACCTGATAATGAGAATTAGAAGAAATAAAAAACATTTCAAATTCCTGATCGATAAATTTTACCGATAAATCTCTTTCCTTTGTGCGTTTGAACACCAAGATTGAAAACGCATCGTCGTATTACTGTGTCAAGGGTTAACGGGGTTAAAGCGAGTGGCTAGATACCAACATATATACATATACATATTCTGCTTTTGAGTGAAATACGCCAAAGCAAGGAGCATACTTCTAACTCCACAGGCTTTTAAGCATCCACAAGGAAAGTACAGTACTTTGTATATATATATGTAGATGTGAAGGTGGAATTGTGTGACTGGAAGATTTCCTGGTCCTGGTTTTCAAGTCCAGGCTACAAGGCGCAAGCTTCGGAAAGGATCAAACGAATATTTGGCAAAGAGTGTAAGGTGAGGGTCTCTTTTTCGCACGTACACTGGCACCCCTATCTTCGAGCAAACTCAACCCCCCCCAATTCGAAAGACGGAGTGCCTCTCGTTCGTTCAATCGCCATCACCTTGCCTTGCCTTCCCTTGCCTGCCAATATTCAATTTAGGACAGAATTTGGTAGAAGCGAATTTCACCGCCTTATACCAGACTATACGTCTAGCCTCGGTTCACGATCAGTCGAGTACCGGACAGGCGCTTGTCTATCAAGAATACTACTTTTTGCTGATACAGCAAATCCCGCGTCTTTCTCACTCCAAAATGCTCCATCAACTGCATTCCCAAAGCCGATCGAGCTTAAATAGGTAAAAACAAGATATTTCAGGATTCCCTAAAGCTCCAAATCCATGTGGAATTCTTAATGGAATTTTTCAATTGACCAAAACGATTCTAAACATATTTTATCCATAATCGAATAATAGAACAAAACAATTCTCCAAATTCTAACCATTTTTCAAAAAAACTTCCAAGTCTGAAGGTTTGGCTAAGTCATGACATGCACTCAAAATATATATAATACCAAAGCGATTAATCTGGGCAGAGATTTTGGGTTGATGTGAAACACGACTCTTCAACACCGTGGCTAGAGTCTTTGTCCTTTGAACAAGGGGTATATAATACGAAACCAGGGGTACAATTGACTAAACCGCACGTCCATTATGGTAACGAATTAATGGTCCGCCCAATGGGACACAATAAGGGATGTAATATATTACGGTTGATGAACCGGCATTACTGATCGAGAAGCTAAACGTTATTATAAGTACTTTCATTTCAGTCTCCGATGAGTAGAAAAAAGAAATTGTATTACATTTGTCAGATCTGATCGAGGGAATAGATCATTTCCAATCCATCAATACGTATGGTTGGTATATGGGTATAATAATGGAAAGCCGAAAACTGCAACTCTGGCAGTATATAATACTCTCGTTTTGCAAAGGAAGGAAGGAAGGAACGGTGAAACCGCGATGCGATGGTTTAGTCGAGTGAAGTGGAGTGAAGTGGAGTGAAGTTATCAATAACAACGGGAACAATGGAACTGCTATTGGAGTAATCTCCTGTTCAGGAAATTTATCCGCCATGTCGGCAACCTTCCGTCTACCGGTTCTACCCAACTCTCCTTGTTCCTCTTATATCTACTATCTTCCAGTCTTCATGTCCCACTCACAATCTATCTATCTATCTATCTATCTATCCACCTCCGACTCGCGGCTTTTCCAGATTACGAGAAATCGTTTGCCTTGCTGCAGACGCAACGTCGAGCGAACTTTATCGCTAGAATAAACTAGTCCTTCTATACAGTATACTATACGTATATTAAGAATGACAAGTAGACGGATATAGGAGAAAAGTCCTGGACCATTTCTGCGATGGAGTGACATCGAACGATCATCGGCATATTCCATGCATCGAAATTAATCTGACGACTAATTATACGTCTCTAATCGATCACATATACCTACTAATTGTCAGATGAATATCGATTGAAGTCAAGTGGCGTTGATCCGAGAATGAAATTCTGAAGGGTGGACTTGAGAGGTCGAAAGCTACTTTCCTGTTTCCTGTTTTCATCATGAGCTTCATCATAAGTCTTGATCCCTAGCTCATGGCAATTAAGCAGTAATTCTGCTTTTGGCTTACGCACCAGTACCCGACTACACGTATTTAGAGGTATAATGTACAAAGCATGCACATACTGTTAGGGTATCCCAAAGGCCGAACACCCAAACTCGGAATAGGCGTTGGAACTTGCCGCTTCCCAATTTGCTATCCAGGATCCTTCACCCCGTTTTACCTAGTCGTCCTAGCCTGATCCCTATAAACACATGTGGGCCAAAGGTAAAGGGACGTGTGCCAGTTACCGATTAACCTATGAATTAAGACACGTTCAAGTGCATATGGCTCATGGTTGGATATCAAACTCGGCATATCATTGAAATTTTGGAATTCTAATCAATTAAGAAGAAATTTTCCTTTATGGGAGCTGATGTTCGTTTATAAGCTTTTTTTAATTTTCATTTATTAATTCAGTGATCTTATTTTTTAAGTTCACTCGCGTTTAGATTGTTTCATTTAATTTTTACAATTTTTTTGGTTCCCACCTTTCCGACACCAACTTTCAGGTCGGTCTGTCCTCCTTAGATTCGTCGTGAAATTCCGCAATGCCGCAATTTTTTCGATTTTTGATGTAACGAAAATTACGGAAACGGTATCCCTGAAAAATTCCTTTAAAATCTCGCAAAATCGAACGGTTTCCAGATTTTTCGACCATCGACAAACTTTCGTCTGACATCACCCTACTTAATTTACGGCGTGACGTTACTTCGCTCGCAGAGTAGAGGCAATATGGGATGAGACGGAGGTAATCTCGTTCTCGGATTTGTATAAAACTCTGCAGAATTGAGCCAGCTACTACGACAAGAGGGAGGTTTTCTCTTGTGATTTTTAACAAGGATGTTGTTGAAAAAGAAAAAAAAAGAAAAAAAAATGGAGGAGAAAGAAAGAAAAATAAAAATTCGTCCCTTGACGCGAAGCACCGTTTGCCATCTCTTGCGTATAGGTATGTACCTACGTATACATTTGGGTAACTTTCATATTTGAAACATGTTTTTAATTCGACTTTATACACTCGAGAGGAGATATGGTTAAAAATTCCTCCTACCATTCGAGTTAAGTGGATACCTGGCTCCTGATTAAGGTCGGTCATTTAATATTCAAAAATATTCAAATTTTCCTTCAAAAAAAAAAAACAAAAAAATCTCTGAAAAATAATAACCCAGCCTATATAACTGGCCTGGCCTATATAACTACTAAAAATTAAAATATGGATAATTTCTGAGGGAAATTCATAATTCTCTAAGTAAAAATATCATTCGAAACACCAAAAAGCTCATGAAAGCTTCTTCAGGGGTGGGTGAAATAGCACGTGGAAATATAGCTCGAGGGGGGGGGGGGGGGGGGGGGGGGGCTGGCGGAAATGATTGTTCGAGTTTCATCCTCACGTTCGAACTTTGTGGGTGGTAAACGACTCTGAGAAAGATCCGCGGAGAGCAGGGAAGAACGACGAGCCCTTTTCCCTGTTTTCCTCTTTCTTTTGCCTTTTCCCTTTGCCTTTGGTTGGTCACGAGGAGAGCGTGCTAGGCACGTATTATAAGTGGGTACCGGACACCGACCAATGTTACGATTATGCTCGAAAGAGAGCAGAACGCCAGGGACTCGAGACACGTCTCTGAAACGAACTGGACCATCAGGACGCCCCGCGGGGTTCTCCCCGAGGTGCTTGCGAGGGTGGAACTTCTGCAAGTTTACGATTTTAGGGATGAAAATGGGGGGGAGGGAGGGGAGGGTGAGGGTGAGGGTGCGGAGTGGACGATAATATCTCCGAGTGGCCGTCGTGACCTCAAAGAAATATAATACACATTTTTCTCGTCTGGAAAATGTTCGAGTCAAGAAAAAAAGAGAGTGGCTATTGTCTGAGAAGTTCAATTGAAGGTTCATGAGTTCTGCTGCAGCACAGAGTAGGATTGAAATTTCAAATTTCAAAAGCTGTGAAAGGTGAAAATTTCTAATTTTTCTACTACTAACCCAGAGTTTTTGGAAAGATTATTTTCCCGAAAGTCCACGTAGCCAATTTGAAAAACTCCGAATGGCAAAACACCGAAGGTTCAAAATTCCGAAAGCTGAAGATCTGAAAGGCCAAAACTCCGAATCACGGAATTCACGAGATGCAACGTTGTTTATTTCACAGCTTTGTCACTAACTTCCCTCAAATTGGCGGATTTTTGGATTCTCTGAGTTTTTAGCTTTCGAATCTTCGAGCTTTCTGTATTTTTACCATTTGGAATTTTCTATCAACTTCTGAACTCCAACGGTTTCAGTAACTCAGAATCACATCTCAGATAAATTCGGAATTTTGTTATCATTAGAATGCGAAATGAAGTAGCTTCTGAACGGCAAAAAAAAAACTGGAAAATTTTTGCCAAAAACGCGAGATAAAACTGCAGACAATGAAAAAATGAAGATACATTTACATATAATATATCTCCTTTTCCCCGTTAAGCTAAAACCGCGGTTAATTTTCAAAACCAAAGCTCCCGGTCGATCGATCTCATGCTCGATGCATCATTGACCATATCTCCGTATTCCGAGTACCAGTTACAAAGGATAAGGCCCTACCTGGTCAACGATACATACATAAAGCCATATGTAGATCAAAATTCTCTGCGTCAGACTCGATCCTCCGCAGTAATTTGTTATGATAGGCGACTGACGTCACATCCGCTTCCCAAGCCTCCCGCAACATTGGGGATATATATGTATGTATGGTTGCATGTGTAAACGTGGTGTATATATGTTGCGTATTTAACGCGTACATATATAAATACATACCTACATGACAAACACGTATACAGTAGGAATACAGGGTACAGCGTTTTCATCCGATCCCATTCCCCGGAGGGAAAGGGGAAAGGGGAAAGGGGGTGGTTTGGTCGACTGATAGCAAATCGAATCCCGTTCTGTACATCGATCGACGTACACGAATGTATATATATATATATATATTTATACATATACGCCTGTAGGAATAATATACGGAGGTATATATATGTATATGGTCGTGGGCATATGTATATTATGTACATACATAGAGAGATACAGTTTGAATTAATTGCTAATGTTTGAGACTGCCTCGTGAGCATTGGGACGATGAATGCTCGTTAGTTGTTGTCGAGCCAGATGAGTAGGATGAGCGAGAAACTTCAAGTATCATTAATTCATCAATTAATCGATCAGGTACAGAATATTGGAGGAAATCAATCATTTGATGAATTAGATGAACAAGTAGGTATATATATATAGTCTATTAAGAAACTAAGTCCAATTATTCACTTTCAAAATTTCAGTTTCTATCTTTTCGTAGATCAATCGACAAACTTTCCTTGATGTAAACTCTACCTAAACGTGTACATATAATATGGACTTGCGACGATGATGACTTGAGGATCAATCGAAGTGTCGTCGTATATTGAACGGTTCTTTTGATCTTATCGGTTATTTTAACGGCTTTGTCATATTTTTTCATCCAGAAAATTAATATTCCTTATAAAGATGACCATAGGCCACGCTTCGTCTCCTTCCTGGAATCTTTTAGATCGCGAAGCTTGAACAAAGAGGTATATACGGAGTATATAACAGAATGAAAAGATACGTGAGATAACGGCCTCGTGGTCGGCCCCTCGATCGATATATGGTTCGCCTAACTGATCGCGAGGGTGAAATAAAAATAGATGTTAAAAAGAGAAGAAAAAGAAAGGTGAAAAAAAAATGAAGAAATATACGGAAAAAGAATTCAATAAATGAAAGATAAAAAAAAGTGTACATCAGTATCCCGAAGAAAAGAAGTTGGGAACGAAAAATGTGAGGTGAAAAAATCGCACAAAAAATTCAAAAAAATTAATTGAGTTCTTACTGCAGTCATTGCAGTAGGTATTTTTTGTCTTTACAGTCAATAAAAGTTTCTAAACAGAAATGAAAAATACAAGAAAACGAAAGAAGAAAAAAGCTCTGGCCACGGTTTTCAAAAAACATGATGCGCGATTGCTCCGGTTTAAAAAACCCGGTAAACTCTTCGTTTTTTGTACCTAGTGAAGTTTTTTGGTTATTTCCCCCTTTTTTTTCTTAACCAACTTCTGTATCTCCCCGTAGAAGAAATTTTCTCGAAAAATTAGTTCTGCACGACTTTGAGAGTGAACTAAAGCTCACGGTAGTACGGCGGAGAGCAAAAAAAAAAAAAAAAAAAAGAAAAAGAAAAAAATAATAAAAGGAAGAGGATGATAATATCGCGTCTAGAACTTGGGTTGAGGAAGTAGTGTAAGGGTGGACTTAGTTGGCACAGTGCAGACGCCCCGAACGATTATAGCCCGTGATATAAAACGAAACTGCTTTTATTCCCCTACCTACGGAGTAGGAAAACAGGGACACTTTTGTAGCCAACATCGAAGGGTTGAGGGTAATGGATAGTGATAAATGAATCAAGTTCACTCCCGCAAGATGAGGTTGGACACTTGAATAAACAACTATGTAACAACGAAGCGATGATCCTGCAGCCCTTAAGTGCTGAAAGCTCCGAAATGAAAACTGAAAATTCGGACACAGAAACTTACATCAAGTCATTACTGTATTTTTGAGTTTTGAAGGACTCGCCAAATGCGAATATAGATATTGTAATAAAGGTAGTGAAAATCTATAGGAATTTTGGAGTATGAGGCAGGATTCGCATCGTCGGTTATCCATAACTCATGATAACTCGAAATTACTCGAGACAACGATTGGAAATTTGCAGAAGGTAAGGTAAGGTAAGGGAGGGGATTGGAGGGATGAAATTCCGTGCGTACCCTTCGCATAAATCAAATAAATACAAAAGAAGAGCTGCCAAAGTAAGTTGGATTAAGGTGGAGGACCTTTTCGATTCAAGTTTGCGGCTCCCGGTACTGCGCCTGACTACAGTCAGAGTTGCGATCCACTTTATCGGAAACGAAATGGAAATAATGAAGAAAAAAAAAAAAAAAAAAAAAAAAAGAGTCGAACAAAATGATCTCCGCAAAATTTTTTCCCTACTCCATAAAACTGTAGAAACAGTAGCAGCAAAATTTGCGAGTCTTAAAAAAAATTATAACTAATGGTTAAAAAATTGGATTTCGTACCTGAGAACACCAAGCGAATATATTTTGTAATTGTCGTCAGAACTTATTTTGTTAGCTGTAATAGTTCGTCTTCTTACCTGAAACAGAAACAAATAGAAGAAATTAGACCTTCATGTGTTTGGAAGATGACGAATAATTCGCAAGATAAAAATTCGCGATCGAAGTATAATTTTTTGATGATTTTATATTTCGTTAGAGAAATCCGAAGGATCGTGAAATGAGGATAAGAAAAAAAAATAAAAATAAAAAATAATGTAACGAATCGCGACAAATCATGGAAACGGTAGAAATTCAAGGAGTAGTGAATAGAAACTTGCGGTATATATAAGTTTGTCGAGTGGAATTAAAACGCGGAAATTGCATTTCCGAGGGCTGTGTACACAGTAGTTTGATGATTATAATATTCCAAGCTAGAGCTAGGGTACGAAGCGTCTAGCCGTACGATTTCACTTCAAATAGTTCGTCGTTTATTTTTCTGATGAAAATGTGTTTGCTTTAGATTTTTCTTCTTTTGCAAGTAGACATATATACCTATATACGAATGATCAAAAGACATGCGTATATAGAATCTGCGGTAAAAAAGATCAGACGAAGTGAATCGTCGACCAATCCTTCGCCCTCACTTTCCATCTATTTTTCGTTGTTTTTTCTTTATGTTTTCCGTTCTTTCTTTCACTCTTTTTTTTTTTTTTCTACACAAAACACACGTCACCATCCCTTTCGAAAAAAAAAAAAAAATGTCCCCCGGTTTAGACACATAATTAAACTGTCTGTAGAGGCGAAAACAAGAGTGAGAGAGAAAAAAAAGGAAGAGATAACAAGGGGACAGGAGCTGAGAGAAGGAATAAATTCGTATAGTCATTATCGTGGGTGTCCTCCCTCCCTTTTCTTTTACGAATATAGAATCTGGATTACGCTCGATAATTACGTGTGCGAAAGAGAACGAAAAAAAAAAGGAAATTCATCATAATAATGATGAAAAACATTCCGAAATTAGAAAGGGAAGATTAATTACAAGGAATGTATCTATATATATATTTACATTCGCAACTCTGTACTAGGCTATAGAGAGTTAATTTCATTTCAAGCATGGCGTGCGTTTCTCGATTTGCTGAATTTTTTTTTTTTTTTTTTTTTGTGGACTATAGGCATTCGTGAATAATTCGAGAATAGAAAACATGGGATAATAGGTCAGAATCGACGTATGGGAACAAGAGTGTATACGATAATGTATGTAATGTATGTACAAGGTATATATATTATAAGTGTAGCTATATCTTTTTGTTCCATCAAAAATCCATAGAACATTATAAAAATTCCATTACCGTGAGCTCCCTTTGTAATATTATATCACTCCCGAAACATACAATCGAGCAAATAAGTAAATAAGCAAATATTTACCCCTGCGGTTTTCTCGCTACTACTCCGGTGGCATGAAAAATGATAAAAGCATTCGCTACCGGTTGGTCCTTTTAAGTGGCAATATAGGGGTGTGGAAAGGGGGGTAGTGGTGGTAAAAGTATCAACATTGGTGTAAAAATAGAATCCTATATAATATTCTATACCTGCCATTTGAATCGACTGACGTAATACATATAAGCTCACATGTGAAAATACCTGTGAGATCCTAATTCCAAGTAATGAAATAATAATCATTAATCATACAGGTAGTTTGGCAAAGGAGACAGATACCTGACGCCTATCCCAATCAATTATTCAGCCTCGATTCCTGCTGGATAGCTTGAATTATTTTTTTTTTTCCACTTGCTTTTGGTATTTTAATCAACATACGATAAAAATTCTGGCCCTGGGTATATAATATATAATTAATGGCTATAACCCAACGTAGACGTAATTAGAAGGTTTGTCAGCTCGAAAGCTCGTTTTTTGTCGACGAGATAGAATAGAACGCGGGATGCTGTACGATAGCTGGGATATGTAGGTACAAACGTCGACTGTGCCATTTATTTAAAAACTCTGAAATAAACCTGTTTCATTTGCACTCGCCCCAGACTCACACACACACACACACACACAGAAATACAGAAACACACCCCTTCGCACCCCCCAGCTTTAGCATTTCCACGAGTGGAAATCGAAATTCATTCATCTGTGCATGGTGTAGCCACCCGTCTCCCATGAATGTTGATTTCCCAACAAATATATTCCCGCAGAGATCCAGAGCAGAGGTATGTATGTACCTGAATGGTGACTGAAATTGACAGGAATTATTTTTCATTTCTATTTTACTCCCTCATCCCGCTTCCTCCCCTCGGTGCGGCCTTATGACTTCTGAAATATTGTTATTTCAAATGAGCTTTTCTCGAATTCAAATATCCACGAATTCCTATTCCCTTTTCTAATTATTCAACTTTTGATTATAAATTCATTGGTCTTTCAATCGTATGTGACAATTACGAATCAAAATTGCGAAGACACAAAATTAAGGGAAAAATTCTGAAGCATCCAGATTGGGCCAATAACCAATTTGGAACTCAGTGTAAATATACGTTCAATTATAGTAAAACTGATCGTATATCTTCTATGGGAATTTTATTGAATCTGTATTTCCGGAATTTCATGGCAACAATCTGAATTCTGAAGAAGACAAAAATCGAGGATTATAGTGAAATGAAATGTGTTTTGTTGAAGAAATGAATTGATTTTGGACCATGTTTAATTTTCGCAATTGCCACGTACCTATAGCTCCCCTTAGCCCATAGCGACAGAATGAGAAGTTTGAGGATCAAATATTTATCCAAATGAAGAGCAGAGGGGTGAAATAAGGAAATGAAAATAAGGGAAGTGAAGGGAAGAAAGGATGGAGTATACATATAATATACAGTAGCCTGCAGTGTTTGTCACCAGTAGTCGTAAGATCTTAAATCTGTCTGATATAAGCGGGCTTGGGTGTCACGGTAATTTCCACTTGGTTTCGTCCTGCAGCAAGCCCCTATTCGCATCCCCCCAACCCTCCTAGCCAAGGCTCAGACTCATTCCACAACTTCCGCAAGCTCCGCAAGCTCGACAAGCTCCACTTTACCCACGAGACGACCATCGTCCCTGTATACCAGGAAAACCTCCCTTAGGTACCAACGCGTCGGTCCGGTCCATTCCAACCCCGTTGCGTCGTCGAGCTGACCAACTCCATGTTTTTTTTTCTCACCCTTAACCCGGGGTGACGCGTGAGGTTAACCACGAGGGAGAAAAAGGACGCCCTTGGAAGAGGGTGCGAGGGTGGTAAGAAGAGGAGTGGAAAGGAAAGGAAAGGAGAAGAGAAGGGGGTTAGGATTTTAGGGGTGGCTCGAGGTTCCTCGCGGACAGAAAGTATATTTAGAGGTGAAGAAGGGAACACGTGGCCTAGTGGGTATTGTGAGTTATGGCCGCGAAAGTAAGAGAGGAAAAATATATATAACCCAGCAACCAACGGTATGGTATGGTATATGTATACCTACATATAGGGAACGAAGAGCCCCGTACCCCGTGAACCTGCAGGCGGAACGAAATCTCTCAAATCCCTACGAAACCACAAAACTAATTCGGCCTAGTGCTTCTCTCTTTTCTCTTCGCAACTCGCGGAACTACCACCACCAACCACCACCCAACCACCATCAACCACTACCACCAAAATGCGCACGTCTTCGTCCAGACGCGGTATCAGGATCTAAAGGGAGGTTGAACTCTGGTTTCAGAGTACAACCTTGTTAGAAAAAAGAAATAAAAATATTCAAAAAAAATATAAAAAGTAAAATAAGAAGGAGGTAGGAAAAATATATATCTAAATAAGAAGAAAAAGAAGAAGAAGAAAGAAGAATCCCCCAGCTCACTTATATTATGTGCGCTTATATACCTTGCCTTACCTTACCTAACCCAACCTTACCTTACCTTACCTTACCTTACCTATATCTGCCTACCGCGCGACTCAAGAATTTTTAAAGATTCTATTGTTCGTTTGTACTGGGTCACTTACCCCGGGAGGATCTTGTGCGCTGTATTTTTATCCCTCGTCGTTTAAAGTCTCTTGGTTTTTTTTTGTTTTTTTTTTTTCAAAATAACACGTATATTTGAACCCAATCTTACTTTCGTTGATTCTCGGTTTCTGGTATTCACGTGATTATTTTATCATCCACAAATCATTCCCCCATCCCCCGAATCGCTATAAGGGGAGTTTGCAACTCATTTAAATAATCGCGAGAAAAGTGGCAATCGAACGGATCGAACCCTTCAATGGAAATAGCATTTCAATCTAAATCCGATATTCGACTCGAGTTTGAATGAGATATTTATCCCTCCCCCCCTCTGGTAATTTATTAACTACCACCGAATTCGTATCGCGGCTCGGATTTCTTTCGGTTATAAATTTCAGTGGTATATATGTATAGGTAGTAAACGGGCGTGCCTGCAAAATCCCCCGATCGATTACCAATTAGATTTATAATTAGAAAAGGTTTGTTAAACCAAAATCATATATCTATATATATGTATACGTTGAGGCACCAGTATCGACCAATAATATAGATAAAAAGAAAAAATAATATCCTGTTCCCAAACGAGTTTATATCGATCTTCTACCAACCAACAAGAGCACGAGAAAACAAATACTGACAAATTTAGGGACAGGATCTTGGAATGAATTATTGATAAAACGAGAAAGAAAGAAACAGCACCGAGCTGACTAACGATGATACTTTGATTTTGGGGATTAATTGTTCCCCGATTTGCATAAATCTTCTATTAATACGGCGAGTGTCTCGTATATTTGTATTATTTATTTTATTTTTTATCCTCTTTTTCTTTTTTTTGGTATCTGCACCGTCAAAGGATCGGAGAACGAATAGAGAACGTCGGAAAGAAAGCTGCTTTCAACGTTAACGACCCATCCGTTTCCGTTATGAGTTTCAATAACTTAATAACCGACCCTAAAATACACGACGACGATGTATTTTGAAATAAAAAGAAGCAGAAAGAAGAAAAGTAAGAAAAATAAAAAAATATCGTCAGCCCTTTGCGTTACGCCGGACCTGTCTACGACCTTTTCTACTTCAAACCGAGTTCCCTAGCCTATATACATAGAAGTTTCTCTCGAGGGAGAGCCTGGCAGAGGAATATAATGTTTGTCAAAGTCTTCTACTAGTCCTGAAAGTAGATAGATATATAGTAATTCTCCTCTAGTCTTATTTTATTCTACAGATTCGTTTAGCAGTCGTGTGAAACGCGTTAGATATTTTATTACAACCGCGACAGCTGATCTTGGTGGAAATTTCTACGAAGAAACCATTACACGTTTCGCTCGTTTTCACTCCTCGTAAAATTGCACTTTCTCTCCAGGTGTTTTTTTTTTTTTTCTTACTTTTCTTCTTATTTTTCGCTTCCTTTTCTTTTTTACTTTTTTGGCGAGACGAAAAACAAACAAAAAATTAATGCGTTACACGCGCCGCCATAGTATTATAGTGCGTGATCCCGAGCTGTTGCCTGTAATAACCTAATCCTCACCTATACCGAAGGGAACGAATAGGACGTCGACCCTATAGTTCGTGACCCGAAGGTTTACTGCCTCAAAAAAAAAAAAAAAAACACGTTTATTTTATATTTTCTCATTTGCCTCATTGTCAGACTCGCAGTTTTTTCTAACTCGCCAAATTCTACACTTTCTATTGGCCATATTGAACTGCAACTGATTCGAAGTCTAGAAATGAAATATATACCCATATATATTGTATTCAAAGATCGAAAAGAGGAGTGAGCCTTGTTTAATTATAATAAATTGGTCTCTTTCCCCTTCTCCAACTTCCAGCCAAGGGGCAAAAATCTACATATTTATTTATTCATTCATTTATTTATATTCACCTGAGACCAGCGTTGAATTATTCTAGTTAGAAAACTCAGGTGAGATTAAATGGCCGTGGTGAAAAGGGGGGGAAAAGAAAAACTCGTTGAAAATGAAGGAACGAAGTAATAAAGCGAAGATTTTCGTTGCTAGATTATTCATTTGGTATAGGACAGGAATGGAATGAGATGGGGGTCAAAATATCGAAAAAGTATACAAAATTTCAAACAGCCAGAAGTACGAATGTCAAAATAGCGATTGTTCAAAATACAAAGAGACTGTAATTGAAGTCTTCAAAAAAACAATTACCCATAGATTTTATATGTCGCTATTTAAGTATTCGTATTATCACAATTTGACATATTTGCCACTCTACATATTGACCTGTCGAAATTTTGACCCAGACCCATAGGAATTGGTATAGATATATTTTTTTATTCATTTGTTTTTTTTTCAAATTTGATCACATTCTCCGAGGCCTCGCGATGGTTTCTGAGGTACTTGACCTCCTCTCGTTGCTTTGGTGCCATGAAGGTATTCTAGCAATGGGCCTAGAGCAGGGTGGTAACCGACGCTCGCTAACAATGCGGATGTATTAGGTTTGCAAACAGCAGCGGATATACTCGCACACGTATCATATATACAGGTATATCAGGTTATACACGTGAACACTTACAAATAAAGAGAGAATGACGAATGGCTGGTATGTGAGAACGTAGTACGTCGCACTAGCTCATATATACATATACCTAGATATAAGTTCACTTTTTACCACTCGCCAGAACAAGGCATGAAATTATACCAACCCCTTGATATATGCGCAGAAAAACTACGTCTCGTTGCAGTCGAATGGCGAATTTTAAAAAAGCAATTGTCACTTTACCTGAGTTTAGAAATTTGAAGTTTAGATTTTTTTTTTCTTTTGTTTCCTCCAAAGAATATAATACGTAAGATATTAGGGTGAATCCGTTACTTTTAACCCCACAGTTTATATAGAAGGTAATGTTTCGCCTATCGTTCATTGGAGGGGCGGTTGGTTGGTTGGAATTGCGTGTGACGTCAACGGCAGGCAAGTCTTGGACCTGATGGGCACTTAGACACACAATGGCTCCGACCGTCGATGTCTTTGCCCGCAGACCTTTGCCTGCCATTGTCCTAACATGTTACCCTCCATAAAGGTAATAAGTTTAGTTATAGAACCGCCCCTAAAGCTTAGAGAAAGGGAATAGCTGTATAGGTATCTCATCTATACCTACTACTGCGAAACGTAATCAAATTTGGCAAAAAATTTCGTCAAGTATTCAGCGTGATACCAAAATGAATCAATATTATAATTATTCCAAGTACTCGCAAAAGAAATTTGAATATTTTGATTTTGAAAATTTGAAATTTCATATCCAGCATCTTCGCGGTTATACTTTTTATTCTTTTTTAAAATAAATTATACGAACATGGCGTATGGGGTAAGTAGAAATCCACATTTTTTGTCCCATTTTTTTTTTTTTTTGCCTTTCTTTTTTTCTTTTTGACTTTTTGCATATGTCTGTGGAATTTATAGCCAGGTAATAGAGGTGAAATTATAACCACGTGACTACCTCCAGGCGGCGTCATCCATCTCGGTAGCGTAGCAAATAAACCGCGGTTGTTGTGTGGGTGTATAGAGTTTGTACATATGTATATGGTTTAATGTGTCCCCACCGAATTCTACATACAGCACGAGATACTTCTAATGGTGGTACTCCACGGTGCTAATTGTGCGTACATACATCTTTTTCTCATTCTTCATTTTCATTCGCCAAAATATACGTAGCGAATATTTTTATTGCTGCGGTAAAAAACGGTTTTGCAAGGGTGAAAATTCGGCAGGATGAGCGAGAAAAAATATCATCCTAATTTCTCCAGTGACCTAGTTAGCCGAACTGGAGAACTTTCGGTTACTTCAAGGTGAGGAGAAATACTAGTTGAAAATACTAAAAACGGTTAGGTGTCGATTCATATCCCCATGCCGATGATATTCCATTCATATAATGAACGAGGATTGGATATCCGTTTGAAAAAGAAGCCAAAGAGCCGGTGTAAAATTTATTTTTTTTGATCGATCCGCGACCCCGACTAATTATAATAATTTGGAGAAAATTTACCGGGACTTTTTTCCAGCTTTAGATTAAAGTGTCGTAAGTCATTTATTGACAAAGAAAATACACCCTCGAGCTAATTAGAAGGTTAGTTGGTTATAGAAATGAGAAGAAGAACTTTGGACCAAGACGGAATAAGACACTTGGAGTTTTAAAAATGCTCAAACGTTTAGAGCTTAAACTAAATCCCAAAGGTTTTCTAGCATGAAAGCCCAGGAGCCTAGCACAGTTTCGGGATCAAAGTTCCTTCAGTCTTTGTCTCTTTAAGCTACTACCGCCACGCTCAGCCTGCTGCAGAGAGCTAAGTATTCTTAAGTCACGATTAAGGCATGCAAATTAATGCAATGACATTTTTGCCGAACCGTATTATACCCACCTCTACCTTATACTTCTACTGCCTTAGCTCTCTCGCGAGCCTTGAACCCACCCGGATGAAAGCTAATGAGCTGTAATCTAATTAACTTATTTATTTCGAGGTGCCACTGTACATTTTGCAGACCTTTGCGCCTACCTGTGCCCGTTCACCCGTTTCCTCTTTTGGACGAAAATTAAAATTCAAGAAATGTCAGTCTGCGAAAAGAGGCCACGAGTGGCGATAAAATTTTATACCCGCACTCCTCGAAATCAACCATCTTATATATTCCTGAGTATACTCTGAAGCTTAGATGAAAGAAAGTTTCTGGATCAGAAACACAGCCTTGGAATAATTTTTGGGATCATCATGTCGGATGTCGAAAGTAATTAACTTTTTTTTTGTAAAAATCAGACGATTTCATTCTTTCCAAAAAGGAATGAAATTGTAATTTTGACGAATAGTTCAACGGTGGATGAAGGTTGATATAAATTTTGGTACACTAGCCTGAAGACGACTCAGCATGACGATGACACGTGCTGTCTTGACTAACTCAAAACTTGTATATGAGGTACGAGATAATGTGCAGGCTGCAGTACATCTAACTTCTAAATTCTCCATTATACTCCTCTCTATATCTTATATACGATCTTAAAGTCTGGCGCCAGTTTCTGTAGAGTCGTACTCGAGTTTATTTCGGTCGGTCGTTGTTAAATGGAATTCTTGAAATAGGCTTTATGATCCGTGATGGTAGTTTAACCATCAGTTTCAAGAAACAGTCCACGTAGTTGGTACAGTGCTGGCTCTGAAGTTTGTTGACCTTCCATAATAATTATTCAAGTTACTGCCCTAGCCCAAACATTATATCAGTTCCCTCAAGTATATCGACGAAAGGTTAGTAGATTTATGATTTTACGTTATGACCTAAGCAATGGAGCAAGGGAAGCAAATTTCGAGCCCCAACCTTTCGTTTTAACTCTCTTTTGAAATAAGTACCATGAAATATCAACAAAACTGTCCAAAATTTCCGAGGGAAATCACTTGTAAATTCTAACCAAGCTATTTGTACTTTCAAAATAAATATTTGTCCTTTCTCTAAACAGAATTGCTAGCTTCAAAGTATCCGAAATACAAAAATCACGAATACTCAACCCGAAATGACATAAACATCGTTTAAACCTAATTATCAATTCACAAGATCTGATGATCATTAATTATGATTATGTATTTAAGGTCAAAGGATTCAAGGAAAACTTATCAACACATACAGTCGTCAAAGGTAAAGAAAAAACACCCTTCCTTTGCCTCAGCCTATTCCCTCTATACAGTTTCGGAAGCTGAGCTTGAGCTTCCTCGAAAAGAGCGGGAACTGGAACATCCTTAATGATTGACTACGGCTTAAAGGATCAGACTAAAAGGATTTTGGGTGAACCGATAAGAATTAAGCTCTCTAAGACGTCTGGATCAACCCACAGACTGGGTATCCCTAAATGGTTGATCACATGCCGGATTATCAGCCAGAAAATGTCCGGAATATTTGATTGGATGTATGTAATTGATGAGTTGTACGTTCGGGATTCGTTTTTTTTTTTTCAGAAATAAAATTCTAGTCAGGATTCAAAAATCTGAAATCCCAACTGCAGGCATCAAAAATCTAGAGAGACGATGTGAAGGACTGAACTCGAGTCAGACGACACGTACTGGTTACTACTTTTTGGTGCATTATTTTTGCGGTATTTGGCACGATGGTCGGTCACCGAGGGCACGCCATATAGAACCTTAGGATAGTTCATCCTGTATTCCGATCGCGTACGAATCAGAATTCCTTCGGCAGTGTCTGACAAGACTGCGCGAAGCAACGCTTGACGCTCAATAGCTCATTACCGGTAGCTCGAACCCACTTCCGTGGGCCCTTTCCTCCTTCAGTTCCAACCCTCACCCTTCCTCGAAGGCTCCCACCAACCCCAGCCTTATTCCTACCGGCCGCCGTCTATCTAACCAAGACAATAACTCGCGAACCCATGAGAACCAGGATTACCGAACATTGGGGAAATAAGGGATGAAAAAAAAAATACCACAACAAAATGAATTAAGCCCTTCTAAAAATTATCCTTATCAAATATATATAATACAGATAATTTCTTAAGAAATTATTGATTCTTGAACAAGGACACTATTTTTCCTACCTCTGAATCTCGAAACTTACTATAAGAAAGCTGAGCCGGAACTGAACTTTACATTTTCAGGATCATTGGAACTTCTGTTTTACATTTATTTTATTTTAGTTTTTTCTTCAACGAAAAGTTGAAAAGACATTTGCTCAAATTCTAGACTACAGAGAAGAGATTTCAGAAATTGAATGATCGAGATAAAAATTAATTAATTAATTGTTATCAGAAACAGATGAATTTATATAAATGCCTGATTTGATGAAGAAGTTTACTTTATTTCCCATTCATTTCCTTAAAGTTTTATACACACCAATACCAACTCTTCAAAGAGTACCTATAGGTTACTGTACCAGAGACACAAAGCACTGTGTAAACAGGAAAAGAAACATGCCTTTAAGCAATCGTAAGATGACAACGAGCTGCACAACTTTTTTCTATTACTAGAACCTATACCGCTAGTTTAATAGTCGCAGTATAAAGTGAGACGCTTTCAAAGAAACGACGTAGAATTAGTATGACTGTATATAATACCGATGTTAAACACGACCCAAACCTACTAGTGACAATAATTAAACATATATATACATAGACATGAACACGTTTTCCAAAAATTAAACTATCTAGTTTACATTAAACACCCTAAAAGAACATGTAGAGCCGTAGCTCCGATTTGCGAGCTGCAGTAGGTACTGCAAATAGAATTTCATCGTCCGAACGTGTGTGTGTGTATATATGTGTTTTTGGTAGGTAGGTTAGGTATATACCGTTGTACATACATACGACGAATCGTTTGCCCCATTCAATTGACCGTTTCAATTATAGAACGCGATTGAAATAAAATAGAGTGAAACAGAAAAAGATTTAAAGAAAAAAAAAAAAAATCGACAAAATTTCCGAATCAGGGAGACAAACCTATTTCGCTGTGTACAGTATTGGGCGTAAAAAACTGTTTTCCGAATCACAAAACGAGTGATAATAATAATAATAATAATAATGGTAATAATGATGATCATAATGGTAATAATACAAGGATAATTAATACCGAGTTAAATGAGTCTGAAATTTTGCCAAACTGCAGAATGATAATCAGAATATATTGAATTTCAATTAGTTCTCTGTTCATTCCGATGTTCGAATTTTGCGTTGAAAGAAAGAATTTTGATCGAACGACTGTTCAATTTGCTTCTATAGCGTAGTCACAAATGACTTTAATTGGAATTGATTATTCGTGATGACTTGAGTTGAGTAATTGCATGTGATTTCAGATGATTTTATTGATCCGATCCAACGGGATTCATGTGAATTCAAATGATTTCAAACGATTTTTGGTTATTTTGAAACGCAATTTCAGAACATCGAAGTATACCTACTTTGTTTTCTAGAGTGAATTCTTCGCTCGGTATTGATTTCCTTTTTCAGAAATCAGCTAGTATTTTTTTGTCCTTCATTTTTCAGTATTAAAAAAAAAAAGAAACAACGAGGTTGACTAGCAACCATCATGAGTCTCGATGGTCAAGCTTGAAGCAAAATGGGAGAAAGAGAAAGACTCGGAATAAAAAAATAAGTAGTAAGGACCGAACGGGTCGGACGAGGCTGAGCCAAGCTGGGCAGGGCAGCTGGAGTGGATGCGCGAACATACAAGCCTTTCTTGCTTCTATTTTCCGAGGCACTTGGCTCTATCCAAACACTCTGAACTAACAAACTCGCGCTGCACCAGCACGTAAGTGTATCCGTTCCCCCGTTAGCCCCAGTGAGGTTTCTCTTTCTATTCGTTCGTTCTTTCTCTCATCGGATCGTCCGTATTATATCTTTGGTCCCATAGAGAACTCTGTACGATTCTGGTAAGACCACACGGACGCCACGCGAAGTTCTTGCTTTTTACATTCCGCCGAAAGACGGTGCAGTATATATATAATACGAAAAAAGTTCGAACTTTCTTATTTTTACATCTATTCTACATTTTTTTTTCTTTTTTTTTTCTTTCCTTTTTCGTTTCATTTGGTTTTCTTACGAGTTTGAACGGGGGACTGGAGTCTACTCGGACGAGACGAGGAAAAACGAAGGTGCTACCCTAATTGCTCGCATCCGGAGGTAATGCCGTGTGAATGTATGTATGAATATGTATATATGTATGTACATACATACATCCACGTACACATACGTACATGTATATGTATATACGTATAACGCGCACTTGAATGTACGGAGTGGGTAGTAGGCACTTGGCTTTCGCGAACCTGGCTGGCAAGCAACCAAATAACATTTTCTCGAGGGAAATATATAATGAGAAAGTGTTGTCAAGGTATGCAAATTCTCTTACCCTGGGCAACCCGAGCGACAAAGACTTTACCGTATAACTGACATACGTTCCAAGTTTTTTTTTTTTTTTTTTTTTTTTTTTTTCAAATTTTACCTAAACGGCAAGATTATGATGAACGAGATATTAATTAACTATGACCTATGGGGGTAGGATTGAAATTCCAATTTTCAAAAGCTGCGAAAGGTCAAAATTCCGAATCTTTATACTCTCGACTAACAGTTTTTAGGAAGGTTATTTCCCCGAAAGTCTACGTAACCAATATGAAAAACTTCGAATGGAAAATCACCGAAAGTTAAAAATTCCGGAAGCTGAAGATCCGAAAGTCCAAAACTTTGAGTCTCACAATTTGAATCTCTCATTTCACAGCTTTGTCATGAGCTTCTCTTAAATTTTCGGACTTTTGGACTTTCTGAACTTTGAACTTTCGGATCTTTGCAATCGGATCTTTTCCGAATTTGCAAGTTCTCAACTCTGTAATTTTTCTAGAAACTCAGAATTGCGTCCCAAATTAAATCGGTCAACAATTTTTTCTGGGTCCAAAAAATGAAGTGATTTATCGATCCAAATCTCTTTTTGAAGCCTAATTTCCCTTATGGCCCAATTTTCATCCACTTCTCCACTAAACCTTCACTTTTTATCTTATCGTATCTCTATCGACCGCATACGTTTAGTAAAATTCTCATGTCAACGTCTACTCTTCACTCTACACTTCACTTCCTATTTGTTTCTTTCGAATCTTATTATATTTCTCTCTTATAACCATACTTGTTTTTACTTTTCTTCTTTACCATCAAATAAATACACAATAAATACGAACGTTAGTTTGGTATTGTATGGATTCACGTGCTCTTCGTGCATGACTAGAATATTATGCAAGAATATTTTTAGGAACACCAGCTAGGCGACAACTATTTGACATCTATTCAATATACCCGACATATTCGATATACATTCGATAAATTCGAGATGTTCGGAATATTTATCAGATACGCGAGAAAAATTCAAACGATATATCACCAAAAAAGGGGTATTTGGGGATGGAAGAACCTCAAAATATACAATTCAAAAATAATATAAATCAGAAACTTCTATTCCCCTTTTTTTTCAGGGTAACATTTCTGTATATTGAATTTTGAGTCGAGTAGATACTTGCGTACATAAGGGTATAGGCATATACTTACATATATTCCACGTCTCGCAACAATTATCATCATACTAATTCAACCCTTAACTATATTGCGATCTAAGACGATCACGGGGGTAGAATTCATTGCGGCAATTAGATGCCGTGTAACCTAGGGCACAGGTACCTACTTATATATACCCTGTTCCCATAGAACATTAGTGTAATCTAATAACGAACGAAATCCTTCACCGTTAGGTAGGTATATAGGGATCAACCAGCCCAACCCAGCCCCTGCAGCCCAGCCCAGCCCAGCTCAGCCCAGGGAGCACGGGGTCCTGAGTGGGCATAAAAATACCATCGTTTTATCTGCGTCGTAAAGCACGCCTACTTTATAGTCTGTCGGTTACAGAAAGGTTAGGTCGAAGAGAGAAGGGACAAGGACGAGGAGAGAAGGGTTTCGTTTCTACCCTTCAAAATGAAATTATTACATAGGTAGGCGTGTGTCGAATACATATATCCTTATATCACCTTTTTCAAATTTTGCTTATTCAAGAATTCATACTATGTATACAAAATATTATACCATAATTAATAAAAAAATAATTCATATCATTTTTGCAACAGAATAGAATGGCGCGTATCTGAACAGAAAGAAAACAAGAACCAAAAAACAAAAAAGCAACGAAAACACAATAAGACTAAGGGGATGCCTATAATCCTGACGACTGTAAATAAACGGGAAATGGCCACGTACTAAAGCACTCCAAGGTAAAGGTATCTTCGTTTCATTTTCGGCGAAAAAAAAAAGGAAAAAAAAAGCTCACCGCACACCGGTAGAGCCCACCTGCCATTTGCCATTTCGCGTTAGCTTGTTTTTTTTATAGACGCTCGTATACAGCTCCCTTCCCTAAAATATCTATTATTTCGTATGCCTCGATCCGCGAGCTCGTATCTCAGGTGAATGTCACGCAAAACGTCAGGGAATAACCCGCGTTACTCTCCTGCGAAACCGACTGGTCCCATCTGCGCCTCGTCCATTTTTCCAGAAAAAAAAAAGAAATAAAAAGGGTCATAAAATACGTACTAAAAATCAATTTTTTTAATTTGCTCAATTTTCAGAAATCATTGATTTTTTGCAAAAATTAGAAAAGGACTAATATATGCGGGTTTAGTCGTATCAATTTGACAATCCGGAAATGAAAAAAGGAATAGAAGAGAAAACTGAAAACCGAAAAAAAGCTTCTTTCTTTCCGTCAAAGATGAATCGGTAAAGTTTGGCGAAAAAAACAAGGCAAAAGTGTCTCGGTCTCGAGTGACAGATGGCTAATCATTGTACGTACCTAACACACATGTATATACTATATATATATATATATATATATATATACGAGCCACAGCAATTCGCAACCCCGCATTTCAAACCCTCGCACGCTTTTCTCCCCATATTCTCATCCCTCGTTTTGAGGTAGGAAATGAAATACGTATAACACTCAAAAATCACGCTTGAAAAAAAAGGGCCCGATGAAGGGAACTTTCGTTTATTTTCTCAAAACTCAAAAATCATCACATCATGCCTGATGTGCTTGCGTAAGCGAGATGAGAGCTTTCGTGGTTTAATGATTTCGTTTTTTTTTTTTTTTCCTCAACTTTACGTATACCTACAGACATTTCGTCCACCAACACATCGTTGGGAAATATTCCCCAAGGAAAATACTGGAACTCTGACAGAGTCAGGCGGTGGCCCAGTGAAGGATATCCCGGTTTATCCCATGGGACTAAGAGGTAGTTGAAAAAAACGCGTGTTGGCCTATACACGGTTACGCACTAACGCCCCCTATTTTAGTGGTCGTAAAGTTTGTAGTTTGGGGGAAAAAAAAACAAACAACAAAAAAAAAAAAAAAAACAGCTGCCCAAATTACGGTTTCACTTATTCATACCAAAATGTTCGTTATTCAGAAATTTCCAGAATTGACCATTTCATCAGCGCAAGTCGTTGGCATTGTTTTTCTTTTTTTTTTTTTCCTTTTTCTCATTATCTTGACTCAAAAGTCGATTCCCCTGTACTGACGCTACATTTTACAAACCACATCCCCTAATTATGGAGGCCTAGGTGAATTAATTATGCTCATTTCCTTATCGAATTCCCATTTTTTGGTAATGATACATATTCTCTTCATACATGAACGCAGATTTGACGATTCTTCCAATCAAGAAAAATCAAGTTTAGAAAGTGAATGATCAACAATCATATGTAAGACAATGAAAATCTCCAAAAGTTCCTTTTCCTATTTAGTACAAGTGAAAGAACAATCCATTCAATTTCCAAAAAAAAAAAACAAGGAGATTATTGAAACTTTTGAAAAAAAACTATAATATCCATTAGGTCTGCTGTTGCTATTCGTAGTTCCAGTTAGCTAGCCAACAACCATAAGCAAAAATATATAATCAAATCTGATCGTTAAAATGAAAAACTCTTCATTTTCTTCATGGAAAATGCAACTGGCTGCCCCCGAATGCTCATTTTGTAATCCGCTCGAACGACGCCAATCTGGGTAATCGTTATCCGACTATTGCGGGGGTGGATCGTCTATTTAATAGATGCGACTAGAATCGTAGGTACATATAGAAGTGTTGTCTGTGTAGTACACGACACTGGTACATTGATAATGTATAGGCTGATGGCCGATAGTGATCTAGCCACTGGCACGCATGTATACAGATTGGTTGAGAGCCAGTGATTCCTACGTAACATATAGTACATAGTTAAATACATACATACATGCATTCATACATTCCTAGACATGAGTATGTATGTATGTATGTAAATGTGGAGAGCCGGAAACGATTACAGAGCGAGTGCGCAGCTCGGTACTTGAATCTATTCGCCTGAGTCAAACTCTGGCCAATTCTGGCATCAAGTGATATTGCCTTCGATTTCACGCCATCATCAGATTTTCACGAGAGAATGAACTTTGAATGTCTAGTGATATGGGGTACCGATCGGTGCATATGGTTCGTTTAGAACCGGAAATAAACCATCGATGAATGT
Organism: Ametastegia equiseti; assembly: GCA_963989295.1. Classification (NCBI taxonomy): domain Eukaryota; kingdom Metazoa; phylum Arthropoda; class Insecta; order Hymenoptera; family Tenthredinidae; genus Ametastegia; species Ametastegia equiseti. Next base: position 13,624,774 of record OZ022397.1, on the reverse strand, counting down.
AAAATGTGGTTTTTATCCAACAGCAATTATAGTCTCACAGCCTCCGTTGACTTTTTTCTAATTATCAGTCAATTTTCATTACTTAGAATCTTGTCTGATTATTCAACGGAAATATAGAAATCCATTGGACTATAAATTATACTATGAATCCAATAGAATCTCATCTCGTTTCATTACATTCAATACTTTGAATTGTAAAACTAGTTGACGTCAAACTTTTATCTCACTCTACAGTCTATCTTTTTCTCTTCCTTTCTCTATCTCATCTTCAATTAGTTCATTCTCCAATTAACGCATTATCTTGATTCCGACTGTACCTACCCAGGAGAATGAGGTACTATTCAAACTACGACCTCGTCTTCTTCTGTCTCATAGTAGATACAAAAGAAATGGAATTGAAAGAATTGCATAACGACGATATTCAGCCTGGTGCAGACTCCTGCCTACCTGTTGCTGCAAAAATGAATTTCTCTGTAGGTAACAAAACGTAGAAAAAAGTTCTGAAATGAAATAAATTATAAGAGTTTGCAATAATTTGCCAATGGTTATTTGTTATTCCATCATACGTCCCAGTCATTCGGGCTACAGTGACTAACGTGACAAAACTGCCCAGAAATATGACACAATGCTTTTCAATGAAAAAAAAAATAAAATAAAACCGGAAAATTAGTGGCCTGTTTCATTGCCATTAGCCCTATACAGTGATGCAAACTAAACAGGCCAGACAGTGTTGACGTGGGTTGAAAAACTTTTAACTGATGTACTAAATAGAGCCATATTCACAAAGCATAATACCTACTTTAAATTTCACGTTTTTGAAATTGAGGTACAAGCTGCCGGTGGTAGCAACCGGATAAAATCCAAAATTGAGAAGGCCCACTGAATAATAAGTATCCCATGCAACGTGCGTGGGCGTTTATTATGCTCTGTCTAGACTCGGTAAATAGACGACGACGTGTGGTATAGGTATGTAGACATGGTTATACGTAATACATAGGTGCATAAACCTACTAGGTATACACTTGTACAGAACAAGAGAGAAAATATAACTACGAGTGATTTCGTCACGTACACATTTTTCTCGGGTAATGTGTGTGTTGTCGTAAAATAAGGTAGGGGGGTGCGTTCTACCGTGGGGCTTTTACCCCTTAAGGCTGCAGTTACATCTTATGTATAGTCAAGCAAGAATTTCTTCCAGGGTTCAGAAACCCTTGTCTGACTTTATAGAAACTTCATACCTCAAAAGAAATAGAAAATATTGAGGTATATGTGAGGAAAGGGCTTATTGCAAACACGTAACGTATGACTATGTAATATTAAATGGAAATTTCAAACCACATGTAGCTATGCTTCTTTTTCAGTTACTGTTTCATCGCCCCTACAATTCAGAATTCGAAATATATACCCTCTTGAAAGTTTCTACGAATTCGAATCGAAGCATTACCTACATCATTTTTCCAGAACCCTTATGGGGTTTTTCAACTATTTCATGAAAAATACTTTACTTTTGTAAGAAAACTATCAACAAAATTACATTTCCATGTCTAACAGAGAAAAGTATTTTATTCCCCCAAAAGTTCGTGTGGTAATCCGTAAAATTATTCTCACAATTGAAGTAACAAAATTCGTAAATGACTTGATTGAGGTCCGTTAAGTGAAGAATGAGGGTTCAATTAGCGATGGTTATTTTTTAGCGATCTTTAATTGCACATAATATAGAATCGCTGAAAGTTATCACCGATCCCGTATGCATGGTACTTTGACGTTTAGTATAACGATTCTAATCGTTCCTCTTCCAAGAGTTAATTAAAACCGAACGAACCGTAGGCTAATTGGACGTAGGATACGAGGTACCCCTGACGTTGCAGGCTTTATTCAAATCTTAACTCAATCTTACGCGACGAAAATATACCAGAAACTCTCTAGATATATGTATAGGAAACACCAAGGTAAGCTAGCTACGAACTTTGAGTCTGCCAAGTTTCCAGAAGCAACTAAGAAAATAGAGACACGCGGACAGCTTGCTGCAAGCTCTGAATGGAGCATGTAAGAATGAATGGAAGTCGGCCATCGCGCAGCTCTTCTCACTTATAGTCGCTGTACCAATTATTTACGATCTTCTGTCGAGGATGTATTTTTATTTTATCTTTTTCCATCCTTCTTCTTCTTCTTCTTCTTCTTCTTCTTCTTCTTATGATTATTATTATTATTATTATTCTTGTATCTTCTGCAGTTTCAGTTCCAGAAAATATCATACACCGCAGCACGAAAATGATACTTCTCTACAGCGAGCATAGAAACGTGTTTGAAATTTGCTAAGGAGAAGGTAAAAAATTGATAAAAACTTAAGTAACGTATTTATTAACGTGAAGGTTTCGAAAATGTATACAGTACATTACTTCATAGCGAGCTAATAAGTTGCAATACTCGTTTGTGTACAGAGAATTCGGCAGACTGCGTATATAAAGGAGGATAGAATGCCAATTAGCCAAGAGAAATGAGATCGAGTTTACGGTATACATATATTCGTATGAATACTTACATGTACTACATACATATGCCACATGTATAATCGTCGCGTGGATACATATTTACAAATCGATTTGAATTCGACGTTGGATTAATTGAGTAAAAACCGGAAATTACAAGGTACGATGATCGAGTGAATAAATTGCTCGACGTTCCAGCTATAGCTGCAATATACCCTGCAATGTACAGTATAAGGTATAGAAAACGAAAAAGGATACACACATACCACCTACTGCACTCAATAACCTTCTCACTCGTATAGAAAATTAACACCAGACATTCCACCCGTGAAAATATTCCATTTTCTTCTTTTTTTTCTTTTTTTTCTTTTTTTTTTACCTATCTTTTTCACCCCTTTCCCTTCTTCTCTTCAAGCTACTCCTGGGCTTTGAAGAAAAGTGCTTCAAGAAGATACCCACTTCAAACTGCCAGTAGATCTACAGTTACTTGTGTGCTAAGTAGAAGTAAAGTTTTCACTTCGTTGCATGATTTTACGTATATGGTAATAACTCATCTCATAAATTTAATGCAGGTGAAGAATTTTGATATTTCGAAACCGTGTTGCACTTGCAAAACCGAAAGTTTCACTTCACATCCTAAAATCGAGTCCTTCCGAATCAGATCTTTGTTTAAAAAAAAAGGCATACAGAGTATAAAAGCTCGAACTTGAGAGGTTTCAAAAAAAAAAAAAAAAAATGAAAATTGTTGATTCTCATCTCTGTATGGTAAAAAAATGTTTCGAAGAATGTCGCAGGTGTTACTTAGGGGTGTGCGGAATCGAATGAGAAAGAAAACGACTAATCAACGATGAAAGAACACGTGCAGCTTCAGGATGATCGAAAAAGGATATATTCGGTTTGTGATTTATCGAACGATAGATCAGAAATACTATGTACCTATACCTACCTACCTACCTACCTACCTATCTAGCTACCCGGGCACGAGCCGCTCGAGATTAATTGGATTCCGAACTCATGGCAAGCTGCAGCCTTTCTCGAGAGAATCCTAAACCCGAGCATATAAGGGTCCATATGTGTGTACAAGGTAGGGGTAGGTATAGATGCGTGAGTTTGTTAGATAGGGGTATAGGTGGCTGGAGACTTGTTCAACCGAATGAAAACAAACGTTTAATTCCAATTAGAGTCCCCTGCAGCTACCGCGTTTCACTGACTTGCCAAATTTCGCTTGAATAATAATTAAATTTAATACTACCATTGGCACCGACCCCTAATCAAGCTACGTATAAAGTTGTTGCTATATATATATACCTATACGAAACGCTTTCATTTACGTTAAAATATCATTTTACACAGTGATCCGTTTAAAACTTGCCAGACTAGAGAACCCAGCTCAACTGCATCTATCCTCTTCTCAATTATCACGTAACAAAATCTGCCCCAAGGTAATTAAAACTAATTAATAAACACCTATGCTCACAATCAAACGATATAATAAGCAGATGGTTAATTTTTTAGTTACGATTCCACACACGCGAATATTTGACAAATTAGTCATTTTTCACGCTGTAAAATTTCATCGAGAAAATGACTGTACGAGGCTTAGCGCAGCTTATAAAGCCTGACGTTGTATAGGTTCAATGTTCAAACAGGAATTGGGAAGGGTGGGAAATGTTTTTTGGTATTATATTTAGAGGAAAAAAAATGAAAAAAAAATTCACGTTTTCTTCACCGAAGAGCTTTTCTCCATACGCTTTACCCCCATGTGCTTTGTTTCTGTCTAGTACCCAACCCGAGTTAATTCACATCGAATAATTTCCCCTTCGCCATATCACCTAATGACAAATTTTTCTAAATGATCAGAGTTGACTTTATCCATGAGTATTTATTGACAGATTTGTGTATGATATACTCTCGTCAGAAAAACGAGATCTAACAAAAAGTTAGGCAAAGTCAAATCCGTGATTACATTTTTTGTTCAATTCATTACACCTACGGATAGTTGAAAACCTGAAATTCCAAACTTTGGAACGGTTAGACACGGTTCGTTAATTTGGTATAGTCACATACGAGGTTCTACGATGTATGGAGTACTTAGGCTCATTGTCAATTGAATTTAAGCCCATATCCGTAGATTGTAATGGAAAAAGCTCGTAAGATCAAAGTTGTAATTGAACTCAAACGATTATTGCGATTTTCCAATTACCTAAACCTTCGGACTTGTAAATTTCTCCATATACCTATACTCGCCCCTATGGTGCGCGCACCTGTACAGCGAATTGACTTTATATCTGATTAGCTATTTCCGATAATCCTACAGATTAAACGATCAGAAACTGTTCCACGAACCTTACGATCATATACGCAGCATACATTACACAAATACCATAAGCATTCGCCTCATTCCCAACCCCGAAAAAATTCTCAAGAATGAAAATAAATGTGCAAAATTGGGGTGGCTAGTTTAACGTCAAACTGGCTATCCGTGCGTTTATAAAAAAAAATCAAAAACTCGTGGTAATTTGCTGTTAAAGTAGCGTAAACGGGAATGAAATCCTTAGGGCCACCCCTCATTCGAGTCCCTGGCATGCTCTATCTGAGCCCGTGACGTCACGGGGGTGGGGGGGAGGGGGGGAGGATTACTGGATTACTGGGGTGCTAACTATCGCCGAGTGAGTTAGTGCGTAGTAAAACCCTCTGGAGGTAGAAGCAGATATCCAAAACCAACCGCTGATAACTAACTGCACCCCGCGCGCCCCTAACCACCACCCCCCCCATACTCGAGCAAACAACCCCATGGTGAAAATGAATGGCAGAGGAAGGGTGTCTGTTAATATACGCCCGGGATTGTTATACGCGTATATCTACGGGTTAGTACGTGTATCTCTGTACAGTTTGCCATATTGTCACCGAAACCAACGCGTAGCCGAAAACTTTAAATGTTATTTGGACTCAGACCAAACCCCAAGGAGACCAATAGCTGTGTACCAGAAACTGGCAATTTGGATATTCCTGCAGTTTGTTTCTTATAGCCTCGTTTGATCGCTCGATAGTAAATGCGATAGCGTGCAGTAGGGACTAAGTGCAATTTCTTATCTCATTTGTATATATGTATATAAGTATATACACGAGGTATATACCTATACCTTCACCTTTACCTGAAAAGTACACTTTTTGTCAGTCTAATGCTAATGCCCGGATGCAGAAAATTGGTGAAAGAACAGGCGTCAGCGATTATCTTGCAAAATTATACCACAGCTTGCTTCAGAAAAGCTTATGCGGATTAACTTCGAAACGTATAAATGAGCTTGCAGATACAGCCTATCCTGATTGGACTTGTTTTATCAGTAGAAATCCTTACAATTTGAATGAGTATTACTGTGTATCGTTCGTCGTGGAGAAATGTTTCGAGATTTTGTACATAGCAGGCGTATATACGAAATGGCAAGAAAGAAAATGATACATTTTAGGGTGGCTGTCCAAAGTGCCTACGTAATCGAGTTCGCTTATCTATGAGAATAGAAGGAGAAAGAAATGAAAAAAAAAAAAAAAAGAAAAAGGAAAATAGCAAAAAAATGGGATCAACCATTGAGCGGATGTACGTGCGTCGCAAATCGCCTACGATAACATTTTCAAACCCCAATACCATTTATATGGAAGAAGATAGAAGGGTAGGTGGGTAGGTATATCCGATATATGCGGATACTCGTGATAATATCCTTTTTCGAACCCATCGCATCACCCTAGCTGCCTTTTCATATACATCCATTTCGACTGTCTTTCAGTTTTTTTCCTTCTTTCTTTACATAATATATCACATGAACTAACTGATCATGGCAGCTACCATAATTAATGGTGAAATGATTGACATCGCCACAAGATTGTAATTATATTCAGAATCGAAGTAATGCAAATGAGTTTCGAATTTTTCTTGCATTTGGCTATAAGTATAATGGCAGATGATTCAAAGCAGAAGAAAGAATTGTTCCCTTTTTCTAGTCACAGGTAAACGCTTTTTACCCCAAAAATCAATTCCTTCAGAAACCTGCAGGCATACCCTGACCTCCCAAATCAATCGATAACAATTTATATCAGTTGTTTTCGTTCCGTACGGTTCGCTGGACGTTATCAAATATTGGGGAATGTATATAGGGATTTATTAAATGGTGTACATGATTGGGTTGTTTTTTTTTTATCGCAGTGAGATTGATTGATAATAAACATATCGATTTGCGACAACAGAAATTCTGCGCAAACCTTAACCCCTTCCCCCACCTACGATATTTATTTTCAATTCAAATATTATATACCCAACTTTATCGATACGATGCGAATATAATATACAGTGAAATACAGAATCGGGTTAAAATATCTTTCCTTTTCCAAACTTGTCCTTTCATTTTTCGCTGAACCTTTCAACCCCCCGTCTATAAATGGCGTAAGTATATATATATTTTTTTTCCCCCGAAACTACCCAGTGAAAGCTCGTTTATTGAATATGTACTGCGCATTGTTTCGCAGTAGGCGAAAGCATTGTTTCGCCCTTATTGTACTTTGGTCAAAGTTTTATGAACAATTATTAGTTTTTTCCTCCTTTCGCATTTCTTTCGCGCGCTCTTCAGTTTTCTTCTCTCTTTCTTTCTTCCCCTATAGGCAACCCAGGGGTAAAAAAATTAATCGGGAATAACATATTTTGTCTGCGTTGTCAAAGGGACATAATTCTTCATTCACTATTTTGCTGTAATAATAGCGATCTGTATTGCATTAGAAGAAATATGAATGAAAAATTGTAACAATAGACGTCAAATTTCCCTTCGAGAGACAAATACAGTTAGAAATTTTTGAAAAAATATAAATATACGAGTTTGCGTGTTGTAGAATAAAAAAGTACTAATCGTTCAAGGTGCCAAGTCGCGTACCTAGCGATTATATTCAGGTGATTCATTATCTGGATTTATAATGTTCATCAATTTTCTTCCAACAATCGATGCTCGACAAGTTAATTAGCGAAGAAAGCCAAAGGCCTTGACTCCGATGAAAAAAATAAAAAAAACAAAAAAAAACAAGTAAACAAAATTTATGATAAGTTAGATGAAACCGGAATTGGAAGCAACCAACTTCGACTATACCGCGTAATTCCAGCGTTGAAACTTGACGCGGATTGAAAGCTACATCAGTGAATAGCGACAAACTATTCAACGATTTGCCATCAACGAGCCATGATAATAACCACCCCGATCCACGAAGAGCTCAAGTAACCGATATAACCCGTCGAGAATACCACAATCTTGGCAAACTACGATCTAAACTTGAAACGTGTAACAGCCCTAAAACGTGTATTTCGTACTTTGGATGGAACGCGGTAGTTTCACCATGAAGCATTGCCGATGGGTGACTATATGGACTAACAATAAATCGAGTTTGTGCAAAATTACCCGAAAGTAATTTCAAAATTTATTGAATAATATTCAAAAGTAGGGTGATTAGAAATTTTGAGAATTCCCATATTATTATAAGACCCAGGATAGAATATTAAAGACCTCAAGTATTCTCGATTGTGTTTTCGAAGGCAGAGCAAAGGCCTTTGACTATTAGGCGAACACGTCGCCCAATATATTTCGGAATTAACAATAAAGCCAAAAGCTTCATGTATCGCTCTATACCTATGGGGTACAAAGCTTATGGGTTAAAAGGGGTTTCTTCGACACATGGATGACGAATATATAGATAGTAAAAGCTGGAGATGCGCGCTTGCAAGCTGTCGTTCGACTAACGGAAAAGCATATCCTTTGAACATCTTATTCTACCACCGAGATCGCTCCAGGGCTTTTCTCTCCCTTTTCCCCCCCATTCACTGTGTGTACTAATTCTACAGAGAAACACACGCACGTAGGTACATATATCGGAGCCAATTTTGAGATACGATGGTAGATATAAACGCAGTGAGCTCTCTTCGGAAACCCGTCACATGCAGTATAATAAACTCACCTGCGGAAATACGGTTCAAAGTATATAGTATATAAAAGTGAATATACAGCATCGATATTCTATACGTTGTATATACCTATAAGGGGTTATCATTAATGAGAGATTCTCAGAAAACTTGATCGATATATACAACGTATTTGAGAATAAACGGTAGATGCATTTCCCAGATGATTATCGGTTCGCTGAACTAAGGGATGAAGAGATCTTGAGCCCTCAAAGACCTAGCACGTTACTATCATTCCTTAAATTAGTTCGGAAAATGCTTGTTTGACGTTTAATTAATTATCAAGATATCCTACTCGAGGGGGTATATTAGTAGAAGTTTGGCATAAAATCAACGTCCAGATCGACAATGTTGGATATTTTGCAACTTGAAATATCGAAGAATGTGTCTGTTTTCTTTATTTTTCTTTTCTGTAAAAAGTTCTGGTGGTAGATCAAAGGAACAGTAACCAAAGCTTGCACGAGATTCTAACTTAAGAGATATTTTCTTATCGTTTTCATATATTTTACCGTATAATTCGATTGGCTAGATTAACGTGGATATAAAACATGAAAGAGAGCCATAATAATATCCGGAAAGTAACTATGTGTGTATGGGGAAAACTCGATATTACAGTTGATGGTAATCGTTTAAAAAAAATTTTACCCTACGTTTCCCAATATCTAATTTCCGCTTTAACTGGTGTCTTATCTGACTGTCAAGTCCCCAGCAAGTCCCAAGAAATGCCTGGTTTATACCTACCGGATATCTTACACACCTATCTATAGATATATATCCTGAGGATTTACTCTCAAGGATTTTGCCGAACATGTGAGACTGGTAGGTAGTAAGTGGATATACGGTTCATTAGATCCGGGGATCGCTTATGCCACATCCGCCACCGCCAGCCAATATACCTACGAATATTTGCCTCTGTCTCTCCTAACCCCTTTTCCAAACCCCCTGCAGCAAAAGCCCCTGGTTTAAAACGCGCTCGGGGGTGATGCTCACCTTCCTTCCTCAAAACGACACCGCGCGATTAAATGTAAAAGAGATGGCTGGGGACCCCAAGCCTGTCATGCCACATCCTTCTATTCCACTTCACCCTACTCTTCGATCCTTCGAAGTATTTTCAAATATCTTCTCTTCATTGGATTCAACATTTCCACGATTATTGCCTAACATTTTTTTTTTTTTTCACTTATGATCACTTAAGGGATGAAAAAAATTATCGATTTCTTATGTCTAAAGAGACTTTTGACAATTGCAAGAAATTTCCAACCCCTCAACCCTTTCGATTGACGTGATAGATGATCCTGAACTATCCGAAATAAATAGGCTCATTTTTCGGGAAAATCGCTGTACAAAAAAATTCGAAACTTTACAGATAGGGTCATAGCTTTTCTTTTTTTGAAGATGAACAAATTATCTTGTCCAATTTCGATCAATAGACTGGTTAGGTAGGATTAAGTCTTAACAATCGGGAGAACTTGAAGATCCCATGAAAATTCCAGAGTAACTCAATGAATAAAATTAGGCTATTTTAATTGACACGTATGGGGAAAATGGAATTATATACACGAGATGGTAGAAGTTGTTTGGTGAATAACAGGGTAAGGGATTATGGTGATAATCGATAAAGTATGGGTACCAGATTTATAACGTATGAGGGTTGAATAAATTACAAAGATTGTTAATAAAAGCGTCAATTGACATTGGTTATTAGGGGATTTGAAATAATTTATTAAAATAGGCTTACACTAGATAGTAAATATTAATTAAAACCTCGGAGATTTGGCGTTGGTTATGGTATACCGCTAATTAAAGGGGGCTTAGCCACAAATTGCATTAAAATGTAAATTTGAATCAGATCTCTTCGCGTGCCAGTGTCACCTGGAATATCTAGATGCAAACCAATCTCTCCAGGGTGGGGGAGGAGTGGAGGGAGAATTTAACACGGTGTGATATTCCCACTGATTTTACACCCAGCAAGAAATAACCAAACCCCTCTCGAAAATTGCCCCGTTTGCTTCTCTCATCGCGTCAGATTTTTAAATCCACTTACTTATATAATATTACGTATATAGGTAGGTAGGTATGTATATTTATACTCCACCGTACCCGTAGAGACGTCGGTAAATGCGTCTAGACGCCCTAATTCTTTATTCATAACTTAATATTTATCAATGTCTCACATTTAATTGCGAGAAGAGAATAATAAATGTGAAATACTCGGTTAAAATTTGGCTAAATAACGCGATATGACTATGTATTTGTTTATTACATTCTTGTTTATACATTCAAAGACTGTCGAGTTGTTTTATTTCATGTTTAACGTCTCTATCCTCCGAGGCGAAGGATATTTCTCATCAAACCCCTGAAGGAGAAAAAGCGCGGCCACCCCATCCCCCATTCACAAAAGCCCTAAGCCTCATTGTCAGAGGAGGTGAAATTGTAAACCGATTGTTAAACGAGCCGCAAATTGTCTGCAGAACACAGTTAACAAATAACGGCTAGACGTTGCGCCGAAACCACCATTAGCCAAAACTTTTACCCACATTTCACCCCACTGATTCTTATGTACAGAAAATCCTACGGTAAGAAGAAAATGAAGAAGAAGAAGAAGAAGAAGAAGAAGAACACGAAATTTTCTCGGTCTACCAAATAAGTAGAGTAAACCAGCCCTTAGCGCTTAGGGCGCGTTTCGCCCTCTCTAACCTAAGCCTCACACGCTTGGTCATCCGGAATCGACTGTAACTACATAGGAGGGATAATTTTCCTTAGAGAAAATAAAGATTTGGTATTTTGTTCACAGGAGAAGTAAAGGGGTTGAAAATCAATTTTTTTCTATTTCAATTAGGTTCGTTTTGGAACAAATTACAATCTTCTTTCTTCGAAACACCAATTTCACAAAAACTTGATCAATAGTTATACAAAGTCGTGAATTTCAGAAATGTGTTATTTTTCCACCCTAAAACTAGAAATCTGAAAGCTCTAGGATATATGGAGAGAATTCTAGAGGTATACTAAGTTTGATATTCCTGGGTATGGATCACCGAGCAGATATCATCGCCAGACGACAATTCTGGAGAGACTAAACCATGGCACATGGTAGCGTTCTCTCATGGGTTTTATCCCCATATCGCTTCTACTTAAATAGAAGCGTTGGAAAGCTTGTGTACTCTGGACATGTGTGTGTATTTTACATATACATATATATATATATATACATGCATCCAGGTTGTACACGACGAGGTTTTGCTCCAGGTCGCGGAAGCCATTCGTGAAAGGAATTTTGATTTTCCTATACATACATACATATATATATATATATATATATGTGTGTCTAGGTATGCGAAAGCTACAAAAGCAAGGTATAAGCTACGAAATCCTATTCGCAACGGATGGCTGAATATTTTCGTATAGGCAATCAGATACCTGCAGAGGGCTTCACCATTGACCGACAAATACAAATCACTTCGAATCGAGATTGAATCGTAAATGAGGGTATCCCTATTCTCGATAAATTAATTGGACGAAATAATTGATCAGTGACCCCAACTTCGTCCCGTCTCCGACCTCGTCCTTCAGACAGGATTTCGTGCGGCGCATAACCTTAACGCGTAACCTTTAAGTAACCTTAGTTCTTTCCATTTAACCGAAACAGGAAATCGAAAAGGGCTGATCGCTATAACTGCTATTTAAGAAAGTAACAAATGTCGTCCCTACATACTGTGTGTGTTTTTAAGTAAAGTTGCCCGTTGTAGCTCGACTCTAAAAGCAACACCGTCACTTGCCTGCATCCCTTTTTTCTGATTCAAAACCATTTACTTCAAATTTTGAATAAAATATAGTTTGAGAAGTGAGTCGAAAAAATTTCTTTACTCCAACGCTGAGGGGTAAAAAATCTCGGCAATATTCCTTCTCAAAGTTTATGATTTTATTTTGATTTTTCAGAAATTATGCTCCCCCTTATATAGTGCTGGGAGCAAATTACAAACGTTATTACGTCACTGAGGTATATGATATCAGTTCGGAGTTGCCAGTGAAAGCATCTCAATCTATGAGCGTAGGGGTAAGAAAAAAAACAAAAAAAAACGAAGAAGAAAGAAAAAAAAACACAGAGAAGCCGAGGGAGAGTGAAATTTGCATAATTATCGAATGAAAATGGGACGAGGGTGCAGAAAGCGAGTCGGATCAGAGAAAATGGGGATGAAGAAGTTTGGGACAATCGATGACTATATGTATAGTATATTTGAAAATCCGCGGTGATACCGAAAACAAATTGCCATACTTACTTTGACCGAAGTAATAAAATTGCATTGTATACCTACCCCAAGTATACGGGAATAGGACGACGAGGGGTAAAAGTAACCCTCGGTACATTTACAGAATTTCTTTTCCGGTTTCTTGATTTTCTTTCTTTTCCTCATTTTCAGAAATACGGTAAAAAATGCTGAAGCGAATTCCCATTTGGCCCATTTGACTAATGAGAAAGTAAAAGTAGGTACTTGTTAGCCGGGATTGTCGAAAGGGAAAAAAGCGAGGTAAAAAAAAAAGTAAAAAAGTAAAAAAAAAAAAAAAGTGAGCGCAAGATCGGATGATCTTTTCCTCAAATTACTTCAGAGAAAAAAAGCTACCCAGTCCGTAATACGAGACGTGGAAAAGCTCAATCTCTCTATCTCTCTCTCTCTCTCTCTCTCTCTCTCTCTCGCATGTTTTAAGTATAAACCTTAGGATCGTATAAACGTTCGCCGCAATTCTCGTAAAGCACAAATTACCATGACGTCTGGTTGGCGAAGAAGAGGGTGTGGGTGGTTGGGGTGGTAGTGGTGGTAGCTTTAATTGAGTGTAAGATAATAATTAACTGACTGAAATTGAACGTCTTCTTCATGGAACAAACTCCGTGGTATGCCTCGAACTCGGGCGGATAGAATCAGATATCCAATATATATACCGATTGGCAAATCACGCGGATAGAAATGGTTGTGCGATTCAATTCACAACCGCGAACCTTTAGCCCGTATGACTATCCCACAGATCCAGCGTCATTGATTTTGGACTTTTCCACCCTTGACATGTGGTGGTTCTCTGAATTCGGATAGAGTAAGTTTCCTTTGAGGAAACTGAAACTATATACCATTGGTTAATTATTCGGTAATTGTACCGTACCGAGAAACTTTCCGTATGGGATTACCGCGTTAATGTTAAACACTATAGGGTCGGGAATCATGATGCCTTTTCATCAGGAAGGGTTGACATGCGACGCCATAACACACCCTTGGACTTAGCGTCATGACGATGAAAGCATTTTCCACTATCTGCAGCATCCCTAACGGGTGTTAAATAGGAGCCTAATACTGACTAAGTTCAATTCGCGATCGAGTCCTTACCAAGACAATGAATTTTGGTTTAAGCAGTTCCATCTATAAATAGATGTATCCACGTTTGACGAAGTTTGCCAACTTTGGTAAAACCCGTCCTGAATATACCTGGAAATTTGAATTAGGGTGGGTAGATAGATAGGTGGGTGGTGGTTAGGTTAGGTTAAGTATAACTATAGGTACATACATTCATCCGTGAACTGTCACCGTTGAGTGGAAAAGGATGTAAATATTCAATTAGATGAAACTCTCGACTTTCAGAAATAATCGAATTTTTAACCTGTCATAACGTCCTTTTCTCATCCTCTTTATTCTCCTCCTCTTCAACTAGACGTTAATTACTTTGTCAATACAACCGGCGTGTTTATATAATAACAAAACCGATCAAGCGGACGTGGGATATAGACGAATAGAGACGATATATGTATAGTAACAAAAAGCCCGTTTTGTTACTGCAGTCGGTAAATTCAAGCAGATGCATCGAAAATCTATCACCATAAAGCTGAATCCCCACACTAAACGAACCTGTATCGTGCATATCCCATTAACCTAGTGCCGAGAATGGATGGTGTAGATGGTTAGGGTGGATGTGAATGTAGATGTGAATGTAGAGAATGGCTATAGTGTTCGTGTCCATGTCGAGAGACCGGCACACACATCCTTCACCCCCCCCTCACCCTCACACGTCCCTCAAGCCCCACGGCTCGATACACGGGGGTTGTTATTTATTGGGGGGCTTATATTTCACCGGGATATAATAGAGAGTAAACTAGAGACTGGTATAGGCTGCACCTAGCCCAATGATAGAGCGTGTCCTTGAAGCTTGGCGGAAGGCTTATCGACCAATGGAAACACGTCGGTTTAACAACCCCTTGCACCATTTTTTTGTTTGTTTTTTTTTTTCGTTTTTTCTCTTCCACTGGTATAATTTTCTTCTTCTTTTTCCTTTTTTTTTTTACTTTCTTTTCATCCTACCCTTACTTTGCCGGACTATTGCTAGAAGATAAAAGCTTTCAATTTCTTTAATCACGCGTCCTAAATGTCCTGCGGTAGATAGAACACACTCGTACAAATACAATCTCACTTTTTTTTTTTTTGTGTGTTTTGTACCTTTTTTTTTTTTTTTTTGTTTTTTTTTTCTGGTGCCAAATAGTTTGACCTTCGTGGTTCATCCTCTGCAGACGCGTCTAGCTCGGTAAGGGTAGTTCGTAGTGGGATGGCTGGGCTAAGGCTGGGCCGCGATTCCATTCCATACGTGTCGCGGCTAGTCTTATATCTCCATTTTGGTCCTGGGCAAGGATGGTCGTTGGGCTCCTGCGGGATGTTGTCGCGGGAGTGGTGAGCGTCCTGGACGTGGTTTGTTACGGGCTCGGGTTTACGAGATCCCTGGGGAACAAGAAGCCAAGGAAAGGGAGGGAGGGGAGGGGAGGGGGATTCCGACCATCGCGTTAGGATGCGGTAAAGGGAAGGGGAACCTGGAAGGAAAAGGAAGGGAAATTAAGGGAAGGGAAGGTAAAGGAGAAGGAAAAGGAACGAGAAAAGAAGAGGGGGGGGGGGGGGTTCATCCCTGTCATACCGTCGTGTGTGACGGGAATAACGAGAATGACCCCGTGACCTACAACGCTTTTCCAACGAATGAACGCGCTTTGCTCATCCGCGATATCTTTCCACCTTAACCCTTGCCGGACGACTGATTCCATACAGGATAACCATTTATATATACCCTTTCGGTTATACTAACACAACTTCGACTTTCCATAAAAAATCCATGCGAGTCTGACCATTAGCGATGCCCGATCAAAAATAAAGAAAGTGATTAATTGACGGAAAAAAAATTCTTGAAGCTTGGTATCAGAAATTTAAACAAGCTTAGAATTCATTTATTTCTTGACCATCAAAGTTCATTTCACATTTAAAAAAAAAAGATGGTGTAAGGATTTTGGAGCAGGCCGTTGGTCAAATTGAAGTCATTGAGAGCTAATTTTGTTCGGAGAGAAAATCATCATCACGTGAACGAAGGGATTTGGAAAAAGTCAACTGAGTGCAAACTCGTAGTTGATTATTCAAAGTTTTTCAAATTTGGGCCACTAATTTGAAAATAACTTGGCCAAAACAGAAACATGAAAAAAAATCCCTTGTTCTCATGATGAGGATTTAATTTCCCAACAAACTGAGCCCTTCACGACTTCCATCGGACCAACGCTGCTTCAAAATCCTTACGACACAGGATTTGAAAGAGAACATTTTTTGCTATGAAATGAATTTTGGTGAAATATAGATGAATTCTAGACTACTAACAGTTTAAATCTCTGAAACCAAACTGTACTTAACCCCTTAAGCAAGAAAAATAGAAAGAAATTATAAAAACAAACTTGATTCACCACGCTGTCATTTCCATCTCGTAAAAATCATGAAGGATCTTAGCACTTTCCTCTTTCCTCTTACATCGTTGAATATGAATATTTTTCCCTCGCCTCCAATTTTGGAAAACGTCAAGCCCGCATGGAGCCATAGCAAGGTGCCTATTTGTAATCGAAGAATGAAATTTTTTCTTGAACTGCTCATCGTTTTTTCACCCCACCACTGTTGTTCACCTATACTACATAAATCCACTCGGATTCCAGTTTTCTGGTATATTTAAAAAAAAGCGGAAGTGCGGGCGTGAGAAGTGAGTAGGTATGAGGTACGAAAAAAAAGGGAAGTTTCGTTCTCTGGCTCTTTTAATCTCTTGCTTTTTCCCTGGTGCTAATGCGATTAGGACATGACGGGTGTCGAAAGTATTATTAGCGGTCCGTGTCTGTCGGAAGGTGGCGTAACGTTCGCCCTATATATATGTATATATATATATATACCTACACTGGCAGGGCGTAAAGTAAAACAGAATAATTCATGTGTACCAGGGCTGAATGGGTATACCGTAGAGAAGCACCGGGGAGGATCCCCTTTCAAAGGAGGGAAGAGCGTGGATTCGAGATAAATTATTAGTAAGCATTATGATCCGCAGCACCCTTTTGCCGCACCTCGCTCTTGGCCAGGGCACTTGACACCCACGTACCCGGTTCCCGGTTCCCAGTTCCTGCAGGTTTCAGGATTCTTTTTTTCAGCTTGGGTAAAATCCGCAAGACCAACCCTGAGTAAAGGACGGCTTCATCCTTCCTCAAATTGTTATCTGCTCTTGCGAAAGACTAAACTGAGGCCCTTACCTTCGCACCAACTCTTCCCCCCAAACCCACCCCTAAACTCTAATGAAATATCGTTGTTATTGTTCCACTTTGTACGAAGAGAAAGTTCCCAAATCGCATAAGCTTCTAAGCCGGCTTTTGTGCCGATCAAATGGACCTCGTCTTCTATATTCTCTCCTTTTCTATTCTCTTCTCTTCTCTTCACTCCTCTTCTCTTCTCTTCTCGTCTCTTAGCGCCAACTCCCAAAGTGCCTCGCTTCGATTTCTACTTGTTTCTAAAATACAAGGTACATCGCGAACTGCCGGATTTCGACGAGTTAAATTCACCGTAGGGACAAAATACGAGCACGTTCTCGTTTTTTTTTTTTTTTTTTTCGCATGATCTCTTTCTCAGCATTTGAAAAAAAATATAGTGGAAGCGAAAGAAATTTTTTTTTTTTTTTATTACTAATGTCGAGTTGTTTCATCAGAATGAAAATTCAGTCAAAATGCTTAGTCTGGTGATTATATACCAGAAATTTTTTGATTATCGATCCGTCAATCCCAACTCATCATCATCCAGATGGTTTTCTTTCAAACATCAGAGTCTCGAAGATGAATTTGGTAGAATAGTCAGCTAGTCACAATCAGTTTTGAGTCAGAAAAAAAAACCAGAAAATGAAAAAGTCGAAAAGATTGGTTTCGATTCAGCAAGATCAATTGAAATGAAATCACGGTGATTGAACATTTCGTTGAAAAATTTGTTTCATAGCTTTAAAAAAAAAAAAAACGAAGAAACAACAACGAAAAACAGAAATCCATATATCATCTTTGTTTATAATTCAGAGAGTAGCTCTATATTTGCATATTCTTGAATGAACGCGTGGGAGTTATACACATCGTTGGCATTCCCCATGTATTTATAAATGTATAAATTATTCCATGTATGCGGATGTTCTTTAGCCGAAGTAGGAACAGTAGAAGCAGAGAAACTCGACCCCTGGAGTCCCGGAGTCCCAGAGTCCTGAACTCCTGGAGTCCTGAAGTCCTGGAGCCCACGGGATTCCGGGTAAAACAGAAACGTCGAATGTAGAAAGGGCGAGACAGTGATGGGGAGTATTTCCGGTGTAGAATTCGCTCAGCGTTAAAGTACAGGGTAGCTTTTGGTAAGGGTGGTGGTATCCTCGACCCAGGACCCAGGTATTCGTCCATGTTTAGTGTAGGCAGAGGTATACCTACACCTACGCTTGATGCAAATTTCATTCGAACCGCACTGCCCATAGTCGGTCCCGGTCTTTCAAACTTTGGTCATTTTTTCCTCGTCGAGTTTCTCTCTCCATTTTACATCCCCATAGCCAATTCGACCGGGAAACATATCTCCCGCGACCCTAAGGAATCCCGATCTCATTCTTTTCTCGATATTCTTATACGTATAGTATACGCATAGCACATCAAAAGCTTCCTCGTCCCCCCCTGAACGTTATCGAGATGACGCAGGGATTTTTGATTTCGTTGAAAATATCTACCTACCCTCTCAGTTTCGAGGAAAAAAAAACTTCACTTCACTCTGCCACACCGAACCCCATGCGAATTCAACCCCATAATATAAAAAAAACTAAACATGCGGTCAAGTTTCGGCAAACAAACAAGCAAAGAAACTTTTTCACCTTCCCAGAATAAGAGAAAAGTTTTCTTCTCTTTTCGACTTTTGATCCATCGGATGGCTTGCTATATACCTACGAGATACACCCCTTCAAGTTTGTGAAAAACGAAAAAATAAAAACAAAAACAAAAATAAGATAACCAAACAATAAGATAACTCGAAGATGTCGGTCAAATTGAATTCGACGGGCAAGTCTACGTCAATGCGACTTTTGGTCAGTTCTTTCAAACTTTTGACAATAACTCTGTTTGTAACTTGCTGTAAGATCATTTCCAAATCCGTTGTATAGGATTAGGTCATGTATAGGTATGCAAAATTCACACAGTTCAGAGATAAAAAAAAAGTGCAATTATTCTGTAAAAAAACTCTCAGAAATTTCTGATGTATACATATTTTCAGGACACATTTTTACAGTCGCTCAATACACCAGTCTAGAGGCAGACCTCCGCGCACTCTGCTTGCTGAAGGACAACCAGGACTCTGAAACCAGGATCCAAGAGCCAGAAG
Source organism: Ametastegia equiseti (assembly GCA_963989295.1). Lineage (NCBI taxonomy): Eukaryota > Metazoa > Arthropoda > Insecta > Hymenoptera > Tenthredinidae > Ametastegia > Ametastegia equiseti. The sequence goes on along the minus strand of OZ022397.1, from coordinate 13,605,602 downwards.
CCAGAAACATTCCCTCGGGAGTAAGGAATTGTCCCTTCGTTAAAAAGCAACCGGATATTTCCGGGCGGTTGCTCTCTTTCTCGAAGACTCACATCCCGGTCATCTTCTCTTCTTGGCAAATGTATCTAGATACATTTTTGAGATTTTGGTTCAAATCGAAGGTATAAGATTATCTATTCATATAAAAATAATCCGCATGCAAAATGTATTCGTGAAGTATGTAGTATAGGTAAAATTCAAGGTTTAAGGACGAAACGTTGAGAGAACAGGAAACTGCATATAGAGCACTGCATTGGGATGAACAGATCTGCAGCGTATAGTTCTGTTTACGGTTAATCTTTGCCAAGACCGATGATTGGTTGGATAATTAGAGACAATGATTGCGGATCGGTGCGCCAGTCAACAAAACACAATGCTGTGCTAAGCCCAACAACCGTCCCGTAATGATAGCACAAACACGGCTTTACATACGCCAAACTCCAGAGTCCCTTCTGCATTCAAATCATCACGGCTTATACACCATGTTGCTCGAGCTCTCCCTCGTTAATAGTTTCCAAATTTCTCTGACAAATTAACCGCTCTGGTACAGTCCACAGAATACCCTCAACTATCGTTCGAGAGATAAGCTTATGCTATTCGCTATTTGAAATGATGAAAAGTAGGGCAAAAGCACCAGTTACTGGTTCCAATTCCATGAGGTTGCTGGCTAATGGTACTTTGACCTTAGGGGAAGCACACACGTTTCCGAATATTCAGAAAAACGATTTTCCTCAAAGCCCCATCCATGTTTTGACATTAGAAAATTGCAGTACTTGAACAACATTGTCAAACCTTCGGGATATCTCAAGAACCTTCGAACCGATTTGGAATCTGGTTTTACTAAAAAATTGTGCACTTGACCCTCTTCAGAATGATGAACTGGAAACTTGACACATCCATTTTGGTTCCTAAGATATAGTTCATTTTTCATGTAAGCCAATTGGACTTTGAACGCACATATTATTGCTGTTCTTGACATTTTCGCAATAGTGAATATTCTGCAAATCTGGTTCACAGCTTTTTTCACTTTATTTTATTGTTATAATAATTTTTATCACTTCAGCTCGAAATGAGTTTGAAAACGGAAAGTTCAAAGACTGGCTCATGATCAGCCCAAACCCACTTGTTTTAACTGAAATATGGTTGAAATTAGATGTTTTCAAGGGATTTTGAAGAGTCAAGCGCGTATCATGAACACAACGTTCTGGTTATTATACAGGGTAAGATATAGGATAGAACAGTATCCACTTATTGTTAAGGGTTGTTTTGGAAATAGACATGCGGAGACATTTACCCATCCGGCTCAGGCTCAAGCTCAGGCTCAGGCTCAGGCTCATGGGGGTTCTCGTCACCCTCGTGTAAGGAGCTATTAGCGAAGCAAAGATAAGCAGCAGCAGCAGCATACGTGTACGGCGGTTTAGTCATCAGGGTTATACGAACACACATACATATATATATACCTACCATAGAGTAATGACGTGAGAGAAAGGTTGACGCAACTCCCCGGCTCTAATTTATACACAAAACTTTCTGACACGACCTAATTCTCCATCAAACCCATATATATATACCTATATACTCTGTACGCATAATAATCGCAGTCTCTTACCCTGATTAAGGGTGACACAAGTATCTGTATACAGTATACGTATACCATATAGGTAGTACATATAAATTCCAAGATGCGAACTCTGCAAAGTTCTAAGGGATGAAGCGTCACGATTCACGAATTGCGATGAAATAATTCATCCTTTATCTTTTTCTGTCATTTTTTCCCAATAATAAATCAATTTGTTATTATATATCACGGTGCCAATTACCCAGAATCGAAATAATTAATTGTCTTTTGTAATCGAGGAATTCACCTCTAGAAATTCTACAGCTAAACGCGTAGAACTAGCAGAGTGGAAATTGCTTCAGCCTTAACTCGGGAAAGATATATATGTATGTATGTCTATGTATGTATGTATGTATTGTTAGGTATATAGGTATATATATATACAAGTGTAATCAACCCTTACAGCAAGACCTAGACTAGACAATTTCGATTCTCTTCGAGTTATGAAGTGTAATTTGAGTCTGACTCCCTTTCCTTCTCTATATCTCTGTCTGTCTATCCATTTGCACGTGATATTCGTGAAAGGGAACAAATTGATTTTCTCAATTGGAAAATTCAATAGATGCGGCGTAGGTACGAATTGTGAATATTTTTGTAACTCAAGGGCTCGGAATGACGGAGTTTAAGTCAAGGGCTGAAAAAAAAAAAAAGAAAGAAAAGAAAGAAGAGTGAGAGTGGGAGTAAATCATAATTACCAACAACTAAAATACTCTTGAGAGGATTTCGAAAAGTTTTATAATAAATTAAAAATAATGAACAGGACCTGGATATTTGCATAACAATTTTTCAGCAATTAAGAAGCGTAATGGGAGAAAAGGGAGATCAGAAGGAGGCTCCAACAACGACGACGACGACGACGACGACGCAAATTAGTGAGATTTCTCTGCTAGGTGTGTCTTACCCCGTAGGATCGGGATGAACCCAAGGATCCACTTTGAAGCGACCACCCTCTTTCAACCCCCACGCCCTAACACCGCTAAATTATTCAATTATCGAAGCCTTTGAATTTGGCCAGCCGCCAACAAGGAGTGAAAAGTCAATTTCATCGAGGTATATTTTACGAAAACAATCAACTTTCAATTTTCATCATGATAGGCAAAATTTATATATGAAGTGATTCCGTTGCCAATTTTCATTAGAAATTTTTCAATCTATTTTCAAGTTTGTAATGATTATGATTATTGTAAACAAGGCTCCCACTTGCCGTATATAACAATGGCTATAAGAATACGGCATGCGGCAATAACGCCATGGCATTAAAAGTGAAACACGTCCGTTAACTGCGTGCTTTCAGCCCTATGGTTATATAAAGAATGCAATAATCATAAAGACAACAATGCAACGGTCCTAGCTGTCTCTTTAGACTTTAGACATCACCCAAAGTGATGAAACCCCAAATACCAGAACCCAAATATTCATTCTGAAAGCAAGTCCTGATTCTTTTCAAATCTCAGGAAGCTTAGGGCAGAACGCAGAATCCTCGAAACTTTTACAGATTCCAAAAAAGTCAAAATTCATTTATTCATTCTCGATTTTCGAGCTCAACTTTTATCATCAGTCCCAAAAACACCACGATCTATTAATTGAAATCGATAAATAATGATCGTGACAAGGGTAGGTACTTTCTTTTGAAAAAATTTTCATATTTTACCTGATCTTACCGCAATCTCATTGCACAGGAAGTTTATCCACTTTATGGATCTATGAATTCGTCTCACAGCTAAAGGTACTCGAGGATGCAGTAATTTATCAAAATTTGAGTGTAATTAATTACGTCTGCTTAATTGGTTTATGCAATTCCCGTGGATGAGCAGCGGGAAATCACCTCTGTGAGTGGCAGAGTTGTATATACATATATATATATATATATTATATATGTATAACAGAAGGTGGTATACGTAGGTAATTCCTACCTACCTCGGGTATACGTAAACTCACGTGTGTATGCACATATTATATAGATTATTACATAATATAGAAGGTTTGCGCGTGCAGAAGGGTCGAAGAGCTAGGAAACAGTTCTGGTTCTGGTTCTGGTTCAACTAGCTGGATGGCTGACTGCCGGCTGTCTGGTTTCACGCCACAATTACCGGCTAGCTACATAGATTTAACTTTGTAGAAGTTAACTACACCAGAGGCTGTAGATATTTTGCAACAATACCTCTCGAGCTGTACCTACCTAGGCTGCATATCTTACTACCTACGCTACTAAAACCATACGTTATGAACGCGTACGTTTATACAATAGAACCATAGATAAATACAAGCACGTGGTCACCACCGTTCTGCAAAATTCTCTACATATGTAATACCATGCATCGCACGTCTAATGGCATTTTATGAATTTTTCATTTTTTCTCTCTTCTCTTTAATTCGTGACTCTATTTTGGTTAATTTTCCGTCATTTACATGAGTAATTTTTGAATTTGAAATCTGAATTTATGCCATTTAATGCAGAAGTATATTGTGTTAACAATTTCGTTAAAGAAACTGCAGGTTAATTATGCGACTATTTGACTATTTAGCAAATGAGAGAGAAAAAGACGGAATCAAAAAAAGTTCTAAGATCGTATCGATCTTTGCTCGTATAACTTTCAAAATTTCTGGACTTCAATTGATCAACGATTTGTTTTTGTTTTTTTTTTTTTTGTTTTTTTTGTCTCATTTTCAGAGCGAATGTGATGAAAATTGAAACTGTACGCCATTTTGCCATGCATTGAAGTCACTTATTTTGTATTATTAATTTTTTATTTTTTTTCTCTCACGTCCTTACGCCATTGGACATGCAACACATCAGTAGAGAGGGTATACCTAATCCTTGACACGCACCCCTGTCTACACTTGCTGCACTAATATTAACCCCCGAAGCCTGTTGTAATAAACCGAGTTAGTCAACCAGCCGGATACCCGCTCATCGTAATCATCGCTTCCCTAACGCTTCCCAATTTTAGAAATTAGTAAAAGAGCTTTTAATTTTCAATTTTTTTTTTGCTCTTCTTGCTTCCCCCCTCGATCATTCGGAGGATTGATTGAAGCGAAACTTCACAGTATATATTCAAAAAAAAAAAAAAGAGGAATTTTTTTCTGAATTTGAGTTACGACACGCGTCCGCGTAGGTATAAACGTTCATAGAAATCGATGTTGTTTCAAAAGGACGTAGGTGTAGGTAAAGGCGAAGGTAAAAGAGAAGGCAATGCAAAGGAGAGAAAAATTAGGTCCTTGGAAGGGAATCTGTGCGCATGAAAGTCGAGCTAAATTGCTAAACTTTTCGGGAGTCGAGAGAGAGACGATTCAAGATGCCCGGATAAATCTTTAATTTTCCGGACCGTTATCTCAGGGGTGGTTGGGGCTGGAAAGATGGGATGGTTTGAGATGGGGTAAGTTGGAGGGAGGGGAGGGACAGGGGTAAGTATAACAAGATGGCGTTTGCCGGAGTAAGACGACCAAACCAGACCATACCAGACCGTCCTGTAAAAACTTACCTTACTGCCGTCGGTTTTGCGTAAACCTTCAGCAACCCCCTGCAATGCCGCAAGGTGCCGCCCGGAAATAATTAAACCCTGATGAAATATAAGTGGATTTACCAACGAAGCGTACGTAACGAGGTCCAAGCGAATTGGATTATCTGTGCGGTTACCAAAAGTTCAACTTTTCCGTAAATAAACAACCACCACCCCCCCCCCCCCCTCCCCCCGCCCCTCTTCCCCGACCATCCAAGCTCGCTTTCGCACTTTTCACCCTTCAACCCCTTTCGTTGATCCATCCGTCTAGACAACTGCTGACGCACGATCAGAGTAAGAGAAAAAACAAAATATAAATCAAAGTGTCTAATATTTTCGTGATAATCCTTTTGGTTTTTTTTTTTTTTTTTTTGCTTTCCTATATCCATCAACAGTCATCATATTTTCTGTACGGAAATTGGAACAAAAATCAAAGATGCCAGTTTGTTTTTTAAGAAAGAGAGAATAGAAAAGATTAAAAATTCATTTGTGATCGATGATCTTCAGAAGTGAGGTAAGTGTCCCAATTACTGACCCTTTAAGACCCAATTACTGACCGTCATATTTTCTTAAATTTCAAATCAATGATAAGTATTCTGAATGTTCAAAACATTACACAAATTAGTTGCTAAAGACTCAGAAGATACGAATTAATTTCGTGATGATTTGAAAGCTCACGAATAAAAAAGGAATGATTGATAAAGGTCAATATTTGGGACGGGGCCAGTAACTGGGACAATTACCCTATACAATTTGAATCCAAAGATAGAAACATTCCAACAATCGTTCATGGAGATTAATAATTGGAAAAGAATTTTCAGTGTAGAACAAGATGTGGCTCTCGAAAATTTGTACCAACTTTTGGTACTGTTACGTTATAAATATAATATACTCGTTGATCATTAACTGACTTTTGAATGGCGAATTGGGGTCTTTTCCTGATGATTCAATTTTAGGTGATCACGTAACTTATTATACAGTAACACGACTTGATCACCTTACATCGCCAGCTCAGTGAGGTGTTTTTGGATGATGATGATTAACATGTGACGGTATGTATAATGATTCTATAATGAATCTGGATTCATCCCGACTTTAGTAAAGTATCGTACCTAAATAGACACTGGAGTGAACCAACCCACTCTCGAAGATAATCTACGAGCCCCCTTATTGTCCTGTATACAATGTCCAATTTGCCTGCGTGTGTATCTTATGCCAATTAGGTATAGTGATTGGATTCATCCAGCAACACAATGACACGCACCCGTATACGACGACGGGATGTCGGAACAATTTAGTCATAAGCCACTTGAGTTCTCGAAACTTAGATTAATATCGTACCTCCTTCTTCTTCTTCTTCTTCTTCTTCTTCTTCTTCTTCTTCTTCTTCTTCATCTCTTCTCAAATCCTCAATCCCAATTCCCCTCTTCGTCACTACCAAACACCTTCTCACTAAACCGAACTCCGTCCATTAGCAGGATCGAGTCTCGACCCAGGGGGGCCACCCTCCCCTTTTCTGAATCCTAAACTTTGTTTCGGTTTGGCTAATTACCTTTGCATTTTAACAAGCACGCGACGAGCTCGCACTTTTACCATTATCAATCATGCTCATCTTATACCTATACCTGCGAAAATTGGGATATTAAATTTTGCCAATTTTATGGATTTTTCATGATAATAATTGATTCATTCATTTTTCATTTTCTTTAATTATCGTCCACATTTTCTCCGGCAAGAATTAGGTAGATTGCCGAGTTATTCCTGTGGTAATATATTTAGTTGCAAATACTGTGGTAATATATTTAATAGCAAATTTTTTAAATTATAGCATTGCGAAAAGGATGGCTTTTCCTTATATACATATACGATAGCGTCAAATTGTCCGAAGTAAAAATACCAAAAAACATAATAATAATGATAACAAGCACCGCGTGGAGACCGGAACCACAAATCACAGGGACCGGGATGCGCGTAAGCCTAAAGTTTATATGTATATACGGTCCCTGTTATCATCAATAGGGTCTTTTATAATAGGATTTCATGCTTGCTTAATCTGTAACTTGGCGTTGCGTAACCGGATGAACTTTGTATATATCATTTGGGACCAGCAATAACTGCAGGACGCGTATTACGCTCTGTGCGTAACATAATAACGATTATTACCAACACATACATACGTACACCTATAGTCCCTAATGAATATTGTTAGGCAAACGATAGGTAAGTGACCAATTCAAAAGCACTTATCAAAAAACAAAGCCAACATTCCTATATACCCGTGTATTATCATCATCCAATTGATTGATTGATGAAACTTTTAATGAAAGAAAAGACATCGGTGACCGGAAAATGGTACTTTTTAAATGAATTTTTTGCGATCTGGATTCGAGACATTTTCAGGACTGCAAGATTTGCTTTATTATATTTATATAGATAGATGAGAGAGTAAAAATTGTATATTGAAATAGACGGTTGACGTTTTTTTCATTGTTTTTTTTTTCTATTTTTCCGTCTGACGATAACCCGAAAGTACTTTTTGAGTAAGGTAAGGTATATATATATATAGTGGTGCCTGAGGCGCAAGTTATACCAAAAGTAAATATAAGTATATATTTCCCATCCCTCACTTTCGCTACTTAAATAATTCTTTTAGTTTAATCTTTCCCCTAGCTTTACTTTTAATTCACTTTCACCCTGAGTGGAATGCGAATCTCAACGAATCTCAAACCTCGTCGCATATTACTGTGCAAGCTCTACGCGATATTGCTTTCTAAAAACTTGTAAATATAGTCGAGGCAATGCGCCATTCTCTCCTTACGTTATATTCATCTACCAATACCTATGTAAAATAGGTATATAAAGGAATAAATAAACAAAGGGTAATTTAGTGTTAACAATTTCTCTTCCACCAGGTGATTCACCTTTACTTATATATATATATATATATAATATGTATACATCAAGTCTAGAACCCGACTTACTTTGCAACCGTAGCTTGGGTAGGTTGGTACCTGATGCAAAGTAGTCTAGCGCTTATCGCCGCAGTACTTAGTATACGGTGCAGATCCATTGGGGTAGGAAGTCGCGCGGTTTTCCTCCCGCACTGCCTGCCACCCTCGACTAGGATATAGAATCCACGACCAAAGCAGAGCAGAGCAGAGCAGAGAAAAGCAGAACAGAACAGAACAGAGGTAAGGTTAGGTAGGGTAAGGTGAGGTAAGGTAAAGCCAAGCTTGGGTTAACCTACGGCCTACATGGTTAGAGTTATGGCCAGAAGGACTGCACTACGTCATACAGCCCACACGTTAAGTCTCCCGCGTAGGCATCCGGAGCCCAGAGAGAGAGAGAGTGTGTTCCACCGTGTTAGGGGTAGGGTACTATATATTAACGAGCCGGACGCGGTAAACAATGCGAAACACGACCCCTAAAGTGGGTAAGATAGCGATGAAATGGGGTGGATGATAATTTTTAATTGATAATTGCATTTCCACACACATATACACATAGTAAGTGTTATACAAATATACACATGTGTGTTGATTTTTTAATACCCTTCCCTCAAGCTTTTCACCTCCTAGATAGATAGTAAAGCGATTCATCTTAGAACCAAAAAATAAAAATAAAAAAATAAGGGAAATTTGAAGAAGGGAAGTACTTACTGACGATATCGTCTTTCGGTGTTGGGATTAACTGAAGCATCACTCAACAAATGACATGAAATTTCAGGATTTGAAATTCAATTCCGATAACAAATTTTTGCAAAAAGCTTTTTAACTTCCTAATTATCTGATAATCCAAAATATTTCAGTCACGTCCTTGACCAGGATTCAAATATTAATCAGTATCTCACAATTACCGATACATCAAAAATTCACGTTGTTATTTGGCTTTGAAATATCAATTTTTCAATTAGTTCCATACTTTTATTTCTTTCGATCCCATGTGCCATGTGCGTACAAACAGTGAATGAAATGATGAAAGTACCCATTGAAAAATTAAAGAATGGTGATTTTAGTCTTCTATTTATCGATTCATTCATTAATCTATTTATTTATTTATTTATTTATTTATTTCGTTTTTGAGATACCCTGTATGTATAACATTGTTCTCGATGGTTGCTAATACCTTCGCGCAATCTGTTGCTGTTCATTTCGTATTTTTACAACCGGCAGTAACATCTTCCATCCGATTAGAGCTTTATGACATTTTCATCCCTCCAACTCTCTCTCTCTCTTTTTCTCTCTTTCATATTATATATAGCTATAGACGTCGTTGCGGCGTGAGTCGCAGTAAGAGATTTCCACAAGCTTCTATATAATAATAGAAGTTTACCAAGCTATTTGATACGTGTAACTGCAGGTTTATCACGCATATAGTATGGCCCCGCAGATATATAATGTCCTGGCTAAAAAAGGACTTACTCGCATGTGTCCTTAACCTGAATATAGATAAACGTATAGGTAAAGAACTGCAATTCAATAACAAAAAATGAATAAATAAATAAATAAACTATCTATAAATATTGATGTATGTATAATACACATACACATCCACCTGTGTCCATCAATATACACACAATATATGTACATACGACTATACGTGTAGGTAGATATAAAACACCCTAGGGTGGTACAAAATTATCATAAATTTCATAAACCGTGAAAAAAAAATGTGAGAGCGGGTGCTAATATCGCTAATATCCTTGCTTATCGATCTCCCCACCGCTGGCAACACGCTTTGAAGCTTTGAAGCTTTAGTCGTTCGCGGTATTACGCACGCTATACATATATCGTATAACGTTGTACACGTTATATAGTAAAACGATGGCGAGATAAAAGACAATAAATCTCAAGTGAGAAACAGCTGCCCGTTACCTACACGCATTACTTATACCTATACGCTTATACATATAGGTATACTATACCCAAACGCAACTTGCCTCTTCGATGCTGGAATAAATCTGGCCTGGGTCAGAAGCGTCTAATAGAATCCAGTTATTATCGAAAAAACAGGAAAAAATTAATAGAAAATGTTCATATCTGAGGTTAGGGAATACAGAGACTCACCATTTTTTTCTATAAATCGCCCATAGGAATACATTGCGAAATTGAAACAGCTATTTGAAAAAAATTAGGAACTTTTCGCCTCTTACGCATCGAAAAACGTGTATCGACGATTCCTATACAGTAATTTGAAAAATGATTTTGGAGCGCAAGAAGATTTTTTGATGATGTCTTATAGAGATGAGATAAATATGTTAGAAGATCCGAGTCAGGTATAGGGACTGCATTGTTTGTTAAATGCAAAAAGAGCCAGTGATGGGCGAAAGAGCGAGAGATATAAAAAAATTAGACTGATTTAATCGAAAGAAGGGAAAGAGAAAGAGAGAGAGAAGCAGAAAAGGAAGAAGAAGAAAAAGCAGAAGAGAGAAAAAAAAATTTTTAAGAAAATTAAACCCTACAATACAGCCATTCGGAAATGAAAGCATACAATTTGGGCTTTTCCCCTCTTTTTCGGCAAGCATTTGGATATACACAGTAATCCTCTCGGTTTCAACGCGGGCTTTTCTGAACCATAGCTACTTATTTTAGAAGACAAAAGTGGAAAAGGAAGAATCCTCCTTCCTATACGTATGTATATATCTATAAACGAAGCCAGAGTGAGGCTCGGTTTCATATCCTAAACGTTTTTTCTCATACCCGTGAACACACGCGTTCGTCGAAGTACGAATATAGTAAGTATATAGCTTGCAGATAGAAAAGTAAGAGGCCGGGTGGAGTAAAGTGAAAAGCCCAAAAAAACATATACATATATATATATAATATATGTATAAAAAATATATAAAATAAAAGCACCTTAATACGTAAGAGGCTTACCCCTCCGCCACGTGATCCATCTACTTTTCAAACAAGGCAAAAAAAAGAAAAAAACCAAAAGAAAAAATAAATCTCAGGCTAGATACGCAAACGAATAAAAAAAGTAGTGATTTTACATAAACAGTCAAACTCGTGGGAATATATATATAATACATATACATATAAGCTCGCGTCTAGCAGGACTATAACCATTTCTCCTTATCTTTATTCATTGATAAATTCTTATCATTTCAAGGGGGAGGGGGGGTTGAATGAAGAAGATAGGGTTGAAAGCTGGAAGGCGTAGGAAAAGGGAGAATAGAGATAGTTTGCGGTATACGTATCTACGACCAAAGCTACTCGGTTGACAACATGGCGAATGTGAGTCTAAAGATAACGTGACAAAATTAACGGTGAGTTGTAATTAGAATAAGTCGCATAATTTGGCTCACTCCAACCTGCGAGTTATTTTCACGACTTTGATAACAATCCACCTTCTCCAGGATCATCCCCCGTGACTGACACAAAATTGAACGAAAAACAAAAAGAAACACACACACACACACACACACAAGATCTTATAATTACCTGAAAAAAGCTCATTTTCATCAATTTTTCTTCAATTCTCAGGTAAAAACTGATGTTTCATAGACTTCGCAATTTACGAAAAAAAAATTTCGCTGATTTGAACGGACATTATAGGCCATTAAATGGCCTAGCAAGTAAATTTGCTTTTGTCTAGCAAATTGATTTCGTTTTCTGACAACCCCAAATTCACTACATTTATATTATAGACGGGATACATTAGTGATCAACGAATGAGTGATGAGAGTCATAGGTATACCTATAATATATACATAAATATATATGGATGCGTTAAAGCTGAATAGATTCAATTTTTCCCTCGTTTAAATAATTTCACAGCTACGTGAATTAGGAAAATGTCAAACTATATAGCGCGACGTTTTCGCAAATCTAGTATACATATAATATATAGGTATATATAAGATATGTATATGTATAGGCGACTAATTTATTCGTAATAAGAAGAAAAAAGCTCCCGAGTTCTTTCGAGGTCGCTTAAAGCTCAACCTTCGCGCCCTCCTGGCAAAGTACTTACTTTGTTAGAAGCACATCTAAAAGATAAGTCACGGAATTTGAAATTCGGTCAGAATATCTATAACCAAGAGAGAGGAAAAAAACCGGTAGCAGCTCCTTCGGTTTCCTTATACAAATTTCTCATCGACAAACAAGGCCACTCTCTTCCTCTTCCTAACCAGTGATTATTGCCGCGATACCCTCGAAAGATTACGAACAATAAAAATTACCTAAAGTTTTATCAATTCAGTAATAAAAAAAAGAGTTGGAAAATCGAGCTGGCTGATCATATCTCTTCGATCTAAAACTGACCCTTTCTTGAACAGAAATTATTCATTGGAAAATTGTTCGAGATCAAGAAGCTGATACTGATTACTAAGATAAAAATTACAAAATCATTGGTTCCTGGAGAAAAAAAATTCTCTGATTTACAAAAACCCTGAGAATTTTCTTCCAACGATAGCCAGAAGATATTTGATCGCAAAAACACTATATTCGTAAAGCAAAAGGGTTATTTCGAGTCTCGATGATTGTCTTCTCAAAATCGTTAGAAAGAAATTATTCTTTAATTTTGATGAAATTTTATGAACTTGCCGTGTACGAGAATTGGTGATGAATAGAAGAAAATAAAAACCCAATTGATGTCCATGAAAATCCATCGATACATATTTTAACATTGTGGTATTTCCTGCCACACGAAATGCAAACTTGATTGAGTACGTTCTGTGAGTTGTCTTGTATACCGACGACGCGATAAATATTGGTAAAAAGAGAATAAAAAATTTATAAATCACCCTGTCTGAAAAACAGTTCTCTATATTTATCTCAAGTTTAAAAGAGAACTGTGTATATATATATAGGTAGTATCAAGCCTTATTAAGTGGGCTGTCCACCAGGGCCTACGTATCAATCTCCCTATCTCAATATCTGTAGACTATAGTTTCGTATTCCCTTCCGAAGTCTGACTGACTGGCTGTCATAACGCGTATATATAAGTTTATAAATTATACGCCCGTAGCGTGTGAAGAGCTTAGAAAGTTGTTTACAACCGGAGAAAGGGAGGAAAAGAGTTGTATGTTTGAAAAATCGTATACATATATAACTATACCTAAACCTATATCAGTGAAAGTGGTCCGCTGCGCTTATAAAATTTTCAATAATTGGAGATTAAAATTCCGAATTTGAAAAGCTGCGAAAGGTTGAAATTTCGAATTTTTCTACTACCGAGTCACACAGTTTTTAGAAAGATTATTCCTCCATCAGTCAACGTAGTCAATTTGAAAAATTCCAAATGAAAAAATACCGAAGGTTCAAAATTTCGAAAGCTGAAGATCCGAAAGGCCAAAACTTCGGCTTTGTCATGAGCTTTCCTTAAATTTACGGATTTTCGGACTTTCTAAGTTTTTTAACTTCCAGATCTTTGAGCTCCCTGCATCTCGACCTTTCGGAATGTCCAAATTCTTATAAACTCTTACTTGAAAATTTTCACAAATTTTTTACAATATTTAGTTCGTTTGTACTTTTCAAAACAACAATTCCATTTTCCCTGATAAGTAAATAGTAAATCGTTTTCACTGAGGTATAAATTCGAATGAAAAGATTGGCAGGCATTCAACCGATGAATAAAAACGATCCCATCATCGACTGTATAATAACTCTACTATACAATATAAATATACAACACAGAGATATATACATATATCCATACATTAATAAACAGATTGTTCACTTGAATTTTCTTTGTTGTTTCATTCACTCGTGAATGAACCATATACTGCGAGTTATATAGTGACCGCTCTTCCCAGGCCCAACATCCCGTTCAAAGAGAATACGTGCCCTTTGTCCGGTATAATATTTTTCGACGATGCAACACAACGACAATTTCACCGTAATTTTGTGTGCCTCGTTCGCATGTACAAGCTAGAAAAGCAAAAGCTCGACGTATATTCAAACGTGGATGAATTCTCCATTTTTTTTTTTTTTTTCTTTTCCTTGCTTTCAAAAAATTACTCGTAGGTCCGTGAATTTTGAAATGAAAAATGGAAAAAGAATGAGAAAAGAAAATTAGAAAATATTGTTAAGAGATATGTAAAGGGCAGTCGATATGAATCGGATTAGAAATTCTGTAGGTTATGTACCAACCTAAAGATCAGCTAACGTTTGCGAGCGCGCGATCATGAAGAGAAGCGTGCGTGATTTATTGCTACGTGAAAGTTGACTACAATGAATGTAAAACGTGTCGAGGATGGTTATGCGCTGAGGCTCGCGCATCATTAAAATTAATGGATATTGGATAGTGTGGCGAAAGCATGAACGACGACGACGACGACGACGAAATGGGCTAAAAGCATTGAAGGAGTACCTTATACCTACCTACCTACCTATCCACCTATCCAACTATATCCACGAACCAACCAACCTTCTATCTACCAACCTACCAACCTACAACCCGTACCCTGTCAAAGTAGAGAATGCGGGAAATGCGGTTCGCCGGTATCACCCTGGGCGAAAACCGCATTTGTTAAGCTTGCGGAATTAACTTATACTGCGCATTTTGGTTTTGCGCATAAGATCAAAGAGCAAAGTGGTTTTTACAACGTGTTTCTACATAACCAAACGTCAATTAAGTGGCATAAACGGAGGTGGTATAGTTAGGTACCTTATACCTATATATATATATATATTCTGTATAGATTTTAAACGGAGGGGATAAAATCCAACAGGTACCATAACATCCCCCCTTGATATAGTATATGTATATTGTATAATATGAAAAGACGTTACGTTACGAGTATAAAATCAATGGGAATTATTTTCCGGTATTTATTCCCTAGGAATAAAAGAAAATTTAGAGAAATGGAGAATTGCAGTGGGTTGCACAGGGGGGGGATTTTTTTATTTTATTTTTTTCTATACTTTTATACACTGTTCGTCATATGTTTCCCCGTTTTCGACGCTCAATCGCCTTATGGTAATCGAATTACACGCCTGCGGAAACGAACTATTCGAGCGCGTAACGACGCTGCGTAATGCTGCCAGCGCGTGAAAACCTTCCGCTTTACGGGACACTCGGCCGCCATACGTATATACATATAGTACGAGAGACACACAAGCACACGCACAATTACTCCGCCAACTATTTCGCCTACATTCGCAAATCCAAAACTACAAACACTTAAAACACCAGCAAAAATTTAACCAACCCTTTTTTTTTCTATCCCCCGTTTAATTAAAGATAATGAAGTACGTAAGTATCTAAGGAAAAATGTCGACTTTTGTACCGGAAGGAAGTATAATTTTTTTTTCTTTTTTTTTTTTTTGAATTGACAAATACTTCCGACTTTACTGAAGAAAAAAAAAAAACAATTTAAAACTGAAGCCGGAAGGTCTCATCCGTGGAAATTATCAATTTGTATTTTTTCTATTTCAATGAACGTACGTGTTTTTATCAATTCAAAAGTATTCTCGATTGAAAATCGAACTTTAAGCCCTTCTGGTATAAATGAAGCTAAAAAATTTGAAAAATGTTGCCTACAAGTTTATTGGCAATAGCAACGGGACATGGAATAAGTAAATTAAATCTACAAGGAATGAAATCCATTGATTATCAATGGCCGTAATGAGCAACTAATCAAATTTCCCAATTCCATATGTATATGTGAATCGAAAATCTCAGTGGGCGAATTCTATTGAATCGAAAAGCAGCAGAGGCTAACTGTCTAAATCGGAATGATAACAGGTGAGTAAAAATCCGTTATACGTAATATATGACGTAAAGGTGAATTGATAAAAACCTATGGAATATATTATTATTTATCTATTGTCAGACTTGAGTTATTAAAATTTTCGGAAAAGGGTATACATATTGAAAGGTTTCGGGTGATTGGATATACGTGCACCTATACATATTTCTGACAATCAATTGAAGAATTGAAAAGGGGGATGAAAGGGGGATGAAAGTATTCGGAGCTTTTCTTTCCACGCGCTAGAGCTGCACAGATATACATACATATATCTATAGGTATATATGTTTATCGAAGATTTAGAAGTAAGGAAAAAAAAAAGGGGGAATATAGAGGAAACGTGGTAAAATTAGAGAGATTTTCAATTCGTTTGATTATCCGGTTAATTTCCTGGCTGATCGCTTCGGCGCAATAATACACGACAGAACGGATATATAAAAACGTATATATCTACCAAACCGTAATTCTCGGTACAAAAGAAAGCTTTTATCGAATCGACAGCTGCTGTGGTTAATTAATATACCTACCTAATACGAGGAAACGCATTCCTCGAAGGTTAACAACTCGCTGATTGAATTAAAGACAGCTGAAACGGCACAAAAGACCATTGTCGAACCTTACAATGCTTTTTCAAACTTGTTAGGGAGGATATTTTCGTCCTCGAAAATACACTGCCACGTACTACATACATATACCTACATTCCTATCCAAGCTGGTTCCACCTACATAGGTACATACACAACGTTAGCTCAATTTTTATTTCACCCAAAAGTATCCCGCCTTTCAGCTTAAAAGTATGAAAACAATTTCCGGATAAAATATTCCACGGCCTTTTATTCTTTCTTATTCTTTTCATTTTTGTTATATACCTTCATTCCTTACTTCCTTCGCAGCTGTTTAAACTGCGAGTGTCAAGTGGAAAGTCAAGTACAACAGAAAAGTTTAAAGAAATAAAAGAAAGGAGGGAAAAAAAAACCAAAGAAATACATAACGAAAAGCTCGATTCTTAAATATAAAACGAAACACCGCGTTTAACAACGAATGATAAAACTTGTAAAATGATTGTGTGATGAAAATCGATTAACCACATACCTTAATTCGATCCCTTGATTCCGTTTGTCATTAATGCTGACGATGACGTCACGGGGATATGGCTGAATAGTCTTATCACCGGCACACTTTGCGGAAGTCACTTTGCTACACGAAGTTTACAACAGAGTATATATATGTGATTGTTGACGGTTTGACGCGCACAACAAACGTGAGTTTGTTTATTTAATTTAATTTAATTTTGTTTGATTTTTTCCAACCGTGACGTAACGAGTTATTGAAATTTACAATTTTAGGCGAAAATTCCAGTTTATATCCTTTTTTTTTTGTTTGTTTTCCTCGATCGTGTCTTCGATTGTTAATCGTTTGAATTTCACACGCGATAAACTATTCTATTATTATACACTTAAGTGAGAAATATTTTATGAAACATAAACGATTACCGTATGATTTTACGCGTCGACGTTCATCCCCCATTAATTTTTGGCTAATTATATAGTTGTGCCGTATTATGATATACCTAGAAAAAAATTCTTTATCTTTAATCCATGTACGTTTATATCATCGATCACCAAAGCACACAATATTAGGAAATAATTATATACTCTATGAAATGACACAAAGTTTTCAAATGAAATTTCACTCAATTTTTATTCATCCAATTATTTTAATTATATACTTCAGAAACACATCAATTCCTTATTATATAATCGTCTTTATATCTTTATACGGTCCAAATCGAAAACTTCACATAACGTTTTAATCTCACCTATAATTATACAGGCAAGTTTCAAGTATCTTTTCTCAGTATTTATTTATTTATCCTACTGGTATTAGAAAATCATCCCTTGTTTATTTATCTATCTATCTATTCAACATATCCCTCTCTCTTTCTCTCTCTTTCTCTTTTTTTTTTTTCCTAGATCCTTGTCGAAAATTTATAACCGTCGTACACCACGATTAGACGATTAAAAAATGTCCAGTTTTTACCAAAAAAACAAGCTCGTGATTTCGGTATTTTTTCTTCCCCCCTTAATTCCTTCGTTTCTGTTATTCAAATATTTTCGTTTCCTTTGCAACTTCCTATGTGTACCGTGTAATCGTGGGTTGTCACGCACGCTGCATATATATATATATATGTATAATATATAATATCAAGCTCCGGGATTTACCTGGTCTATATAACAAGCATAATTATATCTCGGTATCGGTCTTCAGAGCTTTTTTTTCTTTCTTTCAAGCCGATCACACGCTTAACCCGTAGAGGTTAATTGATTGTAACAACAACAACTCTGGTTACCGAGTCGTGTGACAGGCAATAGACAATATCGTATGGGAAGAGCTTAGGGAACTTTTTCAGGTGCGTGTTAGGCAATAAAGTGAATAATTAGTAATAAAAATGGTTCAAATTCCGAGAAATTTTTTGGCTATTGACTAACTCGGTTTTTTGTGTTTTCAAAATTTTTTTTTCGTAGATGTATATGTGTGAATATATATGTATATATATATTTGTTGTTTTTT
Organism: Ametastegia equiseti; assembly: GCA_963989295.1. Classification (NCBI taxonomy): domain Eukaryota; kingdom Metazoa; phylum Arthropoda; class Insecta; order Hymenoptera; family Tenthredinidae; genus Ametastegia; species Ametastegia equiseti. The sequence goes on along the minus strand of OZ022397.1, from coordinate 13,587,178 downwards.
GAGGGAGGGGGATGTCCAGTATACAGCTGAATTAATATTTTTGATTATTGTTATTATGTATATATATTATTGTATAACGGAGTGTACGAGAGGCGTTCGGACGTCGAGTGCGTTCGGGAGTACAGTGCGGACGCGCTCCTTGGCTCGCGAAGTGTAACTGGCGGGGCGTACGCGACCCAGAGTCTTTCGCGTCGGCGCTCAAGCTCTCGATAAACCTCGTCCCTTACCGCGTTACGTCCCTTACCGTAACGTCGCGTCGCCTCGCTTCGTCGTAGCGTCGCATCGCGTCCGAACCTCGAGGCTGGAAAGTTCGCTCTCTACGTGCGCTAAAGAGCGACGCGCGGGGCTCGGGGCTCGGGGCTCGAATCTCTAGGTGCGTGTGCTTCTCTTTCACCTTATACTTCGAAAGCTCTGGCTTCCGGTGACCCCCCCCTCTCACTCTCTCTCTCTCTCTCTCTTTGGTACTGCTACACCTTAAACCGGCCACCTTCAACCTTACAACTTTCAACTTTCAGCTTTCAGCTTCCAGCTTCCGCCCGCTTCTGTCCGGCCACGCACGGTTCTTTTCCCTGCATCCCCCCTTCCCCCTCTTTTTTCACCGCACCCTTTTTATTTCCTCGCCGCTTGTTGCAGATGTGGCGAAACCGACGAGAGTGGTAAGAACCCTGTATGGTCGGACGTGACGCTGCATCGACGCGTTCATACGTATGTACTTGGTCGCTACTGCGTCTGACCCATAACCGAGCTCAACTACTTATTCCACGCTTCGTACGATTCTATAATGGGTATTATTTCTAGGAGAGACTTGGAATTATTTTTTGAGAGTTTTAGATACTGTTTATTTTGGTTTGGAACGTTGATAGATTTGTCTATATTATTGTTTCTTTTTCTCCATTTTCTGAACATTTGTTTTGATCATTGAAATCCGATCATACGGTCGTTAGAGATTCGAGTATTTGCTTCGGTCGTTAGGAAGTACCTTCAGAGATTGATGCTGTAGTAAAAAGATTGTAGATTGATATTTCGACATTTAATCGCAGCTGAAGAATAAATTGATTTTTTTAATGAAGACAGTTTAGATTTGTGTTGATCTGTGATAAAGTCTATAACGTAGAGGGGAAAATTTAATAAATAAATATACAAAATCCTCCAGTTTTCATAGAGTGAAAATGAAACTGTTATTTTCTAGAGATCGCAAAGAGAATAAGTGGTTGAAATTTTTCACGCCTGTATATAAAAACAAGCTCTTTCAGACAGTAAGGATGACCTAGTTGGTAGCCGCTTGTACTTTTTCAACAAACTTTTCAACTGCTTTGCCAAAAATCTTTCATATAACTCTTCGTTATTGTGAATAACAGTTTTCATCGACTTAACATTCACGTTGTTACTTGAAAACAACTCTTCTTTTCATGTAGACGTATCTTTAATCCAGCCCAAGGGAAGAAATTGCCATTTCTCATTATCTTTCTATATCTCTCTACTATACAGGATGGTCTATTCCTGGAAAATAGAAGAGATACAAACAAAAAGTTTGATACAAAACTTGAAGAGTTTCAAGGGGAAAAAATGATTATGATATGTGTTGATTGTTCTTCTTCTAAAGCTCTTGTAACTTCAGATTTTAGATAGGGAACATATATTTTGGATATGAGCAGCTTATAAGAGCGAGATCAACAACTAATACTTGCTTTTGCTTTTTTGCTTTTTTGATTTCAGGCGGGGTTTTTAATTCATAAAATAACAAAGATACATTCTCAATCAAAAGTTTTAATTTTGACTTTAAACGTTTGGCATTACGTTATATTTTCCTCTTGATTTAATTTTTATTTTTCTCTCTTTCTTTGCGACTAGTTTATAACCCAGACTTCAACCGAAGTGAAATCAATTAGTCAGATTACTCGTACCTATATGCAAAATTCTGATATCTCTTGACCTTCTTTCGACCAGAAGTAGTCGATAATATTTCTACAATTTTCATGCTGATAAATCGCAGAATTAATAAACATCCCTTAAAAAAATGATTTCAAGATAGAATTCCTGGACATATCGATATTTCCACGATTTATTTCGATAGAAAAATCTCCCTATTTCAAAGATTCGAAGCCTACGAATAACAGCTGCCTGTCGAAAATTAGCATAATAATTGTGTTCAGACATATGAAATATGAATTGTTAAAAACGAGCACCCACGCCGAAATTCACAAAACGAAATAAAACAACTCAAACCAGAAAGAAAAAAACAAGAAAAAAAAACAGAAAGGAAAGAAAATCAGCAGTTCGCGTTATACGCTTTGAAAAATCGGGCAGATACTTTAACCGTGGGTGAAAAAAAAAAAAAAAAAAAAAAAAAAAGGCGTTCACTTTGTTCTGCAGGGTGAGGTGACAAAGGGGTGTCACGAGGCCTGGCGTCTGCAGAATATAACGTCAGAAGCTCAAACGTGAAAATTTTCACGCTTTCCCAAACCGAATATAGCCGATGTAAAGGTCACACTGCTGCCTTATACGAAGTTGTAGTACACAGGGACGATTACTAGCAAGGCTCAAGATCCACCCCAGATGACTCCCTCGAGGTCGGTTCTCGAAGGGCTCGATGAGAGGCCCTTGCCTCTGCTGCACAACGTTAGGAAAATAATTGCAACTTGAACTGCAGCTTTACAACTTGGGTTCTTCTCACCTCACCCTGGCAGTATATATATGTTCTATTTATCCACCCAACCCCTAGGTTACGTTTTTTCGTATTTTTCTCCCTTTTATTCTTCGGTCAAAATACACCCGCGCCCTTACCTCCAGAGTACCTACGATCCTTACGTATTTATGTTTCTCTCTCACTCTGTATTTCTCTCCATGCTCTATGCCACCGCCTAAGTATCCACTTGAATTTCTACCCTTATTGTGCACCCGCGGGTTACCCTTCACTATTACCATGCCTTTCGCCAGGATTTGTTTCCAGGGCTTAATTTCGCTTTTCTGGAATCTTAGGAACGAACCTCGCGCGATCAGGAACGCCAAAAATCCTCCACTTTATAACTCTGCGCCCTAACTCCGGGATCTCGAGATACCCCAAACCCTGCACCAACCCAGTTTTCGACTCATAATTTTCATGAAAAAAGCTCTGCAGATTTTTTTTTTTTTTAATCTGTTTGTCAGCGTTTTTTGAAAATATGTGTAATGATTTTTATTTGAAATCTGTCTCAATGAATTGTCAAAAAAGATTCCGTATAAAACTTTCACAACTTTGTACACGAATCTTTGAATGATCAACCGACGATGGATGTAATCAATCTGATCATGAATCGAAGATTTTCTTTTTTTCAAACTAAAAAAACTTATTTTCGTTATGCTGAAAGATATCGAAACCTTTTTAGAGCCGAAACCTTTTCCCGCCTGCCTCGACCCATCTACCTATCTGTGGCGAAAAAAAGTTGGGGGGGGGGGGGGGGGGGGGGGGGGGTTAAAGAAAAATGATGAGTGATCGATATGATTGAAAGAGTACATTTCTTACATAAGGCGAAGGTACGTCTGAAGGTGGAATTGATTTGTCAGTATAAATTTTCACAGTGTGTATAACCTCTAATCGAATATTTGATTTAGGTGAATTTTCAAAAGTATAGGTATTGTAATTTGGGGTGACATCACTCAGTTCTTTACATAATACTTACGGTTTCTGAGATATGTGGATAAGATAAGACGCGGTCACATCGTGCCCTGAGGTCGAACGTATCAAATACGTCTAGAGTCTAGACTTAAATAAATCGATATCACCGACGACCTGTCGCGTGGCACTTAGGTGCGAAGGAACTCACTTAGGGATTACGTATAATAAAATAAAAAAGAACGTATCGTAAGTCGATCGAGGGGGAGGAGGGGAGGGGGAGGGGGCCGAATGACTCAGTTCTTTGTAATTCTTCGAGGAATGTCATCGTCCTCGATTCTGTTTGTTAAAAACACACGTCTAACCCACGATGACGTTATGAAAATAAATTCTTCATTTTCTGTTCCCGCATATACCTCGGCCGCAAATTGCATCTCTATAATGCACACGGTGCCAGTAGTGCATGAGAAAAGTTGTTTCCCGCTTTCGTTAAGCGCTCTCGAAATTACTACACTTTGATGCAACAGCAGCTGAACTCAAACAACCAACGCCCATGTTAATTCGAGTAGATCTTCAGGTTAAAAACACTTTTGAAAAACACCAGTGAAATTAAGTTGCTCGTTAGTAGGTTAATATGTTTAACACATTTAACTCAAACCCCCCCCTGCGGTTCCTTAATACACCCGAACCCATCACAGGGTTGAAAAACGATTTTAATTAGCCACAGATTTCATGTTATTTATCATTCAGTCATTTGCAAAATCACAATTTGCAAGCAAACGTGGTCCAAAGTCAATTTATGTCTCTACGAAGAATAAATGGAAGATTGAAAAATTAAGATTGGAAAATGAAGCTGCAAAAATGGTGAATTCTTCAAAAATTGAACTTTTCAAAGGGGGAAAAAAACTCTTTGCAAATAACTCGGCCTGAAAATCGGATTTTTCTATTTTCCACAATCGATGACGGCCTGCATCCAGAACTGTTTAAAGTCTTTACAGAAATTAAAATTGAACTTTGGAACTCTGGGGAGAAAAATTGATCTTAAAGTATTCAAAATCAAACCATTCAGATTTTTCATGCGATTCGATTCGTGGTTGAATAATAATTGACTTTAGTTATACAGAGAACTGTGAATATTAATCAAAAATGTCTCGAACTCTTTTGAATCGACGATTCGAACGAAACATCAAACCCCTGTGATCAAATTTTGGACAAAAATAAAAAAAATGGTTTGAATTTTGGTTTGATGTGACTTGTTAACACAATGCGGTGATAAAATTGGGAAATTTTGTGCGGTGACAACGACTGCAGGTAGGTATAGAATTTTACATGAAATTTTTTTATTTATTCTTTTTGATTATACTTTTCAAATTTTAACTCCCGCGGCTCGCGGTCATCCCTTGGTGCGATAAATTCACGCGTCGTATAAATCGACGTAAAATAACAGCTGATTGTGCACTGTACAATCCCCGTGCAGATAATAAACGAAACAAAGCCTGCCCGGGCCGGTGGCTTATAAAACAACGGTGAAATTTTGGCGGGAAATAGTTTTCGAAAATTGTTATTTTGGCTTGTAACGCTTCATTATAAAACCCCCATTTCTAACCCCTTCGCTAAACAAAAGATATACATTGTAATTACTGCTTTACACGTGTATCTGTCTCGCGTAGACAATATACGAATGCTTTGAGCATGACGTTGCGTATTATAACTTCTGGAAGTACGGTTCACATGTGACCATCACCGTATAAAACTTTAATACCCCAGACGAACCACCTCCGGACTGTGAATTTTATATTTTCAACTCAGGATATCGTCGCTGCATTGTCGAAAGTAACTGGCTTTCGGGTAAATTGAAAAAAAGCATCAGGGGTTGTGTTTTTCGATCGTTGATCGTCGCGGGAAGAGGAAATCTATTTTTGTTTAGTTTTATTTGCTTTTTCAAACCTCATATAATATTTAGGTTGAAATGAAAGCAGTGCATTCTGTGAAACACCAATTGGAAATCGCTGAGCTGCATAACAAATGGAGCAAAAGTCAAGCAGGTGATTCAAATATTAAAGCAATGTGTTTAGGTAGAAGATCGCAAGCTCCTAGAATAGTAGGTCTAAGTGCTGCAATCGACGAAGCGAATCATTCAATGAGTGAAAAAAGAGTAATGGGGAAAAACGTCGTTCAATAATTCTTACAATTATTGAAACGTCGTTCAGCTGACTAAATCAATTTCGGTTTTTCTATCTCAACTGAAATTACGCCCAGTTGAAATGTTCCCTCGTCAATATCTTTATCCTTGATATTTTGAAAAATGAGACCATTTGGTTTCGAGAAGATGAAGAGACGGTTTTATGGCATATGATAATAGTGAAGCTCTATGTACGTATTGGTTAAGTTTCTAAACAAGTTTTTTATAGTGAATAAATACCGAAATATATTCCTCCATAGAATCCTCTCGGCATTCTGCAGGGATTTCTACTTATTAACTTTGTGAGCTTGAGATTCTTGAAAAAGGCCTGAGGTATGCTCGATTATTAAATAACTTAGTACAGTCTTCTCAAACCACGCATTCGCGTAGCACGGAATCTCGTTGATCGAGGTAGGTAATTGATTAATAAAGAAAAAACAATCTTTTTCTACAGGTAAACATACCTATACCAAACCAATAAGGTATAAATACAAAGATGTGATTTCATCCACGACTACAGACATCGTAAAAATCATTGACACTCGAAACCCTATGGGAAACCAACTCGTTTTAATTGACAAAACCGTTCCAAGATTTAACAGCTCGAAAGGCAGCACTCTAGCTAATGGCTTCTAGGATTACACGCAGACAGATATAAATTCCTTTATTTCTCAAATCTACTACAGATTTAAAGTTAATTTAACGACGCAAGGATTACGCGAACATTCGACAAGTCCAAAATACATCAATTCATCCAACTGCAAGAGAAAAATCTTCACCCTTAATCAAGTGGGGTAAAAAAAAATGTCCGATTTGGCTAAATTTTGTCAAATTTTGATCCGAATTTCAAAAAAAAAACAACCAGCGCCGGTGTTTCGCTCGGTTAATTGTGAGTCAAAGATCGCAAGGCTGAAGAAAAAGGATTAGAAAAAAAAAAAAAAAAAAGGAGAAAAGGACGAAGACGTAGAAGAAGCAGAAGAAGAAGAAGAAGAAGTCAGGCAGACAGAGCGAGCCTCGGGTTTTCTCGTCCCTAGCGCGTTCTCTTTGCCCGGGAGAACTTGACTTAACGTTTGCTCTGTTTGGGGAAGTTTTCGTTTGAGTAGAACCCTACCGCGCAGCGCTTAGGGCGGTGCGTTGATGGAGGGCTCGAATAGAAATACGTGATGCAAATACCAAGCCGTATATACCTGGGCCTGGCTAACTTTAAGAATCTCTGCCTGATTCTCTGAACCTCTTGTAAAACAGTCGCCTTACAACCAGAAACGGTTTCAACACTGAAAAAGGACTCCACTTTACATCTGCGATGTAGTATACTCATATACTTGATTTTCTACATTATTTTATTCATCCATTTCTTTACCTTCGTCTTCTGTTTTCATTCGTTCTATAATTTTCTTCGAAGACCGTCTGGACGACAATCTTTTGAATTTGTTTTTTTTAAATTTATTTATTTATTCATTTTTTGTCTTTTAGAACCTTTTCACCCTTTGAGAAGCGATTCCTCCATCTTTCCTGCAAGCTCATTACTGCGCTTTAACGTTTTTCTATTCGACGTTGAATGAATGAATAAATGAGAAGAAGAACATCTTCATATCGGTCAATATCGCATCCTTTGTCAGAGCTTTGGCGTAGGCCGGATTTCAAGATTTCAAGATTGATAAAAATTTACAAAGGTTTCAAATTATGTTTCGGAAGATTTCAAATTGATTTCACGAGACGGTTTACATCGGATTTCGAGAGTAATTGACCCCTGAAGATTTTGTAACGAAAAACTTTCGCCAATAGTTTCGATTTGCCAACAAATTCGCGAGCATTGAACTGCAAGAGTTTCTAGCCGGTGTCGTTAATACCTTTGCAATAACGAGCTACGTACCCCTACTGTCGTTATATACGAAGTTAACGTCGTAGTTAGCAAAATCAACCGAAGCGTAGAATATTGGTTGCAGTAATATAATGACAATAACACTAAATAACATGATTATTATTCAAGTAATAATAATCATTAATTATTCCTATAGGGTGAAACTTGACTCAGCCGAACACCCAGACGAATTAGTTTTCCCTCTATATATATATATATATATATATGTCGCTATAATGTGTAATAAATTGTAACGGAATATCAGCTGGATATATAACCGTACGATATTACATGCGAAAACCACGCTTGTGTATACATATATATATATATATATATATATATATATCACTCCGGACACTGACTATACAAAATTTAGTGAGAAATCTGAGAAGCCTGAAAACTACGTATCGAATTATGAAAATATCTGATAATTTTTTCCCAACGATTAACCGAGTGTATTTTTCTTTTTTTTTTTTTTTTTCTTTTTCTTCTTTGGCAATTCGCTCGTCTCGATGACGGAGAATTTAAGAGCCTGCGTGTCTTTTAACGACGGGAGACGATCCCGAGTAGAAGAAATAAAGAATTAGTTTAATAACGGTTGAAATTTTCGTGCCTGCAAGTCGACTTGGGTGGTTTGAACTTTGAGATATAATTATTTCTTATTTTATTTGATAAAGTTTGTCGAACCTGAGGCTCACGGCCACCCCGTGGTCATTTTAATTAGTTTTAACGACTTTCTTTTTCCTCGAACTTTGTATAATCATGATGGTTCCCTGTATCTCTTTACTACTGTTAAAAGTCGCGTAAAAACTCGTGCGGGAATATTATCCACAAACCGGATAATAAAACTCTTGCCAGATTTTACGCAAACTGTTATACAAAATGTTCGCAACCTTCCACAGATGGCTCACGATCATTCATAATAATTTTTTGAAAATTCCTTCCCCCGTCGTGTGATATATACAATTTTATCATTGCTCCACAAGATTTCAAAACTAGTAATTAAATGTTCGAAAGAATCATCGATCAACTGGGTTATTGCCAAATTTGAATCACTTTCAATTTTTTTTCGGTTGAATTTACAGATCATTTCCCAATGAAGCGAGTCGATGATTTTGAACGCGTTAAGCAGCTTTTTATACATGGTGGAAAAAATTAGTATGAGGAAAAGCAGCGGCGATGAGGAATTCCGCAGAGCCAAGCTGGGGTGGAAATGAGGAAGAAAGGGTGGCATGGGAAAAGTGGAAAAAGAATAGGAGTCGAGTGGAGGTGAGGAGGACCAAAGGGACCGGAGAAACGAAGTGTAATCGAATAATTCGCAGGCGTAGCACGCGATGGTGGTAAACTACAATAATTCGCTAGAGAAAACCGTAAATAGCGGTGTAGAGAAGAAATTAGCCGCTACCAGCTGCTCTTTGGCTGTTGGAAAGACAGAGGCAGAGGCCGAAGCAAAAGCAAAACCAGAGGCGAAGAGCTTTCAGGGTTGAAACGAGAATCCGTGCTATTCCGATTGAACAAGAAATCAGAAATGCTTGGACTGCTGGTCGATATATATACCTATATATAACCTATCCCGGATTAGGCTACTCGCCTTAGGCTAGATCGCAGTATTATATTTATTAGCCGCGATTCTGAGGGGCTGAAAAGCTTCCCCAACTCTTATAATTGGTATAAAATTGGAACTTGATTTTATACAAGCGCAACAATCATAAACAGGGAAATTAGAGAATGATCCTGTACATCTAGCCATTTCGCTGATTTACCAACGATATTGGTAAGTCCTCTTCAGTTTGTCATGCAAAATTGTTCTCTCAAAAACTTACCTACGTCGTAACACTTTCAACGGATCCGGATTTTTTATTTCCAACGAATTCCTGTACAGATAGGAAAAATCCTGAAATCCCTGCCTGCTGATTTTTTTTTTTTTAAGAAAAACCGGGAAGAAGAAGAAAAAAGCTGTGCTTTGACCTGTTAATTGAAGGGGTTAGAAAAAAAAAGATTATGAGTGACTAAAAGACAATTTTCCTGTTTTCTTTAAAAGTTGAAGCGTAGAAATAATTACTTTCCACGAAATTTTCCAACTTAATTGTCACTACATTGCACCCTATTTTCTGCAACTCCTTTCAATGGTTAAATACAAAACTAATGTAACCGCAAGATTACAAACGTTTGGAGAATGTCCAATATTCTTTTTGGATTTGTTGCCTTTCATTTATTATGTTTCAAGACAAATCCATAGGATTTCGATTTATATTTTGAGGTATGGTTTGAATCCCAGATTTACTATATTATCGTAGGCCTTTTCAGGGTTGTGTGGGTCATTCGAAGAAGCGAGAAGGTCTGCAGGGTTCGTCCATTTTTATCGCTATGAATCGAGAGATGGTCTGCAGATAGCGACGAGCGAATATACGCGATAGTTCTAGCTTCGTCCGAAACCTTTTCTTTCCCTGCAATTTTTTATTTTTTATTTTTTTTTCTCCCCTAGTATTTTTTGTTGTTTCTTTCTTTTTATCTATTGCGATCGTAGGTCATTCGTAATAAAAGCTAGATATACAATCGCGTCAAAGTCCGCGGCTGGTTCTCCGCAATTTCGTGACGAGTTAGATATGTGTTGATACGCGATAAAGTTTTCCTTCGCATTAAACCGTCTCGAAATACCAAATTCGCCATATATATACAAGAGTCGATTATTACTGCGCTAGTTGTAAAAACTTTCGCGACAGAATGAAACTTGGCAAAAAAGATGCATATCGACTATATTACATATATTATTTCGTCTGTGTTTCGCCCGCATTGCAGTTGCGAAAAATCCAGGACGATTAAAAGTCCTTCGTCGGATGATCAACGAGGAAACGGAGTACAGCACATGAAGCTCGCAATAATCATTAACAAACGGTAATGACCCGAGTACGATATTTCCTCGCGTCTATTTTACCGAATGACAAATTCTAATGGCCAGCAATTTACGAAATTTAATATAACAGCTAATTTGTACAATGTCCCTTTTCATTGCACTCCTGGGTGATATGATGGACGTGCCCTGCAAACTTTACGGTATAAATATCAAAAATTTCATCGAATTGACTCTCACCAAAAAATATTAGACAAAAAATATCCACTTGGATATTTTTGCAATGATCACAGTTAGGTATGCCGCGTATGTTGAAAATTTAAACACGCGAGAGTCAAATATACACGTTTTTGTCTGTTTGGCCAGTTTTTAGTTGCATTTTATCTTTTTTCTTTTTTTTTTTTTTCTTTTTTCTTTCGTTTTCTGTTAATAAATTAACAAGGAAATTTTTTTTTATTGTATTTTCGTATACCCTGCTTTAGCGACACGACCCCGGTATTCGCGACGAAGAGAATGGCTGCCTCTCCAACGGGTCTTGTTATTTAGAAATCCGACTACTGCCAACGCGCGTTGGCCTTTGTATTAGTCTGAGGGCTCGTCTTTCTCGGCGTGATATCTACGGTTTGTTTTGGTTAGCCTTCTTGTATTACCAGTGTCTGGAACCCGTGAGTTACGAGGACTACCCTTCGCTATTTCTACAGGCTGTAAGTAATGCTGGAAGTATCTCAGAGCCCTGCCTCGACTCACCCTCGAGATAGAGAAATGGAAAATGGAAAATGGAAAATGGAAAATGGAAAAATATCATATTTTCGGTATTCGACCATGTTTTCTCATTTTTTATTCATTAATTTTGTTTTTTTTTCCTCGAGGGTGTATAAAGACTTGCCTGTAAAATTCAATCCGACAACCATAAATGACGAACCGATGAATTTTTCCCGTTTCGTCAAATTTGTCAAGAACAAAATAGAGAGAGAGAGGATATAGAAATGGGGTAATCATCCTGCAGGGTCGTGCGACGATCCGTTCGGTGTATAAAATCCTGTTATTTTCATGGTACTAGCCAAATAATCCCTTCGATTGATATAAATCGATACTCAACTCCATCGAGCTGTAATTAATTTGATTTCGCGGAAGCCCGAGCAGGTATATGTGCCATGCGAGTTCCATTGAAAAAATTGGACATTCTCGCGTTATATTATACGCATGGAGAGAGAGAAAGAAAGAAAGAAACGAAAAAGGAGAAAATAGAAGAGAAAAAGAGAAGCAAAGAGAGAAAACGTATGAAATTACACGTACCTCAGGTAATAGGTACACAATGGAAAATAACTCGTATAATAATCTCGTGTTCGTACGAAGGACGAGGGTGGAAAAGGAGCTCGGAAACAGGACGAAACGACAGGGGCTGTATGTATATATATATATATAATATATATATGTATATATATATGTGTGTGTATACGGTTGAAATTTAGTCGCGAAATATTTGGTATGCATGACGTACTACCTTGACATGCCTTCTACGTGTCTTAGTTATCTCGAGGTTCGTGTCTCGTTGGTTCTTGATCATGTATCGCGTTATTTGTCAAGAAAAAGGGAATCTTAAGTCACATATATATCTATGTAAACTTTCTTTTTTTTTTTTGTTTTAGTTCTTTTTTTTTCTCTTTCCCCTTTCTTTCTCTTTTCAAATAATATATTTCGCTCGTTCTTTGCCACCCTTATATTTAACCGTATCCTGTATATGACGACGTGTCCTGGATAAAAGGGGAAGATTGCGACTGGGAAAAGTCGATTAGTATCACTGGGGCAATTCGTACTTGCAATATCTCGAATAACTGCAAGCTTCTTCTTACTTTCTTGAGCCAAACGGATTATCAGATTAAGTACGCAGAAACTCTCCAAGTTTAAACTATTCGAAAATAACTCAACTGTTTATTTGTTCGATGTAGTATACAGTAGTACTAGTACGTTTCTGCACCGTCTGTTTTTTTTTCCGTAAGTAGAACACGTCGCGACAGTTTTCGTAGCAAACAAGTAGATAACGTAATTTATTGCCCAAGTTTCGACACTATATTTCGCTAACCTCGAGAACCCTTCGACTTCTCAGTATACTATATATGTATAGTCGATAAAAATTTTTCAACAACAAAAAACTGCTCAATATTTATCCAAAAATTCTCATCCTCAACAATTCTACTCGCAAATTTTCATCCAAATTCTATTTATCAACTTAACTTTGATGTACAGTTTCATTTCCAGTAATGACACTCGATACTGGCTGACCAAACTCGAACTACTCTACTAGTTTTACCCTAAAGACGGTCGGGTCCTGACTAGACTCTGTCAGATAGACTGAATCAATTAATTAGCTACAAATGGTAGATTCGTCAAAAGTAAAGCTCGAGTTACGATTGGAAGGAGCTGAAGCTTTTGAACAAAAAATATTTGTCGCTTTGAAAAAGGCTCTTCATCGACATCGAAGAGAGGTTTTTCATCTGAACCAATTTCTTTCTTCAATTATATTATCAGGGTGTGATAAAAAGGGGAATAAGACGTTGGATTAGGTTGATAGGAGCCAATAAAACCCTTTTCGATGATAGCAGTTTATGTAATTTGGAGAGTAGATAGTGGGGAGAAAGAGGCAGTTAAATTTAAGCCGTTTTCATTACTTTTCGCAGACAGATAGAAAGAGATAGAGAGAAAAAAAAAAGAGGGAAAAAGTTATTCGTTATTTCGAGAAATTCCAACTCGAAGTTATCCGGCCAATTGACCTCTTGACTCTAGTAAACAAGCCAATGATCGTCGAGCTTTTTCTTCGGTATATTCTTTGCCTTCGCCAGCTTTGGTCCTCATCCTTATACTTTTCTACCTTTTCCTCTTCGCTACGTCGTCGTTTTGTGTTCCCTAATTCCAGTGTAATTGCGAACCGAACCTAATTGTTTATTGACTTGTTTTCCCAATCATATTACGACCCGCTACTGTAATCGTTGAGCCCGGCAATTTTCATCCTGGGTCTCTTTCAAAATGGGCACTTCTTTCTTTATCGACTCGATGAAGTCAGACCGCCGCTGAAATACGCGTTAGGAAAGTTTTTTTTTATGCCGATTACAGTTCCTATTTTTATTTTTTTCTGAGCTTTGTAGATTTCAAAATAGCTGTTTTTGAGAGTAACATTAAGTATCGAGCTTTTCCCAGTCGTCCAGTATAATTTCATTGAACACTTTATAGTTATATTTATTCGGAGCTTTAAGCTTTCCAACTTTGATCTTCCGTTCGGTTTTTTACTTTCGGATCTCCACACATACCTACGCTGTAAAACGTAAAGCACGAAAATATAAAACGAAACGAAGGAAGTATAAAGCTCCTTCGTTTTTCCAACTTCCGCGGATATAGAGACAGGGAAAACAATCAGCGAAGTGGGGAAAAAGAATCTAAGCGAACTTCGCACCTTTCTTGAAGAATAATTTAGAAGATACCTATACGGCTTACAACTCTGGACAGCGAATTGCTCTCTCGACGTTAAGGACTGTTCGAAGCTTTCTGCCAGCAAATTTCTAAGCGACATATATTCAAGGCCTGGGAAATAAGGGTTTTAGAAACCGATCAGATATATCCGAATTCGATGATTTTGGCGATTGAATATTTCATTCTATCGTTACATATCTTGCGTTTATTCCGAGTGTCTCTTGCCTAAGCTTATTATAATCGCCTGGAACAGTCTCATCAATTTTCCTTGATTCACCAAACCCGTGGGGATGAGGGCTATAGGTCCGTCTGCGCAGGATCTCTTGGGAATTTCGACTTTCTATTTGCCAAAAGTTTGCCAAAGGATGTATCAAGTGTGTGCCGTCCGTCTCGAGAGCATTACATTCACCAGACAGCCAGTTTTCACCGATTCAACATTCGAATGTCACGATTAAACAGCAGATATCTCTGCACTCCGGCTTAATGTACTCCTTATGCATATACATACATACATATAACTATGTATTCATTATACCTATGTGAAAATCCATTGCAAGTCAAAGAAAATCCCATGCGAATTGCCCATTGAATGAATATAAAGGTCTCGAGATAGTCTCTGGTCTCTGTAAATAAACAATTCTGGACCCCTTTGAAAAAGATTGATATCAAAATTGACACGCAGCCAGAAAAAGAAGAAGAAGAAGAAGAAGAAGAAGAAGAAGAAGAAGAAAAAGAAGAACAAAAAAGAGGAATAGAAGAAGAAGAGGATAAAAGTATATCTTCATGTATAAGTGAGTAAAATCAAGGCTGCTGCAGTCCCAAGGCGAAGAAATGTACGTGTATATATATATGTGTACATGTATAAATATATGAATTGATAATAGGGCGACTCGTGTCTGCTCAAGCATGAATTTCAAAGGGTTGGTATAAATTCGAGTTTGAAATTTTTGACTCCAGGCATAATCCGGGATCAGTGAGCTCAACGGATAAGCCGACCAGCTAACCATTCCCGCATATATAGAACGTCATCGGAAACCTAGTAACAAGCTATGACCAGACCCACGGGCAGAGCCACTCAAAGGGCCAGCTGCCACGTTTGGCCTGACAATGACGAATGCTCGGGATAATTAGTCGGACGCCCTCTCCAGCCCAGTCCCTTGGCGCTCAAAGTCGCTTTTGTATGTACATATACATACACGTATAGGTATAACATGCCTCTCCATATACATATACATATATACATATACATACGTGAGACTGTTGATTCGGTGTGGGCTGCAGCCTACCATCATCATGCAGCAATGGCAATCCGACCTGGACACAGTTTCAACGGAACGTTCCGATTCGCTTCTCTATACTCAATATTGAGATTAATCGCACGTCTGTATTCAGCACTGAGAAATCTCTTCGTCAGTCCATGAACTTTATTTTTTTTCTCTATTCTTCAATCATTTTCAAAACCGCGGATTTTAATCCGAAAGGTTTATACGTGGACGCGCGTTTTTCGGGAAACAATTTGTCACTAACAACCAAGTCAGTCAGTCAGTCAGTTAGTCAGTCACGCAGAGTATTTACCACCTTTGAATACAGGTACCTACGTACTCCGAGGATCGATAAAACGTGTGGGGGCTGAGAATTCTCTTTAGCTTCGTACTGTTTCACCTCTTCACTTAGGATGCTTGACTTGTTTTTTCTTTCGTTGCCTTTTGGTACGGAGCTTTCTGGCTTTAATTTCACTGAGTCTCTATTGAAATTGATGCCGGAAGATTCTATCCATTGATATCTTCGAAATTTCTTCAGTCGTGAAAAAAAAAATTGTTGCAAGAACAAGCTTTCACCCACACAGCAAAATATGTGACAGTAACATCACAGAAATATTAAAATTGTCACATGTAATGTATTGTAACATTTTTTGCAACATTTCTGTAACACTTTTGTAACGTGACAAAAAAGTTACATGTCCGCATAAAAATGTGACAGTTGTCATGTTTCTGTGATGTTACAATGATAAAATTCTCATCATGTTTTTGTTGTGCTGTTGTGCATCATGTGCTGTTTTTCAGTGAGACTTCTGTAATGTTTCATACCTATGACCAGAGATCTTTTCTGGTAATTGAACCTGCATGGTAAATTCACAACATCCAATCACTAAAAGGAGAGTTGAGGTGGCCGCGAGTCCAGCGTTAATGATTGTTTGGCGTTTTCAACAAATCAACCAGCGGCATGAACAAATAAAGGTATGCGATCGCAGATTTTTAATATTCAAACTGTTTCCCAGACTTGAAAATAGTCGTAATACTCATTCAAATGTTCAAACACTCGCCATTATGTAACCGGCAGTAGAAGAATCTTCGAAAGGATAATGGAACATCTTCACCAAACGGTTTATTTTCCCTCCAAATGTAATCCAAAACGCTCAAGTCATTCTCCCGGACTTCAAGATAAAAATACAAGTAATAATTCGGCATCGCCATCGGCACCGGCATCGGTGCCGCATCGGCATTGGCACCGGCATCGGTGCCGGCATCGGTACCGCATCGGCATTGGTGCCGGAATCGGTGCCGCATCGGCATCGGCATCGGCATCGGCATCGGTGCCGGCATCGGCATCGGCATCGGCATCGGCATCGGCATCGGCATCGGCATCGGCATCGGTGCCGGCATCGGCATCGGCATCGGCATCGGTGCCGGCATCGGCATCGGCATCGGCATCGGTGCCGGCATCGGCATCGGCATCGGCATCGGTGCCGGCATCGGCATCGGCATCGGCATCGGTGCCGGCATCGGCATCGGCATCGGCATCGGTGCCGGCATCGGCATCGGCATCGGCATCGGTGCCGGCATCGGCATCGGCATCGGCATCGGCATCGGCATCGGCATCGGCATCGGCATCGGTGCCGGCATCGGCATCGGCATCGGCATCGGCATCGGCATCGGCATCGGCATCGGCATCGGTGCCGGCATCGGCATCGGCATCGGCATCGGTGCCGGCATCGGCATCGGCATCGGCATCGGTGCCGGCATCGGCATCGGCATCGGTGCCGGCATCGGCATCGGCATCGGCATCGGCATCGGCATCGGCATCGGCATCGGTGCCGGCATCGGTGCCGGCATCGGCATCGGCATCGGCATCGGCATCGGCATCGGTGCCGGCATCGGCATCGGCATCGGCATCGGCATCGGCATCGGTGCCGGCATCGGCATCGGCATCGGCATCGGCATCGGTGCCGGCATCGGCATCGGCATCGGCATCGGTGCCGGCATCGGTGCCGGCATCGGCATCGGCATCGGTGCCGGCATCGGCATCGGCATCGGCATCGGCATCGGCATCGGCATCGGTGCCGGCATCGGTGCCGGCATCGGTGCCGGCATCGGCATCGGCATCGGCATCGGTGCCGGCATCGGTGCCGGCATCGGCATCGGCATCGGTGCCGGCATCGGCATCGGCATCGGTGCCGGCATCGGCATCGGCATCGGCATCGGCATCGGCATCGGCATCGGCATCGGTGCCGCATCGGAATCGGTGCGGCATCGTTTTGGTTTTATATTTTCGAAATTTTCTTTCAAAATTAGGGAACCAGAAGTCAGAAATCGGTAAATATTTTCAAAATTTCTTTGTTCTTCGATATTTCACTCCCAAACCAATGAATCTGTGTTTGCTTATGAATTTTGAGGCGAATCCCGCAAAACTAAAGAAAATCATATTATATACACGACTATCTGATTTTATTTAGAGAAAAAATATGGCTTACGATAACATGGGCTTATCACGTATAACAAGGTAAGTACATAGTCTGGAAGCGAAGTTTTGTCGAAACAATGAATAATTGATTAATGGGGTAAATCGTTTCGAACAAAGAAAGATTGAGGATATAGTTTTGAGCCATATATGTATACATACATATACGGTTACTTACCCTGCAATTCAAGGCTAGTTAGCATAGTTGCTTTTCCCTTCACAGTCCATCAGTCATTCCTTCAGATTGTCCGCTGTAAATATCACCTCCGTACCTATACACCCAACTTACCCACCTATAACCACCTACCCAGACTTCTGCGAACCCAAGTAGCCCTGAACTTTGCTAATTACTCAGCAAGGTCATCTGTCATTTTACCCAGATCCCTAGTACATATACGTATGTGTACGTAAACGTGTATTAACCATATTATACGCAGATAGGCCTACGACTTTACGTGCATATACATACGTGTGTAATATCCACGTAAATACTAAACACGACGTGTACACTTTGAATATACATATCCGGTCAACGCACATTTCTGATTACTTCCTATCAACACACGTATTTTATTAATCTGGAAGCAAAGTTTTGTGGCCGGGTTAAAAAAACCAACAAACCAACGAAAAACAAATATAAAAAAATAAAAAAAAACAGTGAAAACAGGTACAAATTTTGTCGGGGGGAAAGCTCGGGGCTTTTTTCAGCTGCCTCGTGACCTGAAAGTTATTTTAATTTTTATACACCGTGAAAACGGATGAAGATGAAAAGAGGAAAACCAGAAATGGAGTCATACGGGTACCTACATATACATATACGTGTGCATATGTAGGTATACCTGGGAAAACGTAAAGCTGATTTGGATATACGTATAGGGATTCGAATATTCATCGGAATCGCGTGCTATATGGTATATGTATGAACGAGTATATGTATATAGTCGCTTAGTCAGGAATTAATAGTGAATATCGATCTGTCTCTGGAACCAATGCAACGATGACCCCGGTGATTTCTATAGAAGTTCGTGCCGCATTGTCAGCGCTCCTCATTTGCACTTAAATCCGCTTATCGATGCGTTGAAATAACCGTCCGTCTGTCTGTCTATCTGGATTCCCGATTATCAATGTTCGCCTGCAGTCTAGTCGCCGCCACCATCGTTGACAACCATCGTTTGTTGTTATTCCCGAATAATAATCGTAATATTATTACATTCGTAGAAAATTAGAGAGTGCAGAAGTGCCAAGTGAATAACAATACAACGGTATTAATTTGCCATGACATTGCTGCTGCTGCAGTTTGTTATAGTCTGCGGAAATCTTTATTTATCAAATACATATACCTATCAATTTTTATAATCTATATTAATGTAAATATAAGGAATGAAACGAGTGAATTTAATGTTTTGAAAATTCCTCAAGTTATTTTTTTACCCTGTCGACTTATAACTTTGTATGTATGTATGTAGGCACACAAACGTGAGAAACTCGTTAGAAATAATTGGGTTCACGCGCGTAATTAAATCAGTACAGTAATTTGAAAGTAAGACGAATCGGGGAAGGACGACTCCTTTATTTTTTACCGTGGGTTTTTTTTTTTCTTTGACACTCAACACCATTGATATTCAATTGTATACATAGCTAAGATGAATTATTGAAACAATCTCTGATAAACATCGTCCAGACAACTTGACCGAATAGAATTGCTAATAGACATTGAGATGATGGGACGGGATTGAAGTTTCGAATTTCAAAAGTTCTGGATGAGTGAAATTCCGAATTTATTTCAGACGAGATTCGGAGAAACGTTATAGAGTTGTTCAGAACTTGCTAATTCCAAAAGGTCGAAACGCAGACAGCTCAAAGATCCGATGGTTCAAAACTCAGAAAGTCCAAAAATCCACAAATTCAATAACCACGTAAACTTTCGGGGAAATATTTTTTCTAAAAACTGCGAGTCGGTATAGTAGAAAGATTCGGAATTTTCACCTTTCGCAGCTTTTGAAATTCCAAATTCCAATCCTGATACCTCGAGACGATTTCAAAATTCTAAAATATCTGAATTACGCAATAATTATACCTCGGATCGAGAAATTTTTGGATTTTTTGACTGAAAGAGACCCTTTGACTGCATTCTGTTCTACAGGAAGTCGCAAGCTGGTGTAGCGGTGGGATTTTCGGCTCTATGGAGTTGGGGAAAAAAAAACGATAGACAACTCGGAAAAAAATGAATAAATGAAAGAAAAAAAACCAAAACAAAAAAGGTATCGCCCAAAGCAAACTGCGCAGTCTGTGTTGTATGAGTTACGGAAAACGAGACAGGGATAATAATGGGTTGGTGAACGAGATAACGAAGGACAATGGCGGTCCTGGTACCCCCTCGCGGTATAGTGGCGGTGGTGGTCGCTCACGTCTCTTCGGGGATTAAAACCAAACTTGTTTATTCGCAATTTGGACCATTTGACGGATCTGTAACGTGAGGATAAAGGAGAATGTAATTAGAACTTGCAAACACGGGGGTAATAGAGTTCTCGATAAAAAAATGGCTGTGTTAAAAGGACGGGGAAAAAAAAAGAACAAAGGAGAAAATAAAATACGAATCGAACCCCTGCAGACTCAACCCTTAACGTTTCTATACAGATTTAGAAATCAAGCTTTCAACCGACACGACTCTAAAGCTTCAAAGCAAAATCTGATTCCTCAGAACAACAGAATAATTTTGTGTTTTCGTATCTTCAACGTAACCACAAGATTAGATCATGGAAAGTAATTCGTAATACAAAAATATGGATAACAAGGCATGAACCCTCCTCAAAATCGTGATGTTTTTGGATTCTACCAGAGTCCTTAAGTCGTATAAAAAATAAAAATTAATTTCCTTTCTGAAAGTTCCAACCCATTTAAACCCCAGTGAAATTACACTTAGCGTTTATCATGAAACCTAACTGAAAATTCCGATTTTATAAATATCCCCGCATCATGGAGCTTCAGCTGATACCAGAACCTAATTTTATTATTACTTTTCAGGATGACTTAACGTCATCCTCATATTTTCATATCATCACGTTCACCTCGCGCTTCGCCTTGGCTCGCCTGACCTCCTTTTCACAATGGCTGGGTATTGTGCTGTTGTGGTATAAATTTCACTGCAGTATATCACAATGTGAGGCTGATGGTGAAGATGCATTTCATTCTCCGACTCATTCAGGTTTTTCAAGGAAAATCAACCATTTTCGTTATCGTAATGGACCGAGGCGAGATAAAAAAAAAAAAAAAAAAAAAGATAGAAGAGAAGGAATTCCAATGATATTCCTATGCAGAACTTCGACCGCAAAAGAAAAGAAAAAAAAAAATGCCAGGAGGAGATTTTGCTATACGGTTTTTCTTCATGCTAGATATTTTATTTGTTTTCCTCATATAAATTCGAAGGTATACTGACCGATACCCTATAGTAGATACAAAACTGCGCTCATCGTTAATACCCTATCAATGCTGCATGCGTATTTATGTACAGCTCGTTAAATACATCAAAGCAGTGGGCATCAGACTTGGGAAGGTTTCGTTTGATATTCAATATATATATATATATGTATAGAGCTTTTTAATATAGGTACATCGACTGTGGTCAGGTATTACCTAATGTCCGATACTCTAATACCATACAAAGTCCGTAACGTTGAATTGAACCGAGTCCCCATCCTAATCGATTCCTCGTAATATTCAGATAATATCCATCGCGTTGAATCGCAATATGCGCAATATTAGCCAGCCTCACTCGTAAATCATTAATGACAGCCGGTGTAATTACCACCCCATCCCATGCAGTTTCAATCTACTTAAATATACCGTTAATCAACTTACAAGTTTTTTTTTTTCTTTGTTTTTTTTTCTAACCAGACAGATAAGACTTATCATAAAAATTTTTGCAAATTCTCCAAACCGGTACATAGGTACCGAAAACACTAAAACTCCCTTCTACGTATGTATATGTATGTTATACAAGTATGTATGTAGTAAATTGGAACCGCTAAGGGGACCTGCAATTTCAAGCAACCTCGTATATACTTCGAGCTGGACATATTCACCGCAATTCTACATGTTCACTGTGCACGAATATGCGACAACGATAGGTGGGATGCACATCCTCGGTAATACCATCCTCTGAGCACCAACTGTCTACCTAATACCCTACCCCAGTTTCATACTAGCTGAGAGTCATAACGTCACGCGCAACCCCTGGCCTGCCAGACCAAGATACTGACTAACTGTCTGACTAAACCGTGAGCTGTATCACTTACTCGCTGAATCTGAGAAAGTGTGACGGACATCAGTGGTTCTAGCTTATTTCGTGGGTCGATCATCATTTCAAACCTTCATTCGGATATTCTGAAATTTTCTACTGGGTGTTTAATTTCCCGTTTCGGAAAAACGGTTCTTATTACAACCACCCCTAATACGAACAGTTAAATTGTCAACAGATCTCTGCGTTTTCAGATCCAGAAAATCACCTCTGATCGTTATTAGATGGACTTCTGGATGATTGATCAAATTTTTTAATCCCACGATGTCTCGATGACGAATCAACGGATTTCGATGATCTCGGTCTTGATCTGAGCAAGATCTGCTAAAGATGGGCTAATTTGTCAAGAAAATCGGTATTCGCAGGTGAATACGGATCCGAAACCAATATTGAAAGTAGTTATGAGCAAAATCAGTCTTGGTCTTGCAGTTTTTCAACCTAGTAGCCTTGGTCTTGGTCTTGTTTTACTCATCACTAATTGAAACATTCAAAATGATGGATAATCAAACTTAAAAGCACTTAACTTTCCACTCGTATCTATATTAATATCCCTTTTCTAATAATGAAACTTTTTTACTCCAAGATAATAATATTCATTGAACTCAAGCAAACAGGGAGAGATAAGTTATAGGTCAGACCTGGCCCATCGTGGTCAGCCAAATCGTCAGCTTTTTTTTTTTTTTTTTTTTTTTTGTTTCTGTTTGTTTGTCTGTTTGTTTTCTTTGAAAATAACTGCGTCGTGGCCTGGTTTTGTTCACGCGGTAAAAAGTTTATACACGCGCAATCGCTCAATCCGTATACATATATATGAACTTTGTGCGGGAATTGAGGATCAGCTGAACGGTTTGCCACGACTGACATGAGCACGATCTAAAGTCTAAACGAAAACTAAACGCTGCAAGGGGAAAAGTAGGACAAAGCGTTATTGCAACGAACGATTCGAGCGTTCGATAGAGCACAGGAAGTCACTCGGGAAAAAGATACGTCCGCTTTTCCTCTCATGGAACTCTTTACAATTTCTTTTGACCCATTTTACTTTTTACTTTCCGGGATATATACCGGGGCTCTTTAGTAAATAGTCACAACGAGCTTTATGCCATTTTCTCTTTCAATATTCCGGCATTTATACTTATAATAATGAACTCGACACGGTGATTCAGTAGCTATTTTCACGTTCTTGATCTTGAGAAGAAGAGAAAATAGGCGACAGTTTGAAAAAAGAATTTTTCAATTTTTTTTTACTTTGCTTTTTTATACAAAACCGGCTCCGTTCTAACGAAACAATGCAATACTTATATACATATTCTCACAGTGAATTATAGTATACCACGTGCCAAAATTCTACAGGCAGAATTAATAATTGGTTCGACGCGATATTAGCCCCGGGTAGGTAAATTTGTCGATTGAAATTTTCGTTGCTTTTGACAGCCGCCAATTTATGTCAGCCTCGCGTTTCTATGATTCGAAACATTGAAACGAAGGCTGTTAATTCTAGCGTTAAATTATTCAACGATATAGGAAAACCACCCCTTAAAGCTCGGATGATTGAATTTACTCGCGTCTACATCCATACCGAGAGCCTAGCGGTTTACCGATCTCGTCACAGTAACCGCAAAAGCTCTAGGTCTCTACCGAACTTACCAGTTTCTACAAACTTGACTATTATACTAAGCCTGCTAATGGCTGGGAAAGGGGGGGAGGCTAGGTTAGGACGAGGTCACGCGCGTGAGCTTTCCACCGCGATAAAGAGCGTCGCGACGCGACGCGTCGCCATGGGACAGTCGCAGTGGCCAGGCGTCGGAGGAGGAGGAGGTGCTTTCGGAGTCGAGGTAATTACATATCGTAAGCTAATCCTCGTATAACTGTGACGGGTTCTGGCCAAAAGCCAACCCGACAGGTCGCTCGAGCTGCCAACTGTATAAGGCAGTTTTGCCATGGCTAGTGCACCCTTCGGCTTATATGATTTCCGTTTTGACCATTGTCTGACTTCCTTAATTTTGTCCTTTTCTTCGATTCTTTTTTTCTCGTCTTTCTAAACTTTATTCCTATTGAATGTTGTTCCAGAGCTTTGCCAATCGGCAAGTTAGTGATTCATGAAGCTACTTATCACCGTTGGACTATTCGACGAATAGAAAATTGGAGGAAAAGCACACAGCGTCCTCCTCCTTTTCTCTTATATAAACTCGTATTCTTCTATTTCCTTGACAAATGTTCGGCCGTCCGAATGTGCTGTACAAAATTTTTAATCAAATCCTGAATTTACATCTTGTCGAGAACGTGCCACTGGTTCCCGAGCAGGGTACTAGCTGCTGAGCTTTTCGCCATTCTCTTGGGCAACCTGTGACAATCCCATCCGCAGCTGCACGTTCTATGTACCTTTCGTTCGATAATTGTTTCTCTGGTTCTGCTGGGTAGTTATTTATTTTCAGTCTCTCAACGTTGGCAGTAAATCTTACTTTATTAAGGAACTGGTCGCTAATTGGAAACGGATTTTTTAGACACTTATTCATCCCACGATGAAAACAATTTTTGAAATTGTATACGACTTGGCTTACAACAGTAGGAGATCAACAAGACTCCTGCAGTGCAGAAATTTTCAGATGGATATATTCAACCATCATCTGCAGGATGTAACGAAATTCATTTCTCAGATGACTGAAACCAGAGCAAAGTTCGTACAAGACACAGCCGATGGCTTAGGGAGGGTAATCTTCCAATACGTATGTACGTAATTGCACAGACGAGAGGCAAGTCCTAGTGCCTGCCTGCCTACCATACCAGCAGCTATCTACCCACCTCGTTCACTTGGAAATACGTAGGAAGCCAGGGTACGTAATTACCGGAGCCTCGTAAGGCCGGATCGCGAACTTCTCTGCGAATTGGGACAGAAACAGTATTATTTGACTGGTACAATGGTTTCGTACATACCTTATTTGCCAAACTGGAAAGGAAGGAAAATCGAGGATATCGTTATTTTCCTCTGGAAAATTGGCGGTCGTGAGGCAAAAAGCTACGTGATAATGTCCCATTCTACCCAGCTAATGTTTTCATCGATTTCGAATTATTTCTCTTTCCAATTTCAATCCGAAGATAAGAATGAAAAAAAATGCTTTTCGTATCCAGAACTCGGCCCATGAAACTAAAAATCGACAAAATTTTCCAAAAAGACTTTCCAATTAGAGGGACGCAACGACGTATTTCTACTGGGCCAACAATGCTTTAAAGTCGGTGGCAAACTTTACACGCAGGATGTCGGAATTATATCAGTTTTTCAATTTTTTTTTTTTTTTCTCTCTCTTTCGTTTCTCCTTTTCATTTCGCCATCTTCTGGTGTTTTTTTTTGTTTTTTTTTTTATCTCTTTCCTCTTTTTTAATCTTTTTCGAGCGAAAGGACATTCTGGCGTCGAGGGGCGTCGCGGCGCTCGCCCACGTACGCGACCTCCCGCACATACTAACGTCGAATTACGAAAATTCGAGCCCCTAACGCTCGACGGTGAACTCGAGCAGAGAAAAGTTGCCAGTTCAACCTATAGGCGAATCGGGAACGAAGAACCGGTGTATCAATGTCTCGTTAACCAGGAACTGAACGAATAAAAATAATCCGTATATGTATGTATGTATAGGTATATATGTATCTGATACGTATAGATGTATCTGATTTTCCTCGACGAAGCAAAATTACTGACATTCGAAACGGAACTCGGACGTGCGCCAAAACTATAAACTCCGGGAGCTACTCAGACGCGAAAATGGTACCAAGTGAGCAATACCTTGGTTTGATCAGACATTCGAGGTGTATGTAAGGTACACGTCGTCTATGGCTAGACCTACATGTATGTATGTTTGTATGTGTGTACAGTACGCTATCACATATATGGCAAATAACTAATGGAATCCAATTGGAGACTGGTCAACGCCGAGTCAATTCATACGATTCGATTCACTCAGTCGCAAAAAAAAAAAAAAAAAAAAAAGTCCTCGATCTGTTTTCTGTTCATAGGAACTTTATTCGCAAGGTATATAGGTATATCGGTTACTCTCGAATGCTTCCGGGCATAACTGCGACTGATATAATATGCTAAGAGTGCACTTTAACGTGTAGCTATACGATCCATTAGAATTCTATAAAAGTATTTTGCATACCTTATGGAATTTCAATGTGACTGGATTCGATTTTCTTCTCTTTTTTTCTTTTTTTCTCTTATCGCTTCTGTATTCTATCAAGGGTAATTATTTTTTTGCACGTTAATTGAAACATCTTTCAAAATTATAAAAATTATTTCTGCACGCTGGGCGTCGTGCCAAATTTTTGTCAAACTGTTTGATACCGAAAATCGATTCTTTGCCACTTTCCTGATTTTCATTAAAAGAACTCAAAGAACAGGAAAGGAATCGTTAACTGCAGTACTGTCTTCTATCACATCGATTAAAGAAATTAAGTACAAAGTCCAGCTTCTTGATGCAGATTTATCGTCTAATCAATTTTATTGATCAATGTTATTGATAGTAAGTAAGTTTGAGGATCGGTTTTTAGTTAAGTCAAGGATCGAAGTCACATGCCTATGGCTTTCTCTAAAATTATTTAGAGTCTGAAGTATTAATGGACGATTTATCTGAATGCTGCATTACCTTATGTACCTATTTCTGAATACTGCATACCATCATTACGTCGATGGAGTGTCGATACTAGTATGTACAAGTGCCTCGGCAACATGCATTACCGACGAAACGAACCTTGGAATTATTGATGGCTTGCCCCTGACCGCAGGCAACTCAATTTACCAGTGAACTGTTGCTGTATGTATGTAGGTATTCATGTAAATATGTAAATACATACATACATACATACATACCTAGCTGTAAAGTATGTTGAACAAGAAATATACAAATTCCAATCAATATATACTTGCTGATATTCTACGTGAATAAGTTTACAATATGTATGGTCATGAACTTTCTGTCTCTCTTCATCTCAAACCTTTTCTTGAATGACGTACAATTTTGCGGGGTGTAGCATTGATGATAAATGACTACAGGCATTGATTACAAGAAGGGCTGACTGGCCGTGAAAATGATTCCGAATCAATATTTCAGAAAGCGCAAAAATGTGTAGGTATGTAACGTACAAAGGTATAGCAAATACCAACTGAAATTCACAGTCTACGAAATACCAACATTCTGATCGATGATAGATTCTGATCGCAGATATAGGTATCTGCGGACGCTTCAATTGATTCCATTCAATAATTTATTCATTCTTTCCTGAACGACATTACATTTTCATGCGTAGTTACTCACTCGAAATTCTAGTCAGTATGTATTTATAGGTAATAACGCGAAATAAAGGTCATCGTATATATCATTTTTATGCTCCGTATATGGATGACAACTATGAGAATTATTATTATTATTTCTTTTTTTTTTTTTGTCCTTTGTCATCCGTACCTCGTCTACATATTTTTACGTGATTAGTAAGCGCTGAAGTGTTGAGTAAGAATTACCGAACTGTAACCTCGAGATGCAAACCAAGCTGCATAATTTCAGGGTAGAATTGCATGTAGGTATCAGACCAACGCTGCCAACGTCGTTCAATATAGTATTGCTTTTGATGTGTTGCACCGAATTGAGCTATGGTTGACGTGTAATCGCGTCATTGTTCAATTATTGAAGCCGAGTTACAGTCCGTTACGTTCTTTAATTAATTTATACGAGATTCCTCATGAAATCTTGTTTTCTAAACCGAAGCAAAAGCCTCCGGCACGCGATTTTCAGTCAACGAGTTTTGTCATATCGCGTGAATCAGAGAAAACGAGCCGAGGTAAAAGAGAGATGTAGAATATAATGTTTCCTATTGCTTTACGAAACAAGTTTCCATGCTTCAGAAATGAAACAACAAACGTTTATTCACTCAGAATGAATTAGTTTGTTCATTATACTGAAATTAATAGCAAAATTGCATAATTTGGTTTCGATCTTTTGATGGCACTACTTCATTTCTGATCAACGCATTACACATAGCCAATGAATGTTCTACGTTGAGAACTGCATAAATTTTCGCGTAAATCATTGTTCTAATCACAAATGACAGATTATAAAAAGAACCCGATATAGAAGTTATTCAGAATTAGTTACACGGCGTTAGCTGTTGATCAACTTATAATCATACCACCTTATCGCATCAGACACGGCTATAAGAGAGGTCAAAACCAATATCCCATAATCAGTTTAAATTGATCCCCCGAGAAACTAGCACTTCAAGTTTACCTACGGACAGACTAACCAGCTAAGAGAATTTTTTTCGTGAGTAATAGTCATTGTAGGAATATGCCTAAGTAGTGACAAAGATGAATTTTGAAAATGGGATTCATAATACTGATGATAGTATTTCAACATCGATGAGAATGAATGAGTAGATTAATCGGACCCGATCTTCTGAGCTATAATGTTTTTACATGAAAAAAATTTCAGACAAAACACAGCAAGTTACGGCAGAATCCATTATGAAAGTCCCGATAGCTTTTCTCCTAGTTTTCTTGATGTCGACAATCATAATTGGAACGGTTGATTGCTGCAGCTATGCTGGTCATCTAGTGAGTACAATTAATATGAAAAAGTTATTATAATGAACTCTCCTGCGATTGTGCGCTGTTTAGACTTAATTATAGGTAATTATATTGAGTTCAAAAATACATTCCGTCTAAACGAAATGCGCGTTAATTTGGTTTTCAGTGCGTTGTCGACTCTGACTGCTGTTACGCCTCATTACAATGTATGCATTCGTACCGGCGTGCGATAGGCGTATGCCGTGAAAGATAACCAGCTAAACTCAGATAGTCGGCATCGGAATGATGAAGGAAAGGGTTGGGTGAATTATACCTATACAAATTTCATTTATTCATTTGAAATTGAAATAAGGTCTTACAGATTATTATAGCGAGTTATATACATTTTTTTTCCCCTTAATTATGTAAGCAGAAATTATCGATGTATGTACACCATGAATAAAATGTCCTTCAGCAAACGCTTATTATTATATTATATTTTTTAGATTTTCGATGTGACAAAAATTACGGAAATGGCAAGGCAAAAAACTAAATCGTAGCATCTCGAAGCTTCGCGAGTTTCTAGTCAATGGTTTGCTTATACCACGCGTATAGTTCCTCGATTGTAAGAAAATCAAAATAGTCAAGTCCAGTCTGCGTTTTTTATCATTCAAATTTCTCGCGGGGTGAATAGTTCCATTGATCTCTGCTGAGAGCGCTTCAATTCAGGCTAGCCAGTCCCGCGATCTATCGGCTAATTCTAAAACTAATATGGCGACCAAAATCTTCGAGCATATTCGAAGATACGGCTTACATAACCTAGCAACATTCAAATACCGCGAAATATATCCAGCCGACGAGACTCGCGCCAAAAAACGAAACGCGGAATTGGACCGAGAAGAAACCGAGCATGTATGCATACATGTGCCTCGATGCCAGACGACGATGAGCAAATACATGTAAAGAAAAAGCGAACCACCGGAGGTGTGGGATGTTTATTTTAAGTTAAAACCGGGACTCGATAATCAAGAAGAATCAAGGTAATCACGGGCAGTTGAATACAAAAACAAACCAAGTAAACAACAACTAACGAATATCCGTACTAACTCTTCAGTCGATGAGTAAAAGCACGTAATATCACTTCGACTCCGGAATGAAAGAAAAATTCACCCGGATAGTATTCGAGGTTATAAATCGTCCGGTAGCGGCTCGTTCTCCAGTGGATAAAATAAAAACACTCCAAATTCTGGCTATTTTACTCTAAAAAAAAATCTACAACATTGAAAACTTCTAGCCATGGAATCCGGAGCAAGAGAATCTCCGGATCGCAGGGTACTCCGGGAGTTAAGCAATCTCAAACCAGAGCCGGTTTCACCAACGGCTAACCTCAGGTTGCTCACCACTTTAGCTTCGAATCTAAAAAGTGCTCCGCGTCAGGACAACACCCAGCCACCAAAAATCCACAGAAGAAGTCTCACAGCTTCTGCCGACGCCGAACCAGATCCTCTCAAACTTTTACCCAGGAAGGAAAAGTCCTTGGGCCTTTTATGCAACAAGTAAGAAATATTCACTCTCAAGACTCCTCTAAACCCTAAATTTTTTAAATATGCCTCAATTTCATATCAACAAACCCTACAATCTGGAATTCTCGAAAGATTCCAACTTGGCGCTGCTTCTTTGAGCTTATTGAATCTGATTCTGCTTTAACGAGACCATTTTTTCTTCAATCACTGGTTTATCTTGGCAGAAAAAGTATCTCACAGTTTCATATTTGCTTAATTGTTATATTAGCATTCGAAAAAACGATAAAACAAACTGAATTCGCAGATCCCTCCCAATTAATTGGTACAATTTTGTTTTCTTTCCAGATTTTTGAGTCTCTATCCTCTCTCGAAAGCCAGCAACTTGCCACAAGAAATATCGCTGGATATAACAGCTAAGGCTTTGGGAACAGAGAAGCGAAGGATATACGATATAATAAACGTTCTAGAAAGTTTAGAAATGGCTTCTAAGGCCGGTAAAAATCGGTATTTGTGGCACGGGCACAGCTATCTACCGGGAACTTTAGCCAGACTTAAATCTTTAGCTGTTAAAATTGGTTTGAGGGAACAAATCCAAGAGTTGCAGCAGATGAACCGAGCCTATTGCGTCGATTTTAATAACGAATCGCCTAATTTCAATACCCCGGCTTCTCAGAATCACTATTTCGAAAATAGTTTAAACGATTCTAATGCCAAGGAAGATAAAAGCCTCGGCGTTATGTGCCAGAAATTTATCATGCTATTT
Source organism: Ametastegia equiseti (assembly GCA_963989295.1). Lineage (NCBI taxonomy): Eukaryota > Metazoa > Arthropoda > Insecta > Hymenoptera > Tenthredinidae > Ametastegia > Ametastegia equiseti. The sequence continues at coordinate 13,556,364 of OZ022397.1, read as the reverse complement.
CTTGTTTCTTTAAAGGTAAGTTTAAACCATTTTTTTAATATCATTCCACCATTATTTAATGAAAATTACTAATTAGTTAAATTTTAGAGAACATAAGAGACTACAGAATGTCAATGAAAATACAATCATTCCCTTTCAAAAACTGTGTTCTCGATTCTTTATATCAATAGTGGCAAATTCAAATTTCAAATGATAAAGAATCAAATTCAAGAATGGGAAAGAAAATTAGCGTTTTTGCATTTTAGTTTTGTATTCACGTAGATTGTTCCCAGTGGTTTTTTTATTTTGCTGAAATATCGGTACAAGCCTCCATTAATTAGGAAAATTCGTTTGATGATCTTTGTTTTACAGAACGGAGTAATAAACTTGGATATAGCGGCAAAAGTTTTGATAACAGACAGCGCTGCAGAGCAGTCTTCAGAAATAGCAGATACCAGCGTGAGATCAAGATTCAAAACCAAAGTAAGAAGACTCTATGATATTGCTAATGTATTAACGGCAATTGGTTTGATAAAGAAAGTCAGCATGTCCGATAGTTCGATTAGAAAACCTGTTTTTAAATATACCGGCCCGGATGTGGACTACATTGACTTTGACGCAGGTGAGAAATTCTAGTAATTCCAATTACCTTATTATCACTGTATTATTTCTACTTATTCCTATCAATTCATTTTCAAATCTTGTTACAGAAACACCAGTTCGAGAAGGAACAAGACATTCGTTAATAGGAATGGCTACTCCCAGCAGAAGTTTTACCTACAGTTTTTTACCACAATCATCTTCTGTGAATTTAGATGATACTCCTAACAGATTATTCGTTGGCTCTAGTACTCCTATCACAAAAAGAAGAGAGCCCAGGAAAAGAAAGCTATTTGGAACTGGTAAAACGATAAAATCGACATTAATTTACTTGGATATTGTCTCTTTTTTATGAATGTTTAATAAAATTGGACGCTATTTTCAGATGAGAAATTTGGACGCACGATGAGTTCTCCTTGTTTGGATGCAGACCGTCATTTAGAACGTCTGGACGATTCAATTTTGCAAGTTGCTGAAATGGAGCTGAAGAAGTTGAAGTCGACTGAGCAGCCAAAATCCAAAGCTTGCGTGAAATTATTTCCCAGACATAATTCCGAATCTTGTGTATCGGCGACGCAAGTATCCGGGGATTTGAACAGCATCTTTTCGGACAGTTTACGTTCTCCAGAATCCAGTGTGATCCAGAATTTAGATTGCAATTTGCTTGGAAAATTGTCCCATAATTCTAACTCGAATATAAATAATACCCGAGTTCATATCACGAGTAATAAGGAGCCCATAATGGCCGTTGGTAATGAAAATCTAGTCGAAAAACCTGCATTAAATGCAACCAATAATAATTCGCTTCTGCGTCTGAATCTTCCTACGTTAACAACTCATATTTCTACGACAAATTTATCTCCCCTAAGTTCTGTTGTTCGATTAAAAAATGATAATACTAATATGAAGACATTGAAATTGAAAATAAGAGATCCTAATGTTATATCGATAAAAAATACAGCTGCTAAGAAAATTATAGTAAAAGATTCGTCTATGGATAATACGAGAATGGTCAGAATTGCACCTTATAACATTCAGCCGAAGACTTGTTCTCCTAAATTTGTTCGACTCGCTAATTTTGACATGAAGAAATTAATTCCTATAAAACCAAACAACTTTGAAGTCAGCGCATCAACGCTGCAACCAATAGTAGTGGATAATCCTAGCCCCGTTAATACAAGTTACGCTATACTGACCCAGGTACAAACTCCAATTTTATCTCCTGGAGATTTATTCAAAGCTGTTCAAGTAGGGAATACTTTGCAATTAGTTCCATTATGCAATCAGAACTCAATCGAGTTTAATAACGAAATTAACAATCAGACTAATACTAACAATAGCTAACGAGAAATGATTAATATATTATTATTATTATATTGTGTTATAGTTATGACTTTTGAAGTAACTAATTCGGAACCTAAAAGGTCCAGATCTTTTTTTTTTTTTTTTTACTTAAAATATGATTTATGAATTATATTATTATTAATATATTATAGTATATATTATTGCAATATTATAGAAGCTTATAAATATATATGTTTTATATATTTTATCTAACAATTTTTGTGATTATTAAAATCGATATCGTTACAATGTTATTGTTGAGTCAAAATGCTGACAATCAGTTCAATCATTATATTATAATTAATTATTTATTAACGTCAGTGGCATACGTTGATACAATCATTGCTTCTTGCGCTATAAATGTTTTGGCAAACCGAAACCAGGAAAATATAATTTTCTGAATGCCTAGCAACTCCGAAGAGCCGAAGAGAATTCATTCCGCAGAATGTTATATCGACTAAATTATAGGATAATCTTCGGATGTTTATATTAACTCTGCAATATTCTTGTATTTTCTTAGAAAATATCGTTAAATGGGGGATGCTGGTATAAATTTTATTATTATGATTAACCGAGGTTTACTTTCGATAATAATATCAATTTGTTTTGCTATAATCATTTCATTAGTCACTCCGGTCTATATCCAGATTCTTTATACCTTGTTCATTGGAGAGATCGATTTTTGTTCCATCTCTGATGAATGGCTGTGAGACTTTTCCTATTTACTACTTATAATGTTAGTCAAGTTCTTGGAATAAAAACATTCAAATATCTGGAAATCAATAGTTACGATTAGTTCTTAAATTTAATTAAGCTTCTCCTCGCAATAATAAAATTCATAATTGTTCATTTGTGAGAATACACGTTTCGTTTGTTCGAATTGCAGTAAATGTGCGGAATTTCTGTAAATAATATGTATAATTACGTATTTCAAATGGAGAACGATATTTTCTTTAATGGCACAAAATATGTTATACTTAAAGTACCGATTGTTCGATATTGCAATATTTTATCGTCAGCGTACTTGTTGAAGTTTATAATATAATTAATAACGAACAAAATATATGACTGATCCAAAGGGTCAGCAGTGACTAATAAGATTTCAATATTGTATAAGACGTTACTTAATAACCGTAATACCATCAAGACGGTATTCAGCTGATAATGAAAAATCTACTGCTGTTAACATAAATCTAATTGTAGTCCGCCTGAGAACAGTATAAAACTAATCAATAGCGTTGTATGGACTGCTAAATTACTGCGAAAGAAAGAAACAATCAATTTATTTAGAATAATTAGGTAAATACTAATATACTTAGTCATGATTGAACTGAGCTTTGGGATGGAAACTATGTATAGAATTAATTTTGTATCGTATAAAGAAAAATGCAATAATGGGTTGACTTAGGGAAAGAAAAAAAAACAATTTCGCCAAATAATGCCAAAAGTTATAATTTCAAGTTGTTTTTAATTACTACCATTGCTGTTATTAATGTTGTTGGAATTTCGATGGCTATTATTTTTTTTTTTAATAAGTAAAACTATGCTTAGAACAGTTTTATTATTTTGTTTTTACTATAAGTAAAAAGAAATACATTGAATCTAAATACTTTGTGTGTACATTTTCAAAATTCAATTTCATTTCCAATAGTTTAGACTAACTTAGGGTATATACTTTATTTTCATCTCGAAAAACACGGAGTTAAAATATTCTGTCCAAGCCTTCAAACTCGTTCTTTTCATTCAGCTTTCCCTTGATATTTATTGAATTTATTCTCAACATTGTGTGTTCTATTCTGCAAACTGGAAAAAATGAAATAACAGATTAAATAAGATACTTTTGATCTCTACATTGTTTCTAATTGAACCCATTTCAACTCACAATTGATTCTCATGTACTGTTTCCTTCGCTTCTTAACAAAATGAGTTTTCGTGTGCGATAGCGATTTCTCTATCACCGTCGCATCTACGGATATCTTTTCCCTGTTCAATATAGGTCTGCCAATTAACGTAAAGTCCGAACTTCCAACTAGCAAAACTTTTTCTAACGTCAGTTTATCTCCGGCGTTAGGAGGCCAACGGCCTTCTACTATTATAACGTCGTTTTCAGTGACCTTAAATTGCTTGCCGCAAACTTGTACTATGGCAAATAAACGACCCGTAGTTGCTGTCGATATCTGCGAGTTTACTTTTTCTATAACGTCTGGAGGAAAAAATACGTTATCATTATCGTAGAATGTAATTAGTGGCGAAAATAGAGAATTTTAAGCTTGTTACGGCGTGTGGGACGTTGATATTTTTTGTATTTTTCGTTATTCTTTAACCTCAAAATAATAACAATAAAATACGTTACCACGTGTGATTTTTTCATCTTCTTCCGTTGTGTCTTTAATTTCTTCTTGGTGTGCCGGTGCGGTTCTGTTTGCATTGTATAAAGATTGGGAACGTAATCCAGCCGCAGGAGTTTCCCATAGTTTGAAACCTGAAAGTGAGGTTATGTCGCGTTATATTCAATTTACGATGATAACAAGGGTATAAATAGATCGAAGACAACTTTTAAAGAAGCATTTTTTCAACCTGGTGATTTGACGTTGTTTATATACGGCGTGCCAATCCTTTTCACACAATTACTTGCCGCCCCGACAAATATTCGGGATAAGCCCACGAGCGCCGCCATCTTTTTATCCACTTTGTTGTCTGCTAGTCTCAGACTTCGCATCGACTATCGATATCAATATTTAGACACCAAATATGTAGATATAAGCATTTTTCTTCTTCATAATATCGATATACAAAGGAACATTAGTTCATTTCAGCTTCATACAAGCCCAAGGTAAATTTTCACTGAATTTGGAGTAAACGCTGAATGAAAAACTATGGAATAAATCATCAGATTCAAATCTACGAAAAAGAATACTGTATCGATGTTCGATATTCTCGTCAAGCGTGGCAAACTTCCGGCGATAGCAGCGCTTGGAGCGGAGGTAGAAGTTGAGAAGTAGTACTACGTGTCCGGGTACGTAGCCTGTCAAATTTAGATTGCGGTCGAGAGAAAGAGTGGTACGGTAGTGAGATAGATAATAATCAATGTGCAAATATAACCGCTGAGGAGAATTGTATGTGATAAAGTGATAAACGAAATAGTCGAACGATGCAATTCTATAAAGAAAAATTACTGTCACCCGGCCAACTGAAAAGACTAAACGAACACAAGTACAGCTGTACCAGCGTCAGTCTTATAGACCCGTTTTTACAACCCTGGTGGAACTGGCTTGTCAGTAAAGTCCCACTATGGCTTGCCCCGAACCTAATTACCATCGTTGGTCTCGTTGTAAACATTTTGACCACCCTTGTTCTCGTCTGGTACAGTCCGGATGCTAAAATCGAGGTGCGTAGTTGCCCATAACATTGTCATAACCTCAAAAATATTTTCACTATTATTATACCAGAACTTTCGCGCTAATTTGAATAACTAATCAAATCTCTCACTTTCGAACGGATGTTTACTCGAGAATAACGGGATTATTCGTCGTGTCACGATTCGTATACTAGCCTAAAAAAAACTTTCTACACGTGTATAAGAAAAACAGTGACTCGTAAATGTGTGGAGCAGAAAGAAAAAAAATTCACACATTTTTTTTTAACTAAAGGAAAAAAAAAAAAAAACAAGTACTAAAGCATATTTTTTTTTATCACGTAAATTTTTTCGCTTATGTCAAACCGTTAATTTTTTTCTTCTATATTTACATTGTCAGGGTCTGTAGGAATGGTTTTATAACGATTATCTCAAATATCAGTTTTTGGCATCTGGTCAAGTTCTTGCTTGTAAATTTATATCTGTTTCTTTTTTTACATATTCCTTTTCACAGGCACCACGATGGGCATGTCTATTGTGTGCTCTAGGCCTATTCGTTTATCAAAGCTTAGATGCCATCGATGGTAAACAAGCGAGAAGAACCGGAACCCAGAGTCCATTAGGAGAGTTATTTGATCACGGATGCGATTCCATATCCACAGGTGAATATCATCAACCCTGGGAATCACACAGAAAGAATTCATTCATCCATTCACCAAATCCAAATTTCCTATTTTTCTTCTCATTACAGTCTTCGTCGCCTTGTCCGCTTGTATCGCGGTTCAGTTAGGATATTATCCGACGTGGATGTTCTTTCAATGCTTTTGCGCAATGACGCTGTTTTATTGCGCTCATTGGCAGACTTATGTTTCTGGTAAGAATCGATATTTAAATTTCACTTCTTTCCTACAATTTTGTTACATTTTTTGTATCAAACTTCAATTTAAAAAATACACAAATTTTGACAGAAAATATTAGAATTCATACGAGTTTTGTGATTATAAATTTTTATTGAACAGGAACGCTGAAGTTTGGAAAAGTAGACGTGACAGAGGCGCAGTTCACGATAATGGGAATCCACATAATTTCTGGAATATTTGGCCCCAGCATATGGATGACAGAGGTTGTATAAACTTGAATTATTATTCTCCGTTCGTATTCGTTGATGTTATTTAAAGTTTTCGTGTATCTTCTTTCGTCCGTATCTTAAAAATGAAAGTTATATTTCTACCTATGAATCGAATATCTCAAAGCCCATGTCACACATTTACTATTACATATTTTTTAGCGTTATTTTATTTTATCTTCCATCACATGAACTTCCCTTTCTTTTTCTTATTCCAATATTATCATTGTTTTTGAGCATTTTTCGACAGTTATTACTTTGCAAATTGCGATAATTATGTACTTGTAAATGGCTACTTAGTCACTTTATGTCATAATATCGTAGTAAGACATGAGTAACGAATTACCAATACTCAACCATTTTTTAGTATATGAAAACGGCTCGTTTCTATGACTTTTAAAAATCGACAGATACGTTAGTTTCACAATGCGCAATTCAAGTATCTGTTTCATCAGATAATTATAAATTTGTAATTGACATTTCATGATACGACCTAAATTCATCAAGCAGTAAATTATTCCGTTGAATATTTGTCGTTGAAGCAACACAAACAACGGAAAAGTCAAAATTCATTATGCCTAATTTAAATATAAATGTATCAATCGATGAATTTTATATTTCTCCGAACCTTGCAAGAACAAACACGTTTGACTGATGTTATTTAATTTCAGTATTCAATATCTATGTATATTTAAAGTACTAATGCTTCTTTACAAGAATGCTACCACTTTAAAAAAAAACAATTTTAATATATGTTATCGCTTGCGTTAAGAATCTGAGAAAAGTTCATCTCAATTCGATGCCTGTTTAAGAAATTCAATCCTCTTTACACTTCGAAGTTAGAGAGTATTTATATCCTGTATTGGGGAATGCATATTAACCTGCAAAGTCTAACAATAATGTTTCTTGCAGATACCATACATTGATGGTTTTGAATTTAAATATTTGATAGGCGTTATGACAGTCGTGTGTGCATTGGCAAACTTGTATTCCATGTTTTCGGTGATTTTCACCGGAGGAGTCGGGAAGAATGGTTCGACTGTCGCTGTAAGTTTGATAGTTAGACTTTTCAGTTGGCGATGCAGCAAAAGGGAACTGCATGGCATGAGGAGCGGTGCTGAATTTACCTACTCACAATATTGTAAAGACTAACATTTATTTTAACCACCTCGTTTCAAATCATACATTTAATTTCTTTCATCCTATCCTACAGTTCGTTTCATTACCTCAATCTCGTTCACCATCAACATCTTTGAGATAGTTTTATTTTAGCTACTAAAAATCTCTAAAATTCATCATCGGTCTTTTTCATCTCATTTATTTGATCGTCTTATTTGTAGCGGATTTGAACTTTTGACCGACTGTTAACGCTTAGTATTCGGAATATTAGAAATCATATTACTCTGATATGTTAACGTGAAAATATTTCTATAATGTATGGAATTTAACAAATCACATAATGCACATGAGTTCAAAAGGCAAAATTCACCATTTTTATTGACAAATATGATCTGATTTTGGCTCCTTAGGTTTATCGTTTAAATACAAAATTTCAACATACAAGCTCATAGTCAAAGTTACGACAATACTTCCAAGTTTAATTGCCTACTTTTCTTCTATTGTTTAACAAAAGTAAATTTCAACACGAGTTAATTTCTTCTTCTTTTTTTGCTACTTAAGTCACTAGTTCTGACGCGTGTAAAGGTGCTACTTGTTAACACTATACTTCTGTGATGAAAAAAATAAAATAAAAACGAGTGAATAATAATAGCTGAAACTTCTATCCTGTTGCATCGAATGCTTAATTCATTCTCGTTACCTTTGTCTCGCTATTTCTACTTCGAAATTATTCTGATCTTTCTGTCTCAGATAATCAATGGCATTTCCTCTCAAGTCTAATTACATTTTTTATTGATTATTTATTATTTCAGCACACAAACTTTGAATGACCAGCATAAATTTATATGAAGTGGATTAAATTTGGTAAAGAATCAAGAATGGAAGAAACATCGTAGCTTTGTCAGTTGAAACGAGATTATAGAGACTATTAAAAGCAGAAAATACTAATAGATATTGCAAATGAATAATAGAATTTCCATAGACTTGAAAGGAAAACCAAAATCTATCGCTATAGCTTGTGACAATGTCTTTTAAGTCAGCAGTTCCCACGTGCCCAAAAAATCCCTCGTGCCAGTATGAGACTGCAGAAGAATAGCTCTTACAAAATTGTCATCAGGTTCCTGTGATTTTTTCCCTTTTTGTTTTTTATTTTTTCAGTTTATTTCAGCATAGGTGAGAACGTAAATACTCCGACTTACACAAAGACGATATTTACTTTCAAATCTTCGATACAAAATTAAAAGTAATACAACGACATAAATTTTGTGTTGTGTAATCGCTATAATTGGCAGAATTTATGGATTTGTTTAGATTCCCATGCTCGGACTGGGCAGTATCAATAGCTTCGCAGGGCTGATATTTTTTGCAGGCTACATTCAAGTGCTCGTTGAATTCTATAGAGTCTTTGAATCCGGTGGTGTCGGAAAAAATGGTTCTACGATAGCAGTAAGTCAAAGAAAATGATTGGCTGAAATTGCATATCGCAAGATCTAGAAGTCTTTTTTTTTTTTTTTTTTTTAATTTATTTTTCTTATTACTTCTTTCTAAAATAATAGCCTTTTTATATATGCTATTCTGTGCGCTTACCCATATTTTTAACTGGGTCTATTATTATTACCAGGGAAATTCAAAGAGCCAGTAATAGTCCATAGTCTATCCTTTTTATTCTAAAGCCAATAATCACAAGTAAATGCAATTAACTATCGGCTCTTCTTCTTTAGTTATGCATTTGGTGAAGTTTTTCTCTTCTATCTCTCAACTATTGTATAGTTTTAATCTTGGATGGTGAATTATAAATATTGTGAATAGTCGAACATGCAAAAGTTATATTGATTTACACGAAAATAGCGCTAATTTATTATTGAGCTGCGAATAATTATCTGGGGCTGAAATTTAACTACGTTCGAGGATGATAGAACTAATCTGAAAAATATGTCCGTGTAGAAGCCGCCTATAATTTTCCAGATCTAATTTAGCTGACTAATTTTATCGTCGATACCTAACAGTTCAGGTAGCTAGGCTCTGTCAAATAGAGGAAGAGAAAGATGAATGCGGCGCAGTTAATTCTCAAAAAAGTTTATCCGATAATCCCTCTCTAACCGGTATACATGTTGAAATCTTTTCTAACAAATTAACAATTTGTCTGGCATTGAAAACCCTTTTACATACAATTATTCTGCAACTTTATATCGTATGCGTAAATCGGATGAAGAACACAACTAATATGCACTAACTACATGTAAAAAGAGTCGGATTTTTTTTTTCTGTTTACTAATTCTGACAGATAATATTCTGTGAATATTTGGCTCCTTACTTGGTGGTGCTATTCTAGAATCTGAAATTAATATAACATCGCTTTCATAGTTATCATTTTCACATTTCTCTTTTAGTGTTGGTTCAATGAACTTGGAAGTAGAATTCGTTGTTAAGATCATTTCTTATAGTTTTACAAGTGAGCTTTTTTATGTAGCTATTTACTTCAGGTACATCGAAATAATAAATAAAAGCTAACATCTTTTCATCGATTTGTCACAGATCATTTTACTATACTTAATTTCATCACACCTTATATTGAAATTTGGTTTATGAACTTCAAGTGATCGACGTCATTCGGCGTTGTCAGAATCAACAACGTTGATTAATTTCATATCTACTGTTGCTTTTATTTATTTTTTTTTTACTTTAATACTTGTATGGTTGGTTTTTATTGAATCAAAAACTGTATATGGTGTGTCATGGGAAAACTTGCAGCGCTTGAAATTCAAGGAATCAAAATGGGTAGAAAAAATGAATATTTTCATCATTGATCAATCAAAGTAATTGAACTTTTGTACTCATTGCGTGTGTATATATCTTCATCTATGTATTTCTCTCTCTCTCTATTTCTCTTTTTCTCTCTCTTTCTTTCTCTCTCTCTCTCTCTCTCTTTATAACTAACCAGCGGTTGTATATTCCAAACGTATAGTTGCCATACATTAATACAGAGGTGAAGGTGTTTCCTTTGTGGGCGGCAGTCGGCATCGCTGTTTTGCTAGCGCAGAGCAGCGTGTCCGTCATTCTTGCCGGTGGTGTAGGAAAAAATGGCTCAACAGTCGCTGTAAGTCAGCTAAGACAATGTTGAACATACAATTTTAGTGCACAAGTTGTATTTTACTTTGATTTAGGCCCATGTGAATCGTCGATAAACCGTTATTTACTCAATGTACATCCTAATTGTGTAAACACGATAGTCATATTGATATGTTAACATATTATTCAGAGTACGATTATTAGTATTTCGTTTTTATCTTGTTTTAATTCTTGTAGGTATGATTCATTTGCCATATCAACCAGTGCTTCAAGCATCATCATGTCTTTCATCCATTTCATTAAGCTTGAAAATTAATTTGATAAATTACATCACTTTTTGTTTTTAATATTCAACTATTGGGCCTAGGTCTTGCACCGTAATTTGAATTAATCGTGTCACGGTGTTGTTTGTATTATTGAAATTAATATTTTATTTGCTAAGCATATATATATCGTTACTTTTGTACATTATTTCGATATTTCGTATCATACCTTCGCAATTCCTCATTCCTTGAATCATTCCGAATAGCTAAGCTTGAATAACGATATGAATATATATAAAGCTATGGAAATCGGTTTCGAAGCATGCTTGAATTTGGTGAAAGTCTTGCACTATAACTGTTTACTTAATTGCTCTCCAATATCCAAATTTCTAACTATACTTTCACCTCTAATCAGCAAACTAAACCAATTTCAACAATGACCAACTGATAAAATCTCAAGGAAAGTATATCATTCTTGCCAAATGAGGTCAAGTTGAGTCACTACTAACATCTTTTTAAAACAGAATGTGATTTCAACCCATCTGCCTGTCATATTGATATGATTTTATTTGTATTTTTATCTTGCTGTATAGTTATAAGTATGGATTTGGAAAATGCTATTTAAAGATAAACATGCAATGTATATATTATCGCTTCTTAGCTAACAGATGTATGTACGTAGTTTTTTAGATGGAAAATTCAAGGTACAGAATACTGTAGAAATTGTTTTATTTTCAGGGTACTTCGGTACTGTCTCCGATCATCCCATTCAGTTTTGTCGTCGTGCCAGCTTTTATAATATATAGAAAAAGTGCCGAACACGTGTACGAGAATCATCCCGCTTTGTATATTCTCGCTTTTGGCATGGTCGCTGCCAAAGTGACCAATAGACTTGTGGTAAGCTTATTTTCACTCATTTATCATTATCTAACAGCTACATAAATATATTTAAACACTCAACATGCCTCTATCTTTTCTCCAGGTTGCTCATATGACCAAAAATGAAATGCAATATCTCGATACTGCGTTGATCGGACCCGCTATGCTCTTCCTTAACCAGTACTTCAACTTTTTTATCAAAGAATATTACGTTCTTTGGCTTTGTTTAGTAAGTTATGATTATATTCTAAACGTTTCATTAATATAGAAAAGTAGAACATGATTACCTAATTATACTAGAATTAAAGCGTTTGATTCACGCAATTATTGATGTTATGATTAACAGTTGTGATTAAATGAATATTGTTCATTTTTTAGATTTGGGTGACGCTAGACTTGCTTCGATATTGCTCTCAAGTTTGCTTAGAAATTTGCGATCACTTAAAGATCATGCTGTTCAGGATACCGACGGGAGGACACAGAATTGGGACGTCGCAGGCGTCTACCATCACTGAGAAAAACGGTACTAACAGGCTTCAACGTAATAGACTGCAAAAGAAACACCACTAGGTCTACATCGTGATAATGAATGTACCGTATGAATACATTTTATTGATAAGAGAAAAAAAAGAGTAAAGAGATAGAAAAGAAATAGATATGCAACGGACCGAAGTTTATCGTTAAACGTTTTTATATCATTGTATATATAAAATGTCATTAGACACAGTTCGTTCATTATCACGTTATACTAGGCTCGTCTCCAAACCAATTAGCATTGAAAAATGAGTTATTAATTTATTTGCTAAGTCTTTCTTAGATTGTTTCTAGTTTTTTCGTTAGACTTTTTTTTTTGTCTTTAATATTAGCAAGTTGGGGGTGAACTTGATTAAAAAAAAATTAAGAGCAGGATTCAAATACTCCAAAATACCTGATCAATTTTGTCAAGATGGATAAAAGCAAGGAATACGTATCAAGTTAAGATTCATCAATGATTAGATTCGAGATAAAACACTCATTTTTTGTTGTTGGTTTATTTATAATAAGAATATCAATTGGGGCGGAGAAACTAGTTTTGTTAATAGGAATTGGTGATGGGTCCTTTTTCTATAATCAATTAAACGACTGCAAGCAAGCTTTGACATTTGATTTAGCATGCTTTCACTTAATTAGTTCAATTTCTCTGTTTATTTTTAATTATTTTATTTTATTTTTTTGTTTGTTATTATTATTATTATTTTTTTTTTAACGATCTTCCTTAACTGTGAGTGTGTGTTTGCGCTTTTATCCTATTTACAGAGCGGTGATTACACAAAAATCTGTACCCTCTAGTTACGTAACATTACTCAGGTGGCTGTGAGGCAACGTTTTCGTCAACTGGAGAACTTTTTTTTTTTTTTACTTAAGATACAACTTGCTCATTCATTCATTTATTCAGTCACTTACTCACTCGCATATCTACTTATACTCACAAATTTATCCATATGACCCAAATACGTCCTGTATTATTCTTCATCGACTATTCTTAGAAATGTTATCGAATCAATGCGATATAGTATTCGTTATACATTCTCGAAATTTTCTACTTAAAATCATATTCTCACAGACACCTGTTAATACCTAATATATCTACTCAAAAGTGGTGAAATGATATTGCTTATCGTCATACCAACAACAACTGTACTTGAGATCAAGATTGAAACTGCAAAACTATCATAGTTATGCTTCGAATTTGATAAATCTTTTCCTCCAATTCCAGATAGTGGTATTTAATTTTTTTTCTTTTGTCTTCTGTCAATATGTTTTTTCTTCCTTTTTTTTTTTTTTTTAAATCCAATCTAGATATACCATCTGTATAAGTTTGTAGATCATTTTCTCCTTTTATCTTTTTGCACATTTTCTTTCAAATAAAAACCATAAGCAATATGATTCGGCGACCTACATACGATTACATTACTGTATCGATATTTATACCTCTCGTTGCTTTCTTTATATATAACATAACAGTATAGCAACATTCTCTTCTAGTCAGCGTACGTATGTTTGATAACTAAATAGCAGTTGAGAATATTGTTTTTTTTTTTTTTTTGTTCTTTTTTTGCCTCCCCCGTTTTTTAAGTATAATTCTCAATGTTTTGTTCACAATTAGCTCTCTGGATGATCTGAGTGAATTATTACTACTTAGTTCTAGAGTGATAGAGAATAATATAGTAAGAATTATATTTCTTATCACCAACTTTTTACTAAATATTATTTGAAAAATGAATAAATATTTGAAAAGAATTCAAGAAATATTTCGGGTAAGAATAACAAGAATTAGAATTCACTGCTTGGTTGTTGTTGTTGTTAATATTATTAATTACAATTAGATTTTTGATTCATATGTCTATGTATTATTTGTCACAAATGATACGTAGCTACGGTGTAGACTTTTACACAAAAGCTGTAAAGAAAAATAACTAAAACAAAAAAAAACAAAAAAACAAAAATGAACAGAACAAAATATCATATTACCTAATAATTTGTTGTAGGTATAGAAAATGAACTCACTTCCCCCAACCCCATTTAATATAACAGTTACCCATGTATTATGTTTGAAAGTAGTTTTTTTTTTTTTTTTGTGAATCCATTGATGAAACTTGATTTTTATTTTTATGTTTTTTTTTTTGTCTTTTTGTTCGTTTATTATCGTCGATGATCACCCAATGAGTAACCACTTGAGAGTATAGGGACACTATTACTTCACTTATTGAGAAGCCTTTGTACATAACATTAAGTGTGGCACTTCAACACTGTATATATAAAAATGACATTTTTATCATTCTAATGTATTTATCAGATTTATGTGAATTACAAACGATACGAAATGTGTATTAAAGTATATATTATTTAATGTTATCTCAGTCGAGCTGATTTTTCTTTTGATATATAGACAAGGAGAGAGAGAAAAAAAAATAATCGCAGAGCGAATGAAAGATGTAATTTAGTGTTCGTAGATATGTAATCGAAATATGAAATATTTATACTCTTATAATCCATATTACAGGTAGAAAAAATGAATTTTTTTTTCTTAAGGTACAAAGAAATTGCAGATGATTTAATAATTCTCAGCGACGATAAAAATAATAATAATAATGATGTATATTAATAAACGCAGGTTGTATTATGAAAAGTTTTTATTAGATTTAATAATTCAGAGACACCTTTCCAATGCATTTGTTGTATCTACTGCTCAATTAACGCTCTACATTCTACAAATTTTTAGGTACGTTAAAATACTCTTTAGCATGACTTTCTTCTTTCGGGGTTTCTAGTTGGAAAAAATATTAAAACCGTGCATGCAAAACTCTGCATTTCTATTTTTGCAAGTACAAAGAGAAAGAGGACATGTTACTTGGCATCTACTTTTTTTATAACTCAATTAC
The DNA here is from genome assembly GCA_963989295.1 of Ametastegia equiseti. Lineage (NCBI taxonomy): Eukaryota > Metazoa > Arthropoda > Insecta > Hymenoptera > Tenthredinidae > Ametastegia > Ametastegia equiseti. The sequence goes on along the minus strand of OZ022397.1, from coordinate 13,541,208 downwards.
TAAAACTTTTATATAGCTTTATATTTTTCATAGTAGAATCTGATTATACTAAGGTGTTTTTTGTTGTTTTTTTTTTTTTTTTTCCATTTATCTGTTTTATATTTAACTATTGAAATATTTTCTTTACCATAAGTATATGTTTGGTATGCATGAAGAGTTTTGTTCGCAGTTCACATGGTGGTGGAACAAGAACCCCTGTTAGACGAGGAGTATCACCACGGCTCTGACGCCTCCCTCAACCTATGATACTTAGAATCTACTTTTATTATCGCAGTAGAAGGTCAATAATATTTTATAACAATCTCAAACCGAGATGTGATATTTCGTTATGTCTCTAGAGATAAATAACTCGTATTAATATCGAATATATTGCGTATGATGTAGAAACATGTATGATAAAAAAAAAAAGAGAAATAATTGAAGATTTTTTATGTATAGACAACACTGAATAATTTTCATTGAAGATCAAAGATTTTCTTTTAAATCCAGTAATGGAAAATTCTCATAATTCCACTTGTTAATATTTGATCTATAAAAACAACCTTTTCTTTTTTCTCTCACTATACAAGAACTTTAGTACGTCTAGATTTGTGTATTCTAAAGAGATTAAAACTGAAAGAAATTATCTTCTAAGTAGTAAATAAATCCTTACCTCAATCGCAATGTTAAAATGTTCAAACAGTTCTAAGAAGTAAAAGCGTGAAAAGATTTTATTGAATAGAAATTATCATGAAATTTATAGATCTATTTATAAATGTGATATGGTATGGAGTAAAAGTGAGTTTTTATTGAAAAGTGAACAAACAAATAAGGTTCAGTGTATACATGTTGTCTTTAATATTGAATATAGAGAAACAATTGTGTAGGTGCGCACTTCTGTAGTTTCCTTATTCTGATAAGTTATTATTAATATTATTGATGTATTGATAATTTAGTAATAATTGAAAGCTCACAAACTAGAATCATGTCTTTAATTAATCATAGGAATATTGGTACTCATGTTAATCTCAAATCTTGAATTTAGCTAAATTACGTGAAGCAAGTATCTTGGACAATAAAGCTTCTGCAGTGATGGATTTTATTCCAATGATGTACATTCGATGAAATTATACAGAATTTTTATTCTATGTGAATGACAAATAGAAAGTCATATTTTATACCTAGTATTTTCTATGCAAACAAATAGTATTAGTAGAGTTTATTCCAGTTTCCCGTAATACGCTATCACATCAATTATATAAGTTTTGTGAATTTACCAAGTGCCTTGAAAGTATTTTTTTTTTCCTTTTTATCTTCAAATTCTTTTTTGAAAATTGAAATTGAATTGAAATTCTTGTAAATTGTCATTTCTCCAACGCCGTCAACTGCTTGGCTACTTATCTGATCGTTTATCTCATACCTCTAATTCGTCGCCTTATAAATTATATTATTTATTAATTATTAAATCTATAAATATTGTAATAAATAGAAAATTATTCCTAATATTGACATTAATTATCAAATTGTGTCGCTGGTCTTCGCAAGAATAACTGCAGTTTACCAATCTCCACAGTTTTCAGAAGCAAGATAATTTAAAGTAATATGTTTATGTGAAAAGGATTGTATATCTAGAGATTATATATTTCAGTTGATAAATATTAAATATAATATTTGGCTAAAATATTTTTCAATAAATTATTTAGCTAACTGAAGTTATTAATAAATGTGAAAATACAAAAACATGAAATAAAATAAATACAAATACATTTATCTCGGTCAGCGAATGATTTGCAGAAATTCATATATATATATATCTCTAGTTAAATAATAATATTTGTGTGTTATGTAATAATAAACTAATAACAGGGATGTAGTTTCGGTCGGTATTTAAACATATAAATATTATAAAATTTTTCAGTCTTATCTGGAATTTAGCATGCGTGTTAACTCTGTTTTTGGGTATAAATAAATGTTGTATAACTGGTCTATAATAATCCATATTATTATTTTTTTATTTTCAATCCTCAGCTTTTTTTCAGCTATTCTTGCATTACGTGTTGTTAATCTCACAAACCTGCCTGATCAATTCGATTTTTACTCGTGATTTTATTATACTCGAACTGGTGTTTATTCTGTTTCGATATAATTTCTCGAATTTGATAGTTATTTTTATTATTATTATTATTATTTTTGTAATTATTTAAACTTTTACCTAATTGTTGAAAAATTACCTAAATAGTTTTTCTGGGACTCTCACTTTTTTTCGCCAATTACTTTCCGCGTTCTATATGCTTACCATTCATATAAATATTGAGACTCTTTTTCTACCGGATCATATAAGAGACGAAAAATGCAATTTCTCTGCATGATGATTTAAAAACGTATGCTTGCGGTAAAACCGCAAATTCATATTTTTTCTTTCCTAGCTCTTAACAATAAGATCTATAGCTTGATTTTCGGCTCTCAACGGGGCATAAATTTTCCCTACAGATCCCTTTGCCCCCTTTTTTAAAGTAGCATAACTCACGAGAAGATTGCCGTGTCAACTTCGGAGGAAAAGCTCGCCTAGCTACGTATCAAAGATAAGAATTCGAAATTCTTACGAGCCGCACGAATAACTTTAGTAGAGATCATGCGGAACAGCCCATTCGTATCTTAGTCGATCCCTTGGCTTCCATACAAATTCATTCATAAATATCATACTTAAAAATATTCGCACGACGTCTACAATGAATAATAAGCAGAGTATATTATAATTCTCGCTCCTAGGGACTCCAGCAGCTAACTCTGAAATAGTATCTTCGGCGTGGGAATTTTTCTCTCAATTTCTCGAATTTATTGTAAAAAGGCTCAATTTGCAGTTTCTTTGAATCGAGTTTTTTCTGCAGAGTAAATTATATTGCCCCTGTGTGGATAGTTTGGCCAAAATGATTCGCGGAACAAAACGAAAGTCTGACTTTTTCTTGTAGACAAATATTGATTCTCTCGGAAAAGCTCCCAGACATTCCTGTGTACATCTGCTAACTTAGTATATATGTTACAGTTTCACCGAGTTCTTCAAGAACCACAACGTGCTCGTTTTTCAAATTGCCAATTATCGTTAGCCCTTCAGTGTTGAAAAATCTGCGAATAATTGATCATAAAATTTCGGAAAAAAAACATTACAGGATGTAATTTTATTTATTTTTTTAGAATAATTTTCAGAATGGAATAATGAGCCATTTCCGTTGCAGCACGTTATCGGTTATTTCTTTCTTTCTTCGTTTCATTTCAAGTGCGTATATACATATATTGCGCGTAAGAGTATCGATTTCCAATTTACTTTTACGCGGCGCTCGTTGATGTCACGGTATGATTTATAGCTTTCGCAATCAGTAGCTACCACCGTTATATCCACTAGGTGATATACGGGATTGTTCAACGTGGGTTTTTACCGCTTTTGAATTTATGCTTATTATACATATGTATGTAGGTGTGAACCTGATCTACCTCGCACGTTATCTTTCAATCATATTAAAATCGGTTTTTTAGCCACAAGAATTTTTTTTGATTCCTATCGTACACCGCCATAACTTAATTACATTCAAATTGCACACTTACACTTCTCGAAATGACTCAATAAATGTCTATACTAATTTTCAAGAATGAATTTGAGCTTTTTTCAGTCTTTCATAAAAAAACTGTAACTGCTGCTTGATTTACCTATAAAAAGATAATGATTTGTTTCATGAAATACTATCACGATCTATAATTTTTTTTCCTGAGTGGTATACAAATCTACAATTATTTCAAGCGAATCTCACGGGGAATAAATATTTTCTACAAACAACTCAGAAAGTTTAGATTCCCCTGAAAATTCGTATATGAATTCCTATAGGAGTAGAGATTTTTATCAAGGATCGAGCAGGGAACCCTGACATTATTGTCTGTTTATTTTCTTCCTCGTAAGGTATTTGCCGCAGTTAAGCTCCGCAAATAATATTATTTTCGTGGGTGGGTGCTAAATTTGTCTGAAGAGAAGAATCTTGTACGTATAGATACGTATATACACGCTTGAAGAACACTTTCCTGCAGGCTATACCGCCCCCGCAAAGCTAAGGACAAATACGTCATACGAATAGGAATATAGTATATACGTATATACTTTATACCCTTATCGCATTTTCCATACAATTCTTTGCACGTGCATTCATCCTTTTGCAATTGAATATGAGGTGTATGTATACGCGAAGTCGCAATCTGCAGCGACTGCAATCCTGACGAAATTCATATCATATTCAAAATCGCGGCTATTTCGATTTATGCAGGACGTGATAAATGATAATCGTTCATTTTTCCACGACAATTTTTTGGTGACATACAAATATAATCAGCTCACAATCAGTTGAATTTTTTCATCGACTACGTATAGATATACGTATACCTATAGATGTCGAATCTCGCGTAATTGGCTTCCTTTCAAAGTCACTTACAATTAGACGTGAAGCGTCTGCCAGAAGTTACCCTCCCAGTTAATTCAAAGAGTTTGAACATAAAATCGAAGAAAATAATGGAAATCTGCAGACCCGCACAGGCCAATTATAATTTTTTAACAATCTTTTGCGTATTGCGCATGAGTTGCGATACGAATCTACTATATCTATATATGTATACCCCAATTACCATCATACTTCTAATCTTTTTCGTCTGCGCGAGATTGTATTAGATGTGCTCACTATTTTAAATTATTACGGATTTTGAAACCGTCAGCGATAAAATCCGCTAAATTCAATTCAAGACAATCACGTATTTGAAGGAATTGAAATATCGAATATGTATGAAGCGCTAGTCATTCAAGAATTTAAAAAAAATATACGAATTTGAATTTTTCAGAATGAATCCCTATCAGCAATTCTTATCGCAATATGCCAATATTTTTTCGCTTGGTGAGATTACACGATAAGAATCAATCCATGTATAATATAAAATAAAACGTAATCATAAAATCTCTGTATATGAGACTCTCAATGATTTCGTTCGATCATCATATTGTAAATTAGAACATTGAATGCTCAATTATAATAAAGATAGCAGTTATACAAAAAGTAAATTTTTACGTGTGCCGATGATCGGCTTATCCAACACCTACACACTATTTTATTACATCAAAAATACAGCAGTTAATTGCAGCCCTCTAAGATCGAGCTTTCTCCTTCGAAGACTGAAAAATCCAAGAAGTCAAATGACTTCTTTCATATGGATTTTAATTACCATTGAGGACCCTAGCTCCATTCATTTACGTATAGCTAAGCATCCTCTTAGGGTGGAACAAAAAAAGTAGAAAAAAGAAAAAAAACACACACAATGAAAGAGAAAAGTAAAACGAAAGTTGCAAGTAGTGTGCCCCGTATACATTGTTGAAAAGCACATACGTAAGTACATGTATAATGTATATACCTATATATCACTTGCAAAAGTATGTATATAGCACATACCTATATGTATATAGTACTACTTATGTACGTATCTCGCGTAACACGTCTGGTGTATCTATGTATATAATATATAGGTATACGATCGTGTACGTCAGAAGGATTCGCGCGGGGCTTGCAAAAGCTCTATCGCTATCCTCCGTCGGAGCTGTACCTACTACCACCTACTCTACACGGTATCCCAGAGTCTCTGAAAGCCACCCGCACCTCGGTATATGTATATAGGTATGTATACTATATATGTATAGGTAGAGGTATACCTATTCCTCTTGCTCTCATTTTCGCTTTTCGTTTAGGTATTGATCCGGGGGAAGGTTCTCCAGTAGCCAACGAGGGCACACTGTGCGAGTAGGAAAGACCGAGGTACTTTACTCGGTTGATGAAACGAGAGGGAAACAGCAAACGTTTTGCACGCGTTCGAGCTAGTCCTATCCCAGTGTTACTGTAGTGCCAACCCGTGGCTCTGTAGTATCATACCAGATACGTACAACACAACAGAACCCAAGTGTCTCGCAAGCTACACGCGACGTTACTTCGCCATGTACGTTCTTCATTACTGCAAAATTCTCGTAAGTATTAGAAATTTAGTACCTATTTCAAGTTTCCCGCAATCCGATAAAACCACGAAATTATTCCTTTGCAATCTGATAAGCAGATCAGATTTTTTTTTTCTTTTTTTCTTTTATCTACCTCACCCGAAGTTATACGGATAATCCGAGGTTCATTTCATATACCACTTCATCATGTGTAGTTATTTTCTTTCCTTTTATTTATTTATGTATTTAATTTTTTCTTATCAAACGCGGTTGACGGTGACGTAAATCGCCGACTTACGTGCATCCGGGTTAGGTAAAATATATAATGTATGATACTGTGCGTTGTATGGATATACCTATATGTATACGTTATTCAAGATTTAATATTATGTCGTTTGTTCTTTTTCTCGGCAGTTTCATTCCGACGTTCTGTGTGACACTGTTAACAACTAGCATAGTTATAGCTACTGATATCTTTTCCACCATGCGTGGTGACGACTTATTGTAATTTACTGCACACTTGTCCATTTTGTGCGGTGTATATAGTTTCTCACAACGCTGCTGATAGTGATAATTCGTATGTATATCCATACACGTATATATATATACCACACACTTGTGCAATTACCGGATACTATTATAAATATAAATCAAGTATTTGTTTATTTGGTATGCACAGGTGCCAGTATATTCCGTAATATAAATACATATCCTGTATAGGTATTTACCGCACACACTTTTATTTCACTGTCATATTCATTGATACATAAATTCAATCATACAGAATATCCATTTGTGATATGTATCATTCAATACCGCGTATCGTAATCAATATCCCATTGTATATGATGTAGATCATTTATTTCTGTATCTGCCAAATAGTCCTTCAATACAATTCATCGTCGTATTATTAATATACACAAGAATGATCGACGCCGAATCATGTAACAGAGAATTATATAGATCTGTTATTTCCAGGCATGTTATTTATACGTTTACCAGTACACTCTTGTATCATGAATTGTTTTGTACTAGAATTTCCCTTCCGTAATTAGGTGGAACGCTTTCGATTCAATTTTGTAAGTTTATACACCCTAGCAAAAAAGATTTAAAATTTCTGAAAACTTCGGTACATCTGTAACTGCCAGAAAAAACTACATAATTCATTTTTTTTTTCTCGAGGCTTCAATGAAATTCTCTGAAAAAGTTTATCTGAGTATTTCCGATATACGTAGTTTGTCAAAGATTGGTATAATCGCAACTTATTGTCAAAGTAGCTCAATCCTTATACTAGTTCCAAAGTTATTCAGAAATGTTAATTGTAATAATAACGAATCGTATATTTTGACCCGGGTCCAGCTGAAAGCTGAAAGCATGGTCCAAGGATTCTTAATTACGTTGCTGATATTGACCCAATTATGGAAGGTTCTATTCTATCTTGTAATAGCTTCATAAAACTAGGTCATGTTCGCCTTTAAGTGTTATTCGAGACAAGGGCTAGCTGAGAATAAAGGTCAAACAGCTTTCAAGGGATTGAAAGGGTTGTTGGGAGAAATAACAACGATTACATTTCAATACAAGAATATTACCGTGCAGTTCGCTATTAGAAAAAAATGTCTCATTTCGAATGTATAATACTCTGAATAAACATATATCATCATAATCAAAACTTCTACTTCGCGACGCAGTCATACTTATAATAAATTATATCATGATCCTCACCTCTTAAGTCAAGTGCCATAAACTCTGCCCCATAATCTCGCTCCTAATTAAATAAGAATTTCGTGCAACAGCAGAATTAACTGATAGCAAAATACGGCCTTTCTTTTTCAAATCAGTATTTCAACTGTAGAATATTCTTCGCCAGGGTACAAACGTATACGCCGACGTAATGTCAAGTTGAAGCCATTTTTACATTTTGTCGCTATACTCTGAGTTCTTTGAACTTTTTTTCCCCCAATTTCTGATGCACAATGAAATTGACTCTAATGTTCGCTATTCTCTTCCTAATTTAAAAACGAGGATATCAATGCATAATCAATCGCATTTTCGCCTACAGTAAGCATTTCACGATGAGAAAAATACTGGCGAACGTTTACATCATATAGGAGGGTATAAAGTTCTGGGGTTATTAATCCATTCGTATTTTAAACCAACACAATTCTTGCTATAGTATTGGGACACTTATTCAATAAAATACTGCTTACATTTCTAGCGGTAAACAATCATCGGTTTTCGTTCAAATCAATTATGCGAATACCTTTGCTTACGCTACCGTCTGGAGACCGCGCGTCCCAAAGCACGTACGTTGAGTAGTAAAACTGTATAGGGTCAGCCCGAGGCGGCTGACCATGACCGAGGGATGTTTTCACTTACCCGGAGCGGTCGGTGATTTAATTTCATATATGTAATTCAATACAGCGAAGTAATAAAACTACGAGTGTCCCCCGCGGAGATGAATTTATTATTATCAGTTTTTTTTTTTTTTTTTTCTTGTAAACCGTCTCAGGGAATTGTGGGAAATTTTTTCGGCCGTAAAATTCTGGTCTAAATCGAGTTTCAAAGACGAATTTTGCCATTATAGGTGCTTGCTAATGCTGGTACCGAAATGTTGAGCCCCTTTCGTGAAAGCCTCAGGCTTTCGAGAGTCTCGAACCATCGGAGTGTGTCTCAATCTGCTTATTCCTCTGGGATGAGAAACGGGAGAAGGGTATATGTATAAGGGGGAAAAAAGAGTCCCGTTTCCCGGGAACCGGGAACCTGGACCACGCTAAAACAGCCCCTCCGAGATTTGAGCGCAGTTTCACCTTCCCGTGTGTCGAAAACCCGTGTCCTTGGCCCTCGCCAATATCCTCACCCTTCTCAAACCCTCGATCCTCATCCTAGCCCAACCATTTCGCTCCCATATATACGCGTCCCATATTCTCCCAAAGGGTTCAAAACTCCTACGTTGTTCTGCGGCGATATTGATTATGAGAAAAACTTTTCTCTTAACCATTAATTAACTTTCAAACTTTTAATGGCCCATAAAGAAGCTTACTTCTCATTATCGCACATATATTTTCTGCACACGACGTTCTTCTCAGAAATTAATTGGATCGCGTTTCTCACTTATTTTAGAAAGATTTTCTTCCATTTCTGTTTTGTGACAAACAGTTATTTGAGCTTTGATTTATAATGAATAAGAAATTCAGTCAAATTAGTCTAATTGTTTCATTATAAGATCAAAAGAATTCATTGCATGTAATGCCTGATTCACCTCGTGCTTTCGGCTAAATATATTCGCGAATCTTTTCATGTTATATATTTATACCTGTATATATATTGACCACGTCTATTTCTCCCCCGCGTTCGGCTGTGTCACAGATCCATAATCCTATAGATTTTATTATTATTTTTTTTGTGTAGATAAAATCTTGGAATATAAGTATCTCAGAATTTCTGTTACATAGATAGGAGAGAAAAATGATTACCAGCTATTCGATATGAAATAAGAAACCGGGTTGATGAAGCCATAGCAGTAAATTTTTTACCAATATAATAAAAAAAAAGCATTTTCACGTACATTTCAAGATTAATGAAGATGCAGGCCACGAATAATATTAATTGGTCGTTTGATCTGCTGTACCTACACCGATAAAATATCAATTGTTATCATTATTATCCTGAAAATCATAGCTACGAATAACGTACGTTGTCTGCAGGTTTATATTCGTCGAAAATTCTGTAGACGCAGACGCAGAATGTGGTTATAGCGTAGGCGGGGTGGTGGTTCGTGGAGATTACGTCCTTTCCATCGATTTTACGTTCAATGAAGAACAGAAATGTTCAACCGCGCCTCCGCGACTCACGTATACCGTAATTGAACGGGTCAAATAGACCCGAAAATTGCACCGGTAATTAATACCGTGTTTCAATTGTGCTGTAAAAAAAAAAAACAAAAAAAACATCCCCTTTCGACAAATAAAATAGAATAATGTCTCAAATGAATCGAGAAAAATATTCGACGAGTGATAAGCATCGCGGGCAAATGCAGAGATAAATTTATCACCCCCGCTACGTCTGAAGATCATTTTTAATTATTCATCCAATTGTGAGGCTGTTTGATATAATTGCTGGACCTACAGCCATTAGAAGATTATACCCTGGAGGATTTTTTAACAATTTTTTTTTGAAATTTTCAGGCTTAGGGAATTTGGAGAAAAATGACATAATGAGGGTTCGATTAAGAGACAAGCTTGACTTAAACCACAAAGCTCGAATGACGTGTACTTGTATACGTCGGTGACAACGTTTATCGCAAAAGCAGGAATGGATATTCAGAAAAAATTTCTGTGCCCCCGCCTGGTCGATTATTTGGCCATTGTGGGGGCCAGACCACCTTCAGCTTCTCGCCAGCCTGTGCAGGTGAATTTTAATTTATAATTCGCTCGTTTATTCAACCCTCTGCAAGCTTATAGCTCTTATAACATCATCACACAGATAGTATACCTATATTTATCCTGAATATCTATAGGTACCAGAACTGCTGCGCAGATATCCCGTCGAGGACCACAAAGATTTTCCACTGCCTCTTGACATGGTTTATTTTTGTCAACCGGAAGGCTGCAGCAGCGTTGGACCAAAACGCACAGTTTTGCGAGAAGCCACATCCTTCACCTTCACTCTTACCGATAAAGACTCTGGTATGTTGAAGCAAACTCCAAAACATTTCAGAAAATACTCCAAAAATCTAATAAAATGCCGTTTGATGTTCGATGATGTCGACTATTCGAATTACATTTTGATTATGAGTAAAATCATGTCTATAATTCAGAATTCTTACAAACCGAGTATTGTTTTCCGTAGAAATTTTGGAGGGATTTCCAAAGGTTCTGGCTGTATATGGACATGGATTTCATTGATTGAATTGTGGTAATATTATACCAACCGTTTTAAATCCCACAGGAAAAACGCGATACGGGATATGCGTGAATTTCTACCGACCGATAGAACGCAGCGGAAGTACAGGCGGCGGTGTAACAGGAAGAAGAGATCGACACAGCACAACTTTTCGCCGCGAAAGCTGGAGGAAGAGTATGGAGAAGAGTTCAGATTCTGCATTTTCAAGGTGAAACGGCATTTCATTGTAACTATAAAAGCTACTATTATGATGATTTACTTTTTCACCCCTGTGGAAAATTTCCAACAAATAGAAGAAAAAAAAATGAAAAAAATGGAATAAAATAACATATTTCTTTCCACATCTGAGAACGCACACGCCATCACACTCACCAAATACATTTATGACACAGTAAATACGCGACTGTATCTAGAGCTGTTCTTTATAGCGACTATAGGAGCAGTGCGGTGGGTCCAAGCGACTCTGAAAGGGACTGTCCAAGCAGGAGAGACTCGGACACACCCCACGCATCCCATGCCCCAAGATTAGGAGTCACTGCTCCAAGCGGAGACAGTGAAAGCGGGGGTAGTCATTCTCCTTCTCCTAGAGCCTCTCGAAGACGCCAGGTAAAATAAAAGATCATTTATAATTGCGATGAAATGTTCATATATTCATATATGTAACAATCTAGTTATCAGAGATATGATTATTCATCGATGATTATCTTTTTTCAGCGAGTGAGAAACCATTCTCTAACTTCCCTCTGCATCATATCTCATCATCCATTTTTCTCAATATTTCGAGAATGCTTGTTCGTACTAAAGAAAATAATTGATGCGTGCAACGAAAGCTCTTCTCCAAGAAGAGTCGGTGCATCTAGACAAGTAAACAGGTAATTATTTTCTTCAACCATACTAGTTTCATTTGGTATTTTCAAGAAACGGAATAAGTCATTTTCAATGTTACAGAGACACAGTCTGGAGCGCACTCACTGGTCAAGCTCTCGACGGTACTCCGTTAATCATACTCCACGATGTGAGAGAGATTGAGACGTGGATTCTCCGTCTTTTAAGTGCTCCTGTTCCGGTTCCTGGCAAAACAAGAGTAGAAGTTGAAATACTTTCTCCATCTTTACAGCCACCTTTGTGTTTCGCCTTGCCTGATCACACCAGGTTCTCTTTGGTTGATTTTCCGCTGCATTTGCCTCTGGAGTTACTGGGCGTTGATATATGCTTAAAAGTTTTAACGCTCATTCTACTCGAACATAAGGTAACCATTATGACCAGAATCCTAAACTATTCTCAACACAACTTCTCTTCCATTCAATATGTTTAATAATCTCAATTGTATTTCAGCTAGTATTGCAGTCAAGAGATTACAACGCTTTGTCGATGTCAGTGATGGCCTTCGTCACCATGATATATCCTCTGGAATACATGTTCCCTGCCATCCCGTTGCTTCCTACTTGCATGAGCTGCGCTGAACAATTACTTCTCGCTCCAACACCATTTGTCATTGGAATTCCTGCTACCTTCTTATTGTATAAAAAGAACTTTAGGATGCCCGATGATATCTGGCTCGTCGATTTGGACAGCAATAAAATTACACCACCTAGCGGCTTGGGTGATACATTACCTGCTCTGCCGGAACCAGAGGGTACCATTTTGAAGAATCATTTGAAACAGGTCAGTGATTTATAAAGTAAATGGTGTAAATTGAGATTGTATATTTATGTATTCTTGCATTATTGTATCTACACACAAATCTTACCCAGTGTTCAACACTCGTCAATATTCTATTTCATAACTATTATCGTTTCAATGTATTGGCATACTCTAATCTGACACAAACTTTTCAAATTTCCTGCCGTACCATGTGTTTCTGAAGGCGATGCAACTCATGGATCAAGTTGGAGCTGGTGTAAATACATTACTATCTTTCTACGCATGTTGCATGAAATTTAAGCTGATATTGTTGTCCGTTTAACACTATGAAAATAAACTAAGACAAGAGATGCTAATCATATAGTCCAATTACTTGAGATATCAATTGAAGCTATTGAATGAAATATATAATATATAATTGCTAGCTTGCTTTGAAAATTTCATATCCCCTGATCACCATTCTTGAGGTAATTGAAAGACAAAAACGTTTTCAGGCAATGGGAAGCTTGTCAACTCCGCAACCTCAGCAACCATCCCCACAACACGTTTCTCCTCAGCCTTTGATGCAGTCGCCTAGTAGAAGAGAAAGCTCTGCGTCACATCATTCAACCCTCAGGTATATTATAGCTTGAAAAAAATAGTTGGTTTCTCAACTTATTGCGTTTTTTTTTTTTATATTTCAGTGTTTCATCAGCACGTCACAGACCCAGTATGGACTATAGTGTCCACAGTCAACATAGCCCTGTAAATTCCCCTGGAACACCATCGACCTCGAGTCCTCATCGTCCATCTCTAACTCCGTCAATGAGTCCGACTCCTTCTGCCCAGAAACAAACACCCCATCCGTCACCTGGTTTTAATCCATTTATTTACGGAAATGACGTGGATTCGGTAGATGTGGCGACTCGTGTCGCCATGGTCCGTTTCTTCAATTCTCAAAATCTTCTAGCTAATTTTACAGAGCATACAAGAACTCTGAGACTTTATCCCAGGCCTGTAGTTGCCTTTCAGATCAATTCTTTTCTGAGATCTAGACCAAGAACTAGCAACTTTTTGAACAAATTTGCTAGGACTCAAGCCGTTGAATTCCTAGCTGAGTGGTCGCTCACTCCGAGCAATGTAGCTTTCCTCAGAGTGCACACTGGTGTATTCGATCCTACGCAAATTGGCGACAAAGCACGGTGGTATGCTCCAGGCTTAGAACCAATATTCTTTCCTGTATGGGATTCTGGTGGTTCTTTGGCTGGGGCTATGAGGACCCTGAAACAACTAGAAAATCAACCAACTGACGAGAGCGGATCTGATTCCGAAGGAGCTGAGAGTACAAGTTCGTCTTATTCCTCGCTCAGCGATTTTGTATCAGAAATGGTGTCGTCAGATCTTTCGCCCAGTAAGTTGAAGTTCATTTTGAGACAAGTTTTTTGGTATTGGAGCGAGTAAATCTAATGTTGAAAAACAAAACAATCGATGGAAGAAAGTTACAGCATTTATTTGATGTCACAGGCTACAATTGTCCTCAAGCTACGCAGCCCCAGCCTATGTCGCTTTCGGTTGATCCAAAGAATGTCTACAATCCACCAAGTTCTTTACAATATCCTGGAGCTGACGAAGATCCTCCGACTAGACCCGGGAGTCCTTTGAGCACTTCCTCCAGTCATAGCGACTTGAGCAGTCCTAGTTTCAACCGAGATTCTGAGCTCGAATTGAACCCAAGAGTTCAGGAGGGTTCGCAAGCTGCTAAAAGTGATAACGTAAGAACAACTCGCAGTATGCAATTTTGAATATTTTTACAAGAAGCGATCCCTTAGGGTATAGATGGCTTCGCTTAACTCTAATCTGATATAGAACCGACTAAAAGATGCCAACTTCTGTTGTATAATATGAATATAGTATGTACATTTGCTGTTAATATGCTTACAAAATGGTGCGAAACTAGAAGTTGGCATGTGAATTAGTCTGAAATACCACGTTTCTCTCTTCTCTAGTTTTTGCCACTGAATTCATAAGCTTTTAACTTATTTCTATGATATCTAACTGAGAAATGAGCTTCGAAAACGTTGGTGCAATGTGCCTTTAGTTGGCTTACTAGTTATCAGCACTTACGACACTTCATTCAGCTGTCATTATATACATACCCTTAGGCTACCTCCAGAGAAAGAAAAAATAAAAGAAAGAATACAAAAATTGTAGAGATGGGATAAATTGTCTTTGCTAACAGAGGAATTGAATATGAAATCATAGGATAAAGAGGAGGGAGGTAGCTTTGAATCAGACTCAGCGTCGACAACAGCCACACCCCGCACGATCCTGAGTGCACAAGGTACTGTAGGCCAGTTTGGAAGTGGCACGGGGTCTTTAGTGACCCCGCCGCCCAGTGATACAGAGCGCCCTACCACTCCCCATCGGACCACACGCCTCAATAGATCTGTCACTCCAGTGAGTCAGTCTCATGCTCACCTCATTTCTGTATTCATATATTCATTTGTCTCAGCTCGAATCGCTTTTCGCTATGTCAAGTATCGCCTGACGCAAGATAACGCATATCATTTCTTCAATCCCAATATGTTATATATTTCTAAAGTTACAGATTTATCTTGCGCAGCAGATACTGCGGTAACTTTGGAATGTGCTTAAGTTGCATTGGCATTATTATATCGATCAATAATTATGACAATCATTCAATAAATCCCCAATCAAACTTGTATACACTTCTGATGTATATATTCAGAATTTTTTTAAAACATGAAGTTCTACGACATTATCATTATAGTTGCTTCCATAAATTCCCATGGGCTTCGATTCTACCTTAATACTCTCTTAATGACTTGCAGGACAATTTTTTTCCACTAATTTGTGTCTTTTATTACTCATTGGTACATACATTGAATTATTGTCACAGGTGTCTAATCAGTTATTCCTGAGGCTACTGTTAATTGTACTCATGAAATGCTTCATGTTATAATCTCGTCAATAATTTTAGCCTTTGGAAAACGGTTCCACGAGGTGTTGAATAATTTCATGGAATTTATTACCAAGTCTGCATTTTTGTCTCAAGCAATGTACATAATTGGGATTAAAAAACTGTTTCACACGTTTCAAGGTCCCACCGCTGAGTCCAGGACCCCAACGTCAGCCAAGTGTAGGCAATGTCTTGGCACGTACTTCAAGTTTTGGATCAGCAGTTGGGCCTCTTCTTCCACGACAATCGAGCAACAACAGTAACAACGGTTCTCCAACGTTACCTCGTCAACAGACTACTGGTAACGGTGTACAGCGACATCATAGCGGAGGTAGCAATATACCTAGGCAGAACAGCGGAGGAAGTAGTACTGGAACTAATGTCACTAGGCAAGGATCCCAGGGGTCGTTATTCGAACAATTTGCCTCCCAAGCAAAGGACCTGGTCAGAGAGACAACTAGACAGAGTAGTCAAGACGGATTACTCGCTCATATGGACAAGGTAAGCTGCGCATTAAAATCCCTTTGCACTCCTCAACGGAAAAATATTCGTAAGGTAAGATTATAAAATTCATTGATGATTGCAGCTGAAACATCAAGCAAGGGAGAGGATTAACGAGGCTGGTGAAGAAAGTCTATTTGCACCTCTGGAACAGGTAGTTCTTCAGTTTTATATAATTTACGGTAACTGTAGTATGCTGATAGATTATCGCAGCTTCAGAATTAACGAGACAATTGTTGTATCTAGCTCACGCAGCAAACGAAGAAAGCAATGGGTGAAGCGTCAAAGTCGGTTCAGGAAGTGTCGAAAAATGCACTGGAAGCTAGCAAGACTGCTGCAGGTGTTAGTAAAAATACATTTGACGATTTGACCTACGTTGGGAAGAGCACGTTTGGAGATTTGACCAAAAGTGCCAAAGAAGCTGCCACTAAGAAGGGGCTGCTCAAGGTAACTATCGCCATTCAAACATCTCGCTATGTGTATGCTAATCTTTCTACGATATTTTTTTAATTCAATTAGGAATGCAATTTGCAGGGACTTGGCGAGTCTCAACAATCCCCGCCGCATACTTCCCCACCTCCTGGTCCTCTTCAACGGAGAGACTCGAGCAGCACTCAATTAGTCCCGTCTGACTCTCGTGCTGGTAGAAGAGATATTGGTCGTGACTTTTTTAGCAATATAAGCAGTGATCTGAATGGCATAGCTGCGCAAACTAGTAGCATGTTTAGTGATTTCTTCGGTGAGTTATTTTCTTGGATTTTATAATGGGCTCTTGATATCTTATTTTATGTATTGTTTGTTTTTATTCATACAACATTATATACTTGACGTAATTGAATGTCGATATGAGATATTTATCTATCTGATTCGAAATTATAATGAAAATTAATTCTCGTTTGCTTGGAATGATGATTATTTGTCTAAAAATCAAAATCTTCTTGGAAATTGGCAATTCTGAAAAACAAACAAAATACTCTTATCTACAGGCAATAAGAATAGCTCTAATCGAAATGCTAATCTACTCCCTCAATCGCAAAAACCCAAAGACAAGTCTCAGGCATTTGGACCCTTCCCTAAAGGTAGGCCAGAAACGTGTAGGAAATAAATTAGTTGACGTAATTGTTTGATGCTCAATAATGAAGTACAATTGTAATGAAATCTTAGGTCGCAAGGGGCTGGTGGAGAGATCTTCGCTCATAAAACATTCCACCAATAAACCTAGTCAAGAAGAATTACAACGAATGCAAAATGTCGAGCGGTCAAGTACTAACAGCGACAATCAAGCCTTCCTAACAGATGTGAGCATTCCTGGATCATTTTTCATTCATTAAAAAACGGATCCATCCTCAAAACTAACTATATGCTGTCATAGCAAAGTTTTCCGGTCATAAAAAGCAAATGAACTTGAATTTCAGATCGTAAGTCAGGCTTTGGCGGGCGAAGGAGTTGGCTGGCTCAAGTTAAACAGATTGAAAAAATTAATGGAAGATGAAAGCTATCGAAACCTTCTGGTTACGAAGTTAAATAAGGGTTTGGAGAGGAAGATTAGTCCTGATGATCATATCGACGATGTTGTGCGTATAATCTGTTTGAAAACATATTTCTCAGTATAATATAATGTTGACTATGCGGTAACTGAACTAATGCATGTCGATCTGCGCAGTGTGTTTCGCGGCCAGTGTATAAAGGGATGCTGAAGTGCCTTCAAGCCGTGGTGCACGGCCTGGTGCACACTTATAGCAACTTTGGACTAGGTGGTATGGCCTCGGTGTTTCAACTGATGGAAATTGCTCATACACATTACTGGAGCAAAGATTTGACAGATGGAGGTTTCGAAAGTTCTCTCATGTCTCAGGTATACAATATTTTCAAAGATCAATGATTATTTGTTGGTTGATCTGATCATCTGACCTGATCTGACATGATCTGAATCATTAGACACACATTCATCTCGACTGAATATCAATTTTGTCCCTACATTTCTACAGAGTTCTAGTCCATGTGGAAGTAAGGAAAATTTGAGATCCCCACAATCGCCAAAACAGCCTGACCTATCAGACTTATCGAGAAAATCATCGCTTCAACCATCTTCAGGTGGGCTTATTCTCTGATTTTTATAAAATTCGTTCTGTTTCCTTTTTTCCACTCTTCATAATGTACAATTTTTTTCTTAGAACTCCCGCAACTCAGATTGGAAACGTCACACCCCCAATTACCATCAGGAGGAGACGATAATCAATCCACAACAGATATGTTCCTGGACATGTTTTCTAAGAAAGGAAAACTTTTAAGCAGATTAACGTCTTTCGATTCGGAGGTATTCCATTTATTCTATAGTCCTATGATCGAGTCACTCATTTTTATGTATACATGCATGCTGTGTTGGCTGAACTTATATGCCATTTTGTGTGTGTGTTTGTGTGATTACTTCTCATGATTACATATTGTGTTTTTAATTTGATCTTTTTCACCGTCAGCAAATTATCCATTTTTATCGTTATTGTCTTCAAAAAATATGTGTATCGGTGATCATAAAATGTAATTTTATGGACAGGAATATATTCAATTATACCCCAATTCAAACAGAATATTTCTGTGTCGGAACTCCAATACTTGTTAATAATACAATGTAATTATGTACACACTGACACGTTTGACATTCGATCAACATCATATCTGTATAGGCTTCAGTGTGACCAAGTAACAAATATTTGATTAGCGTGAAACGTAAAAGATGGTGAATGTTTCTAAAATATGTAATATCATACTTATGATCTCCCATCTGTAAATTCAAACAGAACTGTACTCATACACTGTAAAATATTATGTACAATAACTTGGTTTATTTTCAAAAAATTACACCGTTTTGCTCAATTCACATTTTCATTCGATCCGCTGGTTATACATATGGCAATACAAGTGCTACACATTACTTGGTTGCACTACAGCGAGCTTGCGTATGTGTTGAATGAGCTGGACTGCAAGCAGTGCACGCTATGTTTGTAGGGAGGGCGTGGTGGTGGTACAGGAAGCAGCGAAGCCCTCTCAACGGACGGAGGGAGCATTATCACGAACCCTGCATTTCGGCAGGCACACCAGGCCTCTTTTCGCAGCACTGTCTCTGATAGTGAGGTTGAGCAAGGCAATGTGAGTCACGCAATATACTAAGATTCAATTTGACATAGCACATTTACATATTTCAAACTTGATGTGCTTGTAAATAAATAGCATGCTGCTTAGCATGGGATTTCGTATTTTACAATCATCTCAATAAATCATATCTTGTACAGTTTTCATCGCATTGTGATGCAATAATTGAATAAATCTGACCTAAGATACATAATATATACATTCATTCAGAAATAATCTAAAAACGATTTTCACCTAGTGTACCAATTGACCCTGGCTAAGGTGTTTCCCTGAGTAACTCAATCGTTTTTTATATTCTAGTTTCCACGGCAAGGTAAACAGCGTACTGCAAGTGTTTGGTCCAGTAAGTCATCTTTGAGTACTGGGTTCAGGTACCACGGAGGAAGTCTTGTTCCAACAGTTACTACACCCAGTCCAGAGGCTGCGAGAACTTATCTTTTCGAAGGTATATATAATTTTTGTTCACTCCTCAAATTCTAGATAGAATTGTCAAATGATTCGTGTACTTCCAGGTCTCTTGGGTAAAGAAAGGTCTTCACTTTGGGATCAGATGCAGTTTTGGGAGGATGCATTCCTTGACGCCGTTTCTCAAGAACGTGATATGGTGGGAATGGATCAAGGACCTGGAGAAATGATGGAGAGGTACTTTAATTATCTGAGAATCTACATACATAGTTGGATGAATAAAATTCGGTCGAATGACAAGCGTTGATTCTGGAATTGGTTTTATCTTGATACATTTATCCACAGGTACAAGAGCCTAAGCGAAAGTGAGAGGAGAAGGCTTGAGCACGACGAGGATAGATTATTGTGTACTTTACTACACAACTTGACAGCAATCCTGGTGATGCTCAACGTTGAAAAAGTCGAACTCAAACGCAAAGTACGTCGATTGTTAGGTAAAAGTCACATCGGTCTCATCTACAGCCAAGAACTAAATCAGCTTTTAGACCAAATGACCAATCTTGTGAGTATATCCCTCTTACAAAATTTAGAACTACGGGCAGCTGGCGCTTTCAGCTTTAGCTGAATGATAATCTCTTTGTGTGATGATTTTCCAGCACGGGAATGATATCGATCTCAAGCCTCTCACTTCTCGGCAAATGCACCGACAGTCGTTCACTGTTCATGCAGGCGTGGATGCTGAGGGAGACTTACGGTTCTTAGAAGTTAGGCACGACGGCCTTGTGCTCAGGTCTGTGAATGGAGTGATTGTTGAACGATGGTGGTACGAACGTCTGGTTAATATGACTTACAGTCCTAAGAATAAAGTCCTCTGCCTGTGGAGGCGGAATGGAGGACAAACTCAACTGCATAAATATTACACTAAAAAGGTAGAACTCTACTTCTAACTTTTGTAATTTTCAGAGGAAACGTATCGATTACTGAAGAATGTGGAATCTGATTTTTTTTTTCAGTGTAAAGATCTGTATTATTGTATAAAAGATGCAATGGAGAAGGCTGCGCAAAGAGGACGCGGTGCTGGCTCTGGCGTAGAATTGGGTGGTGAGTTCCCTGTGCAAGATATGCGCACGGGTGAGGGAGGCCTTCTCCAAGTATGCATGGAGGGCGTGGGTCTACTCTTCGCTAATAGCAAGGTACGATCTATTTTCAATAAGTAATATGTCATAGTGCGAGATAAATTAAAGTTCCGTACATCAAATTTGTACTACTACCTTTTCTTGTCTTCGTTTTGTTGGACCATTATATCATGTGATGCAAAAATATATATTCATTGGATTAAGATTTTCAATATTTTCATCTCGTAGATAGTTTTCTTTGAATTTTATCACGTTAGGTATATTATATTATTATTATCTTGTCAATTTATTTAGAAGGTATATTTTCTGCCCTGACTAATATTGAAATACTTATTTCAGCAGTTATTATATTTTACTTAATCAATACAGATTACAACTCTCAATTACATACATATTCAAAAGCCTATATACTTACAAATTAGCCATATTGGCAGTATCGTTTCCCTCGGTTCAACAACAAATTACTCTCAATACTGTTGCGATGAACACAAAACTGCGGCTGGCTCATTTTATGCTCTTTTCACTCACAGGTCTATCCGACATACTTTATACAGTCGAACTAAGCAATCAAAGTTGAAAGATATTCAAATCATATTTCACAAATCATGTAAGCACGCAGATTATCCGAAGCCACAATATGTCTCTAAAACTTTGTCAAACTCTATTAACATCGATGCATGAAATCAGATGCAAGGTTGCAAGTTATGTGTTCATGCATCCAAAAACTTCCCAAAAATATCCCGATTGAGTCGGAAAAAATTCATCATCGTAGAATCAATCATTTTGGTTGACCAGAAGTAGAAATTTTTCGAATTCACAAAGACTGGAGCAAAGAAAATAATATAGATATCAAAAATAGTTACTGGTAGAGCAAAATGATTAGTTATTCTACCGTGGTTTGTTTAAGACGATTCTATCAGAATGAAATTAGGTAACTGTTGGACCGGGGTGGAAGGGTAGGGAGCGTATAGTGACCCTATCTCTTCTTACTGTCTGTATACTTTTAATTATTGAATTTTCTCTCTGTGTTTTTCGTTGATTGCATTGATGCAAGGACCACTCAATATTATCTCCCATCGCTATAGCCACCACGATCTGCTTAATTTGTATCTGTACGTATCTTCTCAGTCTTATACCTATAGATCTGAAAAAAAAAAAAAAAAACAACAACAACAAAACAACAAAAATAGAAGAGAAACAAACCAAAAAAAAAATTGATAAGAATAATATCGTTGTGTATTACATGCTCATTATATTCGAATGTCTTAAAAGCGGTAAAAAGGCGGCGGGATACTGAGCAGAAATATACATTATAGTATTTGAAAATTGCAGAGTACATTATAATTATATTTCATTGTGATTTGCACTAAATTGAATCTTTTTCTCTATCACAAAATTTGCATTTTTATATATGATTTTCTTATTTCAACAATAAGTGACATAAACAATAATTAATATGATGAAAACGTACTATTAGGATATGGTAATAATTACTCAACATTATCACCAGGTCATATATTTACAGCTCTAATTTCTTATTCTTATTCTTATTCTTATTATTATTATTATTATTGGTATTATGTTTGATATGTTTTGTTTAAGCGTTATTCAATGTTTTCTTGCATGGAGCTCGATGTGCAGCTGCAGTCTCTTTTATCTGTATATTACAATTATTAAGCGATTTACAAAAATACAACATATCATTTGTCCATATATATATATACTATATATATACTCTATTCTCATCTCTTATTATGATTTGTATTGAATGTTGGATGCTATATTATACCTTTCTATAAGTCTGATATATAACTTTTTATCTGTCGTGGTCATGTTCGAGAAAAGTCTATTTATATCACCGTATATAAACATGAATAAAAATATGTACGGGACAAATGTATTACAAGATAGGTGGTATAATTATAGTTGTAGGTAGGGCTTAATAGGCTGTGCACTTTAGCAGTGCCTCTCGTCGCACATATACAATAAGGCGCTATATAGAGGATAGACTTTTCTCAGCTTAGGGAACTTTTGAGATGGTCCTTGAACAATGAAAAAAAAAAAAAATGAATAATTAAAATAAGAAAGAAAAAAGAAAAAAAAATACCCTCGCTATATCACAGATTGGCCATGACAATAGGCAACGGCTGTATGATATATATAATATATGCCGCACAGTTATGTTATTATTTTATCAAAAATGACCTGTTTAAAGTGAAAGTTATACTAATGCGTATTGTATTATCATATTACTTGATTTAATTTTATGTTTTCTGTTTTCTGTTCTTGTCCTGTCCGTCGACATTACCCTGGCTGGGTAAACAGGATTTCGAGGTATTATTAAATAACTCATTGTTTGTTACCAGTTCAGTATTGATTAATATATTCAATGTTGGCCGTGTTCCGGAAATGCTTATTTATTTCACCATTACTTTTAGTCGTGTTCCACTGTTATATTATATTCTCAGATTGCATTTTATATAACTAATTGATCTGCTCTGTCTACTTCACTGTTTTCCTACCATATATTGATTGATGTTAGTTGTGGTATATGTTCCGTCCAATATCATATAGAGCTCACCTAGTACCAGTAACATTATCGTGCGGGATTTTTTCTATTAAATTCTGTAACAATTTAAAACATCAAATCAATTACTATACATTAATTATCCTATCCCTTATGTAAATATTATTATAATTATATTTTTTATATTAATAGTCATCAAATAACACATATTCTGCAAAAACCGCGCACAATGCTGGTACTAGAAGAGGCAGAGTGAGTGTTAGAGATGCTGTTTCATAACAACAAACATGTTTTTTCGTCAAAGCTTATTCAAATATATGAATATAAATACTGGACTTTCGGAGTGCGGCCGTAGAGAGTGTGTGCCCCGATAGCACCAAGACGTAGTGACACCCGTAGTGCCTCACTAATCCCTAACTATTAACGTTATTCATTCCCAAGACTGGGAGACTGCATTACGCTCACATGGTAAACATGTTTCTGCTGATATTCCCGATAAAAATAAACAACGTTCAGGTCTCAGGAACATTACTGTTAAAATATTAGTATCCATACCACACTGTCTCGGACATTAAGGGACATACCACGTCGACGTATAATAAACAATAATGGTACAGGTAGTAAAACTTGAATGCAGTATTTTCTATAAGTCGATATACATACCGCCTATCTATATATTGGAAAAAAAAAAATTATTCTCATTGGAACACGTCACTCGGCTTCTATTAATAAAACTTTTGAAATTTTAATATAAGTCATGTTATATTGCACTGCAACTAACTTTGAAGCCTGATATAATTAGCATATTTAGAGCAAATTTATTTTCAGTTTGAGTTATAATCATGTTCATAAATTATCTTGCAATGGAGTAATAGTTATTGGTACATGGTTGATATATGATCGATGAGCAGAGGAACACAACTACTTAGGTATTGGTAAAATATCAGCAAAAATGAAAATTTCACAGAGTGCTTATACAGTCACCCAATCTTAAGATTTCCATCTCGCTATCCTTGTTTCTTGCTCCATATACGATGAAACCACCTGATCATTTCACCCATCACCTAGTAGAGCAGTGGATTGGTGCTACCTAGAGCTATCATCCTTATATAACTCAACTCAGTGATCACTCTTATATACTTATACTTACTTACTATATACTCAGTCGCAACAAACACATATGTAACATGACATATTACTATATCCACATATTACAACATCACACGTCTCATGGCATGGCACTGCTACATGATGTTTCTAGTTTCAACTATTACTAACACACAATATACTATATCAATTATACATTATATACTATATACATTTAATACTATATATACTGCAACTAAACTGTAACTGTGCATTGTTACCGGGGACATTATTGTCCACCACTAAACTAGATGATATATTAAATGCACATTTAGCAATCTCTCAACGCTAAGCAATCAACAATGTAAGATGAGTTTAGGCCATCTCCAGAGTTGCCTGCTGTTGCTGCTACGCTGCTGTTGCTGCTTATGGATTATTGCATGTCGCTGATGCTGGCTTATTGCATCGCTGTGTTATCTGCTATCATTCCCCACGCTTAAACTGCGTGTGCATGTATTTACAAATCAACCTTATAATATATTCACAGCTGATTCTTCAATCCTGCTTTCACCATATTGGATTCAATAAATATAACATAATACTAATAAATAACTTGTTTATTTCACACTGCAGAATGACTTTTTCATTCTGTATTTAATCAAGTTAAGAAATCTAGTTTCGTATTGCAGAAAATTAACATCAATATCAGAGATTATATTATTCATTTGCACCACTTATTTTATCCAATATGCTTCACACCGTTGAGTGGTACCTAGAATTCGCATGGTAGCACTAGGAAGATAACAATTTGTTACAACTAATGCATAAAAATTATGTTAATTGCAGTTTTTTGTAAGACTCGATCATATCCGCAAGTGCTTTACTCAGAAGGGTGGGATCTTCGTTTTGGAAGAACTCAGTAAGTGTTTCATGTACAAAGATATAATTTTGAGGATTTTTACAAAAAAAAAAGGAATACTCCATTGTATCCATAAATGACGTGTGTCGTTAACGCAATTCTAACAATAATATATTGGTACAATGCCTGAACCTCAATCCAAACATTGCAGAGTTGTTAGAATGGATACATAAGAGTCATTCGTTAAACCAAAGACAGAATTCTATAATAATGATATTTTTATTTTTGTTACAGATCCTAAAACTAGACAAGTAATTCAACGTAAATATAAGTCACAATTGGTAAGTGCCTTATGAATCCTTCACAGATTTTATAAATCATATTATTATGTTTTATGGTTCCTTTTACACAACTCATATAATACACTCGACTCGATGTGGACATATTTCAGTTCGTTTAAATGATAATTCTTGATTTGTATAT
Organism: Ametastegia equiseti; assembly: GCA_963989295.1. Taxonomy (NCBI): domain Eukaryota; kingdom Metazoa; phylum Arthropoda; class Insecta; order Hymenoptera; family Tenthredinidae; genus Ametastegia; species Ametastegia equiseti. The sequence continues at coordinate 13,515,570 of OZ022397.1, read as the reverse complement.
TATCAAATAGATAAATCACGCATTCATATATAATCAGTTCCCTAAATGATTCAAAACTTTCTATCACACATGTATAGGCGGGCGAAGCAGCTCACTGTTTACACAGAATCTTCTCCATTGCTCACGCTGCCCAACTATCTGCCGAGGCTCAGATCGTTGATCAATCTGATACAACAATGCATGAAGCTAATTAATTCACACACGTATATTTAATTTTGTCCGTTGGATGTAAGTTTCTTTTTATTTTAACATCGTTTTATGATTATCTTGATACAACGCATAAACATAGCACATATACTATACTCATTTCTATTTTTTACTCATCCATATTTTTTCAGTCATTTACATTTTATCACGTTTAATGTAAAAAAATAAATAAAATTGCTTTTTAACACCAATTCATAGAGTAGAGCGCCAAAATGTCAAGAGAATATGAATCCAGTAACTTTAATATCATCTTTTGATATTACAGGCAGATCAGATCTGCTACGCAGTTCTCTGTGTCTTTTCGTATCTCGCTGCTGGCATGGAAGAGAAAAAGCAGTTACAACAGCAGCAACAGCAATATCTACATCAGCCAACTGGCAGTGGTGGTAACCAGACGATGCACGGATCTGCATCATCGCAAACGGGTTCACCACGTCACCACTGACAAAAAGGCAGACACTCTCTCCCATTCGTACACGACTACAATAGCTGCGCTCCCTACGCTTGCCTACCTTGGGTATAAAAGTAGAAACTGAATTCATCATAGGATAAATAACTGAATTCTTAAAAGAAAAATTAACGGATGAATATATGTTCGAAAACCAATTAGCTTTACTGAGCTCCTGAATAACTTGATTTTAGATATGGAATACCATTCATCTATTGTTAAACTTTTTTGTCATGAAACTTTTTACTCCCTATTGAATGCTGCAGCTTTTCTCAATTACTTTTTCCCTAACTTCGAATGAAACTGAAATTCTATATGTAAGTTACATGCCTGAATTGAATAATGTTTTGTCATTATTAATCCAACAAATTTTTTTTGAATTTATTATTGAATTTGTGTTAATCACTTGGTCAAGTACTGTAATAATGCCATATACAGAAATATGAAATGATGATTTTTTGATGAAATACGTAATTAAGTATCATCAAATTATAAAATCAACTTGCAGAATGTGGGAGGGAGCGATGAATCATTTACATAAAAAATACTACGACGTATATTTTACTATCGAACATTTTGAATAGCGTGTAGTATTATTATACGAGGTATACTTTTTTCCTATGATTATAATATCTTAAAACTAATAAATGAAAGGTAAAAGTATATTATATGAAATCGATAGATTACCTCCAATTTCTATTTTTACATATGATTTGTAAAAATCATGGTGGTCAATATTTTATTAATCTAAATATCATAATACGTGAATTTAATTCCGACCTACTATACATACATACATACATAAATTTAATATACATTAATTATACCGTTGCCAGATGTAGCATATTATCACCATGAAGAGAGTAAACAAAAAAAAACAAAATCAATTATCAATTAGTCGTACGTATATTTTTGTCCTAATCACATTCACTTATAGTGCCATGTCAGACAATATTTGTTGTTCCCACAACAAACACGATAATTGATATATAAACTGTACAGCAAATTCCAAGTACTTACACATTTTCAAATCATTTTATACTTTAGTTTAAATAATATGTGGCTGTATAAAAAATCTATATACATATTTAATTCAAAATTGATCCTATTATAATTTACGCCAACTTCATCCCTTGAGTACAAATGATTTTAAATTCAATTAATTGATATTGAATTTTGACGTATGTAATTTGCAATTGCAGATATAGTGAAAAAATTAGACCCCACTTTGTAGTAGATACTTGTAATATTATATATACCCATATCCCTAGAACGGTATTTATTTTTTTTTGTTGTATCTCGTTATTTCATTTGTAATTAAATAATTCATCTGCCGAAGAGATATAAACCGCAGTGGCATATAATCTTACCTGCCAAATATCATACAGTATATTCAGGTATTATTATTATTATTGTTATTATTATTATTATTATTATTATCATTATTATTATTGTCATTATTATATTGTTATTATTATTATATGATATTTTATTATATTTCAGAGTGTTATATTAATATATTCAGTTTATATATTAAATTGTTCACGGTATAAATAGTAATGAAAAAAAGTCATTCTCAATATAAATACAGTTGTAAATATATACTACAGTTATAAATACAGTTTACGGTTTTATTCAAAAGTTCTGTTAATACACCAGAAATTGATTCTACAACTATGAAGGCCAATATTATTTTATTTGTCTATTAGCGCTTGGGCGGGATTACAATATGTATCTCTGGAAGTCACAAAAATATGAAATAAACACAACTAAAAGACACATATTATTATTATTATTAAAAACAATCAAGACGTATATGATGAGTTTCGTTTTATAGCAGTGTACATACATACTTATACATATACGCTGTATATCAATTTTACTATAATTACTCAAATAATTGCTGAATATATCCGTACGAGTAAATGATTAAATTATAATACACCCGATATCTATATCATAATGTTGATAAATCTATAACTTTAGATACAAAATCATAAAGATGTATAGTTTTGAAATTTTTTGGCATTTTCGTCGAAATTTGAATTGAATGAAAAATAATATACCGCGGTTTTTATTTTCTCTTCTTCTAATTCTTTACCTATAGTATTCTTCTCAAATTCTGACTTATGGTTGAAAAATGTTCGTTGTTTTATGTTGTTATTTTTTTCGTGAATTGATTTTGTAATTGATATACTATAAATGTATTTTAATAGAACAACCTTTCGAAAAATCTGTATAATGACAAGTTAGAACAACAATCACTGCAAAATAGCGGCGAGTAAAAATGTTTTAGTTACGTCGGTGACGAATGCGGGAGTTCAGACTGCAATCTAGTGGAGTAGAGTGCAGATTAAGCAATATAAAAAAAAATGTGCTATTCTATTATAGCGTGGTAGAAACATGCAGATCAGTGCTTTCGTTCTTGAGTTAGTGTTTTTCAAAAGTATAGATTTCGTGTGAATATATCTTCAAATATTAGCGCAAATATCTCGCAATCTATGTATAAAACAAAAAAAAAAAAAACGTCTTGATGAAGAATGATTCTATAAAGTCCGAGATAACACTTGACAAATATATTGCGCGATTGAATAATGAATATTCAATCGTCATATAAGTAGTACACTGACGGTGTGCGCTGGTTAACGACAAATAAATAACTAAATAAAATAGAAATCTTTGGGTCAGTTGAATTATTTACATGATATTGGTGAACCTACTGTATAATCATCGGACGATTTGATGGCAATAAATTGTTGGTGTTCATATTTAACTATATGAACGAGTTAAGAATATAAAGAATATAGATTTAAAGAAATGTGAGAATATCTGTACTTTTGGCAAACGCCCACTTTGTCGTATATATGCTATAATGTTGGTAAAAATAAATATACGATATATATTTCATGGACATTCATACAGTGTTATAATATTCCAGCAGACCTTATTCCTTATTTTTCCATTAATAAAAAAGTTGCATTCTTGTATTAGTGAAAATCAGCCAAACTCATAAATATTCATTCATTTTCGTAATCTTTAAACGTTATACCCTACCTAGCGTTCCCTAATGAATTTTACGCTACGCCAGATTTAAACTGATCCCTTCCCGCCGTTTGCGGCAAAAGTAGTTCACGCAGATGCCACCAGATAGTCGAAGCGCTACTAGACGTAGATTCTTTTTTTGAATTCAACCAATCAGGTCACGGCATTGCTCCGTTTAATATGCAACCTGCATTGCGTCGTCTTATCTGTACCAACATCAGTGACCAACATGGTGAACTTTCGCCTCACTTGCTCAGTTCTGTCATAATTCATTGTTTACAGTTGACTTTTAAAGATACTTGATTCGAGTGTTGACAGATTTTTATACCCGCAAAACGCCGGTTACAATTCGCCTTAATTTCCACCCTCGATCACGTGAGTAACGAATATAATTGCAACAACGTTGTGAAAGTATCGAGTCGGTTGGATAACCTAAAAATTTTTTACTTTTCACAGATATTAATATTCATCTTCAAAATGTCCGAAGACGAAGTTGAAAGTTTTGAAATAACAGATTACGACCTGGACAATGAGTTCAACATTAATCGACCGCGGCGGAAAATGTCCAAGAAGCAGCAAATGCTCGGTAAATATGCAATCCTAACCTAAAATCTTACGTGTTTACTTCGTATTAACGTATCTATGATAACGTTACGTTCTTTGGTTCTGAAAATTCAGTTATTCTAGTCTAATTATCCTCCTGATTCCTCAATTCCATGTATTCATTTAAAAATCGTGATTTAGGTATGTGGGCAGATGACAGCGACGGAGAAGAAGTTCCGGCTCGACCTTCCTTTAAAACGTTCAATCGAGGGCCAAAAAACTATACGGCACCTGTAAACTTTGTTGCCGGTGGTATTCAGCAGGCTGGAAAACCCAAAGAAGATACCAAGGAGTCAGACGAGGATAAAGAAGATGACGACGAGGGTGGGAGACCAAGACGAGGCGATGCTGACTATGTTCCCAACAGCTCTAGGTAAGTTTCTGTCAATTTTTATCCATGTTTAACTTCTCTGGGTAATTATACTCATTATAATTCGTTTTTTAATTCATTCAGCGACTCCGACGACGAAGGGCCCAGCTATGTCAGAGCCAAACCATCATTCTCTTTGAATTTAGAAGGCGACATCGCAGGCCTCAGAAAGAAGAGAGCTCCCGTTAACCCAACGCTAATGAAATCAGGAGTAGGAAGCTGGGAAATGCATACAAAAGGCATCGGTGCAAAGCTTTTGCTCCAGGCGAGTATTCGGACTAGATATTTCGAACAGAAAAACTCAAATTTTCGTAATTAACTTTACAACGAACGAACTATTCCTTACCGCCACTTAATTTTAGATGGGATTTGAGCCTGGTAAAGGTTTGGGAAAGAAATTGCAAGGAATAATGGCTCCTGTAGAAGCTCATCTGCGCCGAGGACGAGGAGCGATAGGTGCCTACGGTCCAGAAAAGATAGCCAAAGTGCCAGAGAAGAAGAAAGACGAGGATTTGGAAGAGGAGAAAGAGTTCAAAGCTAAATTATCGCAATGGCGAAAGGGAGAGGCTGTCACAAGCAAGAAGAAAGTAAGATACTGCTACCGGAGTGTGGACCAAGTTCTGGAAGATGGGAAATTAAAGCCGAACAGAAAAGTCCAGTCTAACAGTGAAATGAGCAAAGTCAAAGTAATCGACATGACAGGCCCTGAGCAGCGAGTCTTAAGCGGTTATCACGCAATTGGCGGAGGTCAGCAAAGACCCGACGAAACAATTGTAACCGTTGATAAAAAGTCTAGTGTGAATTTTGCCCTCCCCGAACTTCGCCACAATCTAAATTTACTGGTCGACTTATGCGAACAAGACATAATCCAAAACGATCGAAGGACACGTCACATGTCAGACAGAGTTATTGCTCTAGAAGCAGAAAAGTCTAATTTATCGAAGATAGTTGAGCAGCACGAACAGCTTATAAACACACTAGACAACGTGCTCGCTATAGTTGATCAACTGATGGATCGAACCAACGATTTATCCCTCGAAGAAACCGCTGACGCTTTCAAAGATCTGCAAGACAAATACTATGAAGAATACAAAATGTACGAATTGGGAGATCTCGCTACCAGTCTAGTTGGTCCTAAGGTCAAAGACTTCTTGGCCACTTGGAATCCGCTGTCACAGCCCAAACTACCAATTCCATTATTCAGGCAGTGGAAAAATATCCTAGAAAGCGGAAGAAGCACACTGCAAACTGGTGCTCTTCAACCTTATGATCAACTAGTTTGGAACGCTTGGATGCCCTCCATCAGGGGCGCTGTGCAGTGAGTAGAAATCCTTTGGTTAAATTTTCTCAGTATCGAATTATGTTTCGCCTTATATCCTAACGCTGTTATTTATTTTCCAGACAGTGGGCCTGCAGACAGCCAGAACCTCTGGTGGAACTCCTTGAGCAATGGATGCCTCTGCTGCCCGGCTGGATACTAGAAAACATACTAGATCTGCTCGTGCTACCAAAACTGACGTTGGAAGTTGAAGAATGGAATCCGCTGACTGACACTGTGCCGATACACACCTGGATTCATCCTTGGCTACCGTTAATTGGTAATTTTTATTTCAAATGGACAGAGACTTGTTTGAGGTAAGGAATTTTGGCTGATCTTCATTCTGTTTCTTTTCTTATAGGAAATCGCCTGGACACTGCAGTATATCCGATAATCCGACGTAAATTGGGTTCTGCATTGGGAGGATGGCATCCTTCTGACCGATCGGCAAGATTAATGCTTCAGCCTTGGTCACAAGTATTTAAAAAAGGAGATATGGAAGCTTTCTTAGTAAAGAATATCATCCCTAAACTCCAAGTTGTTTTGGCTGAGTTTGTTATAAACCCACATCAGCAGCACTTGGATCAATGGAACTGGGTTTTTGAATGGAACGAAATGCTGCCTATTCACACGATGGCTGGACTTCTCGATAAATTCTTCTTTCCCAAATGGCTTCAAGTATTGGCACTTTGGCTAAATCATTCCCCCAATTATGACCAAGTTACTAACTGGTATATGGGCTGGAAGGGAATGTTGAGCGATAAACTTCTGGCAGAACCGCAGATAAAGGGTAAATAATATCATTTTTCATTGAATTCTACCTGCAATTTGGATTATTGATGACTAAAATGTTTTTCCAATATTCAGAGTACTTCAAGAAAGCTTTGGACATGATGAACAGGGCTGTTGCGGCTCCGCAAGGACACCAACCTGGCGCTATGGAGCAAGTCTCGTACTTGACAAATCTTGAAAGAACTCAATCGGCTCTTCCATCTGCACCGCCAGCTGCTCAGCCAAGAATGGAGGTGAGATTTAGTAAAAATTGCTTTCTGTTTATTGTTTATTGCAGAATGATGTATAAGCCGAGTAACTAACGCTTTTTGAATTCTTGTCATTCGTTTAAATCGTTGATATTATATTTCAGAGAATTGCCGAGGCTGTAAGAACCGCTTCACAAATTCCTCAAGGATTCAAGGACCTTATACAAAAGCGTTGCGAAGAAAGAGGAATCCTCTTCATGCCTATTCCAAACAGATATAGAGAGGCAAAGCAAGTTTACAAAGTCGGTAATGTCCAGGCTTACATAGACAGAAACGTTGTTTTTGTTTGTCACAACGGATCCACGTGGGCACCGACTCATCTAAACGCTTTACTCGACATGGCAGAGATCTGAGATTGTTTAAACTTGTACATACACACATACGTGGCTCGAAACTTGAGTTTTAAGACTAATTAGGTGAATAAATATTTAAAATATCATTTTATCTTCGATTTATCACGCAGTATTAATTAATATCCTCGACAAGCGATTTACTTCTCATCTTACTTCTAGTTGAAGAATAATGTGGAAAATTCACGTTTTGGTAAAGGGCGCAATAAGATACTGTAAGTTCTTTGATTTTTTATTCGATATGTTGCAGGAAATCTTTAGTTTAACCATAATTTCATGACTCTAAAATCAAAGTATCTGTTACAGGTGTCGATTATTTCAATTTAAATAACGTCAGGATTGATATTTTCGGTAATTATTTTGTCTTTGGTGTGGAGATGTGGATTATTAACAGTGATTGTTGTACGGCTGATAAAAATCAGATTTTGATCAAGAACAATCGTTGTTACGTGTATATTTTACTTCAGACATGTGAAACTCCGTGACTCAAATTTCGATGGAATTTGAAAAAAAAAAGAGTAACGACTTTGTTGTTTATTTATTTTATTTATTCGGGGTAAGATTGAAAAGTTCTGAATTGCAAAAGTTGTGAAAAGTTAGATTTCCGAATTTTTCTACTACTGACTCAAAGTTTTTCAAAAGATTATATCCTCGAAAGTCTACGTAACCAATTTGGAAAACTCCGAATGGAAAAACACCGAAGTTTCAAAATTTCAAACGCTAAAGATCCGGAAGGCCGAAACTCCGGATTTCGGAATGGGCGAGATGCAACGTCATTTATTTCGTTTATTAAATTTGCGGATTTTTGGACTCTGAGTTTTTAACTTTCGGATCTTTGAGCTATCTGCATCTCGACCTTTCGGAATTCGCAACTTCTGAACTTTAACGTTTCTAGAAACTCAGAATCGCGTCTCAAATAAACTCGGAACATTTGGATTTCGGAATTTTAATTCCGCCCCATTTATTATTTTAAATTCTGATCTTGTGCCATTTCTTATTACGAAATACGCGGAGATCCACAATTTTCTTGATCTAAAAAACTAAGAAACATTCAAATAACTAATTTCCACTTCACAATGACTTTCGGAACCAGTGCCATATGTATTCTTACATCAGATTCTACAGTATAACTTGAGATCGATTTGTCATACAATAAAAAAAATAAGACTGTTGATTGATATTTGAAATCGCGTTAGTATTGATGAAACCGATAAAATAGAATATCGTACCGCCTTAGAATAGGCAACACTTGATACAGCAAACGAAAGCAAACACCCGGTAGGTGGTGAGTCGTTGATACACGGATAGGTAGATACATACGGACGTATACTTATCCACAGGTCGGAATACATAACGAAAATCCATTCTCATATACACGATCGTACATACGAGTGGCAGCCTCACCTGGCTGCAAGCCGCTGAAGGCAGGGAAGGCTCCCGCCTCTATTTAGCTGTCTCGCGTCGAAGGCGTGTAGGCGCCCCTGGTTATCCCACCACTAAGGTGCAGCTTTAAAACTTCTCGATATGGAAAGTTGTATATACTTGATCCCCGCGGAGTCCAAGCTCTGCAGGCTATACGTCCGGCCAATACCTAACCTTATATACATGTTCATACGTTATATACACCCATATAGTCATAAAACATCAATGCACACGTATGTAAGTCGACGCACATGTATATGCGCATTGAATGGACATCGCTTCGCCCACGCGTCATGATCCGCGACATCCGCGAACTTCACGACGCGACGTCCTTCTTCTTCTTCTTCTTCTTTTTCTTCTTCTCGTATTTTGCGCTGCAGCTTCCCGCATCCTTCTTATAGCAAACGGACGCGACTTCTTGACTCTTCACTCTCCGATGGTGGAGCTGGTCATCCAGCTCCGGTGTCGAGAAATTTGCATCTGAGCTGGAGCTAGTACATACCTGGTACTAACTGTCTATCCATCTGCAGCAGTTGGTATAGTGGAAGACCCGTTTCTCGTGTAGGATACCTATGGGCCGGTGCAGGACAACGCGACGCGATGCGACGCGACTCGACTCGACGCCAACCGTATACATTGTCTGCATCAGGGTGATTTTCTGATCCTGAAGTTAGCTGGTAGTCTGAATGCAACAAGGAACTCGCGTCAGCTAGCCAGCTCTGACTGCCACTAAGAAGTTTATATATTATATGTACTAACTCTTGTACGCCATATAGATTAACGCACACATACATACCCTATAGTCAGATGTTCGTACATACATGATTCTACATCGTACTACCCTATACACGATCTTTAACTTTGTAAATATTACTGTTTATGGATGCCATACACCCCTTGTCCATACAACGGCTGAAGGAACGCATACGGTTTACTTATACCCACCATGGTATTCATCACCTAGGTGAAAAAGGGATCAATAAACACAGTTATTTCATATATACCGTCTACCGATCGATGTTCCTTCACAACTTGCTGGAAAATTACACCAGAGTATAATATTCCGCCGTTTGCATTCGAGACTTGCTAGTTGTATTATATTTGTTTGGGTACTATCTGGCGAAAGCTCTTGCTTATTGGTACCCAACTTCATAAACATGACATGGTATCAGAAACCGGAAATCCTTCTCCTAGAAACTGCGAAATTTTATGGTCTCAAAACGATTCTCACCTTTCTCTGCTTCCATATTTATATTTCAATTTTCAAGTATATACGGAGATCAGCTACATCACGTCTGGTTTCATGGGTCATTTTTACTATACAAAATAGAACCATATCATGCGTTTCTTTGAAGTTAATTATCAAGTGAGTTTCACTGCTATAACAAAGCCCACCACTTTGAATACTGACAACTTATCCACAGATCAAAATCTAGGATTTCTGATGTAAAACTTGGTACTTGGTTACCAAATTGATATCGTGCTTTACAGATGTACCTCAGACTCCGATCTGACGGTCAAAAATCAGAGTGGAAAATGATGGATAAGAATGAAGGTTTTTTTCCATCTCGTATACGGAAGTGATGATAATAGTATATGAGAATCCTATCTAGAGAAAAGTCGCTGTATATCCGAGAAACTTGGAAACTTGTCCCCGAGACAAAAATTGAATTTTTTTGCCGAGACTAATACCTAGTTTGAGGCTGGATTGGTGTCTAGAATACGCAAACACGAATTACATGTTTGCATGTGCGACATAAATGTATACCTAGCAAGCGACGATCCAATGCTAGGGGGAAATTTGATCTTTCGATCGTGCATTCCGGTTGACCTTTAAACGTTGCACGTCTCTTAACTTACAGCTTTATGTAGAGACGATAGCTGGGGTCAATGGACTTTGGTATACATACATATACATATTTATACATACGTATAGACGTAGAGGGTAGGTATATACGTATAAGTACGTCATTTATTCAACATAGTATTCATTATGCAGAGAGCTGCAGATCGGTGAGGTCTGGGATGTCAAACGTTTCGAAAGGTAAAGAGCAAAAAATCGTTTAATTATAAAGAGCATAAGGATTGCTTCATTGCTTGTCGGTAGAGGTAAATACTCGCTTAATGTACATGAAGAGAACTTGCCAATGTATTTAGGTACATCACCACGGGATGCAATACGTACCCGAGCGGGCAAATACTTGGCGAAATTCTGTAAGCGGATCTGAATTGAATTTGTGGTGAGTTGGAGAACACGGATCCTTTCGTTCGTTCGTTCGTTCGTTCGTTCTGAGAATCACAATCTCTTAATAGTCGGTAATCGCGTTCCACTTATACTGCCGGGTAATAATCTCAGATAAAATGTTATTTGCATAGAATTGACGTGCAATCTGCGACCGTTCGTACATACCAACTGTATAGCTTTGTAACCGCATAACCGCGTATAGGTTTATCTATTCATTCCGAACCGCGCTGCGTAAACGGCTCCTGATATGTTAAACGAGTGCAAACATTTCATCCAGTCTATTTACTTAATAAATGTTAGAATTAAGGACCGATCTGACATCGCGGATTCTTCCTTTCAAGAATAATGTCGAAATAATACCCAACAATAAGTGCGAGGGAAACAGTCAGTCGACTTTATCCTTAAATTATTACATTAGAATCCTTGAGTGGAGCAGTACAGTATGAATTTTCATCAAAAGACGGAAATATATGTCTTCCGGACACACTAAATCTTGGTAAAGTTAAATCAGACCAACTGTACATGACCAAATCCTTACGACAAGAGACAAGGCTTTCTTGGTATTCTCTGCTCATAATTTATCGCTAACCGTTTACATGAATTCAGATTTAGTGAGATCAAGCAAGCCAAATCGACTATGAATCTTTTGAGAAATCGGGAATTTGTGATTTTTCGTCGAAAATATGCAGCTCCTTTTACAGGATCAAGCTGCGAGTTGGTCCTTTTAAAACGATATGGGATTATGTTCGAAATTTCATTGTTACCAATGGCTGTCACCTCGAAAATGCAAATTGTAATTTCTCGACGACTACCAAACCGATCCGAACGAATCCTCGACGAATGAATTCAGTTTTTTGGCAGAAAGTGGCCAAGTATGTCACTTCGTGCAAAAATCTGATCAGATATCAGTAAAACTCATTTTTTTTATGTTAGCTAGGTTAAGTTGGGAGTGATCTCTACTATATCACCTTTATTCGTGAAATTTCCGTTGTATAGAAATCCTGCTTTGAGGTGTAATTTATCTCGGAAGAAACGCGATGGGAAAGAGTATGGTATAAGGAACGATACGGCGTCATGGTCTTCGTCGTATATACCGTCTTCGGAAACTCGTTACATCTGTAAGGAAGTTTGCTGTTAGAGAGCGAAGAGAGTAATTTATTTCACGCCTTTACAAATCGAGCGAGCTGTGCCTTATAACAGCGTAAAGGACGACGTAGGCTTGCTGCAGTTGAGAGTTGCAGACAAGTTTGCACAAATTCTATAAATAGACTAACTCTTCGTTATATGTATATACGTACACCGGTTCCCTCGCCTTTTGCCGTGTCAATGTGCGACCTGCAGCGAACCAACTTGGTCGCAATTTTTCATCAATACCCCCGAGGGAATTACTCCGGTAGTTCAATTAGCCACTTTGATTATTTATTGCCGATCCCAGAACGGCGATAAACTTCAACTTCGAATGAAACGTTACTTTGATACGTTAGTTTTGGTTCTTTTTTCATATTTTTTTACTTCCTCAATTATAGAAAAATGGAAGAGATCACTTCATACGTTCTTCTTAATCCGTCTAATCGATTTATGTTTGTGTTTTTTTTTTTCTGAAATTTGCAATACCTTGTGAAAAATATTCATTTCATGGTGGTGGACAACGACCTGAGAGGACTTGAGTGCCTATACCTATGTTTTCAGCAAAACGCGATCGCACCCAAACATTCCAAACCCACGCGAAACCAGAGTCCCTATACCTAACTTGACCGAACCCCTAACCCATACCTTTAAGGATTTCTATACACGAGTCTTGCCATGGGTTCAGACATAGGTAGGTATACGTATAAATCCGTAAGCGACACGGCGATAGTCTAACTTGGCCATGATTCGACTCATGTTTTAAAAATGAGGAAATACTAGTTCCTGACCAAATCGCTTCTGCAAGAACGAAGCGAGAAAATCGATTTGCATGATTCGTACACACGGCGATGATATTTTGATGGATATGATCAATTTTTGAAAATTTTGATACCGAATTTCAATCATCTGTAAATAGCTCAATAATGGAATTTCCCAATTCTTCTTTTCTGCGTATGAAAAATTCGGACAGGTTCTTCGAGTGAAATGAAACCTCCAGAAGTTGAACTTAGCTGGAAAAGCACAGTTCTGAAATTAACATGTTTGGAGACAATGATTGGGCATCGAGTATAACTGAAACATAAAAAAAACGAGAACCAAATCTTTCATAAATGTAAACTGTACTCGAAGTTTTTCAAGATAGAGCAAAACTGGGAAATGGATTTAGATCATGCATTCGATGTACTGAAAAAAAGGGGGAAGAATGAATTTATAGATGGAAAAAAAAATGACGTCATTAATGTACCCATGGTGAAATCCTTAGGTCTATATTCACGTCACGTTAACAAGCACGTTTCGATAACGCTGTATTGTTTTACTAATGGCCACAGCAGCAGGAGCTGGAGCTGGAGTTGGAGCAGGAGCTGCAGGAGCAGATACCAAGCTCCAGGAACGAACAAACGCCAGTCTCTTTAAAGTGCTTCACAATGGCAGCGATAACTCTTCGTTCCTTTTCCATGCTCCGAACTCTTATTCTTACCTATGTACGTACTTATAATTTATACTTTCCAACTACCATTCATAACCAGTCTCCTTAGCCCGCAACTAACATGGAAGCTATACCAGGCGCAAAAATAGGCGCTGCACCACTATACGCTCCAACATTGCGTTCCGGTACAGTGTGCTAGCTCATATATACCTTGTAATATATCTGCTGCAGAAATGATATGAGAAATGATGGGAGCATGAGGACGTCTTTCATTCATCCATAAGTATAAATTTCATAAAATTTTATACTCCGTACAGTATACACAATGTGCTTCAGAAGGTGAAGGATCCTTTAGGAGTCACGGACATATGGTTCAGCTCGATGGCATCATTTTTGGAAATAATTATACTGTAATCTCATTAGTTCAAAAAGCTACAGTTGATTCATTAATGAAAGGGGATTCAAGGTTCGTGAGAAAAAGATGAATTCTTCAAGGGAATTTAAATAATTGGACTTCCGTGCCTGGAGGTGGTGCAGTATAAGCGAGAAGCATCTGCTCATGCATACGGATCCAGCAGGTTACGGGATTCTGTATAAAAACGACACTTAGTGGTAGGGCTAGGTAGGTAAGATCTTAGAGTTAGGAGAAGTGACATTTGGGATGTCCGTCTCTTCGGGTCCGTAATTGGGACCGGCGCTAAGAATTTGGGCGACGAAACGGTGCGCCCACGTACTGTCAAATTCAACTCTTGTGTAGATAGAGTCCCGATAACCCAAGTAGCTCGTAGTCGTCCTCCCTTCTCTTCCTGGATCGCGATCGGGTGACACTGGGACCAAAAGTCCTCCGGCAAGTCCTCAGGAGATAACAACTTGATGCGATTTGACAGGAGGGATCAATTAGTCGGCAGACTTTGCCTAATTGCGAGATAATCAAAGTCACTTTCAAGTTCCCCTATACTTCTCGTCTCTTATACGAGTTTATCTCTGGCTTATTTTGTTCGACATTTTTTTTTTTTTCATCGCCTACGTATCCTGCCATTCCTGGTTTAGACATAACTTGTACATACATGATACCGAGATTTTATTTATTTTTTTTTTTTTCTATTTCTGTATACGAAATGTAAGTATGTGAGATGGTAAAAGGTGGATATATGTATACCTACGAACGGATCGCGTGACTCTTGGAACAGAATATTGTACAAACACAAGAAGATACTGTTAAACATGAACATTTGTGAAAGATCAACGATTATTTCCTCGATCCAACGTCGATAGTCGTTAATAACGGCGTTTTGATACCAGACTGGCTATAATATGAGTTTGGACATATTAATGCAGCCGGCAGCTAACGAGTGGGCGAGGCAGTCATCGAAGCGTGAGACCGAAGTGGTTCTTGAAACTTTTAACTTCCAACTTTGAACTTATAACACCAAAACCAGTATTAGTGGATATTCCAGTACTGGAAGAAGCCGTCGAACGAGAACCAGAGGTTCATCTAGTCACTTAAGTTTTACCAATCACTATATAACGTAAGAAAGGAGGACCTATGTTCATTGTACATATATATACACGAAGATTGATACCCACTTCGTGATTGAATACGAAGCTTGGCATATCCCCGATGAATCGAATGGCTTCGAAATTCGAGTTGTCGAAAGAGTGAAGGTAAGTGAACCAATCAAGGATTGTCAAGGGTGGTAAAAGGGAGTAAAGAGAAAAGGGATAAGTATAAAAGAAAGGAGCTGGAATCGGGTCTGAAAATTGCACACTTTAAAACGTCCATCTCTTTGTGCGTTTCCAGTATATGTCAACGTTTCATGAACTGCTGCTGATCGTTGGACCTTTTCCTCCGTCCAAGCTGTCCAATTACAGCATGTCTCCTCGACGTGGGCACATGTATACGACGTGATATATCAATCTCTTTGACTCGTTACCCAAGCCACACCAAATCCAACAACAATACATACCTTATCCTGCAAACCGTCTTTGTTGGCATACGCACACCGTAGGTACATACCTTCATACTTTACCTATCTCCACATATCGGTGGTATAAGACGACGTACTACTCTTAAAACTCGCCTAATGTGCTTCCTTTACATACGCGGCATAAAACGTGTTCGTTCCGGTTATTCGATTCGTTTGATTTTCAAATTGGCCTACAAATTGGGCTGCTATTGAGATCGAGTGAGATACGAGGGCTTCCATTACCTACTCTCACCATCATCATTTCACCTCTCAATTTTCTACCAACTTTATCGCAATCGAAACACCATCAATCTCTACATTTGATACGAAAAAACCTCAACCGGAAGTTGTTGACTTCCATTCATAGGATTCAAAAGTTTCTTTCAACTCTAAACTATACACTTACATCATACGTTCGATCGAATGACGGCGTACTCAAGTCACGAAAAAATTGCTCTGGTATGATTTTTTCTCTGGTCTGTTTTTCACCTACACGTAGATTACGAGGAATAGTTTGCTTGTGGGTGTAGAATCGTGACTAATATCGTAGATATATATGTATGCACAAACGTAGTATATTTAGTCTTGTTAAATTTTCTTGGAATTTCTTATATACGCAGAGAGTGACTCGAATCGGGTTATACGCAGACGAAACGTCTCTGACACATCGATGATCATGCATATGCTTCACAGTTACATAATAATGACTTTCCCGAAATTATTCATGATTCATATACCGTCAATTGGCCAGAGGCAAATTCCAACGAGCTACGTGGTTCTGGGGTACGATTTTGGAGCACGAATTGTACGAGGTAAAAAATAGGTCAAAAATTCCCAGCGCAGTTAATGTGACCAAAAATCTACATCATTTCCGCGAACAACGCATTTACGAACTCTAAGAAGCGTTGATGTAATAGTAGAAACTGTGTCGAGGGAAAGATCTCAGTATATATACGGCATGCATGACAGATGGCTAATTTTCCATGAACAAATTTCATAGCTTAAAGCTGATTAGGACAATTACCATCGGTCGTTTCTCAATCTGTATATATAGCTCTGGGTTTAATTAGCAGTTCAATCGTCTTGAGCTCAGAGCGCGGTCCGTTCGTCGCTGAGTTAAACGAACTTGAAATTTGCTATCCGGTAATTAATGCCAATCTTGGAGTTCGTTGAGCGGTGTACTCTGTGCCTCAATTATACCGTTTAAAGTCAACCTATGGGCGGAGGAACCAATTTTCTCTGTCTTTCTCCATCTTCTTCCTGTCCATCTTTCTCCACGGGGCAGCATTATACCACTTGGCACGTTCATCGTGTTACATATATTCCTCGATCATACGTCCCTTCTACTTCCGAGGACTTCTTCTTCTTTTTCTACTTCACGGTTATCAAGAGGTCAGCCGTGTCCATCTTCAACGATTATCTCCCTTAACGCCACTAATTCCAACAGGAAATAATTGGTCAACTAGGTAATACTGTTCCTGGTGACTTGACATCACCTGGAATTATTTTTTTTCCATTCAATTTGTACGTTGTGACTCTCTTCAATTAAACAAGTCGGTCAATCCTAATAGGACATAGTGAATTTTTCATCTTTAAGCTATCAGACCCTGTGTAGAGTTCCAAATTTTCCTATACAGTCTTCCAGAAATTTTCCTGCACAACACCACTGCAGGTTTATTCATTCTGGACAAAAAGGAAGACAGACCAACGTAAGTTCGGAATGTTCTTAGGCGTTAGCTGCAGAGCTGAATGAAAAAGACGAAGCTTGTTTTTTTTTCTGATTTTCGAAATTCATTTTCGACACGAAATCAATACAAACGCATCAGAAGTGGAAGTCACGTTATCGTGGTTAGTCACAGCGGAGCAATCTAACGAATTATGACAGCATTACGGTGTTTTTGCACTGGAACGGATGAGTCATGAGTAAAAAAAAAAAACAAAAAAAAAACCAACATAATAACAACAATAATAATGATAAAAAAAAACCGACGGTATGGCTACGGGTGAACGAATCTCTGGGAGTATACTCTAGCTGACCAAGCGAGCGCAACAGGTGTGAGCTGAATTGTTCTGCGCTTCAATGGTCAAGCCACCGCACTGTCATGCAAGCAAAACCACGACGCATCACGCGTGTAGAACTCTCGCGATACGTTATTTATGAAATTCTTTTCATGGTTTTTCCACTCATTACACATACTTACGTTTATAGATATAACTTGACCGCAATTACGCATTGCCAGATACTGACAAATATACGCTACGGACAATGACCGGAGTATATAATACAACTTGAATGATGAAAACGATGGAATTTTAGTGGTCTCAATATATCTGCAAATCAAAATTAGAAACACCGATTGAGAATTGGTCCAAACTGATGATTTGATGTCAAAGCTTTAATTGGGGTAATTGCCGATGGAGGATAAATTCTTGTCTTCGTAATGTGATATGAAATGATTAATTATAATCATTTGCAGAGGCAAGGTTGTTTTCAGTGACGAAAGCTGTGGTGTTTCTGCAGTTATAACAGCTGAGAAAGTTCCGGTATGAATAATGGCGGTTTGTATACATATATGTGTATATTATCAGGCGTATAGATATACGCACGCGACTTTCTCGATTATAATTAATGGGCGTCGTTAAATTTAGAGTGGCTAACGATATTGGCTCTCGAGTGCAATGCGCAAAGATATATTATATTCATGTAGTATCCCTGTATATGAATTCATATATAGGTATGTACCTGCGATCAGTACACCTGCGTTCGTTATACATACCTAATAATACGTACGTAAACATGTATATATATATATGTATATATAAAGTCGTACAGTCATACCTCGCCTTCTCTTACATACATACGTATAGGTAAAACATACATCTGCATACCACGTAAGTTGCACCAGAGCGAGAATCGAATGAGACAAGGAATGACGTCGCTTCCTATAAGCTCTACGAGACAAAGTACGATTGTGTTTCTGTCACATTGACAATCGTCGTGGTCCGCTGATCGCTGGAGATAGAATGTTACTGCATTTTATTTGCCCATTTACACAGGGTGAGGCATCCCAATGACCGGGACAATTTCTAAGCAAAACGTTGAAATATGTTTAGGATCGCAACTGCAGGACTTCGAAGGGCCAGGAGACTGCAGCGTTGTTGAATTCTGTGAAGATGAGTTTTAACAGGATCAATAGGAAGTTCGATTTCTAATTCCAGAAATGAAACAGCCTTCAGTTTCGGGTCTGAAACTATTAAAACACCGATGACTCGGAATGATTAGATGAAATGCACCGCTACATTGGAAAAATCAAAGTGTATCTCATAATCTGGAGGAATTGGAAGATTTCGACATTAGTTTCCGTCAAAATTTAATTGATAACTCGATCTTTGATAACGAATGCCTCACCCTGTACACCCAATCGCGTTTGTGTGTAAGCATGTGTCTAGGTATAAACCTAGATCCTACGTGATATGAAATATATTTCATATGACATTTACAGGATCGAGTAACGGGAGTTGGTCTAAATCAAATCCGTGGCGCACTTGTACCGAAGTTTTTATTGCAGACTCTTAACTTAATAGCTGATCGAATCAATTGTCGATTGAAAAATGTGTAAATATCTCTGGTAAGTGTAACTGTGGCAGATAAAGTTACGTGTATAACATGTGGTGGATACGTTTCTAACAGGTTGTATTTAGAGTGTATAGAAGTCGTTGCAGAGACGTCAAAGCAACGTCGTTAAAGGATAACTTGAAAGACGTATGAATATGACGAATGTTCATATAATACGATCGAGAAACTTTTCTCGTTCTTAGTTCAGCCCAAGCTAAGAACGTAATGAAAAATGACGTGGGATAAGAAGAAGGGCGTGCCTTTCAGGTCCCACGCGGTCTGCACGCGTGAAAGATCGTCACGTGCGTGTGAAACGCAACGATCGAGCATCTGCTTTATTCAGCCAAGAGTTGTTGAGTTTGAGATAAGCCATAAGAAATACACAGCCAACAGCAGCTTAGACTGTAAAGGAAATCTCGTAACCGCGCGCGAGCTCCGCGGTCTTCGCAATTATTGTCTTATAAAGGTTGAAAATCGCTGATTATATGCTCTGCGATATACGAAGCGATTGCAATTATAAGCAACAATATCTTCTTTCATTACCGCGCTAGAGTCACGAGAAAAAGAAAATCAAGCCTCGCGTTGTAACCGCGATAAATAAATTGTCATCATCTCGATAACGCGCAATCATGCTGCTCGGATATTCCAATCTGTTTCTATTTTGTTTCTATTTGCATACCGATATGGATCTGTAACTTGCGATATAAGATCAGAATTTAGATTGGTGAATTAAACGATTCAAATTTGGCAATGCCTGCAGAATTACTCGGGTATAAAAATTTACTGAATTCCAAAATTTTTGAAACTAGGTATCATCAGAATTTCCGCGGAATGCACAAAGCGATCGGCTTGATTATCAAATTTCGGGAAATCTCTTCTTCGAAAAATAGTCTACTCATTTTAATTAGTCTTCTAATTAATACCAACCCGTTCAATTTGCTGAACTCTACCCAGTTTCATCTTTTCGCAGATTATTTTCCACGATAAGTAGATGAACGAGCACCTGGTAATTAAAGTTGAGGAAATACTGGTAGCTGATCACAATTTTTAACTCAAAGTCGCGCTATTTACGGTCCCGTTATGGATTTTATATTGCGTTCAATTCGTGCCCACCCCATATATATACAAGCCTCCACTTATATAGGTATATGTATATGCATATTTACCGACTGGTATACATACCGCAATCATTGGCGACCGTATAGCCATGATAATTGATATTAATGAGAGTAATTTGACTCGGTTAACAACCCGTCCCATTATCCCACAACGGAAGGAGATGATTCTTTCTTTCTTTTTTTCTTCCTTTTTACGTATTACATTGCATTGCATCTTTTATCATTTTCATCCGTCTATGACAGCCCGCTTCAAAGGTTCATCAATTTTCTCTGTACAATTTCAAAGACTCTTTTCCGCTATTGATGATTTTTTCTGATTATTTCTTCCTAGTGCCGAGACTTTTGCTTCGGAATAGTGAAAATTTTCTCATCGTCAGGTCAGAGTGAAAAATCGTTCTTCTGGAGTGAAATTTCAGTTCATTTTCTCATAGTGACGCGATTTTGACTCTGAAAATTGTCTAGAGTTTATATATCGTCTATAATTTTCACGTTAACGTATTCGAGGGTGTATCGTTGATGTCTGAATCCCGTATAATCGCAAGGATTATATATCCTGTGCTTTACACAATAGAGACTTGGCGTGCGTAGTAACGTAGTTATATCTAAGGGTTTCAAGCTTACGACCTGAAGGTTTGCCATATCGTTTGCAAATCCCCGTTTTATCTTATATCCGTATGAATAACAACGTTCAAGTACATACATACATACATGTGCATAAATAACGTACATTCACGTGGTTACTTGCAGGCAGTACCAATACGTTGGGAAGCTGAGATTTCTCTCCAGACATCATAAAATAGTGATCCGACCAATAGAACCGTATCATTTCCTAAGAGTAAGGGTCTAATCATAGAGCCAATATGGACAGCTAGCTAAGCTCGGCGCACGAATCGCACTCTTTAATCTATTCTCATACTTTCGCAGTAAATTACTCCGATATTAATATTTTCCTATGGCTATTTGGACGCTGACTATTATTGAAATATTGCGATCCGCACGTGGAATGTTCACGATTGATGTATCGATCATCCACTCAGAAAAAAGTATTGTTGGATGGATCAAAATTTTGCTGAATTGACAACAAATTTGGTAGAGTTACAGCCAAAAAAATGCGGAGTTGATTTAACCAAAGATTCTGTTGATTTGGCCAAAAATTTGTGTCCGCCAATCTCTTCTTTTTGAATCAACACGGCAAAACAGTTTGTCGATAATTAAACAAAATTCTGTTGAATCGACGAAATAATCAGCAACAAATTTAGTTTTATTGGATTTTCCAAACTTGTTTTCTGAGTGATATCCCTGTTCGGTTTTTTAGCAATACATATTGCAATATCCCAAAGTCATTTCACTCAAATACAAACCTTGATTAATCAATAACGCGCGGTTTTGATTGATGACTAATTTTTCAACGGTGATCAACCTGTCCCAAAAATTCAAACAAAAACTTTGCTTTCTTCCGAAGTGCGTTTTGGTGAAATGAAATGTCATTAGATGAAACTAATCAATTGTTGCAATTAATTGATGTGGTATAATGATTAGAAAAAAATGAATGAAATCTGGACTTCGAAATAGCCGAAAGTCAATGAGGTTTTCATGAATGCGTCAAAAACTGACGGTTTCTGTCGCGCAGCGTTGAAACGAGTTACGGGATCGCGTTCGGTGTTGGCAGGCAGGTAGGTATATACGTGTGTAGAAAAATTGGTTTTTCTCGAACGTCTCGCTGGACCAATGGTAAAAGACTGAAGCTGGTCGGGGGCCTCGGTAAGCTTCGGTTAAGCTCGGTTTTCATCGTGATACTTCGGTTTCCCCTCAATTCCCTCTTGGTTCCCCTCGGTTTGCTTTTGCCGCGGCTCGTCAACTCGACAACACAATTCAACACAATTCGAACGTCCCTCGTTTCTTGGCGCACGCGAACCTACCGGCTCTCCGTTGCGTTTGCGCCAGCTCCATGTGCCAACGTTAGAGAAATTTGACTGTCGTTTTTTTTTTGTTTTGTTTTGTTTTTTTTCGTTTTTTATTTCTCAAATTTCATCCTCACGTCGTTACGTCACGTCACGTCCGCGACGACACGCGATAATAAACACGTGTGATGGATTTTTAATTAATTCAATAAATCAATCAATTAATCAATCAATTGATATTTATTAATAAATAATTAAACCAACGAATCGATCGATCGGTGAATAAATAAATCAATTAATTAATAAACAACTTTATTTCATATACTTTGGCAAGGTGGTGCGGTGAACGAATTGCGAATATATGGCTGTTTAAACTTTGGCAAATGTTATAATTACATCTAGAGCGACGATGGTTATTTCTTGCCAAATATATTTTGGTGTCAAGTACATGCCGCTTGTGTGTTATCAGTTTAACTGACGGGAGTTTTTATTTTTATTATTATTATTATTTTTTTTTTTGAACAAGTGACGAATTATGCTAAACATTGTGTTCGTTCTGTGAGAAATATTCTATATATATTTTTTTTGAAGGTTTTTCCTTTATTCTTACATGACGTTATGATGGTTTTACCATTCCGCGTCTAGTTCCGCGATCTGTATAATAATTCCAAGATCCTTAAAGGACGGGAAAAAATTCTCATATATTTGCAATAAGCAGGCTGAATACAACCCGGTATGGATCCCGACCCAATGGTAAGTAGAAAAAAAAAGAAAAAAAAAGAAAAAAAAAAACAGTCGTAATATCAATATTCGATAATCTTAATAAGCTACCCTCGAGTCAGGCTCGAATGCATCTGCGCATCCTCGCGTTCGAATTTCAAAATTTGAAATAGTCCGCGCCTATAAAGCGCGCCAAAAGTATTTGCCGCGCGAATTAAAGAGCAGCTCGAAGAATCAAATGGCGAATCATCTAGTAGCCACGTGAACTTCAAAAAATCTGTACAAATTGTATTGTTTTTTCCGAAATTTATCACATGCATTTCCCAAATTGTTCAATGAAAACACGATTTGGAAGTGTGACTTGTGCGTAAAGGGAAATAGAATAGGATTGGATTATCATTTCGAGACGAAAGAACAAAGAATAGGATGATAGCAGTGAGGCTCGTATAATAATGAATGCAGTTCTGTTGCGAATGAAGAATACGGATGAACGTAGATACATGTATTGTTACCGCATTCCGTTTTAGCTGTATATATGTATACTAAAGATCAAGGTCGTTTTACGATTCTCTGCCAAAAGGGGAATAATTGAGTAGCCAAATTGAACGTGAACCGACTGCTACTGTTACACGAGGTCGAGCTGTCTCAACGAGCAAAGCTGCTATGTATTCCCTAAGTCTAAGTAATTTGCGCAATACTGAGTCATACAGCCGCTTATTCCTTATTGCCCTGGGTTTCGTGCCCTCGCTTAACTCATTCGCCGGAACCATATACAAATATATATATATATATTATATTACTTGTCGCAAAATTTATTTGAAATGCGGAGAAAACCGAATCTTCAGACAGACAAAACTGTGCGGTGGTTAAATTCAATCAACGTTATCGTGGGAGAAAATAAATAAATGAATAAATAAAAAATTACATACTGGTACACGCATCGAGAGAAAAACTGAATGAAAATCTAACATGTGTGTGTATTGAGTATAGATAAAGTTGCGGAAAATAATTCATTTGATTTCAATATCGATTTTTATGTAATTATATGCATCGTATCTGTGATTATATACTTTCTCACGAGGTTTTTCTACATATACATACGAGTATATATATTAGGTATATAGATGTATTTATGTATATATGTATATTTACTAGTTTACGAAAGAACCGCGTATACATACGAGTGACGGCGAAAACTTGTTTCTTCTTCGTCGACACATTCACCATGGCGTATGTCTCTAGATATATAATATGAATAATTTCTACATAAATTATCATCTAGTCATATTCTAATTCATATGCGTGGGTAATTTTATTATTGCAGTATTGTAGATATACTATAATATACCAGCCTATGTAACGTATATCTACATACGTCTGACTCCCTACAACTTTATAGGAGGCATGCTGCGGTCAGGTGAAGCGGTATATATTTTGAACACGAAACTACCATATGGAATAAATCCCAATCCTTAAATGATCGCGCTACGACTCATACTGCAGGGAAAATTCAAATTTATATTATCTCATTTTATGGGAGTTTAACACACGGCTTCCTATTATTTATGGCTCTAATCCTTTCATTGCTTTCCAAAAATCTCTTCTCACAGATTTATACATATTTATACGATCAACGTCAGTTCCTGTTTCTTCGACAAACTTAGAATTTAAAATTGGTACAAAAATTTTACGATAAAATTAGTACAAAAATTTTACGATCTTTGAAACGAATCAGCTTTGTCATTTTTTCATTTTCCGGATCTATATGATCGTACGATCGGCAGTGATCGATGCACAAGCGAAATCATTGAGATCTATTCACGTTAAGTTTCACGGTTTATAGATCAGGTGTGGATTTTTTTTTT
The DNA here is from genome assembly GCA_963989295.1 of Ametastegia equiseti. Taxonomy (NCBI): domain Eukaryota; kingdom Metazoa; phylum Arthropoda; class Insecta; order Hymenoptera; family Tenthredinidae; genus Ametastegia; species Ametastegia equiseti. The sequence continues at coordinate 13,490,784 of OZ022397.1, read as the reverse complement.
TTTTTTTTTTTTCAATTTCGCGATGGTTTCAGCTGTGTCTCGAATGAATGATGGGCTTTTAAATACTCACGATTGTCTGACGAACCGGACGAAGGCGAGATAAAGTATGTGGCACGCTGTACGCTATAGGGCTTTTGTTCGGCCATTAGACTCTGCGCGCAAGCCTCCCACACACATCTTGAATGAATCAAAGAGATAAGAAGCTATACCCGTCCCATGTGTATCTACATATATAACATATGTACGTAAATACGTGTGTACATACATAAATATGTGTACGTTTGCATGCATGTATATTTAATGTCAATACACATCGCGATATATAGTCGCTTCCAAGTAGATTTCTAAATGTCCAATATTGGCTCCGATTCAGCCGGATGAGATTTTCGTTCCGTTTATTCCCTTGTATATACGTGTACGTGTATATATATATATATATATATATGTATATCTTGTTTTTTTCTTGAATTCGAATCGATGACCGTAACGATACGTAACACGTGTCTAAAAACGTATCTAATTATCTCCACGAATTTATAATACTATGCCATATATACATATAATCTGTAATTTTAGAAAAAAGAAATCTTCGAAGTTGGCTATATGTATATATGTACATTATATACTTGGTATATATACGCGTGAGGTGAAATTCTATTGGATTTAAACTCACAGAAGATATATGCACAAAATAAAAATAGGACCCATAATATGAGGCTGCGTAGTTTCTTATGCTGTCGTTGACTCTTGACCGTATAGTAATAATATAATTCAACGGTCGATATATGTATATGCAGCATGCGGGAACGTATACAACAGGTTGGCTGGCGGCGTAGGTGAGAAGCGTTATTATTCAAATTATTGAAGAAAAAAAAAAACCAAAAAAAAAAACCGAGAAAAACATATGAGGCAGGTGCCGAGAGCAAGAAAGTATTATATGTATACATAAGTAGGGAGAATTAATTTCATGAAAATTGATACAGCCGAAACGAGCACCGTTGATTATCGAACTAAAGTTTCCCGCCTGTTTACATCAGGCTCAAATTTCACTCGTTGATTAGATTTGAATCTCGACAAACTCTTACACCTCTTATTTTTTTTTTATTTTTTTTTTTCTCCTCTTTTTATATTAAATTGATCAGAATTAATCTGTTCATTTGACTCTCTCGCTACGATCGATCGTCCTCATTCTCCAATAATAATACGATCGATCGATTATTTATTATACAGATATGTTAATCAGGCGCCGCGGACTTGACGTGGTAAATTAAAATAATCCTATAATTTATCGATTTTCGCGAGTTAAAATAGCCAGACGTGCTTCTGCTTTTACCGATCGTATACGAAAAATCGTAAAAATCATGAAAGATTCCACGAAACTTGGACCAATTGACACCAAGTAGAATTCATTACAAATTTACTCACAGACGAGACTCGTGGACGGTAAAAATTATGTTATACTTATTTTGAAATGAAACGATCTTGATGATCAAAAATGGAGATACACTGCTTCGAAAATTCAAAAACCTTGAAAAATTTCATAACCAATATTTGTAATAACCAGAGTTACCTCAATTTTTGTGAACTAGAGTTTAAAAGAAATGTGAACATCGTAATGATTTAGTAATCGGTATACGTACAGATCGAGATATACGAGCAAAGTTCGTAGAACGAATTGTTTTTAATATCTAGTAGGTAGTAGCAGTTACAGTAGTCGCAATGATCGTGCGATAATTGAATATAAAATATTTATCTGACACCATATAACGAGATATACAGCATTTGTATGCGATAGGTAAAAGCCTTCGTTAGTTGAGAGAAATAGTTGGTCGGGAAGCGATACACGTACGCAAGTATCCATACGTATATATACCACCATCAGAGGTACAATATATACCTACCTACCTACCTACCTATTCTAAAGTTTTCAGAATAGAAAATAAAATATAATAAAATAAAACTCGTTGATCGCGTCTAGATTCCTCAAGGAATATAAACAGCGCGCGCGACTATCTGCACGAGCGCCGTGGCGCTTATAAGATACCTTTACCTTTACCTGCGATGTTATACCTGTATCCTGCAGTAGGTACCTACACCTACTTATATACTTAAACCTCTTTATAAGCGAGAATTCCCGGAGCTCAAGAGCATCCCTCTCGTTCATACGCCGGAATGGTCCAGTCCTGGCCGACCGGGTACGGTTTCAATCACTGCAAAAGCACACGATCCCGTATATCCTACGATACGACACGATTCTACAGACCTGTATAACCGAGTACACGACGAGTTTCTATGTTTCCGCCTTCCATGGAGATGGTCAACGACTAGAAGGATCGTCACTGGTACTGGTACTGGTATACCAGAACCAGAACCAGAATCAGAACCAGAACCAGCACCGGCGTCCAGGGAAGAACCGGCGCGGCGCCCAGATAAAAAACTCAAATAACGCGCCAGGTTGGCGGTACGCTTCGTCGCCAGCCGCGATTAACAATGGTGATCACGTGTCTCCGAGCCGCCAGTTCCCTTACGAGGTTCTTTCAGGGGGTACCTACCTCCGCAGGGGGGGAATATAGGGGGTTTTAAAGAGGGGGGGGGGGGGGGGCAAGGGAGGGGGCTTTGCAGACCGCGGGGCACGCATGAATGAGAGTTTCATTCATGTACATTCTACCCACCATATATATACACCGGGAATAAATACATTGTCGATTCCGATGCCTGCAGCAGGGGAAGAAGAGTTCCTCTTCTTCTTCTTCTTCTTGTTCTTCTTCTTCTTCTTCTTCTTCTTTTCTTCGTATTAGTAGTAGGTATAGTAGCGTCCAAGTACACCCGTGTCCACGGTGCTTTTTATCCGCAACCGAAACCGCGCGATATATATATTACATGTATTTCCAATCCTAAACAGAATTTGTTCACAGGATCATCGCTTCATTTTAAATCCTGTATCATTTTTACTATTCACAATTTTCTTCAAATTCTATACAAAAATTTGTTTGTTTGTTTTATTTTTCAGAAAATTATTCGATTCCTTCGCCGAAATATAAATTCACGATTGTCGTTTGAACTTTTCATTCAATCTTTCACGTTCATTTTTTTTTTTTTTTTTTCTTAGGTTTAATTCATGCCCAGTAATTTCGTAATCGTCAATTAAGAGACGACACTTGACCCTTTTTATCCTCCTTGCCTATGCATGAGATTAGAATCTATGAAGAGATTCTGTATAGAAGCTGCATACACGTGAAACGTACGTTTAGAAAAAATATTGAAAAATTTTTGACTTCACAATATGCGGAATGTCTAGCAGCTCGACGTGTAGGAGAAACGTTGCTGCAGGATCTTATAAATCAAGACTCATTGTGCGAGGAGAATCGTGGGAGAGAATCATGGCTTTGTGTATATATACATATACATATATATATATATATATATATATATTCATTGCACATGTGAGGAGGCAACACGTTGCGGTCGTCTATCTATGGCAATCAGTTTGCCTTAGCATATAGCACAGAAGCTCCGGTATCTGTAACACGCGAATTCCGCAACACGTTACATGTGTTCGATCCTTTTAACAGGAGCAGATTTTTCAACTACAAGAAAAAATCTAATGTCTCTTTTGAATGAAATCGTATGTATAACTAAACGACAGCTACCCAGTCGGTGAAACTGATCAAAAAATTGAGAAACTGTCGTATCCCCATGACATTCGGAAATTGAAAAATCATCCCAAAACAAAGCGATTTGAATTTTTAAAACCTGCGAAGCTCAGAGCGAAAGGTTTAAATCGCGTTGGAAAACTTCTTAATAAACGTGCCGAACTGAAATAGTATAGAGATTAATTCTAGGATATATCGCGGTGACACTGTTCATCCGACATAAATTTCCATTCGGGAAAGGAAATGACGAATTCGTTTACAGGAAGCCTAAAATGAACCGTTCCGAAACCAACACTGAGTATATCTGTTCTTTTTCCGAAAAATTCTACTTTCAAAGAGGATTACTTTTATACTTTGAACAGAGTTTTCTGCGGTCGTACAGCTATAACAGAGATGAGGTATAATGTGCTAGGAAATTTTTATGCCAGACACGTTTTTTGATTAATGCTTTTTCCCTATTTTGAGTTTCTACTGTGCAAACAATTTCTGTACATTGAATTTTTAGTTAAGAGTTTGAGGATATTAAGCTAGGCTGAGATTTGTCACACGTACATTGAACGCCCACGCGGTGAACGTCTCATTTCGTCCGGCACATCCGCTGCGAGTAAACTTCATCTAAGAAACACGGACGGTGGCCGCGGCGTCTGGTTAATAGGCAAACATCCGTACCGTGAAACGGTACAAATTGATTAGAATTAGAGAATACCAGTCAGCCTATTACGAGGGTTTTATTTTTCAGCTTCTTCATATGTTTCATCATCATATGAAATACTCCATAACGATTATTTGGGTACATGAAGCTCTGAAACATAGACCATTATCCATTTGCCATTAGTAAATTTTGAAAAATTCAAAATTGGCGCCAGCCACGTTGATCAAATGTCATATTTTCACATAACATATATACGTGGGTGGAACCAGAAGGTCTAAACCCAGTGGCCCGCGGCATATTTCGGTTACGAAAATGAAGTTAAAACAGGTGTGGTCCACCGAATAGGAATCGGAAATAGAACAGGTAGCCGCTTTGTGCGGATTGGCGACAAACAACGGGATTACGTAACACTGCGACGGTTTTGAGAATTGCTAAAAATTGCACAATCGTGCTGCATCCATATTTCCAAAATTGTGCCATTTGTATGCAAATCAACGAAAAATCATCATTCTCTAATCACAATTACGTTACGAAAGATTTGAATCCCATATCGACATAAGTCAGACCATCATCGTCTCCTCGTTTTGGACATCATGGGGTGAAATTACCTTTATACCATCTCTGCACGATCAGACTCTGAAAATGCTTTTTATTACATTATCGTCAAGTGACCACGTCGTTTCATTGGACTACGTTGACCAGGCGGTAGGCATATTGCGACACTAAGAACATCGCAGGATTGTGGGAACGGAATGTCTAAAGATGCGGCTGAGTCTTACTTACAAGCCGGATCGGTGCCGCGCAGTGTGCCTTTGGTTGAATTTGAATATACGTCAAAAGCCATTTGGATGTACCAAAGAGTCTTATTTTTTATCTCATTTCTTTCCCCTTATATACTCTCTCTTTCTCTCCTCATCCAAAGTTAATTTATGGCTCAGCTTCCGACCGGTCCGAAGACTTCGCTTCTGTCTAGAACTTGAAAATATCGTTGGAGTTCATCTGTATCGGGATATCCTCATATCATGAAGGATCAGAGAAGAGAAATTCATGGGATTTAGTCCTTGAAAATGTACGTAACATCGCGTAACGATTCTCTGCCAAGAAGCACGTTCTGCGATCAATCAATTGGCCCAAGAACGTCACCTGTAATCTATAACGTCACCTGGACGTTATGGTCCTTTTTATCCATCACGTCCATACGTCTCCGTATAATATGGTCTTACTCATCACACGTGCCCCACTGACTTTTCTCTGGGTTGCCATTAAGCTGTTTCACGTTCCGCTACTTCCATCATTCTTAATTAAGACGGCTGGCATTACAATCACATTTGCCTATCTCTGGTCAGGATCGCTCTGGCCACTATACAGCTTCCGTCGAAAAACTATTCTAAACTGAATTCATTCATCCAAAGGCACTAGACGGGGACTACCGCTCTTTCATTTAAAACCATAATATACTTGGATCGTCAGACAGTCAGACTAGCGAAGAGACAGTTTCTTTCAGAGAACATCGACCCTTGCTCATCACGAATTCAATTTCTCAGATTTAGGTTACCATTTTCTTCTTGAAATTGATTGAAATGTCTGTGAAGTGATAAATGTCACTCAAATGAATGAAAATCATGATGCAGAATGAAGTTGTCAGTGAATTGTAGAATTTCACATCAAGATATCTATGAAGGTGTATCAAATCATTGAATGATTACCTGTTAATGTTATAAATACTATTAGCTATAATTTTGGACCTCTATTGAATGAAATTTTAGGCTCACAATCATCAGTCGGTGAAAAGTTGATGATGTATAAAGATCAGGTTGATCTTTTGTACCTGAAATTTCAAACTACTTTCAACGGTCTAGGATGATTGTTACACAAGACCCACCCATAGTCGAACGAAAGGATTCTATAATATACCTTGGTACGAATCGTTCCAGCGTGACTCTGACAATGCACGTTACAAGCCGACTATCGTTTATCTAGAATCTTAATTCATCTAGAGCCCCGGTATACAGTCGAATGGTCGTGAACACGATAGGTAATCGATATTACAATAGCCAGAAATAAAGAGAGAAATAGAAGAAAAAAAAAAAGAACTAAAGAAAGAAAGAGAAAAGGTTTGCGGTGTATACGATGTATGGAGCTGCATGTACCGTTTCGGTCGAACTAATAGATGGCTTGTAATTTATCAGTATAAGAAAATAAAAATAAATGAATTAAAAAAATTTTCGATCATACTCATGTAGCTAGGCATGAGTCGGATCTCGTCAAGTCCGATAGTTACCCCATTGACTTTTAAAGACCGTTAGAATTTTGCTGTAATTTCTTTCAGTCGTCAGTTTAACGTTCTCTCGTCGCTTGCTCATGGACCAAACTAATGCATTTCAAATGAGCTCAAAGAACTAAATTTATTCCTATATCCTCAATATCGGAGACATCGAGTTCCTGGGTTTCGCCTACGATTTTCAGTATTTAATTGCGCAATGCGCTAATTACCGATCGGTTCACGGCTTGAGTGGAGAAAAAATAGAGATAAAGAGAGAAAAGTTAAGGATATATGGGTAATTGGACGGGAAATAGGAAACCGGAAGTTTCGCAATTGCACGATCGAGGATCGAAAAGGTAAAGAGAATGTATATATGGCGGGGAGAATATAAGCGCAGTTTGAGAAAAATCGACGAAGTTGTATATATTATATATGTATATCTATATTCTAATGGGAATAGAAAGTTGGGTAAAGACTTGGAGATTAGAAAAGAGGGTAAAGGTGTTGGATCGATCGTTCTTTCAGTTAGCGCAGTATTTAGCGCAGCGCAGCTTCAGAGGCTCAAATTGCCTGACCAGCAGCAGGTTCTCTTCTGATGGAGCCGCACTTCTGTTTCTCTTGCGTGGGTGTATTTTCGTATTTTCGTTCCAACCTAATTCAGTAGTTCTAGGGTTACACGATGGCATCCTAAATATAAAATCTAGCGCACGCTTTGCTATAAAATACACAAATACCATCTTCTCCCTCCTCTTCTCTTCTCTTCTCTTCTCTTCTCTTTTCTTATTTTCTCGTCTGGTTCTGCTCCACGGGCAGGCATCCCTTTTATTTTACAATAAAAAATCGTGCACTTCTTCTTCCCCATAGACAGAAAATTCTTACAGCCATAACCTGCTGCCAGTCTTTTCGGAAACAGGATATCTAATTCTAGCTACCGATATACCGATTTAACAATTCTTATTTCCCGTTGCTTCAGTTTGTATTAAACTTACCCAAAGATTTTTCAATTTTTATCTACGCGATGGAGATTTTTATGAAAAATTCCTCACCTTTGATCCGCAATATGCTAAGGTCCTAGTTTTATCCAAGAAATTATTATTTATTCATTCCGATAGTCACGGATGATGATTTTTTTTTTTTTCACGAAAAATAATGTTTACCATTTTTCGCGGTAAGAGCCGGTTGAAAAATAGCAGAACTCTTCTTGTTTACAGTCGTCTTTATTGGTTACGTATGTAGATATACTGTATACATGTGGTGTGGTAATAATAGAATCCTTAGAACGCTTATTTTTAAATTGCAAGTATCCTTCACACAGAGCAAAGAATTATCTACGTCGGTTATGTAAAAACTGGCCGATTACACAGAGAAGTTTGAGCTTCTATAATGTATAAGCGGATTTCGTACATCCTTTTCCGCATAATTCCCCCGTTTTTTTTTATTCTTTTTTCGCGAATGCATTACGTGGATCGAATAGTTTAACGGGAAATTTTGAAACCGGAATAACAATATGGCTGTCTATAAATACCAGTTCCATCAACATACATACATAGACGGTTTTTCACGCCGAGTATAAGAAATGTTGCGCATTCAAACAAAAGTTTTTGGCTAACATCCAGTCGAACTCGCATTATATATATGTATTTAAAACATGCGTATACCTATAACGTGGCATTTTCATTTTCTACTAACCAGCGGATGATTGATAGAGGTCGAAAAATAAGAATACAAATATTTTAAAAAAAAAGCAGGAATTGTATTGATGTTCGAAAATAGTTGAAATCTTACCAAAAATTGAAGCTCTCTACATACGGTAACGACTGTGGTGCCAAAATGCAATTTTATTGGAAAAACGCGTGAAACGGAATTATATAATTCGAAAAATAGAAGCAACAGGTTGAAAAAGCTTTTCTTTCTTCTGCCTTCTTATCTCTCGCGTTCGTTCGCACCGCGATTTCTTCTCTTTTTCCATCGAAATTGTTAATCTAACATTTCTAGATCAAATGACAGAAATTTACCAATTGGATTTTACGATTTCTCACGTCATGTTAACAAATCAATCGAAAATTAGTGTCAAGAATATAGATAAAAGCAAACCAAAAAAATCGTGGTTCTCCTTTTGTCCTTTTTAATGGCATATCGAGGTTTTACGCCCCTTGAGCCATAAGAGATGGAATAAGTTATGGCGAGGGTTTTACCTGGACTCCCGTATAGCTAGTTTCCCCACGTTAGCCACTTTCCTCTTCCTTATTTTCCCCCCAGCTATCGATCGGCGCAGAAATCAATCAATCAAACAGGGAATCGCGATTCCTGATTGGATGAGTGATTCTCCTCTCTTTCGTACGTATGTACGGTCTATACTATGGGGGGGGATTATTCCCTCTGCGAGAAGAACAATCTCCAACAATCTCCCACCCCAAAGTATAAGTATATATCGCCTTTCCATCGCGATGTCTCTCCCACGCCATACGCAGGTAGGTAAATAGACAGTGACGCTTATACCTGTATGCACATACATATACATACTAACATACATATAGGAGTTACTTCTATCCGTAAATTGAAGAAAACATGATGGCTGCCTTGAGGTTCGAGAAGCAAAGAAGAATCCTGCTTATATATATATACGTATATACATGCACCTCGTCCCCACAGTATGATATTATACATACGATGCATCATGCACATGCATATATGCATTTTGGATTAAATTAGGTATACATATACGAGTATATTCTTATTATACATACGTTTGGTAATCGCGGCTAAGAGAATATAAATAAATAAATAAATAAATAAATAAATAAATAATTGAGTAAATAAGTAAATAATAATTGCCATTGCTGCTATGTGAGTAAAGTGAGGGAAAATTCTTGAATAAAAGATCTCGCATTATCATAATTGAATGGCTATACGCGTTTGTGTATTATAGTATAGTATCGTATATTTATACACAAAGAAGGAAACCGCAATATGCTGCACGCGCATCCTCCGCATCTATAAGTATATAAGCGAGAAGAGAAGAGAAGAGGATAGAATTCATTCACCGAGTACATACCTATATGTGTATATATCTATATATGTATACTATACCCATTACGATAAAAAGAATCGAAAGAAGAAGAAGAAGTGTGGAGAGTAAAGAAATACGAAGGTATTATATATACCTCTGCGTATATATGTATATCCATCTCTTTACCTTCCAACCTGCATACCTGCGGCTACCAACTTTATACCTGCCTGCCGAAGAACGAAGAACGAAGAACAAAGAGGATGTTCTTCACGGCGGTGCGGTTTGCAGTCATTAAATTTAAGCTACGTGACTCTGATGACTGTGAAAACCGCGTGGGCGACACCGGGTACCACCTCTTCGTCAAGTATATATATATAAAGGGACCTGCAGAGCACTACTGCGACTTGCTTGAACGGTAGAACTTTTTCCGTTCGCCTTTTTACGGACTATCGAGGCTAACTGCCCCGGGTTTATTCGAATGCCAAATCAATTCGTGACCAAAATTCTGTCCCACGGAGGTAAGGTAGGTATACGTCCGCGATGTGATCTCCGCTTCTATATCGCGGTCGCGGGCCTCGATATATTATATTAAGTCTCGTCTTTGCCACCCGGATATTACCTCCTCTACAGTCGTTCTTTTTTTTTTTTTTTTTTCATTTTTTGTTTCCTCTTTCTTTCCTTATTGGGTTTGATTCAATTTTTCGAAAATATTTATCGGTCTAAGTAAACGTAAACTTGGGACAAGAATTTGGCAAATTCAACCGATTTTCGCATAGTCGATCAGCGAAAAAATGAAAGAGATGTATAGGTATTTATTAATATTATACCGATACACTGCAGCTGCTTTCGCAAAGAAATGGATCTACTTACGACTGATATTATTCGATTAGGCATAAGGTAAGGGTACCAGTTACTGACCCTGTCCCAATTATTGACCTTTTTTAATTATTCCTCTTTATCCGTGAGCCTTTCTATCTTGAATTATCAAAAAATCAATTGCAGTTTGTCTGACGGAAATATTCAGAATTCTTATCATCGATTTAAAATTTAAAAAAAAATATAAAGGTCAATAATTGGGTCCCAAAGGGTCGATAAACGGTACATACTTACATTACGGAACTCTTTCTGAAATCGATCACTTTCGTTCTTTCGATGGACAAAAAGTCATCTATAAAGTATTCCAGAGATCGAGAATGATATTTCCTCGATTAATTTACTTTCCCAAGGTATGAGACGAAATTTGATTGAACTGGATCAAAATCATCGTATGGAAAAAATGCCAAAACCTAAAATCGAAATAAATTTTTGTTTAGTTCCGGGTTTCTATATTCAAAAGTATATGATGATGACTACGGAATAAAAATGCTTTCCAAGACCCTATTATATACACTTTCGTAGGACGCGACGCGCGTGTGCATATTTCCGGCGAAACTTAGCTTGTGCAGACGCGTCTACTCCGCAGGTATACATACATACATATATAATAATATACGCAACTCTATAAGAGACGTAAGTGTACGTATAAGATATATAGGATTGTGAGCGTCGAGACGCGGAGGCGTATCCACATTATATTCCTTATACGCTAAACCCACCCGCCCACCATATGTGTCCCAATACCTGGCTGCGATATGTCAACAACTGCTTTCCATTCGTACGTATAGAATGATTTTTTGATTTTATCATCGATCGATGTATACATATACTAGGTATATATTATAGGTATACCTACCAATGGCCCCGAATCATTACGCGCGCCACTTGATGACAGCTAATATCGGTAAAAATCAATTTTTTTTTTTTTTTTTTTCCCTATTTCTTGTCCCACTGACATTCCGTCTCAATGATACAAACCGATCATGTGAGATACGTTCTGCACGCCATAGTACGTGGTGCCGAAATTTATTTAGCTAAGTAAATTCGAATGGTATTTTAATGGAATAATTATCGATACGTATACAAGATAGTCAGATATTTATCGGATTTCGAGGCAAACTTTTAGATTTTTATTTTTTGGTTACAACTCGATAACAATTTTTATTTTTTTTTTCTGCCTCTTATTGAATTTTTTTTTTTTTTTTTTTCAAATTGTAATACACATGTATGTAAATACCTACATGTGTGTCGATGTGCTTCGGAACATCGATGCTAGTTGGACACTGATAATATGTATACCGAATGCCGGTGAAGCGCTGTTAATTTTAGAGCTTGTTTGGCGCGGGTGCCCAAACGTTGCAGCGAAGTTGCGGACACCGTGTCCAGAAAGCCTGTATAACAACTTGTCTATTATTAGGGAAACTCGGAATGGTCGAAAACATCGAACGAATACAAAAAGGCGTTGCTAATTCTAACGCTATTTTACATATAATGTGTGTACCTGTATATATGCAAATGTGTATATATGCCCAATTCTCTCTCTCTCTCTCTCGCTCTGTCACACAGGCGAAAGTTGGGAAATTTGGTAAGTTTTTGATTTGAGAGTATTTTACGGATTCTAATGATTCCAGTAAACATACAGATATCGTCGGTATACCCGTTTGGAGAAAATCTCGGGACAATCAACTTTCGACGATTTTCAAAATTTAGGAAATACTCTATCAAAATTGAGAAATTAATAAGTGAGGCAAAATTGAACGGTTCCAATTGCCATTCCATGCAATTCAACAAACTTTACGCTGTATCCATGTGTTTTCACTTCCATTGTACAGAAATGTACATACAATCTAAAAATTTTCTATATCCAGGCATAGTCACGCCCGTCTTTATGTAGGTATATATTTCTATACGCGTCTATTTAAACGTCTAGGCAAAGCTCTCGACGAGATTTATACTCCCATGGCTTTGGGCTATGGCTATTCTTACGACTTCCGACTACGTTCATTCAGGAATGAGAGCCGAGCGTTTTGCTCAATCAACCATCGAGCTCGATTTCTTTCTCAACCGGAAATCTCGACTTTTTACTTTTTCTTGATTTCTTTTTCTTGACTGGAATTCTCAAGTTGTGCTTACATCGCAGATATACACTAATCAGATGATGAAGACTCGATTTCATCGAAATATTCCAAATATCTGCAGGCTAGGGGGGGCGGGATTGATATTCCAAATTTTTATACTACTGACTCGGAGTTTTTAGAAAAATTATTTTTCGAAGAGTTTACGTAGCCAATTTGAAAAACTCCGAATCGAAAAACATAGGATAAGTTCAAAATTTGGAACGCTAAAGATCCGAAAGGACAAAACTCCGAATCTCGGAATTCGCGAGATGCGACTTTGTTTATTTCACAGCTTTATCACGAGCTTCCCTCAAATTTGCAGATTTTTGGTCTCTTTGAGTTTTTAACGTTCGGATCTTCGAGCTGATGCAATTCGATCTTGCGCAATTTTCAATTTCTAAGTTCTATATAAACATTTCTAGAAAATCAGAATCATATCTCAAATAAACTTGGAATTTTGACCGTTCGGAACTTTGGGAATTCAGAATTCCAATCCCGTCCCATATTTCTCCGCAAATTATTTATGGGGTTATTCCGCTGCAACCCCGTTCAATTAGGGTTAATTTTGGCAGTAAATCGGGGAGTGTAAGATGACACCTGAATCGAATGGTGCGGACGCGACGGTGGGAATGCGGGTGTTTCAGGATCTCCAAAAAGCATTAATTCCATTCCGGCGCAGCGTGAAATTTTTGCTTTAGCGCATGCGCTCGGATTTGTCTTAGGTACGGTACGATACGGTATACGTTCGTCGGGGTTTAAATATACCAACCGAACTTCGGTGGCATAGCCAGCAAGAGAAGAGAAGAGAAGAGCAAACGTTATATATTCTCTCTTCTCTCCCGCTATTACCCGAACACCTAAGCCGCCGCTGCGGCGCACCTCCCGATATGGGGCAATCTCGAATTTCCAACCGCCCAAATTGAGAATTTACTCCCGCACCTCGCGCCAGCGCCGAGACGCCCCGAACCGAGTCGCTACTACGACGTCCGGCGTCTCGACGCTCAGGGTTGGTGGTCGCGCGCCCCGAACTCGAACAGTGCCAAAAGTGCTTCAAAACCCTACGGTCTAAAGTCACTTTCTTAATACTTCACTCGAAAAACCACCCCACGTGCGACTTTTTGCCAAACTGTTAGACCGAAAGCGCGCGCGCCTGCGCGTCACCATCCAATAATTTCAAATTTGAATTTCCCTCCCGGAGAAATTATACCAGAAGGATACATCACAGGATAATTTTAACGAGAAAGATATCTGGAAACCATTTGATTCTACGACTGATTTGGTAAAACATGAGTTAAAAATTAAATCGAAGAAGAAGAAGGAAGATAGATTTTTCAATACCTGATAGATCTGTGATAATCTTATACGTGCAGTTTAAACACAAAAGTGATTTAAATATACTCACAAATTTTTGGAAACAATATTTTTTTTCCCAATAAGAACATTGTTCATGAAGAAATAATGTTCCAATAGTAAAAATTGTAAATATTGAAGCACCGGAGGGAGAATAAACACGTATAAATTAACTAACTTGTGGTATCGCGACAAACGTGACAACACATCGTGTTAATGTTGCCTGAAAGTAATTTTCCTATAACAGGTAAGCCGGATATAAAATAAAGTGGAAAGAAGCTAGTCTTATTTGGAAAAAAAAAAAACAACATTTATTCAATTTTACAATTAGTATTCAAGCTTTGCCAATGGCACACTCCGCTGACGTCATCCCTAATGACCGCTACTTACTTCAGACCATAGATCCACGCTGTAGATTAGGATAATTAATTCGGGTTCTATAATAAATAGTATAGTCCGTTATTATTACGACTGGTATCTTGATATTCACCGAACTTACCCATGGCGAGAAATTATCACGCATTCTTTGATCCGTTTCAAACAAATTCAGTTATATGTATAGAAAAGCTGCAAAATTGTCTAGCACTCGGATGATAATTACTCTGAACTCTAGTTCATTGCCAAATATTTGAACAGGTCATTAATTTACTTGAATAGGAATACAAACGACAAAGAATTAATCATTTTTATTAACTGTATATTATTTTGACGTTCGATCTATGATCATTTTAATGATGATTTTTATGAGATTGTTTATGGTATAGGAGATAAGAGATACCGCCCTGATAATACCATGGACCTATACCATGGGTCCGGGTTTATAAATCATGACGAATGATATTATACCCGGTTAAAGAAAGAGAGCGATAGATTTCAAAGCGTCATCATAATTCCAAATATGGAGTGAGAAATTTGAGAGAGCCGAAAATAGTGGCGCTACGCCAAGCACTAAAAATAGCCAAAAAATAAATTGTAGTTACGTGCGCCTGCATCATTCCGCTTGTAACATTCTATAATCGGGTTTTAATGAGAACCGGGGTCAGTTGGATGGACCCCGGCCGTTGAGTTACGACCGCAAAAAGAAAAGAGATGAAATATTTATAGGTATATCTGCTTGTGTATAGAAACGGAAAAAAACCGCAACGATTATAATTTTCCAGATTGAAAAATCCCATTTAATTGACTCCAATCGTAAAATCCTCGTTCCCCGATCTCTACTCTTCACTGACAATCATTAGAAATCAGATTAAAGTCCATAATTGTCAGGTAATACTTAGAAAACAGGTGTTTTCCTACAAATTACTCGGAACTTAGAATTTTTACGTTGGTCTTCTCACGAGGACAATTCATCGGTCTATTCAAAGAGGATCAAATTCTGTTTTTGTTTATAAAGATTATGACTGTACAGGATCGTGGGAATCACGTGGATCATTTGTTGATAACATCATTAGTCCGGTTGGAGAGCCAATTAACGGATTCATGTGTATACATATAGGCTAGATTTTCACTCACTGCGATACGATACCCCCTAGTCTATGAACAAGATCGTAATACTGTAACCGTGACGAAAAATTGAAGGTAATAATGACCCGTTGATTCTAAAATATCTTCTTCCTTACATAACATTAGAATATTCACTATCCGTTACACAACAGCCACAAATGTCCAATGCCAAAGGCTTGGAACAAGTAGCAACATTCAACCCTGTGCACGGAATCCAATATACAATTTGTACGAACACGAAATCATCAAGAATCTTTACAAAAAGTATTTGCTGAAATCTACTGAAAAAAATGAAAGATCGTTCAAAATCATTTAGCTGATTAAATTGTTTGATTATTTATTCACTAATCAATGAACCAACTATACGATTACAAAACAAAATCAATGATAAGATACGAACTCAGAAAATCGTTGTAAAAAATATGAACGAGAATCTGTTGAAAAAATTGATGAAGCGTTCTAAGTCCATCGCGGTTGATCAAATTACGTAATTATCTAGTCATCGATCGATCGGTTAACTATATGACCAATCGGAACAAAAAAAAAAGTAAGAAAAAAAAAGCCAAATCAATGTCTACACGTGAACGGTGCACAGTGCGTGAAACCCGATCAAGAAATACCAATTAAGGCTGACGAGTTGCGGGTGTGAAGGTTTTCTCGGGCACGCGCACGTTTCGGATCTCTTTAGTCCGGAGGATGATGCTGGCTTACGAAGTACTATTTGAGACGTGCTATTTTGGATCGAGAATATATTTTTATCCATTAGAGTGATGGTGTAGTAAGGTTGGAAGGTAGGAAGGTAGGAATTAGGTAGAAAGGTATGACTCTAGGTACCTGAATGCAATGCCATCTTCATCATCCGGCATTGACACTATCTGGACCTTTACCGTCCCTGTCTTCTTTTCGATTCTATAAGTCGCCGCGATATTCGGCTAGACCAAGATGTGTCATATTATTCGTTCTAGGAATCTCTCTGAGCTTTCCAAACCTATAAGAAGTCCATTCTGCAGTTCACATAATGGAATGACTAATCGCGTCTGGTATCCCCGGTCCTGCGGTCCAGCCGCGGACCCCATTCGTTGGGTTTTACTTCTATCTCCGTGTATATAATCCCTCCACACTAATCTGGATTAATTAGTCTACCTGTAACTAATTCTTAATGGACCCCGTGCAGGCGAACCACCCAGACATCTGTTTTTGTCGATTAATCGGAGCTTGCACGATACTCCAGGATGTGCGCGTTTTGGGAACGATTTTTCGCGGCAGGTTACAATCGTAGTACCATTTCTTTATTTCCAAAAACTTACATCGTTCCTAATCGTTCGTAATCGTAAATCGTAAACCTTGAAAACTTCAATGTATTAATCGAGAGACTTTGGCTTGGGAGAAAAGGTCGATGAAACTTTTTCTAAACAGTGTAAATTGACGTGGAGTCGTTTTATTAGCGGGAAGATGAGCATTTCGAATGAATATGGTTCGTTTTTTTCGTTCCAGGGGGCATTATGCAGACCGAGGAAGTCGCCCCTCGAGCAACGTCTGCGGGGATAGACACCGGGACCCCAACCGAAGAAATATCCCATCAGCAAACGCAGCTGCAGCATCAGTCCCTCCATCAACATCCTTTGCAGAATCTTCCGGGCCCGTTAGAGTCGTTTTGCAACAATAATCACATGGCGGTGAAGCAGGAGCCACAGGAAGACGAAGAACGTGAACAAGGAAGGACTTCCTCCAGGTGAGTCGATACCTTCAGATCACATTCACCTTCTTCATTATATACAGCAAAGTTCTCCACTCCAACTCCAACTCCAACTCCAACTCAAACTCCAACTTGAATCCACCATCGTTTCTCTTCTAACAAATCAACGAACAGTCCCCAGGCTGAGACGCATGCCGTTCAAAGCGGCTTGCCCAACGGGGGGCCGGGACAAGTCCAGGTCCAGACCCAGGCGATGATGGGGAGAACGGACGGACAACCCGCCCAGGACACTAGCAACAGGGCGAGGCCCAGGTGAGATTGCTCGCTTTCATTCTTGGCCGGGGAACTCTGATTGATTCGACCGGTTCGGTTCGATCGTTTGCGATCACGTGATTAAACTGGTGCATCGACCAACCGGTTGTTTCCCTAGTCTCTTCGCGCTACTCTTTCTTTTGATATTTCTTTGCCTCTTGGCACATGTCGTCTTCACGGATTATATAATTATCTCGTACCTTCGTCAATGGTTTCGACGAGTAGATCAATTCGTTACCTACACCGGGGTACATCAGGATTCGTTGTTCACGGGTATATTTTCACGGAATTTTTTCTTCTCGAGCCACCCTTGATCAGGGTATGATTCTTTGAATTACAGTCGGGGTCGTAGGAAGTCGCGATGGAAGCTCAAGTTCCATCATCAAGCATTGCCACCCGAGTACCTGGACCATTACGAAGCAGCGCTTGCTCAAGAGGCTTTAAACTCACCACCCACACCGGTACAGGATACTATGGTACCAAGTCCGGCGCCAACTACTTCAACATCGACGCCAAGTCCTATTGCCGATGTGCATGGCTGGCTGCAACGCATCGCTGCAATGCAGCAGGAACTTTGTCCAGTAGTGACGAGTCAGAATTCTGGCACATTGAACCCTCAAACACCTGGACTTAGACGGTCCGTTATAACGTCTACTCCTCATGCTCATCCTCATCCTCATCAGCATCAGCATCCTCATCATACCAATCATCATCATCATCATCAGCAACAGCAGCAACATTCTCACTCGCAACATCACACCGTTCAGCAAAGCCAACCCACAACGAGACCACCGATGAAATATTCGGATCTTCCATACATGGGAGAAATTACGTTGGATAATAGCAAACCTAGGAGAGGAAGAAAGCCGAAGAAGGCTGACATCTGCCATTTGATATACAAGAATTATGGAACGATTTTACCTGGAACACCTGGAATCGAAGAAAGGAAACAGTTGAATAGTCCAAGGGTTAAAGTGGAGAACAGAGATCAACCTGCGCAAGTGTCTTTCCAAAGGACTGATATCCAGAACAGGATCAGCAGCCTTTTGGAAAAAAGACTAACTCAAGAATCGAGGAGGAACCACTCGGTTTCTGATGGTCCGAAAGTCACGGAGCAAGATGAACCGCTTAATCTCTGCATCAGGGATTTGAATCAATTGAAAATAAGACTATTGAGGAAACACGGTAACGTCTATGAGTCTGGGCAAGTGAAAAGCGAAGGGTCCAGTGACGGAGAAGAGGTCGAATGTCTTGGAGCTTCTTCACCGATCGAAAGCTCTGAAAACCCTCGAACAATCGACGCCAATGTTACAAACAACAATAACAACAATAACAGTAGCAACACAAATCTGAACGAACCGGTGATCGGTCCAAACCCGGGTTTCGTCTACTGGCCAAACGCTGGAGTCTTCATTCACCCGATGGCACTGCAGTCCCAGTTTTTGTACTACCAAAAAATGGCCCAAAATGAGAACGGTGGGTTTCAAACTGGTGAACACTCCCCGAAAGAACAAAAAATCGTTCCAAAATCGATCTACTCGATGCTCCAGGAGAACAACAAGTCACCTGCTTCTACACCCTCGCCAACATCTGCTCCGACGTTGGTTCCTCCGCCACCGGCCACCACGCCGAATGTTCAACAAACTGTTCCTGCAGCAGCGGAATCACCTAGACCGAAGAGAAGCGGTCCTGTAGGAAATCACGGTCAACCTACCAAGAGGAAGAGGTCTGCCATATTTATTCCGCCAATGCCAACCGAGAATAACAACAATCCTGCAACGGAGGTCAGCATTTGCAAGTTCAAGTTCACCGGAGGTGCAAAACCAAGTCTTCAGGAGAAAAAAAGCCTCTCCGTTGACTCAGGTGGAAATTTTCGATACTACAGTGGTACCGGAGACAAGAGCATGAGAGGATACGAGTTCTTCCCAAGAGAAGCTCTTCAGCAGCCTGCTGGCCAGGCCGGATCTTCAGCTGGTGCTTTTTTGAACGCTGCTGGGGAGAGGATACCACCTCCTGGTCAGCGGCCCCCGAACCCAGAGGATGGCAGGAGGAAAAGAAAGACTAGAAAGTCATTGCAGAGGGAAAAGCTCGAGCAAACCTTCAAGGAAAAGGGTTTTCTTATCCAGACGCAGCAGCTCGAGTCCGCGGAAGGTGCGACTTACTGCAAATTTCGTCAGCTGAGAAAATTCACAAGGTACTTGTTCAGGAGTTGGAAGGATTATTTGCCAGGCAATGTCAGAGAGCTTACCGGTACAGAAGGTGAAACTGAAGTCGAAGGCGAAAACGACAGGGAATCACCGATTCAAATTGGCGCCCAATTATTACCCACTGGCATTGTAGAAATACCACCATCGATTTTGGATGAACCACAGTCATTGCCGCTAACTTGAACGAGGTAATTATAATAATTAAGCACCCGATATTGCTTGTATTTTTATTCATCTAATCGCCTCGCCATATCTTTCTTATATCGCTTCGATTCTCGATTTTGTGCGATCGATTTCTGAAGAATACAATGAGATAAAACGAAAAGATAAAACGTACTGCCGCAAGCAGTCTAAAGCTTCCTTTTGCCATACGGGAGGATCAAATGAAGGAGCTTGATTGATCTGCTCAAGTGAAAAAGAGCAAAATACTCAAGAATAAGGGTTGTTCTTTATCATCGTGTAAATATGTGCAGCTGTTAAAAAAGCAGGTAAAGAGATAAGAAATGAAAGGAACCGAAAATTTCTTATGCATAACTCGTGGTTACTTATCATGGTACATAGTGCATTTAATTGTTAAAATGAAAAACTAATATTCTGTACATACTTATGATGTGCTTATGCGCCTATGGCAGTTATACCGGATGATATACGGACTTAAGTTGTAATTTACCAAGTATGATATCTTATAACGTGAATTTTTTTTCTATTTAAATTACCCTTATAGAGCAAAAGAAAAAGCTCGATATATATGGCATTGTAATATACTTCGGATATTAAAACTCTGCTACGGATAGATAAGAAAAAAAAAACAAAAAAAAAAAAAACGTAGTCTTGTGCCAAAGATAAGAGACTCAAATCTATACTTACATGACATATTGTAATGACATACGTGTATTCGATTGCCAGGAAATGTGTAATTGGGTTTATTTTCAAAAGGGATGAAAATAGACAGAGAAAGGTACATTAAAATTTTAGTGCAAATTTAAAGAAAGAATGATAATTTTCCTGTTGTTGAAAGAAAGAGAGAGAGAGAGAGAGAGAGAGAGAGAGAGAAATAAAAATAGAATTAGGTTTTATTTATACGTATGTTTATAGGAAAGTTAATTCACATATGGTTAATTATTTCGCTGATTGCGAATAATCAAGACACCATATTATAATTTTGAAATAAAATGCTAAATAAATAAATGCATTTGTGAGAATGAAGAGTGAGATGTTGAATTAATTTCGTTGTTATCGCAAACGTTTTTTTTTTCTTATTATTATTATTATTATTTTTTTTTTTTGTAAATTATGTCAATTATTTAATACCGTCTAACGAAATCTAGTCTTATTTATACTCTTGTTGAATCAAACGTCTTCTATTGTCATTATTACTTTTTCTTAGATATCATGTTATAATACTTATAAATTATGTATTATTATCGACGAATCGTTGCCCTCGTGCCTTTCACAGATAAGCGTTCATACTTACCTGAATCAACGTTAGAATAATTACTCAAAAGACGTATTTTTACGATAAAAATGTGCATTGAAAATTCGAACTCTCTAATACAAATTTTCCAAAAACTATATAGAAAGAAATTCAGTAGCTATAATAAGACACAAGTTCAACATCACAGGCACCAGGGTAACATTCTGTCGTAATCTTGCCACGCCGAGAGATGTAAGTACTAATTGAAAAGCAAACGAATGAATAAATAAATAAATAAATGCATAAATGCATAAAATAAATGAATGAAGAAAGAAGCGAGACCAGTTGGACGTCGTCATTGAACGCCATTAAGTAATATAATATGTAATATTAAAAAACCGTCCTGTACTGGTGTTAAAATACATTATCTATTTTTTTTTTTTTTCTTTTCATCATCTAGTATCGTCCTAGGTGTCACATCTCGTAAACCTATATGCTCATATGTATATGTACGTACATACATACAATATTGTGAAGAAATCATGATTGTTAATAGAACATATACACAGAAGCCCACAAAAACACAAAATAAAAAACTATATTGTTATTAATAACCAGCTGCCTGTATGACCCAACGTTATCGTTCATGTTTCCCTCAATACATATATATGTACCTATTTATATATTAATGTATTCTACATATATG
The DNA here is from genome assembly GCA_963989295.1 of Ametastegia equiseti. Lineage (NCBI taxonomy): Eukaryota > Metazoa > Arthropoda > Insecta > Hymenoptera > Tenthredinidae > Ametastegia > Ametastegia equiseti. Next base: position 13,469,025 of record OZ022397.1, on the reverse strand, counting down.
TATAATATTTTCCTGAAGACAGACCAGAACTTAATCTCTCCTAGTAATTATATAGCTTTCCTCATATATATATATATATATATACCTAACTAAGCGCGCGAAAGCCGTTTTTCAACGTTATAATATGTTCTTGGCTATACATATATAGCAGCACATGCTTATCTGTTCTCCAGATGGACGTTATGCAACCCAACTGATGGAATATGATTGCCGTCGTTGCGTGGGTCGTCAACGACTATATGCTTCGTTGTTCGTAGCTGTGATTATCATTATCATTATCATTATCATTACCATTGCCATTATTATCATTATTCAATATTCTATTCGCAACACCTCCGCTCGGGGTATTTTTTTTTTTCTTTTTCCTTTTTTTTTTTTTTTCACCATGCCTTATAGCTGAATGCAGCCAACGTAAGTTCCAGGTAGGTAATACTTATTTTTACATCATCTAATATGTCTATATGCTATATGGACAAATAATCAATCATCAAATTTCACATCAAGTTAATGTACGTATATGTATATTGTACAATCGTTTCCTTGCCATCGAATTTACATTTTCATTCGATAGACGATTTTTGGTTCTATACCCATTGAAGAATAAGGAAATAAATATAATCCTAGTCGCTTAATTAAAGACGTATACATGGATAGAAAATTGGTTATCAAAAGATCATCGCTGTAAAGCGTAGGTACCTATAGTCATATAATAATCATCTAACGCGTTTAGGTACCAATTAAATTAATTGACTATCGATAAAACGCATGGGTTTCTCCTTTGCGGCTTGTTTATTATTTCCTTCTTTTCCTGTATCTTTTTCTTTTTTTTTTTTTGTTATTTCATTTTCTTTTCATTCCTGTACGGATGATAAAAGTGTTTGGTCAGATCTCTGAGCGAGAGCACAACACTCTCTTAATATGAAAGGGAAGAGAAGGGAATGGAAGGGATAAGGGTCAATTTCTATCCGAACCGTCTATTATAGACAGACAGAGCCGTGTGGTTCAACTATAATTAACCGTTTTACACTTGAGCCTTTTGGCTCCATTGATGAACGGGCTATTGATGCTAAGGCTAACGCGCTCGTGACGCGACTCCAAACGCACCCGCGGTGCGTAAGGGCCCCCATTCATGCATACGCCCATTCACGCACGCACCTCTCTCGCTCACCTTGACAGGTTTTTATCCCTTCCAGTCACCATCGTAGAGTTCAACTCCTGCAGACGTTGAACACTGGCATTAGAATCAACTGGCGATCCTCTCCACGCTTCCTATTCTTCGTATCAATTTTTTTTTCCGTCGCTCGTTTGGGCGTTGATAATTTTTCAAACGGCTCAAAGTTCGTTAGAAATCGGCGAGACATCGCCAAACGGGATGATTTCCCACGATTTTTTTGTTGGTTTTTGTTTGGGTTTCGTAAATTTTACAAACGGTTCAAAATTCACTAGGAATCGGCAAGAAATCGCCAAACGGGATGATTTCTTACAATTTTTTGTTGATTTCCTCTTCAACGATTCGCACAAATCGATTTCGCAAAGATTGTGTAATTTTCAGAGACCCTTTGCGATTCTTAACGATCGCTGCCGATCCCAAGAATAATCGTCTTCTTGAGACCACCTGCGATTTTCTGGGATTTTTGCCGATTTCGGAGTAGAATGATCGGTAATTGCTCAATGTTTAATGTTCTTCACTGTGTTCTTGGTTTTTACATGAAATTTCCTTTGACTGGAAATTTACCTGAAAATGGCAATGACGATATCCTTTGATTACCAACCGAATAGCCGTATAGCTCCGATCGTAAACCGCGCAGGAGGATTTAAGCAGGTGCATTTTACCGGACGCAGTGTTATATATACACTTTGGCAAAGAAGAAGAAGAAGAAACTTTTGGTAGATAATTACAGAAAGTTGTTTTGGAGGCTGAAAGAAAAGGATGAAAGGACGAAGAAGATGGGGATGAGGACGAGGAGGATGATATTTTACTTTCGTAGTTCTCCTGTATTTCTTATTTGTTGAATGTTTTTCACCGGTTATTCGTCGAGCTTGTGAGGCGCGCGAGCTCCGGCAGACCCGTACAATGACTGCAGGTTTCCTAATACGGCTTCGCTGGCGAAGAGTTGTAAGAAAAAAGAGGAATTTTGGCGACCAGGTCCTCCGAGGGCCTGGCAGGGCCTGGGAAGTTAAGGATCGCGCGTTAGACGAGAGTTGAAAAAAACTTCCTCAATTTTAGTTATTTTTCTCTCATGACACAAGGTACGATCCTTCCAATGCCTATACCTGCCTACCTCTGACTACCTACTACCGAACAAATCTGACGCATTGCAGTAGTTGCCCATGAACACCCCCACATCCGCTTCAAACGATAGATCGAATATGATTAGTTGAATTAATTAATATCGCACCTTGAAGTAGCTTTGTCTAATTCATTCATGACGGATTATACCGGTCACTGTTCAGACATCAAGAAATCAAGACAAACAATCATCGTCCTCCTGCGCATTCCGTGACACAATCGTCACCTACGACTTTATTACGCAGTTGAGTTTTGCTAAACTTGCCATTTCCAACTTTACGTTTTGGAAAAGAAAATTTATTACAACTTTATTATGAATAAGAAGTCGGCGAGGATCCAGAAATCATTTTCGATCATTTCCAGATCAACGTCGGAGATGGACGACTAATTTTTCTACAATTTTGGTCTTAATCAATTCGGATTTCAATCAGCCAAACGCGAAAAAACTTCGGCACTGAGCAACCCAGTAGTCTTTGAGCTATGCGAAAATCGGAATTCTGAATAAAACGTGATACCCCAAGAACGTGTCATCCTTCTTGAAGCTAATTGGTATCGGAGGGTTCTTTGGTATCGCTGATGACTGAAAGAGGCCACAGGCTTTTCCAATTCCAAAATACCAAAATCATGCTTTGCAGGTTCTCCACGAACCCAAAATGAATGTTGAAAAATTTGCAATCCTAGACTTCGAAACACGAAAATAATTCATTCAAATTATTCCCAAATGACTCCATAGCGAATATAATAATCCGATTTTCTGAGCCTGCTGAAGATGCTTCGAATCTTCATTCCTTTTGCTACAGCTACGATACATCAAATGATGCATCGCCGTATTCCAGAGCTAGAATAACCTCCCGTATTAAAATATTATTAAAATGATTATCTCCTTCTGCTGTGGTTCGCTGAGAGTTTGCAGTGCGAAACGAGCAAACAGGATCGTCTAGAGACGGTATCAGGACGAAGAGGACAGGCAACGAAGTATGGGAAGACGCGGGGTCGCGGACCACGGCGGACAGGTTCGTCGTTGAAAAACTTCAATTTGTCTCGCGTTCGGACTATCGCATAGCCAGGATCTTAGCGCGAGCAAATTCTCAGCGATTCTCTCTCACTCACGTAGGATAATCTCATTCCTGCGTCCAGGATTATAGAATAAACATGCTCATATATGCGGATTAAAACGCGCCGTAATTCATTTTCCAAGATCATTATAATTATATAGAAAAGAAAAAATTTGTCCAACAAAATCGTCGCACCGTAAGGATAAGCAACGTGGTTGATCATGAAATTGATTTAGAATTTATATACGGGTAGTTAATACATTACAGCGCGCCTTAGATCGATGGAAAATGTTTATATACCAGTCTATTAATCGATCGAAGCGGTATTTTCTTAGGATTTATACATCGAGGTGAATACTTGACCGTACAACGGTTTCGCCACGTTCATTTGCATAACTAATTGTCGAGTCGTATTCCACTCGCGGTATAAACACGGTGCAATTAACGACTCACAAGCGAGATACGATTTCCTTTTATTCAAGTCAAAACTGGTTTCAATATAGTATATACACATTATCTATTCACTTTGATCAAACTAACATTCTGCAATGATTATTATATATCTCATTATTGTGTTTCGCTGCAGGAGACTCTAGCCCTACAATAATTCACTAAAAAACGATCCAATTATCACTAAGAATGCAAAAAAAAAAAGAACCTAGTTCATAATTTTGATCTCTAGTGATTGAAAAAGCTGACTTAATTTTAATGATCAACGATTCAAATAAAACTCTGGATACCAAATTTCGAGAAATATGACACCGAAAAAAGAACAGATCCTTTTCAAATTTCACAAATTACTGAATCGATTGAAAATCGATTCCACACTTCCACCAAAAACCGTAGAAAGAAATTTTTTGAACCTCAAAGCTATTGGTTGAATTTGGCAAAACCTCAACTTTCCATTTTTGGGGTAATTGTTACAGATTGTCGTTTTTTTCAGCAGGAATTTGAAAAATAACTAAAGTAAAATGAATAAGAAGTTCGATCGAGTGAGTGAGCGAGATTAAACTAACTCGATTTAACATAACGTGATTCGATCGAGACTGACATTCATTACAATGGATGGCTGCCGACAAACGATATTCTATTCGAAGAAGACGCTCGATCTCTCAGTACGATTATTGGCGTATCGATCGTGAGCCTCCCCTCTCCCGCCATTTTCCATCGTTTACGTTGAGTGATTTTATTTCATCTTTATAGTCCTTCTCCTTGGAGTATAGGTACAGCATAGAAGTAGAGCCGAGGGCATTGCCTCGACATTATTATCATTTGAACCGATTAATTAGTCGGTAATGAGATTCCTTCCAGTTCATCGGCACTGGATAAGTGTAAATTTCATTCCCCTATCCTCCCCCCTCCGGCGAAACTCATACGGCAGAAGAACGAGTTAGTGAATGAACTCGAACGGCGCTTGATAAAAAGAACTTTTTTTTTTTTTTTTTTTACCTTTTTACTGTTTTATTCTTTTTATTATCCTCGGGTAAACTGGAATTGACACAATGCGCTTGGAATACCTGATCGATTCTAGCCAGCAGCTATTCCGCGTGCGGTTAACCCGGTATAAAAAGCATATTATGTCGACGGGGAAAAAAGAGCGAAGAAACGAGCTTTTCGAGATATTGAACGAGCTTCATTATGTCCTGCTGTAGGTCCTCGAAGTGGCAAAAAATATACTAAAATAATTGGTCAACTGGGATGGACCAGGACTTTTCGTCATCTTTGATATTATCCTCTTTTCCGTTCAATTTTTCATCATCGAAAGATTCTCATCCCCATTATAGTCCCATCAATTTTCTAATTTTTCTATCAGGCCATTTTTCAGGCTACACTGCGTTACTCCGTTTTCAATGAAATTTTAAATTCAGGGCTGAACCAGTAGGTCAATCTTAACGAGAGATGGTAATTTTTCATCTTTGGTACACAAGCCATAATCCCGTCAAGTTTCTAATTTTTTTTTTTTTTTCTTGTCGAGCCACTTCCCAAAACACCGAGCTTTTTTATTTCAGACAGATAATTGATGAGACTCAAGACGTCGAAATTTTTTTGAATTGGCCAAAGTCGTTTCTGTCAAAAAAGCCAAAAGCTTTTTTCTGATCCTGACGTGACAAAGGATAAAAATCCTCAAATTGCGTGAAAATGAATTAGGTGTATCGTTTTTTGCTTTTTTTTGGGGAAAAAAAAAGCTTCGGTTAGCTTATATGCGACGTAAGAGTAAGGTAAAGAGTGAATAAGAAGATGAGGAATATATAAGGGAAGAGAGACGCCACCGGAAGGCATAATTCTCGAGCGGCGTTTTAATCGAAGAAACCGGAATCCGTTCGTGGCGTGCGCCTCGACTAACAATAAGAAGGGCCCGCGTTCCTTCCCCGGGGTATATCTCGAGCTTATAGTTTCCATCCCGAATGAGACTGGACTTCACTGGACTGGACTGGACTGGATTGCAGGACTCGACCACCGGGGGACGTTCATCAATGGATCTCGATCCTCCTGTATTATACATATATATATATATATATACATCGAGACTTGAGACTTGAGAGAATTTCGGATGGACTGACTAACTGACTGACTGACTGACTGACTGACTAACTGACTCCTTGGTTGATTAATTAAATGCAATTAAGGCGTGTCTCGATCAGCGTAGCATTCCGTTTCTTATTCTCTTGAAATGCGTAAGCGCGCGCGTCCTATCCTCATCTTCCTCTTCCTCTTATTCTTTTTCTTATTCTTTTTGTTATTATATCGAAACGAACTGCCCCTTCTTCACATATCTATCTATACATATAATATATTATACATGTATGAAGGACTGAATCTTGTATTGTTATTTCCTCCTGGACCATCAAACGCAAACGTATCTCTTCACCCCCGTTTTGCCCGATCACCGAACCCGTATCGATTTTTTTTTTTTTTTTTTTACGCAATTTGATTAACGATCGGCGGAGGATACACTTGCTCCAGCTAATAGTGTAGATCGGTAACTCTTTCACTTGTAACGAAGATATTTGGTTGTTAACTTTTGAGTGAAGGAATTGTGAAATCAAATCTGTATATTTGCATACGTTTGGTTTCCATTTTCCTTTTTTTATTTATTTCTTCTTCCGACATTTTAACATTCTCTTAACGAACATATCGACAGCCTCAATCAATCAATCGTCAGAAACTTGAGTCAGAAATAATTAAAGTTCCTCAGGGTCATGAGAAAATTTTTAGAGAAATTCAGAATGATCGCAATTTTTCATTCAAAAAAGAATGTACCTAGTTTTTTTTTTTTTTTTTTATAGTTTCATTAACAAAAGTTGCGATTTTTCTGCAATGAATTATGGAATTTTTGAACTTCGTTATGAATTCGTATAGGAGTAGAAATTTTCAGCTTCAGGGTTAAACGCGGCAGAATTTAAATTAGTGAGATGTATGACTGTACGATCGATATGAGATCGCTGCTTGAGTTACGTAAATGTATATTTCGATATATTAATTAACGACTTTCCAATAATGTTTTCAAATAACCTCTGGCAACCGGTTGATATTAATCTTAAGAAGCGGTTGAAACGAGATTTATCATATTTTAAACAGCGATTTATTAGACGGTTTCTATACTCGAGGCTCTACTTTCAGGATCAGCTACAGAATAGCATTTGGTCCAGGTTTAATTAGACTTTCGTAATAGTCAACGGAATTCAAATTATTCTCTCTAACTTTCGAGATCTTTATACTTGAATACTTGATCCCGTATATGAAACTTGCAACGTTCAAAATTTCTGTTCCAAAATTATGACGGTGTATGTCTTACAATTTCAACATAACTTCAAGACAGGTTACAAAATTTCATCGTCAAGGTTTGAAAAATTTGTGAAAAATCTACGTCAAGATTCATCAAATTTTTTACTGCGTTCTTTTCAATTTAGGAAACAATCGTCTAAATTTCATTTCATTTTCAAAGAGAGAGTTATTGGAAATCGAGTTATTCTTTTCCATAATGAAAGACACAATTATAGGTTATAAAGCTTCAGTACATCGTCTCATTTCATTTGCCAGGATTTGCAAGTGACGTAAATTATTGCATCGTAAATTTCAAACTATAATTAGAAGTGGCGATATGGACAAAGCACGTGTTGCCAACTGGTTGAGAAACTGACAAAGCCAGATATAGAAACGAGAAATAGACGTGGGCGAAGATTGAACTGGTGCATTAATAACTTTATGTAGGTACCAGAAAAGGCAGCTAATCGCAATTAGACGCAACGTGATGATATCCTGACAAATTTCATTATACCCCGCGTAGATCTCAAGGAAAAAAGAATATCTTTCATCGAATACACATCGCGTCTATTCTCTACTCCTAAATTCTTATCTCCACAGCAGCAGCAGCAGCAGCAAAAGTCTAAAAGGACCGCGTGCGCCACAGGAGTCCAAAGTTTTGACGTGACCCGAAGACCCTGTTTTGCGTATCAATGAATTCTAAAGAAACATGTCAACGCTCATTAATAACTCGACTGACTCAAACGCCCATGAACAATTGAATAATAAAAAAAAAAAAAAATGAACAAATGACTTTGATGATTTTCCCTGCTGTTCAGTTCTCCAGCCCGACTTCCGGTCACCAAAACCTACAACCATTCAAGATTTATCGTATTAGTCTAGCTATATGGACTTGGATCTGAACTATGGACGTAATAGCGACTAGTTACGAAATTCAAATCTCCCTATAGTCAAGTCTTTGGTATGTCAGCGATAGGGACTAGTGGGCGTTTGACGTCCATCTAGATAATCTAAGGTCTGGACCAAGCCTGAACGAGATCCTTTCCGTTCGTCTGGCCTCGTAGTGGTTCTTCCACGTCTTCCACAACACACAAGCCTTGATCATACAGACTTATGGAAGGACATGTAACACTGCGCTAGATGGTGGACCAGAAGGAGACTGGAGAGAGGTACGAATCTTCGAGTAAGTATAAGTAAACGAGTGTAAGTGAGAAGACAGGAATCCAGGTACATAGGATCAAGAAAAGGTAAGAGAGAGATAAGGAGACCGTTAGCCTCCGGGACCCCATGAGGTAGTAAACGTAGCTCTCAGGTAAAGGTGTAGGTACCTACTCTGAGAGAATCCGGACAGGTTATAAGGCGAAGAGCAGGTGTACCGTGCAGGACTCAGGGACGCACCCGAAATCAGGTTTTGCCAAGAGTGGAAGCGTTCGTTTTTGAAGCTGTGGATTCGGAGGTTCTTAAAAGAAGAAGAGAAAGAAAACCCCAAAAATTTTCCTCATATCATCAAAAATTTAAAAAAACGTTCGAATTCCCATGGAATTGATAGGAAATCCAGCAAGTTTCCCATGAAAATTTGCAGATTCCTGCGCTCTATTTCCAGTAAATTCTATAAGATTTTCAAACGATCAGATATGAATTCATCTGGAAATTTTCAATAGGGTTTTATTTTTGTTTTCGGATTTTTTAGGACCTTTTACCTGCGATCCACTTCCTCATTGATAATCAGGTGAAATAGTTACGGCTGGTAATTCAGAGCTGAAGACACGTGTTGCTTGAAAACGTGACGGTAGCTCGAGGTGTGTCATAACATATAACGCGCGGCACGTTGTCTCGATGCTAGTTTAATTTTCGTCACGTATATCTCGCCACGCCTTGTGCCTATGGTTTTTTAATTAGCTTTACACACCGTGAGACGCGCCTTCAGGACGTCTGAGAATTCAACCGCAGGTGCTTCGGGGCTCCCTCGAAGTCGCAAAGAACTTCCATCTTCGATCGAAATCAAAATCTATGGGTGATTTTGAAATATTTTTAACGAAATACCAAATTTTGATATTTTTTGGTTTTTTTTTTGGTTTTTTTTAAATTCATTTTCGATACATTTGCCCCGAACGGTTTCATACAACGAGATAAGAAATGGGATAAAGGATTGTCTCAGTTGGAGGGAGAATAGTAACGAATTAAAAAATTAGTCAGAGCCCTAGAGAGTGGCGATCTCGTATCTATAATGCGACCCTGCGTGGGTCAGAAACTAACACGCTAGTAGCTATCTATGAATTAATTGGATTAGAAGGTCCGCTTGATGTAGTGACAAATTATCGAGGCGGTTAGACCGCACGAATTAATCCAACGGCATATATCAGTCTTGAAGAAAAGGAAAAAAACAGCCAAAAGATAGAAAAAAAAAATTAGTAACGTAGAAACTGAGATTCTAGAAGATCAGCTTTAGGTTAATTATAACTATACGAGATTGAGAAAGACTGACTCGAGTTCAATCGCATATCGATGACTAAATGTAATAATAATTATAGGATACTGACTAGAACGATAATAATAATGAATTAGAATAATGATTAGAAAATGAATAAACCGTCGATAATTCATCATCGACATTTCTAAACACTCTTTGATCTGCTACAATACGAAGACAAAAGAAGAGAATTGAATACCTTCGAGTCTTGATAGGTAATAATTAGTAGTTAAATAAATGATTGTTTATTACAGCTTGCGTATAGAACCTTGAATAGATCTTCGAGATCCGTATACTTTTTCCACTTTCGTACACGTGTGCAAATTTTTGTTCTATAAATTTCTATTTTTGGTTTTTGGTTTTCGTTTCATTATCGACGGCCTCATCCCGATCTTTCATGATTTCATCATAATCTCACGGGTCTTGTGGTTTAATGTCATCGTATGCAAATAGGACGATAAAACGATCAAGACTTACTAGTAAAGGCAACATCAACGTCGGACCCATTAAACCGTACTTCATGGTTGACGCGCGTTGCAGCCGCCACATTGGAGTACGATAACATTATTAATAATAGCATATTAATTGAGTCCACGATATGCACTCTAATTGACAGTATACACATATCTATGTACCTATATATGTAAGTACGTCGAGTCCCGCAAGAGCGAGACATTCAGATAATCTGGTATAATATGTTTAGAACGGACTACGATCATTAATAATTAATAATTATTAATTATATATGTATAAAAGGGCGAGAAACTCGGTCCCCGTCACTATAAGTTGAAAAAAAAAAAAAAAAGAAGAGATTGAAAAAAGAAAAGAAAAATAGCATGACAAAAAATCAATCAATCATTATCAGAATAATTATACATGTATATATACCTATATACATTTGTAGGTATACACGTATCCATTTAGGTATCTATATATGTATATTGACGTAAACGGGTCCCTCATTAACAATTATAACTCTTTTGCTTCATTTTATATTTCACGAAAGAGTGAGAGAGAGAGAAAGAGAAAGAGAGAGGGAACATAAAATTTTTTTCGCTTCAGGCTAAAAGAGATCAAAGTAGAAGAAGAAGAAGGAGCAAAGCGTGGGTGAAAGACGATATAACGATTTCAATATATGTATAGGTACGTACCGACGATGATGGCGATGATAATCATCAGGGTACTTATACGATGGCGGTGTTATTAATAAAAAAAACCATCATATTTCAGGAGAATAGCAGTTACGTTATATTGAACTTTTACTATTACTCCATAATGTTAATATTATTATTATTATTATTATTAATTATATCATAAGTATTATTCATTATACGGAATGATGTCACAAATGTACAATATTTGACAGATTTTGTGTATCTTATATATATATATAATATATTTGTATATAGGTGTGTGTGTATGCTATGTATGTATAATGCATGGTTGTTATTATCATTATTGTTACTATTATGTATATTAATATTATTATTATTACTATTATTATTCAATACGGTGTAATAATTTATTAGCAAACACTATTTTTATTAATTATCATTTGTGTTGTTGGTATTTATTTATATATAATATAGATACATACGTGATATATTTGTGTATGCAGTACTGTGCATACACGTGAATATACCATACATGTATGTATTATATATATATATCTTTCTTATTTTCAAAGTATATATAATATATATATAGTATATAATCGTAAGGAACAGAGTTCTTATTTTTCGCATGTACTATAACAAACGTGTTTAGTAGTAATTTGGATATTTTTCACCTTATTTTATATACTATACAGCGCGCGGTAGGTGGGAAGAAAATGTCCAAATTACTGAAAACGTGGTTCTGTTTTTTTTGTTTTTTTTTTTCGATTTTTTTTTTTTTTTTTTACGACAGGTCGATATCGATAACGTATCGACGAGACACTACTAGTGGCTAGTATAGGCAGCTACGGTGATATGATTGAGTTTTTGTTACAAGTATTTCATAAGTATAATCATTATACAAGTTGTATTTTTATAATATATATATAATATTAAAAAATTTTTTTGGTTTTTGTTGTTCATGAATTTTTTTGTTACGTGGCAATTCTATCGATCGGTGATTTCGTCGATTCATTGTATAATTATATACATATAGTTGATACATTAGGATTTAAATTACCAATTTGATATACTATCTCATGTTCGCAAAATTTCAAATCAATTTATTTATGTAATAATCAACCTTTTTTGAGACCCAGGCATCGAAAAATTGCGGTTATCGGTGCAGAATTGATATAACTTCTAAGTTTCGAGCGAATTTTGGATGAAAACAAATTTCTTCTTTCTTTTTTTCTTTCTGCTTGATTCCCTTGGCCCCTGTATCTAATTTATATCGAAAGCTTCTCAGCCCCAAACGATTCAGATGCATGCATGTAACGTTGTGTTTGAACTTTTTCGCAGGCATCATTTTTCCAGTTGTAATTTTATTTCTCTGGGTAAATGGAGGAATACAAATTTTTATCTTTCTTATTTACTCACGACGAGAACACCGATCGCAGAATCATCGCCAGTATACATGTTTAAGTATATTATGGACAAAAAAAAAAAGAGAAGAAAAAAGGAAATCGAGCGAATTATAATTTTGAAGTAATTCGTAGACTTTAGAGTTATAATGTTATATATACATATATGTATATATATATAGAGAGACAGGAATGTATATTGCCATGTATATATGTATACAATATACATATAGGTAGAATAAAAGTATACGTGATACATATATACATAGAGAAATTTATATAGGAATAACTTGGTCTGCATTTAATGAATAATTGTTCCGTTAATTCATACTATATAGTATATAGGTATATGTAGGTATGTATAGTATATGGTTTTCTACATTTAATTGATTGTAGCGTAAAATAAGGTCGTCGATTTGGTCACTCTCGTTTCTAAGTATGTATAATATACATTATGTGTAGTACATGTATAAATATAGGTACATATTATCAGTTACCTCTGGATTGGTTTTTTTGTGTTTTTTTAAATTTCTTTTCCATTTTCTTTCGGTTCTGTTTTTTTTTAATTTCATTTAATTTTATTTTTTTTTACCGAATAGATCATCTCGCGTTACGTTATATATATACAGTACGGTATATAGAGTCTAGGTATAATTTTACATTTACATACATTCATGTACTCGCATATATACAAGAGAATAAGAGAATTTTCCTCTAAATATTGCTATCGAGATATATGTATGTATATGAAGATCTAATCAGCTTCGGTTGAATATCGTCTCTCGTATATAGGAGTTACTTGAAGAACGAGAAGGCCGTATATATAGTTTTATTATGAAGGTATGTATATCGTATGTATATACACAGGTAGATATATATATATATATGCTTTTTACCTGATATAATAGGTTCGAATGTCTTTCGATCGCTCTTCTCTAACTTCTCGCGTGCCCACATTGACACGGGTTACCTGGTAGGTATATGTAATACAGTCATTCATTCATACAGGATATTTTTGTTTTGGTTTTTTTTTTTTTTTTCTACAGCAATGACAGTATACCTAGGTATTATAATATGTGTATATAAATACATATTCCCTTCGATATTCGTGATGTATAATTACTGCAGAAGATATTGTTATATAGCAATCGTCGAATAGAATTGACTCTTATGGAAAATTAATAATTATAAAAGTATATAGTATAATAATGAACAATGCACGAGAAGAAGAAGAAGAAGAAGAAGAAGAAGAAAGAGTTATAAACATAGAGAAGAGATTTTGAAGTTATAGATTAACAAGAGCTCTTCCTCGCGAATATATAGTACATGATAATAATAATAATGATAGTATATGACATTATTTTCTCAAAACGTGTTGAAATTTCGAAAATACACGGATTGGTCCAGATTGCTTGCTATGTATATATTATAGTATATATATATATAGGTATATATATATGTAAATACGTATTCGTATATAATTTCTTAATTTTGATAAATATAATATAATAATAGGCACGAAACGTGCCCGGAGGATTCCCGATTTCTTAAAGTTTCTTCCAAAGCAAAAAACTCATGATATTTAATTACTATATACAAATATATATGTATAGTATATGTATAATTATACAGGTGTTTCTCATTTTGTAAGAAATTCCGAAATACGAGAAAGGGCTACGTCCTGCCATTTTCCAATTCTTCGGGTGCGCTATAAGGGTTTTCGGGCCCAGATAAGTATAATAATAATAATTACATCGTTTTTAAAACCTTATTAATGTTTTTTTTTTGTTTTTGTTTTTTTCTCATCTCTCTTTCTTCGTCTCTCTTTCAAACCACACATTAATCTTATACTGGCTTATACTTATAAATGGTATAGGTCAACGTTACACACAACGCCACTACTTCGACTACAGCGCGATCGATATATTGTACTATTATATAGGTATTTATAATGTATTGTGAATTGCGGATTATAATTTATTTGTATAATTATTAATTAGGTACGTAATTCTTAAATTTGAAATAATGATTCATAATACATGTATATGTCAAAAGTAGATATATATATATATACATATATATATTATATACATACATATATGTATCTGTATAATATACCATAATTTATTTAGTTACCTTTGCTATATATATATATATATATATATAAGTTGCGCATAGAAAAATTCACGTAGTATAATATATTAATGGCGGCACAAAAAAAATTTGAGATCAAGTTATATTGGTTATTGGTATATCGACGGGATATTATAGGTATAGGTAGATATATACCTATCTATCGCATGCATGTAGAAATTGAATAATTCAGTATAGCAACGAATCTATTTGTTATAGGTACAATTTATTGTACCTCAAATTTTTTCCGAGCTCAAAATGTATCATATACAGTTTACAGTTAGTTGAAATTTACAAACTATACAGACTACGGTGTGATATATACATATATGTATACACCATATATATACATATATCGAATTTAATCAAATTCTCTCGAGTCATTACGTAATTACTTCCAACTTAAATACGTATACTGTAATTATCATAATATTTTCAGCGTATATGTGTATATTATACATATATATATACAGTTTTACCCGGAAGTAGGTATAATGAAGTTCGGATAACGTATATATATATATTGTATATTCCGGAATCTACGTAGTACGTACTACTATGTAGTCTATTTATGTATGAGAGATACAGATATTTTATTTTTATTTTTTTTTTTTATACGAGAGAGGCAATCGCGTGATTCGGATGAAAATTTCACTTCCTTCGTCGAATAATTTAAATGAATTCATTAATCAACTAACAATTTCGTATATAATCATATAGGTCGAGCGATATCACATTCTAGGCTGCGGATAGCAGAGCTTTTTTTTTCTTCTTATATATCATTATTTTTTACCTAGATAATTTCATTATTTTTATTATTTATTATTCAATTTTTGTTCCTTACATTTATTTTTCACCCTCCCTTCCTCGTTGTTACAATTTTCATTCCTGCAGAGTTATGCTATATTTTCATTTAATTATTACATATTATTACTGTCTTTCTGCTTACTATATTAAATTTATTGTTTATTACTAATATTACTGATATTATCTGTTTATTATTATTATTATTATTATTATTATTGTTGTTGTTATGATTATTATTTTTTTTTTCAAATAGATATTAACAAGGATAAAAATTTCACTTCAACCGAGAATGACGATGCGAAAAAGATAACTATTCTTTACATCTGTATATCTGTAGAGATACTATAAGATTATCAACTGAAAGAGTATTTGTTAAACGATTTAATTATTATAATTGTTAAAATTTCTTTCAATCTATAATAATATACGTATAACGATATACACGTATGTATTCGGCCGATTCGCGAACGCTACTTGCAGCTGCGTGAGATCATTTTGTATTAAATTTATTAAATTTATTTAGTTATATTTTTTTGTTTATTGCAAGAGTATTGAAAAATGAATATTAATATCTGAAATGAGATCTACCTACGGTAGATGATACCAGACAAATGAAGAAATACTCGAGTATTATACCTAAAGAGTAGAATAAAGAAAAAAATGAAATTTTTTCATTTGTATAATGATCGTTATTGTTTTGTGTATTTAACAAGTGTGTGTTTAAACTATAAAGCAATCTTATGTGTGGGCGGTATTATTATTACAGTCAAATTTGTACGGATTTTTTCTTCTTTTCTTTCTTTCTTCATGTATTCTTTATCCCCCATATCGATTTTTGGCGAGGAAATTTTCAACAAGTAAAGTATAACAATTCAAAATTAAACGACTGTACAAACAATTAACGTCAGATAAATATAATATTTATATGTTATCATTTTTTATAAAAGATTATTGTACGAAAAATCGGCACAATTATTTTTTGTTTCGGACCAAAGATTGAGAAAGTTGAAGCAATTTGCGAATGAGACTGTATATTATATTTACACGAACGTAGGACGCGAGATATTGAAACACATGAGAATCTCAATTATTGTTGATCTTTTTTGGTTTTATTTATTTATTTATTTATTTATTTCTGTTTTCACCAAATTTGCAATGATTATAATTTCGATTATTTACAGATATGGCCGAAACGTCGTTTTTTTTTTTTTTTAACCATAGACTATAAGTTAGTAATAAGTATAAAGTTGAAGTGAGAGGCACCAAGGGATGTCGCGTATATTTACTTGTAAATATGTAAATATATACATAGACCAGTACGCGATAAGACGTTAAAGCGGTGTCAAGCTATAGAAAGTAGGTATTTATATTAACTCCGCACCTTTGTCGTTCTAAGTTCAGCTGAACTATATCCTCACATAACAAAATGGCGGTTTTCAAATGCAAGATATATCAGAAAATGAAGAAATTCATTCAGTACTCCAAAATTATCTCCAAAGAATAACTTCAAAAAATTGTCTCAAGTCCTTGAAATCATCTTTCGATGTCACGATTGCAAAAGAAAACGAAAAATTTGCAATTTTGTTGATCGCGAATTTCTATTTCAATATCTCCTGCACTATATCCAAAACTCGAATCTCTTCAACTTTTCAAATTCATATAGTTATTTAAGAAAAAGCTCGCAGAATCAAAAAAGAAAAAAAAAAAAAAATCATCAACCGATGCACAACGTCAAATAAAGGAGCTTTCGGCGAAATATTAAAAATGAAGAAAGATCGGAGTCATCAGGCTGCTGATTGACAATGAATTCCTCATATACTACATCAAAAATCAAAAATCTTCATAGAGCTTGAGGTGCGTCTATAAGAAATCCGCCATTTAGTTGAATAGAATCCAAATAGTTCGTCTATAGAATCGACATTTATGATTCTCATCGATTGATTCGACTTATAGCATATACAAGAAAAGCTCGATTCTGAAATTGTGTGGGTTTTTGAACGATCAAAATCGAATTGATTTATACGGCTATACTTTATTCTTTGCCAGATTAATTCGACGACATAGCCGCGCGAATCACCTTCGGGCGTATTTATTTATGAATGAAAAATTTGTAGATTTAAACGACGCACGTCATCGCGATTGGTATAATATTTCAGAATTTTATATACGAGAATATATATAGTAGGCTTTAAGAAATCTGGGCACTTTTCCCCAGGCAATTCAATTATCTTTTCTCCATATTATAACACGGTGAAATAAAATCCTCATGGACTATATGGCACAGCGAGCTGCATGCAGTCTTAAAGTCTTAAAATCATTTATTATAGGTAATAAATAGGCTCGTTCAATAGCCGGTGCGGTGCGGTCTCAGGGCAGCTTGCTGCTTGTTACGGTTAAATTTTGAATAGGGATACATACACTTTCACTTAAATTCATTGACCTGAATTGATTCCGCCACATACCTAACGTTTAGCCGTTTCCAGTCTAATTCCAGTTATATACTCGTGTATCTCCCATATGTATGCGAATACCTTTAGGTACATATGTATGTGTATACATATACCTGTTACCGATACACTGCCTGCAGCAAAATTTTGCACAACTTTTTCCCATATTTTAAATCTAGATTTTTCCGGGATCATTTCAGTCCGTAAAATCGAGTATCGTTGCTTATTCGTCGAATCAATCGCTGAGGTCATTTTTATAGTTATGTGGATATATCTCGGTGAAAATTGTCCAAAGGTTTATATCACTTGACAAATTTCTACAAGTTTTCAGAAAATTTAGGACTTTCTGGAGTTCAATTTGTTTTTTGTTTTCATACTTAAATCTGGAAATTTTTTGGTTATTTTTTTCTTCTTGCGTATATAGAAATTCTCTGGGAAAATGTAAATTCTTTCAAATCCTAGAGTCTAATTTAGGTACACGATTTTGAATTTTTCCTAGTTGGTTGCAGAACGCTTTTTTTTTTTTGTTTCTTTAAAGAATGCAAATCTTTTCGAATTCCAAATTCTCGCCTATACTACGAAAAAGACAACAAAAAGACGGTATATCTCTGAAAATTTATAGAAATTTCGTAGGTAATTAATACGGTAGAATAATTTTCACCGTGGGGTAAAAACGCGAATTTTTCAAGACATTATTTCGATTTTAACTTTTTGTTTTTCATACCAAAAGAATAGCGTTTCAATTCTGTAGATATATATAGGTATTATATTTTGGACCCTAATAGTATATAGCTAGGCTAGTTTCATGTATTTTTCATTGGATGAGTATCATTCAAAAATACCCTAGACGATTTATTCTTGAAACGCGAAATTTGTTCGTCTCACATATAAGTATATGACTAGCTACGCGTCTCTATCATATTATCTAGGTATGTGATTATATGTGCGATATTATAATATACCGAATATTAATTATTCATTTGCAATTAAATATCATTTGCAAATACCTATACGTATGTATATATATGTATTATACATATTGTATGTATGTATATGTAAAATGACTTGTAGAAAAGAATAATAGTGGTCTTTCTCGTATGTAATCATGTATGTATCTATACATTCATATATATACTATATATGTATAGTTAAATATTGAATTTTAATAAGATATTATGTTAAATATGATACATATGTATTTATTATATATTATTTTATTATTGTTAAATTCATCCCCGTAATAATATAATATAGTATAGGTATGATTTGAATTTCATTTTATACATTATATAATTTACACGATTTCTTTAATTTCATATACCATATTTATTAATTTGTTTATCTTCTTTCTT
Source organism: Ametastegia equiseti (assembly GCA_963989295.1). Classification (NCBI taxonomy): domain Eukaryota; kingdom Metazoa; phylum Arthropoda; class Insecta; order Hymenoptera; family Tenthredinidae; genus Ametastegia; species Ametastegia equiseti. The sequence continues at coordinate 13,450,188 of OZ022397.1, read as the reverse complement.
CTTCTTTCCTTCTTCTTTTATAAATACACTCAAGTTTGAAATTATGAGTGATTATCATACGTCGAATATAATATACCTCGTAGCCTCCTTGCGTGACTAAAAATTTTTGAAATTATTATACAAAACGATAATAATAATAATGGTCATAATAATAACAACAATAATAATAATAATAATAATGATAATGATAAATAGTACAAACGTATTGAATGTATTAATCGAACATTTGAATATCAATTGGAATAGTCTGTTTGAAAAAGTCACATCGATTTTCAACCGTCAAAATTTAGGAGTCAAAAAAGCGTTTTGCAATGAAAAAAAAAATTCATTTTTGCTAATGGAAAGTATATAATAGGGAGAAAAAAATGAGATTCGATTTTGTTTCGTTGTAAAAAATTATGCAAAACGAATATACATCCATTCGCGGCGTTATATTATTTTAAACAGAAATTCACCCCGATCACGTTTTAAACAAATATTTGTTATTTAGCATTATATAGATCCGTTGTAATTTGTGCGAGGCTATAATTCGTATAATCATTACATACTTGCTCATTTTTTTTTTGGTTTTTTTTTTTTTTTTAATTTTAATATAATTTTCAACCTACTATATAGTAATATAAATAGCTTCAATTTGTCTTCGCAGAAATATTTACGCACGTTAAAATTCTTGATCCACGACCAGCAGAACCGAAAATAGTCTTAGCGAGTGATTAGAAAAAACTTTCTTCCTATAATTTATTAATTTAATTAGTTTTTTTTTTCTTTTTCTTTTCTTTTTTTTTCAATAAAAAATATCTGCCACAGAATTTATACGAAGCAGCGTGCAAGACTATATATTACAGTCAAATCTTTTTTTTACAAATTAATAATTTATATACTTACGTCCTACCTATATTCGTATATACATATACATAAATATGTATATACATAAACGATTTATTTACTCATCGTCATATGGCCGCTTGTGTATATGTATATACATATGTATATATATATATACATATGTACGTCTATATGAATTTTATATGCAGGCGCGAAGATATAATAGTATTATATAGATAAAAACTCACTTTAGGTACTTATTATTTATAATATGTATACCGCAAATTTGATTGCGAAATGTTTTACAGTATATTATGTATAATATATATATGGAAGGGTGCAGCCTCTTGTATAACGACGAATTCCTGCCCGATTCAACACCTTCGATTTATCCTGCTCTTCTCTATTTATTCCTTAATTTTGTTCTTTTCTTTTCTATTTGTTTTTTGATATTCAAATTTTTCTATCGTTATAAAATCACATTTTTACGACAATAAAGATCACGAATTTTTTTTTGTTTTTTTTTTGTCTCCCTTATTTCTCTGAGTATACCTCGAGAAATAGTTGATTAATTTTGTGTTTACTTATTACAGCCACATATCCATTTTTCATCTCCGTGTGCGTAAAATCTTATTTACAAGGTGAAAAAATACCCTTTTCCAAATTTTGTTTTCTCTTTCACTTTCGAACGAATCCCCCCCCCCTAATCTTCCGAAACAAATTTCGCAAAGTCACGTCGATCACGAATTCGAACATTCCGTTCATCTTTCTTTTTTTTCTTTTCAATTGTCTCTATTATTCTAATGAAAATTTTGTGAAAAATCAACCCCTTCGAATGAAACAACAAATTAACAAATAAATAAATGAAACGATTTTTCATTATCTCTTTTTCTCTTCACCTGTGTCCTTCATTTTACCCATTCTTCGAAGTTTTTTCTACTTTCTTCTTTCTTTTTCAAAAAAGATCGACCGATTTTACCAAAAACTTTTTGATTACAAAAGTTTTTGGCGCGTCAAAAGAGTCGCATGTAAGTATATATACATAATACAGTTAAAATCAGTAACTCTGGCTCAGCATATCTGGGGTGACGTTTGTGATAGTAAGTTTTGGTAACATAAACCGCGTGGCTGCAGATGATCTTGAGGCATCGAAGTAAAGAACCGAAGAAGAAGAAGAAAAAGAAAAAGAAGAAGACACGGTGGATAACATCATGGGCGTCGTCGCCGAGGAGTAGGCCTTCCGTTAAACGTCGTCCTCGATGCTCCTCAACGGGATTTGCTGTTTGTGCGCCACTGCGTTAAGCACGTACACCAGCTGGTCCATCTTTTTGTCCATCACCGACAGCTGCGGCGAAAACGAAAAATTCGTATCAATTCGTGTTCCTGAGAGGCTCCGCGCAGAGTCCGCGGGACGTGCGCGTTCGTTCTTTCTATATCTATAGCTATATCTATACATATATTTATATATATATATACATATTATGTTATGTATAGCCGAGTATACGTACGAAATAAGAGGGTGCATTCAGAGATCCGGAGGCTGGGAGAAGATTCGGACTTGGGAACCGCAAGCCGGACGCTTATTCTTATTATTATTAATATTATTTTTATTGTTATTATTATTCAATGGTAGAAAATTCATTTCCGAAGGGTTTGTTGAACTCTTTTGAAATGTATTCATCCTTGATTTTTTTATCTTTTTTATATCAGTCGTTGATCTATATCTTTTCGCAGCCTCCTCAAGGAGGGCGCATAATCGTTCGGTTCGGTTAATAGTTCGATGTGTACATAAATATATATGTAATACACACTTTTTTGCAAATCACTGCTGCAGCTGACTCTACGTAGGTATATATATATATATGTATACTTGAATATACTTGACTACTAAACACTGTACACTGTACCTACAGGAATTCAATTTCGGTTTCAGTTTTTTTCGAGTGGAGAACAAACATCAAACTTTCTAAAACATTTATCGTTACCTTCTGCCTCTTGTCTTCTGCTTCAAAAGCTTCGATCTATACACACCGAATTTTTTACCACCGGTGAAAAAGTACGACCCTCTTTTTGAAACTTGGTAAATTTTGGATACAGAGTTATTTTAGTGATTTTGATTTTTTGGAAGTCATTGGAAAAATCATAATGAATTTATATTTCTGGGAATTGGGAAATTCTATTCTTGGGACAAATCATTTGCAAACAAGTAAAAAATTCTATTTCTAATTCTAATTCTGTTGCAAAAACATTAAGAACTGCGAGAAGTCGAAATTCCGAATTTTCATAATACCGGCTCAGAGTTTTTCGAAAGATTATTTTCCCGAAAGTCTAGGTAACCAATTTGGAAATTTCCGAATAGAAAAACATCAAAGGTTCAAAATTCTGAAAGCTAAAGATTTGAAAGGCCAAAACTCCGAATCTCGGAATTCGCGAGATGCAACGTCGTTTATTTCACAGCTTTGTCACGAGCGGAGCTTCCCTTAAATTTGTGGATTTTTGGAATTTCTCAGTTTCGAAATTTCGAATCTTTGAGCCGTCTGCATTTCGACTTTTTGGAATTTCCAAGTTCTGAACTCTAACGTTTCTAGAAACTCAGGATCGCGCGCGTTTCAAATAAATTCGGAATTGTGACTATTCGCGGAACTTTTGGGATTCGGAACTTTAATGACCCCGACCTAAGAAGAATCTATATAATTGTTCATGGAAAAATGATCGAATATTTGAATCTCTGTGAGAATTCGTTGGAATGTTCACCAGGATAAATTCCTGATATGATCGGCAATGATCAAAATTAACAAAACTATAAATCCGACAAAATCCGTCTCTCCCTCAAAATTTGGGACCAATTTCTCGATGTATGTATGTAAGATCAAAAAATGAAAATACTCTGTTGTGAATTTGACGATGTATGGTCCCTAGGGGTCAAAGCTGATCACGAATAAATGTGGGCTTTGCGTTTATTGAAAAAATCAGTAAAACTTGTAAATCTTCAGTCCCATCCTGTGTCAAATTTTTACTGATATCATCAAGTTTGCTTTAGCGTTTTGCCACTCGAGCTTCACAGATCGCGATAGCGGCTGGATGATATAAACGATTATTAAAAGCGACGGGGTTATATATACCTATATATATATATATATATATATATATATACGCGTGGTAGTTTAGCGCCGGTTTTAATCTAGGCGTATGATATTAAACCTCGGCGCTATCAAAACGTCGGATTCACGTACGGTTTATGCGTCTCTTCGCTTCCGAGCTTGCTGCAGAACCTGGTTTAATATCTAAAGAACGATGCCTGCTGCTTCTAGGTATACGACAAACTGTACAGAATGATACGCGAACTCACGGTTCGCGACCTGATTTAGCAAATGATATGAAGCAACGCGTTGCTCTTACTCTTCACGCTTACGTCTTCTAGGATCTACATGTATAGATCTATGCAGAACATCCAACATAGCGTAATATAACATAATATATGTATAATACATATATTCATAACAAAATATATATAACATAAATGTATAAACAGGTATACTGGGTAAATACGCAAGTTATTCACATGTGCTTTTGATATTGTCGACTGTTCGCAATGGTCTATCCTCGAGAGTTAATGATGGTTGGTTTTGGTCCCGCGGACCCGTTTCAAACCCGATTAATTATTCATCGTAAACCAGAACTAAGAGAGGTCCCTGGTTTTCCACTGGGTTCAATTTCAATTAATAACAAAATCAAAGGAGCAGGGCAAAAAAAAAAAAAGCTCCGTTTATCCTGCTCCGAAAATTTTATCGACCCACAAACCCCGCGATACGATGTGTATTGCATCCCTGCAGTGAAATAAATTCTACAAATTTCTATCAATTTTTAGGAAAACTCAAAATCTTTGCAGTTTTAATTCATACGGAATTGTCTCCTTCTAGCTTCAGCTACAATATAGTAACGATTTTTTAGTAACGTAAGAGAAAGCTTCGAGAATATCCAACATTTTGTATAAAAAAAAAAAAAAAAGCAACAGAAATACAGTTTATTTTTTTGTTTTTTGCGAAAAGCTTTCAAAGTTTTCAACTTTTTTACCACAAACTACGAAAGTCTACAATTTCTTTTATGAGAATCTATGAGATTCTATGTGATTATTATACGATAGTCGACGAAAAGAAGTTCCAATTTTTCTTGGGATAATAACGAAAACTTGGGAAACTCCTTGAATAAATTCGTAGAGAATTTTGTCCATCAGGAGTAAAAAAATTTCCTATAGGAAATAAATGTTCTTTCCTTGAGAATTTCACTCCAGTATTGCGTCGGCGAGGAGGAAATATGAGGTAGGATCAGAGGATACATAGGAGAAAAGCCAGGGAACCAAGTGAGTTCCAGTTGAGGTAACCAGGTAGCGCCAAGAATCGGAGTACAGGTAAATAAATTTAACGATTTCCAACTGACCTGCTGTTCAACGCGGTATAAACGGGCGCCAATGGTCATCGGCTTAACGTTTCCTGCACGGTCGATCCCTGCCAAATAACTCCCAGGTTTACCGAGGGTTTGGTCCAGTCTTCGCTGCAGCTCCTGTGTAAGGTCAAAGTTCGATAATATCTACTTTAGAACGCGTGGTTCGAGAATTTCCCCGCAAGAAATCAATTCTCTGAAGTTTTATCTGAGTTTTCCGAAAAATTCAGAATCCTCGTGTTTTACATAATTGACAAAAAAATAATGGTCACTTCTTCTAATCCTATCGACAAGAAATCTGCAATTTAATCCGAAAAAAAAATCGAAGCCACAAGAGGTAAGAATTCCCCTGAAAATTCGAAAAAAATTCATAATCGAGTAGAAAATTGACCTGATCAAAAATTTTTGCGATAAAATGAAGGATAGGATGATTTCGAAAAAGAGTTTTTCTAAAATACGTATGATCTTGTTTCGGTCTCCAATTCAGCGATGGTAAAGATTACAAGGATTTTCGGTGAACAGCCAAATTACGGTTTAACGATCCTGGGACAATAAATGTTTAAGTGTGAATTGCAAGAGCTTATTGTTAGCCGGAGTGACGTTGATGCGGAAGGTTTTCGGTAATTTGTGAGATTACATTACTATTATTACACCGTACCGGGAGAAATCAATGTATAGAGAGAGAAGTGAAAGGATTATAATACCACGATTGATGATCTAAAATAAATGTAATCAAAATTTATCAAGAAAGTTCAAAACACATGGATACGATTTAACCCGAGTGAAATTACGACTTTTCAACATCTTTTGATGAATCTTTTATTGTTCAAACGCGCTCTTTTCTGCCGGATTTAAACCCACTTGTATAACCTATGAAAAATGCCTGCAGCAAGAATTTTGAATTATATAAACCCAGGCATGCTGCAGGAAATTTAAAAATCCAAGAATCACTTCTGATCCGTTATTCTCTTTGCGAGTAAAGAAAAGTATGAAAGAAAATTCTTTGAATAAAATATATCCATGCATTATCCATAATCATCAAATTTCAACAATTTTTCACAGGTTCTAGAAATCTTATACGGTTCGTCCGTTCGATGGAAAAAACAAAAACAAAATATGGGTAAAAAAAAAACGATTCTTTTCAAAGGATTCGCTAAAAAAAAAAAAAAAAAGGAAGACAGCTGCGAATAAATCATGATCAATTAGCGACTGACAGTGAAAGCTAGTCCCTATACATATAATAAATACTGTTTGCAGATGAATTTTGACTGACAGGTTTTGCATGGGCGAGAATATTTCGGTCGTAGGTATACCAGCAGACAGTAGGTATATATATTGTATAATAACCAATACGGCAATGCAGTGACAGCTGCATTGTATTCGTTGACGGATTTTGACGTGGATCGCAAATTTTTTTTAAACCCAAACCCATACCTATGTATATATGTATACTACCTACATCAACCAACCCACACTGTGATCTCTATAGATCGTTGAAAGCCGAGGCAATTTATCATCGTGTCAATTGCTTACGACGACCCCGCGAAGAAAAGGAGAAAATTATAAAATCGTTCGGTTTGAAGTGGACGAAACGAAATGACGCTTCTTCCAGATGAATAAATTCATCAACCACGTCTTCAACTTCGTTGATTAATAATCTTTTAAAGATTTTGTTCACTTCGAACTGGTTAACTTCATCGGTTGATATTAATATTCGCCGTTCGATCGCTTGGCATGTGAAGTCCGTGAAAATGTGAAAATCCAATGAAACATTCCAGATAGGTAATCGCGGTGATCAGGGTGAACAAAAAAATTGGATATTTCACAAGTCGAGAAGAAGCTATGGGTATATAAGAAATTTGTAAAATGAAATGTAACCTTATTTCTAATCACCTATCGAATGTATCAAGTGCAATTTGCGGATAACATAGAGTTTGCAGTCTCAATTAGCAAATAGTCGATTAATCGCGTTATGTCGGGTGTGAACAACTACCCGAAGCTCAATTAATTGCCATTAATTATAAAAATCGTTTTTCAACGTCTGTTCGTAATGTTGATAAACAATTTATTATATTGCACGGGTAAATTAATACCGGCGATTATTCTTCATTTAATAATTAAGGTATAATTGTTATACTTTCGCCCACAAAGAGCTCAGGGGATTTTAGCCCGTTTCAATTTGTTGACTCATTGCGGTTATCCTCCACCTCTCGAAATTTCTTCATTTTATATATTTTCGAGGTAAAATTCACCTACCTACTTCCACCTCGCTTTTACCAGACCTTTCACAATTATCCTGCATACATATATATCAGCCCAAGATAAAACCACTTGACATTTCGCTAATCCATTACGTTTCGTCATAATTCGCGGTCTACTTTCCACATACATATAATATCCTAGTAGAGTTTCAATATTTATACATACATATGGAATTTTATTTCTAGGCTTTTTTCAGTTTTCTTCGATTTCTACATAATTATATAATACATTATATATATTATTTATTGAGGAAATTGATCGATTTCTATCTTCATTGCTCCGATTTTTCATTCTCTTTACTTCTGCCTGATGATAATTTGATAGATGGAAAGAAAGATGAAGAAGATAAGGAATTAGAAAAATATAATGATGCTGACCTTTATCCGGACCATCATGTTCAAGTGACCCTGGCTGTACTGCTCGATGACGTCTCGTACATCGTAAGGTTTTCTCGCCTGCTGAAATTTCCTCCTTGCGACAAAATACTTTATTTTCCTTATTGCCCGGATGGCATTACGATGGGCTTCCGTTAACCTGCAATTAACCCCATTACTGCTCAGGCGTGTTTATTCGAGAACATTTTGCAGCACGATTGTTTTACCAATTTTATTTCTTTATCTCCTTCGTATGAAACTTCAATTTTTTCTGTATTTTTTTTTTTTTTTTTTTTCTTTTGAAAGGATTCACGTCGTTCGAGTCAAAGTCGCGCGATACGTTGCGAAATTATCGAATCGTAAACTCCTTATAAAATATTATAGTATCTCATTATTTTTTGATATCACGATCGATTCACCTACTCGAAACATCGTAGCAGGTAAGGCGATTCTCTATTCTATAACGAATTATCCAGATCAATAATAAAAAAATGAAAAAAAAAAAAAAACCAGAGTAAAAACATTTTGGCCACAAACTTGGGGCACTTGACTTGTAATGAAAAGTATAGGTCCCACGGAGTATCTCCGAAAAATGAATTCATGAATTTTCATACGTACTAACTACAGCACTCATCACTCTTTTGGAATTTAATTATTCAGTTTGACATTCTGCCCGAGGATGTGTGCTAAAAAATCTGGTTTTAGACTCACGGACTGACCCTGTCATATTTTTGGTAAATTTATTAAAGGGTTATAGTTTCGATGGTTTGAAAATTTCGCCGTTAAAACCTTTTGGCGAATATATTAAGGTGAAATAATAAGAAGCTTATTGTTAAGTCACCCGGCTAATTTATGTCTTTGCGGTAAGAATAAAAGTATCGCGTACAAAAGTTTTTTTTTTCATATACGCAATGTAAAGCCCATGGTGTGGCAAAAATCGAAGTTTAATTTTAGCTCAAACTTTTGTGCCGTCCCGAGAGCTCAGCTGCAAATACGAAATAGGATAGAGAGCTTTTTCCCACGCCCTTAACTCCTTTGTTACATTATTTTTACAGGGATTCTTCGCCCTCTTTCAACGCCTGTTTTTCACTCGATTCTTGCTGAGATTTACAAAAAGCACTCTGCATAGCTTGCCGAGCTTTTTTAATTCTTGAATTTTTCAATCCTTCAGTCTACTTGCAGCTTATCTTTGTCCAACGAGATTTACTCACCCGCGGCTATTCCGTCAATCTTCAAATTATCATTTATTCATTCGCACGTTTTCAATCATATCATATCACAAGTTGCTATCGGTTATCGACGAAACTATAATTTTTTTTCTATTCAAACCGGAATACAGATTTAAAATCTAAAAATCTTGTTCTCCGAATTGAAAAGATATCACGTGTTTTTTTTGGTTTTTTTTTCATATTTAGAATTCATCTCGTTGTTATACCTATACCTGCAGACACGAGGGTAACTTTCGAAGGAGTTATTTATGGTTTTAAAAATCAGATCGTTCGGTACCTACTGCACCAGAACCAGAACCAGAACCAGAACCAGAATCAGAACCAGTAGCAGCAGTTTCCAGACTCAATTTCCGGAGGCTGGAGAGGCGCGCGTCTTCGAGATAGACTCTAGAGAAATTGCGATCGACGATATCCCAAGTTTAATGAACGTGTTCGATTACAGTTCGGTAGGTATATAAAGGCTGAATATACATATGTATGTATTCATTGAAGCAAACTTTTGACTCTATATAAGGCATATATATACCTATAGCGAGACATTGAAACATATTTTCTCAATTATTTCCATTCATTCTATACCCGCCGCAGCCTCAGGATCAGAGAGAACAAGAATTTCCCGGAGAAGTACCATCCGAGGCGTCGTTAAGGACGTAGCAGGAAGTGACTTTTGACTCTTTGTCGAATACCTCTGAAAGAGCTGGAATTTTTCTTTTTTTTTTTTTTTTTCTTTTTGTTTTATTTATTTTTTCCGCATTATCACGTGTTTCCCCGACACTCGTCAAATCCTTTGATCGCAATACGTATATAGTATATAGGTGCCCGGAGCAGCGAGATATCGCACTTCCGACGATGTTTTTAAGCTATCGATTTTCAACTTCCAATTCTTATTCAACACATCTTGATCCTCGTCGGTGTACGTCGGTTATTATTCTAAAGATTTCCACTCGACTTTAGAATCAACCAAAACCTCCGAATTTGCGAACGAGACTCGAGCCAATAATCGACTGCGACTCCAGATTGCGAGAGCCTCGAATTGCTGACCGAATTAATCCAACGATTCAAAATATATATGTGACAAAATTAAAAAAAAATAAAAAATAAAAAATTGGAGACAGATCGAATTGTAATTAATTCTGTGGCACAGAGCCACGAAATTGGTAAAAATTTATCCGATGAATGAAATTTTCAAAAATCTGTAAAGTAATAAAAAAAAAAAGATGGCAACTTACGTTGTGACTCTCTGCGGCTCTTCGATGTCAATATCAATTTCATCACTGGCAGCTTCTGTCACGGAACTGGTCTGGGATGTGAAAAGGCTGCCCCTGCCAACCGGAAATACACTACGTACAACGTCAGGGTAAATGGTGAATTTCTTTTGGCGGTAAAAGTCAGCTATGTCGTTATTGAAACATGGCGATGCACCCGCGGGGTGATTTCGTCGAAGGATTTCGTATTTATATATATATAAATATATGTTTATAATAATAAGAGAGGGTTGAAAATTCCCTAGGGAATCCTTCTGGCTGCCCAAATTGCCCAAGTTTTTGTACTACTACGATCGCAATCGGGATTATTCAGTCACTGGCCGAATTCACCGCACGTAAATCTCGAGACAAACGACCGAATTACATGCCAGAACTTGAGTCACGGAAGTATCCCTTCGTTAGGTATACCTATACCCTTATATATACCACCCCGAGTCTCGGTCTTCCGGTAATCGGGCAGGAAAATTTTAAACATCAAAATTATCATGGAAAATATCTCAGCGACTTTCACCGCCAAACTTCATACAGTCATTTGCTTTCAAATATGCATATTGCGAAAGGGATGAAAATATACAACCGCAGGAAATGCCAAAAAAGTTTTCCAATCATTTTTTTCAACTTCAGAAGATATAAAATGATTTTGAAAATGATTCAAAACGACATTATTAAGGATATCAAACGATTCGAAAAATTTCAAAAGATCTCAAATGATGTTAAATTATTTTCAAAGTTGAATTATTTCGCCAAACTTCATACAGTCATTTGCTTCCAAAAATTCATATTGCGAAAGGGATGAAAATTACAACCGCAGGAAATGTCAAAAAAGCTTTCTAATCATTTCGAACGACTTCAGAAGACATAAAATGATTTTGAAAAAGATTCAAAATGGAATTACTAACAATTACAGACGATTCGAAAGATTTCAAAAGATCTCAAATGATGTTCAATTATTTCCAAAGAAGCCACGAAGAAGTGGATCATATATTTCAGTATAGTGATCGACTCAGGGATGAAAATGATTTTCAAAAAAATCAGCATATTTCGAACCCTAAAATGTAGAACTTACCGATTATCTCGTCTGGCCCGATTGGGCGTCCCTGCTTTAGGTTCTTCCATATAAAAAACGACGTCACCCTCGCTGTCGCGACGTTGTACGTCGTTAGTACCGCCTGTGGTCGAGCACCCAGACATTTGGGGTGGTTGTGGTAAAGTTTGTGATGGCTGTTGTACCTCCATCCGATTCCGGGATTTTCGCCGTTTCAAGACGCTTGCTTTTTTAGCCACCTGGATCATAAGAGACTGAACCCCCGTTGCCCTCCCATTATGACACGTTCAACACAACATGCACTACCCTACGGAGTGTGGTTCCGTCTTGCGGTCATCACCCCAAAAATCGATCATCCCCCATCCAAGAACCGATCTCCCAAACAGCTTCAACTCTATTGCTAGTAATTATTACGATCGATTCCAATTGCCCCCCCAGTGAACATCACTGGATTTAACTCACGAGCTTGCAACGCGATGGTGGGACACTGCGATCGCTTCTTCATCCCTTATTTTATATTTTATCATTCTATTTTTCATTTGCTTATCTTCGACTACCTTGAAACGTGCATAAGCTTCCTCAAATTCGTTTCGAGTCATTTTTCATTAATTTTTTTTTTTTTTTTTTATCCTTCTCTTGGTTCAATTCGAGATCCCGAGCTTTTTCGGCTCCGAAGGATCTCTGAGGTGACTTGAAACGAATTTGATAGTGTCTAAATGAATAATATTATAATAAAGGCATCATCTCGATTCGCTAACTATGAGCTATTTAATGCTGGTTTTGAATCATTCGAGACATGAATTGACAAACGTATGTCAAAGAGTTATTTTCAAGGAGCAATTTCTCCTCACTTTTACAGGGGGATAAAATTTCAAAGCAATTTTTAGTTTTCCAACTGCGGCTATAGTATATGCTCGAACGATCACTACGATTTAGCATGCTTCTAAAAGAGATCGGTGAAATTGGAAAAAAAAAGAAACATCGTGTACTGTAAGTATACAGTTTTGCCTATAAGATGAAGAAATAGAAATTTTGTAGCTACGAGCAGGTAGACCTGAAGACTCGATTTGTTATTTTGTGTATTTATCTAAGAACATATCGTGTATTGTGTCCTGAAAAATCCACCACAAATTTCACTCGGCCAAATCGATGTAACACATTTTTTTCTAAGATTGAAAATGTTCTTAAGAATGTCTCACTATTTTTATTACAGTTTTGTAATTCGCCTGAGTTGTGAGTTATATTTGATACACACGAAGAGTAAAGAAACAAATTGGGTTTTAGAGTTAGGAATTTGAAAAGAAAAAACGATCACAGAATCCCATTCGCAAATTGCAAACAAACGCCACACATAACCGGATTTCAGAATCGTGAATATATATACGGTATACGATGGAAAGATATTTGATACAACGAACAGTTATTTTACAAATAGCATAGACAGTGATCAGCGAACAACAATTGATATGTATTATATTCATCCATTGTGTATAGACTGCAGCAATTCATCACGTACACAATTAATTAGGCAATATATCACAAATTCACATTGCAATAAAACAAAAAGCCGACCCATGCAATATAAGAATGAATAGTATAGATTAACAGAACGTTTTTTTTTTAATATGATTTTTGCCTGATTGTCGTGAATTTTTTGAAATAAAGTATTTCCTTTTTTTTTTTTCTTTGCCTTTTACGTAAAGAAGTATATTTTTTTTCATTCACTTCTTTCATTTTATTTCTTTTCATTTTTTTCTGTTCGATTCGTTTTATGGCAGATGATGGTATATGGCCTCGTGGTGTCTGCGGTGGTTGAAAATTGCGTACGTACGTATATAGTTATGTATAATGCATGTATAATATTTACATTGACGATAAGGATATAATAAATAATTAGAAATAGTATAATAGTTATAGATATGGTGTAAAGAAATAAAGTGTTAAAATATTTGAGATATAAACATGCACGTACATTGTACATAAGAGAGGTATAAAAATTGAAAGAAATCTAAACCATTTACATACCATCTTCTTTACACAAATCAACTGAAATATATATAGGGAATATTTCATCAATGTTTTCCCCAAATAAATAATTAAATATAAGGTACTATCTTTCTTTTAAATTACAACTTATATAAATTCGGGCTTCGAATACGTATATAGGTATATATTTGGCAGCAGATGCACAGAATCACACGCTGTACATATTACATATGTATTTTTATAGGTATGTATGGATTTACTTATACAATTCAGGTTGCCAACTCAATTTTATCCAATACGCAACAAATATAACTGAATTACCTACACGTGTGTAATTACAACAACGATTTTCCATATAACAATTACAATTTCAAAAATATTTATGATAATTGCATCAACCACAACGCAACATTGAAATAAATAATTATAGACATGTCATGTTATATATGCAATGGAAACTGCAGGATAAAATATGGTAATGATAAATGATTAAAAAAAAAATGTATTTTAAAAACAATTCGTTAACTACCCTTAATACGTGAATTTTGATTGTATTTTAACTAATTAAAAAATGTCATCCATGTTACTCAATACAGTGCGAATAAGAGGATTGTGTTATCATCTCATAATTCATAAAGATCAAACAGAAACATATACCTACGTTGAATGTCGTGAAAAAGTTTATCAGATTATGATCGTCTGTAAAAACGAAGTTTAACCTGAATCACAACCGTCGATAAATAATCTGTTAAACTTTTTTTTTCCATCTTTGAAAACTGAAGAGCATTATATGCCTCTTAAATTTTTTTTCTCCTCTATCGCTGATATCAAATTCACATCAATCGGACGTATTTTTTGTTGAGTGAATAGATTCGAAAAGTTCGAAGTGGAAATATCGTGTTTTATTTTCACTTCTTTCAAATGAAGAGCAAAAATCGAACGACATTTTTCGTTTCAATCGCTCGATAACCGTAGGTACATACATACATCGCGATGAGAAATATCTTTCCAAAAAACCTTCAAAACCAAACAAAATTTTGAAAAAATTTTCGGTTTAGGTGTGAATTATTTTCTTTCTCCCCATGAGGGGATGAGAATTAATCCAATTATTGTAAACAAATACTCCAGGTCTGACTGGCTGGCTGGCTAGCTGGCTGGCTTTGGTTCGAAAATTTCCATCCCCCAGAATATGAAGAAGAGAACTGATACGACCCGACACCTTTTGAACCACGTCGGTGTATATACCCCGGGGATGATACGCTTCGTACATGGATATACACGTACACACATACCTATGTAAGGACTAACTACGCTCATCGTCAGCGAGTTCCTCGGGGAGTCCTGTCAACCGTATTTTTTACCCCAAATAACCCAAGCCTTGAGCTTTCCGATTTGGAGGTAGATACGGCTACTTAATCACAATTTACTGTGAAATATATCGATCGGTGAAGGGAAATTTCGATCAATGTATATATTTCGAGTAATCAAAGCTCGTCGTGACCTCGTTAGTATATACGAAAAAAAAGTAACATTCCCTGAAGGATATAGACGAGAATCAGTTTATTTTCAGCCATTTCAATTAATTTTTTTTTTTTTTTTTTTTTCATCTAACGAAAATCAATTATCGAAAATTAAATTCATAAAATAGCGATAATTATTCAATGAATAAGATTCGAGATAATTGATATTCAACAGAAACAATTAGTACTATACATGAACAACTATAACTTATGAACCGGATTTCAATTTGCCGTACAACGAATAGATTGAATCGAAACGAATGAAATAGGTAAGAAAAAAAAAAAAAATTAAATGAAAATAGTAAAGAAAATCAAGGAAAATGGAAAAGAAAAAGAAAAAAGAAACCTACTCCGGCTATTATCAAGCCGAGCGAGCCTTAGACCTCGACAAAGGCAAGATTGGTACGACCGGATTACCGAACGACATTCGCTGCGAGAAATAAGAAAAGTTTTTACTCTCCAGAATTGAAAATTGAAAAAGAAAAATAAATTGATCTAACTGTAGGTAATATCTAACCTGCATGTGGTTTATACGTGTTAAATATTTCAACAAATGTTTCATAGATTTTCATAGGAAATTGTAATTTTTATTTCTTTGATTTTTCTCATTCATCGACATAAAAAAAAAATAATAATAATTTCCTAAAAATCAGGAACACCTAAGAAAGGCACAATCTTTCATAAAAAAAAACTACATAAGGACTCATCGCTATTCCCTAGAAAATCCGTAAAAATTTGTCGGATTATAAATTTTGACCAGAGAAATTGATTCACCCTAACAGTACATACAAAAATTGTTTTTTTTTAACAATAATTTCTAAAATGTAGGTCTTGAGAGTATAAGAATCAGAAATTGGTACCGCGATATAGAATATGAAGATAAAGAAGCCAAGTAATATCACGAGGCTCAAAAACGCTAAGGCGACATGAAAGAACAAAAAATTTTCTTCTTTAAATAAGAGAAAATAAAAAGAGGCAGGGAATTTTTTTGCAAAGTATGAGATTGTCAGTACGTATGTATATTCAATGTACATCTATGATAGCCGCGATGTAAGAAATGAGAAAAGAACAAATATGGGGCATCTCTACGATTTCCCTAACGTCTGGCAAGCGTAATCAATTACACAACTTTTTCCATAAAATGAGTAACAGGACACCTGCTACTGTCTTCTCGCGTATTTATCACAGTTACTTCACAACAACATTCCCTATCTAGAAACTTCGACGAACAATAAAACATCCCCTACATCAGAATGTCTCTGGACATCCGACGAGTGACAAATTAACGAAATACGGTTTGTCGTAGCCTCATTTGTTCACTGATTAGCATTTTTGCTGCATCGCGATGACAGATACCAGGTAATTTCTTAATGTTAAGAAAAAAAAAGTTTCTCCCACGTAAGGGGGACCAAAATTTGTTGTTTGATTATTTTTGGCGCAGCTTAGACCAAAAAAAAAAAAAAAAAATGAATTCTGAATCGTGTTCTTCCCAACTGTCACTCTAGATTTTTTTAAATTAGGGATAACGATTTTGAAAATTGATGTAAAATGAAAGTTCACGGACAAATGGAGATCATTCCCTATTAATTTGCGTCCATGATCCACTGCCAAAGGTGACACGAAGATTTTCAAAACCGAGCAATACGCAGATAAAGTTATAAGACAACTTTTGGTATTTCAAACGGGTTAATATATTATAATTAATCAAATGACATGACTAATTAATTAAATAATTAATTCAATAACATGGCTAATCAAACTGAGAATTCGGATATACGCTCGTTCATTTGTATTCTACATACGATTCATCAAATATTTCTGTATACAAACAAGAATTACCGTATAGAAATACCAATTCGATGAATTAATTATTGATAGGTGAGATTGTATCGAGGTTCGTATAATGTTGATAGTTCATTAGTTTATAATCGAATTACCCAATAAGTCCCATATTTTGAGACACTCAATTAATGAATTATTATTTAATACAATTGTTCTTGACCAGAATTTAAAATTTACCCAATAATATAAATGACACTGAAAATTTACACCGCAATAACGTTTCGTGCTTCAACTTTGAATAAGAAATTAAAAAACGTAAATCTGCACTTGAGACTTTCACGCGTACGTTTCAAAATTGGTGTGAACAAATTTTCAACAATCTCATAATGGCACAAAAACTATAATGAATATATAATATATATTTATAATATTATATAACGAACATCAAAATTTCCGTCAATTGATATATATATATATATATAATAATATATATAATAACGGCCAAGAACATCGGAAGCAACTAAAAACATCAACAACCAACATCTAAGAACTACGGTCAACACCTAGAGCCGGGATATAACCCTGCAACAGTATGTAACAAACTCACCTTTCCAAGTGGTGTCGCCGGTTGTCCAGCTGGGGCAGGATCTTTTATATAAATATTCCAAGTTGCTACACTATTGATGGCTTTGTCAGCAGCGTAACATCGCCAAAGACATTGAATTAACATTGCTGCTGCCGGTATTTGACGATTAAAATGCTTCTGTCTCTGTTTCTGTTGCACTTTTAAAGCGAATCCAGAACCGAGTATTCCCTTGATTAACAGCGATAAAAAATTGATCGATAAATTGAACAGGAGTAAGAACTTTGTATAAATTCCGCGAATGAAAAAACGTCATTCATTCATTCAATCGGAATTATTTATTGACATGTGTATGCTTTTGATGTACTCACAGCGGGAAGGGCGAAAAACGATATCGCAAATACGCTGAAACATGACGCGACAATTTTTCCCATCCACGTCTGTGGTACCGTGTCACCGTATCCTATCGTCGTTACGGTAATCTGAAAAAAATTTGAAAAAAAAGAAAGAAAGGAATCGAATTAGTACCATGAGCGTAAAAATCAATCGTCCGTATAGTCGCGTGCCTTATCGTGGTTTTCAATTTTCAAATGATCATCAATTTCCCAACAACGATGTTTACGCGGCGGACTATCTGATATAACTATATTCGAACAGTTTCCAATTTTCCAATTTTCAACTTTAATAACATTTTTTTCCCAAACTCCTTATAGAAGCGAAGAATCAAAACCGAGAACATCTGATTTTGGTAAATCGCTAGGTGTTAGAAATCAGCTTGAATTACGCGGTTTTCTATATTTAATGTGAAGCATAATCTGCAGAGTATACTGCATAATGAAATAATTTAGCCTGAGGCCAGAATCTGATGAACTGTACAATGGAAGCTTTGAATGGTGTACGAATTATCCCCATACTAGGTAATTCGAAACACCTACGTAAACCGCGGTCAATATTAATTCATACGTCGTATTATATTGTATAGGCGATCGGTTTAGTCCCTGTTTGAATAAATACATCAAAATCTGTTGGCTATAGTATAGTTGGTATATACATATAGGATTAATTATTTATTTGGTATAATAATTAAGCTCACCACACCCCACCACAATGCGTCTGCGTAGCTTGAAAAGTCTGTTTTTCCATCGGGTCCGACAGCGTCCTTTTCGGCAAGATACACGAAGTAACTGCTGAAAATAAGACCTAGGAACCCGATGTAGAGGGTGGTGATTAACTCCTGTAAAAAATTTTCATTCATGACATATATTAATTATAACGGAAGTTTATAGGATATGTACAAACGTATATATATATATATCTAACTATAGGTATATGTATGTGCCTATATATATATATAGACAGATTTTGAGAAGCTCCTGGTTTTCGGGAGCTTTTCCCCCAACTGTCACTCACCTGTCTGTGGATAAAGACGACGGAACCGAGGAGCCGCCACGTTCCACCCTGTCGGTCGACGTGAAGCATCCGTAGAATTTGCAGAAACCGAATACCTCTGATCGCCGAAGTTGCGAAAACCTGACCGTTGCTTCCGACTGACAAAACCACCATCGATGCTACTACTACTATCAAATCTGAAATAAAGGGGTTTTTTTTTTTTTTTGTTTTTTTTTTCAGGTGAACCAATTGTACTCGAAAATATAGATGTTCGTGGATTTCCCCGTTTCCCCGGTCGAAAGAAAGTATATCTCAGCAAAGTGGTGGAGGAGAAATCCAGTAAACGAAAACGAATTAGGTGTGTGAAAAACGGAATTGAACAGAATTTGAAATACTTTTCAGTCAATTTTTTAGAATTGAATTGAATTGCAAAGCAATTCTTTTCAAATTTATTTTATTCGTGTTAATTCAGTTTTTGACACACTCAATGCGTTTTAATTCACAATGATTTACTGGGAAGTGAATCTGAATGAGATATGCAGTTTGAAAGGAAGTATTTCAGAAAAGCACTTTTTGCAGAAGTATTCCAGCAATTTTGAATTTTCACCGGGAAATTTTATCGTTTGAGCTTTTATCGTAAGATAGTTTTTCCTAAGTTGCCTTTTTGATCGGAAGATACTTGATTTTTGAAGTGCTTTTTGGAGTATTCGCCTTTCGAGTGCTTTTTTCCAAGTTCGAGTCGCCTTTCCAGGATTATTTTTACGACAGAGCTTTTTTGAGATTCTTTCGTTTCAACTTCTTTTTTTTATAAAGTTTCCCCGGAAGTACTTTTTTGAGGAACGTTTTTTTCGAACGTTGTACGTAAATTACCATGACCGTTTTCTCACCTATTATACAAATTGGTTTTCTTATGAACCGGAAACGGCCGCAGCATCCCATATACTTTGACCTGCATCCGGCACTCCATAGTCTGACTATATATTCGACACCGAAAAATACTACCAGACATATTTCCTGAAATCAAAGAAACAGAGAAAACGATGACAATCCTCTTATCCCGAATACGTATGGTATTGTTAAAAATATGTAACCTATAATACATATTTTCTTCGAACTTTTTCAAAAGCACCGCATTCGTCTTACCAAATTCATCATTGCGCCCAGATGGTGATGGTGTTTTATTCCTTTTCTTTTCAAGAATATATTATACACAGATCGTTTGTACACCGAGATTCTTTACGCGAAGAGAGTCTTATACTCGTAATATAAAAGTAAATTGATACCTCCTATCAAATCTAACAAGTTACATTCTATTCCCTTCGCATATTTTATCGACTTCCAATAATTTCAAAACCATACTACCCCCGAAGCTCCAGCGGACACAATACAGCGACAAAAAGTTACAAGCTCTTCGAACTCAGGGAATATACTATATAGACACGTGTACAGGTAGGCAAAAATTATTCTGATTAGTGATTTGAAAATTAGATTTTTGGTATAATTTCATCTCATGTTGAAATATCGCTTCGACCCGCGCAGAAATTTTCGAATCAATATTTCGTCTTTAAGGGCAACAGGACATCAAATCTGCGTCTACCAACTTATAAGTTAGTCAAATAGGAAGGTAATCGATCGTTATACGAATCGAAAGCTCGCTATGAAAAGCTCCGTAATTTGTTTTGAAAATTTCTTTCCGCGTGAGGCTAATCGAGCTAGAATTTGTCTTCGAATCTGTGAGTGTTTCCTAGATAATTAAGTTTCAATGATTTTGACCATTTTGACCATGGGTATGAAATTTTGACGTAATTCTCTTCGCCTTGACATCCAACTTGAAAACTTTTCTTCGGTTAGGATTAGCCTGTGAGCCATGAGAGTTGGTCTTGTTATAATTTCCCTCAGTTTTCACTGAAATTCGCGAAGCTGTACCGAGATCCTGCAGCATTCTGCTTCCCTACTATTCGCGTATCTAGGTAAATACATATACACATACAAGGGCATATGTATGCAATACGCTAAATTCCCTGGCCTCAGGGCTGAGAGTCTCACGAGTCTCGTACTGATCCTCGTGAGCCTCCAGCTGTGCCCCTTGCAGTAGACAACGGTTGATTGAAATCCACGAACGGAAATAGCGGGGTTACGGTAATGACTTACCACAATTTCGCACCTCCAGGTCACTGGGGCTTTTTTCAACCCTATTTTTCTCTTTCTCTCTCTCTCTCGATTTTTCTACATGCAGTAATTATTTCCATTTCAAATTTAGAAACTCGAGAACCGAGTTATTTTACCATAGCAATTTTTACTCGCAGAGCAAATTTCTCATCCCATCCACATCGTCCTTTTCTCAATTGCTTCCCTTTTTTCTTTTTTTTTTTTTCTCTTTTGAAATTTTACTTTTTTTTTTCTGTTTTCCTCTTCTACGGATTTCGAAGTCTATAGGATTTTAACGAGAAATACATACGAACGGGAAGAATGTCAACAGGTCGCGTGTCGCGTGTAAAACTATAACATGTCTTTTGATACATACAAACCAACTCGCTAAAAGAATAGAGGGATGTCGGTGAAGAGGTCGTAAGAATCTGATTGTATGAGCCCTCGACTTTAGTCCAAAGTATACTATAATAGTACGAGGTTTAGTGTACCTCAGCACGAATATAGCATGGTATAAAGGATCGGTAGATTATTATAATACGAACATGAATATCATCGCGGAATGAATCTGCACGAATTGCTAATTCTACGACAAATTTAATATCTTCATGTAGTCCAAAGAATAAATAAAAAGATGATTTCTAATACGAGTTTATGAGTATAAAAGCTTAATCTACATACGTGTATGTATATATATATATATACTTTTGCATCAACAGAAGTTTTATCTTCGTGTATTATAAGAATTCAGAGCAGCTCGTTAAAAAAAATCTCCGACAGGATAAAAACGAGGGGTTGCGAAAAATTCGCGAAACGACGTTGACGTCTGCGGATCGTTGCACGGTGAGTAAAAATGCGAAGGATTTTTTCTTTCTCTTTTCGTTTTCGTTTTATTATTTATTTATTATTATTATTATTTTTTCTCTCTCTCTTTCTTTCTTCTTCGTCATTCATCGAGAAAAATTATTTCCTCAAGCGTTCCCGTCATCCCTTAATTTTCTAACCCTATGCTCTCGCCCCTCCACGTTTAATACCAAAAATTTCAAAGTACACGAATTAATTACCCGCTAAACGGCACGTGATCTTCTATAGATCCGTACTTCCGGAAACTGCAAACGGAGTAAGACGGAACTGATAATGTTCCAGAAGATTACTCGACCCTTTTGTTACGTCCTCGTTAGATCCTCGCGTGGGAATCGTAAGCCTCGAGTACGAAAGAAAATTGCAAATTTTTCTATGTACTACGATTAAAAAAGAATAAACAAAAAAAAACAACAACTACATACTCTTTTAATTTTCGTAAATATTCGTTTTTACCAATCAATTGTAACGTGACCTCGACTATCACATTCGTGGATCGCAAACGGCGTGAAATATAGGTCTGCGTGAAGCTAATGTTTCATTCGATATAATCTGTGGGAAAAAAGTGGATAAAAAAGAAAAAAAAATACGGTGAACCTTGAGGAAATTCGGAAATTCGTAGCAAAGACATTTTTTTAAGAGTGAGTTTTTTCCCGTTGATTCCAAATCTGGATGAATATTTATTTTCCGATTATTCCTGGAGCTCGAATCTTCGTCAGAGACAAAAATATACAAGTTAAGTACAACTGGCATAACTCGGTCACGGTTTTATATTAAAAAAAGTCTTTGACAGTTGATTTTATTCATCAAACTATCCTCTATCGATACTTCTAATTATAGAAGAATTCCTATTCATGAATAGAGACGTTACAGATTTAAAAATTGCCCTTTGGAGCCGGTGAAAAATTCATATATATGTACTCAGGTGTTTCGTCACCGTGACTTTTTGAATTTCTGTTTTTCATCCTGATCGTGAGTGAAATTCGAAAGACATTATTCTATTCTACACGTTTCTCGTCGACGCGAGGACGTCTTCGTTCAGGACGACGGTGACTGACTTGAAAATTGAATATAGCGACGAAGGATTTCAGGAGTTCGATCCTCCCGCCGTCTGTTTATTTATACTTATTTATTCTTTCATCCCCATGCAGACTATACCGACGAACCGACTATTTTACCATTGCTCAATGTCTCCTTCGGTTTAAATCTCTCTCAATCTTCGCGTCATCCCCCAAACTCTAAAAGTACAAAGTCTAAACTATTGAAGCGTTGAGCCATCCCGAAGGAGTTCTGCAATCAATATATCCGAGCAGGAACCCCCTCACCAATACCTAAACGTACACACGGTACACATACGACTACCTTACCCTATATTACATATATATATATTTCTCAAGGAAGTAGGAATCAATGAAGGACTCGTTCCTTCGAACTCTGCAGTACACTCTCCTTTCTTTCGAAATCTTACCACTTTGGGTAATAACCAGGATTTATCGTCTTTGACTATCGCCATTTTTCTTTTCTTCAGATTTTATTTCAGGTTTACTAACTCGGCACTTCTCTATATAACATCTTTGGTAATAGAATTTAGACATTCATCGATAAATCCTTATGGCCTGCACAAAAAGGACATATAAGACGCAAAGGGAGGATTTTCCACTCATTCAGTCAATTTTCTTTTTCCTTTTCAAAGTATTTTTCTTCCGGAATTTAGGCAGTTTCAAAACTCCACGAAGCTTTTTCCGATTGTCCCTGAGTCTGGGCTCTTTTGGTTATTCCTACCTCCCCTGGCTCCCTTTACGTTAAACAAGAAGAACAAAGAAGTAGAATGTGAAGGAACGTACGAACAACAAACAGGAGCTTATGTATATGCATCCCTGCAAGTATTTGTTCTCCACAAGTTTTCTTCACCGACAAACAGACTTCTATTCACTGCATTTTCTCATTAGCGTCGCAGCTGTATAGCTTAAGTACATAGAGAGAAAACGAGATAAAAAGAAATTCTAAACTGATTATGAGCCAAATCGTGTAATCTCTCATCAGAAATGATGAAGAATTTTCTCAGACAAAGATCTACTTGAAGGGTAGAAAAAGACGAATTTTACTAATTCACCCCTCATATCTTTGACTGACAAATTGTCACAAATAGGCTTCAAACTCCCGTCAACGAAGACGAAGAAGAGGGAAACTGTGGGATCAACTAAGAAAGGGGAGAAAGTCCCGTGAGGCGAATGGAATAGACCATTAGGGTAGTATGGGCCTTCATGGCGGTTACCTGCTTCCTATGGAACATTAAAAAGCAGTTCTGCTAACTCGTGCAGGGAACTGAAAGCTGGGGTGGTTTCTGAATTGAACGATCGCCAAGAATTGCCACCAAAGTTAAACCAGTAATTAATTTTCGGCAAATTGGTGAAAACTTGAGGATTTATTTTACACTGATTTTTTTTTGAAAAAGCTCATCCGGATCAAAATTAGAAATTTCATTAAATAAATTTATTGATTTTTGTTATGGTGATGACTCGAAAATCATGCGTAATAAAAATATGAGCTTCGGAGATGAAATTTCATGGTTTTAACGAGAATAAAAACTAAAAAGTATAGCCTTTAGATAAGGTGGCATATCGAATAGAACCAGCGATATTGCATCTCCTGGCTTTTCGTTCGACTCCAGTTGAGCGCAGCTATACTATATTAGGTCCAGATGTCGACTGCCTTCCTTTTCCAACAGCATCTCGGAAAGAGAGAAAAGCGCTGCTTCCAGGACTGGATTTTTCTCTAAAGGAGTCAGAGCACGAGAATCTTGATAAAAAAAATGTCCTTTTTTTTTTTTGTTTTTTTCTTCTGCGGTTTATTTGCGAGCTGGTTCTTCTTCTTCTTCTTTATCTTCGCAACCGAAAAGCTTCCTTCGAATAGACCAATACTTTTCAAAAGGGAGTATTCGAGTCAACTGTCCTCAAAACTTAGTCCTCGTTATACAGTAAGACAATCTCGCTAATAGACTACTGTGACATATTCCAACACTATTTTCACATATTTATTCATCGAGAGTTATGAAAACAAGTTGGGTTCAGCATTTACCGAAGAGCTCATGAGTGATCGATCGATCGATCGATTGATGTAGATCGTCGATTACGATAGGGATGAGCTTTTAAGTTATGCACGGTGCACGTATGTAGTACGTATATCAACTCTCGCAAACGTAATTTCTGACCGGGGGCATAATTAGAAATATCAAACATGTTATATATACGTTGTACTCTCCTCTCCGGGTAAAAGCGATAATCAACGTGATTAGCGTTTTAATTAAAACGCTCCCGTAGGTATATATATATACATACCTGGAATACTTGACATTCCTTTGAAACCTTTAGCCGGAAATTACCATCCCCTATACATATTACATATATATATATATGTACGTGTATACTATTTGAATTTTATTTTATACCTTCAGGCGAATAATGATTGCAATCCCATAATTACCGTATATGTATAAAACTCTCGGACAATCAGTTGAAATCGTTTTCATTTTTTAGAGTACCGTAGCGTATTTTGCTTATTGTAAGCCGAATATAATGCCACGAGGCTGACTAAACACTTGTCACATGTTGTTGTATTATTTTTTTTACGTACCTTTTTTTTCCCCCCGGTTTGTAACAGTCGCTTAGACTAATTGACAAAGACAAAGAATCCGAGACGGTGGTATAAAATCGTTCAACCCATACCATCCATATATATATAGTATAGGAATGCGGGGTAAACTAAGGGTTGCTAACAAATGGAGTGGTCCCGAAGTAGCACCACGAACCGTGGGCAAGATAATATACGAGTAGCAAAGCGATAGCTGGCTGCAATACATCTCACTTTACCCCGCATATATGGGTGGAAACTAGAGAACGGAGATAAACCGAAGCAAAGAGAAAATCCCGTGAGAAGCCGCAGGAGATTTCAAAATTGCAGAAAAACATATAAAAATAAATAAACAGAAACAATGAAGAAACTTGTAAAGAGAGAAAGAGACCGGGGTAAAATCAAGAAAGTCTTTAAGGGATGATAAATCACGTGGCTCGAATAATTCTGAAGATACAAACCCCCCCAGCTCATCCACAACAATCAAGGATTATATTTATTTATTTGGTTTGTTTGAAGAACTAATCAATCATTTATCATCAATCAATATTATAGACTGGCTAGTTTTTTTTGTTTTTTTTTCTCCACCCCTTCTGATTTACTAATCGATATACACATAAACGGTCTGGGTATACGTCTCTGGGGCTATAAGGGATGAGAGGGTGAGAAACAGCTCTGTTGGAAGTAGGGCAGCCCCCGGTATACTAATATAACTAATAACGAGTGAAGTTAAGCACAAAAGATAATGAGACGTTTTATCTAGGGGAGTGTCAATTCCCAGCACGAATCTTAATTAAACTTGAATGCCTACTCACCATCCAAAACAAGGTTTCGTTTGCAAAATTGCTGTACTGATCTATCGTTGACAGTACGCTGAAGATGAGGCACACTAAAACGACCATGAACCTGAAACAAAAATCAAATCATACATGTTTTAATTTTTCATCCCTTCCTTGTCAAAACGACTATTTCCGTTTATACAAAAAGAATAAGCCCATTAGTGTTCCGGAAAATAGCTGGACAAAAAATTCGGAACTTTAAAGGATCGAAAGGATCTTTACGATGAAAAATCACCAAATTCCATTATCATCGACCAAATCAAGTCAAATCATCTAAATTCTAAATTGGAGGTGACGAAATATTCAAAGGTGGTATAATTAAGTCTAGGGCGACCGAGTTAACCAATTTTTTATATTTTTTTTTTTTCAAATTTTGCCTCTTCTTCTGACGCGCTGTGATTGATTCATCCACTTCATACTTCCGCCTTTCGCTAAATATTTATACGCAATAAGTGTGCTTGTGTTATATCGTTGGTAGGTGTAAGAAGCGGTTTCCCAATATATGCAAACGCGTCCTTATGCAAGCTCCGTACTGTGGTGTTATCCTTCGTGAATATGTAAAGTCCGGTGGTACCTTCAATTTCCATGGTAAAAGTACCCGATGAAAATTATACCCAAAACTGAATATTACGTATTATACTTCGTTAAAGCTGGAGAATAAAACTTGATAAAAAAATTATAGAAAAACTAATTTTCTGGTGTGTGTGTGTGTGTTTTTACGTATTTGAGGTGTTAACCGCATTAGCGTTGCTCGACTGATGATGGTAGGATTTTTGGGACGTTTGGTCAAACGATTAATCAGCCGTGTTTAACCGCTATCAACGCAGATATAACGCGTTATCCTTTACCTATAAATTCTGAAAAGCCTGTCGTCACTAATTAACGAGACCCTGACGGTAATGAACTTTAACAGACCGCCCTGCAGTTGCTACAGGTTCTAGAAAAGACCTTCAGAAATCTTCAAAAGCTTACCACCAACTATGAAAATAATTATAAACTACTAAAATAGTTATCAGAACCCTTTTCTACCTGAGAAATTATATAATTCCCTGTATGTTGGTCATATTCTTTGTAAAATGAGGTGAAATTCGGTGAAATAAAATGAAAAAAAAAAATAAATAAATAAAATAAGTTGAAATTGACAGAAAATAGCGGTTTCATTATTTCCAAGTGAAAAGGTGACGTGACGTCGTGACTTTTTGATAACTTAACTCAATTTCACGCAGGCAAAGCCTCGGCGATTTGACACCCTTATTTACGATGGCAGCTACGTATATAACGCCAAGAATTATCTGGAATTTACTTTGGGCTTATGCTCCGAGCTTTGAGCCTGTTGCTCCGATTATTGATCGTAAAACCTCGATGGTTGAATAAAAAATTCTACGAGGTATTAAAACCGACATAAAACAGCAGCTGGTTACTACCATTTAGGATTCCAAAATTTTCAATTTTCGGTCACAATTATAACAAACGTGTGTATAATAATTCGAATAAATCAAAACTTAATTTTGCATATAATCTTTGGGATATTGAAGCTTATAATTTCAAGCGGATGAAAACTTCCGATTAAATTCATAAACGAAACGATCTTTGTACCGATTAAAAATTTATGAAAATAATTACGTATCGTAATGGATCGATAAAGGTCACCGGTAGGTTAGATTATAATGTTAGGTAAGGTTATAGTCTCGTGTATAGCCTTATAGCCACCTAGGCCAAGTTATATACCATCATGAGACATTATGGCCCCCAAACACGACATCTTCAAGAAGTTCAAACCCACACACATATATGTACAATATCCATGCGTAGAATTACTTCAGTTATCCTCAAGTATTACCGAAATCTACAATTGTGCGATCAAGAAAATAATTGATTATTTAACTCTTCTTTAGAATTATCCTCGTATGTATTTCCAATAACATGAAGGGTGATTAATTATAAAAAAGAGCCCCAACAGCTTAGGGGTTGAAATAGGATAATAGCTTGATCCTGGATTATCCTTCGGATGAAACTGCTACGTTGTTAAACATTCATTCATTCATTCATTCATTCATTTATTCATGTATTCATTCATTTATTCTCTTTTTTCATAAATAATGATACCAATAATTTGGGATAGGGAATGTTTCGTGACTGAAGGAGTATATAACGTAATAACGGGGAATAACAATTATCCATTTATCAGCTGGGGGTGTAACCGCACGCGAGAAGTGTCAGGAAATTAGCCGGAAGGCGTAAGAGGTATAGTAGTAGTAAGAGGGTTTGCTCCTGATGCCATACCGTGCAGTCTTACCTGTGACCCTTTGACCTAACTGGAAAGTCGACCTTGGCCAGCTGTAGTCGCAGGATCAGCTTCTCTAATTCCTGGGCAACTGAAACCTGATATATTCTCTCAACAGAGTATATAAGCGGCGAGCTACGACCCCTTCAAATATAGATATATATATATATACCTATATGTATATACATGTATTTTGGTCTGAAGAGCCCCAAAGTTTCCTTCATGGATCATTCTGACCGGTCAATTAATAATTAACTTTGTTTTAGTTTCTCATATACGTTCCTGCAGGCAATCCGTGAAATGTGCCAAAATTTTAGTTACCGCGGCGCTATTTCAAGCTCGTAAAAGCACGTTGCCTAAACAATCCTTGGTGATTAGAATAATTCATTTCATTTTCGGTGAAAATTGTAAGAAATACGCGTTTGGAAATAATGGAATGGAATGGCGTTTGGAAATAATAAAAAAAATCCAACATTTTCAAGTACATAACGCATATATATATCCGCTTTTAGTTGTACGGATGCTTTTTCAACGAAGCCAGTTAAAAAGCTAAGCTTGCGGAATGGAGGAAAGAAAAGAAAACTATATACCTACAGCCTCGAAATTAACGACCTTTATACATGATTTATATTTATATAGTCAGGAGGTAAATAGGACTTGAAAATCGAAGTCAATACGTGCCAATATATGGAACGTATTCGTATACGTACATATACGTATATATATATGTATATCTGAATACCTAATAACGAAGGGTTATATTTTCCCGTATTGTGTAATCGGGCGGAAATCAACCACGGCTTGGAAAAGGTTCTTTCTTTCATTTGACTTCCGGCAAACCGGAGACGAAAATAGACCTCTACACCTTTCCGTGGATATTTCTTGTTAAACTTTACGATTTTTCTCCTTTTTTTTTCCTTGTTCCTTTTTCCTTTTTTTTTTTTTAATACAAACGAACCCAAATATAATACGAGTACCTCGAATGCGAACAGCCCGTCACTCGGAGAGACCCTTATATCTAATTTGTTGAATTTTTTTTTCTTCGAACGAGAAATTTTTGCCCTTCAAGCTTCGGAGTTCTTAAAACTTTGATTGACTGAATATCTGCAGTTCCTTAGCTATTTTTTCTATGATATTCCAATAAATTATGGTGGATGAGAGAGATGTGTTGTGAAGAGCTAACGATAGAACGTGATAAAGTCGTCGATCAGCAGATCAGGATCGAGTTTACCTGCGAGAAATGGAATTCGGCCAGGAAAGCTGAAGGAGGAGTATCTAGCGAAGTCTGAGTATAAGAAATTTGAGAAATTCGCGTCACCCTAAAGATCGGAATTTCTTTGAAAGGATAAAATAACGTTTACCAAATCCCTATACCCCAGCAATAGATCAGTTTTGTACACTCGTTTGAAATCTAGGTATAAAGGGTGAGCAGCATGATATACGCCTATACCGTGATGCAACTTGTGAATTACAGGTGCAGCAACGTAGGAGAACTATTAATGAGCTATTCCACGATTTATTACCATCTGGTACCCCATTACTTCGGAAAATCTCGCTTATTGACACATCGTAAAGCTCCGCCATAAACCACAATTCTATGAGGAAAGAAGAAGGAGATAAAAAATAAAAAAAAATAAAAGAAAATGCTTCCGCTATCTAAACATCGAAGAAAGAGACTATAAATTTGTTTTATCGCTTCTGCAATATACATGTATAGGTATAGTGTATGTATTGTACTTTATACAATAATAATTGAAATTCAGGTACATGTGTGAGAAAAAAATGTACATATGTAGGATACACATAAAGGGGGGGCAATTCGATATTTCAATATTGTATGAAAGGTTCTTATTTTTTTCCACCCTCAGAAAAATGTTTCATCGATGAGGATAACGTGAGAGTTACAGATGATCGATGCTTTGGCTGTTCGATTCTGGTACATTAACTTTTGACGGATTACATTGGGGGGAGAAGGATAACTTGCCAGGAATAAATAGACTCCATCACCTCGTAAACATCAAATTTATTATTTATATGCACGGTTAATCCGAAAGGGAAGATGACACGGGAGATGAAGAAGAAGAAGAAGAAGAAGAAGTAAAAGAGAAAAAAAAAAGGAATAAAAAAAATCAACGAAAGAAAAAAGAAGAGAGGAAAGTGATGCGAGAGTGGAAACCTAGTTTGTTCACACCCTTTGGTTTGGCGCAATCCATTATTTGATGTAAAGTTCGAGAAGCCACCCTCGACGTCACATATTTGGCTCTTTAGTGCTTGACTCATCTCTAACAACTCCCATCCATATATACACATCACATCCCTTCATCCCTGTTAGGTATATATATGAATATATATATATATATATATATATAGACGACACATACCGCCTCGCCAGATAACGCGCGTCTCGACTCAATTTCCATCCCCCCCAACGAGCCTCTTTCCATCTCTTGTCTATTTATCTCGCGCCTCTCTAGCTTCTCCCTGCTTTTCGACGAAGGGGTTCATTCACGAACTATAGGTATACATGTATATATACATATACACATGCACGAAAGGATACCAGCGGTACACCCTGATATAGAAAATCACAGACGTTGGGGTAGGAGGGTGGGGGATGAAATAGCTAAAAGATACAGCTTTGCTTGAGGAAAGGTAAATATACAGGCATGCCGGAATTTTTCGTACACAAATTGCGAAAAATTCCGATAATATTTTTTGCCAGTCATTTTCAAACGGTAAAGCACAAAAATTCGCGAATTCCAACCCCCCCGAATCCTTTGTCTTTATAAAATACTCAAATAAAAAATGAAAAATGAAAGAAATCTATACGACAATTTGAGTTGAGTGCATGTTGTACATGGGGTAGGTACCTGTACGCATGAGATTGGAAATTCTACGAGTGATTCAGTCGAAAATAACCCTAATTGTTTTCGCAGCTCACCGACCACTCGGAGTGTCAGTCAGTCAGTCAGTCAGTCAATTGGTTAAAGTTGATATGATCATCGTATGTATGAACAAGTACCTACATACGTATGTTTGTACACACGTCATTTATTTCATTGTTAATTTTCCTGAAGGTTGACGAGCATGTTGTATCGATTTTCTTTTCTTTCAATTTTTACCGGGTTTTTAGTACATCGTTGCAGGATCTTCTTTCCCGTACCTACATACGAATTCGCCTATACCGAACCGATTCCACACAATACCCATACATGATATAGGTGCCTTTATTTGCCCTGATTCCGTATATATCTAAACGGAAACCGCGAGTTACGTCTGATCGCCGGGTGTACCTGTACTCGAATACATCCCTGAACGCTTATGCTCGCTATTTGATGAAATGAAAACCAAAGAGTGCAGATATTTCGTTAAAAACACAAAGCAACAAAACAATATCCGATACTCTGTATGTACAATTTCGAATGAAATTAATTTTCATCTTGATACAAAATTTGGCCAAGAGCAAAAAAAAAAAAAAAGAAAACAGAAAACCAACAAAACCAGAAAAATACCAGAGGCATTAAACCAACATGGTATTTGAAGAAAAAAAATAAAAAATTCATCCGTATGCGGTTAGCCGGTGAAACAGGAAAATTTGCTGCGGGTTAATTCGCAATAGCGCTTTAAAATAGTTTTCCATGCCGGTGAATTGGTTGTCCAATTTTTGCTGATTCCGGGGCTGTGCGTTTCATTCGCGTAGATTTATATTTTACCAGCGAACAATTCGCACTCCCGAAGCCCAACTTTTCAACATTTTTTTTTTTTTTTTTTTAGAGAGAGATTTGATTTTGAGTGGTGAACAACTATAGGCTGCACCCCCAACAGTCGAGGCCAATAAGGGGATGAAAAAAGGGGAAATAATACTATTTCCCTATATAGGTATATCGCATGCCTGTCTCAAAGGCTTCTACCCTTAAAACGAAAAACTAAGCAAATAGGTAAACGTGGGGAAAAACGATCGTAGATGCAAATAGCGTAAAATACGACAGGAAGTAAACAAACGTAGACCTAGAACCATGCCCAGAATTGCAATTCTTATGTATAGACTTTGGAAAACAAATGGGATTTATACGTATATATATATAATATATGTATGTATATATCTACACGATACTCAAGGGTCGCGAAACGTCGCGCCCGCTTCTCGAATCCCCCCGGTTTTCAACGAGGCCTTATATTATTTAAGAGTTGTTTAGAATTTCAAAGTCTGGGTATATCGCGACCCCCTTGGACAAAGGTGTCTCGTACCTACCCCTATAGTCAACCCTACGGGCGCAGACGACCCGATCCTTTTGGTTATAATACAACAGTCAAAGTTTTACCAGTAAAAGGAGTCGATGAATTTTGGAGTGATATAAAGTACGCGAGCTAAAGATTATACCCAACCTTAATTAATACCTACTCGGATAAATTGATGGGAGTAGAAAACAAAAAATTAACACTCAATTCAGGAAAAAATGTTCCTTTTTAAACGGGACCAGGTTCTCGTGTATCAAAAAATGAAATCTCGTTAAAAATTAATCGATCTCTTGAGCAAAGTTCACTCCGCATTGCTGTAATCGTATGATTAAATTTTGAGTCGAATTTCACTTCTCCAGGATCTATAAATCCTTTTGATTGCTTGGGAGACGTACCGTATGAATCGTATCATAAATCCTGCAGTAACGAAAAATGATGAAAATTATTTGAAAAAGTTGTAATGGAAGATACAGTTGATATTTTTGAAATCAATATTTGAAATGATGTGCAATAAACTTTGATAAAGAAATAAATGGATCCTAGACAACATTTGATTTAGAAGTTACTGAAGATACGGTGAGAAGAATTTCATCGTCAAATTAGTCAATAACTAGGATCTCTCGATTGACTCACGATCACTGAAAATCATTCGATTGGGAATAACGGACCGCAAGTTCATTAGCTAGCAATGCCATAAATGTCTAGGATCTCCTTGTATTCCCAGTGGCTAATCGACCGCGACATAGAAGCGAGTAATGATAACATTACTGAATGCCAGTAGTGTCAAAGGGAAATTGAACGTGGCTATATTGACCGTATATACCTACTTAGCATAGAATTGCTCGTACAGACCTCTAAACACATATTGCTCGGAATACGGTCTAGTGCAAACAGCGTGGAACTCGACCACCTTTCGGTACTCCACATTTACTATGGCTATAATAGTATCAGATACACGTAGACATCGTACGTCCCCACATACATACATTGGATATAGAAACAAGATAATAATTTCCATTTTTTTTTTTTTTCTTCTCTTTTTTCCCTTTTTTTTTAGCAAAGTGATAAGTTGCGATGTGTCAAGATAAACGCAACGGACTTTCACGTATTCTGTTCATACATAAAACAGACAAACGACGCATCATTTCTCCTTGTTTTTTTTTTTTTTTTTTCTTTCCTTCTTTTTTCATTTTTTTTTTTTTATATTTCTGTAACTAGGTAGTATGTATTCTTAAAGTTGTTACGAATTTTTCGTCATATTTCAACTGCATTTTTTGTGTGTGTTGTATTTTTGATTTTTTTTATCTCCTTTTTCTTTTCACTCTTAACTTTCAAGTTTGGGATAATTAATGTTTCTTTTGAATATGCAATGCTTTTCAGGATTTTAAATTATACAGTATAAACTCAGATGGTTTTACTTTAGGGGTTTCGTTATATACGTAGAGGTAGGTAGGTAGGTAGGTAGGTATATCTAAAACCGTCCGAAGGATAGAAAAGAGGGTTGAAAATACTTGCAGCGTGATAAAATTAAAAGAAGTAAAAAGATGATATTCAGTGTATACGGAAAAAGAGCGAGTAACCTTTAAATTTTAATGGGGTGGTAATAGGCACTTAGCAAGTTTAGGTATAGTCGCCATAAAACCAAGTCACGATCTACCCCATCAAAGGATTGGCATTAAAAAATAGTGTGACGAAACGGCTGCTATAATACTTCGAAATAAATAAATTTCCGAAGATATCAAGACATAGAGCAAGGGAAATAAGGGAAGAAAAGACTTGAATTATTATGAACTGAAATGATGTTGTTCCATATAATTTACAGCACGAGTTACCTCCCTTTTTCTGAATATATATATATATATATATAATATAATACGTATACTATATAATATACAAAGGTTGTTCCGTATGTAGTACCTACAAGATATGATCTGGCGATTAGTACTACCTAAGGGTAGTAGGTACCCACCCTATACCTCGGGGTTGAGTAATGAGTGACTTATTAGTAATATCCAGTAATTATTAATCAACCAGTTTATGGATTATAATTAATCATTGATGACGGGAGAAATGAATCAATAATTAAACATCGCTTTGAGTCATGCCAAAGGCAATGACCCCCATAGGTACATAATATACTCAATCGTGCCTAACTTTGTTGGCGTAATTTTTTATATCCTTTTTCCTACATTTTCCATTTTTGTTATTTTTTATTTATTTTTTTTTATTATTATCTTTCTACTCATTTGCAATCAACTTCATGCCCTGAAATTTCCTCATGCTAAAGTTACTACCACTACCGGGGTAGTAGATATTCACCAGCATACAGATAGAGAAATACTGTATATATGTACATATCCAACATTATATAGGTAGGTATATGTAAGTAGCGAGTCGCGTGACAAGGATAGATTAACGAAACAGTTCGCGAACATCCTTCGCGTGGAATTTTCCACGCCAACCCACTAGGATATATAACCACCACCAGCTGAGTGAGTAATAA
The DNA here is from genome assembly GCA_963989295.1 of Ametastegia equiseti. Taxonomy (NCBI): domain Eukaryota; kingdom Metazoa; phylum Arthropoda; class Insecta; order Hymenoptera; family Tenthredinidae; genus Ametastegia; species Ametastegia equiseti. The sequence continues at coordinate 13,414,984 of OZ022397.1, read as the reverse complement.
AAAAACTGAAACAGCAAAAATCGATCTAGCGAGAAAATGGAAGGCAGCCACAATCCAGTCCGAAATAAATTTGGAAAAGAGAAAAAAAAAGAAAAATTGCTAATTTGAAAACCTCGTGGCTATTCATCGAGGGTTTCCAATAGTTCATACACCTGTTATCATTTTACCTGGACTAACAAACTTCGAAGACACATCGAGACACAGGTTTCTACTGATTCCCTAATTGGTTGTATACTAATTGTGGGGGTTAAAGGGCATGTGTGACTAGTAGTCAACCTCGATAACAACCAAGACGTCTTTGATGATGTGGGGTATAGAATTGGGGGATGTCTTGACTGCAGGAAGGGAATGGGTATAAATTCTAGTAATGAAGAGGCAATCAGGTAATCTGTTTATCGACGAGTTAACTGGGTGAGTTATTTACTCGAGTAGAAACTCAGATAAATTGCAACCTTCCCCACTCATCCCTAAAGTATAGGAAATACCTTTGCTGGCATTCTATACGTTACTCGAATTTCAGTCGGTAGTAGTAGTAGTAGTAGCGTCTCTGATGATCCCTAAGGACTCCACCTTCTTCCACCCATCCTAAGGGATTTTGGTTCTAGAACGTGAACTGCTCATCTCAAAGTTACTAACCCAAAGCACAAATAATACCTACCTACCAACCTACCAACCAACCAACCTTATACACCACCACCCTTTGTGCAAAGTCTGCATTAATTAAGATTTATATACAGAACCTCTGCAGGTAGTGTATATTATAGTTCTTAGCTTGATGTTCAAATTTCGCATCGACCTACAACCCGCAGCATAAATTCATCCTTCGTTATAATTCCGCAATCATTGAAACAAGATCTCGAGTTCTATACCTTCAAGGCTTTCCATCTTGTGCAAGGCGCAGGTTTCTGCAGTGAAAACTGCGATTCAAAAACTGACGAAGACATTGTTGTGTAAAATCCGATCGCCATTTTGCGAAATGATACATATAATACAAACTGGCGAAGAATATATATATATACCGTTAATTCCTAATAGCTACACAAGATTCGAATATAGGGGTTGTGAATTTACCTTGAAATCCAATACCCACCTAGTATAGGCACACTTTTATTCCCAAAAGCGTAGCGTTGAACGAATCGCTATGAATAAAGAACGCCTTTGTTTGGGGGGGGGGGGGGGGGTGGGGGGGGGGGGGGGGGGGGGGGGTGAAAGGTATTGTTATTGCTCTACACCTGTCAGGTTTTCACTAGTCGAGAATCCTCACTGGAAATAAACTCAGGAAAAGAAGAAGAAGAAGAAGAAGAAGAAGAGGGAACGAGAGGTGAAAAGGAATAAAGAAAAAAAAAAAAGGAAAGAAGTAAAAATCTAAAACGGAGGGAACTTCCATCCAAGTTTCTCCGGTATCCCTAATATACCTACTACGCAGCTTTCCAGAGTGAAAATGAACGATAAACTTAGCCTTGAAGTCGTACTTCAATTTGCTGAGTGCCTCCCGCATATATATATGGGACGTCAAATACCTGAGCCAGTTTCGCGTCACACTCTTCAACTCAATCACAGGTAAAAAGAAAAAATTCCACTTTTTTTTTGTTGCGGAAACATATATGCGTAATGAAGTCTAGGATCAATTAGACTCTTTGAAAAAAAATCTACTAGACATTTTGGAAATTGAACTTTAATTTTTCTCCCTCTAGATTCTTTATACAACGGTTTCCAGTCCCTCGCCACAAATACGAACCGATGAAACTTCGGGCTGATTTGTTTTATCCTGCCTAAGCAGAGAAGGATATTGAAAAGCCAAATGTTATTGGATTCATGCAAGAGGATCGAGGCTAGTTTCATTAGACAAAAGCAAAAGTAAAGAAATATCGATTCCAGACACCTGCGGCGGGAAGATATTAGATCAAAGTTTATGTGTAATTTATACACGGGACTGATACACATACGTGTGCGAATGTCAAAAAATGTGAAATCGGAATTGGAGCGAAGAAAGGCAAGAATTTTTAACCCCCACGAAATAATTCATCCCCTTTCTTTGGTTCATTCTTGCGAAGGATTCTTCTCCACTTTATTTCACCAACGACTCGGTCATCGATCGCGAATTACTAAACGTAGATAAGCAAAAGATGCATTACCAGATCCTTAACAGCTGAGAAAAAGGATAAGGAAAATCTTATTCAAGGACAAAAATCCTTGGGGGTTTAATTCACCCCATCAGACTCGATCGCTCTCTGGCTTTGGTGGCAGAGCCGTGAACGTCGTGAGATGGAGATGAGATGATATCTGATTTGTAAAGTGGTTTTTGTACAAGAGGTAGGGGTTACCTTCGAGGTCTGAACGAAGGGTACTTCCCTTGATGAATGTTCGCCTTGTTGCGAACTAAAGTGGCACCGCAGAATATAATGGAATTTTGAAAGAATGACTTTTGAAAATGACCGACATGCGTCCTCCGACCCGGCCCGACGCGGGTTACCCTTTGTTTTACTTCTTTCGGCGGAAGAGACCCCTCCGGTAGGTATAGGTACTGTAGAAATTCGACTACCTAAGGAAAATTCATCCAAAGACCCAACTTAACTCGACCCTGCTCAACCCGACCTAACCCAATCCTCCCCCCCCCCCCCCCCCCCCCCCTCAGCTACGTCTCATATTCAATTCCATCCCGAATCACGACCAGGATTTCCACTACTTCTTTATTGTCCCTTTTAGCGTTATATCTTACACCTAATACCTATATGGGAATATTATCGTAGACGCGATATTTTATGAAATTCATGAGTCCCTCTCATCGGCTGGAACAGGAAGAGACATTAAAAGGGCCATTTTTTTTGCTTGAAAATAGAATATGAAGAAAGAAAATCGATTTTCATTCAAATCTGATATGCTTCTGATCTTCAGGAAGGATAATTTTTCATACAGGATATTCAACCCTTCAGCGGAGAGAGAAAGATGAATTGAAAATTTCGAATTAAAAATGGCTAAGGTATATATTTATACACGCCTCGCAAAGAAGTTGAAAAAATAAAAGGTAAATGAAAAAAAGGAAATGAATAAGCCCATTTTCAGCCTTGATTTACTCGCGTATTGGGGTTTGTTTGAAATGCAAATACCCTGGGTAACTTAAGGTATAATTTAATCTGCGAGAATCGATACAGTCAAATCGCGTACTTACTACGAAACAGAAATTATTATCGTATAAGTTAAGTAAGCGAAATTTTGGCACATATAGGTAAAGAAAAAACTCAACGAGCTGATCACAATACGAGTTAAAATCAATTTCCGTATATATCGAACGACCAGTGAAAAAGAAAACCTATAATACTGGCTTGGTCAAGGTCCTGGCGTTCCACAAGCTTTTAAGTAATCGATATTTTTTTATGCTTTTTCTTTGTCACGGCAATCTATCACGAAGACAAATTACGATATATCTTTCCAGAGACTTTCACGACTTATCACCCAGGGTGTTTAAACGTAAACGTAAACACCGGGATTCGTGCATAAAATCACGTTGTACTTACTATCCTGAGGACACACCTGCTAGATTCTAGGTCATCTAGAGTTTCGATCGAAATGAAAAATCGCAAGTAGTCCCAAGAACCGAGAGAGAGCTCAGGCCTTAGACTATATGCCTAACGAGGGTGACTAATGACGAGTAGCATACCTAACCTAAGCAATGGATAGATGGCTAGTCCTTTTTATGATCGAAAGATAATAAAGTGGCGTATGGAAACATTTCTCCGATAAAGTTGACGTTGCAGAATGCTGGTAGGATAGACTGGTTTCCCTATGGCTATAATATAGGTTAGTCGTATACATTCGTCGCGGTCTATTATAATTATACCTGCAAAACTAGCAGACGTTATCGATCAGCTTGTGGAATTTAAATATTCAACGAACAACGATAGACTGATGACCTAAATTATAATAACCAACTAATATGTATACGTATAGTACTTACGCAGGAGAAACTTTTCAACATACTTTTATACCGTGTTGTATTGTACATACATCGGATGGTAAAGCTTCAACTACGATAGGTACATACTGAAATGCGCATTTCTATTTCAACCCCCTTTCTATTTTACAGCAATACAGTATGAACTATTTAACAGCGGACTACCGGCGAGCAATTGGTTTTTTCTAATTCACCGGTAGCAACGTTGGCGATAGTCAGGAAACCTCATTTTTTACAACACAGTAACTTTCAAAGATATCGCAGTTCGTTCTAGAATATTTATCAAGAGATTCACTTTTTCGAAAAATCCAGTCAAACTCCTGTGGTTCCAGCTTTTTTGAATCAATTAGAGAGACACCGTTTGTAAATGGCAAACGTTTAAAAAACGACTGAAGAGTCATTTTGACACAGTGTGACCAGAGAGGGTAAAGAAGTTTGATAAACGGTTTTCAAACTCCTCATCGATCATAAAGGTGCTTTTGATTCTGGGATATTTCAACCAACTGACATTTGCCGAATTTTCAACAATGCCTAGGGGTGTATTTAAAATATTGTGATGAAAATGTGTATCGTCGATCGAGAGGTAATTAGAACGGATTTTTCACAAAATATATTGTTAACTTGAATACAGGGGTGAAATCTATGGGGAACCACAAAGGCCGAGGGGTCGATCATTCTCACAAAGCACATATCCTCGTCGGCGGGGTGAAAGCTACGGGCATAACACATACGAACCACTATATATATACATATATATATATATATATATATACTCGATTTTGGACCAATCTATACCTTATATACGTACACAGTTATACATGTAAAGCTCAATAAACGCGTATGCCCATGGAACGAAGTGATTTGAAACAGGGCAATTGAACCAATTTCGCAACAACGATCACTGATGAATATACAATCACACAACAGTCAATTCCCAATTGTACGGACATTTTTTAACAAAGCTTTGGTACATAACAAAGCGAATAACGAAATTATTGAAAACCACATAAAAGCTCACGTATGAAACGAACAAAAAATTCATTCATTCATCTATCATGAGAATAGGTAGAACTATATGAATCGTTGAGCAGGACTTGATTCAATATGTCAATTCCAGTAAATTTTTATTCTGATTAACCGCAAACTAGCGAGCCACGAGCTTTTCGCAACTGATTTTTTTCGCATCAATCTCAGAGTATATATTTTCCTGGTACACATACCGACATATCTGTATATCATTGGGATGCGATTAAAGGTCATACGTGGTATGTATTGGGAAACTGTATAGAATTACCGCCATAAGAGAAGCCTCGGTATATCTCTTTCGGGTATCACTTATTTTTTCCTTCAAGGATCGAGGAATGAATTTTCTATATTACATAGAGTCACCCTCCTGCCTTCTTCTTGTTCTTCGTTTTTTTTTTTTTTTTTTTGGTTTTTTTTTCCCCCTTTACTTCGGCTCCGAAAGCAACGTATCAATAATACAGACTCGGTTACAGACAATAATCGGAAAGTGGTATACAGAAGAGGGACAAAGTTGAAAAGATTTCAATTTCAGATATTCATTTTCTAACTTTGAACTTTATTCAAGCTTTTTTTTTTTACTCGACATATGGATAAACTCCCCGCTGCCCTGATTTTATTGATTTGATGATTCATTCAGGATCATACAAATGCACATCGCATGTCCTGATCAAAAATTGCTTTATCCTTTTCTTTCTCAGGAATCATTGGCATCAGGCATACTGAATCAAATTTTCTAGGGTGAAAATCATTTGAAAAATGTGCCGTAGTGAAGTGAACGTGGAAAATTAGATTGAACGAATTGTCACACAGCATGTTTCAATCCGAAAGTGAAAATGTCCAATTTCCCAGACCCAATTTATTTATGATGATGGTCCGTATCTCGAACAATTTCCATCCTGGAGAAATCTAATCGGAACATTGAATGCGGTTTGTCTAAATTCGTGCAATTGTAACGGAGCGATTCGAATCGGGTAAAAATTACTTTGACGAAGAAAGTAATTGATTTTGAACAATAGCCTGAATTTTTCCAATCACGACATGCTGGTTCCCTTGATGATAATTAAAATTGAAAAAATCGGCAACAATGAAGAGTAATTCTTGGTTACTAAAGTAATTATGTGAATTATAATCCAAATAATAATATTAATAACAATGACAATAGCTACTTACACTGTGAAATGGTAGACAAAACAAATCCATCCTCCCGGATGTTCAAGGAAGACGTACAATCTTTCCTGAAAAGTCTTTCCTTTTTTATGATGAAAAACGTATTTAGCTTTGAAGGCCTGATCGATAGGTAGATAAATAGGGTAGTAAGGGTCAGGTACACCCCTCTGATCAGGACTAGGTTCTTCGCCAACGCCATCGTCGACAGTATCGTCAATAATGTCCTCTTCGTTTTTCTTCCTTCTATGTTTTCTCTTCATCGGAGTCGGTACTCTCTTGTGATGAGCTTCGCCAAATCTCGGAGTACGAAATCTTCTCAAAAAGGTAAACCTCCTGGGTGTTTCTTCATCAGCACCACCGTTGTCAGTATCCTCAGTTTCGCTACCTGGTGTCTTCAGAGCTACATCTTCAGTTTCGCCACCGGCAACAAGCTCGTCTTCGCTGCCCTGAAGAGCAGCATAAGCTGCAGCAGCGCTGTACCTCTTTTCGGTAAGTCGTGAGGGTTGTTCCTTGCTTCGGGGAAGATTTTCGTTGGTGAACGCGTGACCTGAGAATTCTTAGGTCAGTTGATGCCAGAGGGTTGGGTTGGGTTCGAGTTCGGGTTAAGGTTCGGGTTTGGGTTCGGGTTCAGTTTGAAAATTCTCTGATTCGATATTGCCGGGACAGATTTAGATTTAGACTGAACTTTGAAGCTCCGATTTTATGCACAGGTATACAGGATCAACAGGCAAAGTATACTTAGGGAAGTAAATTCACTTTGGATCTTTTTATCGCGATTTTCTATCCCCTACCTCCTGGCCCCGAAAGATAAACCCTTCATTTTCACGGGAGCTTTTCTCTGCCACTTATCTTATACTGTTATACGTTATACAAGTAACGATGTAAAGGTTCAATCTTCGGATGCTTCTTGAATAAATATATAAAAAGAAACAGGAGAAAAAGAAGCGAAAATAATTTACGTTATATTTTCTGTAACCGTTCGATAGGTATATTTTTTTAACTTTTCAATAATCAGATGCAAACGTGATTTATGTATATATATATATATATTTCTTTTACGGAATTGGGGCAGATGCAACGTGAGATTCGCACGGATATCAAAGTGCCCACCATAAATAATTGGCACGCCATTTTTATCGAATGAAGACATTAACGATATTATATCTATCGATTATAGTCGCGCATTTTTTCAATCGCAAATATTCCACCCTACATACAGCGTGAGAATATCCGTTTTTACAAAATTCACTCCTTACGATTTCAAAAATCCTCCAAAAATATGCAAATTACATGAGAAATATTTATCGCAAGCTCATGTATCCGATATGAATGAAATATGATAACTTTCAAATCCATCACTGCTAAAAGTAAGCTCGATGAAAACTGAACTTGAAATCAAAATCAACTACAAATTGTAGAAAAATCAACGTGAGAGTTTTTCAGAAATAGGAAAAAGAACGCGTTTCGAATCCGTTTTGCGATTTCTCAACTTCATCAACTTGAAGTAAAAATTCGTACAATATTGTTTGAGAAGATTTATGCGATGAAAGTAGGGTACAAAATTAGGTTGGCCAATTTGACAAGAAACTCATCATGTGACACTTCATTCATCATCATGTTCGATGAAACATAATCACGAATGAATACATAGATCAAAGAAATAAGTTGTTTTTTTTTCTCGTTTTTTCTCGTTTTCTTTTTCCACCAGCCATTTTGTGCTTTCACTATACGATCACCGTGTAATGTATTATACGCATATACTCTGAAAACTTTTCTATGTACAAGGTATTAGGTATAACTGCTTGGGTAAAAGTTAGGCGAGCCGTGTCGTGTGTGAAGGTTTTAGGTAAGTCTATTAAAGGAAACTTTAGAAAATGAAACTCTTGAATAAAAAAGCAATCTAGCGTAACGCGATGGGTATTAGAAGAAGAAGCAGAAGAAGAAGAGGAAGAAGAAGAAGAAGAAGGTTAACTTTCCGGGATAAAATATACGAGTATAAGGCTGAACGAACCCGTGAACATCTAGATATGTATAATCCCAATTATACAGGAAAGCACAATGGTATTTCATGCATACAATGTTCGCCTAGAATGCAATACGTAGTTGCACTCAACGAGCAACTATTGTTACCTGGTTCTCTGCTGGGAATCGATTTGCTTGCCACTTGAGCAGTTTCCTCCTCTTTTCGCAACTTGCTATATAATATCGATTCGTTCAAGTGTGTATAAGGATGAAGTGTTTCGTTGTTCGATTTTGAACAAAACAATCGGGCTATTAATCTGTTGTATGGATTTATCCCGATTTCAAACTTGATTTTAACAAGCAAAAGTAAGTCATGCGTCATTTTATACGATCGTGCATATGGTTATAGAACGTAAAAGCTATATACACGCATAGATAATTTTCTACTGATAATGCGTCTCAGAAGTGAGACTCGAGCTTGCGAATAAGAAAAGTTTTAAATAAGCTTATTCCGCTCTGATTTCGTCGAGGTCTAGAACTATAACAAGAATTATGAATATAATTCGCGAAGCCAAACGTGCCGCAAGCTCATCCTTCGCTATAATATGAACAACTCAAATCCGCAAACTGAGAGAGAGAAAACTAAATTTGCAAAATTAATGACGTTTGGTGTTAGTGGCTTGAAAAGTTTTCCAAAAATGAAACAAGGGAAAAAGCTTCTTCGTGAGTTTTTGAGATTATTTGTACCAATGACAAAAGCTCGTAGTATATCTTAAATCATTGAATCGAACACCGGAGAACAACGGAATTATCACTGTGAAGGGAATCTGACTTTAATCTACTCGCAAGCTCGCAAGCTCGTTGTAAAATTGTTTCGTGATTGACATTTGAGATCTACGGAAAAGCGGTGAGAGTTTGGTGGGTGTTGATGCGCGATGCCTGGCTATTATATCCAATGAAACAGAAACCAGATGAAAAGCTATCCGGAAATGAAGGTGGTTTATTTTTTTTTTTTTTCTCTCTCCTTTCACGTGGACAGGCCTTCAACCGACTCGTCAAATTCCAAAATCACGAACCGAATAGCTACAGATAGTAAAACTCTCGCGGTTCGTTGAAACGAAAACTTCCAATTTAAAAATACGTATGTACCTACATACATACTCCACGATCTGGCCCTTTTATCTCGATTTAATCTAAAATTGCGAATCGAAACTCTCTCTGTCTATGCCGCAATTGGTAAAACAAACCTGAGCTAATCGTAAGCTTTCGTAAAACAAACCTTTGGCAATTTTGATAAATTTCGAGTTCCTGGGTAAAGTTTCTCTCGCAGATTCTCTCAAGTATGAAAATCCTGTTGTTTTCTATGGATGTTAATAAACGGAAGTGAAATACGTGATCGAAATCGAGGTTTTCTGCAGATGGAGGATGGCGAAGGGGAAGGATACTTGTGAAAGTTGGATGCTCGAAGCTGACAGAAAGCGACTTGGACTAAGTTATATACAGGGGAAAGGGGAGTTTCGATTACCTGACATGGAAACTCTTGGTCCAGGTCGTATCGCAACTTTTGACATCTCAAAGTCTGTCCCGCTATGTCTCGATGTCTCACGTAACCGAAGTTTACTTGAGCTAACTAATTGTATTCGCATGACTCCGCGCGTATTTCAATTTCACCGTTTGTTCCTGTCACAATAATTTTATTTATGCTTTCATTTTTTTTTCCTTTTCAAATTTTTTTTCGAAACTTGTTCTCAAATTCTGACCGTCTCTTTTCTGAAAGACTGTTTGCCACTGACTCTGATGTAGACATACCGACTACGTACATAATTAACAAGACCCGGTTGAATGGCAGATTCAAGTTTACCGAGAGATGAAAATTATTTATTCATTTTTGAAAGACGGATTTTCCTCGCATTAAATACGCTAATTTCTGATGTTTTTTCCTTTTTTTTCTTTACACTCTTTCGTTTCTTTTTAACTTGAAGACGGTCAAATAAATTAACGTCTCATTGAATTCCTAAATTGATGAAATTTAAACTGTCGATGCGATATCTAAATTTTATGGCATCTGCTCAGTACGTCATTCGTGAAAGAATTCTGATATTAAATATTCTCGTATTTGCCGATCGTAATCAAGTATAAGACTTCACTCGTCAATGAGTTTACTTGATCACTGGGATTTTAATTGACGTTAGAATTTTTGGATGTTTGAAAAATCTTCGAGGAAACAGAAAATTGTCTCTAAAATATCGATCCCATTCCGAGCAGACTAAAGTATACGTACGTATAATCAATAATGGGTACGTGTGTAGGTATAGGCATTCCAAATATCCGATAAGACATAAAGTAAATTTGCAATTTCCGTCCAAAAACCCGAGGCTTGTTGATAAAGGATTTTGTAACCCGGTAGCGAGCGAAAAGGTTTCCCTATTACGTAGCTCAAAATCTATTTACAGAAGAGTCTGAAATTATTTTCCACCGTAAATTCTACAGTAACTCAGAAGTCCTTTTGCCACAGGACAAACCGTCTGCCAATTCCTGCTTCGTGAACCGACACCAAATTCGGGATTGAGAAATTCGAAATAACGGAAAAATATGAAAAATACATTTTCAATTAATTTTCTTTTCATCTCTTTCTTTACTCAGAAAATATTTCCGCGAATTCAGAAAGCTCAGGTATAAAGTTAGTTAATTTAAACTCGCTGCATTTGACTAATTACTAATTGATATCAAACTGACGAATAAACTACCCGTTAATTCCATGTATAAAAAAATATACTCCAATTAACGCGAGCTTTGATCTGTCTTATGAAATTTTATTGAACAAAACTCGACGCATCAAAGTGCATCGTTCGAAGAGCACTCGTTCACGGTAAATTAAATCAAATAATGTTCAACTTATACACGTGCATTGGTCTTGAAATTATTCATTTTTTATTGTTTCAATTCACTTGAAAAGCTTGTTCCACAGTCTGCAGTGTGGTACGTACTTCAAATCTAGGGCAATCTTTTCTGTCTTTATATGTCACATTTTTCCTCTATCACCCCAGCCTGGCTGGGCATAAAGTAGCATGTATGTGTTATATAGTCTAGTGTTGGTTTGGGTGTAGAATTGTATATACATATAATACGTGCAGTACCATTCGTTGGTACAAACGTAACCGAGCACCGTTTAGAAAGCTTTATTATAAAAATGAAATTCAAAACGTTTTTTTGAACGAGCTTTTGGGAGCTTCAGAGGCTCCCGAAGACCACCAATTTAATTAAACTCTAGTACCTATACCTTCACCAACGTGTGGTGGGTCGTTAAATTTAATCAAAAAATTGTGTGTTCACGACACTTCGAAAGCTCGCCTCTATACTCAAAAACCTAATTCTAAACCCATAAAGCTGAGCGTTGCATCTGCCCGTGACAGAAAAAAAAAAAAAAAAAAAAAACAACAAAAAAATGATAACAATCATTAAAGAAAAAAAATTCCCGTTTTATTCCAGTCCCCTTTTCCTGATTCCCCGGAACACCTAGCCTCTGGACATCCAACGGTACCTGGATTATTGCATTTTTTATGATTCTGGTGAGCTTGACAGTTGGCATGATGATGCTGAAAGGACTGATGCTGTTCTTGCTGTTGTTGTTGTTGTTGTTGCTGCTGTTGGGGTGGATGATGAGAAAAAAGAGGAGAATGATGATGCTGTTGATGTTGTTGTTCATGCTGATGTTGATGTTGATGTTGATGTTGATGTTGATGTTGATGTTGATGTTGCTGTTGGCTTATCGGTGCCTTGAGTACGCTAAGTACCAAATCTTCACGCGAAGGTACAATCCTGGTAAGTTGTCGGCTTTGTCGAAAGAGGGTTTCCTGTTCACCTCGGTTCATTTTTAAGCCAGGTGATGGTCGATGATAACCAATAAATGTTTTAGCTGGGTAATATCTGCCTCGTCCACGACCGGGACTACTGCCTAGCATAACTGCCTGCAGCATCCCGAATCACCTCGTTTATCAGTGCGATTGACAAACCGCGAGAATTTAATCCCGGGTAAAAGATGATGAGATTTTTTTAAATTACACATTGCAGATGATTATTCGCCGACTAGGCGTCGTCGCACTAAACGCACTTTTTCACTCGCAATAAAATCAATCCAAATGATTTGATTTATTATTTTTCATTTATCTATTAGTATGTTGGAAAAGATTCGATCTATGGTTCTCATCGATTGTTTAATTAAGAAAAAAACCAACACACAGGGATTCACCGACTGCAGAAGAGCCTAGCCGAGCCTCACCTTAGAACTTTCTTGAAGAGGTCGCGACCCAAGCTTTTCCGGGTCAGACGAGATCCCGAAGTTCGCATTATCAATATAACACGATACGACCGACTGACGGACACGCGGTCGTACAAACTTTTTTTCAAGGTCATCTATGCTGCAAGAACCAAATTCGACTCTTCTCTTTTCTTCATTATGCTTTTTGTCTTTTTCAAATACGTCGAACAATTTTTATTTTTGAATTTATTTTATCAACTATTCGATTCCTTTTTCATGAATTTACTTCTTATTTGAATTCCAGATCTCAGAGACCCTTAGCACGAGTCTCCATTGTTTCTAAGATTTTCTAGATAAAAAGCGCGAAAGCTTTTTCTTTTGCTAAAAAAATTCGGGAGCTTTCGCTGTGCCTAATTCGTGGAATCGTATGCGTCTAACGAAAGGAGAGCTTCTCTAGTCTTCTAAGATCGCTCTGATTTTTTTGTCAATCAAGACGCCTTCGGTTTTTATCTCACGGTATGATATCAGAAAATTTCAATAACATTGCACAATTCTGCACACGGCAGCACACATCAGCTAAGAAACTTTGATATTTATTAGAAACTTTACGAACCGCTATGGGTATATAGAATTTAGGGACTTTGAGCCAACTTCTTTTTTTTTTCTTTTAATTATTGTCTAATTTTTCGAAAAACTGATTGTACAGATTATATATTTAGTTTACCAGAATTATATATATATTATTCACTGTTACATACATATGCATCTGTATGTGTATAATATCTTATTTTCATTTCTTTGAAGCGTTATAATATAATCTTTGAGAATAGCACTTTATTGATTGCTTGTGTTTAATTATTGCTTAACGTTTAAAGGTGATCACAGAATATATGTATACAGTAGTATAGGCAGAGATTCTCTAAGTAAAAATGAATAATTAATTATTAATAATTAGTCCCCAACGTATGGTCAACTTCATCTTAAGATCCGCTCGATATGTATTATGTATAATTATTTATAAGAAAAAGAAAAACAAAAACCTATTTCACGAAAATTTGTTATTTCCCGTTGTATCACAGGCGTCGTCTGAATTTCCTTTTTATTTATTTATTTAATAAGTTTACTTTTCTCGAACGAATTGCAACGTTAGAAAATCAAGTACCCGTTCCTCAAACGAATCGTATAATCCGTATTTCATCAGTCTGCTGCAGAGAACACCGTTTGACCTTTTCCCCATTCCCGCGAATAACGATTTCTTCAAATCATTCCCGCCCCATTTATTTCTTTTGCCTTTAATTTCACCTTCTTTTTATCTCCCTTTTTCTCAGCCCCCTTTATCTATCTATCTTTCACCCTCGCCGACAGGAATAATTTCTCAGAAAACGAAACCACGCGCATTTGATTAATAAAAAAGAAAAAAAAAAGTTTAATAATCGACCCCTTGATTCTTCACCCTAACAGGTTAATTAACAATTTATGAAAGCAAATCCTTATTCCATTTTTTGTTGTTTTTTTTTTTTCTATCCTTATTTTTTTTCGAAAGAACTTATTACCGAGTAAACAAATATATATTGGAATACGACAAGGATTCGACGCGGCGTGATGTTACCGGGGCTGCGGCCCGCAACCAACTGTGGCTCGCACCCCTAGCTAGTTCGACGTTCAACCGCGTGTCTCTTAGGGGATGATTTGGCGCTGTCCCTCCGTACTTCAGGGTTATATATTCTTCGAAGAACGAATGGTCGACTTTATATGGACAGGCAGAAGGGATTCAAGTATACCTCGGGACTCAGAAGGGTTTTGATAACATAGGGTGGCAGAAATTTCTACCCAAATGTTATATTTCTGTTTTTTGAAATTTGCAACCCGGATGACGATACTTCCTAGATGCTTATCTAGGAAATAAGCTCAGACTTTAAAACTTATTTCAGAATTCGCAAGGACGAAACTCGAAACTCGAGACTCGTCGAGACTCCTTAATTCGGATGTTAGATTGCGGTACAGATTTTGGGCTAACGACTAGTTCGGTACCGAGCAGGGCGAAAAGGGAGTAGCTGGTGGGGTTGGAGGACTAGTTTCCTCAAGATTTACTTCTCGGCTATCAGCTAAATGGTGATAATTAAATGGCAGGATTTTCGAGGGGTGGGTAAATGTAGCTGTAATAAACGGTCCGACACATGTGGCAAAAAATTTGCCAGTGGAATCGGCTGTAGTTCTTCAGTCACGAAATTTGGGCGAAAAATTTCCTCGCAGCATCATATCACAATTAAATAAGTCGAAGTCGCTTTCAAAAAATTGTACAAGGCAGTAATTTTATACTTTTGAATGAATTTTCATTTTTCTCTCATGGAAACCAGTAAACCGTTTTGTTTGAAATGGTCCCCGGATTTAAATTCTAACTAGAATCATTTTCAGAAATTTCAAATTTTCCGAAACTGGTCATAACTAAACTACCTCTAATTTCCGCTGGGCTAGAATCAAAATTGTCAAATTGTCTCTTCGGATGGAACCTGAACCTGCACTGACAAGAGTAAATGAGAAAGTAAAAAATCGAATGAAAATTGACAATTTGATATATTTTTTTTCAGTTTATATATATCATTCCTGCGATGAGAAGCCAACGAGTAATATCGGTTTTCAGCGTCTCATGTCCGAAGTGAATTTCCGTTTCCGTCAAGTGACAGCCACAGTGGAATTCTGTAGATCGCTTGAAGAGAAAAAAAAAAGTGGCCGGGGAACTTCCGATCAGGGAAATATGAATGGTGTTTGAAATTCGAGGAGATACGTGATGGTTTTCAGTCAGTTACTTGAAGTTGAAATAAATGTCATCCGGTCCTTTTTTTTTCTTTTTCATCGGCCTCTTATCTTAATTCCCGCTGGCTTTTTCTCTTACTTTCTACTTACCTATACGTAAGGTACTCTGTGGGAATTTTTTTTGTTTTTTTTTTTGTCTTTTTCTTCTTTTTTTCTCTTCGAGAGCGAGAACCATTAAATTTGACAACAATCGGTCCTCGCGGACGTGCACGGGATTCACAAAACTGCCTTTGATCTAAAAAGGCCTGTTTCCAGTCCCTTCCGTCCGAATTACTAAGCTTGAGATGTAAAAAAAATTGGCATAAAAGAATAGTTGATGTAAATATACATACCTACGTATAGCCACGCTTTTACATATTGCATCCTTTGTCTATTATTCGTTATAATTTTTTTGATTTTTTTCTTTTTCATAACCAGCACGCACATTATATAGTCGAGCTTTTCTTTGCGGTAAAACTAATTACGCGAATCGCGTAGCAATTATTCAGAGAATTTGAAAAGCTATGTACGAGCATTTCAGATACACGCTTTCTGCAGTTAGTTAGGATGAATTTTCGATAGAATTTTTATCACCCACTTCGATCGATCCAGAGTATAAGAGGCTGGTACGAAAACCCGCCACGCGAGTTCGCCCCCATAAATTCAGAAGCCTTTTATATCACTCTTTTACCAAGATGGATATAAATTTCGTAAAAAAAAAACGCGATTATTCGAAAGAAAATTGCTACACACCACAGACGTACAAAAATGAACCAAAAAAAAAAAAAAAAAGGAAACAGAAACAAACAAAAAATGGTGCATAGGTACATCTTTATTATTGTAATTATTTTTATTATTTATTAATGTAATAAATGTAATTTATGGTGCCGTTATATATTGCTAATTTTCCTTTTTTTTTCCTTAGAATCCAAAAGGAAAGTCTTTTGAAAATTTTTTTTCTTTTTAACAGCAACATTTTTTACGGATATTTTGTTCACAATTCCGTCTCGACACATAAGACGATTCTACGGACAGCCTTATACCTACCTGTGATCGGATTATTATAATTGTCCGGTAATGGAATTTTAAAGAAAAGCTGCTTTGGTAAATTCGATTCTTCTCGAACCACGCGGTTTCTTGTCGGCTTAAAATGTACACGTAATCGATTCCCGCAGCATGATTTGCATGTACATTTTTTGGCGACTTTTAAAACAAAAACTAAAAAAAAAATGACGGGAATATGTATATACCATCGGTCCCTTTGTAAAAGAATACGGTTTTTCATTCGAGGATCAAAGATCCCGATTGACGTCAGTGTACACGTAAATACAGGAATGTTGTGCCCGGGTTTCGATGTAACAATTCTGGACGAATATATACATCAGTTTTGTTAAAGTACAACAGGAAAATGAAAAGACGAGTTATTTTCTTTGATTATACATTTTCCCCCCGTACAAACATTCGGGCATCAAAAGGTTGATTCACATTCGCAATTCAGTTTCAAAGTCTCTTTCAAAAGACGAAAAATAAACCTTCCCCTTCTACCTACCTACCACCACCACCACCACTACCAACCACCCTGTCGGAATAACAGCTGCAACAAACGGAGAAAATGAGAAAACGAGTTACTCTCATTCTCTCGTAATTTTCCCGCATACGAAAACTCCAACAAACGCAACCCTTCGGCAACATGTACCTTCTCTAGGTTTCCTACCTAATACCGCCAGCGAAGGTGAACGTAAAACCGAAATAATCGCCGTTTTGATTCACCTGAGAAATTTGAAGGGACAAAAAAATCTGTAGAAAAAAAACTCAAAACTGTTGCTATGTTTTTTTTTTTTTTCTTTTTTAGCTCTTTTGCCCAAGATTCTTCGCCTTGGGTAAAAGAGTTATGAGTTATAGTGAAACATCGGTGTATATGGAGAATCGGAGTGAGTAGGCACAGCTATACCACTTTAATCGAGCTGTGAGGCGAGTGTTGCACGAAGAAGCATTTGTCAAAGCGAGACTAAAGAGTTTGAAAGCTCTCTTTGAGAAAAGCATTCCTTCACTCAACTACCTACACCGCCTCGTTTTAGCACATCTCCCGTTGGTATACCTCAAATTGCAAATATACAGGGTGTGAATTTCGCGATGTGAAATTATCGAGAGAAATATGAAGCTGAATAGCCAGAGTTAGCAGCCAAACGTATGCTGAACTTTTTTTAAATTTTCATGATACGCAGTAGTACAGATTTACGTCTATAATTCGATAGAAGCTTTCGTTTTGCTTAAAACTTGGCAAAATTTGGATTTTTTTCCGGTTTACTGACTCATTTTTATTTCACGCATTTCATTTGGCTGATAATTTTGGCTGCCATATAGCTCCAGCTTCATGGGGAAAATGGATTTCGAGCAAAACAATGATCCAAAACGAAGAGTAGAGACCAAAAAAATAAAAAAATAAAAATAAAAAAAAACAACAGAAATTCAAAATAGAAAACAGATTGAAAAAAATATTTCGCTTCACTAGCCTGTGTGAAACAAGTAGAGCGAATGAAAACTATATTATATGCACGTTATAGTATACACAACGTCGCGTCGCGTGAATAATTTTTCCGCGAATTTGATCCGGTGAAAAGATTATGACACACGATCCGTATAATGGTGTGTTCTATAATCCTCGCCGCATATTACACCCCGTATCTAGGCACAACATGTATTTATGTACCTACCTACGGGTCATATTATTTTATGAAAAGACATTTTTCACCTCGTGAAAGAAACTGAACAAGATTGCGATTAATTCGGAAAAAACGGAGCTGGCAGAGCAAAATGACTCCACGAAAAGTTCACTTTTTCGGAAGCCCGTTTTCTCCACCTCGTGGAAAATCAAAAATTGATTAAAGAAAAAACAGACATTCGAAGGAATCAGTCTGCAGGATGATATTTAGATAGCTTTTCACCCCTGGGATCCAAAATTGATCGAGATATTTTTAGGCAATGCGGTGAAGATTCGAACGGACACTTTTTTTTAAATTTCGATCATACGGTGCTATACAGATTACCCGCCGATTGTTTTCCGGCTGTAGCCATTTTGCTGATTTCGGTCTTTTGAAAAATCTAAAAAATTGTACCATCGCAGAATTTCATTCTGACTTCAAGGACCACAAGGATCGACATCGTGACCCTACTGATTTACTCAGAAAAAAATGTTCAAATAGAAAGTTAGGAAGAGCCAAAAAAAAAGGGATCAGGATAATTTTTTGAACTTTCTTTCTCCCTTCGAGTTTTTGTTTGACCAGTTTTTGTTAGACTATTTGAAAAAAATGAACTCACAGTATGCAAATACATATATTTGCAATACAGAATTCTATTTTCGCTTCAAATCCTTATAGTAAATCCCATCACAAGTATAATTGCAAAAATTGATAACCAAATCGATCCAAATTTCCCCATGTACATCTAAAACTCTAAACGTAAAAATGATCTGCCCAGGAGCGTAACACAGTCGTATTATATATTGCAGAGACCCCGTAAGCAATGCAGGGAAGGTTTTCATCGATTCGCGTTCACTTATCTTTTTGTTTAAAACATTGCGATAGCAGGAGGGTTTGAATGAAGTCGAGGGGTTCGACTTCCGGGAATGTCTAACTGTTCACCGGATGTATGGGTACGTATATACATGCATAAATCCAACATTTGTGGGGGGGGGGGGGGGGGAGGGGGGAGGGGTGAAGTTACCGCAGGATTGTAAAAGCAGCGGCAACAGAAGCAGCGTGACGTTGCGGCTGGAACCGGAAATCGGTAACCTGGTAGGGAGGCAGGAGGCAGGAAAGCAGCCCCCATACCTGGTAGAGACGTACGTCCGTTACCCACCTCGGACGATTGTTTCAAGTTTAAAGTTCCACCCCCCGCCCCCCCTGGGTAGCCCTAGACCCGTGCGGCCATTTTACTTCCACCCGCCATTCACGGAGCTGCTAGAACTTTGTCGCGGAACGCTAAATACTTGCGACTTCCCGCAAAGTCTATTTATAGAGAGTTTCGCGCTCGATACTGCATGGCTTGACTCTGGTAGGTACCTACTAGCTTTTCATACGAGTGCAAACTCTAACGGTATAGTTTCTATCACTGATAGAAATCGACCTTTGGTATAAATCGAGGAGAGATGGCCCAACATTCGGGGTGAAAATTCTTACGAAATCGAAATCGAGATACTGTAAAAAATCTGTTGTTTCAACGACCACAGAATCCCTCTGAAATTAACCCTCCGTAGTCACACTGGGTCAAATTAACCCGACTGATTTTCAATTGGCTGTCGTACAAAAAGTATCCACCCAATTTTTTTCAACAAAATTATGGAAGATACTTTGAATATTGTCGAAAATATAGCAAAAGTCAAATAGACCAAAATAAAATGTCAATGTGTCTAAAGAAATTCGCGAAGATTTGAATGTGCGAAGAATGCACTTTTTCAGTGAAATATTCATAACTCTTTCACTTTTCAATTTTGTCCAACAAAACTTTGATGTGATACTCGCAAGATATGCCACTTCAATCAAAAAAATTGCTCAATAGTGAAAGTTTCAGAAAAGGTATTGATTTCGATATCTGAAGATGGTCTATTTCGGAGTTGAAACAAAACGCATTACGTACATAGGCAGAACCCCATCTGCAGCCATCCCCATACAGATTTTCAGTCCCAAAGTTGGAGGGTTGGTCAATTTGACCCACTGCAATGACCACGGAGGGTTAAATAATCGGTCAGCTGTAGATCGCCCTAGACTTTTCATGGCCTCCAATTCGTTTTTCCATTCGTTTAATCAAGTCCATCAATCCTGAAGGTACATAGTAATTTTTCGTCCTTAAAATCCCAGCTGTAAACGTGTAGCCACGATCCTGAAGGGTCAAAAAAATTCTATGATCTTTCGAATTTCAAATCGTTCCTGGCGAAAAGTAGAAAGTAGATTTATACGATCAGAGAACTGTTTAAAAAAGCACTCGAATTTGGGGAAAATGAGGGATGAATTTGCCACGAGACTTCCAAAGGCTTACTTTGGTTGCATATTTCCATTACCCAAGACAGTGAAACAAACAGGGTACACCATTTCCCCTCGCTATATCTTGATACCGATTACTGTGCACTTTAGGGGTTACAAAATTTTTTATCTTCTTTATCAATTGAAGAAATAGCCAACCCGGAATAGCACTTCCCGAGGGTTATCTCCTCGATGTAATCTCTGTAAGTGATCGTTTGAGAAATTCAGGTGAATCGAATTTTTTTTCCCTGTGCTTTCGGCCGCGCTTTGCAGGAGAAAAAGAAAATTTCGGTTTACCGAGGGGACGTGATCCCTTAGCAGTGGGCTCGCTCTACAGCTGGGGGTACGAGAACACGGTTGAATTGAAATTTCAACTCGCTTGGGGAAAAAAAAGGGCGAAATATTAGGGCACAAAGAATGGCTGTTTTCTATGTATACTTATGTATACATACATACCTACATACAGGTATATATATATACCATAGGCAGGCAACAACCGAGTCGACTCGCTTTTGAACGAGCTTGAAAAAATCTCTGTCTCTCAATTCTGGGTGATAAAGTTGAACCAACCCTCATTTGCCTAATCGCAGTATAGATATACGTACATATGTACATACCTACATCTACGTGCGGAATAAATCCATCCCATTTTATCCGCGACTAACGAAGGCGATAAGTCCAGTTCCCAATTGCAAGCTCTTGTCAAGTTCCATGCAATCCCTATATATACGTACCGATACAGGTGGTCACCGTATATGTGTTCCAAACTACAATCTACCTTGTAAAAGGTGAGTAGAACGTGCAGAGAGCCCATTAGCCAACTGTTTGTATACGGCAGTGGACTCGAGAACACTTTACACTCTACCTTAAGGCACTTCATACAAGAAAATGGGTGGAGTTGACCTCGTCCAAAACCGGGCAACGTATTGTCTTTGAGAAGTGGTTACCCGGTACATTATATACATCTCTAGGTACCTGACTTCCAAGAGTATGTATTATTACCCGCGGAATTTTTTTTTTTTTCGCTTTTCAAATCCTACCGAAATTTCGGAACTTGAATAGGTACGTCGAGAGCTTTTTGTCATTTAATCGGAAACATCATCGTGTAAATTCTTTTTTTTCTTTTATTCAAATGACTTTTCGTATAATTTCAACATCTTATATTGCGAAAAGCTGTATACGGAGCTTGTTTTTTTGGTTTTTTTTTTTGCCATGATGGAAACACGTTATGATTACTCCGCAATATCAAAATAACGAAGAATTAATAATAACAACAAGTGGCGGCCACCTCCAGCTTAATGATAATTATTATTGGCGATTCGTTAAAAAAGGTAGATCAGCGTAAAAGAGTATTTAGGGAAAACAGAGATGAAGAGAATTCCCTTAGGAGGCGAAGAGCTTAGCGGTGAACTGAGAATAAAGTTTGTATTCGAAGATATTATGGCTACGGTGGTGGTTTATATGTATACGTAGAGGTATAATTTGCAAGTGATCAAAAACGTATATGCATAGGGTGAATTTACCCACTTGAGATAATCCTCGTCGTTAATTAATTAGGTACCTACCGTGTAATTAATGAAATAAATATTCCAAAAGATATATAATACCTACCAATTTTAATTGCCACGGTTGAAAAGGCACGGGGTATCTTTGGTTTATGAGCAAATAGGTAAGCCTTGACTTTATCGATCCTCAGATGGAAGTGAAAACAGGCTTTTTCAGGTAAAATTACAGAGGCAATTTTATCGCGTTTACTTGGCAGCTCGAAACTAGTATATGTATCTACATTTTCATCGAAAAAGCTCGTTGTTTAGATTTCTATCACTTTAATTATTGACCGGATATCAAATTTCGTAGAATTTGGTATTCAAAAATTAACGAATTGCTACTCGGGGTACGTTCAGAAACCCGAATTAAAACAAAGAAGGGTATAATTTCGAATGAAGATTCCTTCGAAAAAAATTTCAAATAAATTGAATCAGTAGTTACGAAAGCTCTGATGATTCATAGAAATAAATCTAGCTCCATGACTAGATCAATCTACGTATAAACACGCGAAACTTGGCTAATAAAAAGCTAATCTACAACAAGTGGAAGTATAACATACCTACGCGGGTAACACGCTAACGTGCATTTTGCATAACGAGGGTAATGTGATGCGAATGATAATTGTTATCGTTGTAAAACCTTAATTGTTACAACATTGCGGAAACGGAATTCGCATACCTTAATCTATACCTACCTACCGACTGCATAATAACGCGCCATTTCTGACATTCCTAGGGATGATGGAATAATGAACAGAGAAATTAAAATAAAATAAGTATCGAATAGAATATTTGCAAACGATGTTAGAATTTAGATAAAATGGTAGATATTTTTCCATATACTAAAATGAAAATTAAAAAAAAAAACACGTTATCAATTTGTTCGCCATTTTTGTAGCGATCAGATCATGGCTTATTCCGTTTTCCCTATTTCTCTTTGCCCATCACAAAGTTCAATGAGTGAGTTTGTGCGTGAGGTAGAACGCGCGATACGACGGGGAATATAGTATATATTTTGTAAACGGATTAATTAATGAAGGAAATTTCGTTAATAAAGGGCGTAGTGCTCGATCCCCATGAGATATCACCCTTCGACGATATGCCTACTCTCCGATTAAAAAAAATTAGATCGAGCGAGGGGATAAGGTTGAAAATACGATGTCCAGTATTATACGCCATCTGTTCGATGGTAAAAACCTGAAGCTAAATTTCCAACGCTATTTAATAAGCCAATTTAAAACAAACTAGAGTGTTTTTTTCTTTTTTGGTTATTCAATTTTTTGTCATTTTTTTTTTTTTTTTTTAGGGGTAGTTTTTTCTAGAATTTTTTTCCTCTTTCTATAAATCCCGAGCTTATGTCGGTCTAATACGGATAGATATATGTATATACTGAGCATATGTTAAACGAAATTCAGAAGCATATTCGCAGAGTCAGATTTGTTTAATAAATCATTAGCAGTCCGCAAATGTTATCTGGGGGTTGTCGAGAAGCCGATATGGAAAAGTGCTATCGAAGCTATATTCCCAGTCCCTTGGACCTCCGTGGGGTCATCCTGGTAGGACTCAAACACGCTTTCAGCTTCCAGTTTTCATCTCCCTTGGGAATATATATATGTATTGCGTTTGTGGTATACTAGGTGAGGGAAGTCGATGGGTTTATGCGGGGGTTGAACGACGCCTCAAGTACAATAGATTATAGTATGGCATACCTAAACGCGCAAAGAAGCTTCTCTATATTGATTTCTAGTTTTGTATATGTATATGCAAACCACCCCTTTATAGCGATCGTACGACATTCCAAATTTCCACGGTATAAAACCCTTGGCGAAAAATTGACATCCATAAGTTATCTTGGATCGAAAATCCACCCCTGTATCTCAAAATTTTATTCAATCCAAAAAAAAAGATTCAGTCAATTGGTTTGCCCCGAACTTTTTTCATCCCCTTTCGATTATTTCCGGACACTTAATTCGGACTTTGAAGTATTTATTCAACATTTCAAGTAAAGAGAAGATTTTTAGTCAGGGGGTACAAGGGAAGATTTTTTGGAAGTGTCGAAAAAGTCGTTTTTTAGCCGAAAAGGTGATTCTTTTCTACCCTTTGCGTGATTATAAAAAATCGAAATCGTTATACTTTTTCAAGATCAAAGCTTTTCGAACGTGTAGATTTCTTTGATTCATTTTTTGATCCACGCGTGTGGGATCGGTTTGAAGAAGTTTCAAATTTTTCGAGTACAGATAGCCTTATCCAGAGATATTTTCGAAGTATTTTCACGCAGCTACGTATACCGCAATGGGTCGTATAAGTATTATGACAGAAAGGTAGCCGGACACGCAGGGGGTAGACCCGGGTGACTGGGTCGTCCGTGATGGTCGGTAAGCGTGAATCGATATTCGTTGTTCGATCGATGTATGACGAACGGCAAGGCCATGTCGCGACCCTCTTCTATTATTGACAAAAGCATTTATCGTTCGCTGCGTGTATGGAAAAAAAAAAAAAAAAAAAAACCCCCAGTGAGATTGTATTTCACGTTTTAATTTATGGGGTGGACGCAATATTTTTATTTTTTATATCTCTCTTTCTATTTGTGATTTTTTTTTCCAGTTTTTTGCATTTGCCCGTCCATTTTTTTTTTGTTTTCAAATTTCTTTACTTATCACCACACACGTATGTATACATACATACATAAATAAATAAATACGTGTTTAGATAAGCATGTGTGAATAAATATAAATATACATGTTGCGAGAATTTTTACGCTTTTCATTAATCGCCTTGCCGCATCGACGTTGATACAACCCCCGAAAAAAAGGGGTGCAGATTCGTACATTGAACATTGATACGTGTTACGAAGTGATTCGGAATTAGTGGGAATCGTTTACAAACTCAATTTTCGTCTTGTTAAAATTTGGATCGAAATTTTTTTGGTTATATTTTTGAAGAACAACTGTTTCTGAATTTATAACAACAGAAAAATAAATAACAAATGAAATAAACGAAATCATGTCACGTTGAAAAGATTCGTCGTGAATTCTGAATCGTTCTTAATGCACTGAAAAAACAATCCACGGAGTATAATATTCCTGTGCAAATTTATTCGTAAAAGAACTTCGCTACCCTTGTCTGATAATTGGTGACCCATTTGCGAAACATATCGAACTGTAATTTCAGCACAACGTCAAATTATGCCCAATTGAAAGTACCATTCGCGAGTTTCAAGTGAAATTCAAAAGTTAATTTCAATGAAAAAAAAATCTTTCGTTTTGCCTGTTTTGTATATATATTTATATATCAGTGGGAAATAATTCTGAGAAGAACAATTTGTTCACGTCTCGGTAGACAGGTGGGTAGGTACTAGAAGTACAAGTTTTTTTTTTGTTTTTTTTTTTAATTTTATTTCGTGTTCTGTTTTATTTTCAAGAAGAAAAATTTCTCAACTCTAATCTCTCTGAGTAGTTAAGTAATTATTCTCACAGTAGAGAAAGATATTAAAGTAGGTAGATACAGAAACAAGAAGAATCTAAAAAAAAAAAAAAAAAAAAAATCGTTCACGAGGTGAAAAGCAACTTTCAAGTCTACAACTTTTAATTTCTGTCGCCTCTACAGGCGTCTAGTGTAAAGTTGTGAACTAAAAATCGTCGAATGCAGCATATAGGATTTGACGATACGAATAATTCGCAGAAAGTTTCCGCACATTATTCGCAACCGAAGGAAATAAATGCATCGCGAAATCGTCCGTGGATCGGAAGATCGTATTTCGCGGAGTGGTTCGTCCTGATAATAAGAGTAATAGCTACGAGGATCAGGTGTAATAAAATGTTAGGTACGTAAAAATAACGTTTTCCCATAAAGCTCGACGACGACGTCCAGCGACATAAACCGTCTACGTTCCTCTTAGCTGCTCCCATTTTCCACTACGCCTTCAGCAATGCGAGTATCTAGGCAAAGTTAAATTCATATCTGCAGTATTCGCCTGAATCGTGTGTGTGTATCTAGGTAGTTTGCGAAATTTTATTCGTACCTAGGATATGAAACAATGACTCGAATCGAGATAAATTACCCGTGAATAAAAATTCTACGTTTCTCGCTTTAACGGTGGGAAAAACTTCGATGAAATTTTCAGCGAATGTTTGAGGTCATCAAAAATTAATAAAGACTCGAAAATTCGAAATCACGGTTCCTTATTCAAGGATCATTTTCAACCCGATCACAAAATTGATCCGAACTATTTGTCCCTTCGAAAAATACACGAATATATAAATCGCAGAGGTGTATGAAATTAGAAATAAATTGAGTGGCTATCGATTTCCATTATAGAGAGCCAAAGCCACTCGGCTTTGACCCACGACGAGATTTGCCCTCAACGCCCTAAACCCAACGCGAGGACGCCAACCCCATTTCTCCCTCACAGTCCCGTTCCCTTACGCGGTTTGGTTTTTCAAAAAAAAAAATTGCGAAAAGAGAGGAAAAAGAAATTGAAAGAAGGGGAACAAAAATTGAAAAACGGTAGGAATTTTTCCTTCAAGTTCATTGAGGGTATAGGTATGCAGGTACATACGAAGGTTGGTACGCGGAACGAATATAAAAACCGTAAACCATTTTTATGGTGACACTAAAAACAAGAGCTCTGCATCCCCGTAGAACTGATCGTTCATTGGTTATACACACACATGTTCCCTGCAGTCAAACCAAACCCACATTCTCCCAAAACCCTTCGAATTTTCCCCGATCATTTAATAAACGGTGAAAAATATCTAGTTGCCATTTATTTATCCGAAGAAGAAAAGAAAAAAAAAAAATATTAATTTTGATAAGGGCTTCGGCTAATTTCGTACCTTATCGAACCTTCGCTCGCTCGCAAATTAGAATATTAGCTAGACCGGAAAACGATAACATATATAGTTCTGCCAAAGAGTTAATTACCAATTGTGAAGTGTGTACTAAACACAAAATGTATATAGTATATATTCGTGTATATATATATATATATATAAAGGTACGCGTGAAGTTTGGAACGTTGATTGGTAACGTGATGTGCGAAATAGGGGATGCTCTGTATCCGCGGTGCATTTCGTATCTACGTATATGTTATACTGCAGGTATTGTATTGTTTCGACACATTTTCACCGATAATACGCATACATCCCCTCCGGTCACTGTCCACGTTTCATTATAATGATAGCAATTAACGTTACCGTGATACTCCATCAGATTACACAACATACACTCCCGAAGTTCATTCTGGCAGAATATTGACGCGAAAATGGTTTTGGATGTCACGATGTGACTGTTTTGCATAAATTAACATAAGAGGAATAAATTGCAAATTCGTTTGAGACGGTTTTGAAATTCCAGAAATGTTGAAACTCATAACGTAAAGATCCCAGAGGGTCGGAATGCAGGCGGCTCAAAGATCCGAAAGTTCGAAGGTCAGAAATTTTAAAAATTCACGGATTCAAAGGGAGGCCATCTTAAAACCGTCAGACAAATTGATATTGTTGGATATGGTCGAATTTCGAATTTCAGAATCTCGGCCTTCTAGAAAATGAACTTTCCAAATTTTTCGACTTCTTTTTCTTTTTAATCAATTTTGTAAACTTCCGAGTAAGTAAACTTCCCTAACACATTGAGTCTTTTTTATTAAGATTCGGAATTGTTACCGATCAGAACATCATGCAGTGAATTTCGAATTTCGAACCAGCCCACAAAAAAGTTTAAGAGAAATCGCATCTATTTATCACGTCAATTTCGATCCGGAAGGCCAAATGATTCCGTACTGCAGGTTAAATCTGCAGACGAATAAACGCTTTGTGGAATATCTTTGATGATTATTTGGATGGCGTAAATTCCGTAATTTGAACACAAGGCTTCAACCCCTCGAGCTGATTTCGAGCCAGGAACAAGTCTGCAACATTTGCATCTAACTGCCTGTTAAATCGCCTTTAATCTCCTAGGTGATTATATAAAAGATATTATATATAGTTGCGATCTAATCGTAATCGTATATAACTGCCAAGACCAGCTGATTCTGAAATTTGTCCACCAGAATAAAATGAGCTGCATAGGATAATGAAAGAAAGGCGTTTGCAATCGTAGTATTTATTTTTAAAAGAATTCAGAAATAGGTTAAAATCGAGGCTTGCAAGGCAATCACATCGAACAGGCGACCGCGACGTCTGGCAGCATCGATCAGTAGATCGTTTGATTTTTGCAAATTAATAAACCTGCCTCCTGTCCACTAGGAGACGACGCAAATATGGCAAAAAGTTTTTAATCAAATTCTCCCCCCACGCGACTTTACAGCAATATATAGGTATAAATATCCACACACGAACATGTTTCATATACGCAAAAGCCCGAGAGCTTGCAGCCTTGACCGTGAATATTTACGACGTTGAGAAAAACCTACTGGGGACCTGGTAAACTTTTTTATTCTAATTTTATTTTTATTTTCTCTCTCTTTCTTTCTTTCTTCTTTTTCTTCTTCTTCTTCTTCTTCTTCTTCTTCGATGTAAAAAGGCTACGTGCAATGACGATGCGAAAATTTTGAGATTCGCGTAAAAACATCATTTGAATTCAATATAACTAAGCGATATTTCAGCCGGCTCGACAAGACCTCGCTTATTCAAACTTGAATAATAAAAAGCGGAATACCATTAGCCGGACATCGATCACACTTTCGTTGACAATCGGCAATTGGTTCGTTCTGACCATATTTTCTCACTTTTCGAGAGAAAAAAAATTAATTTGAACTAAATTGATTAATAATTGCTCGGTCGTCTCGAGCTTCTATATAATTACTCGGTACACGTAAATGCAAATTAATTTCAAACGACACCACGTTATAACGTTGGCGAATTTCACCGAGACAAATTCAATGTGTCTTTCGAAGTCCCGCGAGTGGCGTAAAGAAATTAATTTCTATCTGAAAATAGCAAACCACCCCTTTTAAAATACGATAGCCAACTGAACCCAGGCGATTATACAATAAGGTAAAATGTTATTAGGGGATGAAAAGCGCACCTCATCGTCTAGAAAATTATGTAGTTGGTTAACCGGAGTCGGTACTCTTTTTCAGAGGGTTGGTTTGAGGGTTGACAATGCGTAGAGAAATTTTGAGAAACCCTTTGGTATTCGCCTCTTAGCTATATATAGTCTCTTTCGACTCAAGAAACCGCGAAATGACAACCGGTAAATTGTCCAACTCAAAGCCTCAGGCCGAGCGTCGAAAATAAGCAAAACTTGTCCTTTGAGTAAGCATGGAGCCCAAAAACCCTTCGAAGTATACGCAGGTGGTATGAGCAGCCCTTTCAAGTTTTTCGGGTAAAAGGATGGGCCGGAAGAAAACACCTGGTGTCTTTATAAGGAGGGGTAGAAAATCAGAAAAAACCAAGAAAAGGGAGGAAATCAGAGATGGCAAAAATATTCGTTCATCATTTCACTCCGCCAAATAGGAAATAAAACAAGAGGGTGGAAGTTCCTCATCGGCTGTGAATTTCTATACATATATATATATAATTGTTCATATATTTGCATGTTATATAAATTTTTCAGAAAGATATCTTAAGAAAGAAAGAGATAAGGTTAGATGAGGGATCGTCGCAGAAAATCACGAGCCTCTTTTTTATTATTATTATTATTTTGTTTTTTTTCTTTTTCTTCAGGGGTGGGATGAACCGTTTCGATTCGTGTGAATTCAACCGATCAACATTTCCCGTTGACCTCTAACTTTTCGACTCTGTTTGACCGTTCGTGCGCGCGAGAAGGGAGCCGAGCAATAAAATTTCAAAGAAAAAGGAACGAAGAGAAGAAAAAAAATAGCCACAGAGAGAGAGAGAGAGAGAGAGAGACAGAAAAAGAGCATAAGAAAGAGGGAGAAAAGGCCTGCCGTCCCTAACGTGAAATTGAACGATCCGGGTAAAACGAAAAAAAATTAAAATAAAATAAGAAAAAAAAAAAATTAATATCAAATTTGAGGGAAGAAGAATCTCCATTAAAAAAGAAAAAAAAGAAAAAAAGTTAAATGATTAGGAATCGATTACGATTCATTAAAATATATAAGTGCAAGTATACTTTTTGCTGATGTAAATTATCACAGAAACAAAAAAAAAAATAAATAAAATTATCTTTCTTGTATATAATCGCGGTAAAATCTCCCTTCGAAATAACATTCAAGTCGTTCTGCTTCCAGAGTTAGTTTTCGCTTTGAAAAGTACCGAGTTACATATATACTGGCTACATTCATTCGCATTTTGGTATGTGTATATACTCACGTAAAACATGAACACATATATGTATATAGCTGCATTTACGGTACATAGTACAGTGCGGATACTAGAGACTGAGAAGAAAAAAATTCTCAAAGTAAGCTTCGTAAAAAAGTTAAAAGCGAAATACAACGGCGAATAGCATTCGCTCAGTATATATATACATATATGTATATGCTAGCGTTCATGAGCCGCCAGAGTAAAATCGATATACCCAGTAGTAGCTCATGTACTACATATACATTTACATTCATATATATATATATATGTATGGATACAAATAATAATCATATTTACTCAATGTATTTTTAATGCTAACCTTTTTTTTTTTCTTTTTTTGCATTCTCATTTTATTCCTCTTTTTTTCTCTTTCATCCTTTCTTTTTCATTTTCATTTTCATTTCCATTTCATTATCTTTTGACTGATTCAAATGAACCTTCGTTTACGTATGTACATACGCATATACCTATACGTGCACAATGTTACAAGGTATAAGGGAGGGAGAGGAATGGATGAGCTTTTTCAACCCTAAAATACATCGACAAATACTACATATACGTATATATGTTCGTGACTTTTATACACAAACAAATGTGATATCTAACGTACACTTATATCTGCACACGTATGCACAGGTGTTTTTAAACCCGTACAAGACATGCGCAAACAAAGTTTGCACATTCATCCGCAAAATTGTCATTCCAAGACGCGCGTTAGCCTTGAACTTTTCTACCCTGTTATATGTATGTACCTCGGCACATCATCAATCTAGTAGCCCAGATACAATAAAGTTGGAGGCAAGCGGTGAGGTCGAGGTGCAGAAGAATTGAGCTTGAGGACGCGTTAAGAGACAGGGTATATAAGAATACCTAAGGGTAGTAAGGGGTGGACAGCCTGGTAGCGTCGGGACGCTAAGCACCGACATGTTATGTGAACCCCTTAAATTATTCAGGTTAAATCACGCGAGAGGCTCTTCAGATGAGGCCATTTCTTTTTTAAATCTGTTTTTCTTCCCCCTCCCCCCCTCACTATTCTTCTTTTTTCTTTGGTGTAAATATAACGACGAGAGAGTAATTTTTTTACCTCTTTGTATGTTTTTTTTTTGTTTTTTTTTTCTCTCATGAAAAATATGAAAGGACAAGTGATGTAGTTTTCAATTTTTGTTTTATTTGATTATTCATTTATTGATTTTCTTTCGTTTCAATCAAATTTATAGGCTCTTATATTTTTTTTTTTTTTTTTTTTTTTTTTTAGAGAAGGGCAGGGGTGAGTTTTTTCTTTTCGTTTATTCAAATTAGATAGCCATTTTTGTCATTTGACGAAGCAGCCGAGCTGCTCATCATGGAAAAGAAGAAGAAAAAAATAAAACAAATGAAAAGTATATACTACAATTGAAGGAAAACGGATTAACGAGTTTTAGGGGAAGTATATTAATATAAAAGAAGTAATTTCTTCGTTTTATTTTGGTTTATTTATTTTTGTTCTCTTACTTTTATTCTCGTCGAGTTTATTCTTGACGTTCCATCCCGTAATACTCGTTAAGCCAAGACTACGCTGGATTAACCGTTCATTTTACTTCCCCTCAACAATATATATGTATATATATATATATATATATATATATATATATAGTATTATATATATATATACTATATACATGTAAATGTATATTACCACTCGTTTAATTTACATTCAGAAAAGCGGGAAAACAATGGACAAGACGAAGGGAGACCAACGAAAGAGAATAAGAAGAAACCATCAGGGGAAACGTGAAAACTGAGAAATTAATCGTTGAAAATTTATGAAATTTAAGTTTCAGGCACGTAACATCATTACTATAGATTACCACAAGTCGTCGATCGACCGAATAGATCGATTTTCAGCTCCTCGTTCTATGCAGAAAAAAATTCATAACAAATACCAGCTGAAAAAAATTCGTCAAAATCGCTCTATTCCATTGTTCACTTTATGCATAGTTTACTGTTCTACAAAAATGAAAAAAAATAAATGAAACTTTCGTGTCTTGTGGTTCTCGAAGAATATTTTAAAGTTTGATTACTCCAATAAACGACTCAAGACATTCGCAATCTACGTTGGATTCGATCCCAACTCAGATATATATATATGTATAATACCAAAGATTACAATTGCAGCACTTTGTTTTACGATCGGTTCAAGAAACTTCGATAAAAGAAACTCCAGACCCGCGATCCTCCGAGTTGAAGTTTTAACGACTCTGTATACATTTTTACTGCACCTTTGCGTGACTTGAAAAATTCAAATGCAGCAATGCTTCTTCTGACCAACTTCGTCTCATACATCATATACTCGCTATTCAAGTTCAATTTTTAGCAGATAAAAGGATGAAGATAATAGTTTTTAAAAATATTTTGACACTGTTCAATATCAATTTTCTCCTTTGCTTCCAAATGTTTCCACGGTGTAAAATATTTCGCCATTCGTTTCCAGCTCATTATACAGTTTCAAAAAACTTTTTATACTCTGGTTTTCCTTTTGAGTTTGGTACGAATTTTTTGAAGGAATATTACCCGAATTCCGAAGATTCCAAAAACAGATATGATCAGAATGTCAACCACACGAGACACTCCTATTTTTATAATTTTCAAAACCCAAAAAATATTCTGAGAAAAAAAAAATTACCAAACTTAAACGGTGTAATTTATCTAACGGGTCGAATTTCCCCGACTAATTTTCTCTCATTTTATCTCCACGGCTTATCCGGTGCTGAGAAACTTGGCAAGTAAATACATCTTATGAGATTATAAGGACACGAAAATACGCGGATCTTTATCATTATTATTATCATTATTGTTATTACTATTACTTGAAATTGACGTAACAACCGCAGCTACTTTCTGACTTTGATTCTAAAATTACAGTCACGTACGCTAATCTTATGATCAAATTACACAACGAGTGTGTAAAAATAGCCTCGCTATGTACAAGTATAACCGCTCAATAATTCAAACCTAATTTCAAAAGTCTGGCACACCAATTATTCACACGACTAGCTAGCTGGAAAACAAAAGGAAAAAAAAAAAAAAAAAAAAAAAAAATGTCATGCTACGTTAGAAGCATACCTGAGTACCTGTGGGTACATTATACATTTTATCAGAAACCCAATATTGAAAAAATATTTCTTTACCATTTTCTTTGGTTTCTTTGTAACATAAACTCTCAACTTACACACGTTTCGGAGAACACAGAAATAATTTCTAATCGTACAAGAATAAATGATTTTTTTTTTTATGATTTTGAATGAATAAATAAAATTTCGCAACGATCCTAGTAGGACAAGCCAGATACCGGCCAGCCGAGCCAAAGATAAGTAGAACCTGTGCGTACCCGGCCCGCCATCTGGCTGACCGAAGCCCAGGCGGTGTAAGTAGTAGCAGTCGGCAACGTGTCAGACAGCCGAAATACAGAGTTAACCCGAACTTGAGCGAGTATAGTATTTTTTACTGATTCGAGGTACGTACGCATGTTGTTGGATCTGACGATATGAAGGGGAAAAAAAATGTTCTCGGTTGATAAATTGGCTGTTCGATTATTTCATCGGGTTTTTCAAAACTATTTCAATAATTGATGAGCGTGACAGGAGGCTTTTGATGAAAATTACTAATTCAACGAATTTTCGACAGATTTTTCAAGATTCTATTTTTCAAATAGAAAATTTAGTAACTATTTCGATAAGAAATAGAATTTTTCCGTAGGTTGTTATCAGAGAAAGAAATCGTTAGTTTGATCAGTAGGATTAGAAAAAAAATTATAATTTCTTGAAAAAATCTTGAAGAACACGATGGGTTGGAATTTCTTTTAAAAAATCTTCGGAGTCATTTTTGCCAAGGGATGAATAATGGCGTTTATGTCATCGCAACTATGAACTACTATATCGCCATACTATTTCTAATGAATCGTTTCTCATTATCACAAGACAAGAGTGCTTAAATTATTCGATTGGATTAGGATTGATTGGGATTGCCATATTGTTCATAAACGTATAATACATCAATATACATCCATTGCTTGAATAATGATTTTGTAAATACGGTCCTCGGTGCGGTGGTTTGAAGATAATAACGCGGAATTGAGAATCGAATTTCGCGAAAGACAGGTATGGGTGGGAGGAATGTTATTTGTCACCTGTCTACAGGGCTATCTATACCTATGCGCATTGGTCAGACACTGTCCATTGTCCATAAATATATACCCCACGTACACCTACACACATGTATACCTTTGTACATAAATATACACCTGTAAATATATATATATATATGTATATATTTATATATATACAGTGACGGTCGATGTTTACACTCGTGGGAATTTAGTCATTACGCGTGCACACAACGCGTTTATCTTCAGGGTCATACGAAATCGGACCCACCTTCATGTGGGAAACGAACCCTTAGCAAAAAACGTGAATTAAAATGAGGAAATAAAAAAAGAAAAAAATTTCGAACTAATTTTGTAGAAAAAGTCTATTTTTTTTTCTCTCTCTTTCTCTCTCTCACTCTCTTTTTTCAACTTTGTTCTCTCTTTGCTAACAATTTCCACTTAGCGTGTGATCTACTCGCGTTCAGTAAGCTCGATACATAGACCACGAGGTATACAATTCGATAGATAATGGTGACAAACAATACGAATATACATACATGCGGGAGAAATTATAGGATTTTGCATGTACTACGAAGGCATGAACTGTTTACGATTCTTGCCATTTGTCCCCGAGCTGTTATTGTGGTCTGTCTGTATTCATTATTCCAGTCAGGTGATTATCAAGTTTCCTCCATTCCTCTGATTTTCACGTATTTCATTTTCTATACATATTTTGTTTCACGTATAAAAAAAAAAAAAACTACAGGATTGATGACGATAGAGCTGTTCATAAGTACATATAAACATATTACATAAAATGAGCAAAGAGAGTAAATAATTTTACTCTAACTTTACCTCCTATCAAATCGACCCATCGATCACGCAATAGACGAATTAGGAAAAACTAACATCCCGGAATAACGACACGGTACGACATATGCATATGTACTCATATATGTACTGCAGAACTACGTGTGTTAAAAAAATATTTTCAAATCTCTTTTCAATAATAAAATGCGATTTATCAACAAACTTATTATTTTTCAACACGATTATAACGATATTGCCAAATTATATTTGACCCCGAGCTGCAGGAAGCGTTATTAAATATTCAACAAATCTTCTTGAACGCACTGATTACCCCAAATTATTTCACCAATTATTATAACAGCTGCTAAGGGATGGAGAAAAAAAAATCTGTACTTTATTAGCAGTCGATGTTCAAACACCGATTTTACATCGTATCTCCCTCTTCATCTGTCGTAATAATGATTTCGCTAATTGTTTTAAAAGGTTAACGAATTTTAAAGGAAAATTGGAAAAATTCATATTCGGTTTGAGTCATTAATAGCTTATAGAATGCTTATAGAAAATCGATCGTATACCTTGATTGATTTAATCAAAAGGGCGATATTACCACTGACCAGAGATTGTCATCAAAGTTCTACTCTAATATCTCGCCCTACACCTAGGACTATAAATAAATGGTAGGGACTGATACATTATGCAGATACCTGCAATCGTCTAGGCGAGGACAAGTCAAGGCTAAGGGTAGATATACATGAGACTCTAGCCAGTGTAGGTATACTTCTGCTTCGTTGACTGTGGTCAATTTATTTCAACTCATTTCGGCGACCTCATTTTCTTTTCCCTAAACTTACCTAACGATACGTACTGCACTTTTGGGAAACTTGGCCTCAAATTTCTTGCTTTGAAATCCTTATACGCGAATATCGTAAACGTAATTTCAAAACGTAAAACATAATCGGAGAATATTTATGAAACAAAAATATAATAATAATAATAATAATAATAATAATAATAATAATAATGTTGATTAACTCACACAGAGCAGTGATAGACGAAACATTTCCAGCCGGTTGGACGTTCAAGAAAATTGTAAACTTGTCCTTGAAAAGTGGCTTTTCCGGCACGCCGATGTTCCTTGATCTGGTATCGTCCTTCCCAAGCTAGACGATCACCGCCACTGATACCACCGAGAAGAAGACGGGGATCAAGACCTGTCGACACGTATAAATTTTTATTTATTATTTATTTTTATTTTTTCAAGATCTTTAAAACGTTTATCAAACAGCGATATAGAAAAGATCCTTTATCTACAGCCGTAAGGGATCATATAATTCGAAAGTATAAGTTCAGATTGGATTAGAAGTAGGTAATCCAGTTTTGCTGTTCAAATTGTTTGTTTGTTTGTTTGTTCTCTTCATCTGCTTATTCCCATGATTCTTTCTCACTTTTTCTTATACGATTTCAGATCTGGGGATAAAACTTCATTCTTTCGTTTCTGATTGGACGGAAAATCTATAAAGGGGGATGAAAAGCGTAGCGATTTTGCTACGGGGTGAACCGCAGAAAAAAAAAAAAAAAAAAAAAAAGCTCCAGTATCGCAAGGCTTGAGATAGAAAAATTTCTGCAATAATGGAGTGAAAACTAACTGCCAATTAACGAGAAACAAGTTTCTGCCATTCACTCTAGAAACTATATTGAGTAAGAAGGACTTTTAATTCTTAGTAAACGAGTTGAATGAAGAATTTTCCGCACTTTTCATGATGATGGATAAACGAATACTAGGAATTACATTGCCGTTTGCAATGAATCGTGAATCGAATCGAATGGAATTGTATTTGGATAAAAGGTTGAAGATATACATTCGCGTTATCTTGAACGGGAGGCAAACGTGACGTGGCTTGTATCGCCCAAGAGTGAATGAAAGAATTGGAATATAGGGATGATAAACGACTTGGCAAACTCCCAGATACAAGAAATGCAAACAAAGATATAAACCAACCACATTTTCTTGGGCCTATAATATTATCAAGTCGAACTTTCTAAAGCAGACAGTCCTTGGATATCTGTCTTTTACACAATGAAACTTTTCTACTTTGCCAATACCTACGTCGATATCGTTATAAGCATTGTCATAGAATTCTCGCGACCTAGACACACATACTCATATGAGTTAGAATGAAAAAACATTTTTTTTTTTTTTTTTTTTTTAACAGAGTTTCATCGAATATACGAGAATGTCGAGTCTAATTTTCTTCTCAACTGGCTATTTTATTTTTGCCATGATCGACTCGAGTTTCCAATTGAAGAAATTTTTCTATTTCACGATTAAGTTTACGCAATAACGAAGACCGCAGGGTCGTAGATTGCAGAAGGCCTATACTCTATCGCGTCAAGTTCGCGAAGAAAATTCCAAATCGATTTCGCGATTATTACAGAATAAAAGCTCAAGTTCGGTTCGCATGCCTTATAGGTGACATAAAAAGCTCAATAATTCTTCTATCAATATTTACCTACACAGTGACCCAATTTTCATTCGCTCAGTCTATCGCATAAGTTCGATAAATTATTATTGAGATTAGACCTCCTCATATTATCACATTGGAATTGAAATAGATCAGTAAATTTTCTTTTTAGAAATTAGAAAAGGTACTTATTTTACGAGCGTTGTAAGCTCTTCTTCGAATGCTGGACTTTCGGTAGACAGATTGTTCTCTATAAACAGTTGCTTCTCCATTATCATCTCCATGCTGATCGTCACAATCGATGACAAATACCTCTGGCAATTCGAATTTTCGAGGCTCCATAATAAAGTCAAAAGCCGTGTCAAATATCGTGGCCAACTATAGCGCGTAAGTTTCGTACATTTGGTACGAAATACGCTAGTAAGTCATTCTACGTATCTTTTCCGTTAAACGAACGAAATCACATCTTTTCCTCCCCATTTTCCTACGTCAAACTTGTCAGACGTAGCATATCACATTTCCAATTCAATTTCCACCATCAGGTATGTATATGTATATAATATACACATAGATGTCAAACCATGCCGACCCACTTTTGGCAGATCATTAAAATTCCTCATCTCATTTTCTTCCCCATGATTATTTATTTTATTTTTATTTTTTTAATATTATCTTATTTTCAACCCTCAAAATCGTGGCCTCGAATTTGGGCTCCTCCAAAGTACGTCATCGCAAAACCAACAGGGATCACGAGGTCAGAGTGCTCGTAAAATTGTTCACACTGTTTTTCTTCATCATTTCCTTTCCTTTCGCTATACAGGCGATTGACGTCTCGTTCAATGATTTTGAAAAATGTCACCAAAGATTTACTCCGCTGAAGTTATTTATTTTTTTTTTTCTTTTCACTCTTTGATCTTCCAAATTGCCACGCGCTACGTTCTCGATCATACAATTGAAGCGCAGCAAACGAACCGACCATCGTTTATTGATCACGATTCATTGTCAAGTGCGATTTCAATTTTTGCAATCATTATAATTACACTAATTGGGGCTCGTCTCTTTGTGAAAGGTTAATAATCAAACTCGACAAACACTTCACTCGACGCACAGAATTTAGGTCAGTAGCTAAAGCGGCCTAAATGATGCATCATGTCGTCCTTAGCTAGATGAAACAAGAATCGAGCTAGCCTATCTCACTTTGGATGATACGAATATGGAGAACGGAGGTGATATCATAGGGGTGTATTTTTGAGAGATTTAGATATGTTTTGAAATTTTTATCATAATGTATCGAATTT
Source organism: Ametastegia equiseti (assembly GCA_963989295.1). Taxonomy (NCBI): domain Eukaryota; kingdom Metazoa; phylum Arthropoda; class Insecta; order Hymenoptera; family Tenthredinidae; genus Ametastegia; species Ametastegia equiseti. The sequence continues at coordinate 13,376,301 of OZ022397.1, read as the reverse complement.
GGAAATCGTCTTCTGATGAAATATTGAAAAAAATAAATAAATAAATAAATAAATAAAAATTTATTCACACTGTTAGGACACGATAGTGAATCCCACCGGACGTTAGAGACAACACTGACCTCAGTGGAGACCACCACGCTGCAGGGTAATCCGATTAACGTTTACTAATATCTGGAGAACCACGTGCGCGATGTTTCCAACTTGGTATTCGATCGTACATACGCCTCCACCTCCGTATACGACTGTGAGGAACCTACTAACTTTACGTAACGTGATCCGGCGAAATTCGGTTGTCATTATAACACGTTGGCAATTTTTTTTAATTATATATAAATATAGTTCTTCGCCGTTTTATTTCTACTTTTCAGAAACAGAAAACCAAAAATTGAAATTATATTTAAAAAAAAAAATAATATAAACCTGAGCACCCGAATTACGTGAACGCGGCGCTTCAGTACCGTGTGTATCCGAACTCTTCCAAGTGCGCGTGAAAAACTTGAAGCGTTATATTATACAGAATCATTAGAATTTCTCAATCGTATCAGGGTGAATATATACCAATAACCGATCAAGGGCTGGACCTGAATGAGAATTAAATATAATCGAAAATCAATTTGTTTCTTAACATTAATATGATCCCGTCATTTCAAAACACGTGCCAAACGAAATTGGAAATAATATTGATTCGATTTGACTTTTATACAGGATTCAGACTGTTCGGAAGACGAGACGTTCTGAATCGAGTGCAGGAAATTAAATTGAAGAAATTTTTATAGAAGACAGCTGGGTCAATTTTGTACCAAAACTAAAAATTTCTTGGTCACTTATTTGTAAATGGATTATAGCTAGAAAATGAAAATGTCTAATCACATATCGGCCCCTTTGGAATATATACTCCGCGGTTATTCTTATCTGAATTTAAACAGGCCGCGAATTTCACCTCTTGGAAAAAAAAAAAAAAAAACCTCGTTCGCGATTAAATAGGTGAGAATTTGCGTTCGAAACTGATCAATCAATGCCTTGCTTAGCATCGAAGGATGCCTTGCATCGAGTCCTGGCATTGTATCGATACCTGCTTCGCATTGAGTCCTGCATCGCATATGTCTATTGAATTTGTTGAAGCGAACACATGGATATCTTTAAAATGTTGTACATCCATGAGATATATGCATATATCCATAGGATATAATATCTGACACAACGTTCATGGGATGTTGCAAATCCGGACTTTTTAACATCCCTAATACATTTTTGGCACATCTTCGGACCATTCATGGTTGTATATTCTGAACATACCATACATATATCCAAATAGAACATTCATATAGGATGTTCTGAGAATGACTATTTGTATTGTGCAGGTGATTATTTCGGAAAAACTTTATATTCTCCAGCATCATCGAGCGAAATATTTTTCCTCACCTGATCTTTTGACTCGGAAGTAGGTATACATACCTAATCCATCTCTTATTTCTTAGCTTATTTTTCTTTCTCTTCTTACTTATATTTTATTTTGTTGTTTATTTTTGTTTACTTTTCTTTCCATGTTTTATATTTTTATTTCTTTATTCTCGCTCGGAGAAGACTGCAGCATAGGTAGGTATAGGTATATGTATAGGATTTCTCGTCTTTGATATTGCTTCTACTTTCGTACTAATGTTCAAACCTCCCACAACCCTCGCCCATCAACATCCTCACGATTTCATCCACCATCGCAGGAACTCATCCCCTTAGCTTAAGCTAAAACGAGTGAGAGAGTATAGGATTCTGAAACGTTTCCGGCCTCAGGATATGACGTCATCCACCTTTCTACCAAGGAGTGTACAAACAGAAGTAATTACCCTCGATCTTTCATACGAAATTTTCACCCTATGTACCTTGCTATACGAATAGCAAGCTCACTCGCTCGCTCACTTACTTACAATTTATTAGTTACAGCTTATATAAACGATCCCCCCCTCACGGTATTTTCCAAGGATAAATAAATCGCAATCTACATCGTCCTGTCGCCGATTATCAAAAGATAAACGCACACACATGGTATACCCTCTATAGCAAAAGGATCACTTCAGTGTCAAAACTCTTCGGAGGTTATAAGCTGAAACGAGTTTCCTTCCCGGAAATACAATTTCTAATATACGTGGATGTACAAATAAGGTGGTATTTCCGTGACAAATTGCCTACTGTATGTGATTTATTTATAGCTCTATTCTCGTGTAGAAATCAGATTAATGATTATGAACATGAAATAGGACGAGGATGAGTTTAGTAATAAGTAAACGAGTAGGCCAATTGGCGAAATTGATCGTGGATTTGATTTTAACCTTTCAAGGATATTTGCACCAAATGGAGTGTTATTCGTATAGTAAAAACGTAAAGCCTCTTAAACACCTCATTTATAAATGACGGATATAGGTATAAGAGTTCGTTTCGCATATGTATTCTCGAGCTCAGGATCTTCAAGGATTTCTTATACATCCGCATTGAAGGCTATATTAACTGAAGGCAGCTAGCTCCTTAAGGACGAGAAGTAGAGAACGAAGAACGAATTTCATCCCCACTTTGACAGACGTAATTACTTTTTAGTCAAACCAGAAATTTCCCCTCGTGACAAAATACAAACTATATATTTTGAGGGTACAATAACGGCGGCTTTCGAAGAGATCATCGTGTCAAAACACGTCATTCGTCATCACACATCAATTTTTGAATCTCTCGTCAAAATTATTGACAAGCAGCTGACGATTTCGCACCCAGACCCAGAAATAACAGACACGAAAAATTGAACAAATGTTTCTGTGCCAAAGAAGAATAATCAATCATCTTGATAGAAATTAGTTAACAGTTACTCGATTTCTGAATCCGCATTTTTTTGAACGATTTCAAATTTCTCCGCGATACGTGTAAGTCGTCCATTTGATTATTGCGGTCACTTTGATCCTCCCCTGTCAATGGGTTAAGCCAATTAAAACTGTGCGGATTTTGGTTCAGCTCACAATCTCAATTAATCCGGAAAAGGTTGTTTTTGCTCATTTTTTTTCCCATAGGTATACACCGAAATCGCTTAATCTTTTCCGAAATAATTCAGCGTAGATTGTTCAGGGGTTGGAAAAAGCTGATCAATCGCTGAATAATTTTACAGTCGAACAATTGAAAGGTCCTGGGAGTTCTGGGTGACAAAAGCCAGACAAAACCATTTGGTATTGAAAAAAAAAAAAACCCCCCAGAATGATTTTGTCGATTCTAGGAAAAATGAAAAATTTAATTCAACACGTACAACTTTGCAGCTTCCAGTTTTCTACAATATTGTCAAATCAATGTCGACTGTCAAAGGTTACAAAAAATCTCCGCAAAAAATCGCTAAAATCAACTTAAAGTTTCAATTTCGATTCCGAATTTTCATTTTAGCCAAATGATTTTTTAGCAACAGGTTTTGATCGATATTTCAAGTGAATTCCAAGGGTAGATTCGTTCAGTATTATTTTTCCAATAATTAAAAATTGTTAAATTCACTCACCACCTGTGTAGGTGTCATTGTTATCCGAGTGAATAGTAGCGCTGATGTCAGACAGGGGAGAAGCCGCAGGTCTCAAGTCAGACGGTGGTTCCAGACCCAATAAATCACCTGTACCACCTCCACCTCCAACTCCAACTCCAACTCCAACTCCAACTCCACCACCCCCTCCGGAGCTGCCCATGTTACCGCCATTTCCGCCCACCTGGACAATTGTAACGCTAAGCGGTCCACGGTTACCTGTAGCAAAGAAGAGAAGGTATTAAACGAAGAAAAGAAAAGAAAAAAAATTGGTAAAAATTTGCGTCGATCCTTCATCTCTTGCAGAGGAAAAAAAAAAAAAAAACACAACGAGGCACGCCTTTGTGAAAGCGAATAAAAGCATGAGCGAGAATCGCGCCTGGGAATAATTCTTTCAGGGTTAAGAATGTTGATGTAAAGGTTATCATTTGCTGTGCTTAATCATTGTAGGTAATTATTTTTTCTAATACACGCGAAATTCTATGTATACGTCATCACATGCGCACGCATAAATTATAATATTATACCTGCAAAGATGGTAACTACGTACGTTTATTCGGCACGGCAGAACAATTATGAACATTCTACCTGCGGAAAATGTCTATTTCTCCGTTTATTTTTCTCTATTTTGCAGTGAAAACTGTAATTGAAATATTCATGTCATATAGATTTTATTTTCTCATGAATTTCATAGTTTCTATATTGATTACTGACGGAAGAGAAAATGTCAAGAGTGAAAACGGGTTTTTCACATATAATTGCCAGATCTGCAAAATCAGAGGATCATTGACTTGAAAGACAGCGACAAAAAAAAAAGTTGCAAGTATTTTGACTTTTTGAAATAGAATTTGAATGAATGACTATAATCTCTGATATCTATCCGATTAAAAAATAAACTCGGTATCAAAATTGATCACCGATGAATAATTTCAAGTATTATGTCTTCGTTTTTCCCAAAATTCTACCAGCCCATGTTGTACTGCAATGCAGTTTGATGTTTCAGTAGCAGTAGTAAATGATCTATGTATAACTAATTGTAAGTCTTTTTTGGTATCATTATCCGAAATATGGACTTGTACATATATGAAAATGTTTCGTTCTAAGCTGATGAAATTGGTTAATTACCGATGATGACAATCTCCCCAATGGTTTATTTTCATTCAAAGCAATGGATAACCGTGAAGCTCAAGCTTCGAAGCTCCCCTTTAGGGAAGCATTCACCTTGGTATTAGAAGCGTTTAACGTTATACCTAATCTCCCAAAATTGACGAGTTGAAGTGCTTCGTAAATCTCTTAGGCTATGACAAATGTGGCATGGAGTGAGCGGAGGTTGATCCACTGCGATGGTATAGGCATACGCTTCGATTATTGATATAAATCAATGAATCAAGAATACATCAGTGGAGTAAAATTGAAAAAAACAACAACATACTTTTCCTTTTGGTTCATTCTGTGAAAACAAAAAGAAAAAAAAAAAAAAAACTTGGTCAAACAGTCGTGAACGTAAATGATCGATTCTATGTAAATTTTTCATGATTCAGCATCAGCAGTTATGTTACATATATATATAGTTAGGTAGAAATATTCCATGTGCGATATTCTCACCTTTCGAAGGCTTCCACGGAATTTATTTTCACGTTAGTATACTTAGGTAAAAAGTTGCTGAACTTTCGAAGACATATTCGAGTAAATATCATCTCTAGGTATAATGTCAATGTGACTCGAAAGGTGGGTAACTAGAATACAGTTTATAACGGCCTATGGTGTTAGACTAATCTCGTGAGAGAAAAAGTTCTTATCTTTCACAATATCGTTGGAGTAAAATATGAAAATTTGGAAAATTCATATTTGATTAAATTTATTTCGCGGATGTTATTCTCGATGGTTTTCGTAATGTCAAAGAAAGCCTTGTGGTTGCAGGTGGTGATTATTTCTCGAGAAATTTGAACGTTCCGAAGGATCTCTTAAGCCAGGAAAATTGATGCGAAACCAACCAGCCAGCCACTCGACCGCGAGACGGACGCTCTTGTTCGCCATAAACTTAGAAGCGCACAAATTTTTAAGACGACCCCACAACAACGAAGAGAGTCTAGGGCGTCTCGCCGGAAGTCTAACGCGACCTCTTCATAAATCACGTGACCATAATTCACTGTACATTTTCCCCAAGGGTGAAGGAAACGTTCCCTCACGTTCTACCCCCCCCCCCCCCCCCCCCTGCCCCCCCTCTTACTCCTACGTTTCGCAATTGTGTTTGCGTTTCGGTCATAAACTTTGCTGAAATCTTTAACTTCGCATAATAATATATATATATGTATGTATTGTATGCCTTAACGTACCTTACTCATACCCTTCTCAGGTATGGTATACCAATGGCACGTGTTTCGATTCAACAAATGATAAGCCTTAAAAACTTTTGGCGTGAAATTTTAACCCCAGTTTTTATCAAATACGAAGAAAACCTTTTACCGGTTTGTAAAGATCGACTATTCAGTTAACGATCTTTTACTTATGCGCCGTTAAAATTTCTTAAAAGTCAAAAGCCTGAATATATCCATTCTGAGCATTTTCAAAAATTATAACTTGCGGGAAAATTGAAAAATTCGGAAAAACCAACAAGTGCTAACTTTTCCGAGTATGTAAAAAAAAATATCGTGCAGTTGGTTGACAATTAAAAAAAAAAAAATCATTATCAACTTTCGGATCATCGTTTCAAAAATTGCCTGTTGATTCCCTGCGTTCATGCGCCTCAAAATCCATAACCTGAGAAAAAAACGGAAAAAAAAAATGAAAAATTGACGAACCTGTCCTGGACGTTGGAGGCAAAAGTCCTTGGACCTCCTCCAAGGGCATAGCTTGACCGTGATGATGTTCGTGATGCCTCGAGTGGTTCCTCATGGCTCCGTGGATCCAGATTTAAAAAAATGATCGTTTCCAACGTTGATTCCTCCGGGTAACAATAAGGGGGGTTCGATAAATTCGGGTCCGTAACCAGGATGGGGACCAGGATCGGGACCGGGTTAGGGATCAGGAAATCCTGGAGGATGCGGGAAACGCTTGGAGGCGACGGCGGGTGGCGGTACAGCGTCATCGCCCTGCCCCCACAGCTAGTACCATGCCCCGCGCAACGCCGGGCTGCACCAGATTCCACCCAGGTCGTTGATTACGTCACAACCCCAGGGATACAGAGCACCTGGAAAAAGGACGAAACACAGACTGTTCAATTTTTTTCCATACGTATATCGTGATGTTTGGGAATCGCTGTGCAATTATAGACTCTTTCTTATCCGGAAGATTCATCAAAAACTAACGTTTCCGAAAAGGCCACGTTTCGTGTTTTGCTGAAATAACATACCCCAATTTCAAATGAATCGTTATTAAAGATTGCCATGCGATTCGTAAAACGAAATGGCCTCGCGATACATTTTTAACCCCTTTTATCTAATCACCGTTTCCAAAATGGTTTTTCAAAGAGACTTTTACGTCGTATTATGTTCGGAACCAGCATAACATCACAGAAGGACGAATTTTAGCTGAGAAGTGAATGAGGGGGGTGTATTATCGACTCGCTATAAACCATGGCAAGGGCTCGTCCTGATTCCTGTTTCATAGCCCCAAAAAAATTCGTGGAATGTCGAATAATCAATCGGCTCCAACAAGGCTCAGGGTGCTTCACGATTTCAGTTCAGTTCAGTTCGATTCAATTCAGTCTATCTCGGTTTATTCGTGTTTCTTCGTTTCATTCGCGCACGAACAATTCGACATGGTCGCAAAACCGCGTGATCAAGCATTCGAGACAAAAAATATATCGATCAATTAACAAACAAATAAATAAATAAATAAATGATTAAATAAATAATCCGAGCTAGTTTTTCGATAAAAGAATATTCTTACCATTGATGATGGAGCAATTATTACTAAATTGAAATTAATTTTCGAATACGGAAAAATATTTAGATCGCCGACTGAAAATGTTGAGTCTTTTTATTTTTCATTTGACTTATTTTTGTATTTAATTAAAATTAAAGTATTCACACGCGTAATAGTAGCTGCTTAAATTAATTTACTTGTAATTAGTCAAGGCTCTAATTACTTAATTTCAACGAATATGTACGCGCATGTCCATGGCTTAGAGATGCAGTTCACGATAAACCGCAACGCGGTTTTGGATGAATTAGCGGAAGCTTTACCCGTGAAATACTCAAACCGTTGGTAACTTCGTCGAATAATTTCACCAGTAGGTTGGTCTAGGAAATTTTCAAGAATAATCCATTCTGTGATAATATTCGAGCGAACTTTGAAAAAGCGGATTATAATCAGTACAGGAACCCGAAGCCGGAAAAAAATTCGCTAAGCGAAGAAATTTGCAGTTTTTGTTCAGAAACTGAGAGAGGCAGAAATTCGTGTAAAAAATTTAAAAATATAAACTAAAATAAAGATAACGGTACGAAAATTGCACGGAATTTTAAAGACTGTGAAAAAATACGATGAGAACTTAGAATCGTAATGTAAAAATCCGTATAAATTTACTCACCGAGTGATAAAAAGGATTTTCGAATCAAACGGGTTCAAAATTCTTGAGTAAAATTACAAACTGTCAAAGTCGGGGGTATGAGATGTTAAAAAGCTTCTCGTTGAAAGAACGTATGATTCGAATTTGAGTGAGTATAAAAAATTCTTCAGCACTCAACGTTTGTAAAATAATGTGAAAAGGGGAAGAAGAAAGACGGAAAAAAATGTTTTTTGACATGAAAAAAATTGATTCGCATACTCTTTGATAACGCAAATGTTAGAACGAACTGAGCAAAGCTGAAAAGTAATACGTGTACGTATGGTGGATCGCCGAAACTCGCTTTAAGCCTTGGCTCGTTAGACTGTTGATATACCTTTATACCTTGCCTATGTAGGTAGACCCTTCGACAAAGGCGAAGTGTTACGCTTTTTGTATACGTAGATCGAAGCTATAGGTAGAAAACATTTTTACAATACGTTCGCACGTTTCGCGCACACGAGGAAAGTCGAGGCAAGATCGATGAATCGACTAGCTGTAAGGTACCTAAAGAGCTGCGGCTATTTATTTCGAAACGAAACGAGCATAACATGCAAAAAAAAATTCTGAAATATGAAAAAAGAACGAGAAAAACCTTAGCCTGATTTCCCACAAGTACCTATTTCCATCTTTCACCTTTCAACCAAATTGCAACAAAAACGATGCAAGAAACTAATTTATTCACAGCTTACCAATCAATTCCAAACTCGGTAATCAAAAATGCCTAAAGTGCGAGAAGAAAACAAAAAAAAAACAAACAAAAAAACTATAATGAAATAAAGTGAAAAATAGATCAAAAGTAAAAAAGGTCATTATGTCAGTAATCAAGAGAAAGCAAAAAAAAATTATGGAAAGAGCTGCAAGCAGTGGAGGAAATGAAAAAGCTCATCACACTCGTTGAACTGATTGTAAGTAAAATGAGATAAATGAAAAAGTGTTTTGTAGGCGGGCCCGTTTATCTGTAAGAAAAATTGTCTGCAATTCTTCGAAGTGATTACGTCATGCATTATTTAATAACCCATGTCGTCGGATTGCCTGCTGCTGTATAAGACCACGAAATTGATGAACCGATGATTTCAATTGGAAACATAATTGACATCAGACACATTGATGAAAAAATCCCATGATCGCAGAAATATCTTCGAAATGAATTCTCAAGTTCCAAAGAACATTTCCCTCAAAGACGAATCCAGTTCCACTAAATTTCTTCGGTTTCAAAACTGCATGAATGAAAAATTAATGGAAATAGGAATTGGACAATGAAAAATACCGCAAAAGTAGTCACAAAATGTGCTTCGCACAAATATCATCCTTCGAGTGACTCGAATGAACGGATATAGACGTGCAAACAGACGTAGATGACAATCGTCTGAAGGGAGAACTCACATTATTCGATGTCTAATAGACGAGTAAGTGGAGGGATAGAGATGGGGACAGGAGAGGGTGAATTTACCTAGTCATAAATCGATATCAGTCCATAGGTCTCTTGCGGCAAGGGTCTAGTTCATAAGAATCGTTACAATCGTGTCAGGTATACCTACCTACGACAGCTGTAATCGTTACGCAACAGGAAAAAGAAGACTCCATGATCAAATGACGAAAATTTTTACATCTGATTCGATACTTTTCCATGATTCGTCATTCGCCATTCATGATCCACTTTTCTGAATTCTTTCAATCGCTTGATCAACATGAGTAACCGACCACCACAAGGTTGTTTGTACTACATGCAAAAAGTTCTTGTATTTTTCACCAGCGTGTAATTTATCTCCGTTAATCAAGAAACCGGTAATCGTACCGGAAGTAAAATATTTTGTTACGTGAATAGCCGAACGTGTAGCTGGTCTCTACTAACATAAAATATAAGCGTGTTTGTCTAATCGTGAATCGATATTAACCATAGCTCTGGAAACGAGACTTTAGCAGGTACAATTCTTTTCGATTACGATTATCATCATCATTTTTTATTCTTCTTGAAGAAAATGAAACATGTGTTCGGTAGTGAATCATTCTCTTCATCAATACGTTTGCGGATCATTAGACAATTACGACCATTTGATAGCTGCGTTTCACTCACTGTGTACATACATACGAGTGACTTCCCACTTTCAATGACGCCAATTGACCGTCAATCATTTCAATTGATCTCTAATTACGGCCAATGATTTCCAGTAACTCTACATGAGTTCCAATTTCTTCCAAAAACTACCAATAAATTCCAAAGACCTTGATAGAATTTTGAAAAACTCCTGCAGAGAATTTCAAAACACTCCAAACACGTCCACAGACTAAAAATCTACAACGTTCAGACGTCCCTTGACTTTTCACTGACCACTCGTGACTTTCGAAAATTTTTAGTAATTTCTAAGTGACCTTTGAGACTTCCAAAACTATCAAATGACTCGCCTAATCAATACCCATCGAAAAATTGTAATCGGAACTGTAATTTCATTAGGAACTTGACGAATGATCGAATTGATTGATTGAAATGATCATTCAATTGGCTGAAAGTAATCGATGATTCCGGATTCCTTGTTTAGAAATACACACAACAAGCCCGCGGACAATGGTGGTCAGTGAAACTCGCCTGTATCCAATACAACATATGTTGTAACGAGTATATTGGGAATCTATTTCTACCTTAGAAAGCATCTGAAATTGATTAATCGGATTTGGTATCCGTGTAACGAGCCAGCTGCATGGCAAGCCTCGGGATCAAAAACCTGAAGCATTAATCGAAATGTTCCGAATGTCCTGGAATGTAACTCGGAAGGTTGAAAAGCAGAATTCGGTGTGAGTTTATTTGCTATATATGTATGGTAGAGAGAATTGTTTCCCGAACTAACAGCTAGCTCTGGACTCCTGCGTATTGTTCACCGTGAAAAGGTGTGTACCTGTATACCTAATCCAATCATAATATTAGACTAACCAAACCATAAAGCTACCCCGTAAAAAACAGTAACTACCCGCAGGTACCTGAAGAAGGGTGGAAATTAACCCCTAGCTTGAGCCTTTTTTCCTTCCCCTCCTGGAGTTTAATGACCCGTGAGACGGTGTTTTTCTAGAAAAACTGTTTGCTAATGAATTCGACTTCATTTTTGCGGATTACGATAAGAAAGGTCAGCCGCCAAAAAAGAAAAATGTTATGGTAAATAGGGTAGTTCACCTTGACTAATTATGTTTGCAGATCCTGAAAATCTCTACCAAACTTTTATAAAATCCACCCCAAGAATTTTATTTTCTTATTTTTTTAAGATCCCCGAACTGACGTGGACGCAGATAAACTTTGGAAATCAGTTTTTCGAGGAGCAGGTGCCAATGGATTTTTTTCGAAAAAATATTAAAAGATTCTTTAGACAATTACGAATATTTTTAGTCCTTGGCCGTAACTTCTCACAGTTTTTCTATGAATAGCTAATTTTCATCATTAATCGACTATGTCGACTGAGTTTTTGCATTTTTCTTGTTCAAATGACGTCGAAAAAGTGAAGGTAGTTGGCGTTGGGGTAAACCAGCCCACACGTGCCAAGAAAAATCGAAATCGACGTGATAGTTGGACTGTTCAACCCCTCGCATATATCTTTCCAAAGCTCTTCGGCATTTAGACCGCCTAACTTTTCGAGAAATGGGTATCTAACGACACCGATGAACCAACCTGGAATACATAAAGTCGTATATATTTTCTCCTTCTTGAATATTCACGAGGCTCGTTTCTCCGAGGTCGATGAAACTTTTTGGAATCACACAACCGAGGAACGTGTGCAGTAGTAGATATTCACCTCGTAACGTCCCAGTTGGCATATTTTAACCGGAGAATTCACAACTATAGGTATGTGCAGTTAGCTTTTCAATGCGTTATTAACGGCAAGAAAGAAAAAAAAAATTACCATTCGATCGTATGACATTATTTCGAACAATTTCTTGATAAAAAAAAAAAAAAAAAATTGGGATACGATTTCTAATTTATGACGAGCCATCGAATAAATTCGAAACGAACTAAGAGGCTAGAATTTGGAAAATGGTGAACAAGCATCAGGGTATTTGTAAAGCTCGAAAATCAACGAATATAAATTCTACTTTCAAGGCAACTTCATAATCGCATGTCACAACCCCTGTTACATAGAAATGTGTTCATATACATCCACGACTACATGTTTCTTGCCGCACCCCATGCTGGACAGCTTAAACACTCCCTGTAAAGGGGTCGTCAGCTAATTGCCATGTGTAAATTATTTTCTTGCTTTTCAGGCTTCAGACTATGATCCTAAGTTTCAGTTTCAGAGAATTTTCAGGTCTTTTATGTATACTGTTAAAAACCAACAATGCGTCGAAGGGACTCGTATACACGAAATATATGCTTTGAAAATATGACTTACGGAAATACGTAGGTAGAGCTACCTATAGTTGATTCGGCAAAGAGATAATGGGCAATGAAACAAGGAATGCTCCAACATTATTCACAATGTTTTTTACTTTCTTTACGAGGCTATGATGAAGGGGGTGATATTTCATCGATAAAAACATATCTCCGAACTGAAATGAAAAGAAAGAAATCGAAAACGGAAATGTAAGTCTCAGGATCGGTGGGCATCTTTGACATTTTCCGTTTTTTCAGTGTCGAAATAGATATAAGAACACATACGTATACCTATTTCGAGGGGATAAATTTTCCTCCCTTCTTTTCCAACGTATGATATGGAACAGGTTGCAGATGTGGAAGCCTCGCAGCATAACTCACCGAAAACTTCCCTTATTCAAATTTCCAACAACTCAATTGTAAGGAGAAGAAATTGACTCCTCGGTGAATATTTATATGTCATACACGCGAATGTTAATCCGATCGTCGTGATATTTTTCCCTGGCAAATAAAAAAGCCCTAAGGTATAGGGTCGATTTTTTCGTGGCCTGTTTAACGGTAGATCATTAATCATCGAGTGTCAAAAAAGCGAAAAACTATTTCGATATCAGATGCAGTTCTTATCTCTTATACAAATGGAACGCGTACGCGGTCTGACCACTTAGGACTGTTTCTACTTCGGCTGACCAGAGCTCGACTTTTACCACTAGACACTGCCTCGAAGATGGTAAATGGTGCATAATTCTTAAGTGAAACGCACTTTTGAGAGCCAAAGAGGTTCTAATTTGCTTTGTATCGATGATATTAATTACCGAATGGTTATATAATTGTTCGTACCGAATATTGAGATTCGCAGCAGTTCAAGTCCGGAACACTTCAGCAAGTGAAAGATCCAGTTCACACTATGACCACTATGGAAGTGAATTAATATACTTAGCATATGAATGTCGTGTGAACAGAGCTGCTAATCGATGCAGTATAAAATATTTCAAAAATAGAATTGCATATGCGTGCAGCAACGGCGAGGTGTACCTTCCGTCATGCAGCACCTATGAGCCACATGGATTGCGGTATAACGCAGGCCTTGATATCGTCCCGGAGAAAATTGATATTAACGAATCAATATTATGCTTGCTGACAGTCGGTGCACAGCAGATGTACATATATATATATATATATATATATATATATATGTATAGATATAGATGTGCCAATACGTGGAGAAACGAGGTGTGTTTTACTCCTGACAAACGTAACTTGCTGTCGGTCAGAGCTAATCTAACTCGTTGTATATGTATGTACTACGAGTATAGGTACAAGTCCAAAGGTATTAGGCCGCGATCGTTTGATCAACTCCAATTGACGTATATATATGGATGATGTTTGCCTAGTCCTGAGCAATTGGTAACGTCTAATTGGATCTTCCCCGCCTTATATTTCACTTTGAATAATTAACAGTAAGCTGTGAAGAGAAAAGCCGTGATTGATACCCACGGTTTATCCTCGTGGGAATAAAAAAAAATTCATTTGAAAATACGTATAGTCAAAAACGCAAGGGTAAAAATTAACCGACTATTACGAGCTCGCTCCTCGAGGTATGATGTTAGGTCAGGATGCACGCCGTATGCCTATTGATTTACAGCTCGTGGCCTTTAAGGCGATATGGCACAAGTTGCTTCGAACCTAACCTAGCTAACATAAGAAATATGAATCTGAATGAAATTCTATTCATTTTTTTTCAAACAGTGAAATACTCAGTCACTTCCTGCAACAATAAAGCATTAGGCTTCGGAGTTTCATTCCGGTATGTCGTATAGTTTGGAAGAAACAACGAATCGCGTTTTCGAGGTGATGACAATTGAGAATAATGGAATTACGAATATATACATAAGGTAAGTGTACCAATTATTGACCCTTATATTTTCTTAAATTTCAAATCGATGATAAAAATTCTAAATGTTTCCGTTATACAAATCAGTTCCTAGAGAATCGAAGAATACAAATTGATTTATTTTTTATTTTTTAATCATTTCAGAGCTCACGGATAAGAAGGAATCATCGAAAAAGGTCAATAATTGGGACAGGGTCAGTAACTGGTACACTTACCCTATAGTCACGTGGCACCTTGACGTTCCCGTTCGAATTTCGACACGTGAAAAAAAGGTGTAAAAGCTTTGTAATTACCCTGACCGAAGACTTTCGTGATAAAAACTGGCCTATAAAATTTTATCAAAGGATTAATAGCTTCCGATCTCCCTCCATTATTCTCTCTCTCTCTCTCTCTCTCTCTTTCTGACCAACAGCTTGCAGGAATAACTTTCAACCAGCAATTACCTGACCTTATCGTACCGGATAGAGAAATATAAAAAAAAAATACGTAAATGATTATCTTTCTAATAATACGTATTGGGTATACCTAATTGCAGATGGAAACGCCTGAAAAAATTCAAAATCATTACTTACGCACGTTGATCGAAAGCTCTGAATCGCAAGGAGGGTTATAGAATCCTTAGGGAAATTTGAAATTCGATGGAGAACATGAAACTCTCGGTATATAGTGTTCTTTGACTAAGCCAGCTATGTACAGTATAGCCAGCAGTTCCGGGCAAAACCCAAAAGCAATAACGTATTGTGTTGTGCTTATGTTGTAAAGCAAACCGCACTGGAAACCCAGGCTTGTACAGGAACCCTGCAGAGCTTACGGTCGACGCGTCTCGAGAATCAAGAAGTACTACAAACCTGTATCAACTGCACCGAGTGGAACTAATTCCCAGAGTATGTGTTGCTTTTGGAAAACAAAGGACCGCGGTACATACATAAGAGTATACCTACTGACGAGTGTTTTGAGCCGTCCAAACAAGCCAGCAGGCAAACGAGAACCTTATAGCTATACATGAGAAACGAGTAAAAATGGGTTAAAACGCGTGGACAACGAAAAAAAAAATAAAAATAAAAAAAATATAAGATAGACATACCATCAAACAAATACAAGTGTCTCTTTGCTCCTAGTTTCCTTTTCTAATCCTCTTCTCAACTCAACTTGACTCAACTTGGTTCTCTTCTACGATGGGCCTCGGGCTGCTGATTAGTGAGCGAAACTAGAAGCTCTAGGCCTACACAGCTAGGCCACTTGACTATGCATCTTACTCATTGTCAGATTGTATTGTGTCGATACGAAGTTACAACGAGGAGTATAAACAGCAGCGAAGCCGAGGTGTATATTGTTCGAATCCCGTAGATACAATCGAGGGCTGTTTCCGCCAACCCTTGAACAACTGAACTGGAAATCCTGACTCCGTGTTATAGATAAAACAATTCGTCATTAGCGCCAAATGATTTGTTGGTCCGTATTAACAAGACGCCGACGTTCCAGGAGGAAGAAACTTTTTTCACAGGATTTTTCCAAGGACCGATAATCAGAAATAAGGGTGAAGATATAAGGGCAGTTCTTCTATTCTAGACTTGCTTGATTCAGAAATAAATCAACTGTCGAGTTGCATCTCGTGAATAAAAAAAACAGAAAACTTCTCAACACTGCAGAAATGATTTTGGTAATCAATTTATCTGTTTTATTTGACCAGAATTTCGAATTGATAGAAACTTTTCCCGCTTTCACATGACTAAATTTCATCTCTGTAGAAATTCGAGTTTTCTGATCCTTCAGGATCGTGAAAATTCCTATAATATCGTTTATCGGAATGATGGGAAATCGATTCCACAAAATAAACTAATAGAAAAGAAAGGAAACTTGGATAGTCGAGTCCTGCAACGTATAGTATAATGTGAAAATCGAATCGAGTAGAGTAATTCCCGAGTATAGGAAAGTCTGTCGTCGTAATAAACTAAAATATAGACGACTCGGAGGGTTAGTGATTAATAAATTAATTGAACAAAGCGATGCCTGGTATACGCGAAGGTGGTATATAACTATGGCTTGTACCACCTGAGGGGTAAATTGAGCAATGGACCAGAGATCCTAGGTTAGCTCGGTGTGCCAACACTTATACTATATAGAGATGCAAACAAACAGGGGTACTTCTCTCCAGCTGCATAATTTATATACTCGGTGTCCAGGAGGACTGAAACCAGCTAAACGTACTAGATTCGACTTATAGCCTAGTGAAGAGAGACGTATGAAGACGTAGGTTCGTCACAATTAGTATACCGTCTTCTTAATTACTGGTAATTACGAGGTAGGATAATATCGCGAAAGATATCCTGCCTATAACGACCACATCTCCGTTTTCTCACAGCATCCCATCCGGTCGTACGTCTTGATCCTCGTCTTCGTGCGACGGTCTTTGAGTAAGATCTTTCACCAGCCTTTGTCTTATCCGTGGCTCTTCTTAGCGAGCAAATCTGATAGTTAGTTTGGAAATTTACTTTCTCGAAGAGATTAGGCCGCTAAACAGGTGGACGGATCTGTACGAGGTACACCGCAGTCTCAATCGACTTCTCAAAGTCCTTTTGAGGAGTCCTTTTACCTTCTATGTCTACATCCAACACCCGCTATAGGGCTATTCAAACATTTATCAGCTCCAAACTTATCAGCCCATGTCTATAATAGGTAGGTAGATACCTACTCGAGAATATATGCCTTGGCCATAGGTAGATATACTGCAAATTTACAACAAACTCTGCAGACTAAACCTTGCACTCTAGCCTCGACAAATTTTATTAGTATCGAACGAATGTTCCCATAGAATTTACAACTTGACGTTTATACAGTTCAATTAATACGAGTATCAAAATTGATCTGAATTAAAAATCTAAAGAAAATTGTTTAGAATTTGGAGACAAAAAAATATTTACATTTTACCCAAATCTCTTTGAATTTTTTCCATATAATTTTAGAGTTTTCTTTTAAATTTCTTGTACATGTCAACCCTTGATGTAATAATTGTTGGTGAGATTCTACGTCATTTTTTACCGAAATTTTGGGACATCGAGTGGGTCGAGTGATACAAGTCTGCGATAGTCGAAGACTGAAAGGGATTGAAACTTCAAGAGATCGTTCCTGTTAGGCTGATTTATTTTTATCGAGGGTTAAAATCGAGCAAGGTCGCTAGGATGTCAGTGTGATAAATGAA
The DNA here is from genome assembly GCA_963989295.1 of Ametastegia equiseti. Taxonomy (NCBI): domain Eukaryota; kingdom Metazoa; phylum Arthropoda; class Insecta; order Hymenoptera; family Tenthredinidae; genus Ametastegia; species Ametastegia equiseti. Next base: position 13,358,773 of record OZ022397.1, on the reverse strand, counting down.
ACTTCCCTTGTCACAGCCAACGGCGGCATCTAGGCCAAGGGATTATCTTGAAAAAGGTTCACCGCGCCGCTGGCTAGTGCCCCCCGTCCCTCTATGACTGTCAAATTTACATACAATGGAATAAAAGAAGCAAAAAATCTAAACAGATAACAAAAATCAAACTATAACATCGAATCTTCCGAAAGTATTCTTGAGGAATTTTCTCAGGATATTTTAGACACTGCATGTAGAATAAGAGCAGTAGAATTTTTCTCATTAGTTTTATATGATCAATTCATTAGTGTCTCAAGTTTTCAAGTCTTCAAGTAAATCTGTGCGTTAAACGAGATGGAAGAAAATGAATTAGAATTACTTACTTGGGAAACTTACTTTGACGACTTTCATTCATTCGTAAGAGGACAGCTAGGCGGCAGAAAGCTTTGCGAAGTTTGAGGTAAAAGAAATAATAATAGGAAGAACAGAGGCTCCGAGGCTTTGAGACTGCCTGAGTCTATAAATTTGATCTAGTGGCGATTGGACATGTTGGTTTCTGGAAAACCAATTCAGACACTATATCTAGTAATAGAAAAACCTGAAAATAAACACTAAAAATAAATCCAAAAGAAATTTTCCCATTCATAACGAACGCCGTACGTCGGAATTGTTTCATTTTTGTATGAAATTGATACCTGAAATAAGATACCCTCAAGGAAAACCGCGTGTGTATTTTTGTTGGTAGATGTGAAAGGTAAGGAGGGTTGAAACGAATGTTCAATTGTACGAAAAATGCGAATATATAATATACGGAGTACTCGAATTTCTCGAGCAAAATTGCACTACTTGCGTGGCTATATATATATATACATTCGCGTTAAATTTTCACACCAAATCTTGAATCTCGAGCAATTGAACACGAGCTATCAGATTTTCCCTTCGCATTTTGGAGGATGAAAAATTCAAAGGACCGAATCAGAGAGAGAGCCAGTTTTAAAGGATTTGAAAAATTCCAAGCCGGCTCTGATATTGTGGAAAATTCTATCAACACAGTGAGGCCCATCTTTCCATCCTTTTATTATTCAAAAGAATGTTTTCCCGCCTTTCGATAAACCTAGAATCCATCGTGGCAGAGGCAGAATAAGGATATAAGCGAATGGACCATCGAAGCAGCGTACAATACGATAACGAAAGACTTGCACTTGAATATTACCGTGAAAAATATAATTTATGAGAACAGAAGTTCCCACAGAGGCGAAGGTCACGAGAAAGAACGGAATCCATTAGAAATCTTGGAAGTAAAAAGGAGAAATTTGATTTGGCGAGGTGGGACGAGCTTCTCGAAGGGGATCTTTATCCATTTTTGATAGAGATGAGAGGATTAATCGTATAAAATTTGGTGAAAAAGTGAATAATACTTGGTGAATTTTACCACAGCTATAGATCCACACGACTCAGCGGAATTTACTCTAGGGGAATCACAAGCAAATAAGATTTGCTTAAAATTTTAACCCCGTATTGGTCCTGTAGGACTGTCTAGGAATCTAGGCTAAACCCGCCAGCTCCAGGTGACTTTTGCATTGTTTTCCCCATTTTTTTTCTTCTATTTTCTAGTTTCTTTTATACTCACAACTCGGGGTATTAGATAAGGGATTGTGGCCAACCCCCGTACGTCATCCGTTCTTATTTCCCTATGGTATATTCTCGGATAATGGCTATCCATGACTAGCTTATCGACAGATACGTGCAGCGGGAGAAAAAAAAAAAACAATCCACAATATGCAATTGATAGACAAAAAATAAAAAATAAATATTTCAGCTGTTACAGTTTTCAGATAATATTGAAAATTGAGTTTCGAATCGAATTTCAAAGCTCAGTGATTACGCGATTAATAATTCTGTTCATGCTGAGCAATTTTCAAGTCATTTCTGATCGCACAGCTCACGGATATTCCCACCGTTGATCACAGTGATAAAATTGCGCCAATTAACTTAGCGAATATATTTAATGATTGTGGTCTTGACATACAGACATACGTATATTGGTCGTGCAGCCATACTTTTGCAGTATACATATAAGTATATATGTATATCGGGTTATTTCACGATTAGGATATCTGATCCTTGATAATCCGATAACCCGTCCCCTCCTCGACTAATTACCAATCACCGCGATAGGTACGGCTCAAGTATACCCACGCGAACTGGAATACCATTTCAGCAGGCTTATCGATATCCAATTTTTATCGAATCTATATATTCCACGAATATAGAAGTTTCGATCGAATTTGATATTATTTTTCACTCGCTTGTACAGGGTGATTCGAAATTCTTATCGAATCTCTCAGAGGGAAATTGTAATTAGAAACTCGTGAACCATTTCTTTCAAAAGCCATTATTTCGTCAAAATCAAAATCGAAATTGCCCTCAGTAATTTTTTGCGGAAAAGAAAGAAAAAAAAAAACTCAAACTACAATTACATACGTTGTTGCACATAATTTACCAAAAATCCAAGGGTCTTGTTGATTGCGAATAATTTGAAAAAAGGTAAAATCCGGTAGAGCAAGCTTGTAACTGGATGAATAAATAATTCGGGTCAATTTAATGCTTTTCATAAAATTACGTACGGCATGAACGAGTGTAGGACTAGACAAGCCGGAAACAAGAGGCTAACCTGACGCTAAAATCAAGGAACGAAAAGTTATGGCAGGTGAGCACGTGACTAAGTTACCCGCCATTACTGGCACGCCGCGTGACGTCAGGGGTTGCTAAAGTAGGACATTCTACCCCCCCGGTCGACTTCGCGGGTGGAAACCCACAGAAACGGTTAGACAGACACCTCGGCAGACAGACAAAAAGACAGACAAATAAACAGACAGAGAGTCAGACGAACGGAACACGTTGTTCCTCGAGGACTCTTGTTTATCATGATCGCACCTACCCCCCGCCCTAAACGAGATTAATTCATCGGAAACGTTTCCCAGATCTTTCATTTTTTATTTTTTCATGTGAATTTTTGTTTCCATTTTTTTTTTTTTTTTTTCTCGAATCCACGAAGACCGAATATCATTCCATTAATTGAACGTGATACTATTTTTGGGTTTTCTTGATCTGATAGTCTGAAAACGGTGTATCGATAATTGGAATGGATCGGTCAAATTTTGATGCCCTCGTATTATGTAGCGAAATGTATTTAACATTGGAGAAATTATACCCCGAGGAAATTTCAACGTGCCCTAAAAATTGTAATTATATTTTCTGAATTAACATTCATTTTGTTTCCGATAATCGAAACTAGTTCTATAACGTGCATGTATTGGATTCAATTAGCGATGCACACGGCTGCTGGAATAATTGTTCTCCATAACAATACGAGAGACAAATTTCAACACAATATGCAAAACTCGAATGGCATAGGATATACCAATATATTATGCGCATGTGTTGGGTCGAATTATTACCATTTTCTCAACAAGTTACACACAGAAATTTCATACATGGGCTTACAATTAGAATAATAATCCAATTCAGAAAAAATATTCTCTAATACGTTTTCGTACTTTTCATGCAATTGTAAAATATATCATTAGATCTAGGTATGCTTCTATAATAATTAATCGTAATCCAAAAAGGTCGCGTTTATAATTACCTGAATGTGATACAATGAATAAAATTTCAATCGTGTATGAATTAAAAGCTCAAAAAATCTCTTAAATTCTGTAAAGCAATTTAAATATAAACTTTTTAAATAAAATCTTAGTGCATAAAAAACCGCGTACGTACCTGTTGCAACTTTCAGTCCGAAGTTCTTCTCATCCAAGCGATCACGACCGAGAAAATAAAAACACTCGCACAGATCACTGGCTGACCACGTAAATACTTTCCACTGTATTGTTTTTCAAAAAACAATTGGCAATATATTCCATTTTAAAATTGATTATACACAAAGCCGACGATAATAGGTGAGTTTGAATTTTCCTTTTCGTATGATAGTCTTTCTTTTCCTCCGTTGTTTTTTTTTCTTGCGTTTTTTGTTTTTCTTGGTAAGTTAATAAAAATAAGGGACAATTATTATTGTTATTATTATGGTTCGATCGAAACGTCGCTCATGTATATTTTGTATTATGTAGAAATTTTCACAGCCTATAGGTCAATTTTTTCTATTTTCTATGTAAGTAGAAATAAATAAAGAACAAAATAACAAATTGACAAGTCAGTTTGCTTTCACGCGGTTCTGACCCAGGCGATGAGTCCTGGTCACTATCTGAAAATACCCAAGGCACGCGCTCTACCCTCGAATGCGCACCCCGGACTGCGCCGCACAAGACGCAACGAACACATCAAACCGAAACGCAGCGCGAATACGTCGACGCGACGCGACGCGCGACACTAGCAAACGATATAAAACTCCTCCACTGTACCCCACCTGTACTTTTTCATTTTATATTTACAATGTTTTTCATTTTCTTCTTTCACTATACGACTCGCGGTATGTCTTTAGCTGTATGTATTATACGTCACGAGACGATTGAGGGCTTTGAAAAATTAAAAGAAACATGGCAAATCGATACAAACATTTCGACAGAACTTACAAGTTCGAAAATTTCAAGTTGCTGCTTTGATAATTTTGGGTGCGGATACGATGCGATATGCGGATAATTTCAACCACGTGTTTTTATTTCCTCTGGACCCTTCTAGAAATTTCGTAGAAATTTTAGAATCTCATAGTTTTTTATTTGAAAAATCGTGATTTCTGTCTATATGTATAAAATCAGGAAAAAAATGACCTTTTCTTATGAAAAAGTGTAGAAAAACATAACAATTTTCCGAAAATCCATAGTAAACGGTACAGAAATATTTCCACCAAGAAATCCTTGATTTCTGATCGTGAAAAGAAGGGATAAAAGCTACTTTTTTTTTTCTTTTGTTAATTTGCATCCAGTTACTAGAAATATAAAGATTCCGGTATGCGATTTGCAATTTACCAACGCGTTGTACACGCGATCGTGAAAAGTATGCCTAAATCATTGTCAAAGTCAACCCCGTGTGACGGGCTGCAAGTTTTAGGGTAAGAATTTATGGCGATTAGTGCTACACCTCGCTACAGCTATACTGTGCGACTGACTGCTTTCTCAGTTTTCCCTTCGCAGAAACCTTCCCGAAGGCTCGGTATATAGGTATACGTAGAGCTTATGCTATGACCTACCTATACCTGCCTGACTGCTTACCCGACCGTCCCACAAACACATGTAATGGGCATATACACACAGCGATAACAACAGACCCCTGTATAATACGAGCAACGCAACGCGCGAGTTGTAGGTATAGCCACAGAGATTCGGGGTCTGACTTATAACTGGCGTGAATCACTAGACCGCTGCGCGCCGTACCTACCCGCATGCCGCATTGAATAATATGCGATATGCTGTAGAATAAGGCGTAGGGAATCAGACGCGCGAACACTTCGAGTCGGAGAATTACACAGTTATTTGGAATTTCTTTGAACTGTATAATTACGGATGATGATTATGAACTGATTGGATATAATGACCACTAATTCGTTAAATCGATTATTTTCAGTGTTTCTCGTATTTTTTCATCCCTGGAAGTTTTCACAGCAGTTTATGTAGAACTACGTATGAATTTGTACAGTGTATATTTGATATTGAGAAGTAAATGTGAATAAAAATGAACTATCGATTGAACCTGGGACCGCGGGGATAGCGTTGTTTTTTAATTGCGGGGAAAATTTTTGGTTATGCAATTTTTTCAAGCATCGATGCGTTCGCGTATGCAATTCATATGTATTATTATTATACCTATAGGTGTATGTATGCCTTCGGCCCCATCATAGTAAAAATAATGATTTTCATTGCTTCTATTATTCAGAACGCGTACCTGTGGTGCCTGTGGTGCAGGTATAAAATCGACGCGCTTGCAACAGGAGCGTATAGAGGTACCGTACCGGCGAGTATAACGTCGGGACAGGATCGATCGCTTTAAACTTAAAGTAATTCTCGCAAACTTCTATACATACCTATAGTTCGTTCAATTTTTTACTCCATTGACGACATTCTATGAAAAAACATTCTATATTCGCTCTCACAACTTTTTTTTCATCCTTAATTTGTGCGTTTTAATTTATATAGCGATAGCTTTTGAATGTCTCCTATTTTTTTTTTCTCTCTCTCTTTATTTCTCTCTTCTCTGTTCAAAATAGCAACACCACAAAATTAAAAAAATAAGATTTTTTCTAATACGAAAAGAAAGTGATAATCTAAATCGAAGAAAATGATAAAAAATATGAAAAAAAAAGTTGCTGGATTGAATTTTTTTCACCTTAATATTAGTGTGTGATCGGTCTCGTTGAAAAAATTTAATCATGCCATACGTATGTATTTGCGGGGGAAGTTTTGCCTGTTTATTTATCAGAATATTTGGGCGAATAAAGGAGAACATTAGGGCTGATCATCAAAGTAACTGATCACTGCCGAAATAGTTACGCCTTATTACGGACGACCTCAATTGCGCGACTGACGTGCGGGTTGCCTATAGCATGGGGGATCAAGTATGATCGGGAGGCTAGCATCTTGATTGTCAGTTTAGAATCTTCGGAACGGTAATGAATAGTGGAAATTTTCGGAAAGAAGTAGAAATCCTCTGGTGAAAGAATTTCTGAAAACCAAAAAAAAAAAATTTCGAGGAAGAAAATTATATCGTCGGATGATTTCGCCTTTTTTTCATGCTCTACGCGTGAAGGTATTGATTATTTTTATTATTTCATGGGCGCGTCGTCTCGATATGCCCACTGTGGCTGTCAAATTCTGCGGGTAGAAGGACAGCTTAGATTCAATTCCCTCTTTCAACCCGCCTTTTCTCGCTGAGGAAAAAATCCATCCTGAATCGATATATCAATACCGAGTTAAAAAAAAGTTCAATAGATCAGATAAGTTAACAAAAATCGGAGAGAGTTTTTTGTACATATATATATTTGTACATTTTCTTATTGGCACACCGCGGATCCGGTTTTTTTCATTACCCAATTTTATGTATGGAACGATGTGAAAATTGCTTGCCTGCATAAATTTGAGAAGATGCCGATTTCGAAAGAAGTCAAATACGAAAGATAGAATATTCGTTTCGCACACGTATTGTAAGAAGCAGAGGAAATATTCGTAGGAATTCTTTGGGAGGACTTTGAATAGTCAGGCGTATTTATTTCTTCTTTTCTGTCTCATTTCTACCGATCGATCGGTCAAGTACTTTCAAGAACCTTTCAAGAAGCAATGTTCGAAATTGGAACGAAATCACAATCATCCGCCATCTCAAAGGTAGCTATTACTCTTATAATATACCTATAATTCGCCTCTGGGGATAACCCGCGAATAGTATACCTGCTATTATGACAGCGATGGTAATGTAGATTACATCTTATCGACCGCGTCAGACCTGCCACGCATGGTGTATCGAGGCTCAAAGTTGATCGATTCCAGTTATTTCGCATTAGCGAATGAAAACCAAAATTACCGAAATTCTCCAGAATGATAAACGGCGAATTTTGTATGCAAAAGATTGTTATTATTTTTGAATACTCAAATGAAATTTGACTAGCGTAGTTATATCAACAGCGCGCGCTTCTCATTGGTAGAATAATATTTCAATTCTGGCGGCGCTGCGGTCGGCACGGAATATCTCTTCCGTTTTGCGTGTTGTCAGAAAAGCAGCAACATGGTAAGTTTTTAACGCCGCGATTAAAATCCGAATGAATCAGTGACATCTCACGTGTTTGGATTAATGAAACTATCTAATATCATCGACAGGTATTATACAAAGTGTTTTATTTGTTTCAGTCTGCCCACAAGACATTCATAATCAAGCGAAAGCTTGCCAAAAAGTTGAAACAAAATCGACCCATTCCACAATGGGTTCGAATGCGGACGGGCAACACTATCCGGTAAGTCGAAATTAATTCTATTTAATAAATAGCCAAAAATTCGCATCTCTTCCTATTAGTAAATTTCAGTTGTCAGTATAAATAAATACTTACACTGTTGCTCATAACCTAAAAAATTCGATGTGTACTTCGTGTGTATCAAACTCATCAAACATGATGGATAAAAAAAGAAAAGACTTCTAGAGTGAATTTCTACTTTAATTCAGTCAATTCTCGTCCAAAGACATGGTTGCCAAAGATTCACGTTGATTAACATGGGAATTTTCACTCTGGCTCGATGTTTGTTGTTTTAAATATAACCTAACCTAAATTTCGTGTATTCTGAGACTGTTCAATTGGAAACGATCGTTAGAGTGAAATTTTTGAGAATTTAGTTCCAAAAATATCGCGTGTTCAATTTTTTCTTGTTTACAATATTGTTTGACAATAAACTGTATTTCTGTTTGATTACAGATACAACGCCAAGAGGCGTCACTGGCGTAGAACAAAGTTGAAGCTGTAAATAATCAACATCTCGATGTTCTACATCTACATCTTGAAGTACAGCATTTTCGCCTTTCAAAATAAACGAAGATAAAACCTCATTTCATTTCTGTTCTATTATTATTATTATCCCAATTTCCCTCTTATTGTATGGATAAAAAAAAATACAAACAATAACGAAGCAGGATAATAAGATGAAGATCCTTCATTTAAAGGCATAAGATTTTATTACGAATTACGTCTAATGTACGAATTTGATGAAATAGCTTCAAACTCGAGAAGCTTTACAAAGTCGAGGGAATCTTTCGTTTGCGCATTTGCTGTAGCCAGTCTTCCAGCAATTCTTCTTTGTTCTTGGGCGCGGGGAGATAATAATTCTTCGGCGGTGGTCCCTCCTCCAATCTAACAAAATAATGACAATAGGTATATCTCACTTCGCCCATACGAGCTCTTGCGTGTCTGCGATAACCTTTGTAAACAACGCCTTTTCCCACAAACGATTCGGCTGAATAAAAAAGAACAAAAACACTGATTAGTGATCAGAATCAATGCTTATTAAAGATTCAACTCGTTTTTATCCTCCCAATACTTACCGACCCACAAATTGCTCTTGAACTCAACGTTATGCATTTTTACCGCCAACTCCTGAGCCTCGAGAATCGTTTCCTTTGCAGCTGCAGCTCCTTTCTTTAATACAAAACTGAGCTGTTTCACCGCTTCGTCGACAGTCATTCCTCTGACAAGGACCGCTACGTACCACATCTTTTTTGGACTGTATTTGATGTTGGTTTTCATGTGGCAAATGTACTGGAGAAAAAAAACAAAAAAAAAACAAGAATTTGATTATAATACAGAAGAATGGAGGGTCTGGAAATCGATCGATTGATTTATTATCATTGGATGTTTACCGCAGGACGTCGTTCTTCGTCTGGACTTTGAACAGGGAATATTTTTCTGTTGTATAAACTCCATTTACTCGGTTTCGTCCACTCTTTGGCTTCCACCGTATTAGACGTGTGAATTTTACTCGCTCCAAACACTCTGCTCGCTTCTAACAACAGCGGCTTTCTGTTCATCGATCTTCCCGCGGCCAAGCTTAGCCATTGCGTACACGTTTTTAAACCTTGCATCCTCGGGACTGTGGATTTTTAACACAATATCATTAGAATCTTCCTAATTCTATCCGAAACGAAGCACAAGAATTAATTTCAGCGGTGCGGAGGTCATTTATAACCTCTTTGAACGAACATAACCTACAAATTCGAGATAAAAATCGAGTTAAACTTGTAATTCTTAGGTCTGAGGCTTGTAGGTGGTTACTTCTTAACGCTGACGCGGATTATTATGTTTCTAAATGACTAAATAACGGATTTCAACGATCTTACAGTGATTAATAATGATTTTGAGCAGACGACGACTCAATCCCCCTTTTGTTTGCCGCCGACTTCAGTTCGATTCGAGTTATATTTTTCATAGTATTGAATATAGCCGCGAAACTGTAGGCAGATTTAGCAGACGACAACCGCGTAGGATTCCTAGCCTATAAAACAAACCAGCGACTGTTCATCGAATTCGTAATGATTTAGCCGCGCGAAGTGAATATCTAGAAGTATATAAATATGTGGAAGACAGCAAGAGCCTGCGAAAAGCTCGTTCAACAACTAAAAAACGGGTCTAGTTACAAGAGGACATTTCTCTCGAACGCGTATCGGTGCGAAGAGGCGTGGAACAAGAGGTTAAGTACGCCGATACTGGAGAAGGTGAACTTGGAGACATTCTACGTAACTTTGAACCAGAAGTATAACCAAAATGGAAAAGCTCATGCTGTCGACATCGACATATTCGCCAATGCGATCGTCGACGGTGTTCAAGAGCTTGACGAACTCATAGATTTACTCCACAAACTCCGGATGACCACCGAAACCTCCAACACTTTAGACTCGACTCACCACGCCGTTGTGAGATGCTTTTTGGATGCAAACAGAGTCGAAGACCTGCTAACTATCCTACACGACAGATTAAACTACGGGATATTCCCGGATCATTTCGCCCTGAACATCCTGATGGACTCGTTGATAAAGAACAAGGATTATGCCTCCGCGGCTAAAGCCGCTGTCTTGTTAATGCTGCAGGAAGATGCGGAAAATCCCATTTCAAACGCGCTTGCTTTGTATGCCTGCCACATGTACATCAAGAACCCAGACGATTGGAAAGAGCCAGAGCCAGTTGTAGACGAGAGTAAAGAGGAGATAAAAGTACGGGTAAAATATCTCAGGAATCCGTACTTTGACGATCACTTCGATCTCCAAAAGCCTGCTCATCTGGTGGGCAAAACTATGGCTTTCTATGGGAAGATTATTGGAGGATCGTTGGGGAGAACTTACCAATTAATCGGACTCACGCTTCACGGAAAATACGAAAAAGCCAATGTTTTGGTAAAGGAATGGACCAGGGACAAAATTGAGAAAGTTATATACGAGGGAGGACTTGAGATTGTTAAAAACGAACTGGTCAAAATTCCAGAGGGAGAAATTACCGATGAAATCAGAGCCCTGATGGCCGAACTAAAGACGTTGGAAACGGCTGATTTGGTTAAAGAAAACCTAGACGAGGCAATCGAGAATAAAGTTAAAGAGATAGTCGAACGAGAGGCGGAGAAAGACGTAGCTTTGCAATGCGAGGTTTGTTTCTTTTGCGGAAACAATCAAAACTCTATTTTCTTTATAATTAATGATCTCTGATTTTCAGGCTTTTGTCAACTGGGAAAACAAGAGGCAGGCGCTCCTCGAGGAACAGTTAGCTGAACTGGACAAACAGAAGAGACTAGCTAAGGTGGCTGAAATGAAGAAGGAGCTTGAAGAGAAAGAACGGGTTCTAACGTTCTTTGAAAACAAAGATAAAATAGACCTGACGATAGAAAGCAAAAAAGTATGGCACAAAAAGAGATGGTTCGGTAAAAAGAAGAAGCCTAGAGCTATCGACGAGAACTATATACCTCCGGAAGTTAGCAGTAAGCCCCAGACTGTCCGGAGATAAATTTGAAAGATCGAGATTCTGTACAATTATCAAGGATTTCACTTCTCGTGTAATCGTTCAATTGTGTAATACCATTATCATAGAAATAAATTTTATAGATTAAAAACCACAGAGAATTGTATCCTAATTTATTAACTACAAATCGAAGGTACGGAGAATAGTAAAACTTAGCCAAGTCCTTTGCTAGAAATTTTCTGCACGATTTGGTAAATTTTTTTTTCATTTTTTTTGTTTCATTTTATTTCTGTTTTTTTAATAATATATCGATTACATTCGTCAACAATTATTACACGTTACGATAGGCAGCTTAAAAATTCTTCAGCCTCAAAAAATTATAGCCTGAATTAATCAATCGGTTCTACGATTGATTGAGTTATTAAAAAACTGCCATTTCCGATGCTTAAATATATTTAGTCGTTGGATCCACCGTGAAGTAGAAGATTTCTTTACGTATTAAATAATCAAGCCATTACATATATTTTTTTTTTTTTTTTCTTTCTTCTTATTTTTGTACATATATTTTTGCACGAGCTTGAATATTGTGTTTATTAATATCTATTTGTTCATATTATTACGCCTATAATGTATAACAAATATTTTCAATTCGAAGCTCTTTGCGTAAGAAAAATTAAGAAAATAAACTACACGGTTACAAGTTTTTCACTTAATTTAGCTCTTGGTTTCAGGAATAAATATCTTTTGAGCAGTTTCTAGTTCGATATAGCGATAGCTTGGAAAAAAATTACCATCTATTATATATTAGGTACTTTAACTGCAGCAAGCATTTGGGCCCCATCTTTAGTGAAGCGCTCTTTTTTTCCTTTATCTATACCTAATTATACACTACACCTTAGTTATTCAAGGCATTTTTTTTAAACACGCATCTCTCAATCCCCGTTACTCTATAGCTATCACGAATTTTTGTTCTGTAACTGCGCCGTAAGCGTAGCAGTTTCCTGTTTCATTTGCTTTAAATCTGCAGTTATTCTCTCCAGATTTGCTCCAACGTTTTTAGCCGATTCTGAATCGATCTAAAATAAATTTTAAAAGAAAAATTACATCCTGGAATGACAAAATTCACTACTTATGATTGATACTTTTTAAATAGCACGTCTTTCACATACCTGCTCTTCTAAATCTCTTATTTCTCTCACTGTGGCTCCAGTTTCTTCGACTAAAGCTACGAGTTCTCCGCAATCGGAATGTAAAGTAGCCAAAAGTTTATAGGCCTTTCGCGAAGCTTCGTTTGACTTGGCATCTTTGAATATCAGCTCGTCAGCGACGGTGAAAGACCTTTCTAATCTTCCAGTGAGCATGTTTATTTCCTTTTGTATTTCCCTCGTATCTGCCAATACTTTGTCAATCTCACCCCGTTGCTTACGCACGTTATTGATTATCTCCAATATTCGCTGAGTATAAGCAGAGCGGTTTACTTCTTTTGGTAATTTTGGTATCTCTGCTAACAACTGAGCACATTGCTGATCTTTACTACGAGATTCCTCAGACAATTCGTTCTCTTTTTCTTTCAGTAATTTTAATTCGTCCAATTTTTTACGACTCGCACTCTAAATAAACGCGTAATTAAAGGAGTTAAAATAACGTAAATAAATTAATGTACGAATTAAAATGAGGAACAATATTATTTTCAATACTCACAGCTTTTGTAGAATACTTGGCTCTCTCGTCTCTGTATCTTTCCACTAAAGGACGTCTGTGTCGTTCCCACTGAGCAGCTAAGCTAGCCAATTTGTTAGCGCTGGCTTCTACCATGGCTTCTAATTTCTTGACATTCTCATCTCCGTCAGCAAGTAAATCGTACGTTCTGGCTTTGATTTTTCTCCTATCTTCAGAGCGAATGAAATCCTTTTCTTCGCTGCTCAAAGAGGCGTTAACTTGAGACAATTTGCTAGTTAATTGCTTAACGTTTCCTTGCAATTCATCCAAATTATTTCTCAACGTTTCGCACTCTGATTTCATTTGGTCTATTCTCATTTCACGCTTTTCTTCACGACTCAATCCAGACACCGTCGTTTCTCCTTCCTGGACAGATTCCACAACTGGACTTTTATCTTCGCTCGTAGAATCCTGCGGCAAAAATGACAAAGTTTATTCCAATTTCAATTAAAATCACCAAGCGAATTAGAACGGTGTTTTTTTCAAGTTGATTAATAATTTTGCGACAAAAGTAAACTCTTTTCGTGTTTTGGAAAATCCCAGAATTGTGAGACAAGTTGAAAACCTGGCAATTATAATTAATCCAAGCACCTTAGAAAATTGCAGTCTCTGACTGAGCGTAAATCTGCTCTGGATTTGTTTTTCGTTGTAAACTTTATCCTCCGTCGCAGTTTCGTTCAGTCTATGTGAATTCAGCCAGTCTAGTCTCTCTATAATGTTCATAGCAGATGTGGCGTGCATTAATTTAGCATTTCGTGAAACGAGGGAAGGCACGAGATATTCATCGTCTGGTACTTGTTCGGTGACTGCCTTTTGGTTGTGAACAAAGTAGTCTTGAAAATCTGTGAATAAAACAATAAAAAACGTTCTCAAAGATCCAAGATGACATAAAAAGAGTAAGAATCCCATCAGAATTTCAAGTTATCATCACCTTCTCCTTTCCCCTGAGTCGGCACGTCCAAATCTACGCTTCTATACCTCCGATCAGCGCTTCCCTTATTCCTAACGCCTCTTTTGTGACAATAATGCGGGAGCCAAGGGGAAGACAAATCCCTGGATACCGCAGAAGCGATTTGTCGTTCTAGCAAAGCGACACGGCTCGTTGGTTCGTTCAGAGTCTTATCGCTCTCTTTGGGCAGTTTCTCAATCAAAAACATAAACAATCTCCTCAGATCTACCTCAGAACTGTACAAAAATGTTTGGTATCCGATGTCACCTCTGTATCCTAGTTCCTAAAATCAGAATTCAAGTTAGATCCGGTCTGAGCGAAGGTAATTGTAAGTAACCAATTTTTAAATCAATCGTCAACATTATTCTCCATCATTTTGGCAATATTACCGAACAAGCTTGAGCCAGAGTCGCACCCAGTCGAAATCTCGCAGCCATATTCGCAGGGACTACGGTAGACACCCCGATACCTGGGCGAATTATGTCCAAACATCTCACAGTTGCCTCGACCACTAGCTCGGTATTGAAGCGGCCTAAATTTGCTACGTCTTCTTCTATGTCACTAAAAAGCAATAAAGTTTTTTTGGTATTTTGTACAATCGACAGACAATCGATTGTTGCTCTGGGTTAAATAATGTGTAAGAAAATTAGGACTTTTAATTATACAGCGAGAAATCGTTCGGTATATGTGATACACGAATCGTAGGTTAGATTATTCGGAGAAAAAGCACCGTGTAAGATGTTGAGGAATATGTGGGAGAGAATTGGATTTTCGGAATGTGACATCGGGGTATTTGGTTATCAATGACAAACCGGCACCGCCCAGTTTGGAAGTTAAGAGATGATTTAACGACTGTGAAAAATCGAGGAAAGGTTACGGGGCGGTAATGACAGGTCGGAAGTAAGCCGTGAATAATAAAGGTAAAATATCGAGCTCACCAGCCGATCTGCCGCAAGGAATGTATGATTATATTGTCAACCTCCTCCATGGCACATTAGTGACTGACTGAAAGCCACCCGGATGATTAGCAGCTCGAAATATCCGGCCCAATTGGAGATTCTAACCTTTTTAAGATGAAACTGTCATGCATACATAAACGTACTATACGTATATATCTGTCAAATATGAAACAGTTCAGAGCGGCGATTCGAGAGGGCGCCACCGATCGGTAGCGTTCGACTAATCGAACTCCAACCGTCGCCTACGTTCACTCCGGTCTCGTATCTAAGCTCGTCTCTTCTCGACCGAAAGAAATCTATCCAGTAGACAACTTCAGAACGTCTAGTAAAGATCAATTATTTGGCAGAGAGAGGTCCGTCCCGTTTGCGTCAACATCAGCTGTCGTTTCGCTGGTGAAATGACAGTTGGAACGATGTCTCGTGTCCGTAAATTACGCGTGTGTAAATAGTGCTGCGGATATCAAATTGGACACGGAGCGATCCATTGTTATACGAGATAAAACAATAGCCGAGGATCAAAAGGGGAAATAATAAACTCGTTAATAATCAAGCGAGACAAAGATGAACGGGAGTCTGGACGTTATGCGGGGTCCGGAACAGCACCCGTCCCGATTTGCGGATTATTTTGTCATCTGTGGATTGGACCAAGACTCGGGACTAGAACCGGACAGATTTTTCGGTGAGTTAAAGTTCAGTTTTTTATTATCATCTTGATTTGATATTATTTTCAGCTTTTTTTTCCACGGTCGAGGAGGTTGTTTCGGCTCGTGAAACGCGCAGTTCTCTTTATATTATTATGCGGAACGCAACAATGGGACATATTGTTGCCGCGCGTAATATGTCGAGCGTGAATTAGAGTATGTATATAGTTGATTAAACTCGAACGGAGTCGCGCGGTGCGTTGCGTAATTATTGTAGTGAAACCGCACGAAATTGCGTAATGATATCAATTTTATTTTACCTAATGCCATGCGGAATCTGTTGTTACTATTGTATATGTATTTATAATCGCGCGCGATTTTTTATATCTATTCGAAACTCCGTCATCATCATCTAACGGTCGATTATTTGTATATTTATAAACATCAGAAACAATTCGATCGTATCTGTTTTTGTTACACATATCCACGATTCTACATGGAATTGAAGTTCGTAACGTTGAAGGAACAGAATTTTTGAGAAAAATGCACTATTTCATGACTCAAATGTTGTCAGAATGGCCAAATGAATGAGATAGACGTGTTTCAATCACTCCACGAGATTATTCACTGTATTTTGGTATTTTTGAATCGTTCAATTGGTCACGAAATAAAGAAGTACATATATATTTTTATTTTCCCAATATTTTGTTGAGTTAACGTTACGAACTTCAACCTCATGATTCGCTAAATCGTACGAATACGCGTTGTCACGTACATATTGTTTTTCTGGAATAATATCATATCGAATAAATCGCAATCCGCAAAGAGAGCGCAACGGAAGGTATATTATGTGATGTAATTTTAATATCGTATCCGCGCGCGTTTACGTATACGTCGGGATAATTCGCAATGCGGTAAATTCCGGAAAAACAGAAACGTCGAAAGTTTGCGGAATTTTACTCAAGAAGAGATAAAGGAAGGAAAAAAAATCAATCCAACTTCACGCGCGCCTAGTCACGCGTGTGAAAAAAGGCGCGAAAGCAATCGAAAGAGATATTCCGAAGAAAGGAGAACGCGATTACGAGAGAAGCACAATGAATCAATCAATTGTTAAATACAATTCTAAAATACAAGCCTGAAGATTATTCTAAAACTATTTCACTTCATTCTCTTTTTTCATTCTCATCACGACATTTATTATATGTCAAAGTTGAAAAATTTGTAAATGTATAACAACGTTACGTTTTTCTTCGGTAAACGAATCTTTGGTTTCAAAATGAATACATTTCTTACGATTCATTTTTTTTTTTTTTTTTTTTTTTTTTCATTCGGTCTTCTTCATGCGATGTACGAAAAAATTGTATTCTGAACACAAACAAATTGTGTGGATTCGTTATTTACTCGTGAAATGCTATACAGAATTTATAGTATATTTTTTTCTTCCTTTCTTCTGCTTTTGATATTAAGCATCGACTTTCTTTGTCTCTTTTTTTCTTCTCTCCTGATTCACGCGGGGTGGTTGAAAATAATTTGCTTCCCACGGGACTCTTTTTTTTTTCCTTTTTTTTTTTTTTTTTTTTTGTTCCTTCTTCCCTTTTGCTGGCTGAGTATAAATATATGTACATGTACGGACGTACTCCTAAAAGTATCCTCTTTCATGCGGGTGAGTTTGACCTGCGTTTATTTTGAAAAAGTTTTGGTCCTGGCTCTGCTCCTCCTCGCAGATACTTTTACATCCTTATACAAAGAAGAATGAAATTCGGTATTTCCGTTCGCTCTTTCATATTCACATATATATATATATATATATAATATAAGTATAGGTATAATAATACCGTAAGAAAGACCTGGACGAAAAATGCCTTAGCTCTCTTTAAAACCAATTTTTGATTTTTTTTTTTTTTCTCGTTGTCATTTAGCAATTTTCAATATCGCGCTTGTGTATGGATAATTAAATTATACTTATACACATGTGAGGACTTTAATCGATACACGTAAGAAAAATAAGAAGAATATTCTTATAATCCACCGTTTTGCTGTATATAGATGTTGATTTTGAAATAGGAGAGATGAATAGTTGTAAGAAGAAATGTATCTATATATAGCTATATATTATGTATCTAGGGAATTCTTGAAAATCTTGGCAACAAAGCCAATGTCCATAGGGATAACTGCTCCAGCTCAAAGATTTTTTTCGGGAACAGCTGCAGCTGCTATACATGTATATGTATAGGCTTCTGCAGCTAGAGGGCTAAGCTCAACGCAGCGTGATATCCTCATTGATAAAATAAAAAATCTTAGCAAGAAGAAAAGGGCAATATAGAAGAAGGGACAGGGTTTAGAATACAATAGGCAAACAATTCCTATAGCCTGAAACGGTACTTCATCCTTGTACCTATATATACTTCTTCTACTTGTTCCTCTTCAAATACAGAGCGAAAAGCCATTTCCCGATCGATTTTTAACGTCTAGAAATTTTAAGGGAAACTCAAGCAATATAATCATCTGTTGTATGCAGGCAATGATGGTTTTTGTATTTCTTTTTTTTTTTTTATTATTATTATTATTATTATTATTACACATTTTTATTTGGAATATGAATTTTTCTAAATGTTTTTATTACCACTTATTTTTCGTTTTCTGGTTTTCTTTCATGTTATATAAAGATTTGAAAGCCGCGGTATTAAATGATCAATGAACTTCAAACCGTGAAAATACTCCGTTAATCACCATTCATAATGGATAATAATTATGATAATAATTAGCTACGAGACCTTTTCAGAGGAAGTGTGCTTGATCGCTGAATATATAATATATGTATGTACCCAGGTTGATGCCTGGTATATACATACATATATATATTATTTATGTATGTATGTACATCGTATGTACCTATAGGTAGTCGAGGTTTTATAGTATAATTATTAGCTACCTAACCCAGCGTGTATATTATAGTACGACCCGTGAATTACTACCGGATTAGGTACTACGATACTTGGACCCTTTAATATCAATCACGAAACTGCCCTGCAGGGACCGTGTAAAATGATAATTGCGGGAATCTTTAAGGAACGAGATTTTTTTGAATGTATATAAATCGTCGTATCGTCAATATATATGTATTTACACGTATACTATGTGTATGTCTACATATGTGAGTAGGTATATAAGATTTTGAATCGTTGAAATTTTGGAAAAAAATTTATACAACGTAGAGTAAAAATAGAATATATATAGGTTTTTTAGTAAATATATTCATCTACATGTGAGAATGAGAAAAATTCGTCAATCCTCTGATCCATGTATAATACACATTTAACACAAACTCGCAACTTACCTACCTTATACAGCTACTGCAGTCTTATGATATTACTTATCTCATTATTTATCTCACCGCTCTCCCCACCTAAACATTTATTTCCTCAAGTCGCTCGCTATCTTTCTTACTCTCAAATCGAATGGACGACAAAAGACTTTTGGCGGTGTGAGTATGTATGTATTTATATAAAGTGTCGCGTATATATATACATAGATGTGTGTACATAACATACACAAGACACGCGGTGTGTAACATAAAAAAAAATCTCATCTCAACGAATGGACTTTTACTTTCATACCGTATTATGCATTATATACATGTATTATATTATTTTTTTCTTCTCTTTTTATTTTATGTGCAGAAACAGAGGAGAGGATGACAGGTTTTTTTAAACCATATAACAAAAACCGCGTTTTATTCTTTTTTTTCTTTTCTTTTCTTCGTCCGAGTCGAGTTTCATACGTTTTGAGTATCAAATAAAACAGGAATATGAAAAAAACTCAAACACTGCGACACTGAAAACGTACGTTATCATATTTTTTAAATATACATTTCTGTTTTCTAATCTACGATAATTCTCGATTTGGCAATCGCATATGACGTATAACGCGTTAAAATTCGCAAATGTCGGATTCCCTTTTTTTTTTCGTTTTTAATCAAAAAAACAAAAAGGATGGCAAAAAAAGGACGCCTCGACTGGCTGGTTTTTCTTATCAGACGACGACGCGTCCCGAGTCGAGGGTCGAAAGCTTTAAGGACCGAAGGGTTGAGGTTGAAGTTGAGGAGAACGGAACATCGTGCGAGTAATCTTTCAAGGGTTTCAACCTCTTCTCTTTCTCTCGCTGTCTATATAGATACGTATTACGCCCTTAGAACACGCCTGGTAACCGCCTCTTTGCCTTCATTTTCTTCTTTCTTCTTTCGTCTTTTTGTTGAAACTTGAAAATCTTTGGCTCTGCTTTCCACTCGTATGTATATATGTATGTATGTATGTAACATACGTGAAAATGTAGCTGTATAAGCAGTTCCAAAAAGGACACAGCTGTGAGTCGTTCGTTGATTTAAGAAGGCGTAAAAGTCCCATTTGCATGTGTAGGTATGTACGCAGATATGTATTTGGACGTATATGTAGGTATACATAAATATATATATATATATAGGTACTTATGTACGTGTGGGAAAATAACTAACTAACAAGGAAGTACGCTGTACCCTCCTAATGGTCCGGGGAATTGAAACGTTTACGTTTCGAAGGCTGTGAACTGACGACGACGACGTATATGTACGCCGTTCAAATTTCCTATACCTTATTATAGTTTATACTATACGCATACTAGGTATTTTACATACCTACGCGTAAAAATCGAAAAAAAAAACCTAAAGATTATGCGATGATCCTTTTGTAGCCATGGAAGTAGCCAGAATCCACAAAACTAAAACAAGGGCTTATTTTCTGTCCGGGTCACTTATACAATTACGCAGTTATAGCTAGGACTTTTTCAGGTATCTATATAGATAATATATTATCTACATATGTTTACTTTATATAAGTACATATTATACGAGGTAGCAGACTTTAGGTATTTCTTTACGGAGTTTCATCTAGTTAGGTCGTATTTATCACATAACATACGTAGGTATAATGTGTGAATTTCTAAACGAACGGAAAGCTACAATATAAAATTCAAATTTGAAACGCTATATTCGCATCAGCTCTTGGAGAATTCGATCTGCCTATATGTACATACATATACCTATATGGCTATATATCTACTAATATCAATGTATTTATGCGACGTGTACAAATAGAGGATATTTCAATATGTTAATACTAACTATAAGATGCATGCATAACGTGCAATTCGTTTCAATGCCATGTGTACATAGAAATCCCAGTATACCTATTCCTTTTTAGAAAAAAAACTATCACTTCTGATCCTTTTACATTATTTCTAAGACACGGTTATACTTTTTTTTCTTCACTTTTTCGAATCACGGTTGACCTTTTTTGTTTTCTAAAAATTCAGAAAAAAAAACCAAAAAAAATTTACTGTACTCGGATGCGTTGAGAGGGAAGAAAGAAAGTGACGAATCATACTTTTATAACACATATACATATATATATATACCTATACACGTGTTGTTGTTATGTATACCATGTATAATATTTTACACACATGGATATGTATATACCGACTATAATACTTGAGGAGAAAAATTTTCTTGCCAACTAACAAAAGTAGCTTGAACTTCTGCTTCTTAGCGGAAAAGTTCGAGGCTTGAAGATGTAAAGAGAGAAAGAGAGAAAGAAAGAAAAGAGAAAAAAAATTTCGAGGTAAAAGTTTGCCGCGTCTGACGAAACGGAAGAAAATCCTTTGGAATATATACCTTTCTCTGGTCGTTTCACTTGAAAAACAGAACACAAAAAAAATAATGGAATATCAAAAGTTACACGCCGTCTCTAAATCTGTAAAGCCAATAAATTGATTCGCATGTTTTTCTATATCTTAATTGTATATTGTAATTCTATATGTTATACATCGTAATTTGCAAAAAAAAAAAAAAAATGACAAAATAAATAAATAAATAAATAAATAAAGACATACTTCGGGAAAATGGTACGTTTGTCAAAGGGGGCTAAATAGTGTGAAGTAAAACGAACCCGGATGATGACATCATGCGCGAAAGGGGGCGGCTAGAGCTACGCTTCACGGCAAGCCATGCCTATAAGTACATACATTCATGGATCTATATACATATATGCATATTACTTGCTTGTGTATAATGTGAAGTGCACAATATCTATATGTATATCTATGTACCTATACCTAAACCACCCACACCTACACCTAATACCTTATACTGTAGGGATGTTGACTCGAGTCTGATTCATATTGTCGTCGTTAGACTGGGAAGGTTCGACTCTACTCTATATAGACATACATATATATATATATATATATATATGTATGTACTCGTCAGTGGTATGAAACACCCAGATCGATACTTTCTTACCGTTTACCACCCACCTCAACCTTCTTCAGTACCTACACCCCCCATTCACCACCCCCTATATATATATATATTCACTTACATGTTAGACAGGGTGTATACTATAGGTGTAGGTTGGTAGCCAGACGGATGTTGGTAGCCTCCTCGCCACATCTTTGATAAACATTTATATATTTACCCCCATATAAAACCCCATGTGTATTATATGTATATAATATACTATACATGTATAGAAATACATACACTTGCATATATACTGGATAGGGTCACGCATGTATATAATACGGTCTGTTTACTCGCGACCGTACTGCATTATCGCCTTTGCCCTCCTGGCAGACGATAGTCCGAAAATTTCATCACTTAATAGTATACATATATATACATACCTATCATGTATACTACGAAAATATTGACTCAATCGAAAAAGAAGAGAAGATAAAACAAGCTTTTTCTTTTGTTGTTGGTATTTTGCTAATTATGTGTAAGCAATACATTATTTCGAAGAAAAAATCATCAAATTCGAATTTTTTTTGGATCTTCTATCTCGTGTACATCGATTCTATAGTATATTATACTTATATATATATATATATATATGAAGAAAGAGAATTTCAAGAAGAAGAAGAAATATGGGATTTATTGCAAGTCTTAGTCAGCTTATTGGGCGGGTTTCCAATCACATGCAAAACTCTGCCTTATACCGAGCAATAAATCAGTTGGAAAAATTTCGTTGGTCGAGGTATATACATATACATACAGATATATACCTACATCTGTTTTAGTTATATATATAGGTATACATACATATATATTATACGAAATACTCCGCGAGTCGAGGATCGCGGGAGAAATCGATTTGCAATTCAACGGTTGAAACCGGACGGGGGCGACAGATTAAGAAGAGGATAGGGGCTATTCGAGTATTGATTCCGGAGTAGTCGATTGACCGGAAATAGTATTTTCGTTTACTCAGATTAATCATCTCCCCCTCGCCCCCCCTTTTTTTTTTGTTACTGGTAAAAAATTTCAAATTTTACGAAAAACTTTGTTTTTCTTTTTATATTTTCTTTGACTTTATATTAATTCATCACTATATAATCGTCCGTCATACGTGCGATTTAGGCTCATTATACACACAGCTTTTTATTTTTATATGCAGGTTATATGACTATTTTTAGCGAAAAATATTTATCCCCCGTGACCGAAGTATACCTATAACTCGACTATTATTGAACCGCTTGCACATGTACACGGGGTACGTCGGAGAATAACTAACACGCGATGCATACGTAACTCCGAGGGTGTATTATATGGTAGCCAGACGAAGATATAATTTATACGAAGAAACAGAGAACAAAAAAAAAAAAAAAGAATTCGAGTCGTTGTGTGAAATTTATCAGTCCGATCGAGATCAAAAAATTACTGAAAATACTTAGAACATTCTAAAACATGTGTAAAAAGTTGTTGTATCAAAATTCAAATCACAACAGGTTAATGAAAAATTGTAAATAAATAAATTTGTAAAAAAATATACCGTTTCACTGAAAAAGTTGTATTTTTTTAGAATTTTCAATATTTTCAAAACAAGTTTGAACTAGAATACCTACCGGTGAAATATGATAATTCTAGGAAAAAAATAGTAGCATAGTGTACATTTGAAAAGAGGTATTGATTTCAACATGTGAAAAGGATCAATTTTGGAGTAGAAATGAATACGGATTTATCTGGAAGAAATACGTGTGAAAAATGAATCTTATCGTTAAAAAAAAAATCGCAATTAATGCCTTTTGTTATAAATATTTTTTTACCCCAAATGAAGCCTGAGTAAAATTTACCCATGGTTGGCTAAGGAGAGTTAAAAATATAGAGGGATCTGATACATACATGGGTATATAATGTATGGTACATCGCGTTTCTCGATTTTCCTGAAATTGCTGTACACGAACTATACATGATATATATAATTTCTCGACCGTGGAAATTGATACCAATTAGAACTCCAGCCTTGTTCTTATATATATTCGTATACCTAATTGAACTTGCTTGTTCGTGTCTTTATATGTCGCGGTTATATACTTGCGGTTCTTACAGATTAGAGATTGTTTTCTGCAACTTTCCTAAAAAAAATATTATATTTTTAACTGATTGTGAAATAACAAGTATTTGCGGTTAAAACTCTAAACTCCTTCATCAATATTATTCAACTTTGTTTCATTATTTACTTCACAATTCATCAACCTTGGTACAATAATTTACAGCTTTTCCGAATCGGAAATTAACGAGAATTAGCAAAAAGTAACACGTGTTCTGACTTTGTTCAAATGAATCCGAAATGAAAATGATAAAAGCATTAACCCCCATCTCACCACCCTTTTTATTCCGGTTCTATATACGTATGTATACATATGTATATGGGATCGGCTTCTCAATCTGTTTGATTTTGCATAAAAGTTGTGAAACGGATACCCATGTATATATGTACATATATATATGTATATCATATAGGTATATATATATAGAGTAGGATATGTGGTAGTAGATTTCCAGACACTCGGCAGCGCAGTTTCATGGGCCGAAAACCCAGCTACGGTGGCGAAATATGTGAAGTTTATTGAAGTTCCGAGCAGTGAAAGGGAAACTAGGCACCCCCTCAGTTACGTTACGTTACGTTACGTTCCGCGTGTAAAACTCACTTGGGGAAACTGGGAAGCACCCTGCCTGGGCTAGTATCTATAAATTTGTCATTTAGTACGGTCTCTTCTCTCGCTCGCTTTCGCTTTGGGCGTGGAGAGAAGAGAGATCCCTTATAGTATACGCACCTAAATTGTTAAGACTTGAAAACCAGAAACCAAAAATAAAATGTTAAGGCAAATAAGAAGAAGAAGAAGAAGAAAAAGAAATCGGTAGGTATATACGAAACATCACAATGAACGATCGTAAATCCTTCGTTCAAAATTCACGACAAACTCCCACTTGGTGATTTTCGTACTGCGCAGTGTATTCAACCCAAAATCCTTTATTTTGCAGGTTTAGAAATTGAAAGGAAAAGCAAAAAATAACAAAATAAAAAATAGAAAGAAATTTCGAATTTATTGAGTTTCACGTTTCGGAGTAAAAATTTCAACGAAGGAATTCGATCGAACGAAAATACCTCGTTTACGTAGTCACACGTTAATCGTTCTGCAGTCACGGGCTAAAAGTCTTCGCGATATCGTCGCGGTTCCCACGTCGTCGTACGATATACAGCGAATAAATAAATATACATAATATACACATGCGGTTTTTTTTTTCCTGTTTTGTTTTATTATTTTCAAAAATTCCGTTCACGTGTATACGCACTTTCGTCACATTGAATATATGTATACATGTATCGCAAAAACATATCCCGTATATTATTATTTTTACAATTTATTTATTAATAATGAGTTCTTGTTTTTTTTTTTCTTTTCTTTTCTTTTTTTCTTTTTGCACGTACGTTGGATGTAAATCACCTTGTGTATATTATAATTATGTGAAAGTTTGAGGAATGAAATAGATAAAATTTCAAGAAATAAATAAAAAGGAAAAAAGAGAGAAAAAAAAACATATACCGATGAAAATCTTGAATTTGAATTTGGATTTCGTTTATACTTATATTTTAACCAGCTAGTCCTATATTCTTGAATCTCTTTTCATTTCTGACCGCATATTCGTGTGTAAGAAAAGGAGTTGCAGATCTTCATTTTTCCAAGCAATTTCTTTCTACTTTATTTAACAATGTATATAGGTATCCTACAGTACCTATAAGGAATACAACTCGTGTCATCTTCCTCCTGCTGTACCTCCGGGTCTTGCCTTTGGTCATTGCACACTTTTTCTCTTCTTTTTGATTTTCTTTGTTTTTTTTTCTTCCTCTATCTCTCTCGTTGTCTATTTCTCTATTTTTTTATTTTTTTTTTGGTCTTTTTCTTCTTTCTTTTCCCGTCATTCTTATCTTCTTGGCAATCGTACCGCGACGTCTCATCCCTTCCTTATGCTTTTCTCCCTTCTTCCCTTATACAGTATAGGTCATATAGGTGGGTGGAAACCGACTTACCCTATTCCCAGAGCTATATTCTCTATCTCGTTCTTTTTTTTTTTTTTTTTTTTCCTTTTTATCTTTATCTCGGTGGGTTTCGACTGACGCTTTCGTCTTGATTAAATGCACCGAGGAATCACCGTCCGACATTTTCTCACGGGCCATCGGAAACGAGAGAGTGTAATAAAACAGCAGGTCCCTCGGATCTATTACGTACTATACGTACATTCGTCGATTTGAAAATAAAAAAAAATAATAATAAAAATGATAGCAACGAAGTAGAATGAAAAAGCGTTTTTCGTGATTTTCATTTTTCAATTTTTTTGGGGGTATTTTCAATGTTTCGATGATTTTTGTAATTATATAACATTGGAATTCGTATACTTGGTTGCTTTTTTTACATGAATTTACTTTTTTTTTTTTTTTGCTCCAACTGTTTGAGCTGAACTGACGGTGAGCGAGCTTCTCGAGTTCAAAGACTCTAAGTAAGGTTCCTCTCCGTTTTTGGATGCTTGACAGCTCCAGGCGCGCCATTCGTTCAATAGCTTTGGCTTTAGCACGGACCGCGTGGCATTCCGCCAATTGAACTAAAGAAATATTCAAGTTCTTGTCGTCCCGGTGACTCGAGTTTACCTCAATTATATAAAAAGAAAAAAAAAAAGAAAAGAAAATAAACAGACACAAACGTACAAGACGAGACAAAAAAAAAAAAAAAAAAATTGTAACTACTACTACATAAAAGTGAAAATCTCAATGTGGTAATTCCCCCCTGTGTGGAAAACAAAAATCTACAGCTTTTCAGCTAAATTGACTGACATTTTCGTCGAAACTTACGTACAAAGATCGCCAAATTGTTCCTTTTTTTCTTGAAATAAAAATGATGTCATTTTTAAAGCCTTTTTTTCAGGAGCTTTCGTAGATTAAAAATCTACTTTCATCGTAATTTTATTCTAAGGAGCTCACAGATTAAGAATTAAGAACTTTACGCGGATAAAATTGTCGGTAGGAAATTTCTCCTTGGTAATGAGGAACTTTGTATAACGTATATGTATAGCTATATGTATGTATAGGTACGGGTCGAACTAAAGCTCTTTGGAAGTTTCATCGCTAAACAACCTTGGCGAGGGGTCAAAGGTCACCTTTAAATCTCCGAGGAACGAGCTAGCGGTCTTGGTTACTTTACTACATGCGAGAAAAGCCAATTAGGGCAACACGGACCTTGAAAAGCTCAATTGAAAATAAGAATATTAAGTCCTCGCGCGACAAAGTGGAAAATGAAATTTCCTCAAGTTCAAATAACATTTACTTATTTCTCTTCACCTTAACCTTGTCGGATTTTTCACACGGAGCTATTCGAAGAACTTCCAAACTTTTCCTCAAACGAGATTATTTTATACAAATTTTAAAAAAAGTTGGAACTTTTTGTAGTTTTTTTTTTCAGTTCCATCGGCTAAAAATAATCACTTTCTTTTTGACGAACTTTGGGAATCTACCATTTTTCAGGAAAAAATATAAAAATTAAAGCTCGAAATTTCTAGAAAAATACTCGCGAAGGTGCAGTAAAAAATTATTCTGTAAAAGCAATTCGTGATTGATAAATTCGTGCTTTAGACTTCACGGTAGTATAAGTGAGTGTAAGTCATATATTTCGTCGGGGAAACATGAAAGACGAAATCGAGGACAGAGAACAGAGGAAACCCTCGCAGGGTCGTTGACCCCGAAAGTGAAGAATAGAAAAAACGAGAAAAAAATTGAAAAAAAAAAGGGAAAATCATACCTACAGAAGCCAGAAACTAAAATAACTCAGGAAAACCGTGTGTCGTTTCTGCACCAAGAAATTATCCAGCCATGTTTAGACCGTGAATATGCCAAGTACTGCGCTTTGTTGTTCTGCACCTCTCTTTCTTTCTTTTTTTTTCTTTCTATCTGTGTATATAGTTTCAGTGCAGCGGGCGATAATAAACCTGACCTATGACCTATGAACTTGGACAACGTAGCTGTAGACAGAGGCGACGTTTTAAATGTACATATACAAACCTGATGCACTAGATTTAGTTCAAACTGCAATATATACGTAGAAAAATAGAATATCACTAATTTTCATTAATCGAAATCAAAATTTAGTAATAAATTGGCGGAAAAAAAAAATCTGGGTAAGGTCCAAGTGTGGAAAAATAGGCTTTTCACTTGAGAAAAAGAAACCGTTATAATTATCGAATTTTTTAATTTATATTTTTGTCAAATTAATGGCTTGTAGTGAATTCAGACGTGATATACTTGTATAGGAGAAAAAAACAAAAAAAATAGTTCACAGTGAACATCCCAAAATAAAGTTCATTTCATTTTCAAATCTGAAGAGGATTCGTTTTTGGAGTAAAGACAAAAGAGCGATTTTCTTCTGCTGTATAAAAAATATAAATATTTGTACTGGGGTAATTTTGACCCCTGATGATTGGAGAGAGGTAATGAACATCGGCTCTTTCATTCATCAAACTACATTTCATGGCTTTTATGAAATGAAGAGACTAATATGCAGCCCAATTAACAAACCAGTGACTCGGTTTTCTACATATATAGGTATAATAGTATATGTATAGGCTAGAGCTGTTTCTGGGCTTGAATTCAATTATACAAGTGATACAGTTACTGCCGTACTAATTGCTCGACGTAGGCACATAAAATAGGCATATATATACGTGAGATGTAACGTATGTACATGCTGAGTTACTATACGTATGTATGTATGTATACGTACCGTAATTTACCCAGTCTAATATAACGGCCTCCGCAATTGCAACGGTGCGGAGAATTAAAACGTCGTAAGATCATCTGGCGTAGCGTCTTTTAATATTTAAAAAAGTAGGTATAAAAAGCCAGAAAGTTCGTCTGTTCGTTTCTCTGAAAAAATTTTTATCCGCAACCTACAATACGCAAAAGCGAGCTTTATATCGTATAAATAATTTCGTTTGACACATAAAAAATCACCCTTTTTTTTCTCATACTGCGGCAGTGACTCGATGATAAATTTGAACGGGGTAAAGTGAAGGACCCCTGTATACTTTTGCCGCAGATCGTTGTTTTTTTTTGTTTCTTTTTTTGTTTCTTTTAAATTTTAATGCTCACTGTCAGATTTATCATACTCTCACTCAGTAAATCCCCCCTGAAATATATAAAACGAAACCAGATAGAAGGAGAAATGAAAAATTTGCTTAATCAGGTTAAACGAATATCTTATAAGCCCGCTGGGCCTCCCTGACCGAATGAAATGCTCGACTCTTCATGTATTGATAAATTGATTTTTTTACGTCATCGATATCATTCTTTCACGTATTATATTCGATTCAATTGTATAAGTACATACGTTATATAGGTACGTGTACAGAAATTGCGGTTATAAAGAGAAAGAAATTTGCGTTACAACATCTTCTCCAGTTCAGTTAGAACAATGGCAAATTGCTCCTCCTCAGACTACTTCTATTTCTTTTTCTTCTTTTGGTCTTCTTCTCATCCTTATGTTTCTTCTTCTTCTTCTTCTTCTTCTTGTTCTTCGTCTTTTACGGTCAATTAACTCGATAGACGACCCGCGACAGCAGTAGAATCGCTGTTCTCAGCTACAGAGACGTAGGTATAAGTTAAAAGCTCACGTCACGTTGTATATTCATCCTTTGACAAAGGAATTAATGCAGTTCAAAACCATATTAAACATACCTCGTTTGTACATACATACACGCATTTAGTTATCTCTAATGGGATGAAACTCGGTAGTCAATACAGAATACAATATCATTTTTCTTCTGTTTATTCAGATAGATTATAATTATATCGTGAACGAAAATTAGTGCCAATGGAAAAGATTTAAACAGATCATTGTATATAATTATACAACCATATGCATCTATGGGGTATATATGTGCATGTATCAGGGATCATTTCTTGCTGAATATTTCACACAAAAATTTAAAAAAAAAAATCAAAAAAACGTTAAGAATCTATCATTTCTTTACTGTTTACTGCAATATTCCAATGTCTGAACCTTATACATGATTAATTTTTAATCAAACAACTGCAGCGAGCATGTTATAAATTATATGTCTACATGCAATGAATCGATGAAATAAATTAGATCTATGAAACAATAATTAGGATGTATGTTATGGCAACGATCTAGCATCCCTATAGTATGCAGTTCACTCAACGATAATGATGATAATGACGAAAACGACGACGATAATGATGATGATGATACTGCATGAAACGGGTATCCATTGTTTAAACTGTGGCTCATTCTGATTACGTACTTTTTTTTTGAGCACATAGACGGACGTAGACGGTTAGATACATACATACGTACGTACATACAACATACATACATACATACTTTAGCAGTAGTTTTCCCCGTTTAATCGACCTACTTTCGAATATATATACATTATGCACGCACAAAGCAACCCGTTTCCTTTGGATTTTCTCGCCCTTTCAACCTGCTTCCTTCATTGTTTCTGAAGTTATTCAGGCTAGAAGCTTCGCATTACTGCAGTATCCGCATGTGTGTAACCGTAAATGCGATTTTCTGATCATGGGGAAAGAAACAGAAGCTTTTTTAAATCCAACAACCATTTTCATTCTCGCCTACTACCTGCTACTGCATCAATGATTCTTGTGCAATACAAGCGATATTGTATGCTCAAAATGTAAATCTGAATTTCAATCTTTACTCAAAATACAGAAATTCGTTTGTTTCAACAGATTTTTAAATAGAAAATCATTCAAAAAATATTCAACCATCTCACCGTAACGAAAATGTTGCTCACGATGGTGATGCGATGATGATATTCGGTAAATTTTACAAAATGACACGTATTTTCATTTTGTTTTTGCTTTGAATTTTGTACAGATGTTCATTGACACGGTGAACGTGTATATGATACAGTATTAAGATGATGCGTCACTCGGGATTTAACGATAATGTAAAGCTGCTCCAGAACCACCTACCTACCTACCTACCTACCTACCTACTTATAGCTCTTCACATATTTAATACCTAAGCGACAGATATGGACCCACCGCGTCATATCACATATGCTGCGCACTTCTGGCCTCGGGATAAGCCTCGAGTGATGCGGGCGGATCTCAAGATATTCTATCACCTTATAGCTTACACTAGACTTTTTACCGGTTTTTTTTAATTTTATTTTTTTATTGCTATTTAACTACAAATGTGTACGGATTGTATACCTTATACATTATTGTTATATACTTGTACCTTTAGGTATCCTAATTATAAAAATCGATTGATTCTTTACGTATATTATTAGTCAACGAGAAACATTATAGATTTTGACTTTTGTAATTTTTGCTTTTTTTGGTCCAAACCGATTCAGTTCTGGTTGGCAAGAGCTTTTATTTAGAATTCCTAGAATCCCACGGTTCATATTTAACGTCTTGCAGTTTGAGCCCCCAAGACCTGCAGAGATGGAAATAGAATATTTTACTCCTTATTATATTCGGAGGCTTGCGAGAGAGAGAGAAAAAGGGATATAGGTGCGGGTTCGTACTTTATTAGAATTTCTAACCATGTTCAAGAAAACTGAATACCAGATTCAGATTCCAATATCACAATGTCATTTCTGTCATACTTTCGGGAAGGGGTTTTGAAAATTAATTTAAAAAACTCTTAATTGTCGCTGGTTCAATTTTCGTTTCAAATATCTTTTCGTTGATATATTATATGTATGTACGTATATCTATATCTACTTTCGTCGGTATGTATCTAACGGTTATTACCCACGTCAAATTCTCCAGTTCTCTAATTTTGTCATATTTTTTCGTCTGTTTCATTTTGCGCTTGTAACTTTGTCGGACAGACTCGCGCAGCAGATATATAAATTCGAATTTAATTAAAACCGTGTCTCTCACTTGAGGAATATAAATTTTCCCTTTCCTACATATCCATACGTATGTATGTACGTAGCAATGCCTCACATTGGCAGAAAAGAATATATATAAGAACAGATATTGACAAATAAATAAATTTCGTTTCAAATACTGACAAAGTAATCTTTGGAATACGAAAAACCTGTATAAAGAAAAGCTATAGACACACTCGAAAGCCGCTATAAAACATCCCCTTCGAGCAATACAGGGCTATAAATACAACTTTTATTTTACGAATGTCCGTAAAATTACGTGTCAAGAAGATATAAAGATGAACAAAGATAGAAGAAACAGGTGAAACGAAGAGAGAAACGAATCCTTATCCGCTCAACTTCTTGAATCATTATCTCGTATTTTTTATTTGCTTTCTTTCTTTATTTCGATTTATTGCAAATTATCAACGCTAATTATAAACAACTGCGATACTTCGGTAGTTGATCGTTAGCTCATGAAGGAATTTACATATGTGTACACATATAGCTATCAGAATCGATCACGGAAACGTGTATTGAATTTTAATCATTGGATGATCGTTGTATTTCAATTGAAGTTATTAATTTTCTTTTTTTCTTTTTTTTTTTTTTTTTTTTTGTTATTCCAGGTGACTCGCTGCAATCTACACCCTTGGATAGAGCTTACAAAGGCAAAGTACTGGGTCACTACCCCGACTCCGTACCCTGGAACCACTTTGATAAACACGCCGTCTGCATGGCAAGTTCATCTTGAAATACACGATTTGTTTTTTTTTCTTCTTACCTTCCTCTTGTGTGTAAAAAGCTTATTCCAGCTTTTTCTCGATCCGCTTCTTTTTCACCTCTTTTATTCCTTTTTTCTTTTTCTCTCTTTTTTTTATCTCCTTTTTTTTCATACGTGTAACATCACGTGCCAAGTAACGTGCCGCTGCTGCTGCTGCTTCTGCTTCTGGCTCCCGCTTTTTATCCCTATATGCAGTCTCCGCAGTATTAAGCTGCTCTCGGTCAGGATGCCAGAAGAAATTCGTTTGGCTTTTTTTCGTTGGATTTAATTAATTACGTAATACGTTGGTGTATTTTGTCGAATTATTATTATTATTATTATTATTATTATAATTTTCCTTGTTTTTTTAAGATATGAATAATCGTATGAAACTGATAACGAGGAGAAAAAGAACAGAAAACTTAATGGAAAGTAGGGCGATTTGTTAAGTTAGCCGTAAATCCTTTGGAGATGAATTCTATTCTCGCTAAAAGTTATCCTATTTTCTTTCTTTTACTTTTCTCTCTTATCTCTGTTTGTCTCATTCAGTTAACGCAGCGAACTTCGAACCGATCTATAAAACTGTTTGAAAAGTTCAATAACAGTTGGCGAAACTTGCGTGAGGGGGGTAACTTAATTAAACACTTTATACTTATCGTTAGCAATGCGATCCGCACAAGACTTTGAGATACGAAAATTTTCAGTCACTTTTGGGACGCATAAATTATACTCGAATTCATACCAAAACCCTTTATACGTGTATTTCAGTTGTTAATTATTCTAACTTATGTTAATCATCACTCAATACAATTTTATAGAATAATTCATAATATTCATTTCTTATTGGCACAGATATTTTCATTCGTTTATTTATTAATCGTAATTTTGTAATTATTTTCTCTCCTGCAATTAAATTAGCTATTGCTAATTTGAAATTGAAGAGAAAAATTAATTTTCTATTGCCCAATACTACTTTCTATTTATTTATCTAAGTTCGAAATTTTCTATTATAATATTTCCTTCATCAAAGTCACCTTAAGCTCTAAACTCAACGCCCTGGCACCCTGACGACGAGAGCCAGCTTCTATACCGCCAGCAAAGCTTTATTAGGCCAAGAGCCACTTCACACAATCTCTATCTTGACCTGAGAGGAATATATCCTCATTCCTCATTTACAAGACTTCAGAAATTACTCACGTGCTCAAAAAACGAATTTTTTAGATTTTTTTCACACCTATAACAATTCCTTCTCAAAAACTCAAGATTAACTAACAATGATACTATTTTCTTAAAAGAAGAAGAAAAAAAAAACAGTTCTCTAATTTCATCCCATTTAGCTATGTCTACCGAGCGGCCTAAGGTTCAGAACTCAAAAACACTCCATAGAACCTTCGTTTCACTCATTTGTACTCACCAAAGAAGATGCGCACAGAACTTATGGATTTAGTCTATTATTCTACGAGGAATGTAGGAATAAGAAGATACGCGACGCTATGCAGACTTTACAAGCTATGCATATCACAGAGTTGAGCAGCGGACAGAACGGCACACCTCCAATGTGAGCTTCTTACATTTGCAGACATGATTTCAGATCTCTTACAAATTATTCTAAATAAATATATATGTAATATTTTTAGACCTAGAAGAGGACAGGATGGACATAACACTAGATCTCTTCCAAGACATTTCAAATTATCAGCTCATTCGCCTAGCGCAGCTCTGGGATACTACGATTCAACCAAAGACAAGCTGTTGGTCACTAAGTCAATATCTTTACTTTGCCAACAGCCTTACCTATACGCCGCAAGAACATTTTTAACTAATTTATACAAGTTAGTATTATCCAGGATTCATCAGAGAAAGACAATCGTGGAATTAATGAATTTGCTATAAATTCAATTCCAGATACTCAATTAAAAATCGAAAATGAATTGATATCAAATTCAGAATATCTTCAACAAGCATTCAAATCACAACTTGAAGCTTAATTTTACATGATTTTTATGCGAATTTACTAATTACACGTTTGTTTCTTCTCAAGAACGTTTAATCCTGTTTTCATAATTACCTTGTTTGTATTTTTACTTATCGCAGATGTGTTCCGAGGCATCCTGGTCCTGGATTGAGCCTAGAGTCTTATGTGTACAATCTTCTTTATAACGTCCCTATTCCTCTACCTGGTAAATCGCTGAAATTTTACGTTCCTAATGATGAGCCAGCAAAATCGCCGTTGGAAATGGTGATACATCAGCCACCGTTGCCACAGGAGTTACCCATGCTCGACTATCCTCTTAAAGATATGTTCTCTTGGCTCGGTGTTGACTGCGTCATACAATTGTTCACTTGTTTGCTATTGGAAAATCAAGTCTTGTTAAGAAGCGCTGATTTTCAAAAACTTATGGTAGTTTCCGAGTGCATAACTGCTCTCCTATTCCCATTCTCTTGGCAACATGTTTACGTACCTATACTACCTGCCAGCTTACAACATTTTCTCGATGCTCCGGTACCGTTCGTCATGGGACTACACGCTCAAAGCGAAGGCGGCAATCTTAAAATTGCTAGCGAAGTGAGTTTCCGATAGTTTGATAGAGCGCCAATATCTTATAATTCGTCATATTTTAACTATAATCTTTCTCTTTTACAGGCAAATCTGTGTTACGTAGATATAGATAAACAAAGTATCCAATTACCAGAAGAACTCCCAGTCTTTCCTCACAGATTACAATTTATCGCTGAGATTAAAGATCTATTGAATAAATTCAAAGTGCCACATCCCGATAAGTAAATACCGTTTATGTAATCGTTATAATGTATCATTTACACCTAGGATTGTACATTAAGTTGAAAATTTTTATAACATTTTCTCAGGACTGACAACATGGCCATCAATTATTTTAACGGAGATATCATGACCAGTAGCTTGACTCTTCCTGGGTCAGGATTTCATCATCCTAGAAGAAAACATTCGTTGCATGACGTTTTGGATTGGGATAGACCGGATCCTGAACCACATTCTGAAACACTGCAGAGAATAGTCGACATTGTCAAGAGAACAGGCGAGTCAATTAGTTCTGGTATTTAGCCACATGTTATGAAATAATAACTCGATGTCAAAAGTACAACGTCGCTTTCCAGATAATTATAACTACTGAAAGTACTTTGCGGGAACTCTTCTCAAGCCAGGACAGAAATTATTACTAAGCGATGCACTTTCCATTTATTAATCACATAAATAACTAAGTTGATTAATTAATTTCCATGAAATAAATACTTTTGGGTCATTTGAAAATACTTTTTGAGGTCACTATTTTGTCAAAGTCCTTTCCTAACAATGTTTTTTATTTCACCACTTATCCAGGAGTAAATTTGGGTGATATAGACTCAGTTGAAAATACGGGGAAGGAAAAGATGCGCACGCCGCAAGAGGAATATCACGATACTCTGATCTTCAATAACGCTCTGAGAGAAATTTTTCTGAATCGTTTTGTGCAGATATTCTCTAGCTACGAGCATTTCGTCATTCAACCGAGCCAGGTAATTATTATACTCATTTCTCAGTACTTTCTTTTTCAAAAGTATAACTAGACGTGTTTATACATTTATCTTCACCTTTTCCAGGACAAAGAAGAGTGGTTATGCAACAGGGACAGTATGCACGTGTTCGATAAAGCTACTTTTCTCTCCGATCAACCTGCCCAACATTTACCCTTCCTTTCTCGATTCTTGGAATCTCAAATGTTTGCTTCTCTTGTTGATAATAAAGTATTGGCTACTTGGAGCGAGTTGGATCCAAACATCAGAGTTTTTGATCAAAGAATTTCTCAGCTTAAGTAAGTCGGAGTGTATCAATCTTGTTAAAAAGTTGTAGGAAAATCTCGGTCTTTATTCTAAGCGTTAATTTTTACACCCAAATTTTCTTCCGTAGAAAAAAAGTCGGGGAAGGTATCGTCAGATCTCCTTGTTACGAAGTTTGCCAAGCAATAACTGAAACCCAAAAGCTTCTCGAACAAAGACTAAACAATGTTGAACTAGAAGCTGTTCCGCCAAGCGAAATACTTCCTCATCGAGCAGCTTATTTCAGAAGCTTTCCACTTCTCGATAGCGTCGCCTTAAACAAGGAGCCAACTCAGAGGTAATAAAGACACTTTTTTTTTTTTTCAATCAAAAAATTAAAACTACTTTAATCATTTCATCGATAATAATACTCTTTCTTCTTCTTGGCGCTCCATGTAGTCTACTTCGGTAAGACAATACTTTAACGTGTTTCACTTGACGCTGTTGTTGCATGTTTATAGTTTTACTTTTTATAGCGAGAAACATCATTTTTATCTTTTATTTCTAGTACAGCCAGATATTAACTGTACGAATAGACACACTTGTAGAAATTATTATCTGTTGTTTTGATGGAAACACTACAAACTACGTGAAAAATTCCAAACAATTATTTATATGTTATGATTCACAATTGATTTGATTATCCAACAGCAGTCGGAGAGGACAAACGCAATGGAAATATAAAATGAAAATGATCGAAGCAAGCGGGAAGCTACAAACTCCGCAAGAATCTCAATCACCAAGACCGCAAACTAAGCTCTCTACAGACATGAGTCCAGCTCTAATTGCGCAAGCTAATTGGACTTTTGTTGAAAAATTGCTCAAGGTACGTTGTACATCAGAAACTTTATGAAAATTGTCAGTCTAATAATATTTGCTGGTCCGTTGATGCTCAATATATATAAATTTTAGGACTGCAAGTCCAAAACTAAACGTATGCTGGTTGAAAAAATGGGTTCCGAAGCTGTGGAATTAGGCCACGGCGGTGAATTTTTATCCGATGTTGAAGAAAACACACTTGTCGCAAGTCTCTGCGATCTTCTAGAACGTGTATGGAGCCACGGGCTACAAAATAAACAAGGCAAAAGTGCCCTGTGGTCTCATCTCACTACTTATCAAGAACTTGACGAGTGTAACGACGCTACTAAAACTATAGATCCTAATTTTCTAACGCCAGGTAATTTCGTAAAATTAATTTGTTTGAATAATAATCATAAACTATCACTAGTATCAAACAGGTTTTACAGAATTGATAACATTTCTTCTTCTATTCTCTCATCGTTGTGTTTAATTTCATCAGTGCTTATATTTCGTTTATTCAAAGTTACTAATGACTCATTATGGAAGATAAAAAACTATCTGTAAGGTATAACTAATAGAGTATTTATCACTCATTGGGAATGCAGCGCTAGCTTGGTGCGTCCTGAGGAAACGCCTGGATTGTACGTTCCATGTTTCACTACAAATCGATCATATTTATTCTGTATTATCACTTCTTTGATAGTATCAATGTTTAATGCAAAGTTCTATTACTTGTAACGTTATCAAAATATCAATTTATGTAGTCCGAATTATCAATGAAGCTGATAATGCGGAATTTAGGAGCTTTCATATCATTGCAATTTCTAAGAATCACTGCCTCCCCACTCTTATCTATGATTATTCTTATTATTCATAATCAATAGAGATTGTATATGCATGCATCTATCGTAGTTTTTCAATGATTCAAGAATTGGTACAAATTTTTTGGATTGAATCAAGAAAAACTGCGCATGACTTCGAATACATTGTATACTTTTGGTATATTTGGTATATATTTTCTGTCTATTCTTCTTGTCATTTATAATTTACGTTATCTTTATGTTTGCCTGTTCATTTTTGTGTTGTAAATATAGTCAAGAAATCATCGAATAAGTTTTTTGGGTTGCCGGATCTGTTGGTTTCATCTATTAAGAGCAAAAACATATTTGAAATTGCTTCTTATCTCAAGGAGAACTTCAATGGTAAGCGTCGCTTATGGCTTGGTGAAAGATTTATCCATATTTCATT
This sequence comes from Ametastegia equiseti, assembly GCA_963989295.1. Lineage (NCBI taxonomy): Eukaryota > Metazoa > Arthropoda > Insecta > Hymenoptera > Tenthredinidae > Ametastegia > Ametastegia equiseti. Next base: position 13,320,164 of record OZ022397.1, on the reverse strand, counting down.
CAAATATCAACGTTTACAGAGTTTTAAACAGTTACGATATCATAATTAAGCAACTAAAATTATCCTACGCTTACAATCTTTTACTTAATCACGCATGCTTCGGTGATGAATTACTCAACACAGTCAATGTTCGCACACCTTCGTAGCACATTTTATTTTTTTCCTACATCAGAAGATGGAAAACTAGACTCTTCGCCATATTAATCACATTTTTTTGGACACAGATTTGTCCAATTTGGCATTAGAGACAGATGTTTCTCCAACACGAGGTAGAGAGAGACATAAATCACCCGGAGAACGGAAATCAGTTGGTCCAGAGCATTTGAGACCACTGCCAGACTCTCTGGTTTTTGATATTAGAAACGTTCAAGCAATGACAGACATCAAAACTCATATCGGTTACGCCAGAGCCTGGGTACGCCTTGCGCTGGAAAAAAAATTACTTTCCAGGCATTTGAAAACCTTGTTATCAGACACGGCGTTAGTAAGGTACATAATAATATAATCAAACAATTAATCAATCCGAACAAAATCGTATATCTTTTATCTGGTTCTGATTGTCGTTTCTCAATTTATCACCTTCAGGAGCCAGTACAAGCGTTCTGCTTTCTTACGATGCGAAGAGGAAAAAGAGCAGTTTCTTTATCATCTCCTGACGCTAAACGCTGTCGACTATTTCTGCTTTACTAATAATTATCCAACGACAAAATTACCCTATCGAGTGGTAATATTTCCCAGTAGAAAAGCCAGCGCCGCTACAACTTCGGCAAATAGCTGGGTGGCAATTTCTGGTACACTGTGCGAGACGAATCCTGTTCCTATTCCCAGAGGAGCTTTAGAGTTTGTTTTTCATGTGAGTAGATCTCACAGTCTTACTTAATTAGTCTAATTTCATATTTCTGGGATACCTAATCCTAATCACCTGACTTTATCTTTTTACAGCATAAAAACCTAGGCGTGTTATCTACCTTGAGGATAGGACACGACAATACAGGCCTGTCGCCAAAGTGGATGGTCGAACATGTTGTTGTTAGAAATGAAGTCACCGGACACACTTTTAAATTTCCTTGTGGTCGATGGCTAGGGAGAGGCATCGACGATGGATCAACTGAGAGACTATTGGTCGGAGCTTTAGTTCCAAAAAGTATAGACAGCGACGAGCTCGTTGAGTCTTGTTCGACACCGCCGAGATGCAGATCTCCTAGCATTCCGAGGAGAATAACACTCTCGCATATAGAACTACAGCATATGCTTGGTGAGAAAAAGATTGTAATATTATTAAGGATGTTCATCTGGCTGATATAAATTCAATAAAGATGTTCTGTTGATCCATTTCAGGTGAGGCAGTAAACGCGATAGTCAAATTTCACTACAAAAGGGAACCTCAGGATGGATCTTTGACTGCTTTACTATGCGGGGAGAGCGGACTGGTTCCCTCGCTCGAGCAAACTTTTCTCTTCGGGTTTAAAAGCCAAAGATTATTTGGAAAGAATCTCTATGTTTGGGATTATCTAGGTGATTTGCTGTGCATGTTTACTTTGTAGTATTCAAATGTGAATTTTAATTTCTTCTTGTCTTTGAGTATATTTTTTACTTTTATAATTCGCAGTCCGGGTTAAGGAAAACTTTGAGATTTCTCTATTAGAAGAAATGGACGAATACTCGCAGAGACTGAGCCGAGACAGGAGAGCGCTAACTGAAAATAATCAACGTTTTACTATTCTGAGATGTTATTGTCATCTTATCGATCAAATTAACACGTCTAGTCATACTTTGGGCAAAGATGGAAAGTTTCAGCTATTTATCTGTCTGGCAGCTAGGTTCGTATTTCTTTTTTTCCCTTCCTTTAATTCGCAAGTAATAATTATCGTAATTTATCAGTCAAGTATTTCGCAGTCATTCATGATATAATGTATCATTTTAATTCCACAGAGAACACCTCCTTCATCGCATGTTAAGTCCAATGAGTGAGGTACGATCAACTACAGATATGTATGAGGAAATATCTTTCCTGAGAAGTCCCCAGCTTCTCACTTTCCTAATTCAAATACTAGAACCACTCGACGAATTTCATATTGTTCTTGAAAAAAGTTTGACCCAGGGAATATCCAGCATTTGCTAATCGACGTTCCACATTCCGTTTAAAGGTAGGCACATCGTAAGGCCTGAAATCTATTTTTTGCAATATTTTGCAATATTTATAATTCCTATATATTTTTTTTTTTTTTCTAGATTTTTTATGGTGATTAGTGAATCGTGTTTTCTTTTTCCTAATAATTTCAAAGAATCACGTATTTTGAAAAATCAAACTTTGGATGAAAAAAATGGAATAGAAATTCACTAGGGAAAGAGTTGGTGTATAATTTTGACGATAGTTTTATTTTATCTATTTTTTTTTTTTTATCTTCAAAGATTATTGTAATATTATATTTTGGGCGTTGAGCAACGTGACGGATTATTTTTTAATACTTACAGAACTAGAAGAAGTATAATGATTCGATAATCGGAGTGGATATAGAAAATAAAAAATTTATTATTTTCTTTTTCTTTTATGTTTGACCAAAAACTTGCCATGATTATTATTATACATAGATATGCCGAATAGAAACTATACACATATATTAGGTGATATATTTGTAGGTAAATAAAATGTTAGTTAGTATAATAGAAACCCCTCGTACCAAAGATATTATTATTGTTACTACGTTTATCAAGATTGTGATGATGGTCGAGAAAATCTATACATGACATTAATATTATTGTGGGTCCTCTTTATTTCTCTTTTAGTGTATGTACATAGTAGGTAGGGTAAATTGAAAGAAGTATACATAGGCGTGGATATTTCACTAAGGAACAAAATTTATTAGCATTTTTCATCGTACCCAAAACACATAGAGATTTCCTTTTATTCATTTATTTATTTATTTAAAGAGTAAAATTTCACACCAATATTCCTAAGCAAAGATAAGGCTCCGTCTTACCATGAACAGTTTTTTTTTTTTTTTTTTTCTCATCCCAGTATACTATTGGGAATCTTTATTGTAACGATTACAAAATCAATTATACAGTTACGATTCCTCAAAAACCATGCCAATCTCTCTTTACTCATGAATGATATTTTCAGTTAAAAAAAATAGTTGGGATTATATAATCTCTATGTATTTTTCATTCATCTATTACTACTCTTAAAATCCATTATACACATGTGAAACGTTTAATTCTCTGTATAGAGTATGTCTCAGCGTCATTTCTGTAAGTTTTATATAAATCTTAATTCGTACGGTGCAAGTTTTAACAACTTTAAATAACTGATTCAAAATCTAGTGAAAAGAAGGCGGCGTGGTCAAAAAAGCACAATAAATTTAAATGTAGAGAGTTAAGTTGATACTCAAGGAATCTATTCGTATGTGTTCGTGTAATTTACTCATCTCGAAAACTGACTTATTCTCATTAAAAATACCATGTGTACGTGGAAATACGGTATGATGCAATCTGTACGGATGTTTCTATATCTATACAAAGCCTGAAGGAGACTTCTTTTAGAATATCTTTGGGTAGCGAAACTGTTAAGGTCACATAATAAAACTTTTTTCGCAGTTAAATCCTGCATACATTTTAACAATTGCGACAAATCTATGTGTTTCATCATGTATCGTATTCGCTCTAGTCGGTTCGCCTAGCATTTTTCTTTGTTTTTTTTTTCCTCTCTCCTTTTTTTCTACATGTATACGTATGTATGTATGTACCTGCATCCTAAGACGGTCAGTATGATAGTACATTCAAATGACAAATCCATTATTTATAGTATGCTATTATGTGAACTTAGATTTGTCGATTAGATTCAACTAGATACGTTTTACTTTCAATTTATAATGCCGACAATTGACGTCCAGAATTCAAGTAGGTAAATACCCTGCAGGCACCTTATCTTCTTTTTTTTTCTTGTTTTTCAATGCTTGACCGTGAGCAAACGACCCAGACAAATGTTTATCCTTTTTTTTCAAATTACCAAGCGTGTGGCTATTTCGTCCTGCAAATTTTGACAATAATATTTCTGATATAAGATTTTATATCATATTTGCCACGATACATATAGCTTTTTCATCGTTATATTCTTAAATATCAAGTCATTATAGATATCTTGTAATTATTGTGGTCACTTGCTCACTCTGAAAAATGTTATTATCATATTTGAGCAAAATTTACTCTTCTTCTAATCATATAGACTTCAATTTTCGCGTGTTTTCATATAATTTTAATTATTGATAGCAATATACGTTAGTGTCTGCCTGCAGTAGATCACTCTATCCACAATATAATATAGAAAGTGATAAAAAAAAGTCACAGGGATACAGTTTTCGTGCTATTAATTTTTCTACAGTATAATGGACCAAATTGTATAACAGTTCAATAATTACTTGGGTACAATAATACATACTATCTATCATAAAGTTTGTACCGAGCGAATATACATAAACACATTGTCTCACGCTATCATTTTTATTTTTTTTATTTTTTTTTTCAAACTATTTATCTTCAGCATTTTCTTATTTATTTAGACTATAATACTACCTTGACATTATTATTCTAAAATCACCTGTGAACTTTCAGTCTCAACGCTACTCAATGAGCGAACAGAAATGATTTAATATTGTCTAAAAATTTATGTTCCGAAGAAACCCAAACTCATTTGTTGTTCCTTACTCTCGAACCTCGTAATTATTGTATATATTATATAATAATAATAATAATAATGTTACCAAGTATGAACAGTAATATAAACGTCGTCTCTACATAGATACTTTGGCAAATCTGACTAATGTTTCTGTATGTATATAAATATAATATAATAATAAATTAGGCGAAAATTGTACAGTGAAATAAATGATCATTGATTATAACGAAATAATCACAAATCTATCTATACTTGTAATTCTTTTAATGCTCGTTAATTTTTTCAACAAAGAAACCAGATAAATCTATAAGTAACTGATCTCTCAATTCTGAGATTAAAATTAATGTTTTAATCATTTAATTCAGCAAATATTAAGTATATTATTTGTATTGAAAAGTTTCAGTTTGTTGGAAATTTGTACAATTCCCGCAGACTAATTTGCGGTAAAAGTAATTCTTTTGACAATTACTAAACTATTCAGATGGCGCTACCACATTGAGGATTTGGTGGCGCAACCTAGCGAAATGTAACAAAAAGAGGATGTCTCGACTCATGATTAATATTGTTGTCACAACACGTTTTTCGGGTTGCATAGAATATAGGTAATGAAACTTCTTAATTACTGGAAAAATAAACACCCAAGCTTGACCTGTTCCTATTCTCTGAAAAAAAAAATTGATTTCATAAACGAATCTTTGACAAAAATGCCTGTGCGATGTCGTATTTACATACCTTGGGAAACGCCTTATTATACGCAACCCAAATGACATTTTGTGCAGTAAACAGCGCTTTTACTATAGCGGTGGTAGATTCGGGAACTACTTTTGCCGCAAAACACACTCAAGTATGTATCATTAAAGTAAGGATAAGTGCGCAAACAGCCTGAAGCTATGGGACATAAATTCTTCTCGTAAAACTCTTTAAGATCATAAAATTTATGTTAGTGGTCGTAAAATTTTCTCTCTGCCGAGCTCTACCAGACTACTTTTTGCGCTAAAGTTATCAGTTTCGGAAACAACAAAAGCGAAGTTCTCCGGTACACGTAGTCGTACGAAAATCATCGACAAGGTTGATCTATTTCCCTAATTTATAACTAAAGCAAAAACCAACTACGTACCGCTTAACTCCCAATCCTTTATTCAATTTTCGCGGCTGTCGATTTGCTTTTGAAAGATCACCAATCGAACGTTTTGCGGCGAAAGTAGTTCGTCGAGACGCCACCAAAACACATAGTATACGTAAGAGAATGGCGCCATTTTACCAAATTGCATACTATCAGGCGCATGTAATAGATTTTATCTCTGATAACCGCGGCAATTCAAAATCATACGTTCCACGAGAACCAGTTTCAATCTTCATCAATGCTTACACTTCCAATTTATGTTTAAAAAATAGAAAATAAAAAAATATAATAAAGGGTTTTAGAATAATGACAAGTATTACTTGTATAAAATACAAATACTTTATTTTCAATCGACTTTCTTGCGCAGTGCAAACGCATGAAGATATGTACAAAGGTGACATTTACATAATATAACTTGCAATTAATATAGTAAAATAATAATAATAATAATAATAATAATAGTATGCTGGTTAAAAATAAACGCATATATTTCGAGAGCTAAAACTATAGTCAATATGGGAATCGTGTGTGAGTGGGTATGTGTGTGATCTGAGGTATATCAGTGGTTCAGCTATTGCCTTTTATTATTTATGATTTTTCAATCGTCTGAATGAAATGTTATGAAATTTTCATTTATAAATTTCAAAAAAAAAAATAAAAAATAAAAAAAACCGTATATCACGTACCAAATATGTATAATCATCGTTAGTGATATTGTTATTATATCATGTAATTGGTTCTTAGATCTATAACTGTTGCATTACAATGACTGGCAGTAAAATGTTGCATTTCTTAGAAATAATTACGACTATATCTATACACATGATAGAAAGAATATGATCATTTCTTCTCCTCTCGTACATATTATTCCGTACAAATACAAAAAAAAAAGATAAATATTCGACTGATTTCGACGTCGTAAAACGAAGAAAAGAAGAAAAAATTTTCTTTCTATCGGAGCTCGCCTCACTTTCAACACAAACTTCATAATATTACATTAAAAATGTGTGTGGGGCTTGGATATTATATAATATGCTATACATAGTCGTAGTAGGATTTTATTACAATATTTATTAAATCTATTGAACGTAATCGAAGTTGAAATAAGACCGCGAGAGGCAGGCAAACAGAAAAATTAAAAATTGCAAAAAAAAAAGAATATAAATAAAAGTAAAAACGGTCTTTTATCGCCCCGCGGTCATATATCCCCTATACGTAAAATTGAAAAAAAAAAAAAAAAAAAAAAAAAACAATCATCGGGCAACGAATAGGAGCTCAAATGTATCGCGTGAAAATAAAATTCGCAATATAATTATAGTAGTATTATATCGAAACAACAAAGGTACAAATTTACATAATAGGTATATGCGTGAAAAACCAGCGAGAGAATGCATTTTAATCCACGTTGCCGTCAACACAACAAACACGCGCTCATTGTTATTATTATTATCTTTCTTTTATACAAATAATAATAATAATAATAATAATAGACTTAACGAAAGTTCAAATTAATCGTAATCCTAACAACAACAACAATAATAATAATAATAATTATCATAATAGTAATAGTTGTGAAATTAACAGTAGTAACAATACACTCATGCACATATTATCGTCGCGTCTGTTTTACTATGTATTCGGTATATCAGGCCACACACACACACGCAGATACAACATCTAAATACATATATATGTACTCACTATTTATGTATTACATACATATAATAAAATCTAGGCACATTAGGCGTGGCAGGAAAAAATATATATTAGGTATACATATAATATATCAAAGAAAAAAAAAAGAAAACTGTAGTAACGTGCAGAGTTAAGGCACGAGTGCTCACACAAATACAATTGTTGTTGTTGTTATGATTATTATTATCATTATCATTATTATCATCGTTATTATTATTGTTATATATATGTATATACATATAGGCTAGAAGTCCACACAACACGAACACATTCTAACATTACTTATATGTTTGGCAGTCTCATTTTTCGATCGAAGCAGCTCTATTTTTTTCTTGTTTCTCACACTCTCTTAAAAATCTTTCTCTCTGAATAGAATTTTTTTTTTTAATCAACTATTCTTTAACAAACACCCATACTATACAGGCTAAAACGCCGATGAATTTGTTTTTATAAATTCTGAGCTACTTCGTTTTGTATTTCTAAAGCTAACTTAAGGCACCGGGAGACAGCAACGTGGAAATTGGATTCCGGTGGTCTCGTAGTTTCAATGTAAAACTAAGGGGATACGAATATTAGTTAGTTTCTAACTAGTTATAGTTATACTTATAACATAATAGTAGTAACCTGGTAGTAGTAGTAATAGTAGTCGTAGTAGTCGTAGTAGTAGTAATTATTCCTGTTGTTATTGTTGCAGCAACAGTAGCAGCAGTAAAATAGTATCAATAGTAGTAGTAGTAGTAGTAGTAGTAGTAGTAATAGTAGTAGTTGTTGTTTTCCTTCGTTTGTATAGTTAACAGTTTATCGATACTAGTGACTCTTATTAGCAGCAGTAGCAGCAGCAGCGACAGCAGACAAAGAACATACAAACGAATGAGCAGTCATCGAAGTCTTGCACTACTACTCGATGCTTACTTCGGTAGTGTATTTTTCTTTCGTTTTTATTCATTTTTTATTTTTTATTTTTAACTATTTTATATTATTCACGTTCTATATAAATTGTACTACATTTGGTTACGACAGGATAAACTTGGCTGCTTTAACTAGTTAGCATGGCTTAGTCTGTTTTAATTCAGTTTTTTTTTTTTTATTCTTCTTCTTCTCTTTTGTGCTGCTCCTAGCATGGGCTCGCATTTATTAAGTACTGCCACCACTCGTCCTATTTCTATTTACTATTTTTTAATATTTATCATATTTCCTTCATTTTAGTCTCTCTCGTTGCTTTCTTTTTCTCTATTTTTTTTTTTTTTTCTTTTTCACTTTATAAAATCTTTCTCCAAAACGAACACCCGATGCCAGGAAACAACAGCACAGTCTTTTTTTTTTCCTAATACATTCACAATTTCTACCAACTTTTTACTTACGTACTTACTTACTTTACTTACTTACTAACATACTAGTTTACTCACATGCTCATCTGGTTACTTATTCATTGATTTTTCTACTCACTTACTAACTAACTTACTTGCTTACTTGCCTACTTGCTTATTAATCGTTAATTTACCGAAACACTTAACTAACTGAATTCTTCAAAAATTCGTAATTATCAATCGTTACAGACTACGCTCGCTTACGATTCCTAGTCTCTCTACATTCTGACCTATTTACACGATATAAAAATCGAACGTAAAATTACTCCTTTCTTTCTTTCTTTTTTCCCTCCGAAATATATTATAAACGTATTATAATCAAAATGTAAAATCTAATTTCTTTTTTCTTGTTACTTTCTGTGAGAAATCCCCAAAAAAAAATTTCCAAAAGAAAAAGGCTACACGCGCGATGAATCAAAAATTTTCAATACCAAAAAAAAAAAAGAAAAAAAAAATTGAAACCCAAACGAAGTGAAAAATTTTACGATTATAAAAAAGGAAAGTAAAAAAAAAATGATAAAAAAAAAATAAAATCGTACAATAAAATGAAAAATTACTCAACTAAATATTAATAATAATACATATTATAAAACTACCTATTCGTTGTTTTTTTTTTTGTTTTATTTTTTTTTTCTTGCTTTTTTTTCTTCTCTTTATAACTTCGTATATGTACAAACGCTATATATGACTCGATATGACTATATTTATTTTTTGAATCGTTTAGTTTAGTTTTGTTGTGTTTTTTTTTTCAATTTTAATTTTAATTTTTTTTTTGTTTTCTTATTCATTTATTCATTTGTTTTGTTATTTTTTGTTGTTTTTCTTTATTTTTCATAATGTAATAGTATCATCAGTTAAAAATTAAGTTTTCTTAGTAATAATGCGTAAAGCGTATTGCATTGCCTTCCCCCAGCACGCCTCTCCTCCCTATCCTCATCCTCATCCTCATCATACCAACGACGTGTTATCCCCCACTTCTTTTTCGCTGAACACCATTTCCGGTCATCTTCTGACATTTTTCTTGACCCCCCCCCCCCCCCTACCCACCCCTGCCTCTTTTCTCCAAAGAGAGATATTGGTTTCTATTGTTTCTGCACAACTTTTTACAGTTTTTTTTGTTTTTTTTTTGCTTCTTGTCGTTGTTTTTCTTCTTCTATTCACAATATTTTATTATTCACCTGTTGCTTTTCGCCGGCAACTCTTGTAGGTTTTCTTCGTTAAAACCGGGATACACCAAAACACGTATCGACTGTATTTTTTTAATTTTTTTTATTTTATTTTTTTTTCAATTTTCTTGTTCATTCTATTATTTGTCTATTTATTTTGTTGTTGTTGATATTGTTGTTTGTTGACTTTTTTCTTCATTTCCTTTATGAAAAAATGTTGTTTTTTTTTCTTCTCTTCCTCTTCTTCTTTTCGTCTTCTTCTACTTCTACTGCAGCTTCTGATTCTTCTTCTTCTTCTTCTTTTTCTTCGTTATCATCTTTGGAATAAAATTCTTCAAATTCCAAGCGAGTTCAAACTCCGTCGAAGATTTATAAACAAAAAAAAAACACAGAAAAAAAAACCCGTGACAAAAATCGATCACATCGCGGTTTAGTTTTTATTTATTTGTTTATGTATTTTTTTTTTTTTTTTTTTGTTGAAGTTCATTTTTTCTTGGTAAAAAAGTATAAAACGTGCAAGGAAGATGCGTATTTCTGAAGAATTTCTACATTTTCTTCATGTTACTGCTTCTTCTATATCTTGACCCGCGGAGACTCACTCGCTTTATATTTCCATTTCATTTCTTTCTTTCTCCCTTTCTCTCTCTCTCTGTCTCTGTCTCTCTTCAATTGATCCATCCATTTTCATTTTTTCCTTTTTTTTTCTTCAAATTAACTTAGAAATGGACGTCTCTGACGTCAGTTGGCGTCCCCGCTTTCCCGTGTTCCAGGATTTTTTCCTGCCCCGTGTTCTGGTCCCCCACCGGCCGTTGCGGAGGCCCCCCGCCGATACTACCGGAAGTATTTGTATTATGACCGCTTCCTTTCGCCTGTGAGGAAACCATTTCTTCAATTTGTTCCAAACAGCCTCGGAGATAATCCTGGAATGTTGAAAAGAAAAAAAAAATTCATGAAAAATTATGATAACGAATAATATATAAGAAGTTTTTTATCGCAAATATTTCTTTATATGTTTTTTTTTTTTTTTAACATGCGCAAATCAAAATCATATTATCTCATTCTCTTTCTCGCTGTATAACATAATGAATGAAAGAGATATATTGAAAAAAAACGACAATAATATTTAAAAAATGAGCAAAAATATGTATCAAAGAAATCAGACGAGTTTCCTGTTTCCTTGACACATGTTACAAAGAAAAAAAAAAAACCTCCCTCGAGAAATATTACCCTGGCACTGAATCGTCCGGACGCGACCCCATGCCAAGTCCATTCAAGCGACTCTAATATACATTGCAGTTGTATTTCTATATACATACGCCGCATGTGTAGATATAAATACATAATTCGCGAGTGTGAGCTGGATGAGATGAATCGTATGTATGATTTGCTGCAGAGGGTTGAAGGTGAAGTGTTTTATGTTGTTTTTTTTTTTGTTTCGCAAATTATATCTCCGGTTTTCTCTCTTTCTTTCATTCTCAGTTTTGTTTTTTGTTCTTCCTAATATTTCGTTTTTTTTTTTTTCTTTTTTTCTTCTCTTTGATTATTCTTTGCAAGTCTCTATATCTTTCTCTCTGTCTAAGGACACACATGCCAGGCACCTGTTCTCACATCCCGTATATATTTTTTGCCAAATGTCTATACCACACTCGAGAGTCCCGTGAATGGCAAGTCGGTCTTGTATGCATGTCAACGTATATATATATATGTAATTATATACGTATGTACATATTCTACGTATGACTACGTATGTATGTACTACATCTTTACACATTGCCGTTCGAAAGTCAAAACGTCAAAGAAAAGTAAATGAAATAAACGCCGTCTATTTGATATACATATACATATATATCTCATGACAAAAGTCCAAACTAGAAAGATGATGTACAATACATTATACGAAAGATTCAAAATACAAAATACATCACGTACATAGATATATACATAAAGTTGACAATGCAGACAATATTATTTCAATAATATACAATCCAATTGCGATATTTGAAAAAAAAAATTAAAATTAAATAAAATAAAAAAATATGAAAATACAAACCTGTTCGATAGCTGTGATGCGAGTGAGTTCGTCAAGGAGGCCAGGTAGACCGCAACCGCTTTTACCCGTCCAATCAAGACCGTGTAAAGCCGCCGCAACGCTAGCCGCCGCAATCATACTCGGTGTGTACATTGAAAATTTGTACTCTGTAACAGAAAATTGAAGAAAAAAAAAAAAAAAAATTAGCACCCTTTCTACGTATACATGTATAGCTATACTAGTATAATACATAAAATCAGGAGAAATCAAATTAGTGGCGATTGAATCAGCATATACTGCAGCAAACATATAACTGTGAAGTATATATACCTTTTAGATGAAGAAGAAAAAAAGGCAAAAAGAAAATTGCATTATTTTTGTTATTTAAATAACTAGCAGTAAATATACAATCATATGTATATATATGTGGGATTCGCTCCCACGTTCCTCGAGTACCCTATACGTGCGTGACAAATCGTTGCTCCCACTCCTAACGCGTATATATATACATATACCTTTATTCAAACATACGTATACCTATATACTACATTCTACCCAGGTTAGAATCCTTACAGTATTATTGTTCCTGGCAGTACATAGTGCAGGTTATAGTCTATACCAGAGCTTTACATGTTCAGGGTATATATAAAGCTATATTATACGAGGAGACGGTTAATTTACCTCTCGCATTCCAGATACGCAATCTCTCATATAAGCCAGAGCTAGGTATACATATATGTACAATGTAATTATGTATACCTAGGTATAAGAGAATATCGATCGTATGACCTGTTGAATGATTACCTCAAGTAATTAATGATAATAATCAGTTCAAATGCGGGCAGATGCAATGTCGATTTTTTGGTTTCTCATATACACACCAAGCAAACACTCATATCAATAATCAAACGAATTCAAAAGTCAAAATGGACAATAAGACAGGATAATATAAATATTAAAAAAAAAAAACAAAAAAAAACTGGTTTCAAATTTGAAATTGAACTGTATACTAAAATCGCAATTATATACCTTTGTGATTTCGTATATATATACGTATACGATATATAAGAGAGATTCGTATTGCTGTATGTGCGTTTTAGTAAATACACATACATATATACCTATATAGTTATACACTTTAACTTTCATGTTAATGCGTTTAAAATATCAAAGTCCTTGCAGAGACCGCGGGCCGCCGGCGCGTGCACGAAGTTTTCAAGGCTAGCGACAATCTCCCAACACATATTAGGTACATGAACACAACTAGGTATGTATAGGTATATATAACAACGATATTTAGTTAGGATAGAAAACTGCATTACCAACAAAGTATACGACGAAAGAAAAATTAATTCAGAAACAAAAAACAAAAAATGATATGGAGAAGTAAAAAGAACTCCGCGTATACGCGATTTACATCTACTTTGCGGAAAGAGAGAAAGAAAGAGAACCGTGCGATAGTATAGTAACCCATATAAATACATATCTGTAACACGTGTGTATAATTATATATAGTATATATATGTATATATATATATATATATATTATTATCTCAGCGAGTAGAGATCGAAGCAAAAGATTTCAAGCTATAGAGGAAAATCCGCGTTCTCCAGACTGTGACAAAAGCAGAAAAAAAAAATGGAGAGAGAAGAATGAAGAAAATAAAGAATTAAGGAACCGATAGAATCTCACCATCGACGCTCGCGGACTCTCCCGCAACGTCCATGGGATTCCAATTACGAATGCACATATTATTTCGCATCCAGATTGTATTAATCCTCGCTCTGTGCTACCTGATCCCGTTGCTACCACACTCCACTCTCTCTCTCTCTCTCAACCCTTGATGCATTCGATGACGAATAAACCTTGTTCCGAAATCCAAATTATTCCAAAGATTTGAAAAATTCTTGAAACAAATTTTCTCAGAAAATTGAAAAAAAAAAAAAAGAAAGAAGAATGACTAGTGTAAAAGAACTACCAAGTATACTAGGATATAAGACAAGTTCAATAAATAACGAATCGATGGATAAATAAAGAGAAAGAAATAAATAAATAAATTCGTGAATCATGATCGGATCCGTTTAATACACGAAGTATTCGCACGTGCCCTTGTCGCGGCGTTAAAAGGTTCAGTTAGGTACCCTCGAGCAGGGCGACTGCCTAGTTTGGCCCGTGGGAAGCGATCCGGTCCAGGGACCAGAGTAGAAAGAGAGAGAGAGAGAGTGAGAGAAAGAGAAAAGGAGACAGAGAGAGAGAGAGAGAGAGAGAGAGAGAGAGAGGCGACCGGCCTCGGTCTTGAGCCTCGAGAGGAGAATCTTTAGAGAATTTTTTTGCCACCGAGTCGCAATAACGACCCAAGAGAGCGATCTCAAACGCGAGCTTTAGCGAGAGCGAAAGAGAACGAGAATGAGAAAGAGAGAGAGGCTGGGGCCTACTACCGACAGGGCATTTAAACGCGTGCAGCAATCTTTAAACCATTAAAGGGTTTCGGGATCCTCTGTAGTCCACACAACCCAACGTATACGTATATGTATGATATATGTATATCTATACATATACGTGTTACGTATCCTCTTTTTCTCTTTCTCTCGCAATTGAATCGCGCCATTTATCAACCTTGTCTCTATAGTTGAATTTCTAGTATTTACAGATAGGTACATTATATACAGGTAATTTATTACATTATATACATTACCTGTATATAATGTACCTATATGCAGCACATTATCATCAAATTTCCTATAGCAAAACACATATCTACATACATACATACATTATATCTATATCGATACATCCAATCTAAATTAATATTCATTTTTTTTTTTTTTTTTTGCATCGATGACGTAAGTCTTATCGTGAAATACTAATACATGTACAATATACAGATTTATTGTATATATATATATACATATATATACAAAAAATATAAAACATATACGAAGTTGGTTGAGCTCATAATCTAATCTCACTTCACATATATGTACACATACACATGCACAGCATGGAGAAAATAGGTCAATTTTCACGATTCGATATACACAACAGGCACGGGGAATAGATCGAATTTAAAGAATGATGTAAGTGTTTTTCTTGATAAAGATACTCTATGTACATCAATACGGTGAGAATTCATTCATGGAGATGATAATGAATGTGACTAAAAACTAAATTATTTATCTACCTATATTGATTGTGTATATATATTATATATATTTTTAATACATATATGGATCTCACCTCTCGCACTGAGGGCAATGAAGGTCTGCGCGTGTCTTCGTATCATAAGTGAATCCCAGGTGCGACCGTCTACCGGTAAACGGCTTAGGATGTGAAGAAGGAAGTCGCCCGGCGTCACCGCTGACAATTCCCATTTAAGCTTTGACACAACCAGCTGTTCCCACCGCTAAAATCAACAAATTACAATACATTTATAGTATTACGAACACATATATGTATCTACTACATACATCCCACGGCATATAGGTAAAATATCCATATATAAATATATATATATATAACATCCAGGCATGACATTTATCCATCAAATGATCGAAAACGAATTTTTTATTTTTATTTTTTTTCTCTAAATCTGAGAATTTGAAAATTGAGAAATTTCTCACGCGCAATCCGAATTCATAATAGAACGGTGCAAAATGCACACATCTATTGTATACAAAAGTATGTATGTATATAAACCCCATACATCCAAATACATAGAAGTATATTGGGCATTTCGACAAAGGGGAAACGGATATAGGTATGTACGTACATGTACCTATAACATACGTTGTGTACGGGTTATACGAGAGGGCAGGTGCAAGTTATGTGCGCCCTCTGTTGGCACGCAGAGAGCCAAAGAGGCAAAGAGAGCCTTGGCCGGCTTGCTTTGCCCCGCGCGCGCTTGCTCGAGTTCATTTCTATATACTTTAAAACTCTATACCATACAGTTTTATTTACACATTGGTTTGTCTCGATGTGCGAGAGAAGCCAACCGCGCAAACCGCACGCCTCACCTTCCCTCACCACACATCGTATATATACATATAAGTATAATGTGTAGGTGATGTAGTACCTACGAACCTCGGGGTCCGAGAGGCTCGCGCAATGCCAACAACTAAAACCCGACCGACCTGCTGCTGACTCTACGTCTGCTCAGGTGGTGACCACCGGTTAGTCACACAAGTACATACGTACGATACATGATAACCATAGGCAGGTATATATAAACTACGCGAACTGATCACCCCGTAATTACGTAATAATTATACATACCTATACCTACATAAACATGATTAAATTTATCTCGTATAATGAAGAAAGTTCGAAATTTAAAAAAAAAACGGGAAAAATAATTGTCGCATTATTTCCAATATTTTGCAATGCCTAATGTGTACCCAAATACATTATAGATTGAAGATGGTATTTGTTGTTTGTGTATGTATTCGAACGTGCTTCGAAAAAGAAAAATAAGAAATGTGGATGAGGGAGGGGGGGGGGGGGGGGGGGAGGTCTGCGTATCTTCTACCTGGTTACTTCCAAGAAACGTTAGTTTGGGGGATGGGTTCTGATTTATCTGGCCCCCGAACGAAGCGAAGAGGAATCGATAGAGGAATAAGAAGAGAAAGAAAAAAAAAAAAAGAGAAGAAGAAGAAGACGAGGATCGAGTAACCTGGGAAGGGCGGCGCCTCTGAGCAAGGTGTTTACCATTCCGACCAAAAATAAAATACAACCATGGGGTCCAGCGCATAACTGGGAACAAAAACCCGAATGACCGACCGCGCGGCGCACATTCCATTCGCAGGGAGCGTGGGCCCCAAAAGCGCGCAGCTTGTCGGCAGCTCTCTGCACAAATGTATACATACATATATACATATTATACCTATATACACCATAGTCCGTACCATACATCTACAGGTATAGATATACCTTGGACCCCGAAACCAACGAGTAAAGAAATAAATAAAGAAAGGAAGAAAAAAAAAAAAAAAAATTCAAAGAGCGGACAGTTTGCGAGAGAGAAAAGTTGCGTGTTGATTCAAACTTCTAATTTTCTTTCTCTCTTTTTCTCGTTTATCCACCACCAAATTTCTGAGAATTCCCGTGCAATACATAATATAAGAAACATCTGTTTTATCGACTATTTGAAATCAAAATCCCTTCTCTTTTATTTTCTGTCCTGTCCCTCTCGAATATCGAGCTTTGCCAAACGTCACATCCGCATTCGGACGTAAGTTCGGGCGATCGCGAAACAGTATCTCATATTACGAAGCACGTTATAGTATTATGCTGTAGGTACATATAGAAATCCGCACGACGAATAGAACGAACGAAACAAACCGCGAGGAGAACCGCGCATAGCGCGCGGTGGCGGCCTCGGTTCGGTCACTGGCCGACGCCTCCTCCCCTCTCGCCTTCCCCGCCCCGCCCTTCCGAAACGATCGTCGTCCCCCAAACCGCGATGCTCTCACGGCCAAACTATTTCTAATGTGTTTCGCAAAAATTAGTCGTATTATACACTACCGGTACCGGCCACTAGATTATATGCGATAATATACATATATATGTATATTACGTGCGCAGATATATGTATAATAATAATTACACGTTCTATACAAGGTTTTTATTTCTTCTTGTATTTTTATTTTTTTTCATTATTATTTTCTCCCTTTACTTTTTATCAAGATATTGTACATATAGGTATTCATATATTATAGCATTTAATAAAGAATTGATACAGAGCCTATTGAAAATTCAATACGCACGATTATTATCTATCGCAATGATCATATACATATACGATACTTATGCGGGTACGTCGTACGTATATAGTAACTAAGCGCACGAAGTAATGGGAGGTGAAGAATTATAATAAAAATGACCCTATAGGTACCCTATAGGTATATCTCTATCTTACTCTTTTTCTATCTATCCTTTACTGACAGTCGCGTGTATACGCATACGTATATATAATATATATATGTATACGAATGTAGGCAGGTACGGAAGGGCAGGTGCACGGCGTGAAAAGCAACAGTTTCTAAATTAGTCTCTCGAACGCAAATAGCGCCGCACACATCGCGGGGAGAGAGAGAGAGAGAGAGCCCCACGTGCTCAACGTTGAAAAAACAAAAAGAAAAAAAAAAAAAAAAGAAAACCAAAGGGGGCCCCCTCCTCCCGACTCTCCCCGTCCTTATACTCTACCTTGTCCTTTCCCTAATTGCTGCCGGGACAAGTAGTCTCGCGATATACAGTATGAAACTACTTCTTTTTCTTTTTTTTCTTCTTCTTCTATTTCTCCCTATTATTATTTTTTCTCTATCTTTCTATCTTTCTTCTTCTTCTTCTTCTTCTCTATCGTATACACATACATAAATATATCTCTTTCTCATTCTCGCCTGATGAAGCATCACCAGCAGCTTTCGTATATAGTAGCGCGGGACACTCGCGCCGCGGCGATATGTACCGCGAGGGGGATGAGAGCTGGTTGAGAGAGGTTCAGGGCAGCTGCCGCCGGGTGCACCCTGCTCCTAAGTACCACCTGGCGCCCACCTGCCCTCTCTCCTTCTCTCTCTCTCTCTATTCCTCTCTCTTTCTTTCTCTTTTCTTACGGTGCGCGTATATAAAATAGCGTAACGTAGAAAAGATCCTATGTATACTACTACATATATACGGAGCTTTATTTGGGAACTAAGATGACCGGAACCGAGCGGACCAATGCAAAATGCATCACCTCTAGAGAGACTATATTATCTTCAATATATATAAGCTTTTTAACACTGCAAAAGCTAGACCTACACGTACAGCCACGATATTAATGGTGGTATATCTGTAAGCTGGGACGTGATCCACTGCAGATACTATACTACTATATTACTACTACTACTATACCTACTACGTTTACTTTACTACATACTATGCACGAGCGGTACATTGGCTTGATTACGTCATTATGACGCGCGGCGTTTAACTAATCGTATATATCTACCTATAAGTCGCTAATATACGCTATTATTGCATATTATTTATTATCGAGTACTTTTTGGACTCTCTTATATGATTCGATAAAAAATTTGTGAACGCGTAATTTGTCCATGTTTATTTTTTATTTTTTCTTGTTTTTTTTTTCTTTCTTTCCTCATTCCTCTCGTTATAAAGGAGGAATTTTGATACTCCTTGCGTCTAATCTGTTGTACAGTTAACCATTCTGTGCTGCAACATCGTATACATATGTATTTATATACAAGTGTATAGGTGTGTATAAATATATGTATACTATACGGAGAGTAAGAGAGAAAGAGAGAGAGAGAGTAGTTGCTAAGGATATTGAATAATATCACCGTATCAGTTGTTATCTGTTTAGGTTTGCCCCAGCTATCGCGCATGTTTGCGACGTACCGCGCGTTCGCTCCGGAGTAATGCTTAAATGTATATTATATATACGTATGTATGTACCTATACGTATACATACGTGTAGATGTATACTTGAAATTTTGCTATAAATACACATGGGCACATAAGATCAATGTATAATGTTATACAGAGAATAAGGGGCGAATTGAATATTGCATCAAAAAATCAATAAGTCTTGCAATTTGGCATCAGAAGAAAAAAAATATATGAAAAAAAAAACAACTATCTTTTCATGTAATTTCGCAGTAAATTTCTCGTAGTTTAAAAACCAGACCAGAAGAGGCGGGGGGGAGAAGGAGGAAAAACACGTGTCAGAAAGAAGGAGGCTTGGAATATGAGTCAAAGATATTTAAAGTTGTTCTTTCGTGGAAATGAGTGAAAAGATCAGGGCTGATGAGAAAAAAGTTCATAAACCTAATTCTGCAGTCATTAAAAAATATCAACCGATAAATAATAAATAATAATAAACATAAAACCGACAATAACATAGGAAATTTTCAACTTTTTTAGTAGTAAAAAAAAAAATTGCTCAATACAATACATCGTAAAGCCAATTCATTCCGATATAAAAAGAAAATACACATATTATGCATACAATATATTTGTATATCGAAGTATGTGTGAAAGAAACGCGTAAAAAGATTGTCAATGAGTCAACTAACCTTTTCCCAGTTTTGTATAATGTATGTTACACATTTTCAGTCCCGGTCTCGCCCGTTTACATTTTAGATCAATTTGTAACGCGTATGGAAATAAATAGCGATATATTGTAAGATGGCGCGGCGTGTGAAGAGAATAAGCGATGAAGAAGGTGATAATTCGACGCAACAAACAAAAGGTATTGATAATAATAGAATTATAAATAAAACGAGATTAGCAAAGAAGTTGAGGTTCGTCGGTGGCGGTGGTCCGAAAATAAAAAGAAGAAAAAGAAAAAAAAAAAAGAAGAAGAATAAGAAGAATGCCGCAGACGGACGCCCCCGTGTATGCAGATGCAAATTTCCCACCACCGGAGAGAAAGAGAGAGAGAGAGAGAGAGATGGATAATACAGAACTCCGCGTAAGCGTTATCGTCTTCTGATATTTACGTTCCCAGGCAGGCAGCACTCGCTCGCGTCCGTGACTCGGACGATCGTATTATACCTACACATACATTATACATATGCCAGGTAATGTATAATACACAATACTACACCAAACGGACTGCAAAAGCGCAAACGAGAGAGGATTATTCAAATACCACGCGCGTGAAAATGTTTAATTAACAATCACCCGAATTAAGAAGGCGAATCTCGATCTTGACTTCCGAGAAGATAAATAAAATACCTTCATATATTTCGTATACGATCAATTGATTCAGCAATTAATCGTTCGATCCTTTTTGAATCATACTTTATGTATTAGATATGAATATAGGAACGAGACAAATTTCTAATAATGAACGAATGTTGCTGCACGGTCGTTGCCCCATAATATACAATTATACTTAAGGTATATGTATACATAATGTAGGTATGTATGTATTAGTATGTATATACTTCGCCGGCGCAAATGCGCAATAAACTTTTCTCGATAGCCTTCTTCTCTCGCGGTCGTGGCGATCAGCGCTAGGGACTAGGAGTCGTTGACCAACTTCACACGGCGCAGTCCGCGTATAGCGATTAGCGATTTCAATACGTAATAAGAAACACAGATATGTGTATATAATATATGTATGTATGGATACAGAGGTTCAAAACGCGTTTGTTCAACAGATTGCTATCCACATACATAAACTAACCGAATTCCAAAAAGTTCCAAATTTATTTGAGACGCGATTCTGAGTTTCTAGAAACGTTACAACGAGTTGGTAGTATAAAAATTCGGAATTTTGAGCTTTCGAAGCTTTTGAAATACGGAATTTCAATGTTATCCCAACCAATTGATAAAATATTTTTTTGAAATTGGAAAAGGATAATATAGAAATGAAAGTAAAACTCACCCAAAGGTCGTCAAGAGTGATGGAATTGTCGGTATAAAATACGAGTACTTCGGCTGACAGTGGCCTTGGTTCTCGTAATTTTGAAGATAGCAAAAGACACGCAGTCCCGAGGAGCTGTAGCTGGGATTTCCTTATTGGACATATCGACAGGAATCTATCCACGTAGTTCATTGATAGTGGGAATACCTCCTCCTGGCATTTCTGTTCCTCGCATACCTGTTAGACAAATAAAAATACATCAATAATCAAATGAAGTCGAATTAATTTGGATTTTATATTTCTTTTATCCATTTTTTAAATTTCTTTTATTTTTCAATCTATACAAATCAATTTATGAATGTCTTTCCTTTTCCTTTCGTACGCAATTCAATTCTACATCGCGGTGATAATATACATGTAATAATGAAATATAGACACTCGGGGTTTATTTAAGGCGTACGTATTTATATTTCCGTATAGTTATACACATAGCTAGCTAAGGAACTAAAAATAAGAAATTCCCCGAGTAGTTACCCAACTGACCGATTTCGCTATACATCCTACATGTATACTCTCTTCTTTCGGGATTACGTTAAACTCCCATAACACTTTACGAACATGGAAGAAAGAAAGAAAAAGTTTCTGTTTGACAATGAGTCTGACTTGTGCGAGTTGAGGTTTACGCCTGAAATATAGTAACTGATATAGGTACGTACATAATATAACAGCAAAAATTGTACACACGTGCGCGTAACGATAGAAAAGAAAAACAAATAACAAAAATACCTTTCGAAAAAAACATACAAAGAAATACAGAAAAAAAAAACAACTACATATTTGTATAAGAAAATATCCATCGATATTTAAATCCCATGAAACTTACAATTAGTGTCTTCCATGTGAGTAAAATTTATATTATATTCTAGCTGTCTGTTTTTTTGTTTGTTTATTTTGTTTTTCCTAATCTTTTCAAAAGAGAATTACAAAAACAGAGAAAAAGTTCTGGATTTTTTCTTTCCTTCAGACCGTGATTTTAATCAAATTGACCCAAATAAACTGATTAGTTTTAATTATATTATACAAGAAATTTGCGGCGTAGATAACGAAAACACAAAAAAACAAAAGGGTAACACCACAACGTGAGGGAGAGAGAATAAAAAAAAATAATCCCGGTGTTTTCCGGCACGAGATAATCATGTCACGCTCGATGAACATGAATAAATTTTTGCGCAGGGGTCTGGGGGCATATAGTATATATCCGTGAACACATGACAAAGAAGGATAAAAAGAAAAACAGAAAGAGAGAGTAAACAGACATATATATACAGATAGTAATAGTTGAACATGATACATACATAGGTGATTGTCAAATTGCAGTAGTGACGATAGAAGGAGGGGAGGGTTGGAAGGAATCGGGTCTAAAAATCGGGTTACGTAATCTACGGGCCCGCACAGCCCCCTGCATGGCAGGTGGCTTTCCGGGCGCCCGAACAACGCCAGAAACGCAGCTGACACGTCGTACGACGAGAGTAGGAACCTTGCCATAGCCATAGCCATAGCATAGCGTTGCATAGCATAGCATGTAGTATTATAGTAGGGCCACCTCCTCTCGACGACGAGACCAGGTTGTTCCCCTAATTTAGACGAAGCGTTTGCTTGCTTGCTTGCATGCATGCCGCTGCTAGTAGTCAGCAGCGACCACATGCCACGGACTTCCTAATTGCTCCCTGTCTCCCTCTACCTGCCTGCTTGGCACACAGCTTTATAAATGTAGATATGTATTTGCCCTACTACCCGATTGGTAATTTTAATCAGGATATATAGTCCTAACAGTCGTTGCTCTTCGTCAGGAAATTACTCAATCGGAAAATCATACACCTGCAGTTTGAATTGTTGTACATGAAGCTGAATTAGCTAGAAGCCGGAGATAGCAGCCAAACGAGGTATATAAACGTCTTCCAAATCTACGGGATTATGATGCAGTACATTATACGATATATAACTTTTTTTTCTTTGTCAAATTCATTCATTCAATTATTATGAAACATTTTCATTAACCAAGAATTTTTGGGCTGATAATTCTGACTGCTATTTTCAGCTTCATATTGTTGTTCATTCTGTTCTTTTTTAAATTTACTAATCGATAGCGATTCAGAGACAGACTGATCGACGGTATACATCTATAGGTACATATAGGTATACCGAAAAGTAAGAGAGATGAATAAATCTCACATACGAATTTCAACCTCAATTTTAAGGTCCGGGAATTCGACAGATCGTAACGAACTCAACCACGTATACGTAACATACAACGTCGTGAGTTGATTCTTCTTTTCCTTGTTCTTTTTTTTTTTTTTTTTTTCTTTTCTTTTCTACTCGGTTCTAGCGATTAGATGGTACAAACTAGACTCGCGTCCGAGCTTCTTCCTAAGGTCAAGAATTGAAGCCAATAAACTCGCTGTTTTGTTAGGCGAGTCACGTCAGTCAGTTTTGCCAATTATCTATGTGTACATACGTACGTACGTTATACACCTACACGTACCTAATACATTCATAGTAGACTTACGTACGTATGTACGTTCAACCGCCAAGGTCACTAAATTACCGAACTCGAATCACTACACTCCTACTATACTCCCACCATTATACGACAACACGGTCTGACGGTCTCTTTTTTTTTTCCTTCTCCGTAATATGTAATAAAATTATTACTCATTTAGTAAATAATTTCATCTTTTCCTATAATTCTTCGATACGCCGAATCCTTCCTAATAATTCTTCGTTGCGAACTAAACGGCAAAAGTTTATCGCGTTGTTCAATTTTATTTTATATTTTTGTTTTTCTTCTATTACTAAGTGACTAAAAGTTTTGAAATGAAATCGGCGCGTGTTGTATACTATGATAAAACATACGAAGAAACAAAAAAATAATAAAAATAAAAATTTGCATCTTATACTTTCCGCCTATTTTTTTTTTCGTCTTTCGTTATTCTACCATTTTTTGTTTTTTGTTTTTTTTTTGTTTTACGTTAGATTAGCCGATTAGGTGTAGGTAACTAACTAACTAGTCGTCGAAATTAAACGTATGTATATTTATCTACGCTGGACTGGCGGACGTGACCTCAACTATCGCGACTACTAGGAGGCTAGATGATGATAGGTTCCGTAACAAACTGACCATCGTCACAGGGAGCAGCCGTCGCAGGGTCACTGGGATTGAATTTAAATGACCGTAAGCCGCCAGCCGACTAGCCGGCTAGCCCGTGAGCAAACGCGAAAGAGAGAGAAAGAGGGAAAGAGAGAGAGAGAGAGAGAGAGCTCAGCCGGCGACACGTGGAGGTTGAAATTAAAGCCGGAAGCAAATTTCTAAGCGTAAAAAGAATAAGAATAAGAATTTGCAATCGGGGTATTTCTGCTTCTGTATTTTTCCTCCTTACCTCCAACATCCATTCGGCAACAATTTTTCTCATTAGCGGTGTTATGTCCTTTTGTACGCACTCGAAATACGAACTGCTAGGTGCGTAACGTTCCTCGCTTTTCAATAAATTTTGTAACACTCGATCGTCGTTTAGCAATGCCGGGTCAGCGTAAGCCCTGCATTCTGTTTCCGTTGTCTCGCAGCACAGAAGATCCATCTTCTTATTTATATTTCTATTATTTTCCTACTTTTTATTCCTTCTTATTCTCCTCGTCTCTTTACAATTTATTATTTTCAATTTACTTTATATTTCCTTTTCCTTTATAAGGTGTTTGTCACTTGTCTTTTTTTTTTTTGGTTTCTTCTTCTCCCTCTTTTTCTTTTTCTTCTTTCGTTTTATTATTTTTATTACAATTAATATTTTTACTATTATTATTATTATTATTATTCTCGGTTTGAATACGCCGAGTCTGTAACTTTTGGGAGTTCACTGAACGACAACGACGCAATGACGAAGAAGAAGAAGAATTGTAGGTAGATAGTTACTCAGTTAGTTACGAATATACATATGTGTATTGTATATATGTATACGTGGAGAGAGAGAGAGAGGGAGAGAGAGAGAGAAAAAGAGACGAGGAACACACAATCGACGAGGCACAATCGCGCACCGCACACAACTCACGAGAAACGGAAGAAGTAACGAAAAAAAAACGAAAAAAAAAAGAACAAAAATATTGTTGAAAAATATCAACTAAACTCGGTGTTGGCTGACGACGATGAAGATGATGATGAGGACGATGAACGCTGGACACATTCACCTTTTCTGGTTTCGCGTCAACTATTATTATTAATAATGATGATGACGACGATGACGATGATGGTTGTAAAAGTAGATAATAATAACCACGAAGTTACAATACAATACAATACAATATGTGTATAATGTATGGTTTGATCTTTATTCGTCGTGCACAACACAATCACTTGTTGATATGTATTTAATTCTTTCTTTTATTTCTTCTGGTTTTCTCCCAAATTCTTGTCACTGATAATCAACTTTTGAAGAAAATTTTATAAATATATATTTTCTTTTTTTGAAATACCAATCTTTCGATTGATTAATCAATTAATTTATTAATTGATGATGATATTAATATGAATTATTATTATTATTATTATTACTTTTTACAGAAATAAATAAGTTCGGAACGTTTAAGATATATATATATATATATATTTTTTTATGTGTATATAAAGTAATAAATAAGCGTATATCTTGTGGGGATATATTCCTTCGATAATATCCAATCTTTTCTGTTTAATTATTATATAATGATTATTTTATTATCTCGATATTAAATTAATTAGTTAATATTAAGTTTGACGATTCTTTTGTCAGCCGGCTAGATATACTTGTAGTAGTTGTTTTTTTCTTAATTTCTATTCTGTTTCTTCTTGAAATTTTCGTCGAGTTATTTTGTTTAAAGAAATATTTCCAGTGGTTTTTTTTCTTCTTTTCTTTATATATATAATTATATATTTCTATGTATATGTATGTACGGATATGTGTGTTAGTTAAAAGAAGAATTCTTTCAATTATTATTATTATCTGGCCCGGCTAACGTTGGCGTTACTTTTTTTTTTTTTTTCTTTAAAGAAGTCTCGTGTCGCGAGGAGGCCCCTTACTTTGTACGATCCGACACTGGCGACTTACCAGGTCAGAATGCTGCCCGATCTCGAATCGCGTTGATCACAAGTTCTCCATATGCCGGTTGCAGCCTAAGTGGGGATTGCCGACTGTCAAGGTGGGGAGGGAGGAGACGACGAGGGTACAGAAACCGACGTTACTCGACTCACCCCCCACCCCTGGACGGGGCGCCACCCTGTAAAACCCTAACCGAGGAGAGTAGTAGACCGAGTTCGGTAGGTAACCAGGCCTTTTCTAGCCTCGTGACAGGCTCTGCAGGGAAATACACTAGCGAAGCCAGACTCTTTCCCCTCCTTCACTGACTGCGAGAAACTATCGCGATCCCCCCCCTCCCCTCCTGTTCGCTCTCCCCCACCACGACGACCACGATCGACTATACCAACCGTAACTTTGAATTCCTCTTTTCTACACTCCACACCATTACTTACTTACTCTCCGACGGCTGATCACGGCTCACGGAGTCCACGGCTCTCTTCCCACTCGTTGGAGAACCGCGGAAAGCGAAACGACGACGAGACGACGAGACTATCAGACGCGACTTGCGTTACGCATCGTGGAGATTCGAACTGGTGCAACAGTTCGTTAAAAGACTTATACTATACCTATTATACCTGGTGCTTTGATTCTATACTCTATATCGAAGTATAATTGAAGAGGAGATAAAAAGAGGGGAGGATTCGTTGTTTTATTATCATAGGAACAAGTTTATTACGTTGTAAATTGTAATTTTCAGATTTTTCATCTAATTCTTTTGAATTTGTTTATTTGCGTACAAGGTGTGTCGTACATCTTCTCTAAGGTTCTAGGTTTCTTATGCAATTCACTCGTACGAGACTCTCGGGCAGGAACAAAAAAAAAAAAAAAAAAAGAAAGAGAGAGATTCAAGCCGCAGTTGCGTCTGCGGCTGACGAAAATAAAAACTCGACGTTACTCTTAGCCTCGGCAAGTCTCGATGCGTAAAAAAAAATTGAAGAAAACTAGTAGCCCGACCGCACATGCAGCTTCATATGTATATAAATTTCAATTTTTTTTATTTCTTCAAACACATGCATACATATACCTATCTACATAAATATAGAAATTTTTACAAAACTACTACTTTACTAGTTTCGAATACCAAGAGAGCGAAGGGATCGAACGTTGTTGGAGCATCTTTTACAACACTAAAGACCGTCAGCTATAGACGTTCGAAATTGGTTGGCAAAGGTCTAACTATTTGAGAAACGTTATAGTAGTTTTTCAATCTATAAATAAGAAAATAGGAATAGACGAAAAGACAGGGGGAAAAAAAGTGTACAGATCAAAACTTGCATCGTGGAAGACTTGGAACTGCTGCAACGGAGCTGAATATATATACTAGTTTTCGTTTTTACTACGTAAGAGCCGCGCGTAGTAAGTTCATGGCTATTACGGCAATCAGATACGCGTAGCAGCTCCTCCTCCTCCTCCTCCTCCTCCTAGACGTAGTTGTACGCGTACTCGTACTTGGTACTACTATTCCTCCCTCCCTCCCTCACTCCCTTCCTCACTCCCTTTCTCTCTTGGGGGAACAATCCTTGAAATTTAAAAGGGTCACCGTACCTACGCGACTACACGTTTATATACGTTCCACGCTTCTCTCGTCTCGCGCCGTAGACTCGCGGAGCCGAAGGTATGTTATACAGTATACGGAGTGTTGTTGAACACTTGTGATGGTGGCGGTGTAATATGTGTATATGTATATCTACTTACTTTAGTCAGATTCTTGTAGGATACAGGAGGGTAAGTTGAAGTAAAACGCTCGTAGGAAGCGCGTAGTGAGTATTGTAGTAAATATGGATGGTAGTAGCGTACGAGAAACGAAGCGGTCGTATTTAACTTCAACGATGCGTAAAGTTACGCACCGTGCGTAACCAGTAACCATCGTGAGGAGGAGCGAGGAGGCCCAGTCCCCAGTCTCTCTCTCTACAGTCTTTCACAGTCCCAGTCACTGCAGTCACAGACCCTGAGACCGACCGACCTCCGATCCAGGCTATAATACGGCTAGAAGTCGAGGGCAGGTAGACAAGCCGCCGCGCCACGCTGCTTCTGCAGCACCGTAGGTATAGGTACGGTACGTATAGGTATACGCGATGATCATTCTCTCACTCGAAGGAAGTCGCCCTACCGTTCCCAACCCACCGTTCTGCCAGCGTGCGTATCTACGGGGTGAACGAAAATATTCTATTCTTATTGTTCAACTGACCGGGATCTTCGTGGGACTTATAGAGCTTCTTTCGTTCAAAGTCGACTCTGATAGCAGATCGAGAAGCTAATCTGACAATCAGCAGATTTTTTTTTTTAACAAAAATTAGTTTAATTGACGGATAATTATTTGTGTTTATATAATATAATATGAGCGGAAAAATTTTGCTTTTCAATATTCTGCGATTTCGATTTCGGATTCGTGCTCAACGATTCGGAAAACCTCGGGGTGGGATTGAAGTTCCAAATTCCAAAAGCTCCGAACGGTCAAAATTGCAAATTTGTTTCAGACGCGATTTACAAATTCCGAAAGGACGAAATTAATATGCAGACAGCTCAAAGATCCGAAAGTTCAAAACTCAGAACTCAGAAATAATATTTCGAAAAACTCTGAGTCGCTAGTCGAAAAATTCGAAATTCTGATCTTTCGCCACATTTGAAATTTGTTCACGAAAAAAACAAAAAAAGTTCGAGTAATCAACCAAATTCAAAACGAATTCAGCTATCTTCAGAGAATTTTTGTCGGCCAATATATTGACTTTCCGGAATTTTGTTTTTCGGATCACTCGAATATTACTCGTCCAATTAAATCAAAAAATTAGTTGGTTCTGAGTGATCAAACACGGGATCGATTGAAATCAATACTATCAAAATCCGTTGATTCGTTCTCGAGATATTGTTAGAAAAAAATTGATCGCTCACCCAAAACGATTGGAGATTTTCTAGACCACAAAAGTAGGATCGGGTGGAAACCAAACTTCTCCATCTTTCCAGACTCATTTGACGGTTACTTTTGTTGCGGGATGAATGAGTTAATTGAATCGTGCGGATAAATCAGGGGAATTTTGGCGCTTGGATAAAAATATGCTTTGATGTTGTAAGGCAGTTTGACGATTTATTAGCTGCAATGAAGAGCGAAATGCGATAGCAGCTAAGATAATTTAAATTTCATGCTAATGTCAGATAGTATAAAAGAAGGAGGAGGACCTCGCTTAATTATTTACCACTAAATTACAATTCCAATCTCGGTCTAATACGCACGCATCACTTGCTAAAAAAACACATCCCAAATCTCAACGAATTAAATAATAATTTATATATTATATATATGTTAAGTCTCGACGAAATTTCTTTTTCTCTTTTCTCGGAATTTTTTCTACATATTCGGCACGCAGTATATATATGTACCTTCTTCAGACTATATACAAAATACAACCTTATGTATATGCGTATATGTATAATTGTACATATAGAAATACACGTGAAACGTAATCTCGTGTAGGCGTTGCTATTTCGCAATTGCATATATGTAGATACATACACATATGTATGTATATAATGAAGAACTTGGATCTTTTTCTTCCTATTTTTCCTCTATGCTGTAAAATGTGAATAAAAATAAAACAAATAATTAACTTACTACAAATTTGACCATCACCGATACTCGACCTAGGTTAAGGCTACGAGTCGCCTACTTCCGGTCTCTATTCAACCAGTTATAACTAACAGTCGTGCGTAGGCGATGGAACCTAGACTCTCCCAGTCTCTCTATGCAGGCCTTTGGTCTAGCATTGCAATACATATATGCATACATACATACATCTATATACAACTAAATGAATTAGTTTTCTGGTAAATCATTGACCCGCGAGTATGTTTTTCACTTATACCTATATTCATATATATACATTTTCTTCACATATTTAGATAGTTTTGTTATTTTCGCGTTATAGTAAATTTTGATTATTGTACGTTCTTCTTCAGCATAAAATATTTTCGCTTTATTTTGAGATTTTTTTAACTTAGCCATGAATGAATAATTGTTCGTGAATGAGAAATGCTTCTTCTGGTTCTCTTATGTTCGTCGCACAACTATATATACATATATATATATATATATATATAATATAACTTAGTTACATATTGGTTAATTTGGTATTTTAAACTCACGTTAACCTTTAGGCTCCCGTGCGATAAATGCCGTGATAAAAATTTCAGTTGACAAGTGCGCCGAGTCGTCGAGGTGATGACGTCATTATCAGTGAATAGCCTCTGACCCGGGCCCGTTTCCGTTCGAACCACTCGACCGTTTACGTTATATCCCTCACATCTATGCATATAAACCCCCCCCCCCCCCCCCCCCCCCTCCCCCTTCCCATACACGAGCGTGAATAGGAAATACACAGACACACACAGAGAAAAGAAAAGAAAAGCGAAACGATTCAAAAATTATAAAAATTTTATTGTATTATATATGTACTTGTCGATAAAAAAAAAGGAAAAAATCAATTAAAAAAAAAAAAATCAATTACAATTCAAAATGCTAATCAGCTAGTCGTAATTATTATAATTTCTCAACGACTATATATCGTCGATGAATACATAAGGCTGATTTTTCATTTGTATATATATATGTATACATGTATATAGATACGTGTACATACATATATAATAATATATGAATAAAATCGCAAGAAATTACTTATAAGCGATTGTCTATTATAATATGTATATAGCGACACCGACGCCTCTGCGACAAAACCCGAGCATATATATGTGAACATTATTATGTATAGGATATGAAACGTATATTTGATGTATATATGTACTTATGTTGTATGTATGTATGTATATTTGTATCTATGTACACATTGATATATACGTATACACAAGTGATGCGGGTGGTCGAGTTCCGCCCTGGACCTTGGCGCCGACCCGAGAGACGCATTCAAGACGAGGGGCGTCGTCGTATATTGGCGACAAAAAAATATCGCCTCTTATGAATCGGACACTAATTACGTACATGTATATAGTGTATACCTATCTATACATATATAACTTGTATCTATATTATATGTAGTACATTATATGGATATCAAGTCCAAAACGCGGTTGATCAATCAGCCGTTTATTTTTTATCCTTATTATTACATACGTGTATGTATGTAACATGTTGAGCGTATTATACGCATTATATATGTATACATATAGTACAGATGATGACACAAATCACCGGGTTACAATATATATTTCCAAATTATATACGTATATTATGTTGTATGTATGACTGAACTGATATCTTTCATTACTTGATCATCGCGGTACACAGTACGTAGTAGGGGCGGAATTGAAATTCCGAATTTCAAAAGCTATAGCTGCGAAAGGAAAGAATTACGAAATTCTTCTACCGATTCGGAGTTTGTAGAAAGATTATTTACCCGAAAGTCTACGTATAGCCAATTTGAAAAACTCCAAATGGAAAGATACTGAAGGTTCAAAATTCCGAAAGCTATATGAAGATCCGAAAGGCCAAAACTCCGATTCTCGGAATTCACTTATAGATGTAACGTAGTGGTTTATTTCACAGCTTTATCAACGAGCTTCCCTTAAATTTGCGGTTTTCTGGACTTCCTGAGTTTTTAACTTTCGGATCTTTGAGCTGTCTGCATTTCTCGACCTTTTGGAATTTCCAATTTCTGAACTCTAACGTTTACCTATATATATAGAAACTCAGAATCGCGTCTCAAATTAATTTGGAATTTTTGAATTCAGAACTTCAATCCCGCCCTAATAATAAATATATTCCATATATATCATAAAATAATAATATTCCTTATCCCTTGATTTTCTCATTTGATACGTAAACGGCGATGCGGTCGGTATGTATAATAGTAACACTTTTCGTGTTTCTGCAGGTTCGAATCTCCCGCTATATAAGACTGCGGTCTGCCTCAAGGGCACGGCCGCCGTTTGCACCAAAAAAATACGCCGGTTGTATATTATATTGTATGTAGTATTTACTACGTAGTATGTACCTATATATAATTCGGGTATATATATATATACACGTATATGTATTATAAATTCGCCTAGGTACAAGCGTGCATGTATACATATACATATTAATATATCTCATGTACATACCTATGTACGTGGCACGGACTTACGTCATCGGCGTATGCCACGTCTCTTTACTATACGTATAATACACTGGACTCGACTCCCCTGTACTCGTGTATGTAATGTAATATACATATACAGAAATATATATATATATATATATACTCACATGCATAGATTATACATGGATAAATCTATACATACATATATGCGTATCTATATATCGATGTATATGTAAAGCGTCGTATGCCTCGCGCACTTGTGTAGCGCACCTATACTCCTGCAATATATGTATAACGTATATGCAAACGCATATTACATATATATACGTATCCATATAATACATTATCAGTTTGCAGGATAAAAAAATCGTGTATACAGGTATACACGTGCCTTCAGTACTTCCACGCATGCATCATTGGACGTCAGATTGATTCCTTTTTTTTTTTTTTTTTTTTACCCAAATCCATATAGTATATAGGACATTACTGAAATTTATACATATATAGGTATATATTTTTAGATATTTGTGCATCTATTCTATGTATTCTATATACCTGTATGTGTATAATACATAAGATGAGTGAGTGTTGAATTCTCTAAGTATAATGGGATTACAATAATTATCTGTACGTATAAGTAAATAGCAGCTGCAGGTATAATTGCGATGACGAAGAGATGACGAAGATAGTAATTTATTAATATACACAGACTGATATACATATATACTACTTCAGAATTGATATATATATAATACAAGTATAGGTATATAATATATGTACCTGCCTAAAATATATTTTCAGTTTCATCTCATTCTTTGAGAAACACATCTGTTCGGGTTGGGCTTTTTATTTAATTAATGTTCTTATCGCAGCTATTTACAGGCCAATTCTGTTGTATGCAGGTATTCACCATTATCAATATACCTATAATATACGAAATTTAATTTTTCTCTTTTTTCTTTCAATAATGTAGGTATGTACATACGTCTTTATCATATACCCACATACATATACGTGTCCGTTCGTTATTGTATAGTATATCCTACACAAAGTAAGAGAAATTTTTGCACGTAACAGGGACTTAATAAGGCGCCTCCGCTGTACATCATCGCGATAAGTTTCACATATCACTCGACTCACATATACATACATACATACATGCATACACACAAAAATGTATGAAGTTTACTCGTGAATCGCGATTGGTTATATCAGTGCAGCCGTAATTATTACGTATATGTATGTATAGATATATACATATATATACATAGGTTCATAGAGATATACCGTGCCTTTATATTACAATAATATATATGTAGACGTATGTGCGAATTAATAGATCATCGGCAAATCTATAATACGCCCCCGAAATTAGCCAGGGATTTTACCATCGCTTTACTCAAAAGTCCGCACTAGTTACGTCATACATCCGAAATAGGATCGTTCTACGTTTTCTGACTACCGCTAGACGCAGATCCCTGCTACACACACAAAGAGAAACACACAAATTTGGCGATTATAGTTTGGAATAGCGGAACAAAATGGTTGCGGTTTTTGCAGAAAAATTAGTTTCGTCAAATTTTCCCATATTTTTTCTTTTTTTTTTCTCTTTGGTGCGAATTTCTTTTTTTTTTTTTTTTTCTGTAACCAGGAAAAATCGCGAGATGGTATATTTTTAGCGAATTCTTCACACATCGCAATGTCACAGCAGCTTATGTACAGTTTGTATTTATATTTGTATGTATTTTTTTTATATATATACGATGAGTCAGACAACCGATCGTATTACTCTCACGAGGTATGTATATATTATGTACATGTACTCGCGGAATTGAAAGAGATGTATTTTTTTTTTTTTCTCAGAAAACTTATTCAATATGCGGAAATACGCAGATATGCAATAAACAATACCTCGAACTTTTAGTCAGTGCACTTCAAAAACATATGTGTATGATACGAATGCATATTTTGAGTCATTCTAGGTATACACTGTACATAGGTGAAACTTGTATATAATACTCATTACGATATAAGTTATCCTCAAAAATCTAATGTATTTGGCTCATAATTTTATTGAAAGTGGGTCATCTCGTCACGGATGTATGTTTAAGGGAGGACCCTATACTGAAACTTAGGAAACAGCAGTTTTTCCGTTTTTAAAATTGCCAAAAAACGTCCAATTAAAGGATGGATCTTTGGAATTTCAGATTATAGTAGGATATGTTCAGAAAAAAAGTTTCAATCTTCTGCGATGAAAGTTTAAGCGCAAGGAACCTTTTCGCAACCCTGCGAAGGAGATAGATTCAACGAAAGATTGCTTGCACTTGAACTTTAATCGCAAAAAATTTAAACTTTTTTCAAAACATATATCCTAGTACCATAATCTGAAATTTCAAGGATCCGTTTTTTGATTGGACGTTCTTGGGCCATTCAAAAAATGAAAAATTGAATTTTTCAAAGTTTCAGTACGGTTCTCCCGAACTAACCAGGTATAATACAGATATAATATATGTATACGTAAAGGTGTATGTAAAATGATATATACTATAGGAAAAACTAAGTCCGACCACCCGCAGCTCTATGTTATACCTATACGAAACGGTGTGATGGAAAACCGGCGAACCGTGCGATTAGGAATCTAAAATTGGAAGGATACAAACGACATTGTTACGTATACCGTGGATAACAAACAAGGCTATGACCCCCTGGTGGAAAAGTATAAATCGCATGGTTCTGCACGAGTATCAGCTAATTTATATGTATACCCATACATCTACCAGGTAAATCGATCGGTTACCAATATCGATAGATTTATAAATTTCTGTTCGGATTGGCGGTTAAGATATCTGCAGGTAGCCTTGTGAGTTGGTATAGGTACAGTAATCGAGGACCTTGACAACGAGCAATAACCGATCATGGGGGCGATCGAGAACAGCCTTCTCTATATATATATTTAGTAGATTTGTTAATTGGCTATACTTTGGCTGACAGTAGGTAGGTATACATATAGGTATACATCAAAAGTATATATACCGATCACTTCGCGAAAGCACGTATCGTCGACTGGAAATTTCCGTGTAAGGAAATGGTGACATTCCGATCGGCCCTGATGCAACTTTGATTGAAGATCGATTCGTGCGAAGAATTTACTCGGGATGACCACGGTCAGAATTACTGTCGAAAGAATTAATCACAGTAGTCCAAAGCTAATTTACTTTTTCACGCAAACTTTATCTCGATTTATATGAAAAAAACCCCAGCTGCTGAGTACGTCCCAACTCCGATTCGACTTTGCTGAAGGATTGTTCGGGAAACCCATCAACGTTGTTGATTTAGTGAGAGAAATTGGATTGAAAAAATTGATGTCCAATGGACGGTCGTTTTTTTCAAAAAATTGAACAATCCATTTTCACTTTTCATTCGAAGATGGAATTTTCCAAATTTCCGCATCCAATTTATGACGGGTCGTCATTCCGGAGAATCCTGATCCTGGAAAGAGTCGAATGGAACTTAGTGCAGGTCGTATATGAGTCAGGAATTACTGAACGATGTGTGAATCGAATTCTTTGGCTCTTTTTTCCTTATTACACCTGTGCTTTTATGTATATTGAGCCCATTCACGATCATACTCAAACTTTTCTCCTACATTATTAATACATGCATCTCGACGCGTTGCGTAACTTGCGATATTAAACTCAGTTGACACAGTATACTTTGTAGTATATGTATAACAAAACGTAGTAAATACGTAGGTTTGTACGGCGGTGGTAACTAGACAGACGGGGTCAGTGTCGCGCATCTCAAGATCAGGACGTGAACGTCCGGGTCATTTTTGACCTCGTGATATTCCCTGCCCCTCACACGGAATCGAGTTTCTTTTAGTTCCCAGACTTTCGTCAAAGCCGAATTGGAATTTTGAATCACGCATTTCTAACCGGAATTTACATTTGACTTTTTTCCGTCGAAGAATTGAAGGAGTGGGATTGGAATTCCGAATTTTTAAAGTTGCGGAAAGTCAAAATTCCGAATTTTTATACTTCCGACTGACAGTTTTTCGAAAGCGTATTTTCTCTGAAGTCTATGGGTAGCTAATTTGAAATAAACTCTGAATCAAAAAACGGGGAAGGTTCAAAATTTCGAAAGCTATAAAGATCTGAAAAGCCAAAACTCCGAATTTCGGAATTCGCGAGATGCAACGTCGTTTATTTCACAGCTTCGTCACGAGCTTCCCTCAAATTTGCGGATTCTTAGATTTTTTGAGTTTTTAACATCTGGATCTTTGAGCTTTCTGCATTTCGACCTTTCGGAATTTCCAACTTTTTAACTCTAACGTTTCTATATAATAAATTCGGAATTTTTGACTGTTCGGAACTTTTGAAATTACGAACTTCAATCCCGCCCCGAATTGAACAATTTTCATCAGAATTTCTAAATAAGAGTAAAAGAAGAGTTAAAATCAGGGATTTATGCAGGTTTTTTTTTCCTACCACTGGCTCCTCAATCTTCTTCTCATCCCTATAAAGGAAAAAGAAAAAAAAAAGGGCGAAAATCTCGACATTCCAAATTTCTTGCTGCTTCCTTCGCAAAGAATTTTTATTTCCCTAATTATACGGAGAGGAGTATACATACATGTATATATATGAATACGTATATACAGTGGCTGTCGCGGAGGTGCAAGATGCGAGTTGGTATAAAGTAATGGGAAAATAATGACCCTGGATTGCACAGCGTCGTAAAGGGTCTACAACGTAAGCGTATATAGTAAGCTTACCCTGCCATGCCGAGTGAATTACTCAAGCATACTAAGTTGCTAGTAAAACACACCGTTAAACCTTAAAGGCTCTGTTTCAGAAGCAGAAGTACAACCTGCCCATCGACCTTCCGCCACGCTACCGTTTACTTTACTGCCATTCCGGTCATTCGCTTTTACTTGATCGTTTAAATTCCCACGAAAATGATACAATATTGATTGGCTTTGTATACCAACGTCAGACGCCAGAGACAATTTCAAGATTTCTTTTTGAAACTTGTGGAAAATTTGTCGAAATTTCAGCCTGCAGTCACTTTGGCTTGACCGCATCTTGTGATTTCAGGATTTGAAAAGCCTGACTACGCGTATTCTGGATGATCAGTGATTACAAAAATAAACCCAGATTCTGAATTCCATCATGGAATATGAGGGCTCAGGAAAATATATGATCAGATTTGAGTTAGAGGAAATCCTATGAAGATCATAGAAAACCGTTGATTTATTCTCGAAATATCATGGAGGTATAAAATGTTTGCTTGTAAAATTTCGGTTTTTCAATCATTTGAAACCTACTAATCAGATCAAAGCCAGAATCTATTCATGATTCAGGATTCTAATTCATGAAGAACCGCATCGATTCAGACGGAAATGATGAAAATCCATGTATTCCTTGCCGAGATATCGTCGGACGAAAAATCGATCACAGTCCCACGCCAGTGATGACGTCGATCATCGATCTGAAAACAATCGAAGCTAATTTTTTGGAGATCGAAGTGGGACGAGATTGAAGTTCCGAATTCCAAAAGATCCGAATGGTCAAAATACCAAACTTATTTGAAACGCGATTCTGAGTTTCTATGAAACGTAAGAGTTCAGAAGTTGGAAATTCCGAAAGGTCCAAATGCAGACAGCTCAAAGATCCGAAAGTTAAAAACTCAAAAGATCCAAAAACCCGCAAATTTGAGGGAAGCTTATGACAAAGCTGTCAAAAAAAAAGATGTTGCATCTCGCGAATTCCGAAATTCTGAGTTTTGGCCTTCCGGATCTTTAGCTTTCGGAATTTTGAACCTTCGGTGTTTTTCGATTCAGGGTTTTTCAAATTGTCTACTTACACTTTCGGAAGAATAATCTTTCTGAAAACTCTGAGTCGGTAGTACGCAAAAAAATTTGGAATTTCAATCCCGCCCCAGAATTTTGAGTAGCTTCCCGCGTTTCGACGCAGCCCATTAAAAAAAAAAAAGAATCGATTCGCGTATAAGATGTGAGATATTGAGTGGAGCTTGCACTCCTTAGAACGAAAGAAAGGTATAAGGGGGTAGGATTTTTTCAAAAATTCTTTAACAGGAATTTAACGCGACTACGACGCCACAGGATCGTCGTTCGTGGTCGGCGACCTTCACGTCCGAGACGATCTTGCGCTTGAGGCTCGTCCTCGCGTCCGAAGAGGCAAAAAGTTTTACTCCGATAGGGCCGGCCAGGGCCCCGATCATGCCGCACGCTGTATTTGGTCACAACTGCACGGACAACGAGGCTCCTGCAGTCTTTTTAGATTTCAAGGGTGAGAACCGCGCCTCTTGTCTAGGAGTTGCAGTTCACCTCTATAATTTTCATTCATTTTTATTACTGAAAAGATTAAACGCCATTATGTCAACTTGACACTCGGTTCTTAGAGTCCTCCACGTCTTCACACCTCACACCTGTTACAGAACAGCCAACTAATTCTCAGAGAGTTTATCTCATCGCGCGCTTCACTCGCTCCTTATGGCAATGGAATTTTTACGAGTCTCGTTAAAATCGTGATAACTTCTTGAGGTTATGTCTCCTTGTCCATATATTTCTTAATGGTTTTCTGCATATTATGATATATTGTTATCTGAATTTTCCTTCAAGAGAAAAGAAGCCTGCAAGAATTAAGACATAATAATGAAATTTCTGCAATGGAACCTTCTAATGTTTTTTTTTTTTTTTCAATTTTATTTTTTTCACCAGCAGGACTTCAGTGTCTTTTGCTATTCTGGTAGTTCTGTATAGCAAGACGTGGCAGTAACTATCAGCAGTTTCTATCTAGCCTCGGTTAAGAGAAAGAGAAACGCCCAGTCTATTTTTGGTGAAATTTCAGGTATAAGATGCAGATCCTCGTGTTATGCCGACAGAAGCGGCTATTCCTTAAATATATTTCTCCTTTTTCTATTTTTCCTCCTCTGTCTTTTTTTTCAGGCTAGAAATAACAGGGCCTACCAAGAACTGAGAACTTCTAACTAGGAGCTGGGGGTCGAAAATTTTTGGGCCAGGCCCTGCTGGAGCGAAAACCTCCTGCACGATGCAGGACCTAGAAATTTTGAGAAGCGTGAAATACGCTTAGCAAAACTTTCATGACTTCTTGGAGAACCCGGTACGGTACCTACTACTACTTTACTTATACTTTTGAACACTGCAGGCTAGGGACAAAGAATCTTGATTTAAACTACCTATGTCCAGAATCTTTTCCATTTTTCATTATTTGGTCCTTAAGTCGGCTTGCGCGTGTTCGAATATGTGTATTTTGATATGTATTTACGTGTATGTGACGCGCCAGCGTCTCCAAAACGCCCGGTGTCTAAATTTTTACTAATTTAGTCTCTTCCGGGGACCGGAGCGCTCCAGGACTTCGTCTCGTTCCCTAATTAATACAATATTATAGGGGTCTCGTGTCTGGTATATACACAAGACACGCTCTAATAAACGAAATAAATTCACCCAAATTAATCGAATGGCCACCCCTCTTTACTACTTTTTATTATCCCTCATTACCCTCACGCTAAAAGTATATGTATACGTACCGCGAATTTGATGAATCAGAGGGACGTAATAAAGGCCCTTCAATGAAATTTAGGATCATTTTGGAACGACTCGAAAGCTTAGTTCTGACCTTAGGAGATTTTTTCATTATTTTTTTTTTTTTTTTTTTAATTCCCTCTGATTGTCAGTGATGAATTATTTCCAAAAACGTATAAGTAATGACAACGGGGGGATTCGGGAAAGATGCTGATAATTCGCTTGACCACAACCCGGATCGTTTGAACTAAAAAATAGTATTTTTTGAGCGAAAGGTTCAATCATTTGAACCTGCAGACTGTATTACGAGGAAAAACTTGACTATTGATGTTCAGCCTCGATATTCGTGATTTTGAATTTTTTAACAACGATTTCAAATTCGTGCTCATCGACTTGAGTTACCTGTGAGGCCATGTTGGATAAAAAATCTTGAAATTCGAAAAATGGAAAAGCCTGACGTTATTTCCCCGATGAGGTATCCCAAAACCTTTGGATACTATAAGAGTCAAGAAATTTGAGTATCTATCAAACTGCAAAATCGATTGTCTGGAAAGTTCCATTGGCTTCAAATTTGAAAAAATCCTACCGATTGAGACCAAGATCATAAAAATACCTTGATTCGTCTTCGCGACGTGATCGATCAAAAAATCGATCTCACATCCAGACGTCGATCCAACATCGATCGGAGATGTAAAAATCTGAACAACTGAATTCCATTTTTCGGATGATTCTATAACAACCTTCGATCTTCTAAGCAAAAGGTTAGACTTGGGCGAGAATTCTTT
The DNA here is from genome assembly GCA_963989295.1 of Ametastegia equiseti. Classification (NCBI taxonomy): domain Eukaryota; kingdom Metazoa; phylum Arthropoda; class Insecta; order Hymenoptera; family Tenthredinidae; genus Ametastegia; species Ametastegia equiseti. The sequence continues at coordinate 13,279,138 of OZ022397.1, read as the reverse complement.
GTTCGAAAAGTTGTATGGCTAATTTGGATTGATCCCGTTTTACGGTCCACGTAGGTATGAGTATTTGGTAATTGGCAATGTGACGTTCCTGCATAATTGACTTCATGACGCGTTGCAAAAACACATACCCGTATAATAGGGACGTAGGTCATAATGGCATAGTCTTTCGCATTGCACCATAGCATGAGGGTTGCAGCGGAGCGTTCGGAGAAACGTATACATATTATGATCGGTGCTTATTAAACTACTATACGCGTAGTAAGTCCCAATGAGACGCATGAATGCTGATCATTCATAAATATTTATTGCGCCTTTGGTAATTGCTCAATTTATATCAAAGACGAGGCGTGGCTGCACTAGGTTCAACATTACTTATATGCCTATACGTCAGTGTGGGTGGTGCAAAGGGACGCCGGTCCATCATCCAACTAATACACGTACCCCAAAACCCGTACCTATACCTACGCCATCGAAATTCGAGATGAGCTAAATCTGCATGAAAATTCATATATAGAAAAGACAAAGAGATTCAGGTCGCCACACATAGATCCCAAAATCTATCGATTGTGATCCAGAACGATATTTTCAGGCAGCTTAGCTTATACTTATACCTCGTTTTACCTTTCTCGGTTCATTTACGTCTCGATTTTCAATTCGGTTTTTGTGGTCAGTACTTTGCCCAACTCCAAAGTGAAAAACAAATTATCTTTTCCGGTCCCCAAGCGGTTGATTGTGAATTGGGAATAGATATCTGCTATTCATCTAGGTATATCTATAAAGTACATTATGCGAACTGTATACTCTATTCGTACTGCGGTTTACCTGTGTATCAATACACACGAGAAGTACGTACACTAGATGGACAAAAAATAAAACAAATGAATAATAAATAAGTGGCAAATTCATTCGATTGTAACTTTGATCAAAACTTAAGTTCTCCACGCTGATTCGGAAATTGGATGATTAGCGAAAGCCATTTTTTGCAATGAAAAGTAAAAAGGGTCAAAATGGATACCAATTCACCTGTAGCTACTGTACATTATACTTCATTCCTGAAAGCTGGCTTACCTGATTCCCTCTAATTCCTGACCTAGGATGTAGGTATAGTAGGTAATCCGTCGACCTGACCTACCGCGTGGGCTAAGGCTTATTTCTATCAAGCTATGTATACATGGGCTGTATGCAGTATCTAGCGATGAGCCGACATAGGCAATGTGCTGCATTTACTATTATATGTAGAGGTATGAGAAAGAAAGGGGCCTAAATTTTCAAGTTTGAACGAAATAACGAACGAATAAACAAACCAAGAGAAAGGTTTTTGGTTGGTGATCCAGTCTGTTTGAGATTCAGGCGGGTATTCAGTAAGGAATCTGGTTCTTGAACGCTGCTGAGACTATACACTTCCACGTGTCTTTTCTGGACCGCGATCTGACCGTGCGACGATTTTCTTCCACAGGATTGCAGCTGACTGTATATATATATATACGTGACGTTGGTACATCCACACATACATATGCACGTTTGTACGTATATTTATATACACATGGAACTGATGAGAAGGACCATGGGGTCTAATGCTTGCAGACATATCACATATATGTATGTTTGTGTGTCCGTCAATTTGTAGACTCGCGTATATGTATATGAGTATAAGATATATATATGTATAGGAGTTACCGAAGAGATCTGAGACCGTGCCGTGATAAACCGTGATATTTAATGCCTTATTAAAGGTCTCTAAGGTCCGATGTATACGTCTATACGTACAAAGCGAGAGAACCATGTACTTACATATTACTGGCGTATGTATATATGTATATATGTATATATGCACGGATGCAATGGTTCCCAGATTCTTCTCGATGTATGTATCAGCCTCCGAAAGGGGCGTCAAAGGATTATATCGAGATAGGAAATAGCCACGCGGTCCAGTCCCTCGCGTTCTCATTATATGAAAAACTTCTAATCGGAGCTTTTTTTTTTTTTCTCTCAAGAAAATACCGACGCCTGCCCATACCATCATATTCAAGTCTCGCCCTTTTCATTATTATTGGGTTTCAATATTTTCGACATTTTCTAAAATCGCATCTTCGATTTCTTTTTCTCTTTCTCTCTATTGGAAACAAGTCGAATTTGAACAAATACAATATTTGTTCACATAAACCAACAAAGCTTTATAGTAATGGTCTGATGGACATTGGAAATTTTAGTTTACAGTCCAGAATTCTACCGTTTCCACATTTTCAATCGCGGTATAGTTACATTCTTTCGTTTCTTTTCTGCAATTCCACAAAACAACAGACATTTTTCTAGAAAAAAAACCAATAGAAAAACTGAATCAATTTTCAACTGATTTTCTGCCCAATGGATGATGAAGATCCGCGTCTTTATAGGTGGGGTTTGACTTGAAAAATACCCAAAACCATCCCGCTCCGTATAGTATGTATATATGTATAGCTGGGCTCTAGATACGGACCGAGAAAACTTACCTACCTATACGAATGCAGGGTACATAAATAATAAATAAATAAAGACAAGGTCAACAGATGCGCGCATAGCTTGACATTGGCCTTCCGATGTCCCTATATGATGTTTCTAAACGCCCGCATCATGATTTAACACGAAGTTCCGTTCTACGAGTCGTTGGGTTCCTGTGCTATGTATACCTATTATACCATGTTATAATAGTATGTTGTATACAGATATGTAGCTTATATTACTCACCTATCTGTACCTACCAGTCATCTAAACATCGTTATTATGTACTGCCATCAGTTATAAAAATCTTATATGATAAGGAGTGCAGTAGTGGATCATTTCAATCGACTACCAAAACGCTCAATGTCATGCTCAATATAGTTAGATTTGTTATCCAAAAAATAAAAAATTCCAAAAACTGTCCAAGTCACAGGCAAAAATCGACATCGACAGTAGGTCGAAGGCGGAAATGTATAGAATATTGGAGTAATTGACCTCTAAGGTAAGTGTACTGATTATTGACACTCCAAGACCCAATTATTGAAACTTCTATTTTCTCAAATCTTAAATCCATGATATAAAAATTCTGGATGTTTCCATCATTCAAATCAGTTGCTCAAGACTCAGAGAATACACTTTTTCATTGACAAATAAATTTGTTCGTAATTTGAGAGTTTACGGTTAGAAAGGAATAATTGAAAAATGTCAATAATTGGGACAGTGTCAGTAATTGGGACCTCAGTCATCTTCAGATTTGCATAGTTTAGTAAAATTCGTATCTTTGGCAATTTCGACATTTTCTGTGTTTCCTCCTAGTATAATATCGGAAATGGGAGACGATTTGGTCGATTTTGAAGCACGCATGCGAGTCTCCAAGGGCCTTTTCTCTTATGAGCCCGACTCCAGTGTACGGTACGTGTCTGTCCATTCGGTATAACAGTGCAGAGACCACACGCTACGCCCTACGCTACTATATCCTCGGATCCAAGTTATATTGACGCATATGCTGGCGGGTCAAAGAAGATCCCATACACACGTCTGCTATGGCTATGGGCTATGGGGTATGGCTATGGCTATGGGACGCCGGCTCCTGGCTCTTCGGTTCTCGCCCATGCGGGTACATTAAAGGTCTCAACTCGGCTCCGGCTGCCAAACCTATCCTAACGTGGCCCCTCCTGTGGGTTTCAGCTCGGACCCTGGTTCCCTCTGCAGTGCTTCTCTTTTCGTATACCCCGTACTGTTTATTCATTTCTCTCTTACTCTTTTACTCTCCTTTTCTTCCTCTTCTTCTTCTTCTTCTTCTTGCCACTATATACGCAACCTCGATTCCAAGAATTATTCCCTCCTCGACCTGTGGCGAATACGCACACGTCCGGACCCTCCCGTATGCCATTCCGAGAGTCGTTTGTGAGGTACCTTATACCTTTTTTTTTTTTTTTACAGACTATTTTCGATGGTCGACTTATTCGATAAACTCAGGCTGATATCTATCGCTGATTGATCAGAAAGAAAACGAACTCGAATTAGAATATTAGAATTTTAAGGAGGAATGTGGATTTTTAGCTCAGTCGTGTATCGAGGGTTATTATGTGATTCTCGGAGAAGAGATCATTTTTCTCTGGGACATGAGGACTCTGATGGAATCCTAAAAAATCGTTATGATTGAGGAGGGTTCGGCCCTCATTAGACTAGAATTAGGGTTCGGTCTCATAGTGCTAACAGAAAAGATGAAAAAAAAATACGAAATCACTATACGTTGTCGTGAAAAATTATAACCGTTGGATCGATCTTGGAATTTTCGTTCCTCAATCATTCATAAAAGATGCCTTTTTGGTTTGAACGAAGCTAATTTCATGATGAACACATTTCGATTCGCGATAATTAAGCAGAAAGCCATAAAATTTTGAGAATTTTTGCAATATTAAAAAGTCTGTATTCGTAGCTCGAGAATTTCTCGCCCTCAAGATTTTTTTGGACAAAATTAAGAAACGACATGTAATACATATAGTACATTATAGTGTAATGAATTAATACAATGAATTCAATTTGTCAAAGTTCCGTACGTGGGCATAATAACGAGTTTGTTTAGACTTTGGTTACGAGCCCGAGGCTATAACACGTGTGTATATTTATAATAAACATTATTATTAATACGTGTCTGTATATAGCTATACACGGTATACGAGTAAACGTAAACGTAAACGTGTTAGTAAATTTCGAGCAGATCAGCATACTTATGCTGAGAATTGTTCCTGCCCCCATGAATACACACATACCTGTATTATATTATATACTATATGTATATATATATATATATGCATACGAGGAGTATTATATGCTGGTGTAGCGTTCAAAATATGCGGTGGGGTTCGCTTACAACGCGCATAGTTTCACGTGAGACCAACTACTACGTGTACAGTTCGTATAAAAAATATATATTACTATACATATATATACGTATGAGTGTATAGTAGGTATACGTACAACCTGTACCTACCTACCTGCGTGTACTTTTATACACTTTTCATTATCACACATTCCACTATATATTATATAGTGTATTTACATTTACGTATCGTAACACCAGATCAACAATTAGCTTGGGTTTCACTAGCTGCACATGCATCAAGCTATATAATAGGTGTCCGGCTGCTACTCTTACATATTTTTCATCCTCGATTTTGACAAACTCACTGGAATACCACAGATTCACTGTAAATCCCATAATTTTTCATTTTTAGTACACAAGGAAACAAGATCGATGTATCTATATGTACTTCCGTTGCGATAGCTTTTGCAATTTTCATTAATTGTACTTTGATGGTAGTCAAAAATAGAAAATATCATTTTTTGTGTACGTAAAGATGAAAATATTTCATGCTTCTTTCTATAACTGTGGAAAAAAAAAGTGTTTTCAAAATATGTGTAGATGAATTGAATGAAATAAATCTACGTGGTGAGAAATACTACGATCGGTCATAGAAGAAGAAAAAGAAAGAAAGAAAGATATAAGAAAAAAAAAATGGAATCTGTTATTCAATATACAAGGTCTAAAATTAGAACAGTTTGATAATTTTCCTGTAAAAACATGAGATTTTTTGAGGAAAGACCTGTGCAAGCCTGTGGTGTTTAATAATCCAGCGATTATTTAAACCAGGACAAAACAGCTGCGGAAGGACCTGACCGTAATTGATAATAAGTTAAAACCGCAATTATTTTCACAAATAACAAGCCGACTTCAAAGGTTTCGTGATTATTATTGCAAGCGTTTAGAAGTTGATAATAGAGTCGATTAGTGGTCTCGGAAGTGGTCAGCGTTACCGGAAAGCCCAGGTTCCAATATCGCCTTCCTCGATTGCAGACCTCACGTTGAATATACATATAGGAATGTCAGGGAACTTTGAATTTTATTTGGGATTGTAAAAAAAGCAATGAATTTGCAAAAAATTTCATCATATTTTCCTCACCTTCTTATCCTAAGCAGCAATTAAAGTCAGCCTTATTTATATCATTTTAATTGCGAAAAGAAAATCCCTGAAAATTGATCCCCTTATAGTATAGTTGAAAATATCCTCGTCATCGATTCGAAATCCGCAACCGCAATACGTGTAATTATTTCTTGCGAGCTCAAATTACTTCGTCAGTGTTAAGACGCCAATTGTAAGTCGAGCTAGTAATTAATTGACCCCCACTTTTTTCTCTTTGATAAAAACAGTATTAATGTCTGTGATGTCGAGTGTCTGTAATCGATGATTAAAAACCGCAGAACGCTTCGATTAATTAAGAAAATCTTATACTTTTTTTTGGCTCACTATTACTTAGCCAATTATACGCCTAATGAGTTTCTCTGTTCTTTCGAATCGAAATGAAGTTAATAAAAGGCAAATATTTTTAGGTATAACGCGTTTATTGCAATTGTAAATAATTTCACATCGAACACGTATAAATAGGTAATCAGATAATCGCAGGGACGAATCAATTCCCACGGATTGGGTTAAAAAATAATGGTGATTTCCAGTTGTTTTAGGGGTTGTTTGGGACCGGGAAAAGTAAAATTCCTAGAAGGGTCGATTAGGCTGTTCAAAAGTCCGCAGTAGACTCCGGGTAAAATATTACAGAGTAGAAATGCCCTGCTAATTAACGCGTATATAGTTAATTAGTCGTTTGTGGAAGCCACATCGAGGGTAGATTTGAACTAGAATGTGTATACGTACATACATCCGTAGGAAATAATAATAATAATAATAATAATAATAATATTAATAATAATAATAATAATAATAATAATAATAATAATGATAATAATAATAATAATGATACGTTTCAAATTCCAACGTGAATTGCACGATTCGCATTCGGTTTAAAGTCTGCAAATATATTTTGCACGAAGGTATTATACAATATAGGGTGTGCTGCTGCGTGAGAAAGACGAAAATGTTCACCTCGAGAACTTTGTCGAAAATGTATCACAACATTCGTATGTGTATATATATATATATAGGTAGGTACATGTTAAACCCGACGTGGCAACTTTGACAATATTTATATTGGGTATTCATGCGAAGTCTGCTCGACACAGTCTAGCTATGCAAATCTTTGCGGGTCACGAGTTCGCGACTAACGTGTATAGGTATATGGAGATTATTTCAAGCGATGTTTAGTACCGAGTTTATAATACACGTTGCCGAATTTCTATCGCTAAACATCGGGGCGGGATTGGAATTCCAAATTTCAAAAGCTGCAGCGAAAGGTCGAAATTACGAATTTTTATACTACCGACTCAGAGTTTTTGGGAAGATTATTTTCCTGAAAGTTTACGTAGCCAATTTGAAAAACTCCGAATGGAAAAACACCGAAGATTCAAAATTCAGAAAGCTATAAAAGATCCGAAAGGCCAAAACTCCGAATCTCGGAATTGGCGAGATGCAAAGTCGTTTATTTCACAGCTTTGTCATGAGCTTCCCTTAAATTGGCCGATTTTTTGGACTTTCTGAGTTTTTAATTTCCTTATCTATTTGAGCTGTCTGCATTTCGACCTTTCAGAATTCGCAAGTTCTGAACTCAAACGTTTCTAGATATTCAAAATCGTGTCTCAAATAAATTTCGAATTTTGACCCTTCGGAACTTTTGGAATTTGGAACTTCAATCTCGCCCCCCCCCGAAATGTACCCACGTATATTGAAGGTGCGGGATGTCGAGGACTCACGTGTAGGTATACGTAGATTTTGCACAAGCAGTAAGCGGTACGTATGACGTCATATCCGGCGTGTCGTTTTTCGCGGCGCGCACTTATCATCGCCTCAGACGACGGGACCAAATCCTTCTACGCCCACAACTTTGCCTGCTGTAGCAGAGTTCACGGGCGCGCCCGTCCACGGAATACCATCAGGACTGCTGCAGTTGGTAGGTATGTTAAAAAAAATGATATCGATCTTACCTCAGTTTTTTCGACCTCCAACTTTCAAATCTTCCTCCATTCATCTGCGGCACATTCGACCCTTTTCTAAATCATTTTTTTTTTTCCACATGTACCTAACCAACTATGGCTTTGGATCAACCAACATTTGTGAGATACAAATTTTGGAAAATGGGAATTTTGAAGGGGTTCAATTTTTTGAAACTCAATTTTTTCCTTTGAATAATATAAATTTTTACTGTGAACGTATATAATTTAGAAACGATGAAATAGAATTATTGGTTCGAACTTGTTAGTTTCGAATCAGGTGTGCGCGTTGATATCATATTTCCAAAGGGCGAAAGTATATAAGAAAAATTCAATTCGAATAGCAAATTTGTGTCATTTGCGATCCAGAAATTATGCATAGGTATTTGATCCAGAATTTTTTTCTGAACAGAGAAAATAAATTAGTGGACAGGATTTTTTACCGTTACCAAATATTTGTGTATAAGAGAAAACAAAAAACAAAAAAATCAAAACCAAAAAGCTGTATAAGGTCGCATCAGCTCGAAATTTATTGATTGAATATCCGCGCTTTTGGGATTAGATTCGTAATTTAGCGCTAAATTTTTCTGCGCCATGAGACCCGGAAATTATAAAAACTGCCAAAAATCTAACGAAGAAAGATTTTTCGATATTAGAATACGATTTTCTTCCCCCGTTTAAGAAATACATAACAAACGCGTAAACATATATATATATATCTGGAAAGGGTCCGATCCCACCGCAACATATACGAGGTTATGTAGGGATGCGCGACGGTTCTTCGGAGTCAGAGAGAGCCTAGGAGAGTCACTGCAGCAGGAAGGGGCCCCCCCAGCTTCATTCATAAACGCCGACCCGAGGCGTCAATGGATGTGCCTTTGGTGGGGGTGGCAGCAGCATCCGAGCCTCACGCTCGACAGAATATCCACTGCACCGCGTGGTGTTCTTACCTACTCTTACTCGCGGCTACATATGGAACACTGCAGAGAACGCGAAGGGTGAAGGGCGAAGGAAGAACGAAACGGGATGAAACGCTGACTTTTGAAGGGACCGCGCCGACTGTTAACTCGTTGTATCTGACATTCTGACCTTATCTTTACGAGTATAAGAATGCCAGTGAGCGCCGGGACGCACCCCACGGTAGTTTTCATTCCCTTTTCTGGTTTTTTTTTTCTCTTTATTTTTTTTTTTTTTTGTTATCGTTATCTCTTTCTATTTGTATACAGTTATCGGTTATCGTATTTCGAGAGGCTATAGCTCATAATTTGCTTCAACATGAATGACTCAAATCGGCTATGTGAATTCTTCATTCGCTGATATGCCTTGCTGCAGAAAAATATATATACAGTATACATAGGTTGTATGGTTTTTTTGGGAGGGGGATATTTTAATTTTTGGTATATATCGGGGGGGTTTCTTTTTTACTTTTATCGTTAACAATCGCGAGCGCAAAGAGCTTCTTGCCTTTTTTCGTTTTCAGTTGCTTTTTCAAGTTTTAGATTCTATGAAGAAGATTCGTGTTTTCTAAATTATATGGGGACCCTATAAGGGAAAAGAATGTTGATTAGGCTAGGTCCTGTAGTATGCTCATTTTCACCTGTCATTAAGATGTTATTTCGATGAATTAACGCTGTGAAATTATTCGTATTACATAGGTATACAATATCGAGACGTATCTACATATAGGTATACATAGACACGTCTATGATTTCATAGTGCAGGTTAATATTGACGGGTTTCGGTGAAAAGATGTTGGAAAATACACACAAAGAAAAAAGGAAATCAAAAACAGGTTCGATGGATATTTCGATTTTGATTTTTTTTTTTTTTTTTGGTTAAATTTTCTACTAAATGATTATATTTCAATTTGGTTTTCATAAATTGGAGAAAAATACTTCTCTGCTGCGATTGGTTATCGAAGCGATGGCGATTCGCAAAAGGTTATCTCTCCTATAATATCCGAGTCGATTATATATATAATTATTCTAGGAAAAATCGTACATTATACAAACATTATATCGTTTATCAACCCGCGAGTTTCGCACATATATATCTCGACGTATAAAACGATATATGCGTATGTGCGGATGTATAAATATGTATACAGAAACATTTTCATTACCCGGGTAGGGCGTCTGTTTTCCAAAAAGGATATTTCTTCGACAAATGGAACGACAAAAAAAAAAAAAAAGGGTTAAAATTGATCGGAGTTGAAATTTCCACGTTAGGAAATGAATAAATTATCCATGATGTATTATATATAAATATTGTAAATCTGTATAAATGAAATATCTGATGAATGAAGAAAAGACGCGATATATATATATATAGGAACTATATACATGACTGTACCTAGTGAAAATTTATCAACGGTCGTTCATATTACGGGGATGGAATATAAGACGTTATATACCTACGCTGGCCGTGCGGTATATCGTACCGCATGCAGCCGTTCATGATGCATTCTTTTCTTCGAGATTTCCTCGTACAAGTTCTGTGTATATATCTCAGTATAATTGAAAAAAAGCAAGAAGGCTTCGAGGCATTTTTGTAAGTCTGGACACGTGTTTCTATCCTCCCTACGGTATATATATATGCTGTATACGTATATATCATATACAATATATCTCGTCGCGTTGGTCTTCTCGCCGCCATTGGTCCCGAGCCGCGATGCACATGCCAGCTAGTATTTTATATCGTATCTTTCTCTTTCTCTTTCTCTTTCTCTTTCTTTTTCTCTCACTCGCTTATACTATGTATATACTGCAGGAGTGCATTCAGACTGCGGGAGGACGTTATGTATATGTATTCACATGTATATCATACACGTATGTATAGAACCGACGATAAGTGGAAAACGATGTCAAAGTATAGGAGAGAGAGAGAGAGAGAGAGAAAGAGAAAAAAGCAAAACGAGAAAGAAAAAAAAAAAAAAAACAGTTTTCTATTTGTCAAATTAACAAAGTCAAGAAAAATCTCTCAAACCCATAGATATATGTATATGTATCTCATATAAGTTTCTATGTACACAGGTATATGTATGAATGTACATTGTACATACAGTACCGTGTAAAAGTTCGCTTATGAACGGTTGATGAAAAAAAGTCAAGAATTTGAAATCGAGATATTTCAGCATTCAGGCGGGCTAGAGAGAAAATCTCAAAAAAGAATCCCAAGATAAACGCAAAGAGCTTATTTTCTTCTACGGCTGTGGCTCACTTTTCAAATATCACCTCGAGTCATGATATCGTCTGGAAGACGATTAAAGGGAAGGGCGTCTTATGTATTTTCGGAATTTTTGTTTAATCACTTGTAGTTCCTCGGCAAATAAATTGCAGGCGATAATCTGAATACATAACTGGAAAGTGTAGAAAAAAAAATCCTTGAATTTTATAAAAATGAAAAATTTTGCATGTTTTTCCTACTAAAGTTATATAAATGTTTGAACTGATGAACTTAATGTATGGCAATATCGATAATATTTCATATATGTGTATCACGTCCGAGGTGAATAATTAGACGGCGAAATTAGAAATAATCAATCAAACAGAAAGGAACCATTCATTTTATAATCAGATGCGCATTATCACAGTTTAATTATTTACCTTCGTTAAAATATATAAAATATTATCGGTTTGCAACGTTTCAAACTAGCATGAGTTCAAGAGCTTATAACTCTGGCAAAGAAGAACAAACAATTTTTAAACTCGATGAAATTCAAGAACTTTTCGTCTAGTTTTTAGCCACGTATTCAGATTCTCGCTAACCTTATTTGCCGGAAAACTACTATCTCCGGACGATGTCAGGACTCGAGGAAAAATTAAAAAATTCTCCTGTGAAATTTTTTCATTCTTTTTTCTCTAGCTTGCTTATAGATGCTGAAATATCGTGAAGTAAAATTTATAACTTCTTTCATCAAGCTTCAAAGAACTTTTGCATGGCACTGTATACCAACACGTAGATATAATGTATAACCAAAAACTCTTCCGAAGGGCAAAACATTATAGATAATTATCACCAGGCGCGGAGTCATATCACAGCATGAATTCGAAAGCAGTGATGGAAAAAAAAAAGCTCTCATTTCACACGTGTTATCAGCGGTGACAGCTGTTCGCTTTTCAGTCATGGCAGTTGAGTATATAAATTTCTGTATAAGAAACGAAATCGTGCCACACGTTCGGTTTTCCTTGATTTTTTTATAGAATATACACATGTATCATTTATCTAAATGTACCTACTTATGTACATACATACGAATATTTATGTATACTCTGGTAAAAATTTCTATGTATGTACGCATATACTGCTCGCGGAATTTCTACGAATTTTATCGAGAAATTTTTTGGACGATTGTCGCAATCGGTTGCGAGTTGATATCGAATGTATAAAAAGCGATCAACGTTGGTATAGGACGATTACCTAGATACGGTATATATAATACACAGGTATGGATCGAAATGTTTTTTCCGTTATCGCGCAAAGTCAGACCGTCGCGGCGCCCTGAATTTTATCAGACATTTGTATGGCTGGACGGTAGTTATAGGCAGAAGATATACGTACATACATATTTATATGTATGCATATGAATGCAGGTGAGACACGCAGGAATCTGTCGATAATATACACGATTACAACTATCGCGGTGGAATGCCACACTCCAGGATATAAGGATTAGATAATATAAGGACCACCACCTTTCCGGTATCGCCTTTTTTCTGATCCCTCATATCCGGCCTCTGTATATACGCGGACCCTGCGATTTAACCTTCACGTGTGTTCGAATCGTTCCACGAGACGTTATGTAACTTGATAAACGAATTATGACCATTTTCAAAAATGCAGATTATCATCTCATCCTTCAACTTATAGTTATTCATTAATTTCATATTGGAGAAGAGAAGGTGAATTAATAATATTAAGCAAATACCTGCAGCCGCTAGTTTTCAAATTTTTTTAGATGAAATTACACTGTGGAAAATTTTCGGTGACATTATACCATTTTTAATTTTATTGTAGTGGATTCGACAATTCAGCACTATTTGATGTATTTCCGGTGGTAAATTAAACTCACTCTTCGATTGATAGACTGACCTCAAATAATGTCAAAGTGACAAACTATTATAATCTCAAATAGTGTCGAATCAAGTGATCAAGTCGTATTTTATGATACTTGGCACTGGAATGGTTGCCAGTGTGAATATGAGACCCAAATGATTCTCTGATATTCTTGAATAATATAGAAATTGAAATAATTTGAACCGGTATAGATAATGACATGATTTGGAATTGCAGAGTTTCGCTGAAGCGTTGCAACCGTGAATTGAAGTACGTTATCGGTGTAGGTATATATAATTATAGCGGCGATAAGAAGCGGCTTGATTAATCAATAATAGCATCAGCGAAAAATATATGGAGCAAATTAGTATCGATTATAAATCAGTTATGTAATGCAGCCGATATACATACATCATATGTTCGAAAAGAAATCTCTTTAGAGATAAAAAAAAAACAAAAAAAAAAAACAGCTGTCATCGTGAAAAAGTAGGCTGCATTTATTGGAACTTGCGTTGATAACTCAATCTTCAAGGACGCGAGAAAATTTCGATCATCATATAATCTTGAAGCACATCGTGCCAACCTGCAATCGCAAAGATGTGATTAGCGAACTGATAAGAATACTTAGAAAGCTTCGCAAATTCTTGTATATGTCTTGATGATGCAGTTCGGTTTGACAAATTTTCTCCGTGAATATAAAAATCCGTCTCGTATATAATTTCGTGACATACTCGTCAAATAAGCAGCATTCTTTGATGTATCGAGAGTTGTGAACCTCCTGAGTAATCCCACGCTCGTTAGTTTTGTATTTCCTTATACTTCTGACTTCTCTTTATTCCTTTTTTCTTATTTTCTGTTTGTTTTTGGTTTATATATATATATATATATATATTTTTTTTTACCAATGGCATAGCGACACGTCGCCAGGTTGTTCATATACTATGTGTCTCGAGGCGTGATCGCGGTGAGGCGTTATATCGCCTCTGTATATTGGCGTATCGATTTCATACGAAAGATCATCGTATTATGTGCAATCAATACAATATTACGATCTTACGCAATCAATGTGTACCTATACACGAGTACATACATACACATTCCCAAGCACAACGCACACAAATGTGCAGAAGTGAAACAGTTTCGTGCCAATGATTATATTGTGTAGAGGCAGGTAATTTAATAATATAGTTATTTGTCACTCATGTTACAATTGAATAACTAACCCGTGAAACTCATGATTTACAAGATGGCGGTCGAGCTAGGCATGCAAAAAAAAAAAATCATGTTTCCTACGCAAATCATTAATAATATATTAGTTTTGAATATTTAGAAACATTGCAGGAAAATCTCGTGTCCTCAGTTTTAAATTGAAAAGATTTTTTTCCGAATGTCTAGACATCTTTGAGAATTCGATACAAACATAAGCAACTGAAAATTCAGAAGTTTACTTTGATGTTAAACCATACGTACAAAATTTGGAATTTTTGTATATTCATTTGAAGGTTCATCAATTTTCGTATCACGAAATTATCGCGTTATTTTGATCAGTGTGTCGAAAGTTGGAGAACGGTGGATGGAAATGTATCTGTTGCTGCAGTTTCTGATAAATTTCGAATCGAAATGTATGAGTTAATGATCAGCTATATACGCTGAACGCAGCCTCATACCTAAATGGAGATAAAAACAATAACTAAGACGCACCCTTATTATAATTTGTATATGATAAACGAGTTGGAAATTTCCCGACATGGAACAGATGACAGTGCATTTGATACGCCCAAAAATTCTTGAACGGTTCTCCTGGGGAACCGTGATTCAAACCTAACCTACACCTACTAATCCAGCAGCTATATCCAACGCGTTTATATACATATACGCAGTAGGTATTATAAATTTCAGTATTTTATTACATCTTAATTTTTTATACATTTATATTTATTCGACTATATTTCTACCGACTACATAGTGTCCGAAAGAAATTGCTACTTTTTTAGCAATTAAAGTCTTTCAAAACCGTCATTTAATTACTCCTCATCTGAAAAATTGCCACAAAGCACACGTGTCATCTGTGCAACGCGATAGTCAAGAAGATCTTACGATTAGTGATTTTGCAAACGATCCACTCCCTCGAGTCTTATCTATCATTGACTATATACATACATATAATATATATGTATATTAGTTTCTGAGCAAAACCCGTTTCGGTCAATTTTTTCATTCGACTATTCAATCCCAAGTTGTATGTCTGATACATCAATTAAACGGTATAATTAATGGATATATAAAAAGCTGTGACAAAGTTGCGGTACCGAATATTTAGTCAAAAATGGCATTGACGTCTCTGTTCACGTCCCTAATCGTATGATAATTCATAGGTATGTTATATGTATCTATATATAAAAAAAATACACCCTCTGTTTACTGAATTGTTATTATACACGCTGGATAAAAGGTATATGTACGTACCTATGTGGGTAACGCCCACGATTCGATTGCTTTATCTCCCCTTTGGTCGCCGCCACTTTGGGTGAGAACTTCTAACCGTTTCGAGTTAAAAAAAAAAAAAAAAAAAAAAAAAAAGGAAAATGGAAACCAAACGCACCTATCTAACAGGCCCTTTAAATACCCCGATGGATCAGGGAGGACTTTCAGAGAGTAGAGAAACCCGTCTACCTTTCGACAAGTTTAGCTTGTGGCTTTCTGTATTCCTTTCGTTTTTGTTGACCGTACCGTTGACGATCTCATCGCTATATATATATACCAACAATCCGAGAAAATCCTTTTCTCGATATTATAGTTACGTTATTCTGTATGAGAAGAAAACTACAGTCTCAAATGTCAATAGAAAAAAAAAAAAATGAAAAATAAAAAACAGAAAGAATGTGAATTTTCAAATTCTGTAAACCGCGATTATTACCTACATCGCATCTTCCGGCTTCTTCAGGGATAATAAAAGAAAGAAAATGCAGTAATATGAGGAATGAGGCTTATACAGCATGTTAGAAAAAAATTGTGTGAAATTTTTGAAACAATATGGACGTTTGTATATTGATGCTGCGTGCCTATATATAACTAGAAGTGAACAGTGAAATTTTTTACAACTTTAGTTTTACCGTATAAGAGCGAATAGGTGTATATGGTGTACATGTATACCTATATAGTATTTAGGTATACGCGGGTAAAAGCTTGTTAGAAAATTTATTGCAAGGGCCAAAAGCTCGTTAGGAAAATTCAAAATGTTTTCCAAGAACGGGACAAACGGGTCTTTCGACGGTCGCTATAGTCTACCAGAGTATATAACCACGGCGTCGTCCTTCGACTCCTTGAAAGGGATTAAACTGTGGGAAAAGAAAGGGAGGTTACGGGGTTCACGCTGCAGAACTATGGACTACTCAGGCAACCGGCGAGCATACCTACCATATATACCTTATACCTACCTACCTCCGCCCTAATCTATAACGGTGATCCTTTAACACCTGAAACTGTTAAGCTTAAATCTATAACGAGGCGGAAAAAGTTTCTTCGGCACTTTCTGCACCCCGCAGGATTTATTTCGTCCTTGTATTTGAGTGTAAGAAAGTATACGTGAGAAAATAAATGACAAATTAGGAAAAATGACAAGGAGAACTCGAAATAAACATCCTGATAATTTTTGACGTATCGTCATCGTGGGTCAGATCTATAAATTCTTATCCAGACTTATCTGACTCCATTTTAGAGATCAACGATTCAAAAAATCTCGAGATATGTTCCGTTAAATATTAATACTTCTTTCAACTCGTAGACTACCAAATCGATTGATGGGAAAATTCCTAAGATCATCCGAAGTCCGTTGGTCGCCGTTCTGGAGTAATCATCGAGCAAGAAGTGTTTCAAAAAACTTTGTTTTTTTAATAACTCGAAAACTAGTGAACCAATCAAATGGTAAATTTGGTCAGCCCGAAGTTATGAAATGCCGGATCGATCGAGACTGAAATCATGAAAATCCATTGATTCATTCCCGAGATATCGCTGGATGAAAAATTAGTCACACGTTCAGATTTCGATCCGAAAACGATCGGAGGTTATGGACCTGAGCCTCGAAGTTTCTTGATTTTGGGGTGGATGTGAAAAGCCCATTTTTTTAATAGAGCAGGAAGTTAAAAAAGCTCTGTGGTTAAGTCATATGCGGAACGAGGCACTTATGAGCTTTACGTTGATTACAAATATTTGAGGAATTTGGTATCCGTGACGAATTCTGGAACAAGTAGGTAGACGCGTATAGGTACCTAATTTCAGAGCTTTTCGTATATAGGGAGCCAACTTCCCAAGTGGTTCGGAACAAGACTCCACCTTTTACCTCTTATTTAAATATCTTAAATATTTAAAGCGCATTCCGGGGTATCGCGTTCCCTGGGGACGAGTGGACGGCCAATATTTGACTCGGAACTGCAGGCAAAGAGGCGCCGAACCAAAAAGATCATCAATATAAAGACCAGAAACTTGCGGTGAGTATAGAAAAGATTAAGCAACACATACACATATAATGAACATAACAAGCACAGATGTGTTTAGACTTATACAGACTGATGATCATCGTCAAAGACAATATAAAAATTGATTCTTCTCTTCTAATTCATCATTTAAAAAAGAAGATATCTATAGCTAATTATCCGTTCAACCAACAAATAACCTGCAACCTGCACTGGGTTTCTCATGCTACAAGAAAAATCTTCATAGTCATCCTGAACCTGAACGAAAGAGTTCTCCGGTTCTGATTTCTGATCCAAGATCTTAGCTGAAAATTGAGAGCCGAGTGTAAGAGTCTGAGCCACAGTATAAATTCGACGAGCTCTTTGGGCCAGCGCGCGTGAAGGTCTCACCGCCTTGTTACCGCGGCCGGCCGCCCTCAAGAACGCGGCGATGGCGATGGCGATGGCGATGGTCTCTCGAAGAACCGACGGAATGAGTTTGCTTTCTTGGCTATACCTACGTTCTCGTATATGTATATGTATAGCTTCAGTGGAAGCGAGACGGATAAGCTGGGGCACGAAAGAGCAAATTGAACTCCGTGGCCCAAAGGCAAGAAAAATAAAGGGGCGGCTGGTCAGTAATTTAGCCTTTATCAGAAGTTTGCCGCTGCAATATATGCACGTGTATGTATATATTGGACATATACACGCGTGAATTTGTATACATGTATCTGTAACTTCAACCTGCCATCCTGATCACCACCTCAGTTCTACCCCGACGAATGGCACGGGGGGGGGGGGGGGGGGGATTTGTTTATTTATTCATGCTATTAATCAATCCTTGAATATTAATACCGATCTTTCAAGTGATCAAGACGTACGAATGTATATATATCGCGTTACTAATCCCATAAACTTGTGAAACGACATTGTCTGGGGCAGGATTGGAATTCCGAATTTCAAAAGCTACGAAAGGTCAAAATTCAGAATTTTTTTTACTAGTGACTCGGAGTTTTTAGAAAAATTATTTCCCCGAATGTCTGAAAAACTGCGACTGGAAAAAGACTGAAAGTTCAAAATTCTGAAAGTTAAAGATCCAAAAAGGTAAAACTCGCCGAATTTTGGAATTTGCGAAATGAGACGTCGTTTATTTCACAGCTTTGTCACGAGCTTCCCTTAAAGTTGCCGATTTTTGGACTTTCTGAGTTTTTATCTTTCGGATATTTGAGCTTTCTGTATTTCGACTCTTCAGAATTTCCAAGCTCTGAACTCTAACGTTTCTATAGAAATTCAGAATCGCGTCTCAAATAAATTCGGAACTCCGATTCCACCCCCGATATTCCGATCTTCTGATCCCATTTAAATACACAATTAAGATCGTGTAACTTTTTGCTCTTCAATAGGATGTGTCGTTAAAATTTAAAGAACCGAACACTTCTATACCGGATCTAAAAAATATCTACGACTTACTGCGGTATACCAAATTTGAATTTTTTCTTCTGCCTACGACTTAACGTCATTGGCAAACATATACATATACATATATACATATACACATACGTATACGAGTATAATACATGCATGACGTGGCGCTGCAAGAGGATTAAATATAAGTAAACACGTTGTGGGTAATAATAATTTGTACAATTTGAATATGGAGGTCGGTAACGGCCGTTGAGAGGAACTAGCCTGAAGTAGAATAGGAACAACTGTCTTAAGCTCGATTCACACTATGCGGTTGTCTACGGCACGTAACAATCACGGTCTGCCAAAATTCCGACACGTTACGTCAAAATTTAAAAATTATCTTTTATAATTGAATAATTTTCACAAGTCAGCACAAATTTTGGCAATAATACAGCATACGCCATGCCTCGAAATTTTACCAGGGGGTTGACGAATGGCGCAGTGAAACGAGCTTAAGTTCATCGTCAAATTTATATACTTTCTTATATACTTGAATGTCAGTCGCATTGTTATTGTTATAAGGACTAAAGAATGAGTCAGCCTTGGGTATAACGCAATCAACTGCGGTTACTCGGACGTATATTGTATATATAATATAGTTTAAAATACGTACATGTATGTATGTATATGTACATGTACACGCGGTTATACTGGATGATGTTTTCAGCGGTTGCGCGTGCCTCGAGCATGGGAAAAGGCCAACAGATTCATTGACTTCTGCGTATACGCGTTAGTCGTCTGGTCTGGTCAGGGTTGGAGGGGTTAGGGTTAGGTCTCGTTAGATTAGACCGTCTTCGTCGCGTCTTCGAATTAAACAATGTTTTATTACTTTTAAACTAATTGTTTCCCTTCTCCCGTCCTATTTATAGAATCCTTACGCTATATACCTACCGTACCTACTACCGCTTTATACCAACCCCATTCATTTAAATTTTTAACTAATTAATTAACTCATGCATCTCTTATAATTATATTCACGCTCATATGTCCATATATATCGAGATATTCACATATACAGGGTGAGTTTTCTCCGGGGTTCTGAGAGGGTGTGGCCTAAATTGGTTGAGGCTCCGCCCTCTTCTATTCCTATTTGTTACTGTTGGAATATTATTCCTCGCTTACTGTCAGTTATTGTTTACTGGGCTAGAGCCCAGGTTAGAACCTTATCGACTTGTTGTGTGTATCGATGCAGAAGGCG
Organism: Ametastegia equiseti; assembly: GCA_963989295.1. Taxonomy (NCBI): domain Eukaryota; kingdom Metazoa; phylum Arthropoda; class Insecta; order Hymenoptera; family Tenthredinidae; genus Ametastegia; species Ametastegia equiseti. The sequence goes on along the minus strand of OZ022397.1, from coordinate 13,259,046 downwards.
GTCAGTGCGAACACCTAATGTGATACTACCCGAATGAATCGATATTATTAGGGCTTATTGTTAGTATCATTGCTTTCCTTACACTATCATCATAATACAATATACGATTAGACTGTTTGTTGACTTGATCTAGATCGCCCGGAATAATAGGTAGATTTCGGAATAAAGGTATCTCCTCATGAATGGAGAATATTTTCTTGACAATAACAAGTATCAATAGAAGAAGGCGGAGCCTCAACCAATTTAGGCCACACCCTCTCAGAACCCCGGAGAAAACTGCACCCTGTATACCCTATATTCTATAACATCCTCGAAATGATCCCGGATGCTACCAGCTCGTTACTCTTACATTTCCTTTTTTCACTTCCTTCTCTGAATCTCGTTGTAAATCCATACTACGCTAAATTCATACGCGAATAGCAGGTATGTATGTACTTCATCTACATGTACCCCGATCAGCGTTTTAACATAAATTTTTGTTATTTCGCTACAAACTACCGATGCGAATATAAAAAGAGATGTGAAAAGCTCTGTATAATTTTGCGAATTCTTAGCCTGAAGGCTATATAGCAGCGAACGGATCAAGACAAAAGGAACTGACCGAGACGATATATATACATATATATATATGCCGTTCTTCACAAGCACATCTAGAGCCTTAAGCCTTAAGATGTGCGGAGCGCGGGTGATGTGGCGAACGACAAAGGTCAGCTTCGAAAGGGGGAATCCGCATGCCAGTACGAGCTTAATTAAACTCGCGACATTCGCACGGTACGATCTTATATGTGTAATATATGGTACATACATCCAGTATATATATATACAATACGAAACGTGAGTAATTAATAATGATCCTTCGCCATTTTGAAACACTAATTACAAATGATTTCGTTACGAATCATCAACATTTTTCCAAAAACTTGCACATATCCTTTGACGGTTACAAAATTGATACAGATGCATAATTATACGGGGTAAATGATATAAGTTTCCATCTGCATAATATAAGAAGAAATATATTTGAAAAAAATGAACGAGGAACCATAACGCCCCTTGAGATCCGTTCCCCAACGGTCTTCTCCCACGCACTGGTGGTCTAACCGACGAAACCTCGCCACAGGCGTACGAGAAGAAGTGATGGGGTCTTGGGTGAGGATCACAGGATGAGTAGGTATATGTTGGTTAAAGCATGGTATGATAATGTATTTTTGTATATGTATGTATGTATGTCCATACCTATTCTGGCAAAAAGTGAAAAAAAAAAAAAAAAAAAAATCCTCGTGCAGATAAGTTTAGTGGTATAAAGTGAAGTAAACCCCATGAATTGCCCGAGGTGAAGAAGAGCGAAAGTATCTTTTCAGCCGATTATTACTAGCTGTAAATATGGCGCAGTTTATTATATACCATCGGTATTTTCACTGTTCATAAGTTTACTTTGAACAAGGCGCAAAACATTGACCATTTTCAATAACTCAACGCTCCTGTATATTATAGAGAACCGCCTGTATAGCTAAAGAAAAACAGAATAAATGGAAGAAAGACAAGGGGAAGAAAAAGTGAAAACTAGGAGATGAATGCGGTACCAGTGCAGCATATGTGTATGTCCAAAGCACCGCTATCACTCGGCCACCTACGCCATACCGTTGGAATATTTTTACTGAATTTCCTTATCGTCTCCCCGTCACTAAAGGGAAATTTAATACCAAACTGGTCTCGGATATCACCAGCGGTCAAACGTCCGGCCTTGATATCAGCTGACCTTTGTCGAAGCTGCTTCCGACCTGTCCCAGGAAATGTAAAAAAAACTTGAATCACTGAGGAAAAAGAAGAGTAATCGCTCTGGTACTTATTATACTATATCGTCATATTCTGAAGGGTTTTATTCGTCAACTTATAACGAAAGTCGATTTATCTTTGATGAAAACCCAACCAGGACTCCAGTGCAGTGCGCATATCCCTCGGGCTCATCACACCCGAACCGCGCACTGCCGTGATGAAGCTAGAAAAAAAGATATCTGGTTCTCCTCGATTTAGTTTATTTTATTTTTATTTTATTTTATTTTATTTTATTTTTTCACTCTCTTTTAGTCCGCCCGATCTTAGTTCGGAGGTTCGAAAGGACCTCCACGATGTGTCCAGGGAGGTCCTGCCGTTCTACAGCTCGTCCCTTGAAGAAGAGGGACCTAAACCTTGCGTATATACCTTTATAGCTCTGTCTTTCTTGTTCCGCATGCGGTGTTTGGAGAGTTTGTTGGTTCGTTGCCAGTTGGTTCTCCTTCGATGTATAGAGGTGGCTATGCGACCGGGACTCCATAGCACCATCACACAACCCTGTGTGCCCGTGGGCCCGTAGGACCGCATTCCTTCCCGGCTACAGCAGTCCATGGGATGTTGCATCGTGGCAAAGATGCAGGCGGAAGAAGGAGACGGCATGCGAGAGGGAGGCATATCGGACCCCGGAGGTCCCGGGTCCAGATAGAAGGACCTCGACGACTGATATTTCGATATGGTAAAAGGATCTTTGCGTAATTAAAATCTCTGTCAAGGTAAGTAAAGTCCATCGATATAGCAATATGAGTGGAGTATTTTCAGTATTTTGCAGTAAAAGGTCGATCAAGCGAACGGTCACTCTTTCATAGGGAATATGGAATCTGGTTAATTTTCAAAAACTGTGAGAAAGTGATTGGCTATCAGAATCATGAGGTTATTTATCCAGAAGGGTTTTAAGACCCTGCGGGATAAATAATTATTAGCAACTTAACCGCAGTTCTTTTTCGCGGTCCATCATGGGACTCGAGTTCCTTTAGCGGTGACTTGAGGGCATTTATGGGGGCCGGGTGGGTCAAGCGCCTCTGGGTTATTTCGGTTATTTTATTTTATTTTATTTTATTTTCACTGGTCTTGTTAGGTTCGCATTTCGTCCCTTTGTTTTGATTACTTCTTTCAAGAATTCCGTCCTCCTGATTAGGTTAGGTAGAGGTCTTCCTTCTCTTTTCATCCTTTATCCTCCTTTCCACTGTATCCTTTATATATTTCCATCGGATTTTATCCCGAGATGTAGTTAGGTTTGAATTTCGGGAGACCACTGTGGTCGTGACGTATATTCGTTAAACCTCAAACCAATTAATACCGCGAGCCGATATTAGTTTACAATTTCGTGTTTCGAGGAGATAATATTCGATCGTTTTAACGACCAAGATATATAAATGCCCCAGTCAAATATCTACCGTCCACATTATCCTGCCTGTATACAGTTCTTCTCTCACGCCATATATTTCTGTAAATATTTCTTGTTTAAAGTCCTTAAGAGAGAGAGAGAAAAAAAAAACCAAAAAAATCTCTTTCAATACCGTCTTCATTTCTCATCTTTCTCACGATAATTATTCTTGGAATTAGCACCGTTCTGGTGCCACGCAGTCCCTCAAGTTGGCACCTTTTGCACATGACGACACCAATCCCATAATATAACTACCCTGGTGCAGTTTACATTATTCTAAAATGCCGAGAATACTTAACCCTGATGAGAATGAGAAATTATTTCAAGAAATAACATGAAACTTGTTTTTAAATTGTATAAATAATATACTTCATGGTATATCGGATCATCAGGGTGACGAAAGCGTAAATCTTTTGGATTGTTTTCTCAAGAAAAAGGTTCGTCGGCGTTAATTCCTGTTGTATAAGATATATTTGAGAAAGGTAAGAGAACACAAAGCGTTTCAACTCTTGAGAGAATCCAGGTCCATATAGTCGGAGCCTGTGCGCGACTTCAGGACTGAATAAATTACCTCTTTACCAAGAAATCCCTAACGATTTTCAGCCTCTTTAAACGCGGTCCACATTATATACGTAAACTTATACGTACATATACCTGTACCTACACTCGAATCGTTATCCCAGGTGTGCCTATGTTATTCTCGTCGTCGTAATTTCAAAGTCAAGCTATAAGTACGCAGCAAGTACTTAAACACATATACGGTGAAGACAATTGAAATTTAACTCATAGCCGTTTAAAATTTTGCATAATTTTCAAGGGCTGGGCGTTTCCCAAGCTTAACGATCACAAGTGACTTGTGCACCTCTGCAACGCTCCGCAGGAGGTTCTCCACTCCAACCTCCTTCAGCCGCTAGGACTCTAATCCTTGCGCATCTTCAACGGATCGCTGGGATTGAGTATATTGAGGAAAAACTGATCCATAGATTATCGGCAAGTCTCGTACGTCTGCTGCAGTCTAGGTTAGGCCGCGGGTTGGCCAATGAAGTAAACTTGAGTGATTCCAGGAAGTATTTCCATAAATCATCCCCGGGGCTGGACTATACCTAGGTTAAGGTTTGCCACTGACGGAGTTTGCCCCCACGGTATTGCTGCAGTAGTGCGGTACTATAAATGTGAAACGTGATGTTTTACGGCTCTCTTCCATGCGGCTTTTCTGGCCTTTATCTTTCTTTCTCTCTCTTTTACAATTAGAACCGGCCTCCGGAACGCTAAGGAACTGACGCTTCTTCTCTCATCGTATATAAGAAATAAGCCCTGTGGACTATTCCTGCACGACGATGACTATACTGCAGCAGACGTCTGACAACGATTATAGTTAAATTGGCTGGCTGTGGTTTTTTTTCTCCTCCCCTCCTCATCACAAACCTTTGACACGGATTTATTAACAGCTTTTAACTCATTATCACACCCTCGAGACATACGCCAGGAGCAAATAGTATACTTTCCGATCACAGGATCTTGGATACTCTTATAAGATATCGACTTTGTTTACAACTCGCACATATCCTACTCGGATACAAACAATGGATGAGACCCGGTGCGCCAGGATTGCAGTGAATCACCTTGCGAAGGTGGGCCGGCAAGTTTGCAGAGTATATACGTATGTATATAATATAGGTATATATATATATATATATTTTATGTCCACGTATGATAGCAGCGTGGTGTTCACGCCAGTGCAAAAGTGTTTAGGTATATATAGAAACACATAGGTATGTATGTATATGTACGGCATACCTCAGCCTCAGCTCGAGCAGCCTCCTTGTCTCAACTTGAAGTTCCAGAGCTCTCGGCGCATACCAGACCTTTAAACCCATCTATGTGTAAAGATTCGCTATTTATGGTCCAGGAAGGCAGTCAGGCAAGGAGGCAGAGACCAGGCAGAGACCACGCGACAAGGACACGCGTTCGCAGGAATTAAGAATTAAGTAGAAACGTGTATGTGTACGTATTGGTAACGCGAAAGTTTAAAGTTTCTGTACATTCAATTATACATACTTTTTGGTACCAATATACCTTATACTCCACCCAGCAATCCACCAATACGAACGTATTTCACCGACCATGTAACAGTCGACACAGTTCATTGCTTCCAAAAGAAGAACTGATTATACTTCGTCGAATGTTGGGTAGTGGGGAGGAACAGGAAGAGAAGAGACAATTTTATTATACTAGAACTGGAATCTGGTCTAATGTTAATCACATACTGGTATACATGTAGTCGCTGTGATACGAAGAATCTTAAAAATTACGCCATCGCAAAACTTAACGCTGAATCCAACGAGCACAGACCGATCATCGTAGCTCTACTGGTTTGCCTGAAAAAAAAAAAAAATAAAATAAAAATACAAAGTTGAAGGTTGCTATCCGGAAAGTGGTAGATGATCATCAAATTGGTTTTCCAGTTGCCATTTTCGGAATTTCGATTTTATCAAAAATCCAAAAAATAGCGAAATTGCAGAATTTCGCGCGGAATCCAACGAGCATCAGGCCGCCCGTCGTTAAATTTCTTTCGGTTTGCTCGGAAGAAAATGACAAAGAGTCAAAGTTCTCAGGATGATAAGGTGCCTGAGAAATTCCCAAAACAATCAGCTTCTTCCTTGATTAATTCTCTGAAAAACTTTTTGGTGACAGATTGGGAGGGGCGCGCTGACGTCCAGACCAATTTACGCGATATATAGAATGAAACTCTGATAACACTCTCAATAATTTCATATTTCACCATATGTATATATTCCGCATCCTCAAACGACCTTCCGAAAACTTTCATTACCACACTAACAAATATGCGTATCGAGAAAATCAGCAATTGATAAATGTCGATATTCTTCTGCGTTTTGCGATCCAATGACTGATGCGCAAAGTCTGAAAACTGGCTTACAAAGAGAGTAGTAATCGCATCACGGCAGGTACATGGGCAGGACTACATAACCGATGATATAACGTAAGTATGTAAGTATTTAAAAAGCGAAGTATGCAGTGGCGGTTGGGTTTGGTTTTGATTCAAGTTCCGCCCGAAGATAACCGAGCGGAGAACCGAGAGGAGCCGAAACGTTTGAATTTGAACGGTTCAAACGCTATGTGAGCGGAGTATGTGCGCCTTGGTATGTGTAGTGTACATTTAACTTATGTTAGTGTGCGTATATGCATGTAAATAACGTACCTACAGAATACACGTTTCAGTTTAAATACCCCGGTGACCAGTGCGATCACGCATTGCGCATGTTCAGCTGGAGGTTAAGGTGATATAGTCGAGATCACTTCAAGCTTATAACCTAGCTATCATAAACAGCATGAGTTTAACTGAAATCCTATCAGTTTTTTTTCACAAAGTGACATACTTGACCACTTTCTGCCAAAAAACTGAATTCATTCGTCGAGGATTCGTTTGGATCGGTTGGGCAGTCGTCGAGAAACGAGAAATTACAATTCGCGTTTTCGAAGTGACGACAATTGGCGATAACGGAGTTTCGAACATGTTCGGGATTCCATGATTACCAATTGCTATCACCTCGAAAACGCGGTTCGTCGTTTCTTCCAAACTATACAACCTACTGGAATGAAACTAGGGAGATGAATGCTTCACCACGGCAGAAAGTGGCTGATGATTTTAGTCTTTGGAGAAAATCAATAGAATTCCAGTCAGATTCATATTTCTTATGTTAGCTAGGTTAGCTTCAAAACGACCTATACCATATCACCTTAAATCGTCAAATACCAACGATTGTGAGCCACTGGATTATCTTGTGATAATGACGATGGGCCCATTGGACGCGGAACGTCAACGCGGCTGATAAAACAGCTAAACCTACGAAGGAACCGCACCTCCCTTAGGTACCTGATGGTATACGGGGTGGGTGTGGACCTTTCATCTCATCTCATCGCGGATAGATGATTTTCGTAATTGGCAGGTAACCAATTCAGTCTCGGGGCATAGCCTTGGTTTTCTACAGTCTCTTCGACCCTGGGTCCCCCCTCCCCCTCCTCCTCCTCCTCCTCCTCCTTCTTGAGCCTTGTGCCATGCCATGCCTTACGCGAAGAGTCACGTACCGCAGAGGACCAGCCGAGCCCACCAAGGACTCTCACCGCACGGTGTACCCACTACTTCTTCACCGCAGCAGGATGCCTAGTTTCATCTCTTTCTCGCCCTCTCTATCGGCTATCTCTTTTTCCCTTTATCTCACGGCCCACTCCGTCCTTATTCATCCACCTTTTCTCATCGCTTCGAAGTTCTCGGTGCCGGCGAAACATCCTTTAATATCTCCAAGCCGCCCTCTCCTTCTCCTGTTCTGTGTAGGGCGCCTGTCCTCTCTTCTCCTTTTCTCACTTCCATGGTGGACCTTCTTCCTCTTCTTCTTCTTCTTCGTCTTCTTCGTCTTCTTCTTCTCTTGTGAACCGCACTCCACTCGATACCATCTCTTGATGGAATGCCTTCTGCGCGGCGAGACTCGGGTAGAAATCTGTACTGGTTATATGCCCTGCGCACCTCAACACGAATGAATGTTGGTACCACTGTGATACCGATACAACGATGCCATTGCACATTTTTAACGGGCTTGTTTCCATGTCTTTGAAACGTGTCTTGGGACACTATTTTCATCTTTTTTCATTCTCTTTCTCTCGATCTTTCCTCCTGGTGCTGCAGAGCTAGATCAGCAATCCAAGTTCATGGGTAATAAAATCAGTATAGAGAATCGGTACCAATGCTTCACGGTGGGAGATACCGCGACCTTAACCTTCTGCTTCGACCTCGTCAGCAAAGAACCTTCAGAGTTTGACGATCGCGGGTGCGTGAGCCGAATAAACGCTCTCTTGCTCTAGGGATCGACTCGGCCCGGATTAGTATTTCGGCTTCTTTGACTGGCCCCTCTTCTTACCACATAGTCTTACTCGACAGGCTCACCTTCGAACAGGGATGTATTGAAGGGTGTTGGCGCCCCCAGGGTTCCTTAATCTCATTTATTCTCCATTTTCCATTCCAATTTATAGGTTATACATTTCCTGCAGAATAGAAAATTTACACATTATGTTGTACCTCAAATTCCAGACGAACTGACCGAACGATTTGGATGAAAATCACACGGAAAATCGAGCAACTCCTGATCATGATCTCCAGAAATTTTCAGACTCTTATCATTTCCGGTTTCGAAATGAGACTGACGTTCAAAGCTTACCTCAATTCACAACTTTCGATCTTCTTCAGATCACAGAAATAACTTTCTCGTAATTGGACGTTCTGCTATTGGATAACGTGCTTGTATTTAAAGATTTGTCAATAAGTTTTTCAAATTCTCTTTAATCCTGCGGTTACTTTCGGTAATCGTAATCGTTCGCTGGGAGGCTGTAGAGTGATATGGGAGTTGATGAATCGAGATGTCGCTGAGGAATCGTGAATGAAGAACCATTTTGAATGGAATAAATAAATAAATTTTTTGTATCCGAATTTATCAATGACTCTCTCGCGCGGCCTAGTATGCATATTAGCTGTGGTATTTAACGAAGAATTACGTCATTCTCGAGGCTAGCTGGTTCGCTTGGAAGTGCTAATTCTGAAAAGCCTGATACCTCGCGGTTTAAGGCTATATACATTATACATATAGGTATATGAGGAACCGGCGACACCCTGAGCTAAGGAACTCAGAGGATCCTGAGATGAGCCGCATTCCTCTCTCACCGTCCGCTGGGCCAACGCGAGCGCTGATATCTTCATCCTATCATAACTCGAACACACTGTCGTTGATCCCACGTATATATCCTACATGTGTATATATACATATGTACATATGTATCTGCGTATATATGAATAACTTGGTATATGTATACCGAAACTGAGAGATAGCGGACCTCAAGACTAGAGACTTTTTTCTCTCTCTTCTCTTTTTAGATCTTTCTATTTTCTCACTCTTTCTATGTGGCGATAAAGAACCTCTGTAAGCGCCCCTAACCGCGCGCTTATCGGACTATATAGTGAGCAAAAGCCAGAAAGAGAGAAGCGACTCGTCCTGCCGGTTTTGTCTTGTAACGGTTCGAGCGCCTCCTCGACAAATCTCATATACCATATGCATATCTATGTATATCGTATGTACATGGTATACACATACATGTAGGCATGTAAATTTCTTACGCGCACGTGTGTAGGTACGTGTTTTTGGGAAATAATGGTCGCGTACGATAACTGACAGTTGAGAAATTCTTCTAATTAATTGTAATCGTGCAGGAGTCGGAGCTAGGACGACGATGCTGTAGGTAGGTAGGTACCTATACTATAAACGTACGAGTTAATCCTTCGGAAATTCAAACGGACCTCGTTAACAAAGTCTGGTGTCATAAAAGTCCACGTTGTTGGTTGACGTCTATTTTTCACTCCGCACTGTTTGGTCGCGTTCTCCATTCAACTTCTAGCTATCCCTGAGGCTATCACGTTTTTTCCGATTTACAAGAGCCTTTTCTTGTATTTCATTCACATGCTCTTTAAACTTAAAAAGAATCCCATCCAGCTGAGATTTGATTATGAAAATTCACGCAAGGTGTTTTACTTTGTCGAAGTCTATAGGATCTTTTATTCTTTGATTAGCGTAGATGAGTTAATTCAGGGTGGCCAGAATTTGAGATTTAAAAAAAAGGACGTTTCCGGATCTTTCAGGACCTCAAACTTGCATAGCTTTTTCCCTGAGATATTTGACAGTTATAATCATTTCATCTGTTGAGATGCTCGATTGACTTCTCGATTGACTTCTGTAATCTTAAGTTTCAATTTGGGAAAAGGATATTTTTTTTTTACTTCAGGTTGGGGTCAGGATCGAAATTTACTGACGATTCCAAATTTTCTATGCCCCTTTTCAAAGTCCCTGACATTTCCACGCTTTCCAGGCGAGTGGCCACCTCGCTCGCAGCCCCATTTTCTCCGATCAACCTGTTGAGAATTCTTTGGAAACAAGATACCCCTTGGGGAATTTGCAATCCCAGACTTCGAAATTCTGGATTTGGAGATATACTGACCCTAACTAGCTATTCAAAATGCCAAATCAGGCAAAATTTGGTCAAAAATTTGAATTTTATGTGCAGAATTTTCATGTTAGCAGAAGATCCGTTGTGCATAGGGAAAATGTTCGTGGATAAAAATATGGTGAAGTTGACTAATTGTAAGCCAATTTTTTTCACAATCTGGTTGATGGCCAGTCGAAGGGTTGATCATGGCTCGATGCGGGACAATGACGCGATGCAATTATGCAGGGCCATCGAGGGATTACGTAAGATCTGACATTCCCTTTGGGTTCACACCCTGGACCATGGCGACCTTGCGATTATCCAATTATACAGGTCAATTCTCTATCTGCAAGTATATAGAGGAATAGGAATATACGTGTTTGTGTGTGTGATTTTGGTAAGAAACTGCAGCACGCGGATAACTACGAGAAATTCCAAGTTCCTCGAGCCTTCTAATACAATATGGCTCCGAAAGGAAACATAAAATTGATTTATAAGCTGCTCACGCTGCCGCATGGATGGATGCCGTTGTATACAAAATACTTAGGTAATGTCTTCGGTTTACAGTGCGAGAAGGGCCCACAATTGGCTGGCCCAGCTCTATACCGCACGTTCGCAGACTGGACTCATGGGCCCTCCATTGGGCCCCTTGGGGCCCGCCGAGCGAAGCGCCGCGGTATCTCGGCCCCTCGAAGGGTGTTCGAAGGTAGTAAATTCTGGGATGATTAAAGGTCGCTTCGTGCCGCGCGTCTTCTCTCCTATGGGCAGGTAGCCTCCTTCGCTTCTGATCCTTATTCTCCCTCATCCTCATCCCGATCCTTCTCTTCTCTTCTTTCACCTCCTCCTCCTCCTCCTCCACCTTCTCTCGATATACATACCTACGTGCACATACATTCAGGTTTCACACACGGAGACTAAAATCTGCACGAATTCCTCCGAATCCCCCCAAAAACATCCAAACAGCCTTTTATGGGCCCCGACTTTACAGCGTATAGGTAAAAGCTTCAACTATGGGTTGTATAAATGAATTACGGAAATTTTCATAGCGCAAATTCTTTCGCTTGTTTTATTCCGGCAATACAATGTATGTAACAGCAATATCGACAAATTTTCTTCAGCTATGGCCTCGTTAGTCAATCGCTAGTCCTCGGTTTGTCGGTGTCAGCTTACTTTGAACAGACATAATATGTGTAGTGCTAGGTTATACCTCATCATTCGAAGCGATTCTAGAATCATATATACTATACATACATATATGTACTAACACGTACGAATTTATATGTAGTGTTAAATTTGCACCGCGCGGTCAGTAAACTTGGTGGAAATATTTAGAACGATATTGAATTGCGTAATTGTTTCTTCTGCGTCATATAGATTCTTCAGTTTTGAAACAACGGAAATTGAAAAGCTTAGAAATTCTAGGGTCGAGATTGTGTGTGGAGGAAAATTAATTTCGTCACAAAGTCAGCAGAAAAATTCTAAGCAATAAGGAATCGCTATTCTTTGTCTCGAGTTACTGTATAATTAACACTCTTTGCCAATCAGCGTCAGGAAGCTAATCAAAAAATAGTTGAAAATCATTACCGAATCATATGGATGTTGAATTTCTTGACCTATTTGCTTAGCACCTCGATCTATGATTCCTAATCAAGATTGAGCATAGAAAAACTGACATTTTTGCAGGTTGGGAATCGAGTTTGCAGTTTTTACAGAATAACTATGCGATCTTCAAACTCTATCTTTTACCTCAATTTCTCAAAAATGTCTTTTTGTCATTTAAAAACTCTCCTTGATCACCAAATCCTGACAAATCCCTTTTTCAAATTTCTCCACTAACGATCCTTGAACATTTTCTTATATATGAAGTATAAGAGAAAACCGGCAAATCGACATAGAATACGATGAACTGAAATTTCTTTCTGTCCCTTGTAGATATAATATGTGAAATGAATAGGAAGTGATAGAATTCGATCGAGACTTTCAACGAAGATATACACATATACCTATACGGATCCTTTCTTTTTCTATTTCTCTTTTTCTAATCAACCAAATGGAGCCAAGTAACTGTCCATACGGAATCGCACGCGGTGTAAACGGGTTCTTGAATCATTACAGCCATTTTGTAGCCCTGTATATCGAACAGCGATAATATGGCGACTAGAACTGGCTGGCGTATATCCGTCTTAATATCCTAGACCATCCACCCACAACGGGCAGACGTACCTATATCGATATGTGTTTCGCACACGTGCTACCACGCGCGGCCAACATACAGTGTTTCCCAATTCGAAATTTCGTTCGATACGTATAACGTGCCTATTTTCTCTATAGCGTACCTATAGAAGTCTATGATATGGTAGTTAATACTGTCCTCTTTTTGTTATTGCGAAGAAAATTAGACACGTGTAAAAAAATTTCAAACTACTCTTTGACTTTGGCAGAATATTTGAGGAGAATTATTGTATAGGTAAATATTAGCTGCAGTATGTACATCCTTTGTGCTAAAAATGTACAAAAAAAAAAGACTCAATATTACGTAGAAAAGACAAATTCCGAACGGCTATTTTAGTTCGCTTTTTGGCAACGAAAACTATTTTTGAAAAAAAAAAAAAAAAAAAAAAAAAATTCTTATACCTGAGAGGAGTACCTAGTGGGATTTTAGAACTATAAAAAATATCTTGAAAAAGGAACTTTTCCCCTTTTCACATTTCAATTGGATAGATAAATAGCTGGTATATCTTATTTTTATTTTAACAAAAAATTTGTTAAATGATCATCAGTGAAATGAAAATGGGTCGATTCATGCCATGGAAAAAAAATTGAAACTTATAAATTATAAAGGTGTGAAGTTTGAGAACCCTCGAAACTCTTTAGCGAGTTTCGTTACAGCGATCTTGGCTCGTGACTTTGCTCGTTGGATTGCCTGACGGATATTTAAACTTGTGTCAAAAGTAGCGTCTGCTGGCGCCCGTGACGTTCGATGGCGCCGCGGCGCATTGTGTTGGTATATTAGCTAAATAACAATACGTATCTACAGTACATACATACGTGAGAAACGGAATCGTCTGTTCGCAGCCGTAATATACTGCTCAAAGAATGCTTCATTCGATCTTATATTCATTTATTCCAATTCAATTTTCTTCTTTTCATCTCTTTTTATCTCTCATATAAATAATTTCTCCCAAAATATCATAATTATTAATTATCAAATTCGAACATTATCGTCTCGTCTCGTTTTGCCATATGTGTTCAAATTATTCTTCGCACGATATCTAATCATCTTTTTTTCTGTGCAGTCTATATACATCGAATTCTGCAGCTAATTTCAAAAATTCATCTATACCCATTGCGATCAGTCGCAGATTTGGCTGTAAGTAGGTACGCGAATCTACCTGTATACAATTAACTATAGAGTCGTTGACAGAAAAAATAATTACCTACTCGGTATATTGTTGTCTGAGGTTTTCGGCTCCTCCTCATGCTATCTAATCATTATTCTCAATGTTCGTTTCCGCCCTTGACTTGTATACGTATATATACATCGATCTAAATATGCCCGAGTGTATATATAACATAATAACATATAGAAATATAACAACACTTTCGTACGTTTAGCCTAGACCTAGACCTAGACGTTGCCATTGAATTAATCTTCATGGTCCCTTTGAAAACGAAAGGCATATAGAATTCAATACCAAAACCTAAGTACCTATATCATAGCTATAATAATAATTCTCGAAAGAAATCGTTGTCAATGATAATTATGTCAATTAATTAGAGATTCGGAAGTTTATAGGAAGTTCGATCAACGAAGACAATTTTTTTTTTTTCATTTTCATTTTTTCTTTTTTTCTTTCTTTACTTTCTTTAAGTTAATTTCATCGTCAGACCAGCGAATTTGTAAGTGGCAACTGGTTGAGTGGGTCTACTGAAATAGAAAACAAAAAAAAAAAAAAAAAAAATAGGTCATGGTTACGGAAAGCTTCGGAAAGGTAAGACTTGCGAATTCTTCCAAAAAAAAAGGGGGGAAAAAAATGGAAAAATTGCAAATTTGGATAACATACGGCAGGGTTCTGTGATGATATGACGGTTTGGGCGACCCGTTACGAGGCTAGATAAGATAAATCATCGCGTCTAAGTGAGGTTTTCGTGAAAGTATACGTAGGTATTGTATAGTTACGCGAAGGGATGCAGAAATAATCGTAAAATTTCAATCGAGTTCTGGAATGCAACGATATATATATATATATATATATATGATGTGATATAATATATAAGAAGATGATTCGCTTAATGGAAAAGGTCGTTCGTGGTGGAATAACTTCGGTTCTTTTACCCCGCAGAGACGAGAGAGAGAAAGAGATAGAGATAGAGAGAGAGAGCGTGAGCGGTTTCGGAGAAGCAAGTTACGTGTCGACGGCTTGGCTGTCAAGAGCAGGTGAATGTGAAATAACGTTAGGTCCAGACGTCTGGGCCCAACCGCGCGACGCGACGCCCTACAGACACATTTACACTATCCCGTATATATATATATTTTATTCGGCTGGAGCCGGCCATGGCGAACGAGAACTTCTTGACCATAAGGAATATATGCGGCTCGATAATAGTAATTCAACTAATTAGTACACATTGTCATACTAGATTTTTTCAAATTCAACATTTTTGGCTAATATTGCATTGAAAATAGTAATAATTGCTTAAATCGTTCGCCATATGTTCACCGATGACAAAAGTTCGATGTTTGAGATTGAAAGACTGAAGAAGAAATTTGCGAATTTCGATGATTGGATCAAAGGCCAATTACTTAGGGTAAATTATTCAGTGACTGCAGACTGTAATGTGTTTGAAATTTCATTACCGCAAATTTTGTATGCCGATTCAATTTTGGTTAATAATAATATATGTTACAATTAACGAACAGTCAGTATACTGACTGATATAAGTGAGCCGTTCATCTCGACACTGATAGGTTCAAAAGCTAATCGCCAGTTCGCTTATCATTCGAAAAGAACGCAACATATGCTATTACGTTGCGACAAAAATTAAACGAAATTGATTTTGGAGCGTAAACGCAAAGACTTAAGCGATAAATATACAGTATATAACATTAGACATCTTTGTGAGGTTTAAATTTTGAATAATCTACTAAGTTCGATCGTTTGCCATTATATACTCGTTGGATAGACGACATATAGTGTCCTAATTAACGATCGTATAGGTACCTACCTATAGAAAATATATACATATATGTTTTTCCTCAATGAATCTGTTTGTCAAAATGACACCCGTGATCGATTCGAATTTTGGTATGAATATCGCTTACTTATCGAAAAGATCGATGTCAGCCGATTAAAAGTACCTATATAGTTTTCTTTCTCGAATATGCAATCGACGAATCAATGAAATTCGTCGATTAATTCTATTATACGTTTTATTTAGGGACGGTGAATAATGACCTAGGACAATTTTTTTTCGAACCAAGGAATCATCATCGACAGCTCTGGTATGTATTATATATATATTTTTCGGCGCATCCAATATGTACATACCTGTATATTATACATATATAGGACTGTTTGATCAAACTGTAACGAGTGCAAAGCAAATAGATACTATATTGTGTACTTACACTTATATGTATATTATACCTACCTGCCAAGAAACGTACCCATCTTTAATATTATACCTGATGGCGTTTGTGCGGTGACATATTTTCCGAATTCAATCGCGCGAAAGCCTCCGCATCTGTTTAAATATCATGAAACACATCTATACCTATAATACGTATTACATACGTACGAAATACGTTATATTGCGAACATGCCCGCGATGTCCAGGGTATATATTAATTTTTTTCATACCTCTATGTTCCTGGTTCTCCGGATCTTACTATACATGTATACATACGAGTCCTATATGCTTCGCAGTTACGCTCGAAGGACCTGCGATATACTTGCCTGCAAGCAACCAGGTAAGTCCGGGCTTACCGTACCGAGACAATTAACGGAAAACCCCTAATTATTAGCGCCGCTAATTAGGCGGTAATAATCAACCCGCTCTTTATAAGAACACGTTATACACATATATACCTACAATTTTTTTTTTCTCCAAAATACATAATTAAACGGAATGAAATTAGAAAATTCATTGAAAAAATGTTAAACATCAAATTTTCTAGCTCTAAAATCTCCAAAATTACCTTTTCCTTTTTTATTCATCTTCATTCCATTCATTTATTTTTATTTTTTATACGTCAATTCAAGAAGCGTATGACCAAAAATAGCTCTCGATCATCACCTAGACCAGGTTGTAAATTATATTTGGTTGTCAGTTCAATCTTATGTACCTACTTATGTGCATATAATCGGAATTCGTGCCATAAATTTCCCTAGCCTCCTAACCGGGCGCCGGGACTATAGCAAAGCGATCTTTGCCTTTTTTTTTTTATGTTTTTTTGTATTTTTTTTTTTTTTTTTTAGGTTTATTTCTCCTATTTTTTTTTTTTTTTTTACTCTTCAACGAGGCCGTATTACACTACCGACTGTCAACCAATCGCAGCTCGGCATGTGTGCGCCTCTGCGTGCGCAACAGTTCCAATCGGAGCCGGGACTACGTTCACCCTTGGAATCGGTCATTTCTACTCGAAGCGGCGACCGGCCAACAGCTCTTGATCTTGGGACTCGAAATTTTTCTTCATTCGATGTTGTATGCGGCTATTTGACACACTTCGAATGTATCGAGGAATTCGAATTCTGGATACGAATGATGCAACCTGGAATGGATTTTTTTTCTCCAATTCGCATCTTTCTCTAATTTGGAAAAAATAAAATAAAATAAAATAAATAACTATTCAGAAATTGGATGAAAAAAATGTTGAAACTTGATCGACAGTATAGACACACAAGGCGTGGCACTTGAGGAGGACATTTTTTAAGGACTTGTTCTTCGCTTCGATACTCCCGCGGGTTTTAATGAGAATATCGTTTATCAGATCCAGCCGGTTTCTAGGTCGAAATTGAAATGACCTTACGTGGTGAAAGCCGCTTGTGCAGAGCAGATCGATTATTATTTATATTTCACTTCTCCGATGTGATATTGTACAGTAAAAATCGTTTTTTGCTCCTACACTGAGAGTTCCATATAATTGAATCTACATTCGTCCTGATTTGTATAATTCAATACGTTATTATTTAATATGTAATACGTGAAAATGAACAAGTCGATTGAAATAAGGTGAATAACATACAACGGGAGAAATTTTACCGGTTGTCAAGACCCAGAGCGAATCTCATATCTTGACTTCTCTTATCAGTAACAGCTGATAATAGAAATTCACGCGTGGCGGACCACGCGCCGACCGTACCTACTTCTGCTTATTTCTATATATTATAACACTTTGGTAACGCAACCTGACATGGTGTTTTCGATGTATATGTTTGCTTTACACATTATATTACACACAGCTTCCTCTTACTTGACCTCTATTACGATATACAGCTGATAACTGAAACAGGGAAAGAAATTGCAACCATAAGTAGCATTTTGGTTGTTTTCTTAAATTTTATAACATTTCGATACGTAACTTTTTCCCAAAATTCATTCATACCATTATTGGTTTATCAATTATTATCTCAGAAGTATTATGGAAGTTCGATTGCAAAAATTGCCACGTAATCGATCAGTTACTTGCGGAATAATTAGATCTACTGAAATTTTCGATCATTAAATATGATTAATTATCTAATGACGTATAATTGTTTTTTTCTTTTTTTTCCGTCGCGTATACGATTAAATGATCGCAACAAAGTATCGAACGAGAAAAGATTAATTATAAGCAAAATCAAACGTGTAATTTGCATCGAATGTAATAAGTATCGTGTGAACGAAAACGATTTGACCAGGTACAGTATAATAATTTGGTACATTGATGAGAAAACGAGTTATTTCGTTTGCGATGAGCCGATCAAATCGTGGAATATCTTATTGGTTCGTTAAATAAAATCTTTAATTAGCCATCGACTTCTTTGAATCGGTTGTTTCAAACTTGGAGCTACTTTTTTACGACTCCCGGAATGCAGATTCAATTTTTACCTTTTTCTTTATTTCTTATTCTTTCTTCTTCTTATATATTGTGTATATATATATATATTGTACGTGTTCACGTATATCTATCCATATATATATACAACAGGGCGAATATAGTAGATTGGTACGCAGAAGTAAACTCGTGCTCACTCGTATATGGACTTGCAATTTTTATTCCTCCTGCACTTGTGCGAGTCTGAGTCTCTCACATCCCGCGAAAGCATAATACTTCCAACTTACTTACTTAGTTGCTCCGGAGCAAACGTATATATGTCTTCGTACTTTCGAGTACCACACACGGTTTATATACACGGTGTAACATCTTGAAAGACAACAAAATTTCTCTACTTCTATCGAGTCCAAAAAGGAAAAAAAAAACAAAAAAATTACTCTTCCAATCATTTCAAACACGATATTCATTCGAAATTTAAGAATTAAAAAATACGTTTCTGTTATCCTTGCAAAGAATTTTTGAGAATTGATGACAATTAGTTAGTATAAGGATGAAAAATCATTTTTCTAATCGGTTCTTCACGAATTCGAATAGATTTTTTTGAAATGGCAGATCTTTTTAGTTGATTTTGCTTTTTACTGTTTCAGGAAATTCTTCTGCAGCTGATTGCAGAATAAGGATCACCGCGTATCTATATATACACATATACGAGGTATAAATGAAAGGCAAAAAGAAGGAGCGGGTAAATTCCTCCGTGCAATCTCATTTGACGTCCTCTCGGGTAAGTCCGCTCTCTAATCTATATGACTCAAATTTAAACAAGTAACGAATGCGTTTAATCACGAGAGTCTGATAATCACGTACTTAGTAGGTATATGTATATACATACAAACATACATACTTACCTATATACATGTATAATACACCGGTGTATCGTATATCTGTATATACCTACCAACATCTGGAGCATAGCGTGCAAGTTTGTCCGTGGAATTTCGGTTATCTGATAAAATTCTCTCTGCATTACTGCCTGCCGCCTTGAAATTGTGTGAAAAAAAAATTTTTTACATGCGGAAAAAAAAAATACTCCGAAATTTAAACGGTTCCAATCATCTCGATTGAGAAATGCTTCAACGGTTCGCAGCAAAATAGGTAAAAGTGACGATTTTGAAACAAATTTGCAGAGGTATTATTTTTTTTAATCGTTGCATTTCAACCCTCAAGTGCTTCTCTGATAATTTGGTATTTCGTCGCTTTATACCCTTTTCAGTTTCAACTCCTTTAATTTATTTCTCATTCCGGTGTGATTGGCTATTTTTGCTGATGAAACGGAACAACAAAAACGGTGCTTTTCACACTAAAATAATTCACATTGACGTAAGGAAATTGGCGACTTACGTAACCGATGACATGCTTTTGCCATCTGTCGTATGTGTTTGTATCTATTTTACTTTTTTTCTTTTATTTTTTTTTTCTTTGCCTTCAACACCTGTAAACGATTGACCTGATTTACGACTGTTGTTCAATTACACGAAAGCACTTGCCGGTAATCGTACATAAAATTTCGCCAATTTATATATCAACACTATATATACATATTTGAGTAAAAATATATAGAGCAGGAAAGACCGGGGCCTTTATAAACATGATGAAATTTCAATTTGGTGTTCTCCCTCCTGCAAAATACAGACACGATAAACACCATGTGATCATACGCACGGTATAGGTATATATACATACATATAGGTACATATGTAATGTTACACCGGGTGCAAAAGCTTGGGCTTAATTTGTTTTATCTTTAACAGTTGGTATAATAATTACTCTTTAGAGGAAGTGCGGTATATGGTATTATCGCAGTTTCCTGGTAGCGGTGCTAAATAAATCGTATCCTATATATATATATATATATATATATATCTGGCGTAATATATATATATATATATATATATATATATATATATATATATATTACGCCAGACGTAAATATATATCCCTTTTAATAAACCTCCCAGTTATAGGACAAAGATACTCTTTCACGGTCCCGCAGACAAATTTCAAAGTCGGAATTTTATTATAGGTACATACATACATATGTATACGTACTTTCAAATCTCATGCATATATTACTGGGAGATCAAGCAATATGAGCAATGAGAAAAATTAACCAAAAAAATAAACAGAAAAACAAAACAAAAAATAGAGTCTTGAAACTCCGAAAAAAAATTTATAAAAGTTAATTTTTTTTTTTTTTCCTCGAGGAAATACGTTAAGGAAATGATCGTCGTGTGGCACGTACCATATAGTAACCAGGTGCGCCGAAGATTCCCTCGTATACCTAGTATATTCGCCCTCGAGTAAATTCGTCAGGTTTTTTTTTTTTTTTTTTTGTTTCTCTCTTCTGCTCCCGTTACACAACATATAAGATTATATGTATTCTAAGGTAGGTACATACAGTTTTCCTCACCCTGAGGAACCAAACTACCCTATAGTATAGTATATACCTTTGGTTATCCCCTCGCGTGGCAGGCAGATGTCTCATTGTCATGCTAAGGGACTTGGTCTAAGGTCGTCAAGTTTAACGTCTTTTGCCTGCAGGTCGATGGTCGTTGGAAGTTGTTTCAACTTCTTAGGGGATGGAACTACCCCTAAGCCAAAACGGCCAACCAAACCGCCGTCCTTAACGATTTTGATTAGAAATTTTGTCAATTTTTAATCGAAACTATACTTCTTATCGTATATGTAACTAAATTACTCGTACAGAACGACTCGTCATGGTTAGAAAAATGAAACAGAGTCCAAAATCGATTCAATTCTTATCATCGGACGAATTTGCTGTGATTGTTGGTCCGATGAAAAATTCTGTAGGTGAAAGATTGTCCGGAATATCGTCGGTCATAAATTCAGTCCGAGAAATTGGAAAATTTCATTATTGTGCTGAATCATTCGCAAATGATTGAAAAGGGAAGAAAATTGATCACATTTTGTATGACTAACTAAGTTTTTCAATTCGATTTCCAATGCTTAATTTTTACGACGGGATGCCTTGCGAACAATCTTTCAGCTAGAAGAAGCAAATTGATCATGATTAAGAAAGTTTAATTTTTCCAAAATCGATGTAGCTACTGGTCCCAAAAAAATCAAGGATCGCATAAGATGGCGAAGAGAAAACAAAAGGGGGGGTTGAAAAGCTCAGGCCGTACCGCCCCCGGATATTTTTCTTTAACTTTCGAGATTTCTTTTGGACGAAAGTCACCCGCGGTTGTATATAGTATATTGGTAGGTACCGGTGCACCAGGCGACAAAAGAAACGGACAAAAGTCTGGCCCGTGCCATAGGAATAAAAAAGTTCTTTGGCACGGCTGGTTCCTTCACCGTATATATACATATACATATATACGTATAACGTTTATATGCACACGTATGTTGGTCGGCTGGTCGGTATATACGAAGGTAAGAAGGTTTATACAGGATCGCGAGAGAGACCCTCGCGAGTCGCTTATACAGTTGGGGTTAGAGCTGCTCCTGCTAGTCCTGCTGCCGCTTCATGCAGCTGCAAATTTTTATTCAAGATCTCTTACGAGGCGGACGTACGCACGCCGTGTCGAAAAGAAATTCAAAGCAAATCCGGGGTAGTATGTATATAACCAAGATGCAGAAGGGAGCCATATATAGAGGGGTGCTTTTCTTTCGACCTGACCGAATGACTATATATGAGTCATTCGTTGGTATATGCGTCTAGATGGAAAAATTTCATATTCCAAAAGAGGGGTTGCGGTCTAAACTAGTTCGAATCGTCAATTATGTTTAGAGAATACAAAAACAGCAAAATATACCCGCTAGGTTTTCGATTCTGAACTACAAACCGTTGGGAAATGCCTCTTCTTCCAATTGAATGATCCTGAAATTTTGATCCCCTGAATAACAATTCCGGATCGGAAATTTGGCTTCCAACCGATCCGAGACAATGATAATTAGTTTTACCGTTTTATATGTGCCGGTTTCGAGTATAGCTCGCTATAAAATTGTTGAAAATCTTCATTCTGCCCCTAAATGGTTGTAAGGTTTTAGGAGTCACTTCTCTCTAGAAGCATAGTCGTTAAAGTCATTTCAATTTTATGATCAAAATTTCCCACGTTTATTACAACCCCGACGCACTGGAATTTCGTGTCAATTTTGTCTTGGACATGTTGTTGTTGTTTTCTGTTTTTTTTTCTGATCGTTTTATTACATTTTGTGTAAAAGGTATAGTATTATTAATTTTCAAAACGATGTTTAATCTTCATTCCTGACTTTTATCGGTCTAAAACAATAAAGACGAAGAACCGAAACCTGAACAAGACTTCACGCATTGTCCTTAAAGAGCTCGATTTCACTGACTAAAGGGTTTCTTGATTTTACACGCCTCAGTACGCTTTTGCAGGATGATCTTCAATCGGGATCCTTGCTCCAGATGTGGCTCGAAATATAGGTACGTACCTATTATAGGTACCGATTTGACGTTTCAACGACCCCAAGATCTGGGCATTCTTTCTTAGGTACATCAAATGTGTATATAGGTATGGATAGGTATATATGTACATGGAGTTGAGTAAATAAGGTACACGTACGTGCTCGACATATAGGTATATAGATACGTATATATATATATATAGGTATATAGTAGGTATATATTATATACCGAACTGCAGGGCCCCTGCGCCTACTTAGCCTCTTTCGAACTCCTTTCATCCCCTGCATCGTCTCGCGAGACCGAGTGGCGAGAAGTAATGTTACGTTAGGCTTATGCCAGGTGTCCACTGTACCCGGTAGCGCAGGTGTGCTGGCACGCGTCCTGCAGCGGATCGCCCCGCGTCGAAAGCTGCCCTCCTGTTTCGTTCGCCTCGTCGCCCCTCGACGCCTACCGAGGCGTCGGTGATATTAAAAATATATATGTTTGTATGTAGGTGTGTATGTAAATAGGTAGGAAACTGACATCGAAGTAAATAACTGACCTCCCTCGAGGGCAACTGATTTTTATATTATATAATTGAGGTCAGCGAAGGAGTGGTGATTTCTTACTTCCTCTTTCGGTTTTCCATTTTATTAAGTTCGTTATCTGTTTTTTTTATGTTTATGTTGTTAGATAAGAAATTTTTGGGTCAATATTACAAAATTTGCTACTCGCTCAAGTGCTGCGTTTGGTGTTTGATGTTGAAGACGAGACTTCTTTGCTCTTGAACGGGGTGGGATTGAAATTCCGAATTTCAAATGCCGAGAAAGGTAAATAATTTACGAATTTTTATACTACTGACTCGAAGTTTTTTGAAAGATTATTTCCCCAAAAGTCTACGAAGCCAATTTGAAAAACTCCGAATGGAAAAACACGAAATGCAACGTCGTTTATTTGACAGCTTTGTCATGAGCTTCCCTTAAATTTGCTGATTTTCGGACTTTGAGTTTCCAACTTTCGGATCTTTGAGCTGTCTGCAATTCCACCTTTCGAAATTTGCAACTTCTGAATTCTAACGTTTCTAGAAAGTCAAATAAATTCGGAATTCTGACGGTCACGGACTTTTTCGGACTTTTGGACTTCTGGGTTCTTTTCGTTTGATCAGATACTAAGGGAAAGGTAAAACAGGGGGAAGATCAGCGTTCAATTGAAGTTAGGGTGGCGAATTCACCTCTCATTCTGCTACCGACTTCACCTAAACCTAATTTCCAGCCAAGTGTATAGCTCGTTCAAATTCCACTCAATGTCTTTTGGCATGGGAGGCAATTGCGTCTGGGCAAAATGCTGTTCAAGGTTCAAGTACAGAGGTGCAGAATTTCTCTGTGTGTATTTATATATGTAATACATACATATGCTGGCATATACAGTGGTTTCCGTCTGTCTGGCGTCTCGACACCCGCCATATACCGCCATATTCATTGCTTGTCGCGTCGCATTCTTACGCAACTGCGTCTCTCGGGCTTGTCTTCAGCAACAAGATTCCAACGCATTCAGAGAAGACCTCGTGTTGTCCTCGTGTTACTAGGGAAGTTCCTCTGCTGAAAGTGAAAACTCTCTATTCTCTCCTTTTTTTTTTTTTTTCTTTTTCTTTTTGGAATCGAAAATAGAATTCGAATGATCGAAAATCGAACCAGCATTGCAGAAAATATTAACCTGTGCATGATGACCAATAAAAAAAAAATATCAAATTCAAGATCGGATCTCTTTTTCCCCCAAAACAATCAAAGATCTACAGATTGGTCATTTTTTGGGGTGTTTTTTCTCGGTCCAAAATCATGTGAATCTGAATTTCTATATGTTTTAGAGGAGCAAAGGATGTGATCTTGAATTCTAAACTAAGACTTCTCCATCTTATGGTGTTCAGAACGAACCCCTGGAACATGGATGACTTTCCATGAACAGATAAATTCTCCAGGATTCTGAAAGACCATCCCTCGTAAAAGTTTCATATTTCATATAGCAAATTCGACTTCAGCTGAGAAAAGCCTGAAGGTACCAAATGTCAGGAGTATATTTCTCCAGGCGTAGGTATAGTTATTCAAGGTTCGTTGCTCTCCTGAAAGACAGTTATCCGTTGATCTAATTCTTAGGTAAAGTTAGTCCCCCCATATCTAGGAACGAATGGCTATACTCGTCGTAGTGGCCGAAAAAAACGCATATCCTTCAACAATAGAGTACCCCATAGCTGATGCATGGTGGGCTAGTATATCGCTGTGGCTATTGTAGCAACCGTCTTCGACATACGGAGGTGGTGGTTGCCACTGTTGGCTGCTGCTGCTGCTTTAGTTCCTTTACTGTTCACGGTAGATCCATCCAAGTGGGGTGCATAAGTATTATTACAAGTCGAGGAGTATAAGCAGCATAAGGGCCTGGAAAGGCGAGCCTTGGCCCGTGGCAGTCGCGTGCCTTAGCCAGATGACTCCGCGATCGTATACATTCTAATTTGATTACGTTAATTACGAAAACGTTCAACCGAAGAAACCACCTTGCGAGTAGGTAGGTACATAAGGCCTGCAAAAGCCTTTTAGACCGTTGCGTTGGTCCCTGTGCAACGTCTAGTATACTGAACTCCATACCCTGCAGGGACTCTCCCTTTCGTACCATATGGTGCGAAATTTCTCAGACTATCAAGAAAATTCTAGAAATGTGTCTCTTTGACTTGGATGATCGTTTAATGTCGGCTTAGAGACTAGACCGTTAGTAGGTATAATAAATTCAAGAATTAGGTGCATAACGAATCGTCCTGCCATGTTGCTGCACGGTTCAAAGTCACTCGTCCTTCGTTCTTTTTTCTTTTCTTCTTCTTTTACTTCTTTTTTTATTTTTGAAAAATGCATTTCCTATGAGGCAGTTGCAGTCTCTTATCTCATAGATTAGTTTACATATGGAAAAGATTTTTAGCCAGGAAAATCCTCTCGAGTATAGTCAAGCGAGACCTGCAGTGCTCTTGAGAATAAGAGAATAGGTTGAATGGAATGCCGGAGGATTTCAACGATTTGAGGATCGTAGGTTTGCATCGATTTATACATATAATAGCGTACTGCATAGGATTGAAGGTTTGAATTCAGCTCGAAAAGACGTTTAGGATTATTCGGAGAGAGGCGTGTAATTCTCACTGCGACACTAGAACTTTTTTCAGGTTCAAGAATTTTCAATTCAGGCGATAGTGTCTCACGATCATGATCGCGGTCGTACCGTGACCACTGTCGCGGTAATAATTGGGAAAATAATTTCTGTACCCACCGACCCCGGATGATCGTAAATGAATTATTAACTAAATAATGGGAATCTAGCCAGGAAAGTTAATTACTTCAAAAATGCTTCATATAAATTTTTCAACTGATTGTGAGCATTCAACGGTTGAAAATAAATTCAAGCCAAGAACCCATGTGAACGTAATCTTACGGATATTTACAAATTTTCAAAAATATTCGCAGGACTGTAATTTCTCATGTTATTGTCGAGATTAAATTTTGTCTTTTATCATAAACTCTTATAAAAATAAAAATTCGCGAACATTTGTGAATCGAGAAAATTCTGATCAGGGCTGCAGCAACGAGTAGATTTTATAGTTAATTGTTTTCTGTAATGAGCAGAACGAAGTTGGGGAAGAATTTTCATTGTTGGTATAATTTTTTTTTCTGTTGTCTTGCAATCTTGGATCGAGGCTGCTGTATATATACCTACACCAAATTCTTGGGGCTTCGCGTTAATTAAAACATTTTTTCCGAGCATATGCCACAAAATAGCTATGTGTAACTCGATACGAAACAATATCATACAGCTATATGGAACTCAAAGCCACATCTTTTCGTTCGAAAACCTCAAAAATCTCAACCGTGGTAATAATGCCACCATAAAAATCATTCATTAGCTAAACGTGGCTGGCCAACCTTCAATAACGCGATTACCACTTGACAATGTGACGATTGAAACCAAAATACCCGATCGTCGTTTACCTTCTGGTATTTGAGGTTGACCAAATTTTTATCTCTAATCAAAAACTGAAACCTGAGGAATCGACGCAGATGTTAAAAAATACGAACAAAAAATAAAATAAAATCTAAAAAAACCTCGAAAATTTGGAAAACTTTGGGGATAAATATATATACGTAATTTTTTTCGTTTTTTTTTTTTTTTTCACTGGTCTCTTTTTCCAGAAATTTATCTGGAAAACTGATGGGAAAACAAACAAACATCGAACTTTGGCGCCGGTAATATGTTTCCGTGACTTTATCGCTATCCCTCAGCTGTTCAGGGATTTGAGTGTTCGAGCGGTTCAAGTGTTCACCCCATGCAGAGGTTTCGTTGGTTGGTTGGTTGGTTGGTTGGTTGACTTCTTGGAAGGTCTTCATAAAAATATCACAGGATGTAACCGCCTGTTTTGCTAAAACAGGCCAACTCCAAGATTCAGCTCAAAAGCACCGTTCGTCTATATATATATATATATATATGTACATTATACACGTATATATGTATACAGACTTCTGCCACATATACATACATATACATATATAAGAGACAAGCAAACGAACACACTTATACATATTATATATGTATATGCAGCATAATACACAGATCGCTTTAAGCACAGGAGCAAATGACCTCCTCCCACTTGCCAGATATATATCCGGTCTATAGGATATTCTCGGACATATGTGATAGAAGGCAATACATAAACAATACGTCACGTTTCAATATATACATATATATATGTATAATACATGTACGTATATATAATACATAGATAACTAATGAATTTAAATAAACATTTCCGCGCATACGTTCGCCTTCTGCAGGTATACGTATTTTATCTGTTTCCGTCCGCGGAAACTTTTGCTTCTTTCTTTTTCATATATATACAATATATACACATATAGCTCAGCTCGTATATGGATACAACGAAAGATAAAGATAAAGAGACCAGCGGCTGTTCCCAGGTTAAAAAAAAAAAAAAAAAAAAAAAAATGTATAAATATCCCATAAAAAGAGATACCGCGTGCGTTATATTTATTTGAGCTTCTTCGGATTGTACATACCAGCCTGTATATATATATATATATATATTTGGGTTGGTATGCGTACGGCTTAAAAAATATAAGAGAAATACGTTTAGCAGTTTTATACTATATGAATGAGTCCTTCTAGTTCTTGTGGGGTCTCTTGACTGCTATTATAATTAAATTAACGCTTTAACACCTAGCGCGAACCTTCGTGGAAGCCCTTTAAACCACAGGCACGAGGAGGTACATACATACATACATACGTGTATAACTCATAAAAAATCTTTTGCAGGCGGTAATTAACAAACTGAACAATTTCTCATTCAGCTCGAATCGATATCCCTCATACTATACATATATAATTAATATATACATACACCCATATCCATCAATCTATACGATAACCCAACAGGTAGGTATACATATATATACGATTGATAAGCCACTTTTTTTCTTTCTCTTACTTTTTATATCACCTTTGAAACTTTTAGTACAGATAGTGCTTTAAAACCATGCTCATATGTGAATGTTGCTAAAGATCCGAAAAACAAAAATTTGAACAAATTTTCTCGATTTTCAAATTTTTCTAAATTTATACCTTATATACTTTTATTGATAGACATACGCGAAGACAAAGGATTACCTTCGGGTATATATAAAGAAAAAGAAAAAGAAGAAGAAGATGGAAAGAAGATAGAAAAAAAAGAAAAAAATGAATGAATAAAAAAAAAAAACAAAAAAAAAAACCAGTTTTTAGTACGCGCGTAGAAAATCGATTCAGCTCGTATTATCTCTGAATTAATTCCCATGACTCGTTTATCCGGTCACATGGGGGCGCCCGGAGCCCCCATTCCGCATTAACTGCGTGAACCGTATTGTATTTTGTTTCGCCCGAAATCTCTATTCTTAATCGCCGTTCTGCTCTGAGTGAGTGCTCGTATTTCTATTTCATATAACTACGGCTATTGTAATGCGTGTAGTAAACGATAGGGTTGATCGGAGTTCACACAGGTCACAGATTACGGTATTTTTACATACCCATGTAGGTATACAGTCGAGTTGGTTATATATATATACGAACCTACCTATGTACAGATATTTGCCGATCGTTTATCGAGATTGATTGATTTCTTTCTCATTCTCATCTTCGACCGGAGATATGGGAATTTCTATGTGTGCTCCTAACCCTGACCTAGGTCAATACAGCTTAATGGAAGCCTAGGCTTTGCCTTGGAGCTTTTGAGATCGTCGACGTCAAAGACCATAAAAAGACCCTAAAGTCTGTACGATAATTAAATACCTCCGGGATGAAATTTGTAGTCGATAATTTTCGAGTAGCTACATATAGGTACGAGTGTATAGGTATTACATATATGTTTATTATATCCTGTCGGAAATTTTGTCCATTGTGATGCTAATCGTAAAATAGAAAATTTTTGTTGAAAAGTATAAAGAAATCAAGAAGACGACCATTCGGCTGACCGCAACTGGTCAAACTTTTCTTCGATTAACTCGAAAACTATAAACGATAAAACGGAAGCCAAAATTTATTCAGTTTGTAGGTATTGAAAACTGCGTTGATTGAGACCAAAACCGTAAAAATCCATCCATGCACTCTCGAAATATCTTATTGGGACGAAAAATTAATCATCTGTGAAGATCTGGTGAAAGCTGCTGACTTTTGATTTCTGGGATGCCAATGAAAATTTTCCTCCTTTTAAAGTTTGAAAATAAATACAAAATTTGGAAGCTTCATGTGAATTGCGGTCACATATTCTATACGGTCTTCTTTCTAATTGCTTTGCTTTTCAAAGGATTCTGCAATTTGAGGGTTGGCCGGACAACGACCGTCTCGTTTAGGCAGCCGACCGGCATCTCGATTTCTCACCTTATATTGAGTCTCTCGGTTGATCTTATACGGCCAGCTGAGATCCTCAATCAGACGCATCGACTTTAATCTATGGCGTTGAGTTTGACAGACTCAAATTACTCACCGGAGAAGCGGTCCCTTTGGACTTTGTAGCCACGGAAATCGAGTGACTCGATCTCAGGCTAGACTCTTGTATCTCGTTACACGTATGCCATGGCTCCAGGATGATTTTTTCGATGAAAAACCATCCAACGTGCCTCCGTTTACTGCCCAGGATCGTGAAAAAGTCAAACTAGGATATAAGTATACACGTTTCATTTTCCAAGTATAGTTAAGATTTTTGAAGTGGGGTGGAAGTTCTGATTTCAATATTTGTTTGAGACGCGATTCTGAGTTTCTAGAAACATTAGAGTTCAGAAGTTGGAAATTCCGAAAGGTCGAAATGCAGGGAGCTCAAAGATCTGAAAGTTAAAAACTCAGAAAGTGAAAAAATACGCAAATTTAAGGAAAGCTGTGAAATAAACGACGTTGCTTCTCGCGAATTCCGAAATTCGGAGTCTTGGCCTTTCGGATCTTTAGCTTTCGGAATTTTGAACTTTCAGTGTTTTTCCATTCGAAGTTTTTCAAATTTGCCACGTAGACTTTTGAGGATATAATCTTTCTAAAAACCGTGAGTCGATGGTATAAAAATTGGGAATTTTGACCTTACGCAGCTTTTGAAATTCGGAATTTCAATCCCACCCCAGATTTTCAATTTTCAAAGACCTGTACGTGTATTTCGAATAAAGAATGTCAACTAGAAGAAAACTTCACCAGGAATATAACCGTAGATCAGATAATTAGAGGAAGCAGAAAGAGACAGAAGAGGAAAACTGAAGAAAAAGGAACTCGTGTTTCTTTCATTTTTTTTTTTTTTATTAACCGTCTATCTTTGATCAAGGAAGTGTTTCCGGACCTACGCGTACGCGAATACAGGACGCGTAATATCTTTCGTCGGATTGACATCCTGATATGTTGCATGTATAACATAATATGGAGGTACGCATCTGACACGGAATAGTTTTACAGTTTATACCTATTTAGATTTTGAGAAAAATAAAATCCGAAATTTTTTATATTTGTCGTAAATGGACGGATATAGTTTTGGTTTTTTTTTCTTCAATCCCCAACGCAATACGACGAGAAGTTTCTCGCCAGACAGGTACCTAAACGCGTGAGAGTCGAAACAATTTACAGGACCGTCACATTCGAGCAACGATCATTCCAGCTGAGTCATATAATATCAAAGAAACAAGGAGACTCTCGTCTGGAGATACTGATTATATATTCAACTCGTGTTTTATTCTCTGTGTAACGCGTGTCACCAGCAACCCAGCAACTAGCCAACACCAGACGCAAGAAAACCACCTTCTTAACCATCAGCGAACAGTCTCAGCACGATCAAAATTACGCATACAGAAACATCATGCGCGTTTAATCGGAAAAGATAAATATTTTAAAGCTACAACATCCGTTCACACTAATCGATGCCAAGAATAAGTGGACGTCGAGGCTAAGCATCTCTCTTGTACGAAATGGCCATAATCAAATTGATTGTGAGTCGATGGAAGTGACTGAAAAGTCACTCAATGTCTTGGAATTCATTTTATCAACTTTCATCCAAACTGAAAAGCGGAGAAAATCGGGGTGGGATTAAAATTCCGATTTACAAAAGCTCCGAAAAGCCAAAACTCCGTATCCAAAATAAATTCGGAATTTCGATCGTTTGGAACTTTTAGAATTCCACCGTAAAAAAATCAATCGCGGAATCATTTCGGAAAAAAAAATCTATATTTCAGAGTTCCATAATTTCCAATAAGATTTCTGGTTCATTCCCAACGATTTACTTCTGATGATAACTTTCTCATGGGACCCTGGGGCTGATTCCAGAAGTGGATTATCCATAAATATAGATAAGACAAATTCACCGAGTGATAAAAGAAGATAAATTAAAATAAGAAAGGAAGTACTTGGGAGTATGTATACATCATATATCTACATAAGTCCTTAGGGATGATGTTCGTACGTAGCAATTCGCGTAGACGGTATATGGGGTACCCACGCACGATGTCGCGGCATGTATAAAGGAAGAGGAAAAAGAGAAAGAGAGAGAAAGAGAGAGAGAGACGGAAATAAATAAAAAGCGATTAAAAGCGTAATTGAAAGGAGCCCTTGAATGATTGCGTCGTCCCGCCTCTCAACTGTAACGCCTGTGAACGGAAGACACTGCAGCAGGGACTTCGTCCGCCACCCAATCCTGCAATGAATTCATCTGCGACTATAAGTATGTACGATGCTCGAGAGTCGCTCTCTTATGCAGCTTGGCACCCACGTAGTGTTGATCTATATACACGTGGAAAGGTCCAAGTATGAGTCCGAACATTGCCATTGAGCCAGGCAATCCAAGAAGTCAACTTCCCTGGACCCCAGGATTTATTCGACTTGTGTATATCGTCGAGACTTGACGATCACGACTCGATACATTCATCCTTATACTGCATCTACTTATCACCTTGCCACTTCTTCCTGTGACATTCGTTCAGGATGGTCTGGTGATGTTGTAAAAATTGTTGAAGGACTCACGGGAGCACACATGATGGTGGAGACTGCTTCAGGAGACATGTGAAGAGTATATATTATAGGTACGTGTGCATTGCAAACTTGTGTGGGAATGTATGTATGTTCAAAAGGCTGACGACGACTGTTCGCAATTTATTGTCTGGGTTCCAATTTGCTAAGCGACTGACTGTGGGCGCTTTGGCACTTCCGTCGGACATTCGGCGTTGAAAATTACCAATTGTCTCAATAGAACGCGATTTGCATGGTGTACCAACACCCCCTAACAACAATTTGCCGCCTCGTAACTTCTTCGCTCTTCACGTACGTACATATCTAATGATACGTATATTTTTCAATCCAGTATACATATTTATTTCTCTTTAACTTAGGATCAGGTACCATTTTTCCTCAATTCATTACCTTCTCGCGTTTATACATTAAATGCCATAAAATCAACACCAAAGTGATCTACCTTTAATACCGAAACCGAAATCGAAATCGATAGCAAAATTAATTTCCCCTCAAGCTGTTCTACGATTCCTCGTTCTGCTATATATATTTTTACGTGACGGTATGTAATTGCCGGTTATTAATCACCCCCTAATCTTGGTGATATTCCCTGTGACAAAATTGTGGGAAATATAAATTCTCGATAATTATACGTAGAACAGTGTAGCGCTTGCAGTAGGTATATATTTAATGGTGGCAGCGTTATATCGCGATCGGTGATAATGGCCAAATGAACCTAATCGTCAAACTTAGGGGGTGCGCAAAACTTCAACAGGTGTTGATCATTTTCAATACACATTGACTCACCGTAGCCCATTTCGTTGGTTTCAAGTTGGGGTGAAAATTGGTAATTCCCATGGTCGCTTTTTAGATACGTGATACGACTGACGAATGTGTGTATATGCTTTTGAAACTCACACTCACTGGTACCTACCCATCGCGCGGATATATTGGACAGTATATTGAATAGTGACATCGGATTGTCACTGTTTGGACACGCAATATGCACATGTGACTTGCATCTGCCGATCCTGACACCATTGTAATTATATCATACATCGTCCCTCGCCCCCACAGGAATTTCAACTATAACAATTCTATCCTCGTTGCGCTATGGTTATGGTCAAATACCTACTAGATTAGGGTCCCCTGACCACACACGCACCTTGTGGGAATCGCCTCACATTTATCATCCTCAAAATTCGGTATGAAATTGTTAGGAAAATTTTCAAACGATGCAGATAAAATTCTGTACCTACTAATCATGGCGATGGTATTCTTTTTCTTCGTTTGCAAAGAACTATGTACTTGAGCTTGTATTTCTTTTTTCTTTTTTTTTTTTTTTTTTCTTGGTCAACTAATTACGTGCCACTGTTGGAAGACCTTGCTCTTGCCGAAAGTGGACCCTCGAAGAGGGTGGGTCTGTTTCGTTGTATATCGCGTAGCCATGCAGAGAAGCTGCACGCAGAGTAAAGAAAGACCTCGACATAACGTTGGTGGTCTCCGATGAAGGACACCCTAAATGTTATTACAGTAGCAGAGTAGCAGGCAAGTGGTATAAGTGCAACCACCCTAAGATTTGCTTCCCTTCTTCTACTGGTACGGTGGTGATGATGATGGTTGATGGTGATGGTGGTGGTGGACCGTGAGACGACTTGCCACAGGGAGATAGATATTTTTAAACATACGAGAAGAGAAGAACTCGAAGTATGAGATGAAAAAGCTCGAAGAAGAGACGTAGAGATCGGGTTTAGCCAGAACACATGAACGAACCCCCTCACATGTTAAAGGAAAACTACTAACTACCAGAAGTGGGCCACTCTTTCCCATGACTATTTCACCGCCGCGCCGTAGGTATATATATATATTTATATATATCACTCCACATTCGTATATATACCTTCGAATATATCTCACTTTCAACCCCCTCTGGCTCACACATGTACATGTGTACCTATGTATTACATTCATCCGGGCACGTATTGGACTCGTAGCGGAAGGGAGTGCACCTTGAAATTAGAAATTGTTTTCAAACGAAGCCCCTCTTCAAGACTACTAGGGTAGCTATATAGATATTGAATCGAAATCAAATGGAATCCTGATCTCGGTGTGAATTAAATTTTGAGCTTCCTTTGAAGGGGGTTGGGAAAACTTACAATGTCAGTTCAGACTCATATATAAGGGAGAAAATTTTCTTCACTTAGTATTGTCCCGTATCTCGCGGAGTCACTTGGAATTTCGTCTGGGTATATAGGAGCGGCACATCCGGTCTAATCAGCTTCGTCATTATATGCAGATCATGGACAGCGCATAAAAATTCAAAACTTTGCCTTGTTCGTATATATATATATCCACCTACAATATCGAAGATCGAAGAAGGACGAAATAAGATGGAGAAAAGAAGTATAAAGCTCAGACCTGCTGGCTCGACGCATCAGTTTATACATATATATAGCTTCCGAATACCTTACAGCTGTGCTATAGGATTAGATTATGACTCGGGATAGTCTCGACGTTTTCGACAAAAACACTCGCCCGATTTAAACTATAAATTCTCCTTTTTCCATCGGACACGGTCTGCCCGTTCTACGGCCAAACCGAGCACGAAAATTTCATAGTAAAAGAGTAGAAAAAAAAAAAAAAAAAAAAAACCATTCCAACCCGGGAATTAGTGGCAGGGATAGAAACTGGTCCACCAATATATACGATTTTTGAACCGTATTGCTTGCAGACCTGAGCATTTCCTTAAAGGCAGCTATTTATCTGATCGATCTGCGATGGTCTCACAAAGAGTTGTGCAGTCCTTGCGAAACCTGGTGAAAAATAAGTCCATGGGCTTCAGGATCATCCCGTATCACTGCACAATTATCGTATCGATACCGTGCGAATTTTTTTCCCAAGCAAAAAACTGCAGTTTTCAGACTTCATCTTGGCGAAGACCTTCTTGGTTCTATCAAGACGTACTAATGCAACTGCGAAAGCTAAGATACTTTGAATCACATCGTTCACATGCAGTTCAATTTCGTTCGAGGCAGGACGTATGGTAGATTCGTCAGGACTCGTCACACCCGCACATCCTCGGCGAATATTATTGACCCAAATAAACACCTAACCATTAAACCATAGAAAAAAGGGTTGAAGGGAACGTACGAGGCTCGCAAGTGGTTGCATGCTTCGTTGTAGTTGTAAATACGATCCTGATCGGCACTGTGTAAATGGATAGGTATATATTGGAAGAGAAAAGATAATATAGGAGGACTTCACAAGCCGTGGGATAGTCCTTGAACGTTGGCTGTTTTTAATCGCCATTGAAATTCCTTCCGGTCTACTATACCGTTTTTTATATTATATATCCTGAGAGATCTCGGTAACCTTTGTACAAGTATGTATATATACTAAGATCGGTCTAGTTCACCGTCTCCCAGGATGGAAAAAGGGTTGCGCTTTCTTCTATTGGACCCGAAACAAAATAGGAAAAAAAAAAAAAATAGAACGAAAATAAAAACGCGGCTCACCTATATTCAGGCTCTGGAGATTTCGGCAGGACTCCAAAGTGGAATTAAAACAGGTCGTTTTTTAATAAGGAGTTCGATGGACCAAATTGCTCTTCAGGATTGCCGAGATTCTGGAAACTATATCCTTTTCAAAATCCTTTTGACCGAAATTTCGAACGATTATCAAGGAAAGACGCCATCGAAAGTGGAGAGTTTTTATTTTCGGTTCAAGGCAGCAAAGTTCAGAAAGTTTCGAACTTAATCGATTAAATGAACGAAGCGATTATCTCATGGTGATCACAGCTCGTCTATTTTAGCCTTTCGTATCTTCACTCAGAAAAAAGTACCTATCGTTGAATGGAACAAAATTTTACTGAATTGACAACAAATTTGGTAGATTTACAGCCAACAAAATGTAGAGTTGATTTAACAAAAGATTCTGTCAATTTTATAAAAAAAAATTCTCCACCAATCTTAGTTAAATTAAGACAGCAAAACAGATTGTCAATTGTTGAACAGAACTCTGTTGAATCGACAAAAAATTATCAAGAAATTTATTTTGTGGGGATTTGTCGACCTTGTTTTCTGAGTGTTGCGCCTGAGAATCGAAGCTCAATAAATCGAACGTCATCCCCTGCAGATCTCGTTGGTGTCAAAAAACTGATGGGATATAAAGGGAAAGAAATTCCCAACGGTATCGGACTCAGGGTTTGTCTGTCAGGCGGTCTGTACCGTGGGGCAAAGGTATGGTATAGGTACCCTGGATCCTGGGCCAGGGCACAGGACCGTTCTGAGAATTCACTTGTTTTCAAAGTCGACAAACAACAGCGGCGGTCCACGGAGACAGACACCCCATAAAAATGCGACTAGGCTCCCTTGGACCCTGCGCGCAGTTATTCCTAGGCGTTTTTGACGCCACTGTGTAAACCCTGCGTTTTGTTTAAACTGAAAGAAGAAGAAGAAGAAGAAAAAGAAGTTGAAGAAAAACGACAAAAACGAAAAAAACAGAAGAACTGTTTTGAGAAACTTCTTAAATTACATGTCCTAATTTTTTATTTCTCCTCTTACAAATGCTGAAGGGTATTTTAGGTCTTCGTTAACCACTTATTATCAGAATCGGAGGCAGTAGTGCGCGATGTCACCTTATTCGTTATCCCTGGGTTGATCGTTTGGCCCTCCTTGTGGATTTCCTTGATTATATCGTCGCCATATGGTCAGTTTTTGCTCGTACATCGCCAAGGAAGTGGCACACAGTGAAAAAAGGTAAAGAATTTCTTTCATGCTGAGTGCAGAGTATAGGAGTAGGAGTATAAATAGTAATGGTCTGCAAGACTTTGTGCTTTTAAACTGAGTAGAGTACCTGCTGTTATTTATTACCCTTGCCTATTAAGGGATTCCGGAATATCGCGCGAGCACGAGCACCTTTTTCAATCAAAAAAGTTCTACGGCCAGTAGCGAGAAGTTTACTTATAACAACTAGCATCAAAAACTATCAACACTCTTCAACGTTGTTGAATAAATGCATGAAGATACTCGGAAAGATAAATTCACTCGACTGCATCTGTGTCGATTGAGATATTACGAATTTTGCAGGATTTTAACAAATATCTTTTCAATTGGAAGAAATTCGATTAATGTTCAAATTATTGAAGATTAGGATACATAATTTTGAAAATTCAGAAACCTTAGAACATTTCATGTCTTCAAGATCTCAAATTCATTGGTTTCTTATGTATTTGAATTTCAAGACAACGGTTGAGGTAAATTTTACTTTGGAGGACATTTTTGCAAGTTTTGAGAATTCTGCTGCGATTTTCGATCAGGCAGAAATCATATTTCAAGCTCAATCGCACCGAAAGTTGAAAAACTTCGGCAAGTGTTTAGAATTTTTCCAGACGGACTAGTAAATTGAACAGAAAAATGTTTTACGATACATCGAAACTCAATGATAAAGTTTCCAACATTCGTTTAAATATTTGGATTTAATCATCAGGTGGTTTTTTATATGAGAGAAATAGACCCCGCAGCATCTGAACCTTGAAGATTTCATGCAAATATTATGAAAAACCTGGTAATTGCATCAGCCCGAAGTCCATTTTATTAATAAACCAAACCCATCACGATGTATCATTAGTCAGTTTAACTAGCATAACGTCTGCGGTAGTTCGCCATTTATTCTTATAACTTGACTCCTGGATAAATTAGACTTAATTTGCTACTCTTTTCTCTCTTATTTTCTTTTCACTCAAAGAAGAAGGGCACTCCACCTGCAGTTCACCATTACCTATATTAGTTATTTTACTTACCTACCGACTGCGGAATCGAATGAAGAACCAACCACCTGTCGTATATTCTAACGATTCATCTATCTCTTTGCTTTCATCTTGAAAGTCAATTAAACTTTGGAAGTATTTGACGAATGACGAAAAACATTCAAAAATTACTAAAAAAATACCTTTTTTTTTTTTTTTTTGCTGGATCGGTTATAACGAGCGGAATCGTGTAATAACTGTCGCAGTATAGCTGAGCTAACGACGAATATCTGTGGTACACTATCAAGGAAACAATTACGCGAGCTGTTCGTGACTAGGCATTGTTGTCTGTCCGTGCGTGCTAGACCGGAAGTCTTGAGCGTATGGCCTGCAGGATGCCGTGTCACGGTAGAGTAAGCTCTTATACTCGTAGTCGAACTGGAACAATTTCCCTTGCCACCTTGTGGTTACCCTTTTGTTATGATACTAGTAATTTCCTCGTCGTCCTTCTCTTTTCCTACGATTTTAGGAAGAAGACGGTTTTATCTTTCTTATTCTTCCATTCTTTTCTTTCTTTTCTTTTATTCTTTTTTTTTTTCGCCCGATGAAGGGCGGGCGGAAAGTGTCACACCGGTTGGCACAAGGCGGCCTATAAGTACCTCTAGGTCTTGTACCTACTTCCGGTTCTAGTTTCTACGAGCCATAAATCATGTTTAGAAACAAGTTTCGACACCGATGGACTCTGGGGGTTGGATTGATGTTCCGAATTCTCAAAGTTCCGAATTCATTTGAGACGTGATTCTGAATTTCAAATTCCGAAATGTTGAAATGCAGACACTCAAAGATCCGAAAGTTCAAAACTCAGAAAGTCCAAAGCTGTCAAATAAACGACGATGCATACAAGCGAATTCCGAAATTTCAAATTTTGAACCTTTGGTGCTTTTCTATTCAGAATCTTTCAAATTGGCCACGTATACTTCCAGAGAAATAATCTTTCGAAAACTGTCAGTCCCTGGTATGAAAATTCTGCATTTTTCCTTTTCGTAGCTTTTGAAATTCGGAATTTCCATCCTCCCCAGTCACCGGATCACAAAAATGTCGAAAAAACGTGCAGATTAGAGAATCACAGTTTCTATAGTAAGACAAATTTTTTTTTTCCTTTCTTACGGAAATGTATGAAACGTAATTAACAAAGAAGAATTTCTGGTCCCGGTCCCACGCGGACGTTCGATACTCGCGTATGTATCGCATGGATTGGTACCTCTTTTTTTAGAAACCATCTTTTCGTGGCACGTGGACCGAGAGGGAAGCTGTGTGCCAACTTTGATATTCGCCCAGCAACACGAAAGCCGCATAGGTCAATACGCTCTTAATTATTATCTGAGTCTTCCTCTCGTTCTCGGTAGACCGTACCGCAGCGTGTTAATTGTGTAATTAAAACTTGACGTTGCTTTTTCTAGCTTCAGATTTATGCATCTATCCATAGATTTATTATTTATAAATTAGCTTCATTATCATTCGCGTTACATACAATTGTAGGTAATCGCTGAAAATTGTTTCTATTCTGTAACGACAATGAGATAAGATTAACCGACTTAATGTGTAGCTAATTATGTCATAAAATCGTTGGTAACGTCATATTATGATCTCTTAGCCGTATCATACCCTTGAAGAAGATCGTAACAATTTGAAAAAAATTTATCCAATTTGCAGAAATGTTTATTTCTTCTGATTTTTTTCTATACCTACCATAACTTTTATCGAAATTTTTTTTACACGAATTATGTAATTTTGAATATTTTTGACTTCGCGATCTTGTGGAATTTTTCTCATCAAGTGAATGAAGTTTGGTTTACTTTTTTTCTTTTCTTTTTCTTTTTGGTTTTGTTTTCTCAAACGTTGTTTGCAACCGGCGGAAGTTCGGATTTGCTACAAGAGATGGCTGCTTGCTATGCACGCGAGCATATCCTATACGAGGGTTTGGTATTTTCTTGATATATGTATATTCTCTCTTTTTTCACCTAGGACGATGACGTTTCGGAAGGAAGTCGAAGAATTCTTGTTCATAAAGATTCCTCATGGCGTGCGATGTGTTTAAAACCCGTATAGAGGTAAAACTTTACTCTATACACCTACCTTTGTAACAAATGTTTCCGTTCTAACATCATCATGTATAATAGACAATTTTTCAACGAATCTTCAGACATCGTATCAAAGGCTCGCCATATATACCTACAACTTTGGCATTTTCTTTCATACATCGACTTCGTAAATGGATAATTATCGATTTCTATCAATATTATATTTGATACAATCAATTGTAAAAACTCTTGTGATCATTAGGCACCGCGGACCTTATTTACCTTAAAAGATAGAAACTCGCGTGAGCAGGAGAAGAGAAGAGGCGCCTAAAAATTACCAATTGCAATTTAAATTCAGCAAAAAATCAGCAATCTTTATAAGGCATAATTGGCCGTATGGATTGTAGGGCGTTGAATATGCTTCTTTAGAACGTAGGGTTATAACTAAAGGTTCGGCAAAGCTCGTAGGTACAGAAAGGCAGACACACGTTCTATAATAAGTGCCGATACTCGACCGATCAGTTCGAGAGAAAATGAGAAGAAAAAAAAAAAAGAAAAATAAGAGATTGGTAACCATCAGAACGAACCGTATTGCACGCTTTGCAATTCAGAATTCAAGAAATTGGCGCAGCACTCTAAAGACTCAGATTACCAGATTTGAAGAAACAAAAAAAGTCATGAAAGAAACTAAAAATTAAGTAGCTGTATTTTGGCGATTGGGCTTCTCTCTAATAGGTACATACATGCATTACACTCAAAGTTCACTTCGAACGTACCTACGAATCCCACGGTACCAAAAATTGTGGCTTTTTGGGCCAGTTAGTGGATAAACGTTTGCCTCCCGAAACCAAATTTTACCGTTCGTACGACTCGATCTTCTATGTGTATTTGTCCATATCAAGGGGTAAGGACCAGAAAGTCATATCCGTGAAAAACAAATTTTTTTATACTCTTCTATCGGAATTGCCTTAAAATTGATGGAAACGCGTATAGATTCGTTGAAATGCCCGAATTTTTTTTTTTTAGGCATACGCCTTGCCGGTCCCTAGCCCTCGATATGTGATATGAATGTGTGTCGCAGTGGACGTATAGACAGAGGAGCAATATTGCCTGTCGTTAATATTTGCTTCAGCCCTTGGCGAAGCACACTGACTTCTGCAGGCAGACAGGATGCTGTGGTACGCCACTAGGCATTGTGGTCTGCTAAAATTTTGCGACCTCAGTCTCGGCCATTCTAATACCTACACACGTGTGGTGCTTATAAGCATCGGTTATTTGTTTGGACAATTAGAAATCAAAGTATTCAAAGTTTCTTTCAAAAAATTCAGGCTCGAATTTTTTTGACCTATAATCAAATTTTCTTTCCTTCTTCTTCTTCTTCTTCTTCTTCGTTTTGTTCGTCTTCTTCTTCTTCTTTCTTGTGTGCTTATATAGCCACCCAATCAAATCCGCCTATATGGATTTTCGCAAAAGAAACCCGTGACCTGGAAAACTTTCCATTTACTTTCTCGACAGAAATATAGGAATTGTATATGTATATGAGTGATCGACAGTCGATTTTCGCCCAATTTTATTTCGATATCAACCGTCTGGTATATGAAGCAAAGAAGAGGAAAAAAAAAGAAAAGAAAAAAAAAAAAAAAAAAAAAAAAATGGGAGAGAGAAAACGGTCTCGTTTGCTGCTCTTTAATCTTGGCCAGTTTTTCTGCACTGACCGAAACCTTATATATCGCCTCTGAACAGTGGATATAATAATCCAACAAATGTGAGATGATGTGAGGCCGTCCTGCGAGAATGCAGTATTGATATTGATATCTCGCCTGCCTTGCTTCTTCTCGCCTCTGATCCTGTCCATCGTATAATAACCAACACCAAGACATTTCTCATGGCAATATGTGCTCAAGATTTGTCATCTGCTACCGTACTGGTAAAATGACACCTTGATTTCTGCCACCGGGACCGCAACTCGTTCTCGATTATTATCATTCATCAATATATTATTTGATCTCGATTTTAAAGTAAGCCAACATTTGTTGGTACTCCGAAAAAATGAATATCGTATACAGTTTTTTCATCGATTCGCATGTATATGAATTATAGTTCAAAGAGAAATGTCTGCAGGTCCGATAAATCTCTTGAGCAATGACAGGCACATTCGTATAGGGATGTTGATAACGATTAGATTAATCGAAGATTGAGTAGAGGGATGGGATTAAATTCAGGATGGTAGAAATATTCTTGCAGTGGTAGTGGTATATGTATAACAGTGAAATGAGTAGGTAAAGGAATGGAATGCCGTGTGTGTAATAGAGATAGAGAATTTACCTGTTGGTGAAAAGAAACATATATATATATATATATATGTATACATATATATAATATGGATGTACAGGTAGTTTGTACTTGTTGCATTTTACGGCGTCCATTGACCCGAGAATTGTAACATTGTAGCGTGAATAAGCGTACCGCTAAACTGTTAAATCAATACGACTAACATGCGCGAGTTAAATTATTCGAATCCTGGATCGTGGTAATGGTTCTAATTTTATTTTAGAAAATGAGCACAAGCTGACACTGGATAATTTATCGTCTAATCAAGTGCGAAAGCTGCGGATGAAACTTCATAAAAGAGAAGGAACAAATTTCCGGTTCTTTCTATTCTCGATAATTCACCAAATATTAAAGAAATTATCAGCCTGCATAATCGAGAATATTATATAAACCTCACGGAATTCGAATGTGGATTTCCAATCAGGCGATGTTCTTGACATTTTAATAAATTGCGAACAATTTTCAACCGCATTTCCTGTTTTCCTTTTTCTTTCTTGCATGGATAGTGAAATTTGTAGAACTTTGCCAGCAGACAGCCCTGTACTAATGCACCCGTCGAGTAAATTATATTTGACCCAACTAATATCCCACCGCTGTCACCACGAGAATAAAGCTTCTGTAACGTCCTGAGTGAATTTAGTTACAATTCAGAGCGCCAGATTCAAATAAGATGTAGTTGGTTAGGAGCTTATGGTTCTCTCAGCGACAACAAGGGATCCATTTCCATCTTCTTCGTCCTTGTGAAAATCGCGATATGATTGGAAGTATAAGGGATATATGGAAAAAAGTGTGAAAATAGGAAACAAAGCGTTACGTTTGGATCACGCGGAGACCTCCGAGGGATGGTAATTAATTATGGTGTAACGAACGACACGTTTTAGTAATTAGGACCTTGCCCCAATGCCCGGGCTCCTAGCTTGCGTTTGTATACAAGATTCGGGGCATTATGAAGCAGCAGCAACAGCAGCAGCAGCGATCTAGACATATGTGTGTCTACCACGCGTATGTACGAGCCGACGAGCGACATTGTATACGCGACAGACCCAGTATATTATAATTTATG
The DNA here is from genome assembly GCA_963989295.1 of Ametastegia equiseti. Taxonomy (NCBI): domain Eukaryota; kingdom Metazoa; phylum Arthropoda; class Insecta; order Hymenoptera; family Tenthredinidae; genus Ametastegia; species Ametastegia equiseti. Next base: position 13,215,551 of record OZ022397.1, on the reverse strand, counting down.
TTGGGCACCTTGCTCTCGACCCCCGCTGCGTCCGACAGGTCTTATAAGGGACGGCCGATCTTATACAGTCTCCGTTGCAGCACTCAAGTCAGGATCTCCCTGGGAAACTCTTCCATGGGGCCCCCGCGCGATATCAACCTTGCGCTATGGTCCTATATGCTATTCACTATACATATACATACATATAGTCCTAACGATACGGCATTATATAAAGCGGAAGGCTAAACCCAAATAGAATCCTAAACCCTATAAATGTAGGTGCATACGGGATATACAACCCCATGCACGCACATGCATGAGTACCGAAAAACTTTCCATTACTGGTCAGGGTAAAGTGTACCAGTTACTGACCCTGTACCAATTATTGACCTTTTTCGATGATTCCTTATTATCCGTGAGCTCTGAAATGATCAAAAAAATCAATTTGTATTCCTCGAGTCTCTAGCAAGTAATTTGTGTAACGGGAACATTCAGAATTCTTATTATCGATTTGAAATTTAAGAAAATATGAGGGTCAATCATTGGGTCTTGAAGGTTCAGTAATTAGTACACATACCTTGAACGGGAGTCCTTCTTCTTCTGCCATGTGCCACTGAGAAACTTCAACGCCACTATGTCCTCTTCCTGGAGATTTTTCCTGATTTCGTCAGTCATGCTTCAGTTAGTTGAGACGGGATTGGCGTTACGAATTCCAAAAGTTCGTAACGGTAAAAATTCCGAATTTAGTTGAGACGCAATCCTGAGTTTCTAGAAACGTCAGAGTTGAGAGCTTGCAAATTCCAAAAAGTCGAATTGCAGGGAGCTCAAAGATCCAACAGTTAAAAACTCAGAAAGTTAAAAAATCCGAAAATTTAACGGAGGCTCATGATAATGCTGTTAAATAAACGACGTTGCATCTCACGAATTCGGAGATTCGGAGTTTTGGCCTTTCGGATCTTTAGCTTTCGGAATTTTAAACCTTCGGTGTTTTTCCGTATGAAAATCGCAACTTTCCAGCTGAAGTAGAAGCCCCCCTGGTAAAAATTTCTTGCAGACTTGTAGTTTTGTGTAATTTTTCGGATTTTTCTATTTTATTTGTGCAAAAAATTATATAAGTTTCCGCGATCGATCATGAAGAACTTTTGGTGTTTTATATGTTGCAGGAACAGACCAAATCTTTCTAACAATTCGTACAAAAAAACTGTTATACAAACAATTTAACCAGACGCGTATATTCATCGAGTTGTCCTTTACGGTGAAAAAATTCGGTAACGATATTCCTAAACAAAGATGTAACATGTTAAAAAGAAATGACAATTAAAATTGGTGTTATCTGCATTGTATAGCATCTCGTAGATATACATTGTACTTATAAGTAGTCGTATACTTTACATATGTATATATGTATGATTGCGTTCATTCTTGATGTATAAATTCCGTCAGTTCATTAATACCCTCAGTCTCTGCATCTCACTCTTTTTCTCTGTCTATGGTATTATACATATATCTTTCTCTTTCTGTTATATATCTGTGTAGGTCGTCGGCTTGGTGCTGGTCGATTATATATGTGTCTTTATCTCACACACCGTTTCATATCTCTTTCTCTCTCTGTCTGTCTCTCTGGGGTCTGAGCTGCAGTAGTTCATTGAGTACGTCTGGTATGCAGGGCCAATTTACGCTGAACGAAGTGACGTAGTTTCGAGCCTTTGGCTGACGGCCATATCCGCGTGCTACGTGCAGCGTATAAGGGCCTTTTTCTTTCTGGCCATATACACGACGAGATATACATATATATATATATATATATACTATATACTATATACAGACAGAGGAAGCATGTGTGGACCCAGGACGATGGCCTTCAACTAAAAGTCAAGGTTTTTGGTCATGCGAATGAGCGAGCGAGTCAGTAACTGACTGAGTGACTGACTGACTGTGCGAGTGAGTAAACGAATATGAGTGAGTGAGTGAGTCAGTCACTACTGAGTTGGGCCCTTTTATCAACAGGATGGACCCTCTCGCCTTTCGCTTTTCTACAGATTGACGCTTCATAAACAACCGACTATCTTCACCATCACATGTATATATGTATGCACCGCCTCGACCTTCTTGCCATTGTTTATTTGTTTTACTTTTTTCTTTCCAAAATTATATCCTGAACAATATCCTTCACCTTGGAAAAATTGTATAGTCAGAAAACTTAGTCATTCGACTTCTACTGCCGCATGTCACGTAACTGTCCCTTTTAATTTTTCCGCAAATTTAACAGCACTACAGAAATTTCGAGTGGAACTTGAACATTCAAAAAGCACATCGTGCTGCGGAAAAAGATTGCAGGAATTACAATATTTCTGAAGTTTTACTGCAGTGTTAGGATTTTTCTAGAATGTTGGAATATTTTTGTAATCCTGTAATCCTGCTGAAATATATTGCAACGGTTTATCAATCTTGCTGCAATTTTGCAATACCCCCACAAATTTCGCTTAAATCTTTGAATATTTTTCTTGCAAACTTGTTATGGAATTTTGATGCCACGTAGGAAATAGCGATGATCGCGGTGGTCCAAAGAGATTTATGCAAACGTATAGGAAAATCATTTCCAGTATTATTTCTGGATGCCCCCATTAGGGATGAAGAGAAAGGTATGATATTTTCACAGAAGTAGGACATCCCTTTAGTTTAGTGAGACTAGTAGGTACATAGATGACCATTTATTCCTCTTGGAGGATGGGGAGTAGGTACGACACAATATTTAGTCACGTTCAACAAATTCTTCTCCATCTTCTTCTTCTTCTTCTTATTCTTCTTCTTCTTCTTCCTTTAAGAAACCCGTTCCACACTGTACGCTCCCACGGGAATTCCTTCACAATACTTTCCCTCTCTTTTTCTCTCACCCTCGGCGATCTCACCCTCAATATCTCTTTCTCTCGAAAACATCCTCTTTCAATAGCACCTTCCTCATCCTTCCTGAGACTCTCTCCTTCTCCTTCACCTTCGTCTTCTTATTTTGCCTTCACCTTCTTTTCTATACATATAAAATATACATACAAACGTACCTACACTTCGCGTTCTGTGTTCGAGGTACCGCCAGTTGTTCGAAGAAGATGCCTCGTGCTAGTCACATGTAAATAACATGTATCTCCCTTTGCACCCCCATATCACCTTCTCTCTCTCTCTCTCTCTCTCTCTCTCTCTCATTCTCATCATCATCCACCTTATATACATATACCTCCGCCTGTGAATGCTCATTTATACATTGGTATCTGTACCTATATACACTCGTCATCGTATATACCTATTTCTGTATATAGGTATATAATACACACATAGGTATACACCGTAAGGCAAAGGTGTGGACCAGGTTGTGCCAGGTTAGGATGCATACCGATATGCGAGATACATCCGTTCTGAACATAGAAAGAAACGGAGATATATATATGTTATACTCCTGCAACTTGGAATGAGGGACGTAAAACCTGTGAGGAGACGAAACGCATTGTGACGATATATGTATACGTGGCGAAAGGTAGGTGAATGACTTCGTTCGTGGTTTAAAAAACCAGGAAACCAACAGCGACTCTCGTATTTGGAAGTCCTCGAATTTTTTTTATTTTTTTTTTTATTTTTATTTTTTTACCTTTATTTATACATCCATACCACGTATACTTACACTCCTCCATCTATTTGTGTTAGATTCCGCATCAGGTGGCTATAATACTCAAAAACTCAAACTCTTCAAGGGAGGGTAGGACACGACTCAGACCCTGTAGAGGAATTTATGCTTTTACAAAAATTCATCAATTTACAAAGCCTTATTCTCATACTTTTTCTCAAATCATTCATCATTTTTCATCGACTTTGTCATTCGTTGTGAACATTGAACAATAATCGCAGAGGGTGTTCTCAGCTTTAGTATATCAGTCATCAGTTCACGTTAACATATTGTTTATCCTTTGATAACTAATATATAACTCATTTATTACTAATTGCTAATTTACTAACTAACTAACTTACCAATTGCAAGATTCATTCGTTGGTTAGGTACATAGTTTTGTTACTTAATCAATCTGTGCATGGAAAGTTGCAAAAATCGTCATCTCTATTCGAACACATGCATATCAATCATCTGTGAGTATACAATGTTCTACCTTGTTGTATAATTTGGAAGAAAAAATGAATCGATGATGAACAATAGGCTACGTGGTTTTTTTTCTCTCATCACGTTGAGTGACTGTTCATTGGTATATATTTGGCGATCTTAGATACGTTGAACCATGTATATACACTTATAGAGACTATAGTTCATTGGTATATGAAAATCTGATGTAAAAGTCACGATGGATGGATATATAGACATGTATAAAGATGACTCGGTAGGTACCGTTGGTAAGTTACATAATTAGGTTCCTCAATGTGTGACGTAATAGGCAATAGGACGTAGAATGGCGTTAGTATAATTTAGCGCGTGTCCCAACGTCAATTCAGCAAATATATGTATACATATAAGGTACTTCTTACACTCGTTTACACATTATGGGATGCTACATACGAACAGGTATGTATACATACCTACGTACGGTTACAGGCACAAATTGCGAGGTATAAAGTATAAAGAGGTGAATTGAGTGTGTGCGAGCAATGACTGTAATTTCTTTAAAGATGGCGTTTAAAGGTCTGCTCGAGCCAAGTCGAGGATCGGTGACTCCGTAACTCCTCGGGCTATTTGGTCGGTATCGAGGAATCTAGCAATGCGGGAGGCACCAGACCTGTCTGCTACTCGCACGCCTTGGCATCCTGCAAAACAAGCCCAATGGGGGCTCAGGCTGAGGCTGAGACTGAGGCTGGTGCATTGAGCACCGAGCTGCAGTTCAAGAGAACGCGAACGTCGCGTCGGGATCGGTTCGTTAAAAAATGAAGCAAAATGAACGCGAGAAGCTGAAACGAAATACGAATAATAAGAAGAAAAGGAAGAGTCCAGGCTCGTCCACGGTAAAGGATAGGAAATACAGCCAAGAACTCGAGGCTCCCACTCATACTTGTTCACTGATGCTTTGCGTGTGCATTTAAAAGCCAGAAACCGATCGCTGACGCGTTCAACGATCCGATCTCCTGGCATTTAAACCCAAACTTTGCATCGTTCTCCGGTGAAGGTGCAGTGGCTTTTTATTCATTTTTTTCCAATTAATTTTCACCTCATACCTACTTGATAATTATTACATCCCGTGCCGACACCTTCACACAATTTTTACGTGGAACTGGAGTTTGGCTTGAATTTGCGATTCCCTTCTATGTACTGCAAACTGGCTTGACATTGGCACGGTATTGATGCCATAGCTGCCAATACTGATCAACTACCAAGGGCCAAGCTTTGCCCAAGTCAAAATCAATGTTGGGACTATTTTGGATTTTTAACACCGGTCGAACTTATGGTGCCGTAGATCGGTACGAAATAATCGGCAGCCAGTATATAAAACACCATATTGGCCCAGTGTATATTCCCAGTACAGAACTGACTTCCGGATGAACCCCATGTATGTTCACTTGTCAGTACTAGTCATCAGCATCGGCCCAACGTTTGGCAAATAATGTATCAGTACTGAGCCAGTATCATTACGGAAGAATGGTTGATGACATTGAAATGCGTGAACGGGAATGTTGGAGTCTCGACTTTCCACACAATTCATCCGTGAAATATGTTCCAGACTTTTTTTTCCGCATGTTTTTTCCGAACGATTGGGTGATAAAGACTTGGTTTGGTAAATCATTCAGATGAAAGATGGAATTGGGTAAGATTATGGGGTGGCAAATTTACCCCAGTTTGTTTTTGCGCATCATATACTATACATTGTATATATATTTCTGGTCAGTATCAATACGAAGGATGATAATTAGGAATTCATTCGGAGTACCTTAGTCACCGATCTCTTAGTTACAATCAACGGATCTGTATATACATATATGTGTGAACCTGACTTATGAACCATACCTACTCCAGGCGTGCGCCCAATTAATCATAAACTACAGCCTGGGGCTATGGGGACGTGGAACGTCCCCCTTTCTTATGGGATGGCGGTATACGTTCTTAAGAAAAAGAGATGCCCAGAAATGCAATTACCTACCCCTGTATGGCATATCACATAGTCATACGGGTATAGACACATGTGTACACAATTAGGAGAATTATATGATTTTCGCGATGCGCGGTTTGCTGCGCTACACGCGATTACCTGCAAACATAACACGGGTACGGAATGAATTTCTGACCAATTTTTCCTGCAATCCTTATAGAGGTATTGTTTTTTTTCTTTGAGGTAATCAGACAATCTATAAATCAGATTTCGTGCGGCAGCCGCCACGATCAAACAACGTGTCTGGCGGGGTGTGTCCGGGTATATATTGTAACCGAATACATTCCGAACCCAGCATCGTGCAACGTTCATACCTATAGACGTCCTCAACCCGTGTTCTTTGCCTCTTCTTAGCCCTCCCTTAGTCTGCTGCATCAGGATCACCACGAAAACCTGCAGCGAGAATTTTCATGGGGTCTTTTGGGCCTACCAAAGCCGCTGTATGGTCAAGCTTGGAAGGACTTTGGAGGGGGTTGCTTGCCGTATAATTTCTCGATCAAAATTCCACTCCTATTTTACGGGTTAGCCATAGGGATCGGCCAGTCAGAGGGATGAAAGGTGGCGCTATAGCCACCCGCTGGTGCTGCAGTCACCAGTCGAACCAAGTGCACAAATCCCAAAAGGGAATGTGTATATATGTATATGGATGGTGCACCAGTGCAGAAATCAAATTTCAACACTTCCCAACAAAACAGGCTCGATAATTTGGCTGTCATTCATTAAATTATAAAAAACGGGGAACATTCGAGTGGCACATCACCTAATCAAAGATTTTCAAAGACTTTCAACAAGATTTCAAATGATTTTGCACGATTGAGGGTGATCTCCATGATTCCACATAATTTTTGGAAGGTTCCATGGTAAGGTGTGCCATGGATTTCGAAAGTTATATATATATTTATCCAAAGTAGTATAGGTACTCGTGCATCGTCAAATTTTTACTCCGTCATTCACACACCCTGGCAGCAGTGTTCAGCTCCTCTGATTGTTATGGTTAAATTTCCAATTACGTCACCACTGTGTATGTATGTATGTACATTGTACATCACGTGAAACGATTAATCGAATATAAATGTAAGATTAATTGAGAAGATTCAGTTCGTTCGACGGTAGCGATAACATACTTATAATCGTTCCCAACTGTATTCACTAGTATTTATTTGTCAATAGATATTCTGGCCCCAAGCCCATGTTTGCGGACTTGTTTTGTCGAACCGAGTTCGCAGTACCTATACGAACATGTATGCTGCATATCGTGATTTTTTTTTTTTTTTTTTTTTTTCCTATTGATAACGGTTCTAGGAATTTTCTCAACTATATATGTATACTCGATATAGTCGTACGAAGTATAACATATTTGTCTAAAACATATTCATCTATCTTGGCTGTACCTTAATCTATAGTATATACGTATGCGTTTGCTATAACGTTAGCGAATTTGATGCCCACTGCTCCAATACTGCGGAGAACTTATTATAATGGCGGAAATGTCAAACGACGTGAGGAGCTTGGATGTGAAGTATATAATATGAGAGCCTAGAGCTTGCTTGTCAAGAACCAGAATGCGTAATCGGCATGTAAATGGCGCCTGGTATACCTACATGTATATATGGACACATGTATATATGTATTCGATTATCTCTTTTACGTTTTACCGTTTACTGCCTATACCCACGTCGATATATGTACGTACATACATGTTCATAGGTATAGATACGAGTATGGGTATGTATATTTACACATATGAATTTACCCACCAGCTACCTACATACATAGACGTGTATGCATATGAACCAGGCCTGTCGTATCAGAGTCGTAAAAACAGGTAGGCAATAGGCAAAAGCGTTATTATTACACGTATGTAGACATCCATGTGTGTATATGAAGCAAAATCGAACGGGAAGAAATGGTCCCTTTAACATCAGAATCACCTACTTCGATCATGAGAATGGTTTGAAATTTGAGCTATACGAGAATTGTCGAAATTTGCAAACCTCGGTGATCAAATTGGAATTAATTTTGTACAAAAGTTGGGTTGGAATATAAAAACAGGACACTTGATTGAGTGTTAACATGCATTTCTTTCGAATTTCCAACACTGAGTTTAAAGATTGATTACCACTTACCTAATTGGAAACTGCAGCAGAACGCATGAAAAACTGCAAGAATCTATAGCTTTCCAAAGTTTGAATCATCTTATGCGACGTGGAGTTCGACGAATGTCTTGACATCCGAATAGAAATCAATCGAATTTTTTAATGTTTCTCAATGAATTTTGAATCCTTTAAATTTTTGACCCCGATGAAGCTCCATGACATGAACTTCTGATAATTGTAAAGAGAAATTTTGAACAGTGTCTAAGTAGGTACAGGTACTATTACGCGATATGGGTTCCATAGACGTGTATATCGGCATAAATACGAGCCGGCACAGTGCAATAAAGATTGTCGATCGTTTTTCCACTTTTTATACGTACATACATTTTACGAACGCGAATGGTACCAGAGATAAGCACATCCTGCCTTTCCATACCAATGAGATAAAAATGTCGCGACGGGAGAACAACGCGATGTTTTACACCGTACGATACAAAAGCTATAATAATATGAAATTCACGATTCGTGGAGAATTTTTCTCCTCGTAAATATATTTTCATTACATTTCATTTGATTTTTCATCACGATCTTAATCAATCCTTTATAATGATCAGGCATTGTAGTACGTAAAGAAGGATGTCATTACTCCGGAACCGGATTCGCGGTTCAACACTTCGTTTGACACTCGCCAAGACGTGTCGAAAGGAAATAAGCGGTTTGGAGAAAAAATAAGCACAGGTATAGAAACCGTGTAGAATTTTCGAAAACAAATCAAATTATTCAGATCTCTGCTCTTCCTTCTCACTTGTCGATGTTTCTGCGGAAGAAAATCGAAGAAAATGAAAAAAAATAAAATAAAATTTCTTTGCGATTTGAAACATTTTTATTTTGAGCATTTGATTTCCCGACTACGCAGCTGTAATCGCGAATTTGAATGTTTAGGCATTATGTTAAGTTGGGAGTAACGGTCGACTAGTTCTATTCGCATATACATGGCACGCCGTCTCAACTGATTCTTAATTTATTAACCGCCGCCGTTATATCCATATACCTGGGTGAAGATATCTCAGTTTATATATTAGCGACTAATTAAGCAAGCAATCTCCAGGAATCCGAATGAATGCCAAAACGTTTTAAATGCCTGGGACATGCACCTGCCAAACGATCCAACGCTCTAATCGACATTTCTCTGCAGGAACTGGTTTTTTTTAAATGCCGGGGTTCCTCCGTGTGCCGAATTCCACACGGACTCACCACGAATTCACGCAACGCACGTGCTTCTGAGGAGCCTTTTGTGCCCATTCATGGCATCCCATCTTGAAATCTTGCCAAATTTCATGCCAATACAAAATTGCCCGTATACCAAAATCACGAATCGCTTCAGGTATGTTATACAAAAATTTCAAGAAACAGCTTGGCTAAGAAATTCCAAAAGAAACATCGTCGATACTAATTATGAACTATTGCCAGAAAAATCAGATCCAAAATCGACAAGAATTTCGGATTTTTCGGTTGATTTTGAATCCCTGTATATAGTTAAAACGTAATGATAACAGAATAAAGTGAAATGACTCAGGAAACGAGATAAGAAATCGCATTTTTCTTGAATTTTTGAATAGGTTTTTGATTCTTAAATTTGTTCTGACAATGAATTAAAGTTTTACTGTCACTATTTCCTGCCTTAATTCTATACGTCTGATGACTTTTAGATCTGAAAATGCGTACCACTGAATTGGTACGCCTGTCAAGAGACGACTTGCCTTACCTGCACGCAACGGCGCCCAGTTCAAAACGGTCAAGAATAGAACAAACGTAGAGAATAGAAAAAGGCGGGAAACCGAATTGTTGCAAACTATAAATTTTCAACGTCATTTCCTGACTCGTAAACGGAAATTCCTCAAAGGATTACTTCCGGTAAAAAAAAAAAAAAAAACCGAACTTATTGTTAATTAAGCAAAGAATCGATGCTCATAATGAACGTATATCGGTATATGACGATACGAGATTAAAAAAGGAATGGTGATAATAATTGGTATGTAAAAAAACGTAGACCGGTGAGGTAAAAACCGAATCGCATGTACGAAATGAAGTCTTTCTCGTCTTTGTCTCCCGTATTCTGCAAAAGGCGTATTGAAAAAAGGAAAATTCAGACACGCAGCTTCTCGGAACTTTGGCTGAAGTCGAACCGATCGTGGCACGTCTGCAGGTTTATGGACGTAGCTTTTGGGATAATCTCGGTGCACTTATATATATGTATATTATGTACCATGAAGGAATGCGTTCGCGATGTGTGAATAGAATATCCATGTGTTGCGGTATGTATAGTAGTATATAAATTAATTCGAAGCAACAATGGGGATATCGAACGTTGCATGGCACGTCATGAGATGCGAAAAAAAAAAATTTAACACTGTTATGTAAATATATCCCATACAGCTCGCTTTGCACGGATTTACCCGCCTTAGGGATCGGTTTATCTTCACTCATACTCACCCATTTACATAAAACCACAATTTCCTTGGGCGTTTTCAACTCGCTTCTTCTTCTTCTTATAATCCATGCCGAAAAATCGGCCCTGGGATCATTACGCTGATATTATATATTCAGAATGCTGCAGATAACCACCCTATGTATTCATTCCGAAATTCACTCGTTCGGCGTTATGATTTACCTACAATGAACAAATCATATTCCGAAAGAACCATTTTTTCGTACCCTTTAATTATCACATCTTTTTCACTGTTTCCGATGGAAAAAAAATCAAATATTCTTCATCCGATTGTCTTTGGATTTCATGGCTCTTGAGTTTAAGAAAATTTACCGATTTTCGATGAATTTTCCAATTATCCATTTCAATTTCACACCATTTCATCAATGGTCAATAATTTTTGCAATTTTCAATAGATTTACTACTTTTATTGACACATTCTTAATAATTTGTCCGATTTTGAATAATCTTGTCAATTTTTTATTCCAATTTTCGATACATTCCACACCTTTCGATAAATCCCACTGATTTTTGCAAATTATTTTTCAATCAATCTTGCAGGCCACTGCGAAGTTGTATAAAATTGTTTAACCGTAACGGGATAAAGAGATTGGAGAAAAGAAAAGAGAAAAAAGAAAAATAAGGAAGAGGAAGAGAAGAGAGCCTGTATGTTTGAATCAGGTCGAAGTTACAATAAAGCTATATACAATCAAAGGCGAATGGTCTAACGTGGCTGCAGGATCATTGCAGTAGAATCTGAATAGGATCTGATCGCAGGCGTAAATGTTCACCTATATATATACATACGTAGATATAATAAAGTAGAATGGCCAGCAATCAATATATATAATAAATTGGCAAGGCAATATAAGGTGGATAAAATAATACCACGGAACCAGAGCACGAAGCTATAGCTAGAGCAAAGCTGAAATGCATATCAGAAAATTGTTACATATAGGTATATACATAAGTATATCGCACGTATCCACATATATACACAGTCCGATATATATGCCATCGTAAATTATATGCGCCTGCAAATAGAAAATTGTGCAACAAAAAGAAAACAGAAAAAAAAAAAAAAAAACCAAAAGAAAATGGAGAGAAACACTGTGAGGACGATAACTGGATTTACATATACATGCAATACATATGTGAGTATAGGTAGAATCGGTGTAATTCGCTTTTTATCACATTTCAACAATTTCAGTAAAATATTACCCATGTATCACCTTGGTGTACCTATGTGAAAAATGTATAGGTACATGGAAATTTTTCTATCTTTTTTTATGTTTTATCTATACCTGTCCGTACGTATGTATACCTATTCGCACATATTTCCAATCAGTTTAGACATAATTCTTACATGTTAACAATAAACGCGATGTTATACCTCGAACTGATGCAATTTTATACATATATATATTTACCGTTGCAAAACTATTTTTTTTTTTTTCTCCTTTCTTTGCAACCCCGGATATGGACAAGGAATAAATAACAGTGTCGTGGGCTTTAAACGACGATAGGCAAAATTGTTCGTATTTCTAGATATGCATATGTATATGTATCGGTATGACGGCGCCAGTTAGTAGGTATATAGGACCCGACTGTTGCAGTTTTTCTTTTTTTTTTTCTTCAATTTCATTTTATTAGACTTATAATAGGTACATGAATACTTTGGCGTTTCTTTCATTTTTATTTTTTTCATTTTACAGATGTGCCGAGAATAAGGAACAGAATAGAAGTAGGTACAGGAAGTAAGGTGCGTATTTAGTGTAGGTACAATATGAAAATGTTAAGTCTATGAATCAGAGTAATTGGCAGAAATGAATAATTCCTAGTTCTTCAGAATATTCAAGGCCGTGGTACATATTTAATAATGTCAGTTGCACGAAATGTCGGCCAGTATAGATAAGAGTTTAAAACGGTCGCCAGACAAGATTAAATTATAATCAAACCAGAGGGAAGATTGCGTTCAGTAATTTCACCGAGTTGGGTCGGACAGCTGCAAGTAAAATAGAGTTTTTTTTACTATTTCTACATACACATGTGTAACTAGCATTCTGATTTTATCTAATTAGCGCAATGATCAACTTGCCATAATTTTTTTTGCGTTTCTCTTGATTCTAATTTCTCAGAAAAACTGCATTTTTTAGCCAAACCATCTTCCATGACGTGAAATAATGGTATGCGAAATCAACCGAAGCGTCAGGACCCCGTAGCAAAATGAGCAGAAAAAAATAATAAGAGTAAAAAAAAATGAAAAGAAGATGTTTCTAAATTCCTACCGCTGGAGTCGATTACGTATTACTTTTCCATCACGTTACATTGTATGCTAACGTGGCGAAAAGTATCAAATTTACGCCAAAAGAAGCAAGAAAGAAATTAAAAAAAAAAAAACGATCGCTGAAAAAAAAACCGACAAGTTTGACAGAATTTTATAAACGTCTCATTCGGATGAATTCTCTGTAAAGTTGAGGGTGACAGAACAGCTTCAATTTTTTTTGAAAAAATCAGCTTCTAGCTACAAACTATTTCATTGTCGTTATAAGATTGTTGAGCATCCAATTCAAATTTTTGACGTTTCATTTTATTCAAAAAACATTTTCTCATCTTTAGTTCGCGACAAAAAAAAAAAAATTAGAAAATTTCTTCGCTGAGTTATTTGCGAAGGATAATCCATATGTCGTAAGTGGTATGCGTATTACGGTCGGAAATATAATTATGAGCGATCGGTGAAGATCGGGAATAACAGCTTTAGGGTTAAAATTGAATCGCGATACTCAGTCCGATTAAGACATCGTCTCTCGCTCATCGTCTTGTGTGAAATTTGATAAGGGTCGAAAAATTCCTCAACGGTCTCCTTTAGACAGGGGCTTGGGAGATTGGGGGGTTCCGCAGCTCGGGGGGTCCCAGGGGCGTAGAAAGAAGAAATAAGAACGACGCCTGCACCGACCGCAACCAACTAGGCAGAAACAACAAGGAATTGATCGTCAAGAGAGAGAGAGAGAGAGAGAGAAAGTGAATGAGTGAGTTGCGGGCCACCGAGGGCTGGCGGCGATCTCCGATGTCACACGGACCGACGTCGACGCCAACGCTAACGCCGACGTCAGAACAGACGGACCTATACGGTTCTCTCGTCCTAGCTGTAGGTACGGTGGGCTCGTGTTTCGGTTTTCGGGCTTCCAGCCTGTAGGAGTTCCAAGAATCGTTTGCGGGACTGTGCATCCAACAGCCCCAACATTTGAGGAGACCAACATATCCAGGAGCTACGATCCAACGCTTTACTCACTAAATTCTAACCGGGAGGGCCCTGGGCTTAGTTCGTTTTCGTTGAAACGTACTACCACTTTTCAACCAACAATCAAACGCTTTCGTTTATACTATGCCTACATGCATGGTGGGTATTGTTTGTCTTTTATAATGGAGACTATACACCACACCGTCAACGACGTGTCTCCTCCGATCTCTATACTCTTTATAAATGGTATTATTAAACACGAGGAGAGCTGGGCCTAGGTGGCCCGGAGCCTTATTCCATCAGGGGGCCTTTCGTCATGATGATAAGTAATTGAAAACTATTCATTACTCATCGGCAAACGAAACCGAAATTCTTTTCGCGTGCGGTAGGTAGGTATAGGCATCTAGATTAGCAAAAACGGTGAGAACATTTCAAACTGGAGAATAATACTTCCGAGGCTCTGAATGCGTAATGGGCGGATAATTTGGCTGAATGAAAAGGCCAGTTTCATGACTTTTTTGAACTCAAAATATTCGAAAAACCCACGGTAAGCCATTTTTGATCGAATCTTCCTATTTATAGAAAATCTCTGTCGTCCATGTTGGATCCACCGTGTTCAAATTTAAGGATTGGGAATGCCTGAGCCTATTTCAGTGATCAGTGATTCAGAACACCCCTGCATAGTTCAGAGAAATATGAGGGCGAGAAAGAGTTGATTGATTCGTGTAACTCACAAACTATTGCATCGATTAGCTGGAAAATTGAATCAGATCTAGATTAGAGCACTCGCTATCGATTGAGAAAAACAACATAAAAATCAGTCGATGCATTCTCGAGATATAATCGATTGAAATTTTGGTTTGGAAATTTTGTTTTGTCAATGACTCAACAACCACCGAACTGATCTGGTCCAAGATTGGATTATTTCTAAGTTATGAAAAACCGCGTCCATCGAGACCGAAATCATCAGAATCCATTAGATCGTTGACGAGATGTCGTAGATTGAAAAACTGGATGAGACGTACAGGAGTCGATCTAGAAACGATTGGTAGTGATCCTGTGGATTTCAAAATCGAACGCTACTTGTGATTTTTGGGGTGATTATGATAACTTCTTTCTATGTTTTGAAGTTGGAAGCCGAAACGAAAAGGTAGGTAGAGAGAATGAATGAGATGGGAAGAAAACAAAGTTGGAATGACAATGAGATTACATAAAATGAGTATCGTAGAGATATTGGTGAATGGAATTGAACGTAGAGCGTAAAGCGTAGAAATTTGAATACGAAGCTCATTCGAAACGCGTTGGAATATAGAATTCTGAGATCGATATCGTCCCATCCCGCGCGTTTCAACGCAGTACGATGTAGAATATAAATAAGGAACTATACTACTATACTATACCTACTATATCGCCTAGACAACAGACTTTTTCGAACACGTCGTTCCTGATCGATACCCTATATCATTGTCTCCAGTCAATGGGATCAGAAAAATAACAAAGGAAACCGCACATGGGTCTCCGCCTCACGAGATCTCGATTATAATCTTATCACCCAGGAACTGATAAACCCTGTCGCGTCATATGTCTCGCTCTGAGAACGCGTTCGATAATTCAAAATACACATCGATCCACTGCCTTATATCTACTATACCAAGGAAATCGAACCATCGTATGCACTGCCTACGCCGCCTACTGCATTCATCCTTACATTTTCACAGTCATTTTTTTTTTTTTTTTCAAATTTGTCTGCTGCATTTTCGTCATCATCATTTGCACTGTTTCAATGATGTTGCAAAATTTGATGAGAAAAATGAAAGTAGGATCACTACAGATTGGTTTCGGGAATTTGAATCTGGTCCAGAATGAATTTATATTTCACAAAAATTCATTTCACGTGAAGAAAAAATATGTTCCCATCCAAAGCCTGTGTCGTAAGGATTTTGGAGCACCGTTGCAGTTGGTAAGATTAGGGTCGTTAAGGGCTAATCTTGTTCGGAAATAAAATCCTCATCATTTATAAACGAGGAAATTTTTTTATGTCTTTGTTTTGGCCGAGTATTTGCAAATTGGTGGCCCAAATTTAGCATGAATTTTTGATAATTGACTCTAAGTTTGCACACAGTTAATTTACTTCAAATCCTCTCGTGCAAATGATGAGGATTTGTTCTCCGGACGATATCAGTGACTTCAACGACCTTAATCGGATCAACGTTACTCCAAAATCCTCATACGACACAGGTTTTAGAAATAAAGTGAAGCTCATTTCTTCTGATGTGAAATGAACTTTGGTGAAAAATTAATCAATTTTGGATTAGCTCATATTTTTGAAACGAATTTGTACCTACTGGTCTTCTTGATCAGGAATGAATCAATGGTAATTTCATTTTGGATCTATACATACAAACTTGTATACGCATAGAAGGGAACTGAGTCCTGAAAATCAGGTTTTTATTTGAAAAAGTAAAGCCCGCGTAGAAATTTGGGTGCCCATGGGTATAGGCGTGTGTGTGTATTCTATGCAGCTAAATACTCGTTCACGTATATACATATATACATATACATATAGGGATGTATGTGTATTTATGTATCGGCTGTATCGTAAGCCGGCATCTAAATTGGTAGCATCGACATCATCTCCGGAGTTGAGGCGTACGCCCTCGCCCACCCGGTTATCCGGTGCGGTGAATTTTCGAACCGAGAATGAACTAAGAACCCGCTGCACCACCAGGGTATTTTACCAAAGCCCGGACTTGGGAGGACCCTGGCATGGCGGGGCTGCTGGAATCGGACCGTCGGTTGGTCCTGGACCTGCGGGACCTGGAAGATGCCGCTCCGCGTTCGCCCAGTCCTTACAGCCTCCCAGGGCAGATCCTTGCCACGCATTCGAACCGCATTCCTTGCTTCTTGTGTGGCGGCGTCTGCCCCGGCAGTGAAACGGGCTGACGATGAGAGGTGAGCCAGACCTGAAGCCTCGAGCTGGGGGAGGCTCGTGAATCGGTTTATATATATATTGTGGGAATATCGGATAATCGAAGAAAATCAATCCACCAATTCGTACGAAGGATCAACTCGATTATTTGAACTGCATGTAGGTACACATCGATGGCTACAGTATAAGGAAATCTCAGAATTCGATTGCATAACCTGCAGCTACCTCGCGAGTAACTCTGAAAACGCTCTGTAGTTGCATGGCAAGTCAATAGAGCTACAGAGCGGTTTCGGAATCGCTCGTAAGATAGTTCCAGGTTATTCAAACTACTTCTGAGATGATTATAGCTACACTTTTTTCACCCAGCAATCGATAAAAACGTATCCGAGGAATATCTATTTTCCGTTAAAAGTTTCTTTAACCCAATAGCCAAGGTATTTCTCGAGCTCGGGGACCATTTTTGAGCCGTACTAAGTCTTTGGGAAGCTATTTTTTTAAATCTTTATATACGTCACACGATGCGTAATCGGGGGCACACGCGCGGGTGTACGGATAGAGTTAGAATTTACGAGTAACATTTGCCCGACTCCGCACCGCACGTGTTGATTTAACGCTCGCTTAATTTTAGAGCCTGAAACTCGAATTCGATGTAGGTATGTATGTACATGTTGCATATTTACACGTATCTGTGTACAGTTGAGGATCTTTTTTTTTTTTTTTAAGTAGAATTTTGGTAATCCTACGATTATCCGAATCCTCTTAAAATCAGAAAGAGTAAGGGGGAGCTAATAAAACAGAAAAGTCGATTAAGTGGCGGCCGATGATCAGAGGCGATGAATTTCTTTAGAAAACCTAACCTATCTTAACATGACGCACCGGAAGAAGCGTTCTCAAATTAGCAGAGAGGTATCTCTAGCTCCTGCGGCTAGCTACAGACGAAGAGAAACGTTATTTTTCTACTTTCTAGCCTCACGACATGTCCGCGATTTGCTGCAGTCGAAAAAAGCTCTCGTTTCCCTGCTAGAGGCTAGATTTTTAGCCTCGTCGACGGGCTTCATTCGCGCGCTATTTAAACGCGCGTGTGGAGCCAACAATAGGCACTAGTTCGTACCTATACGCAAAAGCCACATCGATATCTGTATGTATATATGTATGTATGTTCATATGTATATAGTTTAGTACATAGGCAACGAGTTGGAAGCATGCAGCGGCGCCTGATCTTTTTTTTTTCTTTCCTCTTTCCTTTCTTTCTTTCTTTCTTTCTTTCTCATTTCTATCTGCACCACGGCAATAGGCGCTTTCTAGGCCGAAAAATACTTCCATGTCACTCAGATCTCGTGTAAATATTAGTTGATGTGTACGAGCACGGTACTGTGTGCAAGCAGAGGCATATTAGATATAACAGGGTCAGAGATTATGGAGTTTTATTTCAACAGTTAAATGATTTGTAGCCATTATAACGCGTAGGCGTATACTTTCATATACATTACATAGTAATACTCTAGGCAATTGCTATAAGTACGCTAAATGTATATATTTGACGAGTCTAGTCAACCCGCCGTTATAACGTTTTTCAAAAATCTCAAATATATACGCGATATCCTTTGATATCGCATTTACTCCAAATACCGTATCACATATTGAAACTGCAATTTCTTTCCGTTGCACTTTTCGTTCCTCTTTTTTCTTCAAACGGGGGAAAATTTTTCTCATAAATTTTGGAACGGCTATTGAACAAACAGCATTGTTTTTAATTGACTCCAAAACATGTCAGTGATCATACATTGAACTTACGTTCTAGAATATTTAAAAAGCGCCTAATTTTCACGCGAACTTAAATAATGAAATTAGGAAAAAAAATCCACAAGATGCAAAGATGCGGAAAAATTCGTTTTCTCACTCTTGAAACATAGATAAAAATGGCTACACCCTAAAAATTCCATAACAGAAATTTCATCCGCAGAGATCTGAAGAGGGTCTATTTTGGAGTAATATAGGAAAAACAGGAAAACTGTATGTGTTCGCTCACGCGTTTTCCTGCTCAAAAATTGGTGAATCTAGCCCATACACAAGAATGTTTAAATTTCCACGGTTTAGTTTTCGACGCATGAAATTTCCGTCACCTCAGGACCGACAAATACATATATGTAAAAATGTCTAGATCAAAAGAGTAAGGGGTGCAGGGGTATCAGGTAGAAAGTATGGGTATATTTTCTTCGATATAAAAACAACAGTCACGTATAAATAATTGAAATTTAAACCTTCAACGTTTCGATTAAAGATTTGAATAAACCTAATCTTGCTACGTAGTAACTATCCATCGATTTATCACACCAATTTTATTTCATTCGAGGACCGCCTGCATCCCTTGCGCTCCAGGCGCCGCGGCGGCGGCGCCCTGACACGCTTGTCTTATTTTCAAATCTTAAATATGCATCGACGTCAGTTGATTTTTCTTTTTTTTTTCAGTTTTTTTGTTGTTTTTTTTCTCTTTTATTTTTGGTTTTTTTTTTCTACGTATTCAAATGCATTTATGCAACGAGAACACTACTCTATATACTCGTTCTGTCTTGTTTACTGTACATAACGATATACATGTATATCTACATAGAATTTCACTCCTTCGTATGGATATTTTCCAGTGATAGTAATTTGAGAGGAAAAATTGAAGAAAAAAAAAAAAAATGAGCAATAAAGCAAAAAATTAGCCACTTTCGAAAAGGATAGGGGGATGAGTGGAAAATATTATAAACAAGAGTTATTGTTGTTGTTGTGTATTTTGAGTAAATGTATTATACATTTATACATATACATATAGGTATGTAAGTGTATGTATATGGAAGTTGCACGGGTTTCTATAATATAATATTATCGCTAAAAAATATAAGCGAGTATATGACGTAACGTACCTACTGTTCGTTTGTCGGTTGATAATGCGGGAGCATAAACTAACCTTATAACTACGTATACGCCGGCCGGTATATTATACATATGTATGTATATATGTATATATATATTTATGCGATATCTGGGTATAGTTATATGTATTATAGGTACAGTGGATGAGAACCACTGACCACCGACATCATCCACACTGCATGAATGGAACGACTTCCAAGAATCGTACAGACCAAACCAAAGATATTCTTATTATGTATTTAAATTTTTGGTTCACCTATACACGGCAGTGGGAAATTATCGCATTTACACGAGAGTTATATATATATACTATATGTTTATAGCCAAATATATAATTATCATTTTGCAATCGCGTTTAAACGCGTTCGAATATATTGAAATATTCTATAATCACCGAAACGAACTTCGAATCATCAAGAATATAAAATTGATCAGCAAAAATCAATCGATCGATCGATCAATAGTGAAATAATGTCTATATCCGTGTCATATTATGATGTTACGTTATATATACTTGATTTGTGTCGGAGTAAATTTCACGTAGTATTGTATACTCATTTCGTTTGTACGCTTGTTGTAAACGTGCATGTACGTACATGCATACATACATAGAAGTTGTACAGTCTAATTAGAAATCAAATTACGTCTCGGGTTAGTTGGCACAAGGAGGAAAAATGAGAATGAAAATTTTGATAAAAATGAGAAAAAATAAATAAATAAACCAAAGGAACTCGAAGGTATTATATTTTGACCGGAGTTGTACTACCGGAAGTTCGAGGTATACTCGTACGATCTATTCGATATATGAAAGTAAATTTTCTTCGTATATCGTTTACCCCTCTCGCCTAGATGACCGTGGACAACGCTGCAACGGTAAAAAAAATCGTCCCAAATCTCAAATCTCAATGAAAATTAGTGTCGAAATAGAAAGAGAGCGAGAAATGGCTATAGTTAGTTAGTTACTCAGTTAGTTAATTCCTAATTGATACATATAACAAGTATAATCATTATTATCATTATTATTAATATACTTTGCAAATCTTGGGGAGTATACATATAGGTATGGACATGTATTAGGCATGTTATTTCATTCTCGTCCCGTCGTACTGTCCCTGCTATACTGCAAGTGTGCTTTGTGTGTCGACCGTCTGCGCAAGAATATAAATATCCAATATTTTATCAATTTTTTCTCTTCATTTTTTTTTTTACTATATACTTATACATATAGGTATGTATATCGCGTTTACAGAACAATTTTTTATATTAGTTTGCAACAATTGTTACATATACGTATCGATAGATTTGTAATATGTACAACGATCGCAGATTTTCTCTACCCTTTTTTTCTTTCTGTCTTCAATTTTTTTCTGTAATTTTTCTTTTTTTTACGAAATCATATGTGTATCACATTTGAATAATCAGCGCATATATGAGCATAAAGTATAGACGAAATATGAATCGTTTACATGTATATCTATTATCTATATACTAATATGTGTTACATGGGGAGGAGTTTTGCTAACAATTAGTCCTGGTTGCGTAACCTGGCCGATAACGCGGAATCCTGTCTGGCACTGCGGCGGTATAGACCGAAAAAAGTATAAAGAACCGCGGTGGAAAGAAAGAGAAGAAAGATATGAGCAAGATTGCAAAAGAGAGAAAAAAAAAAAAAAACCAAAAGAAAAGAAAAAAAAAACACACACAACGAGTTAACGCGAACGAAGTATATACGGGATCGGTCAACACGTGGCGCGGAGGTAAAACAAACGCGATTCTGTTACACGATGCGAATCTAAAAGTAGAACCTCGAGATAATGTGACGTCACGCTGGAATAAAGAAAAAAAATTTTTTTTTTTTTAAAGAAGAAAAAGAAAAGAACTCCGATGTAGAAAAACCAACTATAGCAAACGAACACAGAGGAAAAGAACAAGAAAAATCATTCGAATTTTGAAATTGCGAACTCGTATGATAGTTTAAA
This sequence comes from Ametastegia equiseti, assembly GCA_963989295.1. Taxonomy (NCBI): domain Eukaryota; kingdom Metazoa; phylum Arthropoda; class Insecta; order Hymenoptera; family Tenthredinidae; genus Ametastegia; species Ametastegia equiseti. The sequence goes on along the minus strand of OZ022397.1, from coordinate 13,193,792 downwards.
AATCATTTGTTACATGAATACAGAAATTATCAAAGTTTTTAATCAGCTTGAAAGACTGTAAGATGCGACCACGTGACCCAATAATCCCTTGCGCGTAAGTATATTCGAATAGAGTTTGTGTAAACGCGTAATAGGCATTTATTTAGTGGTGTGTATAGCTCGGTGGAATCCGGCAACATTTGGAACCAGTTGCTCTTATATATATACGAAGAGACGACGCAGCGCGAATATTAATGGCGATTATTTGGCGTGTCTTCGTCTAGCTATACGTCGGGCTCGCTTGCTAGGCCAGACCCCGCAGGTAGGTAGGTAGGTAGGTAGGTAGATATACATAGAGGTTGTCTTCGAAAGAGCCGATGACCTCAAGGACGATGACACGCGATATTTCGTTAGTACTCTCCTTTTGTTTCACACGTGCCGTATACGACTTCTATATCGCCTATTCCCGGTGCCAAGTTTTATCCGCGAACAACTAGATGGCGTTGGAAATATGGCGCGCTATTCAAATTCGGAACCGTTCGAATTCGAACGGCGCGCGGCCCGGAGATCTGAGTGAATTAATATTATGAAAATTCGACAAGGCGAACGCGTGCGAGAATAAATAGCAATTACAGAATCTTTGCACCGTTTTTTAAAGAAGCAACTACACAAAACCGCGAGGCCGTGGACGTCGTCGTGTCCGCGGCGGGCTACACCTACAACAACTTAGCAGCTCGATAAACAAAAACGAAAAGAAAAATAAAAAGAAAAAGAAAATGAAAGACAAAAAGAGAAGCACAGTTCAAGGCTATTTTTAGCACTTCCTATCGGTAAGCACAGAGCGGAAAGTTACAGCCAAGTGGTGTCGACTGTACATACGATACCATCTCGTTTATACACCACGCAATTATTGCATTATAGGGTGGCGCGGCTCCTTTGCGCTATTCGTTTTATCGTTAATACCTCATCCTACATATAACTTTCTTTTTCATTTGTCATACGATTTGGCGGGAATTCGTTATTGCAGCTTCACTGGTCAGTCGATAAAACCCTTTCCTATAATTTCTATTTAGCTTTTATAATAGCTTTTTAACGAGACGAAGATGCTCTGCAGGGATAGGCGAAGATTCGAATTCAACGATTCTAACAGGAAATCGGAAATATTTAATTGCCCATTTTTTGGCCAATGTAATTTGCTAATTTAGCTGGTCACGTATGTGTGTGCGTTGACTGAAGATTCTAAAGACAGTCAGCCTTACGGGGAAATGTGTGCTGAGAAAGTGGGCTTGAAGTGGGCTTGGGGACGAAACAGCGTGCGATTTTACCTATTGAAATAACGTTGCAGTATATCTATAGTGTGCGAATATATAGATATACTGCAATGTAATTTCGGTCGGTAAATTTGCACGCTGTTTCGTCCCCAAGCCCACTTCAAGCCCACTTGCTCGTCACGCAAAATAACCCAGGGCTGACCGTCTTTATATTCTTCCGTCAACGGTGTGTGTGTCTATGTGCCGAGCTCGGCTTCTGTAACCTTGGCTTAGCCGGCGAAGCGAATAAACTCTAACGAATGAATTTAATCGAGTTTCTTCACGAGCTTATCCACGAACACCATTTCATTCGAGCATCGTGTGTAGAACGAGATTACGAAGCCTGGTATATACGTATATGTCCAATTTTTATTGTATTGGTGTAGAGGAGGGGTATTTCACAATGTGTGTAATGTAGTAAAATACCTCTGACTCTATACCTGACTCTCTCACACTCTTAGATTGGATATTAAATTTACCTTGGCAGGAAACAAGATAAAGGGCCGTACTATATATGAAATGCCATCTTATTATCTATACTACAATAACTACTACGCGCCTCCCTCCCTTCCTTACTCTGCCGATAAGCGATCCAATAAACCGTGGAAATGTTATTGACTGCAGTTTATCGGACATCGCTAATGTGTCATTCAGTTGAGTCCACATTACGACATTACTATTATCGGTAAAGCGTCTGACATAAAACATCAAAGAAATCAACCCCTTGCAGCGTTCCATTGACAATATCTAGTTCGCCAGCTCTTATATATTTTACATGATCGGATGATGATATACTTTCGGCTATGAAGCGCATGCTTATCATGTAATATGCGATTCAACGGATTTAGGGATCATATATGTGAACATTCCCGACTCCCTGTTTTGTAATCGAATATTTGTTCAATATACTTTCTCCGGAGGACAAATAGAGACTCTTTAAAGAAAAGGAGAAACCTAAAAACTAGAGTCGGTCGACATCCAGCAGCGGTTTGAAACTCGTGAAGCAGCTGCGTAGGAAATAAGAATTAAGGAAGTTGTAAAAACTGAGGAAAACTACACATGACGCCATCTGTCGTGTGCTGCTTGAAGCTTGACGTGAAGTTGATCGCAGCAGACAACTTGACACAGATGTTTATTGGTCTTTTGAAGTTTCGAAGCGTCGTCGATACGATATCGTCGTCTGCGACTATTAGCTGGTGGATAAACAGATTATTTGTTTTTAAAGGAATTGTAAAAAGACGTGGAGACAAGAGGCTCGTGGATATCTCGTCGAATAACAAACCTTCGAAATGTCTGAACGAAAAGTATTAAACGTAAGTATCGGTGCTCAGGAATTATTTATCTGGGATTTAATCCTAACCTAACATAACCTAAAATCAATCTAGTTGGAAAATCTATCTGATTATTTGTTCTTCATTTTTGGCACAACAAAGTCGCATGAATTCTGAATATTTCCCAGTAGTTTGTAAAAGATTTCTAAAATCAAAACACTTGTGACTACTTTTTATAGGTTTTTCAAAAAATGTTCGAAAACTTTGAGACTTGATTTGGAAAAACTCGATTTGCACCAGGCAATTTCCTTTTTCTCTTCTCTTTTTGTGATTCGTAATGAAAGAAAATATTTATCTGATGTTTCTCAATAGTTTGCAAAGTCTTTGAGAAAATTGGAAATCAAATTTCCAAATTCTTCTCCTAACTGTTTCAAATGTGATCGAAAATCTCAGAACTTTTCACAGACCATTTCAAAGTTGAGCCTTCTGGTTCTCTGAGTAATTACAAAGAAATTCTACCTTGAACATGGGATTATTAATTTGCAGAAATACTACCCGCCGGATTTCGATCCTTCGAAAATCCCGCGTATGAAATTGGCGAGAAATCGCCAGTACACAGTGCGATTGATGGCGCCGTTTAACATGCGGTGTAAAACCTGCGGGGAATATATATACAAGGGTAAAAAGTTCAACGCCCGAAAGGAGGACGTTGAGGGTGACGATTATCTGGGGATCAGAATATACAGATTTTACATAAAGTGCACGAGGTGTCTTCAGGAGATATCTTTCAAGACGGATCCCAAGAATACTGATTACGAAATCGAGGCTGGAGCCACTAGGAATTTCATGGCTCTGAAACTAGCCGAGGAACAGGCACAGCGAGAAGAGGACGAGGAGAAAGAAGAGGAGGCAACAAACCCGATGAAACTATTGGAAAAAAGAACACAACAGTCCAAGCAGGAACTAGAACTCCTCGAGTCTCTCGAAGAACTTAAGGACCTTAACAGAAGACAGCAAACTATCGACTACGATCAAATGCTAGAACAATACGATACCGTTTCAGCAAGACAGAGGACCGAAAAGGAGCAGGAAGAGCTCGACGAACAACTCGTAAAATCGATATTTGGAAAAAAACAAACCGCGGGAAAAATCGTCGAGGAAGAAATAGTTGAATTGAATGAAAACGCGGGTGACGAACCACCCAAGAAATTATCTAGACTAGAAATGCCTGCGGATAAGGACGACGATAAATCCTCAGGAAAAACTAAACAGTCCGGAGATGCAAAAGAAAATGTAAATGTCTTTAAAATTAGTCTGAAGTAAAGAAAAAAAAGAAACGAATCTTTAATTGATTGATTTTTTTAATTTCTTTCTGTTTCCAGGAGAAAACCAGCCAAAAAGAAACGCCCTCTTTGGTACCGACGTCGTCTAGTTCGTCTTGGAATCGAAGCGTAGGAGTTATATCGAGTAAACCGAATATAACTGGACTAGTTAAACGAAAAACGGTTAATTTAGGCATAGTACCAAAATCCATGGCAAAAAATGATGTTGAACAAAAAAAGCCAGATATTTCAGAGGCAAAACCGTCTTGTGCCGGTTTGTCTTTACTAGGAGCATATTCTAGCAGCAGTGGTGCTGAGAGCGATTGACCTCTTCTTCTCGATTTCTGTATAATTTTATTTTTTATCAATAAATACAACGTTACAACATGATGATATACAAAATAAGTAAATTGTATATATAAATAAATGTGTACAGTATAATATTTCAGCTATAAAAAAATCTCTCTATCAATTATCATTCATCTTTTGTCTTGCTCGTGTGTAATTGATTCTTCCTCATTCACTCGACTGCGAGAAATTATTCATTTCCTTCGAAAATCATTCGACAAATTGGATATGTTTTTGGAGAGTTTTTTTTTTTTTTTTGTTGTTTTTTTTTCCGAAAATATGTTACAATTGTCTGGATTTATCAAATCTGTTGATATTCTCCTGATAAAAAATTTAAGATTGAACAGAATTTTTAGAATGTTGTAAAATAGAAGCAAAAAAGGATAGAAAAATATGGAAACGATTGTTTTCTTCGTCTGTTTGGCTTCTATTTGATAATCACATTGTACTCGTTTGGGTATGATATTCAAATACTAAACTATAAATTGAATGAATACAAAATACAGATGGGTCTCAAAACATCGAAAGATCAGAATTTCGAATGGTAAAAAATGCGTACGATAAAATAGCGTTGGTTCAAGAAAAATAAAAAGACTTTGAAGGACCCACAGTAGTGGAAAATTTATTTCATTTCTCGCTATTTCAGTGTTCCTATTTTGGAAAAAATCGAAATATTGATCAATCTACCTATCGATTTTTCGAAATTTTAATCCCCACCCAAAAATACGTACGAGGGACAAGATCCACACAACATATATGGACAATCATTCGAACACTATTAGACAGGTTTGAAATTATACGAACTAAAACAAACACACACACACGAAACATTGTAATATTGAGTGATATTTATTTGTATTGTTCCTCGCGCGATGATCGTGATAAGAAAATTCCTTACATGAAGGTGAACCCAGTTCTCCTAAAACACAAAAAAATCAATATTGTATTTACAATTTCTAACTTATCTCATTTTAATTCTCTTCTTTTTTATATTTGGTCTGTTTTAAAAGGCTGGGCAGCACTTTGCTGTAAGGAATTTTCAAATTATACACATGCTCAACCACTCCTTAGATACGTTATATAAGATCAAGGTGGCAGGGAGGACCCAGCCTGTTAAATCAGACCGCAATCAGTACCAAAAAAAAAAAAAAAAAAAACCAAAATGCTTTTCTATTATTTTTTTGTTTTCTTTGCTTATACAAAAACCGACTCACACTGGAACAGGAAACTAAGATTTACTATTTCATAATTCGTTTGGACTTTTTGCGTATCGAAGTATCCGGATTTATCGAAGAAAAACAAGAAGAAGAAGACGAAGAAGAAGAAGAATCGACGTCGTGACAACGTCTGAACTCCCTGCTACCCTCGCAATGAAATTTTACATCAGTTGTGAAATTTTTCGCGCGTTTTTCTTCCCGCAATTTATTTCGAAATTGAAACTCGTCTTTCGACGGGGTATAAGACCGAGACAATTCTCCATTTAAAAGAGCGCGCGAATGTCTAACAAATTCCCGCCTATGATCAATTTCGATATCGTAAGCTTCCGCGGGGTGCATCAGCCAATCGTAAAGCTCCTCTCGCAGCTCTGTGCTGTTCTCCAATACGCTAGATCGCTGAAGAGATCGAGAAAAGTGTCGAGGAACCGGCGGTCCTCTTGCTTTCTCGATCTCAACCGCGCGGATTATGTCCTTGAGCTTTTGAGCCGAAGGAGTATCCCTTTCGGGACTTCCGGTCACCGGAATTCTATCGCGATTTAGGCACGCGGAATTGGCAGACGAATGCCGTGAGCAGATCGGTTCAAGTACCGGTAAATTCGGGAGTTCACCCCTTGGAAATTGCGTCAGAGATCGGGAATCACCAGCTAATATTTTTTGGTTCGGACTCGTTTTCGGTTTCACGGTACCAAATTTCCCGGGCTTTTTTACAACCACGTACCGATTGTCTCGGTTCTTTTCGTGCAACTGGATACGCAGCTTTGCTACTTCGCTTTCCAATTTCGTCCTTGTTGCTTGCGAACGATCGTTGTCGTCCTCCATCTGACGAACTACCTTCTCTAATCTCATCAACTGCATCTGCTTACTCTCCAATGTGCAATAGAGAGACTGAAGGTCCTCAGATTTAGCTGCGATCTGTTTGTTCACCTGAAATCCAACCCGGAATCGAAATATCAATTTCAATTCCGATGTATAACATTTTTTGCATCAGCAAGATCGAAATCTGGTGTAGATTCCAACTTGGTTTTTTGAATTTTCTTCTAAACTCACTAATCGGCCGATAGTCTCAGGGTCTAGTTGCATTTGCTGATCCACTGTTCCATTTTGCAGTCCGGTAATCTCTCCGTTTGTGTTTGGGTTGTTGTGGCCCTTGAGCAGTCCGATTAGCTCGTCCCTAACTTTGAGAACTTTGCTCTGTTCCCTCATTATCCGATCCCGTTGTTCAACTTCGAGCTGTTTCTGGGTCAACGCGGTTTCCAGTTCTTCGTTGTGTCGAGCCATGTCTTTCAGGGTTGTCCTAAGGTCGCAAAGCTGCTGTTGTAGCTCAATGGCGTGAGCTCCCCATCCAGCTTTACCACCTTCTTTAGATTGAGCGTGAAGTCTGCTTTGCAGATCGGATAATTGTTTCTCAAAATTGTCGCTCTTCTCGAGGCTGCAAGGGACAATTATGAAAAGAAAAAGAAAAAAAAAACCAGCTGACGTAAGAAATTTTTGAAGCTTAAATATTGGCTAAGAAACTCACGCAGTTTTCAGACTCTTTTGGAGCTGAACGCGTTCCAAATTGGCAGCCTGAAGCTCTTCGGTTTTCGTGACTAGTTCAGCGGCTAGTCGGTCCTTCGTGGATTCTGGGCTTTGTTGATTCTGTTAAGAGAAAGAAAAACGGGTGAAATTTTTCTGGAAAATTGTGGAATTTCGATTTCGGACGAACCGCAGCTTCGTTTAGCATCGAGACGATGTTCTCCTTCTCGCGTTGAACCTCGAGCAATTTTTCCTCTTTTGCAGCCAGCGCCGAACGCGTTGATTGGAGATCGTTCCATAGCTGGACTTCGTAATCGGTGTGCTTTCCGTCTGCTAAAAAGGGCGAAATGACTCAGGAAACTTATCATTACACTGACGTTGAAAGTAGTTCATGGAACGTACTTGGCTTTGCTACTAAATCTTTCGCGGTCTCGGCCAAGTCGCAAAGCTGCTTGCTCTTTTCTTCGAGCTTTGAGCAACGCTCGGTCAATTCTTTCGCCTTCTCTTCAGCTTGGGACCTGTTAAAAATGCACATGGGCAATTGGAGAATAAAAATAAAAACAGTTTCAGGATCTAGTTAGGAGATTTATTGGTAGTTTATCTCGTTTTTAAATCCGCATACTTCAGTTCCTTTTCGACCGCAAGTTCGTTCTTTGTATCCTCAAGTTCTTTAGCGAGGTTTTTTATCCTCTCGCTGTACTCCGCCTCTTTGGAATCAATTTTCTTTTTCAGTTCGGTAACCCTGATCAAGAACCGTCGTTAGTAAGATTGCATACTCGGTAGAAATACTGAAAACAACCGTGATTCGAGGCTGTCTCGTTGTTTCTCCGTCTTTGCAACAAGGCCTTCGCTGTTCTTAATCGACTTGTGCATATCCCTTGTTCGCGCCTCGAGCGCAACTTCCTTCTGCTTCACCTGGGCTTCCAAGTTCTTAACAATTCCCTGGAGATGCTGGACCTTCGCCTCACTGCTGCTCACGTGATTTTCAAGTTCCCGAATTTTCGTTCGAGTCTTTTGAAGCTGATTGTCAACCGCACTCTTCCGGTCCTTAAGCTGTGTGACCTTTTCCTGTTCAGCTTCCAAAGCGTCGGTTGTGGCCCTGAGCTTTTCCTGTAATTCCCTGATCAGCCCTTCGCCTGATGTCTCAAACTCCTTTATCTGGCTTCTATAATTTTGGTGCTCTCCCCAAAGGGCGGAAGTCGTTTGCAAAAGCTCATTAACAACGGCGTGCCGTTTGCCAGCAATAATTTCAAGCCGAGTCTGCAGCCCTTTGTTATCCTTTTGGTGAATTTCAAGCTGCTCGATAATCTCCGAGTCAAAAATGGTCGGATTTTTCTCACTGAATTGAGCAATCCACGAAATGATTTCAGTCCTTTTGGTCAACGCTTCTCGACAAACGTCCAAACAAACGTTAGGTATTTCGTTCAGTTTTTCTTCCAATGTACCGATGAACTCGCTATCCACAACCGAAGTAGTTGTGTAATGAGACAACTGTTCGCCAGCTGCACCCTCGCAAATAGTCCCAGACTCCTTTTCTCGCCCTTCATTTCTGCCGTGCAATATCACTTTCTCTAATTTCCCCGGATCTTTGAGACCAGCGGCAATAACTTTTTCCCGCATCTCAGCCACATCGTCGTACAAGTCAAGGGCTTGTTTCTGCAATGGCAAAAAAAAAAACACACGATGCGTAAAAATCATCAAAATTACTCGGCCATATAGTTGCTCACCAGTTTCTCTCCCAGCTCCTTCCTCAGCGAAATGTACTTGTGTCTTTTCGTTGCTAGCTGATTCTCAAGCTGTCGCTTCTGAAGGGGAGTGTGCACAACGGTAGGCTTTGACTTTGCCGTTCCAGAAGCATTCGGATTCAGGATTGTCTTCGTCATCGAACGTCGCGACGCCGTGAAAGTTGGCAAGGCTGATACTCTGCTCCGAGGTGTTTGTTCTCCAAGGTTTGACTGGACTGACACCTCGCTTTGGGTCATGGTTTTTTCCGTTTTTGGATCGGCTAGGTGGTCTTCGATCGGTTCCTGCAACCCGTATCACACCCCTGATTACTCTACACCAGTCAATGAACGAGAAAACGTCATCTAAGTGACGATACACAACCGGAAATGAAACGCGAAAAAATGTCCAACAGCATCACATGGAGCCAAGTAACTTGACACCAAGTTTAATCGACGTCAAACTCACGTCTGCACATGGTGTCTGATGTGCTGTTATAGTAGCAGGTGCCGAACCTCTGGGAATAATTGACTTAGATCCTTTTCCCGGGGGGAGTCGTGTCGTCGACGTACTTCCTGTTCGGACTGAAAAGAAGAAAGCCTCGTTAGTATTTGGCTGTGACTTTCTCGTCTGCATTAATGGGATACATAGTTTTAAATGATCGAGTTAAGCCTCATTCTCTGGTATTAGGCATATATATAAGGGCTAATTTCACGAGAGACTTACTTGCGGAATCGGTTCGCTGAGGCATATTTACTCCGGCCCCTAACGTCGTCGACATTATTTGTCAGTTGTACATGCTTAATGAAATTTTGGTAATCACTTTTTGCCTGCAGGCTTTCAGGTGAATTCTTTTTACATCTAACTATGATTTTGATTCGCGTGCGTTGTTCCCGTCAAAACAACGAGGTCCTGTCATAGCAACCGCACACTCGCATGTTACACTTAAATGTATTACGAATTGTTGCCAATCATTTCGCGTCACAGGTTCTCTAATCAAGAATTTTGATCCCAAAAGTGAACTGAAGTTTGGACTTCATGTAACTTGACAAATCGTTTTTTTTTTTTTAGTCTGTTGACGTTCTTTTTCCTCTTTTTCGGCTAAGTTTTTATCACACAGGGTGGCCACAGATCTGGCAATCTCACGAAATTTCAAATGGTCACGGAAAACCTGGAAATTTCATAAAATTTCAATCTTTGTCAAGGAAAACACAAGTAGAAGTAAAAATGAGTATTCCATATTGAAATTTTGAATCGTTCGTTGATATTTGTAGACCTAAACGTCGTTATATTCCTGATTGTTGAATTTTACTTGAAGGTAACAACTTCAGTAAATTATAATTCAATGTCATGGAAAAACCGTGTTTTAAGTTCTGGAAAATTTCATGGAAATGTCATGAAATTTCATTCCCCAATATTTGTGGCCACCCTGTCACAGATCAAAAACACCGACCGGAGGAATGTACTATATAGTGAATAATACTGGGCAGAGGCCAAGGAAAATGAACGTGTATATTTTGAGCGCAAATATTTATTCCAAATTTCCGGTTGCATCAACCATGTCAGTGCAGTAGATACGAGATACGTGAAAATATTAGAGGAGATTGCAACTCCTTGAGATCCGGTGAAACTTGCCTTTCTTGGGAGTTATAAAATTTTCAATAAAATCTGCAAAGACACCCAGGCGACAGACGAACGAAGATAACTGCGCAATTTCATCTATCGACGATTCTGTCGAAGTCTATCTAATACATATAGGTATATGGTATATCGTGTAACTATCACGTCTGCAGGGGAAATAAATTCTGTGACAATGAGGATCATCGCCCACAGCGGTGCAATTTGAAATGCTGCTGGTTGTAAAGCTACGACAGTGAGAAATAAAATAAGAGAATAAGAAACGAGATTCGTTACTATTTCATAATTATATACAATTCTGAGAACCTGAAACGAATGTAAAAGATACAGATGAAAGAATATGCGGAAGGGATTTACGTGTCAAGTTGTTTACACGTTTCTAATTCGGCTTCTAACGATTCCGATGAAGCCATGAGCCTTACGAACAACAAGGCGGAATAAATTCAGTCTAATTACGTCGGAGGTCGCTTACGGGGAATATATTAATTGCCAAAAAACATCACGCTGTTTTACGCACTTCACGGACTTTCCGTTGAATAAAATTTAATACCATAGAAGGTCGGACCGATTAACTGCCATAATTTCTATCAGAATACGGAATTTTAATTCATTCCACGTTTCCACTTCCGAAACCACTTTAACGTCGTTGACAAATTACTAATACACTTGCACGATTACAACTTTCAGCAATTCCCAAATCTTTGCGGAATTAAATTTTTCCGGAGAAGTAAATTACCGTTCAAGATTATTTCAAAGATTTGAAATTTGACGTTGATTGTGAGTGAGAATCCGTTTTTTTTTTGTTTTTTTTTTATGACTTTCTGGCAATTATGATGCGAGCTTTAAACTTTGTATTCTAGAAATATTAGATTTATTTATTGCGGTATTTTGGTCTGCTCTTACCTGATTTATTATTTATTTTTTTTATTCTCAAGACAATCAACAGAAGGGTGCTCGAAACGTGACCCACAAAATTAGTACGTTCAAGTATCTCGGCGCGGCCGGGTGCGCATGAGTAGATTTGTCACGCGTTGATCAGACAGTAGTCTAAGTCAGTCAGTGGCAGCCACAGTTTGCTGCCGGAACGCGAACTGTACGGTTCGTTCTCATTCTGTCGCTCAATTATACGCGGCACATGTGACATGTGTTTTGTGAATTGAACATTATTTGCCACACAATATCCAACTGTAAGGGAAACTGCAGCCAACGGACATTTTCCGTTCAGCTTTTCAAGCCGCACCGTAAGTTGACCAAAAATTTACCATACCTTTTTTGATTCAAATCCAAATATCGATGTTTTTGCGAATGATTAGATAAAATTTATTCATCTATTTTCATTTGAATTCGTCGAGGATTTGAGTTCTATTTTATTAAAAATTGCAGCGCAAAGTCGATTCAAAAATGGTCGTTTCTTTTTATTTTTGAAAAATTAGGAGACATCCCCGTATATCGCCACTCGAATAAATAATTGAATTTCCCAGTGACAAAGCGGTGAATAATTTTCTGATTGTTTTAATTATCTTTATTAAAAGCAAAGTAGCGCGCAATTCTCCCCGACAGATGCAACAGCTGTTCGTAGAAAAGGGAATTGAATTAATTGGCGGAGAGGAGAGCTTCCGGCTTTTCGTCCCAAAGAATATAGAAGGCAATTGACCGGAATGATTCTATTTAAAATGCTAACAGAAATTTATCTAACTAAAATCCTCTTTCTAAACATCAACTTTTCAACTCCAATGTCTTAAACTTAATCCTAATCTGCCCAGCTTTATATAATTGTTAGTATGAAAATTTCGCAAATTTCTGTTCAGCCTTTTTCCATAAATTTTTCAGCGATAACATTGAATTATAATTCCACTTGGAACTTCTTCAACTCAAGATATTGAATCGTTAATATCATCGCACGTTTTTGATACATTTTCAGAGTCCCGCCTCTTTCCACTTTGTAATTGAGAATTTAAATGCAAAAATTTCTCCCTACCCGCCCGGCTCATTCTGTCAGTTGGATTAATGCGAATTCTGCTAACAATTCGCTCGGCTATATAGGAGGTAATATATATGTATATATGTATATATATATATGGGGTACGCGAAGCAGAGTATAAATCGTTATTGTATCCTGGTCTTCCTTTTCTTTTGTCTTCCTCCGGCTTCGCCAGCACTAACTCTTCTTATCTTTTCAATTAACCTTTAGCGAATTGGCTGCAATCAGCAGATAGATTTGTGGGATTAGGACTCTCGAATAAGCGCTTTTGAGGGGAAAGGGATGAGAGGATATAATATTCGGCGGTAAATTCACCCCATATTTTTCATTCCTCATTAAAACGCAGCCCGATATGTTTTGACGTATATATCGTTCCGTAATTCCACGCTCGAAAAGTCAAAGAGATAGTCGCTATTTCTATCGTTGAAATTACTGTAGGTATATGAAATGAACTACGATCGAGCTCATTGACGAACGAAAAAATCGGTTTATCGAACTAGGATTCGCAAATTCTTTCGAAATGAAGGGAATTGATGATTTTCTCTATGGAAAATCCGACCTACTATAGGCAAAAATGTCAAATCTACCTAAAAAAGTGTCAGAGAGAGACTTGGAGTTTCATTTCAAAGGAGTGAAACCATCGCTAATTTTGAATGGCGAATGAGGATCAGCCTTCAAATCACGTAGCAGGATTCGGAAAGCTTTTTCTACAGGACATTTGTCACGGGATTCGCCCTTTCTCCGATAAAAATCTAAGGGTTTAGATATGGGGAAAATTGGGAGGAAGAATTTTAATTCGACTTTCGGAATATCAATATCCCATTCGGTCAAGAATCCATTCGTTATTAAAAAGGTCTGTGCAGATTGCCGATTTCAATTCACGAATCCACGTCTCCATAATCGGAGTACCTAATATTCCTCTTCATCGTCAAAGGACTTAGACGTAAAGTCAATAAATTGAATTTCAGTCGAAAGATATATTTGTTCATTCATATACATTTGATGAAAAGCACCAACGTCGAGGTTGCCGAGGTGATAAACAACCACCTCTAAAGTTTCTCATCTGCACGGTGTTTGTCGAGTTGACAAACTTTGTGGAAAATCTTATATAGCTACCCAGTAAGTTTACTTACTTCAGGCGTATTGTATAATTAGATTCATCAAGACTGCTATAGCCAAAACGTAGTCATTGTACGTATACATGTCAAACTTTTGGCGGTCGCGATGTGCTCCAAATTTCCACAGCCTTATGGATGGCTTAAGCCCGCCTTAATTAACCGAGCCAGCATAGATATATATACCAGCTACCTATATAGCCTTACGGTTTTTCTCCAACTTATCAGCCTCAGCTTTCATCTCTCAGTAACTTTAATCCACATTGACTTTTACCCAGGGATCTTTATAACCAACCCTCGGCAACAGGTTTCTTTAGATTAGATTAGCTCACCTCACGTTTAAGTAATCCTCGACTCCCTCGAATTTAATACACGAAGTACGCGAATTCGTACATTCGATCGTTGACAATGGAGAGAAAATCGAAGTGAAAAAAGAACAAAGGAGAAATAATTGTTTTTTTCTTTTTTTCTCTCTCTCTCCGTGTTTCAAACGATTATACTTAGCCCTTTTTGTTCTATTCTATTCGACTCGCGATTCAAGTGCCTTTTTTCTCATCCTTGACAACTTCCGTTTCCGATAGTTCTGAAACGATCATTTTCAAGCTTTGCTGATCTCGGTGAAGTTCTTGGTAAAAAAAAAAAAAAGAATTAAAAAAATCGAAGATGAAAGAATCCCACGGATGATTAAAAGCGACTTATTTCTACCCTTTGGGTAAGAAAATCTAGGAAAGAAAGGACAAATACGTTGGGGGTAAAAATAAGCCACGTGGATATCTAAACCGACGAATTGCCCCCGTAAAAGTGTCTCTGTGAATCAAAGTCCGGTATTTGTACAAGGGGATACCAAAAGCTCCAGAATCTAGCTTTGGCGAGTCCAGTAGGGGATGCTGGGCAGCAGCTAACGCTGTATAGCCATCCCAAGAACTGAGTGGGGTACATATAGGTATATGTATGTATATACCTATAGGTGTGTAAATATATATCCTCCGCTGGCGCAAAGTCCGTATTGGGAAATAAATTTTATCCCGGAGTAGCTGCCTCTGGACTAGGGGGCTATTGGCTGGGATAAAAGAGGAGCTGAGTACCCGGGGTTTTGGGCCTCGAATTAATTGTTTTAAGAGTTACAGCCACTGCCGGTTCCTCGGACATCCGATTGTTTGCTTCGCACCCTACGTTACCGCATTTATGTAGATTTTATGATGAAATACACACCCGAGAATCACCGAACGAAATTCATCATTTGCCACAAGTGATAGGGAGAAAGAGATGAACGAATCGCATTCTAAAATTTTCAACTTTTATCGTCGTGAAATTATCACGAATTTCAATTCGTTTTTTTAGTCCCGAGCAACTTTAAGATCCTTTTTCAATTTTCTCCATGCTTGGATGATGATCGGTCGACAGATTCGCATGAATTTTTAAAGAAACTCGAACTCGTCGCAATTTTTCGTCAAAAAATTGTAATTTCTTTTTTTTTTTATTTGTTCCATTGACCATTGATTGGAGATTTTTATATGAGAATATTTAAGAAAATTCATGGAATTCTTTATGGTCAACTGAGGAAAACTGAACCTCATCGATCTACAAGCTTTTTATAGAAAAGAAATCCTCCAAAAAACTACGAATTTTTAGGAAAAATTGTATTAAAAATCAGAAATTCTCTTATCTTCGGGTCTGTCAGATGAATAGATAGGAATGAATCGAATCGAATAGATTTTCGGTAATTCTGGACGGGCCCCTTGTTGAAATAGCGTAATTTTTCATCTTCGGAATTCTTACACACACACACACACACATACAGAACTTCGATTCCGATTGTTACCGCTTTCGATGATCGAATTCTCGCCTCAGAATATCCCAAGGTCTGAACCACTTCTGCAGTAATATCACAAGGGAACCTGGACTTGATTTCTCTCTTCAAGAACTCTAGTCGTTACACGGAATACGTACCGCAAACCATAAGTACTACAGGAAAAGATTTTCCCCAGTCACGTATGGCGTTTGGTCATCCTATAGTGTAGGTATTCGTGATCGATCAGGAAATATAGAAAGAGGAAATTCGGCTTTACTGAAAGATCGTCCGGTCTGAGGAACTATTTTTTTTTTTTTTTTTTTTCTTCTTCTCTTTGTTGGATTGGCTAAGTACCCTCTTGACTGAAGAATGAAAAGAGGGAGGAAAAAAAAATAGACTTATAATCCTCTTTCCGAAAATAGAAGGTATCAGATTTGTCCTTTATTCATTCATGAAAGGCACCTCGTTAAAATCCAATTAAATTGAACAAGAGTATAATTTTGGTTGTAACGGTAAAACTAGAGGGTGAATGAAAGAAAAAAAAAAAAAATTGAGCCCTCTTCAGAGATAGAGAGATTAAACATAGGCCCGACTCCAGTTACCGCAGAGGGTACTTACTTTGCCACTTTACTGCCGTCAAGGGGTACTTATATTGCGCCACGAAACGTGTAGAACTTAATGCGAAAGTGTGTAAAAGTGCCCTTGGCTCTCGTACTCAAACCTCGACCTCTGCTTGGCATAGAGTCTCACAAATCGCAAAATGAAATGACGTGAAATGAAATGAAATGAAATGAAATGAAATGAAATGAAATGAAATGTAATAGTGACATCTCGTTGCATCTCAGCATACGCCGTTAGACTCGGCTAGATACGGTTGACTCAGAATTGACCCGGACTAGTCTCCGCGACGTCGTTGCCATTCCAAATTCTGGGGCTACGTGCCAATTTCAGCCAACCAGAGTGAGTCATCAGTCACTCGATATGCCCTCGTGAATTATTTAGCTAGACTGATCCTCGCCAATCTTTATCGAAGTTTTTGTTTTTCGGTTTTTCGCCACGCCGATTTTCCAATCCTTGTCATTTTTTTTTTTTTTTTTTTTTTCCACCCTTGTACAAATTCCATTTCAGAAATTCAGAGATGACGTTTTTAAGGCATGAAATAAGATCAAAACTTGTCCCAATATCAATTTTGAATTTTTGCGAGAAATTTTCCGTTCGAATTGTTCACGAAATTTGATAATCATGCGAAATCATTTTGGGAATTTTTATAATGCTGCCTCTGGCTAGATCATGTTAAGATTGATAATCTCTCGTATATCTGTTGTTTTTGAAATTTTGAAAAAATGGCCAAGAAAAGGCTAACTAACAATAAGTCGAACGAACATTTTGACTTATTATTTTGACTATATTTACTGACTTATTGATATAACTTGTTGGTTTTTTTTCAGAAAATGGCGATTCGTGATCTGCGAATCATCATCTTGCTACTGGTCATGGTCACAGTGCACAGTTTGGCCGAAAAATGCGATAGGAAACCAGATGACACAACGAAACCTCGGTCCACGGTAGGAGGGAAATTTCGTATCGTTGTATCGGAGTACAACAAGACGATATCTGCCCCTGTCACCGCGTACGAACCGAACACGAAATATAGCAGTGAGTTTTTTTTCCTTCCGATTATTTATTTACAATTAGATATTTATTCCATTTTGTCAAGAAAGCTGATTCATGGCTCTAAAGTAGGAATACCGATCATCTGAAACGCAATAACTATATCATTTTATCATCTCGAAATTAGACCTTTATATGCAAGAAAGTAATCGAAAATCGATTCTTTGAAGCCTGAAAGATGTACAAGTAAAAAAAAGCTGTTTAAAAAATAGTATCCTGCTCAAATTGACCACCGTATATTATACCAAGAAGCACAGCTTCTATGTTAGATTCCATTAGCCTACTGTGCAGAGCACTTTGTGCTCTGTACATTTCACAGCTTCTGTATGTATGGCAAAGTTGTGGACGGGTGGAAAGTAGAGTGGTTTGCACAGTAGTATAAGAATAAGTTTTTTTCCTTATACAACCTGAATAGAGAAACAAAAAAAGAATCCAACTTTCGTGCTTTAGGAACTTGGAGAATATTTACCAATCTTCGGACTTGTCATTTTCTTCTGCATGATCTAAGTCTAATCTTGCATATGACACAAGTCGACAAGAACCTTGAATCTACTCTTTAGCTCTTGTTGAGAACGATCAAAATAAAGGCAAAATTCACTCTTTATTTTCTTCTATAACCTAAAAGCTGGTCAAACTGTTAAAGTTCGCTTTAATAAAAGTCGAAGTAAAAATACCGGTAGCTGCACCAGCTATGAGAAATTTACGCTAGTCAAGCTACTGGTACCAATTTACCATACTGAGGTGTTTAGCTTCTAGTACTTCAACCTCATTCGCTCGTTTACCTCCGCGTTAGTGAATTACTGATTTTGGTAATTACTCACGACTGTTGATTAATATCTAGGCAAGTAATTTTCAGTGACCATTTTCTCTGAATGCCAAGTGGGTGTCATACGATTTGATTTCAGTCCATTAAAGAGCTGAAGGGGTTTCGCTGATGATAACAATTTACTCGATTTATGATCCCATATTAAGGCAATGAAATTTCCATTATTATGTCACGAGGGAGAGCCCATTGCCTCGTCGTTTAAATGCCTACCTATTTTACCTTCTACATTTTACCTTTTGCCTTTTAAAACGAGTGCCGGTGGTGAACATGTTACGAAGCTCCAGCATCGGTTTTAACTCGAATGAATCTCAAACGACCATCGCTCGTCAGGGTTTTTCTCAACAGAATTCGAGTGGACAATTTTTACTGCCACTTTTCAGCTATTTCAATTGCTTCTAAATATATAAGAGTCCATCAATTTTATCTACGTATTTTATCAGTCGATTCTCCGTCACCTCAAAGTAGAACGATCGCCCTTTTCTGGCTCACGAAAGCCATAAGGACGTCGTATCAACACCAAAAAGTCATATAATTTTTTTACTTTCATGGCGTAACGTATACTTTATTCTACATTTACCTGTGTACATATAGGGCAATTATCGTTTTAGGAGAGTATAAATAATTCACAATCGTTTTCAACCCCCTCGATGGTTTAACACGCAATATAAAGAGGAGAGAAAAAAAAGTTTGAAGGGTTCGATATTAAAGGATGAAAACGTTCAATTAATCCCTCGTATAAATATCAGGGTGTAATACCGATCCGAGAAATGAGCCATTAAACGCCAATTTGTACGAATATCCAATTCTCTTTTGGATTGTTTCGCTCCATTCTGTTTTAACACAAGTGTAGTGTAGCCTGTTTCGCCCAAAGTCCAACAAAAACCAGATTATCCTCCGGCTATTGTCACGTCTCGTGCGCGGTATTTCACCAGAATTTCTTTCTTTTTTTCTAACCCTATATTTTTCACGCTTGACAATTCGCAATTAACTTGCGTTCTTCTGCAGCTTCTGGTATATATAAATTAGCTCTAACGACTCGGGGCTGTTTCTTATTACCGACTCATACTCTTTTCTATATTATCCTTTGCAAACTCAGACTTATATACACTTCGTGTAATACGTCACATTATTTGTTATATACGATTGAAAAATATCGCTGCGGAGATATTGAACGTCTTGACGAAAATTTTATCACGTCATATACGACATATCCAACATTCTTTCACGAATTATAGTCGTTTTCACGTGTGTCGTTCTAATTCTTCGTGATGATCCCAAGCCTCGAACCAATCCGTTCGTCTTTCCAACCCTAAGTGATCGTAACGCTGACAAGGGTTGAAAATCGCGTTTAGCTCTACGCAGCGCGTCACTTCACATCCGATTTCTCCCAAATGACTCATAACCGATTTGGAAAATTAAAAAAGCATATTGTTCGTCGCAATTATTAAGCTTTCACTTGCACCACGTAGTGGTCAAGCAAAATCAAAACTAGACTGGAAATCCGGCGATGAAATACTGACATCCAGTCTTTTTAGGACACTTGAGTCTTATTGATCTCCAAATTTCTAAAAATTATGGCACTTATCCTTCTTTTGTGCACTTTTGACTCCTGGAAGGATTTTTCAAAGTCTGGATTCATGATGTGGGACCAAAATCCAATGAGTTACTAGATTTGGTTGAAATTTGATACCCAAGGATCTCGGAGGTCGAGGAATTCGAAATTCTGTAAGCTGTCTCGAGTGTCTCGATGTATATAGGATGTTCTGAAATCGTAAGTGAATATATACTATACGTACTTACTTTGGCTCATATAAACACCGGTTGGGTCGGGAAAGGCACGTCAACAAAGTTTCTAATTATATACTTTAGTGCCGCCGAAACATTCTCCAAGTGCTTTTCGCTTAGAGGCATATAGATATAGACGGTTGGGAAAAACCGAGTGACTCGAGATGCTCTCGTGTTATACATATATACATCTCTGTAGATTTCTCTCTTTTACTCACGCAGACTCCCTTAAAAGGCTTATTACTCCTTCGGAATTCAAGAAACTCGCGGTTTTTGCACGAGGATGTTACGTGTTCGCAGTCGAGGCAGTTTAGGGTGACTGTAAAAGCTACTCATCCGGTCCTAAAATGGTCCAAGTTCCCCACAACCGAAGAATGAGGAAGTATAGGATGGAAAAAAAATTTCTTTAAACCCTCCATAAGTCCTGGAGACCGATACTTTCTATGATTTAATAAAATTTCCCCCAATTCGAATTCATTCAGATTATTATAAAGAAATTTGAAATTCCCAACCCCTTTCGCTACTCCGCAACTTTGACCCGGTGCCATACTACTCCGATTTACCTCAGGCTTAGAATTTTCTTGCTCTTTTTTCAAAAAAAAACTTTCGACTTTACCGCACGGATACGGAAAAGCCATAAATACCTGTACGAGTTCTGAGTGGATCGGAATTTTCTTCAAACACGACAATCGATATACCCGCGGCAATCATAAACACTGAATTATCAATCGGATGTAGGTATCGAAAAATTCAGACTTTTCCTTGTATTTTATAAGAAAGTCCCTTTTTTTCAGTTTTATCAACCAATTTAGCGATTTTTTTACCACAAAAGCGCGCAAATCCACAAATTTTTGATAAAAAAATTATGCAATTTACTAAGTTTCCGTGAAAATTTTCTGAATCTGATGAATAATATTCGATATGAATAATAAATAAGTAACAAAAATTCCATTTTTACGTGATACAACGGCAAAGCAAAATAAACTCTGAAAATAAATCTCTGCATTACAGTTCCTTTTGCAGCCCTGAAAATAGAATCCGATGATTTTATTCAAGTATGTAAAAGCTCGTGGAATAAATGCGATGAACGTCTTTTTTTGAGAGAAACGGGAAAGACTTGTTCACTTGGTGGCAATGGGGAAATTAGGCAACCGGGGGAAAGAAAAGAACAAGAAAAAAAGAAGAAAAAAAAAAAAAAAAAAAAAATTGGTGAAAAACCGAAAGGGAAAAAAACAAAAGAAAGAAAACCAAGTCGAGAAAAACTGGAAACGATCATCAGCATACGTTTGCATAACCTGAAGAGATAAATTTGAAAATGGCTGGCTCAGCCCTCGATTCTCGTTCGCGATAAGACGGAATCTTATTCGCAAAATCGGTAGCGCACGGATAGCTGCAAAGTTGACCTTTCTATTTACCAAGTAACTAGTACAATTAGCAAATTGTCGCTTCGCGGAAACTTTCTGCTCGTATACATATATATATATAGCAGAGCAGGGTGAATCATGGAGTAGGTCAAAGTGCAAGAAAGTCAAGTTTTCCATCAACGAAATGCATTTATATCTCAACGAAATTACATCCGAATTAAACCGTTATATTCAAAGTTGAACTTATATATTTGAAAAAAATCTTAGTTATATTCCTTCTTCTTTTATCCACTCGGCTATACTATAAGGTAAATCCGTGAACCAAACCGATTGTTCCCAAGACTTAATTAAACAAAATCTCTTTCTTCAGAAAAACGCCTTTTATTTTTATTTTTTTGCCGAAGACGCGGCTGGAAACTTCTCCCGTTCTAACTTTCTGTATAGTTCTTTGAAGAAAAGACAAATAAAAAATTGGGGGCAAGAAAAAAAAAATAAATAAATAAACGAAAATAGAGAAAAGAAAAGCAAAGACAATGGTAATAGCTACAATTAAGAGGCACATGTTTGTGTCGCCCCCAATGTCCTCGCGAGGATTCACTTGAGGCCCTAGGACATGTACCTTTATGCAAATGGTAGAATTATCACACGCGCTACATCCTTTTGGCAAGCAGCCAACCACGGGCTTTTGAGAGATAGTCGATTAAATTAACACTTACTTACGGTCTGCAGAAGACAATTATAAGCTGAACCGCTCGAAGTTCCTAACTAACTATAGTATATACGCGCTCGACGTTGAAATTGCTAGTACCAATTATTATCAATTCGCTAGACAAAGCCTCTGGTCTAGGCTATAGATCTTTTTTTTCTTTCTCTCCTTTATTTTACTTCCAAGAAACATTTTTGCAGCAGATTTCAATCGACTCGGAAATATTGAAGATTTTCAAACATCGATGAACCCTTCTCACACGTGAAATCAAGTAACGAAACGTTTAATAAAAATCTCCAAGAATTGAACGAGGGAAAATCAGCCTATTTACTAAAAAAAATCATGACTAATCCATTTTTTAGTTTATTCAACTCAAATTTATATGGCTGGCAATTTTAAGGTGTGATAATTACAGACAAAAATGGTTCAAAAATTGTGGTTATTTCGAAACAAGATTTTTTCGAGAGTTTATTTTGTAAATAACAGACAAACAAAAAAGGACAATTATTTGTTAATTTAATTTTTTTTTTTTTTTGCGCTCAATGATGGGTGAATCAATGCTCTAGTATAAACGGAGTGGGTTCATTTTAAACCCTGGTGACCAGAGCTAGGGGTTGACTATTTTTACTGGAAAATCCGGAGTAATTAGAAACCTGGTATATATATATAGGTAGGGGTTTGAGGAAACGTCGATTGAATCGCTAGGGAGTAATAAAAATTCAATCAGAACGAAGTGACGTTCGTTTCCCCTGAAAATAAGAGAGTAAAATGAGAAAAAAAAAAAAAAAAAAAAAAAGGGAAATGGAAATGGAAAGGGAAAAAAAGCCCCTTCGTTGCACTAAGCACTTAATTAAATCCTCTGGATGTAATGAATTTCGTTCGTCCGTGCTAAGCAAACGACGTTGACAATTTTATACGAGATCTTATCGCGATTGTAATTAAGTTGAAGATAATTGCTCCAACGATTCTTAATCTCCTGTCGTCATTCTGCAGGATTGTTACACCAAGCCAACCCCTACCCCCCTCCAAAATCCCCAACCCCCGAACGCGATTTTATACCCTTAAATTTTCCCTCGCTTATAACTTCCGCCGACTTTCGACAAAATTATAATTGACCTAATCTCCGAGAAATTAAGTCCGGGACGTACGGCGCCCGAGAATTTTAGACCGTCTATTATTTGGGTGATTATTTTTCATTAGTAACTGTCCCAGGAATCTATGTATATTATAATATTATAGAACACTTTTCCCTCACGGTTCTCTTACCTAATTACTAATCCTTCTTTAAGCCAATGAACTTTTCTACTTTGTACGGTGACGAAACTTTTCAATGAATAATTATAACGTTTTTCCAAATTTTATATGCTTATGATCAGTTAGTTTCCTCTTGATTTTCATATAATTTCCAGAAAGAAATTACTTCGTCTTTGAATCGCATCGCTGGTTATTGGTTTCTAGTTGAAGTTTAAATTGGGTATATTTTTTAGGAGAGTATCTGCTGGATTTTGAAAATCATGAAAATGGGGATGTTCGGAGAATTCTAAAGACTGGCGTTTCTGATTCTCGGAATCTTTGGAACCAAGGAAATGTTCTGTGAAAAACACAAAAAAATAAGCAAATTTGAATGCTCTGACGTTGGATTTCTTCTATGGATGAAAACTATTGTTTTCGTATAGCGAAGATATAAAGGCACGCTAGTTAGGCACAGAGCTCGGTATATAGTCGCTATGCGTCAGAATGACTAATTAGTAATCCGACTCCGCCACGAAGGCTTCAGTTAACTGCGTTTTCACGGCTAATTCTTTTAATTCAGGGTTATGAGAATGTAAACTGTTTGCTGCGTAATGCTGCAGGGTATAAAAAATACATACGTATATTACCTACATGTATACACTATACGTGAGTAAATATCTACTGTATTTTTTCTATATACAAATATATGTACATCATTTACGAATGAGGCTGACGTAATGTCAGACGAGACTGACGCCGGAATTACATGACACGACGCAAGTAATTTTTTCCTACGTTTAATCCACTCGTAATCAACCCCTAAATAATTCAGGAAAAACCTCCCTCACGCGTTTGCGAAAATAGAAACGCGAAAGAAAAAACTTATTTTACGTTTCATTTCATTTCCTTTGTCTGAACTATGGTAGGTATGCAGAAAACAACTGTAGAGTTTGCAATTCTGCATTTCAACGATTATTTCTCTATCTTTCTATTACTTTTCATTTCTCCGCATTCTTTTTACTCTTTCTATGTGCAAATACCCGTCTATGTTTTTCTCGACATAATTTTTAGCAAATTCTTTTCAATTTTACTGCTGCTACTAGGTATACCTACTGTTCGAAAGCGTTATATGGTATTTTCTGTAAAAGCGTACCTACTTTTCGCGTATTTCATATGGGACTTGAGTTTTTTAAAACATTACCTATAGGGCTCGAGTTTTAGCTTTTAGTTTTTGACAGTTTTCAATTATAACATCGAATACATGTGCGAAATTTTCGTTCATATTTTTCAGTTCCTAGCCTGCGTTTTTCAGGCAACATCCCTCGTTAACTCGTTAAAAGAGGAAAAAATAAATTTCTGTCTGCGAGTTATTGAAAGAAACGAAAGGGGGTGGGTAGATATAACCAGGCAGGTACTACTGGTAATTCCTACCGCTTAGGAATGATTAAACCTGAATTTATTCATTTTTTATTTCTCCTTTAAATACCTGTACCTACAAAAGGGCAGGAGGCAGAAGGCAGAATGTAAAAAGGCAGAGGACAAGAGGCACAGACTTTGCTCTTAATCAGCCACTTCGCTGCAGCCATTCAACGAACTTTGAAGCGGATAGGGATTTAAAAATTCCGAATTTCAAAAGCTGCGAAAAGTCAAAATTCCGAATTTTCACACTACCAAGTCAGAGTTTTTTGAAAGATTTCAAATAAATTCAGAACTCGGAACTTTTCAATCCCGCGTCTCTAAATCGAGCCAAAAATATCTACGTTTCTAATTTCTTCAACGGTTTGCATTGGCCAAGTTTTAATCAAATTTAGCTACTTAAGAGGAAAAAAAAAATAGATATATATGGAGAAATCCACAAGGCGGAAACGCAAAGTTTGAATGAAAGAAAAAAAAGATATAATTTGTCAAGAGTGCAGAGTTAGGGGAAAAGGAACAGAAGGCTGAAATGTAACGTCAATAGGAAATCGCAGGGCTTGCAAAAATCTGGTCGTCTGTATAATTCCTTTCATCCCCACTGCACAAGTAGGTACATAGATCAGAATAAAAGCTCCTGATGGTTCTTAAGCCCTCAGCTGCTCTCTACTTACTTATAGTTTACTCCTCGTGAAGTTGCTGCAAGCTGTATCTACCTGCGTATTATCACGACTCGAAATTAGGAACTTCGGTAACCCTTCGGTATTACCAACTAAAATATGGTCCCTAAAAATTTTGTACTGATTTTCCAACGCCCTCGTATTCACACGTAGAGCTTTACATTCACGACTATATAGAGTCGTCGTAAAACCCGTCGACGACATTCACACGACGGATTATCCTACATGCTGTATATACCATATGTACGCTGTAAGTCTCTTTGCCTCATCCTCGGCCAGGGCTATATACGAAAGGTAATTTATTATTAAAAATAACTCGACCTAGCTAGCGCGGTATAAGGAAATGAGAAAATTAATATAGAAATACAAATTTCAAGCACGACTTAATCCTCGATGACACATATACACCTTTATCAATAATTGACAGACTTGGATGCCCTGGACTTTTTATCTTGTCAATTTTTAATTTTTTTTTTTTTTTTTTTGTTTTTTTTAATCCATTTTTCACTCCATCTGACCAACTTTCGTTCAAAATCACGGGTGGCGTTCGTTGAGGGGTTGAAAAGTCGATGATGTTTAGAATTTTCGGAGGTCGTTTTTGACCAGCAATCAATGAAAATCATTCTAGAAAGATTCGATGAAATTGATTCACGTGAATTTGAGAAAAATGGAAAGGAAAATTGAGAAACGAGGAATTCAAGAAGATATTTTCCGGCTGTTAGCAGCTCGCAATGTGTAATATAAGGGAACCTTGAATTTCTTTATCTAATGGGCCGAGAGTGCGCTCGTAGCTATTTGAGAAGACCTGGGAATTCGTGAAGCCGTAAAACTGCCCCGTTCCGTTCACTTCTCCTCTGTACCTAACTACAGGCCCGTATATTTCCCTATATATGCCCGTATGTCCATATATATTCTAAAACAGTAGCTGTATGTATAGTATATATACATATAGATATATATACCTTTGCGGTTACATCATGGATGCTGCAGCAAATAATCCTTCGATCAAGTTCACCCCCAGCTGCAGTTTCACAACAAGAGAAAGAAAAAACTCAAAATTCATCAAAAACATATTCGAATTTAATAGTCTACGATTATTGAGAAAGGGTGATTTTTATCATTGTCATTATCATCACAGTATATAGTGAAATCATTTTATGCAAGTCCATTATCGTCATTTTATTCAATGACGAGTCGTATGATGGATCATGTTTCCGCATCTAAAAAGCACTATACATATAGGTAAGCACAACGATGATGAATTTGTTCGAGGAAATTTTCATCCCATTATATACGAATACCTTAGATACATATACCCATGCCGTATATATACTCGAGAAGATGGATTAACCTGTGTAAATCTGGTCCTCAAAGTTTAAAAATTACTCTATAAATTCGACAAGATTTGGTAAACTTGTGTGAGTTTGGAGTTGAACCCTCAAAATTGAAGTAAGATGGCTAATCAATGGAATGGTTATAAGTTTAAAAGTTTGTCTAAAAGTTTTG
This sequence comes from Ametastegia equiseti, assembly GCA_963989295.1. Taxonomy (NCBI): domain Eukaryota; kingdom Metazoa; phylum Arthropoda; class Insecta; order Hymenoptera; family Tenthredinidae; genus Ametastegia; species Ametastegia equiseti. The sequence goes on along the minus strand of OZ022397.1, from coordinate 13,167,398 downwards.
AATCACAAAACGCACATGTGTTCTGTACACAAGCAAAATAGGTTTTTAATAAGTTTGAAAAATACGAAGGTATGTACCTGTACACCTAATTCTGTTTTCATAAAAATTTAACGTCTGTTCTTAACGATCCCCGACTCCAGGGGTATACCTATAGTGATATCAACAAGGTTTAATGACGCGAATAATGAAAAATAAGAAGAGAAGAGAATAAAAAGATTATCAAACTGCAGGGTATAGGGAAGCCTAACATCTTTTTCTTGGCTTGCGCAACATCCTCTGACGTCACGTCTTCAATGCAAAGTCTATAAATCTATTGAGTCCTGAGCTTTCAGCCACCCCAATAGATCCGATGGTCGTAATAATTCTCTATGGATTTTCAAAATTATCCATCGCAGTTTCGATTTTTGATTTTTCCGGATGAAGTTCCTCCATTTCTTTCAGTTTTCCATATTCTCACCTACTTTTTTTTTTTTTTGTCTCGGTTTGTCGTTTCGCTGCCAGACAATGGATAACGAGCCATTTGCCCTGAATGTTCTTCTTCTTCTACCTCTATGATCAGTCTCGCGTTATCTATTTATCAGAATCTCATGAACGTGCGCATCGCGGTACATTTCGCCTTTAACTTTAAACTGTATACTATAATACAAGGATCGTGTGCAAGCGCGGTGTTTTCGCTTATCGGAATCGAATGCTTTTGACGACCGTCCCGATATCCGTTGGCACATACAAGTATATGAATATACATATGTATATACCTACATATATACATATTATACGTGCCAACTGATCTGTGCAGCTATTCCTCGAATGGATTCCAGACACGTTTTATACAGCAAATATTATGTGTATGCTCGAGGTTCATCTTATTCACGATTTGTATGTTTCCATTATTCTTCTTCCCTATTCTTATCCCTTCCGCAAAGTTCTCAAAAAAAATTTAAACAGTAGCAAGACCAACATTTGCTCGGTATACATGCATAATATAATAGCTGTATATTTTATTTTCGGAGAAAATATTATATAGGTACCCACGAGTGATAATTAAACAGTTTCCTGACTCTCCATCCTTCCCTCCCTCCCTCCCTTCTACCCTTCCTGCTTCTCTCCAATGGCTGGTAAAACCTGCTGCTACCGTAATTAAGCTTCAATTACATTATTAGTGAATCATTTTTTGTACTACTGAATTCATTTCTTAGTATGCTACTCATTTATTCTTTTTTTTTTTTTGTTTTTTTTTTTTTTTTTTTATCTCTGCAGGCTTTTCTCTCATCTTCTAATGTACCTGTAGCGATCTATACGTATACCTTTATCTATATGCTACTTTAATTTCAATCTACTCGAATTACCCGGTGCTAAAAATTTTAACGAATTTTTGAAGAATTTCAAACATTTTGTATGAAATTTTCATTGAATATACGGTAGATTTTCCTATAGATTTACGTATGAAATATGGCGAAAATTTGGATATTTCCCTAAAAGTTTCTAGAATTTCGTAGAATTTGAGTCTGTAACACGCGAGCAGAAAGAAATTACGTACAACTTCTGCACTGCAAAGTTTGAATATTATTAATGATAATAATAATAGTGATAGGTATAATAATAAGAGTAATATGAGAAAAAAATTGAAATTTCGTTAGCTCTCGAATCTCGGATATATTCTGTTATCGGTATATTATGCCGGTCACGTTCACCGGTTCATTTCAATCTACGCCTATAAACCGCGAGGGAGAAAGAAAAACTTCTACGAAAGAAACGCGTGTGACTGGAGAATTTCAAATTTTATACGTTGATGCACTTCCGCCTAGATCGAGCTTCTCTCGAGCTTGAGGAAAGTTTTCTTTTTTTTTTTTTTTAATTTGGGTTGTTTGTTTTTTGTAATAAATTCTCCGGGGCTAACCAACCCTCTTTCGTTTAACTTTTGAACCCTACACAGAGTATTAATAATGAAACTTTTATAAATTATTAACCGACAAATTGATTTAACGCTCAGTCAAAACCAGCACACGCCATCTAAAAAAAAAATCAATTATCTTACCCCTCGCGTATCAACGGATATTAATTGTAAGATTAAATGGCAACTCAAAATTTCACAGGATTTAATATCGAGTTTATTAGGTACAACCGCAAGGCACTGGGACTGAAGTTTTTTTTTCACGATTTTTTCACTCCCTGTTCAAATTTATCGATTAGATTTCGAGAAGTTGACATTCCTAGTTGCCTTAGTTGTCTAAAATTTCGCGTACATCTAACAGGGCATAAAATTTCTGCTGTTATACAAATTTCTATGAATGTTTAGAAAAATTGGAAAATTTCATAGAGTTAAAAAAAGAAGAAAGATAAACGAAAAATCTGCAGTTTTCTCATAGTTTTCTATAGGAACATCTTGAAATCTTGAAATATAATTTTAGAATTGAAAAATTCATCAATTTGTATAGATGAGACATAAATTTGTACGGCTAATCAAAGGACACCCTGTATATGTATAGAGAATCTGTGAATCCGTTCGGATTTAATATGAAGCAATCCGTCTCAGAGGCGTCAAAAACAGTTCGAAAATATTCAAGGCCTGCGGGCGGCCGATGGAAAGGGCGTTGAGACTCGGGGGATGAAAAAGTGAAAAAAGTGAAAAAGTGAAAAATAAAAGCTTAGAAGGGGCTGAGAGCCGGAAAGCCGAGGTCCGAGCATCGCGGCGTGGATTAATCAGTGGAAAACTTCTGCCACCACCGTTTTCCAATTCATTATTTTTCCACCGCACATTTAACTTACCCCCGGGGGGTAAAGTCCCCGGTTTTTTTTCTCTCCTTTTTTCTTTAGTTTCTATTTTCTTTTTTTACCCCTTCTTTATTTTCGAAAGGGAGTTTCTAACAAGTACTGGAACTAGGTCTGTCCTTAATTACGTTAAGAGTGCTGTATTTTACATTCAAAGTAATCATTTCACACTGCAAGCTACCCCAATCTCTATATAGATGTTCCTTTACCTCTAGGTATACGTAGATATGTATACCTACGTATATCTCTATATCCACTTGCCCTAGAAAAAGCCATTTACTTTGGTGCAATCTCACGTGAGGAATGCAAGACGACGGTCGTAACAGTGGGTAGTTTGCGAGAGAATTCTCTTTTACGCGAGGGAATATGTTTAGAGAAGAGAAGAGAAGAGAAGAGAAGAGAAATTCACCCGACTGCATTCAATACCTGAGAAAAAATCTCAGGGTTGCAAAATTTTTGTCGATTTTTTTATTTCTTTAATTCCGTTTGTAAAATTGTCAATCATCTCTGATGTGATTGCAGTCAGTTTGCAAGGAGACAGATCCGGAGGGCTAGTACAAAAGTTTACGAAATTTATGCTGGTGACTGAAAACAGGGATGACGAAGATGGTGACATAGGACATTTTGATATCGAAGATGCTGCCTTTACCAAATTCTCACATAGATGTCCAAACGCCGTTATCGAAGGTTCCACATTGCTTAAGGAAGGCATTTCCGTTCCTTGGGTTAGCCCCATGGAAGGTGCTGGCTGCATTTTGATCAGGTAAAAAAAGCTCGTCCTCAAAAGAAAACACTCTCCCTCTTCTATTCCTGCAAGGGGCTAAAAAACAACTTTTTTAATATCAACGATCGATAAATCTCCCCCAGGGCTACCGTCAAGGAGTCTCTTGATGTTTGGTACATGGACGAAGGTGGACTCACCGTTACCTTGTGCCAATTCTCTGCTTCCGAACAGGACGATCCTGGTCCTGTACTTTCAACATGTTGCGCATGTGATGAAGCCAAGTACGAAGTTACCTTCGAGGGTCTTTGGTCTAGAAATACTCATCCTAAGGTAACTAGGGCATTGTTCAAGGTCCTGGGCTTTTTAAAGTCAATGCAACTTGCGATTTTTCTTTGGCAATTGCACGGGGCATAAAATAGACTCAAGTTCAGGACTTTGCAGGATGAAATGGAGGAAATGCAAGTGACGAATTCATTTTCCAGTATAACAGACACAAAGATTCGTCTGAATCAGTCATTTTCCAGCTTATTCCAATACTTTTACTCTTCTAACGAAGGTCTAAAAGATTTGGAATGATTCTTTTCATATTCTGTGTTCAGGATTTTCCCAGCAACGGATGGCTGACGAGATTTTCCGACGTGATCGGTGCCTCACATACAGTTGATTACAGGTTTTGGGAGTACGCTAAATTTGCTAGTGAAGGTTTACGTCAGGTTGCTGAACGCGGTGCTACCAGGATGCTTGAATCGGAATTAAAAGACGAGGTAATATTAACTGGCAAATTAACTTTTTTTTTTTTCTCTTAACTTTTTTATATGGCTCTTCAAGTTTGTTGAGCAAAAATTTATCATGAAGTTTAATTTCTATTTACAGAGCGAACATATTCGGACCATAATTAAAGCCAGGGGTATAAGCTATCCAAACGTTACTGGAAAAACATTCGCCGTTTTTCGTGTCGATCGTAAACATCATCTGATGTCTCTGGTTTCCATGATTTGTAATTTACCATTTAATTGCTATTCATTATTCGATATTTCTTCTAATCCTTCACTAATTTCGATTTTTTTCCTGTTTTTTTTTCCAATTTTCTACAGATCCCTCGCCAGACTGGATCGTCGGTGTTTCAGGGCTCGAACTTTGTCTCGCAAATTGTTCCTGGATGGAACATAGGGAGTTAAATCTTTATCCATTCGACGCCGGTACTGACAGCGGGATAACTTACATCGTAAGTTGAAAATTGCATATTTTTTAGCGAATTATCAACAAAGGTATCAGTAAGTTTGGAGTAGCATTTTGCACATACTATTTGCTGTCTAATTTGTTCCGAGGTAATTTTCGCTGTACGAAACGATATAGTCCAATTAACGAAATCACCGGACCGTATATTTCCGGCTTTTGCTTTACTCATTGAACCACAGCGTGGATTGTTTCCCAATTACCAAATTCACCATACACCTACTACGTATGTATACATACCTATATGTTGTACATGCAGTTGGCAAACATCGCGATTTTCTACTACCACTTCACGGTATGTTCGATGAATGCGAAATTTGGCGATTTTCCAATACAAGCTCATGCAGGGCATGAGCTTCATTGAACTTGATTTTCGTCGCGGTTTAATGGGTGAGTGGGAAATGCTTAGGGGAAAAACATGCAAAAGCTTATTGGAAACGCGGCTCCCTCGCCTATGTGCGAAATATACATATATCGATTCTTATACTGAGCTCGATTTCTTTCGCTTCGATGAAGAAATTTTCTGATAAGACTTACGAAGAGGGGAAAATAAACTCATGGAGGTGGAAAACGGTTTGTCTTCACAGTCTTCGCCGCAGAGATTTATTAACCGTTTTGATATGTTCCTCTCCCTTTCGATCCTCGCACACTCTTGATATTCGCTTTCGGGACGATATATTGACTATAGGAATTTCAAGGACCCGCGCCGATTTTTGGAGAACAAATATTTCAAGTTAATTACACCATATCGAAATCAGGAGAGAAATGCAATTATCCCATTAACGCAGTTTAGTCTTGAACTTCGGGTTTTTAGGTGATGATTTTGAAAATAGGAAAGACTAGAGAAAAATAGGAAATAATTCATAATATTTTTGGTGATATTCGGCAGTCCGCAGATTCACCAACTTCACCAAGGGAACCGATTCGCAGGATATCGTCAACATTTCCGAACGACATCAGATCTCCATTTTATGACGAAACTGGAATGGATATGAAACCGATAGCCAAGTTATATCTGAATCGACAACGACTTTATGAAAAGACTTGCGATCCTGTTGGCCCTGTCGAACCAACAGGTGATCCAGATCGGAACCCGAATCGTAATACACGTAGCAAGTACCGCTTTTCATTTTTTGGTTTCTTCATCTTTTTTTCTTTTTTTTCTTTAGACGATTATTATTGTTAGACCTTTTGCAGAATTTGAAAAAAAAAAAAAACAGAAATGTACTAGAACTCGAGTGGCAACATGCATTTTATTTTATTCTATTTTATATTTATTCTATCTTCAATCATTTTCATCCCAAAATATTTATTTTCGGATATAGTTCGATGGGAAAAATGTATACTACTTACAAAAATTCCACGGATTTTTGAAAAAATTAAAATTTGACGTATAGTTTTATGTGCAAAATTATAGCTCCTCCAGAAAATTCTTATGTCTTTTATCGAAAAAAATGAATCTAATTTTTTCATAGCTTTATTTCTACAAAATCTACAAACCTTCAAGAAATATTTCGAAAATTTTGAATTTCTTTAGCAATATTGGTACAAGTTCCGTTACACTTCTGCAATATGGCTCCAGACAAAAAGATTCTACGTACATTAGTGTCACTTAATTGTCTTATTATTTTCCCGTCGTTTCAATGGAACCTCCTAATCCATACACATGGAGATAATTATTTCACTGATTATAAGTCATGAAATTGAAACTACATTTATATATTTTGGTTCGATTTGTCAATTAGTTCCTGATCCTTGTTGATTATGCACGTATAGGTGTATTTTATTTTACTCGTACCACATTCAAAATTGTATCCATGTAACGCATGTCTTGAAATTTTCATAACCGCTAACCCTGTAGAAATGCCAAATTGCAATTAGCATTAATTATTGATTATCATCCATTTCTCCCCCGTTTGACAGAGGCATGCAAAGTCAGCGGTTGGGGTAAATATGGAAAATGTTCACGCTCTTGTGGACGAGGTCAGAAATTACGTCAAAGACATTATCTGGACCCGGAAGCTGCCGCTGCTGCTAATTGCAAACGTGAATTAACCGGACGATCTAAATGCAACGTCGAACGATGGTGAGTTTTTTTAAAACCAATAAATAAATTTATGGATTATAATTTTCTCAACAACTAACGTGAAAATGTTAATCGTTCCAATTTCCTTGTAGAATTTAAAAAAAAAATCGTATATCGGAGTACAAATTCCCGTTAAGGCGTACCGTTTCGGAATTCGTGTGCTTCGCAAGTTGGATCCGAAAGTTTCTAGCTTCTTAATAATTCACAAATAGTAATATGTCTTCTTTGAGAAAATTGCGGAACGGAGCCTCTGTCAGATAAAGTTAAGAGACGTAGGGATAAAAATGGGTGACAAAAAAGGGCGAGCTTGATTCAAAATCGAATAAACTCATGTGAATCATTGAACTTCCGGTAACTCTTTTATAGAAGAAGAGATATTATACCTTTTCAGTCCAGGCCACTCATCTCCACCTGGTCTAACACCGGAAATGTGCGAATTAGACGAATGGAGCAGCTGGTCATCCTGCACAACCACTTGTGGCCCGGGGATTAGAACAAAATTACGTAAATTCCGACACCGGAAGTACAAAAAATATTGCATGCACAACGAGGATCTAGTAACAGAGCAAAGTATCGATTGTGAAAATGAACCCTGCGAAGGCGATGATCCTGACGCTGAGGAGGTAAGAGAAACGACCGAAATTGAACCCGATTATGAAGAGGAAGTTGCGATTTCAGAGGAATGGTTGCAGGTACGGATATTCAACGGTGAAATATTTTTTTTTTACTGCGTTTTTTCATTTTATTTTTATTTAATTTTTTTCATTTCATCACATCATTTTTCCATTCGTCATTCATACGATCACGTACAGCATTGATTTTTTTTCAATTTCTTATCAAGATTCTCAGTCCTGTTTTTTTTTTTGTTTTAACGAAAATAAATTACAATCTATTTTTTGTCTCATTTTCTAATCAAATTGGAATGCGCGCTTTTTCACAATCATGTCTTCTTCATGTTTGAATTCAAAACGCAATTTCAGCCCTGCACCATTTCTCACGCAATTTGCCCATTGCACCGTTGCGTAACGTAAGTTAATTAATAAATATATGGCCAGTTTGAAATCCGCAAAAAATCGCATGACGCACACACGTGATCGATTTTAAGCGGCTTGATTCTTATTAATACCAACAGACTTTCACTATAGTGGAAGTCTATGAATTTCTGCGAAGCCTATGGAAGAAAATTCGAAAATGTATTTGTATTTTTTATTTTTCGAGAAAAAATAGTGGATTTTCCAACAGATTAAAATTCACCAGAAGAAAATCGTAGTTTCCGTGAATAAAATTAGGGAAAGTTGCATAATTCTCTCCGAAAGACTATACGGAAAGTTTAAATTTTCCTAAAAATTTGTAGAAATCGTTAGAATTCTTTGTACCAAATGGTGTAAAAATTAATGATCGATTCATGCGATAGAAATGTCCGAAAGAGCGATTTACAAGATGGTCAGAATGGTCACCGTGCAGCTCTAGCTGTGGTCCAGGAGTAATGCTACGTTCCAGGCTTGTTGAAAAATCTTGGAGTCATTTGCAAGACAAGGAAGAACGAGATTTAGAAGAATGTAAAACCCAGCAAGCTTCTTGCGAGGCTGATATACCGAGTTGTGATTTTTCCGAAGAAATTGCGAGAAGTAAGTCGACAAATTATATCATCATGCTTTAGTTGAATCATTATTATATAATACCTTCATTTTATATTCATAAAACACATATGTATATTAAACTAAATAAAATATAGGTATATGCAGCGAACCTTTACTCGCTGGTAATTGTTCTGGAAAAATTTTGCGCGTCTATTTCGACAGTGCTGCTAACGAATGCAGATGGTTTACTTACTCCGGATGCGGTGGGAATAGAAATAATTTCCCATTTGAACAGGAATGCAATAACGTTTGCAGTAAATATCAAAGTACGTTTTTCAATTTATCTATAGTGTTTTTTTTTTCTCTTTTATTTTTTTCTCTATGATCGTTTTGGGTTTCGTTTTGATATATTTTTATATTTATCACGGATTATTATACCTGTTGTATATATGAACTAATTTCGATTTTTTATATATACTAACTCTGATATTCTACTCTATTTTCACGCTTACTAACATCGCATATACTAAAAACTCCAGAAGAATTAAGAGCCAACTTATCTGCAGTAATGAAGAAATTTAAGGTTTCTTTAAGCAGCGTATTAACGTATCACGTACCAGCCCAAGAACAACGTAGCGGAAAATTCAAGAGAGCTAAATACGGAGATATTTTTTCCGGTCAGGAATCGATTCTTGAAAAAAAATAAATATAAAATAAAAAATTCAATTAAATTACTCTAATAATTAGATTTGAAAAATTAATTACTCATTATTCGTGATTTGGAATTTTTGGTAACGATTATATTACGATTTAATTATCAAAAATTGATTTTTTTTTTTTTCATCTACAGCCGAAGCAACTGAGGGTCCTGACCTCGGTGGCTTATCATCGGGCAATCAAGTAGTAGATGATCCAGATGGTCAGCCAGTAGATTGTGAATTTACTGAATGGAGTCCGTGGTCACCTTGCGGCACAGACTGCAAAGGATACACTTACAGCAACAGAACAATTCTGGTTCGTTGATGATACGATTAAGATAAAAATAAATATTGAAATTATCCTGTATTCTAGATTTTTGAATCATGAATTAATTAGAAAATTCTTTACGTCGCTGTAATCAACCCCTTCAACTTCAACTTCATTCCACGTATATATCATTCAATTTTTAGCTAGAAGCTAGAAACGGGGGTAAAAAGTGCCCGAAAAAACTAGAACAGAAAAGAAGATGTCGCAAGGTACCACCTTGTTGTAAGTACCAATATTTTTTTTTTTTTTTTTTTACGATTTATACAGGGTGGTCTTTTTTAATCGCCCCAGGCGAATATCTCGGAAACTGAAAAAGATACGAAAAAAAGTTTGATACAAAACTTGAAGGGTTTCGAGGGGGAAAGATGATGACGGTATGTGTTGACTTGTGGATTCTGCCACTTCCGAGATTTCGCTAGTAACTTCGGATTTTAGATAGGGAACACATATTTTCGATATGAGCAGTTGATAGCCGGAACAAAGACTGATTCAAATACGTGGAGAGAAAAAAATTTGAATTTTTTTTTTTGAATTTTTTTTTTTTTTTTAAACTTTTTTTTGAATTTTTTTTTCTCAAATTTTGTTATTTTTTATAGCGAGGGTCGGGTGAGGGTGCACGAGTCGGAGTCGAGGGCGCCGAAGCTGCCATCACCATCATCTTACCCGAGTTAGAAATTATCCTCCCCCTTGTTGTACACCGTACTATTGTTCTCACGTTTTGGAATTTGTCTCCAGGTCTGCTATTGGCTTGATTGACAGAAAATGACAAAATCAGAGAAAAAAATTCGAAAAAAAAATCAAAAAAATAAATAAAAATTCAAAAAAAAAAATTTTAATTTTTTCTTCTCCACGTATTCGAATCAGTATTTGTTCTGGCTATCAACTGCTCATATCGGAAATATGTGTTCCCTATCTAAAATCCGAGGTTACTAGCGAAATCTCAGAAGTGGCAGAATCCACAAGTCAACACATACCGTCATCATCTTTCCCCCTCAAAACCCTTCAAGTTTTGTATCAAACTTTTTTTCGTATCTTTTTCAGTTTCCGAGATATTCGCCTGGGGCGATTAAAAAAGACCACCCTGTATATCACAGACGCCAATTAATGAAAAATTTAAAAAATTCAAAACGCTTATCTAATATATTGTCTTTCAGCAACGAGGAGAGGAATGCGACGTCGAAGTCATAGCGATTCGGCAAATGAATCGAATGAAAATTCGAGTAAGTTGATATTTGCACTTTTTATGAAGAAAATATATTTAAGAAATCTGTAAATTTGGTAAGAAAAAATGCTCCTTTTTTAAATTTGATTTTTATTTAAAAAAAAAAAAAAAAACCAAAAAAAAAATAGATTCCGTCGACTGCGAGGTCTCCGCTTGGTCCCCTTGGTCGTCGTGTACGGTAACTTGCGGATATTCCGTTCGCCATAGAACTAGGAATATAGTTACAATACCTGAAGGTCCAGATGCCAAGCTGTGTCCATCGCTCGTACAATTTACAACTTGCCCAACACCTGCCTGCGCCGAATCAGCTACTTGGCAGTAATTAATAATCTATACGATAGATTATATAATACAGTAATTTATAAGGTTATTAGAATTTTGTGACGATATCAATCGATGCGGAAATTTGAAGAAGAATCATAAGAAAAATAGATAAAAATCAGCAAAAAAAACTTTTGAATGGTATAATAAAAGATCGCGAAATGTTTTGTTTTTGAAAATGAAAAAAAAATACGTCGCATCCACGTTACGTGACGTTCTTTATTTTGTAGATTATTTTCTTGATTATTATTCAAGTTAATATACGAACTGCAGTGGATAGGATTTGTAGGTAAATTTATATTATACAGGAAGTAGTCACGGACGTTCTACAACATCTTTCAAATAATTTATCACTATATCTTGGGATAATATTGTATAATTAATAATATTAGTTAAATCGCGTACGAAATAAGTAATATACTCTTTATTATTATTGTTGGTATAACAATTATAAAAAAAGGTATTATTTAATACGTTCTATATCGAACGTATAATAATGAAGATTTGAAGTATTCGAATATAGAATCTACAGAAAATAACAATATAAAAAAGATAAAAAATTATACATCTTTAAACACGTCAGGATGCATTTATGACTATATGTGTAATAAATAATATTATATCAATGGCTGCATTTCAACATCTAATAATGTGTAACAAACTTTCTATATCATAATATTACGAATGATATATAGTTCATCTAGTTAGATGTATAATGAATAATGATAATAATAATAATTCCCAAAATATTAGTCCGCGTATTATTATTATTATAGGAAATTTCAGAAGAATTAGATTGTTTCATAAATACATGTTTGATATAGAATAGGATATAAATATATATGTATGTATTTCGTTTTCCAAATTTCAACGTAATATTCATATAAATGTATAAATTCTATATATTCGTGTGAACAAGAAAACAAATAATAATAATAATAATAATAATAATAATAATAACTATTATATTAATATAATAATACTTACTTTAGATTTATAACGAACGCGACGCTATTGTGTAGAGTATAATTATTTTTCATTATTTAAAAGAGTAAATGAAATATGTAATGTGTAAAATGCATATCGATAGATTATTCATGATTAAGGATAATTATGAAAATGAATGAAGAATTTAGAATTCGAAAAATTTTTTGTTTTGTTTTTTTTTTCTTGTTTTACAGTGTCGATTGACAATAACGATATATATTATCTAGCAGTAGTTCTTAGGATTAGACGATCGCAATGGATGAAAAAATAATATTATACTATTGTAAATATAGCATAATAATATCTTAATAATTGCACACAAAAAAAAAAAAAAAAAAGAAATGTTTTTTATACATGCTTTCGTCTATATTGTAGTATCGATCAGAAAATCATATTACATTAATATATGTACACCACCTTCGCTACTTTCGCGATTAAGAAAATATAATACAATAGTAGGGATCTTTCTATTCTTTCCTATTCATTACCAATCAATCATCATCCAGATAGATTTTTCAAAAGGAAAAGAAAATAAGATTTATTTCTTGTATGCTCTGCTTTAAGTTATCAAAGAAATTCTTTATTCTATGTAAACCGATTATCTTTTTGCAGAAATATAAATATACTATGAAATTTACGGTTTCAAGAAGTTTATTCCTATCGTTCATCGTCTTGTTAATGAAATATCCTCGATTCGAAGAATCTGTCAATTAATCTTTCGAAATTTCTATCTAAATAGAAATTCGGAAGCCAGTTTGTATGTATACTGAATATTTTCTACCAGGTTTGCAGCGCTTTCTGTCATCAGTTTTACCCGGCATTTAATCACAAGCGGATCTTTAATGATATAGTATTCTCAAAGAGGTAGAGGCGATTATTGATCATGATTTTTCTTCAGTTTCAATAACTTCCGATTCTTTTACTGTTGCTTTTTCTTCGCTAGAACAGGAGTCCTTCTTCCTTAGAGATATAAGCTGGAACTTAATATCGTCTCCCTTTTTTCTTTTCTGTACAAGTTTTCCGCAAGTCCTGGTCTCCGTTTCAATGGTTTTGCAGACTAATTCCTATCGGATAAAGAAATAGAAAATTTTTGGTGATTTTTAACGAAGAACTAAAGCCTCAGAACCTTACCGCAGCCTCTTCATTGCTACCGCAATTGATAACGATCCTAACTTCGTGCTTTTTGTTAAGCCATTTGACAATGTTTTTGATTTTTGATCCCAAGTCGTGGCCGCTGATGTTAGCCGACAGAGTAAGGAGCTTCGGGTCTTTAGACTCTTCGCTTTTTTTTGAAGATTTTTCTTTACGACGGTTTAAATCCTCCTGAAAATACTGTGTGCCAGTCATGAGCTTGTAGACGGGCCTCTGCGTCTTATGGTCGAGATCCACGACTTTGACTAACTTCAGGTCTCTGCGTTTTGACAATTTGTGTGCCTCTTCAAGGGTCATTACCGTCAACGACGATTCGTTTGATATCACCGTTATTCTAGGACTAGAGAATTTTTTCTTTGATGCTGCGTTTGGGTTTTCGGCATTTTTTAGGTTAGATTCATCAGAGGTTACCTTCGATCGTGTCGAATAAAAATTTACTCCCTGGGCCGGAGTTACTACCACTATTTTAACCCCCAATATTCCCGCTATATTCTGACTCGATACACTTGGCGAGACACGCGCGTTTCTCATTAAATTCAACATATTCACTCCTCGCAACACGACATTGCATAACACCATTTTCAAATACACAAGATTTCGCCCGATTATTCGATCAGCTGTTGTCTTCTGCTAGTAGCAGAAGCTTTCCGAGACCTCTGGAGGTTATGTCGTTCTCATAATGCGGACTTAACCTAGTAGTTGACAATTAAAACCCCTCGAATCAACAAATACTCTTCAAAATGATCATCAAAACAAGTATTCGCAGTGTTTTTAACATCCAGCTAAACTATTCCTACAGAAATGGCGAAATATTCCGCAAACGATTGAGGTTAGTTTATTCCTAATTATTACTATTGTTTATCTTCACGCTTTATATCAATTCTCACGGTTTAAGATCATCGTTAAATTCAATATCCGCAGTGTATTTTACATTCACTCCAATTATTCATACAAATATGTAGAAATATTTCAAAAACGATTGAGGTTAGGTTAGGTTATGCCAGTGCTTATACATATTTCAACGCAGAGCTGGTGCATTCACATTCAATGATTACCATGTGTGCGTTTAATAATTCCTAACCGTTTTCAGACAACTGCCAATCGCATTAAGAAAGCGATATTCCACAACGGCAGACGAGTCAGAAACGCCAGTAGAAAATCTCCGCAACTTTAGTATAATCGCTCATGTAGATCATGGCAAAAGTACGCTGGCAGATAGATTGATGGAGATGACCGGAGCGATAAAGGAAAATTCAGGAGCGCAATTTTTGGACAAATTACAGGTAGAGAAAGAGCGGGGAATAACTGTAAAGGCCCAATCTGCTTCTCTGCGGTATAATTACAAAGGAAAAGACTACGTTTTGAACTTGATCGACACCCCTGGCCATGTAGATTTTTCTAACGAAGTAGCGAGGTCACTAGCTGCCTGCCAAGGAGTCATTCTCTTAGTAGATGCAAACCACGGAGTCCAGGCGCAGACTGTAGCTAATTTCTTTCTGGCCTTTGGACAAGACTTGAAGATCATTCCTGTGCTGAATAAAGTAGATTTGAAAAATGCCGATCCTGAGAGAGTCACTGGTCAGCTTAAAACCGTCTTTGATATTGAGGAGCAAGACGTTCTCAAAATATCTGCTAAACTTGGCACCGGAGTAGACAAAGTTCTTGAAGCTATTGTTCAGAGAGTGCCGCCTCCACCTGTGGACCGAAACGGCCCACTAAAAGCTCTGATATTTGATAGTTGGTATGACAAATATAGAGGCGCCATTTCCCTGATTTATGTCAAAGAAGGCACCGTTTCGGTTGGAGATGAGATCGCCTCTGTTTATACTAAGAAGTCGTACGAAGTGAAGAATCTCTTCATTCTTACGCCGTATGAAAAGAGCGTAAAGACGCTGTGAGTTGGAAGACTTTGGACTCTTTATTCCAAATGGAATAACTCATAAGTAACGTGTTTAATCTTCATTTTCTTCAACAGATTTGCTGGGCAAGTCGGATGTCTCTCTTGCAACATGAAGTCCTCGAAAGAAGCTCACGTCGGAGACACTCTACACTGGAAAAAGAAACCAGTTGAACCACTCGAAGGATTTAAACCCGCCAGACCAATGGTTTTTGCTGGTGTTTATCCCATGGATCAATCTCAGCATGGTCTACTTCGCAACGCCATTGAAAAACTTGTTCTAAACGATTACGCCGTCACTACCGCTATAGATTCTAGGTAACTGATAGTCTCTGGATTGTTACTGATTCTATTACAGTCTATTATGTTGTATCATGTCTTTTCAAAGAGTTACAAATCCAGAGAAACTTCTTATTCCTCTTGCTACTAACTAGACTTTGACCTTTTAAAATGGACTATTAATGATTCAAACTAATTTTTCAAGCCCTCTGTTTACAGCCCTGCGTTAGGACTAGGCTGGAGAATAGGATTTCTAGGCCTGCTACACATGGAAGTATTTATTCAACGACTGGAACAGGAGTATGGCACTCAGCCGATAGTAACTGCGCCTAATGTTACATATAAAGCTAAAGTCTTTGGCTCGAAAAATATCAGCAAATATGGAGGGGAAGAATTGTTCTTCAACAATCCGATTCATTTCCCAGACCCTAATATTGTCTCCGAATACTACGAGCCTATGGTTTTAGGGACGATCATAACGCCAGGTAAAATTTACAAGAATAACGAATTTATTTATCGATAAATCGGAGTAGAAATGGTTTTTCTAATTGAAGACATTGATTTTTCAGACGAATACTTGGGCCCTGTAATGTCACTGTGCATGGAAAAGAGAGGAGTGCATAAATCTGGATCTAATATTGATCGATACAGAGTAATGCTGCAGTTTGCTTTCCCGTTGAATGAGATTGTCATCGATTTTCACGATACTTTAAAATCTATTAGCTCTGGTTACGCTAGTTTCGATTACGAAGATCTAGGATATGAGGC
The DNA here is from genome assembly GCA_963989295.1 of Ametastegia equiseti. Taxonomy (NCBI): domain Eukaryota; kingdom Metazoa; phylum Arthropoda; class Insecta; order Hymenoptera; family Tenthredinidae; genus Ametastegia; species Ametastegia equiseti. Next base: position 13,151,351 of record OZ022397.1, on the reverse strand, counting down.
ATCGAATATTGTCAAGGTCTGAGGCTTGCTCCTAATTTGAATTCGCTATTTAAAACAAAAAAACTTCAAATTAATTCATTCTTACAGTTGAATATTTTACTGAACGGAGTCGTGATAGAGGAGCTAAGCACGGTAGTCCACTGCACAAAGGCGAGCCAAATAGGAAAACGAATGTGTGTGAAATTATTGGACATTATACCGAGACAGCAATTTCAAATTGCAATACAAGCCGCCGTTGGCGGTAAAGTATTAGCCAGAGAAAATTTGAAACCTTTTAGAAAGGATGTTACAGGAAAATTGGTAAGGTTTAAAAAAAAAAACTCCACTACTACGAGTGAAATACTATTTCTGGATCAAATTTCATCTGCGTAATTCGGTTTTATAACAACTATTTACAGTACGGCGGAGACGTTACCAGGAGAATGAAACTACTCGCGCAACAGGCAGAAGGAAAACGAAGATTACGTATGGTAGGGAATATCGCGTTGCCGAGAGAAACGTTCATTGATGTTTTGAAGAGATAAAATATCGGATTGTAAATACAATCAATAAATATCCAAGCGTTTTATTTATCTTTAATTATTCGATTCCTGCTAGGAATTTCTGTATGTATATAATAATCATGATTCCGTATTAAAAAGTTGATCGGCAAAATATCTTGATATTTTGTCTGCATTTTATTTAGTGTAATACAAGAAAAGTATTCTCGTTATTTCATGCGAGAAATTTGGGAATAAAGTGTTCAGTAAAAATGATCTAGTGATGATAAAAAGGGGAGGAAAGATTTTTTAGCCATTTTCATTCATTTCAAATTCAAATACAGGACGTTCATTCGTTCCCAAGCGGAACAAAAGTAGAAGTTGCCAATGAGACATCTTATGGTATACCTAATGTCCGTCATTATGTTAACTAGAATATAACTCTTGACTTTAAGTTGTCTTTTGGATGGAAGTTGAGAATTAGCTATCGAAACGACGGACATTAGGAATACCGCAAGATGTCTCATTGGCAACTACCACTTTTGTTCCGCTTGGGTTCCTAATTCAGGCGAAATCGCGAAAACGCGACGGGTTCCGTCGTCAGTGACGTCACCTGATAGATATCTAAATCGAGATGAAATAAATAAATACGAAAATTAAAATAATATTTCAATAAATCGGCCTTGATAAAATAATATTTGGTATAATGAAAAAAGAAGAAAACGGGATTGAAACGCATCTTCATATTATTCGGTTCCATTAGAAAAATTTCAATCCTTAGGGCGAAATCGGAAAAACGCGACAACAGTAACACCGAGCCGGCGAGTAGCGCCACCTGGGAAAGAAGAGTACCCGATTATTGATCTTCTATTAAAAAAAGTTGAAAAAGCAAAGAAGGAGAAAAAAAAACACAAGAAAAAAGCAAAACAGAAACGATTGTTATAATTGTCTTCGCTCTTTGATTCGGATGAGAGAACTCGAAATGAAGTCATCAATAACTAATGTAAAGGATAATAAAATATCTCGTGTAGTTTTGCCGGAGGCTTAAAGTGCGACTGAGATGTAATATAATAAAAACAACACTGCCTGAGACAATAATTGCGTGAGAAGGTTATACTCGGGATAATCCGTCATCACGCTTGTTTAAAAACCTTGCATACCGGAGACTAACCTAACCTAACCTGATCTAACCTAATCTAACCCTGAGTTAACCACACCGCAACGTCAACTACGATTTACAATCCGCGCCCACATCCCGCGACTACGTATCGACGTCCTCCTGTTTCCCCGCGATTCATCATTTCCTTCAATGGAAGTTGGTCTTGATTACGTATCCCCCAGTATCTTCCTCGATACTGAAATCCACCGTTCGTATGCGCGTACCTAACGATCATAGTATCGTAAAAAGGATAAATTCACGAAAGTGAACAAGTTGAACGTGGAACGTGAATTACGCTGCCAATTTTACTAGAAATACGATTTTCTTCTTTTTCTCAAAATGGGACAAACTCTTAGCGAGCCTGTGACAGCCAAGGAATCAGCTTGCTGCAGAGACGCCAATTACAGGGTCGGTAGCTCCTGCATGCAAGGATGGCGTGTCAACATGGAAGACTGTCATGTACACATTCTTTCTTTACCCGACGATCCTGGAACTGCATTTTTCGCAGTATACGATGGTCACGGTGGTAATTATGAACAATTTTTACCCTGCAAACTCACTTTTCAGCCTTCGGATTGATCTACGTCAATCAATTTTGCTCAGATTCATTAAAATCGTGTTAAAACACCACTTGATTATAGATAATTTGTTATTACAGGTGCCACAGTCGCCCAATATGCTGCAAAACATCTACACGAATATATAACAAGACGAGCGGAGTACAGGGCGGGAAACATTGTCGAGGCTATGCAACAGGGATTCCTTGAATTAGATAGAACAATGCAGTATGACGCTGTGCTGAGGGACGAGCAGGCAGGCACCACTGTTATCGCTCTCTTAATCAAGGACAATGTTCTCTACAGTGTGAGTCATAACTTGACTTGACTTTGTACCCATTGAAAAATTTATCGTGATATTTTATTTATCAAAATACTCTTGTCTCTGAGCTCAAAGATCTGCTTTTCCGTACAGCAGCTTTGCAACATTTGATCAAGACGAGTAGTAACACGATATAGAGAAATTAACCATATAGATAAAAACAAACCGACTTTGAAGAACAGCGAAAATACAATTCTTTGATATTTTTATGCCACGTATTTAGAGCCACACAATATCTAGAATTTGATATAAGACTTTAAATCGAATATTCAGGCAAATGCAGGCGATAGTCGAGCCGTTGCAAGCGTCGGTGGAAAAGCTGTGCCGCTAAGCAGAGATCACAAACCTTCTTTGAGAGCTGAACGAGATCGAATTGAGGCTGCAGGTGGATGGGTCGAATTGAACAGAGTCAATGGAAATCTGGCTCTTTCCAGAGCACTTGGCGACTTTGTGTTCAAGAGAAATGACCGCAAGACTGCAGAGGAGCAAATCGTTACTGGTTAAACATTGATACTCAATAATGCCTGTTTTCATTTCAATTTTAACAAATCTGAAAGCATTGAAAATTTTCTTCAAAATGTCCAATCCAGAGACACGCTGTGGAACATTGTTCAGACTTCGATCCCAGCTAAAAATAAACAAATAATAAGATATCGGTTCAGAAAAATTAGTTCCACTTAACTAGACTCTAATCTTTTGAACTTTGTGTTGAAGATAATCTACAAGATTCTATAGACCTTGGAAATTAATTGAAAACAAATTAATTTTCAGCTTATCCAGAAGTACAACGACACCACGTGACCAACGATTGGGAATTTGCAATAGTAGCATGCGATGGAATCTGGGATGTGATGAGCAACGAGGAAGTCGTTGCCTTTGTAAGAAGCCATCTAGCCCAGGGGGCGAGAAATGGGTCAGATGATCAAGGTAGCATGGTAGACCCAGAAGAAATATGCGAAGAATTAATGAGCCACTGTTTGGCACCGGATGCGCAAATGGGAACAGGCTGTGACAACATGACCGTAGTACTAGTATGTTTTTTGCATGGCAAACCGTACTCTCATCTAGTAGCACGGTGTCAACAGCCTCCGAACCTCGAGTCTTAGCTAGTCTTATCTTTTTACGTTTTGCAAAAATTTTTTGTTATCCGTTGAGAATAATTTTTTTCGTCGCTCTTGTCGATATTACTAATTAGCTTCGGAAATCCGCTTTACACCATAAAATACCAACATATACCTATATTAATTATACTTATTGTTAACGCTATCTTTTGGCGACTCAATCGTACCATTCGACAATTCTATAAATATTTTTATACATATAGTATTTTGTTATTACCTATTATCCAATATTTATTCTACCTTCGACCAAAGTACAAACTAGCTTCTAAATATAACTAAGTCACTGATTCTCTCTACCCTTTATACAATTTTCTAATTTATACGTGGTCAAAAAATCTTTTTCTTTAAATGTATCAATAATAGATGAGTATTCTGATAAAATACCTCGAGAAAGAAAAAAAAATAGGAAAAATACCAAACGTTACAGATGGTTAGTAAATTTTTATTTACATTTCCGTACAACAGTGCTTAGGGAAAAGTCTCAACAGTATTTTTTTAATTATTTTTTTTTTTTATCCTCTTTAAATGCCTAATGAAAATAGTCAATAATAATAATAATAATTCATAATAATAATAATAATTGTATGTGTTATTTGGAATTACGCGAATAGTTGCCGATCAATACCCATATCTATCCTGTATAGACGAAACTGCGGCATTAGCCAGCGAACTCAGTCTACCAGCAACCTTATTAACTCCTTGACGAACACTTTCTCTAACTTCTTCTAAATCAACGCTACCGCCTGCGGGCCTAGCCGATGATCTTCCACCACCTGAAGAGGACATTGATCCAGATGATATTGATTGACCATTGCCGTGGCTGGGACCGTCACCGAAATAATCTGCTGATGAAATGCTTGAGGATCCTTCAAAACGACGAAGATTGCTTTTGCGCTCCCACTGGGAATGAACAGGAAGAAGAATTTCAATTGATATTATCATACTTAATTTTTAAACGTAAGATTGTTGAGTGCGAATGAAAAACCTACCGCATCTCCGTCATTGGAACTGTTTCTGAAGTACTGATCGGAACTTATAGCTTTTGCACTGCCGAATTTCTTCTGAGCTTCTCCACTGCGGTCGGTTGATTCGCGTTCAGTATTATTGCGTGGTTTGTTGATAGTTTGCTTTGTCGATCGTCGCGGAACGTCTGCCTCGGCTATTACTATCACATCGTCGTTTCGCGAGCTGCTGAAATTACTAGGGAGTTTACCGAACGATGGCGAGCACGTGAAATCTTCAAGATCAAAGAACAAGTCGTGATCCTGGTCTCTGGATCTTGGCTCACTTGCCAATGTCATTCTTGAGGCTACTGGAGCACCTTCTTGCGTTATCGTACGCATATCACTAACAGCTGAGTGGCTCGCACCTCTGCAATGGGAGAGAGAAGTAAATTAGGAATTATTTGTAGTTATAAAATTAAATTTGAATCGGTAGTAAGTGCGCGAATTTTCTTAATCAGCCAGCTTATTACCTGCGAGCATTAAATCCCATGCCAAGTCGTTCGGCTTCGCCTGCTTTGGACGGATCCATCTGCTTAGTTCGCTCCTCCACTTTCTTTGCTCGCAGAGTTAAATCGTGTTCGTATTGATAAGCTAGACGTGCGTCGATAGTGTTTTGCTCTTCTTCAACCTTTGCTTGCAGAGTTAAATCCTGTTCGTATTGATAAGCTAGACGTGCGTCGATAGTGTTTTGCTCTTCTTTAGCCTTTTCCCGTGACTCTTTTTCTCGTGATTCCCGACTTGCTTCGGCAACGCTTCGCTCCAATTCGTCAAAGTTAGTCTTCACTCTTTGAGCACCCATTCCACCACCTTTTTTAGCACCAAGCTGCGAGATAATCACATGATTATTTATCTGCGACCGAACAGTGAAATATTTGTGATCCTAACAACGTAAGATCTTTTCTGAATATAATTTTTTAAATCAACTCTACTGACCCCGCTACGTTTTGGTTGAATTTTCCTAACGCCGATAGTCGGCTTTCTGTCTGTTTGTTGAGCAGAATTTGAATCGTGTAGAAGTGCGCCAGTTACATTAGGCCCGGCAGTGTTGAGACCAGCTTGACTAGAAGTAAATGTGGAAGATTTTGTCAAGCTGTTATTCTCATTGAAATCAGAAGCTGGTGTCTGATCGATCGGTGGATGTGAACTGAACTTCGTCTGTGCAGAGTAGAAATTCTCCGATACCTCAAGGGTTTCGTGTTCTTTAAAAAAGTCTTGCTCAGGTGCCGTCTCTGCCTGTATTTGTTCAGGCTCTGGCTCCAGGTATAACTAAAGTAACAATAAAAATTGATATGAATAATTAAAACCAAATTAAAAATTATTCAATGTCTTAAGAAACATACGGAAACATTTTATATTCAATTATTTCTTAGCCCGTTAGAAATCTAAACAGCAATTTCTCACCTTAGTTCCATGCCGTTTCATAGCCTGTGCAGAAGCTTGAGAAACTTTATCTCTGTAGAGACTAGCTGCACGTGAATTGTACTTTTGCTGGGCATCGGATGTCGTGCAGTTGTGTTGGGCAAAAAATTTCCTCTGGAAAAGTTAAATATCGATTAGGTTTACACAGATGATTAAGAATCTGAACAAAATTAGATGTTTGCTTGTATCAGAAATTTGCTGAGAACGAATTCTTTGATTTTTGGAGCGAGTTTAGAAAGACTTGTTGTACGTTTTTGTTGCTCTCCGAGCAAATAAAAAAGTTTCTAAATTAGTATTGCATTGAGTATTTTGACAATTAAGAGAAAGTTAGATATTTCATTGGGGTGTTAATTTGTCGAACTAACAGCATTGGCGTTTCCTCCGAGCTGCATGTTCCTCAATTGCAGCCAAGTCCAATTAGTGTCAAGTTGAGTGGAACGAACAAAGGTCAAATGGACGCCGAGACTTCTGTGAACAGCGGAGCAATCTATGCACAAGAAAACTCCGTAGGTTACGCTCGACCATGCCGGGTTCTTGGCGTTGCAGTCGAAACATGTCTGAAAATAAATCATCGAATAAATAGAAAAAAAAAAAAAAAAAATCAGAAAAATTGACAACAGGGAAAATCCCAAACCGCAACAAATTACTTCGTCAAATTTACGTAGCAATAAACATCGCAGATGTTGTAATAGGGTGTAAAAAGGTTAACACATGTTTCGATTGGACAAAATTCGCAGAAAGAAATTCGCAGAATATCAAGTGCTACGGATAGAGTGAAGATTGCATAAAACGCTCGTGAAATACTCTAATTTGTTAAATAAAAATGCAGATTAGTTGATTAATTGAATTTCCTCGATCTCAAGTCAGGGTCACGAATGGTGCCCGGGGGTCATAAAAGAATATGGTATCTGAATTGTGTGAGGAAGTTATGAATTGCGTTTAAAAAATTAGAACCGTGTATTTTAGTTAGTTGATTAAATACAATGAGACAAACCTTGTTCGCTGGAATAGCTCTTAACCTTTTAAATATCTGTTCGATGTCGGTTTTGCTGGGTGCAGGATCTGCCATCTTTGACGTGTTGTCAATTTTCATCACCGCGCGTGGCATGTCGGGAGTTTTCGACCCGCGAGATATGAGCAAAGCTTTGATTTTTACACGGTAGACGGGGTCTCGGAATTCTCGATTTATCGACTCATTACCTCACGTGGTCATTCTGGTCAGTCTTGAGTCTAACTACATCGTAACTTAATGCGATCAGGAAATTCTTATTACTGGAAAATTCACCGCAGTTTCCTTGTAAAATAATACGATGAAAAACACATACATATGTGTTGAAAGAGGGAAAAATCAGCCGGAAGCTCTTTACTTACCATAAAAAATTTACTCGATATACTGAAATAGGAAAAGGGTATATAAAATAACGTAATACAAATTAGTAAAAGAAAAAAAAAACATCGGAATAATTATTTATCCAAAATACATACAATAAATATAATGATAGAGACGCGTTCCAAGTATTTTCTTAAAGTTTTTTTCTTTTCTCGGCGAAAACTTCGGATTGACGTTGCCGAGATGAGTTCGGAGAATCGCTAACGTTTACTTCTTCTTCTTCAACTTCTAAGCCGTTCAACCTAGACGCGGTATAAATTATCATATGAATACGAAGTCGTGAGAGATTGAGATAATTTTGTGGATATGAATAAAATTTGAAAACCTTTTCTTACCCCTCCTGCTCTAGACTGTGAAGCATTTGAAATCCTGCATCCAAACTCGGGGGGAATCCTAATTCCGGATCTAAAAGTTGTAAAGTCGGAACTTCTCGGCATACGTTTCCGAATTCGTCTAGTTCGTCGAAACCTACGCCGCCGAAACCGTCGTCTTGATCCATTCTGCGATTTTAAATTGAATTGATTACGTTAAATTAATGTATAAATTTAAATCCGCGCGCCATTTTCGAATACTTTGATCTTTTTTCGTTCGAAATTGAGAAGAACAAATCTTTGACTTAGAACTAGGACGAATTTTTATAGCTTGACAAAACGGTAATTATTCATTTTTACGCCCGAAACGAACGGAAAATTGTAAAATTTGTAAATAATTATATGGATATTAACTTGCTACTCCCCGCGCCGAGTTCCAACTCCCTAATTTTTTCGGCAGTAGCCTTTTCCACGGCTAATTTCATGTTGGATTCAAATCGCAGGACGTTTTCTTGGTAGTAATCGTGAAGCGCTCGAGCTCCGCCGACTCCCGTTTCGCACAAGACTCGCTCAATCGCATCCTGTGATACAAATAAATTAATTAAGGTTAATGAAATGAAATTCGAGGAAAAAATTACCGCTTTTTTCTGAATCGATTTTTTTTATTTCTTCGACTATTTCGCGTACCGGAAAACCGCATTCGTTCTGCTCTGATGCGAGTTTTAATAGCTTTGCTGTTCGGCTAAGAAACTGTTCAGCGATGTCCGTTAGCGCCTCGATTGCGATGTCCGAAGAAGCTGGAAATATAGTTTTTTTGCTTTAAATTGCGAACCACACGGAAAATGAGGGAGAGATTTATAACACGTTACTTTCGAATCCCGTATGAGCCAGAAGAAGAATTACGGAATGTCTCAACAATCCGTGGGCAGTTTCCGGTTTCAAATACGTCGTTTGCTTCGGAGATTCGTCGAATATTTTTCTGCGGAAAAAGAAATTTAAGCATTCGATTTTAATAAATATAATTCTCGAAGAAAATGTCTCATGTTTCTTCACCTTTTCGATTCGTCTTCATTTTCGGTTTGCGGAAATAAAAAACGGAAAGGATTTTGCGTCCTTTGATTTTCGGGAGACGCGGATTCTTCGATTTCCATCGATGACCCATGCGAAAATCCATCCTCCTGAGAAAATGAAAAACTTTATTCAGTTTGCTCTGGGAGAGGGAATTTTATTTTTTATCCTTTCCACAGTTATTACCAGATCTCTTATACGCTGATGAAGATTGATAGTGTTCAAGACGTGAGGATTGATCAAAGGCAATCTGAAACAATGGCAGAATATTAATAAAAAGATCAGCGTCTTTAAAAGTTGGTTTCTTCCTTATGATCTTTTGTACAAATATATAAACTCACTGAAAATGCTCTGGTTGATTATCCTGTTGATTTTCAAAGCCCGAGTCTTTGGTTTCTTCGATTACCTGCCTCCAAATATTCTCGATTACGTCAGGGGTGATTATTTCCGGTTTGTGAGTTTCCCGCGCCGGTAATTCCCCCCAATGTGTTCCCGTACTAGCTGTATTGTATTTGTTCGACTTCATGATGAATACTTGGAGTATTTGAACCCCTTGAGCCTACGACTCTCGTGTTACAAAATTTGAAATCGTTTCCCGCGCCGCAGCGACGCTCGGTGCTGACATCTGTTGTCGTAGCGTCAAACTACATATCCCCGTGTCGGTCGCATAGTGATAAAACCACACTGTAAAAAGTTTGTAATTTATGTTGATGTATCGTTATGTTTTAACGGTTTATAAGCAAATTTTAAAGCCAAAAGTACCGACCAACGTTCAAGCCTGGATGATTCGAGCTGAGCACAGAGACTCGGACGATATCGTGAACCAATTATCTATCGGAGGCGCCCGACGCTGATAGGAATAAAAATATTGGAGGTTAGAATTACCGTTCGAAAATGACGTTTCTGGCTATAGGACACGTTCTACTGTAGCGCAGTATACGGCGATCTTTCTAATTACATCCGAAAAAAGGACGATACCATAGACTATCTAAATAAAAGATTCGATTCTATGTTCGATTCTGGTCGTGGGAATAATATGAGGGTTCAAAAATCTTCCAAAAACGGATGGGGTTCCCCGCCATTTCTGCGTTCTCAAATAACAAAAATGTTCAGTTTCGCCCTCCAGATTGGTCAGATTAATATGCGCAACTTTGTTCCTATTATAATTTGAATTTATGGATATTTGAATTTAAACTTAATCGTTTTTGCTCGAAATGTATCGCTACATTAAAAGTCCTGATTGTTATATGCACGAAAAGTATCTCATTACAAAGGTTAAACACAGCAAGATTATCTGATAAAATCCGAGATAACAACGGATATAATCGCAAAGGATTTCCCGTATTGTTTCGAATTGCTTTTCTTCGAAAATGCTTCGAATTCGATCGGTTAAATATGACGGAGTCCAGTCAAACATTCGTGGCTCGTTGCGAGTGTGCAATATAGTCGTATTGCTTCAGGCCAATTTGAATAAAGAATTTCGCGGCAAATTTTACGGACGTATTCGACATCTGTAAGAAAATAAAACGTTAACTCGATTCTACTCGCGTCAGAATATGGCAAATAAATTGTTTCCAATGATCCAGATCATGGAGAGCGCGGCGGTATCAATTTTACTGAGAGCCGTCGAGATGGACACGAGCGAAAGATACACAATGGCTTTGGTCCTCTATCAAGAGGGTTTGCAAATACTCATGGATATGATAAAAGGTTTGATGCGGACAGAATTCTTTACATCTAACAAATAACAACAATTGTATCAACAATCACATGAATTTGATTATTAAATATTTCCTACATAACGGAAGTTCGCGTATCATTACAAATCACATATACACGATATTTACTTCTACCTACAATTCATCCAGAGACCAAAGACCCGGCAAAGAAGAAACACTTTAAAACCAAAGCAGAGGAATACATGGGCCGAGCTGAAACCATAAAAGTATTAATCCAGGAACAAAAAGCAGCGGGTAAATACAGAGAGCAGACTAGAATCGAGGCTGGTTCTACTGGTCACGGATACGCGACTGTTTTCGGTCGTTTTTTAGACGCTTCAGTGACGCATATACACATAGAGGATCCGTACATCAGGATTTTTCATCAGGTAATTCTAGAGACATTTCGTGATACAATTCTAGCAATAATCATTTTTCATTCCGAGAAACATGCATTCATCGCAGTGTCAAAATCTGGTCAGGCTCTGCGAACTCGGTGTACAAAAATGCCATTCTTTGAGGAATGTCACACTAGTGACGACGCAGGACCCGGATGATCGAAAAGGGCAAATATCGAGGCTTCAAGAGCTGAAACTGAGCCTAGGAATGAGACAGATATCATTTGAATTCAACTTCTCACCTACCCTCCACGATCGGCAAGTGAAGTGAGTATATATCTGCAATCTTTGTTTTTATTTTAGAAACCATCTAATTTTCCAAATTTTTCATTTCAGGCTGAACAACGGATGGGTAATAAAAATTGGCAGAGGTTTAGACTACTTTAAACCTTCGCCTGGGAAATTTAGCCTCGGTGTATGCGACATGGAGTTAAGACCGTGTTTGGAAACTAGCATCGATATATTTCACGCCTCTCAACTATCAAATAATAATATGGATACGTAGCATAACGCAATGTTCATTTTAAGTGAGAATATTATTCGGGTCGCATCGACTGACAATAAGCCCACGACCAAATTTTTTACTTTACAATTATCAGTAGTTTATTATTATTGTTATTATCATGATTATTATTCTTCAAGAAATATGGGGCATAATATTCTAAACACTTTTTATTCTATGTATATATTGTAGTCAGGTGAGTTTCAGGCGGATGTGATGATTGATTTGTCTTTAAAAATTCGCCCTGAAAGATCGGAAATTTTTTTATATCAGCGTCAATCAATGGGTAATAGTATTGGAGTAATTAATCAAACAACCCATACATACGTCTACTTGTAATTTGTTGTATTAGGTATATTATACATTTGTCAATATACAGCTTTTGCCATTCTCGCTCTCTTCGACTAATCAGTGATACTTGTACACCATAGTGGAAAATAAATTTATATTTTATACAAGTAAAATAGGAACACACATTGCATGGCATACCCGTATTACTTTGGTACAAATTCGGATAATTTTAATTACTAATTGTAAGTTCTTAGATAAATACATATACATTTGTTGTAATTTGACTGTGTAGCAAATACGTTCGATTTAGAACGCTGCTTGCTGCATTGAAAATGTATTTTACAATGTGCGTTCTTGACTATCATGTATTAGTTATCATTCTGTATAAATATATATTGCTATATTGTGACAATGGCGATAATGTGCCATGAAAAACATTCATTTTCGTTATACTCAAAAGAATTAAATCTGTACAAGGGTTTTTTTTTTCAATTAATATTATCTTGAATTCGAATGGAATTCGGAAGAGGGTATATAATATGATATAAATCACTAATGTATTTTTTCCACAGAATATGACTATTCCGACTATTCACAAAAAATGGGAATCATTAAAAATTGAAAATATAGACAATTGGAAATAGGAACTTCGAACATAGGTATCTCCGCTCATGAAACTCACAAAAAAGATTGAAAAATATCTGTGGATCTTAAAATATAATAACTAAATCAGTTCCTGATGGCGCAAATGTTGCAGAGAGTAGATCTGTGGTCTTCGCAAACAGGCCGATTGCAAATCTCACAGAATATGCGAACTTTTCTATCGTTTGTTCGCGGACAAAATCCGCATCTAGTTCTTTTTGCTGGACCTGATAAAACCACAGCTGGCTTCGGTTCGATTTTCAGTATATTCTCAATGGATAAACGCAGGTCTCTCCTCAGAGTCTGAATGTTGAGTCTAGCGTGAAGATGAGGCTCGACCAGCCCCATCACCAGAGATTTTAGAAAATCCCTTCTATTCAATCTCGGATTGGCTGCATTATAATTGTAAAGAACCATCGCATTTATCCTCCCTTGGTCCAACATGCCCATCCACACTCTCATGGGCCATCTCAACGTTTTCCTCGCTGTAGTGTATTCGTGACACATATGATCAAAGGAGTCCGTACCGCCTTTCGTTGCGTCGTAAAAGTCTAAAATCTCAGGCTTATTCGTTTCGCTGTTAATCTCAGCACTGTGATGAAGCGTCGAAAGTAAAAGAACGACTTTGTTTTTCTTCGGTGTATACGAAACTAGAGTTTGGTCATTAGAAAAGGCGAATTTCGAGGAATGAAGCTCTCCAGCTTCCTTGTAGGTGCTGGGAATTTGTGGCAAGTTTTTTCGGACAGTTCCAACCATCGTCAAGCCATGCTCTCGCAGCATTTTGTCAAATATTTGAACGGAAGAAAACCGGTTGTTGCAAGAGATATTTCGCATCGTTTCATGTATTGGTTCAGACAACTTTCTGACGTAATATCCTTGCGCAGTCTCTTCTCCTTCGGTTCTGACTCTCCCAACGTACGGCTCCGCGTTGTACATATAGAAGGTCTTGGAGTCGTTCAGCATGATTATTTTAATTCCATATCTGTCCGGTTTGTTGCCGCTGTAAACTTTGAACGGGCATCTTCCCCTGAAGGACAAAAGCTGCTCGTCTATTGTGCAGTAAGGAGCTGGAGTGTAGTTTTTGGTACAATTTGAAATGAAGTCTTCCCAGACTTCGCGGATTGGCGCAAAGTTGTCGATCTCTCTCCGGGTAGCTCTTGTGGCCTTGTCATCAAATCTGAGCATCCGAGAGAGGAGCTTGAACCTCTTGAGAGGCATAGTTGCTCGGTAAAGTTCAGACCCATATTCATGGCTCCACAGATCTTCCAGATTAGTTTTTGAAGTATTTTGCAAACCGGCAAAGTACATCAACCCAAACAAAGCCAGCAGTTCAGGCAACTCGACGCCATTGTATATTGTAGAGGAGACCAGCTCCGTTTCTGACGATTCACGGAATCTTTGAAACTCTTCGTTGGTATGGAATTCAACCTTTTCCAACAACTTTTCATCGAATAAAAGCCTCCATGCTTCCGGAGGCGTGGAAACAGTCCTCGCCTCTCCGATTGGACCTGGCAAAAATTTGAAAGGGGTTTTTCTACGGTGTCGTAACTCTTCTTGAGACGTTGAATACCAACGGTGCCCATCCCTGCCGTGAATTATCTTTCGCTTTCCGCCGTGGTTACTTGACCTCCCTCGTTTTGGCGCAGTGGGAGTTTCTTCTGCCTCTGCGGCGTCGTTACCCTGCAGAAGAAAAAATGTTTGTGAATGTCTGTGAAATTTTTGCCAAATCTCATCAAGATTCTTACTTCAGAATCGTATTCGTGTTTCAATTCAATTGCTGGTTCTAACACAGAGCCCTCTTCTTCATCATCCGAGCCTGTGTCAGTCATCATTTCCTCACGATCTTCCTCCTCGTCATCTTCTGACGGTATATCTACAGCCACTTCCTTATCCTTTTTGAGAAATGCTTCAGCGACTGATTCCTCGCTACGAGATTCGTACCATTTCGACATGATCTATAATGTGGGAAAGAGCGGACTGTGATATTGTTGATATTCTAAATTCAAAAATATGAAAAAAATACTGCAGTAACTCATAAAACTATAAAAATACAATTGATAAATACTTATTGGTAAAATTTAAAAAGTCTGAATCATTAGCATTAGCTTGATATATATAATGTTAAAATTCAAGCCGATTTGGCGATACGAAGCTGAAACGCTGTGGGGTCTTTATATCCCCCAACAGCCTGACCGGAGTCAGTTGTAGAGAGTTTAACAAGTATTTATGGACTAGGAATGAAAGAGGATCATTCGGCCCTTGCAATGATTGATTAAATGATGAATGGAGAAGGTCCTTACCAAAAAATGTCTGCTAATTCAAGGGTAAGGTTTGAATTTTGCTTGGGGCATATTTGTTCCCCAGTTGCCCCTGCAGGTAGGGTTAATATTGCATTCAGAGAAAAGCGTTGTTCTATATTTTCGTTGCATAATCGAACGCTAGATGTCGCCTGATGTATTTTGAACTGCGCTTGTCGCGCGCGGTAACACGCTTCCCGCTATTGCTATAATAATATTCCTACACTGATATTGTTTTTACGTATCTAAACATCTCGCGAGCAAGTGATCAAATATTATTTTAATATCTGTACACGAACGGACGCAGTCAGGATTGCAGAGTTTTTCAAATTACAGTTACGCAAATAGTGAAATATACATGCGGTTTCTATTTCCCGTTAGAATTTTATGAAACTAGAACTCATGTGCATAAGGAAAATCATTTCGTTGAAAAAAACGTTCTAAATACGAATTCTGGTCAGAATGCCGGATAAATTAATACGGTTCTAATCTAAGTCGTATACGGTTTTTGTCTTCGGTCTGTGTGTATTCAGTTCTATCTGAAACTGTGTCCTGAAATTATAGTTTCAAATGGAACCAAGTACATATCCAGCGTACACAAAAACTGTTTAGGATTTGCGATAGAACCACATTAATTTGTCGAGAATTTTCACCAGGGTGAAAAGGATAATGGAGAGGAAATTTGTGATGAAAATAAAATATAATAGCTTTTATGAACATAATTATAGAATCGTATAGTGGTATTTATTATCAAATTTGAATCTCCTCGCTCAATATTTTCTACTGCTCTCTCAGCAGTTATACGCGCTTGACTGGATAAAAAATAGAAATTATCATATACTATTATACATACACGTGGAATTAATCATTATTGCATAAAATATTATGGCACATGGGTTGTTGTATATATGTATACTTAGATTATGGCATTATAAGTATCTTGCCGCGTAAAACTACATACCTATGTATCAACTAGGTCGAAGTGTTATTCACTTATATTTGTTTTTAATCTACAAGTAACGTTACGACATGACTGTCTTATATTAATTATACTGACTATAATGATAAATATAGGGATTTATATAATTAAACGTTGATCCTGTACGAAACATAAACCTTTATCGATAATTCCTCCATTATTGTCAAACATTGTGTTTATAGGTATACATCACACGAATATATGACTGTGTTTCCATCGGAGGGTCAGAGTCGGGTTGGGTAAAAATTTGAGCCAATGAAAAATGAGATTCGAAAAAAAATTACGCTAGTCTTTTCAAATCTCACTTCTCATTCGCTAAAATTTTAACCTAACCCGACTCTGACCCTCCCATGGAAACATAGTCTATTATTCATCATGTTAATTTTCAATAATCAATGGCTTACATATCTTAATACTCATCATAGTTATTTATGTACATATAGTTCTCCTTTCATTAATATTCCGCTCATTTGTAAGTCACATGGGCATTTGTTGCTAACATTACGTATAATTCACTCATTACGTACACGCAGTATATGCATACGTTCAAATATATCTTAATATACATCAACTTTGGCACTCACAAGTGACAAAAGAGACATTCATGGCTATAGTATACAGTCTCCATTCAAAAGATAAAATAAAGATTCTGCTTGAATTATGACTCATGTACATACATACATATGCAAAAAGCGTACATCGATCAACTTCGCGACATGGTTTATTATCTTTGAACGAAATATTGCGACTGCTATATCTCGCAACCTTCATCTATTGAGGGTACATCCTCGACCAGAAGCTTTCGCGGCGTCAATTTGTTCCGCGGCTTTTTTTCGCGCGAGTCTAAGGGACCGTGTGTATCTCGTGTTCACGTTACTACTTACCGATTGCTCATTCGAGTTATTTTGGTAAGAAATCACGCAGTTCACACCACCGACGTCGACTACTTGCTGAGCGACTTCCCGATGGACACAAAGCCTCGCAAGAGCGTCAGAAGCCGTTGCTTCTAGGCGTCTGTAAGCGCTTTCGAGTCCCGGAGGCCTCATTCGCAAGAAACAAACCAAAGCAACCGAAGCCCTGGCTTCAGCCAAGTGCTGATGAAGATCTGGCGACCTGGCCAATTCCCCTATCAGTGAAGCCACCTGCTCCATTAGCCAGATGCTTCCACCTCCGGAGCGTTTTACACTTCTCAGTAAGCTGGAGACGGTCTTTTTGTCCACCATGGGCACCACGCATTGCGGAGAAACCGCAAGATTGTTTAACGCGGCTGCGGCGAGAAGCAGAGTTTGAGAACAAGAAGTATTCTCAACGAGGAGAGTTAGCGATGGGATTAGATCATCAGCGAATGGTTCAAGGTGTGGAAGACCCAGGGCGTTTGTCCAGGGAGCAGTTATTTGAACGATGAGAGCTGTGGCTTCCATTTTTTCGATCTCTGGTGTGGATTCGGAAGCCAATAGATCCGCCAGAATCTCCGGGCCCCCGTTTGTCACGAGCTGATCAATCGCCTCTGAGCAACAGCAAACGCTCGCTAATGCCCGGAGACAAGCAGCTCGAGAATCTCGCGATCCTGAGGACCGACCACGGATCGATAATAGTGCTGTTAGCAAAGCTCGTACTCCTGAACATCTCGCTATGCTACGACCCCCCATCCAACCAGCAGGACCCAAACCAAGCACCGTCAAAGCTGCCAAAGCTCCTCGAGCTGCGGTCCCTTCCTCTCTCGGTGCCTCTTCGAGTCCTCGGACAATCCGCTGTTGGAAAGTTCAGGTTTTTTAATGGGAGGTGTTTCTGATATGATCGACAAAACGATTCGAATTTTCGGATATTAGAAGCCCCAAGAATTGAGTAAAAGGTGAATCAGACTAAAGAATTATCGTAGGAAGTCATTCAACATTAATGAAATCTGAATAGTTAGTTACCTTCATGAAGAAGACCCAAAGATTCGAAGTTTTTTTGATCAGTATGACGTGATGGAGCACATCGACAAAATACAAACACATTGTGGGTTTTTGACAAAAAAAAAAAAAAGAAAAGAATTCTTACCTCGACGTAAAAGTCAAGACGAGCGTCCACCACGTTGTCAACTTCGTCTCTGAGCTCTCTTAGTTGTCGAATAATTTCCTTTGAGCTACTCAGATTTCGTACCCTCTGGGGTGGAGGTGACCCTAGCTCGGATAAAAGCAGAAATGCGTCCTCTTCAACGGACTGGACTAAAATTCGTTCGGACCTCGAACTTCCTGGCCTGCTTAACTCCCTGTAAGAGGCAAACGTACACCTTAACATGCATCATATGTAGACGAAGATGAACTCCAATTTTAACGCGATGAAATTTCTTGTGACAAAGTGACTCATGCAAGAAAATTTCATACACTGCAGTATCATGTAGTGGAAGAGAACCGGTGATCAACACAAGTCTCGATTGATAATTATACTCACTCGACCGCGGACTTGTACCGTTGATGAAACTGGTCAACTCTGGTGAGTAGTTTGGTGGCAGCGGCAGTAGCAGAGGCAGTGAGAAGGGACGAATCCCTGGATTGGGAATGCTGAAGACTGTTGAAATTACTGTTGCCACCGTTACCGATGTAGGGTTTTCTGCTACGGGGCAATGCTTTACTTTGCAGTGTCGAACCGCACTCAGCCTCTGTCTCGAGTGCGAGTATACCGAGCCAGGATCTGACCGATGAAAGTTGCCCATCAACATTTTCGGCCTTTCCTACAGTCCTTCGAGACACTCCTGAAGCCAGACCGACCTCCCCTTCGAATACATCTTCCGGGGGTTCATTCGCGTAGAGAAAATCACCCAAGCACTCTTCGTCCTCCATAGACGCGGTCATTCGAGGTACTCGAACCTCGTCCTCATCATCTTCGTCATCATCATCCGCGTCCGTTCTGTAAATTCGAATAAACCACATGGATCATAAGTCGCGAAATAAATTTACCACTTGTGCGTGTGAAATGACTTCGTTGAAGAACCGAAGGTGAAACTAAACGTATGGGTATACGCTGAATCACCTTCTTCCCGATATATTTGGCCGTTCATTTAGTTCGATAAAGTAAACTCGGACATTATAACATTACGGCATAGTATTCGAAGGTGTATAATCTAGTGGAGATATACGGTCCGTTTAATCGGAGTTTCAAAAGGATTTATCGCTCGTCTTATCCGCCGTGGTATTTATTCAACCGTTGTATCTGCTACGTGTTACCGGGAGACTGCATTATTACCTCTATACGGCTGTTTATTCGTCATGAAAATTCTCGGGGAACGAGAGTCATCGAAGGTGGTGACTGTATAGTCGAGTTTAGTTGACTCAATCTTTTAACCGTATAGTAAGTTAGCGCGACGCGGGTACCCCCCTTTCTTCCCCCACAGGTTTTATAGTTTCCGCGGGCTGTAGCGTTCACCTACACCTATGCCATATACACTCGCGTTATTACATCTGTATAGGAAACTTCGTGCACGCGTATACACCTGCCTGCATTGAGTCACGTATTGGTACCTAGTTGGGGCCCCTGCTGCAGACGTGCGCCGCGTGAGTCAATTCGAATGCTGATCACAACGAGCCGAAGTCTAAACGCAAATGTACCTACTCGAAGCTAAGGTATAAGAATAAGAAACGTAATGCCAACGCTGGGTGCTTCGCTAGCGGTTCCTTGACAGTCGCGCTACCTTACACGATGGTTATATAGCCAGTACGAGTCATATCGCATACGTTATGAACGTATACATATATAGGTGGATGCATATTATACCTACATCAATGCGACATATTGTAGGTACAAGTGTAGCTGTGTGCAAGGAAAACCACACGTACACGACTGACGAATCTGCAATGCAAACTAATTGCGATCGAAATAATGCTGCATGCAGTACTGCGATTCAGGAAATATCATAAATCGTCGTCGAATGGATATTTGAATCATTTAGATCACTATAAGTACCCTATTACAGCTGGAAAAGATTCTATGATTTTCAAATTCCACCGGCGAAGTTCTTCATATTTAATTACCATAAAAAAATGAATCACCAAAGTTTTAATCGAGTAATGCAATAATTGTGAAATAAGAAGTTATCTCATAAATATACTATCAAGTTGTTGGCAATGAAACTCCGAATCACAGGAATAGTGAGTTTCGTGTAAACGAGCAAAAAGAATCCGTTTCGTTCACACTACTCCGAATAAATTCCTTATACAGGCGATTGCGTTATCATTGCATGCCTCTTTATACACATAAACATTTATAAACAATTCAACAATAAATTGAGTAATCTCTATGACTATATAATTTGGCAATTGTATGCAGTAGCAGTAATGCAAAAGAATACATATACTCTCGTATCTAAATAAGTATACAATGGTTTCCAAAATAAATCCTTCGATCAAAGTTCCACTAACCGATTAAACTCTGCCTCCTTGTTTTCCGCGGGAAATTCTTCACTTCTTCTTCTAGAAGCTCGGGGTTGTGATGCGGAGATTTTTCGGCCCCTGGGTGGACCTGTTTTCGGGGTTGAAGTGTGTCTGGGGTGCGGAGGACGTTCGCTTGGAGTCCAAAGCGAGTCGAGTCTTCGAGCGTTCCTTTCCAATAATATATTCTCCTGAGCTTGAAAGTCCTCTGGCTCCTTTCTTCGACGGGATTTTCTGGTACGCGCACGACGCAGCCTTTCAACTCGCGAGGCGTATGCGTCTACTCCTGACTCTTCAGATCTTTCAGAATCCGAAAACCCAGAATCCTGGCTCCTGTGCCCGACGAAACTTCTCGGACTCGCCGATCTCTCTCGGGGATGAATTTCACCCTCGGTCCAAGGGTCTGCTTCGTCGTTACCGGACGCGGCGAGCTTTTCCGAAAGATTGCAGAGCTTTTCTACTTCCTCTTCGTCTTCATCTTCTTGTGTCAAAGGAGACAGCAAAGGCTTCGGAATATTGGCGGTACCAGAAGCACCGAAATTATCACCGATTTCGTTAGTTTTTGGATAATCTACGGTGTCAAAGACATTCGTAGAACGGGGAATCCCCAAATCCTGCGATTCCATATACTTCCAGAATACCTGGCTCTGTTTTCTCTTGAATTGACTCATTTCGATTTCGTTTTTTATCGCATTTTTTTTATCCCACTTTACCACTTGTCACTTCTCTCGCGGTTTATTTTGGTTTGAAATTATCGAGTGTCCGCACGGTACGCGCGATATCTTCTGCCAATGACGTGTGTGTGTGTGAAGATCAAAGACTAGTTGACTTCGCGACGTTCCGCGCGTAACTGAACCAAGCCAAAGTCCCGCATGAAGAGAGAAAGAGAGAGAGAGGAATAAGTATTTCAGTGATCGGGGCCTAATCCCCCCACCTAGTTCCGGCACCCCTGACTCGGGCCCCGATATACGCCGTTGAAAATAGTCGCGGGGGAAGCTCGTGGGGGAGGGTAGCCTCCCTTCCGGAGGGGTCTTCTTCGACGGGGTTCTCGCTCGTGCCCCACGTCCTGCGAAGCTCCATGGTGTAGCATATGGTGCGCTCCCCCACGGGCCCTATATTGCATGGGGAGCATAAAACTGGGCAGGAATTTTACTCCACGCCGATGCATGCGGCTCTATACATCGGCGCCAGGTGCCACTCTAGATGTGCCTTGGGGAGGGACCAACGTCCGCCCCTTATATTCAAAGAGTCACCCGCCCGTGCTAACGTTGCGATACATCTGCGCCCGCACCCTTGTTCAAACTACACCGCACGCGTGCCGATGATACCGAATCGACGCGTGGTTTTTAAACGATGGTTTAAGACCGAGGGAGAACCAACGGGGAATTTAAAATACAAGAAATGATGAAAAAATTCGTGGTTTTTAATGATTTTTTCAAATATCGTGCGATTGGGCTCAAGGAGTTTTAATTTCTGTAATTCCTGTTACTCTTTATAGTTTTCGGAAATGTTTTTTTTTTCATTTTTTCAATCATTCTGTTGGGTGTTTGTTTAGTTTGCTCAGCAGAATTAGCACTAGGAAATGTACGCCAGAAGTACGATCTATTCGCATACAAACGTTTTCCACCCTTAAAGACAGACCCTCCCTTCTTGGCTGTTATGATTCTGACTTGAAAACGAGTTCTGTAGCTCCGTACGTTTGAAATTCAAATTCAAAGTCGGTAGGGCATATAGCTGAATGGATTTATCTAAAAATACATCTCTCCTTTCTATAACCCCATATCCTTCGACTTTTATATTCAACGAACTCTCTTCTATAACTAGATTTACAAATTTACAATCTTGAATACCTCATTATAATATTATCTAATTAATAACTATCCAAGAGTCATCCGGCTCAGGAAGAATAGAATATGAATAATCCAAACTCCAAAGAAGAATAAGAAAAAAAATAAATGGGTGAGGAAATGTCAATGTCATATTTGAGTTTTAACGTTGGAAGGTAGCAATTTGCGCCTAACTCTGATCGCTGTGCGCTTGCAATCTTCGAGTGTGGAGCTGTTAGTGTGTAAACAGTCGCATACACACAAGCGTCGTACGTGCTATGTGTTCAGCCCGTCTATCGTCTAGCTAACGCTATTGTCGACGACAAGGGGGGAAAGAAGTAGACAGCTGCGACGAACCGTTACGCTGTGAACTCGCAACCTGCGCAGCACCCCGCAGACAATAATAATTCGGGGTACATTGAGCACGCTTATACATATGCGGGGTTCTTGAGAGGGGATGAACGGGTCAAAAGGGGCGATTACTGTGGGCGCGAAAAAGTTTTTCGCCAATTATATCTCGGCGAGTTATTATTTTTGATTTAATAATATTGAATCGCGTGTTATTCGATTAATCTTATTACTAGGTAGATATGATTGCGAAAGAAGTACAGAAAGGAATTCTACGCGTGTTTTGATGATAACGCGCGAGATTCCTATTGCTGCAACATACACATAATGAGACAGTTTATGCGGTCGCTCTTTGTTCTAGGAATGACTATAACGCATTTCACACGTGCCTTGTACCAATGAATCATCATAAACGCACCGGCTTGGAATCTTGGAACTACAATTTCTTTTACTAACAATAAGCAAGCTCGACATCCGAAACATTCCTCTTCTGCATTCCTATTAAATGACTTTGAATGAGTAATGATTACTCGCGGGGATATTGGTTCCTACAACCACCGCTAATAGCGCTACTTGACTGGACCTCGCTTTTCAAATTGTTAAAAATATCCAATTTAAAAAAAATCCAAAAAATGAGGAAGTAAATTGCTGAATCACTTTATGCTGAAGTACAGTGTTACTTCCCAAAGTACCAGTTCGATTGGTTGTGCGCTTTGCGAGAAACTACGAATTGCGTGTTCGAGGTGACGCGCGTACTACAGTCCCTTAAAATACTGGACCAAAGAAGCACGCGCGTACGATAAGTTGCCTATACTAAGGCGCCGTACAGTCACCTCACGTCTGTCTGTCCATTTGAATTAGATGATAAACGCAATTCATCTTGGTCGTAGAAATCGCATACGTAGAAGAAATTTAGGGTTGTTTTGGGTGATTTTTCTGTATGGGAACCAGAACTTCACAGCAGGAGAAAGATGGGCAATTCGATTAACACGTTCATCGACCCACTCCATATTTAACGAAAGCGCACGTGAGCGGTAGAATGACCTTAATAGGACTTGAAATTGGTCGACAAAGAACGTGTGACGGATAGATGGCGTCCTCTGGCGGTATGAGGCGGTAGTTTTGAAATTCTGTATTGGGATTGGCCAAGGGAGAGGCCGACTCGGGTGAAGTTTCTAGTTGTTTCTGCGGCGGTGTGTCCCTCGCCCTCCGTTGTTCATTGCGGTAGCAACTAGCAGAACGACGCAAACGGCTTTGAAAATCGAAGATTCGTTATTTGGCAAATAAACTTGTGATTACACCCGACTCACGATGGTCAGTACTGCGCTTTGTTATCTAATAAATAAATTAACCTTTCACAACTCCACGCCCGTCCCGTAAATCAAACGAAAATCATCCAACATCCAAGTCGTAGGATGGGCCGAAAATTTATTCTCATTACTCCCACGATCAGACGCCGCCGCGATTTACGCGATGGCCGTTCGCGTGACACGAAATGCACGTGTCTTCTCGACATCGCCGATTCACATTTTCCCTACAGCCACATCGTCTCAGACGATAAAATTACGTGAAACGAAATTCTGGCTCCGTCTTTCTCGTTAACACGATCTCTAACCGTTCATCTCATTGCTTTAGCGATGCGGAGTACCTAACCTCTCTTTCGCTCTCGCCCACATCGTAGTTTGATGAGAAAAGAATTGAAAAGAATATACGTTGAAGAATCTCGTCACGTATCGATTAATCTTTTATTTCTATTTCATTTCATCTTCAGGTGTCGCTAAATCCGGTTAGGATTCTGAAGAATGAGGCTGAAGAGGAGAAAGGTGAGATAGCTCGACTGAGTTCATTCGTCGGAGCTATTGCGATTGGTGAATTGGTCAAATCTACTCTTGGGCCAAAAGGAATGGACAAGATTTTAGTCGCTCATGGACGCTCTGCTGGTCAAGTACAAGTCACCAATGACGGAGCTACTATTCTCAAAAGCGTCGGTGTCGATAATCCCGCTGCTAAAATATTGGTCGATATGTCCCGAGTTCAAGATGATGAAGTCGGCGACGGTACCACTTCTGTCACCGTACTAGGTTCGGTACTATTTCATACCTAATTATACCATTTTCTCATTTTCCTTAATTGAAGAGTGACGAATAAGAATCAAAAAAATAGAAGGAAGTTGTTGCATTTTGCTTCGAAACTGATTGATAATCAATTGATAGTAATTAACAGTGATGATAAATGATAAATAATCATGAATTACAACAGTAATAATAATTAAATTTTGCGCATTGTTCTTAAATGAATTTCGGTGATTTTAGTTTATTTTTGTGATAACTGATCACGTATTTTTTCTAATATCAGCTAAGATTAATATTTTGGAAAAGCAAGCATAGAAAACAGAATATATCATGATCCAGTAAATTTATATTAAATTGCGACTTTATATTCACATTGTTCATATTATTCAGCAAAATAATTCAAACTTTATCTGAATGAGACGATTCATTAGTTGATTTCAGTCCCGAGGATGTGAGAATTAGCAAAAGAACTTAAAAAATACCCAACTTAAAATCATGTGAAGAAATTGACTGATTGATATATTTCTTTATTTCATATTTTAACAGCCGCAGAATTGTTGAAAGAAGCGGAGAAGCTGATAGAGCAGAAGATTCATCCACAGACAATAATCGCTGGATGGCGTAGCGCGACTGTAGTGGCCAGAGAGGCGCTGAGAAATTCGGCAACAGATAATTCTGCTGATCCTGAAACGTTCCGCAAGGATCTGATGAACATTGCTCGAACAACGCTCAGTTCCAAGATTCTTTCCCAGCACAAGGAACATTTTAGTACTCTGGCTGTTGACGCCGTACTACGTCTTAAAGGCTCTGGAAATCTGTCCGCCATTCAGATTATCAAGAAAAGAGGCGCTACTCTTGCAGACTCTTTCCTCGACGAAGGTTTCCTCCTTGATAAAAAACCTGGTGTTCATCAGCCGCAGAGAGTCACTGATGCTAAAATTTTGATCGCCAATACTCCTATGGATACTGACAAAATCAAGGTGAAAACTCTCATATTTTCTCTTCCATATAATTTTGAATTTTCGTAGTAGCTTCATTATATATTTTCTCAGTTTTATTCATCATATGATTCATTTCTTAGGTCTTTGGCTCGAGGGTTCGTGTCGATTCGATGGCAAAGATTGCAGAGCTGGAGACTGCCGAGAAGGAGAAGATGAAGGTATAATTATCATTCCTGGAATTGAGTTTTTGAATAGTGAAGATATTAAAGATAATGATGATACTTTTGTACTTGTAATAAGCTAAATGAAAATTATCTTTATTTTCATTTTTATTCTAATTACAGGACAAAGTTGACAAGATTGTGAAACACGGATGTAACGTGTTCATAAACAGGCAGTTGATCTACAACTACCCTGAACAATTGTTTGCCGACGCCGGTCTCATGGCGATTGAACATGCAGACTTTGACGGTATTGAAAGACTTGCCCTCGTTACTGGCGGTGATATTGTCAGCACTTTTGATCACCCGGAACTAGTCAAGCTTGGAAAATGCGATGTTATCGAGCAGGTATAATAAATAATTCCGAATTCATTAATTAATTATCTTTTTTTTCAGGATTTAGGTAATTTTAATCAAGCAATTTCATCCAATTCTTCAAACCATGGGTAGTTTTAATCCATTTCTGATCCAAATTTTGTATCTTCTGAGTCGCATAATCGTGTTTCTTGTTTATAAATTGGAATTCAACTTAGGGCAATATTTAGGGCTTTCGATAATTCTGAATAGAACATTCTAGGGCTACAGGACATAGAAAGACATTAGAGAATCGAAATCTTCATTAGAAAAAATAGAAAGACCCTTAATTTTGATTATATCAACATACGTAAATTTTTCAAAGCCCTAAAACTAATCTTTCTTTTTCGTTAGGTAATGATCGGAGAAGACGTTCTCCTGCGTTTCTCAGGCGTAGCACTTGGCGAGGCTTGTACAGTCGTTATTAGAGGCGCGACTCAGCAGATCCTCGACGAGGCTGAACGATCCTTACACGACGCATTGTGTGTATTAGCGGCCACAGTACGCGAGTCAAGAATCGTGTACGGAGGAGGTGAGAAACTTTTGACTGAAAACTCCTTACCACATCAGAAAACCAAACGAAAACCATTTATTTATGTTTTACCCAAAGAATAAACACAGGTATATACTTAATATCTGAATAAAATCATTTTCAGGCTGTAGCGAGATGGCGATGGCCTGCGCTGTGATGAAAGCCGCCGCAGCCACTCCTGGCAAAGAAGCTGTAGCCATGGAAGCATACGCTAGAGCTCTTCAACAATTGCCAACTGTAATTGCAGACAACGCTGGTTACGATTCGGCTCAATTAGTGAGCGAGCTAAGAGCTGCTCACAATTCAGGAGCTGGTACAACAGGACTCGGTAAGTTCTAAAAAACGTTCTCTCTTAACTAGCAGAAGCAAGTTTTCGATTTAAGATTATGATGAATAATACAAATTTCTTTATTTTCAAAAACAGACATGGAAGAGGGAAAAGTTGGTGATATGAAACGACTTGGAATCACTGAATCTTGGGCAGTTAAGAGACAAGTTGTTCTTAGCGCGTCAGAGGCAGCCGAGATGATACTCAGAGTTGATAATATCCTAAAGGCAGCACCAAGGAAACGAGTTCCCGATCGTGGCCACTGTTAATTCATATTATTATCAGCGTTCTGCTATATAAAATTGATTCTTTCTCTTTATTACACTCATTTGTCCATTCTGTAATTGCGCTTTTCACATTCTTTTTAAGGATAATACGCGTAACACGCTTATTTAAATGAAATGAAACAGAACGAAAAAAAAAAAACAAAAAAAAAAACTACTACTACTGCATTTGTAAACGATTGGTAATGCGATTTTTGCCGATTACCTATCATTATTATTATTATTATTATTACCATTACTGTTCTATATCTATTAATGATCACTTTTATGGATATCAAACATTACACAATAAATTCGTTTCATTTATGTATTTATATATATATACAAAATAGATATATATATATATACATACGTATATGTAGATCGTTTTCTACTCAATTTCTTTCTGCGTTTTTTATCACCTTTCTGAATATCCTCACGTTTCTATAGTCTAGATTTCATATGAATAAATTGTTGGATATTCTTTACAATAATTTTCAGAGTTACAACAAACCAAACCTTTTTTGTATCGTTAATTTTACTAGTTTTTTTGTTCCCGTGGGATGGGATGAGCAATAAAGCGAATTTAGGAATTTACAAATTTCAAACGCGCAGCGGTGTTCGCGGGTAAAATAGATCGAAGTTCGAGAGATTCGGGTCTCGGTTGTTTAACGATAATCACCCAAGCGGAACAAAAGTGGAAGTTGCCAATGAGACATCTTATGGTATACCTAATGTCCGTCATTATGTTAACTAGAATATATCTCTTGACTTTAAGTTGTCTTTTGGATGAAAGTTGAGAATTAGCTATCGAAACGACGGACATTAGGAATACCGTAAGATGTCTCATTGGCAACTACCACTTTTGTTCCGCTTGGGCATATACAAATTTCGATATTGTTCGATATACGACCGTGGCGGAATCGTATAATCGTAAATCGCGCAATGATGTGAATACGGCGGCGAGTATGTAGCAGCCAGCGGAGATTAGAGAGAGTTAGGTCAGAAAGGTTCCCGAACTGTCCGAGAGAAGACAGTGAAACTATAGTGAACGGATAGCGGAGCACTGTAAGCAAGTTTGGTGCCAAAGATAGAACCGAGTCGTCGCACACCGCGTACTATAAATTATAGAATATACGATATTTTGAAACGAACTATCGAGTGTCTGGGGTTATAGCGGGGGGGTTGAGACATAAGAGAGCGGGAAAAAAACACTGGAGAAAATATTTGTCGTTTTTAAGATAATAGATTTTTATCGTTCGTTTGTTATTATCAAATAATTTAACGTGTTTGTGTGGGTGTGAGTGTGTGCGAGTATGTGTTTATTATAAATTTGAGAAGAAACGATTATTCGAATTTCTTTACCACCTAAATTCGTATCTCCCAAATGAAATAAGTCAAGTAAAAACATCGAGCGATCTCATTCGATTTAATTCTATACGTAAACAACATAACATTATCTCCCTTAACCTATAACCAGTTATCACAATATCCCTCTCGGTTTTTGGTTCCCCTTTTATTTATCATCCCTCTTCTGCGCGCGGATTGATACCTGACTGCGTGCGTCTTCAATCTTCATTCGTGCGTCGTGCGTGTTGTGCATCGTCCTCGTCTTCGTCCTCGTCTCCGTCATTGTCGTCGTCGTTTAAAGGCGGAATAATTCGCAAAGAAGAGGTCAACATTATCACTATTCACGTTCTATGAGCGCGAAGGGCCAAGAGGACCCTGGAGAAGATCTGACTTCCAGGTAAGAGCTCGAGATTGCGAATTAATAATCGACTAAACATCTTTTCTTATTTCCTATTTATCGTCAATGATTTGTCCCTATGTGTATTTTAACCCGATGAATTCTTTCTTCTATCCCATTTTATTCCGCTTTGGGTCAAACAAAATCCCTTTAAACCGTTATGCTGCATTCGTTCATTCATTCGTTGGCAGATTAAACTCTAGCGGGGCAAACGGGCCGGAGGGAAAATACCGAAAACGTAGATCTGTTGTTGACATGTCAGCGTGACAATGTATTTTGCGTTTTGGAGGTTATATTTAGCGTAGACCTCACGCCGACGTTGAACTCTAGTCAGTTTCTCACCTCGCTTATTTGTTCGTCGTTCTTTTCATTATGAACGTTTCTTTTTTTTTTTCATTATTCTGCCTAGTTTTTACGTTCGTCGGGAATCGAGTCGATCTTTTATTCGTAAAACTAACCTAGTTTCTTTGTATTCTTGATCTGAATTGTTTTTTACGCGATAATTAACAATCCATCAATACTTCGGATTTGTTCAATTGTTGAATACGACAAATTCATTTCGCAATTCATTTTCCCCTTTGATTTCTGCACCTGAAATTATTCAATTATCTTCAAATCCGATTCTTATTCAATTCTAATCTCAGGGTAGGAGCAGAGAGCCCTTGCAGCGACATGAAGCGGGCCGCAGCTAAGAAACTGATCGAAAGATACTTCTATCAGTTGACAGATGGCTGCGGAAATCCAGAGTGCGATAATCAACATTGTGCATCTAGTGGGAAGGTAGAAAAACATTTTTAGATTTTTTACTATTTCTTAAAAACAGCAGAAATCTGGAGCATTTCAGTTCTCGACTCTTCAATTTGCCTCAACAATAAATAATATACCATTTGCTGGTCTCAGGAATCCTCTACCTTAATTCTTACCTTTTGTTTCAACTTTCCAGGTGACTAATTTGACCCCAAATCAGGCAGCGGCTCAGGCTATTCAACTATTTTCTCAGGAAGCACGTCTGTGCGATGGAACTCAGCCTAACAAAGTAGCAAGAACTACAATCGAACCCGGTCCTGCATCTTTGGCAAAAAGTTTGCCGGTCAAAAGTGTGAATCCAACATGTTCGGACGAAGGTATTGGGCCGAATAAATCTGACAAAATGAAAGAAGGCTCTGAAGCTGTAGAATCAAACGCGAACCGATTCACTTCTGGCTTTTTATTCGGAAGCATTGATAACTCCGAGCCAAAAGAAACTCCTTGTTCGAGTTTTGACACGCCAAAAAAGCTACAAGTCGCTTTTAAAAACGTAGCTTCTACTCCGCGGAATGTATTTTCCATTAACGAAAATACCACTGTTTTTCAAAGCGGAAGACTTTGTAGCGAAAGTTCCGAAATCGATGGAACTCGCTTACCTGTTTCAGAGGAAATTTTACCTCAGATTGAACAATCTTCTCGAAATTTGAATCCTAAATCGGAGCAGGACTTGAGTCAAAATTCAAATAACGAACAGTCTAGCCAATCGGCTGGTGCAATTGTAAAACCAAACACGAGGCAGACTCGAGGCTCAAGAAGAGCATCCGTAGCTTCGACTAGCTCGTCTAGTATAAAAAGTATTCGTAGTTTAGGACGCGAGTCGATTTCACGACGAATTTGTTCGAAAAGCGTATCCCCGCGAAGGACTAGGTACGGGGGTAGAGCAAGACGGTGTAAGACGAGAGGGGCAAAAGGAAGAGGCGGAGATGTGATTGAGAGAAAATCCGCGCGGGCTAAAAGGATAGTAAATTCTGGGCAAACGCGTAATCGCAATTTGCAACAACTCGTCAGAAAATTAGTCGTGTTGACTTTATATCTCAGATATTTAGAAGTCAAGAGATCATTTCGCTGCATGAAACAAAACGAATTTCTATAATTTAGTTCCTTGATTGCAATTTATCACTCAAATTAGGTAGATATTTGTATCTTGCAACTCGTGGCGTAAATTTGATATGGCAATTCTCGTGTGCAAAAAATTAAGCGATTGTTTATCGTGGGGATGATTAAAATACAATATTATTGTCCCAGAGAAAATTTGTGCCTCGTTAATCGACTCTCATGTATTGTATTTTTAATAAAATCTTCATTTTTCAAGTTCTAATTTGACTTATGTTTTGTTTAATTATTATCAGTAAAAAATCTAATTCTGGATTTGTCTCAACATCTTGTTTTACTGTAAATTTAAGCATTTTGCCGCGATAGAAAAATAATCACGATGCAATTTCTAAATTTCTTCTATTTTTTTTCTTTTTTCTACATCGAACAGAAAAACCAGTGCCATACTTGACAGAAACAAAATTGTTGGACATAATACAGCGCTGTAAATCCGAAGGAATGTATTCTCTGCTGATCCGTACTTTGGGAGAAGTATTCTCTTCAGCCGAGGCACTGAGTCGTAGTTTCCAAAAAAGTGCAGAAACGGATTCACCCCTTGACGCGCTTCTCGACAGAGCACCAGTCTCCCTACTTGGACCTCCAGGAGATCTCAGCAAAGAAGCTGTACGATCTCTTCAAGGAGAAGACAAGGAAGAAGATAGCAGCGACCCTTCGCCTACCATACCACATCCTGATGATACAAGCGTTGATTTGCCTGCCGTCAGGAGAGCCTTTGCCGCACTTTGGTCTTTGCCAGGTAATAAAAAAGGAGTTTCTTACATTTGTTCATTTTATTGTTTATTAAAAGGTTCACAGCCTATCCCTTAATTGTCTTAAATTCTTTAGTCAAGTTCCTATGAAATTACTAATTTTTATTCTTATCCTCATTATTACTTTTTACGATCTCCTGAAACTTTCATAATTAAAAATCAAGATTCTCCAAGAATGTTCAAGTTTTGCCATTTCGAAAGTATGAAGTTCTGTTATTCTTCCTGAATTCTTGAAATTCACATGACCAATCTAAGAAAAATAATCTCACTGATGAATCCTTCTCGTTTCAGGAGAAGCGTTTGAATCAGCACTGGTTCACGCGCTTGTTACGTTGGCGGATAACATAGAACTGGACTTGAGGGTGTTTGGAATAGTGCCTTCAGACAGCACGGACAGCTTGTTGAACGTTTTTCTGATCGTGTTTGAGATCCCGGTCCTAGGAAGCAGCGAGTACCTGGAATTGGCTTTGCACATGTTGTGCAAAGCAGCTAGCTGTTTGCCGTTATCGGCACAGGCAAAATTGGCTCGCGTTTGGGCTCGGCATTCAAAGCCTCGTCTTCAGGGGCTTCTGCAAGCCCTTCAGCAGCTAATTACCGTCAAGGTACAAAAGGCGCTAGAGTTTATCCAGTCGTAGAACTGAAAACACTCTAGAAATACGTTTCATTATTGTTATTTCGCGTCAAGGTTATCGGAGGCTCGTTCACACGAGACTATTGCGTCCAAGACGCCGATACCATTACTGCCCCCACCAAGGTGATGAAGATACTTTATTATGCAAGTATGCTCGCTGGCGAGCTGGACGGACCTGACCTTCGGCGAGACGAAGAAGGGGATGTTGGGGAATTAGAGAAGACTGCGGGCCAGAGAAATTCTGCCCAGGCTTTGCAGGTTTGTTACTTTTTTTAGTTTTCTTGTTTTTGATTCTTTTTCAACGAGTTTTTTTTTTTTACCTTCTGTGTGTATTGGCTTGTTCCTGTTTCAGGATCCTCTTGCTACGGAATTGAAAATTTGTTCTCTTGATGCTCGAAAACCCTACGTACCTTTTAATGATTTTTACAACGAGCCGCTAAGCGACGCTATAGAAATGGACAAAGACTTTGCCTACTACAAAAGCGAACAGCCAAAAAAGTTCAGCTTCATGAATTACGCCTTCGTTCTTACACCTGCAACCAAAACTCTCGGACTTTATTATGACAACCGAATACGAATGTACAGCGAAAGGCGGATGAGCTTTTTACAGACCGTCGTTGGACAACCGACCAATCCTTACCTCCGATTAAAGGTATTTTCATTATTTTCGGCATCAATTTTATCTGGCTTGAAAAATTTCGAGAATATACGAAATCCGCTTTGGACGATGTTTTTCGAATTTTTCTCAATGATTTCCAGTTCAAATTCATCTTCAGATTCTTTAAGACAATCATTTTTTGAAGTTGTATCACCTCCTCATACCTCATCGGTAATTTTTTATTATTTATCGCAAACAGGTACGAAGAGATCATTTGATAGATGACGCACTAGTAGAACTAGAAATGGTAGCTATGGAGAATCCAACAGACTTGAAGAAGCAGCTAGTAGTAGAATTTGAGGGAGAACAAGGTGTCGACGAGGGAGGAGTGTCGAAAGAATTCTTCCAATTAGTTGTAGAAGAAATATTCAATCCTGATTATGGAATGTTTACGCTTCAGGTGATGCTCTTCTCTGCTTGGAATCAGTTTTTATATCC
The DNA here is from genome assembly GCA_963989295.1 of Ametastegia equiseti. Classification (NCBI taxonomy): domain Eukaryota; kingdom Metazoa; phylum Arthropoda; class Insecta; order Hymenoptera; family Tenthredinidae; genus Ametastegia; species Ametastegia equiseti. Next base: position 13,118,257 of record OZ022397.1, on the reverse strand, counting down.
AAAAATCCCATTTAGTTGCTTAAACTAATATTTGTTCATTAATCAATCAAATTACAGGAAGACACTCAAACGACGTGGTTTAATCCAACGTCGTTTGAAAGCGATGCCCAGTTCACTTTAATCGGTGTTGTTCTCGGCCTGGCTATCTACAACAACGTTATTCTCGATGTACGCTTCCCAATGGTTGTATACAGAAAACTTCTCGGGAGAAAAGGAGCATTTGCTGACCTCGAAGACTGGAGTCCTACTTTGTACAGAAGCTTGAAAGAGCTACTCGATTACGGCGCTGAAGATATGGCCGATACATTTATGCAGACTTTCAGGGTTGGTTACAAGTGAGTAAAAAAATAAATAAACATTTAAGAAAAAACCGGAAAGGAAAAAGGAAAATGAAAAACGAAAACCCCTAAACTTACTGTAATAATTAAAGTTTTGATTTTCAATCACCCTTCTTATCGAATTATAGTATTAGGTATATTTTTTTCTAATTGATAATACTATCTGTCTCTAATTATCCGTAGCTTTTTCTACTACTTGTCCAATACCTATTGATTATTTTTATTCATATCCTTTAGAGATGTATTTGGATCTGAATTGTTTCACGAGTTACGAGAAGACGGAGATCAAATATACGTAACACAGTCGAACAAGAGAGAATTCGTGGACTTATATGCAGATTTTCTATTGAATAGATCTGTCGAAAGACAATTCAAAGCTTTTAGACGTGGCTTTCAAATGGTTACAGACGAAAGTCCTTTGGCGTTGTTATTTCGACCCGAAGAAGTCGAGCAGGTAAAGAAATTGAATAAATCAACTAAAAAATGATGAAAATATTTAATAACAAAGACACAAAAAGATTCATAATTAATTCTAACGCAGCTTGTCTGCGGAAGCAAAAACTTTGATTTCGCCGAACTCGAAGCAGCTACTGAGTACGAAGGCGGCTACACAGTTGAAAGCGAAGCTGTTAGAAATTTCTGGAGAGTCGCTCACTCTTTACCACCCGAAAGTCAACGCAGATTATTACAATTCACTACCGGAAGTGATCGAGTACCTGTCGGAGGGCTTTCCCGTCTTAAAATGGTGATTGCACGGCATGGTCCAGACTCTGATAGGTAAATGAAACTTTTTTGTGCTTTTCTTGAGCATTTTATTATTAGTTCTTTGTTATTTTTAAAACAAGTTCATTTTTCCGACTGATTTTGACTTGGATATTTTAAAACTTCTTTGTTTTTCTCACAGATTACCAATAGCCCATACTTGTTTCAACGTATTACTATTGCCCGATTACGGAACGATAGAAAAACTACAAGATCGATTATTAAAGGCGATTAATTATTCTAAAGGATTTGGGATGCTGTGAATAGTGATATCGGGTTTGAATCCCTGGTCTCAAGATAATTATCATCTTAGCAATACATATTTCGACGAAAAAGAAGATGAAGAAGAATACAAGAAAGAAAGAAAGGAAAAATCTCTCCACCCCTCTTGATTGCATGATATCCTATTTATTTTGAAACAAACAACAACAAAAATTGGAATTTTTAATTTAAACGAGCAGCTAGGTGTACCTGTAGAAAGTATAAGCGTAAAAAAAGAGGGTGGACGATGATTTATCGATTGTACCGAATAATACCAAACGACTAATATCTATATACGCCGAATTTATAGCCTTGGATCAAATAACTACCTGAGTGAACAAAAAAAAAGGAGGAATATAACAATTTTTGTTCCCTATTTGTTCTGGGGGAAAAAAAATATGCAGCTAAAATGAATAAATGGTTTGAATTTTTGATTGTTTTAGATCCTGGGCTCGTATTCGTATCGCATATTATGATTACTTTTCAAATTCGTTTGTTACGAAGGAAAAAAAAAAAAAAAAAAGTAAAACTTGATAGATCTATAGTGTGTCGGGCGTCTTGGATAAAAAAAAGCAATGAGGAAGAAGAAAAAGAAAAAAAAAAACCAACAAAAAAAAAATAAGATTTGTACACGTAAATGAATAGAAATTTTCTTTTTAATCAATATATGAGAATATTGTAGAGATGTAATAATTTAACAACGCCCCCAAAGACAAGTGAAATGTATGACTGTGACGCGAGTGAGAATGTCGTGTAACTTTTTAAGCTTAAGCCGCGAACGCGTATGATGATAATGGATATTGAAATTTCTTTTTTTTTTTTTTTCATTTTTTTTTCTCTCATACACTAAAGAGGAACTAGAAAAGAGAAGAAAAGAAAGGACAAGGAAAGAAATACTGAATAAAAAAAAAAAAAACTACTAGTTAAATATATCCATTAATGAAGAAATGAATCGCATTGAACGAAAGAACATGAAAAAGAAACGAAAGCAATTGAAAAAAAAAGCAGCTCTGTAAACAATATACATACGATAGTTATATAGAATAAATACATATTATTTTATAGACACAGCATACAAAGATCGATAAAGGAAAAAAAAAAAAAAAACGAAAAAAAAAACTGAAATGAAATAGAAATTCGTTCGAATTCAAATGCAATTCAATTGGGATTGTTGAAATTCTGATCTGTATATGTTTATTTGATTGTGAGTTTATTTTATTACAAACAATTGTTATTATACTACCAACGATCATTATCATCTTCATGGTTATCATAACAATAATAAAAAATTATTATATTCATCGCCATTTTCATTCTCATGAACATAGTTATAAATAATAGTTGCGCCTAAAGTGAAGAAAAAAAAAATACGAAAAATACAAAAAAAAAAAAAAAGAACAAAGAAAAATTATAAGAAAAGAAATTTGTATAAACGTTTGTAATCAGCGACTTTTTTAAAAAGCCACGCTGCACACTACACCGATATTATATCACAGTCGTGTGACAATAAAGTTGTATGAAATAAAACAGAGGAAAAAAAAACAAACAAAAACAAAAAAAATACTGAAAAAAAGAAAATATATGTACGTGTACCATATAATATTACAAATTCTATGAATTGGCGAGTTTTTATTTTATTTTGTCTGTAGTTTTCTCTAGTGCCATATACATACATACATATAATATAAAGATACAAAAATAAAGAACTAAATGAATAAATACATATATGTATATAAATAAATAAAAAGAGAAAAAAAAAAAATAGAAAATACAGAACGTCGTTGCGTGTAAAAAATTGTGTAAATTTTCTATCGAGTAATATAATTGAGTATACATATATAACAAAACAAAAACAAAAATAAATAAAACAAAATCATTGATAAATCCAAAAGCAAAAAAAAAAAAAAAGAAATCTAATAATAATAATAATAATAATATGAAGAATGAGGAAAAATCTTACGAGTGAAGGAAAAAAAAAATAAAATACGAAAAAATTCTTATAATTGAGGAAAAGAAGAAGAACACTTTCTTGATTTGACGAAATCTAATTATGAAGCAAAAATATATAAGCTTTAGTAGATATACATCCATATATCTTCGACAAATGTAATTTCAGTCGGTCCAATAAATCCCAACTGAGTAAATCAACTTCTCCCATTTTTTGAAACGCTAGATAAATACGTATTACATACATACGTATGTACGTATACATATTCAGTCACGTATGTATCTACGTATTTATATATACACGGCGTTTGTTTGTACAATTGAATTAGACAAAAAAGAACGAGAACAAGTAAAAAAAAAAAAAAAAAAAAAACTCGTTGACACCCGATAGTCAGTATCAATATCGCGCTTTTCAACTCTCTCTCTTTTTCTGTCTTGTCCTAAGTCGCGGATTTTTATTCTCCTAAAATCCACCGGATGTCTGAATGATGCAATGATTAATAATCTCGTATTAAAAGATTGCCGGGCGTTGATTTTCAATAGCCTCTGTCGCAATTTATCTAACGATTTTACTAATCCCTACGGATACTACGGCTTTTCCACATTCGAAATGTATATGGAATTCTTCGGTAAAACAATTTCCGCGCCTTACCGACTCAACGAATCCGATTTACATAATGATTTTCTTTTCTTTTCTTTCATTTTCATTTGTTTTCAATTCTCAGTTAGACTTCGTAGAATACGTTCTATGAAGTGTCTGGGAAAGTAATTAGTCCAAGTTACAAATTTGTAGCGATTATACCGACGGTGGGATCATTAAATTTATCACGGTTCACGAATTTCCATTCAACTCGTTAACCGTCTTTGGTTTATTGACGCATTACGGATTGTTCGATAAATATATACTTACCTACGCGCGTGACTTTCCAAGATTCTTTATACCTGCAACAATTCCTAATCCAAGAACTATATACTATGTATATGTATACCTAAGCTATCTTTATACGCTACGTGCATTTCGTGCAGTCTGCTCAAGGCCTGAACACGACAATTAGCCAGTTGTTATTATTACTACATACGCGCAGCTTATACATATATATACATATAGAGCCGCACGTATCCCCTACCCTAGTTCCTAACTCCTAACTCGCCGCTTTATCTAATATATGTATGTCCGATGAAATAACGTTATTCCTTATTCATTAGCCGGGGCCAATGTATGTATAATATCGTAACGATTCATTTTATCAATGACTACCAATTATTTGATCGTTCAATGTTTGCCGGCTAATGGGCCTGCGCCCCAGCAAATAAGGAAAGTATTGTAACTCAATTCACACGGCTGTATTATGTATTCAACGATTCGCCGAATCAACTATATGTATGTATATTTAACTCGGAAATGAAAGAGAAACGTATATGTTATTCTATACCTAGCTAGAGTAAAAACGCAGCAAAAATTCTCTAACTCTCGAATATGAACAATGCATATATTTATTCATTCATATGTGTATGTATATGTCACATATTATAGCTGCAGGACAGTCTGATGAAAATAATATACAGGCTTGCGTAATTTGATTATTTGAATTTTTTTTTTTCTTTTTTTTCTTCTTTCTTTCATTCATTTCCTCCTATAGTCGTGATCGAGTGGTATGTACATTAAATAACACCAGCTTGCGATCTTCCCGATAACAGGAGGAATTTGTTTGCCGTTTTTATAGCGTTCGCATACATTCCCAACATCTAATATACATCGGCAGTCCTGCGTCAACGTCAAGGACTAATAATCGCCTTCTTCATCATCATCTTCTTCCTCTTCTACTTCTTCCTCTTCTTCGGAAGAAGAGGCGCGGAGTCACCCGACGCCGAAGTCTCGATAGATGGTTGGTAACTTACAACAACATGAATATAGTCAAATGCCGGTTCTCGTTGTTGAAATAAGAAATAAATAAAGTAATATGTATACGGAGGGATGGGTGCGCGCGCAGCAGGCGTCGGTGACGATAAGCTCGATGGTAACAGGTGGTTAGCGGTGGTTGGTTGAATCCCGGCGTAGCGTTTGTTTCGTGAGTCGGGGGAACCCCGCGACGCCCTGACCCGTCAAGTCAGTCAGTCAGTCGAGTGTCGACCCGCGGAGACGTATCATCCGGACGGTATAACCTATGGATACATATTTCAAATAAATAAACTACATACCTACCCAGAGACATATCGGCACGCGGAAGATCGCGCCCCCATACTAGAAAACCACGTTATACATACAGTCGATACCTATACACCCACCACATTTGTATCACTCGCTTACGCAGAGCGTGGGGGTATATAAAAAAATACCGCGCGAGTTTATCATCTCTTCAAAATAAAAAATAAAAATAAAAAATCAACAAGGAAAAAACTCTGTCCGTTCGTGCGAGTAATTGCAAGTGCAATCGCGCGGGTTTCTATTATATCCTCCTTTCGTTCTTGTCAATTACGAAATATATAACCGTTATCATTTATTCTTTCTAATTGATGTGTTTTTTTTTTTTTTGTATTGTCTTATCTTGGTTTTCCCCGCGAGTGTATAGTATTCTCAGTTTCGCGTACTTATATACGCGTGTGATCGACTTGTTCGGTGGATAACCGGGTACATAATATTGTGTTTGCGGAAAACCCAAACCCGCATATATATATACATACCTAGATATAGGTATATCTGAAAAGTCCAATACGATTCGCTATCGAGTTTATTAAGACGGAAGATATACATACGCCGCTGCAGTGCCTTGTTTATTGGTTTATATTTCCAAGAACTGTTTGTGCATTTGGTGTATGGATTTATTGAGTGGGGATTCCGCGATCCAACGGTGATTTTTTTTATTTATATTATTATCATTATTATTATTATTATTATTATTACTATCGTCGTATCAAGCTCCACTACGAGTTTAAGGAAATTCCTTACTTGCCCCTCCCTGCGGAATCTGGTAAAGAATTTTATTATAAAAGTATTATTAAGCTGCTGCTAAACTACCTTATACCGTTTCTCATCTTCTGAATAGTAATACCGCCGCATTCATCTACGCGGTTTAGGTAATTATATATCTATAGACGTGTATTATACTGTCGGCTATCAAAAGCGTTATAATAATATTAAATATCTTCTTTGGATTTATGTTGTCGCGTACTACGTTCGTGTTAATTTTGTGCATTGAGCCCACAGTGCGGAAAAACGAATTGTTCGTATAGTCATTCGAAAATTCGAAAATATAAGTTATAGATACAGATGATAGATATACGTGTATATACATTGGTGCCGGGGTTGAGATAGAAATTTATCTAACGATACATACATACTTTATTTTTTGAAACGTGCTTTTTCAATGTCAAAGAAAGTTTCTATTATACATATACGACGAGCCGGTTGTGATTTTTCACTGAATTAATCAAGAATAACAATAATAACATGAAAATTGCCTGGTTTTCATTATGATGAATGTATGTAATATATTTACTCATAAGTTAAGTCGCGAGTATAATCGCAGTTTATTTATCGTTAGTTTTATTGAATTTTTACCAATTAGGTATATATGTATATTGATGATCACGTCGTTTTCCAAAACCTGTTGAATATCTCGAGTGGATCGCGCGCGTTTTTTTCTTACGAAATCAACATGTATGTGTATAAATATATTTATGTACATACATACCTACCTATCGAGCACTTACATTCAGTAGGTATATGGTCGGATAATTTCTTATCGCGGTTGCACATGCCGCATGAACATATATGTAGCTATATATTTGTAGATAGGTATATATATATATATATCTAACTAAACACTGTTATAGCAGCAGTACGCCATGCATCCTTCGTTGCAACTGATATATAAACAGTATACTATGAGAAAATATATACATATGTACAGTTATTCATTACACAGTCGTTTATAGATAAGAATTCATCAATAATAACATCAATGAAAATATAGTGTAAAAATAGCAAGTTATAGCAAATATATACATACCTACAACAATTAGAGATAAAAACTTTACCAACATACCACGTGCGTATGTATTACATATTACAATATTCAATTATACAAGTTCTAAAACAAAAAAAAAAAAAAACAACAAAAAAATGGAATCAATCCAATGCATGAAATTTCGGATTTTCACAATATTATTCATCCATACATATCGTACGTAAATGAAATTCGAAAGATAATTTTTACGCCATAGAGTTACTACTATCATCGGTCCATATTGCAGACAGCGTATATAAACAAATTTGTGTTAGATTTAGACATACCACTGTGATATATTCTCTCTTTCTCTCTCTCTGCACACGATTAGCTATGACCGATTGATAAGAGAGTATAGCGGGGCATCGCGAGATCTTTGCGTCCCGCAGCATAAGCAACAGTCTGCGGGGTCATATATTCTTGAACGCACGTGGTGGACCCGGTCCATTGATCTCGCGCAGCGATTTGTTACCATGCCTGATGTTAGATGTATTAACACGCTTAGCTTACTTCTTTTTTTTTCTTTTTCTTTTTTTTTCTTCTTCTTATTACTCTTCTGCTTCTACTTACTTCTTCTTTAACCGGAGGTTTATATTATTATGGCTTATACAATCCTATGCTGCATCAGACTCTGAGCATTTTTTTTTTTTTTTTTTTTTTCTTTTTTCTTTTTTGCGTCCATCAGACCACCGATGTAATACATACATATTTATATACGTATATATACGTATATAAGCAGATGTTCGTGATTGCAATTAGGAGCTTAACGAGAATAGACTCTTTCTATTATGAAATATGACTGATAAATTATATGTACTCGTATTTATAATAAGAATTTATACATATGGGACATTTCGCGCCTTATAATCAACATACGAGTGACTCGGTAAACCATGATCTGCAGCATCTCAGATTTGATTTCGATTTGTGAATTCGAGTTATGAATTTTTAAATCTTCTCACGGTCTCAATATCTTTTTTGAAATTTTTTGTAAAAAAATATCTACAGTAAAAGAAAAAAAAAAAAAAAAAAAACAACATTTACAAATCACAGGAATCTCACGCACGATCTCAACCCTTTCCTTTCTCCTTATCGAAAATATTCGAGTTAATTTTTTTAATATTCTTATTTTTAAACTAAATTTTCAAAGCCCGGTTGAAATAATAATATAAGAAAATGGGTAACTCAGAATTGATTTGAGAGAAAAAATTTGCAGAAAATCACGAATCTGTTTCAGAGGCAGTATTACCGTTGTATAGATGAAAAACATCTATGAAGTTAAAGTTGGTAACGTTAATGTAACAGAAATTTTGTAGAAGAAAAAAATCGCTATTTCATTACTCAAATGTTGTTAGATTTACAAAATCGATGTTTTACACACTTTGGAAAAATTATGCATTTTATTTTGGTGTTTTTGAACCGTTCAAATCACGAAATAAGACATTTTTGTGCCATTATTTTATTACGTTAACTATACGAACTTCAATCTCGTAAAAATCTGCTATAATATCGCACACATTATTAATATTTATCTAATTTTTTTCGTTCTTGTTTTTTTTTTTTTTTAATCTGTTACAGTTGGGATTGTCGCATCTATACCTCAATCGCTTCGATCAGTCTTGCGATTGCTCCGTTGCGTCCGCGTTGCACGTGCATTTAAGTCGTAGTTTCGAGTCACGCGTGCACGGTATATCCGCGTGTATACCAGTAGTACTTCCGGTCGGTCGGTATCCTCAAGACAGACGAGACCCCTCTTACTCGGAGGGAGATAAAGCCAGCTTTCGCATAATCAGTGCTCCCTCATGCGACCGGAAATTACAACTCTAATCGTAAAAGATTGAGAATCTCGTATATACTGCTGAGCTGAGCTTAATGAGATACACACAATACTTGTTCCTTCTATTTTTCGTAAGAACCACGTCATCTCCCGCATGCGGGGATGCAGATTATTCTTAATTTAGGGGTCGCCTCCCCCCGGGGTTACGCAACATGCATTCATGCTACTTACGCGTCAGTTACGCGTTTTATTGATTCATTTTATTTCATTGAATTTAATTAAATTTAATTAATCATTATAAATTGGCGAAAGAAGAAAGAAATAAAAATAAGAAGAAGAAGAAGATAGAGAAGGAAAAATATAAAATAAATAAAAATAATAATAAAATTATTCGAGAGTGAAGGATATACGGGCGGCGTACCTATATAATATATAGAAACTGGAATACAATACTATAAGGAATGGAGTTCGACGACGTTGGATCGGGGGATTTGAAGGAACTTTGGGAGTCGTATCTAGCCGAAACGGTAAGAAATTAAGCATCAATTTCTCTTTCCCCGCATTTTTTATTCTCTGTTTATTATATACTATATGATTCCTGTATTATTTATAATATCATTATTATTACACATAGTCAAAATTTAATCATTCGTTTCCGGTTTCCGTTAAATTATATATATGTATATACAATACACACCGCAAACACCATCTCTATTATACATACATACAACCTAGTATCATCTATCATGCGAGATATAGTTGAATCATTAATAATATAATAATAATAATTAGAATAATAATAATAGAATGGATGAGATAAGACCGTGACGGAAGACAAAAAGATACAATTAACGAAAATGATATATACATAAAATAATGTTAAATAAAGTAAAAACCTTGTTATAGAAAAATATTTGCGATCAATGACGCGTATATACATTTAATTGTACTGTTTTATCGAGTGGAATAATGAGCAACAATTGCCAATGTCTATATCACGTACATATAATACATAGACGCACGTGTTACGTACATACATACATACATGTGTATATTATATTATATACATACTATTGGTACATACAGCTGTGTCTATACAGGTGCAGGTGAGGAGGGGAGACGCAGGTTTATTACCTATGTATGTTACATATATATTTTACTATAATAAATTAGAAGGATATAGGTATACATATGTACGTATGTATGTACATATTGCGTCGTGCGTCTTTTCGGTATATATCTGTTTTTATTTTTATTTTATTTTATTTTTTTTTCACTTTTTTTTTCCACGGTCGACAAAATTTCTGGTTCTTTGATGTGCTATACTAATTCTTAACTGAGGGGTATACTACCGTTATAATTGATACTACATTGATGACTGTGTGTTTGGTATATTATACTGTTTCGGCTGCAGTGTTTAACCTGTACAAATATATGTACATATTACGTGTACATACAGTATGTATAGGTATATGTAATATATTGTAACAGAACGGCAATATATACTTATGAACCGATACATTATCAGTTTGGGACAGAACGCCAACGCGCGCGCTTTGGTGGCTGCAGTATAACATTATATACATGTTGTATATATATATATATATGAGTATTCGTACACGTACACTTATTTCCGACACTATTTTCTGACTCACGTTTTTTTTTCCGATTTCGTAACGTTGAATGTGTGTATTATGTACATACGTATATATGTATATATGTAACTATGTATATACGTATAATATATACGCGCATCTTATCGCTCGGTATAAGCCCAGAGTCCGTATTCAGTATAAGGAACACCTGCATATAGGTCACCGATTCGATTTGACCATTCTATATCTTTATCTCTCTCTCTCTCTCTCTCTCTCTCTCTCTCTCTCTCTGTTGGTTGTATCCACATGTTATATACATGCGCATATGTACATCTACCGGTACGCCGTTATATTTCCGGCTTATCAGCTAATACCGTTCAAGGAAATCGCGATTCAGATTGGCCACAAGTATCGACAACTATATATATATGTATATCTACAAGGTACTTGAGAATCGAGATTCGAGACAGAGTATAAATAAGAAGTATATAGCTATACGTATATAGGTCTATATATTCGATGTACATGATGACGATGTATTGAATTTAGGCTGCTATAGTACACGATATAGAAATATTATTGATATTGTACATCGCGATAGGTATAAATATTATTATGTGTGTATTGGATTTTTACTCGTCCTTAATTGTTATGCGTTATTATTTTTAGTTCTTTACCCTAATAATAATGATACAGGGTTTTAAATGTAAAATACTTATATATTTTTATTTATTTTGTATGGTTCCAAGTGCAGCACCTGGGGGTCAATATATTTAAATAAAAACGAAGAAAAACATTCAAATTTTAGAATACAATTTTTTTTAAATAAAATAATAGATAAATAAATAAAAAATGACCTTGACATTTTTTTAAAATTAAAATTAATAAATTTCTAATTAAAATAATTAGGTTTATTTTTAAAATTAGAATAATTTATAATATTTTAAAATAAAAAAATAATAATAGAAAATAAAAAATTTAAAAAAATAATTCAATTTAAAGGAAATATTCTAACGATTTTTATATCAAGTAACAGAAAATTTTGCAAATTTTCACCCGTATAATACATATATATATACATCCGACCCAACGGTAGTACGGTATAGTAATATAAGAGCCTTCTTTGACCTTTTGCCTGAGTCACTTATACCATGTATACACATAAGTGTAATTCTTGGGGACATTCACCTGCCCATATAAGAGTGTCGAGAAGAGAAACAAAATTTTCACCGTTTGATTCATTACGTATTTATATGTACGTTTATGTGAAAAAAAAAACAAAAAAAAAAAAACAGACTAAATGTGGCACTCGCCAGTGTATTAAATTTACTCCAAAAAGTACACACATACATATATGCAAGCTCAATGAATTCATCGAGCTATAAGAATTTCATATCTTCGTATAACGTTGCGTGTGTTTTATACCTGTGCGCGTGTTATTCGGTGCAAATAATTCTAAACATATATGAATGTATATATATATATATATACATTTGAATTGTATATACCTTATTACTCAACGCTAACACGGCGCTAATATCAAATTTGTCGCGATACGTAGTTGGCGGATCGCGGATCATCGCACTTTGCCTAATTTTCGTCTTACGATTAGCGGCGTGCGCGGGTTCAACGCCTACGCGTTGAATATACTCGCGAGTATCGGAAGTGTATGTATAGTATGTATAGGTATATATGTATATGTATACGTATACATTGGCGAGGGCGAGGAGTGTGGCCTTGAAAGTAAAGTTCCGCATTGCCGCGCTTACAATTCCCTCCTCTTCCTCCTCCCCTTTTCCCCATTCGTCTTTCCTCTTTCCTCTTTCCCCCGTTACTCTCTTTCTCTCTCTCTCTCTCTTTTTCTATCTTTCTCTTTCTCTCTTCTTGATCGTCTCGGTCATGTCAGGCTCCCCTCAGCCCTCCCTCGACTGACTACTCGGAGTACTGCCCGACCTTCAACTTGACCGTTTGCACATCGAATCCCTTTCCCCAGCCGCCCTCCCCCTCCCGCATCAACTCTTGTATCGCGTATCCGTAGCCGGACGGGACGCAAAATACTATCTCTATACGTATGTATTATAGTCGGATCCCGTATACATATATGTATACGTATAGACATAGTACGATGCGATTTACTAAATTCCTTGGGGAAATTCACTTTTCATTTATATTATATAGTATACTTACAATATATCAAGTATACATAGCACATATGTATAATGTACATATGAATATCTAATGAAAAAAATTTATGGATATAATAGATGAGCGTTTTCTGATATATATGTATAAGGTGTATGCATAGAAATTTATATTGTCTTTTAAAATAATATATAAGCAGCTAATTTCGGGAGAATATTTTTTCTGAAATTGCCATTTGAAAAACTCAATATTTCATAAGGATCAACTTTGAGGGAAAAACGTTTGAAAATCCCAAATTACACTAACAATAAGAAATAAACGAATCAAAAGAAAGTTAGAATTTTCTGAAAGTGCCCAAAACTTTACAGATTTTTAGGGAAAAAAAAAAACAAAAAACATGTATATAATAAAGTAAACGTCAAAATCGATCCGACGGTTCTGAATTTATATCAATTAAAAAAAAAAAAGACAAAAAACATATTTTAAAAAAAATACATCAATGAATACACGAAGTATATAAAATCTTGAGCTAATGGCATATTCACATAAAAAAAAATAAAAAATTGAAACTCATCTACAGAACAGCGATAACTTTCTTTCAACTTTTCAGAGAAATCGTTTATTCAAATTTATAGGTATACATAAATGGGATATTGTTAATTGATAAAAAGAAAAAGACTTTTTTTTTCATTATTGTATTTATTTGACAAATGTTTAATTTTATTTTTTATATTTAAAAGGCGATGGGTAACGACGTGTCGATAACGTCACGAGATGAGGATAATTGGGGTAGCAGCGGATCGTGCGGTAGAGATAAAACAACACCGTGCGTAGTCCTTAGAGATCGTTTAATGACAGACGCAGCATTAGGTGGGCCAAGGCCGATTAAATCGGAACACAGCTATAGCCTTTTGGCTTCTAGTCCTCCACCTAGTCCGGCTATACCCGCCGGCGATAGTCCGGATATACCAAATGATAATTCATTGTCTACCGGTTCAAAGACTGACAACAATACGAATTCCTCTCTTCTCAATGGACATCAGGTTCTCGTACTCAGGAACAGAATTGACGGTATGTATAATTATTAAGATTTTCTTTATTTCTACTCTTCATGCATTTTACAATTAAATTTGCAAAATTTAAAACAATTATACAAACAAACAATATATGTATACTTCTTCAGAATTCACATTGATTAACTGATTGTTAAATTTCTATGTGACGATAATTTTTTTAAAATTATTTTTAAACGATTGGAGAGATTTCAATCAAATACACAATTTACGTGTACACGCAGTTTTTTAGCCGTTTTATCGAATTTCGGTTTTACATATATATTTCAATAAGAGAAAAAGAAAAAAAAAATGATTTTCGATGATCGGATTTCAGTGAATCAATTTTTTTTTCCTATTTCCTAATTTTTTTCTTCTTCTTTTTTTTTTTATCCTAGATATGGAGGAAGAATGTTTTCCCGCAATTTCTTTGAACAGAGCATCTGGTAGAGGCGCTAGCGCCGATCAGTCACCTTCTCCATCGCCAGCTCCGTCGTTACCTTCGATATCGAGATCGAATTCACCGACTTTAGTTCATAGAACAAATTCTCGTATCGCGGTGAAAACCACGACGTCTAGAACAGTCAGAATCAAGGAAGAACCACCTTACAGTCCTGAATCGTCTAATCATTATAATACTACCTGCCGTCTTCCAGTACCCGAAGAAACTGTCGCTATCGCACCTTATCAAATTCATTTTGGACGATCCTCTATTCCATACGCTACCAGCGACAGCGAAGATGACGAGGCTGAGTATTATCAGGTTGGAATATCAACTTTTCATTCGTTAATTGTTTAATTTTCATGGTTTTTGGTATTTTTTTTTTTTTGTTTTGTTTTGTTTTGTTTTTCTACCTTTTGTTTTTTCTAATTGATAAAATTAATCTCTACAGAATCAGATAAACGATAATTAATTATATGAAGAATTAATATTCCCTCACAGTTGGAGAAAAAAAAAAAATGTTCCATGAGGTCGACTATAATTTTTGTGTTAATTTTGACACTTTTTTTCTAATTAAAACAACATGAAACGATCGTTATTAGTTGAAATGATGTTATGTTTTAACTAACAAAACGTGTCATAATTAACACAAAAATTATAGTCGACCTCCTGGAACATTTTTTTTCTTCAACTGTGCGCTCGAATTACTCAATTTGTAAGAAAAATATAGAGTGGGAGTAAAAATATCGAAAGAGTTAAATTTCTATCGGTCAGAAGTACAAATATTGAAATAACAATTTTTCAGAAAATAGAATAGAAAGGCTTTAAAGTTGCTGTAAAGTTGTTGAAAAAACTACGAGGTAAAGATTTGAACTGCAGTCGCTATTCTATTATTCGTAATATTAAATCAGAATATGTTAATCTGTTTTTTTCTACCTGTTCTGGTAATCTGAGGTGATGAAACACCCAAATTTTGAAAATTCATATTTCGGGTATAATTTCACGTAAAGAATCTTATATGTATACGGGAATTCATTCTTTTCGTTTTTCAATAAAGAATCACGTGATTTTACGAAATATTTGCGTCAAGTTTGAAAAGTTGGTCAAAAATTATGTAAAAAGATAATAAACATGAAAAATTCCCAAAAATGAAGTCATTTTTCTTTGTCATTGGGGTGTTTGAACATCCCGAATTAAAATACCGTTCTAGGATTGAAATTAGAAATTTTTGCCGTTCTACATATTTATCTTCCGCAATTTTGACCCCCACAGGAAAGAAAAAACAAAAAAAAAAAAAAAAAAATAGAAACAGTAATTTGATACTTTTTCCCTGTTTTTATTTTTTTTATGTTTTTTTGTTTTTAATTTTCTTAATGATTTTGTCATTTTGTGATTTTTCTTTTTAACTTTCAGAGTATGGAGCTGGAAGAATCGAACGGTGAACCGTTGACGTCGAGTTCTGGTTCAATCGCGATTACGATTGCCAGTAGTAATGTAGCAGGAAACGGAAGTGGGAGACAGGGTCTTCCCCCAACGCCTCCTAGCAGCGCGAGTTCCGACAGCGAGGGGGCTGTTTCAGCATCTTGTTCACCTGAACGAAGAGTTTCCGAAAGTCTTCGGGGTCTTTTGGCACCAAGATTTTGCTCTGTTAATGGCACAAATGGCATTCGGACTTCTCACATACACGGACATGTTACCAGACAGCCGATTCATACGCCTTTGATATCCTGTCAGCCGGTGAATAACTTTGTTTGTCGTTTTTTTTTTTTCTTTGAATTAATTATCTATTATGGTATTGATTTTTTTGTTTTGTTTTTTTAGAATAATTTATTTATAGACAATGAAAATTGTGATTGTGAAATATATGTGTGTATAAGAATTTTAATTATTTATTACAGAAAGGATCGACTGGTATTCTCACCTTGACCGAAGAGGAAAAAAGAACTTTGATTGCGGAAGGATATCCTGTACCGACTAAACTTCCGCTTACTAAACAGGAGGAAAAATCGTTAAAGAAAGTTCGCAGGAAAATTAAAAACAAGGTTAATATTAAATACGATATCTCCTCTAAGGGAAAAGGAAAGTGGAAACTTTTTGTCTTTTTTTTTTCAGATCTTAGAATTGAATTTGGATTTTTTATTTCTAGTTTCTTCTCAAATTTCATACAAGTTTCAAAAATTTCAAACAATCCTGAAGATAATTAATTCTACAGAATGTTTCTCTCTGCTTTTTCGTTTTTTTCTTATAATAATCTCAGGGATTATGTTTTTATTACAAAATATGAATGAAAAAGTGAAAAAAAAATAAAAATACATAAGACTCAATCAATATGATCGAATTAAATATTTGACTAGTTTTTTCCTATTCCATATTTGATATGTTCAATTGTTATCTGTTGATAATTAATTTTTTATCACCTGACAAAATTAGGTAATTATTTTCTAATTATATTGTCAAATTTGTTACAGATATCGGCACAGGAATCGCGGAGAAAAAAAAAAGAATATATGGACGGTCTTGAGAGACGTGTTACGTTATTGGCTCAAGAGAATTCTAGCTATAAAGATCGTTTAACGAATTTAGAAGGAACAAATCGAGAATTAATGAGAGAATTACAACGATTACAATCTATGATACGATCTTCATAGAATATTAAATAATATTATATCTATATACAATATAATAATCATTGAATAACACATATTCAACAAATGCTACATACATACATTCCAAATTTAGAATTCGCTTACCTATGTTCTTTTATATTTCTTACGGTTCTAATATTTCCTCGTTATTGTTACAGTTTTTTTTTTCTTTTCTTTTTTTTCGTTCTCTATAATCTTCTTCGTGTTTTTATGTTACGCGATACCGTGTGACGGAAGTACGTGATATAGATATTATATTATATTATAGTATAGAGCTGCAGGCACGAACGAGATAATAAATAATGTTGAAAATAAATGACGAAAACGACGGCGACAACGGTGCGCTGCTGCTAGGGCTTCCTCAGATAACGAAACGTTTATAAAAAAAGAAATAGAAGAAAAAGAAAGAAAAAAAAAAAAATTACGTGAAATTAATTACAGTTTATTATGTTTGTAATCGATATATACATACATATAGTTAACTTGATTTCATTCTGGTTTTATTATCTTATTATTCATTTTATCATTATTGTTATTTTTGGGCAAAAGATACTCGGAAATTTTTTTATCTTAAATTCGGGACTACAATTCTCTTTAAATGAATTTTTATTATAATGTCATTTAATTAGGCAATGTCATCGATTTATAGATATAACATAGAATATTTTTATCCGTATTGGAATATCGAATTCTTCATTATATTATCTTATTGCTAATCAATCATAATAGTGCCTGATTAATTTTTACGAAATTCTGTACAGGAACGGATGATGATGATTTTTTTTTTCTTGTTATTTTTTGCTCGTTGAAATTTTCATTTCATTATTGTCAATTTATATAGAAATTTATGTATCAGCGTTTAAGAAATATTGGGGCTTTGCCGGGCACGTAGCGGTACCCCGCATAAAAGTACAAAAATCGTAGCAACTTGTTATATTATATTATATTATATCATATTATATTATATACCGTTCATTAGTATATATATACATGCGGCTGCGTAAAAATTATATAATGATATAAAAAATATATATTATATATACATACACATAGAGATATACTTAAAAAGTACATTTTTTGACTGACACGAGTAATATGTAGATATTTGCCACGATAGGTTCGAAACGTATAGTTTCGTATACGATCTATACTTATTCATCTATGTAATATATTATTGGAACGAGATTAATGTTCCGAATTTCAAAAGTTTCAAACAGTCAATAATTCGAATTTATTTTAGACGCGATTCTGAGTTTTTTTAAGCTTTCGGAATTTTGAACCTTCGGTGTTTTTTTATTCGGAGTTTTTCATATTGGTTGAGTTTAGACTCTCGAGGAAAGAATCTTTCTGAAAACTCTGATTGTGAGTAGGTAGTAGAAAAAATTCGAATTTTTACCTCTCGCAGTTTTTGTAATTCGAAATTTCAATCCTGCTCCATATTATTCATAAATTAGATAAAGAAAACGTATATTAATTGAGAATCGATCGAGTGAATAAAAAGTTATTGGTTTTTTTTTTGTTTTTTTTTTTCCATTAACGAGGGCATAGTGCAAATACCCGGCTTTTAGCCTCTGTTGCAAAGTTATAGATTACATAAATACATATGTACTTCAGATGAAAATATTATATTATATTATTACATTATATATATATATATATAGGGTAGTAATTTATATCTAGAGGATTATTATATGTATACCTACGTCCAATTTTTCTTCGAAGGATATTAATATTCTTACTTGACTTCACTTGTTGTCGAATCAGGAGAAATTCAGTTTCTCGAGTATACACGCGTATATAATAAACATTTACCAGATAAAAATTGTAAAGAATTAATCTGACATACTCTTTTTTTGAGAGCCAATCTTTAAAAAGAATATTACAAGTATTCGCAAAATTTTATCAAACTCTTTAAATTCGTGAATTTAATACATGGAGTGATACAAAATGTATGAAAATAATTATATAATCCCGTGTTCGAAATGTCGTTTCAAAGTATGTACCTAAATTCAAACCTCGAGCATCGAGAATGCTCAGAGATTGAAATTTGCTAAAACTCAGCGAACCTCCAGCTAGATGAAAGATCGAGTATAATTCACTTGAAACGGATAAAGTTTAATACAGCTCAAAGCTTTCACAAGTTAAAACTCTGAAAACTGTTCAACACCCACACTCTGTTAAAAGCTAAATGTTGAAATTTGATAATATCCTTCAAGCGTTTACCCCGCCTAAATCAATTATCGATCATACTTTGTCGCTTTTCCTTTGAGCGCTGCTCACAAAAAGGTTCAACGGTTTATTAGATAACGAGAATAAGAAACTGGCTAACTGTTTTAGTGTTCGTTGAGATAGAAACTCACACACGGTTGGTGCCTGACGAATATTAATAGAAATAACAAATATATGTATAATATAAATAATAATTATTGATAATGATTAAAAGGAATTGTCTTCTCCTTCAAAAGGAATGTTTACTATAGCTGTTAAATGAATTTATTCCACTTGACGTGGTAAAATATCTAATAATAAGTTAACTAAAACGAACGAGTCCAATTAGAGTCGTAGACCGGAAACTCCGGCTCTGATATGTCGATAGTCCTCAGGACTAATTAATTATTATTATTATTCTAAATACTTGAAATAGATTTATCGCAGGTATTAGAAAAATCCTAATTCGAGATAATAATATAATTAGGTATAGGTATATATTATACATATAATATAATAACATGTGAAGATATTTTTTGAATCACCTTGTCACACTGTACAGTGAATATTAGGTATATAAATACATACATACATATATATATATATATTATATATATTTATGATAAATTACGTTTTGCTAAAATATACATATACGTGTAGTTTTTCAACGTTTGAGTAAACGTAACTGATATTGATATTGCCGAAGAAGAGAATTTAATATATAATATATTATAATTGTATAATATACTATACACGGAGTCATATTTTATAGAAATCTATATGTATACCATATTACCTATGTATGTGTTTTATTTTAAACGTGCTAATGTGCAATCAATAATTAATGCCTATCGACATAGATATATATATATATATGCACACACAAAGAATAAAAACGATAGTTTTATTATTCGTATCGGTGCTAATCGAACCGCATCCAAAAATGTGTTACAGATAGGATTTTTCCGCTAAAAACATCTTCTCCATTGTCTAGAATAAATTTGTGTTTTATTCGACGGCTGATAATAAAATCATTGACAATTATAGGCGGAGATAAAAAACAGTGCCGATGATAATTTATATACATATATGATATATACAATGAATAAAAAGTGTCTTTGGTGAAGAATGTATTATACATTGAGATTTTGCATTATTCATCCTTGGTGTACGTATACATTATATACATATGGACCTCGTCGAGAAATCTAATCTTTCTGATTTATGTGTGTACATATTTATTTCAATGACGTGTTTTTGGAGTTTTGGAAATAATAATACATTATAGGTACCTATACCTATAATATACTTTCTCGAATCTGATTAACTTTTAGTGTGTGTTTATTTTTTTTCTTTTCTTTTCTTTTTTTTTTTTTTTTTTCTTTTGCTCTATAAACAGCTGCATGCTGCAGAAGTATTAGAAATTTTTGCTAGGACATGCGGAAATATTTTAAAATCTAAGAATCTCGTCATTTTAGCTTTTTTCTTTTGCAAAAATTTTAAATTTACTCTTTGATTACTACAGTTTGAATTTTATCTCTTTGTAACAGTCAATTATACGCGTGACGTTGATATTTGGTAATTTTATGATCGTGATTCTCGGTTTCATTTATATTAATCCAATGATAATTCTGATAAAATTATTATTTTTATTATTATTAATATTCTTCGTTTTTAAATCTAGTAGACAGAAATTTTTGAATGAATCAACGTTTATAGGAATGCGAACACTTCGAAATGGTATCAATTACAAATACTGTATTCCTGTGTTGAACACAATGTAAACATACAACATACGGTTATATTCAATGTCATTTTCTATTCAAACATAATATCTAAATAGCACTTGAATAACTGGGTAATAAAAAAGCAAAACAAAACGAAAAATGAACTACAGAATCTATAATCTTTTAGTGTAAAAATAAAGTATACACACACACACCATAATTATAAGGTTTTCGTTGACGTATACCTATTATATGAGCGGGTCCATGTCATCTCACTCAAAAAAAAACACTCAAATCGCGGATTTTTGCGCCCTTCGAGGAATCTTTAGTACTATGGAAAAAAAAAATAGAAGTTCACGGATTTTGAAAAATTTTCAAAAATGGCGGAGTTACGGGTGTTTGAATTTTTTTGCACTGCTTAGTTTGAAAATTCATATCTCCGAAACCATCAATCGTAGCGCAATGGTCTTGGACTCATTTCACTGACAAAAGAAAGGGCTACCGTTAAAAAAATACATTGGAAACAAAAATTAATTTTTTCAAGTTTTTTTCGCCACTTTTTTCCAAAATTTGGCCGCCATTCCCAAAGGGTACGGTGAATTTCATGGAGACAATTTTTTTTAGATAGCTGCTTCTTTCCCCTTTAATTTCGTAAAAAAAAATTTATGGAGACCTCACCAGGTCCGGAGAAAAAAATTAAAACGTCCGGCCGTGCGTCGCCGCGCGCGCCGTTCCACGGTAGCCGCGCTACTCCGGTAGGCTCGCTGTTTCACGTGCTGTTGAATTTCATTCAATGTTTCGCTATCCACCAGGGTTATCCTTTTTAGGAAAATAGTTATTCAACTACTTTAGACTCCCAGAATATTTTCACTGGTTATTTCCGCTCGGAATTATACCTGTTCCGAAAATTTCTCCGCGGTTATGGTTCCTTGAACACACCTGTGCTGCAATGCAATGAAAAGGGCCGATGTTTTGAGTGAAATTGCGCTCGATGGCGCTTAGTTGGACACGCCTGTTGAATATTAATTCTTAACTTTCACATGTTCAAAATTTTCTGATGCGGAAAATAATTTCGTTTTGATGAATTTATCAGAAATTGGAATGACTGCATGTAATTTCAGAGTACCGCGAACCGTCAAAGCTTCATCAAATCGATTTTGTAAAATAGCCTCTTCTGCTGTATGTTCTGCAGACGTGCAGTAGGCAAAAGATATGCTTTTGAAATAAGAGCATGCCCAATTATACAAATCCAGCGGTGTTTGAATGGGATCTGAATTACCAATCAATTGTAAGCTCGCCCGTGAAGCTAAGCAATTCCAAAAAAAATTGATTGACTTCATGAAAGAGAAGTTTCAAGGTTCGATTCCCATAAACAAAATAATTTATTTCTCAGATGGAGCAGCTTCCCAGTATAAAAATAAAAAGAATTTTATTAATATATCACATCACTCCGAAGACTTTGGATGTCAAGCTGAGTGGCATTTTTTTGCGACATCACATGGCAAAGGGCCATGTGATGGGGTAGGTGGAACTGTTAAAAGATTAGCTTCACGGGCGAGTTTACAATTGATTGGTAATTCAGATCCCATTCAAACACCGCTGGATTTGTATAATTGGGCATGCTCTTATTTCAAAAGCATATCTTTTGCCTACTGCACGTCTGCAGAACATACAGCAGAAGAGGCTATTTTACCAAATCGATTTGATGAAGCTTTGACGGTTCGCGGTACTCTGAAATTACATGCAGTCATTCCAATTTCTGATAAATTCATCAAAACGAAATTATTTTCCGCATCAGAAAATTTTGAACATGTGAAAGTTAAGAATTAATATTCAACAGGCGTGTCCAACTAAGCGCCATCGAGCGCAATTTCACTCAAAACATCGGCCCTTTTCATTGCATTGCAGCACAGGTGTGTTCAAGGAACCATAACCGCGGAGAAATTTTCGGAACAGGTATAATTCCGAGCGGAAATAACCAGTGAAAATATTCTGGGAGTCTAAAGTAGTTGAATAACTATTTTCCTAAAAAGGATAACCCTGGTGGATAGCGAAACATTGAATGAAATTCAACAGCACGTGAAACAGCGAGCCTACCGGAGTAGCGCGGCTACCGTGGAACGGCGCGCGCGGCGACGCACGGCCGGACGTTTTAATTTTTTTCTCCGGACCTGGTGAGGTCTCCATAAATTTTTTTTTACGAAATTAAAGGGGAAAGAAGCAGCTATCTAAAAAAAATTGTCTCCATGAAATTCACCGTACCCTTTGGGAATGGCGGCCAAATTTTGGAAAAAAGTGGCGAAAAAAACTTGAAAAAATTAATTTTTGTTTCCAATGTATTTTTTTAACGGTAGCCCTTTCTTTTGTCAGTGAAATGAGTCCAAGACCATTGCGCTACGATTGATGGTTTCGGAGATATGAATTTTCAAACTAAGCAGTGCAAAAAAATTCAAACACCCGTAACTCCGCCATTTTTGAAAATTTTTCAAAATCCGTGAACTTCTATTTTTTTTTTCCATAGTACTAAAGATTCCTCGAAGGGCGCAAAAATCCGCGATTTGAGTGTTTTTTTTTGAGTGAGATGACATGGACCCGCTCATATACTCGTGACGTGCCCTGAGGTATGTATGTACAGATTAACGTGAGCTCTTTGTTCTCTAGCTGTGTATGGTGAGTCTCTGTGTGTATGTATGTATGTATGTACATAGTAATTTATTTAACGTTATAAAGTTAGAGCGTAGGCACCTGCCGCCAGCACCTAATACCTAATTGTTTGTCGCGTTAGTAAGAAAATAGAATTTTCACTCACTCTCTCTCTCTCTCTCTCTCTCTGTCTCGTTTTCCACCGCAATAATTCTATTCCTTTAGCTATATATTATGCGGTATAAATATGTATAGGTGAATAGCAATGTAATATACTACATACATAGGTATATACATAAATATATATATAGGTACCTACGTCGGTGAAAATTCCCATCGATTGAAAATTCCGCGGCAGATTAGATCAGTCGGTTTTATTAGTTTAGTATACAAACGTGATTAGACTATTTCTCCGAAGTTTTTTTTTTTTTGTTTTTTTTCCTTTCTATCATTTCACCTAGTCGCTGGTGGATGAATTTGATAAACCGCAAACTCACGGGAGCAGTATATATATATATATATATATATATATATATAATAAGTAATAAACTATATACAGTATGTATATATGTGGGGGTATAATTAGGCGATTTGCTGCAGCAGCTGGGTACATGCGTGACTAATGATGGTAATGGTGAGAAACTATAGTAAAACCGAGGTCGAATTCGTCGTTATGGTAAGCACCAGCCGTACATCCTAAAAATATGTGCATCAATTACTATGTAGGTATGTGCCTCGCAGTTAGGTGTAGGTATCTATCTATGCGTATATTGAGTTTTCTATTGTCAAGTTATTCCGCGTATTATACGTACTTGCTGAAGTATAACATCACAATATTGTCCGCGGAAAACTATATGTGGGTATATCTACATTCATATTATTTTTATAGGTATATATATGTACCTACAGAGGAAACCGGTGCAAGGTGGTCATTTTTCTAAACTCTTGAAGAGAAAAGAAATGTGTTAATAAATTCTAGAGTGAAAAGACTTTTGAGTGAAGAACAGTTTTTTTTTTTTTTTTTTTTTTTTTTTAATAGATTTTTTTATTCCAATTTCGAGCCTGGGATGCCTGTTATACTTCGCCCTGCGGTCTTCCCTGTATACGTATAGGTATAAATCTGAACTCTTAATATGGTTCAGATCTTCGAATTATAGGTTGAAGAAGAGATGACATGATACACATGTTTCGAAGCTATATGCTTTTCCGAATGAAAACATTATTAATAACTTTGGAAAATTTTGTCGAACTATATGTATAGGACGTATTGTACCTATCCGTCAAGCCTATAAATATTTCTCGACAAATTTTATATCGCGGTACGACGAACGGGCAAATTTAGAATACCTGAAACACTTTCTTCTTCATATTTTTCTTATTATTCTTCTTCTTCTTCTTCTTCTCCTTTATAGAGATTTTGCTCTTCAAGAGAGCCGGAAACTCGTGACATATTATCAGAAATATGAATACCAACTAACTTTTACTCTCTATATTTATCTCTCTTGCTCTCTGTCTCTTACTACTATTTTTTCTGATTGTGAAAAGGAGATTTCCTATCCTAAAATCGATTGTTTTTTCTTTTCTTTTAATCAAGAGTTAAGCGTACGCGGGAGTCGAACGTTGAACGTATTTCGCGAAATTGAATCGAACCTCCCCCTCCCCCTTTTGCCTCGGCGGAAAATCCGTTTCCGCGATGTTATATAAAATCGAACCGATGTCACGTAACAGTCAATTAATATCACATATCCATTCATATACATTTATACATCAAGATAAAGATATACATATATATAAATATATATGCGTGTGGGGGTATATTGGAAAACGGATTCATCTATACCGACTTTTATTTACTCACCTGCTATAGGTATATATATATATATATATATATATATATATATATGTACAGAAATACATACGTCCGGATACCCATTCTCTGCTACATCGCTTATATCACAATCGAGGGAAATAACTCACGTGTATTCTGCAGATATAATAATCGTTATGTGACTTTTTTGCAACACGTTATTAGCCATCGTTTCGATTTCTAATACAATATACAATAATTTATATATGCAGGTGTATGTATATACATAATATATTTATATAATTAATTAATCGATCGCTAAGTCGACCTCTTCGACAGCCGCATCGTCATCGTGGAGTCTTTGAAGAGCTGCGAAGGTCTGAACTTCCGGTTGCCTTCTTCCGGAACGGTAGAGTGGATTTGCGAATCTGCCTCCTCCTTCTTCTCCGTCGTCATCTTCATCCTCAACTTCCGGATAGACGACTGGTACCGCCGAGGCTGAGGTCGCAAGCTCGACTTCCGATTCTGGAGCATTTTCAAATTTGGCAAATCCGAAGGGTTTCCAATGGAAACTGCTCGGTTCTCGCGGAGAAGATTGGATCACTTCGGTCCTACTTGTGTCTAATAACTCCCTGAATCCTCGCCAACTTTCGCCGAGGACCCTGGAAAAGAAATATATATGTTTTAGGTATCCGTTTATTGGAATGGGATTGAAATTCCGAATTTCAAAAGCTGCGAAAGATCAAAATTCCGTATTTTTATACTGCCAAGTCAGAGTTTTCAAAAAGATTATTTCCTCGAAAGTTTACGTAGCCAATTTGAAAAACTATGAATGGAAAAATGACGAATTAGGTTCAAAATTTCGAAAACTAAAGATCCGAAAGGCCAAAACTCCGAATCTTGGAATTCGCGAAATACAACGTTGTTTATTTCACAGTTTTGTCATGAGCTTCCCATAAATTCGTGGATTTTTTTACTTTTTTTGGAATTTGCAAGTTCTGAACTCTAACGTTTTTATAAGAAACTCAGATTCGCGACTCAAATCAACTCTTCGAATTCGGAACTTCAATCCCACCCCCATTTACGAGCTATTAATTGCGTATATCTTTTGCTTCTAGATTCTTCTAACGTCCGAATAATGAAACATTTCAGATTTTCACAATCAGACGAGGAAATGAAAGAAAAGGCGGAAAAACTGGAAAAGGAAAAAAGAGGGAAAAGCAAGCTCGCAAAAGATTTAGCCTGCAAGCATGAAATGGAAGAGTTTAGGGTATGTGTATATACTATATATATGTACAGTATACATTTATACAGCCTTGCGTAATTTACCGCATTTACCACCGCACCGCGGTAAGTTTATCTGCCTCATTCCTAGGCGGGGGCGCACAAGTCGAAAGCCAAGAAAGCATTTCATTTGCACGAAGGATCAGCTCCTATTCCTCTTATTTTCCCACCTTGCAGAGTTCTCATTTACTTACTACCTACTATCCGCCGCAAACCCTCTTTTGCCTCATATACTACTCTCTCATCAACGACATTTACCAGCCCCCCTCCCCTACTCTTTTCCGTTTACGTCTCAGACTCCAGACGCTGCAGATACGTATGTATAAATATATATATATATATATAAATGTATATGTGCACGTTTAAGCTCTGACGGAGATAAATGTGTACGGGTATATAAATACAGGTGTTTGCCAGGTGTATTGGTACCTACGGTTGGTATATGAAATTACGGTACGCGCGTGCGTTTCCACGTGTGTGTTTGTGTGTGTTGAACCAGTATTTAATTAGTCGAGTTGCTAGACGGACGAGTGCCAATCGTTTATTTCGCGTTCTGTTTTCCCTCCTCCCGTACCTCATGCCTATACGGTTTATGTACACATAGAAATACATATATATCCGTATGTATATACCTGTATCCTCTACCTCGTTTCTCTCGCGTATTCAGAACGAGAGCTTATTCTGCGACAGCTTTGCCAATAAGTAAATCAACCGTGGGAGAAAACCATGACGATTATAGGTATCTAGGAATAAGTATTCAATTAAGGAAACTGCAGGGCAAACTGGCTATCTTAGCTGAAAATCTTAAAGAATTGTTTATTTC
The DNA here is from genome assembly GCA_963989295.1 of Ametastegia equiseti. Taxonomy (NCBI): domain Eukaryota; kingdom Metazoa; phylum Arthropoda; class Insecta; order Hymenoptera; family Tenthredinidae; genus Ametastegia; species Ametastegia equiseti. The sequence goes on along the minus strand of OZ022397.1, from coordinate 13,090,797 downwards.
TTTTCTAAAGATTCATTTTTCGTTAAAAAATTTCTATTCGCAAGTTAGTAAATTCTTTCTCGTCAATAACTTGGAAAGATGATTGAAAAATGATATTTTTATCAATTTTCAATTAAAGCGCCCACTTTGGCCCGGTCTCCTATTTATGTATTTAACGCATGAGTAAATTATATTCAAAAAATTTTATCTATAAAATATTTATATACGTAGGTGGAGATCCTATTTTGCCCGCAATTGCGTGTCTTATAGATGGTATGTCGTCTGGAACTCCACCTAATATCATACTATGAGATGTGTCTGACAACGTAGATGCTTTCGTCCAGATTCACGGTACTTACTTCCGAAATTATTGGAGGCCATGACCCCTGAATACGAATAGCACAATTTTTACATACTACCTCAAATATATATAACAGACATTCCTCGAGGTTAGAAACCCCAAACGGAACTAATATCGCATGAATTCGCCATAAACGACACACGTTTTCCTTAGATTGGACGAATTCATCTCCAGGCCTAAGAACCTGTTGCAAAAAACTGATCATCGTTGAATTTTTGGTTTTTTCTTTTTACTTTTTGGGTAGATTTTCTTCTCTGTTTTTATTTTGATCAATTACGTGAATTGCATGATTTTTACTCATTTTTGTATTGTATCTTTTTTTCTGATTTTTTATTCCGGTAATTCTAGTTTTTTATCAAAATATTTTTTACACTCCCTCATTCATTATACTCAAAATTTAATATACTCACTGCGGAAGGGAATAGCCAAAGTAGGGAATTGCGACGAGGACAAGGGCCATCGCGAAAACCAAAGTGCCAAAGAATATTCCGAAGAATGCTGACCATTTTGATATCCGGATTTCGCTGCCTGTCATCTCACTGCTGACTACCTCAATTCCCTGTTCTAAATTGAAAAAAAATATTAACCATGGGCTAGCGAATGGGGATTTTTTTGTAATATGTAAATACGAAAAAGCTCCGGATACTCAAAGCCGAAAAACTTGCCTTTAAGGGCTGATTTTAATGCCTGGACACCTTCGATTGTCCCTTCCGCCGAGTATTCTTCCCTTCCGGCAATCAGGATTTCTGTTTTTGAATCCCAAGTGCGTCTCGCGTACCAGGCCAAAGTCGATCCGTATTTTTCTAGCGCCAATTTCGCCACGGTTTTTGCCAAAGAGACGGAAGTTGCACTTTGGAGAACAACGCGTCCTCCGCAGTAGAAACAGCAGTGTCCTTCCACCTTGCGGAGGATTGGCATTTGGGAAAACGGAAGTCCGTTAATTCAGAATATTAAGATTGTCATCGGGGGGATATGAAGATCGTGTCATTTATCATGAGAAGACGTTAATGGCAATGGGGGATCCCCCATCGAATTACTAACTTTGACCGGAGATTCGCATTCCAGTGCCGGACAGCTTCCTCCTCGAGTCTTACAAACCTCTTCGACAATCTGACGACCGATCGATTCCGGTTGACAAGTACAATCCAAACAGCTTTGCAATCCGCTGTACCTGAAGTGACAATCAAATAATTTTGAAAGTACTAAAATAAAAAAATGAAAAAATAAAAAATCATCAGTCATTCGCGAGCATCGAGGATCCCGGAAATAATTCATCCTTCATTTGAAATACGTTATCCAATATACCAACCTGACGGACATTGGTCCGGATGAGAATTCTCTCTGAGGTTCAATCTGGTCGGTCCATTCCCAAGGGGCAAGATTTCCTGTGTCGTCTTTCACCCTTACAGCTTTCACCTTAGTTCCCATGGTGTTTGGTAGCTGAATACTTATGGTACGTTTGCTCCCTGGCAACTCGACGACGTCATCTTGACACGGGATTCTTTCCAGATGTGGTACCGCCCTGGAGGATTTTTCAAAATCCCAATTGTCCGGGTCGACCCAGAGCAAAGGTCCCTCGAGTGACCAACGGGCTGTCTTCGTCGCCGGCTCTGCCTGACTTATCTGCCATTTTTGTTTGTTTTTTGGTTTTTTTTTCTTTCTATTACCAGTATTTTATTTTTCAACGTGGACTTGAAATCTGTCACCTTTTCAATCAGAGGAGGTTCGTTTTTTTTTTTTTTTTTTTTACTGATAGGATGAATTTTCAAATTTCGTGATTATTGATTTCTACTGCAAGGGGTGAAAATTTCACGGGGTTTACACTCCCTTACGATTAATTGTATAGTAACTCGAACCCAAGGGGGATGTACGATTGCGAGTAAATAGTAAGGGTCGACTGACGGATACACGGGGACTAGGTATGTCTCCGGAAATCCGTGCAACATCCTCAGGAGCAATATAACCGTCAAGAGTCTCCGCGGCTCTTCACACGAGGTTCGAACGTTCGTACGTTAATGTCAGTGAATGTAATAGCGAATCGATTGACTTGTTCGAGGTGTATGTCTGTATATATACATGTATGTCTGTACATACATATACACAAGTCTGCCACATATGTGGATGAAAAGATCACGGTGTGGTGCTAATTCGAAGAAAAAAAAAAATAAAAAAAGAAAAAAAAAATTTTTTTTTCGAATGGAGAGAAGAAGAGGAAAAAGTGTTTTTCCGCATGTTTAAGAAATCGCAAACGCAACGCGTGACTATATATATAACATCGAATACCTCAACTATATGTATATCACGCACATATAGGTATACATGTATGTATACGTAGACGTTAAGAGCTAACGATCACAGTTTACCCGGTCACAATGAAATGCGTAACTCCATGCAGCCATAGAGATATGGTGCAGCCATATGTGTACAGCATCCGGGAGAACCTATTATAGCTTTTGTATTTTTCCATTTTATGAAACTCGGTTATACACTGCACGGTATATGGTACAACATATATCATTGAAATTTTTACTCCCGAAGTGGTATAAGTTGTTTCTTATTGTTGTGATTTATTTATTTTATTTTTTTTCTTTCCCACGATTTTGGACCCACAACTTGACCGGAATTCTCACATCTCACACACACACACATACACATACACACACACACTCTCTCTCTCTCTCTCTCGCTTTAGAAAATCACCCTATAGCGATGTGGTCGGGCCGAGTGTTTGCCTTTTGTCAGAGGTCAACCCGGTTCGACCAAAACCCCCCGCATACCTTCCATGGCTAATGAAGAGGTCAAATCAGTCGCAAATATATACGAAACTTGGAAGCAATCAAATTACAGAGGTCCCCTCCCCCCCATCTAGTCTGGTTTTATCATTTTCTATCATCAGGTTCATCTTGTATGGAAATCTTTTCAGAGTTCGATAATCTCAACGGAATTCTGCCAAATGGTCCATCGCGAATTTTAGCTATAGAGTCAATGAAACCAGCACAAGCAAAAAAATTATTAGTTTTGTGATCTTATTACCCAATCAATCCGGGATTTTTAATTAATTGATCAACAATGTTCTTTTTCTTATTTCCACGACCGATTTCCGTCCACTTTTTATTGAATGAAATGTACTGATTGTTGGTTAAGATAGCCGTACAGTCGACATTAATCAACATTTAATCAACTCACCGTGAAATACCCAGTCTCAGGAAGAGCCAGAGCACCGTCAAGGGGTAGATCGATTCCAGCGATATCGAGAGGAAAGTTCCGAACTGGTAGACCAACGGAGAGTCTCATTTCGACTGGAAATACAACGTGGGTTCCATTCTGTGGTATAAAATTATCAGCCCAATTGCCAGCAGTGTTCCATTCGAGGTTTGGTCGCCAAGTTATAATTTTTGAGGAGTGACCAGGGAGGAAAATTGTAAAGAGCAGGATAACTGCAGGAGTGAAAAATCCTTTGTGTATCCTGAAGTTTTTCATTCCAATCCATTTTTCTACCGCACTGTCCATTCTGATCTCACCAATCCACTGACGGACGCGTTATTCTCGATCCAGACGCAACCAACGGGCGTATCATACGCTGCAGAATCCCTCGGGATATGATGTACGCCTCTCAGAGATACCAAATTGGAAAACAGTGGCCTTTACGTACGCCACGCACGATGCTTTAGCTTTCTCTAAACTCTCATTGCACAAATTCATGTATACATTTCAATTCATTTCAGCATTCGGAAAATTTATACTGACTACCTATGCATTCCATTGTACCTACTTTGATGTTAGAAATCACTTTGCAGTACGTATTCGGAAGTGATTTGATATTTTCAAACATGCGTCTAAAGTCTTGAGATTTTGGAAGTCACCAGAAATTTTTTTACGAGTCTCGAGTGCTTCCTGCAGTCAAAGAGTCAAGGAATGTTTCGAAGTAGTCATTTTCTAGTCTTCGAAAGTCTTTCTGATTTCTTGGTAGTCTGATATTCTTTAAAATTTCTTGTACAATTCTTTGCACGCCTTTAGAAATGATTTGATAAATCTATAAGAAGTCTGGTTACCAGGCATCATACAGTCGACCATTAGTCTTTGGAAGTCATTCAAGTCACTAAATGCGGAGTTATTGCAGTCGTACAAAGTCATCAGAAGTCATAGAAGGTAATTGGCAATCGTGAGAAGTCAATTGAAGTCATTGGAAGCGACTTGAAGCCACTCGATCACCACAAATCGTAGCAAATAATCCCCGAGCGATTTATCATCAAAAACGAAAGACTAGCTCAAATTTTTTGCACATCCTGTTCTTTAATCATTTTTAGAAATAATGGGCAAGTAAAAGCTTTCGTTAAACGACACAGCGTGGGTTATACAGATAGCCGCTTTATTTTTACTCACAGACAGATTATACATTGTTTTTTTTTTTTTGTTTTTTTTTTTGTTTTTTTTTCATCACTTATTATTTAACGGAATAATTAATTAGTTTGTTAGCGTTGACGTGACCTTAGTTAGTTACCATTTATCGGTAGAGGTCGAGCAAAGAAAAGGACCTTTTTTTTTTTTTTTTGTAAAGACCGATGCCTACGAAGAGGACACATTATATCGGGCAGAGGACAGCCGTGAGCTTGCGGTGTGTTACATTATTAATCATATAGGGTAAGGTATTACGTGATATGGGATTAAATAATTGGATTACCTTGCCACCTCGCAAATGATAAAACTGTGGATTACTCGGGTCAGCTAATGCCTGGAATTGATAATTAATACATATAATCATCGATAAAGGCACGATCCGCTATCCCCTGCCCGCAAAGACGTGATCTTCGCATTGCAAACCATCCGTGTATGTATATATATATATATATATAGGCATATATATATTCTCTCTTTAGCGATTATTGGAAATGAATATTCATTTGATCAACATGTAGATACGGTGGGCTGGATTTTATTTTTTCTTATTGTTAATATGATAATAATAATATGACATTCACCTCCTTAATACGTCTTATAATTAACACCATTAGTTTCTTGTTTAAAGGATCTGCGGTGGTAAATTGTGGGGTGGGAAATTTGAGGTAAAGAGCAAATCAAGATATGCGGATAAATATGGGAAAAATATAAATTAATATTCATATGTCTAACGGGTATAATTGTTGGGGGGGGGGGGGGGGAGGGGGGTGTTAGGTAGGTAGGTAGGTAGGTAGGGGGTCTAGGAAGCCACATTTTGTAGCTGTTGATCATCGTCATCATTGACAAGCCTCCGTTTTCCAAGTCCAAATTTATACCGATGTCCAAAATCTTCGCTTGGTCTTTTACCGAGTCCAAAATTGAACCGTTGACCACCACCGAATTCGCCCCTTTCGTCACCAGCCATTCTTTTACCCAAACCAAAACTGTAGAGACGACTGCGTTTCTCAAGGTAATCGTCGACCGGAAAACGTGAAAAATCCTCGTAGTCATCACCCCGGAACAGGTACGATGACGGTGATGATTCTCCACCACGTTTTCCAAGTCCAAAGCTGTACGGTCGTGCCCTTTTTCCAAGCCCAAACGAGTAGAGACGCGCTCTCTGGAATAATGGATTACAGGCGCCCGACGAAGAACATGAAGTTCTGGTCCGCGGACGGAACCGGTGGTCAAATCTTACCTTCTCTTCATCAGTGTTTCCTCCTCCTCCTCCTCCTCCTCCTCCCCAACGTTTCCCAAGACCAAAATTGTATATCGGAAGCCTTTTGTACTCCGAAACGTAAGTGTAAGCACGTTTTCCTGGACTACCCTGAAGTTCAGCTAAACCCAAAAGTGCCTCAGGATCCACATCGGCCTCAAGGTCCATCGGATTTCCAGGTGATGACTGAAGCGGTGACGATGATGGTGATTCCTCCATTTCCCATGATGGACCCACTGCTAATAGCAGACAGGAAAATCCCAGAGCCAAAGTAAAGCTCTTCATTTCTTCGCCCCCAACTAGTACGTGATCGATCTCTCTTTCTATATACCTATAAAGGGTGCAGGATATACCGATTAGGGATTACAGAGGGGTGAGTAATTAGCCCTGGCCGGTACAAAACGGTACTTGGAATAGGTAAAATAATGATGAAGAAATTTGGAATATGAGTGGGTGACATTTAGCACGAAAATTATTACTGTAGCCAGGTGTATGTTATACGTAGATATGAGGTATATGGGATGTGGTATATTATACCTAATTGCGGGGGTGTGTTCCCTTGATATTCTATAATTGCGAGATAAAATATATATTATTTAGGTATGCGATATGTGTGGCGATAGCAACGAGTGGTGAGGCAGCAGGTGCAAAACCGGGTTCGTTGGTATCCCGTTTCCATTTTCAGTCTGTGCAAAATCGCCGAGTTTCCATTTCCAGCTCGTGGTACTGCTCGTTAATTGAATACCCTGCAGTAATTTAATTAGGTAGCTACCCGGCCCATACTGTCTGTGCGGTTTCTTAACGACTTTTCACTCGAACACCGCGCCTCGGATTTTCTCTACCACTTTATACCTACCTACACCTCCTCATTTACCTACTAATATCGCGGTATAGGATATCCAGCAAATGGCACCTCGCACCTTTTAACCAGTCCGAATGGCTCGCTGCGTTCCTGCCAAATTGTATCAACATATTCGTATACCGGTATAAGCTAATTTCAAACCTTATTATACAAAAAAAAAAAAAAAAAAAAAAAACTCTTATCGTCAGCTTTTGGCGTGTAATTGAGGCTTCATTAACGACGTTATAATTCAGTTCAGCTAAAAATTTTGCCAAAGCATCTCGTCTCGTTATCATTTTTTCGTTACTATTAAGGGATGAAAAATTTTTTGACCCTTGAATGAGGTGATACGGTGGAAAATCAATTCTAACCTAACCTAGCTAACATAAAAAAGACCAGTTTTACTGGAATCTTATCAGTTTTTTTCGACGGAATAATATATGTAGTCGTTTTCTGCCAAAAATCTGAATTCATTCGTCGAAGATTCGTTCGGATCGGTTGGGTAGTCGTCGAGAAATTACGATTCGTGTTTTCGAGGTGACGACAATTGGTAATAACGGAATTCCGAATGGAATTCCATATTGCCAACTGACGCCACACATGATTCTGAACGTACCCACGCGTGGGTCTGTCTTAATGAAATGAGCAATCTCGGTATTTTCTGAAATAGCTGGAGAGATAAATTTGAAATTTTAAAGAATTATGACTTGTGCCTTATCGATCAAAAATCGTCACATCCCATTAGGACTGACCGACTGGTTCACCCGTATAGAAACCCGAAACGTCTGAATTGAAAGGAAAAACATTATAATCAAAGGTGATGAATGTCGGTTCTGAAAGGGTTGAATCGTAGATTCGTGAATACTGAAAGCTGGATAAGATGCTGGTAGAGAGATAACTCATACCGCTATAGAGATGATTAATGGTGCTGTGTGTCGCTGTGGGATCATAGTATAGGTATGTGTATTTATGATGGGGACAGTTGGCAGTTCACGGTGGCATACCATCGCTTGTGAAAATCGTACTGGAATGAAAATGAAGCGTGGGGAAATAACCACCGTACCTATATCGGTATACATACGTAATATACCTATACTATAATATATAATATATCCGAGAAGTATGGACCTATTTACGAATGAGATTGGATCTCTGAAGATCATCCGAGGGTATGCCCATCAGGCACTCTTCTTTCTTATATATCTACTTTCTGTTTATACAGGAATAAAATGTATATAGGTATATGTATATAATAATATATATTTGTCATCGCAGCTTAGCCTCGCGTTATATCCTTTCGGCAAATTCCCTTCGCTTTCTTAACGTATATTATACAATATTCTTTCTCTCCTAGCGGTTTCTTTGAAGAAGCGATTTCAGATTTCAGATTGCAGAAAAAAAAAAAAAATAAAGTAAACCTTATATATATGAACGAATCCCTCGCGATTATCTACAGCTAGTTTCACAAACTGTATAATAATATATCGAAAGGATCGAGTAGTGCGACATGCGACGAGTCTCATCTTTCATCTCCGTCAGACCAGATTTTTCATTTACAAGATAGCAAAATCCCCGGAGGGTTTCGGACGCAATTTGCATTCTCAGGGTGCCAGGGCATTTTACATATATATATACAGATATACGTACAACGGAAATGGTGAAAATTAAAAGGATGATTCCATTAGAAAAATTAACGAGAAATGAGCGCTCTACTACTACTACGACGACGAGGTCGACTCTCGACTCCGCTGTTGGAGGTGCGTAATTGCGGAGGTGGTACTGCAAAACGGCTAACGGTTAAAGGGTGAAGGGCATGAAAGAGCGAAGGGCTAAAGGCCGAGGGTTGAGAAATACGAACGGTTTAAATGTACGGGATGGAAATCTGTGCTAGGCGGGCAACAGGTGCCACGTCGCGACGCCTCGCGTCGTGTTGCGTCCCGCCACCCCTACCGTCTCTATACCACGTCTTTGACGCCCTTCCCTCCCTCCCCCCCCCCCCCCTGCCGTCCTCGTGGCTTCAAATAATTCCCTGCTCTACTACTTCCACTTCCAGTTTGACTTCCACATCCACCCCCCGTTTCTATCTCCCCCACCACCTCCCCCCTCTTATTTCCGAGATTAGCGAAGAAGCCAGGAGTTGGTTTGTACTGTATTTTTCGCAATCGCCGCCGGGTTTCTCTGCCCGAGTGAGATTACGCTTCCAGTTTCCACCCCCTCCCCCTCGTACACCACCCCCTTAACCCGGTAATTAACACCAGGGGTGGCGAGCCAACGAACGAACGAATGAACGAGCCACGGGGTGGACGGCGAAGGATTCTTGGATTATATACCCACGACGTCTTTTTCATTCCGGGTTTACCTTATACTCCATGAGGATTCGCAACTTGGGAGTTTTACCTACCCACGGTGATATATATTCTACCACCGCGGCTTGCGGGTCTTGGGATGCTCGCTGCAGAGACGTCGAGAGGTCCAGGGTAGGTATATATATATAAACGGCCTCGCTAGTTGATCCGCAAGAGAAAATTGAACAAATTAAGAAAGCCAAGTCGAGGGATTTCTTCCCTTCACCCGCAAATAATTCATTTACATCTTTGAAACTTTGAAGAACCTGTACTTAATTTGTCAGATTTAAATTATTTTTTTTTTTAACTATAGCTCGAGAAAAAATTAATAGAAAATTCTTCGTCATTCTACCATTCTGACTTTTGAATTTTCTTATTTTATTTTTTATTTTTTACCTCGACTTATATATTATAATAACATTTGCGGATATAGCATGTTATACCTATATAATTACTACAGAACGAAAAAACATACCATGTTTTTCATATACACACATATCAGGTAATTTCTGCATATTATTATTATATAATATAACCGGGGCTTACTTTGATCCGCCAAGCATTTCGAGGAACTTTCCGACTTATTATAATAATCGTATATAACGCTCACTCTCAGGCAGGTTGAGATTTTAATGGCTTAAAGAGAGTTGGACCCGCAGAAATTTTCTCTCCTTTACGAGTTGATCCGCTCGTTCGGGTATAGAGCAGCTAACCTACCCCGCTAAGAGAAGATCGCGCGCGGTCTTTATACGCCTTTATATACCGTTGTTTCTACCTCTATATGCAACGAGGGTCGCTTTATTGCTTTACTCTTACTATTATTATCATTATCATGATCATTATTATTATTATTATTATTATTATTATTACTGTCATTGCCAATGCCGCTAAGACCAGAAAAAGGTTACACTTAGTTAGCTATACACCGTGTATAATACTCGTACATAGGAATTATAACGGGATATAAAAAAAAAAAAGATCACAAGAACGAAAATGAAAGAGAGGGGAAAAAAAACTAACTAAATACCGAAAAATGAGAGAAAATTATTAGGTAACCCTTGAAAGGAAAAAAAAGAAAATTAAAAAACAAAAAAAAAAAGGGACGAACAGACTAAGGGGATGATTTTTAAACCGATGCTATAACTGGATATACATCATGTGACGGTAGGGTAATCGGTACCTGTATCTGGATTGATTTGTCGAAATAAATTCATTATTTAATTCAAAAAATGTAGAAAGACCATCCGATTTCGACAATTCTTATGGATTCTTAAGCAGATTCATCGCGGAAGTTATAAATTTTGGCAAAAAAAAAAGGAAGATTCGAATACCCGAAATTGAAAATGAACAGTTTTTTTTTTTCGATGAATTCCTGAAACACGCATCTCTTGAAATCCGCGGAAGATCGAGATTTCTGACTTGTGGATAATTTGGAATTCTGGTTTACATTTGAAATGCTTCTAGCCTAGTCTTTCAATATATACGATCAAATAGATCAAAGTGGTATATAAAGTTATTGGAAAACAATGAAAAAAGGGAGAACAAAAAGAAAAACTGACTAGATATAAGCTGATATTATATACTTTTAACAAAGGAACACGCGTATTGAATTTGTGAAATTTGCGAGGTGAAATAAACGGTGCATCGTAGCTTTGCTATATACGGGACAGGAATTGCATTCGGAGTATACGAAAGTCCACAATGGGGAGTTTTCATGAGAAAAAAAAAAAAAAAAAAAATTGAAGAGAAGAAAATAAAGAGAAAAAGTGTATTGTATAGATAACGAGTGAGAGAAAAACAGGGTGAAAAGGAAAAGACACCGGTATAATAAAAAGAGGAAAGTATTCGGTAGAGATAGCTGCTCTGTCCGAGGTTCTGCAGGGTAGAAACTTCTTTCGAGAGATAAAAATCTGTGGGATCAACTTTTTTATTTTTATTAAATACTTTTTTGCTTATATTTTCTTGTTGTTTAGACTGGTACTTATCGGTGTGTACATTTTTTCGTCTTCGGACTTTTATAAAAAAACTTTGAGAGCCAGAGCTGCGGTAAAACACCCAGAAATAACGGTCGTATGATGATGACGTAGGTATATGATATAATCAGATATAAAAATGACTGGAAGAAAAGAGGTGGAAACTAAAGGAATAAAAAAAAAAAAAAACAGAAAAACAGAAAAAATATTAATTGTGCTGAAAAGAAGACAAAACCGTATCCACTGTACTTCTCTATTCTGCTCTTCATTTACAAGGTTAATTGTTTGATGTCTGGTAAACATGTTTATGCGGTTCAAGGACAGGTGACTGTAAATTTACCCCTGGATCGTCAGTGTTCTTAGTGAAAAGTTTACCGCACGTCGTCTCATGCGAATTAGCCGGTAAAATTGAATAAGCCAGAGGATCGAGGAGACACGTGCCCTTGAAAACTTTAGCCGCAGGGCTGAAAATCCCGTACGACGTCAAATCACCTTGATCCAAACCTGAAGGAAACTGCCATATCGCGCTGAGATGACGGATGAGAGTAAACGTCAACCGGATGGGAGGCAGATATATATATACACCTTGAAATCTCAGACCAACAAATATCTCATATGTATGCCATTCGATCAGCCCTAAGACCCTAACTGTATGAACGATCGTTCGTTACCCTCCAATGCTTCCATATTACTTAGGCACTGGATGGAATTCATCGTTACAATATGGGATCCCGAATTTCCTACAAATTTCATCCGACATCCTGGAATTTCGTTATCGATGTTCCAAGATGGCCATTGAAATTGGGATTTGAAATTCCTTGACTTTGCCAGGTTTTCCAATTCCGCGATCAATTTTATTCCATCCTGCATATATTGCATTGTGAAGCTTTTATAATCGTTCCAAAGTTTTCATGTTAACAAATCTTCAACTTTTATTGCAATTAGAGAATTTTTCCCGACGTTTGCAGGTTTTAAAGACTATTACAGATTTTACGGGCTTCGAAAACGTTCGGATTTTTCTAAACACGGTGTAAACTGAATTTTGATACCATTAGTTCATTAGTCAGTAGGTACCAGAACCATTATTTTTTTATTCAGAAAGTCGAGACTTTATACCATGGATAACACGCGTATATGCATTAATTGAAGAGAATATGGCTCATCAAAGAGTGAAAATCAATCGGAAGCCATGTGAAAGCAAATCCTTCAATGACACTTGTAATTCGATTCCGGTGATTGCTGCAGGGTATAGGAGATGGAGATGAAATACCAAATACTGTAGGTAGGGTACGTCACGTTTGCCGTACGACTGTCGTACCTGTTCTGAGAGCTCAAGATCTACCAAACATGAATCGTTCTCAGGCAATCTTGTTACGTATACTATATAAAACGTGGTTTTCATAAAAATATCAGCATGAAACAGTCCAGCGTTCATATTGCTTTTATATATACCTACCGAAATATCGAACTTCTTAACTTACACAGGATGTATAACTTCTGGCGGTGCAAATACCACCAAAAAAAAAAGGCAAAAGACGCCATGATCAAATATAGATTTTCGAATCTTATGCAAATAGGATTTGGAAAAGTGTCAAAAGCTGCTGACTAACAAAACTGCACTTCTACAAAAGCCGGTAAAAGCTCGTAGGTTCTTCAACGAAACTCAAAATTAACAGTATATAAAAAACCATGTGGATAAGAAATAAAACAAAATGTCTTAAGTAGAATTCGGGACCAAAAGTTCGCCAGTTGTTGATCAGTCCATATCCCACGTTGAAGTTGCGATGTGGTAGCAAGTACGTATGAAAGACCAAAACAAAAAAAAAAAAGGAGTAAAAAAAATATGGTACCGAAGTAGTCCAGGTGATCCAGTAATGTCCGTACTATGTTTATGTACACGGGATTGCTACGAATCCTGGTTACCCAACCATCGAATGAACAAGCGTAAAGCCAACCGCGAACTAGCGCTGTCAGGGCTTGACCCGCAAGCTTTGTTATCCTGTATAAGGATGAAAACGAAGGATATGGGGGTGGTATTGTGGCTTGTTAAGTCTTTGTCATCGATGTATGTAGGTTATCGGACCTTTTCCCCATCCCGCGGGCATGTCCAAACCCATATATGTATGTATAAGCCCATATCTTATATATAATATTATAAGTATATAGGTATATATGGATGTACCTGAGGTATGCTTGCACGTTCGAGTATAACTCCGAGTCATAAGGACTTCCGTGGACAAGATCGTTCACTTGTTCGCATCTCATAGGATATATTCCTAAGCCTTGGTAATAACGTCGTACTAATAACGAACCTGAATCCCCCAACCCAAAACCCTCAACCCTCAACCATCCCCACTTGGTCCTCCTTTCATAATAAATCCTTACTCTTTTATCCGCTTGATCCGTTGTGTCCTCGTCAACAGGAGGATATATGCCTCCCTCCCATCAATTTTCCTCTATATTCCATTTTCCACGTACCTATACATACGTCATCTATACATATACCTTCGATATATATACCCAATCCTATAGGGGATGATCGCATACTTTTATGTAACCGTCGATCGGAAAAAACGGGGGCTTTACCCTATGTACAGTTAAGTTATTGGTGATATGAACGATGTTTGGATCTGGATGGAGGTATAAAGTCCATCCTTATGGCTGTAGGTCGATTAATAAGTAAAAGTCTACCTTTATCCAGCTGTCAAGGATTGCAAGTTCGTAAAGGAATAAAAGAGAACTGGAAGTACAAAAAAAAAAAAAAAAGAAAATGCAATCCTCGATTTCTTCCCTGTCAAGGAAGAAATCGAGGATTGCAAGTTCGTAAAGGAATAGAAGAGAACAAGAGCCAAAAAAATAAAAATAAAATAAAATAAAAACAAGAAGAAGAATCGAGGAATGCAAACCGATCACCCGCTTGGGCTTTCAAGCCGTTTATATTGGTGGTGAGAGGGGGGGGGGGGGGGGGGGGGGGGGGTTTGTCGATTATTGCCTGTTTTCGTAAGTGAAACTTGAGAGTCAGGCTCTCCTCTCTTGAGAGAGAGAGAGAGAGAGAACATCAAGGGCCAATAAAAAGGATAAGATCCGTTAGCGTCTGTGGACCACTTTTCCGCTGCTTATATTCGCCTGGGCTGGTATCACTCCGTCAAGGTATAAGCTATTTGACGGTATTTTTTTTTTTTAATTTCTTTTTTTTCTTTCCTTTCATATATACTCGGGTACAAGTATCATATATGATCGATCGCCGGTGATCGTTGACAAAATTTATGTCACCAAAGGAGACGATCCTATACCAACACCGTACCTTTACTCCAGGCTTCTTGAAAAGTCATATTCAAAGAGGGTTGGTACTCGTTACTGTCACTTCTTCTCCTCTCGGGGAGGATCAAAGGACTTGAAAAATTACTAAAGGGTTAATATAAACTAAGAAATTTTTTTTCTAAATTAAAATCAACGTCAATTCTATATAAACTTACCTGTTCAGCTCTCTGCGGTATTTTTTTGCCTCTTGCGTTGTTCTTCTTCTTCTTCTTCTTCTTCTTGATTTTTGGGGATGTTCTTGTTCCGTTTAGGGGGTCTTAAGGATCTTCTTCTTCTTTTTTTTTTAATTTTTTTTTTCTTCTTTTTTTTCTTCTTCTTCTTCGGCACAACCACAACCACCAGGGGGGGGAGAGAGAGTTCACGCACGTTGCAGTCGGTGTAAGAATGACGGTAAAGGCGTCGCGGCGCTCTCCTATATAACAAGTTCAACCCCGCGCGAGTTGCCGCCGCCACGATACGGCGCTACCGCTACCGTTGCTGCCGACGCCAGCGTCGCGACGCATGACGTTTACCCGCGAGTTCCATACCATGGGCCAATTGCAAAACTCCATATGTACCTACCTACCTACATACATTGCCATATACGTATCTACCTACATACATACGTATATACCTATTATACAGGCGACGGGACGAAACGGGAAACTAAAAGACGTTCGAGTATTATAGCTGGTGTAATATATATTTATATATATATAACGTCTAACATTATTACACAGACGAAGTCTGCTGCCGCGGGGACAATTAATACATTATATTCGAGTAGGTAGGTAGGTGTAGACTGTATATATAGCCTATAGTCGGCTCTGCACGAAGCGTAATGAAAGGCTAATTGATCGGCAAGAACTGCAGGCCGGTAGTAGGTAGCCATTAATGGGCATTACGGGTTTAATGGCTTCTCTGACGACGCCAATTCTCATTCGATTCGATTTGTCGACTATAAAACGTTGGCATCCCCGCGTCTTCGTTTCGCAACTATAACGAATATTTCTCTCTTTTTTTTTTTTTTTATATTATTTTTCGTCATCATTTAAGGGATGGAAAAATTATAACTTCCGTATCGAAAATCGATCTTGCCAATTCGGCAAATTTCCAGCAACTTACCGATCTTTCCAACTGAGTATACGTATAGGCCATGGAAATGCCACTGAGAAAACGAGTTTGGCAAATCATACGGAAATCATTTTGTTACTGATTTTTTGTCGATTCAAACAGAATTCTTTTCATCAATCAACAAACTGTTTTGCTATATAATATGTTAATTCAATTCAAAATTCGTGGACAAGAATATTTTGTTAAATCAACTTCACATTTCAAGTTGGTTGTAACTCTGCTAAATTTTGATCAATTCAGCGATACTACTTTTTATTTTTCTGAGTATTATTCTAACAGTATACGTTGTTTCGTCTCTGACATCTCTGTCTATACGAAATGAATGGGCCCGATATTTTGGAGAATGGCTGAATGGAAAGATTTGAAACTTTAAAGGATTACAGTCTGTGCCTTCAGGATGAAAAATTGCCATGTCCCGTTAATATTGACCGAATATAGGTTCGTTAAAAAAAAAAGTCATAATGTCTGAATTGCGAGGGTAGAAAAGTAAAAAAAAAAAAAAAAAAAGATTAAAGATGCTGAAAAGTCTGGGGCAACTGCAATTTTTGATCAATGACTTTTTTTTCTCCGAATAATTTCGTGTATCCATACCTACTTGACGCCAAACGGTACTGTTGCTTGTAAATGTTGTTTCTCAGGTGTGATACCAGCCACGCGGCTCTCACGTTCATTAATTAAATTCACTCAACGGTTTTCTCACCGGTGCAGCAAAGTAATCGGGAACTACAATTTCTACCTTCGTTTAGCTCGTTCGTTCATTCGTTCGTATGTAGGTACGTTTGTTCGTTTAACGACGTTCTCCTATTTCACCTATTCGAGCTTGCACCAAGCTCATTTGGTATACCTATATCTATAGGAGAAATAGGAAACGGATAGAAAAGGTTAGAGAACTATACAGCACCGGGTCACCTCATATGTCCACGAATACGAGATATTTTCGAATAATCTATTGAAATTATTTTACCTCATTATAATATACTCGATTTACAGGGTAATGTATGACAGGCTTATAATATATATATATAATCGCGTCTCCCTCTGCTTACTTTAAGCTCACTTTTGTACCCCTTCGTCAAATGCCCGATCAAATGAGAAAATAGTCGGTGAATGAACGCTCGGCGGGAATTGAGAAAGGGCTCGATTCACACCCTGAACTCATATTCTATACGTACCAATTAACGGTTCCAGGTAATTAGGAAAAAAGATTGGCGTATGAAAGAAGTAAAAAATAAAAAAAAAACGAAAAAACAGAAAAAAAAAAACACAAGTAGATTCAGATCTTTGTGAGCTCAAATGATAGAGAATTGATTTTCCCCACAAGCGGAAAGCTCATTATGCTTTTGCATTTTCGTTTCCGCCATTCTTGACCTTTCAATATCGATTTCAAATTCGTATTCACCGACCCGAAAAATCTACGAGTACCCCGTTTTTTGGCGTACCGTTCAGTCTTTAGAAAATTTCAGGCGGATCTAATGGATTCGTCATTTTGAAATTTGTAGATCAGAAGATTGTGACCTTAGCTTGGTGATCGAAGGATTCCTGGATACCGAGTTTCAAGGTATACGAGTGCGACGGGGAATCGAATACTTTTGATAACTGGCGATCTAGTGCATGAATCACAGGAAAATTTGGTCAGATTCAGATTGAAGCAAATCCCATCGATCGAGATCAGAATCGTAAAAATCTATTGACACGTTCTCGAGACATCATCGACTAAAATTTATTCCTCAAAATATTTGATCTTTGAATAACTGAAAAACCAGTTGTCCGATTAAAACTAAAATCTGCTAAATTTCAAGTTATAAAAAGCTGCGTGGTTTAAGATGTGAATCATGAAAATCCATTAATCCGTTCTCAAGATATCATCCAGCGAAAAAATGGTCCACAAATCAAAACGTCCATTGTATAAAAATTCCCTTATTTTCGAAGTATAGGATGATGAAAAGCAAATTGAAAATGAAGATGTAGCTCCATTTGCGTTTGTTCAGAACTCAATACTCGGTTCACCGCCTATGTTCACGTAACGGGGGTGGAATCAACTGATGCGCATAAAGAGACTACATATACTTAGATCTGAAGTAAAGATATAATATATATATATATATATGTGAAAAATAAGAAAACACTGGTAAAACTAGCTCGAGGGAGAGATCGGAACCGCACAACCGACCGTATCCAATACACCTGTGGATGTACATACATACCATGTGTGGGGGAGTTACGAAGGAGTCTCATGAAGTTTCTAGCATCCCGTGGACATCCTCGTGGATATCAGATGTCTCCATTTCACCAGCGTAACGTTACATTACTTGCGGGGTGGTTATATTGTATCGCTTTTCATATACCGGCCCTGTAGATTCGCTTTACGTTACTCGCTATACCTACTTTATCATTTGCTATATGCGGAACTATATAAGGGGCCTCGAGATGAACAGCCTACATACTCACTCTCAACGTCTATTGCACACCTATGAGTCGAGAATGACGCACATATATAATACATTCACAAAGTATGTACATTGCTGCTATATATATATATACAGTATATTATACGCATACATACACATATAAGTACATAAATATATACCTACGAACAGTAGGTACAGTTCGCGGATTAGAGTAGCTGGAGATATTTCGCATCGCGAGGCAATAGCAGCCTAATATACCTCGGCGTCTAGTGGCAGGTGAATTTTCTGCAAGTATCTGTATAGGGGTAGGTGGTGTAGGTGGGTATACATATATATAATATACACGTACACACATACATTTATGGTAAAGAAGGTGTGAGGTGAGAATTACTCGCGCCAGGGGCGCGAACAATTAGCCTTCGGGATCGGGTCTGGTCGGGTCGAGTCCGGGTATACGCGATATCTAACTGTGTTTCAAGTATCTGGATTACGACTTCGACCTCACCAAGAGTCTATTACTTGCTTTGAACATAGTGCCTACCTACTGCTTGCCGAGAACTGATTAAATTCTCACTTGTCTGATGAACACTGATAAGTTGCGGCTCGAACATTTTACACATACTTAGACTACGATACACATATTATATATATATCATGTGTTTTTATGGCCAGTCGGAATAAACGCAAAACCCCCTCAGTGGTAAGCAATTTTTTTAGTTTAAAAAAACTATAGCAAATCTGCAATTCACAAGTATTGATTATGTATCGTTTTGATCCCCTAGAACTTGGGTCTTCACTTCAGAGTAGAAGATATTGAAAGATATAGGTACTAATTTTGTCTATTTTGTCAAATCAAGTGTCCAAAATTTAGTACAAAAAAGAAAAAATAAAAGAAAATCGCCATTTTCGTGTTAGTACCGTCAGAAAACTAACACAAATTGTTTTTAAGCAAGTCAAGACGTTGCCCGTTTTGCTCTTGATTTCAATTTTTCAATTTAGTGCCCGTTTTGCCCGGGTCTCCCCTATTCATAATGTCAAGGTTAAGTAGACATGTTCAAGTCTGTAAGGTAAAGAAAAAATTTACGTACACCAACTCGTGTTTTTGTTCCAATTGGAACATTTCTGTCAATTCTACTAATTTCGAGTCAATTTTCGCTTTAATTACACTGAAACCTCTTGGTTTTTAGACTGGGCAATTCTCTTTTTCATACCGATGAACTTTTCACCCTTGGATAGTAAATTTTCACTTAAAAAAATGTCTGTCTACGAAGACAGTTATACAGTTGCGAGACACAGGGACGGTTAAATCCTTGTAAAATATTGTGAAAAATTTTCTCGTGATACTTAGATGATTTCAGGGATGAAATCGAAATCCCCGGAATAGCTGGTAGTATTTGGAGTGCGAGGAATGGCTCTTAGCCACGCCTCGTCACCTCATACCTTGTGTATACATATACGAAGGCAGTAGGTAGGTAGGTATATGTATACTCGCGTCGAACGATTTGCGGATTCGGATCGTAAACGAGCCGTAAATGCGGTGGTCGAGGACATTATCGCCTACCCAGGTAGCCTAAGCTCAGGATGAGCTGGTTTCGGGTCGCTACAGCAATCGCTACCACCATGTGCCCGCGGCAGACTTGAGTAGTATCGAGGAACAATATAAGAGGAACAAACTGCTTCGTCGTTACTCCGATACCTACTCGGCCAACGTGTTCATAGCCGATCAAATTCAACTACATATGTATCGGTATGTAGTATGTATGTACCTCTCATGTACATATTTATTACTTATGTCTCTGCAGATATACTTACTATAGCTATATACCAGCTACATATATGCTTCGGAAAAACGAGGTTCGAATCTGGCGGAAAAAGGAGAAAGAAAAGGACCTCAACACATAAGCTAGGGGTGAGTTTACGGCCAATCACTACGAGTGCGGAGAACCCAGCTCTTCGACCCCTTATTCTGGTTGTAGGTTAACGGAAAAAGAGATGGAAATAAAAGGGGTGAAAAATAAGAAAACGTTTCTAGTGATTATGGGTTTCCACAATTACGGTTCATCCCACACCCAGTGTTGATGAAGAAGCTGATGTTGTGCTAGTTTATGATTTTCCAAAAGGAATTGAACGCTGTGTTGGATTTATAAAACTTTTCTGCGATCCATTGAACTCTCAATTTCGAAAAATAGAGCCAAAGTGATGCCACGATATTGAAATTCGGAGTTGTGAAAGGGGGATGAAAAATGGTCCATTAATACGGCGCGGAATTAGAATCCCGAGTTTCGAAAGTTGGAAAAGGACAAAATTCCGAATTCTTACATAAGTATCGACTCAGAGTTTTTAGAAAGATTATTTTTCCGAAAGTTTACGAAGCCAATACGAAAAACTTCAAATGGAAAGACACCGAAGGTTCAAAATTCCGAAAGCTAAAGATTTAAAAGGCCAATACTCCGAATCTCAGAATTCGCGAGATTCAACATCGTTTATTTCACAGCTTTGTCAAGAGCTTCCCTTAAATTTGAGGATTTTTAGACTTTCTGAATTTTTAACTTTCGGATTTTTGAGCTGTCTGCATTTCGACCTTTCGAATTTATCAACTTCTGAACTCTAACGTTTCCGAAAACTCACAACTCGCGTCTTAAATAAATCCAGAATTTTTGAATTTGGAACTTGAATCCCGCCCCGATTTTACCGCATTGGCACAATCTGTTTCCAAAAAGTGATTCATTCATTTGGAATACCCTTTCCGCCTCTCATATCAATTTCAAAATCCCTAATCATTGATGCGTTTTTTCAATTTTCCTTTGACTGAAGGACCTTCGGCTCTCGGTCTCCAGTCTCCTTCGTGGAATTTATATGAACACGAAATACGAGTGAGATCCGTTTGTGAACCCTGGACCCCTGGACCCCGATGAGAGGGTCGTTTTGGTACCTGAAGAGCACGCGATAGTCGATGACGGTACCGTCGGGAATACGTGACGATCGTATGACCGGGAGGAAGCGTTCCCACGGCGCTTACCGCCGCTTAGCAATGCGTCGGGTTATAACGAGGAGGCGGATAGACCGCGGTGTTGTCGCTATCATATATGTATCATATATTCCTGTTATTATCACCAACGCGTGTAAATCACGCGTCCTGCAATCGACTCCCATCAACCCTGTCCAGGTGTCACATGTGCGTATTGCACAGGCTGGATCAGACCGATCACTTCAAGTATACCGAGAATATCGACTATAAATATAGTACCTATACCTACCGGATGCCCAGTTTCAATTAAAAAAAAAAAACAAACAATGGTTCATAAATCGCGTGCCATTTTCCAAAGATAATCACGCGGGAAACGAGTAACTAATAATAAGCGATAAGCCGTCCTTTTGCTACTCCCTCCTATATTCTTCAGTACACGCTCTTGCGGATATCTGTAGCGAGGATATCTACTGCAGGGATACACGGAGGTGGATATAATATGGGGATGGACTCTGACAATATCCAGGCAATCAAGATTAACAATTTTACTAGCTATATATATTTCACCGTTACGTCAATATAAGATGACAATCATTTTTTTCTTTTCTCTTTTTAAAGAGATATTATATGTATAGAGGGGTGTGTGTATCATACATGTGTGTGTGTGTGTGTGTGTGCAAAATATAAATATAT
This sequence comes from Ametastegia equiseti, assembly GCA_963989295.1. NCBI lineage: Eukaryota > Metazoa > Arthropoda > Insecta > Hymenoptera > Tenthredinidae > Ametastegia > Ametastegia equiseti. Next base: position 13,069,142 of record OZ022397.1, on the reverse strand, counting down.
ATATATATATATATCGTTGCTGCAACGCTCGTAAGGTATGGAATAGACGGGCGAAGAAGTTCAGCAGATTGAACGTATACGGTAAATAATTAGAAGCTGACTAAACGCTGACGTCGAAGCGATGCATGTTGGCAATTGTCAAATTTTTGGAGGTTTTTTTTTCATAGGCGACTGCAGTTTTATTTGAAAACAATTAACGAATCTCTACTGAAGTCTGAATTCCAGGAGATAAGGCAATGCCACCGTTACCTAGTCATGCGAAGGACATTTTGTTCTGGAATTAACTCGGATGTAGTCTTTCGTTGATGGTATTCAGTGATGATCACCACCTCCACCTCCGGCAGCTGCATGTCCTCCACCACCCCCACCGGCAGCATGTCCTCCTCCTCCACCACCTCCACCTCCATGTCCTCCTCCTCCTCCTCCTCCTCCTCCACCTCCACCTCCACCATCCCCTTTCTCGAATGCCCATTTTTTCCCTTCGGCGTGATCTCCCTTTTTGGCAAACTTGTCGTGATGGTCATGGTGGACCTCGTGTCCATCGGCAGCTTTGTGCCCCTTGTGTTCCTCGAAGTGGTGTCCCTCTTCGTGCTTCTTTTCCTTTCCATGTTTTTCCTCGTGTTCAGCGGCTTCGTGGTGTCCTGATTTTTCGTGTCCACCCTTTTTCGACTCGTGTTCGTGGTGGAATTCGCCACCTTTTTCGTTACCTCCATCTTCGTGGAATTCGTCGAAGAATTCAGTCTTCTTTTCATACTCGTCCTGTAAGATATAAGCGCCGGATTGTTCGGCGAACGTAAGTAATAACAAAAGCTCCCTTGATATAACAAATTTTGTTGGGTATACGAGTATTATGAAGAATCGTAATAGTTATCAATTTTTTTTAACGTCTAGATCGTCATCGTCCTCAAATTGGAAGTCGTGGGAGTTCTGATATTTCGTAACAAAAGTTCTTTACCGAACGCCTACATAGTTTTGGGCAATGGCAAGTCTGCGAGAAACTTCGCTTTGCAACCATACACGAAAGATAAGTGATCAGCTAAAGACTCAACCTCGAAATTACGATTTTAGCAGACTCGTGCTCTCCCGTATAACGACGATGCGTAATATGCGAGGAGGAAATCGATTATCGCGCACACGCATGGGTGGATAATATGAAAAAAATAAGAAGAAGAAATTTGCGTAGGCTGATCGGTATTAAAGTTGGGTTGATTACGCGATGGGAAATACGATTGATGACTTCCAAGTGCAGGTGACCCCGTGATAATATGACCGAGAACGATTAACCCGTAACGTACCTTTTTGTGCACAAAGTGTTCCCCCTTCGTGTTGTGTCCTTTTTTGTGCTCTCCCTTTTCGCCAAAGTTCGCCTCTTTGGTTCCTTTCTCGCCGTGATGGTGTTCCCCGTGGTACCCACCCTCGTCATGGTGTTTTTTCTCCTCACCTTTTTTTTCACTGTACTGACCGCTGTGATTTTCCTTGTCGTGGTGGCCTTTCTCGGCTTTGTCGTGTTCGTGCCACCCTTTGTAGCCCTATCCAGGAGAATGAAGATGCGGTTAATTGGCGTTCCTCAACCGGCCGGGTTCTTAAAGAGTCCGGTACCCAGTGGTGGGTTTGAACCCTCGCCGGTTGTGAGTATGTGTTAATTAGTAATCAGAGCTTTTGAGATAATTACCTTGTCTCCTTTTTCACCGTGAGACTCGTGATGTTCGGCCTTGTGCTCCTCACCACCTCCATGCTCGAATTTATGATCACCTCCACCTGACTTTCCACCACCTCCTCCTCCTCCTCCTCCTCCACCTCCACCATGTCCTCCTCCAGCGCTGCCATGTCCTCCTCCACTTCCACCATGTCCTCCTCCTCCTCCACCTCCGCCATGTCCTCCTCCACCTCCACCATGTCCTCCTCCAGCGCCGCCATGTCCTCCTCCACCGCTGCCATGTCCTCCTCCTCCTCCACCTCCACCATGTCCTCCTCCACCTCCACCATGTCCTCCTCCTCCTCCTCCACCTCCACCATGTCCTCCTCCACCTCCACCATGTCCTCCTCCTCCTCCACCTCCACCATGTCCTCCTCCACCTCCACCATGTCCTCCTCCACCTCCACCATGTCCTCCTCCAGCACTGCCATGTCCTCCTCCACCTCCACCATGACCTCCTCCAGCGCTGCCATGTCCTCCTCCTCCTCCTCCACCTCCACCATGTCCTCCTCCAGCGCCGCCATGTCCTCCTCCACCATGTCCTCCTCCAGCGCCACCATGTCCTCCTCCTCCTCCACCTCCTCCACTCTTGTGGGTATTTTCATGAACTTCATAGTTTCCAGCATACTCTTGACCAGACTCTCCGTCATCCTCGTAGTTACCATGATGATCAATTTCGGCAAGTTCAGATTTCTCTTGTAGCGTGGACTCCTCTGGATTATAATTAGCATAGATCTCACCACTGTGGTTGGGGACTTCTTCGTTTCGTGTATCACTACTCTTATCCTCTTCTCCATGGTCAATTGTACTCTGGACGTCACTGTTTATCCCCTGAAACTCTTCCGCACTATTCTGAATGGATTCCGGAGCGATAAACGGCACATTGGTTGTTTGGATAGGTAACGATCTCTGAAAAGACCGTGCGACATCGCCATACGTGGATAAAATCCTAGGGCTACTCTCGGTGACCACTTCTCTCACATGCGTGGGCACACCTGTTGACAATTCAACCGCTGCAGGCGTAGCGATGACCGTATCTCGCGGAATTCCAAAGTGTTGGTGCATGTCGAAAGGACGTGGACGATTTGTCGTAGCTATTCCATGACGATATCCTCTCGCTAAATTCTCCGTTGAATATACCACAGGAAGAATCGTCGGCGATTCCGCAATAAATCTCCTAGGGATGGTATCCTGAGTACGATATCCCGTTGTGACTTTCTCCGTTGAATATAACGCAGGAGGTATCGTCGGCGATTCCGCAATTAACCTTGCGGGGACTGTGCCTTGGGTACGATATGCTGGGAGGACTTTTTCCGTTGAATAAAGCGCTGGGTAATTCGTCGGTGATTCGGTAATCAGTCCTAAAGGACCAACTTCCAAAGGAACACTAGCTGCCTGAACGTACAAGTTGGGATCGTTGTATGTGTGGACATTTTTCGGACCTCTTGACTTTCGTCTTCTCCTTGGGGTCAGCTGTGGCGCATTTTGGAAAGCTTCGACTGTCGGTTGATGTGCCAGAAGTTGATGAGATGGCACAACTGCAGGTACACTTATAGGACTTGCGATTCTCTGTTTGACTTCTGTGCTCGCGTGCATCCGTTGCGGTTCATAAGCCACTGCTTCAAGAACTTCCGGTTGTTCTGCGGAACTGACGATGAGACTAGCCGGTGGCGATACGGTCGCTACTCGTCTCCGCGATTCTGCAGCGATTTGACCATCGGGCTGTTGTCTTTCGAGAGATTCGAGACCGTCGCATTTTCTCGGGATCTATAAAAGAGGGTTTTTGTTTAATCGACCTGATCTGCCGCGGAATTACGATCTGAAATTTATTCCTCCTTACCGATACTGTTAAATAAAAAATAATCAGGAACGCGCACCGCACCGGCAGCGTCCGCATCTTCATAATCGGGCGTGGTAGCTCAGACTGACCTCTCTCGCCTTGGGGGACACCCTGTTATAGTCCAGTCCCTGCAGCTACGGCTCTATGTGTTCCTACCCAGACTCAGAGAATGATAATACGATTTTCCACCGATTAACTATCGCCAATTTGGTCTCGCTCGATCCTCCGCCCCGCCGCGGCTTCCTCCTTTCTCTAAGACGGCTGGTGTCCTTCTTGTTCAATGATCGAATTATCGGCGTCATTCACTTGCGCAAGAAGGTGGTCGTGCTTGAGAATTGATTTTCGAGGGATTCGAAGTTGCAGCTGACAAGATTTCATACCCAATTCGTATAATGTGTATACATATTTTCGCACATACAACCGATCGTTTTACCGATTGCCGCACATTGCCCCATGTTTCAAATTGCCTGACCGCAATGAAATGGAGATTCCATTACCCGATTCTTAATGAGGATTTGACCGAAATACCGAATCATTCAACGTAACCGATGTTATACAATATTTAGATTGAACCAGAGCCAGTAGCCATGCCATTTTGCGCAATACTTACCGGTCAATATTTCAATAAGTTATTGCTAAACAGTGCAGTATTATATTATAGGTACGATATTTAAGTCCTGCAGCGTTTCCCGCAATTTTTTACACCACACTCGTCCAAGGATCGTTATTTTCATTTTATACAGTTTTGCAATTATTACGCCGAGGACTTAAGTCTCTTGGACATTATTTTCTACCGTCATCGATAAATCTTCTTACCAGACGGAGCTCCCGCTGAAAACGGAAGGTGAAAAAACAATTCCAAGAATTAGACACCGAAAACACCCACGCGTCATAACACTCGGAGATGAAATCAGCCTCATTTATACTCTAGTCGCAGACGCAGATCTAATTTACCTAACGTTTAGGGTCCCTGCAGCCATGTAATCTGTCATTTTATACATGGTGTCGCATTTCGTACGGAATGAAAACTATATGCGTTCTAGGATCAATTAAGGGTCATGCGGTTTAAAAACGATGAGTTATTCAGCTAATTAGCACTGATTCAAACTTTTAACATCGTCTCGTAGCTCCTGAGTCTTTCAACTTACGGCTTTCTGGTTTTCTTGGTTAGATTTTCTCTGATTGAAGTTAAAAGTGGGGGAAAAAAATCAGTTTTCATTTTTGATACTAGCCGTCATTAAAATCTACCATCCAGGGTGGAACTAATTTCATCATTCGGTGTTGCCCTGGAGTCTGTTTTTTTTTAGGGATTGATTTCATGATCATTCCATTGAAAATAAAGACCATTTTGTGAATATCTGCGTACACGGTGATGCGTCTTGACTTCTTCAAACGGAATTTGGCACAACGAGATACTTTGATACGGATAAAAATCGCTTTTCGGCCGGTTATTTCATCGACGAAAACTTCATCCTGTCTTTCAATTCGTTAATATTTAAATTGGCTTATGTTGAAGCGGGGTGCGATATGATATAATTGAATGTGCCACCGTATGTATAAATATATGTACTGTATAATGTATGTCGTCGCGCGGCGGCACGTGCGAGGCTACGAGGCAAGAGTAGAATTATTGTATTATACATACGTGTTTGTACCTCTAGTTGTGAATATATTACCAACTCTAATGGGTAAGTGCAATTATTCGCTTCAGCTAGTTCGTTGCAGCGTTTATACTTACTCGAGAAATCTCGGAAAATCAGCGGGTTTGCCAGAGTGCAAAATCGCTTGTATATAACGCGATGGAGAGAAATATCCTGCATGCCTTTTCTCACCCTGCGGCTGCCAGGAATTGTTTTCCTCGATCTTCGGACAGTGGAGGATGATCAAGGAGAGTATAATATAAAAAAAAAAAGAAAAATCCGTTCATCGGAGCTGCAGCTACGTATAGAGAAAAGTGCATTTCAAAATGAAAGACTGCAATCGAGGGATAGATACGTATGTACGTACAATAGGAAATTTTCCCCCAAGGAAACTTTAAGCGGTGACAAATTGCCGCAATATTGAATCGTCGACGAATTTCTACTCGAGTGCTTCGGACACTTGTTCAATTCATCATCAGACCGTGACGAGCTCCTTGTGTTGGATAATTCGGTGTCGTTTAGTCAGACAGCGCAACTTGCGGTGATGATAATACCTGCAGTTTTTTTCCTTTGCAATTATTTTTATTACCAATTTTTTAGGCAATCACTTGCGGTCGATATAACCATTATCCGTTACATAGTTATACGAGTTCAAAACTATACTGATACCTAAATATAACACGAAAAAAACCTCATTTGAACTGACTTGTAGTTAAATGTGATAAATTAAGTTGGAAGAATTTGCAGGTAATTACTGTGTTCTAGAATTCTGAATAAAAAACCAATCCAATTACAATCTGCATAGATATAGTAATGATGAATATCATAGATGCTAATAAAAATGATCATCAAATAAGTGAGTAAGGATCACGAGATCGATTATAATCAGCCTGTTGCGGGGAAGTTGGCGATTGAATTGAAAGGGAGTGATGAATGGATGAATAAGTCAGAAGATCGCTTCATACAGATGGTTTTTTTTATGTAACAGACGTATATATGTACAGTATAAAAATTTTTATGAATGCACTAGAATATTTGGCATCGAGAACCCGAGTGGTTCGAACTCCTAGGTGCCGGTAAGTTGAGACCGGTAAGCGGATGACCGCGTAAAAAATGCCGTTAAGGCCTTCAGGTATCGGAGCATTGACCAGATGACCATAGCGCGACTTCTCAGCGGCCACTTTTTTTGTAAGCCCATTTTTTCCCATCCTCGTGACCACCCTTCTTTCCGTATTTAGACTCGTGATGGTGGTGGGTGTCGTGACCTTCCGACTCCTTGTGTCCCTTGTGGTCTTTATGGTGGTGACCCTCTTCGTGCTTCTTTTTCTTACCGTGATGGTCCTGAAACGAGAGATATGAATTTAAGAAACCCTTTACTACGTAGCACTACCCCGCAATTCCGGGTTCACAAACTACACTCACTTCATGGTGTGCTGCATCGTGGTGTCCCTTCTTGTGGTGCCCACCCTTCTTTCCTTCGTGTTCCTCGTGGTGACCTCCGTGCTTTTCGTGCTCCCCACCTTCGTGGTATTCGTCGTAAAAGTCCTGTTTCTTTTCGTATTCGTCCTGCGGATGAAGAGGGTTAAAGTGCCGAAGGGTTTCTGGTCTTTGGAGTCTGTTTAGTTTTGCTCATAATTATTTTTCATGGACCATGGTTACGAACCTTTTTGAATATGTTATGCTCGCCCTTGGTGCTGTGGCCCTTTTGATGCTTTCCATCCTCTCCGAACTTGGCTGCCTTCTCGCCCTTCTCACCATGGTGATGTTCCCCGTAGTGTCCAGCCTCTTCATGGCTCTTTTTTTCGTGACCACCCTTTTTCCCGTAATGATGTTTGTGTCCCTCCTTGTCGTGGTGGCCTTTTTCACCCTTGTCGAATTCGTGGACTGCTTTGTAACCCTGCGGCATAATGAAAATCCTTACGATTAGACGAATGCCTTTTTTCACCCACGTGGCAGTCCAAACAACATCTCAGATGGTTTACCAAAAGAAAAAAAATAGATTTTCACGCATGTTTGCTAGAATATACCTTATTCACCCAAGTACGCCTCTGGTATACCTGATCCCTTCAGGCTCTAAGTACCCGGGGGACAAGGGCTTCACCTCTCCACCCTGTCGTTGGAGATAAAGACAAACTGCCCCCTCGTTTTCTCTTGCTTTTACAACGAAGGTATGAGTATGGGAAAAGCAGAGAAGAGGGAAAAGGGAAGAGGTGGTCGCCAAAGGAATTCGCTCGCTCGTACAATATACGTTGTTCAATGTCAGCTGCTGTCGGATGGGATGTGCGACATGAGGGTCGGTCGCAAGTATCGAAACCCCTTCCTTTTTACTCGTTTTCCGGACTGTTTTCTCGAGGAAAAGAGAATCTCACAGGATGTGAAAGGAGAAGGAGCCAAAGAGAAGAAAAAAAAAAGAAACAAAAGAAAGGATAGAGAAAACGGGAAGTTGCGAAAATATAACTTTTTTACCCCCGCCATTGTAATACATACCTTGTCGCCTTTTTCTCCATGCTCGGCGTGATGTTCTTCATCGTGCTTCTTTCCGCCACCCTCTTCGTGGTGCTTGCTCCCTGCAAATATAATATCAAACGTAATATACTTGTAAGTATACATTACCCGGATTCCGGATACTGCGTCAGAAATTTTCGGTACAACTGGCAGATCTGCACTGGGACTAATCAGCAAAAATAAACACTTTCTGCTCGAGAGCGAGTAGTACGAGAATTAACTTCCGCAGGATCGTATAATATGCATATTCCTGGTATGTATGTACCTCCTCCTCCATGTTTAGTAGCTGCAACGACTTGGTCATCTCCAGTATATTTGAACTGCATTGGAAGTCGTTTAAGGATTCGTTTCGCGGTTTGTCCAGTCGAAACGAAGCTCAGGACTACCACGAAGAGCAAAAGAATACTGACGCGGTTCCGGTACCACATGGTTTCTGTAGGTTTGTCTTTATCTTTATTCAAGGTCGTAAGTCAAGGTCAGCTTCAGCCAACCGGGTTCAACCAACGCGAAATCCTCTCCAGGAGCAACTGAGTAATTCGTGGCTGACTCTGGGCCTGATATAACTCTTGTGTCGTTGAAAAAGAACCCAAGTAACATCGAGGAAGGGGACCGGAAATAGTTTTTCTATGGTACCAAGCGGCACCGCGATCTATCCACTTTTTGCTACGATCTTTGCGATCTCGAACGGGGGCCAACGCACGATGCAGATCTCGCCTGACCACCGGACTACCGCGACTACTCGATTCACAATTCTTCTCAGTCTGCTTTCACCCACGCACGAACCTCACAATTAACTGGCAATTGGCCACGCTCCAACCGGATACAGTGGTGCGAACTGACAGATTAGAAGCGTAGAAAAAAAGTCTAAGAATTGGCGAGACTTGAGGCAGACCGAATTTAGAAAATCGAACAAAACTAACGGCGTGAAGAGAAAATTGAAGCTTTTTTGCAACAGCTGGTATATAAGGACCAGACCCAGACTTAATACTCGAATGTTCGAATACTAGCAATTTCGTAACCGGGGAAATCTCAGAATCTTCAGAAGTTTAGTGGATTATCTGTCCCGACCACTTGGCTTTCCCTCCTCCCAAATATCCGAATCGATCAAGTCGTTTCCCTCGAATTCAGGATACACGATCCTCGGCGTACACACTTCACATACTCTTTTGGTAAAATGTTATAAAACTGTTATGTAAGTATATAATGAAAGAAAGTTTCCAACTTGATGGGAATTTTTATTCTGTCGATGCGACGGTTTTTTTTTCCGCTGACGTAAATCGATTAGTCATTTTTTGTCCGTATATATAAAACGGAATACTGATCATATTTTCGTTAACGAAACGTTCATTTTTTCCTAAATCACAATTTTATCTCCGTCTATAAAATCTTATGGAAATCGATCGAAATTTTCTGAAGTTTATACAACAGGAAAAAGTATATCTTCATCAGATTTTCAAGATTTCTTATATTTCCTGACCCCTCGATTCATAAGTAAATTTACAATTCTCTGCTACGGCCCTGGTATGTTCTCTTGAAAATTATATTAAAATTTCAATTCTGTTTCCACGATAATTAACAATACTCAGAAAAAAGTACAAACGGGCTCAAAGCACCCCATAAATAAACACAGAGTCGCTTCAGCCATTAAACATGTAACGACTTCTTTCCATTATATTACGTGGAGTTATTTCAGTCAAGTGTCTATTAATTATCATTGACTGGTGTCGGTCGGTTCGTTAGACCGCGAATGGTGATGAGAAGTTAGAGACGATAGATTGACGCGAGTTTGCCAGTCTTTAAAAGTCAAAGGTAGATCTTTTTAGGTTAGTTTGAAGTTTTTTTTTTTGTTTTTTTCTTAATTTTTTCGTTACTTGAGGTTCACGATATAAAAGAAGTCGCGAGTCGGCGGAAAAACGTTAAACATCGTGTCTTTTACCCTCCGCTTATAACCCCGCGACACCCGTGCGATGCCGCGCACTTCGTTCGCTTAATGGCTTAACTTTTATACCGCGGGGTTTCTAAAGTCTGCGTCATCGTACCGCAATATTTCATCCATATAACGTTTTCGCGCGGGACTTTACCTTCTGAGTCCTGCGACAGTCCTCTAGGCAAATCCTGTGACTCCCCTCGATCATCGCTGAAAAAATTTTTCAACCCCCCTCCCCCCCTTTCTTTTCACAAGTCAATAATTACAAGGGACGCGATCTCTGCACCGACCGCAAGACGCCCTTCGATCACCGCCGCGACCCTCTACCCATACCAAAAAATCCCTAGCCCCTTCCAAACCTCTATTAGTCTGATCGGAACATTTCCCTCCCCTGCATATTGCCCCCCCTCCTTTCTACCATCGTTCTATTTTTCTTACACACATATAGGTATATGTATAAGATGATAAGCGGTCGAATATTATACTCTCTATGTATATATATATGTATACTGTAACGTATATAAGGAGGTAATAGGACCGTATAAGCGGGTAATGCGAATTTCATAAGAATAAATATGCTCCCTACCTACCTCCCTTCTTCATTTTAGGATAGAACGACGACGACGACGAGCTGTGGCTTCGAAAGAACGCGGCAAGAGGGAAAAGAGTGGTGAGCCGAAGGACGATCGTCCTGCAATGGGGGGGGGATCCTGTCTCTCTCTCTCTTTCTCTCTCTATGCTGGCTGAAGAGAAGAGTGAGCAAAGAGGGGATGACAAGGAGGTAAAGGGTGGGAAACGGTCAAAGCACGTGACGTAGGCTGAACAGAGCCACTGAGCAAACAACGCCCGGCCAGATAGCCGCGGGGGCGAAGTCCTTCGGCAAACATATTCTCCGACTTCCACCCCATATACTGATCCTCCCTCCCAACCCTCAACCCCTTATCCCCTCTTCGCCAACCCTCCCCCGCCTACACGCAGCTTGCGCCTTTGGACGCGGTTCGCGGTTGTCGGTATAGCCACTTTGCAGGACCTTCGTTCGCCATCACCCGCCACATATGTAACAGGTGCCTGGTACCCTGCACACAGAAGATGACCATAAAGACTATAAAGCCCATAGTTCGGGGATGAGAGGGAGAGAAATTTTGGCTATTTTGATGTTTTCATGAGATATAGAGATACCATATATATATAGATAGATATATGTATATGTATATGTCTTTATTATGCGCCAGAGACAGAAAGAGTCCGTATAATAAGGAAAAAGGGGTGCAAAAGAAAAAGGACAAACGGGGTAGTAATTTGAAAAAAAAAAAACCATGGGGAACTAAGTAAATGAATACGCAGAACAGAAGATGATCAAGAATATAAGATAAACTATAACGAACCGCTTATAATCAAAATTAAAAGTAACTACATACAGCAGAAATTCAGGCTCAAGATTATAATTATGAAACGAGAATGACATAAAAAATAAAAACATCAGACCATAATATAAATAGAAGAAAGAGAAGTTTGATAAATAAATATTGCTGTTATTTTTCTATTGTTTTCACTCTGTAAAGAATTTTGGTTTTGACTTAAGCAGAATGCAGCGTGGTGTAACTCTGACACTATATTTCAGGTTAATTGAATATATAGGGAGGAATTTTGGCGCATCGAGTGGGACTGAAGTTTCGGAATACATTACGTCCTGCTGCACCGCGATCGTATACCTGTCTATGATTCTTGGTCGTTGTTTCTTTTTCCTTTATTATATTTGTTTCTAACGCTTTTACGTTGGACTATATAGAGTATCGATGTTTATAGTTACTTTCGTTCTTTTCACCGTTACATAACGTAAGTAGATAAAGCGGATTTCCGCTGTGACGGTCGCGTGTTTTGTTAAGCTACTTATTACTCATTTTATAATTTTCTTATACATATATACATATATATATATACGTTCGTCGGGAACAACAGTCGCGTGAAAGTCTCCTCGCCTTCATTTTATTTATTTTATTTATTTTACTTGTTGTATATTTTGACTGTCATTTAACGCAGTGCCATTCAACATCGCTATACTCCGCAGTTTCTTCGCGGTTCGTCAACCTTCCAACAAATACTACAATCATTCGAAAAGTCAATCATAGAATCATAGATTTATGATGTAACTGCAAGGGATTAAAAACAGGAAAAAAATTATAAAATAAAAAACAACAAAAACGAAAAGAATGTATTTTTCAAAACAGAATGACATTCCGTGAGTATAAAAGGTTCTTCTGATCGGCAGAGGTCAGATGGCTGTCAATAGCTCGGTGATAGGTAATGGCAAGATGGTCCGAGCTGATATTGCGAGAAATGCGTCGAGTCCGCATGTGCGATAGGAATAAATGAAAGAATGAAGAAAGCCAGAGACCCCGGAGGCCTCCGAAGGGATTGAACTCCATCACGTGGCTTTCTTATTCTATCGCGTGGTCTTTATCAACGACTGTATCAAATCCCTGGAGCAATAGCAGGCAACCAGTATTATCATCGTCTGAAAAATATAGAAAAGAGAAAAACATTTAGATGAAAAATTTGAAAATGAAAAAATTGAAAGCATTATAAAATATTAATATATATATTTGCAGTAAAAACTAACACGAATTGACTACGTGCGGAAAAAACACGTGCGGGTTAGTCGGTCGCGCAACATGCGGCTCGCTCTGTAATGCGATATCGTGACTTAAGCGAATTAGAATTACCAACGGAGCTACCCCGCGAACCGAACGTCCGGTCGAACCATAGCGTCGTAGCTACTTCGGCCTCCTAGTTGAACGCGGACGACGTTGCGCAGGGTCTTGGTTAAGCTGAGTTAATTTAATTTCAACCTGTCTTGCTCCCCTATAAAATGTGCCTCCCTTAGCTCCCGCCCTTGATTCGTGTTTATTATTTAACCGAGGTGGTGCGCGATGCGAAGCTTACCCGAGTACTGGACTATAGCTATGATAATTGTGCACCAAGGAGACTCGTAAGTTCTGGGCTGTTGATAATTCAAAACTAGCGATTCCACCATGACGAGACAGGTGACTGAAAAAGCTGCGAAAGAGGTCGAGGATGGAAAAACATCCCAAAATGGAACTGACGATTATGTCGTCAATCTACCACGACCTCTTCTGCTCGAAGAGAAGAAGTACCTTCTTGCTGTTGAACGGGGTGACTTTCCAAACGTTCGCAGGATGCTGCAAGCTGCTAACAATCCTGCTCGATCGAGGGTAAAACGATTTGTCGATCATTTAAATATCTTAGCATTTTACCCCGGCCTTTTTTTTCATCCATCAATCATAGTTGTAGTTCGTTGAGATGCAATTTATGCGAATGATCGAATGTAGTAGGAACATCATTAGCTAAAGTTGTTCGGGACTTTGAATGAATGGAGCATACTCCTTGCAGGAATGACCGATGCTATTTTTTGAATCATTTTTGAGTAACGAGCTTATACTGGAGCTCCATCACCCAAAGATGTTCGTTTCACATCGGAGTCCTTGAAAATGTCAGATTTCATATAGTCCTGCTTTATACTTTTCAAAAGATTTCCCAAATTGCGAAGATTGCCGCTTATTCTGAAAGTTATCACCTGATCCATAGCAAACGAGGCCAATGGACGTCAACTGCGTGGATAGCCTGGGTCGTGGTGCTTTGACGTTGTCGATAGCAGCTGAAAATCTGAAGATGGTTGAGTTGCTGATAGTAATGGGGGTGGAAACGAGAGATGCCTTGCTCCACGCAGTCGATCATGAATTTGTCGAGGCTGTGGAGCTGCTTTTGGAACACGAAGAGTTGCTGCGAGGAGATGAGTCCGCTGATACATTCCCTTCGTCAAAAAATCCAGAATCATCTTCGGAAACGTTAAGGAGTCCAAAATCTCCGAAAGATCCATCGACTGAGCAGACAGTGGAGAACGAGATGGTTCACAGCTGGCAAAAAGTCGATCCTGCAGTGGCAAAGTATCCACCTGGAACAACGCCTCTGGTACTTGCAGCTCAACGAGACAACTACGAAATCTTGAAACTCCTTCTGGACCGAGGCGCAACTCTTCCAATGCCACATGACGTGAGGTGCGGATGTCCTTCGTGCCTCAGATCTGCTAGTGAAGATCCTCTACGACTTTCAGCAACTCGAATCGCGGAATATCGCGCTCTCGCTAGTCCTTGTTTGATCGCTTTAAGCTCCCCTGATCCTCTGATGACTGCTTTTCAGCTCAGCTGGGAACTCAGGCAACTGGCATTAGCCGAGCCAGAATCCAGAGCGGAGTATACCAAGCTGAGACGACAAGTGGAGCGGTGAGTCTCATCACGATCAGTTAAAAATTTATTGTTTGATTTCGCACGTGGATGTCTTAATATTATTTCCAACCATTCAGGTTTGCATTTGAGCTACTTCAGCAGGCTAGAAGCACTGCGGAATTGTTTACCATTTTGAACCACGACCCCGAAGAAGCTGAGAGAACCGAGTCGTCTACGGGGTGCAAGACTCTTCCTCGACTAGAAACTGCCATACGATACAAGCAGAAGCGGTTCATCGCACATTCTCATGTTCAGCAAATTCTTGCGGCAATTTGGTACGAAGGTGTGCCTGGCTTCCGGCGAATGTCAACGGGGCAACGTGTCTGGATCGTTGCCAAAACGGCTTTCTTTTTTCCGCTGTACTGTCTGATCTATTTAATTGCTCCGGATTCCGCTATTGGACGGAAAATGCGAAATCCTTTTGTCAAGTTCCTCGTACACGCAGCTTCGTATCTCTTCTTCTTGGGTGAGTTGTAATTTTTATCAGGCAATCGCACAAGAATCAAATATACCCGCTGATTGGCGTGAAGTAACTTCTGTCCGATCTTTCACAAATATTTAAGCGATCTTCACTAGTCAATCGATCAGCTAATGATGATCAAACCTTTTCTCAAAGAGGAACCTATAACATTGAACCGTCATATCATTGTCACCTTCTCAATCATCAGGGATATTAATTCTGGTATCACAACGAGCGGAAGTGGAAGCCGTGAGATTACTGGGGGGTGAAGACGCGCGGCGTGACCTGGAGGCGTCATTGTTGCTTCAACGGGGTGTGGGACCATCGCCATTAGAATGTATAGTTTTGGTATACGTCCTGGGATTCGTTTTGCAAGAAACGCGAGAAGTGTGGGTTGACGGGCTTCGAAACTACTTGAGAGACTTGTGGAACTTCATCGACTTCACTAGAAACACCCTCTACGTTGCTACGGCGATCCTCAGGGTTGCAGCGTACTTTCAACAGGCAGCAGAGATCAGGGAAAATCCTGCCACAGCCACTATCCCTCGTGAAAAATGGCCGGATTTTGACCCCCAACTTATAGCCGAAGGTCTCTTCTCCGCAGCCAACATCTTCAGCGCTCTTAAGCTCGTTCATCTTTTCAGCATCGATCCACACCTTGGACCTCTTCAGGTACACAGTCATCAACTACACACATATAATATAAGCACTCGTAGGTCACTCGTTAAACCTGCACCGTGCAAATAATCTTTTTCGAGCAGATTTCACTCGGCAGAATGGTTATCGACATTGTTAAGTTCTTCTTCATCTACACCCTTGTGCTCTTTGCATTTGCCTGTGGCCTGAATCAACTTTTGTGGTACTTCGCCGAGTTGGAAAGACGCAAGTGTTACGGTGCTGCAGACCTTTCGCCAGACTGGGCTGGAGAAGGTGATGCCTGCATGCGATGGCGGAGGTAAAGCGAGGTCTTCCAATATTTTTCAGATTTCAAGTTTTTTTGTTTGTTTTTTTTTTCTGTAAAAAAAAAAGGGCGTAAGCACGATTTAGAAAGACGTTTTTCGACACAGATTCAGCAGCGTCTTCGAGTCCTGCCAGAGTTTATTTTGGGCGAGTTTCGGAGGTGTGGGAATCGACACTTTCGAGTTATCAGGTATATATAGAGTTGCGTAGAAATATGATTTACCCGGAATTCAACGGCTCGGTTTCTTTTACGTAAAAAATTTTTCACAGGTATCAAATCCTATACCAGATTCTGGGGTTTATTGATGTTTGGTTCCTACTCCGTAATCAATGTGATCGTTTTGTTGAATCTACTGATCGCCATGATGAGCAACAGCTACACTTTGATCGTGGTGCGTACCGAGTTTTTTTTTCAAATTTCGACATTCTCTGTATCTGCATACGCGGAGCTCATTAAATTTTGATATCTTGCGCAATATATTGCGAAGCTGCATAATTATATAAAGCAATAAAACGTCGAATACCTTGATTAGGAACATTCGGATACCGAGTGGAAATTTGCTAGGACGAAATTGTGGATGAGCTATTTCGAGGAGGGAGGCACTTTGCCACCGCCATTTAATTTGATCCCAGCCCCAAAGACGTTTTTGAGATTATGTGGCCTCAGGAAAAAGGATCCGAGCAGACGGTCCAGCATGCGAAGGCGCGTTCAGGAGCACAGGTAATTTAATATAAACCGAATAGATTTTCGTTGAAATCGAAATAGAAACCCTTGTTTTTTTTCCCCGCAAATTCAGAAAACTATGATACTGCAAATTGCACGAAAAACTATATAAACTATAGACGATTTCAGCAATGATGTACGAATTGATTGGCAATCGTTTGATGAAACGAAATAAACGGGAACTCTGTGTACAAATGTACGTTATAATAATTATTAGGATAAAATGAGGAGAAGTATTGATTTAAATGTATATATGTTGTTAATTAGATACGGAGGCGTAATGAGGGCTCTCGTCTGGCGCTACGTTGTAGCAGATCATTGTCAACAGGTGATGGAACCCGTAACCGAAGATGATGTCCACGAGTTAAAGTCTGACATATCATCTTGGCGTTGCGAACTTCTTGATATACTTGGCAGAAACGGTATGGACATTTCAGGGGTCGATACCAAAGATAAAAGTGAGTACATAGCAAAGCGGAAACCGCACGCAAGACTACTCACATATATCCCCTTGTTTTTCCCTTTTTCTCTCTTTGTGAGTAGCGCTTTGATTGAAATTTCCTCCAGGCATTTCACAGCGCATCATACCTACATGCGGTTTTGAAACTATTGAAATTCATAGCTGAATAGCTTTTAATTTAGTTATCAGTATATTATACTCTTGGTAGTTTTTTTTTTTTTTCATCCCCATTATTTATTGCTATTGTTTATTTTCCCTGATTTTTCCAAATCATTTTCAACGGATTCAAACAGTTTCCTGCTAATACTGAGCCATATACTTTACCAAACAGAGCCGATTGCCTCTGCCCTAATTTTATTCGATCGTTTAGGCTCGCGCCTTAGAAGCCTTAGAGTATTTTCACGTTCCGTTGGATAATACTTTCACACTTATCGCGAAATCCATTACTTGATTGATACTGATATCAGAAATGTATTTACCTCGATTGTCTTGTTCTTAAATTGTTAGCTAATAATTTGCACGTCTGTCGAATGATTTCTCTTTATATATATTTCATCAATCTTAACTGCGCGATGCAGAATCGATCGTTCAATGTGTGTACGGAAGACCCAGAGTAGAACGAATAGAATCCAAACAAATTTCAACCTGGAGTATACATATAATTGATGCAAACCTATTAGCCTATTTAGCATAGAAAATACCGTTTACCAATATCTTCTCCCATTTTTTTTTTTTCAAGCTTTTTATGAATTGACGAAGCATGTTTTGCAATCGACAGACTCGAGTGAAAACAAATGAATTTTACAAATTTGATATAATAGTTTTAACAAAAAACTTCGTGCTAATTACTGTACGATTACCTTTTATACCCGATTTTGCCCTGTATGTATAATCAGCTTGATTTGTATAAACGATATGTCATAATTCTTCGTTAATTGGCGAGTTCGTTACCATAGCGCGGGTATATACCGTGGTACCTACATACATATACGAATGAATCAATACTCAGAAATAAATAAGCAAATAATAAACACAATATATATTTCTACACGTATAATTCACGTATCGTATATAATGTATCGATTTCCTTTTATGTTTATACTCCCCGTTCGCAGTGACCCCGGGCCGTAAAATGCGAGTATGGGAAAGACGGCTAATGAAAGACTTCCAAGTTTTGGGACCAATGGCTGGTCTTGCCGAAGAGGAAGCCTGCGAGGAACTCGCTCTTCAGCAACCACCTGATGGCGAGGATGCAGCAGCCCGATGGAGACGCGTTGCACGTCTTGCGGTACTCAGGTCTGCCAGTCATCGCTGGAGCCAGGTAATTTATAAATACAATTAATTATTCTACGGTCAAAACTGGTAACATCTTTTTATAATTTTCCAAATAATTTTGAAATACTGGAAAATTTCTTCATTTTCGCTTGGAAATGAACATGAAAAGAATGATATTGAAAAATAAATTGGGTAAAATTAATTAAAAAGTAATTAGTGATTCCTGTAATTAATATATAATAAATAATAATTATTTGGGTAAAGTTTGCAGTGAAAATTGGACAATTTTTCTTAGATTTTTATTTTTATTACTAACATTTGTTGTGTTAATTAGGAAGGAGAAAGTGCCCCCCTTTTGTTCAATTAGTTTTCTGAAATTGCACATTGGTTTATGTTGCAGGTCGTAGGTCGGGCGGTCCAAAGTTCTCAAATTGGTAAAAGCAACAGTAGGGCGTCGATCCAAAGCCAGAGAAGCTTAAAACGGGCTATGGAAGACGCTAAAAGACTGGCATCGAAAAGTCCTCTGCCTCCAGTGAGTCCAGTTCGCTTACCAGAAACTACGGCCTCTAGCATCCTCCACATCCTTAAAGACATAGACGAAAAGGACGACGATCCACCGCCGAGACTCACGCCGGAACCGAGCGTAAGCAATCGGATGATGAATTAAATGAGTAAATAAATAAAGCGAGATGAGAGCTAATTAATTTCTTAATGGAAATAAATATTCAATTTTCAATATTTCCTTGATTTTTGTTTTTTTTTTTTTTTGTTTGTTTTGTTTTCTTTAAACTATAGCGGAGACCCCCGGCTGCGGTTGGATACGTTGATGAAAGACGAGAAAAGCAGCCAATAGAACCGAGAATCAGTAATATTGGGGCAGGGAAAACTTCGCCATTGAAAAATGCAGACAAGAAAAAAATTTCGGGATCGGTTCAGCGCCAGCCAACTACGTCGTCTTCGGAAAGCACGAGTTCGAGAAGGGTACCGGAAGTCTCTGTCACACCTGTTTCTCCTGAACTGGGACAGGGGACTGCTGACAATAAACGACTACTGGTCAAAAACCAGCCAAAGGCACCTCGGTCACCGAGATTTGCCACTTCTAGATCACCTAGGAGAGGAGGCTGGCTATGAAGCATGAAACCTTGAGCAAGAATCTTTTTGAACAAGACTTAAATAGTGCCTTCGAAAAATAGTTTAGCGAATGAGAATATGAGATTTTGTGATTTTATTTACTTTTATCAGTTTTTGAAGTTCACTTCAAAGTGAATTACACTTTCGATTTCAGTTTATTGCAGAGATTGCTAGATTTTGTTTTTGTTTTTTATTTTTTTCATCCTCGAAGTTATTATGCGAGTGTTAATAGTAGTTGATTATATTCCTGTAACAATTTTTAAAAATGTTTTCATGTTCTCGACGATTGTTGATCTTTGAAAATGACAAGTCTTGAGAGCAATTACTTGATATATACTAGCAAGGAAGTAAAAATCTTTTTATTCAAGAAAAACTGAATTAAGATCGCAGTTTCGTGAGATCGTAATATTAATGTTAAATTATTATTCGTTCAGTTTATCTCGACGTCCAGGTCTTCCGCATCGTATTTTTTGTCGTCCGAGTCTTCCGTGCATTTCAAAGTTTGCTTCTTTGTAATTCTCGGTAAATGAATATATGTATAGTGAGATTTGAAAAATATTCAAGCAATATTAATCGGTTGATACGCCTTATTACATGCAAAAAAAATTTCATACTGCACTTGTGATATTCCAGCTAACTCCTCGCGCATACTTTCCACGATCATTTAATCTAGGCAATTTTTACAAAACTATATGTATATTCAATTTGAAATTTCGCTTATCGTTGAATCCGTTATTCATTAAACAATCAAATACCGAAAAATAATACTGTATTACCAATTCCTAGGGATATTTATCAATTCGCAATACACTCACAGTACCTGAACATCATTCTCAGACTGATTGAACGTATTTTTGAATATCCCCATGATAATTTATATTATTTTCCCCTTCCTATTTTCACGGTGTAAATTTTCGATGTCAAAATAAGTCTACGAGTAATTTATAGACTTGTTTATATTTCTCTCTCACATACCTATAGGTATACATAGGTATATATACAGTTTACGTTACTTTATAAGTCATATATGCATGTAATTGTATCAATTGTATAAAGAAACAACAAAATAAATTAATTAAAAAATGATCTTCACATTATTATGCAATTTGTATCTAAATTTTTCTTTAGGTAAACGTTTCAAATACCTAAAAACATATAATTATATTCTAAATCATCGATGCGTTTTACCGTATGCAACCTGAACGACATCTTCCGTAACTTCCAGTCGAAATCCCATTGTTGAAAAACGTGGCACCGTCTGAATATACCAAACGACTTTTCCCGCAGGTAAACAGCAAGCGGCAATCAATTTGAATTCTCCTTATAGAAAAATGTATTACCTATTTATTACTCCAGGATAATTGATACTCATTATTGACAAAATAATTCCGCAGACGATTGAATATTTTTAATCCCAGAATACGCAAAAAACACAATTCAGACATTTTAATTCAAATATTTATAATAGAATACAGACAATAGGTGATAGATAATCGGTTAAATAAATTTTTAATACCGCAATTTTTCCTTTATTTTCTGTTGCATGCCGGTACATTTCTAATATCTTATGCTGTTTTAATAATAATAATAATAATAATATTATCATAATTTTCGACTGAACAAACTAGATGGCCAACGGACGTAAATAAATCGATTTCTACAATGATTTTTTTTGTTTTTTTGTTTTGTGATTTATTTCTGAATGTCGTACGATGTATTATGTCGTTTATTATATCTATAGGTAATATTTATGTATAATAATAATAATAATAATAATAATATTAACAAGTTGTTAAAAACGCTGGAAAGTAATAATAATTAATATAAGTAACGCCATGGATAGGAACACGAGAGTAAAAAGTTGACGTGAAAGGAGTGACTCTCGATTGTAGAAATTATGTATCAGTAATTATGTATTAATCGCTGATTAATCTGTTCCTTTTAATTAAGACGTTATTTTACAGATTTCCGATGATTCGTTAAGCCCGTGGGGAGAATCTATTTATATTCACGAATAGTAATATGTAGTCAATAAATGATTTATTAATTAATGATAAACTGTTCTCAAGCAGCCTGGACAAGTTTACTCTGTGGACCTTTTTGCGTGGAATTAATTTTGTCACCTAACGACAAAGCCATACCTTGGCTTTTGGCTCTTATACGTATATGACCGACAACAGGAGCATCCTGTTTGTGCATAGGTTTCTCGATTGACAAATTGGCCAAAGCGTCCTCGCCGAATATCGATTTTGCGTACATATTTGCAGCCATAAATCCGCACTGACCAGAAAGAGCCTGTTTATTAAAGAAAATAAATGAAATTGAATGATTAGATATTGAAAATCACATATTTTTGCCACGTCACTTCAAATGATTAAAAAATTTAAGTGTTTATTACCTTCTCTGGAGTAAGACACCTCATGTTTGTAGATTTTAACAAATGTGCGAGGTACTCTCGAAGATCTGATAGCGTTGTATTCACCGAGACTTTATTCTCCCATTCAAACTCTGACCACATTCTACGGAATTCGCTATCGGTACATGTGGCTGGTACTATGTAGTCCATAATATCGATGTGGATGTCGTTTAGGACTACGACACTTCTGTCTGAACCAGCTCCGGAAATGTCGTAAACTGTAAGAATGAATTTCAAAATTATTCAATAGGTATATCTTTTCTCTACACGAAATATTCGTTGATATTATTGAAAAGATGAAAAAAAAAGGAACGAAGAGGCCATACCAATATTTCCAAAGATAATTCCATTCTCCGTCGAAGCAACCTTGACGTTTGCTTTAATGCTGGCAAAATCTCTGGGCGCTAATACGATCGGTTGTGGTCTTTCGACAAGTTTAAGATCTCCCATAGTTGCCAGTTCCAAGGTACAATTTTGGAGCGTATCTTCGGTCTGGTTAACCACAAGAACATCTAGAACAATGTCGTACTGGTTGACGTGAACCAATGCTTCGGCGTAAACGGGATCGGAGAATCCTGTCAGTTGTGTTACTTTGCTTAATGCACTAGGCGTTGGCGCATCTCCGGCTGCTCCTAAGAAATCAATTAAATTTATGAGGAATTAGATTAATGAGATAAGAAAAATTCAAGTAAAAAAGTGGAAAAAAAGGTAATAGTAATCAATCGAATAAACATTTGCATCATTTGTTAACAAAGTTTTAAACTTATACCCGGTCTTCCTGCGACTGCTACGCTCAAACTCTGTTCAAAAACGTCACCAGCACCACCGGTGAGATCAGCATTACGATTGAGTTGCAGAAACTGGATAGCGTCGTCAACCTGCACGATGGTACCTGGCTTTTCCTTTGCCTGTTTTATATTTTGAGCAATGAAAAGAGAAGTAGAAAATTAGATCGAGTCACAATCTGTGAAGTTGTGTGTTCAGAGTTTGGAAAAATAGAGACCTTTTGAGTCTGCGAATCTTCCTCAGCTTTAGCAGCGAACATTCTGCCTAAAGCGTCTCTGCAACCTTCTGTGAATACAGTTTGAATCATGGGAGTAGGACAAGCGAGAGATCGCAGACAGACTGTGAGTCGTTCTGCATCGTCGTGAGTCATTGCCTTAGTTGGAAGCCCGGATCGACCAAGCTGCAATACACTGGACATAACGAGCATAGCTTCTGCTTGCATTCTGTTGCTTTTTTTAGGGTCGCTTTCTAGTCCTTTGTAACGAAGTACAAGTTTGGCCAAAGTCGTAGCTAACGATGCACCGATGAAGAAGTCACCGTCCATCATGTACTGAACAAGCGCCGGACGTTTTTCTTCTTTTTTACCTGTAAAAAAGTTGATTCGTTTGATTAGAAACATCAGGTAAGAATTTTTTGACTCATAATTCGATCGAACTTTGTCAGTTTGTCTTTTCCGACTTAGAACCCACCCGCAGAAGTTGCGCTGAAAGCACTTTGACTCGCGTATGTCCCATCGGAAGTGACGAGCTGAGCTGGAGCCGCTGTAGAAGAACCACCTGCTGTTTCTTCTTCCGGTGGCTTGTCTCCTGCTGCTCTTTTGTTTTCTGCTTCAACTAAGGGTAGCTCGCCTAAGGCAGCCCTGATGCGGCTCATAACTGCTTCGATATCTTCTTTAGATGTGGCGTACTCTCCGAGTATCCAAAGTGCAGCACGATGAACTTTGACGGATCGAATTTGAGGGAATACCTGACGAAAAAACGAGCAAAAACATTCAGAAAAATAATGAAATACGTAATTTTTTTGTGACTAGATAAGCGAAATTGGGAAACAGCTTCTCACTTCGAGTAGTTTTTCTATAATTAATGGTCTGAGGTGTTCGAATCGTTGAATAGCTTCGCGAACGAAGATGAGAACGTCGGTAGCTGCAGCCTCGTTATTTTCTGACAGGAAATCGGTCAAGACTGGAATAACTGTTGCTGCTACATCTGGAAACTTGATGGAACAGGCGTGCAAAGTCCGAACTAGAAGGCGTCGGTATCTACCAGAGTCTTCGTGCTCCCCGCCCGCTGTTCTCAGCACTTCTTTTTTCAGCAGCTGTACCATTTCCTCGATAGTTCTATTCGACACAAGGTCCATTGCCAAAGCCAGGGTTTTTGTTCTCACCTCAAAGGCCGGAGACCCTAGAAAATTTTATTTCATTAAAACAAATACCGAAGATTTTTAGGTAATTCAGAAACGTGATTAATTATTCTTGTTGCCGTCTGACCTACCCAAAACTCTCAGAACATCCATGACCAAGTCCTGAAGAACTCTTTCATGAGTAGGGCTATCCTTCATGGCAATTAATCTGTCGAGAACGATTAACTTGACGTTATTATCGCTCTCCTTGACGACTAGCTCAACATAGGAAGCAGCAGCAGCTCTAATGGCAGTCGGGGCGCTGGATAAAGTGACCAAAGTTCCAGCCGCCTCATACCGAACTGCTGCGCTCGGAGAATTCAACAAGCTATAAATGCAGCGAATAAAACGAGCCCTTTCCGACGGATTGGCGTGGCAAACCTGGAGCAGAAATAATAAATCAGTCAATCTGAAAGGCATGAAATTGGTAAACAGAATCAAGATCAAAAGAAATGAGCCTAGGGACTCTACCTTGTATATTAATTCGACGATAACCAGCTGGAGAATGTCTCCGAAGCTTGGAACCTGGTCAAGGCAAGCAGCTAGGTAAGCTAAAGCTCGGCTTTGATCAGCGTGAAGTAGCATAAGGAATGCGTTTCTTCTGCAAGACATGTCTTGCTCTCCTTCTAGGTATTTGGCAATTAATTCCGGGGCGTCAGGAATGAGGAATTCGAAGTTTCTGTAGATGGTGAATATGGCCAAAACTGCATTGCGCCTAACGTAGGAATGGCGATGTTCGAGGCAGGCTGTAATGGCGGGCATCAGAGGCTCGAGGAGCTCTGGTTCCTTAAGTTTGCACAAAAATCTGTGAAAAATAATCGAACAAAAATAAATTAGACCATTTTTAGCGAGAACTGGATAAAGTTTAACAAAAATTTGATGAATAAAGACCTCAGCGTCGATCCCCTGACGAATTCGTTAGGATGTTGCAGATCCTTCCTGTAAGCGTCGCAAACTAGAATCATCTCCTGAAGAAGTTTGCCGTCTGGAGAAGTTTTGGGTACAATTTCCCAGAATATGAGAAGTAGTTTTTTGACCGCATGGTCCTGGAGCGGTAGGACGAATCTAATGATCGTCATGAGAAGTCCTGGGAGTCTTTCCCCGCTGAGAATCATGTAAATCGTTCTTTTCAGGGCCTCGATCTTAATCTTTGTGTCTCCTTTCTCTAAATCCTGCTTCAGCTGGAGCTCGTTTATCGGCTCCGAGTCCGAAGGTATGTTTATCAACGTGTAGCATGGCTGCTCTGCTATGCTACTCATATTTCCTGCCCTAAAACATTCAGGATTTTTAAACGCTGGGCCGCGGAAAGGCTAAGGTGACTTTTCGGAAGAAAAAGAAACGTCAAAAGGAAAGAACGGTACGAACTGGTAGAAGGAAGGAAACAATCAACTGATAGAGAAAGTGGCGAGGAATCGATTAAGGGAGTAAAATTACCTGACGAATTTTGACGTCGGGGTATCGTGAAGTGATGTTAATGTGGTGATCGGAGGTTTGTAGGTTAGGTTCGATCGGGTAAGGAGAATCTGGTAACTTGATAATACGTACGATGAAACCCTGCGTGGTTGTTGACGCTGTGGACAGCCGTTGGTAAAAATCGGTGAATAAAATTCGGCGATTAAAACGGGTCGGAAAATACGGTCAGTAAATAACGAGGGGAAAATGCGACAGCATTTAATGCCGACTGTGTGATTACGGAAGGCATACGTGTCAGACGTTAGTTCGGAATCTGGCCGCAAACTGGCGACAGAAGAGCGGCGCCACTTATCGCTCTGCGAACTCTATCCACCAAGTGATAATCAGAGATGAATGATCATCCCCTCCACGACCCCCTTCCCAATTACTAGTAATATTCGATCACTGATATATTATATTTAAATATACATATCATTTAAAAACGAACGCATTTATTGATCTCTTGATGTTCTATTATTGTGCATGTAATTCACATATTGTAATTATTATTTTGCCATTATTATTATTTATATTTTTAGTAGTAAACGTGTTCAAGTAAAGTGGGCCCAAGTGGGCTCGGGGATACGAACAGTCTCCAACTTTACCGACAAAATAACGTTGCACTATATCTATAGTGTGCACATAATATAGATATACCACAATGTTATTTCGGTCGGTAACCAAGTCCATTTGCTCGGGACACAAAACTACCCAGGGTTAGCCGTCTTTGAATTCTTCAGTCAACGCAGTGAACCAAAACGAATTAAAACGAAATGAGTAGGTCAAAAACAGAATTAACATGAATTAAATAGATTTGATAAGAATTTTTGATAAAATCGACCCCTACTTTATCGACCTCGGCCTATCACATCCTCAAATTTCCCTGAAAATTTGTAGGAATTATAGGATGAAATTGATGATATTCGCTAAAATTACCGTGAAAGAAAAAAATGCAAAAAGAGATTGGTATAGGTTATGAGGATTTGAATGTCAGTTCTATATTTGTGTATGTTCACAATATTTTTTCCCGTGGGATATAAATATATGACACATATGCAATTTTTGAGATTCTTAATATTGCTCCCAATCAAACGCATGCATCTCCCCAGCAGGTTTTCATTACAAAGTCTGCACAGCAAGTTTCTTGCCATATTAGCAAAAAAGATATTAAGTATACACGTATACCTATGTATATATGCGACATGATAAGATCGTATGTGAGATGAAAAAATGTAGGCGACAGACTGAATTGCCATTAACAAAAATACTGATCAAGAGCTGAATTTGCACATGTATACTATAATATTTTATTATAACGATTGCTATATGTATAAATATAATGACTGCTGCGATGATCTTCCTAGATTATATCTATGTACATATAATTTATATCTGTATACGTATATACATATATGTATACATACACCAGGTCAACAGAGTTACAAGTATATACTCTAACAAGTTTTTTATTATGCACATGTATGTAACACAAGTGCGTACACACATGATCTTTGTGTAAAATTTTATAGCTGCAGCAGAGATCATCTTCAATATAGTAATAGATATACCGCTTATCAAATCTGAGAAAACACGCATATATATAGATGTGTTATATATATATGTCGTATAGTGAGAACATGTGTACAAAATACATATATATATACATATGTACATAGGTATACATATATGCATGTATACGTCTCGATAGCCGCACTTGCCGCGTATTGATAATACATGTATAGTTAAAATAATCTAGTAAACGTTCGAATTAGATTGAAAATAAGCTTGGAAACCGGGGCGAGGGGCAAAGGTCGTTTAGTTTTGACACCAGGCCCTGACGACATTGACCAAGAATTTATCGCTTTTTTTCAGACAAACATAATACCACTTATACCTATTTACGTGCTTCTCCGAAATTTGAAAACAAGATGATTGAAAATACAACGCTATATAATACTCCGATACGTATCTATATTCCATTTGTGTATATACTTGTACATAAATATCGATACATAAGTGTGTGTGTGTGTGTGTGTGTAACATACTCATAATTATTTTCAATTAACTCTGAAGTATATATACATACATATTGTATATATATAGAAGGTGCGTATTATACAATAACTGTATATATATAGAGTAACGTACATAAATTAACTAATTATCGCCACATCCGTATATACGATTGAGTATATTTTCATAATATTTAATTACATAACGGTATAATATATATAAACGACGCATCTTTATAGTATCACAAATTTCTCTGGCTCATTCATTCTCGGATACAACCGGAAAAAAAAACAAAAAACAACAACAACAAAAAACCAGTGAATCCTTATCATTCATATACACGTATATGCATATATGTATATATTCATACGAAATCATATATTTAGCAAATATATATACCTGTACATATACTTATAGATACGTTACGATGTATTCAATTTTCCAGGTGCAAAACTGTATATAATATGTACAGAATGAATGAATTATTATATTCGTCTTGTATATGATAATAATATTAATAATAATAATAATGACAATAACTGCAATATTCATTCTCATTCTCATATATATGTATAAATATATATGTATATAATATGTACACGTATGATTGCTAATATATTTGCGCATTTAAACGAAACTGGGGCATTCTGCATTCTATAACTTCCAAGAATATAATATATATAAGCGCGAGCAAGGAGAAACGAATACGAATATGACTGAAAAAAGTATAATACGCGCACCTTGTCGGGTAAAACGTGCGGAGGGAAGTTGCATCATTGTTGTTTTCATTCTTTTATACATACATGTACATATTGCTTTGGAATTTTCACCGCCGTGATTTGAGCTCAAAGCTGCAGTGAGAACAGTAATTATACCGATGTATGTACGAATACATACATGTACGTACATAAGTATACATATATTGTTACATTGCGAATAAACGCATACCCGCGAGATATCCATATATTGTATACATCTAGGTAAAATGTAACTGTAAATACGTACGTGCCACACCGCGGGTCATTACTTAAAACATAAATATTATAGTCAATTATCTCACGACCCCCAATATGTGCCCGACACGCTATATATATTATATGTGCGTATACGTATATTTTTGTGCGCAAATTATAATTAATAACCGATAAACTCGCTCTTGTTGCAATATATCGCTCTTATCGCTCTACTCGAACTAATTACATAATTATAACAAATACTGCGACTTGATATTAATGAAAACTGATCGTCGTAGACGTACATATACACTGTATAGGTATATACACATGTTATATATACAGGAATATATCGAAATCAATCAATCCAAATCATCATCCGCCGGAATAACAAAACTCATAATCCAGCTATAGGCAATTGAAACCAAATAAATAATATATGTATAGAATTAAAATTGCAATAAAACCGGAGAATGTATGGTATGATAAAAATTCCGCATACGGTTTTTCCCGCGGGTTCGCGTGCACGTGTCTTAATCTCGTTTAGAACGATTGGCGAATACGGCACGTCCTCGATAAGGTGAGCCGAGGATAAATGCAGGTGAGAATAGCGGCGACTGTTCAGTTTCTGTTCAATCATACCACGGGACGTGTAGGTATATATATATATTGTGATCGGGATTATAATGTTTTCTGTGAAATTATTCGCGGCATTTCTAGCCCTGTTCGTTTTTGCATCTAGTTTTGAATTTGGAGCGGGTGATATGACCGCGAGCTGCAAATCCAAGGTGCTAAAAATGTCCCTGAAACATTGTCTGAACGCCGACGTAAGGGCAAAACGCGATGTGCTTAAAGTGCTGCACTCTGATGAGGAACCGGAAACGTCGCCTCGAGCTTTTCACAAACGACAAATATCTCCGCAAGTCGTTTCCGCTATGGCCGGAGTCGCCGGGCCAATCATATCTCAGATGCTGATTCGAAACGCTGGGGAATCCCCGAGCCAGGGAATCCCCGGCCCCTGGGATCAAGGATACGTCCAAGAACCGAGAATCCCGATTTCCGGCCTTCCGGGTTATCAACAGATTGGTTTCCAGCCTCCGGTAATTTCAGTTGATTCGATATAATCGATCTTTTATAACTTACAGGGAAACTAATTGAGATCGAGATTTCTTCCTTTTTTGCCCTGTTTATAAATTCCACTCGATGGTATTTGTTTGTATCCCTACCTAGGCCTCGGGGGACGACCTGGGCATAGGACTGACTTACAGCGATATGGAAGAGCTTTACAATGAGATGATCGAACGTCTTCCAAGGGCGGCAAAGGACAAGGGACAGACTATGAAAGTGATAAACGCCTACGCCGCATCCTGTTGCAATGAAAAAATCGGGGATGATACCTGCAGCGATGCAGCAAACTTCATTAATTGCCCTGCCTAATATCATAACCTCTGATATTGTAAAACTGCATCTATACGATATTAAACGTTAAGTGCTTTTATGCTTTCGTAATTGCAAACGCGGTATAAGTATATATGCCTCATTCGTCACATAATCCTCTCTTTACAAATTTTGCACGAATAATTATTATTCTTATTACTTACTGGATTGATTATATCCTTTTTGGACTGCCTCAAATTGCCTTCCAGTTTTCATTTGATTATTTATTTATTGGGTCGAAAAATGAAGGTGTAAAAGGAGTGTAAAGAGATACGAAGATGTAAAGACAGGTATGTATACTGGTAAACGGTTCATTTTATTAAAACGTTGATCAGAGTATTATATTTATACATAGGATTCCGTCTGATCGATAGATGTAAAATAGGTACGTTTAGTGTACAGTATATAATATCAATGATAAGTCGCGTTTAAATTTATAATTTATTAGACTATTTAAACAATACATATACCTATATATATAATGTATATCGTTTAAATCAATTATGTTCCTCCTAGATCGTATATAGATATTAGTCGATATAAGTATACGTGTATACAATGGTATAGTATATATCGTATAATATAATTAATATAGTAAAAATTGGTTAAATTATATATATAGAAACTATAGGTAAAATAATTTATTGAGATCATCGGTTCACTAGAGTATAATATATCGGAGCGGGTGAAGAAATACACGTACATACATACCTACACGTACGTAAATATATCCCTGTATAAAAAAACTGTATATTTTCATTCATAGCTGCAGCACTTTCACACGATTTTTATAATTATAAATATTTATACGTATATATGTATATTCTTCTATCCAAATTATAAACGCACCAGTAATTATATTAATCAGCACACGATAAAAAATGTATATGCGCACCTTTTGGGCGTTTAACGTCGGATATCGTCTTGCACGTCTCGTGATTGCAAGCAAATTTCAAATCTCCCGCTCCGGATTGTTGAAAGAAAAAAAATGTTTTTTTTTTTTTTCAATTTGTTCTTATTTCAACCTTAACTGCAGCTACCTAGGGTCATCGTGATCGGCTTATTCTGAGATCATCTCGATTCTCTGGCCCCCCCACGTTTATACCCTCAATTCGCTCGAGGCTGAACCCCGATTTGAACGGAAAAATAACGATCGAATCGATCGGTTCCGGCGACGTTGTCCCGACTTGAAAAGCTGGTACTTTTGGAATCACCGTTTCTCTTGATACCTGTAACAATAGTTGAAATTTACAAATTAATTATAATGAACAAGTTAATTTAACGAACTATCAATTATTTTATTCAATGCTCTAAAAATCACACAACTCACGCACACGCGTGACACACATACGACATATCGTTAAATGCACAAACTATATACATATCTATATATATATATATATATATACAACAGCGAAAACAACATGTTTTAACATTCGTGAAGTGCGTGATTGGCATAATGATATACGTGATCGGCGTCTGTAACTCCGGCTACAATACAATACAATACAGGTACAATAGGTGTGAAGATAAGTAAAATGGTGTAAAAAGCTCGCGAAGAACTATATAGTGTATTTTGAATAAGCAGATTTTTTGGTGAGAATAGCTGGGAATTGCGGCATAAGGTTTTATCGTTAGTTACAACTCTACTCTCTAAACTTTTTTGGAGCAATCGAAATCGTGCAGATGAAATTCCGTAGAAAATTCTATGAGATAATAAACTCAAAAAAAAAAAAAAAAAAAAAAATGAAAAGAGTAGCTGCGGTGAATGGGTTATCGACAAAGCTGCACCTTCCGCCAGCTCTTTCGGAGCCGTTTTCGCTTGCGGCATCCGCAAGCTTTTCGCCGTCCTTTTTTTCGCCGTTTCTTTCTCGGTGCTCGCGCGGTATGATCATCAGGTATTATCGGGGCGAGGGTTTCACTCGCAACTTGATACTCCTTCACAGAGGAGTACGGCAGATTCACTATTTTATACGTTGCCGAATGGGGCTTCGATCTGAAAACATCACCATTCACACACCTGTACCTACTTATGTATGTACATCTGAACGCGGAAACACGATCGTAATCTCCCTTTCTATTACGTATAATCTTCCGACAGGATATAACTCGAAGATATCCATCGATT
The DNA here is from genome assembly GCA_963989295.1 of Ametastegia equiseti. Taxonomy (NCBI): domain Eukaryota; kingdom Metazoa; phylum Arthropoda; class Insecta; order Hymenoptera; family Tenthredinidae; genus Ametastegia; species Ametastegia equiseti. The sequence goes on along the minus strand of OZ022397.1, from coordinate 13,037,637 downwards.
CGAGTCAATTATAGATTTATAAAATGGCCGAATGATATTTTATTGTAAAATCACATGATCGATGATGATGAAAATGATGACATTAGAAAAATGAGCAAAGTGATAATCGTCATCGTCGAGTGAAACACAAGTTTCGAGTGAAATAAAAGACAGAGGGGCGGGATTGAAGTTCTGAATTCAAAAAGTTCCGAACATTCGAAATTCCAAATTTACTTGAGACGCGATTCTGAGTTTCTATAAAAACTTTAAGAGTTATGAACTTGCGAATTGCGAAAGATCGAAATGCAGACAGCTCAAAAATCCGAAAGTTAAAAGCTCAGAAAGTCCAAAAAGCCGCAAATTTCAGAGAAGCTCATGACAAATCTGTCAGATAGAAGACGTTGCATAGCGCAAAACTTTAGAGTTCAGAACTTGCGAATTGCGTCGAAATGTAGACAGCTCAAAGATCAGAAAGTTAAAAATTCAGAAAGTCCAAAAATCGGCAAATTTAAGGGAACCTCATGACAAATCTGTCAAATAAACGACGTTGCATCTCACGAATTCCAAAATACGGAGTCCTTGCCTTTCGGATCTTTAGCTTTCATAGGATTTTGAAGCTCCGGTGTCTTTCCATTCGAAGTTTTTCAAATTGGCTACGTAGACTTTCGGGGAAATAATCTTTCGAAAAACACGGAGTCAGTAGTCAAAGAATTCAAAATTTTGATCTTCTGCAGCTTTTAAAATTATCGGAATCTCAATTCCGCCCCCACGTAGAGTCCTGGAAATTGTACGGCGTTCTGTGATATTTTACGAGAGACTATTTTGTGCTATGATTGATTTGACTATGTTCTACTATAAGTGTAAGATTGTTTCGAGGATTTCGAATACCATTGATATACAAATTTTGAGGGAATACTCTCTCGAAAAAGATGATCAAACTTCAATTTTCCCAACCCCTTTATACACACACACGTTATATATACCCAGTTAAGTGTGAAAAACGTACCCAATCGCGTTTCCGCGCGGTGCAGCGTCTTCCTGTCTCGCCGGTTGCGGAAGAGGTTTACAGTATCGTTCGAGGTGTTCATAGCTGCACGAACGATGACAACATTCCTGTACAAGTCCGGACCTCCTGATGCCGGTATTAGAAGCTGGACGTCTTTCCTCGTCGTCGCGTTCCTCACCGGAATAAGAAAATGGTTCGTTGAACCCACGGCCTTTGCATACAAGGAACAAAGCGTCGCTCAAACTCCTGGAGCAAAGTCTGAGTGTTCTTTGGTAAGGAATGGCCTTGATTTCTTCTATCAAAACCAATTGAATGAGTAAAATCGCTACAAAAGTTGCAGTCCTGCCGGTCTTCCTCGTCTCGTTAAGTTTCATCGTAGTCCTCAGGTGTCGCTTAGGGTTTCAGACCCGTTTTATATACCTGGTCTAGAGTCTCTTGGAGGGGATGGATGATGGATATATTTCAGCCCCGTTTTCTTCCGTCACTCTTTGACAACACACTTCCCCCTCCCCCCCTTGAACAAGGGCAAGCGGATAATCGACAAATAAATATCGTCCTAGGAACTTTTTTCCTTCCTAGTAGCAGTCGAGTTCATCGAAAAAAATGTTGTTTTTTTCTTTCGTTTTTTTTTTTTTTTTTTTTTTTTTTGTTTTTTCTTGTTTCGCGAATAGCGGCGAGTCGGTAGGACGTCGAATATACAAACCGCGTATATCGTAGGTATATAATGGACGATTTATAATGATAACTTAAGGTCCGTTCGACACCCGCGACACTCTGATGTTAACTCGCGACCGGAACCTTGCTACTCGACGCTTTGCGCCTCGAAGAAGCTTCTTATTTCTTGAAGTTTGAACCGGTGGTGGGGAATCAGTCGGAGAAGCTATAACGCGCGTTTTGAGAGCCGCAAGTTACTGCCGTCGATGCCACTACTGCTATTGCTGTTGTTGCTGCTACTGCTGCTGTTGCTGTTGCTGTTGCTTCTGTTACTGCTGCGTAACAATTTTTATTCGCGATAATAAATATATAGATCGCGATTATTTACTTCTCGCGTTCAGAGCTGCCAGCAATTACGCGTATATATTATATATATATATATATAGGAAATAATCCGTTTAACAACTCGATCGTCATGATGTATCATAATTGCGCGGGGGTTCGTTAGACTCCCCAGCACTTTTTTTCTCACTGCACTACATATATGTATTATTATATGTGTACATATATATACCTATATATATATATTATTCCATACTAGGTTGACAATATTATAGGAGGTTTCCGCAGCTCCGAGGGTTACGGCAACATAAACATGTATATGCGATCGCTCTCTCGTATGTTTACGCTATTATGTCCAACGGCGATGATGACAACGAAGTCAAAGTCTCCTCTCTCTCGAGGTATATGTATATATAATACATGTGCCTATATACGTGTATGGTATGTATTTTTTCTCGACAGTTGGCACGTGGACGCGTGCGAGGTAAGTATGCGTTTAAAGAAGAAGAAGAAGAAGAAGAACAAGAAGAAGAAATAGAAGTAGAAGAAGAAACGCGAAAAATCGATAGTTCGTTAACGACACACACGCGATATTGCTTCTCACGTTACAAACCAATACCAATACAAGATGCCATTCTCTAATCGACTACCGGCGAGACATAAGTGTGAATTTATTTTTCTTTAGTCCCCGCGTGGCCTTAACTCTTCCCGTATCGTTTATCCCCGTGTGTATAGTGAAAAAAAAAAGAGAGAGAGAAAGGAAAAAAAAAAGAAAAGAAAACAGAAAAGCGACAATGACCGAATGAATGAAACTTTTAAGTATTATTATATTCGAGGGAAACTAGACACCGCCGAACAACGGCGGCAGCAGATCACGTTACCCTGAACAGCGCGGGTCTATATATTTCGAACAATAAATTCGTATATATGACAGGAGGGTTTGCGTTGTTGATGGTACCGCGGCCGCCGTTGCCACTGGCAGGTACGCCCGTCCCGTACGTTTACCACTTCGTTACTATCTGCCAATGTGCTAGATACGCGTTTCTAACTAATTGTCAATTCTAGCTATAATCTTCGTTTCGTTTCGTTTCATTTCGTCCATCTATCGGTCGTTCGTAATTATACGGTCGCGCCGAGTTGTCGCCCGCGCGTATACAACGGATAGTTTTAGAGATAAGAAACAAATTCCCTCTGTACTCCGGCAAATACATACACATAAACGGTCTTCGTCGTCGTTCCCGCGCGGGGTATAACCCGATTGTTTTGGTTCATCGGATCTTGGCGTGGTCCAGAATCACTCGCACATCTTTATCATAGACGGATGCGGGAGATTATCCGCGAAGCTATATAGTATAAATTCTTTGTAACACATATACGATTTTTACATTTTTTAGACCTATATCAATTAGCGGGCCTAAAGTGACCTTTTTTTACCGGCTTGAAAAAGCGGGCAATAATGAAATTATTATATTTGCCCGCTTTTCGAAAAGTTGTCCATTTACAAAGTTTGAACTAAAATCTTTCATTCTTATCATATTTATTTTCTAATTGTAAAATAACTATAAGGCATCGTGTAAGAAAAAAGCTCACCTTTACAGTGCCGCTTATAGGGACAAAAAACGTAGAAATCAATCCTAAATGTGTTATAAAAAATATGGTGTGCACCAAGGGCTATAAGTGGGCTTTTTGACCTCGTGTGATTGCAGTACTCGTCATTCGGTCTAAAAAAAAAGCTCACTTTACGCCCTTGGTGCGCAATTATATATATACTATTTATACTAACGAGATACAGAATAAAAGAAGAAAATAAGATCGAGGTGTGGAATATAGAAGATAGGCGATTCCCCGCGATCGATATTTTTACTATTTTTCAAACCACGCTGCTGCAGGCTATAATTATTATAAGATATATTGTTGCCGATCGCGAGGGGTGATCGACTGCCCTCAAGAGAACCGGGAAGCCTGTATAGCTGAAGTGGGAGCCGCGGGGGTGACCATGCAACCGATGTTTCTTCTTGTTTCTTGTTTCTTGTTTCTTTTACCAGTCATCGTATCGTACCGCGTATCAATTTCACTTTCCCCACACACGTATATAAGCATCTTATTCACAAGTTGGTGAATAATCGGTATCTGTATAACGGGGAGGTCGCTCACCTGTTTGTAAAATTATTCACATATACATAGGTATACCTATGACACATTTACCTGGTGCAATCGAATCTTTATAGCGATTGTTCGCGCCCCCTGCCCCCTGGCCGCCGTCCCTATTGCGGCCCTCGCAGGACCGTTGCGTCTTTGGCCTTCAAGTTTCAAGTTTCAAGTTTCACGCCAAGTCTCTTACTCTACATAAATTAATATATATATATGTATGTGTATATATCTACGATTGAAATTCTCTCGTATATAAATTTCGAGCGCGAGGGCGCGAGCCTAAGAAAAATAAAGAAGAAGAAAAAAAAAAGACACAAGAAGAGACAGAGGCGCCGCTGCTGTTGACCCCTGTGTCTAGTATCCGACATCTCATATTCTAAATATAGACCATGCACGCGTACGCATACACGTATGTAAATATGTATAAGGTATAATGTAAGCCGGACTGTGCAATTGCGGCGGGTCGTTGTTTCCCTGGGAGCAACGAGCCCCGGGCATCTCTCTCTATATACTCCGGCGATCTTCAATTTCCCATACGTACAAGTATGTAATATGCAAATACATAATTGAAATCTAATCCTTCATATATGTAACAAATACATATTATGGGAGTTTTCGTGGATACGCATCATATACGTAGAGAATTGGCATTTATAAGTGCGAACCGCCTATATAACTGCATTTATGTAATTTGAACATCATATCGGATGGTTTTTTTTTTTTTTTTTGCATCTTCCGCAATTTGACTGGCAGAAATAGAACAAAAACCATCGAATGATGTTTGAATTGCCTAATGCAGGCGGTTTTCTTATTTCCTATAATGATTCCCATCCACAAAAAATCCTAGTCTGTATACAGGCAGGGGAATTTTGGTTTTTCATTCACAATTTGTAAGTATATTTCTTCGGGTCCTCTTATCATCTAAACTAATATCGTAAACAAATCATTTTTTCGATCATGCCTATTTATACTTATAAGTGAAACGAGAAGAGCAGAGGGCATTGAGGAAAACCCGGGCAGTTGTTTATAGTGTGTACAAATGTATTACATCGAAACCGATCAGCAGAGAGACGCGTGAACAAACAGCCGTAAAACGCAAGGCAAAGCAAGGCAAGTATATATACGCGGTTAGGCTGTAAAGTATATCGAGGAGTATAATTATATTATAATAGTACGCAGCTTAATATATTCCCCCGCTCGAGTTAAGAGAGAGAGAGCGGGTCGAGGCGAGACGCGAGGTTTTAACGCTAAATGACGAAAACACGTAAACACGAAAACATGAATAATTACCAAACAGAAATTTTTTTTTAAGATCCGCAGGCTGTCCTTCGAACTATGACACGAACTTTATCTTATCGTATATTGTAACATATACTACACAGCAATATGTATGTAGGTATAAGGTACATACGTACATACATTACGCCAAGAGAATGTGTATTAATATATTATACCGGCGAACTGCGATCCCCGCCATTATAATATTGTACCAAAAGTAATAATATATCGCTCCGTATCGCACAATATGATGTGCATGCGTTACCTAATTATTATGTACGAGACATCGTCTTATGGTGATAGCTATCCCGTTAATGTATATGTATACAATTATATCTAGATCTCAGATATATCGTCAACGTATAGTAATTTAAACGATTCAGAATCATCGAACCTCTTCCCTCGTGATTAATAACCGTATTTACTTATTCCGCATTTCGGACAATAACTCGCGGGCATATAATGATATGGACGTTATAGCGTACCGTATACCTACTTGTGTATCGCTTATTCTACGTTTATAACGTGTTTCCAGATATGTATGTATATTATATATAAATGGAGGTATTGTAATGTAGGTACCTCGAGTGCTCTATATCCACGCGTATGTATAATGTATATATGTATGTACGTATGTATGGACGTATACCTATGTTTAGGTAGGTATATCAGCCCGTACTATACAATGTGTACAAACAATCACCCGAGTTGGATAACAAGCCGACTACGGACTCTGCCCATTTTGTTTTGTTGTCCTGGTATTCTCGCCCTTTACTTGTCTACAGCGATAACCTCGCGGGGGGGCTGCCGCAAGCTGCTATAATTCGGATTGTGAGAGAATAATAAGAGATTTCAACGTCCTTATATATACCTTTACTTGACTTTCCTTCACTTACCTTACTTGCATTTCCGGGGCGGAAGGAAATTGACCGAATTCCAAAAGTTCCAGAGATTCAGAATTCCGAATTTATTTGAGAGGCGATTCTCAGTTTCTATAAACGTTATAAGAGTTCATAACTTGCAAATTCCGAAAGGCCGAAATGCAGACAGCTCAAAGATCCGAAAGTTCATAATTCAGAAAGTCCAAAAATCCGCAAATTCAAGGGAAGCTCATGGCAAAGCTGTTACATACCTATATGAACGACGTTGCATGGCGCTAATTCCAAAATCGAAGTTTTGCCTTTTCGGATCTTCAGCTTTCGGAATTTTGAATCTCCGGTGTTTTTCTGTTCAGAGTTCTTCAAATCGGCCACGTAGAATTTTGAGGAAATAATCTCTCTAAAAACCTTGAGTCGATGGTATAAAAATTCGTTCATTTCAATCCCACCGCTCAATTTCCACATCGTTTATTGTCAGTTAGCGATTCAGCATTCTATCATCAAATGCGATTTCATCACTCTTACACGTCTAGCTTCTGTAAACTTTCTATGATAAACGCAGTTTCGTTACAGATTCGCAATTCGTAAACACCTACTACTATGAATGATTCATTATATAGGTGCGAGCTGTAAGCGTGGGTTTAGATGATGGGTAGAAAACTACCGGCTGTTGCGATCAAGCCCGCGTATTCAAGTAGCTTCAAGATGTTTACACCTCTTCGCTGCGAATCAGTATCAAAGGATCATCTGACCGGGATAATTACGATCGATATATTCAAGCGACAATATGCAAAGTTGTCTATAACACGTTCCTTTGGACTCAGCGTCTCTATTCGATTAGATATTTGTTCATTTCTTGCTTGACCGCGCTCTATACCTATAACGATGATAACAACTAACAGCAACTATATACATACATATGGTATATACACGTCTTTGTATGTACGTGTTCGTGCGGTTGTTTTAGATACAAATTGCTATCCATATGTATATCATGCCTATAATACGTGCCTGTATATATCTTAATGTACACAGACACGTGTCTGCGCCTATTTATACCTGAAATGAGGTAGGTATATACGCGCCGGGGCGGTTCGCTGCGTTATCGGTTAATAGCTTTAGAAGAATAACGCAACGCGCAACACTGACATAATAGACCAGGCTAGGACTCCACGACTGCCCAAGCGGTCAGATCATCAACAGTTTGATACTGATAACCCTACCGCTTTGTACTACTACTAAAAACTCTCCGGAAAATGACACCCCCGATCACATGGAGCCTCGCGGGACTTTCTGGCATCAGGGATATTACTGGCAAAAACATACGTGTTGTTCTTCTCGGACAACCAGGAGTTGGAAAAACTGGTTAGAATTACGCCTCATCATCATCATCATCATCATCAACGTACCACACCCTCATTCATATTTCATTTCATTTTTTCTTATTCCTTTTCGTTTCATAATATGCAAAAAAAAATAAATAAAATTGTGCTAAACAGCTTCAATTTCCTATACACATTATAATTGTTGTACTTATACATTTTTATTCTTGTTTTCTATTTCCATAGCTTTGGCAGTGAGATTTGCAACTCGGAGATTCATAGGCGAGTACGATTGCACTACCGAGAGAATCTACAAGGTGACAGATCCTGCCACAGGATCTTGGGAAATCGCCGATCCTCCAGGATATCCTCCGGCTCCTACGGAACCTAAATTGAGATGGGCAGACGCGATTTTGATAGTTTATTCCGTCACCGATCGCGTCAGTTTTGACGAAACTTCGCGTTTCAGGTTCGTCACTCGCATAAATATTATCCTTGTTTTACTTCCGGCATCAGTTTCCAGTGTCTATTTTGCCCATAATTTCCTATCAATCGCCAGATTTTTGGTAACGCATGCCAGACGCGGAAGAAGAGTACCACCAGTGGTTGTGCTGATCGGGAACAAGGCGGATCTGGCTGCATCTCCTGGTGAAAGGATGGTTTCTGCTTGGGAAGGACGTCGACGAGCGGACGACATCGAAGCCCATGGATTTTACGAAATATCAACGAGGGAGTCGGTGGACCAGGTATTTATACATATGAACCAACAACGTATTACTATAGTATAAAATAGAAATATTGTCAAGAATTATAATCATCAGATGATTTTTGTTTTTCATCAAAGGTCACAGTGATGTTTTCCGACGTTGCAAGGCTCGTCAGCGAAGCTGCGGCCGGTAGTTCACTTCAGGTTAATCCATTCCGAGTAAGAGCTTCTACTGATGGTTCTATCAATCCGTTGAGAAGACCACCGGTTCCTTCCCACGGAAGAAGGTTGAGTATTTCCGCACGTGGTGCTCCACCGTAATTAAAGGCGTTTCATATTTATACACATGTAGCGATAATATTTTGTGTGTGTGCAGTGTATGTTAATTTATATGGTTGAATAAACTAAAATCATTACTATTTATAACATTTTTTTTTTTTTTCTGAGTCGTTTCTGTCGTATTTCTACTTCTTCATTTCAATGTAATAGTAGAAGTCGCAGTGTTGATCGATATTTTTTTACATACATCTATGTATATCTGTAGTAAATATATACCATGTGCATACAAATATGTACAAGTATGAGGGGATCATTTGTTGGTTTTGATGAGAAATCGTCTTTTTTCCTTAATATTCTGAGTCTGTACTCGTGCATGGGTGTGCAATATACTCCAGATATACAGAGATTAACCGTGGGAAACTTATATATCGTAGTCGTGTGGCAGTACGTAGCGTATGTAAACAGTATACGCCGTATTCATCCGCAAGCCGATGAATCAAGACACCAATATCCCCATATATCATACATGAGAATATCCATATATTACGGTACCTACACGTATCATTGATGATACAATCGTTGAGCAAATATAAGCATAATAATTAAAACTAGGTATACATATATGGTTGATTGTTGTTCAACACTCTTGAATTTCACTCCATTATTTCTTCTGTCACCATATCCAAACTTTCGAATTTTTGACTAGAATATAAGGAACTACATTTGGAGACATTATCACTAACGGAGTATAAAAGTTCCAAGACCGAGGTGACAATGAATGAATAAAGCACACGTGATGAATGGCCTCTTATGGATCTTCCGTGAATCTTTCAATCCATATTATGTTTTGGGTGCAGAACAGATCTGTAGATATACATATACGTACTGTCATTGAGTGTACGATGGGTATTCAGAGCTGGGTAAAGAGTTGGCGTGATTACAAATGGAACGCAATAACGTGTCTGAAGGTCTATTCCCGAGAGTCCTCCCCGGACTTTCCGTAGCGATTTATTGCCGCAATCAAAACCGCAATTCGAAGCATGTTGTTTGCTTGCTGACCGTTTGTATGTACATACCTGGGGGTATAACACACATGCCAATTTGCTAGGATTCTCATCCTCACCCTCGTACCTACACCTACAAACCTCTTAACTTTAGTTCGCAACCCTATCAGCCACCTTCACACCCCTCCTCCTTCCCACATTTTCCCCATCCGGAATCAAGGGTATAAGAACCAACGCAACACCCGTCGAAAGACCCTTCTATACCGTTTCTGCAAGATGCGAGCATCCGCTCTGGCTTTTGGTTGCCTCGCTTTGGAAGCACTCGGAGCGATCGGTGCCACGGATCACCTCCTTAATCTGGAACGAGTCTTCAAGGAGAGGTGAGCACTTGTATATACTATACCCTCGATCCTATAGATCCGAATGAATATCCCATACACACGAGATTCTACATTTCTTACAACTTTTCGCAATGCATCAACCCTTCAGAGGACTCCATACACAATTCTGAACACATACTTAATTGGTCTGCTTGTTGGTCTACTTCACTGATATGGTAGTCTGTACGAAATAAATAGGATAGAACACATCGTTGCAAAAATTTGCTACTAGTTTACAGGGTTTATGTAGTTTTTGTATTTTGATGGTCATGAAAAATTATTACGACCATGGAAAGTCGTGACGTCTGCAAATAGAACGGAAAAAAAAAAAAACGAATCAAAGATGATGAAAAGTCAAGAGCTATGAATCACAGTGGATCAATAATTTCTAAAGAGTGTTTGGGGTGGGAAAAGTTCATCATCAGAATATCATGATATTGATAATTTATTTGAAAATATGCAATGGGTTTCTCCAGGTCTAGAGCCGATTGGGAAAACGCGTGGCACCGAGAGACACACGCCAGGTGTCGAGAAACTCTACTTCGTCATCTTTATTGGGCCTGTGAAAAAGACATTTACGGAGTAACTCGTCGTTCGGGTAGTCTTCCTCGACCTCCACAACCTCCATGGGTCTCAGGATTTCGAGCTAAAGAGATGCTGAGATACCGTCGCGACCTACGAAGACGTAACCCAACCGCGGTTGCATCAATTACACAAGAATGTTGTGCTAGTCCCGGATGCACATGGGAAGAATATGCCGAATACTGTCCCGCAAACAAACGCGTCGATAAACGAATCGTCTAAAAAATATAGACCCTATACATATATTATATAGGTTCGAAAAATCCCTACATGTATAATAACTAACACACGTACGCATGCACATGTTATTATTATTATTATTCTTACTATTATTATTATTATTATTACTTGATTATTATTATTGATTATGAATTGATATAAATATATTGTTAATAATACAAATGATTATGAAACCAACTGTGAAAAGAATTACCGTTATATTATAGGAGTATAAAACAGTTTTTCCGAACCACATATAGATGCGAACTCACAATAATTCATCCATGTATTTCCGTATACGCTATGTGAAAGTTCGGTGCTGCCCTCACTTTGGACTGGTTTTCTATTCCCATAAGATTACGTGTTAAGGTGCAACGGGAGTCTCTTCAGATAATAACAATTGGACAACAATGCGGATAACCATTGTTATCTGCAGAAGAGAATCCCGTTGCACCTTAAAATGACATTGAGCGCGACGCTTCCCCTCCAACGACTTTAATGACTTATATTGTGGCAGGATTTGTGACTTATCAGATTTCACTTTTCGGAAATGTTATATGAAAGTTTGCAGTTATTTATTACAATATAATCTCTCGAACCATAACCTAAAAAATGTTTGTCTGCATTTGGATTAAGATTCGAGAAAGAAAATATGAGTCGTATATCTACTTTTCGAAGAAGCGAAACATCACTTGATTTAATTCCATTATTCAGATGATCGCCCATATGTGGCTTGCGGGAATTAAATAAAAATCGCGTTTTCGAGATGATGATCATCGTGGCCCCCTCAACCCTGACGTGCTGCTAGAACCAGAGCCCTTGCGTCCCCATCGCGGATTGCAGATCTGCATTTTGCAACAGCGTTCGCGGCTGCCTTTCCAACTGGAAAATAACTTCGATTATATATGTAATGATCATTAATGTTCCTGCAGCAATAGCGAAGTGGGCTGGAGAATCAGTTATGGCGAATTTTTCGTACTTACCTCGAAGACGAGCAACTCGCTGAACAGTGGCGTTCAATTCTCTCAGGGTGTTGACCATATCGGTGTAGCTATTAGCTCCGATCTCGTGCTCTCTTATGAGATCACTGTTCACTGCTTTTAACTGTGAAAGTCGAGCTTTAGCTGCGTTTGCGTCGCCGAGTATCCTCGCGTCCTCTGTACGTACTAAGAGATTCTTCAAGAGGACTGCACCCCGTGCTTCACCTGCTCGAAGGCGAATCTCAGTCTCACGAAGACCTGAGATATTAAGATGACGAAGAGATTATGATGCACAAAAATAAAGATGAAAAAGTAAAGATTACGGTGGAGACGGAAGTCTTAATGCCTTATACCTGCTAGCCTCTCCAGAGCTTCGGTCATCTTGCGTTCTTCTTCAGGAAAATTTGCCTCTGCAGTTAATTCACCAAGACCGAGATACGCAGCCAGTGAATGAATCACCTCTCCGGCAAAATTCGCGTCTTCTGTGCTCAGCTTGATCTTACCAACCGTCGAGGCTTCCAGACGGTGTATCTTTCCGTCTCTCAATCCGCGAAGACATACGCTCAACGAACCGTCATCAGACACTTCCACCTCCGTCTCTTCCGGCAATATCAAATTGTGGCTTAACCATATCGCCACTCGCTGCGGCCTCTCCGCAACCTTTTCGGATAGAATGAAAGGGATGACATGACAAAAAAAAAAAAAAAAAAAAACTGCGGTAAAATCAGGAATTAGGATGATCTCTATAAGTTATACTTACCTCAATCGTCACACCGTAATCTTCACCAATTGTACCGGAAGTCTCTTTGGGACGTTCGATTCTTTCGTACATGCTGAAGCGAGGCAGTTGTCTGGTCAATTCGAACACCTAGATGACAATAATTTGCAGATGAATAAACCGTAGCGGAGTAGAAAACGTCATATGTACTATGATCACTTGCGATTACCTGAAGAAGATCAGCGCCCAGAGCACCAACGCAAACTTTTACGTGGACATCAACAGCAGCGTCTTTCGGAGGTCGAAGTTCAATTTCAATCTGTCCACTTGGTCGGCTGGGACGAGCCACGAGAGTTTCACCCTCGAATACACCCTCGGCAAAAACAATGGCACAATGTACTAGGAACCCTGGACCAGCCGCTAAAGCGAGGCGCGCTGCTCCATCGCTACAAGATACTCCTACGGCTAGTCTCGAGCCAAAAATACCAGGATTTGCAGCTCTGTGTCTCAACTCTGATACCAAAGCTTGTTTCCTTGCAAGTAATTCCCGGACTTTGTCACCCGGTTCGGAAGTGTCTGTTGCTGCACCGGGTCCGTAGCCTCGGACTGAATTAGGGATTTGATTTTGTTTTTGTTTTTGTGTGTCCTCGATGGAGACTTTTCATTATATTCATATATGTTCTCACCCTCTCCGGTCGCGGAGACTATGACAAGATCCGGTCTTCCGGTTCTCCGATAATCTGCACGGACGATTCCTGCCACTGAAGTGCTCAGCTGGATCCGGAAGACGACTTCCCCTGTGGCCGGTACTCGCGCATCAACTTTACCGCTGCTCCAGCCTGTCACCAGCTCTTCGTTACCGTCACCGTTTACATCGAAACCTCGGATTGCCACCACTCTGTGCTTCGACTGATAAGATACAATATGATGTGAGGGTTTGAACGGACAAGAAGAACACCCGGGGGAAATTTATTTGGGGCATACATTCGTTCAAACATGATCTGCATTGTCTTATTGAAAAGTACCAGTGATCGTTGGACAGGGTAGGGCTGGTACCATCATCTGGAAATCCATAGGGTTAGTAGCACCCAACCGAACGTGCATTTCCCATAGCTGTTCAGCAACTGTTATACCATCGTTAAGGATGTCCAGCAACTGGTACCATTCTCAAGGTACTTTTCACCCTCACCTTGACACGCCAGAGACGCGTTCCTGCCTCGTAGACGCCTACGGTACCGTTTCCTACTGCATAGCCAAATTGCCGACCGGATAATGACATCAGGGATGTAACTGGGGCCGTTTCTTTCACCTCCCATGCCACTGCGTCGCCTTTCAATACTCGCACCTCGGAATCCGCACTTCCCAGGACAAGCTGTGCAATAGAGTGCGGAATTTCCTTTTCAGTTATATATTTTCTACTTGTAAATAATCGAGCTGTGAATTGTCTGATGAGATGATTTCGAATGATGTCAAAAAAATTCAGGAGATTTTGGTACTATACAGCTTGGAAAGACTTTGCAGTTTGAATTCGGCGTATCCAACGTTTTTTAGAAACTCGCCTCATTTGATCCGTCTCCGTCAAAATCGAAGATCGCTAGGGAAACTACAATGTCGCCTGTGACGGTCCAAAAAACTTCTGAACCTGTGGGATCCAGGACAGTTACAGAGCAATTTCCCCCAACCACGGCGACCCTGCGGTCCATTAACCAGCCCAATTTTCCTACAGCGAGGGAGTAAGCACCGTCAGACATCTGCAGGACAGGATAATAATTCGTTCTTACATGTAATTAATTATTGGATTTTTCCCGCTTTTGCGCTATTAGGGAAGACTTACCTCCTTGTAAAATACATCAGCGTTGTCTTCGACATTGTAAGCGAGAAGGTGCGTCGCGGTACCGACCAAAAGCACATCCCTCTCATCTTCGCCTAGCTGCCCAGCGAACAACGCGGTCACCTTCGAACCCAAAATAAACCATTCGATTTCCTACATAGGTACCTGCAGAATACTGAGAAATTCTTTCCAAACATGATAATATAGTATATTCTTCCCGCTTTATTTTCTTCCCGCTTTTGTAGGGAAGAAAACAAATTCTTAACGATTTGCGCATGCGCGAGTTCGCTTGTGGCGCAAGAGAAACAAAAAGCCATTTTACTCTCGCTAAACAAGCGCGGAAAATCGGGTTTGCCGTGCATGTGTGATAAAAAGATAAAAACTGTGAAATCGCGATCATGTATGTTCAGCAAATCCATAAAATTCTCCATCCTGCATTGCAGAAAATTCAAATTTTGTAAAGAGAATTCTCCATTGGTTTCAAAAATAAATAGATAAAATATTCAAAAATATCTCAAGATCTCGAATTAATTCCTATACAAAAATTCTGAAATAATTCTGCCAGCAAACGCTAATTCGCTGACCTGTTTGCCGATTCTCAATTCGGCGAGTTCTCCAGTCCAAGCGAGTCTTCCGGATGCGATATCTTCGCGAGGATCCGAAGGAGCGCGACGATGTGGGCTGTGTACAAGAACATTTCCGCCGGAAGTAGCAGCTACAAGACAAGCGTGTGATCCGTCAAATTTACCACTAGTTACCATACCAGATTCAACTCTGCGCTCAAGTTGCAGAGAAAATGCTGCCATGTTTCACCGCATACGCACGACTCCCTGCTAACCTGAGGCCTATAATACCTCACCTGCTTTTTATTGATTATCTGAATTATGCAAACACCTGCGGCGAGCCGCCTCCCACGAGTTTTCAAGTTGCGTTATTCGTTACTTAAAACTTCACTCGATCGTTTTATTGCAAAATAAACACGTGCTTGTCGTAGAAAATAGTTCAGAGAAATTACATTCACAGTATTTGTTCACGCTTTGATTATACCGCGTTTCCAATTCCAACGAGTAAATTACTCGATAAGTTTAACGTTTCGTGGCCACCATATGGGTAAATTTTATCCAGGCCTCATTTAGGGTAAAAAAAAATATTTGACAAATGCATTAGTTACGGCTTTTTTTTTTTTTTTAGTGAGAAGTTGCAGTTTTCCCCACTTAATTTTGACACGACAATTTTTCACCCTGCACGTTTTAGAATACTAAAAATATTTTCAGTATTTTTTCTCAACCCGATCGGACTGATAATTTTCACATAAAGGAAATGCGTGAAAATCTCGAGGAAATAGAAAGTGAATTACGTATTAAAATAGACCAATTTTCGTATACGACTCCTTATATCTAAGTTGTATGGTGTGTTGGTTATTGATTCATTCATTTGTTTATTTATTTAGGGTTTTTCATATATGATTTTCACGAAATTATACAGAAAGAGAATAACTATAACTAACATTTATTAAATATCTGGTATACGATAGAATGTTGTAAAATACGGTTGTTATCTCTGAGCGCCACCTCCTCCGCCTCCGGCTCCGCCGCCAGCTTCAGGATTTGTCGCAGATGATAAAAGCACGAATACAACTGCCGGTACAATGTACATCCACTGAAATAGAATTAGGAAGAAAAATAAGTCATCGACAATATTATATTAAACAAGTGAAAAAAATCGACTTAACTATGAGGATATTTGATTGTAATTGATGTGTTATAAATAGATGAATAAATAAATGAATAAACTGCATGAACCCATTCATGTCAGGGCCAATTGGCCGTAGTTACACACAGTTTATTATGTCTTGTGTAAACATTTTCAAGGCTGATATTTCTCGATATTATCACGGCTAAAAGCGTTTTACGCGTAAACATCGTATCGAGTTATTCATAAACGAAAATCCCAGCTTATCTTGTGAAGAAAAACAAAATACTTCCACAAAATAAGAACATTATTATATTATTATTCTTACGTATTTTGCCAGGAAAGATCGAGTGTCCTTAGTCTCTCCTCTCTCTCTGGCCTCCCTTTCTCTCTCAAGCTTTTGAATGTAGGTTGCGGTATCCGGGACTGGTCCAGCCTCAGGATACCTCACCTGAACTCCAGTCGTCCACATTTGGGTAGGTGGATTTTCCCGCGAACATGGACCGTAGGAAGATATACTGACCGCAACTGGCTCTGCTGCGCCGTCCAGCCATACGGTCAGGTAATCTTCTAGGGCAGATCCGAGCAAGAGGCACTAGAAAGAAGATAAAATTATTGAGGATAAAAACGAATAACCAATAAACAAATAAATAAATCAACAACGGAGCATATTGAGTCCGAAGATTGAATAAAGAGGAGTAAATTTCTTATCTATTAGATACTTTTGTAGAAAAAAATGAGTGAAAGAAATAATCTCTAAGTTGAAGAAACGTGTACTGACTTTAACCCCTGGCTCAAAATATTGATAAACTTTGCCACTAGGCTGGGGGAATCGTAATTAGTAAGAGTAAGAATTATCGTTACGTATTGAGACATAGTTTCAAGCAACTGATACGCGTCTAGGAATGATTAGATTGGTCAGTTCATTCATTGAATTATTCATTCTATTACCGCTGGTACAGATGTAAGGAACGTTGTTTCTGAGCCAGAAGAACCTCTGACAGATGCTTTCAGCCTATATTCTCTGTCTTCTTCCGCCAATTTCCTTAGCAATATTATCTCGTTTGGGTGAAGGCCCATCTGGGCTATCGCCGACGCTCCGCTTCTCACACTGGTCACAGTTATGTTACCTCTTTCAGTGAAATTTGGTTCAGGACCGGAATTCAAGGCATGCCATAGTCTGAGGCGGAGCCAACCGTCGTAGTCTAAATCGCTCTGAAATGTTGAAAATTGTAGATTTCGGGTAAAATTTTATCGAAAAATAATCGGATCTAGGCTATTTGGGATCAATGAATGTGACCTGAAATTGATTTAGGTTAGGTTAGGAAGTGAAAATCACGTATTTCGGGGATTTTATTATCGATTTCAATGGGGATTGTGTGAATGATTAGCGAAAAATTTGTTCTTGTACGAACCGCAACTGCAGAGAGTATAAACGTGATAAATATGCAGGTTCTGGTGTACGGGAAATGCATTTTTAATGACTAGATGATTAGCGTTAACGTGTCGATTTCTGTTTGTAGGTTAACGCCGCTGCACCATATTCCGCTTTTCGATTGGTTTGAGTTTTTTGATCGACTCGACTTGTTGATCTACTTATTTTATTTCATAATATTGTACCACTTGTGACTATATTACACCTTCGACAGCCCGAAAAATCAGATTTTCGGATTATTAATTATCAATGTTCTATCGTCTGCAACAGCTTCAGACCGTCGATCCATCGATATAAAAGAATCGAACGAGTCGACCAATCAGAATGAACGATGTGGATCCGCGGGGTCGCCACGTGGTCTTTAAACACAACCACAACACTGAACACAACACACGTGACATAACCTCTTTGAAGCGTAAAAATTAAAGGCCAACGTTCAATGATGATGGTTTTGAGCACCGGCTAACTTTCCGTGCTGTATTAAAATGTTTTCACAAAAAGGAGAGAAAGGATCTAATAGAAATGTCGAACCTTCGACGAAAATATTTAAAGGAAGTGGCGGAAAATTGCCGACGGATTTATCTGACAGTTCGAATCGTTCGTTTTGGCTCGTCTTCATCCTCGTGACGTGTGTCAAATTCCTTCTCATTCCTACCTAGTGAGTATTTTGAATAATTTATAATGTGAGAGAGACAGAGAGAGAGAAATTAGTATCTCTACTAATTTCTTTTTGCGATTCTCTAACCTCAAATTCTAGCCACTCAACCGATTTTGAAGTCCACCGTAATTGGCTGGCGATAACTCACAGCTTGCCAGTTAAGGAATGGTATATGAACGAAAAATCTCAATGGACTCTAGACTATCCGCCACTTTTCGCTTGGTTTGAATGTTTCATCAGTCAATTCGCTCGGTTTTTTGATCCCGAGATGCTGCTGATCGATAATCTGGAATACGCATCGTTTGCGACAAAAATATTCCAGCGAACGACTGTGATCTTTGCTGATCTGGTATACGCGTATGGCGTGAAAGAGTAAGAACTCGATTCTACCTTTTTAAATACAAAAAGCCGTTCCTAAGCTCGTTTCGAATCATATAAAATGAATTGCAAGCATATAATAAACAGTCTGGAATTACGTACAATCAAAAACTATCTTTCAAAACTTTAGAATGAGCCAAACTTTCTACCGATCCGAAGAAGCCTTTGCAACTCTAACGCTTTTGGCTTTGTCAAATATCGGACTGTTGGTCGTTGATCATGTTCATTTTCAATACAATGGATTTCTTCTCGGTATTTTGATGCTCTCTATTTCACGAGTATCGCAGATTTCAGACCAGGTAGATTTTTGTACAAAGAAAATAAATAAAACTCAGACTTAAAAATGATCTTTAATTGTGCTAAACTATCTAATGATCACTTTTTAGAGCCTGGTCCTTCAGGGAGCATTCTGGTTTGCTGTTTTATTGAATTTGAAACATATATACGTATATGTGGCCCCAGCATTCATTGTCTGGCTCCTAAGATGGTACTGTTTCAAAGATGGAAAATACATTTCTAAGATTTTCAAACTGGGATGCGTAGTTCTCAGTATCTTGGCGCTATCCTTTGGACCATTTATTCATCAATTACCGCAGGTTTTTAATAATCGATTTTCTTTCTCATTAGCAACGATTTTAGCAATTTCGCACAAAAAGTTATGAAACAGCAACCAAACTATGACGTAAATTTCATCGTATTCTAATTCCATTTAGGTAATAACGAGATTGTTTCCATTCAAAAGAGGCCTGGTCCATGCCTATTGGGCAGCTAACGCATGGGCTTTATACACAGGATGTGACAAACTGTTGTCAGTCATTTGGAGGCGATTAGGTTGGTCTACTGCATCTAACGCAGCTTCAATGACTGGGGGTTTGGTCCAGGAATACGTTTACGCAGTTTTACCTACTCCTACACCGCTGGCAACTTTTGTCATAACGTTCGCATTGATGCTAGTAAGGATTTCATCGATCAATTAAATGTTTGTATAAAGTATAAAGAGAATTTGGATATCTAATAACCCAATATGTTCACATCAGTCTTTATCATTTTCAGCCTAGCTCATGGGTCTTGTTATGTAGAAGTAACTACCGATCACCACAGCATTTCACGAGGTGTGTCGTTCTCTGTGGTCTTACTTCTTTCATGTTCGGCTGGCATGTTCATGAAAAAGCTATACTAACGGCGATCATTCCACTCTGGTAAATAATAAATTGGAAATTCGAACAGCGAGTGATCCGAATAGCTGATTATAGAAATCAGGGATTGCAAGTTCAGCTTTACGC
Source organism: Ametastegia equiseti (assembly GCA_963989295.1). Taxonomy (NCBI): domain Eukaryota; kingdom Metazoa; phylum Arthropoda; class Insecta; order Hymenoptera; family Tenthredinidae; genus Ametastegia; species Ametastegia equiseti. The sequence continues at coordinate 13,017,882 of OZ022397.1, read as the reverse complement.
TTGATTCAAAGCTACTTTGGGAACAAAGTTTGCGTGAAAAATATTCCAAAAAGAGTCTAATCATGAATATTTCGTTGTTTCAGCGCTTTGTCAACGATCAACGCTCTCGATGCAAAGATTTTTCTAATATTAAGCGCGGCTGGCCACACAGCTCTGCTTCCGCTCTTATACGAGATGGAATTATCTCCTTTGCGGATAATGCTTCTGATAATTTGGAACATTTTCAGTATAACTAGTCTGACGATTCTTCATAAAAAGTCGCTACTTCGGAGCTATGAATTGCTCTACATCTGCGTCTTGCCGTTATTACCAATTTACGAAAATTTCTTCCATAAAATACTCTTTGCAGAAAATCTCCCCTTTCTACCTCTGGCTATTATTTCTTTATATTGCGCCCTTGGCGTTACTTATTCATGGATTTATTATTATCTAATATTCCTAAGGGACGGCGAAAAAGCGACAAAGTTACGCTGTGATTAGTAATACTAAATAAATAGCAACGATTTATTTGGAAAATAACTTTTACGGGATACATGTAACTATATTACCATGTAACTTGTATCGTGAGAATAAAAATTGTAAATATTTTCATACACGAACGAAAGAAAGAAAGACAGAAAGAAAGAAATAAAGAAACATTGAGTAAAAATTCACATTATCATTTATGATCCCTGTTTTATCGATGTGAGTAATCCGCAAGAGAAAATAAAGAATGGGAAGGAAACAAGTAAGATGCGTAAAGCGGCCGTATTTATTGAATGGCAGTGTATACGTTACCGACGCCATTTTGATTCTTGTGTCAAATGTGCATCAGTCAAATTACCACACAATGGTGAATTATGTCTAATTGGATTGTAAAAGCTTTCGCAGAAATGGGATTGTGACAAAATAAAATCCCATTATATCCGACGAGCTGAAATTTATTCCCATAAACCGATGCCAGGTAGATTTAATCGTCATTATTCTTCACCGAATTAGTCAATACATACCTATCGTTTAAAACATCCAAAAATTTCTCGCGTATCTCGCTTCACCGACAATTCTTCAACCTTATCAATTTTTACAGTCGTTTAGATTTATTATTCGAAGAATAGAATCTTGCGGATTTTTTTTCCCGACTAACGTAGAGATTTTTTCTTCAAACCCCACGTGGCCATAAGCAAAGCGTAACTAAGTAAAATTTTTATTACGCGATTTATTCTTCCCCTCGCTGCTCAGTTTATTCCGGTTATCTATTCCAGGAAGTATTTCAGGAAGTGATTATCCAATATCTTGATTTCTCTGACTGTCACCATGTCGTCGGTACAACGTGCCTTTGCTCATAAATTGAGCAAACAACATGCTTCAGATGTCAGACGACAAATAGCTACTTCTACTTCTTATTCAAGAGATTTGTCCAAAAGTGGAAGCAGCGTATCCGGATTTTCTTCTATGGTAACACGTCGATTAAACCTCCAATTAATTCAAATAATGTGTTTTATTTCATGATTTATACAAAATATTTGATTTTTTTGTTATTTTCCTGATAAAAATTACAACATCCATTTTTCGATTGATTAAATTTTTAGTCAGTGTTCGACGGTCCGTTTAATTTCTATCTGGTTTTGTTACTTTTTAATCAAGATGTCTCTCTGCGAGGTTCTGGAGCCGTTAGACTACGAGGAATTTTTAGCACAGCATCAAACGGTTCTTGATCGTGATCCTCTTAGACCGATTCTAGATTTTCCACAAGGCGATGTTGAGCTGAAAATTGTCAAGAGGAAAATCAGAACTGAGGAGCCTGTTGTGCCATCGGAATCTTTGTAAGACATTAAAGAAGACCATTTTGAAACAGAATTCCAATCACAGAGGCAAAAGTAGCATAGATAATCTTCTAGATTTGGAATAAAAATGATTCCTCATCAGCTTCTGCTCCCCAAATATATTGGATACTTATGTTTCATTCTGAAATTATCAAATTCTTGTTTCAGAGACACAGTTTCGCCCTACGTAAGGAGATGCGTGGAAAGTTTCACTTCGGACTGGGTCATAGTGAATAGAAAATATAAACGCCGAGTTTCACCCATTGCCAGAGATCGGCTACTGCAGGACACCCCGAGACAGGATTTTGAGGTATTTCGTTACAGTCCGAAGACAGAATACCTTGAAATCTGAAAAGCAGTTTCAAATCTACTGAAAATTACTGTTGAAAACGAAAATGTCTTCTTTCCATCAAATTGTTGCATAATCCAATTGAATTTGAATTTTTATTCAGGTTGACCAAGAAGACATCAATGGATCAGGATCGCCAAATGACGAAGAAGATTTATCAAATTCTGCAGACACACCGCGAGGTTCTTGGGCCAGTTTGGACCTCCGTCATTCACAGCACGATCCGTTATTGCCTGGACTTCTGGATCGCGTTTGTCCAGAGACTGTAGATTTGACGAATGAACAGAAGCGTTCGGAGGATCGGCAGGTGCTTGAGAATCTATTTTAATCATTTCACAAATATATAAATTCTACAATCCACGAAAATGACAAATGAATCAATTTGCAGGAGGCTCTGTTCCCGCTTTACGCACCTCCATCATCTCCAGATGACGAATGGCAGGAAATAAACCCTGCTCTAGAACCATCCGAGCCATTTTCCCACAAGATTTTAGTCAAATGTCTGCAGCTAAAGTTAGAGCTTGAGGTTGAACCAATTTTCGCGAGTTTAGCGTTGTACGACAGCAGAGAGAAGAAGAAGGTTTGTTCTATTTGAAAATATCAAATATGCAATATTGGTACGATTCCTCGTGTTTTGTCACATTTTTGTGAACAATAATCAACGATTTTAAACAGGTTTCTGAGAATTTCTACGTGGACATGAACCCGGAAGGACTAAAACGAATGCTGGGAAGCCACATCGCCTATAGCGACACAAGCACATTAGCCAGAAGCTGTGTTTTTAGTATTAGCAAACCGAGTCCTGACTTGTTCCTGGTAGTCAGATTGGAAAAGGTCCTACAGGGCGATATTTCCGAATGCGCAGAGCCGTATTTACGGGAAGATAAAAACAAGGACAAGGTATATGATTGAAAAACATACAACCTGGCGTTCCCGAAACACTAGTAAAACTTTTTCTATCCCTAAAGGTCAGAGCCGCTGCAGTGGCAGCCTGCGAAAGACTCGGACGATACCGCATGCCTTTAGCTTGGACAGCAATCCACCTTTCTGGAGTTATTGGTGGTGGTGGTGGTGGTGGGGATGCAGACAGCACAGGAAGTGCCGGATCCTTAGATAGAAAATCAGGAGGGCTTGAACAGTGGAGGAAAAAAGTAGAACCACCAACCAGACGAGGCTCTCTCGAAAGACGCAGCTCCGATAAAAGACGCAGCTGGTCCCCAGACGACTTTGCCAACTGCCTCGATAGCTTCAGGTTTGATACTCCTGAAGATTTTGGAATTCTGAATAAACGAATAAGTCCATTTGGTCAAACTGTTCAATTTCTCCACAGGCCAATTACGCTGACTGTATCGAGTTTCTTCAAGCAGGAGAGCGAACGGCTGAGAGACGAAGATTTGTACAAACTTTTGGCGGAATTACGTAGACCTGGTTCTAATTTGAAAAGACTGAAATGTCTGCCAGGTATTTTGAAATTAGACCTCAGCCCAAGGCCTGATGAACTTCCAAGATGCTTAGATCCAGATTTGAGAAGACTCACGCCTTATCCTGACGAAAAAAGCCGACCGTATAAAGAAATACTAGAGTTTCCTAGCGAAGTGGTTTCGCCTGATTTGACCTATCGCAATCTGCTTTACATCTATCCCAAAGTAAGAAAGAAATTGCTCTAAAATGTAGAAGCTACCAATTTTTTTTTTTGGTTCAGTGAAGAGTTTAATTCAAAAGTTGTTCTTCTGCCTTATAAACTGATTGTGGACTTTTTAAATTTCTTTAGGAAGCTAATTTCAGTTCGAGAACTGGATCAGCTCGTAATATAGCTGTAAGGATACAGTTGATGGGTGGTGAGCTTGAAGCGGATGCTTTGACAGCGATTTTCGGACGTTCTTCGTGTCCAGAAATGACTCACGAATCGTTCACCTCGGTTTCTTACCACAATAAAAATCCTAACTTTTATGACGAAGTTAAGATCCGACTTCCTCCGGATCTGAGCGCCAAACATCACCTACTTTTCACTTTCTATCATATTAGCTGTCAGAAAAAAGCTGAACAACCAAATGTGGAAACACCAGTTGCCTATACGGTGAGGAAATCAAACATCACAGAAATAAAGCTAGAATAAAAAAAGGACGAAAGAGAGAGCAGCTATTGGAATATCCCCAAATCTTCGTCATGGAAATAAAAATAGAAGTAAAAATTAGTCTTCAAGATTGAAATTTCCAATCATTTGTTGAAATTTGTTGAATTAACTGTCGTTTTAATCCTGATCGTTAAATTTTGGTTGGAGGTAACAATTTCCGTAAATATGAATTTAATGTCATGTGAGAAAACCGTGTTTTAGGTCCTGGAAAACCTGGAAATATCATGGAATTTTATTCCCCAATATTTGTGGCTACTCTGTACGACCAAAAAGCTTGAATATTCGATATTTTACAGTGGCTACAATTGTTGAGAGACGGACATCTACAGTCAGGAGAATTTTGCTTACCAGCAACTCTGGATCCTCCCCCAGCAAATTATTCTTACATAGCGCCAGACGTTTGTCTCCCTGGTACAAGATGGGTAGATGCTCACAAAGGCGTATTCACCCTCATTTTAGAACCTGTATCCAGTGTGCATCCTCAAGACAAGTATATCGATAGGTAAGAATTGCTCCTCCCAGCCTGGAGATCAATATTGCAATTGTTTATCCGGATTTCAAACGTTTTAATTACAGATTCTTGTCTCTTTGCGGCTCTCTTGAAACCGGTCACATCCCTCCGCGAATCGGTGAAGCAGGAATGGAGTCAGAGCTAAAAGCCTCGATGTTAGAACTGGCTAGAGCATCTCCGTCGGCTCTAGTCAGATCTTTGCCTCAGCTGCTAGACCAACTGGTCTGTCTTTTGGTCAGACCTCCGGCACTTCCTTCTCAGCCTTTAAATATAGCAGCTGTAGCATTTGAGGCTTTAGGATTGCTAGTGAGGAACGTAACGAATTTACCAGATGGTCAGGTAGATGCTCATGGACGTCATGCACTGTTGGCAACTTATACAGCGTACCAATGTTGTCTGCCAAACTTATCGTGTGGATCTGTTGTACCCAGAGCTCGAAGCAATCCAGATCTACCTGTAGAAGATCTAGAAATGGAAGCCCACACTCGTGGCTTAGACAGAACAGCTTCGATGCGTCAAGAATCACCGTCGTTGAATAACCCATCGACGGGAAGGCTTTTGCACGAAGAATTAGCCCTGCATTGGGTAGTTTCAACCGGGCAGGCGCGAGAATTGGCGATATCTCATTCGTGGTTTTTCTTAGAGCTAATAGTACGCTCAATGGTTGTTTCCCTGTCCGAATTAGACTGCGCTGAACCGCCGAGAAAGTCCAGGTTTTCTCCGCAGTTTTCAGACGATGTAGCGACCCTTGTAGCCGCTTTAACATCTGAGGTAATTGGACGATGCGGCAAAGACGGTAGAACAGCTTCAAACCTGATTTCAAGCCTGGGTAATTTCCTCTCCGATTTACTCTCGATTATGGATAGAGGATTCGTTCTCTCCCTGATTAGGATCAGCTGCTGTTCTCTCGCCGAGTCTTCAATGCACATACCCGACTCTGCTGCTCTATTCGCACTCAAACTTGACCTGGTCAGAACCATCTGTGCACACGAACACTACGTCGCTCTGAATTTGCCCTTTGGGACAGGGTACACTGGGTGGTCAGGCTCTGCTCCCGCCTCTCCCAGTCCTTCGACCGGAAGTTCTGGGAGTTTGATATCCACTTTGGTGCCAGGGGATCGAGCAAGGTTTTCTGAACTCAGCCAGGAGTTTAGACAACAGCATTTTCTAGTGGGTCTCGTCCTCTCAGACTTGGCTAATACTCTTGAAATTCCCAACCCCATGCTGCAAAACAAGGCGATTGGTACCGTACGGTATTTGATGGGTTGCCACGACGTGGACCCGAGATATGCAGATTTTTCGGCAAAATCTAGAGTCGCTGCGCTTTACTTGCCGCTTTTGAACATTCTGATGGACGCCTTGCCTCAGCTTTATCACTGGGATTCTAAAGAGCGAAGTGCTTATCTCGAAGAGTCCGGATCCATCACGCAGTCCGTTGCTCTGGCGATAGCTGGAGGGGCTTCGACTGACGTGGCTGGAACGCAATGCAGAGTTTCCCTCAGTTCGGAGGCAACTAGGCATCTGCTCATGTGCGCTCTTTGGGTGTTGAAAGGATTGGATAAATCTGCTCTTGCACAGTGGTGCTCGGAATTAAGTTCAAGGCGTGTCTTGAGCCTGCTACAAGTCCTGAACATCGCTACTGCCGCTTTTGAATACAAGGGAAAAAAGGCACTCAAAAGATGCCCTCCTCAAGCATCTGCTACTAGCGATATTCGTTCCAGACTCGAAGACGTCATACTCGGTCAAGGCAGTGCCAGAAGCGAGATGATGCTAAGGAGAAAAGAAAGATCTAGCGGAGATAGGCTCAGATGGAGAAAGGATCAGATGCCTTACAGGTAGCTTTTTGAAGATTAATGATAATTCTGATTCGAAAACTTTCTCTCATAATTAAATTGTATCTTCTTTCTTATCCAGACCAAGCGAACAAACTGAGGGCAGAGCCGTTGAGCAGGATGCTCATATCGAAGGAGCACTCGCAGCTGAGGCCTCTCTTGTGGTTTTGGACACCCTGGAATCTGTTGTGCAAGCAGATGGGGGAGGAGGTGCGAATTTGAAGAATACCAATATATCGTTGATTCGAATGTGGAGTGAATTTTGATTGAGAATATTTTGAAAATCGAGTATTGAATTTCAGGCGCAGTCGTTGGTGCGGTTTTGAAAGTTCTTCTGAAAGCTTTGGCAAGGAATCAAAGTACCCTGGTTCTTCAGCACATGTTCAACACTCAGAGAGCACTAGTCTTCAAGTATCACAGCGCACTTTTTGACGAAGAGAGCGAAAGATGTGGAGATTTATGTCTGACGCTATTGACTAGATGTAGTTCGCCCCTGAGTGCCGTCAGGAGCCATGCAGCTGCCAGTCTCTATCTTCTGATGCGACAAAATTTCGAAATTGGAAACGTAATTCGAATTCAAAGATGCTTTTCCCTGTCCAAAGTTCACATTCTCAATTACGATTCCTTCTTCAACTCGAAACAGAACGTTTAAAGAAAAGAAACTACTGTTTGTTTTCAGAATTTCGCCAGAGTAAAAATGCAGGTGACGACATCGTTGTCTGCACTAGTAGGTCGAGGAAGAGCGCCGAGTGAAGGAGCGCTGAGAAGAGCTTTGAAGACCGTTTTAGTTTATGCAGAACGAGACACGGAGTTAGCGGATACAAGTTTTCCAGAGCAAGTTAAAGACCTGTTGTTCAATCTCCATATGATATTATCGGACACGGTAAAGATGAAAGAGTTCCAAGAAGATCCAGAAATGCTTCTCGATTTGATGTACAGGTAAAATCCTCCTCCATTCTTCTTCAACGCAATAAACAAAACGTTCTGGAAAACTAGCTCAAACATCAAATTTCAATTTCAATTTCACAGAATCGCAAAGGGCTATCAAGGCTCTCCAGACCTCAGATTAACTTGGCTAGCGAACATGGCGCAGCAGCATATGGAAAGAAAGAACCACACCGAGGCGGCGATGTGTCTTGTGCACAGCGCAGCTTTGGTTGCGGAGTATCTACACCTTTTAGAACCAGGCGGAGGAGGTAGACCAGTCGGAGCCGTCGCTCTGGCACCTGTGACTCCTAATGCTCTTGAAGAAAGTGCAGTTGGAGATGATGTACTCGCTAGACGAGAAGAAGGCTTGTGTCTCGGTCCAGATTTCTCGGAAAGCGGATTAGCAGGGCTACTCGAACATGCCGCTAGCTCTTTACACACAGCCGGAATGTATGAAGCAATCGCCGACGTTTACAGGGTTTTGCTTCCAATTTCAGAAGCGGCTCACGATTATAAAAAATTGGCAAACATTCACGGGTACGATTTGTTCTCAGGTGTAAATCGTTAATGTTTTTTTTTTTTTCTTTCTTTTTAGATTACAGTACTGACTTTTGATTTTCTTCAGGAAATTACACGAGTCTTATACCAGAGTAGAGCAGCTCGCTGGTAAACGAGTCTTTGGTACATACTTCAGAGTAGGATTTTATGGAACAAGATTTGGAGATTTGGCAGGGGAGGAATTTGTCTACAAAGAACCGACGCTGACTAAACTTCCAGAGATATTTTCCAGACTTGAAAATTTTTACGCCGAAAGATTCGGCGCTGAAAATACGGTGATTATAAAAGATTCGAATCCTGTAGACCCGAGTAAACTGGAACAAGACAAAGCTTACGTACAAATTACCTACGTCGAGCCTTACTTTGAGCCACACGAATTAAGACACAGGCCAACGGTCTTTCACCGCAACTTCAATATCAGTGAGTTGAACTTTCTCAAGACAAAAAATGCATAACTTTCCTTAAGTAATTTTCTTCATTTTTTTTCGATTACAGAACGCTTTGTTTTCGCTACGCCATTCACCCCGGGTGGAAAAGCTCACGGAGAATTGCGAGAGCAGTGCAAACGAAAGACAATATTGACCGTCGCGACTCATTTTCCATATTTAAAAACGAGAATTCGTGTGGTGGCGAGAAAACAGATCGTTCTAAGCCCCATCGAAGTTGCAATTGAAGATATACAGAAGAAGACTGCGGAGGTAAAAAATAAACCCATTAGATATGAAAGATGACTTAGTTAAAAAGAGTAGAACAATTAATGATAATATTTCTTCAATCTCAGGTTGCAGCAGCAACTGCGCAGGAGCCACCCGATGCTAAAATGTTGCAAATGGTTTTGCAAGGGTGTATTGGTACGACTGTTAATCAAGGACCAGCGGAGGTGGCGGTTGTATTCCTGTCTGGATTAAGAGAGCAAAATGCTCAGCCCTCTAAACTTCAGCATAAGTTGCGACTCTGTTTCAAAGACTTTTCCAAAAAGTGCCTCGACGCTTTGAGGCGAAACAAGAATCTCATAGGGCCTGATCAACGAGATTACCAAAAAGAATTGGAACGAAATTACCAAAGATTGACTGAGAGATTAACGCCTTTGATTGCTTGGAGGTGTGTATTGGGTTTTTGAAAGGAGATAAATTCAACAAAATTATATTTTAGCATAGATTAAAGACGAATGAAAATAATCAATCGATTTAATCTCATTTCAGTGGACCAGCGACCGGAAATCAGGCCTTACCGACGTCGCCACGTTGGTAAGTTGATATCTCGAGTAAAAGCGATATTGATTATTCACCAAAGAATGTAGAAGAGAATAGAAGATGTAAGATTGACGCACTTTTAGTTGGTAAATATACACCCTCGTATCTTACTAGATTATTATTTCAGAGGATCTATAAGCTATACTAAAGTACTCATCAACAAGTAATCGTAATATAGTATTTAGTATTTATAGATTAGGATTTTATATTTCTATATAAATAACACATACGTATATATTTAAATACCATATTAGGTATATTTAGAGCACATTTTACAGTCCGAATTATTCTCTAGTTAATATCCAAATTACGTACGCGATATAAGCCGCGAATAAGTTACGCGACAAAGTTACCGATCAAAATTATTCAATTATCTATTTATCTATCGATAAATTTCTAAGTCATATATAACCAGCGGAAGCTGACCTACCGATATAATATAAACTAAAAATAATGTCTCTCTGATATTTTTTTATTTTCAAACGCTGGACTACCCGCGGCCCGCTTACTTTATCCAAGATAAAAGTATAAAATAGTTGATAAGACGACGAGAAATGTGATGAAAAGTAAACGGAAAAAAAAAAATGAAAAAATCAATAAAATAAAATAAAATATTTGAAGAAATAAACGAGGAAATTGGTCCCTCGTACCGAAACGCACAGTGGATTATATTTTATAGCTCTTACCGTATATAATAGCCTAAATATTTAGTGATTACAATTAGTATATACCAATTACACGGATAGTATTGTACGATTTTGTATTCAAAGATGCTATAATATACACCGATCATTTTAGCAATGCTGTACAAGAATTTTTAACTTACATATCTCTGTCTCCCGTTCCCGCCATTTCCCTTTTTTAGTACCGGAGTCGATCGCGCGTCCGTTTTTTTTTTTTTTTTTTTTTTTTGTAAAAATCGAAAATAAAACTAGGGTGCTGAAAGCCAGCACGTCCGTATTAACCGCCTGATACTATTCGATTTTTGAAAATCGACCAAAAATTTTACAGATTATTTAATCTGTTTAAACTTTTTTTTTATTTTTGAAAATTGAAGAGTATATCATACCCTTTGTTCAATTTTCCTTTATCCCTGTGATCAATTTTATATTGATCGGATGTATTTTTGCTGAGAAAATAGCTTTGAAAAATTCCAAGTGGAAAAAAGTGTCAACGTCAGGGTTTCAACGTGTCGATCAAAAAGAAAGTTCTAAATAACTTAAGACTTCATCCGCTAGAGTGCGTTATCGGTCACAAACGAGTCCCGGCCTGCGTCTCGGGGTTTGAAAGGGGATGTTTGGGATCTAGAAATCATGCGGAATGAAAGCCGACAGAGTACATAGCCGAGCAGGGCGTAGGAGAAGGCGTAGGAGGAGAAGGAAAGTAGGAAGTATGTAGCAAGAGACTGGGATGGAATGGAATGGGATGGGATGAGATGGGGGGGTCGGCGGTGGTGGTTCCCCAGAGAGTACCAGCCACAGCTTTTTATCCCCCTTATGCATTTCAGAGTGGCATGGCATATTCTGTACTCCGTACATATACATACATACGTATATATAGCGTACCTACCTTATACGCTCTCCGGTAACGCAAAGTACACATTGGTACATGCTAGCAACATGCCGCATGCTCTACTGTACCCGATTCTATTCTCGCTGGCCGCGGCGGTTGAGCATACAAGCAAAAATCTCGTGCCCCTGTACCCCTGCAGGATACATACATATGTATACATATAACGCTATACATACCTGTACATACGTCCCCAACCGTGTCACCCGCGCTGCTTTTCGGTCTGGCAACTTGCTGCAGGTGTATAAAAGACAACCACCTTAACGTGTTGTGCAGGCGCTAACGTCTCTATTCTGCCGAAAAACCGCGGACGGCAACTGGCAAGATACACGTTGCGAAATAAACTGAAATTATGAATAACGGCCCGGGCTTTTACGAGACTCGTACTTTTCGTTTAGTTTTTATTTTTGTTTTTATTTTTTGTTTTTATTTACTTGGTTTCTTGTTCATTCTTTTTCATGCCCATTTAAACTGCCCGTATACTATAGTCCTATACTTGTACGAACTAAAGAACAGTTTGCCGGAGATAATTATCCTACAAATTATATCAGCTACGATTCCGGCACTGAAAATTATTATTCACATATTTCATCTAGGTGAAAATTTCTGTATATCCTTTGTATACGGATCTCAATGCGAATTTTTAGCTGAATCACGATTTATCTTGTTAAAAAAAAACTACAATAAGCTCGAACTTTTCCCGAAGCTATTCGTACAATATCCGTAGAATGTAGATGTTATATTTTACTCGTTTTAAACGATGACGAATGTTTACATGCTTTCGACTTCACGTTACTTCAGATATCTTCTTATTTATTATTTTCTTCTGCATTTGGATATCTCGTAAACTCGATAACATTTGCAGAGATTTGAAGAAGATTAGATTTCCTGTCGCGAAACAACATGAAAACAAAAAAATTCAAGAAAAACCAACAAAATACCTATAATAAAACTTGCGGGTTTATATTATGGCCGCAGGTTTCAAACTTGATCTATATTATATACATGTATGCACGTCGTGTCGTCGTTAGAGTCTTTCAAGTTTTTAGTTTCTCGCATGTATATACGTTATACTGATGTTATACAAACATGCGATATGTATGTAAGATACGGACACACATGAACATACCTTACATATACTTATACCTGCATGCTTTCGTCTTTCGGTATAATATAAAACGTCGCGTCTTCATTTCGTGTTACATACCTACCTGCGTATATACAAAAGGGCTTTGACATACATACATATACCTATACATACATAAGACTATCCAGAGTTTTTGAAACTGGGCTAACGGAAGGTGCAGCGCTCCAAGTCTTTGACATTCTTAGCGCAAACATCTAGTGGAAATGAAAAAAAGGAGGAAAAATTTTGGACTCAAAAGTAAAGTGAAATAAAATAAAACGGACAATGAAAAAAAAAAAAAAAAAAAAAAAAAAGGAGGTATACTAAAAAAAATAAGATAAATTTCGCGAGCGTTTCTCTCCATACTATACCACTTACGTAATGGATCCGAATCGTAGCCCCCCCTCTACCCCCCATTTCCCCATTTCCCCTTTTTCCCTTTTCTCCGTATAGCTCGGGGGTTTTTTTTTTCTCGTGCCCGTCCATAATTTCAACGATCTATAAATATTCAAACCCAATAAAGCTCCCTTCCTGCTCGAAAAGTAAAAAAAAAAAAGAGAAAATAAGGTACAACGAAAAAACCCGGAGTCAAAAAAAAAAACAAAAAAAAACCGGAACATCCCTTATTTACTTCAGTCCGATCTTCTTTCCTGTATATATACACGCGAGATCATCTGCTAGATAAGCTTTGGGTTAATTTATTGAAAAAGGATGCAAACGCAGATTTTAGGATACGAAACTTGAAGAATATATAAAAAAAAGGGGGGTAGGGGGGGGGGGGGGAAAGGAAAAATTCATTTATAGCGTAAAATTGAATTTTGAGGGAAGGATCGGTTGATCCCGTTTTAGAGTGAAATGCGTACGGAGAATCTGAGGAGCGTGATCGATTCACTTCGCATCGCGTCACCGAGGGGTAAAATGTAACGACAACGTATTTTCCGATCGATCGGCTCTCCTATCAACGAGTAAAGCTCATCATCGTGGATTCCCTCGATCACGCACTCGTCACAGCGTACCGCGACGCGACACGGAAAGAGAGAAGGAAATGGAAGGGGAAAAAATAAATAAATAAATAAATAAAAAACAAACAAACAGACAAACATACACCTGCCCTCTCTCAGTTATATACTGATCAAGAAACCAACGAGTAAGGCGCGACGAGCTTTTCTCCTCTGTAGCTGATCGTCTTCTGCCACAACTTCGTCTTCTTCTTCTTCTTACTCTTCTTCTTATTTCCGACATCGACGTGATCCGATTTCAGAAATTGCCCCGCGGTGATATTCCAGCCGGAAGAAATCAATGAAAAAAATATAAAAACAAAAATCATATACCTATACACGGTACAGATCAGCACGCTCACTTCAGCTTCTCGGAATTGACTCTGTGTAGCAAGGGATGCATTTCCTGTTTGTGTTGTATGCCTATAGATAATATGATTATAGCCCTCAAGCGAGTAAGCTCCGAACCTTCGCGGTTTCATCGAATTTTCAAAGTCTTTTGCTCCAAATTAGAAGTACTAGTAAAAATAAATGTACCAATCTTTCGAGTACTTATAGGCAATTCACAAGTTCCTTATAGTGAGGAATTATCATTTATTCTGATTATCTCGACGAAGAAGAAAATTTTTTTCATAAAAAAAAAAAATAGTTACAAATTCTAACTGTTTCCTTCAAAATGACTACGAAATATATTCAAAACTCTTTACTTCAAACTGCAAAGATGTACGATTTGTGAATAAAAAAAACTTCGATAACCGTTCGAATTTTCGTAATAAGGCGTCTCATAGAATTTTGTTAGAGTAGAAATTTCCGCTATGTATAGGGCATCAAGATGAAGATAGGATATTTACAGTTTTCGCATATAAGTTTTTTTTTTTTGACGTTCTTTCGTTGAAAAAGTGAAGAAGGTGGCTGAACTTAATCAATATAATATCGTATATTATACACATATAGCCATACACAAAGCCACCCTCCATCTTGTCAGCCCTATAATATATGCGAAAGCTTGCAGACATCTTAATTCTCAAGAATCTCCCTAGGTCGGGGTTATGAGCGCAAGTACTTGTATAATAAACGCGTATATATACCTGCAGCCTACGCCTATTGACGAGTATGTAACTTTGACGAGGCGATATACGTAGGTATGTATTTAGGTATACGTACCTACTCGGCTGACTAGGCAAGAAAATGAGGAACTCTTTGCGCGGGGGAGAAGATTCCCTCTAATCAAAGCAACGGGGCTTATTAGCTCCACGGTTAATAAATTAACTCGAGGCTGTAGGAATTTGTTATATTTGAATGTGAACACGTAGTCCCACGTGTATGCATTATATGTGTATATATATATATTCATTTTCTATTAGCCAAACGTATTATAGTAGAATATTGTATTAGCGAGGGTCCTTCGACTTGTCCGTTCCTCGTCGCGCCGTCTGCTAATTCGATCCTTTTTACAATCAGTCCACTTGTTGAAATCAAGTATAACGCGCGTCTCTTGGAATTAGTACAAGTGCGTGTACGAGTATAAGGTATACATATATAGGTATAAGAAATGTAGTGATAGAGGTATGCAGAATTAGTTGGACAACAACGCGAGCGGGGGCAAACTCGACTTCCCCTTCATGCAGAGCTAACGGACCACCCGTGTAATTAACCGCCGACCCACGCGCGCGCTAGAATTGCTGCGTCCGAAGCGACCTTATACCCGCTGTCATCCGGACTCTCGACTTCCACGGCCCCCGCTTTACTTATTATATTCCGTCGACGAGATCCGACGACGACAAAGGAATGCCCTATATATATATGTGTATATATACCTTATAGCTGGTTCAATGGCGTACGAGCGCCGGAAAAGCGATTCTGATGGTACACGAACGTGTCTTGTGATTTTTTGTTTTTCTTATGTTGAATCGTGGCCATGTATGACCATGGGTAAATTTTACCCAGCCCTTATTTTGGGTAAAAGATATTTAACAAATGCATTTATAGTTACGATTTTTTTCAAGTGAAAAGGTTTATTTTTTAATTGTAATTATAATATCTTCCAGATAAATCGACCGCATTTATTTTCACTCTGAAATCGATCCTCTAAACAAGTCGAAACAAATACCGGTTTTCAAACGTGCCCCGCGATGCCACTTTTTTGCCAAACATTTATTTTTTTGACAAATTTACCTATTTACAATTTTTTCAAATCGTTTTGTGATTTGAATTTTGAGATAACAACTTTTCACACATGTTTCAGAATGTTCAAAGTATTTTTGGTATTTTTTCAATACCGAACGGACCGATAGTTTTTACACAGCAAGAAAAAAAACGCATACATACATAGATTGAAAAAAAAAATCAAGAAATTTAAAAAGAGATCGCCCGTCCGAAGGATACAATCTGACAGCTTATTCATTTCATCTTCTTCTTGCGCATGTTTGTTACGGCAAAATTGGCCCCGGCAGCCTCCAATTTCCACTTATCATTTCAACGAGACTGTTGACGAAGCAATTCTGGATCAATTGACATGAATAATTAATTCAAAATCGACAGTTTCCGACTTCAACGTCAGGTAATTACCCAACAACGCGGTCAAGAACAGTGGAATGAAGAATAATTATACGCCCTTAGGCCGTTAAAACAAAAAAGTGATTGAGTTGAGAGAAGGTGCAAATTTTGTTATTTCATGATTTCGCTCGCAAAATCACGTTCAAGTATAATCCTAGCAATGAGTTAAAATCAACGATATCTTGTTGTTTGAAGCCTCAAATTAAAACGAATGTATCCCCACCAGTAAATACCCTCTTATTCTTTCAGCTGACAAATTATTAAATTTCGTTATTCCTGAATATATTTTTATATTTTCATTATAAACACGAAAATAAAGTTCATACTATTTATAATAAATCAACGACCAACATCCAGTACATACATACCTTCACATTATTTCGAAAATCAAGTAAAGTCAATATAAATTCATCTATGCGTGCAAAACATTATACATACATCATTACCATTATTAATATCGTTGCAGTCGTTCTCGTTGCTACTATAGGTATATGTGACCATAATTTTTTCCATTCTAATTATTATGATGATAATTATTATGATTATGTAAATATTTACGCAGCGTTGATAGGAGCCGGTGCGCGCGGTGGTCCGCAGGAAAGTTTTGCCTCGCAATAACTGCCAGATGAATTTACTCGGTTTACTCGGAAGTATTATACAGGGTTGTCAGAGGGTTGAGGGAAAGGGGGGGATGGGGTTTGTGGATGGGGATAAGGATGAGGATCGAGGGTTCGCAAGGTTGGTGGATAGAGAGGGTGGGTACGGGCCTCTTCCTGCAGGCTTGACTCGGAAACGGAAGCTAATTGTTAATAACTGCCGAGTCTCCGGGATCTCCGCCTCGGCGAATCTAATCTCTTGAGAATTTCCAACCTTCCCTCTCTCCCCCCCATCACTCGCCCCCTTTAGCTAGGGGTAGGTAGGAAGGTAGAAAGGTAGGAAAGTGTATACCTTATACCCTGTTCGCGCATACCTCTAAAGTCTAAAGTCTTTCCCTAGAGCGTGTCTTGTCCGCGACCGCCGCGGTAAGTAGCTGTAGGTATGTTTATAATCCTACAAACTAGGTATATACATATATAAATATACACACACCTATATTTATATGTATGCCTGTAGCTATATATACGAAAATCTATCTAAGTATATACATATTTATGTAAATACATTACATATATACATATATATATATATACAAACGAGCTGTGAAAGTTTTAACGCGTTTGCGTGTTGATTATACGATGTAACTGTAGCTTGTAGGCATTGCTTAGATGGATATCTACATGTATAAAATATATATATATATATATGTATGTATAATTACATGGAGTATTTAGGTATAAGGAAATAGCTATATTATATATATACCTACACCAAAACTTATACGCGCTCGTTATCATCAACACGAAGAAATTTAATTACATACCAGCTATATAGAGATTTCTTAATGTATATACCAAATATACGTATACATATACATACCAAAACGCGATTAATTTTACGGTTGTAATACTGAGTTTATTTGCAACGTTCCCCGATAAACCAGCTATATCAACGAGCTTTAACCGTATAATTCTGGCTCGACAAACCACCGAGTCAGTAATTAAAATATCGTTCGTAATAGATTTTGTCACATGCATATAATATATAGGTATATACATATATATACTGTACTATACGCAGGTTTATAAATGAAACTATATGTATATCTAGAAATTTTCCTTTCATATATTCGATGAAAATCTGCGCGAATTCCAATTACCACATTTTTTGATCCATAGTTTTTTTTTCCTTTACGTACCGTAATTGTTTCCGAGAATATTTTGCCTCACGTTACATTTTTTGTTTTTTCTCTATTTTCGTACGTACACGATATTGACATAAATTATTTTCCTAGCTATACCTAGTTGCTAGTTCGTGGAAAATCAATCGGTGATCAAATACGCAATAATTACAATTCTATCCGAACATTTATTATTCGAAAAATTATTTCGTATTATTACGGTATATCATGTATACATGATTTCATATTTCATTGTTCCAATGAACGACTATTCAGTTGATTAGTAACAATAAAATAGAATATGATAACCAATATTCTGGAACCCAGTTTGGTGCAGACGTCAGGATGAATCGAAATCATTGAAACTCACATAACTGCAGATAATTCATCACGACTTTGAATAATTCTCGTTTAAAAATTGAGCTTAATAAATTCTTTTATTTCTAAAATCGAATGTATGGAAATTAATCTGAAAGCTTCGATTACCAATTACCCACCCATTTCAGACATAATTCTTTATAATCGTTGCGCTTTTATCGTGAAATAATAATAAATGAAAAAAATTCCAGGGATTATATTATAACGAGAATATTTATAAGGGTGGATGAAGAGAGAGTATATCCCGAGTATCCAAGAAAGATAAAAGGGCGTTGATAACGAAGTTAACACTCGTCGCCCTCACTCGAGGTCTATAGACCTCGTTGAAAGTTCGGCTTGTTTGCTGCTGCAGAAGCGTCTCGTCGCAAAACAAGGTAAAACCGCGATATCGAGAGTCATCAGTCAGCTACGTACATACATACCTACATACATACGCACTTATATACATAGGTAAATACATATATCTTCACATACATAGAAATACAATACCTACAGATTCTGCACAACGGTTATTACTATACTCTGTAACTACGTAGGTATATATATCTATATGTAATGTATTATATATACATATATACCGGAAGAGACGCAGGTGGGGGGGTGGTAAGAGTAAAAGGTAAAAGGAAGATACGCGGTGGATGACGAGCTTGCGGAAGATAGCGCCCGAGGGATTTGCCTCGTCGCAAGGGGTAGGCAAGGTGTGGGGTTGGGTTATAGTTATAGCTGGTACATAGGTATAGGTAGGTAGGTAGGTAGGTACGTGTATAGGCGTTAGTCCTTGAGGGTAGAAATGATCATCGGCATCCCACCCCGGTTTAGAGGTAGGTATATATGTATAGTACCAGTAGAGAGAACGAGCCTGAAAGCACAAGAAGTCAATCCCACACCCAGGTAGGCAGGTACTCGAAACAACAGAGAGACGAGGCCCGGCACACGAAACGGCAGTCGCAAGTCGCAAGTTGCAAGTCGCTAGTCACAAGTCGCACCTTCCCTTTCACCCAACGAGTCAGATTTTTAACGGAAATGTACACGAGCGGGAAAAGAAGAAGTGAGAAATGAAATGAACAAGAATTTACAAACGGGTGAAAAAGAAAGGGAGAAAAATTACAAAAAAAAAATAAAAAATTAAAATCCTGTTGAAAATTATACAACTAGCAAGTGTACATGCTGAATTTCGCTGTACCTATATACTACAACTTGCCACCGTATACGTACTTCAAGGTACGAAACGAGTACCTGCCATATATACAGGGTGTAACGAAATTCGTGAACAATTTCTAGGTACATACATGGTCAGATTCATTTTTGAAAATAAAATATATAGTTTTTTTTTTTACAAAAATTTCCTCCGACGCTTAGTTCAGACGCTAGAACCGATGAGAACGCACCAATCAGAGATGATGAGGCTTTGAAAACTAATAGCACAATTTGCAGTATAAAACGTTGAAAAAAGCTGACGATTATATAGTCACAGCTATTTTGCTATAATTTCTAAAGCTCTAGCGTCTAAACTAAGCGTCGGATGAGATTTTTGCAAAAAGTAAAAACCGTATTTTTCATTTTCGACAAAGAATCCAATCGTGTAGAAAAATGGTTTGGGAATTTTGTTACACGCTGTATATGCCTATGTATATATATGGTACATGGTACATATAAGCAGAAATCCAAAAGCTGCATACAGTGCAGGGCACACAAGCCGCAAGTAACAAAGTTACAACCCCTTCTATTCACGTGAACGTATAATGCAAGCCGCTATAAGCACGTGCGCCTAAAAATGTGTGAAAAGAGAAAAGTAGAAGAAAATAAAGAAATTAAAAAAAAAAAAAGAATAATAAAAATAAAAATAAAAATTCATACAGAATTCCCCGTTTCTTCATCTCGCCTTCAGTCTTTTTTACACTCTTCTTTAATCACGTGAGATTGTTACTCGAGGGGGGGGGGGGGGGGGGGGGGGGTTTATAGACGCGCATGTTTCATATTATATCTGTGATGGGGTGTGCTGCTTTAGTTCGATATAATAAATCGTCCCCTATATGTACTTACCTTGTACATAAATATTATTATTTTCCTTATTATTGTTATGATCATTGTTGTTATTTTATCACGTTATAAGAAATACGAGAAGCTATATCTAGACCTTATATAGTATATACATATATATATATATATATACATATATATATAGGGTAACGGGCCGGGGTCTCGTTCGATTACTGGAAAAGTCGTGGTATAGGGCTGAGTGCTTGAGTAACACCCGTAGCCGCGGCGACCCTCGAATTGGTCTCGTTCGATTGCCGTTGCTAAGAGAAAAGATACCAGTTCCAATGCACACGGAATCGTATATATGTATATACCTACCTATGTATGTATATACGAATTCACTAATACATATATATATATATATATATATATATATATATATATATATACCTATCCATGTATGTATAGGTGAATGAATGAGAAAGAGTAAGACAAAGGGTGAGGAGAAAAAGAGAGATGGTGTCTCGGATGAGGAAAGGGCGCGAGGAAAAGGAGCAAATTGAATCTCACCTTCCTCTTCTTGCACCAGAAACAGCCTCTCCCTCGTCTTGTTCGTTGGTATACCTACACAGACATATACACCAATGATCTTCAGGGTGGTGGTAAGCCCAAGGGTTGTTATACCATCCCCCTGTAGCGGGAAATACCTCTGCCGCCGAAAACTGCACTGCAGCTTTCATACTCTTTGTTGTCGATTTTTTTTGTTTTTTTTTTTTCTTTGTCGTATTCAACGTAAACAACGAAGTTGTTGTTTCTACGAAGATCACTCTGTTTCAGGAGCAAGTCAAAATACCATCGCGGCAAAATTCCCTGTGATTGCAAGACCAGCAAAGCTTCAATCTGTGTGATAGGTTGAATTTTTCTTTCAAAACCTATACACATTATGGAAGTCTCAGGATTTTCACAACCGATATTTCATTCTCGTTTGAAAATGCCTAACCTGATTTTATACAAAAAGGATTCATCAGT
The DNA here is from genome assembly GCA_963989295.1 of Ametastegia equiseti. Taxonomy (NCBI): domain Eukaryota; kingdom Metazoa; phylum Arthropoda; class Insecta; order Hymenoptera; family Tenthredinidae; genus Ametastegia; species Ametastegia equiseti. Next base: position 12,997,103 of record OZ022397.1, on the reverse strand, counting down.
AAATTATTGCAGTCCAAGAGTCGAGAGGACTAAGTCCTGCCGTGAGGATTCGGACGCACCATATATTGGTCCGATTTAATTTCCCCAAGATGATGTTTGTTCGGAAGACATATTGTAGAAAATATGACAAATTTACGAAAATTTCACTATACCGAATTTCACCCATTTGCAAACTACTCAGCAAAGAGATTGTTTTTTTTTTTGCACGCGAAAGATGAGGACATGCTTTTCCGATAGAACGAAGCCTGAAGAATTTGAATCGGATGAATGTTGATCGTGAAACATCGTGACAAGCTACGAAAAAATGTATTCCGATATAGCTAAATTCGAAGGTAATTAAAATCCAACTTATTCAGAAATTTGAGCTGTTCAAGTAGAAAAAAAATTACTCATTATTTGTTAATTAAACCCTCTCGCTTATGAATCGTAGTACATCATTGCTTTCCTACGTCGGGATTTCATTCGTGTATTTGCGGTTTTGATTGCCCGCGATGTATTTGTACGTACAATTAGCTGTCTCCGCACGTAAAATTGAATTTACCAACAGTTATATATATTATGGTATGAGTATAGGTAATATTCGTGGCTGGTTATATCGACTCTTGAACATCTATGGTTCCTTCTTGATGCAAGCGCGGTTGTTCCATCATCGTCTCTAATTAGTTATCATTGATAAATATTGCCAATGCTCACTGATGACGAACTGATGAAGCCTGAATTTATTCACAGCGTGTATATATACCTATTTACTCAAGTAATCGCTGAACGCCCTATACGTCGATAATTCTATAGCTTATTATTCGCGGGTAATTTGCCCGCTTATTATATATACGCACGCATTGAGGCATAATACAGTCTTGGAACGTTTTGTGCATAATTATTTCTACGGGGATAATTAAATCAAAAATATAATTCGATTCGGGGAGGTATAAAGCGTTGAATTGACGCACATTTGAACGCAACAAAAGGGCGATTTCCGGACCGAGGGTAGACCAGACCGATTATTTAATAAAAATAACAAGATAATTATTTCCACGAAGAAACGTTTCATCCGATTTTGATGGTTTTGGCAGAATTTTAAATTCTGATTGCTCATAAACTTATCCCAAAATGTAAATGCTTTGTGCTAGTCAGAAATGCATGCAGTTTGGATTCTAATTCTTTGCGATTCTTTGATGCAATCTCGAGATATTCATATATACGCTGGCTTTCCAAAATCTCAATCTGAACATATTTCCTTTCCGTTTTTTTTCTGCCACGGTAAGCAATTATTCTGTAATTTTGGCAGATCAATCAACGCAGCCCTTACCACCCTCGAGATATATGAGTAGGTACATATACGTACATAAGTATGGAGAAAAATCTATGTATATAGACCAGACAAAGTCCAGTCTGCTGATATATATACATATACGGTTGATCGATTTTTGCTAACGGTCGACGGTCGTCGAACATTGAACAGATGGCAAAAATAAATTAGCTGGTAAATTACGCCGCGAGGCGCGCAGCGGCGATCGACAGAACGGGGATATTCCCGATTTAATTGCCGCTCGTGCACAGTTTCCCCCATTTTACCCTCTCGAATATACCCTCTCTTCTATGGCTCCATACCGCGGCTATACATAGGTATACATATGTATGTATATCGACGAAAGGTTTTTTACTCTTCAACTCTATAATATACTCTACATACCTATATGTATGTATGTATATGTGCGATTTATCGGATCCAGTCACGTCGCCGAGATGCAGAACCTTCAGTCATCGATTGTCCGGGAAAATGGCACTATTCCCCTTATACTCTATCGTTCTCTTTATCCGATATTTTCAGCACCTCGTAACGCCCGAACCTTAGAACTTGCAGGGGAGAGTTAGGGGGTGTGCCGATTTTTTATTATAATATAAGTAGGGATATGTGATCTGTTGGAATTTTCTTTGTGGAAGCTTTTATCCTCGAGGAAAAACTAAAGTTCGTTTTCATCCGAAACGAGCTGGCTCGAATTAACCTCAAATAGTGTCAGAGTTGGATGGGGCGGAATTGAAGTTTTGGATTCGAAAAGTTCCGAATGGTCAATATTCCGAATTTATTTGAGACGCGATTTTGAGTTTCTAAAATCGTCAGAGTTCAGAAGTTGGAAATTCCGAAAGATCGAAATGCAGACGACTCAAAGATCCGGAAGTTAAAAACTCTGAGATTCGAAATTTTGGCCTTTCGAATCTTAAGCTTTCGGAATTTTGAATCTTCGGTATTTTTCCTGAGTATAAATCCTCGAAATTTTGATTGAGCCTTCGCAGCTTTTGAAATTCGGAATTTCAAATCCGCCCTATCAAGACTGCAATTTTTATCTACACCTTTCCAAATAGTTTTTAAAGATTTGTTAGGTATATATTCCGTCTCACGTTTATCTCTCTCTTTCTCTCTCGGCAAAATCCCCGCAGTTTGGTGGCTGCAGCTGCAGTGAAAGCCTTATATCTTATACCCGCTATAAGATCGAACGTCTGACGTGCTCGAATTAAACGACCCCCGTTACTACCCCTTTCTACTACCACACCTTATCCTCCGTTCTTCCTTCTTCCTATACCTCGGAAGTGTCGACGCTGCAAAAGGTCGCGGATATATAGAGAGAGAATGGGAGAAAGAGCGAGATTAAGTCGGGGAGAGTTTGCGGTAGCAACGGGCGTTCCCGATCAACGATCTGATCAGAGCATTAATTGCGCTCAAATGCATATCCAGTTAACCACGAATTACACATACCTCCGCTCATCACGAATTATAGCTACGCACAGAGAGAAACAATTTGTTGAATAAAAAAAAAAAAAAACCGTTCAAGTTGAAAAAAACCTGCAGTTACAGGTCGTAAATTGAGTTTTTACTTGGGGAGAAAACAAATACTTTCTGAAAACGAAGAAATTACGTTTCCACCAACGAAATGCACAACCGATTACTAGACGGAAAAAAAAAAATTGTTGTTGGATTTACAAGAGTCCGGGACAAGCTAACTTTTTTGTAAAAATGACAGGAATTCTCGGTTTCAAATATAACCGCGATTGTAACTTTAATAAGCAAACAAGTGATTTATAACAGAGTTTCTATTATTTTAACAAAAAAGTTCGTTTGTCCCTTATGCTGCTGCTGACTCTTTTAAATCTTACAATAATTTTTTTTTCCGTGTACAAAAAATATTTTCTTGTTTGGAAATATTTAGTCAATCCAACGAATTATTATTTCTCTCAGTGATGTATCGATGGCTCACGGGAATAACCAGCTATCTCAGAAGTTCCTTGAAAAATTAGCTATTTCAAATTTTGGTTTGTGAAAGCAGCTGTCTCAAAATTCGCTCGAACAAACGGCTATCTCGCGAGCGACTCTGAAACCGCTCTGTAGTTGCATGGCAAGTCAATAGCGCCACAGAGCGGTTTCGAGGGACTTTTGAAATAAGTGCTTTTACAAGCAAAATTTGAGATATAGCTACTTTTTCAAACAACTTCTGAGATAGCTGATAAGTCCACGGACCCACCTGTACATATAACTAAGTAGTGGAAAAATAATACGCCAATGGGATCAGGTCGAACGATACACAGTATACGTAATGGGTATGTTATAAAAAACGGGTGCATATGCAAAACTAGTCCAGAGTGCAGTAGCTGCAGGCGATCAAGGAGTTCGGTATAAGATCTTAGCCACTGCATTTGGTACAGGCAGGGTGGGATACGTGCTAATGTATGCGCAAATATTTGACCCTATATATTCCCGCGGTAAGACGTGCATTATAATAAAAAATTGGCGAATCACCCGTTATGTAGATACAGAAGCGACAGCATCTCGCGTTCGGATTTGAGGGACTCGGTGCTGCTGCGCTGCAGCCCGAAAGATGGGCTGGTGCTGGTGCTGGTTGAAGGTGAAGGTGGTGGTGGTGGTGCCTCCAGCCCCGAAGCGCAGTGAAGCGTGGATGCGATAAGGGCCTGTTCTTCCCCCCCCCCCCCCCCCTCGGTTCCTCTTCCACCTTACCTCGTCTTTCCCTGTTTTCACCCCTCACCTTCCTCGACATCCCTCCTCATCTCGTTGGCCCCGATCTAACCATATATAGAATACCTATGCCAGTCGCCTGGTGCAGGTACCTTATACTCGTCCTCCTTGCAGGCCACCTTACCACCCCACGAGAAAGAGGGTGGAAGTCTCTCGGGCAGCGAAGACGACGAGGTTATGTAGGTGTATAGGTAGGGGGTGAGGGTGGGAATGGGGGCGAAGGAAACCCGCAATTTATTCCAATATTTAGATCGGATCTCCGTGTCTATATACTATTCGGCGCCCAGGTGAAAACCCCGTCGCTCGTCGCGATTTTATTCAAACTCTCTATTTACCACCGCCTCGACCACACCGGGGCCCAGTCTTGGGTACATGTATGTATGTGGCTACAATTTACCGGCCTTTACTCCTGTACCTTCACATATACAATTCTCGAATTTATTATGGGCAGGTATAGGTGGAACGAACTCGTACGTCATGTATTCCTGCCGATTTGTACCTGTGTATATGCTAAAGATTCGAGTTATTTCCTTAAATCTGCGATTATTGGTTATAGAACTTGCAGGATTTGAGGCAATAAACAGGAAAAATTTCGTCAGGTATTTATAGGCAATCATTTTTTTATGCGGACATTGCCAAGTCCCTATAGGTAAAAATTTCTTAAACCCTTATAAGATGTTTTAATGAATTTCTATGAAATCTCCAAGATTCCATGTATGAAATTTGTAGCTTTTTGTAAGTAAAAACAAAATTCTCACTCTACATATAATTGTCGATGAAACTGTACAGTGAATAATGAAAATTTCCTATAAAAAAAAAAAAAAAAATGGGAAAGATTCAAATATTCCTGATAATTCGTAGAAAAATTCATCGGATTATTTTTCCCAAAGTAGGTATAGTATAGACGTTATTGATTTAAAAAATTCAGAATTTCTCAGAAGGTATACATATAAGTTCATGACATTATAGATACAAAGAACCTTATGTTTGTGATCTTAGAATTCCTGGAATTTCTTATCAGAATACAACCCAGCTTAGGTTTCACTAATTGAATGATCTGTTATACCTAGAAATCAGACTGAGAGAAAAAAAAAAAAAAATTAATCAACGAATTTTCGAAAGCTCTCGCATTGATATCGTCGTAAGTATTTTTTTCGCGAAGGATAAGCTGCACGAAGTACACGGAGGGTGCCAAAAAGATATAAATATGTATAAATAATAAGTATGTAAAAAAAAAATGGCAGAAGGTATATATATCCTTCACCTGAGTATAATACAATGCGTATAAAGAAAGAAAACAACTTCTGGGGAATCAGATCGCCGTACGGTCCAATAAGTTCCTTTATATTCTTTTTTTCAATTTTTTTTTTCTTCTTTTTCTCCTTCCCTTCCTCCTTTTCACCTTTCCCTTTTTTTTTCTTCTTCTTTTTCTCCTTCTTTCTTTCTTTCTTATTATTCTCTTTTAGTTGAACGTCGCGCGCGTCCCGATCTGGGGACTTTATCGCTCGTACGCGTGTCATCTTGTCTCCGGTGACGGGGGTGCGGCATTTCCCAGCCCTTCAACCTCCTCTGACACGTCTGGGGGTAGATAGCATTCGGAATGTCTTAGCTAGCCGGAACCGACTCGCCGACGTCGGCCCTTCGGCCGTCAACGACGGAGGATTCGATTCGATTCGATTCGATTCGACTAGACTCAACTCAACTCGACTCGATTCGATCGGATTCGATCGGCACTCAGTACCCTGGCTTTCGTGGTATATATACGTATAGGTATATAAGGTATACAGTAATACCAACCAGGGGTCCCGTGGGACGTCGCTTCGCGGGGTTCGTTCAAACGGAAAACGGAAAACGGAAAACGGAAAACGGTATTGGGGCGCGGAAAGAAGGAGGAGTAAGGGAAAATGGAAAGAATGGAAATCGAGATAGAAGTGAAAAGCTAGGGAGGGAATGAAACGGGAAAACCGAGGAGGAAAATCTTGGTTAAACGGCACTGAGATTTACTACCTTGATATAAATAAGTAAGTCCCGGTAATATGGGCAGGCTTAACCATGCCCCCCCCCCCCCTCTCTCCCCATCAGCCACCCTTAGAGCCACGATTTAAATAAGAATATAGGTTATACCTTATAGTACTTCTTTCTCTGGTACCCCGATTATCTCATCTGAACATTATGATTGTTATTTTACAGATATTTATCTATACCGCTGTAATGTATTGTTACGTTTAGAAAATTATAACACGAACGAATTTTTATCAGATTTTGATTTATTTTCATCATCGGTCCCCAGAGTAAAAGTTTAAAGTAGGTACAATCTTTATTGTATAATATAGTTTTCTTTGACTCGTAGTTGGAAATGTATAGCTTTTTGTCAGAAGTTGTTATAGTCGCCAAGAAAATTAGGAACGATTACAATTTCGTACGAAAAACGCAGACAAGTTTGAATTTTTTATTATTTTCGCTATAGGGATGAAAGATTTTCGTGATTTTATCAAACTGCTGGTACATATACATAGAACTCGAATGAATCTTCAACTCCAAGTGGAATTAACCCGCACGATTATTTTCATTCCAAACTAATCAGCGCATCTGCTCGATGTTTGAAGTAAAAATTTATCAACTGGGATAGAAAAATTGATGTGAAATTTGTCTAGCTAGATGTCATGGTATTTTTAATTGTTTTCGAATTCGGAAATCTCATGTTGACTTCAGGAAAAATTTGGTAACAGTGATTCAGTCGAAGGATCTTCACCGAAACTTGAATCGAAGTTTGCAAAAATCAAAATATAAGAAACAAATCGTCCAAAGTTGGCACGAAATAACTACACAAACCAAAGTTTACAAAGTTTATTGGTATGAATATATAACAAGCGTGAGTAGGTACCTACCTATAATGAATATTTTGGACTTTATAGGTTATATAACAGGTACGGAGATGTAATTTCCTTCAAGAATTCAACTCCGAATGCCTAGGTTCTTCTCTCTGGCGTCTCTTGAATAATAAGGACAAGCCTTACATATACATCCTGAAGAAATGGGGTTGAACGTGGTTTTGTACCGGGTAGTACAAAGGTGGCGTAAGACACACACACCTCTAACCTATACCTATACATATATGTATATGCACCTACAACGAGTGTAAAGATAACGTAGAAAGGTAGGTATAACGCACGAGGTAAAACGAATGGGAAGTAAAGAGAAGTAGCGCGCGGGGGGTGGTAAAGTAAAGTAAAGGACAAGAGAGAAAAGGAAAGGTGGGGAAAACCTGGGGGTGGAAAAAGGGGGTGTAGAAAGTCGTCGTCGTCGTAATAGTAGTAGTAGTAGCAACGGCACTATTCTCGCCCGGAGATTACGTGGCGGAGCGCGAAATAGAGTGCGGAACGTAGCACCCCAAGTGGAGCGTTAACTCGCCCTTCCCTTACCTTCTCTTCCTCTTATTTCCTTTCCTTTTCTTCTCCCTCGTTCTTCAACCCCCCCCCCCTACCGTTAGTCAGCTACCGCGTATACCCGTACGGCTCGCGGTTTCGCGCTAAATGCCAAAGAGACGCGAACAGGCGTTTGCCCTTGGCCTTCGACCGCGAGAGAATTCTCTACGACGAGAGATAGAGAAAGGGATGAAGTGATATAGTAAAGGAGAGAAGTATAAGGTAAAGGGAAAGGGAAAGGGGAAAGGGAAAGGGACATGCCGAGGAATTTTGTGAGGGTGGCATGGAATCGCGTGGGGGAGTCAAAAACAATTAGCCTCTCTCGCACCACTCGGTCGTTCATCCCCTACTACTGCAAGCCTAGGTAGCCGCGCGGAGTCGCGGCGGGGTCCTCACCGCGCGTTCTTTACGTTCGCACGGGACGCGAGAGAACTTCCTATGAATATATCGATATCCCATTAGTGGCGTAAAGGCGGGTGGCGGTGAACGAGAGACTGTTTGAAGAGTCGACCGACCCTCTATCACCCGACAATTCCAACCCCCCCTCCCCTCCACCCTCCTCTCACCTCCGACCCTTGCAGAAACCCTTCTATCTCTGAGAGCCGGACGAAAACTCCTCCCGGAGTTTAAATCAGTGCGATATATATATATACCACTGTACAGGGTGATTCAGAATACCAACGAATCTTCTGAACGAAGGGCCGATCCGTATCGAAATTGAGTCTTTTTCTTTTTTTTTTTTTTTTTGTCCAATTTTGAGTAAAAAAAAAAAACTCGTTCCAAAGTTGGAATCTCGTAACAATTATTTTCAACGATGATGTTTTTTTTTTTTTGATTGAAACATAATAAAAATCTGTTCCCATGATCGTTTTGCCTGGTTTTTTTTTCAATTTCTTTTTTAATTTTTACATCCGTCAAAAAATGGAGAAGTTTAATTTCGCCGGAATAATGTAGAACAATTTTGTGCGGTTAATTTGAAGATTCCGCAGCTGCAATTGATGAACGAGAATTTCTCGCTAGGTCGAATTAACCTCGAATAGAGTGTCAGTTTGACAGAAAGCTGCATTTAACCGCCGCCGAAAAAATTGCATTGGAATTTTTTTAGCCATTGTATTGTTTGAACGATTTTTCCCTATTTTATTGAATTAACTTTTTCCCTATAAACATATCGGGCTTTCGTGTCTGGTTGGTTATTTTATCAAATCATTCATTTCCCCCGCATAATCACGCATGATTCTCCTATGTGATTAACTTAGGTATAGGATATTGAACTTCTCAAAAAACAAAATACAGATATTTATTTCATAAAGTTAAAAGTGTATTTTTACAAATTTTTAGGGATTTTTCGAACCACTTTGAATAAGTGAAAAATTTCTCGGACTCGAAAGCCCCATATGTTTGTAGGGATCGGGTGTCGTTTCTTCACAAGGTAGGAGAAGGGTGAATTTTTTTTCATTTTGATTGGATTCCTAATTGAATGATTGAAAAATTCAACTTTATGATTTTTGTTGCGAATATTTGAGAAGACGCAAGTACTTTTCGAATGAGAAGAAATTTTTTTAAAAATTTGTTGGAATATTTGTAAAGAATTTTGAATCGTCCTGTAGAGCTTCAAACGCGCCTTACTCGTAGTCTATGTACGTTTACAAGTATAGACGCATCACCGATGTGAAGGTTGAATATAATTAAACCTGAAACAGAGTAAATATTTACGCGTTAGACGGAGTCCGAAGGGTGATGGCCACCTTTCTTGGTATACCTATATATCAACGAAATGAAATAATCGTCGTCCTCCATGGGCTCGGCACGCTCCCGATTTACTCAAGCCACGCAATCTTGGGCTTTAAACCGGATCGGCACACATATATTCTATAGCCATCTCTTTTGCTCTCCTTCTCGCCCTTACCTACCCTGAAATTCCCTGCAACCCCTAAATCCCGTTTCACACGCTCGATTTTATGTACCCCTCGTTTTTCCTCTCTCTCTTCTTCCTACTCAAGTACAAAGCACGAGCCAGCAAGCCCAAGCAAGCTTTGCGGTTTCTCGTTTTGCGATGAAAAGCGAGAGACCCTTGCTTTATAGGTACACAACGTCGAGATCCGTACTTGAAATTATTTTTGTCAATCGCATCAGAATCCGGACCCGGTCCCTTATATTATTCGTGTGTTTTTTCCGTTTGATTTGTTTAAAAATTTTTTACATTTTTATTCGACTCCGGTTTCCCCAATTTGAACCTTTCGGGGTTGGAAATCGTTTCACCTTCTTGAATTATCGAGATAACGAAACCGACGTAATGGATCGTTGGAAATCACGCTTTGAATAATTTTTACAGACAAAATCTCGTATGAGGGTGGGTTTGGAATTCCGAAATTCAAAAGTTGCGAAAAGTCAAAATTGCGAATTTTAATAATACTGGCTTAGTTTTGAGAAAGATTATTTCCCCGGAATTCTGCGTAGCCAGTTTGGAAAACTCTCAATGGCAAAACACCGAAGGTTCAAAATTCCGAAAGCTAAAGATCCGAATCTTGGAATTCGAATTGTGCAACTTCGTTTATTTGATAACTTTATCATGAGATTCCCTTAAATTTGCAGATTTTTGAACTTTTTGAGTTTTTAACTTTCGGATCTTTCACCTGCCTGCATATCGACCATTCGAAATTTCCAACTTCTGAACTCTAACGTTCCTAGAAACTTAAAATCGCGTCTAAAATAAATTCGGAATTTTTATTATTCGGAACTTAAATCCCACCCCTATGAGATAACGTAAATTCAGAAAGCTTGCGGATCCGAGTAAATAGGCACGTCTGGCCAAAAAAAATTAAGTAGGCATGCATAGAGTCGTTTAGAATAACAAGAAATCGATTTCAATTGAACTCAGGAGGTGATAAGCTCCTCGGAATATTTCGTAGACTTATACATATACATACAGAAGAATTTTTGGTAATAATTCACGTTTCGGTTACGTGGTGTAAAAAACCGAGTGAAATAAAGGAAGAAAAATGGCTTGAAAAAAGTTTTGTTTTTCTGCTGTCGAAGTAAAAATTCAGCTGGGCAAATGAGCTGAGCAAATGACCTATGTATCATACAATACATATATGTATATATATACATATATGTATATATATACATATATGTATATACGTTAAATACCTACATCGGTTATTATTTAAAAGGTGAATATCGCCCCCGCGTATGAATATACATACATGGATATACACATACCTATACATATTATATAGGTATATGTATACATATATGTATATGGGAGGGAAAATATACTGCCGCGTAAGCATTAACCCGTGAGGCTTGTTTCGGGATCCGTATACGTTGCATATACAAATATACATATACATTGTATATAATACATGTAAATATACATATGTGGTGAAAGCGGTGCCCACGTATGTAGATTATAAAGCAACTAGACCCCCTTGCGGAAACAAAGGTCGAGAGTTGGTTAACCGGCCTTTATTATTTTACAATCGCTTATACTGCCCTGCACGGTTCAAATATAACTCTTTTCTTTGATGCCTATATGCAGTATGGTCGAAATCCTGCGAAAAGCACACCGTTATTCAACCCCTAATTGTCCAATTGCCGTTTATTTTACATTATACGTTTTTCAAACCGCCTTTGTCCATATCCGCAATTGTTACTACAACACAGAAGGTATAACAAGTTTTTATCGCTTTTGATTCCAGTATTGGAAACTCACGTAATTGCTAATAATGAAATCAATAGAAATTGATGCATGTAAATTTTGGCCATTTACGTATACTTTACGTATATTACTTCATATCGAACTATGTGTTGGTACCTATTCTTTCTTCAGTCTTAAAGATTGAAATTTCACATTCAAAATTTCATGCAATTTAATAGATTCCTTTTTGTATTTCAAGAATATCATAGAATATCACATCGCAGCTGAATATCTGAAATTTTTCAATACATTCTTGTCGATTTTATACATCGGATTGTAATTTCCAATCAGGCGGTAATTAAATTTCAATTCCACGAACTGAAAATTCACAAACGTCAGCATCAGGTTTTTGATTTTTTTTTTTTTTTTTCATGCAGCTTTATGAATTGAATAGAAATCATATAATTAATCTAAATACATAGAGAGATGTAATTATCGAAAATTTAGTACCCCCTTCACTACGATGAAATATGTAAAAAAAATTTTAATTCTCGTACAGTAATTTCAATTTCATCCTGTCGAGGCGATATAGTAAATATATGATCGTCAAATTTTGTATACCAAATTTACAGACCCGATCCAACGTACCGAATACACTTCGCAATGGCAATACTCCTTCTGCACCATTTCCACATGATCTGTTTTTCATATTTCGTATACGAAATCAACGAGTTCAAAGGAAAGCATGAAACGAAGGAGATTATGTGCCAGATATCGTCTGTATAATGCTTCTTTGAAACCGAATCTTTTTCATCAATCCATTGAGATTTTACATTCAAAAAATTCAATGGTATAGGTATACCTATATATATTTACCTGTAGATCTGTGTCAGTTTATTTTTCGACCATCAGTAGTCCCGTCGGTTTGAAAAGTTATTCAACAGATGCGTACTGTATACCATACGTAGGTATATATGTATATGTACGGTATGTACATGCATATAGGAACGAAATTGCAAAACGCGAGACCGCGTGACCGCGGGTATATAGGAGGAAAACGAACCCCCTATTCGAAATTCCAGGCATGAACATCTCTGCAAATTAATATAACCCAGACCGATATTTCGGTCGGGCAAATTTGTCATATATACCTTTAGCCTCCAGCTCTTCTGTTGGGTGGTAAAGCACCCTCTAACTCAATTAACATACGCCTCGGGTTACTATACACCATACACGTACCCTACTATTGCCCGTATGTCTGATTACATGCCACGCACCTACATCCATATGTAAGTACATGTACATACATTGAATATACGTAAATACATATATACGTGTTCGAAATGAGCTGATTGCTGCAGCAGCAGCAGCAGCAGCAGAAACCGTGTGCGATATACGTACAATGTAAGTACATAACTATACCTCAAGGTATATGCATATTATATACGTATATATGTATCATATATAGGTATATACCTGAGCTTAGAGCAATCGCAAATCTGCAACAGTTATCCCAGTCGAATGTAGAGCGATATGTATATTGGGGGTTGGTATCAACCCCTGATGGCAATAATTTTCTATGTATGTATATATGTATGTATGTATGTATGTATCGTATATAGATATGTACATTGTACATAGGTAAGTTCGATCGGAGGGTGACGATGGCTCGATATTACGGACTGTTAACTCCCAATTAACTTAGCTTGCAATATAGTATAGGGTTTATATATGTATGTTGGTATGTACTGATGGGCGTGCGGTTCTACATGTGAGAAGTTGCTGCTACACTAATGATGTCAATGTAGTTGTATATGTGTATACATAATATTGTGTAGATAATACGTAAACTGATGTAGTTATGTATATATGTAGTAGTATAACATATATACATATACATATTATATACACGTATGCATGTAACTATGTCTGCATCCCGCACAGTTTGTTCTTCCCAATCAGTAATCTGAGTATCTCCCACGTTCCGGAGAACGCCTCGCTTGTAATTCAATAACCCGGTTGGTTCTGGTTCGTGAATCCAACCGCGAATCCGTGACCAAATTCCAAAGCAATATATATGTATGTATTATCTTTAGGTATACATATATACTTTCACCGTTCAGACCTCTGCGTGATCGTCAGGATTTTTTAAACTTCCTATACTTTTAACGGATATGGGAGTATATAGGAAAACTTGTTACGGTCAACACCGAGACTAAAACTTTGAACTTTTGCCAGATATCCAAGTCTCGAGAACCACTTAAGAATCCGTTCGTTCTCAGACCTGCTGCACTTCTGGGTCTGTGATCGATTCTTCCCCCGACGATATCTATGATTTCGGTCTCAAAAGATGCATTTTTTTTTTTTTTTTTTTTAACACACAATCGAATAGATTTTGGATTTTATCGTTCCGGTTATAGTTTCGAGTTATTTAAAAAACAACATTTTGAAAAGCACATTGTACTATTGAACTAATGATTTCTCGAGAACGGATCGATCGATTTTTGTCTCAATCGATAGGATTTCCTATCACACTCAAATCTCATGGGATTTTACCACTGATCGAATCAGTAGCTCGTAAATTTTGAAACGCACTGATTTCTCCCTGGAATTATATTTTTTGAAACATATTGTCAGTATCCAGGGGCTTTTTGGTTCGTTGATCACTGAAACGTAGTCGAATTTTTCCAATTTTTAAGATCCTGGATCCAATGTGAAAATTCATTATCCATTACATGATGAAATCGAATTTAAACAGAAAGATATATATAAATACAAATCGTGTTTACATCAGCATTCATATCTTTATTCAACAACCATATCTATAATCTATATATACCCATTCATACAATACACTATATGTACAACGCCATAATTTTTTTTTTCTCTCTCTCTCTCTCTCTTTTTGCCGCACCTCTCACACGTAAATACGTATATATTATATATATGTATGTATAATCATAGTGATGATGTATTCATTCATATAATTCGTAGATTCAAAATGCTATATATATATTAATCATGCGACATTGACCGAGAGGAAGAACTGATAGGTGGTTCGAGGCTGAACCACTCGGTCTATAACAACGAATGTATAGGTATTCCAATATAATGCAGTAAAATTGCTGTTATATACATCAGGCAATATAATAGATCGCTATTTATGAATAGTTGCAGCAGTTAGAAAATTGTTGTATATTAGCACAGCAGCTATGGATATCGATGAAAAGTCTAAACCTCGTATGGAATTAGAGGCCGATGATCTGAGGGGTGGTTCTTGGGCTAATCGTTCATTATTTGCAGCCAGGGTTGACGTAACTTCGATTTTTCTTGCACGTGCCGCGGTGATACCGGGCAAAGTTGATCTACAAATCAGACTCAAACTACCACCGGGAAAATGAGTCCTGTCTAATTTAATACTCAGACCCAAACGGGATGTTGAAAGCTGTAAGGGATGACCACCCCCGTCTACCGGCAGTGTAATTTCTGGTGTCAAGTCCCGCGTCAGGGTCCTGGGCACCTAATGAAACCAATAGGAAAAAGGCAAAAAGTGAAACAATGTTTTTCTCACCCGCTAGAGCGATTTGTATAAGAATTTGCAGATATTTTTCGTGCGAAATAATTTGCGAATTGTCTGATCTACTTCGTGAATTGAATTGTTTTTCCAAAAACCAGGATTTTCGCCTTGCTCAAGTGGAATTCCCAATCTTGCGGTTGGAAAAATTAAACGTATCTATGTGGTCGAAAATGAATTTAAAGCTGGACATGCTAATCAGCTAAGATGTGGCGAATTTTGAAAAAAATTAAAGATTCATTTTTTACTAATTTTGGAATTTTTCTTGAGCTGATGATGCAGATCTTTTGAGAGGACTTTTGGTCAAGAAATGAATGAAATTTACACCTGGTTTGATTTTTCTAACCGCGAAACTTGGACCCCCTTAATAAACGTCGGACATTACGCACCTCCTTGTCGTTCAGAACGAATGTTAAATCAGCCCCCGGGTAACTGGGGGCCGAAGTACATTCAGCGACCATAAGTTCTCCGACTTGATAACTCGCCCTGACGCCTTCAAGGGCTGGATCCTGCTTTGGTACTACGGCGACGCTCATATTCGCCATTTCGTATTTGGTCAAGAAGCTGGGACGTTCTGTGGAAACTTCGCAGGCGTATGTACCGGCGAGATTAACGCCTTCTGTGAAAATTCAATTTGTAGAAAAGAAATAGAGAAGGAAAGAATTAAAAAAAATAAAGTAAGAGGTAAAGCAACAGCCACGGAAATTAAGTGATTCTTCTTCCTTCGTATTCCGATGTATATAAGCTATACATTGTATATGTATTAGGGTGGATCGAAAAAAAAAATCTTTCTCGGCTACCCTCAAAAATCAAAGATATCGCTGGAATAAAGGTCTCCGTGGAAGGATTCGATTTTTTGAATTTTTTTAGGGGGCGCGCGTGACGTTCAAAAGTGCCATTTTTAGCGTCAAAATTACGTTATCACTGATTAACGGAAACAGATTCATCCGAAAATTCTGATTTTGTGATATAAGGTGCCCAGGTATCTACTCTTTCGAACCCATATTCACGGACCACTACCAATTGTTTTATATCTTCGAAAAAAAATTTTGAAAATCAATATTTTCACTATTTTTCGAGTAATTATCGTTAAATTTTTATTTTTTTCCTTCTAAACCGTTTCTTTATTTCTTTCATCGTTTTTTTCTTGTGAAACTATCTATCAGTATCGCTTACAATGCAAAAATTGCTGAAAATTGCTGAAAAATAAAATTTTGATATTTCGGATATATTTCGAAATAACATTTATTTTTCAGCGATTTTTGCATTGTAAGCGATACTGATAAAAAGTTTTACAAGAAAAAAAACGATGGAAGAAATTCAAAAACGTTTTATAAGGAGAAAAATCCAAATTCAACGATAATTACCTGAAAAATAGTGAAAATATTGATTTTCAAAATTTTTTTTCGAAGATATGAAACAATTGGTAGTGGTCCGTGAATATGGGTTCGAAAGAGTAGATACCTGGGCACCTTATATAAAAAAATCAGAATTTTCGGATGAATCTGTTTCCGTTAATCAGTGATAACGTAATTTTGACGCTAAAAATGGCACTTTTGAACGTCCCGCGCGTCCCCTAAAAAAATTCAAAAAATCGAATCCTTCCACGGAGACCTTTATTCCAGCGATATCTTTGATTTTTGAGGGTAGCCGAGAAAAATTTTTTTTTTCGATCCACCCTAATATGTATATATCTGTGTAAACATCTATCGGGTTCAGTTCAGTGCTTACCAGCCTGTCCCAAGAGGGTGACTTGCTCGGCATCGCATCGTTCGACGTCGACTTTTACCCCGGTTACAGGAAAATCTTGTCCAGGTGGATTGGCCCCTGGCATATAACGGAAAAACTCAAAGTCATTCCGGTACCATTTCACGGAATACAGGGCCTCCCCTTCGAGGTCATATTCGCAACGTAAGGCCACCTTGGCTGACCTCGGATCAACGAAGAGAGGAACGTCCAGCCTGGTCAACGTCAATGCATAGGCACCACCTGCGTTTAAGAAATTGACTTGATAAAAATAAAAAAACATTATAATATTATCTCCCCACATATTGAGAGTAGGGTGGAAAAAAATTATGAAAATATTGGAATTCGAAGTACGTTATAGATAAAAATGACAGCCTAACATGACCTGTGTGAAAAAATGTAAAAAAGATTCGGTGATTTCTGTGATTGAAATTGTAAAATAATTGAAATTGAAAAATTTTCACGAAATTTACGTATATACGTTTGTCTTAAGCAATTCTATAGGTTATATATATGCGTAAGGTTTAAAAAGAGGCCCAATTTTTGATTAATTTCTTGTTTCATTTGACGTCCGGAATTCCTCGAAGGTAAATATATGGAGTTGGGACGTTATTAATTTAGTTACTTTCGAAAATTTATTTATTTTTCGAGCAATTCCTAGAAATTTTCGTTATTGGCTTCCTTTCATATACATACATACATGTATTATGTAAGTAGGTATATATGTATAGGAAGAGGGTGGGTCATATTAAAAGAAAAGAGAGGAAAAAAAAACAAAGATCCGGAATAATTCAGTGTCATATATACATACACAACGATACACATGCCTCGGGGTTGAAAGTTCACTCTTGTACATTGAAGTAGGTATATCATACATGATACATAGGTACATACATATTTCGCGGATGGTAAGCCGTACGGTTGAATTGAACGTGCTAAACCTACCGCATCACGGCAACGAAATGTACGTACCAGTCTAATGCGACTAATTAGCCCTCTTTTTAAAACCTCGAGGTTTTCAAGTTCTGAAACGAAAGGAAGGACTCTTCTCTTTCTCATAACGTGCAAAAAATTTAACGAATCGGAAAATCTCTACCTATATATATATCTATTAGGATGCGCGGATCATCCATCCATATCCATATCCATATACCTACATTTGCATAAACTTTCATGTACAGAAACTAACTATACACGCGTATATATCTAGGGGTGGTTTTTCCACCCCCGCCGTTACTTTCGCAGTCTGTCACCTTATCTGATTCATGATGATAATATAGACCCTCGCATGTGTTTGGTACCACGTGCTGATGAAGTCTATAGCTATATAGTCTATATATGTCTAGGTATGGGTACATTAATACATATATACCTATATGCAAAAGAGAACATTTCTCGTCCATCGAATATCTGCTAGAACCAGGCTAACTGCAGTTACAGTTACGCGTGTACCTGCCTATTTCACACACTGGCAAATGTCCATATGGATACGTAGGGCAGGTACGTACTACATACATGCCATACGTGTACGTTGCAGGAGGGTTATTACCGCGGGCGGTTTTGAGGGCCATAGACGACGAGGAATAGGGGATGGTGCGGCGTATAGGTGGAACTATTGTGTGTTCCAACTCCTGGTGCTGCAGGTTCTCTCTTTCTCTCTTGCTCTCTAAGTATATAGGCAACACGTTCTGGTTTGGTTCTTGGTCTGGTATATATACATGTATAATAGCTAGAGCAATTCGCTAGCTTATAGCTAGCTGGCTGGCTGGTTGGTTGGTTCGTTCGTTCGTTCAGCGCAGTGTTGGACCATACCTCTACCCACCAGCAACCGTTCCGTTGGGCCGTCTCCGTCCGGGACAAGGCATATTAATTAATCCAGTAATTATTAAACTAATTGCTGGCCTAATTGGCTCGCTCGATCCACAACGCGTACCCTGGGGCCCCCCCCCCCCCCCCTCGCGTTTCCCACCCCCTATTTCTCCCTTCCATTTCTATATACATATATAATATATATATATATATATATATACCTGCACATACTTCTCAGGCTCAATTTCGCATTCGCTCTTGGGATAAGGGCACGAGAGTAGGTATGTATGTACATACATACGTCATTATTGTACATACATACGTACACACGTATGTAGAACGTATATTATCGCGATGTGCCTGGATTTTTAGTACGGTAATTAAATCTTTTTCATTGCAGTGAATAGAAACGAACCTTGCCATGCACGCCGTTTATGTCACTTTTCAAATTTTGTAATTTTTTTGTTTGTTTTTTTTTTTTCAATTTTTGAAATACCCTGTATATACGTTTAAATCGATGTATGATTTATATGCCGGTGTTTTTCCTCCTTATATTGTGAAATCCCGCGAATTCGAAACTTATTTATATAATTTAATTGCTGTAGGTATATCACTGTGAAAAAAATGTCTGTGATGAACTTCCAAAACTGCAGTACGTATTAGAAGTTTTATGCATTCACAGGGGTAGTAAATTTGCTATACATTTGTCCCATGGAACTAATTTACAAATTCCATAGATTGACCATATGCAGTTTAGTACAATTCTAATACAATTTCTTTTCGATTTATACAAAACATATAGAAGTTTCGTGGAACGAAGAAATTCTGAGCAATTTTGAAAAGACATGCCTTATGGCAATTCACTTTGCTACGCCGAATTTGTAATTTTGCAAGAATTTTTAACAATTAATGTGTGTGTATAGTAAATTCTTAAAGCTTTTGAAACACGAACATGTATGTATGTACGTACATAGGTTACCATTTACCGCAGCTATATTAGATACTGCATTCTGATCGTAATAACTAATTCTTGTGGTGCCTGTATAGCCGGGGGTAGAAGAAGGATAATAACTGGCGGTTTAGCAGTCGTTTGCCGAGCAGCTATATTGTATCTTACAATTAGTTTTATACATGTGTGTACATTCTACATACATACGTACACATTATACATATGCGTGAATGCAACTACTATATGCATATATACGGTTGTAGTTTAATTGTAAGTACAAAAGGAGAATGAGGGCTCGTCAAATAAGAGAAGAGAATTAGTGAAGAGAGGACTATAGGGATTAAAAGGGAGCGTCATTGTGTATATTAATTTATATACGAATATTTAAAACGAAAGGCAATTATTGACCCTTGCCCCTCGAGTGAAAATTAAGCGAGGTTAAGAATTTTTAGTCATTTTTTTTTTGTTTTGGTTATTTTTTTTTCATTTTTTTTGTCCTTCACGTCGTTTCACCTTTCATCTTTCGTCTTGATACTCGATTCTATGTATATACATATTTATAATCATCATGTTGAATTTGCAACGGAAGCAGAAGTCGAGGCAGTAGTAGCTATGATACTTATACATAGGTGATTCATATATATACATATATATATATGTATATACCTCACCGTGATACTCGAGAGAGGATTCTCGATGTTATTATACGCGTCTCGACTATGCCGGGTTGTAGTATACGTACCTATATTTGCTTATATTTACTTTTTCTTTTGATTTTGATATTTCTTTTTCATTTTCTTTTTCGTTACTTTTTCCTCTTTAAGCAAGTTTTTAAATCGCGATCAAATGTTTGCCCGCTTCCACTTTGTATAATGTGCATGTTTAATATATGTATATATATATATGTAGTACGTGAACTTCAGGACGGGTATGTACATATATAATTATGTATATATTATATATATTATAACGGCATTCGAATACGTATTTCTTTCTTTATCCGTCTTTGTTCCTCTTTTTATTTCCTTCTCATTTATTTTTTCGAAAATCCGAAGGATTTTTTATAACCGAATTTCGCACATCTCTGTATTATTCTGAAATTCGCACCGATTCCCACCCAAGGGTTTTATTTATTACAGGAGTTGATATATTTCATAATACGTCTTGATCCTCTCGACGTCTCGTATACATATATAACCGCGATTTCATACAAATTTTATACGTCTTTGTTATATACAGATAATGTTTAACTAGGCAATTACTGAAGATATATATTTTTTTTTTTTTGAAAGAACTCCGTATATATATATATATAGGTACCTATACGTAATTGTATCGCGGTATATTCTACAACGGCTATACATAATCGCGCTGCAACGGCAAATCGCGTCTCCCAATTTACGTTGAAAATAATCTCGCAATCCCAATACCCACTTCTGAACCATTCGTATATACATATAAATGTAGTATTATATTATTATATATATAGGTATATTATATGATGTAGAAAGAAATGGAAAATCCCCAATTTATTTTTAATAAATTTCTCGAGAGTTGGCAACACATACATTTCACATACACCGTACATAAATATATAATATACATATAAAAATCTTCACCGCAGACTTTTCAGATTCCAAAAATATCTACCCATTTTTGTGTGTATAGGTATAACAGGTAAATATATATACCGTTTGAAGACACGCGCCGCGGTTATAAGTCTGATTTCTTCTTGCGGTATAGGTATATATACATATACTACCAGAAGTGGAAAGAGGCAAAGATAAAAACCAACGGAAATACTCAAACCGAGTATTACAGGGGGGGGGGGGGGGGGGGGGGGGGTGGAGATCGCAAGTTCTCACATTTTCTGGAATTTTTCTTTTCCTGTTTTTTTCAGGATTTTTTCCTTTTTTTTTTTTGCTTTTTTGCGTAAATTCGTCGCGCCCCAAACCGCACAATCTTCATACTCTTTATTGTCCCGGTTCTTTGTTAATATTATGTATATATCTACGTACATACATACATAAGTATATAGATATAATGCACACGCGTTGCGTACGCGTTAAACAAGAAGAGCGAGGAGAAACATTCCGCTAATGGCAAGACCAATTTTACCCAATTGTCGCGCATTTCCTTCACGTTCTTATTCTTATTCTTATTCTTATTCTTATTCTTGTTCTTCTTAAGCTTAAGTCCTCTTATTCTCGTTATTTTTCTCCCTTGTTAATTCCACTCCATGTTGTATACTTTATACGACTCCGCGTTTTACACTTAACATAGATAGTACATATATATAGATATATACATGTATATGTATTAAAAAAAATAGCGGTGCAACGGAATGAGTTGGGACAACGCGGCGGCTGACCACTTGACATCTTCGACCTCGCGCCCACATGCGCAAGAGCCCTGCATGGGCTGGGCAGGGTTTCTCGTTTGCTCTTATTCCCTTAAGTCACACTAAGTTACGCGTTCTTATATGCAGTACTTTGACAACGTATGCGTATAACAAGAAGAAGAAGAAGAAGAAGATGCGTAAGGGCGGGAAATGCCCACGTCCTTAATACATACAACGTCTTCCTTTGCGCTCTGAACAAACGGCATGCTTTGCCGTAATGCCTGCAGCAGCGCGGAACATAGAACATAATATGTAGCGCGTTAACCACAGAGCCCACAAAGAATAGGACCAACGCCTGCAACCCGCAAGACTTTACGTACGGACACTGCAGAGTTATTAACTCGGCTTAACTAGACCTAACTAGCACGACTCGTATTAACTGGACTACCACTTGACTCTGGTTTAAGCTTTGAGCTAACGTAACATCTAACATGCCAACGGATCCAATCGAAACGACTGGGTTAACCAGAATTAATTAGGGGGAAATTATTCATTGATTTTTATATAATCATAGTCTGACATATTTTGTGTCAGCAATATGATCTTACAATGAAGCAAAAAGATGAACGAAATTATCCTCCAAAAAATTGCTAATATTTTCATTTTTCTTCCAGGTGCCCATTTTTTCAACTATTGGTTAATTTTTACTGTAGGATACCAGGAAAAGTGAAAAGCTTGAAAAATTTTCTTTTAATTCTGACCTTCTTTACTCCGCAATTTCGATTTTTCTTCCAGATGCCCATTTTTTCAACTGGATTAATTTTTACTGTAGGTACCAGGAAGAGTGAAAAGCTTGGAAAATTTTCTTGAAATTCTGACCTTCTTTCTTCCGTATTTGTTGTTCTCAACAAAATTCATGGTCGAAATGATAATTATTCCTCCCGATTCTTATAGTGTTAAGGGTGCAGTATATGTATATATATATATATAATCGCTCCTTTATCACCTCTGCCCACAGGTTTAATTGTACGGTTATATTAAACCGAGCCAAGTTACCGCTTCAGAAATCGAATTATACTCACGGAAATAAATTCTCACCTTGGAATTCTTATTATACCACAAAACCAACCCCCTAACCATTAACTGCGCAATTAGACGTCTCTCTTTCTCTCTCTTTCTCTTTGTTTTCGGGCTTTCACACGAGGCTGATTTTTTTTCTTTTTTTTTTTTTCTCTCATTCACTCAGTTTTTCATTCGGTTTATTATGTCAAGGGAAACCTGTGTACATAATATATTATACATACCTCTATAATAATGACAACATATTATACATATTTATATATATATATATATATATATTATATATGTATATACCAAGGTGGGTGTATTTGCGCAGACAATCCACACGAATCCCGTCAAGCGAACGTGGAGAACGGGCAAAACCCCGATTATTTGCGATGCACTTGAATCGAATTGGTGGCAGTCGTTTGCATAATCTGCGTTTACCCATACATACCCATATACATTATACATATATCCGTATACATATATCTCTATATACGTATAGGAATATTCAAATATAGAGATATGTATCTCTATATAGTATACGCGGTATACGGGATAAAAAATCTGATTGAATTCCAGGTCGTGTTTCAATATTACGGTTATACCATTATTTATTATACCTATATTTACCTCTATACTGCGCTAATACCGCAACAGAATTTTATTCGATAACTTACGCCCCTATATTTCGATTGCTGAAAATTCTCATTTTTTTATTATAAAAATTCCGTCATTTTTATACGAAGTATTCGTCTTCTCAATATTTTTTTAAAGGCAAGGCAACGTCTTCGGAGTAAAAAAAAAAAAAAAAAAAAAAATAAGTGACTTTTCTCTAATCACTTATATTTTTGGAGCTTCATCCCCGTTTTGGCCATTGATAATTGTTCAAAAATGTTCAAAAATTGTCGTTTTACCCTAATTCTCAGAATGAGATTTTGAATTTTTCGACATATGTATAATTTGATTACCATGACATTCCCTCAATTAATAATATTTTTTTAAGCTACGCCCCCTGGACCACTACCATGGAGAGAAAATACGGTTTGGCATATTCAAATGTCAGGATTATCGTAATGTAGATAGGTATATGTATACGAGAGGGAATTTCCTCCTCTTGAAAAACGTTGGTCAAGACGTGTTTTGCTGTAATTACGGTCTGCAGGTTATTAATCTGTAGTACATGACAAACGGAAAATATAATATTAATCAAACTCCTATGGAGGGGTATATATATATATGGACGTATAAATAATATACCGTAAAACTGCAGCGGGGCAAATAACCGCAAACCTCAAATCCAGACGGCGGAAGTAACGAGCGTGGCTAACCACGCGTGAATCCGATTATTCAAAACATCCATATCCACGTATAGGTATATGTTCATATACATACCTACATACATACGTATACATTATATAAACATACACAGCTGATATACATATATATACATACCTAAATCTACATGCTAAATACCGATACAGAGTTGCTCGTTTCATCCCCTGTCGTTACAATACAATATCTTTACCCTACCATATACGTGAACTTTCGGATTAATCGATTCCAATCATCTCATTGGCACGCTGCACGCACAAATTTCATCTACATAATCACCGCAAATGACGAAAATAAATGATGAAAATATATGTCCTGACGTAACAATAATGCAGAAAAAAATGGATTAAAAATGACACTTTTTCAAAATCAAATTCCAAACCATCTGGTTAAAGGTACATAAATAGATTCTGTAAATCCACATCGCGTTTACCTATCCAAGTATTTCTCGTCAGAAGACACCACGAGCAGAATACACCGACGAGTAGTAGAAGTCGCGGCATGGTCGGCCGCATGCTGTCGTCGTTTCGCCGCGTGATTTCGCACAGAGAAAAAACAATATAAAAATCTTCCTCACGATGCACGATGAATTTTTTATTTATTTTATTTATTTATTTTTTTTTAATTCTCCTTTCTTCTTCGTCCTTTTTTCTTTCTGTTTTTTTTTTTTTTTTTTCTTTCGTTCACATCGCCCGACGAATAGATCGACAGCGATCGGCGATCAGCCGTGCGCTCGAATAATTATCATTCGTTTGGTTCGATTCATCCGAGAAAATCTTGTATATACAAGATCTGAGATAGATGACGGATTTGCTTATTTTTCTACAGTATTCCGTTTTTTTTTGATTCCGCACTTCTTCGCACCGGAGATTTGTTTCGATGAAAAGCTCACGGTACTGTAATATTATGAATTTTAAGAACCGCCATCCCTTTCCACGTGTTATATACTTTTAAATCATTTGGTAAAGAGTTAACTCGATGTTACATAACTTTTGTAACTTTTTCACACATACACACACACGTAGAATAATTGATATGTGTGTTTAAAAACAAAAAATAATAATGACAAGTCTCCTCGTTCTCGTGGTAATCCGATAAGCACGTGTATAATTTGGAGTACTCGCGTCACTGTAGCTTTGTAATACATTTATAAATATATATATATATGTATATATACTCAAATTCGAACGAGGATCGGTTGTATAATCACGTGATGTCACGTGTACGCGAAATACTGATAAATGTATTTACACATACGACGTATGTTTGACACACGCGTTTATATCGTATATACGGTATTGTGCGTATGTTATATACGCACGTTATCCGCGGCGATACCGCGCGATCGCTAAGTATTACCGTACAGAACGGTTGACAACAACGGACAGAATCCCTTGGCGGGATCCGCGAATGATGCCACTCCCACCGGCGCATGCCCTCTTTGGTGATTGTCGGCCCCCCCCCCCCCCCCCCCCTCCTCCTCCTTCTCGGGGCACCCTTTCTAATGCTACGTCACTGGAGCACGTGGTTTATCCCGTAGGGGACCACGAGGGGTTGAGTGGGCGAGAGGGGCCAGGGGGGAGGGGGGGGGGGGGACCGTAAACCAATTTATTTTATTATATTATTACCGCAGCAACGAGGTCTTCCGACTTCTATAGGTACATATACTCGTTTAAGAACATTTTTATTTATCCATACATAGATGCACATTTATACTGCAGATACTTTGGGGCAGGATTGAAATTCTGAATTTCAAAAGCTGCGAAAGGTGAAAAGTCCGAATTTTTATAGTGCAGATTTCCAATTTTTAGAAAGATCATTTCCCCGAAAGTCTACGTAGCCAATTTGAAAGACTTAGAATCGAAAAACACCGGAGGTCCAAAATTCCGAAAGCTGAAGATCCGAAAGGCCAAAACTGTAGCAAATCTGTGAATTCGCGAAATGTAACGTCGTTTATTTCACCGCTTTGTCATGAGCTTTCCTTAAATTTGTGGATATTTTTGGACTTTCTGAGTTGTTAACTTTCGGATCTTTGAGTTCCCTGCATTTCGACCTTTCGGAATTTCCAACTTCTGAACTCTAACGTTTCTAAAAACTCAGAATCGTATATCAAATAAATTTGGAATTTTTATACCGTTCGGATCTTTTGAAATTTGGAACTTCAATTTCGTCCCATACATACCCTTATACCTAAATCTGATTAAAAGTTATTATTTTGACAAACACCGAAAAACTACCGTTACAAGAAGCATAAAAAGCTCAAGGCTTAAGCGGATGTTCAAAAACTTGTCACATTTCGCAACCAAAAGTGGTAAAATATCAACAAATTTCGATGATCCTGTTCGCCGAATAATCGGTCTCAATACTCAAATTTCATTCAAAATCGGTTGAGCCGTTCTCCCGGAATTCCTGATGCGAAATCTTCGCCGTAAAGACGTATATATATATACCTACATAAAGTTTTTGAAAAATGCTGAGAAATTAACCGAGGAAATAGATTTATAATTTTATTGAAATTTTTTTTCATTCTCACTGGGACTTCTTTGGGAACGACGAATCCAACGGACACTACATAGTGTGATGGTGCCCGAAAAAAAATCCACCCCTCCCTCGTCTCACGGTTGGAGAGTAATTCGCGTTCATCCTGCGGCAAGCGGCCGTATCTACCTACGGGTTTCACATGCATTATTTATTTACAATATATACATATATATATATATATATATATATATAGCGACGTTATAGCCATGAGTATAAGGTATACAGACGCGGAAAATATATCTACCTACATACTTGGTAAAAATACCCCTTACATGAGTACGGATGTCTCTACGTGACTACGGGGGGGCTTTTGCGGACTTGAGCTGTTTTCCTACTATAAGATCGTTGGGATATATTTTGCACAGAAACCGAGACGAGCTCCTTATGTATTTAGGCAGGTACTTCTATAGGGATGATAGGTACCCACCTACCTGGGCCGTACGGGCTCCTTCGCACAGAATATGTATTATTCTACTTACATACGTGGTCCTGGATGAAGGATGTCTGCATCATTCAAATTTCCTACACGCATATATCTACACATAATGTATGAATTTTGACGCACGTTACTTTGCACGTATGTATATACCGGCAGGTACACCTATCCCACTTGTCGCTCAAATTTCTCATATACGCCAGTCTTTATGTATATATATATTATATACTACTCGTATCCGACATATATACATTATATACGTACCCCATATATTCCCATATACATATAGTATGTTGTGTGATATTTGAACTCCCCGCTCGGTTTTCACGATTGGAATCGAATCGAGCGCGAGGCTATAATTTTATCTGAAATGCAGCTAAACAGGCTGGTTAATGCGAAATTTTGTATCCCCCATACACTTTGTCAGGATTTTATTACAGCTTTTTGATCATTGTTCAGAAATCATTCGATAACTGTATCGAATCGGCCATGTCAGAAAGTTGCAAAAATTGAATTTCCCAAATATACGGATCCCCCTTTTTTTTGTTTTTTTTTTGTTTTGGTTTTTTATATTTCCGCAGTTTTTTATCATCATATAATTCAATGGGCTCAAAAATCGTTTCAAGTAGTCAGAAGCTATGTCATGACATTAGCCGATCATTCCCAAACCGGCTACATGCCAGACCTCCTCAGGAATTCATTGAAAAACCAAAATCGATAAAATTGACACCGAAAGAAAGTGAACGGAAGTTTGAAAAAAAAAGAATCTACCCTTGAATGTTGATAGGGGGTGGGGGATGGGTTCGATTACGAATATCTTTTGGATTATATGCGAGGTGTGTATATAAGCTGTTTGAAACGTGCGAACATGTTGGTGAATGAGGAAAGATCGAGGGTTGCAGGGGGGAGGGTGAGGGTGTTTATTCATCATAAATCGGGGTGCGAGTATATCTCATGAAAAATGTCTCAAGTCAAGCGTGAAAGACTTGAAGGGTCGGAAGAAATGCGAAAGCACACAATTATGGATGACAACAGATTTATACAGTCGTCGCAAGAGATTCGAGACAGAAAACTCCTTACAGCTTCAGTTGTGGCATGCGCGCGGGTAAACTTACAATAGGATCTGAGGACTCGGAAGAGCTGAGTCTTAAATAACTTCTCCAGTAGGGAAAAAGAAGAGACGAGAAAAAAAAGACAAAAAAAAAACACAAGAAAGAAAGACAAAAAAAAAGAGGAAAAAAAATACAAATAAGAAACGGTCTGACGGTATCGTGTCTATACTTTCTCTCATTCTGCAGTCTGTTCTAGTTTACAGTGAATAAACATGAACAAACAAAACTCCCTCGAAATTTTAATTTCGAATACAAAATCGCCGCTATCGCTTTCAGACAAATTTCATACCTTCTGCAACAGCTTTTCCTTTTACTGTTTTGTTTTTTCTCTTTGGCTATTGCTTTTTTGCTTTTGCTTTATTTCTGTTCACTTTTTTGCTTTTGCTTTTTCAGTCAAGCTGGGTTTATATCGCGTTTTGCAAATCCTACGTAGTAATATCCAGACCTACTGTTAGAGTACAAGAAATACCACGAATATTCAAAAAATACCGTAAAAAATCTGTACAAATCCGTAGAATGATATCCTATTCGCTTAGATCCGCGTAGCAATCTCGATTTTGGAAATTTTCGCACGATCAGACGATATATTATACTTCCTCCATATATCCGTATCAACAGATATAAGGAAGTAGAGAAAAAAAAACAAAAAAAAAAAAACAAAAAAAAAGGTATAATAAAGAAATTAAGAAGAAAATAAAAGAGGAAATACAGGAAAACAGGGATAAAAGAGAATCGCGGAGACAGGGGACAGAGGTCACTCAGACACTCGGCAAAGCCGATATAGCATGTATGTAGCTCCGCTAACACCGGAATGCGTTTATCAGCTGGAGGCATTCGCGTTACGATTCTCGTCACGCGCAAGATAAAAGATATTCCAAAGGCTTGTTTTATAGGGGTTGCAGGACTCCGGCCGCCACTTCAGAGGGTATAGCAAGTTTTTTTCTATTTTTTTTTTTTTTTTTCCTCTTCGGTTTTTTTCTTTTCTTTTTTTTTTTTTTTTTTGTTTACAGGTTTTTACCAGTAATGTGTTGTGGCCTGGACGTGACGAGCTATGGCCAGCAGTTTATCCATCCCAATGGAGAATAAGCTCTGTTTTATATATATATACTTACCCCTATTTTCTTTATTTTTTCTTCTTCTTCTTCTTTTTTTTTGTTTTTTTTTTGTTTTTTGTTTTTATACGTAGAGCTTTATTTTTCATGAAATTTTTGAAGCTTTCGACTATACATATACCTACAACTCGAAAAAATAAACGTGGTTTTCGTGTGCTTTTTATTATTGTATGTATAAGCTACATTTTGTTTCTGTTTATTGAGGATGAATGTATAATTTATAATATATACGTGAGCTTCAGAGAGTTTTATACAGGTTTAATATATATATATATATATATATATATATAATAAGGTATGTAAAACACCGGTTGGCTGTTTGAGTTGTATAACAAATTTCGCTTATCTGTCGCTCGGTTGGAAAAAAGTTTTTTTTTTTTTTTTTTTTTTTTTTGACTTTGAAAATTAGGTGGCAACGGGACGGTTGGTCGCGAGCGAGCGTGGGGCTAATGGAAAAAAGTGGTCTGAGGATAAAATGAAAAAGTTCCTTCATTCTCTGAGGGCCGGGCTCACGCGGCTGTATATTATCTTCAATGAAGTTAATACTTTACTTAAGAAACGACCGCCCGGGCTTAAGCCTCCCCTTACCCTACCCTCCCCTCCCGTTCTACATAATTAAATCCAAAGCATCGACACTGGCGACCGTTCACTCTCTGAACCTAATTTCCAACTGCTCGAGGAGAAATATAAGAAATGAGAAATAAAGTGATAAAATTCTTGCCTTTTTTTCTCCTTCTACTTTTTATACTTTGAATTTTTCTTTTTTTCGAATTGAAAATCCCCAGATTTTTTTCGCACCCCGTTGTACATAAAATATAAAATATCAAATATTTTCCCTCGGGCTGATGCGGATCTATATAGACGTGTATCTGTGTAGGTATATGACCGTCGTATAATTTACCCATATATATATATATATATGAATAAATATTAATTATAGTATGGAAACACGGGGCCGTATCAATTTCCAAACGCGCTTAATTAGAGGCGGCGAAAGGTGGGAGACACGCGGGCAGACCGCAACGACAACGCTAAATAAATTAGCTCCCGGTGATACTAACAGCCGTTGGCTTTCAGTGTTCCTCATTTTCCTGTATACAGGGTGGTTTCGTATTTTTTCTATCGCCTCGTTACGTTTTACACCATCATCATCATCATCGTCGTCGTCGTCGTATATAATTATTCTCGTATATTATCTTATCCCCTCGTTATATTGCTTCGTCATTTCTATATATATGCATCGGATAATATTCTTTGCCAAATGATATATTATGGGCCACTTTTCTTCCCATAGACTTCTTCTTGTCGGTATATGATCGAATTATTCAGATGATATAGTACTGCTCGAGACAACAATTTTTTCCGAATTTTTTTTTACCATATTTTTCAAAGCCTTAAACAGTTCTCGAGAAATAGGTATATAGAGAGAAAAATTTCACCTTTTTATATTGAATTTTTTATCCAATTCTGCCAATTTTGATCTTGACGCTATATCCAATATCCATGCCGAAGAATAAGAAGAAAGGATTTTTTTTTTTTTTTTTCAATACAAAATTCTACCGAATTCTAGAATTTACCAAAAAATATTGCTACGTACTGCGGTCGCCTGTAATTCTGATGGTTCAAAATTAATATGATAAAAAAATTGCACGCAAATTTCGGCGTTTTATATATTTTAGAAAATTATTTGAATTTTATTTGAATTAGAGTAAGTATATAATTGGAGAAATTTCAATTAGATTAATTTGTTTATTTCAAATTGATTTAAAATTATTCATTGCTTATTCTTCTGTAATTCATATAAGAAGTTTATTTGGTGGACTTTTAACATTATTGAATTAAGGAATCTGTGGTTTATTTTTAAAATAATAATCTCTTATTCGTTCGTTTTGGTAACTCGCGTGTTGTCGATTTTCTTTCCTTCGAACCACAAGACTTATACCGTGATGCTATTATTTTGTCTGATTGATTCCTTTTTATTCGGACCTTTACGTGTGTCGATATTTCCAAATTTTGACAAATATTTAGACCAACCGATATCCGCCGATTTGAAAAAGTTTTTGTTTAAAAAACTGAAAACCTCCACATGCAAGGTTGTTCCCTACCGAAAATTTCCAGATGGATTCATCTGGTCGTTCGAAAATCCCATGGAATTTACTGAAAATCCAGTAGGAATGTGCGAACTAATTCCATGGGGAAACCTGCTGGATTTCCAATAAATTCCATGGGATTTTCGAACGACCAGATAAATCCATCTGGAAATTTTCACTAGGGTTTATTAATTTTTTTCGAGTAGTATAAGTACCGCGAACTGGAAAATTATACAATAAAATAAACATCCTACAAGTCGATGGTAGAAACTTCAGGCTAGTTGACAACGATTACAGCATTGTAGTACATACCTTGTTATTTTCTTCCACTTCTACTGCATTAATCTTCTCCTCGACACAGGATTCGACTGTTCGCTCTAGTACGCCAGTTATTTCACTGCGTAATTTATAAAGAGGGTATAAAAAAAGTACCTAGAGGTTTTTTCCATCCGGGGTATAAGGGTACATAATATAGATAAGTTTGGTTGGACTATATGTATGTATCTATGTATGTATGTATGTACGTATAATCCGCTTGTAATGGATCGCGCTCCGCGGATCATCGATTTGATCTCCATTATGCAGATCATAAAGTAAGTGCACCACGGTTATTATACGATCCGGGGTTAAAGGTGGGCCGTTATTATTAGCCCAACTCTCTCTCCATCTACAGGGCGGAATAGGTTGGGCTATATACCCCGGTATAATCGGACTTTAGATAACCGCAGGCGAATCCCGCCCATATCATATTAATTTCACGCTGAATCACAGATCGCTTATTTCAAAAAAGAAAATTCATAAAAAATCAATTGACGATGAAAAAAAAAATGTGCAAAAAACCAAAAAACTTCAGAAGATTCCAGACTCTTCTATTCACAAAGTTGCTACAGTTTCTGGCGGGCCTAAGATTCCCTGACTTTTCCAGGTATTCCAGCCCAAGAATAAAGCGTTTCTAGATATTCAGGAAAATATTGACTATCGAAAAATAACAATTTTTTCAAATAACAATATCGTCAGCATTGGCTTAACCGCATAGTATTGATCGTCGTGTATACAGACAAAAACTAAAACCCTGAAAATGAGCAAAAATACTAATTGGTAAGACATCAAATTCCAGTTGTACTAACAGAATTACCTGACTTTTTCCTGACTTTTCAGGGTTTTCCATGATTTCCAGGTACGTACCAACCCTGATTCATCTCTCGTCAACTTTTCATCGTTTTCTCTGCATTAAGATATCTTGTGCAATATTTCTGCTCTGGTTTTCCCTTCATCATCAGGCTATGTTTTTCCGTCTATTTTCATTCGGTCTTTATACAACAAACGGAATAATTTTCATCAACTCAAAGCCCAACTCTGTGTGTGCGAATGTGCATCTGCTGGTGATTCTGTACCTGCACATGGTTCCGGATTCCATGAAATGGTGAGTACACTGACGTCAGCGAACTATACAAGCAGCAGCTTGGTCAATTAATAATTCAATAAGCTGGCTAGCCTCACGCTACCGACTGCTAGGCAATGTGGGCATCAGGTTCTGGTACCCAGTACATTCATGAACCTATACCTACATTTACACGAACGGTACCTGCAGAGGCCAAGCCTCGATTTCCGCCAATACGGTTTTCCGGTTTCCCCGATGGCCATGTGGCTGGTGGTCTTTCAGTTTGTACAGTTTCTCTATGTGTTTCTCTAAACCTACCCCTCAAC
Source organism: Ametastegia equiseti (assembly GCA_963989295.1). Classification (NCBI taxonomy): domain Eukaryota; kingdom Metazoa; phylum Arthropoda; class Insecta; order Hymenoptera; family Tenthredinidae; genus Ametastegia; species Ametastegia equiseti. The sequence continues at coordinate 12,964,197 of OZ022397.1, read as the reverse complement.
GTACGCCTTTATGGCTTCTGGGCTGGCCGCTGGTCGTATTCACTCAATAAAAAGATATATGTATATACGTTTACCCAAGTCCGTGCCACGGATCCTCCAATTGCAGGATGCGGATAGAAAGATAGGGTGATCACAATCGCGTGTTAATGCTTCAACAGCTGCCCACCAGCAGGAGTAGGAAAATCTATAACCTCGGAGATCCAAACTCCAAACCCCCTGCGCCAAACTATTCAGTAAATAAATAGGTACACACGTACCTACTACTACCGTGTATATTGGGTTTCGGTACAACGCCAATACCTGCCCGTATTATAGGTGGGATCGATCGGGAAACATCGTTGCATTTTATAAGACCCTGTATGTAGGTACCTATTGTTTTTACTCTCCAGGTTACGTAGTATACTAGGACCGTTTTCAATTCCAAGATCGCGTTCTAATCCGGGGTACCTTAGATGGGAAATAGTCAGTCCACGTCGGAAATAGTTCGCTAAATTTACGTACGAAAGTTTCGTAGAAAGTATATTGAAACTTTTCTGTTGGCTATTTTTTTGGAGAGTTCTGTACAGCTTTGAAGGCAAGAATAATCGTTTTTCCGTTTCTCCTAAATATTCGTTGAAATTTTAGGGAATGGAAATTTTCGGAGGAACGTAAGCGTCGAAGGGCGAGGTATCAATTTTTTGTCTTGACAACTCTGGAGTTTTCTGTGCAGTGAACGTAAATAAAACGAACCGTATAGAATAATCGAGATCAAGAATTTCGAGAAGTAGAAGGAGAAAAGACGAAAATGAAGTTAACTCTTCCTGGCCACAACTCTGTAGAATAACTTTTAGTGATCACATTGGGTAAAATTTACCCAACTAAGTTTCAAATGCGGTTGCTGTGTGAGAACTATCAGTCCGATCGGGATCGAAGGTACATTCTAAAACATGTGTGAAAAGTTTTTATGTCAAAACTCAAATCACAACATGTTCAAAAAGTATCGTAAATAGTTAAATTTGTCAAAAAATACACCTTTTCACTAAAAAAATCATAACTTTTTGAATTTTTAATATTTTCAAGTCTAATTTAAAATGGAATACTTGTCAGACATGGTCCTTCCAGGAAAAAAATACTGGCATAGTACATGTTTGAAAATAGGTATTTATTTCGACGTGTGAAGAGGATGATTTCGGAGTAGAAATAAATCCGGATTTATCAGGAAGATATAAGTGCGAAAAATGCACCTTTTCGCTAAAAAAAAAAATCGTAACTAATGCATTTGCTAAATATTTTTTACCCTAAATGAGGCCTGGGTAAAGATAAAATTACCCATGGTGGCTACAAAGGGTTATAGAAAACTGAATAACGAATCAGTTCAATTCGTATTGAATAATCAGAGACTCAATATACCCTCGCAAAAGTTTCTCAGATTTGTCCAAAAATTATTAGATCTTTTTCGCAAAATCAACTCTCGAATGGTTCCGAAGACGTGGTTATGAACTGCAGCCTAAATCCATAAATGAAATAACGGGCCTGAAATGGGCATAAATATGTATAAGGGGGGCTCGCGATATAATTTGTTGAATTTACTTACTACACGCGAGGGTGCAGGTTGCTTTTCGACCCTTCATAACTAAAACTGAGTTTCGGGGGTGGTAGCTGGGGTAGGTAGGTATATATTATTCGAACTCATTGGAAAGTGGTAATTGTCGTGGGATTGAACAAGAGGAATAAAGTCCCTCGATCTGGGCCGAAGGGACTTCTCGCTTCGTCCATGAATACCTGTAGGTCGGTGGTCAGGACTTGGGATAGAAAAAGTGCGAGAAAACCAAATCGAACAACCTCGTACGGCGTAAGGAAAAAATATACCTGTATAGGTACATGTCACGGGGGAGAAAGATGAAGGGATCGCGATTTAACGGGAATAGTAAAGGACGAGAATGCGCGAAGGGATGAGGATGATGAGGATGAGGATGAGGATGAGGATGAGAAAGAGAATGTAGAGGAATTCCCGCGGAACTGAGTTGAGTGTATTTATTCTGGCGAGCGCCTAGGGACCAATATCGCGTAACTCGATTCCGTTGTCCCTCTGTCCCTCTGTTCCTACATCCCTTCGCTTATTCAGACCTGCGAAATAGACCAACGAGTAAAATTGCGCGGAAAATTGCAGCCACCGAGCGTTGGATTAGCTATACAATATTATATATCTATACATTATACCTATGTGCAGACATTACTTGTGATACCGCATAAAGTCCTCAGCGATATCATACTCTATTACAATCTACATCATCTCATGGTCTTCCCAAATCCAAAACCTCCCATAATTTCGATGATTTTTTTATTCTTTTCTAAAATTCACCTCAAAGTTCGTTAGAAAAGGAAAGAATTTATCGAAATTATAGAAATTCGACATTTTCGCACGGATATGACTTTTTGGTTTTAATTGTTAGAAAAAATATGCAAAATTGAGGCCAGAAGAATTACGTATTCGCGAATATTTATATTTTTTCTTCTTTTTTCTTCTGTATAACCATTTAATGCACTTCTTAATTGATTTTATCCTTTACGAATAATTCAATTTTGGAAAATAATTAGAAGCGAAATTATTACGAATAACAATACGATTATAAAAAACCGTGATATAAATTGAAAAAGATGGAACATGAAACAGAGAATTAAGAAGAAATTTTTGCAATACATGCACACGACCTTATGGATTTAATTTTAGGTAAAAATCAGTCAAATTAAGAATAGGATGTCGTGATCGGTTATTTTCGATTCCTATTTTGACTTGCGTGTGAGATTATTTATCCGGGTTGAATTTTGAGAAAGAAGAAAAACAAAAAAAATGATTAATTACAATAGAACTTCTGGCACGAAAATTGAATTTTCAGGGCTAACGACCTCATGCCATTACTATAATAACGCTTATATAGTGTCAACAAATATGTTATACCCATACTACGACCACAGGGACGACTATGTAACTTGGGTGTTAACCTGTGTACACCAACGTGGCGTTTGAACGTTGAGCACTATGTAGATATAGAATAGTGATTCGTCGGTATGGAATTAATCGTGTAATTTTAAGGCACCAGCTGGGAAAACTCTTGTCCGCAATGAAGAGAGGGTGTGTAGGTACGCGGGGAACCTCGAGGCTTAGAAGGGAGAAAATTATATTATACGGTAAGCATACAGTGCAGAAGCAGAGCGCACGTTGTTATCACGCGGTATAATATAAGGTAGGTTGTAGGGTGACGAGATGCAACCCCTCTGCACATATCGCGCAAGAATAACATCGCGGAAGGGAAGAAAGGAAAAGGTAAAAGGAAAAAGGGAAAATGAAAACGGAAGAAGGGAAAACGGAATAACATCCATAGGTACATACACCCTTACCCAATAAGGGTGGGTGCCATCGAACCGCGAACAAAGTCCAGTAGTAGCTCATCGTTCGTTTGATCTTTGCTTTTAGCTTTGTACAGGTAAATACGAACTTCGCTTATATATACGTGAGAAAATGTTTTCTCCGACTTGGTTTTTCCGGTCCTTTAACCCTCCGGCTTCTCTCTGATCTCTTCCGCGGCTATCTGAACCCGAAACATCGCGGGAGACCGATCGTCAATCGACGACGATCGATTGATTTCTCACGCCAGTTTGTTCGGCCAACCAACCGTGTCGGTTTTACCCAACCACCTATAAGTTCATTGATCACGTATATACGGACAACTACCTACCCCCGTTCTGTAAGGGTTACATCCCTATCTAGCGAATTGTTAGAAAAGTACTCGTACTTCTATGACCGAGCGAATTCTATCACAGTACAGATTTTTTCCGACGTTCATATGGTAAGTGTACCAATTACTGACCCTTTAAGACCCAATTATTGATCCTTATATTTTCTTCAATATTAAATCTATGATGAGAATTCTGAATGTTATTGTTATACGAATTACTTGCTACAGACTCGGAGAATACGTATCGATTTTTTTGATAATTTTAGAGCTCACGAATAAGAAGGAATCATTGAAAAGGGTCAATAACTGATACACTTACCCTAATGCGGATGTTGTTCTCGATGAAACAGAGTGGAATAGACGAAATTGTAATTGGTTGATCAAATTAGATGTTATTTCGATGGTAAATGGGAATTATTCATCATCGGAGCATACAAAAACTATATGATCTTTTAAAGTTTCAAATTTATTCGTGCAATAGGATTAACCAGGACATCGAGCATTTTCATTCCGATTGCAAATAGAAAGAACCAGACCAAACCAGACCAGCGTGTATTGGTCATAGATGTGAAAAGTTTCTCGTACCTACGTATACCTACAAGAGAGAAAAGTCGTTTTTGACATGAAACGAATGGATCTTTATCCCTGAGGTGATGAAAAGTGAAAATAGAGTACTTTGCGCATTTTATGGTGATTCGTGATACGGAAAATTTTCATATATGTATTTATTCCCGCATATACTGTATATATATTCCCGTGCTAAAGATACGAGGCATGCCTATGCCTATAATATGACCCTGTCTATGTAATATGGATAGAGGGCCGTAAATATGCCTATACATATATGTGTATCAGACATATCATATATGTATATAGCTCTATACGGCATATCCGGGCGAGTAAATGGCGAAGAGTTATATCGGTATGCGAGAGGCAACGTCCACGGAGCGACACCCGCTCTGGGGTTTTAAAATTTCCCTCGGGATGTGCACGACGAGGAAGAAGGAGGGGAGAGGGGTGAGGGGGGGGGGGGGGGGCGACGAGGGTAGAAAAGAGCCAGAGATTCTCCCCGAGTTTTCCTCCTACTCTTCAACAGCAATGGAAAGGTTCGTAGGTACCTACTAGCTAGCTGAAAGAGAAGCTGCGAAAAGCGATAGAACCTTGTATATATTCCATACATGGATATATATATATATGAAATTTTTTCGCGCTGAGTCGATGATCTTTTGTAACAATTCAGCACATCCCGTCGCCCACACGCGGTTTGTTCATGCGAATTAAAACACCCCCGCACCTGCACGTTAGCCAAAATTCTTTTTGTTTTCTATAGCAATATTCGTTCTCCCATTTTAGAAATGATTTTGCCAACGTTTTTTTCACCACGAAACGTAGGTACGTAGGTATATATATATATAGGTATATAGGCGAAATCGGCCCATTAGGAAAATGAAGCTGTTAGAATGATTGTAACGACTTAATATAAACGCATATTTTCACTTTTTGTTGTAAAATCAGGATTTTTACAGTCTGGAGGAGCCCGCTTTGATCAAATTCTATGTGTATTCGAGTCTTTACAGTTTACGTCATCAGAAAATGAGATAAATGTTTATTGGCAAGTTGAGCATACAGGCCGATTCCTCTTTTTGCCGCAAAGTTGATATATTTTATGCCGTAATTAATTGGTACGATTCGACTTTTCTACTTGAAAAATCATTCGGAAAACGTACGCCGTCGTGAATTGGAGGTGGGAAATGAAATTGAGAAAATTGCTTATAAGAAAATATTGTCGATTTTTCAAAAACCCGCTGCAGCAGCGATGCGTTTTACCCCAAATAAAAGATTTTCCAAATCCCTGCCGTATAAATTTTTGACGCTTCGTATTCCGATAAATTCTGGTCGAATTAGTTCCGCAGGTGTTTTGAAATGAGGGGGATTTTGTTATGTGAAGAAATCAATTGCTTTTGGACTGTAACATTTAATTTTCTCCCAACCTCGCGACGCGCCGCCGCTCCCATTAATAGACTTTAATAGACTTTCGTATGGGGGGAACGATGGTGCGGGTTTATGTATTACATAAGAATAGATTTACTACATAAGAGAGACGTGTGTTCGGCGGGCCCCGAAGTCGCGTATATCCGGTTCCAGGTGTCGGTCGGTCGGTCGGTCGGTCGGTTGGTTATACGGAAGGGATGGAAGACGTCGACCCAGGGGATGGCAGCGCGCTAACGAGGGGCGCTCGTTGCCGGATTATCGCGTGTCTGTTTGCGTTATTGCTCCCCGAAGGGGGGAAAGGGGGGGGGGGCAGCGCCTTTGCACCCCGCGCCGTCACGCCCCTGTCATTAATTTTAATGCGGTGAAACGATGTGCCCCGTTTGTTACAATTTACAGGCTTACCGGGGTCTGGGGGTGCACAGGCCAGGCCCTACATCCCTCTCTCTCTTTCTCTGTCTCTCTCTCTCTCTCTTTCTCTCTCTCTCTCTCTCTTCAAAAGAACGGGTTGATTAATTTTTCAACTTAAGCAAGCCTCGTGCGTAAGCCCACGCGCCAATTTATCAAGGAGCCGTAACCCCGGCTGCGCAATCCGGCCCTGGGCTGTGGCTCCTGAACCTTAACCTAAAACGGGATTGAGATTCCGAATTCCGAAAGTTTGGAACGGTAAGAATTTCGAATTTATTTTACACGCGATTCTAAGTTTCTAAAAACTTCAAAGTTCAGAACTTGCAAATTCCGAAACGTCGAAATTCAGGGAGCTCAAAGATCCGGAAGTTAAGAACTCAGAAAATTCAAAAATCCGACAAATTTGGCCTTTCGGATATTTAGCTTTTGGAATTTCGAACCTTCGGTATTTTTCTATTTAGAATTTTTCAAATTGGCCACGTAGACTTCCAGGAAAATAATCTTTCTAAAAACTGTGAATCGGTAGTATAAAATTTCGGAATTTTGATCTTTCGCAGCTTTTGAAATTCAGAATTTCAATCCTGCTCGCTGAACCTTAAGCTTTAAACCATCGCCGCATACTTAAGAGTTAAGTCAGACGACGTTCTGCAGGCAATGATCGACAATCGGAAGTCGGGACGCGACGTACATACATATACTTATACCTACCTACGTCCCTCCTGCAGGTTGGCGTGCCAATTTCCCGGTGTCCGTCACTTCCCTTGATCGCAAGCTATAACCCCTCTCGCTCATCCATTCCCGTCTTTCTCCCATCTCTCCCATTCCTCTCTCTCTCTCTCTCCCTCTCTTTCTGTAGCTATATCTCGTCGGGTGTATCTCTGTGACGGGACAGCGACCGGAGAGTGCCGAGCCCTGGGGCTCCGCTTGCTCAATCATTCATAAAACGCGCGCTTTTAAGGGGATCTTTCCTTTCCTTGGGGGCTTAAATATTCAAGGCACCGTTCCTCCCCTCCTCCTCCTCCTCCTCCTCCTCCTCCTCCTCTCGATCTACCGCTTCACCTCTGTAGATATACGTACATCGGTACATACCTACGTACCTGTAGGAACTTTCCGTGTGTCTTTGTACCCGTACACATATATACATATATGTATGTATCTACACGGGTATATATATATGGATTTGACGAAATTCCTCTGGGTCTTGATCCTCGAGCTTATCTCCTGCACTCCGGGTTCTCCCCAGACCATTGTTTCCTTGATTCTCTCTCTGTCTCTCTCTCGAAAAAAAACTAATGTTTAAACGTTGTAGAGATACCTAGTAAGCACCTAGGGCGGAAGTATATACGACGTAATACCAAATACACACCGCGACTTTACACGATACTTCAATTTTACTGTTTTCCAAAAAAAAAAACGTCTTTCTGATCAACCGGTGCGTGTTTTGTATGTAATATATGTATATATCTATGTACATGAAACAATATTATCTTTTTTAAAAAAAAAAAAAACCTGGGAAAGGGGGTGGTTTCTTTTCCTTGAGGAAATTAATCTTTTTTCGTTTCTTATCTCGTTTCTTTCATATTCTTTGATACCATATAATTTTATATCTTATATTTTCGCTTTCATCTCGCTCTTTCACTTATAGTATAATGTATTATATATATACTTCAAATATGACTCGCCTCTTTTATTCCTTATCCATATAATATACATATAGATACATACATACAGAGAAACATATATGTATGTATTCTATGTACTCTACGTAGATATATACATGTACGATACGTACCTGCACGTATTTTCCCCAGGGAAGCTGTGCGAGTCTCGAAACATAATATTCCGGAACTCCATCTCTTCGCTCGCTTTGCGCTCTCTGGTTGTTTCTCCCTCTTCTTGGTTCTTTCCTAGATCACGTACGTACTCTGTACCTCTGCCGACTGCCACATCGACAAAGTTACATACATATATATAATATACTATATACCTTACCCTGTATCTGTGTATTTCTTCATATGAGGACATTTTCAGTACAGTATCAGTACGTATGTGTCTGAATGTATATATATATGTATATAGTACTTCGAACGTGTCGTCGGCTCGCGATCGTATCCCCGCGTGCCCTGCAGCTCACGCGGTAATATAAGAGTATAGTGCAGGTAGTAACACCGGCGAGAGAACTTTTTAGCTAAAGTACTCGAGAGAAGAGCAAAGAGGACCGATCCTATATATGCGCGATACGAGATTCGCGAAGCAAAATTGCTCGAAATATGTATAATGTAGATGTGAGTATATATATAATACATATATATATCGAAGGGTGGAGATAAACGCGGATCTCGAAAATACACCCTTACAGATATATAAACTAAACGCGCGCACGCGATATTCGATGTTCATATATATCCTTATATCTATAACGTCTATACCTCGCGCGCGAGTTCAAAGAGCCGCGCCTTTTTTAACACGCGTTACCTATATACATATAGATCTGTAGTTGTAGATGTATTATCGCACATATAAATGTATGTATAAGATCGCGTGTCGCGAATGGGTATACATACATTGACAGTATATGTACGAATCGCCCTTCTCTCCTTAGCGCAGCACTTAACATCTGCCTTTGATACTTATATATCTTTGTACACAGCGATGTAACACGTTCGTATTATATATTTTCTATATTATACACGCGATTTTTACCTTCTGTATGAATATATTCCTATGTATGTATAATACGTGTAGTAGCTCTGGGTATAATACCACACGTATACGTATATAATTTACGGAAGTTCGACCATGATTGCATCCCCCGTCGATCGAACGGTCAAACTTTGTTACTTGGACGCAGATAGCGTACATACATACCTACCTACCATCCCCCTCCAATGTACGGCAATAACGCGTGTATAAAAACGGGGAGTGCCCGCTAGTTCGGACTTATACGGAGGGTACGCGCGCGTCTTACCTACCCCATGGTAACGGTCCCGAGTCACGCTACCCCCCGAAGACTTGCTGCAGACGTCCAGGCGTCTCTTCGACCTCCGTGCGGCTCGTTTCCGCTTTCATCCCCTAGGTTTTTTTTTTCGTTTTTTTTTTCCTGTTTGTTTTTCCATTTGCTTGGCAGAGGAAAAGCTAGAGCTGGTTGAAGAGTAACAGCGAAGAGAAGATTCGTCTAAACATTTCGTCCGCGGAGGAATAAAGAACGAAAGGGGGGAGGGGGGCAGGAAAAGAAGAAAAAACATCCGCACGTTTCGTCCTGCAACTGGACATCGGACGTATACTATATGTATAGTATACACGTACGTGTCTAGCGAAGCGAGACATTTTCACCGTGACATTCGGCCGCGCGTCCTCTTGAGGCCTTAAAAATTTTCCGCGACTTCCCCGCGCGTTCTTCTTTCTTTATCCTACATATCTACTTCCTTTTCTACCCCCGAGGCACCGTCAGGGTCTTAGACCTTAGCGTTGGGCGCAATTTCCGGCCGCCACTCGCCCGCTCTTATTTCCCGTCAAGTCCTTCCGATGCTACTCCTCGTACGGGATATATATATAGTAGATATATAGACACTGATGGTCGTATATGTATATGTGTGCACACGTCTACACATCTTTCCGCGTCATGGCCACATCTCGGCCTCCACACCCTCTTCTGATAAGTTAGACGTAATGGACCCTAGGAATGGACAATCACCCCCTGAGGGGGTAGAATAATCCAACTCCCTTGCCCAAAATTCCCAGGTGATGTTTTTCCCCCGAGTAAAAGGGGGGAAGAGGAGGGGACGAATCATCTTTACCGCGTTTCCGAGGAGAATTTTTTATATCATATATAATACGATTCAGGAAATGTCGTGATTTTTTTTACTTCTTCGAATATATACGATGTACGGGATGGTTCATTTAATTTCGGGTCATCCTGCGCAGATATTATAGAGTCCCGACTATAAGCCAGTTATTAACCACTTTTAAGAACTTCCTGTACACAACCGAACGGCTATCCCCCCCCGTTATACCCCCTTCATATACCATCATGAGAAAGGAGAGTCTAGGGTATATAGCCGAGGTAGGTTGGTACTAGCTGCTACCTACTCTGATTTCTGAGAATAAAGAGCCTTGGCTTCCCATCATCTCGGCTCCTCGGTGGCCCTACTACTATACCTACTCGCAATCTCTTTTTCTCTCCGGCTCGCTTCGTCCCCTTTTAGGTCTGTCTCGACGTGCACTGGACCACTGGAGTATCTCTGGAGTATATAACTACGTCAAGTAGCCCCTCGACCGGGCTTTGCGAAGAGAGAGAGAGAGAAAGAGAAAGAGAAAGAGAAAGAGAAAGAGAAAGAGAAAGAGAAAGAGGCTAGCAGCCCAGAGTCGCAGGATGCAGGGGCGAGAGAGAGAGAGAGAGAGAGAGAGAGAGAGAGTCCGGATTGATAATCAAGACCGAGGTGTAGGCAGCAGTTCGCTCCGCTATCCACGCTGGGCATGCGGTATACCGGGGAGGACCTTATACCGTATTATAGCTGTATGAAAGCGGTCCTCTCCGTCCTCGACGGGAAGATCGTGGGTAGGGAGGAATGGCGGAGTGGTAGTAAAAGATGGGGGAAGGGGGAAGAGGAGAACGAGCTCACGATTAAACGTGATTATAATTAGCGATAATGGAGTTTAGCCCTTCGGAGCACCCGAACGAAGCGCGGATCTCTGCGGGAGGGTTTGCCGCCCGGCGCACCAGACTTTCGCCTTACTTTACTTCCAGAGACCATCCAGGGACCACCAGGCCAGACCGGCTGGTACCCAGCGATAGAGAGACTCGCCTTTCTGTATACATATATATACATAATATACTTTTATCTATACATACCATATTATTATATGTATGTACGCGAGCGCTATGTATACATGAATGCATTATGTACCGTATATAGGTATGTACGTATGTTACATACGTATATGCATTTGCCAAAGGGGGATGAAGGGGATGAGGGGATGGATCGCGAAGCCCATACTTTATATCACATAGAAATTATCGCCTATATACTGTCCACTACCCCCGTCTTGGTAATATATAATATATGTATATATCGTCTACGGGTTCTCTATATCGACTGTATAGGTATTATATCATACATATAATACCTACATATATCGTATAGTATGTATGTACGTAGATGTAGCGATGTATACTTACGTACGTATGTACGTATCACGTATTATACTAATTGAAAGGCGGGAGTTGGACAAACTACTATACATCCACTTCACTTATAAGTTGGTTGGGGGTTGATATTGTCATATTATAATATTATAGTCTCCGGCGTACTGACGGGAACGCGGGATTACTATATATTGTGTGCCATTATATGCGACTTTTTGCCGTTGCAGTAAACACTAAAGCAACTTGTAAACATTTTTAATTTTTTTTTTTCTTCTTGTATTTGCGCTAATTCCATAAAAATATATCCAGAAACTATTGAAATTTAGTTACTGGTACCGGGTACGGTCGCAGCTAGAAACAGAACGTCGTACGTGTACTGGTAGATACGCCCTTTTAGTCCTAAGTTGAAGATGATGAAGAATTAATTCAACTGTGTAATTGCATAAGACGTATAATGTTGTTTGTTGAAGTTGTTGTTGTTTTTTTTTTTTTTTTTTGCTTCTTCAATCGTTGAATATTCTCTTTTGTCTAATTTGTCAACATTGATGTAAAAAATGGTCGAATTTGAACTGCAAATTCACGTAATTCGATCCAACGAAGCTTTCTTTCAACGATTTTGTGGAAAAAGGATGAAATTAGCACTTACGACTTTTCCAATTTTACTCTCAATTATTATACTTGATGATCTCAAATTTTCTATGCATTATCATCATATTATCATCAGAAGCGAAATCGAGAAAACAATTTTTTTTTTTTTTTACCACTTTTTGCAATTTCGATCATTTTGCTAACGGCATAAGGACGTACGATTATTATTCTTTTTTTTCTCTATTCTAGACGGTATTTTGGTTCATTGTCGCGTTATTTGATCTAAGAATTTTGGATAATTGCATCATAGCTATAATTATTTACTTTGAGTTACATTTGGAATTTTTTTAAAATCAGAATTCGGTTACCAACTGCCTCTGCAGAAGTGATTTGCAATTTTTACAATTTATGAATAAAAAAGCATATCTCCGAAGATGAGATTTTCAAAAATTCAGATTTCATCTCATCTAATCATATTTTATTCACAATCTGTCTTACCGGATCCTCGTAGTCACGGTTTCTTTCGTGGACCTAACTCTAATTTTTTTTTTCTTTTTCCACACTTCAAACCTTCGGTCAAAATCTTTATCGTAATACATATACATATTCTAGAGGATCGGCTAAAAATACACACCTATACTGTTCAAAATTCAATAAAAAAATTAAACGCTGAACACAATTACATGGGATTGAGTTGATTTATTCTACTCCTCCCGTTTGACTCGACCTGATCGATTCCTTCTTATATTCTAAGATGTCGAGTGATAGAGTCTTCTTCAAAAAAATTAACCGTTTTCTTCTTTTACTTTCATTCTTGTTTTTATCAAAATTACATTCAAAATCATTAGCGTTACAGAAACTGCTTATTTCATACACTTCACAAAACTTTCTATCATCTAACAATAAGTTCGATCCAATCGTTCTAAAGGCATGAAAAAGTGTCAATAATTCCTCTAACTGTTAAAATATAATGAATTACAGAAACCTATATTAGTTCAATTGAGTGTTTCTGTTTTTTTTTTTCACTATTGTTATTATTTTCATTCATACCATAAAAAAGCTTACGCTATCATAAAAGATAACACCGTTTACGAATCAATAAACAAGCAGCAGAAAAATAAAATAAACAAAATGAAGAAAGAAGAAAGTTAATAAATTTGTCATTTTATTCTCCAATAGCGAACAAACTAATCATTAATTGGATTAGAAATAGTCGTAGCGGTTTGTTGAGAGAATAGTTCAGCCTGAACAGCGTTAAGGAACATCGGCACGCTGTGTTGCCTTTGTAGATGAATTTGAACAAGGTGGCCTAAAGTAGCTGAAAAATCAGTTTCCAAAAGATCAACTCCATCCTCTGCAACTTTGAAGAATAAAAAGTCATCCGGCGATTCGGCGTATTGACTAAACAGCTTATACTGTCCTTCCTTGGTTCTGTCTACTCGCCAACCAGTTAGTTGATAACAAGCAAGACGGTACTCTTGTGATGATGCCTTGAAGGCTTCTTTCAATCGTGTGATTTTGATCTCATTCGTCTGCTTTAGCTCGGCAATTTCTGTAAAATAGAATTATACAATCAGACTCTTTTTTTTGTTAATTAGAGAAATTTTTTCAGGTGAATTTCGCACCTTGCGCATGAACCGAGGATCCTACAGGGCCTAAATTCGAGCCACCCTGAGCTAGTCTGGCTCTTAATTCCTCTACCTCACGCAATAGAGCGTCATGCTTTTCTTCAGCTTGTTTTTCAGCTATAGCCGCTGGGTTCATTTTGAAGTGAAGAACCCTGGCGTTGCAATTAAAGTCTCCTTTCAAAGCTCGGTGTTCCAGTTCTCCCTTCAATCTATCGATCTCTTCTCTCAGCTTCTGCATTTGGCCCGTTTGAACGCAGCCATCTGCCGCCTCCAAGTCGGATTCTAGCTTGTTCACTAATTCTCTGGAAAAATAACAATTCAGAATTGATTTTTTTCGGTTCAATTTCGTTCTTTATCGATCTCCTCTTACCTGTATCCATCTAGGGCTCTTTCCAGGGCTGGAACTCTTTCCGTTAATACGCTGTTACCATCTACAGTCATTTCCTTCTCGTACAAGTCAAGCTGCTGTCTGTAGCTATCGCGTTCTCTAGTGACGAGCATCATTTTTTTTTGCAATCGGCTTATCAGTTTGTTCAGTTTTTCTCTGACTACAGTCATCTCGTTAGCGATAGCCTTTGCTTCCTCGTATTTTTTACTCAAATTCGTACATTCCCTCTGCGCAGATTCCATCTTGGACTTTAACTGACCTTCCTCGGCGGTCAGGACTAACTCAGTTTGCTGCAGACGATGTAGTTCTCGTTTAAGCGCTGCTGGACCTCCAGCAATTCCAATAGACTCATAGTCTCGGATTTGAGAAACTAGTTCTGCTCGCTGTACTTCTAGCTTCGCTATTCGCTGTTCTAGTTTCTCCGTGTGTTGAACTCTGGAAAAAATTATCGATGATCATAATTGGATGAAGTTTTCTTTTCTTATACGATTTATTTCATTTTATTTCACTAATTTTTATCTCACCGTTGCTGCATGCTGCAAATTTGTTCCTCCAGAAGCAGTTTTCCTTTTACAGCTTCTCTCAGAGATGAGACTAGCTTATTTGCTGCGTGAAGTTCTCTCTCCAAGTCACTGGCTCGTGCGGCTCTAGCCGCCATGGTTTTTCCTTCCTCGCATAATGATCTTTCAGATTCTAGCTTCTCGACTTTCATCTTCAAACTTTGTAACTCTAATTCTAGAAGCTCGCTTTTCTGCTGGGTGGCTCTGGCTTCTCTAAGACTTTGTTCAAGCTGTAAGACTCGGCTCTCGGTAGCTTGAAGCTTCAACGTTGTCTCTGCTATGTCTTCCTGGGAGTCGTCTGGAGTTGACAACTGCTGACGCTGACTGTTTGCTTGTCTCGTTTCGTCCTGAAGCCTAGCATTGTCGTTTAACATCGCCAGAGTCTTTTGATCCAGCTTAGCTTTCATCTGATCAACAAATAACGTGAAAATTGATTAAAATTTGTTACTGAATTTGTTTACATTTTCAAATTAGTTGCTCGAGATAAGTGAAAATTCAAGTTTCTATCCCAAAAATTTGTTTCAATGCATTTACATGCTGAGTGATTAGCATATTTCGATTTAAAATACAAAAAGGGACAATTTTTGTGTGTATACTTGTGCAACGTCTCTTTCAGCTATGGCTTTAGCTTCTTTAGCTTCTTGGATAGTTCGTCTAGCGACATCCAGTCTCGCCTCAAGTTGCTTAATCGATTGTTTGTCCTGTTCCGCCTGCATTTCTAATATCTTTTTTTCCTTGTCGAAGACTTGTTCCATTTGCCTCCTAATAGCGTGAAGTTGTTCGACTGTTGCTTCTTGGTGGGAAAGTCTAGTTCGCAGAGAAATTACCTGAGGAAATACTTTCTTTATTATTACATGGGTAATTTTGTGCTCGGAGAAATTCATTTCTCTGAAAAAATGATGTGTTTTTATTTTCTTTATTTATTTATTCATCTATTACCTCTCCCTTCATTCTTCGCCACTCCCAAGGACTGCTCGGTACTCCGTCAAGACTAGATCTGTTAGGAGTAGCGTTTGATTCGTCAAGCCTAGGCCTTTTGGGAGTAGGTTTCCCATTGTCGTTATCATCATTGTCGCCGATGATAGAGGAGGAAGGAATTACGGAGGCCGAAGATAATCGTAGGCCTGAGGACATGAAACTGTCACGTCGATAGCTGCTAGGACCAGATCGCAGATCCTTGATCATTTTTACTACGCAGGTGGGATCGTCGTCGTCCATTATTCTGGGTAAGAGAAAAACATTCATACTCTGACGTTAGTTCGATTTTTTTAGAAAATTAACTGTCACCAGGATCGAGCAATAAAGAGAATTGCAAGTCGCTATAATTATCGTAAACTATCTATGTCGGCACTCGTCGACGCTTTACAAACCAACAATCTTCACTTACCTCAGTTTTGTATCTTTTATCTTGTAATCGGCTTCGATTCGGTATTCGAATAATACGCAGGTCAAGATTTTCCATATACCGGTAGTTTCGTATTTACTGTCTACGCATTTTCTTTCAGTTCGTTGATATCGATCCTCAGAAGTACAGGTTATGTTATGCTATGTTAGGTTAGGAATGTATTAGGTTAATTATTTTTCGATATCTACATCGTTGCTTGGTGATTATCCAATGGGATTGTAGCAATTTTGTCGCCTGACGAAGAAGGCAGAATCATGTTTATCATTGGCTAGAGACCCGATATATCAGTGCGTGCCTCCCACTATATCCGTAACTTCCAGCCAATGACTGAGCGTCGTTTTTGTCGCTGAGCGGCGATGCGACTACGATTCGTATGACTTATTATAGTTAGTTGATAGGAGCCAATAGGAGCGTTTCTCAGGTTATGTAACTTGTATCCTTGTGTATCGCGGTCTTCTGATTCAAATTTTCAAAACTCCAAGGTCGAAAAGCGCCTTCTGCTAATTGTAAACAAAATACAATAATAAGCGGCGTGTTTATTTCGCCGGTTCAATTTATTACTGTGTTTATTTATCGTACCTTGCAAATTTGACGTCGGGAACATGTCGTGTGCAATAAGACAGCTAGAGGAACGGCAATTGTCGACGGAATTGACGCTTATGCGATGGTCACCGAAGATGGATCTCTTAGCGATTGCTAATTTGAGAGGTTAGAATGTATCACGGATTTTAAGTTATAACTAAAACGGTGACAACAATTCCTATAGATTCTTCTCACTTCCCTATCACTTCTCATGCAAAAAATAGATTCCCTTTTTCCCCAGGTGAAATAGCCCTTCACAGACTCACCTGGCAGCGCGTTTGGCTCCTCTCGCCACCGGAGGAAACAGATTTAGTGCAAGACTTGGCGTGGCGACCAAACGGAAAGCTCATAGCCGTCGTCTATAAGGAATCGAATCTGATCTATTTAGTCGATGTTGAGAATAAAAATATCCTAAATAAAACAGAGCAAGTCGCTCGCCACGTTGTTACCACTCTCGCTTGGCTTCCCTTGGGCTCTTCCGAGCCTGAAAGATCCGGAGAAAAATTGAAAACCAACTATTCATCTACTGGAGAATATCTACCGCCTTTACCCAGCCTGAATAGAAGCTTCGGCCATGAGCCCGAGCACAAGGAGAGCCTGTCGCAGACATTGGACATGCTTTTTGTAAGCAAATTATACAATTTCGTATCAGTTAAGCTGACTTTATTTATTGTTTGTTCATTCAGTTCATGAAATCATGTGAAAAATCCTCCCTCTACAAACAAAAATTATTCATGACAACAATAACAAATATTTTTCATCATTTTTCAGCTTGGAACTGAAGACGGTAGCGTAGCTATGTACGTTTTTGGTATGTTCTACTGCGGGACGTTAAATATAGGGCCAGGTTCGGTTCAAGAGATCAGCGGTGGTTCTGGTGGGCCAATTTGGGTCAGCTTAAGATCCGCAGGAACTATTCGAGTCGTACATTTGTGCTGTCCCCTTCTGGAAACAAGCGGAGCATTCTTGAGAGTTAGTTAGACTTTAAATTAGGCCCTGAAAGGTTTTTTTTACATAATTAATAATGTATTTTTATGCTCTGATAAGGTTGCCCAAGCTCAAGCAAACATAGAATATTTGATGGATTACCTGGATCGTACTTTAATGGCGATATCAGAGGCCTGGGAAACTATTCTGTTAGAAATGGATGAAAAACTAACGCGATATGCCGAGGCCAATCCTCCCGGAGCAGTCGCTGCTGATTTTTTAGAGCTACTGATGATCGGCATACCTTCTGTTAATCTAGAAAATTTTTTGCTCAGAGATCTGACAGAAAAAGGGCTGAAAAAATTGGGACACAGTATTGAAATGTGCTACAGTAATATTCAGGTTTAAAAATATTAGATCTCTTTTTCTCCTTTGCTAATCTAATCCAACAAGCTCTAATCTTTGAGGTCAAATGCTTAGAAATTGGTCCTCAAGCATCTCAGCAGCGTCGGAATGGCTCTGACTTATCAATTGGCTGAAATGACGGGAATGGCGAGGCTTGGCGGAGTCTACGAAGCCTTGGGTCTTACCTCGGAAAATCTAATCGTTGAAGCTTTACGAGCTGCAGAAGCTTTTCTTGCCAAGGCTTCGGAGATACAGCAAGTCATTGATCACAGTATGCGTGACTACAAGGCATTTTTTAGGTAAAAAAGAAACTATAAGAGTCATTGTATTTTTTAAGTATGAAGCTTTTGGCGTATTCATAATTTTCTGTGTCTTTTAGGTGGCTTTACGTAGTAATATTGAAATTAACCGGCGAACGAGTTCCTCCGGAAGTGAGCAGAGTCAGTCAGCAGGATTTGACTTTCATAGCTGAATTTTTAAGGGGATTTGATCAGACGGGAGAGAAAGACGCTACCAGAAAAGGCGTGAATCTTGAACGTCTTGGGCAATACTTAAGGAAAGGAGAGAAGCTTCAGACCTGCTTAACTCCGGAGGGTAGCGAATGGGCTGCGTTACTAGATGAAAATCTTTGTCTACAGAATCACCCGCTGCTCGTTAAACAAGATCTTCCATTGTCCTTGCTTCAATCTCACTCAAAACTTGTAGATGCGATAAGCGTTCTATTTGGCCAAGCCTACCAAGGACTCGTAAACTTGTTTACTCCAACGGTTGTGAGCCTCCCACCCCTCTCTTTCGCCTCCCTATCGCCTTGCCATTCGCAGACTGTTACTTCCGAGAAAGATCTGTTACTTGCCGTCTCAGATGTGAATAGAAAACTACTGCAGATTTTTAAGGCAGTACAAAATAACTCCGACAATAAATCGTCTATAGTTAAAACGATGACTATCGATGCGGATAGAAGACATGGTGCGCTCGATAAGAAGCCTAGAGCATTTAAAATTACTTTCAATAAATTCAGTAAATCGTAATTTATTATTTTTTACAGCTGTGGAAGGAAAAGATGTCTCTACCAGTGGAAACAACCCGATAGGAGATTTGCAGTTTTATTCTCAAGATTATTTGAGCTTATTGATTCTTGACCACCACGCTCACTCGTCGTACTTTGTGCAGTTATCTCTTATCCAAATTTTCCATCTTGAAACGCGAGAGACGATTGGAATAAACGAGTTAATCGGATTGGCTGGTGGAACTTGGCCAAAACCAATTCAGGGAATAGCGGCTAGTCGTTTAGCTGTTAGCGGGGCTCGGAAAGTCGCTGCTATACTGAGCGAAAGTAATAGGAAAATTCGTATACTCGAAATAGAGGTCGAGGAGGAAGAGGAGGATGAAGACGAGGATGAAGAAGATCAGGCCGAAGTTACAGACGATAATGTTATGGACACCACTGCTGGAGCTAGTACTAGCGCAGCTTCGCAGTGAGATTTGGTTCAAAGAAAATTGTAAGTTGTTACGTGGATATTGCCAATTACCTATATTTTTACAAATAGTTGATTTCATTATTCTATACAATTCTCGAATTACCTATATTCTACAATTTTATCACAATTAATATTTTTACAGTCTATTCAAATTCGAATAAGCTTATTATATCCTATCGTAAGAGTACGAGTAATTTTAGTCATCATATTTTACACCGTTTTCATTATTATTTTTGTTACTTGAAATTCAGGAGCACGTGATTTGATTCAGATTTCTTTTCATATGATGAAATTCACCTTCGTGCACAATTTTTATAACTAGATTATTATCAATTTATACTACAGCCAAATCTATGGGGGTTTCTAACAGCGTTCATGTTAGCCGGACGGCCTGTTCCTGATGCATCTGACTGAACACTTTTGGGAAATCAACGTCGACAGAATTATCAATGCCTATTTCTTCTGCTGGTGATAAATTTGATCGACTGACCCCAGCAGTACCCTGCGGTACTCCTCTGTAATTGGGCGGTGAGTTTTCCCTCGATCCCCCTATGTCTGTAATGAATTGAATTAATTTATGTACTTAGATTTAATTACTGTGATATTTTCTATGTATTTATGAATAAGAACGCTAATTACCAATTATCAAGAATCATTATCATGCCTCAATCATACAAAGTCGTTTTATCAAGTATAGACTTCAGTGAGAATTTGACAAAACCGATTTTCAGATTTTTCAGATTAGGTTTAAGAATCTAAGCTGATGTAGAAAAGCAAATAGTTAAGCATTGACATTGACTCGAATGAAAATGTCGGTATTGTTAAAATTACACTGAAGTCTTTTCTTAAGTCTCTCACCAAAATATTTGGAGTCTCTACGTCGCTTGCTGGTCACAATATAAAGCACTGCAGCTATAGCTACAACTAGTACCATAACTGCGGTCAAAGATCTTAACAAGTTTGTCTGAAATATAAATACGTATTGGAGTAATCAGAGGTGCCATTAAGTTGAGAAGATAAAATATGTATGACGATGATAGAAAACAGATGAAAATTATTGCCTCGAAATCATTTTCCCATACATCTTCCCAGTCGTTTGTTACTATCAATTCAACGGCTTGAATGTTTATCGCCGCGTTATCATTTATTCCTCTTGAAATACATTTGTAGAAGCCAGATTCTGCCGTCGAAACACTCTGTAGTAAAAAGATCGCTGTGTTAATTCATTGAACTTTTACATAACTTAGAGTTAGAATCAGCCGAAATATTTCAAAACGCTAATTACCTTGATCATGAGTTTGCCAGTCAGCACGTCGTACTTGTATTTGCTTTTATCGACTGGATTTCCTGGGCTAACTACGTTCTTTGCATCAGATAGCTCCCAGAACATAAAACGATGATTATCGTCGCTGCTCAGACATGGCAACTCAGCCACACGACCCGCACTTACTTCTTGAACAACTACGGCTCCTCTAACTCTTGTTGAAACCCATGACCCACTCGTTACAAGCGTTAAAAGTAGCGGCCATATATTCATCTGTAGAAATTTATAGAAATTCTTTCAGATTCGGTGATGTGTTTGATAAAATGTAGTAGAGAGAGTTCTGGTTTTTCACTCTTTACACTCTAAATGCTGTGTTTATAATTCATTGATTCAATGATTAACTAATTAACGATCAATCATATTAATGTATCACTCGCAAACTCGTCAATAGGCTATTATTATTATTACTGAAAGAATATCATCGCTGAAGTTTTCTCACTTTTATAATTTCTTTGTTGTATGTAGTTTTGAAACTCTTATACCTGATAGAACAATCGGACGATTATATACAGAAAAATAGATTACTAAGTACAGAGTTAAAAGTAACTGAAGTTTGACGAATAGCTGAAAATTGATTGATCGTCACGAGCAATGTACCTAACTGGTAGCTTAGACGGTGAGAAACAACGCCGTATATTTATTTATATCTCTGTCCTATTCATCCTTGGAACTTATAAACTATTTTTAGTTTATCTTGTCCCTATTTCTCGGATAGATATACCTGATGTTTCTCAAGCGTGCAACAACGCCGGAAGAAATTCCACTGTTATTACATTTCCTTAATTTATAAATCGAAGTACAAAATTAGAGTCCAAAAATAAACCTACGTCAAGGTTCAACGCTCAACGTTTAAAAAAACTCTACGATGAATGGAGAAATATAAAAATAAATAGAAACGTGCTGACTATGTTATTATATATATTTATCTTTCGACTACTTTTAAGTTACATAAGAAAATTCGTCATTGCTGTTTAAAGAAAATATATCCTTCAAGAGTCACATGCCTGATATTTTTGCTATGGTGAAAATTGAAGTTAGATTTTTTTTAGTCATTGCTAAAATAAAAATGGTAGAAATTAACGATCTCTTCAAAGGTAAGGTGAGAATAAAAAATGAGCTAGAACTTTGTTAGGTCGTATAAAATAATTTATTAAATTCATAAATCGCTAAGTTCGATATTGTTTTGTTTTTCTTAATTAATATCTAGAGTGTTGTATGAGATGAACAAAAACATCGCCGACAAGAGCAGGAAGCAGAAGCCACAAAGGAGCGAGAACAGCTTTTGCCGGTAAATTCCATTGCACAATTTCCAATTTTAAGCATACTAATATTTGACCGCAAAGTTTTGTCAGAACTGCGGTCATGTACCATGCCTGAAAAATAAATACATCTTTATATCCGGGGAGAAAATACAGGGTCAGGATGCGAACTAAAATGTAAAATTCTTTGAATTTTCATTACTTTTCTTCTTAGACTACTTGCTCGGTCGTGGCCATTCTTGCAGTGCGATATCATGTTGAATATTATATAGATCAACAAAATGCAGTCGTATAACCACATCGGTATGAAAACGATAAACCAGTTCCATTGGATTCTAGAATCCAGCCTTAATACAAGCAGGATAAGGAATATCAAGAGATTGAACCAGGTGAATAATGCCCGGTGTAAAACCGCCATGGTTTTAGAAAAGTTTATTGAAGAGTTTATCTGTTCAAAAAGAATTTCAAAGGCTTTAGTTTTTCAGGCTTTGGTTATTAGCGATTCTCATATTTCGGTCTATTGTTAGTCTCAGGTCTTTTTACTTCAGGTCATGTTAGTTTCGTACGTTTTTTTTAGGTTATGATTATTCAACGGATAGATATTTTCGCCGATATAACGCAGATGAAACATAAAAACAATGCGGTGATCCAAACATCGTCGTCTAAGGAATTCGGAACGTTTTTATGTAGAGAAAACGACAAACTGGCATCGAACGGGTCGCTTTGAGTTCCGATTATTTCTATTACATTTGACGTTTTTTCAAAATAAATAATCAACAGCAGACGAAATTCTTTCTATATCGAGTATCGAGACGATCGAATTACGATAGAAAATATCGAACTCGAGCGATTCTATCGATAAAAGCAGACGATTTATGATTTTCTTCGCACTGAAACCACGAGGTTGTTATCATATTGAAAATATGATGTTAACAACGTAATCATGATTAATAAACGAGGCGACTTGGAATTCGTTGCGTAATCTCCAATCGAGATATAGTCGTGCTTAGAATGACTCGGAGAAATTAAAGCTGACGTAATTAGCGTATTGAGATAGTCAATATTTTTGCTGATGAGATACCAATTACCAAGCAGAAGACCTTCGGCTATCCGAGGAGATCAGGGGCTGGTTTTTAGATCTATCGGAATGATAATCATGCCGCTAGTTTAGTACTATCGTTAATTCAAGCTCTGTGTAATAGACAAAGATGTTCAGCTCTTCGAACGACGTCTCGGGGGTACGTAGCCTATAAATAACGATTATTCTTAGGTTAGAAAACGGCTATTTAAAGCCTAGGGCTATTGTAGTTGGTAGGTGCGGTCGCCCACAATCGGCTTTCACGTGTCCGCTTCTACTCCGTACGGTAGCCTAGCTAGCTGGTTTAGTTAAGTTCATCGGTACGTTGCCCCGCGCTGATTCTACTCACCTGTACGTATCTACCTTTCGAAAATAGATGCGGTTCAATCAAGCGCCGAATAGTATCTAACTAAGAGGTTAAGTCGCGCCGAGTATATGTATATTTCTTTTCCACAAAACTATTAAAAACCGTTCAAAGTCAGGGTCGAAAAGCCGGTTGACTATACGTTGAACTTATACTTTTTACGCTTTTATGAATCATCTGCGAAAATACAAAAGCATTTATCAATTTTATTTAGTTTTACATCACTTTTCTCTCGTCATAACCTCTTCTCTTCTGCGTTCTACATTACAGCTTTAAACATCTTCAACGAATCTTCCCTGAAAATCAAGACGGAATGTTAAATACGCATTCTGTGGTAACTATTTTAAATAATTATTTTTTTTTTCTTTTATTTATTAGTCTTATTATGATTATTTAGCGTGTTATTTGATTGATTTTCATAACCTATATCATACATGCTCGAATTGCATCATATTTTCCTAACAAATGAATTTCTGTTTTTTTTGTTTTTTTTAAATTGTTGTGTAAGTCATTGTCCAATTTTTGTCTAAAAAATAAGAAAAATTGAAAAAATCGCAATAAGAAGATTATTTTCTCTTCATTTATTCGATCAGCGAAAACAAAAATTTGCGTCTTATCTGTGCATGATTAATTTCAGTCTCATGCAACCTTTGCCTATCTCATGTCATTTGTTTTTATCAGTCATATGATGCTGAAGCAATTTGGTTCTGAACGTTGACATTTTATTCTGTGATCAGAAATCATCTGAGTCACTGGTATGAATATGAATATGATATAATTTCCTTAAACAATGTCTTTTTAGGTGATTTTTTAGATTTTGGAGTAAATCACTTCACTTCAAACTCCATTAGTTGATTCATTAGTCAGTATTTATTGTGTAATAACTAATCGGCATGCTATTGAGTATCTAATCTAGAAGTCCGAGTTTACTTCGCATATAACAAGTTTAATTTATACCCAGAGTTGGCTCAAATCCTAAATATTGTATAATTATTTTGAACATTCTGATGTAAAGTTCGAGTAAAAAGTATCAAACAATTTTCACAGCTTGTTAATTGTTTGCTAATTCCTTTTTCGTTTCACAGATTTTGCCAGTCTTGGCCACAATCGGAGTAATAATCGCCGCAGCATGGGTGGCGAAGCTGTACGTCTCTTCCGCCAAAGGAAAGTCTGGCAGTAGGAAAAAGAGACAAGCACCCGTCACTCTCGTAGACGCTACAACTAAGTACCCTCTGCCTTTGGTTGAGAAAGAAGTCATCAGTCACGATACTCGGAGATATAGATTCTCCCTCCCCTCTCCTCAACACATTCTTGGCCTTCCAACTGGCCAGCACATTCACCTTTCTACTAAAGTCGATGGAGAAGTTGTGATCAGAGCTTATACACCTGTGTCTAGCGACGACGATCTTGGATATGTGGATCTTGTCGTTAAGGTGCGTTATTATTCGTAGTGTACAAATTAATTAATTAATATATATGAATTTTATGATTTGATGTTTTGTTTTTCCCGCTCTGTTTAGGTTTACTTCAAAAATGTTCATCCCAAGTTTCCCGGAGGTGGAAAAATGTCTCAGTATCTAGAAAGCCTTAAAATTGGCGACACTATTGACTTTCGTGGACCTTCTGGACGTCTCGTATATAACGGGGCTGGTAACTTTTCTATTAAAGTTTTGAGGAAGGAACCGCCGGTACAGCATAACGTTAAAAAGGTGAATGAAAGACTCAGAAGCAGCAGACGCCTCGTAAACTGACTTAATTGTTTCAAAACTCAGAGAAAATGGCTATAAATTATTGTTTCTTTTCTAGATCAGCACTATTTTCTACCTAAACTAACTATGGGCCAACTCTTGATTATACCTATTCGTTTATTTTCAGGTGGCGATGATCGCCGGAGGAACTGGTATAACTCCGATGCTTCAATTGATACGTCAAATGACCAAAGATCCCGAAGACAATACACAGGTCGCCTTATTATTCGCGAATCAAACCGAGAAGGACATACTTTTACGCGAGGAATTAGAAGAGGTGGCAAAATCTCATCCGGATCAGTTCAAACTTTGGTATACAGTTGACACGAGTAGCGAGGGATGGCCTTACAGTACTGGTCACGTTAACGCAGACATGATATCGACGCATCTTTTCCCACCTTCAGAGGACACTTTAGTTTTGATGTGCGGACCACCTCCGATGATAAACTTTGCCTGCAATCCAAATCTTGACAAACTTGGATACGACGCTAAGCTCAGATTTGCTTATTAAAAATACATAAAAGACAAAGAATTTGTTCCAAGCTTCGGTATTCAAATTCAACGCATGACAAAAAGCCTTTCCAATAATATCCAGTTGCGTGATACCGGCTGAATTTTTTTCTTCGGAAAATATATTCTACGTTCGATAGTATTGGGTTGAAAATATTTCGACAATAAAAAGGCGGGGATTTTTTTATTGTATTTTTTTTCTTTACTAATTTCATTTCTAATTACGCGCGGCGAAGATGAGCATTTATTTTATTATGTAATCGAATGTATATTCGAAATGACCGTAGCTTCTTAAATGTCTTGTAGAATAAATTGTTATTCATTATAGAAATAGTTTTTAGTACTTGTGAACAAAGAGGAAAAGATAATCTAATAAAACGTTAATTAATAATTATCATGGGTAAGAAATCCAAATTCCTTTTTTTCTGTATAAATAGGTAATCATATTGTTTTGAGTTTATTTATTTACTTTTCTATAATTTCCTAATTTCCGCATAATTTTCTCTCTCAGATCAATACGGATAGATTATTGTTGTTGAAATAATCTATCGAGCAACTGAAAGCTTTCATAATTTCAAAATATCCATAATACATAGGTAATATATCCCTAATCTTCTCCGAAACTTTAATTATCTGCAATCTGCAGAACTATAGAAATATTTTCCAATTATTATAAACCTATAAACAAAGTCCGTATTATACGAAACGTACGAAATCTGATAATCGATGTATTTTAATTTATCGACGTATTTGATGTTATAATTCATACACGTGTTCTATCGATTACAAAAGAAAAAGAAAGAAAAGAAAATGAAAGAAATGAAATTCAATACTCCTGGGTTTCAAGAGTGCATAATAAATAAATATGCCTGTTATCTGTCGACTCGTTTTGTTTCTTTAATAATGATAAATAAATGAATAAATAAATAAATAAATAAAATGAAATAATATATGTATGTAACGTCGGTGCCGGATGAGAAATTCGAGTGTTAATAAATAAACAGTCGATTATCTCATCGGCGGAAGATCGTTATTTGGATGAAGGTAGCTAGGTAGGTAGGTAGGTAGGTAGGTTCTTCCCCTGTAGTTAAGCGAAAGTATCGTATCGCTCGCCCTATCTTCCATCCTTCTTCTTCTTCTTCTTCTTCTAGTGTATAATTCGAGAGGTTCGCGAGTCGAGACTTTAGTCGACTCAAGAGCGGACGTAAAAAATCTCTTAAGTTGGGGTGGGGTTCTCATCGCGTTAAATCGAT
Source organism: Ametastegia equiseti (assembly GCA_963989295.1). NCBI lineage: Eukaryota > Metazoa > Arthropoda > Insecta > Hymenoptera > Tenthredinidae > Ametastegia > Ametastegia equiseti. The sequence continues at coordinate 12,937,441 of OZ022397.1, read as the reverse complement.
CCGTACAGCATCTTTAACCACCACCTCCCCCCGCCTCCTCCTACTCTCTTTCTCTTCTCTATCTCGCATATATACGAATAAAATTATAACGAAGCGGTTCTTCCGGTCGAGCGTTTAACCAAAAAAAGAAAGAAAGAAAAAAAAAACAAAAAAAAAAAAGAAAAGATTTCCAGTACAGATTTCCCCTCGAAATTCATCCCGCCAATTTTGTACTTCCTTCCCTTGTTAATAGCAGCTGAACCCCCCCCTCTCTCTCTCTCTTTGCTGCCTACTCGAAATATCATTTCGCTGACGCGGTAGAAAGGGCTAAATACTCGTGGGCGTTATTCCCGCGAACCACCCGGGCGTATGCTAATGTATAGTATAGGGTATAGAGATACGTGTGTACGATTTGATGTAGATATAAAAGTACATATAGTATGTATACATATAGCGACAACCACACGCTTGCAGCACCCACTACATATGTATAACCCATCTCTAATCTATACTTATACGTGTATAGATCTGCTCTTCATACACCGTTACATACACATAGTACATGTATGTATGTATAAACGTGTCCGAACCGTCCTGAGGGAAGAAGGCATGGGATGAAAGGTAGGTAGGTAGGTTGGTAGGTTGGTAGGTCGCAGGAGCGGTAATATCGATTGACCGTGTAGTCGCAGCATCGCGTTGGGAGTAAAGAGGGTGGTTTCTGTGGCTCGTATACGTCGGCCGGGGATTTCCAGGGGGGGGGGGGGGGGGGGGTGGAATTTTTCATCCGTTATATGTAGAATAATCATTCGATTTCTCTCTCTCTGGTCGAAGAGAGACATTGCGAGTGTAAATAAAAAAGATCGTCGATACAAATATCTGACTTTATTATATATTTTTGTAAATTCAGTTTTCGGAGCGTGCGTATAATGCATCAGATAATAATATTTAAACGACAGTTCGGAATAGCGTAAGGGGAAAAGGACCCTTCGTAGTAAAGCGAAATCATTCGCGCCTGTAAAACAAGAATTCCGTGACCTGCGCTTCGCGCAATTCAGTTCACAATTACGTGGGCGTTTATTGGTCAGACGTTTCGCGCCCGCGCCGCTCTGACGCGCTCAATTCGCTAGCGATATATTTCGTTCATCATCCTGTCCCGGTCGTCCTCGCGAGATGACGACCACGCAGATCGTCCTCAGTCAGTGAGATTATTTTCATTTCAATAGATATATACATATCTTTGTTATATCTGTAACCGGGTCTGTTCGCGGGGATGCAGGCCATGGCGGTCTGCTATAAATTTTCATACTATAATTACCCGCGCGTATCTATTCTCGCTTTTTTTATTATTCTAATACGCGTTTATTTTTTACTTTGACTTGATTTATACGCGCTAACTAATGATTTAACTATCTCTGATTTTATCCACGAAAGCCTCAGCCACCGACTTTAATCGACACGCTAATCTTAAAATTTTTATAAAACTGTACGCTGCAATACATTTGCACCGAGTCGTTTTCCAGTACCAGATAATTATTATCTTTCCGAAATTCAAATATCCTGGAATATTCGAATACGTGATTGGAGAATTGTTCGCTTTGTTCTTATAATAAGGAATAAGTTACCATTATTAAAAAAAAAGTGACGCGCGTTTTGGGCATAGAGATATGGAGAAGAAGAATCAGGATTACAGTTGCAAAAAATGCGGATTTACTCAGGAGGCAGAAAAAGTGTCGTTAATTATTCCTGCGAGCCTATAGTCCTTGCTGCAGGGTCGCCGCAGTTTATCCGAAGTATATAAGATCAGAAACGGGTGTATTGGCTATAGCAAGTAGCCATGAATTTAATGAGAATAAAAGGCAGAAACCAACCACGGGGCTGGTTAACGTGTGCGCGATCGAGCAGGTGAGCGACTGAATATCGCTTAGCCGCTGAAGAAAAACCGTTTCAAAGGTGAAAATGGAGGATTCACCAGCGCGGATGCGTCCCTATCTAGACTCATGGGATGTAAGTTCGTGTGTGTCACGTTTGACCTTCCTGTTCACGTGAATTTCATCCCTTATTTGTTTCTCCCCCGTGAAATGGCGAGAAATTACAAAGTCGTTTTCGAAACTTGAACGATTTTTATCTGCTGAACAGAATGAGGATAAGTACTCGGTAGCTAACAGCCAAGCACCTCTTCAGGGCACCGAAGAGGACCACCCGGAGCGAGGCACGTGGACTGGGAAGTTTGACTTCCTCTTGTCTCTCCTTGGCTATAGTGTTGGCCTCGGAAATGTCTGGCGATTTCCTTATCTTTGCTACTCAAACGGTGGCGGTGCTTTTTTGATACCGTTCACCGTCATGCTGATCATCGCCGGACTGCCTCTCATGTTCATGGAACTTTCTTTAGGTACGAGTTCATCGCGAAGAATTTTTACAGTCATTTCACGATCTCTGGAAGTTCAATGTCGACCAAAAGAACTGAATGCAGATATTCCTGAAATCCAGAAATATGCGAAAAAGTGTCGAAAAATTGAAACCAAACTCCAGAATCATAGTCTGAACAAACTTCAAAATATTTGCTGCAAAAATTGAGCAAATCTTTTGGAATTCAACGATCATATTGATGCAAAGAAATGAATGGATTTCGACGTGTGTCTTGTTTCTACAACCAAAACGTGCTGTGTAACTGAAGTTATGATCAATTACCTTGATCGAATCGGAATAAACATGCAAAATTGGAAGGATCATTTGGATCAGAAACATTTTATGCTGAAATATATCCATTCGGTGTCCTCGGTCAACCCTTGAGGTGTGGAACCAAAGCAACGGAGAATCGCATTTTTATTTGGATTTGATCAAGCTTGATCGATCAGAACTTTAGTTACATAACATATACTGGCCCAGAGTGATCACACGAGAATCATTTCCATTCATAGGTCAATATGCCAGCCTGGGACCAGTCGCAGCTTACAAACGTTTTTGCCCGTTGCTGCGAGGCTTGGGCTACGGGATGGTTCTCGTCAGTTCGATCGTGATGCTTTATTACAACCTGATCATCGCCTGGACCCTGTATTACATGTTTGCCTCAGTGGCTGGTGAGATTACTATACTCCGTTTCCATTGCAACCTCTGCATCTTTCGTGGACCTCTAATAACGTGGATCCCCTACCTCTGTTCAGGCATTGGCGTGCTTCCTTGGGCTCATTGTGACCCTGCCTGGAGCACACCGGACTGCTACACCCCGGAGGCTGCGGAAAATTGTGCAAGACGAAACACCAGCTACTACAGAGGAAACTGCCTGAACGAGACTCAGCTAGCAGCGATATCAATTGATGGCGAGAATGTTACGATAGTGCGCAGGCCACCTGCGGAAGAGTACTTCACGTAAGTATCTTTTCCTTGATTTCTGATTTTCTTCAGGTGCAGCTAAATGTCTAACTGAGATTGGGTTTATTCAGCAATCATGTCCTCGGTTTGAGCGTTGGCATCGAAGAGACAGGCTCGATCAGACCGGCTTTAGCAGTGTGCCTGTTCCTTGCTTGGGTCATCGTCTTTTTATGCCTCAGTAAAGGCGTTCAAAGTTCTGGAAAGGTCGTTTACTTCACGGCCCTCTTCCCGTACGTCGTTCTGGCAAGTAATTTCTCAATTTTGTAGTGACTATTGTTAGTGGAGGGATCAAATTTACGTCTTGGTAGCAAAAAGGAACTTTTCCAGTACCTTTCAAGCACCAAAACTAATCAAGGAACCGTTCACCTTGAGCAGGTCGCGCTTTTCGTTCGCGGGATACTTTTGCCTGGTGCCAGCGAAGGGATACTTTTTTACCTGACGCCGGACTGGCGACGTTTGGCTTCAGCAAAGGTCTGGGGTGATGCTGCAGTGCAGATTTTCTTTGCCTTGAGTCCAGCCTGGGGTGGTTTAATCACCTTAAGCTCGTACAACAAGTTCACCAACAACTGCTACAAGGATTCGTTGATTGTAGCCGTGAGCAACATTGGGACGTCCTTCTTCGCTGGACTTGTGATATTTTCTGTCATCGGCTTCCTCGCCAAGGAACTCAACGTGCCAGTCGCTTCAGTCGTTGACGAGGGGGCTGGACTGGCCTTCATCGTCTACCCTGAGGTAATTTCGAAATAAAATGATGAATATCTAAATAAAAAATCCCTGTCTCAGTGGATTGTGCTCTTGGTATACAAACATCCTTTGCATATGATCGATTGATGGATGTATTCAAGGTTGTGGCTCGACTTCCGGTTGCCCCCCTGTGGTCTCTGCTATTCTTCGTGATGCTCTTGACCCTGGGACTAGACTCGCAATTTGCCTTGATGGAGACTGTTACCACGGCAATTCTCGACGGTATTCCTGCCCTTAGGAATTACAAATTTTGGGTAGTTCTGGCAGCTGCAGTTTTCGGATACGCAGGTGGTCTTATCTTCACGACAAACGTAGGTTCTTGCAAGTATTGTAGTTTTTTTCTTGTCACTAATTAGATTATTCGATTCAACCCTTCGTGGCCACGTCATCTTTGTAGACTTGTCTTTGTGACAATATCAATTAGTGGACACACTGGGTAAAATTTACCCAGCCAAGTTTCAAATTGTTGCTGTGTGAAAACTATCCGAATTGAGAAAAAATAATGAAAATACTTTGAACATTATAAAACATGGGTGAAAAATTGTTCTGTCAAAATTCAAATCACAACATGTTGAAAAAAAAAATTGTAAATATGCAAATTTGTCAAAAAATACACCTATTCACTAAAAAAATCATAACTTTTTCAATTTTCAATATTTTCACGTCAAATTTCAACTGGAATACTCGCCAAATATGGTATTTCTAGGAAAAAAATAGTGGCATAGTGCACGTTTGTAAACAGCTATTTATTTCGATATGTGAAGAGGATCGATTTTGGAGTAGAAAGGATTGCGGTATTAAAAAATCGTAACTAATACATGTGTTAATTATTCTTCTACCCAAAATAAAACTTGGATAAAATTTACCCGTGGTGATGGATCAACCCAAGGGTTGAAATTCTTTGAAACTATCGCGATCTCTTCTAATCGTGTCTGTATAGAAAAAAAAAAAAAAAAAAAAAAACGATTAATTGGTCGCATCGGCAGGCGGGCATGTGGTGGCTTCAGCTGATGGATAAATACGCGGCAAATTGGTCGGTCCTGTTGATCGCAATCAGCGAGTGTATTTTGGTGGCCTGGGTATACGGAGCAGATCGTTTTTTGGACGACGTAGAGCAGATGATTGGACCCCGTGGTCGATGCTGGCGTTTCTTTTGGACCTGGATGTGGAAAGTCGTCACTCCGGCGGCACTTTTCTTCATACTTTTTTTCAACTGGGTCGAATACGAACCGCTACGTTACGGTGCCTACGTTTATCCTCGGTGGGCCAACGTCGTTGGATGGATTGTCGGTATGCTGCCCGTCCTTGTGATCCTGGGAATGGCTGACGTGAGTGTTTTTCATTTGATATAAAAGGTTCAAAAATATTTCAAAATTCAAAATTCAGTACCAGAGAACTTTGGAGTAAAAGCTTTTTCCAACTTCTAAATATTTTTATTGCATTTCTCTGGGATTCAGAAATTGAGTTTGTGCTATAAATATTTTGTAAACAAATAGCTGTTGGTACCGTTTTTTTTTTTTTTTTTTTTCTTTTAATTTTTTCCGGCTCTCGTTTTATTTTACCGACTGCAGCACCAGCTGCGGGGAGGCAATCGTCGACGTCAACGTCGTTCCGGAGACCCGGACTACGACGACAATGATTACGACTTTGAGGTCGACGAGGTTGACGATCTCGATGACCTGGACGCTAATGGAAAACCCAAACGACGCTTGAGGCCTTCAATTTGGCGTCGAGCCCGCGCTCTTCTTCAACCAACTTCAGATTGGGGTCCGGCGACACCGTCCAGAACGCAGACTCGTACACCACCCCCATTGTCTAGTCGTGGTAAGAAATTAATGTTACCCATTTTTCGTCAAATTACAGCAAGGATTGAAAAAGAGAACGCGTATTGCGGTTAACTTTCAACTATAACGAGATGTTTTCGAATAGTTATTACTTCTGTATTTATCATTCAGGAACTTTCATAAGAATGAAGGTGGTAGTAGCGGGAAGTTTGACGAATAAAATAGGGTTCCATGTAGGCTTCTGTATTTCAAATTGTTAATCAGAATTTTGCTGCGGTTTTATTCGTAACTTGTACATTTCTTGCCCTGACTACAATTGCAGATGCAACGTTTGAAATGATTAGATGAAATTTTGAGGTCATGCTCACCGAATGTGCCATGGGGCGGTTTTTTTTTTTCAATATCTTTATCATTTCTTATGGAAATAATTATTCCCTGAAGAGAAAAAGCTTCGTTTTCAGTTGTTTTTTTTTTCCGATTAGCACCTACGAAAGATTAGAAAAACATTAAAAAATAAAACAACCCAAAACTGCCTCGTTGGGCGATAGCAGCTTCATTGTTGATTCCAAAACTGGCTTAACATTCATTGCCAAATTATTGGTACAACTATAACAATTGTGGTCAGAGTGAAAAAGTTACTAGTCGGGGAAAACTATAGCATAACTCAGTACCTACCTGTTTAAGATTCAGAATTCAATATGGGAGCTTATTTTATTTGATAAACTACCCCTCATCATCCCCAACTGTGAAAACATTCCTTTATCAATAGGTACATAATTTATACGTAAATCCAAAAAAATATCCTTCATGCCTAAGATAATATGAATTTGTTGAAGAAAAGATTCCCGAAAAGATCCAAAGAGTTTTTTTTTTGTTTTTTTCCGCGTCTATATAGGAAACGGGGCAGGTTCTTCGGAAGGATGCGATTCCGCACGCGACACGATTGTCCTGGTTAACGGAAAGCCGATGGTCCAGCCATCAGTTTGTCCCGGGGGTGGAGGGTCAACGAAACTACCAGGGCCTTCGATATTAAAAAATTCAAGTAAAACTGACTTGGTATGTGCGTCGCAACAGGTTTGAGGATATCCGAGTGAAACAAAGAAAAAAAAAAAAAAGAAAAAAAAGAAAGAGTGAGTATATATAATTTTCGAGCATGATTGCGCTGTATAGTTATAACTATGTCTGAATTCTAGCCAGTCAATATATATAAGATCCCAATAAAACCCCAACGTATTGATATAGATGAATATACCTATATTGCCGTATCGAGCGTAGTCGAAACGATATAAATAATAATAAATAGATATATTCAATATTTTGGGTGTAAAAAATGAAATATATCTATCGTGTAGCTACTACGTGTCTATAATATACTCAAGTGTCCTAGGGGTCAGATTTTGAGACATATATATATTGTGTCATCACATATTCGAATCGGTTAACAATCAGATCCCCGTTGGGATCCCAGGGTCACTGGTAACCAGGGATTAATACGGAGATTAAACGAGAAATTATGAATCAAAAATCGTCTAACTTTCGTACGTCTATTCTCATGTGTTTGAGCCTAATTATTTATTTATTTATTTATTAAAGCAAAAAATATATGTATACATAAATCTACATCGGGGCTATAATTTCAGTTCAGAATTGCAGATGAATGAAAACGAATTATCAAAATTTATATAGATATTTTTTATTATCCCCCAAGTGTGAGGATTATATGACCGAGCTGATTGAGAAATTACTTATTTTTGGTCTTACTTCATTTTCTATTTTCTAATTTCTGATGTATAACAAGCAGGGTATAACGGTAAAATATTATTGCCGAATCCGCCTTCCGCAGTTTGGTTCTAAAAGCTGCTCCCTATATGCTTACATATATTATAGTGAAATATAAATGGATATATATATATATATATATGTATATCAATTGTTATTATATTTGTATCAATGTTTTTTATATTTCTAATAACGATGCGCGTGAATCGTGATTGGATACCTATTTTGTTATATACGGCCCATTATATACGTGAACGCGCTGGGAGCGGTAGGGTCAGATTTATTTGTGACGTCTATACCGATCTGTTAATTGATCGATCGCGGTTTGATCGATTTATCGGTTAATCAATCAGTTAAACATGTATACGTATACATACATATATTATAACGGATGGATTAAAAGTCTGGTATATTCTATATACGTTGAAATCAATCAATAATTAAACAATATACATATACACAAGGACGCAACGGGATTTGCTTCAAATATAAGCCGAATACATATGTACACATTTACATATACATATAGAAATATGTTCGATGTATAATCACATATATATATGACTGTTGTCGATATAGAGGTGGATGTTATAGATTAATATAAATCGAAGAGTATACATATTATTACAGTTACATATAGTTCGAGCTAACAAATTGAATGAACGAGAAAAACAAAATTAAGGAAACAATAAATAGATCAAAATGAAGGATAGTCATCAAACTATTAGAATTTTATTTAATTAAAAAAACTAGATGGAGGGAAAAATCAGAAGAACGCGTTGAACCCTAATCAAATCAATAATAGACATGAAAAAAACCAATTAAACAAGAATCTGAAATAATACCTACAAATAATTATTTAGGATTAAAAAATGAATCAAACTATATAGATATCGAACGCGAGAGTCAATAAATCTCAGAAAATCATTATGTGAGTAGATGATGGGTATACATACATAGAAATTATGTAATTGTATTCTAGGTGCTAGCGTTTACCAACACGTGCGTATAATACAGTCGTGCAAGCGCGTAGATATATTAGAATAACTAGAGAATCAAGAAAATCTAAAAAAAAAAAAAACCAAAAGATCACGAAAAACTCAGACGTAATTGAATAAAAAAAAAAATAGAAAAAAAATGACGATAATAAGGATAAAATTAAGTAAGTATTGATAAACGATAATAAGTATGTATATTATACACAATATAATATACGATATATAGTGAGAGTACATATATATATATGTATGTATTACATATTTATATAGGAAAGATGGGGGTAAATATTGGGCACTTTAGCTGAGATTTGATGAAAAATTTTCCATCTTTTTCTCTCGTTTCAATACTATATACAGATTTTCTTCAAGTTCTTAACGAAAAGAGATTTTTGCGAGAAGAAATGAACGTTCTGAATGCTTGCAGAGAAAAATATTTACAATAAATAGTTTCAAAGAATCAAAACTTTTTAGGAAAGAAAAACCATTTAATTTTAATTTCGCGAAAAGTTGCCTTGCACTTTGCTCCGGTCTTAATTCCTATATACCTATATAATTATCAAAATAGTTTGAAAAGAAGAAAGAAGAAAAAAAAAAAAACCAACAAAAAACAACAACAATAATAATAATAATAATAATAATGATATGTATACGTGTAAACTGCAGAGTAAAGAGATGACTATATGTACCTACATTAGTATAATACAAATATATGATATACACTATATAATATATAGGGAATGTGTGATTTGGAGCCGATGCGAAGAGGTGAAGAAAATAGTATTTTGTTAGACTATAGATTAGGACCAAATGGTTTAGGAATCTGCGTACGTAATTATCTATAATAAATATACGCAAATGCCCTATACGTACGAGTTATATATTATATGTATACACCATAGATTATAGAATATAATGAATAACGGTTGACAAAAGGCATACGGAATTGTCCAGATCTATTATATATACCTACGTGTACCTTAGATATATACAACTATAATAATCTTTCGTTAGTTGATAAAGAAAAAAACAAAAAAACAAAAACAAAAAAAAAACATGTTATGTATACATAAATAATATACTATATTATATGTTGAATATTTAGAAGTTTATTAATCACTGCGAAATATTTCTTGATAATATACAAAATACAATTTTAGATATGTAGGTGTGAACGCGGTTGTTGAAACAGTTTAACATATTATATTTATTTGTTTATTTATTTATTCATTTATTTATTTATCTATGTTATTGAATGGCTAGTGATGGTCGCCACCGGTTGGGTCAATCAAGTCAAAGAATAAGATTTGTTTATAACAATTTACTCACCTATAATTACTTACTTACTTATTTACTTATATTTACAATTAGACTGCAATATGTAATACGTGCGCGCGTAGAGCGAATTCAGTACAAAATGTTGATTCCTAGGTTTAAATAACAAAACATTATACCTATGTATACCTATCTACCTATATATATAATGTATGTATTATATACGTGCGTCGAGTGAGAAGTATAATAGTATTTAGCCAATTATATATTATTATAATAATATACAGCGCCGTATATGCAAAAGCGTCCATCATGAAATTCTCTATAATATATGAAGAAAGAAGTGAAGAAAAATGAATCTAGACGATACGTAAATATTTTTGGTTTTCGTATTACATGTAATAATAGTATATAATAAATATATATATTATACATATATATTATACCTGGTTTGATGAGTGTTACAAACGATTTATAAATATATTTATTTAACATACACACAGATATATATATATATAGTATATATATGGATACACATATTTATATATAAATATTCCTTATGTATAGTATGCGGGAAAGTTCAACGTCTGTCAATGTTACTACGTATACATATACATATACATACATATACGTATGTAATACCTGATTATCGGATTCGGATGAGTTATCATATAATATACATATATAATATATACCTACACCTACACCAATATGTAGTATATGTATATTATTGTCAAAAACGCTTATTGGAGGTGATGATTTTGACTATTAATGGTATACATGAAGATACAAATGATAAGAAATTGAAAGGTATATTATATACCTATCATATACCTAAATACATATACCTCGATTGACACGAGTTTCAAAACACGAAAGAGTAATACATAATATGTATTGCTCGTTATACTTGGGCGTCACTGAAAGTAAATATATGTATAGATAATACATATATATTTCTCCGATGATATTACACATATTGATTATATCTTATATGATACGTATACATAATACATCGTGACGAATGAATGTGATACGACGCGTGATGATTATAACGTCGTAAGGTCGTTGCCAAAATTCCCGTAGACTTACAAGTTGTTAAGTAATGTTGTTAAGCATATACATTATAATATGTTAGGTAATAATACAATCGTAGGATAAAACAGAGGTAAATTAATAATAATAATAATAATAATAACATTGACATCATATACATACTTACGTGTAAACATATATACATATACATATACATATATATGTGTAATTATATATTCTATGTATATGTTATATCTACATTCATCATGGAATTAATAAAGTGTTGATATACATGGTTAATCAATCCAACTATGTGCTGTGTATATAGTGGAGGTCCTTGCCCGATCTCTGGTCATCTCATCATTATTTGAATTGAAAAAATAATTGGCCCACTGGGTTATCCTGGAAAATAGCTGGAGGGAAAAATCATTCGGAATCTGATACAGGATCATTATACCTTGGTACGTGGCGATGAAAAATTTCAATCTGCTGTTGATATTGACCGAGTGGTTCGGCTACAAAAGATCATGGAGTATAAATTGAACGGAAAATGAATAATTCGAGGTGACGAAAAGTCCAGGGGAACCTAGTTGACTATATTCATTGTATCATCAATTATTTATTTACATATTTACAAAACTAATTATTTAAGTTCCAACCTGCAGTCCAAGAAGAAAATTGGAATGAAAGTCAAGAATAATGAAAAATAAAAATAAATTTTGCATTATTCACTAGTGAAAACTAATCAGTGGGTGATTTTCAGATTACAGTTCGTTATGATTTTGTCGGGATGAAAATTACTCTGAATCACCTGAAATCGGAATACCGATTCCCTTCGATTCCCGAGTAAACAACCACTCGTTTCAAGTACGCATCTCACAATTCTAGTCTAGCATCATTGGAAACTTCTCCATACAGTTGAATACAAGGGCTTAACTAGGAGTAAAAATCCCCCAACGACATAACTGGCCAAGATGAGAGTCGTGACGAGGTCCGAAGCCGACCACCAATGTGTGTAGAAGCCGGTTATTTGCCCAGCCCAGAGCATGATCGTGGCAATAATTCCGAAGTAGATATGGGTTCGTTTGAAACTGCCAAAGTTGATTATCTTGGGGACGAAGTTTCTGTTCAAGGTTGGAATTGCACAAAGGCCGACCACCAAAGCCAGGATAAATCCGGCCAGACCCACTTTTCCGTGGTTACTCGTAAAGTGGGGCCTACCGCCACGATTTTTGGCGATCACGATTGTCGCGAAACCTACGATCAGCGCTGCTAGTCCCAGGGTGTGCAGAATACCATGAAGCATGACTCGACTATTTTTCGAAAGTCTGGTGACTAGAAAAGCGTCCCCAGTGACAACCAGCGTAGCTTCGACCATCAGCAAAGCACACTGCAGGAATGAAATCAATTTTGAAAATCGAATAAGGATTTCAACAAGTTTGCGTTTTGAAAAATTTGTATATTTGCACGTTGGCATACAGGAAAGGTTCAGTGCTAGAATAGCCTGATCCACATTGTCGATAAGGCCTATTTTAAATGGCTGATGATGGTGAAGATGAGCCTCATCGAAAATGTGTGGAATGGCTACTTCCGGAAAGAATATGTAGCCGATTATAAACGGAGCATCATCATCACATCGACAATGTGGCTTAGGCTACTCTGGCGCTGAACCCTTCATGTGATACTTATGTGAATACTAACCCCAACAGTGAAAAATGCAACGTGCAAAGTGGTGAGCGAGTAGCCCTTCTCGACGCAGAAATAAATAATGTAGATTGTAGAAGCCCAGAATAGGAGGCGAGTGATGCAAGACGAGCAGAGGGTTGCCCAGTTCATGGTTTTTTCATCGCCAGACATGGTTGATTCTCAGGTTTCGAGTAATGGGTGTATGAATTAAGGAGAATTTTACGACTTGAAGCTTGAGCAGTTCGTTTTTTTTTTTTTTTTTTCTTTAAATCACTTGTTCACGAACATAAATTTGAGCGAAAAATTTAAACGGAAATGCGATAAACTTGGCGATCATTAAACATAATTCCTGCTTCCAACTATACCGTCTGTGCCCTGGACAGTCGTCGAATAATATATATAATATTTTACCCTCGATCTACACCTCGAGCTTGCAGCAATTTAAATGATGCGCAGTCATACCATCACGCTTCGTTCTGCGTGCCCTATAATTCGATTTATAGATTATGCCTCAGATTTGTAAGAGATATATCGTTAGGAAAAAACGTAGATATATCGATAAAGAGAACCTGCTGACTTGCCACACCTATTCGGATCGGAGCCTGAGAAAGTGGGGATCAGATTTTTGGGTTGCGCTGTCTGGCAAATGAGATTGAGTGTTTCAGGATACGTTTGAGATCTTCAATCACGTTAGAATTGATTAAATCTACTTTAGCAATTAACTCTGATTAGTGTTTTCAAATCAAACACTTCATCTGTAAAATACTTGTGTAGTTACATCATACATTGTACCCACAATACTTACGATAACATCTCCTTTCCGGATTCTACCGATATCTTGGTAATTATTCAAACCAGTTGTGAGTCACCATGTTCAAAAGCATCCCACTCCGAAAATTTATTTTCAATATAGATTCTGAACAGATTCAGGGTGCCAATGAATGAAAGTTACTTACATTTTGTGCATGTAACTGGAGATTTCCTTAATTATACCACTTAGTGACAGACATCACAGTTAACCATGGAGATGTTTCTGCTATTCAAATGGTAGCTATCGGATTCCTCCAAAAAATATGTGAAGTGATGGTAACTGTTGTCTATCAATTTTGTGTAAGTGTTCATCCACTTGGCTGTTCAGCCCATGTGGATTGAGTGATGAAAATGAAATTTCAAATTCACCGTACTTCGAATTTACTATTACAATTGTGCGAGTGGCTTACCGTTCCATAATCTGCTATCTGCAATTACTATCACCAGTGCAAAGAGTCTTCGATCGATAATCTCCGTGGTTCGATGTGCACCTCAGATCAGTATAAACTTTTATGCTGAAGAGGATGCGAGCTGAAAACAGCTCAACATTCTATGAAAAGATATCATCAGTTATTTATGTCACGTACTTTCAATCTTGTCACGTATTTCGCGTCCTGATCGTTGGCGATAAATCAGTCTGAAATTCTTCAAGCAGTATAGGTACTGTGAGTAAGTGAGCAAATGACGTCAATTCGTAATCTTTTCCAAAACTTTACATAAGTATAAGTCACGGTGCTTGATCGCTCTCGTTTCATTGATGGACTCTAAATGTGAGTAAGTCAAATTTCAGATGCAGCTCGTCGTATTGTCTGATGACAATGAATTATTGACTTTGACTATAAATGGTCCCAAGAAGAGAAGCTGAGTAATAAGAACGAGCCGGAGGACCGATCGAGCTACTTCACGAAGTTCAATGGGCAACTTTCTTTTCCCATACGTAATTTATTCACACTAGAGGAGACTCGCAATCAACAGGTAATACAAAATACACGATTAATTAAATTATTAAAGTGCTTATGCACATTGTCGAATTAGCCAACTTACGGCCCACAATTACACACATACGCACACACACACACACGCAGCCACGCACGTAATTTCATTAAAGCTCATAATTCTAGTCTATCATTAATGAAAACTCCTCCACAAAGTTCTGTAAAAGGGTAGTGCGAGGAGGAAGAATCCGCCGACCGCATATGCGGCCACAGTGAGATCCTTGGCAACATCCGAAGCCATCCACCAGCCTGTGTAGAAGCCAGTGATCTGACCAGCCCACAAGAAGATGATGGAAACAGTGCCAAGGTAGATGTGGGTACGTTTGAAACGGTCAAAGTTGATCGCTCGGGGGACCAATTTTCTGCATAATGTTGGTATGGCGCCAAAAGAGATGAGTAGAGCCAGGATGAGCCCAAGCATGCCTATTCTCTTGTGCAAATTCCCAAGGTATTGTGAACCGTACCGAACTGTGTGTACTATCATTGTCCCCATTCCGGCGAACAGTGCTGCCAGTCCAAGGACGTGTAGAATCAAATGAACCCTGACTCTACTTTCTTTCGAAACTTTTGCTACTAACAAGGCATCCCCGGAGACTGCGAGAGTTGCTTCGACCATCAGCAGACCACACTGTATCGCAATAATTTTCGACATTCTAGTATAATCTGAATGAGGAATTCTTTTTTTTGGGCAACTCATAGCACGAGTACAATGGAATTTGAAAAATTGGTGAGCAGTTGCAATGGCGAAGAGTGTAGGTACTTGTGCCATAAGTTGCCTATACTTTGGACTCTTCAGGAGGCACATCCGTAAGTATAATAGACCTGATACTAACCCCAATCGTGGAAAATGCTACATGCAATGTCATCAGCGAGTATCCGCTTAGAACACAGAGATGAATGATGTATATGGTGGATCCCCAGAAGAGGAGTCGAGTGATGCAGGATAACCCGAAGGTCAGCCAGTTCACGGGAGTTGTATCATCTGCAGGCATGGCACAGAATTCTATCAGCCTTGTAAATTCTGTCTTTGAGGTGGCAATCTGCCACTGTGTCCAAAAAATGGGTCAGCAGAGATAGAATTTGGCGATTCTTTTTTCTATTCAGCAAAATCCTTTCACATGGATTCGTTTGGTAGGGACGAAAAGGACCTAGAAAATGTTCATCTAAGAATTTATACACATTTGAGTACTGCTGCTTGATTGTAATACGTTCTACGTCTAGAGCTCTCCGTAATTTGGATAGAATGTACCGTGAACAAACAGATAGCTAGAAAGTAATTCGGTAGAAAATAAGTAGTTTTTCAGATAAGGGGCATGAAAATGCAAAAGATAGAACGTTTGAAATAACCTCGGAAAGTCGATTGTTATCGCTGAATGATTCAGTGCGTGTATCGGAAACCCGATCGAGTGTACGATATAATTATTTCGATTTGATATCTTGTGAATTGGGCCCAGTCTGCGTTGCTGAATTTCATGGTAAAATGCCTTGTTAACTTTCAGTTCCAATATCCAAAACTACCCAAAAAATCAGTGGAGTAAAGTTCCCCAGATTGGAATGGTTTTCATTAGCTTCTACGCTTTAATCTATCGTTTCTTTCAATCAACTGATCCTCAGCAATGGTACCCACAAACGTAAATGGATTTTAATGAATTGCCTCTCGCGTATTTATATTCTACGATAATCCTAATTCACAAATACACTACTACGATTTATTTGCGAAATGTTGGTTATTTTCTATGGCAAACCATACAATACCGTACCTATGGTTTTCTGCGCCAAGTGCGATCAATTTGCCATGCTGATGATCTGCAATCTCTCTCACCAATGAATACCTACTCTCGTTGATGGGTGATGACCGTGGTTCGATGCACAACTTAGGGTGAAAAAAACTTAAATGTTCAAGAGGATTCGGAACTGAAGTTTGTCTTGCGCGAAGGCCGAGATAACATCAGATATTAGGGTCACGTATTCGTAATCTCGTCACGTACTTTTTGTCTTGAGCTATATGGATAAGCCGGCAATAAACTTCTTGGTTGGCATTAAGTCTTGTGGACAAGTGATTCGAACATCTGGTTACATTCGGCGGAAACGTTTAGAATTAAGAATATCAACCAAATGATCTCGCGGTCAGAAAATTGAAACATATAATTTATGAATTGATTATACTTGAATCGGGGTGTTTCACGAAATATTCTCATGCGGTACTGTTATCCTCAATTTTTGTGTAACTGCCTTTCTCAAATACTTTCACAATTCTCATCGAATTCATCATTGCTGATCGAGGGTATGAACGAGGCATCAGATCACCGAATATATTCCCATCTCATCAACCATTCGACCACGATATCAGGAAATATCAGCCACAGAACTGAAGTTATTTCTTCAGGAGGCCTTACACTTCCGGTAACATAAGTTGATTTTCCATTTTTTGACCCTGCAGACTTCGGTATAAATATGGAAGATTTTATTCAAATTTAACAGTAAAATCGCCTTGCTGTCGTGATTATAGTATACTTCTAGAAATAGGCTACATTCGTCGATATAGCGTGTTGGTTCAAGATTGTAAGTTTTCAAAAATGGCTAAATTCCGAATGTCGATATCGTCGATGAAGATATTCCATATCAAGATATTTCATATCAATCGGAAAGGAAGAACAAAATGAAGAAATCCTTCAACCCTTGGACTAGAGAACACCCTTTCATCTGGGATTTAATCCCCCATGGATATTCACGCATGTATAATACTATATTACTGGAGATATTTGCAAACCATCTATACATGATCGATAAAATTAATTATATTGATTCACCGGTTTGTTCAAACGGGACTAAAGTATGGTCTAGACTGTCTCACTCTCACTGATAAAATTCTCTGAGGGTTCGAACACAGAACCATAGAAAAAAACTGAAAGAGCGACACTATACGTCTTGTAATTCTAGTTTCAGATCAAATGAATCATCCAAATGCCCTGGATAAAGTATTATAGCAGGGCTTGATGAGAAGTAGAAATCCACCGATGATGTAACCGATGATACTGAGTGTCGTGACGAGCTCCGTTCCTTGCCACCATCTCATGTAAAGCCCCGTAATTACCGATGCCCAGAGGAGAATCAAGGCAGCCATGCCAGCAAAAATGTGCACAAACTTGTAACTAGCAAGGCTCAATTGCCTGGGTAATAATCTTGTCGCTACTGTTGGTATTGCGCAGAAAGCCACGACAAAGGTGATGACGTACGCCGTCAGACCGAGTTTCCCGTGATCGGATGTGAAGTGGTTGGACCCACCGCGAATCTTGTGCGACTCGATGAGCCCGAATCCAAATGCTAGGAATATCAGCCCTGCTATATGCAGGATCCAATGTAACGTGATACGACCTGATCTTGAAACCTTTGCCACGAGCAGAGCATCTCCGGAAACCACTAGGGTGGCCTCGACCAGCAGCAGGGCACACTGCAGCAATTAGCAGTTGGATCAAATAATTTGCTGAATATTGCAGTAGGTAGATTTTTCGAAGGAAAGGAGGTAAGGCATCTTGGAGGAGCTGAGACTTTGCATTTTTATTCATCTGCGAGATGAATACAGGTAGGAATCTGAGAGATAGGTATCTGGATACTATGTAGATGCACATAATACTGACCCCAATCGTAGATAATAACACATGTAGCATCAAGAGTGAGTAGCCCCTCTGAATGCAGAGAACAGAAATCCATATTGTTGCTGGCCAGAAGAAGATACGGACGGTGCATGTCACGGCGAAGGCCGGCCAGTGAATATAATCCTGTTTGAGTGTCATGGTTTATAATTCCGACAGTTCTCCAAGCACGATCTTTGAAAAATGAAAAAATTATATTTTGTATAGGTATTTTCGAATCCTTTTTGTTTTCTTTCTATAGGAACTACTGCAGCAGAATGTAATTCTTGGTGATAAAAGCCCCGTAAATTATTGTTGATTATTGATAATTATTAACCTCGTAACCCCCACACTTTGAGCTTGCAAAGAGACTCGAGCAAGACAGTCAGTGTCACCAAACTAAAGCCTGAAAAACCTTGAAAGTTCTCGCTTCTGCGCGATGTAACTCATATTCATTCACCGATAGTATTACGAAAATATAGATAATGTCAGATAGTGAGAAGACAGATGAGCTGAATAACGTCGTTCCCGTTATTCAGGACGCGGAGTTCAAGTGATTCCCTTGAAAAACTAAATCCGTCGGAATGCGACTTCGCATGATTGATGCTCTATCAGAATTAGAAAACCTCATTCTCTTGCGATGGACACTCACTTAATCAGTAAATGGTCAGAACAATCCGGTGTAATTACAGGATAGATGTCTACCTTTGTCGATTGTAGAAGGTTTAACACCTTGGTAATACATCGATCAATCTTCAAGGTAAATTAATTCTTTTGGAAAGGCTAACTCATAAAATCGACACACATCGTGGTTTGAAATAGTAAAAAGGAAAATAAACCAAAAATGTTCTGCGACTATCGAGGTGAGGGTAAAGTACCAGTGTCTGAAGAGCCATAAGAATCGAAGGAGTAGCTGCAGGCCAAAAGGGTATTTCTCACTTCTGTTCAGCTACTGGTACTTCTACCTTGGGGATTAACATTCTCCGGATATACATATAAATACATACTTTATTAAAACTCACGGTATTGTTGGCGAATAGTACAATGGGTTTATTCAACATACAGGTAGGATGAACAAAATGTTGATGTGTACAGATGAGTTCATAGCCACGGTGGCTGTTACATTCTCGTCTTTTACTCAATTAAATAATGCACGAATTTTTAACGCTACAGTGTAGAGGGGTCTGGCAAGGAGTAGAATTCCGGCGATTATGTACGACGCCACAACGAAACCTCGGCCCACATTAGTGCTTGGCCACCATCTCTGTGTGCCTGTGATAAGGCAGGACAGCAGCAAAGTCATGCAAATGATGCCACAGCACATGTGAATTAGCTTCATACTGGCAAGGCTCACTCTAGAGCCTAACAATCCAGAGTACATGGTAAGGAAACCACCGCAAGCGACGATGAAACTGATGATGATGGTGCTCAAGCCCAGTCTTCCATGGTTGGACGTGAAGTGGCTAGCGCCGAAGTTAATTTTGTTGGCCACGATCACTCCGAATCCAATAACCAACAAGGTCAAGCCCAGGACATGGAGAACCCAATGAACCTTGATACGACTTGCTCTGGAGAACGTGGCAGCGAGTAGAGTTTCCCCAGATACCCCGAGGACGGCCTCAGTCATGAGAAGACCAGCCTGTGGAAAGAAATTTCATGAGTATTGATGGTCAGTTCTTATCAGCATATAAGAAAAACGGTGGCGAAGTAAATGTCTGAATATTGCCTTCCTCGGTTCAAGACAAATTTCCACTATAATTCACTAACCCCAACCGCCATACATGTTGGATGCCAGAGGAAAAGCGCGTAGTTCGCCTGGGCGGCGAGACTTATAATGTAGATCGCTGGTATCAAGAGAAGAATGTGGATGATGCAGCTCAATATGAAGTTCAGCCAATTTGAATTTGGAGGATTCATGATTGATCGGAAGAGTTTGGGCCGACCCTATACACCACCTTCAAGGAAAAACCAAATCATTGAAATTATTCTGTTCTGTTCTAAAAGCACTAGTACCTGTTATGAAAAAGCGCAATAAATGTCTAGTCTACATCCCTGAGACGGGACTAGGTCTACTTACAAGCAATGGCGGGATGAAACTACGAAGCGAACAATCGCGATCAGTTTATCGCTTTCGATCTAAAAGTCACTCTTTAGGTAGCACCTGCATCTCGTAAATCATTGGTTACTTTCATTGCACACTTTGGAATAGTACCTAAGGAATGATTAACTGTAAAATTAAGACACTGTCGTGGGCGAGGCATTCCATACGGTGAAATCAGAAATTTAGTCAGCTATGCGGATCAGAGTGAGATAAGGATAGATAACGGAAAGATACCGAAGGCGTGGGAGTATGCCATTTTTGAACACTTCTAACTTCGAGCAAAAATACTAAAATACCTTCTTCGAACCTGCGCTACTAGTGAATCGCTATTGACGTACAGCACACCTATGCGGTCGTATCAGTATTCTTGCCACGTCATTTTTCAGGTCGAGAAAATTCGTCAAGTACTGATTAACAGTTATTTCATCGTTATCGTTCATCGCTATCGGATTGATAGTACATATACCTATCTGACAACGAGTCAGGGAGTTGCATGCTGGTTCCTATTTTCGGCGTCGCCCATAAATTGACTTTTTCAACGATAAGTATAACTCTCTCGATTCAGTTCTAATCGCAGGTATTGCGATAACAGAAAGATCCTGTACGTGTCGTGATTGCAGGACAAATAGAAAATTTTGCACATTTATGGAATTTTTTACAGCTATTAATAGCAGGACATCGATACACACGAGGCTGATATGTCACGTACCGAGAACCACTTCATAGAAGTGCTCGATGGAATATTATTGAGTGTTTTTCTGTGTCATCATAAGTACTGACAGAAGTACCAATAAAAAAAAAAATATAAAGAAACCACCCGTGGAATATATTGATATTTTATCAAATTCATCACTACCATATACAACTCATTCAATTATCTACTCTTACACATTTTCTTTCCCCCCCCCCCCCCCCCCCTTTGAAATACGAACAAAACAATAATCATATAGTGAATAATGGAACAATAAATGTTCTTCGTACTTCGTGACCTTATTGTCATGAACATCAACATAAAAAACAATTGCTGGTCGATTTTTTACTAATAATTAATGATCGATAATCAATAATCGATTGGGTGGATCATGATATCCGAAAAAAAGAATATGGAGGAAAGACGACTTCGTCAAGCACAATAATAATAATAATAATAATAATAATAATAATGATGGTAATAAAACCAAAATTAAGGAAAAAAAGTGTACTAGTAAGTATCGATGTCTATTTCACGGTATCGTACGTCCCTGGGAGCGGTTGTCATGGGCACGCACGTGGCAAAACAAGGTGTCACGCGTACCTTGGCAACAGTGACACGAAGGTACTTCTACGTTGAATGTAGTTTGCTGAGTGACTTTTTTCGAGTGATCGTGAGGCGTGATTTATGTTTTGTTCATTGTCGCGTACTGCACGGTTCAACCGTATACCGAAAAAAAACTTCTTCAAGTTAAGAATCATAGGTTGAAAAATGGTGCAACTCGACGCGCGGAGATTGTTGGTGGTTTCTACAGCCGCACACTACTTCGGGGTACCAAACGACGACGATCTCACTGTCGCCGGTACCACAGAAGTGGAAAAATTTCTCGATGAACCATCTTGCAAGACTTTGTGTGCTCAGCCCAGGAAACCTGACGGTGTTGGGCTGAAACTGACTATAGAAATTCCCTCCCGCGGGGGGAACACCTTGGTCTTTTTCAAGGTGAGCTTCACTTTGCATTTCTTATTTTAATTTGCGTTAGTTTTCGAATTACAATCACCTCGACTTCCCCTCGAAACCAGGTAAAGACGGCAGTCGTTACGGAAGAAAATTTCCACGACTTGGTCCAGGTGGCTACAACCGGAAGTGGCGTTAAGCGGGGAGTTACTGACAACGGGGAGAGTTCAGCCCTGATTAGTGCCCTTCGTCTTGTTTGGGGACCAGCTCTACAGCGAGCTGGGATCGCCGGAAATTTGCTGAAGAAATTGGAAGAAGGCCTTCTGGGACCACGAGCGTCTTCGAACGTGATCGAAGAGCAGACTGTTTGGGAGAGGCGGGCAAGCGATACAAAAAGCTCCGAGGATCGTCGAGTCGCCCTTGAAGCTGCGGAGACATTAAAACACGTCAGGGTTGAGCTGGACCGAGTTGCTACCTCAAAGTACGTTCTGCTCTTCTCTTTCATGGTCTTTTCCTTCTTTCCCATAACTTCCCAAACCTTTTTTCTCACGATGCACATCGTGCAGGGAGAGCCTCGACGGTGCTGAAGAGGCGCTGGAAGCAGTCGCGGGGTACATTGACGACCTGTGGAAGCTTGAGGGGTCCATGTACTCTGAGGACCGGATGAAATTACTGCTGGACGTGATTGGAAATGAGGTTGTTTCCATCGTCGAGGGTCTTATTAATGCGCAGGGGTCAAATGGCGTCGGATCTCAGGCTAGAGACGAAGCTGTATTTACGGGAGCGAGTCTCTGTGAGAAGTGGGCTTTGTCTTCGGAAAGGCTTACCGGTCTCTTTTGGCCTCATCAATCTCTCCATCCTTGGAAAGGTGCCGTGCACATCCCTCAGAGATGTGCTAAGTTTGGTAAACGGCTAAGGTGAATGTGGAGCCTTCTACCTGTTGCAGTGTTTGATCGATAACTTGTTGTGCTTCCAGATTTTATCACCAAAACTTTTGTGCTTCAGGCTTTTGGCGGAATTACGAGCTCAGCATCGGCAACTAGTCAGACTTTTGACGCCGAGCGAGCGGACTGCTCTTGGCGCGGACCAACTGTTGCGAGCCTTTGACGAAGTGCAAGGTGATCAGCACTGGACCCTTTGTCGTACTTGATTATCATCATGATTTGTATTTCCTATTTTTCTGCAGGCCTAGGTGTAGATGAGAATGAGGTGGCGTGGGAAAGAGCCAAACGAAAGGTTGAGGAGTCTTTGGTGCCAGCTGAAGAAAGGGTGGCTGGAAAACTTCGGGTTCAATTCTCCGGAGTTCGTGGTCCCGCTGGTTTAGCAGCCGAGTTTCGACGGTACGGAGAACTCCTGAAGAGGGACGCTTTGAGAAGAGCTTTGCGTGGTGAGCGGGAGGCGCTGCTTTCCGCGATTGGAGGTCTTGTGGGTTCGTAAAAGACTAACAAATCCTCTGGATTTTCATCGCAAAAGGTTGAATTAGAGAGAATCGATGATTCGTTGCAGAATCCTGTCAAGTTGGGCCAGACACAGTTCGTCTTCTTGACAGTCCCAGAGTCCTCCAGGATATACAAGCTGCGAGAACAGCAGAGATGAGACTAGAGGGGCTCAAGAAACTCGTTAAGGAACTCCTGGAAGATCTTCCGGGATATGAGGATGCAACCACGACCATCAACTCTGCGCTAAAAGAGGCCGCAGCGCGGAGACAAGAGCTCATTGAGTCGTGGGTAAGAAGCAAACTAACAGAATTGCGGTATTTTTTGGGAGAAGCACTAGTAAATGATTTCGAACCATCAGTGGACACAGAAGCGCTTGTTCTTCAAGTTGCTTCACGAACTAGATCCATGTAATTTTTTTTTTTCTCTCCAATTTACTGGAACCAAAAGTCAGCTTCGGTTTCTCATTTCAGACAAATCAGGTTCGAGCAGCAGTGATTTCGAAAGAACTTAGTCTCGACGCGGATGGTGCGGTAGTTGAGTTAACTGGCGCCAGCATGATGCGTGTCACATATGATCCACGACTGACGCAGCTCGTGCGTGAAGTTCGAGCACTTGTTGGTCAAGGTTAAAATGATGAAAAAAATTTTAGATTTTCTTAGTTCACTTCGCCCTATCTTTCAGTATGTAATACCATTTTTGACACAGGAGTTGAATTGCCACGAGAGATCGGAGCCCTTGCAGAAAGAGCAGGAGCATTAGCTGGACGTGCAAGAGCTCTCCAGCAAGTTGCCACCTTTCACAACACGATCGGTGATCGCATGGTTCCGTCTCAAAGACCGTTGATGCTAGTGGCAGCATTGGAACTGGCTCGAGCGGTTCGTGAACAGTCTGGAGTAGCCTGGAACGATCCTCAAAGAGTCGATGCCTATACCGCGCGACTCAGGGATTTGGTGGGTATTCTGGTCCTCAGTAAACAGGAAATGTCAAGTATTTTTCATCCGAGTTTTCCACAAAATGTTTTTCAAAAATTTCAGGTCCGGAAATTCGCGAAGCAAAATTCAGAGCTCACTGCAAAACACTCGGCTTTGGGTGATCGCGTGGCGAGTCTGCTCAGAGGTGATGCTGTTAATCTGGCCAGTAATCAAAGTGGTTGGAAGGAGACATTGAGGAGTATGAGATCGACAGTGGATGCCGTTGAAGGGGAATATGGTAACACTAAGGCGTGGAAATTGCATTGGGATCGACAGCTACTGAAGGCCCTCGGAGTAGCATACAGGTGAAAAATGGTTTGTTTCATCACCTCCGGTTCCACGTCTCATGTTTACTTGTAACTTTCGAATGTAACAGAGCTGCACTCCCGTCGCTGTTGCAAAAACTACCCGAAGTCAGAGTGGAGCTGGTGTTTCGTGAGGGTCGTCTGCAGTGGCGACCACCGATAGAGGAGGTACGAGCAAAGGTGTATTCAGGGTTACGCCGGTTTCTTGCAATCCCAACGAACTTCCGGGGTGTTGGAGACCCGGCCGAGGGACAATTCGGTGGACTTGTTCGCCGGAGTGCATATCTATTCGGTCGTGTTTACGGAGAAGCTGAAATGGTACTTTCTGCCATGGAAGAGATGCGCGTCAAATGGACACCACTTGCAGCTCCCGCCAGGATTGACCCTGGTGAACGGTTAGTCAAATTCATCCTCACCCTAGTCGGTCTTTCATCTCATTAAAAATTATCCAGATTAAAAGGTCGTCCTCCGAGCGAATGGGAAAAGGCCTTCAAGGATGCAAAGCAGTGGGCGCAGGAGGTGAATCAGTTTATTTCCGACTCAGCACCTTTCCTCCTTTCTTCAATAATCCATATTGGTTTTATGGTGATAAGGTTGGTCGACTACGAGGCAGCGAGGTCCGATTATGGTGCATTCGAGCAGACACAGGAACAGCGAGAGGCGATCTGGAGTCAACGACGCGAAGGAGCTGGGAGCGTCTCTCGGTGGACTTGAGGACAGAAGCTTCTTCGCGTTTAGTAGCAATTGTCGAGTTCCTTTCTTCTGCCTCAAAGGAACTTGACCGGCGACCTAGAAGCGTAGAAGAAGTTGGGTTGGCTCGCGAAGCCTACGCCAGAATCCGGGATGATGCTTCAGGAATGGCGAAGGAATTGGAAGACGTTGCAGGTCTGGCACGAGTCCTGGCCGCCTGGACCAGGGAGAGACTCGAAGGTACGATAAACGACATGATACGTCAAAAATGATCAAGAAATAAAAAACATCATGATTGCACAGGAGTCAGTGGTGCAAAAGCAGCATGGGAAGGTCTTGCCGATCGGCTCGAAAGACACCAGTCAGTAATAGAACGACAGATCGAAGACGCGAAGCTCAATTTACGGCACAGGTACATCGCCTTGAGGGATGATCGTGAGCGATGGGAAGTCAGGTGGAGTTCGAGGCCAGAAGTCGTGGATTCTGAGTGGCTTGGAACGACTCGAGAACGCTGGTTTGCTCTTAGGGACATCAGGAAAGGTCTTGATGAAGAATGCAGTCGTCTTGGGCTCAGTCTTGAAGATATTGGGGTGAGATCTCTGGTCTATTTATCTCCACACCTACCGTTTCTTCACCATTGCCGTGTCTCCAGGATGATATCGAAGCCAGTGAAGATGGCGGCGCCGTTTCGTCGCCTGGAGAAATTGAAGCAGAACTTGAAGCCCTAGAAACAAGCTGCAGGGTGCAGACCGAGTTCGTGGAAGAACTGAACAAACAGGAGGCTGAAGAGTGGAGTGTTGCGAGGAGGAGGTTGGCGCGATTCCAGGACTGGCTCGATTCCTGGGAAGCAAGGCTCCGCGGGTCCGGTTCAGGACCTGAACGATCTTCGACTGGACGAAAGACTTTCGTTGAGAAAAAGATACGCGAAGTAAGAACGGCAGTCGAGTGGGCACAGTACGTTCGTTCGGACGACCTGGTGGATGAACATTGGGCTGAACTAGCTGAAATTTTAAGTCTACCGACCAAAAGACTTCAGGATGTCACGCTGGGCCATTTATTAAGCGCAGCTCCAGTAATTAGCGAAAAAATTGATCAGGTCAAAGTAAGTATGAGCCCTTACACTTGTGCTCAATAAAAATCTCCATCATAACCTAGTCCATTCCATTCCTTACTTTTTTTATAGACTATCACAAAAAGAGCTTCGGCTGAGAGTGGAATCCGTCAAGCTCTCGCTGAGCTCGAGTCCTGGGAAGGATCGGCTTCTCTTCCTCTGCAAATGTCGAAAGACAGCCAGGGAGCAAACGTAAATTTGGTCGTTGAATACGCCGGGCTTTTGGCGAGAGCGGGTAATAATAATGATAATAATTCGTAGTCTGAATCCAAAATTCACCCCACTGGTTCATAATTTAGAAATACAGTAAACGTTGGATTTGCTTATAGGTGAGCTGCGACTTCTTCTGGAGGGAGCGAGAGGCTCAAGTTGTTACGAGAGATTTGCTGCTCGAGCATCCCGTTGGGAAGCTGCCCTATCCGAGCTTGAAGAAAGGGTGCGAATTCTGAGCGCTGTTCAAAGGAAGTGGATTTACCTCGAGCCCATATTCGGCGGTGGAGCTGCGCCCAATGAGTCTGCGAA
This sequence comes from Ametastegia equiseti, assembly GCA_963989295.1. NCBI lineage: Eukaryota > Metazoa > Arthropoda > Insecta > Hymenoptera > Tenthredinidae > Ametastegia > Ametastegia equiseti. Next base: position 12,910,571 of record OZ022397.1, on the reverse strand, counting down.
ATGGATGAGAGCAGACAAGGAGTTTAGGTACGCGAATTAATCCCTTCGCCCTTTCCATCTATTCAAAAAAATTCCCTATCAAACTGTTCAAGAACTATCAAAAAATCGTTTGAAATTTTTTAGGTATCTAATGGCGGAGATATCAAGAGATTCTCGAGTTCCAGCGCTAAGGCGATTGCCTCTTCCTGCTCTCGCAGACCTAAAGGATGCGTTGGACAGATGTCAACGGAGCCTGGATGAATTCCTCGAGGTATTTCTCTTCACCTCTCCAAGTCCCTTCTCATTTTAATCACGAATATCTTACGATTCAGGAAAAACGGTCGGCGTATCCAAGACTCTATTTCCTGAGCGATGAAGATCTACTGGAACTCGTGTCCGGGGGTCGAGGGCTGGAGGTTCACTTACCAAAATTGTACCCAGGAGTCGGTGGAGCTGTGACCGAGGAAAATCGTCTGAAAGCCGTCGTTTCTCCGGAAGGTGAGATGCTCAAGTTACCGAGAGACGTCGAATTGTCAGATCCATTACCGGAGTGGCTGGCTGCTCTCGAGACTGGAATTAGAGATGCTCTTCGGCTCAGCTTGGACGAGTGTCTCGTGGATTCAGCGCCCGATCCATCGCGGTACCCAGCTCAGGTGATCCCATCAGTTTTTTCAAATCTCTTTTTCTTCTTCTTCGGTGTTTACTCTATATCTGATGATGATCATGGCTGACATGCACAGATCTTATTACTGTCGGAACGAATTCGTTTCACCGAACGATGCGAACGAGCAATGCGAGAGGGTACAGTATCGCTGAAGAACCTTGTCGAAGCTTTGGAAGCACAACGAGCACGCTACCGTGGCTTGGAGGATGTCGGAGATAAGTTAACTGCTCTAAAAGCTCGAGGACTTCTTCTTGACGTTGTTCATCATCTAGGAGTCGTCCGGTCGCTAGTTGGATCGAATACTGCCGCAGCTGGTAGCGCTGCTAGGATCTCTTGGGATTGGAGTAGACAGCTTCGGACTTACAGGGGGGTAAGTAATATTTCATGAAACTGATAAGCCTACTCTTCCACTAAGTGAAAAACCTTACAGTTTGTGAAGAACAAAGTGCTTTTTTTTAAACCGTTCAAATACAGAGTAGACATGTGAAAGATGGAACTGCCGCATCATCAAACAAGCCAAAAACTTATTTTCCTTTCAAGATTAGAAAAAGAAAAAAATTATTTCAGTACCCTGTCAAGGCTTCTGATCCATACTAATAAAAAAAGCGATTTCACAGACATCTGATAGTGGTGGTCCAATAATTCGTTGTGCTGGTGCGGAGTTTCCTTACCGTTTTGAGTATCAAGGTGCGAGCATTGGCTTGGTTCGCACATCGCTTACAGAGAGGTGTTTCCTGGCTCTGACCCAAGCAATGAAGCTTGGTTTAGGTGGTAGCCCTACTGGTCCTGCTGGAACAGGCAAAACGGAAAGTGTCAAGGCTCTCGGTTCCATCCTCGGGAGGCTAGTCCTCGTTTTCAACTGCGACGAAGGTGAGTGACTATGTCAAGACTCAAAAAATCTATAAGGGACTCTGCCGAATGAGCTTTTGTACATAAGCGGTCCGATATTTGATTGATCACATCAAATCTCAGCTGGAATCAACCAGATTTCAGTTACACTAACTAGAGTTGACATGCACTGAACAAGTCTCGATCACTCCTGCACGAAAAAACTCCAAGATGCTTTAATCGTCGAATTTTTATGATCAGGAATGGACGCCGGAAGTGTGCGTCGAATTCTTGGTGGTCTGGCGCAGTCGGGTGCCTGGGGTTGTTTCGATGAGTTCAACAGATTGAAGGAGGAAACGTTGAGCGCAGTTTCGATGCTCGTGGGGCCGTTGCAGGAGGCAGTTCGTGACGGAGTGGACCAAGTCCAGCTTGGGACTGATCGAATCAAGCTGGATCCACATTGCTGCATTTTTATCACGATGAACCCAGCCGGAGCAGAGTACGGTGGACGTCACAGGCTCCCAGACTCATTGGCAAGGCTTTTTAGACCAGTCGCCATGGCCCATCCTGACAGACTCGATATCGCAGGATCGTTACTGGAGTGTGCGGGATTCCTTGAAGCCAGAACTCTGGCTAAGCAACTCGTAGAGACTTTGGATTTGGCTGAAAAACTTCTATCCAGACAGCCTCACTACGACTGGGGACTCCGGGCACTCAGGTCTGTCTTGGAGGCAGTTCATCACTCTTCCGGAAAACGCTCACCAGCTGAAACTACGAGGTGAAGATTATATTGACATCTGGAGGTGGATAAGATCACTCCTGGCATTTGATTCACAGGAAAATTCGTGAGAGCTTCTTCCAGAAGAAACTCTTTTTTTTTAAAACCAGGATCAAGATATCTCAATGTCTTATCAACAGGGTTTTGGAAGGACTGCGCATTGCCATAATGCCAAAGTTGACAGAAGCCGATTCTGTCAAGTTCACCGGTTTGTTAACTGACGTATTTCCGAAAGAGGATCACCGACGAGGTCATCGTCCTTTGAGCTCAGGCACCGTTCCAAACCCCGTCGAGCTTTACGCTGTCGTAGAAACCGTCTGCGAAACTTCAGGGTATGGAGTTGAAATGGCAGAAAGATGCATCCAGCTCGATCAACAGCTCCAAGGTCGTGCTGGTGTGGCAATCGTAGGACCTCCTGGATGCGGAAAGACTCTTCTTCGAAAAACTTTAGCCACAGCAATGGGGCGGTTCGGAAATCCCGTTACCCAGCTGCTTGTCTACCCTGGAGCCGTGACCAAAGCGATGCTTTTGGGCCGCGTGGATCCGCAAACAAGGTAAGTCGGTGCCAGCCATTATGTGTCATGGAATCAGCAAGTATTATCCATCACCATTTCAGGGAATGGAAAGAGGGACTCCTCTCAGGAAATGTCGCTTCCGCGGGGGACGCGCAAACCTGGATCGTCCTTGATGGAGATGTCGAACCTGGCTGGGCTGAAGCTCTGAATTCTGCCCTGGACGATAACCGACTTTTGACTTTACCGAACGGAGTTGGCGTTCGTTTAGGTTCTGCTACAAGGTAGATACCACGTTCCAAGTTCATAACTAAACGATATGATCATCTAATGGAAAACCAAACACCCTCAGATTCATCTTCGAGACTCATAAACTAGACGGTGCTAGTCCAGCGACCGTTTCTCGACTTGGTGTTGTACACCTTGGATCCGTCCCTGCGACAATTCTGGTATCACCTTCGCGAGTTGAATCCCTTTCATCGCAGGTTCAGGATGTAGCAATGACTCATCTCCCGGCAGGTGAGAAGTGGAAGGATTCTATTGATGACAAATCAACTTGATAACGATTTATTACTCTTCTGTCTAGGGGTTGACGCGGTGCTAAAAGCGACTGGACAACGATCCTCAGCTTCCGGACTAGTCAGTGCAGCCCTGGCGCATTTAGGTACAGCCAGGACTCATACGATGGGAGCATTTGCTCTGGTAAAGTCGTTGTGTGGAGAGATCGAAGACACCGTGTCCCGGGATAACCTGGCCAGGTCACTGTATCAAGAAACTGACTGCAGGTGAGTCACGTAATTTTCATTTGAAGAGGAAAACGTCATGGAATTTATAACAAACTTGCAAATTAAATTGAATTCACAGATGTCCTGACCCGAAAAAACCGTGTGCTGCATTGTACGATCTGGAAAGAGACCGGTTAGAACCTCTAGATGATGAGGTGGGCAGCTTAGAGACAGACGAAGGCCCGGTTTCTCTTTCAGGTATTCAATAACTAACAATCTTGAGTTGTCTAAAGGTCATCAGGCTCATTGTCAGAAGAATGCACAGCACTTAACCCATCACACATCTGATCAGGTTCAGTGAAGATCGCTTTATCTGCCGTGAGTCCATGGATAGAATCGGGTCATCCAGTGCTACTGAGGGGCCCACCGGGATGTGGAAAAAGCTCAACGATTGCTGCGGCCCTTGTTTCTACGAGCGAAGTTCGTGGCGGTGCTTCGGTAGTGCTGGGTTCTTCTTTGCACGGTCCTGAGGAGCTGGTGGCCAGGTTGAAGCGAGCATGCATACAGGTAGATGCGTCTTCTTCACATGGCAGGACGTACAGACCTCGGAGTGGACGCCGCCTGATTCTTTTATTGGAGAACGTTCATCTAGCTTCGAAGGATCTTCAGGTTTGTTCCTCGCCCGTTTGTCAATGATCAAATTTTTGGGTATGGGGACACTTCTCCCGGGTTCATGGCACGCATATTTCCTTATCCAGGAACTGACGCGACAGCTTCTTCAAGAAGGCGGTTTCTACGAGGACGATTTAGAGTTTGCTAAGCTTCCTGTGACGGTCATATGCACAGCTGATTCCAAAACAGCGCTTCATCCACGACTGGAAGCACTTCTAGCGACTCATCACATGCCGTAAGATCAATTCGCTAATTACATTCCGTCCCTTGAGTATGGGAATTCATAGCATATATCCTACTGCAATCTAATATTTCAGGAAACCGAGGTCCAAGGAATTGCTGGCTATGGTTGAGCTGCATTTGCGATGTGCACTGAAGCAGAAGGCCGGAAATAAAGAAGCTACGGATTCCTTGGTGCCACGAATTGCCAGTGCAATGCTGGAAACCTTCCGAGGTCTTGCTTCCAAAGATGCGGAATGGACTGCCAGAGATCTCGCGGCATGGGCAGACACCCTTGAGTTTTACCCAAGTCCAGAAGATTTCTCTGAAATCATTCAGCACATTGTGGATGCTGGAAATCGTCTCTTTTCCGCAAGGTAGACTTCCGAAATATTTCTGTCTTCTTCTTTGTTCTCTTCAGCTCACATCGGATCGCTTTCAGACTTGCTGCAAAAGAAAGATCGCGTTGGCAATCGAGCCTTTTGTCGAGATTTCCAGAAGCGAGAGGAGTTGGAGACGACGTATACGCTTGGAAAGGAGGTAGTTCCGGTGCAGGACTTGTTCCATTTGCCCCAGAACAGTGGCGACAAGAAGTTGAGAATGCGAGTGCTAAATGTGCCAGAGAAGGATATCCCGTTCAGACAGAAATGACCTCACAATTTTTGCAGCTGGTTGCAGGTACCATTCACAGTTTCTACTTCTTAAAATTCTTCAGGATGTCCTTTTCCGAATTTCAAGGGAAGATTCATTCGAATAAGCCGATCATAAAAATTTGACCATATTTCTTTGACTGCGAAGGAGTGAGCTGGGCTCTTAGTCGAGGTCAAAGAGGTCAAGGGGGGCTTGCACTGGTAGGACGTCCAGGCGCAGGACGAAGAACAGCGACGAGGCTAGCTGCAATGCTGTCTTCTTTCAATCTAATCGACGCCGCACCAGGTGTGTACGAAGAAACATAAGCCTGACAATTTATGAGACTGATTTTCTCCAGTTGGCAATTTGATACTTCAATACACGATTCAGGTAGAGGACGAGCTTCGGTGAAAGCAGCAGTGAATGCAGCTGGTATTGATGGAGAACCGACGTTGCTGCTACTGGAAGAACATCACCTCCGAGAAGAAGGTACGGCAATCTTGATAGCCGCCTTGATGGAGAAGGGTGAGATCCCGGGTTTGGTTGCTCCAGAAGAATTGGACGGGATGATTGTTCCCTTGGGTGAATTAGCGCGCAGGGAAGACTTCGCTGGGACTCTGGAGCAATATCTGCAGCACCGTAAGACTGAAGAATTTCCACCCTTAACCTGGAATCCCTAGCTCAACCTCAATTGATAACCTATCCTCATTCTTCTTGTGGAATTCTTCAGGTCTGAAGAGACTACTTCGGGTGGCAATGATCCTGGACGAGGGGGACACGAACGAGGAATGGATCAAACGGTCGGGAGTGCTTCGCCACTGCGTTATCCTCGGAGGAGATCAATGGTGGATGTCAAAGACAGCTCTGACCGAGCTAGCTATTCGACGATGCACAGATAGCGAACAGGCCCAGGATCGTGAAGCGGAAATCATCGTGACTGCACACCTTGGTGCTAAGGAATTGGAGCAACAGACTCCTGCCAGCTTTTTGGCCCTTCTGCATTCCTATGACACCCTGAAACGCCAGTGGACTGAAGATGTTGAACAACAAATCGCAAGCCTTGAAGCTGGTATAGGACGTTTGAGGGAGGCTGGAGAACGGGTGGCCAAACTACAGGAGGAGGCGTCGAAGCAGCGAGAAGAGCTGGAGGTACTAAATTCAGCATTTTATTTGGACCATTCAGCGTTCAGTGATAAAAATTGATGAAAAACACGCAGTCTTCACTCCCTTTACAGTCTTTTCACCGAAAACTCCTCCAAAACATCTCGTCCAACCCATTGAACCGGATCATTTCATTTCCGATTCCCTCAGGTCGAGAAAGGCAAAGCAGCCTCCGCCCTGGAACAGATCACAGCAACAATGCGAGGTGCCACTGGTCAGCGTGAAGAGATGACGACATTGAAGGCAGAAACTGAACGCGAGAGTGCCGAGGTGGCACGTAGGAAAGCAGACATCGAGGCAGAACTTGGCATGGTGGAGCCTCTGGTAGCAGAAGCGGCTCAGGCAGTGGCTGGAATTGGTGCCGACGCTTTGGCTGAGGTTCGTTCGTTAAGGGCGCCTCCTGCGCCTGTCAGGGATGTCTTGGAGGGTGTTTTGCGGCTGATGGGAATCCGCGATACGTCCTGGAACAGCATGAAGACGTTCCTAGCGAAACGAGGTGTCAAAGATGAACTCAGAACTTGGGATGCCAGAAGAAGCTCTTTTACTAGCCTCGACGCAGTTGAAAAACTCGTCACCGAAAGACCCGAAAGCTTTGAAGAAAAAACTGCGAGAAGGGTTTCGGTTGCTGCAGCCCCTCTGGCCACTTGGGTTCTTGCTAATCTTCGATATGGACAAGTTCTTCGAGATGTTGCTCCTCTCGAAAGAGAGCAGCGAGTCCTTGCTGAGTGAGTTTTTTTTTCAGTTTCTCTTCTATGAAATCTAATAATCCATCAAAATGATTGAGATGCCAAATCGCAGAATTAATTTCTCCACTTACACCAAAGCCTTAAAAATTATAAAATTTTAATAAAAAATTCACAGGCGACTCTCAGCGGCGGAAGCTCAGCTGGGAAGATTAGCAGCTGGTCTGAACTCTGTGGAGGGTCGAGTTGGTCAGCTGCAACTGGAGTTAGCAGCACATTCGCGAGGAGTGGCAGCTCTTCAGCTAAGAGCCGAAAGCACAGAGACCAGTCTAGCAGCGGCTCAAGGTCTACTGCAAGGTCTTGGCGCCGAGCACCGTGACTGGCAGGAGCAGCACCAGCACTTGACCGAACGGAAAACGAGACTTGCTGATGAGGCCGCAGGGGCAGCGACTCTCCTAGTCTACCAGACACTCGGAGAACATCGTGACCAGGAGAAGACATCAATCGAACTACTCACTACCGAACGCGAACGTCTTTCCTGGAGGGCACAAGGTCTACCAGTCGATAGTGACAGCCTTGTTGGAGCCGTCCGCGCGTTGAAAGGACCACTGATTCCGTTATTCCTGGATCCTTCTGGCGTGGCGATTGCCTGGTTAAAATCAAACCAGGGATCATCAGGTCTGGAAATAACGAGACCAGGTGACCCACGATTTTTGACGACTCTGGAGCTCGCTGTCCGGTTTGGCAAGCCTTTGCTGGTCGAAGAAATCGACGTTTTACCAGCGGTGCTTTTGCCACTGCTGAGAAAGGGTCCTCTTCGTCTTGGAGATCGGGTACTGACTGCGCAACCAGGATTCAAATTATTCTTGGCAACAAGAAGAGAGTCTTTGGCTAAAGGCGATGAGTTGCCTAGAGAGGCTGTCGTGGCACAAGTCGTACTCGGTGCTGGAATCGGTAGTCTTGCCGAAAGGCTAGTAGAACGAGCTTTGCTCAAAGAGACTCCAGGGTTAGAAGAAGAACGGAGAATCGCTTTGGAACGTGAGGAAAAACTCGCAGGTGAGCGGGACGCGGCTAGAGTCGAACTCCTTGGTCAGCTAGGAGCTGCTCGTGGCCAGGACATTTTACTCGGCGAACAATCTGCCGGTGGTGGTTTGCTCGGATCACTTGAGGCCACGCAAGCCAAAGCCAAGGAAATTGCCCGAGCCATCAATGACAGCAGAAAAAGTCTTGAAGAGGTCGCAAAACGCGCTGAAGAACACAATGCTTTTGCCAAATTTGCCGCTGGCCTTTATCAGGCGGTTAAAGAACTGCCCAGGCTTGGTCCTCTCTATGTATTTTCCGCCGAAGAGTTTACGGATTTATATCTAAGGGCGTTAAAGCACCGGGATGCTGATACTGTCGGGGATTCAGGTGGAAGTAGTCGAGTTGATGATAATAGAAAAAGGAGGTTTGTAGCCATGACGGCGGACATTATGATGATGATGAGTAGTAGGCTCTTCAGTCCCTCAATGTTCAACAGTCCCTTCTTTCCCACATTCAATCCATCTTTTTTTTCAGATTGATAGCTCTTACCTTACAGCATTGTGCGAAGGCAGCTTATCGCAAGCACAGATTACCCCTGGCACTGCATCTCGTCCTTGCACTGAGTGGCGACGTTCCAATTGCAGAAAAGAATTTGCTCTTGAGCGAAAACACGACTTCTGGTGGTAGTGCTGTTGGAATACCGGACTGGGTACCAGAGGAGAGGAAATCTGCCGTTGCTACTCTTATGGCAGTGAGACCTCAGGTATGAAAGAACAAATTGAAGTAACCTCGTCATTGAATGCACTTACTCATTCATCACTATCCGATTTTTCCTAATCCCCATCAAAGATTGGCTCCAAACTTTCTCCGGCGTGGCTAGCGGATGCTGCGAAAATTTTTGCCGACGGTACTCTGACGTCTTTGCAAAAAACGCTCGTTGTTCGTGCCCTGCGACCTGATTACCTTCACACAGCTCTTTCGAAGCTTGCAGCTAGTCAGTTAGGCAAGTTTTGATCCTTGGACTGTATTTTATTTGCGAAATTGAGTTGTGGGCTCGATTATTCTTTCAGTTGTAGTCAAAAATTGATAACTGTAAAAAAATCATTAATGTATGATTAATATTATGAACATCTTGAAAAATAACAGGCGTCAGAGACATCGCACCTCCGGCATTGTCACTCGCTAAAGGTGACTGGGGAGATCGACCGGTACTCCTGCTCCTGTCTCCTGGAGCTGATCCTGGTCCTGAGCTACGCGCACTTTCTGCAAATGCTGGTACATCCTTCGTCGAAGTTTCCCTTGGGCAAGGTCAACTTAAACAGGCTGAGTTAGCTCTGGAGATTGCTTGCAGGTGGGTAAACGTTCGCAGACTCACTAGAGCTTTTGGCGATGATCATGAATGAAAGGTGATGTTCCTTTTCACTTTTCTGATATTTTTCAACGTTGCAGAGACGGTGGCTGGGTGTTGTTGAGCAACCTTCAACTAGCTCTGAACTGGCTACCACGTTTGGAAAGCCTCCTGCGATCTCCAGCTTGCACAACAGATCGCAATCCAGAAGCGAAGATTTGGTTAACAACGGAAGAATGCCTGGCTGGTTTTTATCCAGGACTTTCGGCACTGTGTGCTAAGCTTGCTTACGAGCCACCGGAAGGTGTAAAACGAAACGTAAAAAGATCACTGCAACAACTTTATCAGCAGACAGATGAAATCGGCAATGCCGCAGAGTCGCTTCTACTCGCCTGGCTACACGCCACTCTTCAAGAACGCAGAAGGTTACTTATTTACAGAAATTTATTTATCACAGCTAATTTTCTTCCGCAAGGTTTCGATACGAACCTGCAGTACAGTGCAGCATGTGCCCCACTGTCAATCATATTACAAAAAGTGATGGCTTTGTGATCGTAATTATTCCTCTCTTTTTCTGAGACTAACTAACTAACTAACACCAATAACCCCATAAATTTTCCATTCATTTATTTTCAAAGGTTCGTACCCCAGGGGTGGATAAAATCCTACGAATGGAGTGAAACGGATTTGGAAGCAGCGGCTAAATTGGTGACTGACATTGCTTCGAAGGGTGACTGGGAAGGAGGACGAGGTTTGTTAGACGCTGCGGTTTATGGTGGTCGTCTTCAGGATGCTTACGACGCTCGAGCCCTGCGAGCAATCCTTACGGACGTATGGGCAGGGGATGTTTACTCAGGACGTCGTAGTCTCGGCGGAGTCCTCAGCGTCTCTGAGGCTTCTGCCCATCGAGATCCTGCGCGAATTATTCAGGTCGTCGATCGACTTCCTGATCACGATCCTCCCAGCGACTATTTCGGACTTCCGGCAAATGCTGATCGCGCTTGGGAAAGGGCGGCCGCTGAAACCGCGTTGGTTCTCCTCAGGGGTGTGTGTTTCTGTATTTGTTTTAATGTTTTTAAATATGTTTCAGATGATTCTTGACACCTGAGCACACATTTCAGAAAAAGATTCCGCAACTGATTCAGTATATTCGGCTTTTTACGCTTTTAGGAATCGCAGCAAAGTCAAACTCGGTTGGCACTAGCGACGAAGAGCGAAATATTGAGGGAACCGGAAGTTCTACAAGTTTGCAAAATCTTCTTGAAGAAATTACGAAACAGCGAAATCAGCTGACGGACGACTCTAACCTCGGAAAAAGTCCCGCTGATCACTGCGACAGTGATCCTCTCAAAGAATTCTTTTCTGCTGAAATAAAATCGGCTAGAAAATTGCTGAAACGTGTGCAGCGCGAAATTCAAAGGCACGATTCTCGGTCTGTCGACTTATCGGTTAGTGGTAGCGATGATATCATAGCAACATCATTTGTTCAGAAAATGGTGACATCCTTAATCCTTATATTTTTTTTAATTTTTATTTTTGTATTACCTTGATGATTGGTTTTCAGACGCCAAAGGAATGGCTAGAAGAATGGCCTACTGGTCCTATCGAGATAGTTCCCTTCGCGTGGAAGTTGCTCGAAAGGCACCGGGCCCTGGGGAATTCGAAAGACTTGGCAACAAATCGTGTGGATCTTTCCTGGCTGGGAAAACCCGAGGCCTTTTTTGCGGCTCTTAAGCAACGAACAGCTCGGAAAAGTGGCCGTCCGATCGAGGAGTTAATCCTTCGCGCGGATTGGACTGAAGCTAAGAGAAATCAGGACGAAGGATCGGAGTGTGGAGTCACCCTCGAAGGGCTGCTTTTGACGGGTTCGTAATTTTATTTAGGTGGGATTAAATTTGTGAATTTCAAAAGCTGCGAAAGGTAAAAATTCCGAATTTTTCTACTACCGACTGAGATTTTTTCAAACGATTATTTTTGCGAAAGTTACTCCCTTCGTGACGTGAAATAAATCGGATTGCAGGCGCAGCCATCCGCAACGGTCGCCTTTCCGAAGTTGCGGCTGACGAAGCACCAGTTTTGACTGCACCCCGATGCCACGTGTCATATTGGATCGGGGGTCGTGGTGAATCTGGTTCAAGGGATCGTACAAGTCTTGATTACCTCGTCGACGTACCGATCTACGTAGATCTGAATAGAAATCGGCTTATATCTGGTCTGCCTGTCGCATGTGAAAGGGAACACCGGGATACTTGGCTTCGTCGAGGAGTCGCCCTTCACCTGACGGCCTCCTCCGTTGGTCGATAACCAGACTGATCAGATGGATTGTGCGCAATTGTTATATGGTTTTCCTTGGAATCTGAATCTGACCTGAATCTCATCGATGAAAAATAAATATAAGAACAAAAATTGGCTTTTCTTCACTATAACTATTTAATTACCTATGATCCGGTTTCCGATTTTTTAATTCCAGGCCGCTAATTCTGGGATTTCAAAGCATTTTTAATTTTTTATATCGAAAGTATAATTGAAAGGAATTATATTATAACGTTATTTCCGAGTTAAACTATTCTCTCAATTATTTTTCGACGGTATTTTAATTATTAGAAGATCTATTACATATACACGCGACTACTTAGTTCAAAGCTTTTATCTATAAGTATATTCACGGTGCCAAGATGAGTATAATTAAAAAAAAACCAATGACAGTAAAAAAGGAATCTCAATTCCAAAAGTATTCAAAAATTTTGCAAAAAAAACAAAAAAAAAACAGCAGGATTTCAAAGCTCTGGGAAATAATTTCGGGTTAATTGAAAGCTTTCTAAGATTTCCAGGACCTGTAAACCTATAGATATACATATAGTTCAAGTAAATAAAATAATTGAAAATCGTGTATACAGTGGTTCGATGTTATATTATATGTATTTTGAATATCTTTATTATCGTAAAATTTCATCAACTTTACAGATAAACGTTGTTAATCAAGGAAAATATATATATATATGTGTATATATGTATAATATAGGTAAGTAGGTATACGAAGTACGTTGAGATTCCATTGGAAAGTACCGAGATTATTTGCCGCCTTAGTTTCAATAAAAAAAAAAAAATGTGTGACGTTTTTTTTTGTTGTTCTTTATTCGTTTTTTTTTTTTTTTTTTTTTTTTCTTTACGTATACGATTGAATATATATAGTATATTTATACATACATATATATGCGCATGTATACGGATTACTTCGACGCCGGCGACAAACTTTATAATAATATTGATTGATCAACTTGATAATAAAATCTATATATATATATATAATATATTATAATACCTACGAATTGATTCATTCACAAGCACAATACATACTATGTGTGTATATAATATACATTGGTATTGGCGAATAAGATCGACTCTATATAGATCGCAGAATTCTCGTGATTGTAAATGTAACGTTTCGCATTGTTTTTCGTCTTTTTTTTCAATTGTTATTGAATTCATTTTTTTTTTTCGCTAGTTTTCGACAAATTCTCTTTCTTTCTTTTTTTTTTTTTTGTTTCGTTTGCTAACCTATGTATAATAGTATATAATATGGCTATGATGCAAGTTGTTTTACAATAATCATTATCACTTGCATGTATAATAAGTTTTGTTTTTTCATTAAACCATAACGAATATCAACTTGACACTCTAGAAACAGAGCAACTATGTAGTGTTTATTCAATATATCATATCTATACATACATATATATATTCATATGTATATGTATATATGTATATTATGTGTATATGATTAAATAATATATATTTATTTTACCTGTGTTTATCGTTCACGTATTAATAATTAGGATCTTTTCAATTGACTATTTAAAACAACTATTCGCATATATACCCTGCGCGCAGTTACTGTTGTTAATCTTACGATTATCGTTGTTATTATTATTATTATTATTATTATCATCATCATCATCATCGGAAAACGATAAAGTAAATGTCATAAAAATAACAATAATAATTATAGTAATAACGACAATAATAATAACATGAATATCAATATGTATTCTTAAGGTATTCAAGGATCTTTAACGGCAAATTGCGTAAATTGATAATATATATTTAAATATGTATAGTAATATTATAGTATAGGTAATAACAGCAACGTCATGTAACAACTTGAACAATATAATAATAGTAGTAATAATAATAATAATAATAATAATAATAATATTAATAATTAATTATGATTGATAATCTTACAATTGTGATAATTTTAACAAATATGAAATATCATGAAGGAATATATGAAAATGACGACGATGTATAGGTAAATAATACAATCGGATCATGTGTATATATATATATAATATTATATCACTGTGATGATTAATAATAATGATAGTAACAATAATAATAATTAATATAGTTATGATAATAAAAATTGAATTACTTGACGTGACGATTATGGTCTATCAGAGGATAATAATAATAATAATAATAATAATAATAATAATAATGAATGCCTAAAATTTGGTAATCTCGTATCTATAGGAAGATTTTGGTATATTACGATGATAACAGGTATATAATACGACAGGCCTTGGTGAAACCCGTTTGGTTTGCGAGTATAGCTAATATCGAGTTTAATATACACATACGCTATATATATGCATATATATATATTTTTTTTTTTTCGATAATAATCGATAATATAATAATAAATATAATGTAATATATAGGTAGTACGTAAAACTGTAAAAGTGATTATAATATCAATTGATAATATAACATACATACATATATGTATGTATGTATATATGTATATCTATTACGAAGGTAAAAATATGTTCGTTAAAAGAGTTTTTATCATATTATTCATTTTATTCGCATGTATTTATTTATTTATTATTATTATTATTATTTTTATTTTTTCATTTATTTATTTATTTATTCATTTATTTATTTTTTGTTGCGAAAACGGAGGCACTACGGGGTGGGTTGTTACATACGGTATATAGAGTAAAAAAGAATTATCGAGAGAGATTATTAATTTGTATACAGGTGAGTGAAAAAATTGGATACCATAATTATATAATATAATATAATATTATATGTATATATGTATAGTAGGTATGTATAGTATACATACATAACATAGGTATCTACGTATAAGTAGTAGAGCTACAGTAGTATAGAAACAAATGGTCGTCGACGCACCTACAGGATTGTTTATATACATATACTTATCTGCATATGCATACGTATAGGTATACAATAATTATTAGATTAGAAATAAATAATATACAAACTATAACAATAGGTCATATTGTGTAAAGGGTTCAGACCGCAATTAATGATTGTCCATTTTATTGCTTTATAAATAACGAAAATTCGCGGTCCAAACCCTCCTCGAGGAAGGCAATACTGTGTTTCAGTTATTTTATTTTTATTTTTATTATTATTATTATTTTTTTTTTATTTTTTATATAATTTTTAAATTACGTTAAAGTAGTTCACACTTTTATAGTAATCGACATTTCTGTTTTTTTTTTTTTCGTTCTTTTCTATTTATCTTTCTTTTCTTCATCTTTATATATCAGCGCTTTACATCGCTGATCATCAGATCTATAATATCTTTATGTGGACCGTAGAAGGCATTTCCGTTAATATATAGTTTCTTAATACTTTATACAACTCGCTAAATATATACTAATATGTATACTTGTATGGATATGTCTGTTGTATGCATATATACATTATAGCATATATATATTTATATATATATGTATATATTATATATATATTATAGTATATACATATATTTAAGTACGATCACGACTTACTTCCCATCCTCCTCATATGCATCCGCCAGCATTTAACGTATATGATAAATACATGCGTACAGAATTCTATACATATACCATTTTATAAATAAACGTTTTCTGCAAGTTGCGGAAAATCCAACTATTTATCAACTACTATATGTTATAACTATCGTCGTCGTCGTCGTTATTTTCCACTGCGCAATTTACTTTCGAAATTTGTTAAAACTGCAAATTACTGACACCTAAACGAAAAATGGGTTTTCTTTTTTTTTCTTTTTGTTTTCTTTTAATTTTCTTTCGTTTTCATTTTCCTAATTGTATATAATATTGTATATTTTACGTTTCTGAATTGAACTGATTTTACTTCAACGTTTTGCAATTAATTGAGCTCAAATTTTCTACAACGATAATGTGTAGAGTTATATGTGTATTCAGGTATTTTCACGTATAGCATATTACGATTCGAACTTGCGACGGCCGACGTATACAAGCTGGTGGACGATGGGCGTAGGTACACCAATTTAAACGTACGTAGATATATGTACGTAACAAATATACATATAGGTACAAGTATTTATACATACATATTTTCTCGCTTATATCTTCGGTTTTCTTTTTCATTAAATTTTTTCAATTTTCTTATTTGTTTCGGTGGTTTTTTGTTCATTGTTTTTCTTTTCTTTTGCCGTTCAAATAGTGCAAGGTATAAGTATATAAGAATAGAAGAATTGATACAACTCATAAGTCGAGAATCAATAAATACGATAATCTACTTTACAACAATCATGCCAAATATATTACTCGGCCTCAATATATAATATAATATAATATAATATATTCCCTAAATTGGGTTAATGTATGTATAGTATATATATTTGGGTATAGGTATATTTATACGTTCGATCGTCTCTCTGATGTATATATATATAGTATATATATATTTATATGTATGTATCTAAATGTATATATATATATATATATAGTTAATATATAATTGAGAAAATTTTACATAGAGGAATAATCTTTTATAGTATCATATTATATATGTATATAGGATAGAAGATATATAATGTATATAGTAATCGATCGCATCTAAGAATTAATTGGTGTTCTCACGTTGATCCCGTTCATTTCATGTTTTTTTTTTGTTTTTTTTTGTGGTTTTTGTTTTTTTTTTTTCTTTTTTTTTCTTCCTCCCTTTTTGGTACCGAACCATAAGATTTGTTTCACTTTTGAGTCAGGGCAGGTATAGTACAGGATTAATTAGTTCACTTATTATTCGAAAATCATAGGTATATATATATATATATACGAAACGCGAAGCAATATATTTTTTTGACATAATATATTAATCCAACGCATTCGTCATGATTTTTCGCAGAATATTGTATATGTATATATTATATATTTGTATATAGATATCTCTATATACGTATAGGGTATGTTCAATACGTCGTATATACGTATCTGATTTTTTTTTTTTTTTTTTTTTTTGTTTCTCTCTTACTATTTTTCTTTTTTCTTCTTTTTGGTTTTCTTCTTCTTTCAATTAGACGTGCACGTAGGCTAAAATAGTATTGATAATAGGCTATATATACTATATATATATTATATGTATGTAATAGTCATGGGGAGCAGAATAAAAATCGTCGAGTATAGATAATTAAGGTAAACGAATACGATTACTCATCATCTAATTGTTATCTATACGTTGTAATTTTTTATTTTTTTTCTCCCGTTTTCTTTTTTTTTTTTTCTTTCACTTTTTCTTTCTCTTTCATTTCTTCCCGAGTGTATATTTGTATATAATACACACCTATGTGTATTTATATAATATATTTTTATACATATACGTATAGTAGGTACGTAAATGTGAATAACTGTTTGTCTCTTTTGTTAATTTTCAGATTTGAAGATTTTTCCTTAGCGCTATTGAATGACTTGTTCTTCTGTTTTTCTTTCATTATTCTGTTTTTTTTTTTTTTATCTTCTACGATTGAAAATAATCGAAATGATTGATTTTTTAATGAAAATCAGATCATCACCGTTTTAGTATATAAGCAGTGGGTCTTTAATCATTCGACGGCTTTCACACCGTGATTTGATTCGATTAGATTCGATTAGAATCGATATCATTATACCTTCCAGGCTAATTAAGCTCGCCCGTAAAGCTCGGTGGGTCAGAGAACACTTTCCATGTCGACAGTAACCAGATGAAATTGCTCCTGACCTAAGATATAGGATTTTTAATAAAAATTTTTCATCAACATTTTGAATAAATCTCTATTCATGCATCACTCAAATTGAAAAAAAAAAACTCCTTTATCGTATTATGCTTCGAACTCATACTCACTTTCAAGGTAGGCTGCTAACTCTCGATCCTCAGCAGCAAGGGCAAGCTGACGAGGCGTATTTCCATGACGATCACGAACCGTAAGGGTTGCTCCTCCGGCTACCAGCATACAACAAACTTCACGACGCTTTTGCTGGGCCGCTTTGTGAAGGGCTGTTTGTCCTCTGTAATTATTTATCATTTTTTTTTGTTTCCATCCATGGAAATTGTATGAAGGAGAGATGAGAATTAACGAGTACAGCAAATGTTGTACCGAATGATTGTCATGAAGATAAGCTTTTTTTTTTTTTTTTTTTCGAAAATTGTAAAGAATCAAACAAATTCTAAACTTGTCTTTCACTTTTTATTTACTTACTTGTCATTGTCCACCATGTCGAGGATGGTAGGAGGTGCACAGGCTATGAGGTACCTTATGATGTGCTTATGGCCATGCCTTGCTGCAACGTGCAACGCAGTTTGCCCGTTTACGTCAATCGATAAAAGGGAGTAACCCCTCGAGTGAAGGTCCTTGAGAGCTTGCAAATCACCTATTTTCGAGGCTCTCAGTATATCGTCACATGTCTTTTCCAACAGACCACCACCAAAGGTTCGACCATGCTCGTGCACCTCGGCACTCAATCCGAACAACCGATCCCTGGAGCTGTTCCCAAATAATTGTTAACATTCAAAATACACAGGTAAAAAGATCCCCTATCACTTGATCGTATAGCAAATATCATCTTTTGCCAATTCAATTACGAAAGAATATATTATTTGTGGCCATTCCTAGCTGCCCACTTGTTTCCACATTTGTTTAATTTTCCTTTCATTTTAACAAAATCATTTTGAATGAAATCATTTTGTTGAGTGAATCTCGTTCAAAAGGACTCGAGTGTTTGGAATCTGGGATTGATTTTGCACGAAGAAGTCCTTTACCCACCCAACACCATGACTCGTTTAATATTATCCGATGAAAATCAGGAAAATTGACATACCTGACGAAGGAAAGTGGCTGATAAGATTGACTAGGTGCAGCTGATGAAGGGTCGTTTGATTTGTTTGCAGATGAGGCACCATTGGAAGATGTCTTGGATGGAATTTTGCCTGGTTCTTCAGTTTCGGCAACTGCAATTTCCGGCACCCTTCGACTGGAAGTACGACGTTCCGGATCCGGTTCCCGCGTCGATCGAATCTGCTCAGTAGAAGGTGCACGTCCTGATGATGGCCGCTTCTCATCCGCCACAATTCCAGGAGCAGGTTTTGCTGTCTCGTCGCTGAAATCGTTCCCCCGTTTCAAGACGTGGTCACGTTCGCAGCAAGACAACCGCGCGACACCTTGCCGCGCTAGAACCTCCACCTACCTTGGTGACGGCTGTGCAATATCCACTTCCTGATTTGGTACTGCCGGAATTAGTCCTTCTTCCAAAACGTACAAAGCATCTGCAGCAACGTCAGTCACGTAATGGAGCTGCTCCTGGGCTCTGTCGATCCTGAAGAACCGTTCGGCGGTGCAAGCTGTAGACCCAAATCATGAAATTGAAGGAGATTTTTAAGATTGAAGAAGAGGAGGACTATACTTGAGTTGGGTATTGAAAAGATGAATGAAAGAACGTGCTTTTTCTTAAATTTACTTACAGTCCAAGAAGCAACATGCGTCCATGGGAAGCTCCTTGGCGAGGAGTGCTCTTAGGGATTCAAGGTCGAGGGTGGCGTCAAGGTCGAGGGTATCCGGTAGCCATGAAATGGCAGACCGTTTGAGACGCTCTTTGTCCGAATGGAACGCCTCGTAATCGGACATTTTTATTCTCATAACGGGTAGTTTAAGGCGTTCCAATTTCGTACCAACGCACTGTTGTGGTTTACCGGTATTCCTTCGCTTCGCAAGCATCGTTGCTTGGTTCAGAAGAGAGAGGTTGATGACTGATGGAAGCAGGCGACAGGCCTCACCGTCAACCTTTCAAAAAACCATTAAGAAAAACACTTTTCACACGTCTCTTAATCGCCTAATCACTCAACGGCACAATCTATTCATACTGCAAAGCGTTGGTTTATGTATGTTAATACCTACCAGCAAAAAGGTCGCACGCAATGTATTTTTAGCTAGTCACGTGCATGGTCAAAAATCAAATCCATCGATTTCATACGTGTATTGTTAGTTGTAAATATGGGAAAACGTAAATTATTCATTATATGTATAATGTATTTTAATTTCACTTTTCTACCATTTTTCTTTTTGCTCTTTCGATCGATTCTATGCCTGAAAGTCAGAGAGAAGAAAAAACAAAACCACACGCAAAGGTACGGAGTCAAGAAGAGGAAAAATACCTGCATGGGAATCGTCCTCGTGGTAACTAGTTTTGCTTTGCTGCATTGTGCTATGCAGGTACCGTGACCACCAGCTTGAAGTAGAGGTAGCTGGTAAGTGGTAAGCCCCACAACTTCGATCAGCCCATCATCTGTAGCCGGTTCTCCACCTGAACCAAGTCCTCCTGCTGCCCAGGGATGGGTCCCTCCACCGTAGGAGCCGATGTTCAAAAAAACAATTGCATGGACTCGGTGCTCTTTGAGCTTTGGCGTTAGATCCTGACCGTCACACTCTAGGGTAACGAATTCCGAAAGGTCTTTCCACTTTCGTCGCACCAAGTCCTTTCCTCCCATCTGTCCGTAAAACATTTTGTTGCGAAGCCGTGAGTTAAACTTTTCTGGATGAGCCTCTGCAATTGGAGGAAAAAAAATAATTTATAACGAGTATCCTGATTGAGTACTGCAGAGGTACTTTTGCAACTGAGCATCTAGTGTGTATTTTTCTTACCTCTGGCCTCGTGGAACTCGAGTGCGATGTGAGCGTCGACTCCCAGGGAAAAATAATTGTTGACAACATTAAGAGGGAGGTTTTCCTTGCCCTTTCCAGCCTCGTCATCGCCTGGAGCATCGTTGTTTCTTTCAACCGTTAACTGCCACCGATCAAGAAGCGTCGTGTCACTGTCTCCGATGTTTGAGAGGATTTTTGCTATCGGTTCATCGGTGTATCCGCCACCCCAGCCCAAGGCACGTGCAAGATCATTTCCGGTCCCAAGAGGAAGGACTCCGACAGCTGGTGGAGGTGAGGCTCCAATTTGATCGAGGATCGAGAGCACCCAGCCTACTGTGCCGTCACCACCGCAGGCTAGTACCCTGAGGTTTGGCACTTTCTTGAAAAGCTCCAATCTGCGTGAAGCCAGAAAAACATGGTGTTAGTTTACGAGTGGCTTAAGCGAGAGAGAATTCTCATGCCCCAATCTATTCTTACCCCATTTTTGGACCACCTTGAGTCAGGTCAAAGACCTGACGTGGGTTCAGAAGCCATTGAAATTTCTGCAAGAGTTTCGCACCCTGGTTACCACCGGATTTTGGATTTATAAAGACCAGGACTGGCCTGACACTGGCCGTTGGAATGGGCTTCACGACCCAGAGTTTCGTTTGGTCCTTTTCCTTGTCTTTATCCTTGTCTTTGTCCTTCTGCTTCTTTCTTGCCGAGGCTGACGCGGCAAGACAACCACCACCACTGGTCGACCCCTTTTTTTTCTGGGGTGACTTTCTAAGGCTGCTTTTGAAGCTACCCTTACGTGGGAGCTTAACAATCCAAGAGGGAGGTACTATGACGGAGGCATGACTACCCAGTTCACAGTTTTCCCCGATCTTTGCTACGTTGAAACAAGCCTCTTTATTATGGTAGGCAGTTTTGCACCAGCTACAACTGAGCGCGACTATCTCCTTGGAACTAAAGCTCAACTTTGACTGGAAGGACTTGCTGCAATTCGCACATTTCCCTTTCTGCGATCTTCTATGGACCCAGTGATGATGTGTTGAGGTTTGTTCCCGGTACTGACGGACCCCTACGTCCCGGAAGCTTGGCTTACAAGCAAAACTAAGCGCCGTAGCGCAGCAGGCATGCGCTACCACGCGGCACGCCGCGCACTTTAGTCGCGCTCCATGTTTCTGGAAGAACATAGGTTGGAACATGATTGAGTCATCGTTTAGAACTTGGAAAGGTAGGTTTTCGGGAATGGGAAATTGTTTAATTTCACTCACGGAGCAATCGGTGACGTAGCAAAAGTCCCCGGAAGCTGCGGTCGGGACCCAGAGGTGTTCCCCGTTGATCGCGCTTGGTCCCCAGTCTGGCGTCGATCGGGGTTCTCTTTGTTGGCCTGCACTCGACCCGCTTTCCCCGGCCTCTCTCCCTCTGGAATATCAGACAAGCGATTGTTAGATAGATGGTTATCGTTAAGATGGGCTCGAGCACCCTTCCGGTCCCGCTCCTTTTTCATCCACTCTGCGTTTCCTACGTGCATTTTTATCGTAATGCTACGTTGTGCATCGGCATGGTAATATACATACGTATATACTAGATGAGTACAAGTGCTGGAGTCAAGAAAATTGATGGCAATTATTTCCCTCCCACATTTCAGACCCCCACACCCCGAATGACCCAACAATAACGCGGACTTTGTCAAGGTTCCCCGGGTCAAATCGGACGCGAATACGACGCAGATCATCAAACGTGTTCTGATGCTTTGACAAAAATCGAACTTGGGCTAGTCGGTGACTAACATGGAGTCATTTTCTTGCGACACATCTTCATCAGTTTGTGATTATAACCGTCAACCTACCCTCGCAAAGGTCGAGACTCGTTGGAAGGTAAGAGAGCAGTGTATCTGGTCTGAACGTCGGTTGGTAGCACGATGTCAACGCTTTTTGAACGCAAACTCTGCTGAGGTACGGCGAGAAGGCCTTGCTGACTAGGGCCACTCTTTTCAGCCCCTTTGCTACCGTTGAAACAAGAATCAACGGAGGCTGCACGGTCCCGTTTCAACTCCGGTACCGTCAGGAATATGTCCCGCACAACCAGCCGACCTCCTCTTGGTCCCATTCGTTCGTCGGTATCACCTTCCGCTGTCGATGGTTCGGGGGTGCTACCCTCAGTCTCGTCATCTTCATTTTCGTCCTTTGAACCGAGGGTGAAAGAAAGATCCGCAGGAAACGAGGTGAGAGCTTCCTGCCTCGATAATTTCGGTGATGCGATAGATCTCCGTCTTGAATTTGACGGGCAGCAAAGATCTGTAGTGGTCAGGGTGACCAGAATCTCAGGGCTGTGTTCTCGGTCTCTATCTCTGTCCCGATATTGTTGATGGGATCCTGAGGCTCGTTGACGGCGTCGATTTGCAGCCCGAGCAATGTCTTCTTCGGTTTCATCGTCCAGTGAATCTTCGGGTTCATCATCGTCCTCCGGATCATCGTCGTCCTCGTTTTCCTCCCTTTCAGAATCATCCTCATCTTCCCCCTCGTCGTTCCTTCTCCGTCCATCGTCGAGAAAATTTCTAGAGGCTGCTAAGGCCGAGGGTGATTCCGCAGTTTCGTTTTTCCTAGATTGCTGTCTCTCGTATTCCTCGACACAGGCGCAATGGTAGCATCCGGATGTTTGAAGTATCGGTGGTGGTGACGGGTTCCCTACGTTTCTTTTGTCGATTCCACATGCGTCGAAACTCTTTGAACGCTGATTGCTTCTTAGCTGTGGAACCCGGAGGGTCGTCAGCCTCCTGACCCCCGTTTCCTGGTGCGGATAACGATTCGGAATTGCGATTGTAAGGCTGTTTGATGGGGCGAGCGAAGTTTCGTTGTTTATGGAGGTAGCAGCGGTAGCGAGGGCGGTTGCGGGACGATACGTAGTGTGATGAGGGTAGTAAGATGATGATGAAGATCCTGATGATTCGGCTGGGCTTTGATCCCTCGCCCTTGTCCCGTCTTGGCGTTTTGCTTCGAGTTGAATCTCGTCGAATGATGCTGACCTCACCTGTTTCGGTACTTCCAAACTTGACTGGGACTTCATTTCGGCGCCTGTTGGCGTGCGCGATCGCTTGAACGTCGAGCGCAGCCGCTGCATCGCTCGCCCGCACCTCGCCGGCTACCTTCAGCTACCTCCCCCAGCTGTAAACGCGATTTATCAATTCACCACCCTCTGCCTCGCCCTCCTCCCCGACGATCCGCCGTTTTCCAGATGCAGATATAAATTTCGGTGTTATAGTGACCCTCGCCGTCGTCGTCGCCGCTACCTCACCTCCGTGGCTCGCAGCGACGTCGCGGCCCATCGTACCGTATCACCAGGTCCAGTTGTCGACGATCTCCCCCTTACTTCTCGCGCAAAAGAAAAAACAAAAAAAAAAAAATAACGTCCAGTAAGGGTGAAAAGCGACTTCGCACCCCTTTCGACGGTTTATTAGAGCTTATCGTCACCTAGCCTCACGCGGCAGTTATTTTGCTATTCGACTTTTCTCCGCTGGGTGTTGTGTAGAGTCAGTCGCTGCTGCAGCCGCGTAGGCTCGCGCGTGCAGCCTTTGACGGATCACTCGACGACGCGAGGCTCGTGACGGCGTCGGCCCGTTGGCCTGGGCTCTGGCATCGATCCGGTAGGTAGTATAACCCGCGCGCCGCGCTTCCCCTATACCACCGCCGCGTTTCTATCGCGCAGCAAACCTGCACCTCGATCCCCGCACCTCGTCTTATCCTTATACCCAGATACACTCGGCCCCGCGCTCTTTGGCGCCGCGCTCTCCTCCGCACCCCGTACGTACGTTCATCGGTCGGTTGGTTGATTTCGAGCGGGTAATTATTCGTCACAACTGCAGCTGCAGCATCGCTCAGTAGTAGCTAAACGATATTTCGATATCACGGAAACGCAATTATATACCGTGCGATTATTATTCATTATACTATATACATATACGACTAAGGTATTACGCGACACGTCATCATATACTCAGATCTTTCCGGACTCTCGTCATCTTTGCTTCATCTGGACAGACGCACCGATGCTGATCGCTCGTTTTGTACGTTCTATGATTATCGCACGACGAGTTCCGTGCCAGGGGAGTCGCGGTAAAGACCGGAGCTTAACGCGTCGCGACGCGCGCCTCGAGTTATTTAGAAGTCGATTCACAACCCGTTTCTCCTTTATTTTTATTATTTTTATTTTATTCTTTTTTTTTTTTCTTTTTTTTTTTCTTCAATTTCTTTCTTTTCCTTTGCTTAGTTTGTTTAAGCGGACGGACTGCGGACTGCGGACCAGGTAGGCAAAGACCTGCCGTCGCGCGCGCGAAGACTCGGAGGTAGTTGGTCAGGTCACCGCCATACCGCAGCTTTCGGGTATCTGCGGGAGAAAATACAGTCGAACCTCCCCCCCCCCCCCCCTCCCCCCTCTCGCCCCTCTCCTTGCCACCTTGTTATAATACCTTCTATTCCCCGTTTTGCTGCCCCCCTGTATACCAGTACGTCGCGACGCGTCGGTTCAGGCGCTACCTGACACCCACAGCTACACCGCCATACGCCATACGCCATCCGCCCCCGAGTCTAACACGCGCGCGCCAATTCTGACCTAAGATATATTGCGCGGTATCAGAAACGCGACGGTTCTCCAACCCCCGGGGGTAAGGAGGGTTCCTTCTTACACCGTAGCAAGGAATAAATTCTTCTAGCTTTTTCCCTTGTACTTATACGCGCGTTTTTCGCAAGATTGTTAACGTATTTGGTCTATGACCCTCAAGATTTTTACTTCTACATTTTTGAACTTTTGCTAACAGTCGCTCCGCCATGACGGTTGATCCTAGAGAAAATTTTATCCTAGGTTTTTTTTTTTCTTGCTGTATCAATTATTTTTTGAGTTTTGTGTTGCTCTGTCAATTATTTTTCGATTTTTTTTTTTTTTATCAATACATTTCAAGTTACTGTTCGTTAAATTTCATTTTGTTGACCTTTCGTTGAAGATCACCTCATTATTTTCGTTCACAAATCAATTATATCCAGTCGTGGTATATATAATATATTTATTCGTTTGTATCAAACAATCATTTCAAGCTAATTTTCGAACAATAAAAACAACAAGAATAAAAATGCGTATCTACATAATTGATAGAGCAACAAGAATCGTCCCACAAAGTTTTTTTCTAGGATCGATCGTTTCAGAGCTATACGGTTCGCAAAAGTTGCAAAAATGCAGCTATGCAGAAATCTTGAGGGTGATAATATTTGATCATCTGTTTTTGTTGGTATTTATTGAAATTTTTCATTCTAGCGAGAGGGATTTGAATGATAAACCAAGAACCCCAATTTGACGGATATATATATAATGTCGCAATGATCAATGTCGTTAAGTTGACGTAGGTATATGCCAACCTGTCCTGTTCCTCGATATTAGCTTTCAAGCGAAGATGCTCTCGTAAGCCCTCCTCGAAATGCACGCCGCGTCCTATTCCGGGTGCCAATCCGAGTAACCTACAATGCAAAGTATGTACAGTGCACACGCGTGTTGGTACATATACATACGTCAGTCTCAATACATTATGTACGTGTGTGCATATACGTATACAAATCGTGTCTGCCTGCCAGACTGCGCAGGTTCGTATAGGATATATCACTGTCCAGATTCAATCATACAGGTGTTTTTGTTTTCTTTTCGTTTTTGGGTTTTTTTCTGCTTCAAATCCAAATCACACATGGCCAGCCCCCTTCTTCCAACCCTCCAAGACTCAAGTCTATACCCTAGGCCAACCCGTAGCTCATCATCGTGCCTAATATCGAAATTCATGGACACGGGGGTAGATGATATGCCTCTAATCAAATATACACTGTACATACATATACACGTGGACACACATAACTGGAATATGATAATCATACATTCGTATAACCGCGAGTATGCAAACACGACTAACTCGGCAAATATCTCGACTTGCTAATGTTGAAGCTGGAGTAACATTATTCACTTACGTTGAAACTGGTTGGTCCGGAATCGGTACGAAATTTGATATCGGATTAAATAGAGGTGAAAATAAGATGAGAAGGTATAAAAGGGATGAAGATGAGGGGATAGTAATTGCGTTGCTATATCATTTCGTTCTAACTCACTTCGGGATGTTAGAACTAATCTGTGCCGATGGAAGATCTAGTGCAGTGGAACAGCCGATAGTAGATTCTGGCCAATCCAGGGCCGGAACCATACCGAGTTTGGGCTCTTCGAACCCGCGAAAACGTCGTGACCAAAATCTGGTTCGTCTATTAGCCGGTCGAGTTGGTGGGTGCTCGATATTTGTGACGTAATCGAGCCAGGAGGACGGTGGTATTATCATGGGGAAAAGATCGTAACGAGAAAACACGTGGGAGGAATTTTTCCTTGAATCTATTTATCCGGTTTTAAGCACTGGTTCATCAGATTCCTTGACCATTCGCACTGATAGGTAAAGAACTAATCTATATAGGAACTTTGCACCAAATAGTATAAAAGAAATTTGGAGAACCGATTCGCGGACCGATTTTTTCCCGCGCTTTAACGCGTCTTCCCTATCGTTGACTGGCCGCTTTAACGTTGCCAAACTTTTACCGGACCGTAAAACATGCCTCAAGGTTATAATCGGCGTAGACCGCAGATCAAGGAAAACCAGGTGAGAATACCGTCAGGTGGGAGGCACACCGGTACACGAGGTTAATACAACGTCACGCGCCACTGTATCTCGAACCGTTATTTTGCTTTAAATCTACGATTTCTTCACCAAGGTATAGTACTATTCTCCACTCCTTTTTACGCATCTCTTTTAAACCTCTATTTCACTTTGCGCACGATGAAAACATCCTCCAGATAGTACAGAGTGACGCACGAAATCGGATATCAAAATACAGCAGAGGTCCAAGGCTCGGAACCGGTCCAGCCTCACCTTCGTCCGGACTTTTGTACTCGGTCTGGCAACTGGTTACACATACGTGTGCACACGTCGATTTTAGCCGGTTCTCTAAAGAGATGAAGAGAGAAAGAAAAGAAGAGAAGGAGAAAGAGAAAAGAGGAAATCGGCATAACGGTCATCGCATAATGTAGCTGCGTAATGTTATTGTGTATTATGTATTCGGTTGAAATCAGTATGTGGCCTATACGTGTTTTCGTCACCTTGTTCATTTTCAGTAGGTGGTATCGACCTGGGAAGAACGATCGGTGGATTAGAATGTTTAGATACTTGTATGGATGGTGGGCAAAACGATCGAGTGGATGGATCAATTGGTTCTAAACAAACTATCACTCGATCATCATCAACTTCTCACCCTTCGTCTGCAGCTTCCTCGTCCTTTCGAGACGACTGTCCTGTGTCCTCCTCCTGGGACATTGTCACCGATGTCTCTTGGCACTTGTTACTAAATCAAAAGTGGCCCTTTTTGGCTCAGCGATGAAGACAGATCAGAAAAATCGTGAAGGCTGGTAATATAGACACAGGAAAATGACGAGTGGGAAAATACGGAAAAACGTCAGGAGTAGATACGGGGAAAACCCTGGAGGACAAATACAGACGATTCTCTGAATCGGAAAGTCAAGGTGGGAAGAAAAATGATGGAAATACGTAAGAATGTGATTTCGATGGAAATCGGTGGAGATGAAAAATCGCGCGCGACTTGACGCGTATGACCGAAGGTATCCGTTGGCGATTTACCTACTGGAGTTTAACGCCGTCGATGAGGATCGCCGGTGGAAAAATCTAAGGCTTCTGAAGTCCTACGACCTCCTGGCTCGTTCTACTTTGTTTAATACTCTGATTCTATTAGATCTGCCGAACTACCCCGCATACCTACCTCACGTGTTAAGATATTACGAATAAAGCGACAGGTGACCTTGTCCTCCCCCGCCAACAGCACATAGTCCTCTTCCGCAGTAATTTGCAAAGCCAAATCAAATAAGCTTCGCGAATATAGTATATTCGCGAACTTACAACGTCTACATACGTCTCCGTAGACATATATAATTATTACGAGCGTGATCTTGACTTTCACGCTACGATTCGACTAGACGAGCCCCCACATTCACCTTGACGCAATGTCACGTGGAATGATCATTCTCAAAATCACCTTGACCTACACCGCAAAAAGAAAAAAATCAAGGAATTGTTGAGGGTTCGAAAATTCAGCTTCACCGTATACCTGCCAAGTTCATATTGTGTCAAATTAACCTCAGATATAGTGTCAGAGTTACATCCAGTTAAATTTTTCACCAGTGAATAGTGCAAATTTCGTCATCTCATACTGTTTTGTCATTTCAACAAATTTTCAGTGAATGATAATAGTCAAATGTTGTTCTCTATCTTTTAAATAGCACAAAACGTGTTAGTTTCAGTTTTTAGAATACGATTTTCATCATGAGAAATAGACACACTACATAGGTGGTCTTGACCATCAGCTCCTCATTTACGGTCCGAAGTTTGAAATGATGAGGTGGACGTTGAGGTTGTTTCGAACGACCCAGAGTATGATTATCACATCTAGATCATGAATAATTATACATCTACGTAGGTACGAAGGCTGGATAAGTCTCGACTCCAACTGTATAAATAGTCAATGTTTGCTGGTAGACGCATAGACGTTAATGAACAGCCGCAAGTACACCCAGGAGGTGAAGCGCAATGGGAGTTATATAGCGGCACAGCTAGTGCCGGTTCATACATACATATATATAAAATACCTTCGTTCCACCTACACTACGTAGTTACTCATCATAACGGCGTCTTAGGCCACAGTGTCTTACTTACAATTAGTTACATAGCCAGTGACTATTAACTGGTAGCAATAGCAGATGTTGAACAATTTAATATGCCAGACTCGTATGAGGAGGCGTTGAAACAACACCGTGTCGACGGAAGCGGTTTGCGGTTATCGCACCGGACGTGCTCACCATACGTCCGTTCTCCGCGGCGTATCAATAAGCTGGGCTTCTAGCTTTTGCAAGTCCATATATATAAATAAACAAATACTTATATGTATATGTCCACATGCCCATGACTTACGTCATATAACTATCTGTGTATGGTATTTGTGCGATGATTTTTTTTACAGAAACAAATATGAAACTATCGACATTTTGACCGTTCAAAACTTATGCCTGCAGTATATATTCTACAGAAATGACTATATAATAGTCTCGACTTACCGCATAGGCGGCTTCCGGCCAATAGGTCGAAGCCTCCTCACGCTTCCCAGTCAGCTGCGCATCCTCTTCCCTCTTCTTCTTGCTACGCGGTTTTCACACCTTGGTTCAAAGTGTTCCCGCTTCTCCTGATAATAATTTTCTACCCGCACAACGGCCATGACACTTTTCAAGGTGATTTTTAAACTATACCAACTGCAGATATATCTGGTCAGTATCGGTTATATAAATTAGGGTATTAGACAAATCTCATCTCTGCAGTACATTATAGTTTCAGGTAGATTATCATACCGTCAGGGTCTCACTCACGTTGCACTAACATAAGGATTTTAACTACCGGTCCCCCACTACCCAGCATTTCTCTCTCTCTCTCTCTCTCTCTTTCTCTATTCTCTCCCTACCTTTTTAATTTCTACCTGAAATACGAAGAAGCGTTGTTTTTTCCCCACACACTATTAAATAATATCGCGTTGTACAAAACGTTGCGTTTATACTCGGGTTCCGATCAGTCCGGGATACGAATCGGTTATGTGTTATAACTTAAGCGTTTAGCAGTAGAGTAAACGAACGTCGTCGCGGTATACACGAACGCGTCACGACACTTTCGCGATTTGTCATATAGCTGGCGGGATTCTCCAGTAAAACATTATACTATATATATATATACGTATACTCTCCTTCCTGCACCGGAGAATTTTTCCCCAACGTTTTTCTTTCTCTCTTATATATTTTTCTACTTATATGTATATATACGCGCCGATCTATAGCCGATCTTCAATTTTTTTTTTCTTTTTTTTCTTTTCTTTTTTTCTTTTGTATAATATAAGCGATTTATTTTTTCTTTAATACCGCGCGTCTGTGCCGCAGACGCGGCAAGCCCAGACCAGGCTAGACCGGGCTAGACCAGGCTGGGCCGCGGCTAGACGCAACCGAGCTTATAGTCGAATAGATGAAGAGAGAAGAGAGGAGAGAAGACTAGAGACTTGCACGTAGGTTGGATGGCGGGGGGGGGGAATAGGTATATACCTAGTCAATGTATTTCCGACTCTCGGTTTTATGAAAGTGGGAGACTTCTCGGTGACACTGACTACGACGCAAACATTCTCGCCATCCCGTCCCTGTCGTACGTCGTTGCGTCGTGAGAGGCAACGTTAAAGCCGACCTAGTAGCTATTATAAATAGTTGACTGGGGACGACGGAGATAAGGTATATACCTACATACCTCCGACCAGTTGGAAACAGCGACAGAAAGAGAGATAGAGAGAGAGAGAGAAAGAGAGAAAGATATAATGATACAACCCGTATTGGTATATACCAAGTGCGCATATCGTACCTACATACATATAACTAAATGAAAAATAAACATGTTAAGCAACGAGCAAATGGTTCCTCATATATACATATACCTACGTAGGTTAGGACCAACACACGTGGCTAGAAAAACTATCAATATACCGCGAATACGTGATTTGAAATTCGATTTTAATGCCGGTTTTATCGAGAAACACCTCACGCTGATGGTACCTTGCTATCATTTACAAAAACAATCAGCAGGAATACCCCCATGTAGCTAGACACGAGTGGTCTTCTTCATAGGTATAGGATTCGAACAAAAAATAAATAAAAAATAAATCATCAGATAGCAATAATAGAATTTTCAAAACAAATTCGTCTGATCAATTTTTGAACAATTATATCAGTGCAGCATCAAGAACAGTCGTCATCGGGAGGAAATTGATGTGTATTTATTATGATTTAGGCTAATGCTGTTCTTATACTGTTCAGTGAAAAAATCTAACTGTACAACAAATAATACGTCTAACTTTTAATTGCAGTCATTGCTTAAGATGAATGTCAAAGTCTCGTAGATGGGGACTTTGCGAGATACGATAATGCAAATTTAATTTATTCCTCCAAATTTTGTATGAATAATAAAGATAAGAAAAAAAAGACTTCCTTGACCTCTGCATCAAAAATCGTTTAACTCAAGGTATGGGTATCTGTGGTAGAGATTACATTTGATGGATATATTATTACGATCTCATAAGATTTTTAGTTTGTAGTCGATCACCTCGTTTTTGGTACTCTATATAAAGGATATATTAAAATAATGTGTTGTTTTTGGGTAAATATATATATGTATAATATATGAGGGTGTGAAAGTTCAGGTGAAAATATATTATATATAGTAAAGGTGAAACGATCACGAGTTTATTACTGTGCAGTTTATATGATAAACCGTTTTATTTAAATAATTATTTTCTTTTTCTTTTTTTTTTTTTTTTATAATATATATCAATAATAATAATAATAGTAGCGTCCTCGTAACGTAACATACATATATGTGGGGGGATGGGTGTATACGGTGACATTGATTCACCTCTCATTTAAAGGCATACGGGGTGCTTTAGCTGTGCAGCATAATATATCATATAAGGCATTTGACACGACATTTTATTTTCTTTTTTTTTTCTCTTTGGTTTCTTCATCATTTGAGGTAAGAATACTCGGGCCGCTATAATTATGAGGATGCGTGCAATTACGATTTTGTAAAGATCGTAATTATATAATTGTATACGATGAGTGATGATAGTTCATGACTTATATAGCGATCAGAGGTTATAGTTAATTGCGGAGAGAGATATAGTCAATAGTGAGAGGGCGTTGTATATCTTTGTCGTCGTGTTTTATATTATAATTATAATTATCCTGTTCTTGCTATGGTTTTTTTTTTTTTAAATTAATTTGTTGTTGTTGTTGTTGTTGGTGATGTTGTTTTTGTGTTGGGCATTATTATTATTCCTCCTCTTCTTCTTCCTCCTCTTCTTCTTCTTCCTCCTCTTCTTCTTCTTCCTCTTCCTCTTCCTCTTCCTCTTCAACTTCCTCTTCTTCGGCTTCTTCGTCCGCGTATTGGGGTTCTTCAATGTCCTCGTCAGCGGCAGCCTTCACGTCTTCCTCACCTTCGGGAGATTCTGGGTCACCAGCCTTCTTGCCTGGCCTCTCACCGAACCATTTAGGCAGCTTCGCTGTTGGTCAAAATAAGAAATTATTATTATTATTATTAGTTGTTTTTTTTTTCATTAAACCGTTTGTTTTTCGATTTTAGTTCGGCTATGTAATTGTCTGTAAAGACAAGACACTCAAAATTGTAAAAGGACAAGTAACAATGTGTGAAGCATGTTTGTATTGGGTAAAAAAAAAAAAAAACGAGTAAAAATCTGACGTTTTAGGGCAGGGGATAAAGCCCTTGTTACCCTTTTATTAAGTTACATACCCTTTTGGCGTCCCTGGAACTGTTGCTTTTGTTCAGCCCAGTTTTTCTCGTGGTTTTCCTTGATGAGGTCGGTAAGACCCTGAAACATTAATTAAAGGTCGCATGCCAGGGGCGATCACTTACGTATTTTCCAATTCGGAAGAAGCCGATGGGTCTCTATCGATTGGTCGGGTTCCTGAGCAGCTGTCGCCGATGAACTTATTTCTTTATTTCTTTATTTTTTAAACGAATAAAAACGGATAGAAATTTTAACGTGCAGGAAGAAAGACAAAAGGGGCCAGTAAATAAATAAACGAACATGTTCTGATTGGGATGATTTTACAGGCAATGAAGAGACGTGTACGTGATTAACGAGTCGGATGTGCGTAATGTTGGTAAAATACAAAATCAAAATCACACGTCTGTGTTTTTGTTTTGTTTTGTTTTTTTTTTTTTTTTTTTTTTTTTGTGTAGGGTGAAAACACACCAGAGCTGTTCGTGTGCGTTTCATCCTATATTATACAGGACTCACTTTTGCTGCGTTTCATGAACTGTTCTGATCTCTGTTTCCAAACTTTCTCGTTGGTCTCAGCTAGAAGGGTGTCGTAGCCCTGCGGTTCAATTCATATCATTTTTAATGATTGATGACTCGCGAACCACACCATCGCGGTATTCAATCCTACATTTCTCGATACTCGGGGATCGCGTTTATAGATTATACAATTGGCTTTGAATCGATGAAGGATATTTTTTTCCCGATGAAAAATGTCGCAGTGGAAGAAGAAAAAAGAAAAAAAAAAAAAGAAAAAGAAAAAAACATGGCGTTGTTATACTTACACCCTCGAAAAGCTTCTTCTTGTCGTCGTAGGACCTGGTGTCAACGCGACGTTCGTACTTGGAGGCGACCTGGATCTTGGGCTGTTGAAATTGAATAACATTTCGTTGAGTACGCATATTCTTTCAAATTGTTGGAAATCATTGAATTTGCGAAGAGCTGTGCATTGGAAGGTGTTTTATGTTCAAGAATGTCGATGTAGTCTTTGATCAATTTGTCTCCTTTTCCAAAATCAGACATTTAGCTACATTTTTTTTGGCTATTTGCAAGGGAGTTTACTTCCAAAAACAACTTTTCTTTCTTTGAATAATGTTACAAACCGGGTATTTGCCAGTCAGAGCTTCGGGGTCGAGTCCCTTCTTGAGCGCCTTGTGCCTCAGCTGTTGCTTCTGTCTTTCCTTAAGTTCTTTCAGCTGTGAAAGAAACGGAATTTGATTTTGATCGTACCGAGATTCGGTGTGCTTTGATAAACTGCATGGTCGATTGGCTATTGGAAAATGTTTGCATAATCGATTTCAACTCACGTCATAGTCCTGGCGTTTCTGACGCTCCTCAAGGTCGTATTTTTCCGTTTCGAGCTTGACGATGGCTTCCCATAGTTCGGTGGCTTTGGCTCGGAGTTTGTCGATGTTCAAGCCTTCGATTTCCAGAGGCTTGATACGGAAGCTGAGGGAGATTTTCTTCTCTTCTTCAAGCTGGGCGGTGGTCTTGTTGCGTTCAATTTGCGCGGAGGAGAGGTTGCCCTGAAGTATAAGAAAAATTCAACATAAGTTATTTCTCCAAGACTTACAAACTCTCCAAAAAAAATCAGAAATATAGACTAGAAGTGAAAAGAAAGACACCAAAGTGTCGCTATTCGGATATTCAACAAAGAAGCTATAAAACTCACGGCGAGGTCCTTCTTGGTGATGGTGAAGTTGGGTCCCTTCTTGGTCTGGTCCTTCATCGCCTGCATCATAGCTTGACGCTTCTTTTCGGACTCCTCGAGGCGCCTGGACGATAAATTTTTGTTAAAAAGGATCAAGTGCGAAATACCAGTTCATTGAATTCGTTATAGATGTATGGAACTTACCTTCTCTTCTCCTCGATATCCCGCTGTTTCTTCTCCTCTGCAAGCACACAAAATCAATAATTAACATTCCCGGTAACAATAATTGGGTCTGATCATGATTGTAAAAATTTGAATTGATAAATGAAAATGATCTTAACAATCATGCCAGTATATAAAACTGCAGCAAAACTCTTTTGAGCTTACCAATTTCACGCTGGCGACGTTCCTCCTCTTCCTTCTTCTTCTGGGCCAATCTCTTCTCCTCATCAGCGCGGGTGACCTTGCGCTTGGCTTGCTTCTCCTATAATAAGATGGATTTTTTATTAGTTTTTCAGTTTCAGGGTTCAGGTATATCGATTTATTGTGACGATTGATCATTTTTGAATGTGTGATCACGTACCTTGAGCCGTTTGAGCTCATCTTCCTCCTTCGACCTTTGCTTTCTCCATTCAGCGATGTACTCCTTAAGCTGTTCGTCGAGGTCGCTTCTCTTCTGTTCTTGCCTCTGTAAATGCGAATTTGAAAATCGAAGGGTGATTAGTACGCGTGGGGATTCTTTCCGACGTTGGCTGAAAGGTTACGGCCTCTTTCTACTTACCTTCATGAACTCGGGATTCTCCCCGGATTCCCTGAAGACCACCGGAGCAAAAACAAAATTGGGTTTAGTGCTTTTCTCTCCTTCTTCATTTCCTTTTTTTCTATCAATACCTCCCGCATCTCATCATATAAATCATTCCGTTTTCACCTCATCCGCATCCTCCTTCTCCTCCTCCTCCTCCTCCTCCTTTTTATCTTCTCTTTCCCCCCGCCCCCCCCCCCCTTTTTTCCCCTCCTTTTTCTTATCATCATCGCATTTTTTTTCTCTCACACATTCACACCCCCAAGTACAATTTTTACACATTATACAAGTCACGTACACGTACAAACAGACGGGTGGACACACGCACACAGACACACAGATGGACGGACAGCTAAGGCAGGCCAAACAGGCAACGTGCAAGCAGGCAATTAATTTTTATCAAAGCAACGATCTAACAATGAGCAACATTTTTTTTTTTTTTTTTTTTTTTTGTCTTGTTCTCCCACATCGTGTACACTTCACGATATGGATTATTGTTATTCGGGGAGCCGATGTACGATCACATAACGCATTGGCCGTGCTAAATCAAATTTTTTTGTTTCATTTTTTTTTTTTTTTTTTTTTGGAACAGTCAGGCGGGACTTTGAGGCGAAGTCAAAATATCAGCGGCGATGATGACGTGAATCGTTTACTTCATTTTATTTTTTACTTTTTCATTCTCGATTCCTCGAAGAAAATTGATTATTCCGATGATGTACGTGCACAAAGCAAGGCAATGTTCAAGTTTTTATTGATAAAAGTACTAGTAGAATTACTTGTTCTCTGAAAGGATGATTATTTTTTTCTCCTTTTGCGGTTTTTATTTTTAACCATCGCGTCATCATTACCACCGCAGTTTGTCGTCACCCGCGTCATCATTCGCGAGGATATATTTTTAATATAAATATATATTATATATAATATATACATATACGTCTGTGGTAAATAATGTTACGGTTATTTCGAATGCTGTAATTATTCGTGTTATTATAACAATAGTTGTCACTATGGTTGTCACCTTGGGATCATTATCATCATGTTTCATCTTCGTCGAGGATGTATACTAATTACTGCCACATTCATATTGCAGTTTTTATTTTATGCATACATATAAGTATGCGTATTGTAAAAATAATGAATTATCGTTCATAGTTTTTTTGTTGTTTTTTTTTCTCTCTTTTTTTACCGTATATTTGCTACTTTATTGATTGAGTACACGATCCTTGTGAATGATATTGACGGTATTTAATAAATATTAGATGATCAACATAAGGGCCGGAGAAAAACCAGGTAAAAAAAATCGAGGGGAAAATATGTATAGTGAATAATTGAAGCCCGGAGATGGGGGGGAAAAAAAAAGAAAGAAATTTGTTGAATAAACTAACGTAAGACGAGAAAAAATTGGTATTCATTATAAGAATTCGAGACATAATAATGAAGGAGAAAAACCGCGAGTGGAATAAAAGCAATTATCGTTGTTCGTTAATGATTATTATTAATAATTGAGGAGGAGTTTTGGTGCTTATTCGATAATATGATAATAATACGTATATATATATATATATATAGACGTGCACAGGTATAAAATCATTATTATACAAGGGTGAGGAACAACGAGTATTATTCACGTTTAAACACCCACCACGTCATACGAGCTTTTTTAAACACCTCGAATTCAACTTACTTTTGTGACGCCCTACCCCTATAAAAGAGAAAGGAAAACTTGAGTTAATCAACAGTTGTCATTAATCAACATTATTCGTTTTCCCGATAATTTCACTTTTTACATATCGTATATATTATATATATGTCATTATTTCATTAATACGTTACCCCTAAAAAACCCTAAAACTGTATATGCGCACTATTTCTTCTTTCTCATTGATAAGACCTGTCGATGTGTTAGCTAAGCTACCTGATTATCGCCAATTGCCAATAAATAACAAATTCCTAACACAACGCCTACTGTATACCTAATATCTAATATATTTTCATAATTATCGACGTCACGATATTTCGTTCATTAGCAAAAAGCGACTACTGCATTGCGGATCCGTCGCGATCTTTCTGAACCTAAATACAGATATATTATATACCCGTGTGTGAACTAGTTATTAGATAAATAATTAATTACCTATAATATCGGATAATTTGCGGATTAGGCTTCTGGAGGTATCTCGAACTGATAGATACATATATTCAACTAATACCTATTACCATAAGGAATAGTGGAATTGCCCATACATCGATCTTGTAGACAAGATCTCGAGCTTTTTCTGGTGTTTAAAGTTTTGTACTTCAGATAGTTATTCAAGTTATTATTAATAATATTATGCATGTGTATATTGCTCGTGTGTAATTTCGGGATTGTTTTGTTTACTTCTTGGTTTTGTTTTTTGTTATTGTGTCATTCGTAATGATATATTGTCGTTGTACTCATAGTCTCAATGATTGTTATTCTTGTTATTATTGCGATCATTAAGTCATTACTATTATTATGATGATTATGTTTATTATTATTATTATTAATAGAGAATTTTGTAACTTTACTATATCATCGAGATATCTACTTGTTTTTTGTTTTTTGTTTGTTGTTGTTATTCATACTACTGATTAATTTTGAAAACTACAGCTGCTGTGCTAGTACAACTACTGATATGACTATTATTCTTGTTATTTGATAAAATTTTTATTTGTTTCTTGGTTTCTTTGTTAATATGTATCATAATAATTAGCATGATCAATCCATTCATCGCACCATACTCATCGTAGTCATCATCATCATCACCATCATCATCATCATCATCATCATCATCATTATCATCATTGTGATATTGATAGTAATCCATTTTCAACATATACAAATCGTTCACCAGGAATCATCAACACATCTTCATAGATAATTGCAATCATCAACCATGACCATATCGCACTATATAGGTGTACAATATATAATTATAATAATACAAATACGTCATACACGTTAATGTTGAAAAAAACACGGAAAGCTTCGCGTTGCAGAAAAGAATGAAATAATTGAAATAATTAAATAAACTGAATAATTATGTAGTATATTATGTATATGATATTAGCGCTACATGTGTGAACGTATATATAGTGTATCGAAATTGAATGGCGGAAAAAAATGAAAAATAAAAAAATTACACAATTTCAGATTAAAATAGGACAAGAAAAATTTTATATTTTCCTTTTTTTTTTTTAATTTTTTTCAATAATTTTTTTTTCGACATTTGATTTGAAAGCGCATAATGATTTCATTATTCGAGGCGTCGCGTATCAAAAAATTTTCGTATGTATGCGTGTGCGTGTATGCGTGTGTGTGTGTGTGTGTGTGTGTGTGCGCAAATGACGGATTTTGACCAGCGGTATAATAAAGCTGACGCAACGCACTATACATAATAAAATAAAATAAATAACAAGTAAAATTATAAGTAAAATAAAGAATAAGAAAAAACAGATTGATATAATTTTTTTCGTAACAAAAAAAAAGGATAATAAATAAATAAATAAGTAAATAAATAAATAAATATATTCGGCAGCGAGCTCTACTGCAGCGGTAGGCGCAAACGGACGTACACGACGAACGGACGGACTCATATGTAGAATATATATAACGGACGGACGAAGAAAAAATGAAGAGAAATAAATTATTGAAGAATCAAAAAAAAAAATGAAAAAACTTGCGGTCACAAATAATAATGACAAATAATAGATAAGAATGACAATAATAATAACAAAATCAAGACGAAATCAAGAAGAAAACGCAAAGAAAAATACAGATTACAGTGAAAACGATTGCTGTAGGTATATTGAATATATGATTGAAAAAAAAAAATCGGCATATACGAAAAATTGACGTGATACAATATGCAGCGATAGATATAATGTTGCGAGTATAACAGCGGACGGACAGAAAAAGGAAAAGAGACCCAAAAAAATATTTTAAAAATGAATTAAAAAAATGAATAAATAAAAATAAAATAACGAAAAAAACCTCGTATACATAAACATATATCTGTATATGTATATGGGAATATTCCAAGATTTATGTATTTGGGTGGTATTGACATATATACACGTGTATGTATAATGTATATTATAGTATAAGGCAAATATATGAGAATGTATACGAATTACACGGACACAGAGAGAGAGAGAGAGAAAGAGAGAGTGAGTGAGTGAGTGATAGAACTTACTCGATCTTCTTCTCCGGATGCCTGTTTCAATCGTTCGAATCAAGGGATCGCGGCGCGAAACGACCGACCAAACCGACCGACCAAACCGACCGACCAAAAGACAGACGTGGGTGATCATGGGTGGTAGTAGTAGTAGTAGTAGGTAGGTACACGTTGGTAGGGCGATGGCGTTGGTTTCGTGTGTTTGATTGAAGGTTTGTTGAGTGTGCGGGGAAAACAGAGAGACAGAGAGATACATACTGTAGTCAGTGCAAATTTTTCAACCTATATAACACTTATATGTTCGACTGGTTTTTTTTTTTTTTGTTTTTTGTTTTTTTTCTTTTGTCAATTTTATCTTCATTTATTTTTTTCCATCATTTTTTTCACCTCCTATTCCTTACTAATCGTCCGTTCAGACACGGCACGGATCAGACACGTCACGTTTCGTCTACGGCACGGCGAAATTAAAAAATATGTATTGTACAAGACAATCGTAGATTTTAGTCGATCTTTTAACTTGAAATTGCATATTTTCGGTGAAATATGTCACGACAGTATTGTTTATTCCCGTATGCAGACTGAAAGGGTCGTGTTCCATAGGGAGTATTTTCGAAACTCCATTATTACCAATTCTCGTCACCTCGAAAACGCGAATCGTAATTTCTCGACGATTATCAAACCGATTCGAACGAATCTTCGACGAATGAATGCAGTTTTTTGGCAGAAATAGACTGAGTATTTAACTTCGTTAAAAAAACAGATTGAATTTCGGTAAAATTCATGTTTTTTTATGTTAGATAGGTTAGGTTCAAAGAATTGCTTCGTAACAACGCGGGTTTTTTGGCTTTCTTTTGTTTGATTTTGTCGTGACGTGTCCGATCCGTACCGGATGATCAGAATCTACCTCGATTGGAATTTTCATGTTCCTGAATTTTGGTATAATAATGCAGAAATATTTTGCCGACTACCTCCTACCCACCTCGACTATATTTACACGTATGAATGTATATTTATTATAGTAATTAATTGTGCATGGAACCCATGTGCAATATAATAAATATGTATAGACGTCGTTCGGGTAGTTTTTAGATCAAAAGCTAATTCGAAGCCCTCGTCAATATGAATATATACGTTTTCTAGCAGATATAAATTCGTAAATCCTATCCGTTCTCGTTTGCGATTATTGTTTACGATCATGGCGGAAATCGCATATATATATATATATATATATATATATATATATACCTACGCCTACGCCTACGCCTACACACAGAAAACATACATATAGATTTTGAAACGTGCGTTATATCTATAACATATAACGTTCGAGCTTATACAGGCTCTCCGTGTATTCGCGTACATGTGTATGTGTCTGAAATTTATTTATAAGCGAATGGTAGCACGGTTCCTATTTTTACTCAATGACGAAGACGAAGACGAAGACGATGGCGGTTATACACCGACGTCGGTTCGCTGCACGTATTTTTAAGCTTTTGGCGTAGCTAGGATCGAAAGATTTTCTCAAATGGTTATATACCCTGTGCGCGTTTGTATCGAGTGCTCTATAATGTGCTTATATCATTTATTACCAAATTTTATGATTCAACATGAATCGAAACCGATTTTGATGTCGATCGATGAAACGGAAAAAAGAAAAATCTCCTAGTTTCCGAAATTATTCTATATCGAAATGTCTGTACTGTCCTTTCATCGTTTTATCATTATACTATATATAAATGATCGCTATGCTGCATAGATTATAGATAAACAGATGCCAGCGTGAAAATAATGACTCCGAAAAGCGAATGATTACCTAATAAACTACTTTGATATAAATCATGCATCGCACTAATCACTAATTAGCTATATACATATGTAATAGATAAAATTATACGGTACGGTAACTAGTGTACGATATACCTATACATATATCTACAACGCACAATTTTATAATACTCGTGTAATAATAATATTACACTCTAATTACCTACATTCCAATTACTATACTTTGACCTACTATATTCCCGCGGCACACGCGTTAAGTTCTAACAATAAGCTAATAAATAATCAATTCGAAAATGGGATACATGTTTGATGATTTTGAGACATCGTGGGCCTTAGCTGCACTTACTTCCTGCAAAAAAGGAGAAAAAAAACATATGGATATCAGTAAAAGGGGCCGGTAGTTAATATAATAGTTGCATAAGATTATCGCTGTATACGTTTCGCACATAATTATCATATATTATTATTAATAATATATGTGCGAGATACGCGCGTGAATCTTAATTCGTCGGGTTATATAACAAATTATTAGATACTTCAGGGTGACACTTACACTTCCTCGACTTCCTCCTCCTCCTCGGTGCTGTAAAATAACAAGTGGATTTCCTTTTCACGACATTCACATTTAGTCATTACATATACAAATAAAGAAGATTTTTTAGGGGGGGGGGGGGGGGGGGGGGGGGGCATGGAATGATTGACAAATATATACGTAAATTCACGTACATCGTATTAGACGACAAAATATACAATAGGTGAACAATTCCGGGGGGTTCTTTTTTTTTTTTTTAACTTCTTTTAATCCATCACATAAATCATTCCACGAAATTATAACGAACGTAAATGTTTGAACGAAGGGTACGAGTAGAGAAACAAAAAATGGTAATTAAAGAACAAGGGGAAACGGGAATTACTCCATAATTAATTTTATTCGAAATTTACGTACTTTCTTCTTCTTTCGACGAATTATTGCATATCATATCATCGGAGATATGCGGTAGATGTGTATCGTGTAAAATGGTTTCAAATAGCGATTATAGATCTACGAGAATAACGCGCGCGATCATCGATAAGATATCGTTACACTAATTAACCCTGCGACGAATTGTCTACAGATATAATATAATACCTATACACCCTACGTAAATTCAGTATCGAGAAAGAAAAAAAAAAAAAAAAGAGAATTATCATCAAGATATGACGGGGTAATAATATGTAAACTATATATGTCATTTGAAATATGTATACTTACGAGTATTGGTCCTCGTCGTCGGACATATTGGCTGCTTGTTATGGGTCTGTAACAAACAAAAAGAAAAAATAATATTTAAAAGTAGATTATTACCATTTCCATTATTACACAGGAATGGTTTAGAATTCGGCGCTTTCGCCCCATCTCAATATATCGATGGACTAATACCAAATGGGCGTGAGCACCAAGAGAAAAAAAAAAAAAAAAATTTCGTGGATATGCCCCAAAGGTTTTATATTGCAGGAAAAAGATTTGTACCACTAGAAGAACGATTATTTTATTTATTTATTTTTTTTCTTGCGCTTACGCCCCTGTATGTTATTATAGTCCATCGATATCACGGTGATCGTGATCGTGATCGTGATCGTTATTTTTTTTTTTTTTTTTTTTAGCATTGTTGGTATTCGTTGCAGGTGAAAAAGTGGCAAACGCGGCAGGGAGGGATGATTATACGAGAGATTGTGTGTTTCTTATATAACATGTGTATAACGTATTAATTATCCAGGATATATTTGCACCGTTTTAAAAGTATAACGAGTATATATATAACCCTCGTGCGCCAAGTCCAGATAATATATAATAATTATATAATAATGTTATTATAGTATATAGTTTACCACACACAGACGGGGGAATAACCCGGGATTAAACTTGGAACGAATATAATTTGCCCGGTTCGGGTAATACGATAGGGCTTCGACACCGCGGCTCTCTCTTCGTCGCAAGCTCTATATGGAGCCGAGCAAGTCGCACGATACCTCCCCCCCCCCCCCCCCCCCCTCCACCTCGTCATACCCCATCCCCCTTCCTCTTCCCATATTCCTAAACTTTCCCCCCCACCCCAACATCCATCCCGTTATCCACCCTCTGGGCAAAGCTCGCGCGACGGACCCGCCAAACTAATTATAGACCCCAGCGGCAGCAGACGAAGATGAAGATGAAGAAGAAGAAGAAGAAGAAGAAGATGTAGAAAAAGATGTAGACGCCATATAATTAAGCCAGTTGTTGCGGCATCGAATTAAATCGTATAAAATATGAATTTAATTAATTTCACTATCCACTTGGTTTTGTCCTTTCAAATTTTTTTTTTCTTTTTTTAATTTTTGATTCTCATTTTATACGGTTTATTCGATGATATCGTGTTTTATATTGCAATGATCGGTATAAAAAATTAAGGTGTGCCGCCCCATGGCTACAGTTTCGGAAGTTGATGCTTTGACGTTCAGATGTCCAACCCTCTCTTGCACATTATACGTCCTCGGTTTTGTTTCGGGAAAATCTTACGGCATTGGTCCATGGAATTTACTTTTTTATTTCCTTTTTTTTTTTTTTGATCATCTGCAACTCTGTGGTCTGCTGCTCAATAAATCTTACAGTCGATTTGGATTCCTTGGGCAAATTTTTTTTCTTGATGCAGTTTATTGATTAGTTTTTTTTTTTTTTTTGCACAATCTCTAGTTTTCACCTCGCTATAATATTTATCATCCCCGTTGGTTTTTCACCAATATTTTTCCTCCCCTTGCCCCCATCTCTTGCGGTGATAACTATTTTACACATTTTAACACGTAAGGGTATATCGATTATTAGTTTTTAATGAATGAGCAATTTCACGTTTATCGTATGCATTTGCGGTTTATCAAAGTTTACCGGATCCGCGACGAGTAAAATTGGGTAAAATGATAAATCGCGGATTTATTATAGAATAATATGAATATTATACGTATACACGGAGGGGTAAATCGGTATAATAGTTACAATCGGTGCATGGTAATTTTAATTTGATAATTCGAATGTGAATTTGAATTTGAAACTTACACTTGGGGGATAGATTA
The DNA here is from genome assembly GCA_963989295.1 of Ametastegia equiseti. Taxonomy (NCBI): domain Eukaryota; kingdom Metazoa; phylum Arthropoda; class Insecta; order Hymenoptera; family Tenthredinidae; genus Ametastegia; species Ametastegia equiseti. The sequence goes on along the minus strand of OZ022397.1, from coordinate 12,866,395 downwards.
GAGTATAATGAGTCGTAGGGTTTTGGATGGGCCCTAGCCGAGTGACTGACTGACTGGTCACACAACACACGGAAGGAGCTTTTCTGGTGGAATGTGGAGTCCGCGACAGCTAGAGCGGCTCTGAAGCAAGACGATGTACGGGTCCGGGGCAAGCCGACCAAACCGAGCCTCGACCCGATAGAGACCCGACTCGACTCTTCTTTCAAAGTTATTAATAACGTGACTCGATTGAACAGAAACCCCCGCGAACCTGGAGGTGCGAGAGAATAAGATATCAAAATCTAAACGTCTCTAAGTAGGTGGAGGTGAGAGAAAAAGCAAGAAGAAGCTAACGAATGGGGGGGAAAACCGGGAAAACGCACCTCGCCTTTTTACCCGACTTGAATATTACCTATAGTGTCTTTAGAATTCTAACTTCTTCTTCTTCTTCTTCTCATCTACTATATAACACTACATAACCCTAAGAACCGCAAGAGAAATAATACATGTATACTGAAATTGTTTAGCTTCTATCGGCGCGGACCTGCAAGTTCTCGATCCGAGACACTAAACTATTTTTGTCAAAACCCCACCATCGCAACGATTCTTTTAAAAATCTTCTCTATTTTCTGCCGCGGGCACTAAAGCTTTCCACCATTTTACCATTACTCGCTATTACCAGAATCCCTGGGTTACACACTCGAGTACAGACGAGCAGGGTTCATATTATCTCGCATCTTTGTCCACGGTGCAGCGTTATTATAGGTTAGGCTAAAAGAGCTAATCGCGCACCTGTAACTACGAGGAGCTTTTCTATAGTCACCGCATACTTAACCTGTAACGGGATGATATAGAGTACGGAAAATAAACCAGAGAAGTATATAACTGTATAGAAAACCAAGTTAATTGGTCACGGACGCCAAATACTTTACGACGTACGCGAGTTCATCTGACCTAACGTAACTTTGCCCCTGAATATATATCGACTCGATACTTGCTCTCGAGTTTGAGTTAGTCCATCTGATGCAATTTCATCTCTAAATTCATCAATTCATTGATTTATGTATCAACGATTCATTTATTTGTTCTTCTTCTTCTTATTTTCATTTTGATTTTATACATTGTCTTCTTGACCCGGTGCCCTGGAAGTTTAGGAAAGATGAGGAGAGGGTGAGAAAAGCTCGGAGTATTTTGGTTTGGTCAAGTATTCGTATATATGTATATCGTTGCATAGCGTACGTTAGTCGGAGGTTTTGCGGGGCTCGGGAGGTAATAATTAGGCGTAAGTCTCCCGAAACCAGGTGACCCGCGCCGACGGCGTTGACGACGATGACGAAGACGGAGACGAAGACTACGTCAACGTCAACTAGGAGGAAAAGGCGCTAGGAGGCAAGAAGAAGAAGAAGAAGATGAAGAAGAAGAAGAAGAAGAAGAAGAGGAAGAAGAAGACGAAGAAGAAGAAAAAGCAGAAGAAGAAGAAGAAGAAGAAGAAGAAGAAGAAGTAGAAGATGCGCGAGATTTAGCTGTAGCGAGAGAACGACGCGTGAACGCGAGCTTGCCCGCGCGTCCATATATGGCGGGGGAGGGCGTCGCGACGCCTCCTATAAAGTTCCTCGCGGTTCGCGACTCAAACGGACGCCTTGACCGGCGTCGAACGATCGCCTATGAGTATGAGCTCGTTCGATATTCGAACGAAAACAACTCGACGGGTCAACATTTTCAGGATATTCAATTTTTTTTTTTTTTTCATTTTTTTAATTTCCTCTGCATTTGATAAAGCAAACTTTTCCAAAAAATCATAGACTTTTTATCTTTCGAGTTATTTACGGCAACCCGAAATCATCATCATTATTTTACCCGATTAAATATTATCAAAGATGACCTCGTCGCAGGTCTCATTATCCGTTAATAATCCCGATCCGATATACCTAACGTGACCGAAAGCCCTTGTCAAATTATAAACAGATTTGTGCTTTCACACCTGTATCGGGTTACTCTATATAATTTTGCCGAAACTCTCGGACCAGCCAAAATTAGTTTTTCAAAATTCAGAAATACTCACTCAACAGATTGCAGGCCAGAAGATAGCGAATCTAGAATTTCTTCACGTAGAAAAAAATACGAATACATTTTTTTTCTACTACTTTGCGAATTTGTTCTACAAATTCTAATCGCTTCATTTTATAGTGATTCAATTTTTAGAGACATTTTCGTGATTTCTTATTAGACATTGTAATGTTTTTTTTTTTTTTTCTATATTCCTCTGACACCATTTTTTACGAAAATATTTGAAATTTTGTGAAAAACTTATTCAAATTTGCGGGATTAATAACTTTCGAAATTTCAAATCAAATGATGCAAAATGAACTGAATTTTTGTTTGAATTGATGTAAAAATTTCTAAAAATTGATTAAAACGAAGTAAGCTTAGAAATTGTAATATTGATTTTGAATCCCTAGCTCTCTGGGTTTTTATTAACTACTATAAAATAATGCAAAGCTAAAAAAAACGAAGGTAGAAAGCTCAGCGATTGTAACAACGTTGGTAATTTTGGGATCCTGGGTCTTTGATCTATTCAAAAATAATAATTCAGATTGATAATCTTTACGTAATCTTTGGCTTTTGCATAGATTTGCAAGATACGACGACGACGACCCCCCCAACGACGAAGAGAGCTTTCTTTTCTATTTCGTTGCGCAACCTTTGGCCAGTTTAACTTCTCGGTTTGCTTTCCCGTTTGAAATGTAAGCTTTAAAAATACATTTATTTATGATACACGTAGAACGCGCGTATTTCGAGATCTGCCGCAGGATTTTCTGTAGCTGGAAAACAGCTGTTCTACAATATCTAGCTTCTCTCTCGTCTCTCTCTCTCTCTCTGTCTGATCTATATACTTGTGAACAAATCAAGCTTCGAAATACTCTTCGGAATTTACTTCTTATACATATATTCAGATATTCACTCAACACCGTTACAACATCATATACCCTAATTTATCGAATATTCAACCCGATAGAAAAGAGAAAATCAAACAGATCGAGTCTAATAACAGATAAATTCTAATAACAATTTATCAAAAAATAATTTCATTCATTGAATTTGTATATAACATTAAATTAGGTACATAGAATATTTTACTATATATTAAACTTCACAGATATTGAGATTTGTCAGTCCTTAGCGATAAATGAACTTTATAGTAGAATTATAGCGATAGTTTTGTCATTTTTTTTTTTTTTTTTGAGCTATGTGAATATAACTTTGTAATAATAAGTAGACTATCTGTAGAACTGGTCGTTTATTTGCTTAGCATTAACTCCTGGTAAAATTGGCTTTTTGAAGGGTCTGTCCTTTCCTCCGAATCTCAACTGACCAGATTCTTTTTTACCTCCAAAACCGCCACCTGCAAAACAGAATAATTGATCAAAATTTGTGTTCGGACAATAAGTGAAGCATTTAAAGTGAAGGTTCGTAATTCACAGCAATTCATTATTAACAGTTTATCGATTGCGATTGAATTTTGAAATAATTTTGATATTTTATCGGAGAAATTGTTTTTCTCTGTGTATTGAATAATTGAAGGAATGAATATGTAATTGAAAGTTTGAGTTTTTTTCTTTTTCAAGTATTACCCAGTCGTCTAGGTTTCCAACCCTTCATACTCCTTCCGCATTCAAAATCAACGAATATTCTACAGCCGTTTAAAGTTGTGTCGCTTAATCGTCTAACGGCTCTGTGTGCTTGCTCTTCGTTTTTCATTTCAACGAAGGCATATCCTTGTGGAATTCCTGTGACCACATCAGAGATCACTTTTACCGACTGTACGTCTCCCAGTCTAGAAAAATACTGTAAAAAAAAATAATAAATCATTCAATCAATCAATCAATAAAGTGAAGAAAAATAGAAATTAAACAACCCGCATTCTCTAATGTTGCTTCGATCCTAATTGTAAGAGAATAGAATTTCTTCAGGGTTTAGACTTTCAGAGATCTCAAAATAAATTACAGAGTTTCAGATTCGATAAAATATTTTTTTTATAAGCCATAATCGTAAAAAACATTGACATGAGAAGCCTAGGGATTCATGATGGAGATTTTCTAATTAAATAGATGAAGAAAAGGCAATTAATGTATTTGAAAAGGTGAGAAAGTGGAAAGGAGCTTTTATAGCTGCAGGAAAAGTTTAGATTCCAGATTTTTGAAGATAGAAGGATAAAAAAAATTCTGTGATAGTAAATTATCCCTCGATTTTTCAGTCAGTATAATATGTACAGCTATATTAAAATTTCGAGATATAAATTTCTCAGATCTTTCTGTTTTTTTGTTTTGTTTTTTCTACATTTTGTATTTCTGAAATTCTAATTGGAAACCATTGGAATTCCTGAACTAAAAAAATACTGCCTACTATGCTGATCAATTTCATCAGCAAAATACTTTTCAAAATAATTTCTACCACTTGGAATCTCTGCAAAAAATCGATTTATGAATAGAATAACAATCCCCCTTAATCGCAGACCTCTTTCAAGTCTTGTTTCGTTATTCTAGGACCAAGCCTAGCAACAAACAATGTTCTCTCTGGCTTAGACTTGAGGTTTCGAGGAGGTTCGTAGTGGGCTTGTATTGCTCTGCTGATTCCCTTGTCGTGAGGAACTGTATCGGTGCTGTCTATACTCCCAGCCTTCAATGGATCGTATTCTCGAGCGTAGGGGCTCCAATTTTCAAGAACTTCATCCTTGAACATTCATTATAATAATAATAATGATCATTACAGGAATATTGAATACTGGAAACGTATTTTGGAATTGTTTGTTGAATTATTTGAATGTATGTATTTTCAAATTCATTGATATTTAATAATCTAGTAAATCATTTGAACGTATTTATCAACTATAGGCATAAAATTCAATTGAAACCAATAAAATGTAATTGAAATCAAGTATGTGTTTAAAATTCAAATCAAATCAAATTAAATTCGTATTTGAATATTTGTCCCATTGGCGGGTAATGAGTTTCACATCTAGCAGACGAAAAACAACCTTGTCGTATAGTGAAATGATGCATAACTTTTTATAAATATTTGACGAATTCGGTCAACATAAATTCATATTTCGGACCTGAGGTTGTCATTTTTCTGCTCAAACAGACTGGTGTAATTTATTGATTAGTATTTTTCTCGTTAATACGAGTGGTTGTGTTAGGTTAGGGTTATGTTTTGTTGGGTTAAGTAAGTTGATACTTTTGAGATTACTTGCGTATATTGCATTGATGAATAATTTTGAGGGTTCAACAGTGTTGAATACTTGCCATTTTGTAAGTGTGGGCGAAAAATAATCGTTCAGTTTAATCAGAACCTGAATTTCGTTTGACGAGCGCCTGCCGTTCGACGAAATCAACCCGAATTCGGCGTCGGGTATTTAATTTTAGTATCGAATATAGTCGGGCGCTGTGTTGCGGCGCTGCGATCGCGTATGTTCTTCGTGCCAAAATTTTAGCGGGTAAGCAAAATACGCAGGGAAGAGCGCAAATTGAATGATCAAAGTTCTATCGAAGACGAGGAACTTGCAATGCATCGAATCAGAAATCACCTCTTAATCATATACTAGATGTGAGGAAGCAATTATATTATATCAATCAGTGGAAATTTTACTGGATACCGAAAGTAAGCCGTCGTATTTCCGCTGAATTTGAAAAACGCGCCGCGGCGTGCGATGTGAGCTCAAGCGCGGGTTATAAACTACATAGTTATCAAGGCAGAGGTCCGCAGTATTCTCAATCGCAGTCTACTTCGATCCTAGAATCTCATAAATCTAAGAGTAAAAAAAGACACGTGGTGAATCGTGCTTTTAAATTAAGAAGATTCAAGCTGTTAGCTAAATTATTCTCCCATTTCAATTTTGAATTTGCGAAGAAAGAGTGAGGAGAATATATATAGTTATCGGTCCGGAATCCCCGGAATCGAACCAATAGTGGCGCGTGCGCAATGACGATTTCGATACCAACTATACTGTCGATATGAAAAAAGAATTATTTGTAACGTTATTTTCCTAATTATTTTAGAATAAATTGTAGCGGGTGTTAATTGCGCAAACGACACGCAAACGATTAGCATTACGATTGTAATTGAATCTTCGATATTGTTCGAGTAAAATCATATTCACAGATGAGGTGCTGGTTTTCAATTTCAAAACCGAGCAGATACGCAAACGTTTAATCGCAATATTTTTTTTACTTTGAGCCACGCGCAAACGATCTACCGTAGTTTTAGAAAATTTCGATCGATCTGGGTGCTAACTTTATAAACTTGAGGTTTTGTACGCTCATAAATTTGCTAGCTCGTTACTAAATCCGCGGCCATATTGGCGCGAGTTCAAATAGCCAATGAACAAATAGGATGTGCCTTTGCAGGACTCTTATTGAAGGGATTCTAGTTTATCGACGGGGCGCGAGAATTCGGTTCATATTCAAAGGACTGTTCTCGGCTGACACTTTCGAATCCTACAATTGACGAAATTAATTTACAAATTTGGTTGATTGCTGACCACGAATTGATTGAGGCATATTTTATCGATAAATAGAGTAAGAATTGAGTATTCTCATCGCATAGATCTAATTACCTACTGTTCTTTAAAAGATATAGAGATAGCGACTGCGTTATTTCAAAAATGATGATTCTTGGTGCCGCATGACGACGTTAAAATTAACATTACGCGTTTTTTATGCTGAGAAACTCAAAAAGACAAACTGTGTAGGTACAGAGAAGGGATCCAATGTCCGAATAAATTCAATTCATCCATAGTTCTTCTTTACAATTGAATCGTCCGTATATCCTTCACATTTTCGGACTATACATATATACCTGTGTGAAAGTCATATTTGTATCAGCTATAAGTAGAATCATTTTAAATTTACCAATTTTTATCGACTTCTTTTCTGTCTTCCTGTCTTTATAACTTCTTTTCTTTCGGATCATTCGACTACTTAATATTGTTGGTATTCAATTATCCATATATTCATTCATTAGTACAGAAATGACTTTCGACCATTATAAAGTATGCTCAAGTACGTACCTACCTTCATCAGGACTCCGGTATACTCTTCTTTTGAAAACATTTCTGGTGCCTAAACGTGGCACATATCTGTGTATATTTTCTCAGGTATCCAGTTTTGCAGATGAAAACAAAATCGCACCACATATATATAATCTGTATTAATAATTCATCTCGTTTGAGAGTAAGTAGAGTATGATAGAGAAGAAAGATTATCAAATCATCATTCTTCGTAAAAATGTTTCTCATTGGATATAGAATGAATAAAATCTAATACATACTGCGTATAATGTTATTCTAGATTTTAAACAAAGCATATAGGTATATAGATAATAGACAGAAAAAAAAAGAAAAGAAAGAAATAAGAAAAAACTTGTACAGCTATAAACTTTGTATATACGATAGACTGGCAGAAGTACAAATATTCACGATGATGTATATTATAGATTCTCTCATACACGAAACAAGAGATTTGCGCAACATTTTGGCAAGCATGAATTCGAATGATCCGTCTTAGAGGATCATAATAAAAAACCAATGTGTAGTGGTAAGTACAAGCGGACATAGAAATAATACAAGACGCAATATTATAGAACGTGCAGTAATTTGATCTCATAGGTGTATAGACAGAAATAAAAAACCAAAAACAGAAAAAAAACTTAATGAAAGGTAATTTTTTCCGAGTTACAAATGATTTAATCAGCGTAAAATTAAAAATATAAGTATACATTCATACAATTATATACGAATTGGGGTTATTAATTATTCATATGATTCTTTGTCGAAGCTAATTCCGATGGCACTTCAAACCTAAATATATAATGTATTTATAAATAAGTTGATGGGGAATTGCAGTAGGGAAATAACGAATAGGGACAAAGATATATATAAAGAGAATTGGTTAAAAACCGTGGGGAAGACATTTATGCTTGAGGCGTGAAAATATAGGCGTAGTTTAGTTTACTTAGTATTAGACTACTAGACTAGTTCGAGGTCTATTCTGGCCCCCATGCGTCTCAGTGCCAATATAGTGTTGACTGCCTTCACCCAACGTTTCTTGATAACATAACGTTTCAGACGAACCTTCGATATCGGATTGTCGAGCGCTGCTTCTAGCCATCGATGATCCACCAATTGACTCGCCCGTGGCCGCTCCCTGCATTTATATAATTTCATTTCCGTTCATGCACAAATTACTTATTCAATTTATTTGTTTATTTATTTATTTATTTATTTATTTTTACTCTCAATTTCTATCATAAAATCCCTAATGACAACCTGCAGCTGTTGAATCAAATTCCTATAAATTTCTGATCAATTCTAAAATTCTATTTTTCCTCGTTTCTACATTATATTCCCTAGCCAAAAACTGTCAGGATTCAAGAGATGCTTTTTCAATTCAAACTTGTCGCTCTGACGTGTTTTTTAGTTTGTTTTTTTTTAGATGTAATTTGGAAAGCTTATATATTATATAAATTGAATCATTATTATATTCGAAACGAATTACTTAGTCATTTCGGTGAAATATTAATCAGTCTAGACACTAAATGATACTTGGCAAATTCGATCCGTGTCATTATCGTGCATACCTAATATGTTTGAGACACCTTGGCTGACCATGAGATTAAATTCGACGCGCAATAAAGCGCGAAATAAGATTTTCGCTTCCCGGCCAGGTTTTATAACAACGCATGTATATATAATAGACTGGCACATGCTGATTTCGCAATCCTACAGTTGCGAAGTCACGTTCTAATTGAAGAATATAGAAAGCGTCTTTATTCTGAAGAACTTTTGATACATATAATATGTAGGTTCTCGGTATGGATATAATAATCGAAGGAAAATTCAATGAACAAATATCGATTTTATAATTTACCCCCTTCGCTTGCTAATTTATATATACACGTTTTTTTTTTTAAATTGTACAAGAGTCTGTATATATTCATTACCGCGCTGCTCGTCGATAATTGATTAACTATTCTTCGTGACTTTTATCTATACTCGATTATAGTATCATTATAAGATGTGCATACCTATGCCCCATTCAATTCGTCTGCTTTACACCGTGTAGATAAAGAAATTTGTAGTAGGTATATGGACTAGTGCAGAATGCAGCAATATCGTCACTTTGCGGCACTATTTGCAGTTCGTTAATTGACTAACGAAATGGTATTGAACTATCAAGTAAACCACAAAAATTATTCCCCGTTATATCGGCGGAGATTGACACGATGATTTTTTATTTTTTTTTGGTATATTAGTTGGATTTTTTTTTTTTTGTTGCACGTATGAATTAAATACGTCGATGAGGACGATTTGCTTGATGAGCATTTTGTGTAGCAGCGAACGAATGTAAGAAGCGCGAAACGCGATAGTATGTGATAAGATATGTAAATCTCTGTATCAGCGATGTACCGATGGTATTGGATCACCGGGTGGTGGTTTTTGCTGTTCGGATTGAAAATATTCAGCCAAAGAATTCATGGATCGTCTGGCGACTGATTCCTCACCGCACCAATCGAGACTGACTGATTTTCTGCCTATACCATTAGGGCGACTACCGGTCTGCCCATCATCCCATTCTTCGAGTAATTGAAGAAGAAGATTTTTCGTGCTCGTTGGTTCATCGAGGTTTAAATTCTGATGAAGATCTCGTAAATTTGAAATGCGCGGTACGTCCCTACAGGACTCTGTGAATCTGTGTAATTTCGCCTTTCGCCATGGAGGCGTCATGTCGATTTCCTTGCTGGCAGATCTCGATGAAAAATCAGATTTCTCAATAGTTATTGGTTCGCTAGCGCCAGTTCCTGCCAAAGAAGGATAAGGGCCATAGGTAAGCCTCGTAGAATTTTCAACAGCTGTACTTTCCGAAGAAAATGAGGTATTGAAAGACGAGAAACAGCTAGTTCTGGTAAGTGAGCCTCGTGTTTTCCACCCGGATTCATTCTTGCCCAAACCTCCAACCCCAGAACTTGAAGTCGAAGCTTGATTCTCTGTGAAAGTATTTTCCAAAGGACGTCTCGTCCTTCTGGCACTTGGTCCAAAGTTGTTACCAATTTCGGTGGCCCCAATGTCCCCAGAAGTTTTGGCGAATTTTCCAACCCCGCCAAAAGCTGTGCCATTTGTTTTTCGCTGGGTAACAATCCTCGATAATTTTTCAGAAATCTCATTTTCGCGGGTGGTAATAAGAGTCTTGCCAGAGTTGACAAATTCCTGCTTAACTCCTTGATTCTTCAAGGATTCTATTTTCCCGATAGTTTTTCTCGCAGAACTTGCCTCCACGTTTTCTGCACTTCCGGTACCAACGGACATCTGACGCCGAGGTCCTTCCGGTGCTCCAGCCCCTGCAAGTCGAGGCCCTAATGCGATTGCTCGAAGATGTTCAGAAAGTTTGATTATTTCCTCAGCTAGAACAATCTGGGCAGCTGGATCCCGCGGTTTTTCATGCCCAGTTCCGGTGCCTTCAGAAGCACGTCTGTCAAAGGCACTTCTTGATCCAGACGATGGTACGGTCAGGTTGTTACTTCCGTTCTCCAAAATGGTCGAGTCTACTGAACTGCAGATACTACCACATGGCGAAGGGCTTTGTCCACGTGTTGAAACTGATTCGAGACAAACGCCAGGGGAATCCCCGATATTCAGAGTTTCCGGTCGTGGACATCCGGGACTTTCAACCGCGTATGGACTGTCCGGATGTTCTCGCCAACGTTCAACGAACAGCCTCAGATTATCCTTGGTCACTTCGAGCTCCTCCTTCGCCCCATTCATCAATTGAGATGATTTTTCAACCCCTATTTTATTCTGCTGTTGTTGCTGTTGCTGCTGCTGTTGCTGCATATCTGGTGATGATTTTTCAGGGCGAGGGGAGACCGCGGGAACGCTCTTCCGGGTTAGCCAGGGGTGAGCGCGGCACTGCGACGCCGATGCGCGCCCCCTGAAAGACAACACGTCATTGTGGTTTAGTTTTTTTGTTGTGTGTTTTTTTTTGCATTTTTTTTTTCATTCTTCCTTTTTCTTCATTTTTAGCAGATGAAGCAGTGCTTTTTCTTTCTGTTTTTACTTTTATTTCATCGATTGATTAGACACACGGGTTCGTTAGGACCGGAGGCTGTTCGTGGAGTTTTATGTATACGCAGTGATGATTTTTTTTGCTTTTTTTTTTTATTGATGGATTATCGACGAGCCGAACGATTTGATTTATTCATGTTTAAGTATGACAAGGAGCGAAATCCCAAGGAATAACCGATCGAATTCCATGAGAAATGACTGAGAAATCGTTGAAAATTATTGGAAATTGTTAGGAATTGTTGAAATCTAAGTTATTGATGATTTTATAATACTGTTTTGATTGATTTAATGTGATTTGCCTGCTTGAAGGAATCGCAAAATAGAAATTTGACAATATTGTCAAGGAGAGATCAACACTGACTTCGAAAACCATTTTCTGATTATACTGCTAACGATTTTCGATGATTTTCATTGATTTGAATCGTTCTTGGATTTTTAAATCTACTGATTGCGATTTCTTTAAACTTAGGATCACTATAGGGATTCCTGGAAATCATGAAACACGTAAAGAGTGGAAAAGAATGAACCGAAAAGTACCTACCCTTTGTCCTTGATCAGTAAACTTTTGATAAAAGCTTTCGCGTCTTGTGATATCTCAGCAAAAGCCTCGTCGTCAAAGTCGTATTTTGCTATCGTTACATTCGCCATAGTTTCGACGTCAGTGTCTCCCATGAACGGGGAAAGTCCTGATAATCTGTGGAGTGCAATTTCAAAAGTCAGATACAAGGATACGACAAACAATGACTCAAGACGTGACGTAATGCAAATGTTACGATAATAATTAATCCACAAAATACTCACAGCACGTAGCAAATAACGCCGATGCTCCACATATCCGTGCCGAAACCAATTTGATCGAAATTTACAACTTCAGGTGCGACGAATTCCGGAGTACCGAATAAAACCTGAAGCTTTTTTTCAGGATTGTATTCCCTGGCCAGTCCAAAGTCGATTATCTTTATTCTGTTGCCTTCTTTAGTCAGGCACAAGATGTTCTCAGGCTTTTGGAAATTCGAGAGGGGGAAAAAAAAAGTTAATATTTCGGATGATGGATCCTTGAAGTAAAAAGAAGATTTTATTATACGTTTTTTCTCTTACCTTAAGATCAAGGTGCAGGATGTTTTGCCCATGGACGAACTCTATACCCTCGCAAATCTGCCTCATAAATACGGCACAGCTTCTTTCGGTCAGTACAAAGTCGTCATCGATCACCCTCTCGAACAGCTCACCGCCCTCGATCCTTTGCAATGAGTAATACGCTATTTAGACTACATCTGCATAAGCGTTTGGCCCTGGGGTACAGATACATCCTAAATATCTACACGAGACGAAATGTTTACGAGTTGGATATATATTGTATTATTGCCTGCCCATTGATCGTGGGTAGGAATTAATTGAGGATAAGAAAACAACCCTTGTTCCACATGAAACAGCGAGGTGTACCTAAACACACGTGGCAACACAATACGTGCGGGGATTTTCAAATGAGATTGCTGTGCTGTGTAAGAGGCGTTCGTGAGTTGGGCAGGTTTGGGTGCCAATTCTTATCAAAATTAATTTTCAGACCATTATTTTGACTAGATATATTTATACTTACAATTCCAAGATCACGTAGATGTTGTTGTTCGTTGCAATAGCGTCGTAGAGTTGTATCAATCTGGGGTGTTGAAGCCGCCGCATTATTTCCACTTCTCTTTCGACGGCTCTTCTATCTTCCTTACGGCCAGTGTTGACCACTTTTGCAGCCAACGCGAGCCCGCTCGATTTTTCATTACAACGATATACAGTGCCGAATTTACCCCTGAAAAAATCATACACGTGCAGGGTGAAATTTAATATCATTTCATTTTTCGTTTTTGGCTTCTCGCCAACGTTCAAGTTCCTTGTCGTTCGATATCTTCAAAAAGATTTTGAAAATTTACTAAACTTGAGCTGGCCTGCAGACGTAAACTGATTACCAAACTCGTTTTGCAATGACAATAAAGTTATCTTGTCATCTGATCGCGGAATTGTTTTTTCCCCGCGGAATTATAGATTAGAAAATTGAAAGTCACTAAATTTTTAGAAATTAACTCAGTTTTTATATTAAATCCCTGAAAATTGTTACGAAAAAGTTGAATCGTATTGAATTGTCGATACAAAAAGGATTTTGAGAACGATAGAATTGCAGAATTCTCTCTCGAGTCATATATAACTATCGAGTTCTCAAGTTCAATAATTTGCTGATTTCCGTGAATACACTCATCATAATTCAGCTTTTGGGAATCAATTATTTTGGCAATTTCGTCTGTACAAAAAAAAAAAAAAAAAAAAAAAAAAAAACTAATTTTACGCTCTGGTTGCACGTCAAATTCTGACTTTGCCAGATGACACGTATATTTTTGAATACAACGGAGATAAAACTGATCGCTAGAAGAAATTCGTTCAAAAATCCATTCCGCATGAAAAAAAAAAAATTTCGCAAACGCGGTAAGCGAGCAATATATCGATCTGATGGAATCTCTAGCCGCAGATGAAAAGTAAAGCCAGAGGATGATGAGACAAGGTGGTATACGATAGTGAAATAGATCGCAATTCGGAGTATGCAGAAGCTAGGTGAGCCGGGTCGTGGGTTGTGGCTTGTGGCTTGCGGCTTGTGAGTGTCTGGCGCTATTCGCCCCCGGAAAAGAACGGGACCACGGGCGGAATATCGCGCGTTAGATTCGTCGCGTTGATATATTTTGTCTAGGAGTTGAAGCGAGATGAAGAAGCTTTGGTATCTCGCAGTGGGCGAACGCGAACGAAGTAAAGAAGTATATGAACGTGTAGGTGTATTATTTATAGACCACGAGACCTTGATTACCAATACGACAAAAGCTTTTTACCGACGTATTCCCACACATGCTTACTTCCTCTTCTTCTTCTTCTTCTTCTTCTTCTTATTTTTCTCGCAAGCTCTGGTGACAATGCTAGGCTACTAGAGCTTCGAGTGAATATATATATATATATGTAGATAGGTATGTAGAGGTATGCATGTAAGAGCGAAATCTAGCTCGGGACTAAAGCCAGGAACTCAGGGGGCTAGACCTTGCCACGGGAATTGTTTCCCAACAACAAATTCCCCCACGCTATTATCTCTAATGTATAATTGACGTTTGACAAACGTACATACCTATGCCCTTTCAAAACTTTGCATCCCAGAGGTACGATCGAAAGGGTGTAAACGCAGGTAAACACAAACCACGTGCCTATACACGTAACAAGGTCTAGATAATATGTCTACATTACCGATTCATTAATTATTCTCAAAATATGTATATAGCCATATACCTTTCAAGATTTGTTATTTACATGTGTGTGATACGCACGTGTCTAATTCTCTGGTAAAAATTCAACTAGACGCTCCTAGAAAACTGATAGATGCGTATTCTCAATTAGTACACAAAATCAGATATAGAAACGGACAGATCCTATTGATTTCTATACGATTGTTTACACTTATTTTATCCATTTCTATATATCTGTCTATAGTTGAATTTTTACCAGGTTCATTATATGTATACGTACAGAAAAGCTACCTATTTGTCTTTCTAGGTATGTGGAAGTAGTTTTGAGTATATACAGACTCGCGTTCTTTCGCTATATAACAATTAACAATAATCACAACAACGATGAAAAACATATAAGTTGAGGCTTTTATTTTACTACCAGTTTCTTGCCAAGTTTGATGCTTTCGAAACTACTATAGGTAGATCGATTCGATCCGGTTGAGAACAAAAAAAAATAATAATATTATTTTTTGGCACTCGCATACGTTGGCTATATGATAGAAAAGTACAAACAGCTATTTGATTCGGCGATTTTCAACATATTGGACCGAGTCGAAGAGTTCAAGATTCTTTGTCCCAAAGATCATATGAGATTTTAATCTCTTATAGAATGAAAATTCTCTTCTAATCATTTTTTACTCGGCAAGAGAACCAAAATAAAAAACTTTTTTTTTCATTCTTCTTCAAGCAATTCTGACTTTTGACCATTTCGAAAGTCTAATAGACACGTGAATCGCAGAAAATTAGTATAAGCGAATTAATAAGTGGTGCAATTACGATTCGACGCGACTACACACTATACACTTCACGTGGCATATTGGCGTGGTTATTTACCTCTATGTAAATAACGTATACGTACGTAGTTTCGCATACATACCATTCATACATACCTAAAGCTATACACGTGTGTTTATTTGACCGATCAATTTGAAATTCAACCGAGAGCTAGAGGATCTATTCTTGTATGCGAGCCTATGGTTTACGTTATATCGAAAAGCCTGAGCACACGCAACTCGACTCGACGAGCCAATTATTCACGCACTTATGTCAGAAACTATAGAGATTTTATTTCTCATACCTAAAACTGTGTATTATTATTATTATTATTTTTTAATTTATATATACTCACCGACCAATTTCTGACTCGATGTCATACTTGTCTGCGAATTGAACACCACGTCTAATGGTCACGTCGCGATAAGGAAAGCTCGGCTCGATTTCTGCAACCCAAAAAAGAAAGAAAAAAAAAAACCGCATTAAATTAAAAGTGGATAATTAATAATGCTATAAAATTAAAAACAGAAATCATCACTCGCAACTATATCTCTGAATGTAATTATTACGATGTCAGTTATACTCGATCAGGATGTTTGCTTTTTGTAAATATTTTCGTTATAATTTGTTTTCACATTTTATCTAGATATTTTTCTTCCAAATTTATTCCAGCAGGTATAAATGAAACACGACATAAATGCAGCAGACCGTTCTGCCATTGGTTTCCGGTCCAAACTGTTGCTTCGTATATAAAGCTGCACTCCGCATGGCTGCATTGCTTCTTATCCTCCTCCCACCCCCTCCCAGCTGGGCGTCGAGACGATTTACTCGATTTTGTAAAGTGGAGTTTAGCTTACTTTGCTCCTTCTTCTTGGCTGGAGCTTGCGGAGTATCTGGGTCGCGTATCGGTTGCGGTACAACGAGAGATAAGGCGATAATATCGGTTATTAAAACCAGAGAAAAATTGAAAGGAAACCAAAAAAAAAAAAAAAAAATGGGAAGGATGTAAAAAAGTATCAATCGATTAACTATAGAAATCCTCCAATTCAGGACGAAATCATTAAAAAACAAGGATTCTTATATCTAATCCCCCAATAAAGGACGAAATCATTTAAAAAAAAAAACACACACACACACACACACACAAGGATTCTTACCGCCAACCGGATCACTTTCGTCGACGCGAATCATCTGTCGTTCTGTGTTTTTGACTAGAAATTAGTTGTATTTATACTTTGTGATGGTAAAACGCGCACTGTTACCACCAACGTATGTATTAAAATCGTCAGTAACAACAACGCCAGGCGTTGATATACACGGAAAAGACGTCGTCGTCAATGACGGTGATACGCAACAACTAAAATATAATAATGACGATTAGGAGAACCTGATCGTCAGAAATATTTCGGTCAATGGTATAATAAAAGCAGCAGCGTCGTTATTCTTCCATGAAGAGTTTAAGTAGTAGTAGCCGTAGACGTCGGCCCCGACGTCTTCGCCTTGACGGAGTTCGTCTTCGTATTACGCGCCGTTCACGGTAACCGTTCGACGCGTTATTATTATATGCCGCGATGCGGTATCGCTGGGGTTTTATGCCTGAATCTCGAAGGTAACGAACGAACGAAAAAAAAGAACGAACGAACGAAAGACGTCGGAACGGATAGATCGACGGACGTACCGACCGACGGACTTAGGGAACGCCGCGACGGACAGCCTCTCTTCTTCGGCTCGGACGAATTTAGATTTTCTTACGGACGCCGCGGATTCTGTCGAGGGTCACGTGGCCGCGGCGTCGCGACGCTCTCCTTCCACCGTTACCACCACCACCACCACCACCATCGCCAGCATTACTTTCCACCTTACATCTCTCACCCCCCGACCCATCACCTCGCCCTTATTTCGGCTACATGCCCACCACGCCTATGTATCTTATACTTGTATGCCTGAAGCACGAAGCCGCGATATCAACAATGCCTAATGCACTCGCTCGAAGACGCGGGGCGCCGCGGTACCTACGCGAGAATCCGATTTCCGAATCGCCTTGGAAATATGTAATTTTGTTTACGTAAATATACAGGGTGGTGAGGAATTTGTATGACGAATCCGTATCACGCATGGTCGATACTTATGTCAGAATTGAGATCGAAATCTTCTCAACGAAATTTTTGTTGCTTCTATGGTATACGATTGTTTGTTTCTCAATTTTTGAGAGAAGAAAAAATAAAAAAGAACAATCAATTATGCTCAGAAAACTGAAAAAAAAGATTAGCTATAAGAAATCTTTCTTTGAAAATACTTTCTCGCTAAATGGCTGAAGAAATGATTAAACCGCACAGAAATTCGAGATTTTAAAAATTAGAAGAGATTAAAAAAACACAGCAACATTATTGAAGAAAAACCTCTTCGGTTTTGTTGTAACTTGGTGAGTTTGGAGGTATATTGAAAGAAAATTTTCTGCGGAGTATTAAAATTCTACCGCCTATAGGTTTCGAGAAACAGAGGACTCAAAATTTTTGTAAGCTTTTTTTGAAACCGGCATAGCTCAGAACCGGCACATGGTATCTTGAAACTTGAGTACCCTAAAAGTTTCGTAATTGAACGTAGATTCGGATGGTGTTAGCGTGAAAATCATATTTTCAAGATTTCATGTCAAAAAATCAAAAAGTAGTCGAAAAATCGAATTTTGAGTTTGTTCTCCAGTTTTTTTATTTCAAATTTTTACCAAGCATGCGTAAACTCAGTGATAAAAGTGATTCAGACAGTGGAAGTTTACTCATATTCACACATTTATTCGATTAAAAGAAGAAAAAAAGTGACAATATCGCCTAATTTGAAGAAGCCCAATTTATCCAAAAAACTAAGAAGATAATAATTTGAACCGGCGACTGGGACTGGCATGGGACGCCGGATATATATTTTCGAGGTCCCGGTCGCGGTCCCGGTCGAGGTCCCGGTCCCGGTCGCGGTCCCGGTCCCAGTCGCGGTCCCGGTCCCGGGACCGGGAACGGCGGGGACCGGGACCGGGACCGCGACCGGGACCGGGACCTCGACCGGGACCGGGACCTCGACCGGGACCGCGACCGGGACCTCGAAAATATATATCCGGCGTCCCATGCCAGTCCCAGTCGCCGGTTCAAATTATTACAATTAAAATTAAATTAAAATTACAATTATTACAATTAAAACAATTATTACGACCGGGACCGCGACCGGGACCGGGACCGCGACCGGGACCGGGACCTCGACCGGGACCGCGACCGGGACCTCGAAAATATATATCCGGCGTCCCATGCCAGTCCCAGTCGCCGGTGCCGTTCCCGGTCCCGGTCGCGGTCCCGGTCCCGGTCCCCGCCGTTCCCGGTCCCGGGACCGGGACCTCGACCGGGACCGCGACCGGGACCTCGAAAATATATATCCGGCGTCCCATGCCAGTCCCAGTCGCCGGTGCCGTTCCCGGTCCCGGTCGCGGTCCCGGTTCCAGTCGCGGTCCCGGTCCCGGGACCGGGAACGGCGGGGACCGGGACGGGGACCGCGACCGGGACCGGGACCTCGACCGGGACCGCGACCGGGACCTCGAAAATATATATCCGGCGTCCCATGCCAGTCCCAGTCGCCGGTTCAAATTATTACAATTAAAATTAAATTAAAATTACAATTATTACAATTAAAACAATTATTACGACCGGGACCGCGACCGGGACCGGGACCGCGACCGGGACCGGGACCTCGACCGGGACCGCGACCGGGACCTCGAAAATATATATCCGGCGTCCCATGCCAGTCCCAGTCGCCGGTGCCGTTCCCGGTCCCGGTCGCGGTCCCGGTTCCAGTCGCGGTCCCGGTCCCGGGACCGGGAACGGCGGGGACCGGGACCGGGACCGCGACCGGGACCGGGACCTCGACCGGGACCGCGACCGGGACCTCGAAAATATATATCCGGCGTCCCATGCCAGTCCCAGTCGCCGGTTCAAATTATTACAATTAAAATTGAATTAGAATTACAATTATTACAATTAAAACAATTATTACGACCGGGACCGCGACCGGGACCGGGACCGCGACCGGGACCGGGACCTCGACCGGGACCGCGACCGGGACCTCGAAAATATATATCCGGCGTCCCATGCCAGTCCCAGTCGCCGGGGCCGTTCCCGGTCCCGGTCGCGGTCCCGGTTCCAGTCGCGGTCCCGGTCCCGGGACCGGGAACGGCGGGGACCGGGACCGGGACCGCGACCGGGACCGGGACCTCGACCGGGACCGCGACCGGGACCTCGAAAATATATATCCGGCGTCCCATGCCAGTCCCAGTCGCCGGTGCCGTTCCCGGTCCCGGTCGCGGTCCCGGTTCCAGTCGCGGTCCCGGTCCCGGGACCGGGAACAGCGGGGACCGGGACCGGGACCGCGACCGGGACCGGGACCTCGACCGGGACCGCGACCGGGACCTCGAAAATATATATCCGGCGTCCCATGCCAGTCCCAGTCGCCGGTTCAAATTATTACAATTAAAATTAAATTAAAATTACAATTATTACAATTAAAACAATTATTACGACCGGGACCGTGACCGGGACCGGGACCGCGACCGGGACCGGGACCTCGACCGGGACCGCGACCGGGACCTCGAAAATATATATCCGGCGTCCCATGCCAGTCCCAGTCGCCGGTGCCGTTCCCGGTCCCGGTCGCGGTCCCGGTCCCGGTTCCAGTCGCGGTCCCGGCCCCGGTCGCGGTCCCGGTCCCGGTCCCCGCCGTTCCCGGTCCCGGGACCGGGACCTCGACCGGGACCGCGACCGGGACCGCGAAAATATATATCCGGCGTCCCATGCCAGTCCCAGTCGCCGGTGCCGTTCCCGGTCCCGGTCGCGGTCCCGGTTCCAAGCGCGGTCCCGGTCCCGGGACCGGGAACGGCGGGGACCGGGACCGGGACCGCGACCGGGACCGGGACCTCGACCGGGACCGCGACCGGGACCTCGAAAATATATATCCGGCGTCCCATGCCAGTCCCAGTCGCCGGTGCCGTTCCCGGTCCCGGTCGCGGTCCCGGTTCCAGTCGCGGTCCCGGTCCCGGGACCGGGAACGGCGGGGACCGGGACCGGGACCGCGACCGGGACCGGGACCTCGACCGGGACCGCGACCGGGACCTCGAAAATATATATCCGGCGTCCCATGCCAGTCCCAGTCGCCGGTTCAAATTATTACAATTAAAATTAAATTAAAATTACAATTATTACAATTAAAACAATTATTACGACCGGGACCGTGACCGGGACCGGGACCGCGACCGGGACCGGGACCTCGACCGGGACCGCGACCGGGACCTCGAAAATATATATCCGGCGTCCCATGCCAGTCCCAGTCGCCGGTGCCGTTCCCGGTCCCGGTCGCGGTCCCGGTCCCGGTTCCAGTCGCGGTCCCGGTCCCGGTCGCGGTCCCGGTCCCGGTCCCCGCCGTTCCCGGTCCCGGGACCGGGACCTCGACCGGGACCGCGACCGGGACCTCGAAAATATATATCCGGCGTCCCATGCCAGTCGCGGTCCCGGTCCCGGGACCGGGAACGGCGGGGACCGGGACCGGGACCGCGACCGGGACCGGGACCTCGACCGGGACCGCGACCGGGACCTCGAAAATATATATCCGGCGTCCCATGCCAGTCCCAGTCGCCGGTTCAAATTATTACAATTAAAATTAAATTAAAATTACAATTATTACAATTAAAACAATTATTACGACCGGGACCGCGACCGGGACCGGGACCGCGACCGGGACCGGGACCTCGACCGGGACCGCGACCGGGACCTCGAAAATATATATCCGGCGTCCCATGCCAGTCCCAGTCGCCGGTTCAAATTATTACAATTAAAATTAAATTAAAATTACAATTATTAAAATTAAAACAATTATTACGACCGGGACCGCGACCGGGACCGGGACCGCGACCGGGACCGGGACCTCGACCGGGACCGCGACCGGGACCTCGAAAATATATATCCGGCGTCCCATGCCAGTCCCAGTCGCCGGTTCAAATTATTACAATTAAAATTAAATTAAAATTACAATTATTACAATTAAAACAATTATTACGACCGGGACCGCGACCGGGACCGGGACCGTCACCGGGACCGGGACCTCGACCGGGACCGCGACCGGGACCTCGAAAATATATATCCGGCGTCCCATGCCAGTCCCAGTCGCCGGTGCCGTTCCCGGTCCCGGTCGCGGTCCCGGTCCCAGTCGCGGTCCCGGTCCCGGGACCGGGAACGGCGGGGACCGGGACCGGGACCTCGAAAATATATATCCGGCGTCCCATGCCAGTCCCAGTCGCCGGTTCAAATTATTACAATTCAAATTAAATTAAAATTACAATTATTACAATTAAAACAATTATCACGACCGGGACCGCGACCGGGACCGGGACCTCGACCGGGACCGCGACCGGGACCTCGAAAATATATATCCGGCGTCCCATGCCAGTCCCAGTCGCCGGTGCCGTTCCCGGTCCCGGTCGCAGTCCCGGTTCCAGTCGCGGTCCCGGTCCCGGGACCGGGAACGGCGGGGACCGGGACCGGGACCGCGACCGGGACCGGGACCTCGACCGGGACCGCGACCGGGACCTCGAAAATATATATCCGGCGTCCCATGCCAGTCCCAGTCGCCGGTGCCGTTCCCGGTCCCGGTCGCGGTCCCGGTTCCAGTCGCGGTCCCGGTCCCGGGACCGGGAACGGCGGGGACCGGGACCGGGACCGCGACCGGGACCGGGACCTCGACCGGGACCGCGACCGGGACCTCGAAAATATATATCCGGCGTCCCATGCCAGTCCCAGTCGCCGGTGCCGTTCCCGGTCCCGGTCGCGGTCCCGGTTCCAGTCGCGGTCCCGGTCCCGGGACCGGGAACGGCGGGGACCGGGACCGGGACCGCGACCGGGACCGGGACCTCGACCGGGACCGCGACCGGGACCTCGAAAATATATATCCGGCGTCCCATGCCAGTCCCAGTCGCCGGTTCAAATTATTACAATTAAAATTAAATTAAAATTACAATTATTACAATTAAAACAATTATTACGACCGGGACCGCGACCGGGACCGGGACCGCGACCGGGACCGGGACCTCGACCGGGACCGCGACCGGGACCTCGAAAATATATATCCGGCGTCCCATGCCAGTCCCAGTCGCCGGTTCAAATTATTACAATTAAAATTAAATTAAAATTACAATTATTACAATTAAAACAATTATTACGACCGGGACCGCGACCGGGACCGGGACCGTCACCGGGACCGGGACCTCGACCGGGACCGCGACCGGGACCTCGAAAATATATATCCGGCGTCCCATGCCAGTCCCAGTCGCCGGTGCCGTTCCCGGTCCCGGTCGCGGTCCCGGTTCCAGTCGCGGTCCCGGTCCCGGGACCGGGAACGGCGGGGACCGGGACCGGGACCGCGACCGGGACCGGGACCTCGACCGGGACCGCGACCGGGACCTCGAAAATATATATCAGGCGTCCCATGCCAGTCCCAGTCGCCGGTTCAAATTATTACAATTAAAATTAAATTAAAATTACAATTATTACAATTAAAACAATTATTACGACCGGGACCGCGACCGGGACCGGGACCGTCACCGGGACCGGGACCTCGACCGGGACCGCGACCGGGACCTCGAAAATATATATCCGGCGTCCCATGCCAGTCCCAGTCGCCGGTGCCGTTCCCGGTCCCGGTCGCGGTCCCGGTCCCAGTCGCGGGCCGGGACCGGGACCGCGACTGGGACCGGGACCTCGACCGGGACCGCGACCGGGACCTCGAAAATATATATCCGGCGTCCCATGCCAGTCCCAGTCGCCGGTTCAAATTATTACAATTAAAATTAAATTAAAATTACAATTATTACAATTAAAACAATTATCACGACCGGGACCGCGACCGGGACCGGGACCGCGACCGGGACCGGGACCTCGACCGGGACCGCGACCGGGACCTCGAAAATATATATCCGGCGTCCCATGCCAGTCCCAGTCGCCGGTGCCGTTCCCGGTCCCGGTCGCGGTCCCGGTTCCAGTCGCGGTCCCGGTCCCGGGACCGGGAACGGCGGGGACCGGGACCGGGACCGCGACCGGGACCGGGACCTCGACCGGGACCGCGACCGGGACCTCGAAAATATATATCCGGCGTCCCATGCCAGTCCCAGTCGCCGGTTCAAATTATTACAATTAAAATTAAATTAAAATTACAATTATTACAATTAAAACAATTATTACGACCGGGACCGCGACCGGGACCGGGACCGTCACCGGGACCGGGACCTCGACCGGGACCGCGACCGGGACCTCGAAAATATATATCCGGCGTCCCATGCCAGTCCCAGTCGCCGGTTCAAATTATTACAATTAAAATTAAATTAAAATTACAATTATTACAATTAAAACAATTATTACGACCGGGACCGCGACCGGGACCGGGACCGCGACCGGGACCGGGACCTCGACCGGGACCGCGACCGGGACCTCGAAAATATATATCCGGCGTCCCATGCCAGTCCCAGTCGCCGGTTCAAATTATTACAATTAAAATTAAATTAAAATTACAATTATTACAATTAAAACAATTATTACGACCGGGACCGCGACCGGGACCGGGACCGTCACCGGGACCGGGACCTCGACCGGGACCGCGACCGGGACCTCGAAAATATATATCCGGCGTCCCATGCCAGTCCCAGTCGCCGGTTCAAATTATTACAATTAAAATTAAATTAAAATTACAATTATTACAATTAAAACAATTATTACGACCGGGACCGGGACCGGGACCGCGACCGGGACCGGGACCTCGACCGGGACCGCGACCGGGACCTCGAAAATATATATGAGGCGTCCCATGCCAGTCCCAGTCGCCGGTTCAAATTATTACAATTAAAATCAAATTTAAATTACAATTATTACAATTAAAACAATTATTACGACCGGGACCGCGACCGGGACCGGGACCCGACCGGGACCGGGACCTCGACCGGGACCGCGACCGGGACCTCGAAAATATATATCCGGCGTCCCATGCCAGTCCCAGTCGCCGGTGCCGTTCCCGGTCCCGGTCGCGGTCCCGGTTCCAGTCGCGGTCCCGGTCCCGGGACCGGGAACGGCGGGGACCGGGACCGGGACCGCGACCGGGACCGGGACCGCGACTGGAACCGGGACCGCGACCGGGACCTCGAAAATATATATCCGGCGTCCCATGCCAGTCGCGGTCCCGGTCCCGGGACCGGGAACGGCGGGGACCGGGACCGGGACCGCGACCGGGACCGGGACCTCGACCGGGACCGCGACCGGGACCTCGAAAATATATATCCGGCGTCCCATGCCAGTCCCAGTCGCCGGTTCAAATTATTACAATCAAAATTAAATTAAAATTACAATTATTACAATTAAAACAATTATTACGACCGGGACCGCGACCGGGACCGGGACCGCGACCGGGACCGGGACCTCGACCGGGACCGCGACCGGGACCTCGAAAATATATATCCGGCGTCCCATGCCAGTCCCAGTCGCCGGTGCCGTTCCCGGTCCCGGTCGCGGTCCCGGTTCCAGTCGCGGTCCCGGTCCCGGGACCGGGAACGGCGGGGACCGGGACCGGGACCGCGACCGGGACCGGGACCTCGACCGGGACCGCGACCGGGACCTCGAAAATATATATCCGGCGTCCCATGCCAGTCCCAGTCGCCGGTTCAAATTATTACAATTAAAATTAAATTAAAATTACAATTATTACAATTAAAACAATTATTACGACCGGGACCGCGACCGGGACCGGGACCGTCACCGGGACCGGGACCTCGACCGGGACCGCGACCGGGACCTCGAAAATATATATCCGGCGTCCCATGCCAGTCCCAGTCGCCGGTGCCGTTCCCGGTCCCGGTCGCGGTCCCGGTTCCAGTCGCGGTCCCGGTCCCGGGACCGGGAACGGCGGGGACCGGGACCGGGACCGCGACCGGGACCGGGACCTCGACCGGGACCGCGACCGGGACCTCGAAAATATATATCAGGCGTCCCATGCCAGTCCCAGTCGCCGGTTCAAATTATTACAATTAAAATTAAATTAAAATTACAATTATTACAATTAAAACAATTATTACGACCGGGACCGCGACCGGGACCGGGACCGCGACCGGGACCGGGACCTCGACCGGGACCGCGACCGGGACCTCGAAAATATATATCCGGCGTCCCATGCCAGTCCCAGTCGCCGGTGCCGTTCCCGGTCCCGGTCGCGGTCCCGGTTCCAGTCGCGGTCCCGGTCCCGGGACCGGGAACGGCGGGGACCGGGACCGGGACCGCGACCGGGACCGGGACCTCGACCGGGACCGCGACCGGGACCTCGAAAATATATATCCGGCGTCCCATGCCAGTCCCAGTCGCCGGTTCAAATTATTACAATTAAAATTAAATTAAAATTACAATTATTACAATTAAAACAATTATTACGACCGGGACCGCGACCGGGACCGGGACCGTCACCGGGACCGGGACCTCGACCGGGACCGCGACCGGGACCTCGAAAATATATATCCGGCGTCCCATGCCAGTCCCAGTCGCCGGTGCCGTTCCCGGTCCCGGTCGCGGTCCCGGTCCCAGTCGCAGGCCGGGACCGGGACCGCGACTGGGACCGGGACCTCGACCGGGACCGCGACCGGGACCTCGAAAATATATATCCGGCGTCCCATGCCAGTCCCAGTCGCCGGTTCAAATTATTACAATTAAAATTATATTAAAATTACAATTATTACAATTAAAACAATTATCACGACCGGGACCGCGACCGGGACCGGGACCGCGACCGGGACCGGGACCTCGACCGGGACCGCGACCGGGACCTCGAAAATATATATCCGGCGTCCCATGCCAGTCCCAGTCGCCGGTGCCGTTCCCGGTCCCGGTCGCGGTCCCGGTTCCAGTCGCGGTCCCGGTCCCGGGACCGGGAACGGCGGGGACCGGGACCGGGACCGCGACCGGGACCGGCACCTCGACCGGGACCGCGACCGGGACCTCGAAAATATATATCCGGCGTCCCATGCCAGTCCCAGTCGCCGGTTCAAATTATTACAATTAAAATCAAATTTAAATTACAATTATTACAATTAAAACAATTATTACGACCGGGACCGCGACCGGGACCGGGACCCGACCGGGACCGGGACCTCGACCGGGACCGCGACCGGGACCTCGAAAATATATATCCGGCGTCCCATGCCAGTCCCAGTCGCCGGTGCCGTTCCCGGTCCCGGTCGCGGTCCCGGTTCCAGTCGCGGTCCCGGTCCCGGGACCGGGAACGGCGGGGACCGGGACCGGGACCGCGACCGGGACCGGCACCTCGACCGGGACCGCGACCGGGACCTCGAAAATATATATCCGGCGTCCCATGCCAGTCCCAGTCGCCGGTTCAAATTATTACAATTAAAATTAAATTAAAATTACAATTATTACAATTAAAACAATTATTACGACCGGGACCGGGACCGCGACCGGGACCGGGACCTCGACCGGGACCGCGACCGGGACCTCGAAAATATATATCCGGCGTCCCATGCCAGTCCCAGTCGCCGGTGCCGTTCCCGGTCCCGGTCGCGGTCCCGGTTCCAGTCGCGGTCCCGGTCCCGGGACCGGGAACGGCGGGGACCGGGACCGGGACCGCGACCGGGACCGGCACCTCGACCGGGACCGCGACCGGGACCTCGAAAATATATATCCGGCGTCCCATGCCAGTCCCAGTCGCCGGTTCAAATTATTACAATTAAAATTAAATTAAAATTACAATTATTACAATTAAAACAATTATTACGACCGGGACCGTGACCGGGACCGGGACCGCGACCGGGACCGGGACCTCGACCGGGACCGCGACCGGGACCTCGAAAATATATATCCGGCGTCCCATGCCAGTCCCAGTCGCCGGTGCCGTTCCCGGTCCCGGTCGCGGTCCCGGTCCCGGTTCCAGTCGCGGTCCCGGTCCCGGTCGCGGTCCCGGTCCCGGTCCCCGCCGTTCCCGGTCCCGGGACCGGGACCTCGACCGGGACCGCGACCGGGACCGCGAAAATATATATCCGGCGTCCCATGCCAGTCCCAGTCGCCGGTGCCGTTCCCGGTCCCGGTCGCGGTCCCGGTTCCAGTCGCGGTCCCGGTCCCGGGACCGGGAACGGCGGGGACCGGGACCGGGACCGCGACCGGGACCGGGACCTCGACCGGGACCGCGACCGGGACCTCGAAAATATATATCCGGCGTCCCATGCCAGTCCCAGTCGCCGGTGCCGTTCCCGGTCCCGGTCGCGGTCCCGGTTCCAGTCGCGGTCCCGGTCCCGGGACCGGGAACGGCGGGGACCGGGACCGGGACCGCGACCGGGACCGGGACCTCGACCGGGACCGCGACCGGGACCTCGAAAATATATATCCGGCGTCCCATGCCAGTCCCAGTCGCCGGTTCAAATTATTACAATTAAAATTAAATTAAAATTACAATTATTACAATTAAAACAATTATTACGACCGGGACCGTGACCGGGACCGGGACCGCGACCGGGACCGGGACCTCGACCGGGACCGCGACCGGGACCTCGAAAATATATATCCGGCGTCCCATGCCAGTCCCAGTCGCCGGTGCCGTTCCCGGTCCCGGTCGCGGTCCCGGTTCCAGTCGCGGTCCCGGTCCCGGGACCGGGAACGGCGGGGACCGGGACCGGGACCGCGACCGGGACCGGCACCTCGACCGGGACCGCGACCGGGACCTCGAAAATATATATCCGGCGTCCCATGCCAGTCCCAGTCGCCGGTTCAAATTATTACAATCAAAATTAAATTAAAATTACAATTATTACAATTAAAACAATTATTACGACCGGGACCGCGACCGGGACCGGGACCGCGACCGGGACCGGGACCTCGACCGGGACCGCGACCGGGACCTCGAAAATATATATCCGGCGTCCCATGCCAGTCCCAGTCGCCGGTGCCGTTCCCGGTCCCGGTCGCGGTCCCGGTTCCAGTCGCGGTCCCGGTCCCGGGACCGGGAACGGCGGGGACCGGGACCGGGACCGGGACCGGGAACGGCACCGGCGACTGGGACTGGCATGGGACGCCGGATATATATTTTCGAGGTCCCGGTCGCGGTCCCGGTCGCGGTCCCGGTCCCGGTCGCGGTCCCGGTCCCGGTCCCCGCCGTTCCCGGTCCCGGGACCGGGACCTCGACCGGGACCGCGACCGGGACCTCGAAAATATATATCCGGCGTCCCATGCCAGTCGCGGTCCCGGTCCCGGGACCGGGAACGGCGGGGACCGGGACCGGGACCGCGACCGGGACCGGGACCTCGACCGGGACCGCGACCGGGACCTCGAAAATATATATCCGGCGTCCCATGCCA
Organism: Ametastegia equiseti; assembly: GCA_963989295.1. Taxonomy (NCBI): domain Eukaryota; kingdom Metazoa; phylum Arthropoda; class Insecta; order Hymenoptera; family Tenthredinidae; genus Ametastegia; species Ametastegia equiseti. The sequence goes on along the minus strand of OZ022397.1, from coordinate 12,837,807 downwards.
GTCCCAGTCGCCGGTTCAAATTATTACAATTAAAATTAAATTAAAATTACAATTATTACAATTAAAACAATTATTACGACCGGGACCGCGACCGGGACCGGGACCGCGACCGGGACCGGGACCTCGACCGGGACCGCGACCGGGACCTCGAAAATATATATCCGGCGTCCCATGCCAGTCCCAGTCGCCGGTTCAAATTATTACAATTAAAATTAAATTAAAATTACAATTATTAAAATTAAAACAATTATTACGACCGGGACCGCGACCGGGACCGGGACCGCGACCGGGACCGGGACCTCGACCGGGACCGCGACCGGGACCTCGAAAATATATATCCGGCGTCCCATGCCAGTCCCAGTCGCCGGTTCAAATTATTACAATTAAAATTAAATTAAAATTACAATTATTACAATTAAAACAATTATTACGACCGGGACCGCGACCGGGACCGGGACCGTCACCGGGACCGGGACCTCGACCGGGACCGCGACCGGGACCTCGAAAATATATATCCGGCGTCCCATGCCAGTCCCAGTCGCCGGTTCAAATTATTACAATTAAAATTAAATTAAAATTACAATTATTACAATTAAAACAATTATTACGACCGGGACCGCGACCGGGACCGGGACCGTCACCGGGACCGGGACCTCGACCGGGACCGCGACCGGGACCTCGAAAATATATATCCGGCGTCCCATGCCAGTCCCAGTCGCCGGTGCCGTTCCCGGTCCCGGTCGCGGTCCCGGTCCCAGTCGCGGTCCCGGTCCCGGGACCGGGAACGGCGGGGACCGGGACCGGGACCGGGAACGGCGGGGACCGGGACCGGGACCTCGAAAATATATATCCGGCGTCCCATGCCAGTCCCAGTCGCCGGTTCAAATTATTACAATTCAAATTAAATTAAAATTACAATTATTACAATTAAAACAATTATCACGACCGGGACCGCGACCGGGACCGGGACCTCGACCGGGACCGCGACCGGGACCTCGAAAATATATATCCGGCGTCCCATGCCAGTCCCAGTCGCCGGTGCCGTTCCCGGTCCCGGTCGCAGTCCCGGTTCCAGTCGCGGTCCCGGTCCCGGGACCGGGAACGGCGGGGACCGGGACCGGGACCGCGACCGGGACCGGGACCTCGACCGGGACCGCGACCGGGACCTCGAAAATATATATCCGGCGTCCCATGCCAGTCCCAGTCGCCGGTGCCGTTCCCGGTCCCGGTCGCGGTCCCGGTTCCAGTCGCGGTCCCGGTCCCGGGACCGGGAACGGCGGGGACCGGGACCGGGACCGCGACCGGGACCGGGACCTCGACCGGGACCGCGACCGGGACCTCGAAAATATATATCCGGCGTCCCATGCCAGTCCCAGTCGCCGGTTCAAATTATTACAATTAAAATTAAATTAAAATTACAATTATTACAATTAAAACAATTATTACGACCGGGACCGCGACCGGGACCGGGACCGCGACCGGGACCGGGACCTCGACCGGGACCGCGACCGGGACCTCGAAAATATATATCCGGCGTCCCATGCCAGTCCCAGTCGCCGGTGCCGTTCCCGGTCCCGGTCGCGGTCCCGGTTCCAGTCGCGGTCCCGGTCCCGGGACCGGGAACGGCGGGGACCGGGACCGGGACCGCGACCGGGACCGGGACCTCGACCGGGACCGCGACCGGGACCTCGAAAATATATATCCGGCGTCCCATGCCAGTCCCAGTCGCCGGTTCAAATTATTACAATTAAAATTAAATTAAAATTACAATTATTACAATTAAAACAATTATTACGACCGGGACCGCGACCGGGACCGGGACCGCGACCGGGACCGGGACCTCGACCGGGACCTCGAAAATATATATCCGGCGTCCCATGCCAGTCCCAGTCGCCGGTGCTGTTCCCGGTCCCGGTCGCGGTCCCGGTTCCAGTCGCGGTCCCGGTCCCGGGACCGGGAACGGCGGGGACCGGGACCGGGACCGCGACCGGGACCGGGACCTCGACCGGGACCGCGACCGGGACCTCGAAAATATATATCCGGCGTCCCATGCCAGTCCCAGTCGCCGGTGCCGTTCCCGGTCCCGGTCGCGGTCCCGGTTCCAGTCGCGGTCCCGGTCCCGGGACCGGGAACGGCGGGGACCGGGACCGGGACCGCGACCGGGACCGGGACCTCGACCGGGACCGCGACCGGGACCTCGAAAATATATATCCGGCGTCCCATGTCAGTCCCAGTCGCCGGTTCAAATTATTACAATTAAAATTAAATTAAAATTACAATTATTACAATTAAAACAATTATTACGACCGGGACCGCGACCGGGACCGGGACCGCGACCGGGACCGGGACCTCGACCGGGACCGCGACCGGGACCTCGAAAATATATATCCGGCGTCCCATGCCAGTCCCAGTCGCCGGTTCAAATTATTACAATTAAAATTAAATTAAAATTACAATTATTACAATTAAAACAATTATTACGACCGGGACCGCGACCGGGACCGGGACCGTCACCGGGACCGGGACCTCGACCGGGACCGCGACCGGGACCTCGAAAATATATATCCGGCGTCCCATGCCAGTCCCAGTCGCCGGTGCCGTTCCCGGTCCCGGTCGCGGTCCCGGTTCCAGTCGCGGTCCCGGTCCCGGGACCGGGAACGGCGGGGACCGGGACCGGGACCGCGACCGGGACCGGGACCTCGACCGGGACCGCGACCGGGACCTCGAAAATATATATCAGGCGTCCCATGCCAGTCCCAGTCGCCGGTTCAAATTATTACAATTAAAATTAAATTAAAATTACAATTATTACAATTAAAACAATTATTACGACCGGGACCGCGACCGGGACCGGGACCGTCACCGGGACCGGGACCTCGACCGGGACCGCGACCGGGACCTCGAAAATATATATCCGGCGTCCCATGCCAGTCCCAGTCGCCGGTTCAAATTATTACAATTAAAATTAAATTAAAATTACAATTATTACAATTAAAACAATTATCACGACCGGGACCGCGACCGGGACCGGGACCGCGACCGGGACCGGGACCTCGACCGGGACCGCGACCGGGACCTCGAAAATATATATCCGGCGTCCCATGCCAGTCCCAGTCGCCGGTGCCGTTCCCGGTCCCGGTCGCGGTCCCGGTTCCAGTCGCGGTCCCGGTCCCGGGACCGGGAACGGCGGGGACCGGGACCGGGACCGCGACCGGGACCGGGACCGGGACCTCGACCGGGACCGCGACCGGGACCTCGAAAATATATATCCGGCGTCCCATGCCAGTCCCAGTCGCCGGTTCAAATTATTACAATTAAAATTAAATTAAAATTACAATTATTACAATTAAAACAATTATTACGACCGGGACCGGGACCGGGACCGCGACCGGGACCGGGACCTCGACCGGGACCGCGACCGGGACCTCGAAAATATATATGAGGCGTCCCATGCCAGTCCCAGTCGCCGGTTCAAATTATTACAATTAAAATCAAATTTAAATTACAATTATTACAATTAAAACAATTATTACGACCGGGACCGCGACCGGGACCGGGACCCGACCGGGACCGGGACCTCGACCGGGACCGCGACCGGGACCTCGAAAATATATATCCGGCGTCCCATGCCAGTCCCAGTCGCCGGTGCCGTTCCCGGTCCCGGTCGCGGTCCCGGTTCCAGTCGCGGTCCCGGTCCCGGGACCGGGAACGGCGGGGACCGGGACCGGGACCGCGACCGGGACCGGGACCTCGACCGGGACCGCGACCGGGACCTCGAAAATATATATCCGGCGTCCCATGCCAGTCCCAGTCGCCGGTTCAAATTATTACAATCAAAATTAAATTAAAATTACAATTATTACAATTAAAACAATTATTACGACCGGGACCGCGACCGGGACCGGGACCGCGACCGGGACCGGGACCTCGACCGGGACCGCGACCGGGACCTCGAAAATATATATCCGGCGTCCCATGCCAGTCCCAGTCGCCGGTGCCGTTCCCGGTCCCGGTCGCGGTCCCGGTCCCCGCCGTTCCCGGTCCCGGGACCGGGACCGCGACTGGAACCGGGACCGCGACCGGGACCGGGACCTCGACCGGGACCGCGACCGGGACCTCGAAAATATATATCCGGCGTCCCATGCCAGTCCCAGTCGCCGGTTCAAATTATTACAATTAAAATTAAATTAAAATTACAATTATTACAATTAAAACAATTATCACGACCGGGACCTCGACCGGGACCGCGACCGGGACCTCGAAAATATATATCCGGCGTCCCATGCCAGTCCCAGTCGCCGGTTCAAATTATTACAATTAAAATTAAATTAAAATTACAATTATTACAATTAAAACAATTATTACGACCGGGACCGGGACCGGGACCGCGACCGGGACCGGGACCTCGACCGGGACCGCGACCGGGACCTCGAAAATATATATGAGGCGTCCCATGCCAGTCCCAGTCGCCGGTTCAAATTATTACAATTAAAATCAAATTTAAATTACAATTATTACAATTAAAACAATTATTACGACCGGGACCGCGACCGGGACCGGGACCCGACCGGGACCGGGACCTCGACCGGGACCGCGACCGGGACCTCGAAAATATATATCCGGCGTCCCATGCCAGTCCCAGTCGCCGGTGCCGTTCCCGGTCCCGGTCGCGGTCCCGGTTCCAGTCGCGGTCCCGGTCCCGGGACCGGGAACGGCGGGGACCGGGACCGGGACCGCGACCGGGACCGGCACCTCGACCGGGACCGCGACCGGGACCTCGAAAATATATATCCGGCGTCCCATGCCAGTCCCAGTCGCCGGTTCAAATTATTACAATTAAAATTAAATTAAAATTACAATTATTACAATTAAAACAATTATTACGACCGGGACCGCGACCGGGACCGGGACCGCGACCGGGACCGGGACCTCGACCGGGACCGCGACCGGGACCTCGAAAATATATATCCGGCGTCCCATGCCAGTCCCAGTCGCCGGTGCCGTTCCCGGTCCCGGTCGCGGTCCCGGTTCCAGTCGCGGTCCCGGTCCCGGGACCGGGAACGGCGGGGACCGGGACCGGGACCGCGACCGGGACCGGCACCTCGACCGGGACCGCGACCGGGACCTCGAAAATATATATCCGGCGTCCCATGCCAGTCCCAGTCGCCGGTTCAAATTATTACAATCAAAATTAAATTAAAATTACAATTATTACAATTAAAACAATTATTACGACCGGGACCGCGACCGGGACCGGGACCGCGACCGGGACCGGGACCTCGACCGGGACCGCGACCGGGACCTCGAAAATATATATCCGGCGTCCCATGCCAGTCCCAGTCGCCGGTGCCGTTCCCGGTCCCGGTCGCGGTCCCGGTTCCAGTCGCGGTCCCGGTCCCGGGACCGGGAACGGCGGGGACCGGGACCGGGACCGCGACCGGGACCGGGACCTCGACCGGGACCGCGACCGGGACCTCGAAAATATATATCCGGCGTCCCATGCCAGTCCCAGTCGCCGGTTCAAATTATTACAATTAAAATTAAATTAAAATTACAATTATTACAATTAAAACAATTATCACGACCGGGACCTCGACCGGGACCGCGACCGGGACCTCGAAAATATATATCCGGCGTCCCATGCCAGTCCCAGTCGCCGGTTCAAATTATTACAATTAAAATTAAATTAAAATTACAATTATTAAAATTAAAACAATTATTACGACCGGGACCGCGACCGGGACCGGGACCGCGACCGGGACCGGGACCTCGACCGGGACCGCGACCGGGACCTCGAAAATATATATCCGGCGTCCCATGCCAGTCCCAGTCGCCGGTTCAAATTATTACAATTCAAATTAAATTAAAATTACAATTATTACAATTAAAACAATTATCACGACCGGGACCGCGACCGGGACCGGGACCTCGACCGGGACCGCGACCGGGACCTCGAAAATATATATCCGGCGTCCCATGCCAGTCCCAGTCGCCGGTGCCGTTCCCGGTCCCGGTCGCAGTCCCGGTTCCAGTCGCGGTCCCGGTCCCGGGACCGGGAACGGCGGGGACCGGGACCGGGACCGCGACCGGGACCGGGACCTCGACCGGGACCGCGACCGGGACCTCGAAAATATATATCCGGCGTCCCATGCCAGTCCCAGTCGCCGGTGCCGTTCCCGGTCCCGGTCGCGGTCCCGGTTCCAGTCGCGGTCCCGGTCCCGGGACCGGGAACGGCGGGGACCGGGACCGGGACCGCGACCGGGACCGGGACCTCGACCGGGACCGCGACCGGGACCTCGAAAATATATATCCGGCGTCCCATGCCAGTCCCAGTCGCCGGTTCAAATTATTACAATTAAAATTAAATTAAAATTACAATTATTACAATTAAAACAATTATTACGACCGGGACCGCGACCGGGACCGGGACCGTCACCGGGACCGGGACCTCGACCGGGACCGCGACCGGGACCTCGAAAATATATATCCGGCGTCCCATGCCAGTCCCAGTCGCCGGTGCCGTTCCCGGTCCCGGTCGCGGTCCCGGTTCCAGTCGCGGTCCCGGTCCCGGGACCGGGAACGGCGGGGACCGGGACCGGGACCGCGACCGGGACCGGGACATCGACCGGGACCGCGACCGGGACCTCGAAAATATATATCCGGCGTCCCATGCCAGTCCCAGTCGCCGGTGCCGTTCCCGGTCCCGGTCGCGGTCCCGGTTCCAGTCGCGGTCCCGGTCCCGGGACCGGGAACAGCGGGGACCGGGACCGGGACCGCGACCGGGACCGGGACCTCGACCGGGACCGGGACCTCGACCGGGACCGCGACCGGGACCTCGAAAATATATATCCGGCGTCCCATGCCAGTCCCAGTCGCCGGTGCCGTTCCCGGTCCCGGTCGCGGTCCCGGTTCCAGTCGCGGTCCCGGTCCCGGGACCGGGAACGGCGGGGACCGGGACCGGGACCGCGACCGGGACCGGCACCTCGACCGGGACCGCGACCGGGACCTCGAAAATATATATCCGGCGTCCCATGCCAGTCCCAGTCGCCGGTTCAAATTATTACAATTAAAATTAAATTAAAATTACAATTATTACAATTAAAACAATTATTACGACCGGGACCGCGACCGGGACCGGGACCGCGACCGGGACCGGGACCTCGACCGGGACCGCGACCGGGACCTCGAAAATATATATCCGGCGTCCCATGCCAGTCCCAGTCGCCGGTGCCGTTCCCGGTCCCGGTCGCGGTCCCGGTTCCAGTCGCGGTCCCGGTCCCGGGACCGGGAACGGCGGGGACCGGGACCGGGACCGCGACCGGGACCGGCACCTCGACCGGGACCGCGACCGGGACCTCGAAAATATATATCCGGCGTCCCATGCCAGTCCCAGTCGCCGGTTCAAATTATTACAATCAAAATTAAATTAAAATTACAATTATTACAATTAAAACAATTATTACGACCGGGACCGCGACCGGGACCGGGACCGCGACCGGGACCGGGACCTCGACCGGGACCGCGACCGGGACCTCGAAAATATATATCCGGCGTCCCATGCCAGTCCCAGTCGCCGGTGCCGTTCCCGGTCCCGGTCGCGGTCCCGGTTCCAGTCGCGGTCCCGGTCCCGGGACCGGGAACGGCGGGGACCGGGACCGGGACCGCGACCGGGACCGGGACCTCGACCGGGACCGCGACCGGGACCTCGAAAATATATATCCGGCGTCCCATGCCAGTCCCAGTCGCCGGTTCAAATTATTACAATTAAAATTAAATTAAAATTACAATTATTACAATTAAAACAATTATCACGACCGGGACCTCGACCGGGACCGCGACCGGGACCTCGAAAATATATATCCGGCGTCCCATGCCAGTCCCAGTCGCCGGTTCAAATTATTACAATTAAAATTAAATTAAAATTACAATTATTAAAATTAAAACAATTATTACGACCGGGACCGCGACCGGGACCGGGACCGCGACCGGGACCGGGACCTCGACCGGGACCGCGACCGGGACCTCGAAAATATATATCCGGCGTCCCATGCCAGTCCCAGTCGCCGGTTCAAATTATTACAATTCAAATTAAATTAAAATTACAATTATTACAATTAAAACAATTATCACGACCGGGACCGCGACCGGGACCGGGACCTCGACCGGGACCGCGACCGGGACCTCGAAAATATATATCCGGCGTCCCATGCCAGTCCCAGTCGCCGGTGCCGTTCCCGGTCCCGGTCGCAGTCCCGGTTCCAGTCGCGGTCCCGGTCCCGGGACCGGGAACGGCGGGGACCGGGACCGGGACCGCGACCGGGACCGGGACCTCGACCGGGACCGCGACCGGGACCTCGAAAATATATATCCGGCGTCCCATGCCAGTCCCAGTCGCCGGTGCCGTTCCCGGTCCCGGTCGCGGTCCCGGTTCCAGTCGCGGTCCCGGTCCCGGGACCGGGAACGGCGGGGACCGGGACCGGGACCGCGACCGGGACCGGGACCTCGACCGGGACCGCGACCGGGACCTCGAAAATATATATCCGGCGTCCCATGCCAGTCCCAGTCGCCGGTTCAAATTATTACAATTAAAATTAAATTAAAATTACAATTATTACAATTAAAACAATTATTACGACCGGGACCGCGACCGGGACCGGGACCGTCACCGGGACCGGGACCTCGACCGGGACCGCGACCGGGACCTCGAAAATATATATCCGGCGTCCCATGCCAGTCCCAGTCGCCGGTGCCGTTCCCGGTCCCGGTCGCGGTCCCGGTTCCAGTCGCGGTCCCGGTCCCGGGACCGGGAACGGCGGGGACCGGGACCGGGACCGCGACCGGGACCGGGACCTCGACCGGGACCGCGACCGGGACCTCGAAAATATATATCCGGCGTCCCATGCCAGTCCCAGTCGCCGGTGCCGTTCCCGGTCCCGGTCGCGGTCCCGGTTCCAGTCGCGGTCCCGGTCCCGGGACCGGGAACAGCGGGGACCGGGACCGGGACCGCGACCGGGACCGGGACCTCGACCGGGACCGGGACCTCGACCGGGACCGCGACCGGGACCTCGAAAATATATATCCGGCGTCCCATGCCAGTCCCAGTCGCCGGTTCAAATTATTACAATTAAAATTAAATTAAAATTACAATTATTACAATTAAAACAATTATTACGACCGGGACCGTGACCGGGACCGGGACCGCGACCGGGACCGGGACCTCGACCGGGACCGCGACCGGGACCTCGAAAATATATATCCGGCGTCCCATGCCAGTCCCAGTCGCCGGTGCCGTTCCCGGTCCCGGTCGCGGTCCCGGTCCCGGTTCCAGTCGCGGTCCCGGTCCCGGTCGCGGTCCCGGTCCCGGTCCCCGCCGTTCCCGGTCCCGGGACCGGGACCTCGACCGGGACCGCGACCGGGACCGCGAAAATATATATCCGGCGTCCCATGCCAGTCCCAGTCGCCGGTGCCGTTCCCGGTCCCGGTCGCGGTCCCGGTTCCAGTCGCGGTCCCGGTCCCGGGACCGGGAACGGCGGGGACCGGGACCGGGACCGCGACCGGGACCGGGACCTCGACCGGGACCGCGACCGGGACCTCGAAAATATATATCCGGCGTCCCATGCCAGTCCCAGTCGCCGGTGCCGTTCCCGGTCCCGGTCGCGGTCCCGGTTCCAGTCGCGGTCCCGGTCCCGGGACCGGGAACGGCGGGGACCGGGACCGGGACCGCGACCGGGACCGGGACCTCGACCGGGACCGCGACCGGGACCTCGAAAATATATATCCGGCGTCCCATGCCAGTCCCAGTCGCCGGTTCAAATTATTACAATTAAAATTAAATTAAAATTACAATTATTACAATTAAAACAATTATTACGACCGGGACCGGGACCGGGACCGCGACCGGGACCGGGACCTCGACCGGGACCGCGACCGGGACCTCGAAAATATATATGAGGCGTCCCATGCCAGTCCCAGTCGCCGGTTCAAATTATTACAATTAAAATCAAATTTAAATTACAATTATTACAATTAAAACAATTATTACGACCGGGACCGCGACCGGGACCGGGACCCGACCGGGACCGGGACCTCGACCGGGACCGCGACCGGGACCTCGAAAATATATATCCGGCGTCCCATGCCAGTCCCAGTCGCCGGTGCCGTTCCCGGTCCCGGTCGCGGTCCCGGTTCCAGTCGCGGTCCCGGTCCCGGGACCGGGAACGGCGGGGACCGGGACCGGGACCGCGACCGGGACCGGGACCTCGACCGGGACCGCGACCGGGACCTCGAAAATATATATCCGGCGTCCCATGCCAGTCCCAGTCGCCGGTGCCGTTCCCGGTCCCGGTCGCGGTCCCGGTTCCAGTCGCGGTCCCGGTCCCGGGACCGGGAACGGCGGGGACCGGGACCGGGACCGCGACCGGGACCGGGACCTCGACCGGGACCGCGACCGGGACCTCGAAAATATATATCCGGCGTCCCATGCCAGTCGCGGTCCCGGTCCCGGGACCGGGAACGGCGGGGACCGGGACCGGGACCGCGACCGGGACCGGGACCTCGACCGGGACCGCGACCGGGACCTCGAAAATATATATCCGGCGTCCCATGCCAGTCCCAGTCGCCGGTTCAAATTATTACAATCAAAATTAAATTAAAATTACAATTATTACAATTAAAACAATTATTACGACCGGGACCGCGACCGGGACCGGGACCGCGACCGGGACCGGGACCTCGACCGGGACCGCGACCGGGACCTCGAAAATATATATCCGGCGTCCCATGCCAGTCCCAGTCGCCGGTGCCGTTCCCGGTCCCGGTCGCGGTCCCGGTCCCCGCCGTTCCCGGTCCCGGGACCGGGACCGCGACTGGAACCGGGACCGCGACCGGGACCGGGACCTCGACCGGGACCGCGACCGGGACCTCGAAAATATATATCCGGCGTCCCATGCCAGTCCCAGTCGCCGGTTCAAATTATTACAATTAAAATTAAATTAAAATTACAATTATTACAATTAAAACAATTATCACGACCGGGACCTCGACCGGGACCGCGACCGGGACCTCGAAAATATATATCCGGCGTCCCATGCCAGTCCCAGTCGCCGGTTCAAATTATTACAATTAAAATTAAATTAAAATTACAATTATTACAATTAAAACAATTATTACGACCGGGACCGGGACCGGGACCGCGACCGGGACCGGGACCTCGACCGGGACCGCGACCGGGACCTCGAAAATATATATGAGGCGTCCCATGCCAGTCCCAGTCGCCGGTTCAAATTATTACAATTAAAATCAAATTTAAATTACAATTATTACAATTAAAACAATTATTACGACCGGGACCGCGACCGGGACCGGGACCCGACCGGGACCGGGACCTCGACCGGGACCGCGACCGGGACCTCGAAAATATATATCCGGCGTCCCATGCCAGTCCCAGTCGCCGGTGCCGTTCCCGGTCCCGGTCGCGGTCCCGGTTCCAGTCGCGGTCCCGGTCCCGGGACCGGGAACGGCGGGGACCGGGACCGGGACCGCGACCGGGACCGGCACCTCGACCGGGACCGCGACCGGGACCTCGAAAATATATATCCGGCGTCCCATGCCAGTCCCAGTCGCCGGTTCAAATTATTACAATTAAAATTAAATTAAAATTACAATTATTACAATTAAAACAATTATTACGACCGGGACCGCGACCGGGACCGGGACCGCGACCGGGACCGGGACCTCGACCGGGACCGCGACCGGGACCTCGAAAATATATATCCGGCGTCCCATGCCAGTCCCAGTCGCCGGTGCCGTTCCCGGTCCCGGTCGCGGTCCCGGTTCCAGTCGCGGTCCCGGTCCCGGGACCGGGAACGGCGGGGACCGGGACCGGGACCGCGACCGGGACCGGCACCTCGACCGGGACCGCGACCGGGACCTCGAAAATATATATCCGGCGTCCCATGCCAGTCCCAGTCGCCGGTTCAAATTATTACAATCAAAATTAAATTAAAATTACAATTATTACAATTAAAACAATTATTACGACCGGGACCGCGACCGGGACCGGGACCGCGACCGGGACCGGGACCTCGACCGGGACCGCGACCGGAACCTCGAAAATATATATCCGGCGTCCCATGCCAGTCCCAGTCGCCGGTGCCGTTCCCGGTCCCGGTCGCGGTCCCGGTTCCAGTCGCGGTCCCGGTCCCGGGACCGGGAACGGCGGGGACCGGGACCGGGACCGCGACCGGGACCGGGACCTCGACCGGGACCGCGACCGGGACCTCGAAAATATATATCCGGCGTCCCATGCCAGTCCCAGTCGCCGGTTCAAATTATTACAATTAAAATTAAATTAAAATTACAATTATTACAATTAAAACAATTATCACGACCGGGACCTCGACCGGGACCGCGACCGGGACCTCGAAAATATATATCCGGCGTCCCATGCCAGTCCCAGTCGCCGGTTCAAATTATTACAATTAAAATTAAATTAAAATTACAATTATTACAATTAAAACAATTATTACGACCGGGACCGGGACCGGGACCGCGACCGGGACCGGGACCTCGACCGGGACCGCGACCGGGACCTCGAAAATATATATGAGGCGTCCCATGCCAGTCCCAGTCGCCGGTTCAAATTATTACAATTAAAATCAAATTTAAATTACAATTATTACAATTAAAACAATTATTACGACCGGGACCGCGACCGGGACCGGGACCCGACCGGGACCGGGACCTCGACCGGGACCGCGACCGGGACCTCGAAAATATATATCCGGCGTCCCATGCCAGTCCCAGTCGCCGGTGCCGTTCCCGGTCCCGGTCGCGGTCCCGGTTCCAGTCGCGGTCCCGGTCCCGGGACCGGGAACGGCGGGGACCGGGACCGGGACCGCGACCGGGACCGGCACCTCGACCGGGACCGCGACCGGGACCTCGAAAATATATATCCGGCGTCCCATGCCAGTCCCAGTCGCCGGTTCAAATTATTACAATTAAAATTAAATTAAAATTACAATTATTACAATTAAAACAATTATTACGACCGGGACCGCGACCGGGACCGGGACCGCGACCGGGACCGGGACCTCGACCGGGACCGCGACCGGGACCTCGAAAATATATATCCGGCGTCCCATGCCAGTCCCAGTCGCCGGTGCCGTTCCCGGTCCCGGTCGCGGTCCCGGTGACAGTCGCGGTCCCGGTCCCGGGACCGGGAACGGCGGGGACCGGGACCGGGACCGCGACCGGGACCGGGACCTCGACCGGGACCGCGACCGGGACCTCGAAAATATATATCCGGCGTCCCATGCCAGTCCCAGTCGCCGGTTCAAATTATTACAATTAAAATTAAATTAAAATTACAATTATTACAATTAAAACAATTATCACGACCGGGACCGCGACCGGGACCGGGACCGCGACCGGGACCGGGACCTCGACCGGGACCGCGACCGGGACCTCGAAAATATATATCCGGCGTCCCATGCCAGTCCCAGTCGCCGGTGCCGTTCCCGGTCCCGGTCGCGGTCCCGGTTCCAGTCGCGGTCCCGGTCCCGGGACCGGGAACGGCGGGGACCGGGACCGGGACCGCGACCGGGACCGGGACCTCGACCGGGACCGCGACCGGGACCTCGAAAATATATATCCGGCGTCCCATGCCAGTCCCAGTCGCCGGTTCAAATTATTACAATTAAAATTAAATTAAAATTACAATTATTACAATTAAAACAATTATTACGACCGGGACCGGGACCGGGACCGCGACCGGGACCGGGACCTCGACCGGGACCGCGACCGGGACCTCGAAAATATATATGAGGCGTCCCATGCCAGTCCCAGTCGCCGGTTCAAATTATTACAATTAAAATCAAATTTAAATTACAATTATTACAATTAAAACAATTATTACGACCGGGACCGCGACCGGGACCGGGACCCGACCGGGACCGGGACCTCGACCGGGACCGCGACCGGGACCTCGAAAATATATATCCGGCGTCCCATGCCAGTCCCAGTCGCCGGTGCCGTTCCCGGTCCCGGTCGCGGTCCCGGTCCCGGTCGCGGTCCCGGTCCCGGTCCCGGTCCCGGTCGCGGTCCCGGTCCCGGTCCCGGTCCCGGGCGACGATGTCGGCGACCGGGACCGGGACCGGGACCGGGACCGCGACCGGGACCGGGACCGCGACCGGGACCGGGACCGGGACCGCGACCGGGACCGGGACCGCGACTGGGACCGGGACCGCGACTGGGACCGGGACCGGCGAATGGGACTGGCATGGGACGCCGGATATATATTTTCGAGGTCCCGGTCGCGGTCCCGGTCGAGGTCCCGGTCCCGGTCGCGGTCCCGGTCCCGGTCCCGGTCGAGGTCCCGGTCCCGGTCGCCGACATCGGACCGGGACCGGGACCGGGACCGCGACCGGGACCGGGACCGCGACCGGGACCGGGACCTCGACCGGGACCGTGACCGGGACCTCGAAAATATATATCCGGCGTCCCATGCCAGTCCCAGTCGCCGGTCCCGGTCCCAGTCGCGGTCCCGGTCCCAGTCGCGGTCCCGGTCCCGGTCGCGGTCCCGGTCCCGGTCCCGGTCGCGGTCCCGGTCCCGGTCGCGGTCCCGGTCCCGGTCCCGGTCGCCGACATCGTCGCCCGGGACCGGGACCGGGACCGGGACCGCGACCGGGACCGGGACCGGGACCGGGACCGCGACCGGGACCGGGACCGCGACCGGGACCGGGAACGGCACCGGCGACTGGGACTGGCATGGGACGCCGGATATATATTTTCGAGGTCCCGGTCGCGGTCCCGGTCCCGGTCCCGGTTGCGGTCCCGGTCCCGGTCCCGGTCGCGGTCCCGGTCCCGGTCCCGGGCGACGATGTCGGCGACCGGGACCGGGACCTCGACCGGGACCGGGACCGGGACCGGGACCGCGACCGGGACCGGGACCGCGACCGGGACCGGGACCGCGACCGGGACCGGGACCGGGACCGCGACCGGGACTAGCATGGGACGCCGGATATATTTTCCATGAAACTTACTAATTTCAATTTAAAAAATTTTTGGGGGAATTTTTTTTTTTTTTTTTTTTATCAAAAAACACAAAATTTGGGAATTTGGTTATAAATTTTTTTAAATTACAAATGTGATAATGTTAGAAGATAGTCTTAAATGGAACGTTCAACGTTGCTTAAACCGTTCAAATTATTATCTTCTTAGTTTTTTGGATAAATTGGGCTTCTTCAAATTAGGCGATATTGTCACTTTTTTTCTTCTTCTAATCGAATAAATGTGTGAATATGAGTAAACTTCCACTGTCTGAATCACTTTTATCACTGAGTTTACGCATGCTTGGTAAAAATTTGAAATAAAAAAACTGGAGAACAAACTCATACTTTTTGATTTTTTGACATTAAACTCTTGAAAATATGATTTTCACGCTAAAACCATCCGAATCTACGTTCAATTACGAAACTTTTAGGGTACTCAAGTTTCAAGATACCATGTGCCGGTTCTGAGCTATGCCGGTTTCAAAAAAAGCTTACAAAAATTTTGAGTCCTCTGTTTCTCGAAACCTATAGGCGGTAGAATTTTAATACTCCGCAGAAAATTTTCTTTCAACTATACCTCCAAACTCACCAAGTTACAACAAAATCGAAGAGGTAGTGGACAACGGATTTCCGATTTCGTATGGACCTCCCCATGGATTTCAGGAAATAATTATTCAGCTACGGCACGTGCGCGTTGAATCACGCAACGAATATGCAGTGGCGCCTTGCGCAGCTAATCGTCGCACGGACGGTAAGTTACATACATCCGCATTCAAATACGTTTATTAACAAGATAAATGAATCGAAAGGGGAGAAAAGAATTTGTATTTCCGATAAAAAATCTCTACATCCATTTTCCAAGCATAATAATCTCGATACTACACACCTGAATACGTTATTTTTTATTTTTTATTTTATTTTTTTTCTGATTTCCACTCGGAACTGTTGTGCTTTTTTGTGATTACAAAACGCTCCTCACACAATGCCATAACATATTATCAAGGCGATGTGGGAGTCTGTTCGATATATTCAATTTTTACCAATTGTTGTCACCTCGAAAACGCAAATCGTACTTTCTCGACGACTACCCAACCCATCCGAACAAACTCTCGACAAATGAATTCAGTTTTTTTTTTTTTTGGCAGAAAGTGACCAATTAGTATCACTTGATCAGAAAAACTAATAGAATTCCAATGAAACTGATATCTTTTATAAGTTAACTAGGTTAAGTTGGAATTGATTTCTAAAAAAGCGAGGGAAAAAATTGGTGGGCTAAATATTTTCAATAACACGTATTCAATACGTAACTAAAATTTAGTCAAATTATAGTATTAGCCGATGAAGTTTTCCGCTCATTGAAGCACGAAATTTGGTTTTACTCCGTCATGGCGAAATATATACGTCGATACATCGATGTTCTATCATAATTAAATGATTATCTCCGGGCTACTTGGGCGAAAATAAGTCTTTTGTATGTGCTCGACAGGTCGTTAAGACGGCTTTATTTTAGTCTAATATCCTTAAGCAACACGAGTATGTATACGTACACACAAGCATACGTATTGTACATACACCTATCTATAACTCGACGTAGCCATGCTGTTGATGCTTCCGCCAATGCTGTTGCTGCACTGTGCGTCTGTTGGTTATTAAATTATAATCACCTAACATCCGGAATTTGCTCATTATTTTCCGTTTTTTTTTTTATACGTGTATACTTATTAAATGTATACGTGCATTCATGTTGCAGTATTTATAGTATATTAGTAGTATCATTAATCGCGTCCTTGTCGATGACTTTCATAGAAGTATAACGTATCATTATAATTTATTTATACTCTAAAGTCTAAGCTATATCTAGAAACACTTACCGTATTTTTTAAGATTAAAGTTTCATCAGAAATTGTTAGAGATAGAATTGAAATTTGAATATATGTACACTAGTGCCACCTAGTCGACACACTCGGTTACTAGAGTTACTCTTACACGTTGTGTGTACAGTTAGTTAGCGAAGAGTACTCAGACAATTTATTCCTTCAAAAATCGCAATCGTACTGATTATACGAAGACTTTTTCACTCTGTTTCTTTTTAGAACTCTTCATCAAGGCGAGTCGCGGATTGCTTTTTACAAGATCGTTGAATCCTCATGATCTACAAGTCTCTAGATCGCGATTTAACTTGCTGATCTATACTTTGGAAATAGTAAATCAATATTCAGCTGAAATTAGATCATCTTTTATCGTTACCTTGATTCTTTTCATATCGTTTTATTCACCACAATTGCCTCTACGTTGTGCAAAAATATATTATAGAAGCTAATTGAAGCAGCTTTATGTTCGACAATGTGATATGTTGTCATGTGTCTATAGAAATCTCAGTAATTGCCCAATAGTGAAAACACACATAATTATCATCAAGCGTATCACGAATTCAATCAATTATCCTATACACATAAAATTCATTCGTGCACAATTTACAAACATTGTGGGTATACGTATAAGGATGGAAATAATTGTCCAATCATTAATTAGGTATATTCAATTTATTTGCCGCAGAGTAATCAATGAGTTCCGATATTCTTCTTGACGTCGTGTTTTCTGATTAGATCAGCAATTATCGATAATCCCTGAAAAAAATTGTTTTCAATGAAATGTGCATCTTGTGTCTAATTCATATTAAATTTGTTAGTTTTTTTTTTTTTGCAGGATTTTCAAGCTCGTCTTTGTGATCCAATTTTGACGAGCCTTGAATAAACTACATATGTACCTTGTCAACGTCTTCCGGAGATGCAAAACTGTAACAGAGTCGCAAATGTTGATCCGGAACTTCAGGATCCCAGTTGAATGCGTGTCCAGGAAGAACTAGGACCCCTTGGTCAATAAACTGCTCCATTACCAGATCGAATATATTTTTGACAGCCGTAACTTTGATCCATAAAAACATACCGCCTTTTGGAGTTGACCATTCGGCTAGGCCTGGAAACCGAATTATTGCGAATTGGTAATTTTTTATACACGTGTATAACTGGCAGAGATAATTGATATAGATTATAGCATATCGATGATCAAGAATTTGGAAAAAAAACAAAAAAACAACGCAAGTTTCGTAAAACAATATTCATACCAATGATTATAATATCAGAAAAATAATAACCTGTGAGATGTTTTTCCGCCAGAGAAACCATCGTTTCGCATTTTATCTTGTAAAATCTTCTGACCTCGGCCAAATGCTCGTTGAATTTATCCTGACCCCATGAGCTTAGCAGTTTGTAGACCAAAACCTTAGAAATTAATGGACAAAGTTTCAGATAATATCTCAACGAATTTTTAGAATCAAGACAATTTATCATTCATCTTTTTTATTTTCGAAATTTTTATCGGTCGGTCTTTTTTCAGAAATCGATCAAAGCTTTAGCTAGAGACATATTGATTCGATTATTTGACGAGAATTAAAGTAAATCCAATGAAGAACTAAGATTCTAATTGTAAGTGAGAAATTGAGTTGAAAAATGAATGATGTTTGAAATATGGAGGAAAAACTATAACACGTTTTACGCACCTGAGATAAAGACGAAGCGTGGAGGGTTGAGCTTTCGATGTAGAGCATCAATCGACTCATGATATCCTTGTGGGCAGTAAGGACCCCAACACGAAGACCTGCGCTTAATATTTTGCTGAAGGAATCGAGCCTGATGACGCGTCCGTCGGTGTCAAGGGAAAAGAACGAGGTCGGTTGGTAATCGACGAAGTTTACGAAATAATAGGCGTCGTCCTCGACGATTAGGAAGTTGTATTTTTGGGCCAAGGCGTATATCTGTCTCTTACGTTCCTCTGTTAAAAGAGTACCGGTCGGATTGGCGCCTGTTGGATTAACGTAGAGCAACTGAAATCACGAATTTTTCATCCGGTTACACGTTTTCTCATCTTTTAGTAGACCTCCAGGTAATCCCTACTACGGTGAAAATATTTCTGCACAAATTTATCTGCAGATTTTCAGAGGACTTGAACCAGGGTTGGGAGATATCAATTACTTTCATACTCCAAAAATATGATGGACAACAAAATTACGGTTTTTAACATAATTCTCATAACGCTGGTATCAATCAGGATCACGAGTCATCGATTACTTTTCTAATTCGATAACGAAATCAATTACTCATTACATTCGTTATAGGTAATTGAACTTATTTATAATGTAATGGATGATTAATAATGTAATGAAATTACAGTTCCATTACAATTTTCACAATCTTGATTTGAACATTTTCGTTCGTGATATAAATTGTCATTTTTGATTCAGGTCTTTGTAGACGAAAGTTGCGATTTTTTTACGTAAAACTACGAAAATCTACAATTTCATAGATTGGGATTGGAATTTCGAATTTCAAAATCTGCAAAAGATAGAAATTCCGAGTTTGTGGCCAATTTGAAGAACTCCGAATGGAAGAACACTGAAGGTTCAAACTTCCGGAAGCTAAACGAGCTTCCCTTAAATTGGCGGATTTCTTGGATTTTCTGAGTTTTCAACTTTCGGATCTTTGAGCTGTCTGCATTTCGACCTTCCAGAATTTCAAACGTCTGAACTCTGACGTTTCTAGAAATTCAGAATCGCGTCTGAAATAAATTTGGAATTTTGACCGTTCAGAACTTTTTAAATTCAGAACTTCAATTCCGCTCCAATTTAATACGACTATTCACAAAGAGCTAAATTTTTTCTATGAAAAACTACGAAACTATTTTTATTTTTTATTTTTTTTTTAATCCAAACAAATTTCCATAAAAATTGTTAGACATTTCGAGAACTCACCTTGGGTTGAGGTCGTCCCTCTTTTTCCCTGGCCTCGCAAATTTGTTGAATTTTTTCCGGGACAATTCCGTCAGCGTCTTGTTCAATGCCAATAAATTCAGGAGCCAAGGCGTAGAGCTGCGACAGAAAATAAAATAAAATAAAATAAACGTAAAATAAAATAAGAGATGAGAGTAGAAACGTGTTGAAAGGTAAAGAATTTCATCCAAAAGATCAGGGACGTTCCGCGCGGTGCGTTATACCGTATACGAACATGAAAGTCTACCAACTGAGGGTTGAAATCCCTACATCCCTATAACACCTGGGACGAAAAAAATACGCGCGTGTTGCGAATTGAAATGAGATGCGGGGGACAAAACAGAAAAAAAAAAACGGACGATCCGAAAATCCCGTGTATACAAAACCAAAGTCATCGGCCCAGAACCCCATGAGACCGCAAATACGACGACAAGCAAGAGATTACGTATTCAAACGTCAACTTCGACACGAATTCGCGATTTTCTCGTCAATTAAACGGACAGCAAACCGCCGAATTGCTCTAGATGATGACCACCGTTAAATTACCTCCGGTAGAACGAGCAGGGAAAATAAAATTTTCTCTTTGATCCTTGAGCAGGAAGCCACTTCACCCCGCGCGTGGCTATACATATTATAAAAGATCGCGAAGGGTTTTAGCAATTTTTCTCCATTTTTTGGCATAAGAAAAAAAAATTTCCTAGGGAGTACTAGACAAGGAGTTAGACTTTGAGGAGACGCCCGTCCGTCCGTCGACGGTTCATAATTAATTGACGCTATTAACGGGGGTGAAAAGGAGGGTTGGGGGTGTAGGATAAAGGGGATTCTAAAGTGCAGAAGGAACCCAAAGCACTTGCTGGCGTGTCTCGTACTGCGCGTAATTGGCCAAGATTTAATCCAAAGTTGCGAATTCGTGTCGTGATATAATTACACGGGATTGTCTAGCCCGGGTATATTTATTTTCCCCGTGATCGCATGTCCCTATTTAGTAGGAACGAGGGATCTTAATTCGAAGATCAGAAGATTTATTTACCTCGCTGATAAGATTACCAAACACTGCAGGCGATTCCAGTCGAAATCTCAATCACGAATGAAAAAAAGAGTAAAAAAGCAAAAAAAAAAAACTGAAGATTTTTATCGTTAGTTAGAACTGGAGAGAGAGAGAGAGAGAGAAAAAAAAAGAAATGAATTAACGGTTCAGAACTGAAACCCGATTTCCGCGTGTTTTACGGAAAAGAGAGCTTGTCAGAGAAGCTCAATTAAAATCGTCCTCAACCTCCAACCGTGTCAAATGGATTCCCTAGGCCCGGCATCTCATTCGGGTCGCACTAATCGGGTGCTATTGTTATTTTAATTGCTTTTAATCACCGCTATCCGCACGGTGACGACGCGGTTCTATATTCACGCCGCGTGTGTTTTTGGGAACGAATATTTCCGGCGGTCGACGAAATTACTTTTAACAGTTTAAATTCGCTCGACCTCTTCAGTAGGGGTTGAGTGTAGACCTACGTCAAAAAATAACTTGGAAATTCGAGGAAGCGCAAATGTATCTCTCAAAGTATAAAATTTTTTTTTACAATTTCCGGCTCAGGAAAATCAATTTTTTTCAAATCCTCGGAAGTACAAAAGTTCTCGGTCTTGAATTTTCTGAATTGCGTGTCCCAGTAAACAAAAACGAATTCGAAATAAATTCGAAAGACTTGTATACGCCAATTCTGTAGAATAAAAAAAGAATTACCTGCACATAATTATTTTCAAATTTGTTTCATTCGTGTTAATTCTGTTTTTGACACACTCAATTCATTTTGATTCGTTTCGATTTACTGGGATGCTAATTTTCAATCATTTGAATAATGATTTGGCGAGTCGTTATTTTTATGGCTGTGAAGTTAAAGGAGGATTTTTTTTTTTTTTTTTTTCATACGAAATGTGGGCGGGCCTTGAATACTCGGGAATTCTTATTCTTTTTTCTATATATGGATCTTTCACGCGTCATAGCAGCCGAACAAATCGCTTGAGGTAAATCGCTGCCTCGGCAAAAATCGGCTTGCGCCCAAATGATTCGAAAACGATTGAAACCGTATATACGTATATAGAGGAGCCGCCAAGACTCGGGCGAGACCCATACGTGCCATGGACCATTATTAAACCACCCTCGAGTTTATTGACTACCTTAAACCACCCCGAAATCTCGATTCTCGCTGCCTAACGCCACCCCGATTTTTCCCCGGATTCTTTTCCACCCCTGGAAAAAGAACTCTGGCATTTTATTTCTTGGAAACTTGCGTTCAGCATTTTTATCCCATTCAGAGGTGATGTATTTTTTTTTTTTTTTTTTTACTTTTATTTTTTAGATTTTATCCATCCCCTAATCTATGAGGGATAGAAACATTGGGAGTTCTTACCGCTCCTATAGTCGCAGTGTAGGCTGGCACCTGTACCATAACTGGATCTCCCTCCTCGATGAAAAGGTCAAAAATTCTGCTGACGGCTTCCTGCGAGCCTGTTGTCACAGCAATATCCCAATCATCTCGCGGGGGTGAATGCCATCGGGTTTGAAACTCCCGCCAAAGTTTAGTTAGCGGTGCGAATCTGCGTTAAAAAATAATATATATAAATGCTAAATGAAACGAGCAGGTGATAAATGGAAAGGATTGTGACTGATCTTTTGAAAGTCTAATATATTTTCTAAAAATTTTGAAAATTTATTATCAGACACTCACCCTTGGGAAGGACCGTATTGAAGAGCTTTGCTCAGATCATTCCCTCTCAATTCATGACGCATTCCACCTCTGTAAGTCACGTCGATTTCTTCGAATGGAAATGTCTTGTCGTTTGGGAATCCACCAGCCAGAGGTACAAGGGTGTGTGGCGATGGGTGTGACATGTAGATTGAGGCTGGAAATACAATTTTTTTATTTTTATCACAGGTTTCAAAAATTTGTTTTCCAAGTTGGCATGGAAATTCATGTGAAGTAATTAACTTAAACTATTGGCAAATAATTGGAAATCAAAATACTGGGGTTTCGAAGATTTGGGATCACCGAGGGACTTCATATCCAAGAATCAAAATTGAACCACTATTCCCATTTGAATATCACGGCAATTATTGTAGAATTTCACGTATAGATAAATAAAACTTTGCAAAAGAAGTGTTTTAATTTTACGTCTCATGCTGTGATATTCGATCACATGGTAATGAAGTTTCAAACTTATTTACGGAAAGCTCAAAGACATCGGTACCCATTTTGAATATTCAAGAAACTTTTGTAAATTAAATAGAAGCATGTTAACGAAGATAAACTGACATTGAAACTCAGTACTCTGTTTCCCCACAAATTATTGAATCTACACGTGCGAAACGTTGGCGTCGAAGCCAACGCATTTCCATCTTGGAAATTTCCCTTTTTTTTTTTTTTTTATTGCAGATATGGATTTCGGTCACTGAATTGAACAGTTTCTATAATAATTTTCGCGATTTGTAGCACTTAGTTTGTATAACACAGTAGATATAGATACTCACTTATTTGCCGAATCAAATTTGTCTTCAATCTGCTAGACCTCTTAGTTGTGAACTTTGAGTAATCCATGATCTTCGATGAATATCGCCTATAATATATCCGAAACATGAAAGAAAAGAAAAACTAATTGGAATATTCTTTCGCGACAGACGAACGGTGATGATATAACTCCACGTGAACCGCGAGAAGATAGTTGAAGAAGAATTACGAAGAGCTCATCTATAGGCGATAAATATTACAGCTATGATCTTGAAACACACAAAACACAAAAAATATAAAATTTCCAACACATAAGATCAACCGAATTCCAATTCTATATCTCAATGATTATCCATCATTCGTTTTTATCCACTTCTCGTTCTCTGAGTCCAGTTAAAATCTGCTCACGACACAAGGCCTCGTGAAAAACTTCACTAACAACGAAAAGAAGAGATATTTCGAAAAAAACAAGCCTTTTAACCGATGACCATAAAGACACCACTCGAACTTTAATCAGCTATACGCGTGATGATGGTCTTGACACGTTCTCAGTTCCTAAGCGTTTCGTAAAGGCTGCAGATCTTCTCGGAGGCTGATAAAGCTTCGATGATATTTTGAGCCGTATATTTTCATATGGACATATTATACAGAGGCCCCTGGCGAGGGGTCATCGCCTGACCGCTGTTCTTATCATAAATCATTCAAGTTACGGCATATATTATATATTTCAAGAGCTGCAATATCATACCGAGTTCGGAGATGATGACGTATTATATATAAATATCAAATTTTACTTTTTTTTCGGAGTCTCGGGAAAAGAACTGAGGACGTCTCTTGGGCCGGTGTATATAGGAATAAACTATGAAGTATAAATAAGCTAGAAATTTGCAGAGACGAGAAAAATTGTCTGAATTTAGAAAAGAAGAAACGCGAAAAAGACTGGGGACTGGGGGGTTGTTAGGGGGTTAGGGGGTTTGAGTGAAAAAAGGTGGCTTGCGAAAAATTCACCGGTATACGCGATATTACATGTCAGACCTGCGCGCAGGTGGTCCAGGGTCTACTGGGTAGGGGAAGATGTAATCAATGCAGAACAGCTGACTACCATCAACGTTAATACCACCTCAAGAACCGAGCGTATATTATACAAAAGCGGAGAGAATACCCGCAAGCTCGTCCTGTTAGCTCTGTTATAATTACTTGCAAGGATATATAGGATTATATCAGGATTCTTGGAGAATCCGTCACTTCTACTATATACATATACCGTACTACTTCACGCGAGGCCCTTTTCGATATCTTTGAACAATCAGTGGTCTCTTCTCTTCTTCAGCCTCCTCCCCTCCCTTTCCCCCCTCCAACCAACTTACATTAATTTACCCTGGATTCATTTTTATCCAACTTTACCCTCTTTTCTACTGCTGCTGCACTCTTTCATGGGATATTAAAGAAACTCTCAAGGAAACCGAGTTTCCTTCGCGTTTCTAATTATCTTCAACAATCTACTGCCCCATATATGTATACACCTAACTGTAATAATAATATATAATTTGCACAGGATTTCTTTACTTCGTATAAGGATATTTTTTTGCCGGGAAAAATTTCTTACGCGTTACCTTTGCTATTACATTGGTTATCAGCTCCGCAAATTTGATTTTAGTGCCAAAGATCGTATCATTCTGTTTGTGTTTTTTTTTTGTTTTTTTTTTTTAAAGTTGATTGAAATTGAAAAAACACAGAGAAATGTTCAAAATTACGTTATTCTTGGAGGATCGACGACGTTCTGATTTCAATATTTCTCATTTTTTTCCCGAATACATAGAAACCAGAAAATTGGACACGACAAAATTTCCAATTTCTTTGATTTCGATGGATCTTCGATAAGAGAATTGATTTAATTCCGGATTGTATCGTGATATATGGAATAAGATAAGTCGAATATTGAAATGTGTTTGTAACATTTATTCCAATTCATTAACACCGTTATATATAATATGTACTTATATATATAGATTTTATTGTTTCAATCATTTATATATATATATATATATATCTTTTTTTTTTTCTCAAAGTCATTTCCTTTAAACGTCTGATTTTTTCAACATCGGATTACTCGAATAGTTTTTCTCCTTGGCATTTGCGACGAATGCTCTCGCTTCGACATTACTTATATCATTGCTTATATTACGAGTACGTCTTATACGTTGTATTACATTTTTGTTCACTTTTTAGTTTTCTCTCGCTTTTTGGTTTTTCTATTTTTTCGACACGTCTATATAATAACAAAACGTAACGTGGATAATTATTGCTGAAAGAGTATTAATCGAGTATAATACACCCGATTACATTTCAATATATACGCCCGATTCCTAGTAGGTATAGGTACGTGGATAGGTACATACCTGATCCATCATAAATGGACGATGAAATTTCACGTAAGACTAGGTACGTATGTACGTATAATAATATATGGTATAGTTTTGTATGAGGTAGAAAATAACTAATATCGAATAGAGTTGTATGATTTATACGTATTATATAATTGCTTCATGTAATTTGCTTTGGTTTTCTATATTATATATTTCTCATTTTTTGTTTTAGCGTGGTTTTTCCACCTATTTTTCTTTTTCATTCTTATTTATTTGCATTTTATTCATCATGTTTTCACGTATCTAGACACCCCTCGGAAACCCTTCATATATATTTTATCGGCGATATCCTGCAGTTCGCACGATGTATGTACCTATATACCTAAAATCCATCGTTTGTGACGAGGGATGATATAGTCGTAGGTATGGTAATCGTGATATTTGTATAAATTCAAGGGTTACTGCAGTCAATCAGATTCAGAATTAACAATCAATTGCTTCTCCAGCTATTAATTTTCGTTGATTGCCAACTGCAGACGTTAAAGATTCTTTGATGAATCAATTCCCGAATACGTAGGTAATTATATCAGATGCGAAACGTCCTTATATACATATATATGTATAATATATGCATGTATAAACGTATACAAGTATGCCTATTCATATACGTTTTACACATGCATATGATTAATCCTTAAACACAGTCAATTATGCATTACGTTACGTATATATTCACAGGACACTTTCGAATTTAACAATTGTCAATAATAACAAACTACCCATTTTGCTCTAGGTAGCGGCATTACGTACAGACTTATATATTATATACTTCAATATATTATACTCATATATATTTATAACAGAATCGTTTTATAGTCCCAAAATATTTTTCAACTATACACATAGGTATATTATATTCATATACGATATGATACTCGAAAATGTCCCGAGTGAATAATATAGAGTTTCGTCTTCTTTTTATTCCTGCAGTTTGACAGGCTAATTTTTCAAAATACATAACTCTCCATAATTATTCCCAACTTTATTCATTCACTCTCATATTTTTACTATACGAATTATTAATTATATATCACTGATATATCGTATTTACAAAACAAAAAGAAGACCAAAAAAATTACCAATAAAAACAACAACAATAAAAACTCTTACGCTTTTCCCTTATTCATATCTTTCTTACTGATCACATATTTGTATCTTTCATCGTAATGTTACTATATTATAATTGTGGCTATATGTTAACACGTCCGTTATCAATGGTCGCAAGTTTTTTTTTTTTTCTTTTTTTCTGTTATTTTCTTTTTTTTTTTTTCTTTTCCTTATGGCTCTCGCTTGGTAACGTTTTTATTAACAATAAGTTGTTGTTCATACATTATTTTCCGTTGCGACGCCCTCGCCGAGCAAGTGCTACGAGATTTCTGTAAATTTTGTGTTAAATGAAAATCAATTTTTCGCTTTTCAAATTTCGTACGGTCTGAAAGAATTTTTCGTCAACTTTTTTTTTTTTTTTCTTAATATTCGAACTTTAAGAGAAAATTTCACGTGGATTAGTTTAGAATGTGGACGACTTTAGTTTCGTATCAGTCTGACACTATTCGAAATTAATTTGACACGATGCTAAATTCCGTTGATCGATCAGAGAAATTTTTCGATTTTAATCGTGTGCGCGGGAAAATTTGAATGGCGAGAGCGCGTATAACATGTTTAAAATGACATGCACAATATATTGCCAAAGTTTTGGCACAGAGTATAGATTTATGTATATGTAATATAGTATATATATATAATAATATATAAGTATATAGAGCGACTATATGTATAGTTAAAAAAATAAACTGAATATACAATATAATCGAGAGTAACGTTGATTGTAGTCATAGATCTGTACATAATTTCCGTAGGTACAGTAATGTTCATATATGGGTTCCCAGTGGCTCACTATTATTTGTGGCCTTTTTTGAGAATGAGTTTCCTTTCTATACGCATTTCGTGTGACTGTGACTGTTACTGATTTCTACTGATAAGGTAGAGGTCAGTGGTGACCGGCGAAGTAGGTGTCAGAGATCAGTGACAGTCACAGGCACACGAAATGCGTATAGAAAGGAAACTCATACATGATGTATCATGTATATAAGACAATATTAATGCGCGATCATCTAATCATCAAATTGTTTAATCTCTAGATTTTATAATAAGTATATACGTATATCTTTGTTACAGACTACGGTTATCTGGCGTCGAAGAGTAGAAAAATTATAAAAGTACGAAGGTCTAAGATTATATCAGCGACACATGTTGTACATGTCAATTAATACCATTGCGAACATCTCGTTTAAATACTTGATTTCGATATTTATACATCGATGTCTGTTCAACGGAAGCTTTAATTAAATATTCTTGCCATAAGACCCGCCTAGACGCCCACGTCTATATACATATAACATATTTGCTCTTATTTATTCTTTTCACACGTATATGAGACATTCTTGCCAAATCAGCCACCCGCTGTGACCCCAACCATTTTTTTACATTCGTAACATATTTTTTTGATATTGTGTACTCGCAGTTCTGTGTCTTTTTTTAAATAATTATTTTAGCTGTCTGAAAAACAATTTTTAGTTCTCGTTTTTTCGTTTTTGGGGTGAGAACTATCGCCTTGAATCAATTTCGAAAATATAGTAAAAATGGTCAGATTGATTTGGCCTGTATACCGTCTTACATGTATCTCGCAGCAGTGGACGTGTGTGTCAGGATATTTTTAAATCTTGATCCATAACCAGTGATCAACGGCTTTTCAAATTCCAGTGCGAAACAAAAAAATAAAACTTTCTCAAATCGTGCGGCTTGTACCTATATATGAAACTATTATCTATTCCTGTGTGATCACCCTCGCCGCATTGTAGCCACGTATACAAATAATGTATTAAAAACAAATTTTCAATCAAGGGGTTGGATTTTGCGCGTAACTTATAGGTACGCATATTATAATTATTTTCAAAAAAATAATTAAGAAGATCAAATCCGATCAATCGTTTGTGCTAATCATTGATCGTAAAACGTATACCTCATACCGGATATAGATTCTGAATTCGAAAAAAAAAGTGTAGATCCGGGTAAGTTGGACGGTTTGATAAATCGAACCGTCAAGTTTGTCAATTTTTTTTTTTTTTTTTTTTTTTTTTTTTGAAATAGTCTAACCTAGATTTTTTTAGAATCATGCAGATAGGATTGTTCCAGGAATTATCAACGTTGATCATGCCTGCAGTTTTTATAAATGTTAAAATTCAGAAAATACTCTCTTGAAAAAAATCACCAAACTCGAACGGTCCGATTCACCGATCGGCAGTCCACTATAATGTTCGACGATCAATTCTCCATACATAGCCGAATACAAATATATATGTATTAATGTATAGGTGTGTATGTATGCAGTGGATATATCTGTAGACACGATACATTTATTACGTACATATATATCCATATATATATACTGATAGATTCTGTCGCCGCAATTTCAGCCACAAATATACCATATGCATATTGTTGTATCCTGTATGTACCATATACGCATAAATATATAGGTGCGTATGTAAATACAACACCGAGAGAGACACACATACCTATATAATACACATATACGTTTGTCCCAGATATATCTTGGACCCCCGATCCACGTCTGGTGATGCCACCAAGTTCTGAAACTGGGTTGGATCGAAGATTTCGAATTTCAACCGATTATTGATCATCTTACGTAAAACGTTTGTAATTTCCCTATATTGATTTTTTTTTTTTTTTTGCAGATGGTTTTTTGTCGCAGTATATTTTCTATGTACCGATCACGTGTGTATATTAATTATAAGTATAATAATATATATATATATATGGGAGGGTTGGAGGTAAGATTTAACAACTGCAAATATTTCCGCTTTAATAATTACATATATAGGAATTGTATATGTATAATTCAACGATGATGGAAGATGTGCGATAGAAAGGCACGAAGAAAAATAGTTCACCTATATAATGCGCGATTATTAACGTATTCACCTGTATAATAATACATCGTTATGTAGTATTATGTATGTATAGGTCTAACCAAGAGAGGTGATCGAGTAATGGCTACTTAACTATCATTTACATACATAAACGATATTCAATATACAGAATATAACGCACATTCACTCTCTCAGTTTCATCAGTACGCTTTTTCGTCATCATTTATCATTTTTCATTCACATACCTAGGTATATTTTCATATATTTTTTTAATCTTCTCTCCTATAACAGATATTTAACATATAATACATTATATACGGTTTATCTGATTGTTACATTTGGCAATTCGGCAGCACATCGCGAGTTGAGATAAGCTCATTGGCGAAGTCGCAATATTAACAGACGAAACTTCACTAAGTATTATTATAATATAATATCATTTATTTATACAGTTTAATTATTTAACTCGCTAAAATCACCCTGCAAATGACTAATCGTAAAACAACACTCTGACTTATAGGTATAGTATATTATATACCGATAACAACAATCGTAAACAATCGTGAGAATAATATATATTTAAAAAAAAAACAAAAAAAAAAACATTATTACAAATAACAAAAACTAATTGAAATTCTAGAAAAAAATATCAGCAATCCTCCTTGAACGAAGATATTATATGATACATATATACGTACATGAATTCAATTCACACGATGATTTGAAGAAATAAATTGATCTTGAACTCTGTTTAATTTTTCCAACCACGACCTGCAGCTATATAACTGTATAGGTCATCTAGTAAATTATATTCGTACGCATATCTGTATAACCGCCTCGACTGATTATAGTCTGTTTTCATTAATTAACTCTTATTACGTGTGATAGGATAACAAGTGGTTCTATGTCAACCCCCCCTTATAATGTTTTCTGTCGGACACGCAAATTACCAAGTATATACCTATAATACGTATCTATATATGTATATAGGTATAATATATTATGTATAATGTTTAGACAAACCGCTATACCCATATATCCGCGAATGAAAGTTTTTTTAGATCAGCAATAAGGTGGGGGTAAAGGAAAAAAAAAAAGAAGAAAGAAAAAAAAATCACGCAAATTCCTGAGCCCGTTTCGAAACGCTTTATTAATAGTACTACGTACCCGTAACCCGATTGAAGATATCGCCTGTTGTAAATTAGTGCGACGATGTACAGCCGTTGCGGCCGCTAGCAACTCATTGAATGAACTCACCACAAAATTACGCAGGCGGCGCCGCATATTCTTTGGATTATATTATTTACGAATAATAATAGATGAATGTATACAGATATAATATAAGAATCGTGTCACACATACAATGTATGGTATGTATATAAACCGCGAGAATGAAATTTGACTCGAAAAACAGAAGAAAAACAAAAAAAGGAATTAAAAAAAAAAAAATTGGCAAAAAAACTTGTATATAGCTACGTTCCGAGATATGGAAATTGGCTCAGCTCGCTGAAAGATCATCTGAATATTGTTTATACATATAATGAGATTCCGCTGTGATGGCTATATAGGTATACAATAGATTATCGTATATATATATATTTAATTTATCGGGTGATATCTTTTCGTCAGAGTTGTTAAAGTGAATTAATTTTTTCAATTTTTCTCATTTCCAGTCCTATAATTTTCTGTTATTCGGTTGAAACGACGTATAGGTACTTGTACAAAATCGGAATCTATATTACTGTAATGTATAGTATAGTATATGAATAGAGTTTATTATTTCGATGAACCTATACCGATATTATATGCAGGATAATAAATGATGCGAATAATAATGATAAAATACCACAGTGTACCTCTGCAGCCTGCAGGATATATACATAAAGGACGAAAATAAATATCTATCTCTTTAATTTTATCTAGATATACATACATACTAGTATATATATAAAGCTCGCGTCTTTCAGAGGTATGTTATTTTCATTTCTATTATTCACGTATTTATTTATTTATTTATTCTTTTTTCCTTTCGCACACTCCTTTCAAGTAGATAACAATAATATGTTGTCTTCCTATATAGATTTATATAATTATTTCCACATTTTATTAATATATACGTATGTACACCTAGCTATATGTATATATTATTTAATAGTCCAATAGATCTCACTATACAGAACGATAGTATAGCTTTTTATACATTTTTTTTTTTTCAAGTTTTTTTATTTATCTTCTTTGTTTGTTAATGTTTTTCATTTGATTTTTGGAAATTTTTCATTTATACAACAAACAGGGAGTCGATCAACTACTGAGCCACAGCCTCGTCGCGTGTATAATTAAAACCGGATTGATTATCAAAACCCTCCTGGTCACCCTGGGGTCGAAATCACTCCCACTTTATAATTGGGCTCTGCAAATTTGACGATTTTTAAGTAAAACAAAAAAAATAAAATAAAAAATAATAATAATAGATGAACACGTAATTGTCTTTCGTTTTCTCGACTCTGGAAGTAACTCTATTGAGATCTGGGGATAAAATAATTTTTCCCGAAGTACCACTTGAGAAGGATTTTTTTTTTTTTACTAAAAAAGTTTCATACCTCGAGATTATCGCCGATAAATTTGATCAAAAAATATTCCAAAATGCCATACCTATGACGTTATTGACCCAAAACCGTATCTGTCAACTTCTGAATAATTTTTAGACATTTTGACATATGATACCATGTGTCGAATCGATTTTTCTATATTACAAAATGCACGACACACATGATCAATCATTTATTCCTAGTCAATTAAATTGATACGGTTCGTACGGTTATAGGCATTTGATAACGAATGAGGTAATTCTGACCCCATATGAATTAATCAAAGGGATAACCAAAACCAAATAATATAACCAATTCCGGATGTAACCTCGGTCTAGAGTCAATTCTAGAACGACACTCTGCTATTATAATACATTAAAACCATCTAATATTCGAAACGGGAATCCAAATTACATATTCGGAATACGTAAATAATATATATAAGAGATAGAAACAAGTTTATTCAAGTACACACATCTCACGAGTGTAATGTACGATTGTTTGTATATATATATATATATATATATATATATTTGTATTTCGAAAGAGCAGCGTGCTCACGGCTGATGATATAATATGCGTTTAAGACTCGCCTGTTTTGAAACAGTACACAGTACCTACTTATTATATATATATACGATAAGATTTACAGACACACACACATATATTATACATTATACACCCAATTTACGAGATACACAATTAATATCTGGAATGAATATACACATGTATACGTACGTATGTAAATATACGTATATACATATTTTCAAATTTTCCATCAATTACCGCGATATACACACAATATGTATTTTCTTTCTTTTATTCCTTTTACCCATCAATTTTTTTTTTCATATATTCTCTTATATATTTCTATATACATATACGTATATACATATATGTATACCATGTGCATCACACGTTATATACTATGTATATCTCGTATTATTATTATTATTATTATTATTATTGTTATTGTTATTTTTTGTTCATCGTTACTATAATTATCATCTAGATTTTTGAAGTAGGCTACCGTATATTCCAGCCCATGACCTGGGACTTTGCACGGCTTTGATTATCATCACGTTTGTACAAAAATAATTACTTATTTCCATATTATAGTGATTTTTTTTTTTTTTTTTCAATATTTTAAATTTTTTTTGGTTTTTTTTTTTTTGCATTTTTGAACGTTTTCTCTTCTCAACTTCGTATTTTTTTTTTTTCTTACATCTAATCTTATACTTGTTTAATTAGGAATCTTCTTTTGTCACCTCACCTTATAATTCCGAGTATCTGGCGGTCCTACGATTATTGCGTTTCTTTCGATATTCTCTAAACGAGCACTCGACTTGAACAAAGTATACGAAGTGATTAACAGTCTAGTAATATATACATAGTGATCGCAGCGACGTCTGTAATCAACAAGTTCAAACTATACGAATTTAAGTGAAATGAACGTGAAAAAGAAAGAATAATGATAGAAAATAGAAAAATACAGTATTATCGGTTTAAGAATGGAGAAAAAATCTAGAAAAATGAGCTGGAAAAAGTAGTATGATAAATGAAAAAGAATTGTGATTAGAAATATTGGATAAGTAATCGTATGTCTATTGGCTAGTTGGAAGATAATTAATATAAGACGTATTTCTTATCTCATATAATATATACGTCAGCTGTTATCTGGTTCGAATTGTGAGCTGCGTTGATGAGACTGTACGAGTTTGATATCGCGTAACTAAAACCAAAATTACATAAGCGCGGCAAAAAAAAAAATAATAATAAATTTTTGTTTTTTTACCTATAGTGAAAAAAATCTTTTTCATGCAATATTAAATCTTGTGGGCATATTCAGGAAATGAATAAATAAATTTTTTTAAGCTTACCGGCCATTCTGATTTTAGTCACGTGATATGGCGAAATTTTGACAACCGCAGATTTGAAAATATTTCCAATAGCAAAGAGAAACTTTTACAGATTCCAATAGCTCCAGGAGTAGCTGCTGGTATCTCGCGTAAGGACTTCTCTTCTTTCATTCTACATCGCTTTATGCTTTAAAGTTTAAGGAATGGAAAAGAACCCGACCGCAACTGCCTCCGGTTAGCCAACCATTTAGATCTTTATGCTTCGACCGGATGTTCGGCATTATTGAAAATAGTTTCGAGAGGACAGAATGGGAAAATCGATGGAATTTTATACTCGCTCGAGGCAGGAACCAGGACGAAAACAGGAAGAAAGAATGGGGACGGAAATGGGAATGGGAATGGGGACAAGATAAGCTTATCACTGCCAGATCATGAATGGAAACGTTGAAAAAGTCTCGAGATAGGAAACGTGAAACTTAAGATGAAAATCTGTAGATTTCATGTATAAGTCGCAGGGTGGTCCTAGATGAAGTCAAATTTCAGAGTGTTTGAAAAAATATTGTCAAAACCTCTGGCTCCTATTCCAATTCTGATCCTATTTCTCCCTATACCGCGTTCGATCAAGCTATCGAATTTTTTTCCCCATTCCAATAAACGTATAGGAATTTTTTGGCACTCAGGGGATAATTATTTGTCTCTATTTTTTTTTCGTTTTGTTTTTTATCGGAGTGGCGCGTCGAGTTTCCCTGCGAATTTTCTTATCGTCGAAAGATCGAATTTCTGTATAATCAGACGCGGAATATCCGGAGAATTTTATCGTTGAAAATTTAGAAGATATACTTTCCTGGAGGTAAAAGAGGAGCGGGATAGAAATTCCGAATTTCAAAAGCTGGGACATGCCAAGATTCCGAATTTTTATACTACCGACTCAGATATTTTAGAAAAATTATTTCCCCCAAAGTCTACGTAGCCAATTTGAAAAACTCCGAATGGAAAAACACCGAAGGTTCAAAATTCCGAAAGCTAAAGATCCGAAAGGTCTTTCGGAAAATCTCGGAATTCGCGAGATGCAACGTCGTTTATTTCATAGCTTTGTCATGAGCTTCCCTTAAATTTGCGGATTTTTGGACTTTCTGAATTTTTAACTTTCTAATCTTTGATCTATCTGCATTTCGACTTTTCGGAATTTCAAATTTCTGAACTCTAACGGCTCTACAAACTTAGAATCCCGTCTCAGATATAAATTCCAAATTTCAACCGTTCGGAACTTGAGGAATTCGGAACTTCAATCCCACCCTATCAAAAAAAAAAAAAAAAAAGAAAGAAAAAAATAAAAAACGTATAGAAAATCTGACGGAGATTTATCAAGATAATTAGTCGAGAGAAAAGAGGGATATAATTAGTAATGAAAGACGTCGGAAGTAGTGAACCGGAATGAGGAGTTAGCAGTATACATATATATAGCTAATTCAGGTACCTTTTTCCTCGACGAGTAACTACACAGAGTTGGAACTGTGTTATTAATTAAGTCCAGCGGCTCTTTGGAGCAGACGTTTGTAGGTATATACCAGCTCGCAACGTTGATAAACAGAAATGGAGAAAAACTTCTCAAGAAAAAAAAAAAAAAAAAAAAAAAAAAAAAAAGGTCAAGTGAGGATCGGCGAAGATTGTTACAGAAAAAGAAAAAAGGATTAAAAAAAAAAAAGGGAATTGAGGTAAGAAAGAGGGAGCGAACGCGAGTTCCGAAAAGGCGAAAAAACACGCTCTAAGGACTGGCCAGATACTCGACACGATTAACGAACCGCGATACGTTACTCTATATGCTATTACGAGACTTTGCCAGGGCGAAGGATATACGCGTTAATTTATTTTGCTGTTTTTTTTTTTTTTGTTTCGTTTTTTTTTTTTTTGTTCTTTTTTTGTTTTTTTTTTTACTCTATATTGCCAACGTTTTCATTCTACGCGCCCGATACCTCGTTACAGACGTTTGTCTATAGGTGTATACCTTTTTTCGTGTTCCATTTTTTTTTTTTCTTTTTCGTTATTTTTGTTTGCTCGCATTCTTTTCCGTTATTATTCGGTTAGACAGTCTTAACGCAACGAGTGCTATAGCGATGGTTTATGAGAGGGAAGCCAATTTTAATCGACCCAAACGATTTACTTTGATCGATTTTTTTTACTGTGTAATTAGATTTTTGTTTTTTCTTTTAATTGGAGGCAATTATAGTTGATTGAATTGATACGAACTTTAACAAAATTCTAAACGAGGGCGGGATTGAAGTTCGAAATTGCGAAAGCTCCGAAGGGTCGATCATTCCGGAATTTAGTTGAGACGCGATTCTGAGTTTCTAGAAATGTTGAGAAAATCCGAAAGGTAGAATTGCAGATAGTTAAAAAATCCGAAAGTTGAAAACTCAGAAAGTCCAAAAATCCGCAAATTTATGGGAAGCTCGTGACAAAGCTGTCAAACAAACGACGTTGCATCTCGAAAATTCCGAAAATTAGAGTTTTGGCTTTTCGGATCTTTAGCTTTCGAAATTTTTAACCTTCGGTGTTTTTTCATTCGAAGTTTTTCAAATTGGCTACGTAGACTTGAGGGGAAATAATTTTTCTGAAAACTCTGAGTCAGTAATATGAAAATTCGAAATTTGAACTTTTCGCAGCTTTTGAAATTCGTAATTTCAATCACACCCCTCTAAACGTTGTCATATACCAATAAAGGAAATATTGTCTTTGTCGTTTTACATTTGTTCGACGACCAGTAAAGTTCAGTCGAATAAATACACGCAGGTATAAACTTCGTGCGGAAAATTTATTCTATCGGTAAATCGTTCGGGTCTATATTGAGTATTGAATTAATATATATATATATAGGCCACCCTGGGCATATATATGCGTACCTACCTACGTACCTATTTATATACCTATAATATATAGTATGTATAGTATATCTATACCACATTATATCCAGGATCGAATTTATATGTACATACATACATACACGTATATATCTCTTGGTACAATTAACAGAGAATTAAAATTTCCCCCCCCTGCGGGGGTTTAAAGCCTGACGCAATATAACGTAATATAACAATACAACAAAATATAGTACAATATAATATTAAACGGCTGAGAAATTTCGATGAAAAACTAAGAAGAAATGAAAAAAGACAATGAAATATCTTTTTTTTTTTCTTCTTCTTCTCTCTTTTCAGTTGAATAATAAAGTCGGGGGAAGAAAATGAAATAAAAATGAAATTTATATATACCTGAGAAAGAAAACGAAATGAAAAATAAAGAAAGAAGAATGTAAAAAAAAAAAAAAAATTCCTCATCAATTTTCAAGCCCTTTAATTTCAGCGCTGAGCTCTGAGATTCCTGCGTAAGTAAAGACAACTCGCTGCTTTCATTTAAATACATCCCCGAATAATATTTATAGGTATATATATACCTATGTATATGTATACCTAATTTGCCTATGCTTGGCGTATGTGCGTATATATAGTTTACAATTAATACCGAATCATTGACGAGAGTATATTGCGCATATTTATTCAGTCCGCGCTTTCAGTTATCTCGTTTCAATAATTCTGAATTTATTTGAATTTAAACAATTTTGTTTTTGTTTTTTTTTTCTCTCTTTTCGTTAATTCATAATATAATTTCTTTCCCATTTTCATCAGCTTATTCATAGTTATTCGAATGAAATTTCCACCTTCGCGATAAAACGCATAACGCATTCGTATATACAGGGTGTTTCATCTCAAGTGTCGAGAATAGGAGGATCTCGCTCTAAGCCACTCCCCGTCAACCAATCGGCAACTAAGAAAATTCCTAGTACCGAAGTATAGAACAAGAATAAAGAATACATCATTTCTTAGCGTAGGAAAAAAAAATCCACAACGACTGATCTAGCTATTATTCATTCCGAAGTATTTATTGATTGCAAGACTCATTAGCGTTTATTTACAAAAACAGTTCGAATTGTTGGTCTTCCCTGTCGATGCAAATTTCAAGACGTGTTTAAGTCGTTATTGACATTTCAATCTCGCACTAAGAAATGGAATTTTCTATTCTCGCAGCAACAGTTTTCAAAATTCTCCGAATTGGTGATTGGCTGATGGGCGTGGCGTCGCGTCAATTGAGAACCTCCTATTCTCGATTATACTTGAGATGGAACACTCTGTATAATATATATAATTGAACATAAGGTAATAATAATAATTCGTTTATAATCCTTTACTCACCTGTAGTACCTGACAGTATAACCTATAAGTTACGTAGGTAACATAAATTCAATCCCACTCTATACCTACGTTAATAATAAATAAATATATTGTTATTAAAAAAGTGTTTCCTGTGACCAGGCTGTCGGGGCGGATGGCAGATTGACCGGAGGCCGATGCCTCAGTTCGATCGGTGGTGTATGAGGCGGTGAATCGGTGCTGTTACTGCTACTCGTTGTCGAGGCAGGCGGTGATCTGACAAGAATTTCCATTTCTTGGATTCCACATATTTTTCTAATTTTTAATCAAAGAAAGAGAAAAAATAAAAAAAATCATCAAAATTCTCACTATAAAGTATATATACTTTCTCCCAATGATTATATAATTTTATAATACTAAACAAAATCGTAACCCAGTTTCACGTATCAAATTCATATATATGGTTCTCTTTATTTCAAATCAATCGAAATCAGCACAAAACCTATGTAAGAATTATTTTTTTTTTTTTTTACAAATTATATTAACCCGCATGATATACGCAATTTTCAATTCCAATTATCCATCGATTGATTAGCAATGGTCATTGATAAAAGTCATGCAGATATAATGAACAATTACTACAACACGAAATATTCTATGAAATGAAATTTTCGATCCTCGCTGCACAGCGGCAAAAAAGAAAAAAAAAAAGAAAGAAAGAAAGAGTAAAAAAAAAAAACTAACGAGTAGAACCAGAATTCCTCAAATAAAAAAAAAAGAGATTGAATATTATGATGCATAGGGATTTATATAGCTAAATCGACAAGCCCGATAATCGGTTCACAAAAAAAAATGTTGAATGCTTGAAAAAGAACAACACAAAATTGACGAAACAGCGGCCCAATTTTTGTTTGTTTTCTCTCTTCTCGCAATCGGCAAATGGCCGTAATCGAGCACAGCATTTCCAAGAATTTCTTTTTTAAATCAATTCTTTAATACACCGGTTATGAAAATGGCAGGAAACGAGTGCCAACTCTTTTTTTTTTTTCTCTTCCTCTCTCTCTCTCTCTCTCTTGTTCTATCAATCCTTAAATTGTAGATAATTTTTTTTGCATTAAATAACTCAATTCTCGGAGTATTTTGAAATCGAATAGAATGTTTAGTTTAAAAAATTCACGACTCGAAAATACCCTGACGAAGAAAAGGTAAAATTGTATCTTCTTTTTCTTTTGTATACTATATTGTTTTTGTAAAAGAAGCTTGCCCCGTTGAAATTGTTGTATAAAAAATAAAATAAATAATAAAATTGAAAAAAATTCAGGAAGGTATATCAAAATTACCCGATGAATTAAAGAATCAACGATCAAATCATAAAAATACACATAGGCGAGGATTGGAGTTTTTTCATTTCGCATGGAATGTCCTATACGCACGTTTAATAAAAACTTAAAAAAAAAAAACTAAAATAAAAAACTGAATGAAAATTAAAAAAAAAAAAAAAAAAACTCACCTGGGCGTCTCAACGGAAGCGCTAATGGTAAGGCAGGTTCGACAGGGTCTAGGAGGAGCGCTTGCTCGCCGCCTAGGAACGGAACCAGCGGCGCCGTCCCATCTTTCTGGAAGATGTCTTCTTCTTGGTGGGACCCTGAGGAATCGTCGACAGCTGGGTCCCGGTGTATCCGAGTCTGTTGAGAATCCCGAAACTTCGTCTTCGGTATCGAGGCATTCGTGATCATCGCAAATGTCTACGTCAACGTCAACGTCGACGTCGTCCTCGTCGAGGAAGACAGAATCCGATCCTAACGATCTCGAATCTGGATCAGGCGGATCGACGCTACCCATCGATGCCAGGGGAGCTCTTCGACCTGGTCGACCCATTCCCATAGCACCTGCGTATAGTCCGGCCTCACTTCCGCAAGGCGACATGTCAGGCGTTGGCTGGATCACCTGCGAGAAGAGGAAGTGGGAAAGATGGGTAGAAAAATCAAGAAAAAGAAGAAGAAGAAGAAGAAGAAAAAGAATTACAAGAATGACAAGAAGAAGAAGAAGAAGAAGAAGAATGACAAAAAGAAGAAGAGGCGGAGGAATCACATCGACGAATGAAAAGCTCGATGGGTAGATAGAAAAATAGACAAATACGTGAATAAATAGTTAGATAGAAAAATCAAAACACCCATAGATAGATTTTCAAAATAATGGATAGAAAAGAAAACAGATGCATAGATCGATAGACAGGTATAAGATCACAGAGACGGTTGGATAGATGAAAAGGTAAATGAATAGATGGATTGATAAATAGACGCAGTTAGATAGCGATAGATAGAAGAAGAGGGAAAAAGATATAGAAAAAAAGAAGAATAGTTTGTTAAAATCGGAAATTTCTTTTCAAAAAGTGGTTATAGATATGTGTATAATCATATAAATAAAATAAAGTCGCATATGTATAAGAGGAACGGTAAAATTTCAGTTGATATTGTCTAATTGGTCACAGTTTGACAATTTATTATACTGTTAACCCGGCTATAAGGAATCCCGAACAATTACCAGGGTCATTATTCAACGCCCCAATTAACTGAGCGCACGCATAGTGCGGTGGGAAAACCAGAAGCCTAATTATAGTACCGAGTTCAGGATGAGGAGGGCAAGAATCGTTTAAACGATCAAATTTTTTGCATCTTATTCTTAAATATTTTGCAAATTTATTTGAAAACACGTACAGATTCACAAATTGCTCTATAATTTTCATTCATTTCCAGAATTTTTCGATGAACAAAATTTCTCAAGTTTTGAAAATATCCATGAAATACAAAAACGTCAAAAGAGGAGCCAAAAAAAAAATTTGAATGAACATCAAATTTCCCCAAATCATGAGTCCGAACATTGAGAAAAAGAAATTCAGTTGAAGTTCGTAACGTTAACTTACCAGAATTAAAAAAAAAAAAAATAAAAATTCCTTATTGCATGACTCAAATGTTGTTAAAAGTAGCCAAATAGACAAGTTAGGTATATTTTAATCACTTGGAAAAATCATGCACTATGTTTGCTGTTTTCGAACCCTTCAAGTCGCATGAAATGAAGAATTTCCTCCGATTATTTTCTTTGGTTAACGTATTAACGAAATTGAACTTCATAAAAAAAAAAAAAAAATTTCAAAGAATAAAGCACATCGAACAATCTTGAAGAAAAAAACTCACCTGAATGTCGATGGGGTAGTAAAGGTCCCAGGGTTCGTCGTAGGCGGCATGCCTCGGGAATCTTGAGGGTGGTGGAAGGCAAGGCATCGTCATCGCGGACCCTCTACGTTCGAGGTAACTACTAGCTGTACTGCTACAGGTAACAGAACTGCA
This sequence comes from Ametastegia equiseti, assembly GCA_963989295.1. Lineage (NCBI taxonomy): Eukaryota > Metazoa > Arthropoda > Insecta > Hymenoptera > Tenthredinidae > Ametastegia > Ametastegia equiseti. The sequence continues at coordinate 12,796,057 of OZ022397.1, read as the reverse complement.
TCGACGATGATCACCCGGAAGTGCTAATCTCGGATGTCGCATTGGGGGTGCCAGGAGAGCATCGTATCCTCCGCCACCCCCTACGGACGCAAACCTCGGTACCGTGGCTGCCCGCGAAGAACTCGCCTTTGAGGATAACGAATCAATTAATTGACAAGATTTCAGGGATTTTTTTTTCGTTTTTTTTTCCTCCTCTTTTCGGATAAATTGGAGTAAAATTGAAGATGTCAAAGAAAGATTTGAGATTTTTACCTCGACACACAAAGAGCGTCGTGGACCGCGATCTGGCCTTGGTGGTAACCTGGCTATCGCTTCCAAAGCTGCAGCCAGGGCCCTTTCTTCGGCTTCAGCTTCCGCCACGGCAGCTGCTGCAGCCGCCGTAAGCTGAGGGTCCTCAAGCTGTTTGCTGGACTTACATCTGCCCGGGTAAATAAATCAACAGAAAGAGATAATTAAATTTGTGATATTTGAGATCGACTGGCTGGTCGAAGGTTTAGGAACGAGGAAAAAAAGGGCAGGATAATGAATGAGGGTCAAAACTGTCAGTAACTGCAGGATATCTTGAGAAAATGACCAAAGGACAATCACGATTCTCCTTTCCCGATAACGGATTCTAATTGCGCAAAAATTAAAAATCAATTAATGACGAGATACTCATGAATATATATGAGAATAAAAGGGATAATTTGAGACGGAAAATCGAACCGAGGCATCTTGGAGCGAGAGAATTGTAAACTAATGAACGTGGAGCTGGTATATTCCATCTCGTAGAAATGTATATAGAAATAATGACAGATAGTGAGATAAAAGGACAATGCAAAATCGTGGAAATAAATCCGGATTATAAACGGAGAGTAAAATCGCGTGTACCTACTCTTGACAATATATATATGTATATCTATATTCGTTGAAAATGTCCTTAACTCTGGTTTATGGATGATGGAAATCAAAACGTGTAGCATTTTCACCTATTTTCATGATCTAAATAACGCGGTTTTTTTTTCACTTCTTTTTTGCTTACTGGCTTTGCGAAATCGTAATTCAAGACGGAGGACAATTTTTACGATTTTTATTTTGGTTTCCCCTCTCTATTTATCTCCCAGTATACGCGAAAGGAGTTTATTACTCATCGGGCAACGGTTTATGTACAGCAGTACTGAAAGAACCCCAAAAAATCTTCAATCTGATGAAATAAAAATGATAATGGAAGAGGAATTTAAGCCTATTTGGGATATTTTCGTACCTGCTTTTATAAACAACGAGGAGAACCATCAGACCGAAGAAACCACCGAGGGTTGCGGCGATACGAACGCCAGTCATCACGTCGTAAGTCTTGTAAAATTCGATCTTGAGCTGTTCTCTTTCGCTGAGGGTCGGCGCAGCCTCCGGAACGGAGGTCTGAACCTTGCTAGATCCCATCGTCGTCGCCGACGGCCCCGTCGTCCCCGTGGCGTTGCTACCCACGCTCCCCATCCCTGGAAAAATCAAAAAAATTTTGAAAATAATGATTGAGAAACATACAGGGTATGAGTTTTCTCCGGGGTTCTGAGAAGGTGTGGCCTAAATTGGTTGAAGCTCCGCCCTCTTCTATTAATATTCGTTACTATTGGAATATTATTATTCCTTGCCTACTGTCAGTTATTGTTTACTGGGCTCTAACCTTATTGACTTGTTGTGTGTATCGATGCAGAATGCAGAATGTGGTCCGTTCGAACGCCTAATGTGCTACTACCTGAATAAACAAATATCATTAGGGCTTATTGTTAGTGTCATTACTTTCGTTACAGTATCATCATAATACAATATACGATTAGACTGTTTGTTGACTTGATCTAGATCGCCCGGAATAATAGATCTAGATTTGGGAATAAAGTTACCTCCACATGGATGTAGAATATTTTCTTGACAATAACAAGTATGGATAGAGGAAGGCGGAGTCTCAACCAATTTAGGCCACACCCTCTCAGAATCTTAGAGAAGACTCACCCTGTATAATTATGGTAAAAATCGATTCAGTTAACGGTGCATATCGATAGGATGGTTCGATCCTAAAAGGACATTCAAAAAGACTGAGAGCGCCGAGAAAAGGGGCGATAAATGTCAGAACCGAAGGAGGATATACCGAAGGAAAGTATAAGGTACATCGGCCCTCGGTAAAATTTCAATATCACACCCCGTTGACGCGAAATAAATTTTCAAATTTGGGTCAAAGACGAACGGTGGCGAAGGGCAAATCTTGTCGCCAGCTCGTCTCACCGCGTTCACAGTTTACGAGAAACTGTAAAACGGCTATTCGAGGCTATAATCATAGGAAATAGTTGCATAGCTTGGTCGTATAGCCATCGATCGTACCCCTCGTACATACATACGAGAACGTATGTAGATTGTATATGCATCTAGCCATCCAGAAGCGAATATATACTTGTACACTATAGTTACGTATGCATCGGTAGACTGGATCATCACTGCGGAGATATTAAAGTCGATGAACGACGTTGAGGGTGGAGACAAACCCGTCAATCTCATTTTCATCCCTTAGGGACTTTAGGGAGTGGAGAAAATACCGAGACTGAGATATATAAGGGGGCGAAGGAAAGAACCGCGATGTTATTAGCCGTATCAGCATGTCGCGGTTGGGAAAAGTAAACCTAGTACAGAATCAATCGATTTCTTCATCCCTTATTGTCAGTGCAGTTCAAAACACCAGCTGCAGGGATTTTGAGTGGGTGGGATTGAAATTCTGATTTTTAAAAGCTGCGAAAGGTCATAATTCTGGATTTTTATACTACCGACTGACAATTTTTCAAAAGATTATTCGGAAAAACACCGAAGGCTCAGAAACCGAAAGCTGAACGAGCTTCCCTCAAATTTGCAGATTTTTCGACTTTCTAAGTTTTTAACTTTCAGATCTTTGAGCTCCCTGCATCTCGACCTTTCGGAATTTGCAAGTTCTCAACTCTGACGTTTCTAGAAACTCAGAATTGCATATCAAATAAATTCGGAATTTTGACCATTCGGAACTTTTGGAATTTGGAACTTCAACCCACCCCATTTAGATGCAGACCATTGATCCAATTCGACTTTTTTTGAGCGAAAGATCGTCTAAAATACGACTCATCATAAGTGATCGAGTGGAGAAAATTGGACACTTCCATATTTCAAATATCGACGTTATCTTCATGGACTATAATAAATGATATCTGCTGCAAACGCGATTACAATGTGTAAAAAAGTACACGAGAGAAAAAAATGTAGAACCGTATTTCGCTGCATTTCCAACATTTGAATTTTTCTTTTTCTTTCGGAATGAGTGGATGGCGAGAATGTTGCACTTAGTTTTCAGACGAAATAGAAACGAGTCATAGTAAGCAGCCTATATACCTATACGTATAATATATACCTACAAGTTACCTGAGTATTTAATGCATCGAAACGAAGGAGTATACATATTATATACAGAAAAGCGGCAAGAATATAAGTGGAAATCTCTGAGGAAGGGGTGGAGGCCTGAGATAAAAGCGAAGAGCATATATAAGAGAGAACGGAAGCGGAAGTAGTCGATACCTCGGGCTTCAGGGTGCCCCTCACTTCCGGCACTGTGCGTCACCACGGGATTCAAGAACGTGGAAAGAACGTGTAGAGGCCGAAAGGACCTGCAGGAGAGCTTTCGTGTTCTCTTTTACGAGAGTTCTTCCAGCCTCGCTGAGGGTTGTGTTAGTAATAATAATGAGAAGCAAGAAAAAAGAAAAAAAAATATACAAAAAAATACAAAAACTGACGAGAAAATGAACAAATATATAAGTACGCATAAATGAATACATATCATCGAACAGCGAAGGACCAATCGATCGCAAAAAAAAAAAAAAAAAAAAAAAATCATCAATAATTGTCCTGGTCCTTCAGCTCTCTGTTTCTCTCAATCTGATTCGTCACTCCTGCAGACGTATACTGAGATAAATGTATATGTATTATTATTTTTTTTTCTCCGGCACCCACGTATTTCTCGCGCTTTGTGAAGGGCCGGAGGGATCGTCGGTCTTCGGGGGGTTGGCCGAGCAATATCATGAAGAGAACCTGGACACGGAGTTATAAACTTGCGAGGGTATGATATAAAATAAATAATAAGAAAAAAAAAAAAAAAAAAGAAAGAAGGTAAAAATTTCTTCTTTAATTTATTTTCAATGGTCCTTAACACGCGGAGCTTCGCAAAAGAAAATTTCTTCTCTTTCATCGTCACTGACTGAGCGAAAAGGTCAGAGAATAAAAACCTTGGACAATGCAGATAAAATTGCTTCCAATTTATCTCGATCTGATTGGGGGTTGTGGCATCGGAACGCCGCTTGATTTGCATTATATATATTAAAAAAAAAAAAAAAAACTGTACCTTGGTATAAAAATATACATATATCTACCTGTACGGATACAGGTATAGGAAAATCGAAGTTGAACGAGAAGCGCACCTGTATAACAAAACGAGGATGGAGAAAAATATGAATATATATATGTATATCTATATTCTTTACCTAGATGTATATGAAAAATCTGATACGGTGGGGAAAATAAAGCTATAGGAATATAACCTGTCGCCCGTATCTTGTTATCAATTTTTTATTTTATTTTATTTTTTTTAATTTTTTTCTTCTATTGAACGCAAAGCGTCAGCATCGTGACGGAAATTTTTAAACGCAACCCACGCGACTTTCCCTCGCGATGTTTGACCATATCAAAAATATTGACACAATACTGTTACCTACTTTCCGTGAATTACATCGGTGGTAAAACCGATCTGGCACAAAGGCGTGCGTTTTTGTCAAAATTCGGTATCAGTTATTCTTTCGAAATCCGATTTCTGCTCTTTGTTTTAATTTTGTTCCCTCTGGAGGTGATATAGTAACGATTCCTTCCAACTTAACCTAGCTAGCATAAAAAATCTGAGATTTACTGGAATCCTATCAGTTTTTTTGACAAACTGACGGACTTGGCCACTTTCTGCCAAAAAACTGAATTTATTCGTCAAGGGTTCATTCGGCTCGGTTGAATAGTCGTCGAGAAAGTACGATTCGCGTTTTCGAAGTGACAACCATTGGTAATAATGGAATTTCGACCATTATCACCTATTGTCATCATCTCGGAAACACGATTCGTATTATCTTCCAAACTATACAACCTACAGAAATGAAACTCGGAATATCAATGCTTCTCTACGGCAGAAACTGGCCAAGTATTTTACCGTTTGGAAAAAACGAATAGAATTCCAGCCATATTCATATTTCTTATGTTAGCTAGGTTAGGTTCAAAGCGACTAGTACAATTATATCGCCTAAACTACAGTTTGACATTATTTGCAAAAAATTGTACATAAGATTTCAAAAAGTCCTCCGATCATTCGTTCAACTCTGTTTGAGCTTTCGCTGCAAGAAAAATGACAAAAAAATAAGAAAAATCTTGAGCCTGGACCAGGCCGCGGATCCTGAACTTCCTTTTCGCGACCTCTCGACCTGGCGCCCTGACGGCTCGCCGTCGACGTTGCGGCGAGAGGTCGCGGCCGACGGGAGGCTGCCTCTGCTCCTGTTCGCGTATTGATTCCCCTACCGAGGCCTACAGCCCCCAGTTCTCTCTCTTTCTCTCTGGGCTGCGACTGCCTCTGCCTCTCCGAGGCAAAAGCCTCCCTCTCTCGGTCCCCCGCGTTGAGGTCACGTTCGGTTAGCCAAGGCAGACCTAGGGACCAACTCAGGCGGTCCCGCCATAACCTTTGTCGACGTTTAAAATTGCCCCGCTAATGTAAGATATTGTCCCTACTTTAGTTGCTGTTTTCTTTTTCTTCTTCTTCTTTGTTTTATGTTTGTTCTTTTTTTTTTTTTTTTTTTTTTTTGTTTTACGTTTTCATATATATATGGATATATTTTTTTTTCCATCCCACGCAGGTTGCCTAAGATTTGAATACCGTAAAACTTTGTCGAGAAATGTTTCTTCTTCTTCTTCTTCTTCAATTTTGCCGTTTTTTCCTATTGGCATAATTGTTTCTTATTTTGTTTTTGTTATTCTTTTGTGATTTTAATTGTCAAGATCGTCTGCAATTCTATAGGAGAATTTATCAGTGAATGACAGAAGTTTAGTAAAAAATTAATGACAAATGATTCCTTGCTTTCGACTTATACAGGCTGATAATGATTTATCATGGTTTTATTGAAATCAGGAATTTTCATTGAATTTCAAGTTTCAAGAGTTTGTTCAAAACAGTAAACTTGTTAAAGGTCCGTCGAACATTCAAAAGTGAACTTGCGCAGTTTATTGCCTCTCCACATCGTGTACGCATTTACTAATTGAAAAAATTGCGATTTTATGTTCCAATTATTATCAATCCCGTGTAATTAGCAATATCGATCAATAAATTTCTATACCAATGTTACATATCCACATTGACCTCTCGCTCGCTCCGATTACTTCGAATGCTCGTTTCCACTCTGCGGCATCCAATTTTCAGGTGAATCGCAGCTGCTCATAAAATTGAAAATACTTTTTTTTCAATATTTCATTTTCCGGATATATAACGAAGCTTCTTTCCGTAGCTTCAGTCATGTGTCAACTCTAAAGCTTTGAATTATTGCGATGAATTTGATAACTGTTATACAGACACGCTAATCTTCGAAACTCTAAAGTTCTTTCCACTTCATCCAGTTTTGGGAATAAATTACCCTCCAAAAAAATAAAATCAAAATAAACGACGAAAACAAAAAAATAGGAGAACAAAAACGAGGTATAAGAGTTTGAGAAGCAGACGTTATGGTATTAGGAAAATGGTAAGTATTCAGTGATATAAGCAAGTACGTAAGTAGACAACGACAAGTACGAGACACGGTGAGTAGAGTAAGCCGATTATCGTCAGACGGGTGACCCGGACCCACCCCCTGTTTTGTTATTAGCCAAAGTCCGGGGGTCGGGGATTCGGGTTCGTCCTTAGCCTTCAGTGTGAGATGGAGAGAAAGAGAGAAGGATACGAGATTCGGTCTCGTCTCCGACCAGCTATAACGTATTGTCCCCAGATTACCAAGAGCTTATCTTTAACGAAAGCTGCTCATTGTTCTCCGTTTAGTGAATATAACTGGGCATTTAATAACCCTCGACGGTTCGTCTTGGGAGGCTATTTACTTCACTTTCGAGACGGTAAAATGCCGCTCTTTATTTATTTTATTTCATTCAATTTTTTTCTTCTTTGCCAAACGCATTAAATTTCATTCCCCGTAGATATGACATTTTTTTTTTTTAATAATTTATTTTCACACTGGTATATAGGTACGTATAGGAATTCGTTGACGTTTCATCGTTACCGTTACATTCAAAATATACGCAAACACGTTATACAGCTAGCTGCATTACCTATATACGATTGATTGCAGACATCTCGTTTTATTTATCAGTCTAACATCTCGCTGCTCATCTGAATCGTCATTTCAGGTTTTACTATGCGAATTAGAACCCGGGTATAGATAAAACCGCGCAAAACTGTTCGACGTTCTCATATAACTGAATCATGCCATGCTAGAACGACAGAGAAAAAGAAGATCATTTCGAAATTGAAATACATATCGATCAGTGGACTTCGTAGTCCAAAAAAGCATAACGCGGAATATCGATAGAAAAATATAATATAGAAAATAGAAAAATATATTTATACGTGGATGTACATACATCTGTGGTAATTGAAAATGTAATCAATCGAAGAGATCGGTAAACGAATAAATAAATATACATAAATAAATTGCTCGATACATCATCCCCCGGGGGGGTATGGGGGGTGGGTAATGAAACTCCGAACTTTACCCTGCCCCCAGCAGCGAACCGAATCGAGAGCCAATTAATAGTAGCGAATTTGTACCCCGGACAGCGAGAGAATTGATCGTAATTCTTGAAGTCAGGAACGAGGTATGGAGGGAGGATCAGATTTCATAAGCTGTTTTCTTCGTAACTAATCCTTGTAAACATCGTAAACTTTAGCAGAAGGTCTTCCGATTTAGGAATTCGTTTAATCAATTATCCAAAGCGCGGAAATAAAGAGCTGTTTTCATAAGAATTAGAGAAATCATCCTCGTTGTTCAAGTTACATTTCCCTTGTTTAATTTTCTTAATTGTCTTTTAATTCCCTCACACCTATGAGTATACAAATTTTCTAGCAGAAAAGAGTCTTGGGATTTGCCGAATTTTGATACATCATTTCTGAATGGAAGAGAAAATGGTTTTTTGATCTGTAGAGGCGTAAGAGATATACGATCACGCAGGAATTTCTCTGAAAAATACCTCTTCTTCAATTTCAATTTTCAATATTGGCTTTGAGATGACAGATGTCAACCAAACGGACGAGGGAACGCCTATGTATTATATGTATACCCTATTTTGATTTTGACGGATGCTCGTTCGGATATGGGAAAACAATCGACTATAAAAAAATGAGCTCGAAACCGACCACGACGGTGGGTTATCCGATTACCAGATACAAGTTTGAGAAGAAGTTTTGGTCGTTGGGGAGTAGCGATCCAATATATTGAAATAACGTTCCCTGTACCCGGGTGAGGAGTATACTTAGAAAATCTGTTCGGGAAGAAGAGCTGAAGGAAAAAAGTTGAGAAAAAAAAAAAAAAATGGTAAAACAAAAAAATCTCATCAAAGGATAACGTCACCTTTGCCCTAAGACGAGTTCCAAGAAAACGATCGGTACTTACGCTTTTCTATACTTAAAAATGATAAAAATAAAAGTTAATCATTTTGCTTCCTTCCACAAAATTCATATACCCGCTCGTGATTGATGGGCTAATTTAGAAAGCTCTTCTTAATCGATAAATACCTACAATATTAGGTACGTGTATATATTGGCAAAACTATGGCTCGAGTCAAAAAGCGTATGCTAACTTCTCTTTGCCTTGTGATATTAGAATTTGTGTTTGTATTTTGGAACGTACAACATATTGCTTTTCCCTCAACCGGCCTGATTGGCAAGCGGTTTTCGCATCAACGAGATGAAAGAAGAATAACACAACGATAGAAATGTTTGCTACACAGGCACTGGCACTGCACATCGATTCGCTACTGGATAGTATGCATGAAAGTCACAGGTATAGTAATTTTCGGACAGTTTTGACTGTTTTTTCTTCTTTTTTTTTTTTTAATTTAGTTTCTCTCTTTGTTTCTGTGTAGGTAAATACGAGCGTATGAGTCGTCTGGTTTAAAAACCATGGCCATGTGCATGAATTGAAAAAATAAAAATAAAAATAAATAAGTGACTTCACGATACAGACTCTAATTGTTCACTCAGAAAACAAATTTGGCAATTCCAACCGAAATAATTTTGTTGCTGTTTTTTTGTCGATTTCAGAGAATTCTGCTCAACAATCGACAAACTGTTTTGCTATGTTAATTCGACTAAAATATGCAACAGAAACTTTTATTAAATCAACTCCAAATTTTGGCTGTATGTCTACAAAATATTTTTGTCAATTCAACGATACTTTTTTCTGTGTGTTCTTTTAGCGGTGCTTCACGTAATCTTACAATTTGACAAATACCAAAGTTCTTTTAAGTCGCAGAAAAGAAAAATCGAGGGTTTGGTCAAAAGCCAGCCATGGAATTCATGAGTAATTCCTTTCGGAAGCGACCTCGTTTCCAAAAATTGATTATGTACAAAACAAGTCGCCATGTCCCCAGAAATTAATTTTGAAACCGATCAAATCGTATTGTATATCTTTAGAGATCGAAGAGTATCAGATACGAAAAAGATATAGATGAAGGTGTTTCTCAGAACAAGAGTAGAATATCTTATTTTATCGTGGAAGTGATCGAGGGTTTTAGAATCTATATACCGTTTATCGGCGCAGTGGTTTGAAAGTTTTTGCTATTCTATTTTAGTCAATTTTCTGTTTTTTATTCATTTTTTTTTTTCGCAAAGTAAGTTTTTCAGGGTCGGGGAAGAAGGATCAGCCAAAGGCGCAACTGGTGAGTTTCGCATCCCTTATTGAACTTTTACGACCGAGGCAAGAAAACACCCCGAAGGAACACACGCCCCGCGCATTGATTGAGCCCTCAACCAGCCGTCGAACAAAGGTTTAAACGTGGTGAAATACGAGGACGACCTCGAGCTATACGCGTAAGGTACCTACCTACCTTGCACCTATACTTATACCTACCTGCCTATACCTTTACTGCCGCGAAATTGATGGGGTCACGAAACCTGCGAGTATAATACAAGCGAACGAAAGTATACCTACCTACTGTTTCAAACTCGTGGATAAGGCAACGTCGACGACGACTTCAGGACAACGTCCTGGAAAAGTCGATAGAGTCCAAGTACCGGAATCGACCTCAGCCAGAAATTTGATTTTTTTTTTATTTTTCTAGCGCGTAAGGGGTAGAAAAGTATCCCTTTCGCACCAAAGACGATTTCAGCCAATTCTATCGAAATCTAAACCTCCACATTTTTCAGGATCGCAGATTTTATCCTGACGATTAAAAATTGCCCTTTCCTTTTAAGATTGGCCGAGTGGTTTGGTCCGAAAAAATCATAACGTCTAAAACGAACGTGACGATCAGGCGAAGAAAAACAAAAAAAAAACCTAAATTAAACTTGATGAAAAGTTCAGGGCAACTGATTTGACCAAATTATAGTATTTTTTTCTCATTTATTTTGTTTGAATCTTGGTTTATTATTCTTAGCCTCATTAATTCCCAGGTTTCTCTCTTGAGTTGAATCTGATGTTCGTAGCGGTTTTGATTGACTCCAGCTTCCTGATCGACCGCAAGGTCAAGCAGTTTGAGGGTGAAGGAAATTTATGCGAAACTATCCGTGATGTCAGGGATATATTTGGATAATATCCAACCAAGATAAACCCGACAAGCTGCGACTGCGCTGTGATGATAATAATAGAGCATACCGAATGTAATCAAACATATCCCTACAAAGCCAAATATACAAAGCATCCCTCCTTGCCGATCCATCTGACGGCTAGACCTTCTCCTATACCTACTATAACCAACTAGCAATAATTGGCCCTGAAAGTAGCAACGAGTATACAGATACTCAGCTGTCAGTGGTTTTCAACCAAATTCATAAATTCCTCACTCATCTACGAGTATACACGTGGATTTCCTTCTTATTTTTCTTCTTCGTCGATTTATTTCTTTATATCGATGGCCCCGTGCACTTTAACCAGCTATCTCATAAGTTGCTTCTGAATAAAAGCAGCTATCTCAGATTTTGTCAAAAAAGCAGCTGTATCTCGCGAGCGATTCTGAAATCGCTCTGTAGCGCTATTGACTTACAATGCAACTACAGAGCGGTTTCAGAGTGGCTCGCAGAATAGACATTTGAGATAGCTGCTTCTTCAAAAAAAACTTAAGATAGCTACTTTATCAAGCAACTTCTGAGATAGCTGGTTATTCCGTGGAGCCATCAATATATACATTATTTTGCTTTCAATTTTTTGATCCCTGATTTTTGTTGACCCCGTTTGTTGAAGAAGGGAATAAAACGAGAAAAATAAACAACAATAAATGAATAAGTAACTGAAGGGCGGGGGTGAAAATTCCCTGGAGGGGTTCAATAAAAATATGATATCTGTGCTTGACGGCGATGCACTTGAAGTAATACAGACTCGAGCCAACCACTCGGCCACATTCTCTGAATTGAGGGTCACATTCGGCTGAACTCCAGTTACCTGAAATATTCAATGCTTGGTCTGCCCGCTTCTGAAATTATATCAGATACGCCTGGCAAACCGAAACCCTTTCCGATGCTGAAAGGGCGAGATGGTTGTGTTCCAGCAAACGTATCTCCACTCCACTCATCCACTACTCTCGGGCTTTCATTTGAGAACCAGTCAAAGTTTCACCGAGATATGTATAGGTAATGTATATGGTATAATGGGCGTCAAGATATTACGTAATTATCGAATTTATGTCTCTCGAATAAGAAGCCATCCGAACCAGGAAAGAAATCGATCAAAATCACAAAGCTCAAGCCATCGTCTTTGTCATCAAGGATTCATTTACTCAAACATTGCAAACTGAATGAACTTTGCGGTTCGTGAAATTATTTCACGGATTTATCGGTCAGGATTTAATAAATACTCATGCCTATACAGGTACGTGGCGAGGGATGGATCAGAATTGAAAAATGTAAAACGCTCTATAGCTGCGCGACTCGGGCAAGTTATTATCGGAAAATCAATCAGAAGTTAGTAAAAACCGGCGGAACACGGTTATATATATATTTTTTTTTTTTTTTTCTCTCTTCACTTGTTGAATATCGGGAGGTGAATAAATTGGCCAGGCAGGTGGGTTGGTGAGTAGTATAGCTAGGGGGTAGGTCTGCGAGTATACAGTTGAGTCTGGGGTCGATCGACCTCTCGCGCAACTTCTCACGGAGAATACGAGGGGTGAAATTTCGTAGTCTGTGATGGTTATTTGCGAGAGTTTGCAAACGACTTGATTTCTTTCATCTTATATTCCAAGGGGAACAGTAAAGGTAGATACGTCGTGATTGGAGAAACTAACCATAGCTTATACGGTTCAATTCATTTTTTCACATCATCATTATATAATCATCTCATATATCATAAAAAAGTTTTCTACGGTACGAAGTTTGGCACATTATTATATCTAGTCCGATCAGATTTTTCCAGAAGCCAGATGGATAAAAAAAACCTGTCCCCATTATTGAGTGCGAGAAATTGAATTAAACAAAAATTCCCATAGAAGACATGGTCAATATTTCAAAAATCAAACGATTCTTTTCCACTCATTTGCAAATTATTTGACCCAAAAAGCGGATTTTCCAATTCTCCATTAACTATTTATTTCAACTTGCAGTATTCCGAACAATTTTTCATTTGGAAAAATCAAACTGGATGATTACAATGATGTGAAATGAACTTTTTGAGATAAACCAATTGATATTTTGGACCATTTTTAATCTTCCCTACCACGATGAGTGCGGCCCTGATGAATATCAGTAATTAAAAATTGATGAAATTCTCCGTACCAGAATCTCGATGATGTATTTTTTTGGTGTAATTTTAATTTTCAACGAAAGGTTTCCAAAAATATGAGAAAGGTACCCTTTTCAACCGCGTGCTCGACGATTTCCCTGTACATGACCTGAGGGCAAGGGGTGTTCGTAACTTATGGAAATACCGGCTGCCCAACTTGCAATAAATAAGTAAAATCTTCATGGCAAAGATTGTTTTCGGATAAAATTTCAAAAGCTTCGTCTTCCCCGTTGGTTGTCGTCGCGGTGTAATCCGATTGTCAAACAAAATTGCGAGCCGCTGCGAGAAAAGTCTGTAAAATAAAAGGCCAGGGTAATTGCAAGTTTTTTCATCTTATTTTTTGCCTTATTTATTTACTCTTTTTTTGTCGTTCTTCCAAATGTAGCTTTCAACACTGGAAATATACTTTCAGACGTATATCTATAATACAAAGTCTCACGGAGATTATTAACTTTTGTTTCACCTTTTAAAACTTTTACATTTGATATTTTAGCCGAATGAATAAGGGCTGGTCGTCGTAATCCTCTTTGCTTTTAGTATCCACCTACGATCTGCAGTTGAAACTCGTTGAAATTGTTTCACGTTCTTCAATTTGATGTCAGTGCACCGTTGGTACTAACCTTAACCAACCAACGAACCAACCCTGCTCAAGGATCATCGTTTACTTCTGACTCAAATTAAGATGAAAGGCGAAGGTCTCTGACGAGTAATTAAACTCGGTTAGAAGGATCGAGACGGAGGTAGAAAGCGGCATATAGGTACAAGAGGGTGAACTTGAAACGTGAACAACTGTTTAAGGGCGTAATTGAATCCGAAACAGAATTTTACGGAGCCAAGAAATTATAACAAGGCTAAATCAACTAGATATTTCATAAACTCAAAACCAAGATGTTGCCTGGGCCAAATTAGGCGGTGAAAAACTGAGGGGCCCAACTTAACGTACTACCGGGTGTTACCGAGAAGACGCCGCAGTAACTCCGGTCTCGGATCGTCCGGTCCGGCCGGTGGAACAGGGTCCCGAAATTATCGGCGGTTCACAGCTCGGCTATTATACATAGGCGGATCTACGCGTGGAGTTCCATAGCGTCGCACAATAGCGTTCGACGATCGTTGGCGAATTTCTGATGCAATTATTGATGAATACTATCACGCTTGCGAAATGTGCTTCGTGAATCGACCACGCTTGCAGAGATCGAGTCTCATTCGCATTTCAAAGGATTCTCTTCGCTGATCTCCACTTTTTTTTTTTTTTCTTCAGTTTTGTATTGGTAAAATCGCAGGAGGCTCTCGAATCGAGGAATGACACAGATATTTGGAATCAGCGTGCGATTTCCTAAGAGGGTATCATTACGATTATCCGACTCTCGACAAAAAGTTTTTTTAGCCAAAAAATAAGAACGGGTCCCCTGTCCCTGTCCCCTGTGCCTGTCCCCCTTTTCTGAATTTTCCATTAAAAAATACTACTTAATTGTGAATTGCCGTTTACCATGGCTAAATCGTATTTAATTGTCTAAAATAGCGATATCTCCGAAGACCCCCAATTTTTTTGCGGGAAGAAATTTCTTGAAATACCTGGACCCAACTACATGTAACCTGTAAGTTTCGTCGAAGACAATTTGACTTACTCATCCTTTGAAATGCGAATGAGACTCGATCTCTGCAAGCGTAGTCGATTCACGAAACACATTTCGCAAGCGTGATAGTATTTATCAATAATTGCATCAGAAATTCGCCAACGATCGTCGAACGCTATTGTGCGACGCTATGGAACTCCACGCGTAGATCCGCCTATGTATAATAGCCGAGCTGTGAACCGCCGATAATTTCGGGACCCTGTTCCACCGGTCTGTTACGATCCGAGACCGGAGTTACTGCGGCGTCTTCTCGGTAACACCCGGTATATGCTAATTGAAATTGTGTCACGGGCGAATTTTCCAACTAAAATTATGCGGTTTTTTTTTTTTTTTTTTTTTTTTTTTTTTTTTTTTTTTTTGGAAATGGGTGAAGAGGGGAGGGAATATGTGCGCGACTATCGATTATAAATAAAGTAACGTAATCTCTGAACGTACCTCCCCGTTCCTCCATCACGTTGTACAGATTTAAGACCTTATAGCTTCATCCCAAACTGGAGCGCAGGCTCCAGCTAACTACTACAAACACATACATACTGGAGAGCTAGGCATAGGCACACACAAACCTTCCCACCACCTCGATGAAATACTTTGAAAGCGTAATTAACTAATTACCTAACTGGGAGTGAAACTTTCGTGTATACCTAGCTACCTAGCCTTTCGAAAATCCCACCAGCTTCCAAATGTCATTCCCAAACGGGATAATCGTCCGCGGGGCTTTCAGCCCCTCTGAGACATACTTATATACGTGGTGTATATGAAAAATACGTTGAAATCAACGGATTCGGAGACGCGGGCTTAGGTTACAAATTTCGAGACTTTGGAACGGTCACGATTTTGAATTCATTCAAGACGATCTTGAGTTTTCAAAAGCGCTGAGGCTCAAACTATTCAAACTTGGAAAAGCGAAATACTCTCAGCTCGATCAAGGTCTAAAGATCCTAAAAATCTGAAAATTCGAAGAAAGATATTTGGCTTTTAATTGTAGCTCTCAGAATTTCGGACCTTTAATTTTTTTGTTTTGATTATCTATTCCATGAATGATCAGTAATCGATAATTGAAATTTTGACGTTCAATTACAATTTTCACAACTCTGTTTCAACCCACCCCCACACATTTGTCACTTCCCAGAAAGATCCCAATTACAAATTATTCAGTTATTTCCAATTGAATGTCACTTTCAGATACGGAAGTTCCGTTATATATTTTGCCTCAAAAATTCTCTGACTCTGATCATTGATGATTTCGATATAAATTCATCGTACCTATAGTTTCTTCGACTATTTGTAGTATTCTTCACAAAACAGGCACGAGATATTTTCGTAAATTTGCAACAGAGAGAATTAGTATCATAGAATAAACGCTTACGTATGCAAAAGTAACTTTTAATTACCGACTATAAGCTTAGCTCCGATTATCAGGGCTATTTGCAGTTTGATTTTGCGCAGGTTTTGAACCACTCCATCCAGTTTACCTTAGTGTAGATATACCGATATATGCGTTTTCGCAAACGAAGCGTTTATATATCTATGTCTACTTCCATATATGTATGTATGCACGCGCGTATACATACACGGGCTTAATAATGACTGGCCTAGGCAGGCAGTGGGTTATTTATACCATGAATAATAAGCCCGTATATTCGCAAGCGAAGAGAAATTTATAATGGAAAGCAAAGAGCCGAGACGAAGCTTCGAGGATCTCGGCAAATTCTGTAAATTCCCGAACGAGACAAGGTCGAGATATGAAGAAGAAAGGATCGATCCAACTTACCTACTTGCGCACATGTTTATCAAGAAAACCCCATATCTTTCATCTAATTTTCTTCACATGTGACCACAACCCACTCTGCAGCATAAAATCACGCCTACGTTTCCGGTATCCCTAATTCCGGAATTTTCGAAAGGACGAAACTATAACTCGAAAGGAAAACGCGTAGAAACTCGGAATCTAGTAAACCTAGGTAGGTATGATCGGTTGGTGGCCGAGGTGAGGAAGGTCGAGGGACCATCCCTAGTACCGTTGCAATATTTCGGAACTAATGCCAGGAATTGCATTAACTATTCAATCGAGCTAGAGAAGCTCGCGGGCAGGGCAGTTTCGACCAAACGAGAACGCGGAGCTACCGTGCAGAGCCGGGTCAGAAATTCCAGCTGGAATTCCTATAATCCGTTATATTCACGAATGATTATATATCGGTGAGAATTATACGTGTTATACGAATCTCAATCTTCGATATTTTTCACCTTTTCTATAGGTATAAAATACTAACTGCAATAACTTCTACCTGCGTCACGAAAAATCTACAACTTCCAGTCTTCCAAAGAGCTGACCTACGTCAACATACCTTGCCAACAGATACACATATTCCCTTTTTTTTCAGAGACCAGTAAATTTTGGACACCTTCCAACTGGGTTATTCTCATTCTTGAACACATAGTTGATGAATACTAAATGCGTTATTGGGTTGAGAGCTGTGAGATGATATTACGCGGAGAGTTGAGAGATGCAATGGGCGAAAAGATGTGTCTGGAACTGCAGCTGGTTCCTTTTTTGCAAGTTTTTCTCGATTTTTTGAATCACCTAAATAATTTCGAGGTTCTTGCTTCGGAAAATGTATTCGATTTTAACTAAGGTCGAAGGGTATAAGTTGGTGGGTATATTGTTGCGTGTAAAAAGTGAGTTAAGAGAAGTAACTACGAGTATACAGAGTAATACGCAAAGCTTTATACAACATATGCTTGGGCAGGCTTTTGAACCGAGTTATACAATATGAATAACAGCTTTATTCCCTTGGTGTATTTATATTCAACGGGCAAAGCAAAACGAAGGCAATTAATTTCTGAATGAAGTATATATATATAAAATAGCTGGGATTGAAAGCGTTTCGTTGTAAAGTTATTTATTGTTATACCTTTTCATATTTCTTTGTGTTTCTCTTCAACAATAGCCGTTGAGAGGAAAGTTAGAATATTTTATGGAAAATAGCTGGGTTCGTACCCAGAAATAATCAACGATAATTTTAGGACCGTATACGGACCCTTGCGTGCTGACCCTTGCAGTTATTTTCAAAGCGATATACTACTTCACTCTCTGAGCCAACCGTCGTCGGCTGACCCTTTTGCAAATTTCAAACGAAACCTGAGCTATCTCTGTATTTACGGTGACATCAGGACGCGCCGCTTTTCTTTCAGGATCATGGATGTAACAGTTGAAGAGAAAAATAAATAAGGGAAAAGGGCCGAGGTGGACCGAGTCAAAACTCTCGAAAGAAAAAAAAAAAAACACCTCTCTACCTTCAAAGGGAGGTGGTAGATTCAAACCTTTTTTTACTTAACCCCTTCGAAGTCCAAGACGCGCTTTTCCGACACCTTCCCTCTGAATTACCTTACCCATCTCGCCAAGAGAGGCCAACGACGATGGGATCTCACTTCGAAGTATAGGAAGGAAAATAAAGAAGAAAAATCCAGAGAACCCCGGAGCTAACGTTTCCTCTTCATTTATTTCTCCTCATTTACTCTGCCCACTGTCTTGTGCCTTTTCCTCTAATTTTATTTTAGTTACATAGAACATTATGGCGGATCATTGCATCAAGGAAAAACAAGCGTATATTTCTCTTGAATTTTACACATTCTGGATACATTATTTTTACGCGGTTTGCAAACATAATATTACGTTTCACAAGCACGTTCATTACGATCGTTAGTACATATGATTTTCATGAAGAGAACTTTAGGTATATCGTGGTTGGAAAAATTCAGCATGAATTAAATACCAAAGTTCATTTCACATCATTATACGATCGCCTCGTTTCAAAACACCTGCTACATGAATTTGCGCAGACCGTTGCAGGTCCGACTCGACTTCTCTAGGATCAATATTGTTCGGAATACGTAGAGTCATAAATTGAGCCCGGAAAATTGGGAAATTCCATCTGTGGGCCGAACCAATTACGAATAAATGTAAAAGAAATGTTCAATTTTCCTTCTAAAAATTGACCATATTATCTATGCCAATATTTTCACTCCAATTTCCCGGTATGAATTCATAACGGCACGGCTTAATGCCGAACAGTCTGGATCATCATAAAAAAAATTAAATCACATACCAACGATGTGGCTGAATTCATCCAGCAGGCATTTCGATATGAATGAATGAATTTTCGACTAGGTACGTGAAATTTTCCCAACCGCGACACGCGGCTTCTCTAACTTTGGTAAACGCAAGGTGCAATTTTCTCCAGCATAAGAACTTATGGTAGCTCAGTGACAAATTCCGGGGATATATTTTCTGGGCCATCGTTGGCTCCGTGGTCCATAACGCGCGAGAAGCTGTGAAACTAAAGCTCTTAAGAATAAAAGGAGGGCAGCGAAGCATCAAGACTTGCTTAAGATTTCCAAGACTTGCTGGTTTCTTGTATGATACGAGGAGGAGGAAAGCGAAAAGCTAAGAACGAGTAAGATCTGTATGAGAGGAGTAAAACCGACGACCCTTTTCCACCGACGACTCGTTTTAACGAGACAACTTTGTACCAGTTTATATAACCGTAATTAATACAAGTTATACTCGCGTCTACGTCAAACAATGCTGAAACGTAAAATCACCCACAAATCCGCCTCGAACTTCTGATGTTAAAAACAGTTTCCCTTGAAACCGGCCCCTAGTTCTACCTAAAGCTCTCTAGCTACATGTATACTCGTCTACATTTCCCTCGCAGTCTAGGCGCCATTTTCTATGCCCTTTGTTCGACAAACACAGGGGCTTTATACGAATCCGATATTTCATATATAAAGTTGGAAGGAAAAGCTCGCGGGAGGATCGGTAGAGTTAGAAAGAGATGCGATCTTTGTCGCCCATCTACAGACATAAATATCAAATAAAATTCAGTCCTAAAGCTTCTGGAGAATTCAGCTTTTCGCGATTGTGTCGAAAGCCCATTAAAGGTTTTCCGCATAACGCGGTATGTAAAAAAGGGGCTTTGAAGAAGAATAAAAAAAGAAAAAAAAATTGTCGTAACTCCCGATCGAATCAATCTCGCATTTTCAAAATCCACAAAGATCTTTCAATTTCAAATCCGTAAGCTCGTCTCTCTCACCCTTCGTACATCCACGAATTCGATTCTCGGTACGAACTTAATATCAGCTTCATTCCCAACGCCTGAACGCGTTGAATGATCATTTTTATTTCGCTTATGGAGCTGCGCTAAGGATTCCCGAGTTTCAGGTCAAAGAAAAGGCAGACAGGCAGATAGGTGCTACTGATAGAAAACCCTACGTAATAAGAAAAACTCGATAACCACCCAGGGCCCCGTCTTTCGGCTTTCAACGTTTTACCGGAATCTGCGTAATACCAGACTTCTTTGTATCCTTATTATTCACAACGCAATAAGAAAACCAAATTATTCTCTGCAGCTCATCGAGATATCGAGGTAACAGATTCTAGAATGGTCCCATTTTGAGAAATCAGACACAGTCTCAAGTCAATTCATTTGTCTATTTATTTATTTATTTGTTCGTTTTGAATCGATTTTGAACACGGTTCAATTTTCCCAACGACGACGTACCGGACCATATGTAATCTTTTGATTAATAATAATGTAGTTTCGTTTTGTGTAAGGGATGGGATTGAAGTTCCAAGTTGCAATAGTTCCGGAGGGTAAAAATTCTGAATTCATTTGAGAAGCGATTCCGAGTTTCTAGGAATGTTAAAGTTCAGAACTCGCAAATTCCAAAAGGTTGAAATGCAGACAACTCAAAGATCCGAAAATTAAAAACTCAGAAAGTCCAAATATCCACAAATTTAAGGAAAGCTCGTGACAAAGCTGTCAAATCATCGACGTTGCATTTCGCAAATTCTGAGATTCGAAGTTTTGGCCTTTCGAATCTTTAGCTTTCGGAATTTTGAAACTTCGATGTTTTTCAAACTGGTTTCGTAGATTTCCGGGGAAATAATCTTTCTAAAAACTCTGAGTCGGTAATATAAAAATTCGAAATTTTGACCTTTGGCAGTTTTTGAAATTCGGAATTTCAATGCCACCTCTTGCATAATAAGTTCGTACGATGCCTAGTGCAGATTTCGCTAACGATCATATATTGAACGCTTTGGAGCCCGAGGGTCTATAGAGAGCTGAGTTTATATGCTAGGTTGCGTTAATTAAGACTGTTCTTGAATCTGAAACTATAACCAAGCAAGCGTCAAAGTTGATCGAGAAACTCTACCCATAATGCGAGTTTATAATTGGTTACACAGTATCGACTCCTAGCGAGATGAAATAACGGCATCTTTTCCCCAAGGGTTAAAGTTCATCGGAAAGGGGTGGGAAAGACAGAGAGAGAGAGAGAGAGAGGAGGCAGAAGAGATATAGAGATATATATAAGGGGGAGAACTGATCCCTCTATCAATAACACCCCCGTGCCTTCCAGCGAACCAAATTATTTCCACGAATCCAAAATGATCTGTGTTGTTCGATCGTAAATAAACCAGCAGATAGACCGTACACGCCTCTTCGTCTTTACATTATAAACCCCTTGAAATCGCAGTTTCATGCGATTTCATATCTGCAACTCAAAAAAAAAGCAAAAAACAAAAAAACTCGTACACTAACTTGTAATTTCGCGTTATTTTTACCCCACCATTTCTTATGGATAAGGAAACTAGAAAAAAAAAACTAACTAACCTAAACTTCAGAAAAAAAAAACTCACTAACTAAACTTCGACGCGTTAGTAAACAAAAATTTTTTTAGCTCAAATTTTGGTTTGAAGCCACGTTACCCTATCTCGGAATATAATTATCTTCCCATGTCTCCAGTACTGGAGCTGAATACTTGGAACATGGAAGATTTCCTATAGTAAGAAATCGAGATGATATGGATTTGAACGAAAATTCAAGATTCTTTGATTTCTTGCTGGAATCATACGCGAGCTGAGTATCCGAATTGGGGGGCTAAGCAATTTTGATTCATTTCTGTTTTGTGCACATTCTGTTATCTCATTGTAATGATATATTGTAAGCTATGTTTTCCATTCAACTATCTTTGGCCCCTGGCCGAATTACGGCTAGTGCATAATAAACGTGATCTAACTAACCAGCTTCAGGATATCTAAAAAAACGTAATGTAAAAAATAAACGAGTGAAAAATGATGATAAAATTAAAGGAAAATCCTTAAGGAATAGGTAACATCAGTATACATATACGCGTCGAGTGCTTCGGAGAAAAACACACCCGAGATGATCAGGTTCTGCCAGGTAACCAGGGCGGCTTTAGTTGGGCTGCTAGGGGTGGATATTGATTCCACGAACTCTGGCGGCCCGCATGAAGAGAGCCAGAACCAGAACCAGAACCAGAACCAGAACCAGAGGTAGAGCCAGAGCCAGAGCCAGTGCGCTGTACTGTAGTAGCCATGCCAAGGTAGAGAGAGAGAAGCCGGTGTGTATGTAGGTAGGTAGGTATTATGTGTATAGCACACAGTATGACTGGTGAGTGTGCAGGGTCTGGGGCAGAAGTACCCGCGGAGTTCGTATCCCGCGCGCTCCTTCACGCACTCCAGGTCACGGGGTCAAAGCTCACGGCCGCGCGAGCTTCGGCCTGACAGCCTAGCGGCCGCCCCTGGTGGTCCCCTGCGTCGAGTCCGAGCATCGCTCGCCTTATGTATTTCTCATTTTTTATTTATCCGCCATTTCGCGCCAAACTTTCAGCCCTTAAAGCGATACGGGAGTATTTTCGAAACTCGACCATTATTACCAACCGTCCTCACCTCGAAAATATGAATCTAAATTTCTCGACGACTACTCAACCGATCTGAACGAATCTTCGACGAATGAATTCAGTTTTTTGGCAGAAATCAGCTGAATATGTTACTTTGTCGGAGAAACTGATAGGATTCTAGTAAAACTCGCGTTCTTCATGTTAGCTAGGTTAAGTTGACGGTGATTTCGACTATATCATGTGATGGCGTTATGCGGAAGTCTGTTAGAAACTCGATTATCATCAATTGTCATCACCTCGAAAACGTGAATCGGAATTTTTCGATAACTACCCAACCGATCCGAACGAATCCTCGACTAATGAATTCAGTTTTTTTTGGCAAAAGGTTGCCAAATATGACACTTGGTCAAAAAAAACTGATAGAATTCCAATAAAACTCGTATTTTTCATGTTAGCCAGGTTAAGTTGAAAGTAATCTGCAATTTTCCAAAAATTTTACGCTTTTTCGTCACTTATTTGCTCATGACTTATTTAGAAACAAAACGATTGAAAAATTATCGAATCTCACTCAGTTCTCGAGACGTAGATTATCTTGAATTCACGAAGCAGGTATAACATA
This sequence comes from Ametastegia equiseti, assembly GCA_963989295.1. Lineage (NCBI taxonomy): Eukaryota > Metazoa > Arthropoda > Insecta > Hymenoptera > Tenthredinidae > Ametastegia > Ametastegia equiseti. The sequence continues at coordinate 12,773,066 of OZ022397.1, read as the reverse complement.
CAAGCAGATAATTCCCAGAATGGAGAACAAAAGTCATGCGATAACGGCGAGAGGTATATAAACGGAGAATACAGACATGAAGTTCGAGAACGATTGTGTCGAACGCTGTACAATGTGTACTCGGCTTATCTTGTCATTCAAGTAATCGTAATTGGATTCGTCGAATTCAAGTCAAGGTTTATTGGATAAAGTGAGAAATTCGTGAATTAACAATACCGATACGCTTTACGCAGTTACTACAACAATCCTAATTCGTGCTGTTCGATTTTCTTTTTATCATCACCGCCTACACTACACCCTTAACGTAAAATACGCAAATTACGTCTTCCAGTGTAATTAGATTACTCTATAATGAGCCCTTGTAGCAGATATACTAGGGTTCGCATCCTCGCACTCCTCAACGAGCCACGGGTCAAAGCACAAGACATAAATGTCTGCCTAACAGCCACCCTGGTCCCACATACGTTATCCCGTGGATCACTCTTCTCCGAGAACCACAAGCCAGGCTTATATTATGAGTAAAAGTATCACTTATCGTCTATGCCCTCCGTAAGTCGCTTGCTTTTGCAATTTTGATTCTCGTTTTTTCGATTTTCCATAGTAAAAACTTCTATTTGCAACGCAATTATTTCTGCTAATATGTCTTCTAGGTGTTTTCGATTTACCAAATCAAGAGAAGAAAAGAAAAAAAAAAAAAAAAAAAAAAAAAAACTGGGAGAAAAATTTTACCCTTCTTGAGTTTTAGAGGCAAACCATTTTTCTTCATCCCTCAAACTGTGGAGATGATCGAAACGTTCGGGGTTTCCAACTTGGGTATATATTGATCCCGTTATATGCCTAGTGCGCTTGTTGTCCCAAAGTTGATGAAACTTTGTTTTTTTTTTCTAATATATCTACCGATCGATCGATCGCCTTGAAACCGATCAAAGAAAACACGTTTTCTATTGATACTTTCAGAGGTTAAGGGTTCGGGCGTCACTGTTTAAACGGGGTAAGCAATATTTGTCACCCTTATATGAATGCTGTGCATGATTTATTGAGCATTTCACACTTCTACCTTATCTCGCGGATATGGGCTCAGTCCTATGCAAACGAGGTAACATACACAGACACACCAATGAGAAACACCTGAAGGGACGTGAGGCATACGTTAGTAGCGATTTGAGAGTTATAGATATCGAGATAATAAATTAAAGAGGCCAAATAACCAAATAACGTCTGCCATATCTGGTATTAATCATACGTACACAGTCACACCTGATTGAACTCAAATATTGAGGTGACAAATTTTATTCCGCCATTGCTGGTCCCTCTGCAATTCAACATATGAATTCTTCATTGCGATAACGATCGTATATATCGGAGGAGCAGGATCATTTGAACAAAAATGACCGATATCGATGGAAACCGCTCGTTAAAATGATTTAAATTTGACTAATATTATCTCCAAATTATGGCTGTCGATGGATATTGGTCTCCGAAAGATGAAAAATTTTTAAGATCTTATTTCTGGTGTATGAATATATTCAAAAAGCGATATCAAGACCATATGTGCCGGCTGCCAGACGAAACGAACATTTCTAAACACCGTGTGGAAAGTTGACGGTTTTAACTTGGAAACTTAATTTTCAATTTCGTTAGCGAAAACCGTGCAACTGACATTTGGTTATTTGACGTTTACCTCGAGCCTGGTATGCCTATACGGAAATCAACTAATGCTGATGACTAATGGAATTAGTGTGAGTTAGTGGCTGTGGCTGTGTGAAATTAAGACACGTTTAAAAAATCGACATTTTCTTTGTTTCGTGACAATCGTTTTATCTTGAAACATGCCTGATCACCCCAAATTTATTATAATCGTCGTGAAGGTTTAACGAAGAATTACAGAATTCTACCATGGAAATAGATCTGCAGATTGAAAAAAACCGAAAGATTCACAATTCAAAGAAAAATTTACAAAATTCATACCTGGAAAGCGAATCATTCTATGACTTTTATAATTCATTAGGGCTCATTACTGTGACATTATCATAGCTATGAACAGCAGAAAATGAATACCTATGAAGAATTTAATTGCAGACTGTAAAAACTCTACAACTATCTATAACGGCACTCAGCTCTGGACGTCGGGAAAACTATGCGGAACATAATAGCCTCATAAAAAACGAATTCGTTGGAGAATGAAGGTATTTTCTTCGTAAACGAGAGTATGAAATATTTGTCATCCCTCTAGAGGTTTTCTCATCTAACCCTTTGATATATTCTCCACTTTATTATTATTCGCAAACGACAGAAAATATTGGCGGTATACATATAAATAATTGAAAATTTGGAGAAGAAATTTTTGAGGAAAATTTCGACAAGATGAAACAGTTTGAAAAATACTCCCACCGTATGGGAAAAAGGCTCTTTCAGTTTCTCACGAAAATCCGTTTCTTATGAATTATGAAAACGTGGAAAAATTTCCCAAGCGTATAACGGAAGCAGACATAATTTGATACTTCTATACAATTTTCAAGTTCTTCGTAAATTATCTTTGCGGGGTAAATTAAACATTCGCTTATTCCTAAAATTGCCGGGTTTTTTGATAAAGCGGAATGGTGTTCGTTTTCCAAAAAAATCCTTCCCTAAATGCAGAATCTTCACTTTCCAGATGTTCATCATGAAATATTCATAAGTCAAAAATAAAACCTTCGCAAACTATTGATATTTTGGAATTGCACAGATTCGAGTTTTCATCAGCTGGTGAAAGTTGAATTTAAAAAAATTGGCAAAAATCGGTGACACTCGGGACTCTCGACTAGTTATCTTCTTATTTTCCCATTGAGTACACGTGGTGGGTTTTGCGCAATAAGTCAAAATATATGCCAATATTATACGAAATTATATCGAAGTAGGGCACGTCTGGCCTGACGTTGACAAACATTCATAAAAACGAAATTTTCTCGTCATTTACTACCACGAGGCCAGTAATCGAACACAAAACGCGAAGATGCAGCCGGGTGAGTAACTGCTCAATAAAATGATATTATATTTGAAAAAATGTTAAACAGCCAATATTTACTCAAACCTTGGAAACCCCTCACGCACTAACATTTTCGAAAACGTTAATTTCTGCGATGATACTTCGAAAAGAAATAATCTAATTGCAATTAACTCGTCGATGACTCGACGTGAAAAACCAAACTGTACGATGAACAGCCTGTGACATAATACCTCAAAAAAATTATAATGGCAATAGTTTTTCAACTAACGGTATTATTGTTCAAGCACAAAAAAGAAACGGAGCCGTCGATCTCGACACGGCTATTTCCATGGCAGGTAACATTCAACGAAATTACCTCACTTTATAAAAATAATCAAGTGGAACAACGGGGACGTTACGGTACAAATTATTTTTTTTAATTACACCAGGGCTGGGAAAGTTTCACGTTGGACTGATGCTTGTTGTCGGAGGATGTCTAGCTTCCACCACAACGGACAACCTCGGTAATAGTTTTATCCTATCTGCTGTGGGCTGTGAATGGGACTTGTCAGTATCTCAAAAAGGATTATTTTCTGGAGCTACGTTCCTTGGTACGTTATTCATTAATCGTAATATTTTTACCCTCGATCATCGAAAGTGTAGATCACGTCAAATTTCTCTCACCATTTCTGTTCCCTAAAATTATGACCAAAAAGTGGTTTCGTATCATTACGACGTTAAAAACGTGCAAAAAATCACAATTTTACCGCAAAATCACTACCCGCATTTACAGGTAATATCCTAACAGCCTACAGCTGGGGTTTTGCATCGGACACTTTTGGCCGTCGAGGAGTGTTGATTTTATCCTTAGGACTTGGCTGGTTAGCTTCGATCTGTGCAAGTTTGGCCCCAGTATTTTGGCTCTTGGTTACATTTCGATTTCTAGCTGGAGCAGCGTAAGTTCTATAATTTTGATTTTACGATTTGAAAAGTTGGAACCATCGCCAATGGCCAGCGTATATCCGTCGTAATATTTGCTTAAACCATTTTCAAAACGCTGAAACAGTTCGGCTGGAATGTCGACAACAGTTTATGCCTACCTGGCTGAATTTCTTCCTCCAAAACAAAGGGCCAAGTATTTGTCATGGTGTTCAATGTTCAACGCCGCAGTCTACTGCCTGTTACCAGGTGAGCAAAAACGGATGTTAATGATATGATTCGTCTTGGATTAGAAACCTGCCATTCGATTGCTTTCAGCTACTGCCTGGTTAATCCTACCGCAGAGCTGGAGTTTGGATTTTGGATTCGTGGTGCTTAGATCATGGAGAATTTTATCCATACTGAACGGATCCTACATTTTGATAACCTTTCTGGGAATGGTGTGGCTTCCGGAGAGTCCAAAGTATTTAGTTTCCATTGACAAACATAACGAGGCCATAGAAGTTCTAAAAAAAGTCTTTTCCACCAACACAGGACGAGATCCAAACGACTATCCGGTAAATTAATCATCGAAGGTAATCATTTGAGCTGTCTAACTAACTAAAGACTTGATGAACAGGTTCACGCGATAAGAAACACTGCCGAAGATATCAGGACCGTAGGGATCGTGACAAAGAGTGAATTGTCTTTGTTGACAATTTTGAAAACTATGAAAGACCAGATAGTGCCGATATTCGGACGAGAACATCTTTACACAACAATCCTGGCATGTGTTTATGAATTCTGCATTTTTTCAAGGTAAAACTCCTGATGGTGTGATTCGCATTTTTATCGCATTTTACCACTCTCATTCACGATCTCCTCTAATCTCCAGTGCCTGTGGCTTTTATCTCTGGATGCCGGATATCCTGAGCCGCATGATGAGCTATTACACCACAAACCCAATCGCAACTGTCACGGTCTGTGATGCTATTAACATCCGGTTGGCCGAAACTTCCAACACCACGTGTCACAGCGAAATCAACCCCATGGTCTACGTTAGCGCCTTGATGACTGGGGCTAATTATTGTGCTGGCTATCTGTTGGTTGGTCTCTTAGTGAACGTTATGGGAAAAAGAACACTGCTTGGTAAGACAAATTGAAGAAAAGAACAAAACAAAAATATAACTTTTCATAGTTTCTAAACTCTTCGACGACATTTGATCCAGCCACACTGCAGTTCATCAGTGGAGTAGCTGGCTTCGGACTCTATTGGGCAACGGATACAATCTCAGTTGGAATATTGGCAACAGTTTTCATTGTACAATCTGGACTTTGCATCACCGTCTTCAGCTCGGTGATGTTGAACTTGTATCCGACACATCTCAGGTAAAAAAATCACTCTGCTTTCGCGAGTTTCATATAGTTATTTTTCACTACTTCCCCGTGAAATTTTATCGTTTTCTACAGGAGCGCGGCGCTTTGTATTGCCATGTCTGTTGGCAGATTGGGTTCCAGCATGACTGGAACAATCATGGGAGTTCTAATCCAGAATAATTGCAGTTTAACGATTTTTGGACTTGGCCTAATGTCAATCGGTGCGTTTCCTTCAATTCTACAAAAATGATTGCACGAATTCAGCATCCAGAACTGATTCAGTGCAAAGAATGATAATTCGTCTCTGATGATTCAATTATCGAATAATTTCCATTTCCTTCCAGGTACTGGACTGCTGTCTTTTTTCATCCCTAGGTCTACGAGAATTATCGAACCCGTAACGTAGTTGAATTTAAAATCATTTTTTTCCGAAAGTTGGTGTGGATTTTTAGATCCAAAATATGCGGAATTCCCTGCAGGGCAGCATAAAAAATAACGCTGCATAGAGGCGCTACGATTCGTCCGAATGAATGTCAAGTTTACAGAAGAAAACGATATCGAGCACAGATTCCGGAATATTTTACAAATAATATACTAGCTATCTGTCTGAACTGATGATACATAGATTTTGTGTGACTATTCGTTTAACGAATAAATAAAAACGACTTATGAACTGAACTAAGTCCACGCAGCGACTTACCACCTTTGTTTCAAAGCCCCATCATCATTAACTGGTACAATTTACCTGGAACAGAGAAGGGAAGAACGAAATTCAATTAGGGCTGTCGTCAGTCATAACAGATAGATCATCAAAAGAGGAGAGAGAGAAAAAAAAGGCGGTAAGCGAAGGTGTGAAGAGCTAATAAATTATGTAATAAATTCTATTTAATGTTCGTATTTTGCATGTAATAAAGATCAAAGATCAGTGTCACTCTTTCGCTATCTTTGTAGAAAAGCGTTGAAAATGTGGAAGAGAACTTAACGCTGATATAATCAAGCAAAGCGTTTTTTTTTTTTTAGGTAGAAACATTAGCATTCTGTTATCTGGTTTAGAATTATTACGCCGGATGGACGTGCCGACGTTACACACTCTGATGGTTAGTCGAATCAACGATCTTGTAGAACGCGTAACGTTTGCTAATTATGCTAATCCACTTTATAGTTCAACTAAGATTATCTCAGATAAGTAAAGCTTTAACTGCGCTAGGTATGTTCGAAACCATGCTGGATGTACAAATTATATTTATGCATAAAAGGAGAACGAAAGGGGGATCAGTCTTTGGAAATTATCAATGCTTTTCTACTCATCTGTCCCCTGATGGTTTTTAGCTTTCCAAACGTCTTCCGCACGTTAATTCTTCGATTTATGATTGACGATCTAAAAATTCGATAATTTCATGACATGACGTACTCTTCATAATAGATACGTGAAAAACTGGTGAAATTAGGTCGCGTTTTTCGAAGTGGAAAGCTGATGCAAATTAGATTACTGTATGTAGGTGGTCAGAACACTTGGGCAAATATCAGTTCATGAAAGACGAAAATTTGTTGTTCACTCGACAGTACGAAACGGGGTTGACGAGCAAGTGACAATATGCCTGATGGTGAGTGAAAGCATCTTTTTGATGACTTAGTTTTGGCAGAATCAAAATTGACGATAATATACTGTATGAAAAGTTAAAAACTCGTTGAACTTAGACGCGGGACCTGAAATTCCAAATTGAAGATAAGTTTCGGAGATTGCTTTATAAAACTTGTTTCAGATCGCAAGAGAAACGATGCTGCAGTGGATTTGGACACAGCCATTACCATGGCAGGTAAAATGACACGAGATTAATACCATCCCATGATTGAAAGACAACGAAATTATTATTCATTAATACAGGGCTAGGCAAGTTCCACATCGGGCTGGCAATCCTTGGGGGAGGATGCGTTGCGGCTGTCAGTGCTGATACCATGGGCACTGGTATTTTGCTACCAAGTGTTGCATGTGAATTTGAATTGTCTGCAGCCAGTCAAGGATTCTACTCTGGAGTGACTTTTCTAGGTAATCTAAAAAAATCCTAGTAGACAATTGGAAAAACCTCAAGAAATTTGATATGTGCTTTCAGGTATGGTGTTGACCACGTATGGCTGGGGCTCAACGTCAGATACTTTCGGCCGTCGAAAAACTCTGCTTCTATCTTCGGGACTTTCCTGGTTCGCATCATTCTGTTCGAACTTAGCACCAGTGTTTTGGCTTCTTATTGTTTTACGATTCTTAACCGGAATGGCGTAAGTTTGACAATAGATTCGCAATTTCAATCCCACACTCTGACGTGAGCAGGTGCGTGTAATCTTGTTTTTATATTTCTTGAAACGCTACTGAATACAAGTTCAGCCGCACTGGCCTCAACCGTCTATGCCTACATGTCCGAATTCCTTCCGCCAAAAGAGCGGACCAAGTATATTTTTTGGGCTGGTACTTTGGTTGGCCTAGTCTACTGCACAATTCCAGGTGATTTGAGAAATTGTGCCGCTTACAGAAGATCGGAAGTAGTCCTAATGCCTGATAATTCTTTCAGCCGTTGCTTGGCTGATTCTTCCACTCACCTGGAGTTTGGATCTCGGTTTCGTTGTGCTCAGATCTTGGAGGATCGTATCTCTACTGAATGGATTTTCCATGCTCGTGACATTCTTTGGATTTCTTATGCTCCCTGAGAGTCCGAAGTATTTCGTTTCTGCTGACAGACCAATTGAAGCCTTAGAGGTCCTCAAGAAAATGTTCTCCATTAACACAGGACGTCCTGGGGACGAGTATCCGGTAAATTAGTTATCAGGTGGCATAATTCAAGCTGTTTTACTCACTGAAGCGATCCAATCAACAGGTTCGTGCAGTTGGGAAGACTGTCAATGACCTTCGAACCGTTGGAACCGAGGCAAAAGACAAATTCTCTCTATTGTCAATTTTGAAAACTATGAAAGATCAAGTAGTCTTGATATTCAACCGAAAGTACATTTTCACTACAATACTGGCATGCGTTCTTCAGTTTTTAGTATCAGCAAGGTGAAAATCGATATCCAAGTTCTCACAGTGTCATCAAAATATTGACTTCACTCTTTTTAATCATCACTTATATTACTTTGTTCAGTTCTCTGGGCTTTTATTTCTGGATTCCGGACATCCTGAACCGCCTCGTGGCTTATAACACCGCAAATCCGAACTCAACGGCAACAATCTGCGATGCCATAAGCACCCGGCTTCCAACCACAACTTCCAACATTACCTGCCAAAACGAGATGAGCCCGACGGTGTTTGCTAGTTCCTTCGCAGGTGGTTCCTACTATATCATCATGTACATATTGGCTGCTTCTTTAGTGAACGTTGTCGGCAAAAGAAGGCTTCTTGGTAAGGCTAGGTGAAGACGCATGATGATCCGAAAGTTGATCCTGACATATTGTTAACTGACTGATTGTTTCATGATCCTTAATAGCCACGTTGCAACTTACAAGTGGAATAGCTGGCCTTGCGCTTTACTGGGCAACCGATTTAACCGTAGCCACAATATTCACTACTGCTTACGTTGTGCAATCTGGTGTCTGCCACTTTCCTCTGAACTCCATGCTATCGGAGCTTTATCCTACACATCTCAGGTGAAATCATGTTTCTGTATTTGGGGGAAAGTCAGAAAAAAAATAGCTCAAAGTAGTCATCCGCTGTAAGTCATTCATGTACCCACTCTAAAACTGGGGGAGAACGATTTTTTGTAGAAGTGCAGCGGTATGCCTGGCCATAACTATCGGAAGACTTGGCTCCAGCCTGTTTGCAGCCATCATCGGAGTTCTTCTCGAGTACGATTGCACCTCGACTATTTTTGGCTTGGGTGCACTGTGTATTAGTACGTTTTTATTGATGTTTTAACACCGTATTGCGAAATGATATTTTATACAGAAGATAAATCAATACGAGGTTATCATTTGCTTTCAGTCACTGGATTATTGATATTTCTTCTTCCGAGACCCACCAAGATCATCGACCTTATCACATAATTTTAATGTCGTTCCTGATGACCATCGGGTGTGGCAGGAAAAAAAAAACCATGAACAGCATGATTTTAGAACATCGTATAATAACGATGATGGTTAATCGTGTATATTCTATGATTTTACTGACTATTTTTACTTATAATAAATCAAAACCCTCCCCTGAAATTTTTGAATGATATTAGGCCCTTCTATGATTTTTGATTTTCCAAATGTCTTTCGCCCACGAATTTTCCAATATTTGACCCGAGTTTCAAATGGAATGTGTTTGAGATGAAGAATTGCAGTACTCGTAGTAAATCGAGTGAAAGAAATGTAAAGCACATAAATAACATGTGCCAAAGCACGTATCGATTTTACGTATTAGTATTAGTAATACGTAAAGATAATGTTACATAAGAGAACCGTGTTAGCCGAAGCATAAAGAAGTAATTTATCCAACGATCACATTTTACACGAATACGAAAGGTAATTTTAAAGAACTACAGACATGAGCACACTTGCTCCAATATGAATGTAGAAGAACGAAGGTGAATTGTTCACTTGTGAGTACGGAACGATATCGACAAGCACGAAAAAATATGTCCTCCGGTGAGACAGAGTGTCTATTCAATTTCTTAACTTTAGCATAGAGCCAAAGTTTAGGAAGATAATTGATAAAAAGTTGAAAACTCGTTAGTCTAAAATCTCAGTCGTGTAATCAATTGAAACTTTCAACGTCCGTTGTGTTTGCAAGCGACAGTAACATTAGCGACTAGATTGGAGATAGATTGAAAAATACTCCTTATACCACAAATGACCATAGACTTGAAAAAAAAACTTGAATATAGACAGCTTTACGAATCCTACAAAAAAAAAAATTCCAATTTTTTCAGAGCGCGGAAAAAATGATGCCGTAGATTTAGACACAGCCATCACCCTGGCAGGTAAGATTGCACGAGTTTGACACCATTCGTTGATAAAAAAAAAAAAAAAAAAAAAAAAAAAAAAAAACGTGGAGATCGCAGCAGGCTTAGATTATATTTTACTTCAAAAGGGTTAGGCAAGTTCCACTTTGGATTAGCCATGGTTGTAGCAGGATGCATCGCAGCTTCCACAGTTGACACCCTTGGCAACGGTTTTTTACTGCCGAGTGTGACGTGTGAATTGAAACTGTCAGCAGCCGATAAAGGATTATATTCTGGAGCAACATTTTCGGGTAATTGAGAATAATCAATGATGATATTTCAGCAGTACTCTTCACCCTGAATTGGCTTTGCTAATCTACAGCTGACGAAAAAATCCTCAAATTATTGTACGTAGCAATTTTTCGTGTTCCATACTTTGACAAATATCTATGGTGCACCCTCAGGCATGGTATTGACCACATATGGCTGGGGTTCTGCGTCAGACACTTTCGGTCGTCGAGGAGCTCTGCTTTTAGCTTTGGGATGTTCATGGTTAGCTTCTTTCTGTGCAAGTCTGGCGCCAAAATTCTGGCTTATGATTACTCTGCGATTTCTAACTGGAATTTCGTAAGTTTCTACAATCACAGTTCGAAATGAATGATTTTTATTCCGCACTCTTGCAGAGTATTATGTTCGGATTCGTTATTCCTGATTTTGTCTCTGTTAAAACGCTGAACCAGGTCAGCAGCGTTGACGACAACAGTTTTTGCTTATATGTCCGAATTTTTACCGCCAAAGAAGAGGACAAAGTACTTCTCCTGGGCTGGCGTTTTCGTTGGATCAACCTACTGCCTAATGCCAGGTAATTCGAAACAGAAATGTGTATTTCATGTCATGTGCATAGGATGAAAAGCAGGGCTGATGCCTAATTATCTTTCCAGGTGTTGCCTGGCTGATCCTACCACAGACCTGGAGTTTCGATCTCGGTTTCGTTGTGCTCAGGTCTTGGAGAATTTTATCCATATTCAATGGAGTGTTCATGCTGGTAGCATTCTTTGGATTGCTTATGCTTCCGGAGAGTCCAAAATATTTAGTATCAGTTGACAAACCAAAAGAAGCCATAGATGTCCTCAAAAAAATCTTCGCCATTAATACAGGGCGTCCGGCAGACGAGTATCCGGTAAATTAATTATCAGATGGAATAATCCAAGCTGCGTTATTGACTAAAGATCCAATCAACAGGTTCGTGCAATTGGGAAGACAATCAATGATGTAAGAACCGTTGGAATCGAGAGAAAAGAGAAATTTTCTTTGTTCTATATTTTGAAAACTATGAAAGATCAAGTGGTTCCGATATTCGGCCGAAATCACATTTACACAACAATGCTCGCCTGCCTTCTCCAGTTCTGCATGTTTGCAAGGTGAAAATCGGTTCTCAAATACTTTTAGGATGTTATCAAAATTTCCCCTTTTTCTTCCCAACTCTCACGTTATGTCGTTCAGTTCCTGTGGCTTTTATATCTGGATGCCGGATGTCCTGAATCACGTCATGACCTACAACATCGCCAACCCAAACTCTACGGCGACGATCTGCACTGCTATTGCTAACCAGCTTCCAACCACTACTTCCAACGACTCCTGCCAGAACGAGATGAAGCCTTCGGTGTTGATTGGTAGCTTGGCAACTGGAGCCTACTACACCATGATTTATGTGTTGCTTGCCTTACTGGTGAACGTTGTCGGGAAAAGAAGGCTACTGGGTAAAGCCACAGCGAGATAATGATCCGAAATCAGTTTCTAATTGACCTATAACATGATTTTTTACAGCCACGTTACAACTGACAAGCGGAATAGCTGGCTGTGCACTTTATTGGTCAACGGATTTGACCCTAGCCACAATATTCTCTACCGCTTATGTCGTGCAGTCTGGTGTCTGCATAATTCCACTATGCGCGATGCTATCGGATCTATACCCTACACATCTCAGGTAAAATTTATGCTTTCTTTTCATCGCACTATTTTGGAAATTTACAAAAATGTAAGGAAAATCTTTTCATGTAGAAGTGCCGCGCTGGGTATCGCCATGACTATTGGCAGATTTGGCTGCGGCCTGTTTGGAGGCCTAATCGGAATTCTTCTTGAGTACGATTGCACCTCAACAATTTTTGGACTAGGTGCATTGTGTTTCAGTAAGTTGTCATTAATTGTCCAACAGCGTATCCTGAAATTAGTATTCTCTGTTACTAACTTGGGGTAGTAACTATACTGTTGATTATCAGTTTTTCGTCCTTTCGATGATCATTTTTTTTTCTCTCCTGCAGGTACTGGATTTCTGATCTTCCTTCTTCCAAGGCCTACAAAGATGGTTGAACTGATCACGTGATTCGATTCGAAAACATTCCAAAACTGTGTTGAATAGACAAGAAAATTAAATTTTCATTGTGTTTCCGGAACTCGATGTAACACACGATTATTGAATGAATCATCATCTTTTTATCAGTGTATCAGAATAGAACCATCAACTTGAAGATATGTTAAAAGTACCCTCATTTTCATAAATTGCCATTACTTTTCGGATCAGTTTTGCACAATCGCCACGTAAGAATGAATTATCGAATTCCCGCAGTCATTCGTTTTGACGTTCAATTGCAATTACCCATATTTCTGGATACCGGAAACCCTGAACCACATGATAAACCATGACACTCCGAATCCGAAGGCCAAAACAACAGTATCCGATGCGTTGAACAGCCAGCTGGCCGCTTTGAATGGCATGTGCAAAAGCGGAATCAACCCTACGGTATACACTAGTTAGTTACTTGACAACATGAGCCAACTATTGCGTGGGTTACCTGTTGATTGCGGTTTTGTTGAACGTTATGAGTCAGAGAACACTCTAACCACCAAGGGCTACTACTCGTTTGTACGATAAATTGAACACCGCTCTAAGGTTCTGAACCTCCGAATGATAATTTTATATTCAAGCTGAAGTTAGCCAGTGGGAAAGCTAGCCTTCGATTTTACTGAGCAATGAACACAATCTGACAATGAGCTAGATGGAATATTGATTAATTTAGATTGTTACTCCTCTCCTATATAGCTCTGCCCCTTTGATAAGCTTCAGTTTTCCAAACATCTGGATATTCTTGAATGTTCGAATTATCGGTAGATTCGACAATGAACTCGGCAAAGAAAGAAAATACTTGACACATGCCACATCTGCGAACGGTTTCGTATTATAATTCATGTAAATAGGCCAAATAACAAAAGTCAGGGTATGGAAAAATCAGGTCATAATTGAACATTCGGAACACCTTGACACTCTGTTTGGCAAATACGACCTCAAAGTATTTCCAGTATCTAGTTTAGTCGATTTACTTATTGTATATATGTGCTACATCTCCACATACCAAAGCCGCTCACGGAGTACCTGTTGCAAAACGAAGCAGAGTATCGTTAGACGGGAGACAATATGCAGTCTGTAGGTTAGTAGAATTTCTTTCAAAATCACTTCTTCAAGCTCAGGAATTGAATGAAAAATATTTAGCTAGAAACTAAAAGCTTGCAGAGTTCAAATTCTCGAGACATGTTGCTTATACGTTTACCTGTTTCCTAAAGAGAAGCGTGTCGCAGTATTACTAGTCGAACTGTTTGAATATTGTGAGAATATTCTATGATTTTACTGACTATTTCGTCGAACTGTTTAAGAAACACGAGATCGAACAAAGTTCAAACGTTTGTAAATTACGAAACTTCTCTTTCAGAAAAGAAAAGGAATGAATCCGTGGATTTGGACACAGCCATTTCCATAGCAGGTAAAATCAAAGACTGATATAATCAGATAATCGAACCACAAAGGGAACGAGAGGTGGATTGAAATGATTTCTCAATTGGTACAGGATTGGGAAAATTTCATATCAGATTGGTATTGCTTGCCGGAGGATGCTTCGCCGCTACGACGACAGATAATCTGGGTAACAGTTTCGTGCTGCCCGATGTGGCATGCGAATTGGAATTGTCTGTTATCGATAAGGGCTTATTGTCTGGAGCAACGTTCTTAGGTAGGTATATGGATAATTATTTGATCATTTGAAATACTTTAGGCAGCAACACACTGCTGTCCTATCAGGCTAGATTTTTAGATATGTCAGAAGTATAGCCTGTTCCACTTCTTCTTTTCAATTTCTCTACCCAAAATCATTACAGCCAAAGAAAAATAAATATACTGGAAATTGACCCTAGGTATGATGCTGACGAGCTATATTTGGGGCTTTGCATCAGACACTTTTGGCCGACGAGGAGCTCTCATTTCATCTTTAGCACTTTCCTGGTTGGCGTCATTCTGTGCAAGTTTGGCTCCAGTATTCTGGCTCCTTGTGCTCCTCCGATTTCTATCCGGAGCTGCGTGAGTTTATTTTCAATTGCAATTACACGTCAACTATATTCTCGTCCTTGCACTTCTGTAGTTTCTGGGACTGGGTTACATGGCATAGTTTTGTCCTAATTTATTTTTAAATGATTAACCAGTCTGAGTGGAATGTCATCAACAGTCTATGTTTACATGGCCGAGTTTCTTCCCCCAAAAGAACGAACCAAGTACTTGTCCTGGAGCGTTGTGTTCTTCGGCATAGCATTGTGTTTAATACCAGGTGATTTGGAATGAACATAGTTTACGGAATTGGCAATTATACAGTATCAAAAGGTTATGATTTTTACAGCTGCCGCTTGGGTAATCCTTCCAATCACCTGGAGTCTGGATCTCGGTTTCGTTATACTCAGACCTTGGAGAATCCTGTCCATATTGTACGGACTCTTTATTCTAGTAACGTTTTTCGGAATGCTGGGCTTTTCCGAAAGTCCAAAGTACTTAATTTCTGTCAACAAACATGACGAAGCCATAGAAGTCCTGAAAAAAGTCTTCGCCATGAATACCGGGCGTCCCCCAAGCGAATATCCGGTACATCATTCATTCATTCATTCATTCATTCATTAAACATATGATCCTTCATGCTGTGTGTAATTCACGACAAATCTGATTCCAGGTTCATACGATAAGAAAAACGGTTGAGGATATGAGAACCGTCGATATCGATCGAAAGGAAAAATTGTCTTTTTTGACAATCTTGAGAGCGATGAAATATCAACTAGTCCCAATATTCGGACGTAAGCATTTCCGCACGACAATCCTAGGATGCATTCTCCAGTTCAGCGTATTCGCAGCGTAAGAATATCTTTCCAAATTTTCAAGTATGTTACCAAAATCCTATTATCACACTCACACCGTCATTCATATACAATTAGTCTATCTTTCTGTATCTGTTCGCACCTTTCTTGTTCAGCTCATGCGGTTTTTATCTGTGGATGCCTGACATCCTGAACAACATGATGAACAACAACATCACAAACCCAAACTCGACGATGACGGTATGCAAGGCTATAAACATCCGGCTATCGTCTCCTGACGCCCCGTGCCAGAGCGAAATCAGCCCTACGGTGTACATAACTGCCTTGGTGACAGGGAGCAGCTATTGCGTGGGTTACCCGTTGATCGCGTACTTCGCGAATGTCGTGAACCAGAGGACACTTTTAGGTAGGAAAGACTATTCATTTCAGTAACGATTCAAAGATTTCTCAACAGTTCTGAACCCTTTAATTCGATTTTCAATAGCCACACTGCAATTCATTGCCGGAATAGCTGGAATTGGCCTATACTGGGCAACGGATATAGTGACAGTTGGAATATTAACTACAGTTTACATGGTGCCATCTGACGCTTGCATCGTTCTGATAAGCTCCATGATGTCGGATTTGTATCCGACACATCTCAGGTAAAATCCCACCAATCCGTATAACGCTTTCTATTTGAAATGCTTTCTAAACTAATCTAAACATAAGACGAATGCTTTATTTCGGTCATTTATTATTATTATTATTATTATTTATTTTTATTTTTTCACTTTCTGCAGGAGTGCAGCCCTGTGTATTGCCCTGGCTGTTGGAAAGTTTGGTACCAGCCTATTTGGAGCAATAATCGGACCTCTTCTCGAGTACGATTGCACCTCGACGATTTTTGGATTAGGTGCGATGTCGATTGGTAAGTTGTTTGTCACATTTTCACAATTTGTGCTCAAATGTGGGTTATTTCTATTAATGATTCAAGAAGTTTATTCTATCTGAAACGATCACTTCTTCGATATTCCGGTGTAATCACTTGTTGGTTTCTTTTTTTGTTCCAGGTAGTGGATTACTGAGTTTTCTCGTTCCTAAGTCTGAGAAGATAAGCGAATCGGTAAAGTAATTCGATTTGAAATAATTCAGAGATGGAAGCTGGATGCCTTCACAAAGTTGAACAAACTTTGCCGAATTCTCTCCAGGGACTTGGAAGGCATAGCAAAGAGCATCACATATTTCCTATAATCATCTTTGCGAGTATCTGAACATTAATGATCTGAACTAAATGAAAGAATAATTGATTCGTATCGGTTTTGTACAAGCCTTTCTAAAAATTGTATGTACAATAAGTATTTTGTGTAGATTCAATTCTACGTCTCAGACAGGTCACAAATATTTTTTCGAAATAAATTTCGGAAAATGACTCACCACCTTCTTCTCGAAAATCGTATTGGAATCAGCAACGTACCTGCAACAAATAAAAGAGAACAGAATATAATACAGCGCGTTAGTATATTTGAATAAGAAACATCATTACCCTTGGTGAATTGAGTGAAATTTCATCTCGTAGAATCTCAGGTAATTGGAGGTATACTTGGCTGAAGTGAGTTATAAAATGACTTAGTTCTAAGTTGGAAGTTTCAACAACGTATAGAGAAGAGAGTTTCGTGTTTTGCTTAGCCGCAGGTGGATAGAAATACATACACGGTTAGCATAGAATAATTCATATCATTATTACGCATCTGCCAATGTTTGGATAATTCTGGACTACAAGGCCTTCGGCAAGTAGTAGGTACGTTACTGCTCAATTTAACAGTTTCACTTTGAAGTAAGCAAATACTTGAATGAATAAATGAATGAATAGGCATGAGGCAACACGACGATCATGTAGCAATCTTGATTCAGGGATAGGTTTCGTAACGACGCGACGTCGGGAGTCTCGCGACATTTGAGGCAGAAGAAGAAGAAGAAGAAGAAGAAGAAGAAGAAGAAAAAGCAGAAGAAGAAGAGTAGGTACGACATCGTAATATTGTTAACGTATTCAAGTATCCAATAAGAACGAGCCCAAGGGAGCCCCTTCGAATCGCAGGTCGGAACCGACGGGTGAAATATTGCGACGTGGACTGGAGCTTAAAGTCGTAAAGTTTTACCATCCCGAAACTTATGATTGATATTGAATCGCTCGAGCGTGAATTTTTATTTTTTATACCCTCTTGGTGCAACTCAATCTCCCACGACACAACTGAAAATAAAATAAAATAAAATAAAATAAAGAAAAAAAAAAACTCCCTGCCTCCTCTTGTTCCACCGTATCGATCATTCTCACAATTATTTTCACACCATATCGCGTTACTGATATGCTTTAAATTCACATATATATCAAATTCAAACATTCATCTTCACAGTCTCTATAATATTTTATCAACCATCACTTATTCAATTGATGTTTGTCGTTATTTTCAACATTTTCGCACATTCAGCCTTCTGGCTCTAACTTCTCTAACCTTTTTTTCTCTCAAATCAAACCTAGAAGATCTTACGTCCACGAAAATGTACAATTTTCGTCATTTCAATATATCCATGCCTAAGGTAAGTGTACTAGTTACTGACCCTGTCCCAATTATTGACCTTTTTCAATGATTCTTTTCCATCCGTGAGCTCTGAAATGATCAAAAAATCAATTTGTATTCTCTGAGTCTCTATAGCAACTGATTTGTGTAACAGAAACATTCAGAATTCTTATCATGAATTTAAAATTCAAAAAAATATAACGGTCAATAATTGGGTCTTGAAGGGTCAGTAATTGTTACACTTACCTTACCTATTTGGAGATTTTCAAAGAAATCGTCTAACCATCTAACGAATCGTAATTTATCAATGATTGGTGGCATACGAACAAAAAACTGATACCAGAATCTAATTTGAACCTTACGGAAATGGAAAAGACGTGGTATTTAAAAAAAAAAGGGGTGGTGGAAAATAGACGCAACAATTTCTTATCGCTGCTGTACTATCTGTGCTATAAAAAAAAAAAAAAAAATCTAGGAACTAAAACTTTCTCCTATGAAAAATAGGGGGCCAGGAGGGGATTTGCCGATCAGCTTGTAAACAGGTTACCGGAAATGTTAGGGATCACCTGAAGAGGACCCAGGGCCATTTGTACCCTGAGCTAGGCTGTGTATAAAGCGTTCTGTATAGTATTATGGGAGTATAGAGGGGTGATAACCAGCTCGAGCCACGAGAAACGTGGGTTAGAGATCTCGTCCCTGGTATTATAGCTTAGAAGAGGACTAGTAGGTCTCTCTACTGGCAGCCTGTAGCAGTGAATCCGAGTGGGCCTCTGACGTCACTGGAATACATGAATAATAAAACACTAACGCTTTCCACTCGACGAGCTTTTCCCTTTTCCACCCTCTCCCTCTCCCTCTTCATCCCCCCCCCCCTTTTCCCCTCCCAATCCCTTCATCCCCCCGTCAACATTCCCTTTCCAACACCGTGTCGCGGACTCGCCGCCGAGTAAAACCCTCGTGAGCTTTATATCGAACGCTATATGTCTACGTATGTGACCATCAGAGTTACCTACACCCTGCGTCCCACATCGACGTTGTATGTATGTATGTACATACGTCAGCGCGTGCCGAAGCCTTTGCGCAGACCAGTATTTGCGGTGCGCGTCGTACGTGTACTACATATAACGTCTCTTTGTGCCCTTTGGTACCTGCTGGGTATACTGAAAATACACGTGTAAATCCAGATATATGTATGTATGTATGTATATATAATCGTATAGCAACACGTAGAGGTACGTAGGTAAGTTCATATAGGTATGTATATATATATACGTATGCGTAAACCGAGGCCTATATCATCGCGTATTTACCCAACGCGCTGGAGATAATTCGGAGACAAAACATTGAAATCTAGCAGGGTACGTTTCTCTCCCCTGATCATGATATACGTGCGTTATACCAAGTGAAATTTAATCGCAACTCACACATCTCGCTCTTTATTTGATCTAGGTACCTTTATATCAGATACCTACTGTGCAAACCCCATATGTAGGTAGGTACTAAATACATATATAATGTACCTGTATCTATACGACGCGGAATCTTTTCGAGTAGAAAATATAATATATAAATATAATATGGCCACCTGGATGCGATCGTTCAACGTCCGGTTCCGTTACTTTTAAGGGAAACAGTATGCCATGGTTGTAGAAATGAAACGTGGTCCAAAATCAATTTATTTCTTTACCAAAGTTCATTTTACATATCATTATAATCATCTCACTGAAAATCAGTCACTGCACGAATTGAGGCACACCGTAAGTCCGATTTCACTTTCTCAGGATCCGAATTGTTCGGAAGACGCGCTGTCATAAATTGAACGAAGGAAATTGAATTGAAAAAATTATCATAGAAGATATGGCCAGTTTTCCGAAAATCGAACATTTCTTTTCTACTTAATTGCTAATATAACTCAGCCTAAAAATTAAATTTTCCAATTTCCCTCGTTCAATTTATGACGGTCTGTATTTCGAAGAATCTTGATCATAGATCAAGTCGAATCGGACCTACGGTGTGCTTGAATTCGTGCAGTAACCGTTTTTCAGTGAGATGATTATAATGATGCAAAATGAAATTTGGTGATGATAAAAATTGATTTTGGACTATGTTTAATTTTTCCAACTCTCCCCTCAATCGATTCATTCGTAACGGCTGAGGCAATTAACCCTGTTTGGTCAGATGGGGTCAATGTTACCCCATTTCCAAAAAATTTGGAGAATGAAACTACGGAAAGATGCTTTTCTCACTGGAAAAATCACTGCAGTCACTGCATTCGTTTTATTTTACTCGAAAATGGTAGGATTCATTCCCGAAAATGAATTGAGGTAATTTTGGCCCTAGGTTAGATCGAAAGTTGTATACATACAATACGTCTCATCCAAGCTTGAGTCATGGAAATTTTCACGGACGTTTCACCTGGCAAAGGTGTTTCTCTCTGAATTAAAACGCGTTCCGAAACAAGGGGAATATTCTTTCCTTGACGAAAATGGTGGAGAGCGAATGAGAGCACTGAACTTTTCTCAGATATTACGTCATGGCCAATTCGAAGTCCAATGTCAATATCAATACCATTAACTCACGCCTCTGAATAAATACAGAAGTAAGTCCAGCTGTTTTTGGTTGGGAAATTTGTTGGATTGAAAATATCAGACACCGTCACAGATCGTCGTCGGTTCTACGTATACGTATATGTATGTATACAAAATATACTGTTGAACTTGTGAACATTATTCATAAAAAATCACCAACCACTACATTTCATCGAGAGCAAAATGAATGATCTTAGTTTGAGGAACGTCAGTCTTTTCTATTCGTACTTCTGCGTTTTTTGATCCAATTTATAAACTTTCGATTGGCTTTTTTGAACCAGGAACATTTTTTGAATTTCATTCTCTTCCGAAAAATGACAATTTTCTGATTTTTATGCAGTGACAAGCACGAGCTACTCGGCAAATCGATATTCATTCGTCAGTTCGGGTCGATGAAACTATACCCTGTCTTCTTGGCGGGTATACCAACCACTTGTAGCCAACGCCGGGACCGGGTATAGGTATACGTATATAAACCTACCTGTATACATATATTCATTCCAAGTTTGTAGCACCCTTGGTAAAGTCTATTTATAAAATAAATAGCACCTTAGCTGAACGAGCCCCACTCAGCCGGTTCCTAGACTCGCACTCACTTCTTTCCTTTGAAATTAGTAGAATAAATAAACCGATAAATTTATTCATCCGCACGAGGGGTACTTGCGGAGTGAAGTGAAGATCTTATATTTATCAAACTGATCGGTTCCTATCCTCAAATCCTTCCGATTCTCTCCTTACCTTCCTGGGGCGGGATTAAAGTTCGATTACCAAAAGTTCTTCGAACGGTCAAAATTCCGAATTTGTTTGAGACGCGATTCTGAGTATCTAGAAACGGTACAGAGTTCAGAACTTGAAAATTTCATCTCAAATCTCAAAGATCCGAAAGGTCAAAACTCAGAAAGTCCAAAAAATTCGCCAATTCGAGAAAAGTTTCGAAATAAACGACATTGCATTGCGCGAATTCTGAGATTCGAAGTTTTGGCCTTTCAGATCTTTAGCTTTCGAAATTTTTGAACCTTCGGTGTTTTTCCATTCGGAGTTTTTCAAATTGCCTACTTATACTTTGGGAGAAATAATATTTCTGAAAACTGTCAGTCAGCAAAATAAAAATTCGGAATTTTCACCTTTCGCAGCTTTTCAAATTTAGAATTTCAATCCCGCCCCCCTTTCTTTCTTTCTATTTTTCTTTTCATGACAATGAGTAATAAAATTCTGTCGTTGGCTTGAGATTAACCCAGTGGCGTGGGGGACTGACGGGTTAGGTAATTGGAGTGAAAAATTATAGCTTAAAAACTTTTTTTTATAGCCTAGTTATTTAATTTTTGTTCAACGAGTTCGCAAGTCGCTCGTTTTTTCGCTATAAACTTTTTTGTTTTTCTTTTTCTCTCAGTCTATATTCGTTGAGCGTAAAAGAAAATGATACCGAAAAAAAAGGGAAGAACAAAAATAAGAGGATGAAAAATGAAAGAGGCTTGCTTGTTTCGCGCGGCTTCTTATCGCGAGTCAATCAAGAAGACAGGATTTTGTTCGAGCCACATTGTCCTGACCGGCCAATATACTGAGCAGCTTTTTTCTTGATCCTGAGAAATTGTTTTCCATCGAATACTCGGAGGACGCTTACGACTACTCCCCCCAGTTCGAACTTTGGCCGACCTTTTTTCAAGGCTTACGAATAATTGTGACTGAACATTACGGGGCTTAGGAAACTTCCAATCTCTCTCAGAGCTTTTCTTTTACCTAATTCCTAATGAGCTTTTGCCTATTTCGAGTCGATCCTTGTCCCTTAAGTGTAGACGACAATTTTCTATCCTCTATCTCCTTAACGTTTTCTGATAACGACTCTATAGCGACGATTAAGAAAGTTTCAAAGCCCATCCAAGCTTCGGACTTCTGAGAAGAAAAGCTCAGAGAAAGATTCGGTCCTCGAAATTCAATACAACGTTTTTTTTCCTCACAGTCTGAATCCCGCATTGTTTTTTATGATTATTTTTTGTTTGTTCTTTTTTTTTTTGCGCTCTCTTTACTTTTTCCACTTTCGGTATCTCGCCGACTCTGTCAGAGCTTTTCTGACTTCTCCGCGAGTCGTTCTCATACTCCAGCGTGAATATTTGCTCTGAAAAGCCTCAGCAGCGTGCTTCAAACAATACTCGATGCCCGATATCGATATCGTAGTCAGGAATCTCTGGACAACAAAACCGATATTCCCTATACATATTATACCTCGACCATTTCTATCTATACATATACTACCAGTTTCCTATAGTTTTGCTAGAGAGTTTCCCGATTTTCCCTTCTCCACAATTCTAAGCAAACACTGATAGACATGTTTCAGCATCGACTCCGATTGCAGCTGAATTGTAGAGAAAGAAAAAAAAAAATTACATATAAGGGCCACTTCTAGGGCAGCAACAAAACGCTATAGTGTTAAAAAAATAATTACCATGTCAAAGTATGGGTTACATATATATATAGATATATACATATAGCTTTGGTATAGATTATAGGTGAAGTTTCCGAGAGTATTTTGAGATTTTGAATAAGATTATAACCGCTTGGCATTGGTGAGTTTGCCTGATTGTAAGCGTAGGAATTGGTGCACGTGTGACGGAAACACGAGATCGTAACTCCGTATTCTAGAGCTGTTTATTAGCTCGACTGACGAATCGATATGAATACTGCTCCATCAGCAATTTCACAGTTTCCGGTACATTTATACGTCTCTATACATATACATATACATATATATATACATCCAAACCCCACACGTTCCATTTTTATGAGATTCAAAAGAAACGAGAAAAGCTCATGCACGCGTGTGAGTAGAAAAAAAAAAAGAGAAAGAAAGAGAAACCTAAGGAAAAGTAAAACGAGACGAATTTCAATGCCAGACACATTCTCGCTTGTCGAAATATATATATATATATATATAATATAAGAAAAAAGACATAGACAGACAGAGCGGGAGAGAAACAAATAAAAAAAAGGAAAAAAATCATAAGAAAAAGCCACATTAAGCAAATGGCAAGAGCGAAATAAAATCGTACTGGAGAGAGAAAAAAATAAAAATAAAAATAAAATCAAGCTTCGTAGAAAAAGAGAGAAAAAAAAAAGAGGAGAAAAATTCGTGGAAAATTCGAATTCGCTATATATAGAGGCTGTAGACATCGCCGTTATACCCTCTGGAGGGCTCGAGGGAATTGGAATTCGAAATTCACGTGTAATTGAGAACACGTTACACGGTATCACAAAGCGTCGAAAAGGGTCCTCCGACCCCCAACGACGACGACCCTAGAGACTCCTAGGGTTCAACGAATACATTTATCACTGCAAAGAAAATCCTGTATGACGATCGAATTAGAAATTCTCTTGGGACGCCTCAGAGAAGGCTAAAATACGCCCCATAAACGCTGGGACAGTTTATTCTTCATATTCATTCTTCATCTCCAATTCCCGATTATTCAGAATATAATTTCTCATAATTCTAGATCATAATATGTTTCTTTACCAATTTTACCAATTGTTTCCTTTTCCTCCCACGCAGCAACTTATGCGTATTTATTCATCAGTAAAGCGATTTCAATTTCACTTTATATTTCGAGGAGAGAATTCGACGCGATAAAATGGGCTGCTCGAGTTATTGGAAGCGATAAATCAGCCCGAAGTATATCTAGAGACTTAATATTTACGACGTCGATTAGTTACCCCGATCGAGTAAGAGAGGTCGCTTCTTACAATTAGGTAGGTATAGACGGTGCACTAGACTTCTTATTAATCAAACGTTCAACGATCAACGAAACCCTTCAGCACGCTGCTCGCGATACGTATTATCAGTTTTTATTCAAAAAATATTCAAAAATGAGAGAAATGAATGGAGCTTTAATAAAGAGGAAAAAGAAAAAGATCAAAAGTAGAATATAAAAATATATAAAGAGTGATATCGTTCTTAGAAAATACTTTTCCAAATTACCTGCAAACCCGCAGTAGGAATTTGCGAAAGACTCTAGTTTGAGAAAAGAAAGTTACATAATGACCTTATCACGGTTAAATTTGCAAAAAAAATTTGATTCATTTTTTCGTCCCTATTTTCAATTCATCATTTTTTCTCTATTGCTACGCGAAATTTGTGTACATAGATCCGCCGACCAATGCGTTGGCTTATGCTGTGGTAATAAATACCCGGAATGTCACCGGAAATTGCGGCCTGTTTTATGCGCGAGATGCGGAGGAGAATTTATTTTCGTAAAATCTACGTACCTACCTATACGCTTTTTATTTACGAGATAAAATCGTTTCGGACCCGCATTCCGATACGTGACTAATAAATATAATATATATTTATCAGTTTCGCAAGTTATCAATAGAGTTGCGAAATATTCAAAGAACGATTTGCAACTACGTGAACAAGAAGAGAAAAGAAAAGATTTTCTTCGTCAAAATGTAAGTGTATTCCGCGGTTTGACGGAGTTCGCTATATACTTCTTTGGTTTCAAGACACGAGTTTGCGGCTCGAAACTTTCATTTCGCTTTTTTCCCCCTTTTCAGACTTCTTTATAGTTTCTCACCTACATATAGATGTCTGCAATGCATATAGGTATATATATATACGTATAGAATTACTTGTACATACGTGAAACGATCCGAAGTTATATACGAGGAGGGTTCGCAATAGTTGAAGTAGCAACGCGAGTGCCGAATCGAATGGCGAGGGTAAAAGATCCGTTAAATTTATATCTCGGAAAGTATTACGAACTGCTAAGAAGAGGAAGATCAAAAAAAAAAAAAAAAAAAATGGAGGAAAAAAAAATACTTGCCAAAAGTGCGAAAGATTTCATTCAACGAATTTCTCTTTCCTTATAAACCCCTTATCGCCTCAATCGATGTCACGCCTAAATTCCCACTAGAAAAAGAAGAAGAAGAAGAAGAAGAAGAAGAAGGAAAAGTAAAAGTGGAAAGGAAAGAAAAAAATATATATTTTTTGACTAGCGAGACTCAGAGGTATTTTAGTTTCTTATCACCAAATTCTTGGCTCTTATTCGGATTTTTTTTTTTTTTTCTTTGCGTCAAAATCTCACCAAGTCTGAGGCAGTACTATAGGAGAATTCTGAAATTCTAAAATCTTCAAGTGACTCTTTGATTGCCTAACAATGAGCTTTTCCCCTCGAATTCAAGGCTCGTAGAAAATGATAAACCAGCTTTCATCCACCACGGGGAAAACCTGCATCCCGTGTAATGAAAGTATATACTATACGGTACTACTATGTATTATGTTCATCTATATATACGAACGTGCATTCAAGATACGACGTAGATATATACGTATATGTATATACCCACGTGGCATGTACACAAATGCACGTAGGTAGGTATACGTCCTACTAGCAAGGAGCTTCTTCTCGGCGTCCGCGTCGCGACGCCCCCAGGCCTCAGTAGAAAATTCAATTCCAAGTGAATATACCAGCAGACGAAGATATCTCCCGAGGCAGGGTTGGGAGTTTCGCTTATATAGTTCGTCTCTTCAACAACCGGGATGCAGACTCTTGGCATCGGTTGTTTCCGCCTCGTGATTTCCTGTCTATTTTTTGTTTTTTTTTTGTTTTTTTTTTCGTTTAGTTTTTCTTCTCAATTTTTATTTCCCTTTTTTTTCTCTACGCTTTTTTTTTATCATCTTTTTGTTTAGCGTATCGGTTCCACGCAAATTCAATTCTGCGGGGAAAACTTTTTTTTATTGGGAGCTTTTCGCGAGGCCACGTCAAGACCAGAAGACCAAGACGAGCGCTACTCTTTCCCTATAATATTATATTGATGGATGTGTATTGGCTGCAGGAATATAGTAGAAAATTTTTCGTAAAAATTCGAAGTAGGTAAAAAAAATATTCTTCAGTCTGTAACGGTATACGTCAACTCAAAGTTACACTTCAACATCAAGAGCGATTTGTCAAATAAGTTGATATATTTAATTAGGCAAAACTTCTGTACTTGATCAATTTTTACTTCAAATTTCATTTCACTCACCGAAATCGACATTTTCTCATATTTCGATTCAAGAATTGGCTAAAATCGAGAGAACGATAGTATATTTGCGTAAAAAAAAAAATTAAAAAAAACTGGATCGACGAAAGTGGAATAGAAAAATTGGTGTTAGTTTCAAATTGTAGGGTTTGAATTATTATAGTTTCGTTTGATATTCTGATTGGCATATCCCAATTTGCTCTATAGAGATAAATATTTCGTTTTCATATCTCAAAGTGTGAAAAGGAAAGTTTCGTAGGTAATTTTGAGATAAATTTTTTTGCGTATGATTCTAAAATCGCTGGATACATTTAGAAACTAGGGGAAAAAGAAGAAAGTTTGGCCATTGAATAGTAGGGTATTTTTCGTACTCACCCTTATATAGACAAAGCGGGAGTAAAAAAAAAAAAAATAAGACCATTTTGTAAATGAGAGGAGAATTTGACGAGCAAGTTTTATCATCCGTTGAAAATTTTGTATAAGGCTAAACCAAGCCTATATATATTTCTGTCTCTCTTTTTCCCATCCTGGCTCTCTTGTTCCATTTGCTCAATATCCCTTTCTATTTCCCAACCTCCGGCAAACCTCGTTAATCCTCTTATGCGGCAGCTGGGATCTGCGAGTGACTAGAACGCCCGCGTAAACAACCAATAAAACGTTTCCTTGTTGTTTTATAAGCCAAGTTGAGTTAAGGGGATAGAAATCCTACTATTTTTCCAAAAGATATTTATACTGAACAAATATAATATCTATGTATATTATAATTTCGCCTAAGAAGTAAGTACGAAGGAATTGCAATACCGCATGAACAAACTTATTTCTCCATCCCTTTGAATATTTAGACTAAAATTCTATTTTACTTTTTCACGATGAGAAATTCTTTCAACTTTTACCTTTTTCCATAAATATTTTTCAGACTTTCAACCCCTACTGTTTGCTGTTCGTAGATTATATACCCCTCCATTCATTTATATTATTGTTTTTCCACCCCGTTACTTTTTCCCGTTATACCCTGACACCTCATTCAACTCCCTTCGCATTTTTCCTTTCATCCCCATCGCGTCCGATATACCAAAACCCGGTTCCCCATAGCCTCGTTTCTTTAGACCTCTTCGTTTGAATTATTTCGTTGGGTTATTGCGTTTTTTTTTGTTTTTTTTTTTTCATTATTTTATTTTTTTATCGCAGCCTCGTGTTAACGTATTTCCAAAAAATCGTCTCCTCGAGATCCCCCCGCGGTCGTTCCGGGCTTATCGATTCTTCTATATTCGCCTATTGCCCACAATATCCAGGACTCAAATATCCTTCGATATGGCAATAGAGATATGAAGATATGAGGATATATTTGATCAAGTATGAATTTTCATTGGAAAAAGAGGAATCGAATGTTTACCATTAAAAAAAATTAAAACAAAAAAAAACTAGAAATAATCTATGAGATGAGTCGAAAAAAATTAACTTATTTGTCTTTTGGTATTTTATTTATTTTTTGTTTCCTTATATTTTTATTTTGCTTTGAACCTCTTGGGGAATTATTTGGAGAAATCGTAAAGAAGTCGATTACACTTTTATCCTTGATGGTGGCGGTTTATACGGATAAACATCATCCCAAGAGACAAATGACCAATTCCATGTCGCGTTTCCGGCACTTTGTTGGTAAGCAAACTGCGTTAGCCGCAACAGCCTCCGAGACCCCGTGGAGTCTAGTAAATTGTGGGGAGATTAGGGAAGACTCGAGAAATTGCCAGGGAAGAAACGGTACGAATATAAACGAAGGCCTACAGCGGCGTACAGCTCCCTCGAGGTCCTTAATGGGACCAAAAATCAAGCCACTTCCGTTCTTCCTTGACGCAAAAAAAAAAAAAAAAAAAAATTACCATCAAGCAGTTTTTCGAAATTCTCACCATTTACTAACTGCCAAAGTTTTTCTGTCAAATTCATGTACGAAGTTAGAGCTTCGAGAAAAAAAAAACTCTTCTTCAAACTGGCTTTCAAAACTTTGCTATAATGAAAATACAGCGAAACGGGGTTATAAAAACAAAAAAAAAAAAAGTATCTGCAAGTTTCTCGATGACAAAGTGTTTTCCTAAATACGAGAAAATTGTCAATATAGGGAAAACTTTTGGTCCCTGGTCTTCGAAGCGAGAGTGAAAAAACGTCTCCCTGTAGACCAGCTCGAGTAACTCTTACAAACGAGGTCTGCTTTCTGATTTACGTTAGCAATCGTCTACAGGGTATATGTATATATGTATGTAGCTGGGTATAGGGTAGGTTAAGGTGTGACAGGCTGTGCTCACCCGTTTTGCCTTTCCAAGACGCAATTTAACTTCCATAATGCCAAAACCATTGCCTCCTTTATCGCGTGTATGCTTGCCTTTTAATAAAACTCTATAAAAACGACACCTGTCCCCCCCCCAGGTGAGCCAAGTCACGAATTATAGGAGTCTGAGAAAAATTCGGTACTTGCTGTACACGGGACTGAAGGGTGACGTGACATTGAATTTGATTATATATAGAAAGTTTATTCTGCATTTGAAATGATCCGTCGTTTGATCGTCAATATCATCAATCATCTTCAACCAAATCATTACTCAGCATTTTCAAGTTTTCAAAAAATTCATAGGCCCTACTCAAAGTGTCTACAATAACGATATCCAAATATTAGCAAAGTCGAAAGGTCAAGACTTTTTGGAGTAAAAATTTTATTCTAGTCAAAAGAGAGCTAGGATCTGTAAATTTCTACGAATCAATGATTCCCTGAAAAAACCCAGTGTAGAAAGTTCAAGAAATTTCGGGTTCTGATAGTAAAAATGGTATAGGATCGAATCGTATAGCTTTGGGAATAAGCGATAGGGTGTAAATAAATCTAAGAATAATTATAGAGATACCGAGGGTTGGGTGTTTGTTTTGTAATATCTAATTTGCAATATCTAAGATGTTATCATACATCGTGTAAAAGGACGCAGATATACGTATAATATATCCGTCTCTATTTGGGTTTGTCAAATAAGATTATCTCCTCGGTATCTTTGGTCTGAAACAACATTCGACTCGGCAATTATGAAGTGAACAGTAGGTATGAGAAGGTATATACATATATATATATAATATATATGGGAAACGAGCGAGCCGAATCCCACAGGAAGGGACTTGACTTGGTCCCGATGTTTCACCGGTAAATTTATTGCTGGTAAGAGGCTTACCCTGTGAAAACCACTATACGAGGGTGGTGGTACGGCGAGAAACCTGAAAGTGAATATTGTTGTAGCAATAATAGTTTCAACCTTATTCTACCTATCCGCAAGAGATTAGAAAACTTTATCAAAGGATTTCGCAGGCCAATCCGGCCCTCCATAACCCCCAAAGAAAAGATTACAAGAATTATTCTCCCCATCTCACTTCTTCTTTAACACCTTGTAATCACTTTTTTCCCGAAAATTTGCAGCAGGTGCGAATCCAATTTTCAAACAAATATTGTCAGATTAAAGATTTTCATTATAACACACAACCTTATACGATCTACTTCACGAATATTTGTACATTTAGAAATTTATTCCTTATTCTTTCTCGTTCTTTATTTCTTTCATCTTGTACTCGCCATTAGCGAATTGGATGACGCAGGTAGGTAGGCAGATGTACCTATAAGCACGGGTAGAATCCGAGTATAAAACGTGGGCAAAACGACTCTCCTCGGATCGCTAAGTAATGGAAGCAATTATTTACCAAGATGGCATAGCATGGCATGGCATGGCTTGGCCGTTCCAAGTTTCAAGCTTTTAAACACCGATTCAGAGTCAGAGCTTAAGGGCGTTTCACCTCCTCGGTAAATATCGAACCCTTTTCAAAGTTTCACCCAAATTTTGACAGCCGGCATAGTGGCAAACGCCATACGGATATTTAAAAGACGTGGAAGTGAAGAGGATCGACGATAAGGATCATTTCAAAAAACGGTTCAGCCCCTTTTGACAAGCTGATAAAGCAAAGTAGAAATCAGAGTTAAATGGAGTACGAAATAATTTTTTGAAAAAAAGAAGAAAAAAACGATTGCTGTGCCAAAGCTTTCCGAGGACGCAAAATCCCGGATGACGTTTGGAGTGGATGATTGATGATGGTTTTGGTAGCTGGCGGTTATGACCCAGACACGTTAGCAACCCGGAGGTAGCTGGAAGCGTATTATTCACCAAGTCAAACCGGCGAAAAACGCGGCTAATTCTCTTTTAAAAACACATCAATTGCTCACCATAAACAGTAGGAAAAAAAAAAAGAAAAAAAAAAAAGATGAACAGAAACAGATGCGTTGGGCAAAATGATATTCTCATGCAAATTTGTTCGACAGATGCAAAACCCAACCCCACGAGAGAAGATCGTTTCCGAGTGATGCCCGTTCTAGTGTTACGAGTATAGTCGTTTGATATGCCTACTCAAATCTGCACTGGTCCAGAAAAGCGTCTGGGATGCTTATACCCGAGGTCCTGCGAAATCATTGTCCTCGAAATTGCCCAGGAACCCCATTCGAGTTACGCGCTTGGTTTAAGTCTCAAAGCGGTAAACCATCCCACAATCGTAAACCGGCAAATGCCGTGTCATGGATATATACCAAATGGCCTACGTTATCCCAGCGATAAAGAAGATTATCAAATTGCTGTCCCACAAAATATGAAAAAAAAAAAAACAACAACACATTTTTTACTATTCGTTTCAATTTTACTATTCGCGAGGAGGTTATAAGGAAAAGAAAAGGAAAGACTACCCTGAAACTTTTCATCGATCATGAATTCCTTCCGAGCTTGACAAACCTGGAAATAAAGCTTCGTAATTTCCAAAATGACTGTAATTTTGAAATAGTTTCTCGCTTTACCCTGACCTCCCCTTATAAGATATGTCTTGTAAATTCTTATCTAACATTCAATTTCGTTCTAGATTTTTTAGTGAGGAGGAAAAGCTCGAAGCAGTTTTGATTCTCTTCGATCGAATAAACGATGAAATATAAATCAGACTGAATGACTTGAAGCTTCAATAAAAATTGACTCAAAGTTAAAATATTTCTACCGAGAATATGAAAGATGAAGAGTAATGAGGATGATGTGAGTTTAAAAACTTAATTACCATCGACTAAATCTCCTAAAACTCTTGGATATATATATAGATATCACGAAGCAATACAAGAGCTTTTCATAAACGAAAGTAAAAAAAAAACGAGAGGGTGAAATAAAGCAAAAGGGGATGGTAAATTACGCACCAAGGTTGAAAAAGCAGTATATCATCAGCCCACGAACGTATAACCAGTTAAGCAGCATTTCCAGTTCTTTCCCTAACAGTTTACGAAATGAAATTAAAACATCTCAGGGATGAAGAGTTGTCGCTTTAACGATGTCGATACTTAATGCATCCGTTTAGCAGTAGCTGTAAGGTATACGAAGACTGGATACCGAGGTGACTCACAATTTCTCTAACAGAAAACTCGTTAAAATTTATTTACGAGATGCAGTCACCCGTGGAATCAAACAGCGCGCTGCCTTGTCTACCAACCCGTAACATTTTCCCTACCTGCTCGTTCTCCAATATTTTTCTTTCTTTTACTTTTTTTTATTTTTTATTTTTTAATCATTTCTTTTCATCCCCAATTCAGTTTCTTTTCTTCACCTTTTTCTTTTCATTTGTAAACTGAAATTTCTTTCAAATCTTTCCTTATAATATACGTAACGGATTAATTTCTGCTCTGTAACATCCGATGAATTTTTCCAAAGCGAATTTTCTTCACACCATCAAAGATGAATGAAAAAAAAAAAGCACTAAGTTTCACCCTAACTCTCATTATACTTTTTTCAATTCTTATTATCATTATCATTATCATTATCATTATCATTATTCTCCCCTAAAAAATTTTTCTCACTTTTTCAACGTTCGATTCATTTTACCCTCCCGTTTTGCGGTACGGGTCGTATAACCATTTGTTGAGCTTCTTTATGCCGTGAAAAAAAAAAGAAAGAAAGATACAATTTTTTTTTTTTGTCGTGTTTCCCGTGCGGTTTCCGGTCCGATGGATCAGCGCCAGGAAGTCCAGGACGCGTATAGAAGATTTTCTCCCACGGGACGTCAGAGGACGTCGTCGAGGTCGAGGTTTGAGGATTTGAGGAAAAATCACAGGCTGCGACGTCGCGACGCGTCACGTCGTCTGAAACGTGTACAAAGTGGAAATAGACGGTTGAGGGTGCGACGCAGCTTTCGGATATATAAAAGTAGGATTAGGCAGCCTTTTTCTCATACGAAAATTTCGCAATCTCTCGATCAATATTCCCCCGTCATCGCACTTCGATCTTATTTTTTCAACAAGCTTTCTTTCGTGAGATAAAAGCGAGAAAAAGAAAAACCAGTGAAAGCACAATGCTTTCTATATACAACCCGAGAAAACCTGTGAACCAACAACTGCATGGACCAAGCTTAATCGCGTTAGGGGAGATTACTGCGGCGACACCCTTTCGCGTGGCTAGAAATCCGGACTTTGTCCTTTGGGAGCTTTTAATGGCATACGCAAGTCCGATGTGCGGTTTATTACAAAAAGCTTTACTAATATGTTCAACTATGGATATCTCCAGCGTTTCTACCACAAATTACACATGCACAAAGCTGAAGCTATAAGCAGACAAAATTATCAGCCAAATGAAATCCGTTGAACAAAATTGAGTCTTCGAAGAACATAAATCTAAATTTTTTCTCAAGTTTTTAGCAAAACCAAAGCTTCTGTTGAATTATAAACGTAAGCCTGTACCACATCATCCAAGTTAAAAAAAAAAAGTTCAGCACATTTGGCTGCTGACACTAGCTGGTAGCATCAGCGTCATCAGTTACACCTGCCTCAATGTAAAAGCAAAAAATTATCTCCTATGTGAAGAATGCTTGCAATTTTATCTATAATCTCTATGAGAGTGAGAACTTTCGATGTACACTGTGATATCCCGCTTGGTAATAGATAAACTACTGCATCCAAGGGAGATGCGATTATTTCGACAAACAGGTGTCACAAGTAAAGTATATAAACTTTGTACCAGTTTATACCTAGACAAACTGGAAACAGGCCGGTGTAATATTCTGTTGAGAAACACAGCCAAGGCTATCCCGA
Organism: Ametastegia equiseti; assembly: GCA_963989295.1. NCBI lineage: Eukaryota > Metazoa > Arthropoda > Insecta > Hymenoptera > Tenthredinidae > Ametastegia > Ametastegia equiseti. The sequence continues at coordinate 12,739,437 of OZ022397.1, read as the reverse complement.
AACGAGTCATTAATCATGCCGTGATTAAATCATGCTTCAACTACCGACAACGACTTGCCCCTGCTAATTCCTTGAGCCCCGAACTACGGGACGTAGGCTCATGATGATGCTTCAAACCAATCTGCATAACCAGGGTGGACAATGAAATGTCTATTCATAAGATTCGATAGGGTTTCTCTGGGAAGCTGACCATTCTCGTGGTATCAAGATGTCCCGCTATCTTTGGAGCAGGACATTTCTTTTTCACTTTTTCATCTGTTTTTTTTTGGTTTTTTTTTCTAGAAAAAGCTAGAAAAGTACCTAAGGATTTCTTCTCAAAAATGACTTTCGTTAACTCCAAGGATCTCCGACTGTTTAATTTTTTTAACTGGATGAGCTCGGTATTCCGGAAAACGTCTGGATGCAAGAATTTCAAAAACCTACAGGGATTGTACCTTGTCCTTTGACGATGAAAAATTACAATGTCCATAAAAATAAACTTACCAAAATGGCTGAGTTATTCAACGAAAAGAAAAGAAAAATAATTGAAGGTGACAAAAAAGTCCAACCAAAGTGCAATCCAGTTGATCAATTATTTTGGTAACATTAGCAACGATCAGGACGTTCATATTCCCACAGCTAAGTCTAATAAGAGCGAGTCAAAAAAAAAAAAAAAAACGAGGGTTTGTATATACCGTTGGGAATTGTGAGCTTCGAGGGAATGTAATTCCGTTGAAAATATACCTACGCATCAGGGTTGGAAATCGAAGCATTGACGTCACATCTCTAAGGACAATCGTTCGATTCGTTAGCTCATTGTCAGCTTGACTTGTCGATTCTCTGACAATCTGCAGTGACTGACTTACTCGACCTCGAAAGACTAGTTTATTTCCACCAATCGATTTTTGCCTCCATCAAGAATCATGCTTTCAATAAATCACAATTCTATACGAAATTTCGAGGTGAATAAATCTCGCAAGATTCTATATCTCCTTCCACAATTCAAGTAATATTCAACTGAAATGACATCAGAAGGATATAGAAAAATGAGCCATATATGTATACCTACTTGATTATCGCGTATCTACTCGGTGAAAATTGATAAGCAAATTTGTCAGTGGTGATATATGCACGAGTATATATTTCATACATCTGAGCTTACGTTGTGACAAATGACAAGGTTCAATGAATAACGGGGGTGGAAAATATACTTTCCGCCATAACATCGAGTTTCCGGTTTCTATTTCCTAACACTTTGTCCTGCAACAATTCCTGGACAAGGCAATTCTGGTTACACGTGTATAGAGTGTAGATGGTACATACCTACAAACGTGGGGTGTAGTAGCTCGTCGTACCTACTAACAACACGACTATACTGGGCTCTACCATTAATTTAAGTGAGACGTGGCTGCCGCTGCCGCACCACGCCACGCCAAGCCACACTTGGGCTCAAGTATTGTCCGACCTAACACTGTGTTTGACTACTGCTCAACCACCCGGGGAACAGGGATACGGGGGGCCCCTATCCTTATACTGATTCAAAGTATTTATACGACTGTTCAAAGTCTTCGTCCTTTTTCAAGTTCTCGATAACAAACTATAAATGCAGGAAAAGTTTAAACAATCCAAAGACATTTTCTTCTAACTTTTGGACAGTGACTCATGCAGTTCAAAATCAATCCATTTCTTTATCACGGTTTATTCACGATTCTTTCATTCCAAAACACTTGCAGAACGAAATTTTTGAAAATACGAGGGTCGTACAAATCGACTGCGGAAAATTAGAAAAATTTCATTTTTGGGCTGAGTCATGATAAGCGAATATATTTAATTAGTTTTTTTAATTCGGAGGGTAATCGATGATGAATTAAAATGAAGAAAAATAGCTAGTTATCTACTTTTTATAAACTAAACACCTGAATGAAGAAGGTGAGAAAGTTGGTAACCAAAAAGCACCCAAAAAATGGTTTTATACAGACGCACCTACTTCTGAAACGAACTTTTTACACCTTTTCAACATGAATATAAACACAAGAACTGAACCAGGTGGTAGGTACCTACCCTCTGCATCTGTGTACATACATCTCCCCTCATTAGTTATTATGGTAAATTTGTGTAGCCAACAACTGGGATGAAACGAAAACGAGGCTTTGATGGTTGACGGCTGCATGTTGGATATACTGCAGTGAACTACTGCTTGTGAAGTGTAGGCCTTTTCAAGGGTCGCTCTGCGTGTCATTTATAGTATAACGGGAAGGGTTGGTCAATATATCAACCCTGATGGGCCGCGGTATGTTCCCTCTCGCAATATCCATACAGCCGTGTCAGATAACGATGCATATACCGACAGAGAGAGAGGAAAAGAGAGAAAGAGAATGACATGACGAGGAACGGGGATGATTTTATCGAAACGCATATATAGAAATCATTTGAAAAGAAAAAAAAAAAAAAATCCAAAAGGGAGAAAGAATCTGGTGAAACAAAAAAAATGTGAAAAATAAAAGTTGAGAAAGTTCATCTCTCTCCAGCTTATATCGAAAAATTAGCATATTTTTCTGGAATCAACCGCGTGGCAAGGCAATTAGTCAGTTAGTGTATAATCACATTCGACAAATACCAGACCAACGCCACAAGTTTAATTAATATCTTCCGCGAGGGCGAATTTGACAAAAATACAGAAGGGTTGTGTTTCCCTTCTCCCTTCTTACTCATCTAGCTGTTATATCCCAACCAAAGGAGTCCCTTCGCCTCTCGGCTAATCCATCAGCTCCTTTCTCAGCAGTCCTCCTCTTTTTCTTTTTTTTTTCTTTTTCTTTTTTTTTCTCACCAGGGAATATTCGGGACAGGTGCAGCTTGACAGCTTTGCAGGACGTGCCGTATCTCGAAGGGCTAGGATCGTCCTTTTTTTTTTCTTTTTCTTTTTTCTTCTTTTTTTTTATCTAACCTTCTTATCACGTCCTTCCTTCTCTTTCTCTCTTTCTCTCCCTTTCTTTATCCTTTTGACCTTTTTTTTTTTTTTTTTCCATTGGTTCTAGAATATGCTTAGCTTTAAACCTGGGCTGGTACCCAGCTTTCGACACTCCGTTCCCATCCCATATATATATATATACATATATATAGCAAAAGCTCCTCGGTCTAGACGCTATGTAGGCAATCCTACGCCCGGTTTACACAACCCTCTATGTCGCTTAGACACACACGAGTGTTCAGCTGACACTATAGGGCATATAGAATCGTATATAGGCAAAGAGCGAAATGGCCCCATGGTATAATAGTGTTAGTATAGTTTTAGTCGTAACACGTACTGGCCGTAACTCAAGACACGCCTTTGGCGTCTGTGTAAATATGTATATATGGGGAATTCCAGCCCAACCTGGACAGCTTTTGACCCTCACCCCTCTCGATTTTTTTCATTTTTTTTTCTGATTTTCGGTAGACTGAAAGGAGTACTTGTGATTTATTTCAAATTTTTATCTCAATTCGTTTTCGATTTGCATATTTTTGAAAATTCGCAATTCCCGATGATCGTCAAACGTTTAAACGCCTGTATCTCTGAATCTATCAGTCGGATTACAAAATGTGAGCATATGAAATTCATCGGAAAGAAGTGTACTTTTCGAAAAAAATATTTCTGGATAATTGTGCCTCGTCCTTCATAGTGAAATCTTCGTTTAAACGTGAAAAATTGATTTTTCTCAAAGTATGACATAATTCAAAATTTTCAAAAAATTCTCAAAAATACTTCGAGAAAAGACAAAAATTTTGAGCTATGGCTGATCGTGGGCCTCGACTGCTTTCTATTTTTAACAGAATTTTAATCGAAATTTTAATCAAATTAATTAAAATTCTATTGAAAATTGAAAAACAAATTAAATCAAATCAATCAAAATTCTGTTGAAAATTGATTTCTTAATTTTTTCTCAATTTCCAACAGAATTTCAATTAAATTTTAAATTGAATCAATTAAAATTCTATAAAAAAATTTGAGAAAAAATTCAAAATAATCGATTAAAATTCTGTTAAAAATAGAAAGCAGCCGAGGCCCACGATCAGCCATAGCTCAAAATTTTTGTCTTTTCTCGAAGTATTTTTGAGAATTTTTTGAAAATTTTGAATTGTGTCATACTTTGGGAAAAATCGATTTTTCATGTTCAAACGAAGATTTCACTATGAAGGACGAGGCGCAATTATCCAGAAATATTTTTTTCGAAAAGTACACTTCTTTCCGATGAATTTCATATGCTCACATTTTGTAATCCGACTGATAGATTCAGAGATACAGGCGTTTAAACGTTTGACGATCATCGGGAATTGCGAATTTTCAAAAATATGCAAATCGAAAACGAATTGAGATAAAAATTTGAAATAAATCACAAGCACTCCTTTTAGTCTACCGAATATCAGAAAAAAAAATGAAAAAAATCGAGAGGGGTGAGGGTCAAAAGCTGTCCAGGTTGGGCTGGAATTCCCCATATGTATATGTATAATGTATATATGTATACCTTCGTTTATGTATATGGGTGATTCCGTCTGACATTAACCAGGATTAAGCTCTGGCCATCTGCATTATTATCCTCCAACCTAGAAGAGTCGAAAATGATTTTTTTTTTCTCTCTAGATTTTTTTTTTTTTTTTTTCTTCGACCATTGCAATTTTCAAATGTATCTGAACAACGAGGAGGATTGAATAATTTTTTCAAAAGTTTATAGGGAGTAACGAAATAGAATTTGAAGGTAAATTTCCTCGTAAAATCTGCTGCTTTTTCAAATCAAACTATTTTCATCTACTCTTGATTTCTGAACGAAAAGTGATACGCTGATATTAGGAAGAATCATCCATGAATAGATACACAAGGGATCTTTGTTAATTGATTCCATATGTTTCCAGGCTATGGGGTCCATGTGTATCTGTTATATGCCTTTTTCTGCAGGGTACTAATATACGTGAAGATATACCCGTACTTAGGAAAATTAGAAAATGCAGAAGGAGCAGGTACAGAGTATGTTAACTGACGGAGGAGATTGATGGATGGATTGAGCCAATCGAGACGAGGAGCCTCATAGCTCTTTCCATGTTTATTATTTCCATAAATTTATTCAAGTCCGTTATAGTTCTTGTGGATTGAAAATAGCGTATTTTTTAAAACCTCGTAAGGTCTTTTCAACGTAAAAACTATGAGACGTAATCCAAAATCAATTTGTTTCAGATTTCATTCTTCTAATTAACGTGACATATACTCGTTCCTGAGATAACTTTGGGTAATTTATACAAATTTTGTCGTCTGGAGTTCAAAGAATTTGAAAAATTGTACAAAGGTTTCATTCGTCGGGAAACAAATCGCGGCCATTTAAAAAAGAAAGAGCGAGAGAGAGAGAGAGAGAGAAAAAAAAAAATTACCTGTTGGAAAGAAAATTTTTTAGTTTTTAGAACGAAAGTTAAACACGGTATTGTTGTTTTTTTAGCGCACTCAACTCGGCTCGTGCATTTTAATCAGAAAAGTTGTTGCTCCGACTTGTTTCTCTTGTAATATTATACGTAGGTACCTGTACATATAGACCTACCTACGTACCCCCACAAGCGTTTAAACCGAGGCCCATTTATACTCTTTAGAACCTAGAGAGTTTTACCTCAGAAATTTCTACCTCATATCTAAACGGCTAAACAAACGGATGTGGAATGGCCAAAAAATGGGAAAAATTGGAGCTCAAACTCAGCGCCTAGCTAGCTTTTGCCAAAGTAAAATCTCACCGCCAAACCGAGTGGCAAAACTAACTCCTTCTCTAACAGACCAGCAGCACCAGATGAGCTTACCGCAAAACCGTTTGGCAGCTTAAACGAAAATTTAGGTATACAGATTCGAGGTACCCAGAAGTTATATTTTTCTGTGGAAAATCCGTACCTGGCTCAAAAAAGCTTTTTTTCTTTAGAATTTCGTTTCATTTCTGTCCCTTCTTTGAAAAATATGATAATTAATCTTGATTGAAGATCTTCTTTTTGTCAGTTGAAAATTTACACTTTTTTTTTTCACTTCAATTTATTGTTAGTAAAGCCTCGATGAGAATTTTTTTACAGACACTTGGTTCCGTCGATTTTCGTCGAGGCCCATTGCAATGCCCTGGGTAAATCAAAGCCGGATATTATACCGGTTGAGGGGGAGTTACTTTTATCTCTTTTGTGCCGTTGTTTCGGCAAGGCGCTCTTCTCGAAATTATAAAGAATCAAAAGCAAGAGCAAAATCCATTTCTCGTTAAAGTTTTCATCCCCCCGCGCTTCCGCACCTTTATAAGATACGAGAATCTAGAAGCGAGACGAAGAAAATGCTCGTAATGAAGAAATACTCCTCTTGCACAAATTCACCAAGGATACACTGAGCTCCGGTTTGTATAAATATACAGTCACAACCACCGTGTTGTTTGTTCTTATTTTTAATAACACGGAGTGCTCGATATAAATGATTCGAAACAATGGAATAAGGCAGAAAAAGGCAAAGAAATAGGCAATTAGGAGAATGTTGATAATACCTAATGGCAACTTTACTCGATGATTCCCTTTGCTTTTCAAAGTAAAATACAAATGGCGAATTTGCATTTGCCTATAGAAATTTTCGTCAAATCTTTTATATTTTATATCGTAGAGTAAATTTCTTCAGTTATCATTTCATCGCTCCTATAGTTTGTCGGGTCATTCGGCGTTGGAAATCTTGGCACATTCGATCCGGGCAATCTTAACTCTAATTTTCCAGCAAGAAAACTCGAAATTCTCGTTAAAAAATGAAACAGAAGTCCTTTGGAGTTCCGGCGAATCGGTAAGTCGAGCCAGAATTGAAATTAATTTACGGAATCATATTCTGATGGAAATTTTGTGAAAACCATGTTTGGTTTTCAGATTTTTAGTGTCTCGAAACATGTCGAATTTTCAAAATTAGACACAGTCTGCATTTTCCAGGGAATTTCAACATTTTTCATCGTCAGTTAAAAAGTAGAAACAGCGCAAATGCACTCGTCGAGTATATCGAGTATGCCAAATCGCGTGCCAGTGTCACGTATAATTTCACATATCATTCGACCTTTCATCAAGAAACAAGTTTTACACGCTAAGCCGTGAATTCCGATAAAAATTTCAAAGGCCGATGAACGTTGAGCGATATTATCCGAATGTGTATGGCGTGCATTACCACATTTCGCTACGATTCGTGACTTTGCTACTTTATATCTGAGATGAAAGATGTCCTCCACCGTTTAACCACCGATCCTGCAGGGCATTCACTTAACTCTACTGTTGGTTCGAAAAATATTATTCTCGTCTCAAGTCATTCCTGATGAAAAATCAAATAAAAATTTGGTGGTTTATCGTACGCCGTAGAAAAATCTAAACTTCATCGATCGATGTATCTCGTAAGAAAAGAATTTGGAAATAAGAAAAAATCCGAAAGATACAATACGAGAAAAAATACTAGAACAAATCGAACCGAATAATCTATCGGTTTATCTCTTTTGACATGAATTACTGTACCAACATGTCTCACGTGATACATAGATCTCCTGGCAATTAATGGCTTGTGGTTAATTTGCCGATCTCCTATTATATGATCGACAGCTCTGTCTATATGTACACATATTGCGTAATTATTGAGAGTAGTAGTTAGCAGCCGCCTTCCTATGTTTACGAATAGGTGGCCAAATCTTAACAAGCGGTTGTGTATATGTATATATATATACAGGGTGAATTCGTGCCGTCCGAACAGATCGAACCGCGTTGAGGCGGCCACGAGTCCAGAAACGGCAATTGTTTTCAAGAAACAGCCAATCAAGGATCAGAAAACTGTTGAAACAATTGCCGAATTTGACGCGCGGCCGCCTCAACGCGGTTCGATCTGTTCGGACGGCACGAATTCTCCCTGTATATATATATGTATATACAAGGAACACTGGCCAGAGGCGGTCGTAATAATTTATTATCTTCGCAGGATAGTATAGAGCCCAGCTGGACGGAGTCCCAATTGTAAATAATTAGTCTAATCGTAATAAAGGCGTTTTCGTCACGAAAGAAGATTTAAAAAAAAAAAAAGAAAAGAAAAGAAAAAATGTATTTCAACGAATCCGCGTATATTACATAATTAATACATATACGCATATGTGTAATACATATCCTCATGTATTAGGTATAAAGTAACAATTTTGCCATATGAGAGATGATTAAAGCGACCGCGCAGCAGGCAGGATCTGAGCCATGGAAATCCGATTTTCTTCCAGCTCTTGGTAAGTGGTTACGTGTTGATATCAGAGAAAATTTGTATGTTATATAATATTAACCACAGCTATCCGAGATTGAGGATCCTTGATTTATCATGAATCAACCCTTTGATCATACGGTAGATTAGAATTTTGGCTTAACTCTCAAGTATGGAGATCAAAATATCGTTGAACAGACCAATACAGCAGCTTCAATTTATGTGATGCAGGTTTGACTATTTTTCGTAAAACCGTATACATTGTGGAGTTTTTGAAAGATTCACGTAATCAGAAAACAAGTTTAACAAATCCAACCATAGAATAATTTTGCCATTGATTTTTTATCAATTCAACAGAATTTTTTTCAACAATCGACAATCTGTTTTGCTATGTTCGTTCAACTGAAATTGGTGCACACATAAGAATCTTTTGTTAAATCAACAGAATCTCTCTTCAAATCAACTCCACATTTTGTAGACTGTAACTCTACCAAATTTTTTGTCAATTTACTAAAATTTTGGTCCATTCAACTCACCAAACCGATTTTTCCAAAAATCCGAAATCTACTGATCCTCGGTACCAATCGAAGAAAAAAATTAAAGAAAATTGGGGAAGAACGGGGTCTAGAAAATTTCACATTTGTCGAATTCTTATCCTGATCTTTTCCGGGCAATAAAAAAAAATAAGGAAAGTCCTCTCCGGGCGAGGGGCGTCGCGAACGAATTGGTATCAACGCGAATTCCGGATGCCCGTTTCTGTGATCTATTATTAGTAATGACTGGTTCACGGTTCTATTTTGTTTCTTTGGAACGGCTTCTAGTTCTACCCAAAGCCAGGCGTCCCGACGCCAACGCCGACGTCGAGGCGTCGTTGACGTCGCCTCGTCAATCAACCTCACGGGTGTCAGCGAGGATATTACGAAGTTCCGATCTGCCCTAAGTTCCTGGACACCACGAGCTCTAAACTCCGGATTTATTTGACAAGGATACATTGAAAATTAAAAAACCATTGACCGGGATTTCAATTAGCAGATACAATTCGCACCTGGTACTTATGATTCACTCGTAGGTATAAATTCATTGCATAAGTATCTGCGGGTATACGTAATTGAAGATTTATACGAATTTCCAGAGAAATCGGAACTTCAAATAATTTTCCATCTTATTGACAAAAATGAATGATTTTTTTTTTTTTTGTTTTTTTTGTTTTTTTAATCTAGGAAAACCTACGTACATTTTCAATTACAATCAATGAAAATACAAATTCCTCTAGAAAAAGAACAACAGAAAACCGTAAAATGTCTGAATAAAAAATTATAACTCAAAAAAGTTTGGTTTAAAAAATTTGAAAAAATTCAGGAAAATGTTTTAGACCAACGACAACGATACAAAAAAATCACCGGGGGAATCGAAGATAGTACGGTCTGGAGGCTAGGTGAATTGACGTGGACAGCCCCATGTATAATTTTTGCCTGATCGACAGCTGCGAAAAAAAAAATGAAAAAATGGCCATGACGATGAGGTTCTCAGTTTCTTCTCATTTATCTGTTGATCTCAAACAGCCGCTAGCGTATCACCGGGAGTTAGTGAATTGAAAGAAACGCGTTCGATTGATTGGCCTTCGATTGATTGTGAGCTAGAATTGGCTCGGAGACTGGACTGGACCGGACTCTGATCGCCCACAAACGTCAAAAATGTGCCCAAATTACAAACGCAATGAATCATTTGTTCAGCTGCAATATACTGCACATATTGACTTATCGTATTATCAGGTGGAAAAAAAAAAATATGACAAGAATACGCAACGATAGAATATACTGAAATTTTTTACTTTTCTTTGAATTTTTCTAAAGTAAATTTTCTTAGAATATAGATTATAACAATTATTATATATTGTAGAAATTAACACAAAACTAAACTGTTTTTCTAATCCGTGTATCGCCAAAACATATGCATACGATTTTAAAAGGATAGAAAAATAATTGGAGTTAATAGGGATGTTTTTGAAAAAAGTTTTGTTGCGGAAAATATTAGAGGAAAGCTCCGAGTAACTCCAAAAATACACGAAAAAAAAAAGTAAAAATTAGAAAATTAGAAACGTGTGTGGAGCTCCATTTGCTGATTACAATTGTTTGAGAGTTTTCAGATCACAGTATCTCATCTCGGTATATCCTGGAATGAGAAAATGTAGAAAAACTGAATAAAACGGTGTTGTTTTTTGGAAGGAAAAGTCACACCACATTTTTCGATATAGACGAGTGATAGGTAGGTAGGTATTGTTATTTCCTGTGAATGAAAGGAATAAGGGAATATAACTATATACGGTGGCCTCGTTTCGTCCTCGTCACCGAAGGAGCTCCCGTATAGAAAAGGATAAGATTCACAAACGAGAGAGAGAGAGAGAGAGAGAGAGAGAGAAAAACGAAGAAACAACCTGCCAACCAGCAAACCAACCCCTTTTACCCGAAAAACTTTTCCAAGCTTTTTCGTGACCAGAACGCGAAAAGGTAAATAATGTCAAGCTGACATGGCAAAATAAATTGGTATCGTTGGCAAACAGTTTACGTCCATATACACTGCGTGATCTTTGATAATAATCCTTGCCAGAGAATTTTTTCTGCAGAGATGAGGATTCAGGTCAGAAATGTGTGAAGAAGATAAGAGTAGGTACTCCTGGAATATGATGAGAAAAAGTTCAAGTTCATTTGATTCCCTGCAGTCCTCATATAAGCTGTATAAATAATGAAGGAATGATTTACCGGACAGACACCATTGCATGATGTTTGTTCATATGATATTCATGACACAATACACAACATTTAAATAATGCATTTCTGACCAAACGGTATAGAACGGTTATCACCGCATTTACATATGCAAAACCAGATAATCTCTGACCCCGATCCTCCCCCGTTGACGATTTCAATAAACCGAATACCCGAAATTACCAACGAAACGAGCTCCAAGCTATGAACCTATTAGAAACACGTTTGCAATTCTGCCTCGTTAAGCCATTTTCGCCATATTTCACTATGCGCATTTTGTCACGAACATGTTTCCTCTTTTTTAAGTTACAAATCTAGGACCGTGCAGTCCCATTCCCAGTTCGGAAAATTTATAACCGAATTCAAAATCGACCGATTTATTCAAATCGTTGCAACCGTCTCGTTTTGATCAATCGCGAAATTACGGTACGATTTCGCTTCTCTAGATGAAAAAAGTCTGTCCGAATAATACGGGAAATTGGAAAATTCAATTTTTGAGCCAAGTCACTTGCGAATAAGTAAAGAAAAATGTTCTATTTATTTAGAAAATTCGCCATCATATCTTCTGAAAAAATCTTTTCAATTCAATTTCCCGCGAACTCAATTTTTGACGGTACATCTTACAAACAATCTTTTGGAATACGAGGATTCTAAAATTCCCAAAAAAATTAAATCGATGTTTGACTGTATATTGAATTTTTTCCCAACGATGACATACTGATCTCCCCTCATTAACCAATTATCATATTGTCAAAATATACGATTTCTTTCTGAAAAATTATCGGATTCTTTGTCAATTGAAGTTAAAAAATCTATCAAATTGAATCACGAACAATTATAGCCAGAAATACTTTGAGAGGAAAAAGTCTTTTGATTTATTTTCAAAATCAATGGGGTGTTTGTTCGAGGATTGAAAACTGAGGAGAGATTCGATATCGAAATTAATTGACTCGCGAGTCAAGCGTCTGTGATCATCGATCAAAGGAAAATTGACCTAAATAAAAAGCTCGCGGGGTGAAAGAAGAGAAAGAAGAAGGAAACAGGCTAAGGAAGAAGATAGAAGCCTCGGGGATGTGGGGAAAAAATAAACAAACGAAAAAAAAAACACAAAAAAAGAAAAAACAGGAGATGAGCTTTGAGGACCTGCAGGTTTGGCCCGATTTGTTTGGACTTTGGATCGGTGAAGAGGAGACCGTGAGCTTCGGGTGAAGAGGATCTCGCGACGCGTTTCTCTTCTCTTGGTTGATTTATGGATGAACTTTTGCCTGCGAGACTTTGACGTATTTCTTGTGAAAACTAGTAAATTCTACGACCACTTTATTCCCTCCCCTGCACATGAGCTTCTCGCAGCTCCTCCTTTATACTTTGATGAAAAATAATATAAGTTGAAAAATAAGCTATGAATCTTGATCCTTATCCGACTTATCGCGATTTGCCGATCATATAAGCAAAAGTTTGACCCAGGGGTAGCAAAAAAAAAATAAAACAAAAAAATAAACTGAAGAAAATTGTGCAGGGAATTTGGTAAATTCGTAAAGTAACCCTTATACGTGATCCTCGAACGGACTTACGCACGTATTTCTCGCCCCAGGATCCTCCGTTTGCAGGACGAAAACCTGCGTGAGGGTTTTTACGAGCTGGACGACTACGCGACCTATACGTTCGTATAACCCAAGTTGATTCGGGCCTCGAGGGGCTCTGGAAAGTCCATTGACGATCTCGTTTACTTTGCACACTCCTACACTTGGCCTCAAGTAGTAAATGGAGGTTACCTCCCCGAGTAGGTAGGTAGGTACATATCCTGCAGCTCCTTAGTTAGCCTGCTGCCTTCACGTATATAGGAGGTATAAGGTAATAGAGACGAATAAAATTAGAGTCTGTCAATATTTGAGAGTAAACATACGTGTTATACTATATAATACAATTCGAGCCTTTACCAAAGATCCTTCGACATCCTATAAGTGACGAAATACATCGCATCCCCCAAGTGGCATAAGAATCTTAGCGTCATTATACGATTTTTTTCTCCATTTATTTATTTAAGCTAAAAGTATGAAAATGAATTCAAAAATGTTGAAATTGAAGTTTGTATACGTTATAACGATGGATATACCTTTTTTTCGTTCAACCATGATAATATCACCATCACTTTTTATTACCAACGAAAGATAATGTAATACAGTTGAAATATAAATTGCGAATAAAGTGTAAAAATCTGATAAAATTTTATCAATATTTGCCTAAGGATCGAGAGGCACCCACCATCCTATATACTTTATACCCTACACTCGACGGATTTGTTCTTCGGTGATGGAAATTGCTTCTCATCTCTCCGGTAAGCGCGTGACCTTTTTTCCTCTGAAAGTCTGAATTTATCTGAAAATAAATTGATCCTTTCCAACATTTTATCAATTTTTTTTTTTTTCCGTTGTTCATTTTCTATTTTTTTTTTTTCTTCTTTTTTTTTTTTTTTTACTTCACTTTACGTGCCTCGATCGTCTATCGCCACGAGGTAAAAGATTACCGGCCTTATTCGGTCCCTGGCGCCTCGTTTTTAATCTACGACGATGTCGAAGTAGCTCACAACGTGATCAGGACTTCGCTGCAGGTCGTTTCGCAATTTATCGAACTTCTTTACCAACCAGCCGCTATATACCTGGTAAATGATGAAGGTGATCCGTGGGTGGAAATACACCGTTGTCGTGTTAATTTATTTCATTTGGATTTGAAAACGCCAAAGACTAATGCTCGGCTAATTTCATTGTCAGGAAGGGCGCCAGTAAAAATGAAAAAAAAAAAGAAAACTTAAAAAAAATGTAAAAAAAAAAAAAAAAGCACAGGCATTCACATACATATATGTATATATGTGTATGGCCGTGCCTCGGGACAGGATATAATGTCCTTTAACGTCAATTTAAAAGTCCAGTTTTAATATTCATTGATCGTAGCTGTATGTAAAAACGTACGGTTTATATGATACGACCAGCGAACCCCTTTAGGATGATTCGTATAGTAAAAAAAAAAGGACAAAAAACCAAAAACTCCAAAAAATAAAATAAAAATACTGCGCAGTTTATTTTGACCGAGCATGTTACAAACTGCAGGCATAAAATTTATTCAAACCGCGAGGTTCGAGTCGTGCAAATCAATGATCTAGGTATACATATATGTATACGTGAAAACCCCTCAGGATCTATATGTATAACCGTCCGTTAATTATCCCATACTGTTTTCTGAACGTTGAACAATCCGAAAATAAACTGTATCTGCATCCAACTGGAGTATAAAACAAAAGGCAAAGTTTATAGAACGCGATGGTTAGAGGCCCGGGAAATCTGAGCTATTCTTTTTCTGTTAGAAACTGTATAGAAGGATGTATCTATGTATTAACTTGCCAGTAAATAAAGCAATCGCTAAAAGCTCCTTGGGATTTTTGTTGATGGGAAGTACAAAAAATCAAAAACAAATCTAAAAAGAAAATAGGAAACGGTATATACATGCTATATATGTTCATATGTCATGTTGTATGTTGTATGTGTGTATGGGGTGGGATTAAAGTTCCAAATTTCCAAAAGTTCCGAATTGTCGAAATTCCAAATTTATTTGAAAAGCGATTTTGAGTTTCTGAAAACGTTAGAGTTCAGAAGTTCGAAATTCCGGAAGATCGAAATGCAGAAAGCTCAAAGATCTGAAAGTTGAAAACTCAAAAAGTCCAAAAATCCGCAAATTTAAGCGAAACTCGTTTAGCTTTCGGATGTTTGAACCTTCGGTGTTTTTCCATTCGAAGTTTTTCAAATTGGCTACGAAGACTTTCGGGGAAATAATTTTTCTAAAAACTTTGAGTCGATGGTATAAAAATAGTGAATTTTGACCTTTCGCAGCTTTTGAAATTCGGAATTTCAATCCCGTCCCTTATATGTATGTATATGCCTGCCATGTATGTATATAGAGGAAATCGAAAGGCGCGATCGCGTAAAGAAGCTGGCTGACGTTTCTGTAATTTAGAGACGTACTGTAGGGGTGGTTTTCGGTTCGCAAAAGGGCGAGGGCGAAAAAGCTAAGAGAGAACAGAACGTATACGCCGAAAAGTTAAGCCTCTTGTAACGGTGATTCGATTCGAATCGTCGGGTGCCGCCTTTTCGACCCTCGTCCGACCTCAGACCCCTGTCAAAGAAACATCCGAGAAATACAAAAAATACGAGACGAGACGAGCCGTTTCGTTAGAGATTAGAAATAGTATACACCCTCCTGCAAGCCGATTTACAGAGCTTTAAAACCTCCCCAAATTTCACACCTTTCCCTATATTCATTCACTAATTCGATATAATTATATCCCTCAAAATTAGTGAAATAAAAAAAAAAATGTATGACTTTTGGGTTTTTCGAGTAGAGAAAAAAAAAATTATTAATCAATATGCAAAAATTCATTTTTCAACATTTCTGCATCGACAGCTTAAGAAATGTGGTAATTTTACGATTTCGGAATATCGATCGATTGAAAATATACTTCCGATTATAGAAAACGAAGATACCTAGATACTACATCTAAAACGAATGCCAAGTGGGTTAGAAATATTGTTTTTCCATGCATCGGAGATCGAATAACTTCTAGACCACTCGACATCCGAGGCAAACGACTCGAGATTTGTTGTTGTGGGTTGTTGTTGGCTAAGGACCAAAATCTGGCATGGTACCAAAATCCATGACCCATGATGTAGTTACAGGAGAGACTGTCCCACTTGAAGGAGACTGTCCCGTTGTGTGTAAACAGTGGGCTATGTTGAAGAATACAAGGAGAGACAAAAAAAATATGAAGAAAGAAGGAAAAATAGGTTCAGAGAAGTAGAATTGAAATTAAAAATTAAACATAAAATTTGAAACGTTTCGTACGGCTTCGAAATGTTTTAAAAATGAAAATGAAAATGAAAATGAAAATGAAAATGAAAATGAAAATGAAAAACAATTTCAGCAGTCGACCGCGCATCATCTCGTTCCCATGCCATTTCATATTTCATTATATTTCTCCACATTTATACATATACCCGGAGGTTGGAAGAGGAGCTCATTTTTTTCACCACTCAAAACCACCGTCGTGGTGAGTTTATTTAATTAAAATTTCGTATTATTTTATTCCGTAGTACTGCGCTCCCGTTTAAACGAACTGCGTATATGGATGTACATACCTTGCAGCTTCTTTCCACTTCCGCCCGGAAGTTTTCATTTCTTTTTTTTTTTTTTTTCATTATTATTTTTTTTCTTTTCTTTTTTTTCCAACAAAATCTCCAACCATTGAGAAATTCGAAATTTCTAAATAATAATTGAGGATTCAAACCACCTTGTTCTTGACCTTCGGTCAATCCGGCATCTATACATATAAATATAATCCTCGACTTATTTCTGTTCGCATGTAATAACATACAGAGTGAACGTTTCTGTTTCACTGCAACACACATGGCCACCAGACATATGAAGTACGTTATCAAATCTCGAGTTAGGTATATAATACATACTAGCTTACTCAGCTGTGGAAATTTCACGAAAATCCACCTATATGTTATATTGCATCAACATGTAAGTAAAACCACTTTCATTAATTAGCGTCACAAAATTGCATCTGTTATTAACAAGACTCAATTAATCAAGCTTAATTATCTTGTCAATTACCGCGCGAGGGATGTCCGCCTACTTAGGTCATCGTATCTCTTGTCTGCTTATAACAGCCTCGACTCCAAAATATCAAAAAATTGAGAGATCGCATATTCTCGTATATCCCGCAGACTTGAAAACGTAAATGAAACATTCTGAACTGTACAAATTTTTATAGCTATAAAAAAACACGTCCATGGATGATTAATTATAGATTATTATGTCAATCGAGCAAATCCAATCAAGTATAAGAGACCGGAATTTGTTCTTAATGAATTACAAATGATAAGTAATCAATTATCGATGAGGATGAAAATGAAAAAAAAAAATTGATTCATCAAATAAAGAGGCAATGAAAAAAATGTGAAAAAATAAAGTTGGTGGTATAAAGAACCAACCCGTTTCAAACACAAAACAATCCCTCGCACGAAAGAAATCTCTTATTGTTAGTAGCGGACGACAAAGCTTCTTCGCCTTCTTCTCTGAATAAATGTGTTACACACACACATATGTATAGTAGGTATACATATATGGATAGTTATATATATTTGTAAACCAAGTAGAAGAGGAGGCGCACTGGGTCAAGTACAAGCACTAATTACCCAGGGGTAGGCACTCTCTTTTGGCCGATGAAGCCACCGCCGCAACCCTAAAGGAAATTTAAAAACTATCCTATCCTGTCTCGGGCTGTATAGCACGGAGTTCCTCGCCCGGGGCATAAAACCTTTTGTCGTCTCTCGTTTCTTTCAAGGATTTGAAAAAAAAATAAATAAATAAGTGCTGAAATAGTAGACAAAAAAAATTTCAACAAAAACGTTCGTGCTAACTGCCTGGTTACAAAAATGAACCTGAAAAAAAGCTGGAAAAAAAAATTATACATATATACGTAAATTTGTATGAATTATTATTGCTTACAGATCATTTTGATTTTCTATAATTCTGTATGATTTTCTTGTACATACATCGTGGATTTGTTAGCCGCGATTTGCATCGTTCAGAATTCCATTCTTCGGTCGAATTGAATTTTTGTTACACATTTTTACTTATATAGGCGTTTATTTTTCTCTTTTTTTGTTCTTTTTTTTTTTCTCCTTCCTCATATCGTATCCTCGGAACTTATCGCTCAAGGCTGTTTACTCGAGTGTGATAAAACCTCGGGAAAAATAGAGAAAGAAAGAAAAAAAGAAAAAAAAAAAAAGAAACGACGAAAAAGCGGGCGTAATGCGGTGTACGGTGTTCGCCAAAATGATATCAGTCGAAGCGGGTAGCTACAGGGTAGAAAAGCTCGGCTGGGGGACTTTGTATGGATTCTGAAGAAGCTAATAGAAAACGTTGGCCCCTTCTTCTTCTTCTTCTTCTTCTTCTTCTTCTTCGATTTCTATAACTTCCGGATTGACTCCGTTCGTGAAACAAAAAGAAAACAACAACAAAAAAAAAAAAAAAAACAGAAAAAAGAAAATAAAGATGAAGGAATGGGATCCTCAAAGGTCCATCGATCAAATAAGCTTCCTGACCAGCAGCTGTAGACCGGATCACTTGTCTCTCGGTAGCCGGAAAAGAAAATTGAAAACACATCTGGAATTGGGATAAAATTCTTCTTCTTAATCTTATCCATATTGCTTTTCTCAAAGATCAAAAAAACTCGCGTCAATTTTCGTGTCTTGTATCATGAAAGTATAATCGGCCAATACAGTCCATGCTCCAAAGATACTCGATGATACATTGATCTAGTCATTTTTGCCTCGATCCTCAATCGTCCTTATAACGAAATGGAATTTAAAAAGAAAAACTGCCAGGCTTTCTAATCCCTCAGTGAAATCTCCGTATAATATCATCATTTTTCATACAAAAAAAACGAATGTTTGTGCGTACGTGATATGCGGACTAAATAATCCTAATCTGCAGAGATCTGATTAATGGGTTAAAGTGAAACGTGAATGAGATCCCGACTAGTAATTAAGTCTGCGATTAAAATCATCCTTATAGCCTCGAGTAGTCAGCTCGATGTTTGATTTAATCAAAAAATTACATCAACGAGATGTTTTCGGGTAAACACTTTCCTCCGAATGTTATATAACCGCCACTAAAGATAATCCCAAAAAGTACCTATACTCCTTCAGGCCTCTTTCACCTCATCAACATATCTCCTCTCACCACGCAATATCTTCACTTCCGGACCCAAACTTAAACACGTATAATAACCATTCGAAGTCAGGTTAATATTCTCCATGATGAGCTTGCGTAGGTACCTATACCTATATCATCTGCTTGTCGAGTAAGTAACGATAACGAATTATATAGTGTCTCTTGAAAATGATTTTCAAGTTCATACTAAACCTCGCAAACAACCGAAATAGGTATACTCGTATACATACATGAGTAAGTTGGCCTTAGGCAGAATATGGAACATTGGATTTGACGCCTTGTACACTGGGAATCACCCGGTTTTCCAAAAAACAACAAAAAAACAAAAAAAAAAACAACCCTAGGGCGTAATCTGGTACCTCGCTGGAGGCTCAAGACTCGAGACTCGAGACTCTAGACTCGAGGCACACAATGCCTATCAAGGCCCCTTTACCCTGGTTCCTCTTCTTCCATCTAACCCAGGGCTCTTCGAAGTCGGCGATCTTAGACATACATTAGCTTTGCTTTTCCCCCTATAGCCATTTCTCAAAACGGTTTCTGTGTGCTCAGTAACACTAGGCCAACTAGGTATGTACATCCAACCGCGAAGATCTTCTTCGAAATGATTTTTATTCTATTATATCACCCCATATAGGAACCCGAGATTTTGGATTCATTGTGGAAATTCAAGATCAAGAGAAAATTCTATGGGGGAAATAAAACGGGCTATTCTTCGTTTCGAATTCAAACTTTTCTTTATCTGTACTTTATTTACCTACGAATGCGATTCGAAATTAATGATTGAAAGTCGAATTAGAAATCCAAGAGTTACTCATCATAGCTCGAAAATTAGTAGAAAATTTCAAAATGCTCCTTGCGTTTAACAATAAGTTTTGCCGGCAGGACATATTGTCATGTATGGGATCGAAAATTGGATCTCTCGTTTCCTCAAAACAATCGAAATTCGGCTATAATTGATCAAATTTCCCGCTACCAAAATAGAGAAAACATAAAATCTTGAAGATCTTGAAGGATCTAAGGATCAAAGTTTGAATGTAATCCATAGTTCTCCATCTTTTGCTATGAAATTGTGAATAACTCCTGCATTTCTGATCCAATTTACAACCTCAGGCTAAGATTTTATTAACTTTTAAACAACCCGAAGATGATCCAGACCCTATTTTGACGAAGAAAGATTGAAAGAAAAATTAAATAAAAAAAAACTGGATTTTCCCTTCAACGAGCGTCGGCTGATCGTTGGCAGATTTGACTTTTTTACAAGTTTAGATAACTCGATTGAGGCGAGACAGGGTATATAGGTATATTCGTTGAGTTTCTGGTATAGAAAGATGGAAAGGGTTGAAACGGTATAAAGGCGAAACTATAAAGGACGACGGATGGACGTAAATCTCAAGCTTAAGCTCTGGTACTAATCCAGGCTTTGTCTTTCCAAGCGACTGAATACCTCGAGCCGTCGTACCTCACGTAGCTTCAACAAGTGCCAACGTTCCTGTCGTCTTTAATTTTCAGATTTTATCCTCACCGACCTCGTACTGCGGTTCTATTTTCTCTAACGAATAAAGGGTTTCGTCCTTTCACAGAAGCACAAAGCCCATGGACCCAAAAGTTGTTCCTTAAACTCCCGAACACGACTCGATTTCAACCGTAGAAATTCGAGTTCTTCGAGTTTTGCGGGAGTAAAATATCATCGACGGTATAAAAAAGTATTTTCGGTTAATACAAAATTCATTCAACTTTCAACAGGAATTAAAAAAAAAAAAATCGCACAAATTTTCTCAAGAATTTCCCATTTTGACAAAATAATTTAGTGGCCAAGATTTCGCCAAGTCGTTGCAAATTGTGAGGAGGGATAGAAACCAGGGCGAATATAACATCAGCGTATATGTACCGGCAGACGTTTCCTTGTTCGAATTTCAAATTTGTTAAGCAAATCTCCTTAATCTCTCCCGTTCTAACAAGATAATTCGAGACACGTCACTGAGGCGTCGCGACGCGAGGACTTGGAGAAAACTTGAAACAAGGGTAGATATATATATATATATATATTTCACAGTCAGGAATATAACGAAGCCGGAAATGTCTCAACGTCTTATTTCCGACATCTGGTTCTTCTTGTATGTTAGAAAATTAAAATTTTCTTCTCACTCTCTCTCTCTCTCTCTAAATAGAAATATATATATATATATATTTCTCTTCCGCAACAAAAATCCTTCCTTTGCCAAAGCTAAACTAATAAGTCGATCATTTTTATCGCCAAATTTCACCGTTCAACGGAAGTCACTAACCTCAGAGTCAGGAAGTAGAAATAACGTCGACGAGACCCTTGTACAGAGACTACGACAATAAACCCTCACCAGAGAAAAAGAAAAAAAAAAAAAAAAAAATGGAAAAAAAAAGGAAAGGAAGAGAGTTAGTTTGGCTTGTATCCAAGACTTGTGGCAATAAATTGTTTCAGGTTTCTCTTGCCACAGCCGTTTTTCTCTTTATTCAAACACTTTCGGTTTCTTCAGTCTGCAGCTAGTTCGAAAAAATCCACTGATTTTTCCAAACCCGCACGTAACTAAAGATTGAACAAAAAAAAAAAAATAATAAAAAAATCCTGTCAAAAAATATACCCCGTTGTTATCGCGTCCCTATATACGCGGAGTTTTCCTTTTTCAGAACGGATACCTTTTTACATAAAAAATTACGTATAACCTAAGTTTTCTTTGTTTTTTTTTGTTTTTTTTTTTTATTGGATCAGAATTTTCGCACCGTTTCCATTTTAATCCTAAAGACAAATTTTAGAACAAAGATGATAATCGTCTCGATGATATTATATCCGTGAATTTGACCTTTCCCGTTATAATTGATTCGTTCAATTTTAATTAATCACCGTTTCCAATTCCGTTTTCCCGTAATGTCGCGGCAGCTACAGGGGGATCTTTTTTCTTAGGCAGTTTCGTAATATATATGATGAATATTGCGAAGCTGGAGGCATTTATCTGACTACTGTCGACTGAACAGAAAAAAGATCAAGGTATAACGACCGAGAATAATGAAAAAGAAAAGAGGAACAAAACGGAGAGGAAAAGGCAAAAAAAAAAAAAAAGTAAAAAGTAAAAAAAAAAAAGACATCTTAAATTATATGCCTGCTAACTCGGTTTGGGAATATTCAGAGAAAGGCAGTCGGTGGTAGAAGAAAGGATGGCTAATGAGAAGCTTGTCAATTTATCTTTGTTGAGGTAAATTTAGGTTATATATTTGAGAGAAAGTAAGAATATTGTGAAATATAACCATCGGCAATTCATTCGGCATGCCTTGGCTAATCACGTATTCTGTCATGATCTCAAAGTTTTTTTGTGTATTGGGAATTCCTGAGGAAGAGAGAATTCTTCATCTCCATTCTTTTTCGTTAAATTTCATCATCCAAAAACTCGATGTTATCGTAGATTAATTCCGGGTTGAATAAACCCGCATCTATAGCGAAAAATTTGATTCAAAATTTTTCGATGAATTCCAAAGGGTTGGTGAATGAACCAATTCACCATTCTGCGTCTAATAGCAAAGTGCAAAAACCACTATACCAACTTAAACGTATATATTTATAAAATTCGATTACGTCTTACGATAAATTCGCAAAGGCGTTTGCGAGAAGGGCAAATCGCCTCTCTTTTCCAGGCTTTTCCTCTATTTCATGGACACGGAAGATTACGGGTTTTACAGGAAACTCATTTCCGGAAGATAAAATAGTTTCTATTTTCTGAACGGATATAAAGCGGGCCTTTTCCGATTCTGGACCCACGGTAATCGGCGCAACGAAAGTTTTAGATTTAATCAAACTGCTCTTCCCATAAAAAATCTGAACAAAAATTAAACAACTCAACTTATAATTTATATATGTATAGTTGTGCGTCAAGTTTTCCAACGAATTGATAGAAAGAAAAGCTTTCGATAAGTCCCGCGTGAGGTGAATGAAAATTGTACAATTTTAAACTGAAGAAGATTGAAGAAAAAATTTTTTTTTTTATTTAAAAAAACAGATAAAAAATTGCTCACCGCCATTGTTCGATACTGTTTTTTTTTTTTTTTTTTTCTTTGCAAAACACAAAGAGATATTTGCGGACGATCAATTCTCGATTGATAAAAACGAAATGGTAAAAGCGCGTGAATAGATCCACGTACCTGACAGATACCGGGGAAACATGATAAAGCGCTTTGATTTCGTGTCCCTCGAATCTGTACGTGCAGGAGATAAACTTTATCTGACGATGGTATACTAAACGGTACTCTATAAAAGTTGGGAATTTAATTACTTTTCGTTCTGAATTCATAACGAGATGCATCATTTCGTCATTTTGGTCTTGGCCCTTGTCGCCTCTGCATACGGTAAGACAAAAGCTGTGCAAATTTTCATTTCGATTTCCATGGGGTTCCAAAATCATTAACCCACTGAAAATAATCCATTAATTTCAGGTGACAGTATCGGCGACCGAATAATCGGTGGAATAGAAGCAGAGGACGGTGCTTATCCTTACACAGTTTCTCTGCGTAGCTGGAATCGCCACTTCTGCGGTGGTTCGATAGTCAATGAACGATGGATACTGACCGCAGCTCACTGCGTTACCTCGTGAGTTAAATTGGAATTTTGGTTTGTCACATATATGTATAGATCGCGATACCGAATAGCAACGATTACGATTACTAAAGACGATGAAAACGTAAGACGGGATTGAAATTCCGAATTCCAAAAGCTGCGAAATGTTAAAATTTCGAATTTTCAATCTTCTACTGACTCAGAGTTTTTAGAAAAATCATTTCCCGAAAGTCTAAGTAGCCAATTTGATAAACTCCAAATGGAAAATCACCGAAGGTTCAAAATTTCAAAAACTAAAAATCCGAAAGACTAAAACTCCGAATCTCGGAATTCGCGAGATGATTGCAGATTTTTAGACTTTCTGAGTCTTGAACTTTCGGATCTTTAAGCCGTCTGCATTTCGACTTTTCGGAATTTCCAACTTCTGATTTATGTTTCCTTTTTTTGCAAACAATCAGACTGGACCCATCAGTGGTGACCGTAGCGGCTGGAACGAACAAACTGAATTCAGGGGGCGCCCACTACCTGGCAAGTGAAATCATCATCCATCCAAAGTACAACTCGGTTTTGGACCGTAACGACATCGCTTTGATCAAAGTAACCAACGATATCATTTTCGGAGAAAAAGTCCAGCCGGTCGTTCTACCCACAGAAGATTTCACCAAATCCGACTATCCCGCCGAACTGTCTGGATGGGGCGGCCTTAGGGTAAGATTGAAAATTTCACACCACCCAGAAATTTTTCCATATTCAACACACAGCTGTCAATTATTTCTAGTCAATAAAACAACTTGCAACGAAAACTACAAACCCAAAACAGAAAAATCACAATCCTTTGAGGCTATAGCAATAGAATGGTGGGTTTTTTTTTTTTTTTTTGTTTCTTTTTTTTCAAAACCAATGCTCAAAATTTGGGAATTGTCTTTCGTGCAGGTTATTGGCGGAGCTACCAACGAACTGCATTACGCTGTGCTGACGATCGTCAGCCAGACTGTATGTCTTGCCAGAAGTGTGAAGACGACAGATTCGAACATCTGTACATCCGCAGCTTCCGGACAAGGTCCCTGTTTCGTGAGTACTGATTATTCACAATTGTAGATACAGGAATATTTTCACAAACGTATATTATAATGCTCTTGTGTAATTGCTGTTTGATTTTTTTATTTTTTGATCGTGTTTAATTCCCTTGTTCGTATTTAATTACTTGATAATTATTTTCAGGGTGACTCTGGATCCCCCCTGGTTGCTGATGGAGTCCAGGTTGGTCTCGTGTCCTGGGGATTCCCCTGCGGCCAAGGATTACCAGATGTCTACACTCGTATCTGGAGTTTCGTTGATTGGATCAACGAGAATGTCAACTGATGAAAGCAAAATCCGATGGAAAACCAAAAATTTTGAATTGATCAAAGTGCTCAAATTATCTGCAGTCTACTTACTGAAAAATAAATTTCAAAAACTTTATCCCCTGACTAATTTTTACTCACATTTTCAATAACAACCTATCCAACGTTTTCCTAATTCTCCTTAACCCACATGAAAACATGTTCGAAAAGCAATTCTATAGTTGAAAGAACTCAATTTTTAATATTTTTTTCGAGAATATTGTTATCTCTTTTCTGCTTTTGACTTCGAAGCGAAGAATGCAACAATTCAAAGAAATATTTCAGCTAGCTGATGTGTGGTAAAATTTTCGAAAACAGATGTGTGATGCATAAAACGTAACGACATATTGCGAGATTCGTTTACGGTGACATACTTCGACCGTATGGATAGATTCTATTGAGCTGTTCAGGAAAATGTATAAGAAGATTGGTCTATGAATCGGGTCTACTCTCCAAGTACGAACCCTGCTTGATATTCGGTCAAATCCGGCGATAAATGTGAAGGGACTTAGACTCTCATAAACTTAAGCTACGTCTATCTTCTTTCCGTTCCATTGAAATAGCAAAACTCGAAGAATCAGGAAAGATAAAAATCGATTTCTCGAAATTGAAATGCTCTTCATAATTTTTTTTTTATCATTATTATTTTTTTTTCGTCCTATATTTCGATACGAATTTCGAAGCGATAGTTTCGTGAAATCCTATGAGATGGAAACGATAAATTCTCGAGATGAGAAAAAAAAATGCATGACAGTCTTAATTCGAAGTTTATCAACGAATTGATTCATTCATCGAAAGGTTTGTTGATAAAAAAATGACCTCATTGTACTCATGGATCATCACCAGCTAGATACAATATCGTTAAATTCGTATACAATCAATTCCAGATTGATGGATTTGGATCGATTAATCAAAATTAGGCAAATCCAATGATTATTTTCACAACGTAAACAAACCTACGTGTTGTGGATTGCATTGAAAGATAATAAAGTACGTGACGTTAATGCCTGTCAAACATTTCCGGACAATCGATGCGAATCAGATAGCAACTGATTCGAACATTATCACTGATCATCTTTGTTGCCAGCTTATATATGCAGTAAGATTTTTTTTTTCCAGCCCTAACTTATTATCGCTGAGATGTCAATTAGATGTCAATATCAAGGTGATCTAAACTCGTTTACCCATGAAGGTAAATTTATCTATCAAATAACGTCAATCTTGATTGATTATTTCCTATACAATCGATGCTATAAAAGTGAAAATTCAATTCTGTTGAGCCTGAATTCAAAGACATGTCTCGATTCGTTCTCCTCGTCTTAGCCCTCGCGGCTTCTGCTCATGGTAAGAAAAAAATTTCATTTAATTATCGAATACTCAAAGTTTCACCAAAGTTGCCAAATTCACAATATATTATGTTCTTAGTGCCCGTTTATTTGTCAATCGAATTTCCATTTTGTTTTTGATTTATTGGATTTCAGGCGCCAGTATTTCCGACCGTATCGTCGGTGGAACTGACGCCCCTGAGGGAGCTTATCCTTACCAAGTTTCTCTACGAAACAGCAACAGCCACTTCTGCGGAGGTTCCATCATCAACGAACGATGGATTTTGACCGCAGCTCACTGCATCAGCACCAGGTAAATTTTCCATTCCAATTATTTCTGTTCTATAGACTAAAAGAGAGATCGCTGTCCTTCTAATTAGTGATCAGAGTATTTGAAGGATTCTCAATATCAAGTGAGATTCAGTTCTCGTATAGTTTTAGCTAATCGCAATCAGAGCTGGAAAATTACTAGTCCATTGAAAGAGCCAGTTGAAGTAAATGTAGCGAAAAAATCATGAATCGTTTAGTCGTTTTTTTTTTTCTTCTTTCTTTCTTTTATCAATGCCAAAACGATTGATGATGGAATTCTATTGATCCGCAGCAACCAGTTGTTCCCGTCGAGAATCCAAGTTGTCGTTGGTACCAACCAGCTGAACGAAGGTGGTGACATGTACCTGGGCAAAAATGTCATCATCCATCCTAACTGGAGCACACTTTTGATCCGCAACGACATCGCCTTG
This sequence comes from Ametastegia equiseti, assembly GCA_963989295.1. Lineage (NCBI taxonomy): Eukaryota > Metazoa > Arthropoda > Insecta > Hymenoptera > Tenthredinidae > Ametastegia > Ametastegia equiseti. The sequence goes on along the minus strand of OZ022397.1, from coordinate 12,712,649 downwards.
ATCGAAGTTAGCGAGAATATCGCCTTCGGACCTAAAGTCCAGCCGATTCCCCTACCTACTGAAGATTTCACAAAATCCAACTACCCAGCCACGCTATCCGGATGGGGAAACAATGGCGTAAGTTGATTTTCAACACTTGCCAAATCTCCCCTGTATTTTTTGTCTATCACATTTCTATAGTTTACTGACGAATAATAATTCGAGTAATAATTCAACCACGTCGATTGACTGATGTTAATTAATCGATTTTCCCGTATTTTGCTATGATGATGTCATATGATCGTTCGGGGTTTTCCAGAAAAATTGATCAACGAACATGGAACAGATATTGAAACTTTTCATCTTTTTTTTTTTTTTTTTTTTTTTTTTTTTGCAGTTCCCGAACGGCGTAGCCCTCAACAACTTGCAGCACATTACTTTGGACGTGATCGACCAACAGGCTTGTTTGGCCAGGAGTATCAGGACCACGAATTCAAACATCTGTACATTCACCGTTTACGGAGAAGGCGCCTGCCACGTACGTCGATTTTCATTTCATATGAAATTTGCTAGAGATTTGCTTATCTCTCAATTTCTTCTAGCTTTAGCTTTCGTCTCATCTGACTTGAAATCATTTTTTAGGGTGACTCTGGCGGTCCTCTTGTTGCTGACGGAGTCCAGATCGGTGTTGTATCCTGGGGAACTCCCTGCGCTGTTGGCGACCCAGATGTCTTCACTCGTGTATGGAGTTTCATCGACTGGATCAACGGATACGTAAACTAATTTATGAACACATTGAATTGGTGTAAAAACGATCCAGACACCCAAATGAATTTTTCATGCTTGTAATATAAATAAAGCATCAAATTTAAGGCTGTAATCTAAAAACATCTTCAATCGTTATTCTGTACCCTTCGAAAAACCATGTTATTACATAATAATATAGTATCCGAAAACCTCATGACTGGATATCAAAAATTCTAATCTACCCACGACGAGATGAAAATTCGAGTGAATTGGAATGTCAGCGTTTTTTTTATTTTCTAATGAAATTTGTTTGGCGAATTTCGAGATTCCTATATTCCGAGGCAAAGCTGAGAGAAACATGTAGCTGCAGAGTTGATCGTGAGAAACTTTAGTTGTGATTTGAAGATTTGTTAATCCAGATGCCTCGGCCATATACCTATACGCGAATCGATTGGATGAAGCTATTTGGCAAAAGGGTGAGAAGATTAACTTACACAGGATCCAATTCGGGCGAGGTGCGAAACCAGCGTGAAATTCGATTTGCGAGAAACAACCCGCTCCTATTCTCTTTTCCTTTCTACTACCTCAGGGGGCGCGAAAGATTGTGGAAATAAAGGAAACTCATTTCCGTTGGATAAAATAGCCTCTAGTATCTATATGTATACCTACGTAGAAAATGATCTTTGGGTAACATAAAACCACGATCATCGAAACTAAATTTTCATTCATGAATGATCGTCAGCTGATTATTGAGCAGCCAATTCATATCGTCAATAAAAATCAAAGATAATCATATCAAACTACTATACCCATCGATCAGAGTCTGTCAATTAAATCAAATCTTTGTAAACAGAAGAAAAAATAAATAAAAATCAGGTTATCAAAAACGGCAAAACGAAATGAAGTTGACATTCTGTTTCGTCAACAGTATTACAGGGAATTCCAAAACACCGAGATATCTTTGAAAATGATCATTAATGTCATGTCGATATCAACAGCGCAAATCCATCATCACGATAGAAAGAGTCAGAGATCAGCAGATATCATTGAGATCTGATTAAGTGTTTTTTAGACGATTGCTGACCAACGTTAATATTTAAGTCACGATCTTCGGGTTTGTCATTTACAAATTCTACACCATGTTCAACTTAGCACTTCTGCTCTTGCCCCTCGTGGCAGTCGCTCACGGTATACGACATAAATTTCGAATCAGATCAAAAAAATCCTTTGATTTTTTGCATTTTTGCCAAAATGTAATCAATCCAATTTCTCAGGTGGTAGTATCAGCGATCGTATCGTCGGTGGGACAGATGCTCCGGACGGAGCTTATCCTTACCAAGTTTCTCTAAGATCTAGTTCCGGACACTTTTGCGGAGGTTCGATCATAAACCACCAATGGATCTTGACGGCTGCCCACTGCGTCAATTCGTAAGTTTTATTAATTTATTTTATTTTATTTTTTAATTTTTTTTTCGTTTTCTCGATCATTTGGCAATTAGTTTCGCCTTAAGGAATGATCAAGTTGCATCGATTATAAACGGTTCGACTATCACAAATCGTAAAAAAAAAAATTCTGAAACTGTACTTTTTCTTGACAGTTACCGTTTCTTTCCAAATCTGGTTCGAGTCGTTGCTGGAACGAACAAACTGAACGAAGGTGGTGAATTTTATCGAGCAAGCAGAGTGATAATTCACCCCTCGTACAATTCAAGGACAATACAAAATGACATTGCCTTGATCAGAGTGATTGAGAATATTGTTTTCTCAAGTAAAGTCCAGCCTGTTTCTCTGCCTACCGAAAATATAACTCAGGGCAATTATCAAGCTATCCTATCAGGATGGGGTTCTACCTCGGTAAGTACCTACTATCTTTCTTTTCGCTTCCAAAATTACAACGTCATCAAATTTTTCATGAATATGTAGGGCTTTTTTTTTTTTTTTTTTTTTCTTTGCAGAACTTTTGTTCGATTCGATGGAATTTCGTACCCTTGATAATCAGACGATATTAATTTTTTACAGCACCCTAACGGAAGGACACCAAACGAACTCCAGCACATTTCCCTGATAGTGTTGGACCAAGAAGTTTGCATGGCTGGACACCGTTGGATAACAGAAAGTAACGTCTGCACGTTTACAGTTGTTGGAGAAGGGGCTTGTCACGTACGTGTCTATTTCCACTGTAGCCCATTACTTTCACAGTTGTTTCTGTACATACTTTTTTTTTTTTTTTTTTTTTTGTGGTTTTCTTTGTATATTTCCCAAATTACTGATAATAAATTTATTCCAGGGTGATTCCGGCGGTCCTCTCGTAGCCGACGGTGTCCAGGTCGGTGTCGTATCCTGGGGATTCCCTTGCGCTATTGGCGAACCGGACGTGTTCGCTCGCGTTTACAGTTACCTTGACTGGATCATCGGGAACGTAAACTAATATGTACGTAATCCGAGCTAAGTCTGAGATGACACGAAGTACAAACAAACCGATCGAATTTCCCGCTTTTGAGATGAATAAATTTTACAGAATAAATGATTCACGATCAAATAATCTTCGTGCAATTCGATTATATGCATGAAAATAATTCCAACTGCAGTTATTCTTTCTATACCTTCTGATCTTTGGAAAACGAGATTGAATTCGGAAACCGACCACGTTGATGACGATAATTTCTTGCTGTCGGAAAAACGGAAAGATGCCTCAGCGATTGTAAAAAGAAAATAGTAACCAATCGATAGCATCATCAATCGAAGCTTATCGATAGAATTATTTGAACGTTAAAAATGTCGGTATTTTATCACCGAATCGTCTGTAAGAAATCTGAGTTCAATCGATCTTTGTAAATGATTAGCTCCAGATTTAGTGCACTTGAGTGATTAATTACAATTAGACGATTCTTATCGATTATAATTTCTACAATGAATGAAACAGGTCAATCAAAACTCGATATCACATTTATAACTTTGTATTATGTCCACTTCTTCATTGCAAAAGTGTGGGAGAAATCTTATCTGATTATATATTTGACGGAATCATGTGTTGATTTTGAAGAAGTAGGATATTTGGAGTTTTTACTGTAAAAAAATCCAACATTTCCAAATCAACAGCTCCGAGTCTCATTAGCATTTTTTCCTATTTCAGATCGAAATTCAAATCATTGTTCTTGTAACTGATCAAGGTGTTTAGAAAATTCATAAAGATGACACCAAGTGAGATTCAATTCTCGTTAATAGTTTTGGCAAATCGCATTCAAAGCTGAAGATTTTCTAGTTCATCGACATAACCAGTCGAAATACATTCAGCAAACAAATCGTGAATCGCAGCGTCAAGTCCTGCGGTTTTTTTATTGATCAACGCCAAAACGATTGATCCGTAAAACTGGCGTTTAAAACGATTCGAATATTTGTGAAGAAGAAAAAAAATTCTTTCCACGTACGAAAGGGGAGGATGCTTTGATCATGAAATTCTATCGTGGAGCAGCAACCAGTGGTTCGTCCGTCCAGGATTCAAGTTGCTTTTCGAGCCAGCCAACTCAACGTACGAAGGTGGCGACGTGAATCCAAGGCAAAAGGGCCACCATTCATCCCAACTCAAGTTTGCTTTTGATTCAGAACAACCAATCCTGCCTTTGATCCAAGTAGTCCAAAATATCGTCCCCGATCTTAGTTAGAGTCCAGCCAATTTCCCAACCCACGAAAGACTTTGGCATAAAGTCGAATACCCTGACACACTAACGAGAAGGTGAAAGGATGGCGTAGTAAGCCAGCTGCCAAAGGCTTACGAAAGCTCCTTGTATTTTCTCGAGTTTGAATTTAGATGGTATTCAAAATCCGCTTGATACTCAACAGAGTTTCATTTAGAAGTTCTAGTTCTTCATCTTTGATTTAGAATCCTACGAAGATGAATCCGGAAGAGAAATATTTACTTGACTTTTCCGCATACCGTATGATGAAAAATTGTCTATTCAACTATCGTCGGAAAAGAATTCGATGCAAAACATAAATTTTAAAGGTTTTTGAACTTCTTGAAATTCCTAAGAATTTTATTTCTCATTTTTGTAGCCCTAAAGAGAATTTTTTTAGAAATAACTGAGAAAGAAATACGGCCAAATCGAGGTGGAAATTTGGAGATTTGTTGAACGTGACGCTTCAGCCTGCACGTGCGGATTAATTCGACGAAGGGATGATAAGATCAATTCAGACCAAGTCGAATCCCGACGAGTGAAAGCTGGATGAAATTCGCCCTCGTCATTTAGTAAAAACAAGTTCCCCTGCTCCTTCCTCTAGTACCCTCCTTTCTATTTTATGACAAAAAAGATTATACTGGCTAGGGAAGCTCATTTCCAGATGGTAAAATAGCTTCTAGTCTAGTTTCTATAGGTAGGAACTGATCTCTCGATCATAAAGCGAGGGTCATTTCGACGAGACCTTATAAGAATCAAATAGCTGGCAGATATTATCGTGTAACTCTATCAAACGACCTGACCTTCTTCGGAAGAGACGAAAAAGCTCGGCAATAAAAAATAAAAGGCTAACTGAACATAATGATTTATCCACGAGTCGAAAGGGTGGGATTGAAATTCCGAATTTCGAAAGCTGCGATACGTCAAAATTCCAGATTTTTATACTACCGACTGACAGTTTTGAAAGAGATTAAATTATTTTCTCGAAAGTCTACGTGGCGAATTTGAAAAACTCCGAATCAAAAAACAATTAAGGTTCAAAATTCTGAGAACTAAAGATCCTAAAGGCCAAAACTTTGAATTTTGGAATTAGCTTATTCAACGTCGTTTATTGAACAGCTTTATCATGAGCTTCCCTTAAATTTGCAGATTTCTGGACATTCTGAGCTTTGAACTTTCAGATCTTTGGGCTTTCGATCTGCAGAAACTCAGAATCGCGTCTCAAATAAATTCGGAATTCCGACCCTTCGGAACTTTTAGCAATCGGAACTTCAATCCCACCCCGAGTAAAAATAGGTACATCGCATTCTATTAACGGATTAAAATTTTCTTTTTCAAAAAATCACGTCTTATCATATGACAGGTTTCAAACTCAGTCACATCTTCGCATTCGATCAATTCTGCACCGGTACATACAATAGCTTTTGAATGATTAATTAAAACCTGAGAAATATAATAGGTATATTAATCTAAATTTCAATTGGCTGTACTTCAACCGGACATAATATCAAACTCTGATAATATACAAACGTAGGATTTTTATCTCTCCCAAATTTTCTTTACATGCTTGAAATAAATTCGATATGATTATCGCTGACGAGCTGTGCTATAAAAATCCCGATACGATCCTGTCCCGTCTGATTGCCGAACTATGTATCGTTTAGTTATTTTGATCCTCGCCCTGGTGGCCGCTGCTCACGGTAAGAAAAAAAAAAAACATCTTAACTCTTCGCAATTTGTTCATATCAAACTGACACTGAAAATTTTTTCCCAAATTTAAGGGGCCAGTATAGGCGACCGTATCGTCGGTGGAACAGATGCAAACGACCGAGCTTTTCCCTACCAAGTTTCACTCCAGCAAGACAATCGTCATTTTTGCGGAGGTTCGATAATCGACCGTAAATGGATATTGACTGCAGCTCACTGCGTCGATTCGTAAGTTTGACTTTGATTTTTTCTCTTTCCCAAAACAAAAACAAAAAAAAACAAAAAACTGGACCCAAAGTATAAATGTTTCGATTGTGAATTTTTCTCTCCAGGACCCGCATCCAGCTTTTCCCATTCCTGATTCAAGTTCTCGTTGGAACAAACCGACTGGACGAAGGTGGCCTTTACTATCCAGTAGTTAGAGTTATTGTTCATCCTGATTGGAGCCGACTTTTAGCTCGAAATGACATTGCCTTAGTCGAATTGGGCGTGAGCCTAATCTACACCTCCAGAATCGTGCCAATTCAATTGCCTACGGCAGATTTCACTCAATCTAATTATCCCGCCGTACTATCCGGATGGGGAGCCGATGGCGTAAGTTTATAGAAAATTTCTGTTTCCTTATTCATTTATTTATTTTTATTTAATTTTTTTCCACTGTTTGTTTGATTTCCAATTTATCGTTATTTAGTTTCTGTTAACCAGACGATCTTGAAAACTATAAGAGTATTCTTTTTTTTTTCTCTCCTCTATGCCCTCCAAGCAACTTCTGAATTCTAATTCATCAACGTCTAGACATTTAAGCAAAAAAATCTTATGTTACGAAAAAAAGAGCAGATATTAAGACACGATTTTTCTGGATTTCGTTTTTCACAGTTCCCAGGCACCGCTCCTAACCATCTTCAGCAGATTACTCTACGAATTATTGACCAACGTTGGTGTTTGGCCTCAAGCATCAGAATCACAGATACGAATATCTGCACGTTGACCCAAGCCGGAGAAGGAGCCTGCCACGTGGGTTCAAGTTTAAATTTTCTGTCTCTCAGCTGCTATTCGCTGATGTTTAATTTTTTTCTCTTTAACTTAATTTCGTACCGACTGACAAATTGTGATAATTTTCAGGGTGATTCCGGTGGTCCTTTGGTCGCTGATGGAGTCCAGGTCGGTGTTGTATCCTGGGGAAATCCTTGCGCTCTTGGCGACCCAGACGTATACGCGAGAGTTTGGAGCTTTATAGACTGGATCAATGGATACGTTCAGGCATAATGTAACAATGACAATCATGTAAACGCACAAAAAAAAATTTCCAGCTTGTAGCAAATAAATTCTGAACATTATGATTCCCTACTGATGTTTCATTTCCATACGTGAGAAGAAACAAAAAGCCATCGTTTCTATGATGATTCCATAATATTGTTTCATGTAAATCAGGGTTCTTTTTGCCTACGAAGTCTAGCTAAGTTCAAAGAAGCGATGAGCATTTGCACATAGCCTAAGAATCGCTCTGAAAAGACACGCGTTCTCACCGTCACGAATGAATCAAGTGAACTTGACTCGCTTCAAACTTTACGTGTGATAAAATAAAAATCAGTAATTTGATGAGTATTAATGAAAATGGTCTCCTAGCACACCGTATACTATTTCTTGGACATCGTCACCACGGACTGCAGTTTGCGTATGGAAATTGCGAGAAATATAACTGAGGTATCCATTTTGTCCCCGAGTTTGTGTTAAAATGGGACAGAATGCTTTTTCAGTTAACGTAAAACTGAAAATACTTCGAGTCCTCTTTTCATTCGAACCCATTTACTTTGAGGAATAAACTCAGAGTTCTGTTCCTGGTAGAAAAAAGTTTTTTTTTTGCTTGAGATAACTTTTTTACAGCTGGTCAAATGTTAGGTATATATATACCATTCTGCTCAAAGAAGGGAGAAAAAAAAAAAAAACGGTCAGAGAATCGCGTTCGGTGTTTTTCTCCCCCTGTTTTCCAATTTTTTTTCCAATTTATTTGAGTCACGAAAATCGTTGATAGGTAATTGAAGCTTTCTGATCATTTGACGCAAATTTTCGGCAATCTTTGTTGAATCGTACTTTGAATTACAATTGGAGAAATTTCAACCTCACCCGTAACAACGAGTCGCACTCGCTCACCCGCAGCCCGTTCCGGACCTCTGCTTTTGTAACCTTTCAATGATCAGAACCCTGAATGGAAAATTTCAATCACTAAGACCCACGTCAGGGGGAAAATCGATCTACCAAATATCGGATGAAGGGTAAATAGATAAACAGACAAATTGCTCGTCACTTTTTCTTCCTTTTTGGAGCAAAAAAAAAAAAGGCACCCAACTTCCTTCGATAATTTAATCCAAGAATATAAAATACGGGACATTTTTTCGGGGGGAATAAAAGCTATCGAAACTTATATTCTTATAACAAATTTTGATCTACTTTCGATTATTCTTTTTTTTTTTTTGCGATTGACGTACTCAACAGCAATCAATGAAATTTCAATCCTGAAAGGCTTACGAGATTTACTAACCAATCGAGAATGTCTTCTTTAACTTGACCTTTGGTCTACGTGGCTTTACCAAGACATTTCTCTTCGAAACAGGTGCGTAATTTCCGAAACTTCACGTCTAATCTATAAAACCGAGACGTTGAAGTGTGATTAAACAGAAATTAATTGAATGAAAAAAAAAAAAAACCTATCGGTCAAAGCTTGGCTGAAAGAAGTTGTCTCGTTTCTCAAACATAGGAGCAAACAATCAATATTAGCAAAACGATCGTATCGCCAATCACCGAATAAAAAAAAAAAAACTAAGATAGATGATCGGTGATCCTCGATCGATACCTTTTCCACGATTATTTCAAATACTATATACAAGATCGGGGGATGATAATTTCTACCGAACGTGCGTCGGGCTGATATTATCAAAAATTGACGAAGTGATTGATTTCTATCGCAATTCACTGTTTATTAATTTTTTTTCGAGTTCATTTGCGATTTAATCTAACTGACGTTATCGAACGATGCTATAAAAATCGCGACTCTATCCCTTCCGATTTTAATCCGAAGCCATGTATCGTTTCGCAATTTTGGTCTTGGCTCTCGCAGCTTCGGCTTACGGTAGGCCAAAAAAAAAATCCTAATCTATCATTCTTCTAGCAAATTTCCAGTTCACCGTTCATTCAAAATTTAAAATTTTAACCATTTCTCGATCTCTAAAACAGTCAAATTTCACAGGCGCTAGTATAAACGACCGTATCGTCGGCGGAGTAGAAGCAGAAGATGGAGCCTACCCTTACCAAGTATCCCTGAGAACTCTCACATCCGGAAGTCATTTCTGCGGAGGTTCGATCATCAACGAACGATGGGTTTTGACTGCAGCTCACTGCGTCATCGGGTAAGATATATTTTAGCATTAACCCTTCATGGTCACTGGGTAAATTTTACCCAAGCCTCATGTCGATTTTGGGTAAAAAATAATTACCAAATGCATTAGTTACCATTTTTTTTTTTTTTTAACGTAAAAGTGAATTTTTGGCACTTATATCTTCCAGATAAATCGGCATTCATTTCTACTCCAAAATCGAACCTGTTTTCAAAAGTGCACTATGCCACTGATCTTTTTTCCTAGAAGTACAATATCTGACAAGTATTACACTTGACATTTGACTTGAAAATATTGAAAATTCAAAAAGATATGATTTTTTTAGTGAAAAAGTGTATTTTTTCACAAATTTACCTATTTGAGATTAATTTTCAAAACGTTTTGTGATTCGAATTTTGATACAACAACTTTTCCCACATATTTTAAAATGATCAAAGTATTTTCAATATTTTTTCGAACCGAATCAGACTGATAATTTTCACACAGTAACAATTCGAAACTTGACTGATTGTGATTAAATTTTACCCAGTTTGACCACAACTACCTATTACTCCTTGAAAATAAATAGAATATCTCTCAAATACCATCTCTAATTTGATAAAAAAAAAAAAAAAAACAATTTTCTCACCACCAGCTACCAGCTCACCCCGCAGAGGGTTCGCGTAGTCGTTGGTACGAACGTTCGTAACCAAGGTGGTACTGTCTACACAGCAAACAGAGTCCGAGTTAACATGGACTACAGTGGTCCACAATTTACCGCTGACGTTGGTTTGGTCAGAATCCGAGGATCTTTTACCTTCGGTCCTAAAGTTCAGCCAATTCCTCTGCCCACCTCAGATTTCACCAAATCAAATTACCCAGCCGTTTTAACCGGATGGGGTGTTCTCGGAGTGAGTCACAGCTGAACATTTACTGGATTTTACATTTTCTTGTGGTTATTTTTCTTTTGCTTCATTTCTTTGTCTCTAACACGAAATTCATTTTCATATTAACCAGAGAAGATATTCTAACGAAATCCATACTGAAGGTATATTTTTTCTACTTTTATTTCTGACAGTTCCCGAACGGCGTTGCTCCAACTCGACTCCAAGTATTAAATACCGTGATTATTGACCAGGCAACCTGCTTGGCAGAAGACTGGAGAACGAATGACGGACATCTTTGCACTTACACCGGAATCGGAGAAGGTGCTTGCCACGTGAGTTGAAATTTCTTTTTTTGCGTTTCTTTTTCATCAATTTTTGGAATTCTACGAACCAAATTCATTTCTGATTCATTTTTATACATAAAATTATATATTATTCAGGGTGATTCCGGTGGTCCTCTCGTCGCTGACGGTGTCCAAGTTGGTATCGTTTCATTTTCAACTCCCTGCGCTGTTGGAGATGCTGACGTATTTGCCCGAGTTTGGGTATACCTTGACTTCATTAAAGCAACTGCTGGCGATTTCGAAGATCTACCCGACGAAGCTTGATTCAATTAACCAATTGATTGGGGATCGATAAAAGATAATCGAAAGAGTCCAATCCGCCGATATACCCACTTGTACATGATGATTGAAAATAAAACGTCAATTTTACGCGAATTTTCAATATTATTTCTCAATATTTTTTAAACATTTCGTTAATCAGTTTCAGTTTTTATCCAATCCAGTTTCAGGTGATACAGCGTAATAGTTTATTGCCTTAGTATTTCGTCTCTAGAATTTCAAACCCCCGTTGACTGACGTATAGAAAGAGATATAGAAACCCGATGATAAATTGGAGAGATAAAAATTGTGTTTACAGGGTTGATGATGAGCACGTGAATTGGCTTGAATTGATTATAGGCACCTAAATGTGGAAGAGAGTTCGAGAGTAATTCTCTGATGAAAACGATCGACAAATACGTGAATTTCGTGCTTTATCAGAGTTCTGAAGCAATTGTTAGAAAATATCAAAAGAGCATACCCTCAAATTCCCCAATCTTCAATATTTATACATACCTATACATACCAACGTAATAACGTAAGCCTGATTCTGGCAATTTTACTTTTCGCTACCCCGTCAAGCATCAGACAAATTGGCAAAGCCTCTTACCTGAAACAGACATAATTGAAATTTCATGAGAACGATGAAATGAAATTGAAATTTCATGGAACACAACTGTAGAATGAAATAGACGAAAAAATGAAGAAAAAAAAAATAGCAAATTGAATGAAAAAGAGAAAAAAGACAAGGAGAACTGTAGGTACGAAGGACATAATCGCTAATTGTAACCGATAGTATAGGTATACGGTATCTACCCACACAGCTTATACCCTCGGAATTCCATATCTGAAATTAATTTTCTCCCTAATTTTCATCGCTGTGATTAATCTTCAAAATTGGCGAGTGGCCATCGACTCCATTTAATCGGAGTTTCTAGTACCCACGTGTAACTACCGCCTCTATATGATTAGAACTATGCAGCTTTACGTGGTTTCCTACACATAACTGCTTTATTAAGCACTCCCTGGTAGCATAAAGTACAGTCAAGGTGGAAATTATTTGCCTAAAATATTATACAGAGTAAGGTGATCCTTGTTTCTCTTTATAGAGATAACAATTTTACCGTAAAAAAAAAAAAAAAAAATCAAAAACATATAATCACATACATCCTCGGAAAAAGATTCTATTTCCCAATGGTCAAGTGGACGAAAATTGATGAGAAAACTATAAACGAAAAAAACCTTTTGGAAGATTGAAATTTTGAAAAAACCTCAATCTAAGCTGTAGGTACCTAATCGAGTGATGGATTAATGGGGCGAAAAGCGACGCTATAGGCGTCGCGACGTGAAAGTGCAGGCGATTCATTTTTCGAGTTTAATTGAAAATAGACAAAAAAACAAAAAAAAAAAAACGAAAAACGAAATGGGGAAACGGTGGTGAAAAACATCGAGATTGGCAGCTAGTATTGGGTATCGGATTGGGTGTTGGAGCCCGTGTATATCTAGCCGATCAACATATTAGCGAACGGGTGACTGGGTTATTCGGTTACAACAGCATCAGGGAACTAATTCGTTCTTCGATAAATCGATTCTCGTTTTGGGTTGGTGCCGAATGTCAAATACTGCCAAACCTAGCCAACGTGTACCTACTGCTGTTGCTGCTTCAGCTTCAGCTTCAGCTTCAGCTTCAGCTTCAGCAGCAGCAGCAGCAGCAGCCGTTCGTGATCGGAGTCTAATTTTAGCCATTTAAGTGGCTCGATTTAATCGAGTGATCACTCCAAGGAAAATTGTTTCCGACGTATAGGGGGACCTCGACTTTTACCTTCTCATACCGTGGGTCAAAGATCACTCCGGAATATCCGCACCCCGGTCACCCCGTCGTCTATTTCACCCTCGATTTTCCCTAAACCCTATTTTCTCGATGTTCAAACTCCGAAAAGAAAGATCATCAACACATGTAAAAGGAGGCGAAACGAAACTGATGAAGAAAATAGCAACAAACATCCCCAAAAATGTTATTCATTCGTTTTCAAATTTATTCTGACATTTAAAAGTCAGTTTTCTGTTTCCCTCCATATTTTTTTAGAAATTATGAATAGCTCCAACTGACTTTGATCGGCGTTTCTACCCTATCATGACTTGGAGGTTGAATTGTAACGACAAACAGAATTGAAAAAGAAAAAAAAATGTAAAAAAATCTCAAGACCAGATATTCTCTGATGACAAAGATATAATAAAGTGAAAAATGTCGAGTAGGTAGACGAGAAGTCTGCTGAGGTTTAAAACTGTTGCTATTTCACCCCACCATTTGAGGGTAATTAATTTTATTACACACCGTTAGGGGTTGAGATAGCTCCCCGACCATATCAGTGTGATAAATTCAACCTGCTAAATTCGTATAACCGTGCAAACATATGTACGTGCCTGAAATTCTTTCTGGTTAAAAAGAAAAAAAAAAAACAAAAAAAAGAATAAAAATAAAAATAAAAATTTATACAACCCCCTATAAGAATTGGCGAGGAGGGTTACAGATATGGAAACGTAAGTACGGATATAAAGGGATGAAAGACAAGCAATTTTTTCGGGGTTCTTTTACATACACGATCGTGGCTGTTGTTTCTCTATCTGTATATGTATAAATATATATTCTATAGGGTATCGGGAGTTCAATCGAAGGGGTAAATGTAGGGGTTTGTGATGCACACAGCAAAGAAACATTTTGAATCGAACACATAAGTTGTGTATAGGAGGAAAAAATGAGGGCTGAAATCACCCGGAGGACGAAATACGGAGAATACAGACTACAAGGTGCTCATGGGCCAACGGTTTACTTGTTGATTTAGCACTGGCTTGAAATCCAGTTCTCACGTTTCGTCGAACCTTGAAGATTTTCCGGATGCCACGTACTAACGTATAACGTAACGTAACGTAACGTAACGTAACATCCTCTTCTTCAACTTTGATGCGACGTTCTTACCTCCACGGAGATTTTGCGGTTCGGATCCGTCACGGAGGATGAAGACGAGAAGAAGAACAAGAACGAGGGTGAGGATGAAAATGGGGGAAAGACTAATGGGACATTCAGATAGAAGCAGAGACACGCTGAATAAACTCAGGTGCGGTATGAAATCGGAAATCGAAAACAAACGAGGTGGATTACACGAGGAGAAGCTGAATGGAAGTTCGATTCTAAATGGAAAAAAGCTGCTCGAATTCGAAATTGAAAAAAAGTACACACGTCATTTCCAAACGATGTATTATACCTACTCGAAATCGAAATATAGGGGTAGTACCTAATGTCCCGGGGCAAAAACATCACAGTTTTTCAAACTGGTTGTTCGATTCGGATTCTCACGATTAATAGGAGCCAGAAAAAATTATTGATATTGGTCAATTCTCCATCACCTTTGAGCATCATTACGACATTATAAATTTTTGGGACCGAACCAGCTGTCGACGGTCAATTTCAATTAGTTCTTGACCGTCAAAAGACAAGCTATAACACCCGTGTAAAGTTTGAAATTTTTCGATTGAGCAGTTGTCCAGAAAACTGGACTTGTCGATTACATCAAGTGGACAGGATTGAAATTCGGAATTTCAAAAGCTGCGAAAGATAAAAATTCACAATTTTTATACTACCGACTCAGAATTTTTAGAAAGATTATTTCCCCTCGAGTCTACGTAGCCAATTTGAGAAACTCTGAATGAAAAAACACCGAAGATTCAAAATTCCAAAAGCTAAAGATCCGAAAGGCCAAAACTCCGAATCTCGGAATTCGCGGGATGCAACGCGTCGTTTATTTCACAGCTTTTTCATGAGCTTCCCTTAAATTTGCAGATTTTTGGACATTCTGAGTTTTGAACTTTTGGAACTCTAACGTTTCTAGAAACACAAAATTACGTCTGAAATAAATTCGGAATTTCAACGGTTCGGAACTTTTGGTATTTGCAACTTCAATCCCACCCCAGACATCATCCAAACAGACCGATCAACGTACGTTCAGAACAATGTCTGAAAACCGAACATTGGCAACAAAAAAAAAAAGCTGACCCACTACGATATTCGAATGATTGATTAACGGGGTGCGAGTTTTGTAAACTGACTGGTCAAAAAACATGGAGTAAAATCGTCAATTGCGAACTAGTCTGTCTTGGCAACGACTTGAGGAAAGCCGAAGGCCTTAAGCCTTAAGGAGACAAAAAGTGGTCATGGTGTAAAAAAATTACCAGGTACATATTGCAGAACCAGAGGTTTCAGAACTCCGTCAACGCCGTCAACGAAGCCAAAACTCTCGCTTTCGAAACAAAGTTCTGAAGGGCAGTAGCTGGTATACCTCGGGATCCAAGTTTCAGAAGCTCTGGTAAATAACGGCAGTTTCTATGCCACCCCATCACGCAGTTTCTCTGCTTTGCTACATACTTGACATAAAACTACCCCAAGGCTGATTGTGAGCTTTTCTGGATATATAATACATGCGCATATATTAATATAAGTTAGCGATCAAGCATGAGGGAAAAATCTAGCCATTTGTCCCAGGATCTCAATCGGAACACTTTCTATACAATCCCGACTATAATATTACGATTCAAGGGAACCTATTCGACTAAATTTACCATGCAAGTGCCAAAGGGATGATTTTAATAGAAAAAAAGCGTATTATATTAGATTTTTTCTTTTTCTTCTTATTTTTCTTTCTTCGAAGTCAAAATAGAAATCAAGAAGATACAAGCTCAAAGTTTTTATAGTATTTTCAACTCGTTATGCGTCACTTTCATCCTCTTCATCAACGAGATCATTGATGCAAAATTTCTGGATCAATTCACATAATTCTGAGATCAATGGCAGCAAATTACCCAAAAGATAGTCAAGAATAGTCAAAAAAAAAAAAACTAATCGAGACGATAGGAAGGCATAGAATTTTTGTTTTTCTTGCTCGAGCATCGAGACTGGAACTACCCCCACACGACATTAAACACGAGATATGTACATACGTACGTGTAAAAAATAGGGGATATTTCCGTCTATTTTTCTATACGGATGAGTGAAGTAGTTGGATTCGAAAACTGCGTGTTTGTCAGTAAAAGAAGTATAAGAAATACTAGATCTTTTCAACAGTGGAAGCTGGAAAAGACCGGATGGCGCCAGCCGGAAGGGTATATTAATCGGGGTTGTTCTCAACTCGGTGGCCATCCTTCTATATACATCGACTTGGGGTAGAAACTGATAGTTATATATAGCTGCCAAAGGACGAAGAAAATTTTTGGGGATACCCAAAAGATGTTGAGAAAATTTAGTCTTAGTTTCCCCTAAACTTCGAAACTGGATAAAATCCTGCAAGGACTATCTTCCTATTCGCCTTTCTAGCTTTTCCTTATTATTCCCTTTCTCTCTCGTCTTCCTTTTTTTTTTGTCTCTTTTTTTTTTTTAGACTTGCCTTCCAGTTTTTTTGTCTCAAAGAGAATATTCCCCCGACACGAATTAACAAGTTCTTTGGACGCGTCTGCAGGGGCCCAGGACGAATATAATTCGCTCGAATGCTCCTGCGAGGGGTTCTTATAGGCTGTGGGCAAGATGTAAGTACCTTTGTAAAGCGGATCGAGAACTGCTGACAAACTTTAAACGAACTCAACGAATTATTACTGGAAAGCTCATGGGGTTTTTTTTTTTTTTTTTCTCTTTTTTCTTTCTATTCTTTACCGACAAACTTTGCCAATGACAACCTCGACCTCGCCGACGTTTTCAAATGCCAATAAAGCCAATAAAAAACAACAACAACAAAAAAAAAAAAAAAAACTAGACGTGACCACGACGAGAAAGAAAAAACACGGTTATTATTATATCCGAATCCACATAAATGAAAATAATTTCCGTAGCTCCGTTTAATTCCTACAGCTTAGATAACTTTTCGACTAATTTTATACCAAAAGCTCGAAGACGAAATTCGAAGGACCACGAATTTTTCAATATTTTATTGGAAATTATTGATAACGTCAATTATATTTACGGGCCGATAATTTCATCAATACGAATCGTAGATTATATCAGATATATATATTAATTGCGTATAATATTTAGAGCGAAACGAAAGGACGAAGCTTTAGCCCAAAGGCGCCTAGGGGAGTTACGCGAAAGCACATCGCGTTAATGATGATTAATTAACAGTCGGAAATTAACCGACCACTTCGTATTGACAAACCGCCAGCAGGACTCATAAGTCATTAGTCACGTGTAACTCAACCAAACCAGTACGTATACGACCTACTGGTATAATACGACAACGACGACAACAAAATTCCCTCTCTGGGATTTGCGAACACAACAAATGTCAAAATCTTCGCAATTCATATAATAAATGGAATTGTGCGTGAATGCTGAAAATTTTTTATTTTCTCTACATTTCAAAGAATGGCACACGTTTTCCCCAGACAATTTTACCATTTTTCAAAGAATGTCATAAAAAATACCTTAGCATAAAAATATTTAGATATACTGTTAGCGTGTGTTGAAAAAAAAAAAAAAAATCAATCATTGATTTATTTATTTTTTTCCCAACGCGGACGCAAAAATTTTGAGATTTGATTTTGTTCTAGTAATTAAAAGTAAATTACGGAATTTATTTTATAATATTTTCATTTTTGGCTCTCGTTTGAAAGCCTTTGATGCTATTAAACTTCACTTTATCAACGTCGCAGGATCCACAGGTACTCCCTGAACAATTTCACAGACAATAAGACAGAGAATTGAAGACCGCATATACCTAAAGTGAAGTAACAGGGTTAGAAATTATCACGCACGATATACAAGGGGCTTTCTACCTCTTGGACCAAACGAAGGGGGTAGCCTGCCTTTCTCAAAAGCTTTGCGAAGTACCTAGCTTTCGACTTTCCAAGTATATCAAAGATCCTGCAGGATATACAAGGACCAGAACGACTCGCTCAATTCTCGCCATGAAGTACCGCAAGTGGATTGCAGACCGCAATACTATACGGAACTTGCTAATCTACTAATTCCTTGCCGAAAAGCTGATACAATCTGCGACTAATTCCGATAAAAACAACAAAAAAATCAGTAGGGCCCCCAAAGAAATTCTCAAGAAACTTCCTGTGAATATCTCGATTTGTTTTTATACTTGTTAAAATCGCTATCAATTATTAGGGAAATGGTTTCTATGACAGTAATTTCAATCTTCAGATTTGAAAATCAAATATCCAACGTGTAAGCAGAAGCAGTAAAAAAAAAAGAAGATATCCCGAATGATATTCGTTACTTATACATCGATGCCATAAATTTCTATCCTTTCGCAAAAAAATATGTAAGTCAAAATCTGAATTTTCAATGATTCTGACTATTGTATTTTTTTTTTTTTTTTCCCCCAGAATAAACCCCAGATTTCTTTCCACCCTTCGTTGCGTAAGGGTAGGTAAAAACCGGTGAACTTTCGGCCTCGAATTGTGAAAGAAGAAGAGAAAAAAAAAAGGAAGAAAAAAAGACAAAAAAATTTCACGGTGTGCCCCTGTGGGTATAGAAAAAAAAAAAACAACAAAAAAACTGTTGAATTTTTATTCCACTTTTTCTCTCTTTTTCTCTCTTTTTTTTTTTTTTTTTCTTTTCCTCGCTTTTCGTGTATAAGGGGGATGCGTGCCGAAGTGCGTGCGTGCGTGGGTACGAGGGGTTGGTAAGCGCGTGACTCCGTCACGATTAGGGAGTAAAGAAAGAGGATTTAACAAACTACCTATACATATACACCAACCGCAGGAGACGTTGAAAGTTAAGTGATTCACAGTCGTCTCTTCTCCGCAGATTCTGATGTGGGCAAACCTAGCTGCAAACCCTAAGGATTTTCTGATAAGAATCAAGAAAATTCTATATGTATACCAACCCCAAGACTTAGAGGGTTCGAGGTTCGTGCCCTTGCAGCTGTGGGAAATAGCTTCCAATTAAGTTTTAGCTCAATTTAGAATCCCTGGTTCCAATTCGACTTATATATATATAATACATATATACGAGGAAAATCAACTCGAAGATATATAAACTTGCCATTTTCTAAGGACCTACATACATATAACATATCCAGCAACCCCATGGCGAATATGGGGTATGAAAATCGGTACAGAGCTAGACGTGGATCTTGAGAAATTGCGAGTTAAACTTACCTCGTTAAAAATGTATGTTTACTATACATAGAGACAATATGTCTGAACCTCTATAAGAAGAATAAGCCAGCAACCAATTAGCAATTCTAATTGAGAAGGATTCAACCCTAATTCTGTTAAATAATTGCATAGACTAGATATACTCAGAAATTTCTCTATCCCATCGTAATTTTGTATCTGCTCAAATATATCAATTCCCATGAATTATCAAACAGGATGTAACATCTTCTGTCTTCTATATGTGAAATCGGACTCTGTGCCAAAAGCCACACCATAAAAAATGAGTGAAAATAAAATAGAGAGAAGTAGAAGAGAAAAAAAAAAAAAAAAGAAAAAAAAAGGGTGGAAAGGAGAGATAAGATTGGAGGGTTTGAGGGGTTGGATATGGTATAGTGGAAGATACACTCACCATAGGTCTATACGTCATATACGATAAGAGTTCGAGAGTTGGAAAGCTAAGAGTATAATATAGAGGGGGAGTGAAGGTGAAAGACGTTTCCTATAAAAAAGTAAAATAAGATAAGCAATATAGAAGCCAAGGAAGCCTGAGTATGGCACCGCGATTGAGTTCTGAACTTATTTGCCAAAAATCGTCAAACAGAGTCATGCAGCCTGTTCTTTGAGATAGGAGATTGGCGACGATGACGAGCGAAAAATAAATAAAAATGATAAGAAAAAAAAAAGTAAAAAAGGGGAAATATAAAAACGGAGTCGCGTCATCGCGGATTTCCGACAGCCGTCAACCCGAATCCCTATGATTTTTTTTTGCGGATGAACAAATATACGGATAAAGCAAGAAACCAAAAATAAAGGAAAGGAACAAAGAGCAGAAAAATCGCAGACCAACTTCTTCTCTTCCCTATATATATATATATATATATATATATATATATAGCCGGAACCTCTTATCTCGTATATAGACTTTAACGAGAAAAGCGCAGTTCCTTCTCACGAAAACATCAGTTTGCACTTAGACTGTCGAGTTTACTCCTAGGACAATCATCGTCCTCACATGCTACAGCTAACCAACCATCGCTCATGCGCAACTCTATTTACACATTACTTTTTTTTTCCTTTTTTTTTTTTTTTTATTCTTTTCTTTTCCTCTTCTCAAATCGATCTCAATTTTAACCCCCCAAAAAACAACCCCTGGATCTTTTTTTTCTCTCCTTGCATATTTTCATATCAATCTAGAGGTCAATCTAGAGGTTCGTACACAGTTTGCAAAATTTGCTCATGGAATCGACAAAAATCGTCTTTGACACGACGAAGAAACTTTTTCACCCCTTGCGCGATGAAAAGAAAAAACTGAAACGAATTGTTCCGTCTGGCTGATGCCCAATTGGATTTAGTGGTATAAGGGAATATAAAAGTAATTCACGAAAAGCTGTGAATTATTGACACCCTGAAGGGTGAAGGGGTAGATTTTAGAAGGGAGGAAATGAGCGTATAGGTTCGAAGGATCCCGTAGTTTGGCACGTGACGTAGCGACGCCATGGTATGCGATCGAGGAGGCGTTAAAGGGCGAAATAGGGATGTAACGTTAAGGTTAGGTACATATAGAACCGAATCATTAGGTAAGGGTCTTCCTTCCCCTGTTATACGTGACTTGCCCGATAAGGTTGGGGAAAGGGTAGTTGCCCACCTCGGGGCCAAAGATATCCTCGTAATCACTTAGAAACGAGGACCCTAACCTGACTGCAGGAGCAGAATTTGCGGTTAGTTGAAAATCTCCACGCTCTCTTATCGCAGTTTAACAATCACCTTATAGGACCCCTCCGGTTACCCCCTAACTCAACTCTCGTTGATTTATGCCATCATTATCATTATTTTTATCACTTGTCAGTTATTTTCAATTTTTTATTTCTTTTTTTTCTTCTTCTTCTTCTTCTTCTCTTCATTTCTTTTCCTCTACTAAAACTCAAATTACAGTGAATTGATCTGAAATTTATAAAATTCCCGATAAAGGATCTTTGCAAATATTGATACACCGGAATTCTCTCCTTTTTTTTTTTTTGTTTTTTTTTTTTCTTATTCGAGCTAATTTGTAGGTCGATTAATAATTATTTACTTAAGAAATAGCAACTCTGAACTGCAGCGTCTGACTAAATCGTTTGTGAATTTTTCCGCAATCTACGAGATAAGTTGACTGCCTACGGCATGGCGAAGCTTTTAACTACACCCTCATCTTCTCCGATGAGATGTTTAGATATGACGTATTTGTAGAAATTTTTTTTTTTCTTTTTCTTTTGCCGGAGATAATCCTCCCGGTGAAAAATACTTTTGCTCGACTTTTGAGATTCAAGGGAAAAGGAACCGCAACGACGAGAAATAAACGCGAGATGAATATATATAAGTGCTCGAATGAGATGAGCCGAGAGAAGATGATGGCAGAGAAAAAGATGATAAGAGACCAAAAAGAGATGAGAGAAAAGGTCCTAATTTTGAATACTACGGGGCTAACCAACGGAGCGGAATCACTGTAAAAGTTGAGAGGAAAAAATCTGCGAATGCTTTGTAACAGATCGATCGTTAGGCATTTTGACCACCGCACTTATTGTTATACGTCAAGCCGATTCAAAGAAAACGCGAAAAAGATCATACTTTAATAACCGAAAAATACGTGGGGTCAAAATCACCCCATTCTATACATATTTATCGTTGGGCATCGATTCGGCTATTTTTCAGCAGAAAATTGATAGATCAACACCCACTTGTCCTTTTCCTTCAATTGAAAATCAATTCTTTTCAGATCTTAGAATAAAATATATTTTCTGGAAAGCCAACGATAAATCTTTCTTTCTTTCTTTCTTTCTTTCTTTGCTGAGATACCATTTCTTGAGATTATAGTGCAATCCATAAATTTGATTGAAGCGAATAACGAAAAGTGCGATGATTCTGAATTTTTTCAATAGAAAGGCTGATTTTTCATCCGATTCTAATACCTTCCAAATTTTTTTCTTCCCCATTTTATTGCTTCATTTCATATGTGAAATCGGTTGCATAATATTTTGGAATGTACAACGTGTGATTCGCAATTTTTTGTCGAGTCAATTGAATCGATGCTGTGCTCATAGTAGCCGTTCAAAAATTGCAGCTAAGATTTTTTTTTACCTCACCTCATGACCGGAGTAAAGAATTTGGAAAGTCTAGCCTGCCATTCAGGGATCCTGAGCCTAATTTAGATTATTTATACAAACGCATCATTGAATCTAAGATTCCCTTTACCTTTCTGTATACCCTATAACTTCCTGAATATAACCTTTGAGTGGGTAAAATCTCAAGAGCGAAAGATCAAACGAGAGTGAATCAAGTATAGATGTAAAACAAGTCGAGAGAGACATTCGAGCAATCGCGAAGTCAATTTCAAAAGAGATTGAATACGTTTATTAAACAACTTATTAAGATTTTTTTTCCACTTCAGGTAAACTGGAATATACACGGAAATATACATATATATATATAATCGTTATATGCATTGCACAGCGATTTAATATCCAGAATGTAAACAGGCTCCACGATGATGCACTCATATAATATCTCTGTGACGAGTCAAGCGACGGAAATTCTTGCAGTGGTAAGAAATATCACCGACTAGCATATCTTTCGGAAATTATTGTCTGTCTATAATTGTTGAAAAAATTTTTGAAAAAAAAGGGAAACGAGCAGAGACAAATTCAGTTAACCACAAGTCGTGCGCTTCGAGTAAAAAGTTTATGAATTCTCCTCTCAGCTCACAGGCTACTGAATCGATTGATCAAAAAATTAGTTAATATTCAAGTTAAGGCAAATCCTATCGATCAAAGACCAAGATCATAAAAATTCGTTGATCGGTTCTCAAGATATCGTGAGATGAAATTTTTTCTTCAATATCCTGTTCTTCGAATAACTCGAAAACTACTGAATCGATCAATTCAGAAATCCAATCAGTTCTGAATCACGAAAAACAGCATCGATTAAAACCCAAATTATAAAAGAAATTCATTCATTTATTCACGAAATATCATTGGGCGAAAATTGATGATAAACTATGGGAAGTGTAATTCTCTGAACCTAAAATCACCTTCGATCTGGGGAAAACTAAGCTTTCGTTTTATTTCATCAAATAAAAGCAAAAAGTGAAAAATTTTCAAACGGTATATGGTATGTGCTGAGAATCTTGTTTAGGTATGTATATCGTGCAGTTGCCCCCAAGACGTACTTATGTACCTCTACCTACCCAGATCTCTCCGCAAAAGAGAGACCCTGGTCTGAAGTTACATACATAGCCCATTCAACTAGTGCACGCGGCTAGAATCGCTCTAGGGCTTCCCGCTAATTGCAAACGTGTGAATATAGGGCTAAAGTTGGTAAAATTGCAAACCCAGCAACGTCCAACAACGTTAATAGTATAGAGCGCGAGTATAATAAGAAAGTCAAAGACTTGGTCCGGAGGCCTGCATAGCTAAAGCTTGAAATGTTGTGTAAGTTTCTCCCTTAAATATCCTCCATAGATTCAATTTCTGAAAAGTGAATTTTTTTTTCTATAGCTTTCTTGGGAATTCCAAAGCAGATTACTCCGGTTTATTTGAGTTTATTGAACGATTGGGTGAGTTTATCAACGCCGTTGACTCGGGGAAACTCTGAAATCCCGTTTTTCTTCTTCTTCTTCTTCTTCTTCTTCTTCTTTTACATTTTCTTTTCAGTTCTTGCATGCGGATTTGAACTACTGTGGCAAACAGAGATCTAGACGCGTCTTGTTTGAAAAGAAGAAAAATTTAAGAAGAAAAAGAAGAAGAAGAAGAAGAAGAAGAGAATGAAAGAGGAGGAATAGATAAAAACGTGTCGAGAAAGTTTGAACGAGAGTGAAGACCTGACTGACAAACTTTCTGCATACCAACGTGGGTATATTCAAATCGTTAGACAAAAAATTTGCATAAAAATAGCAAATATCCAATATGCCTGGGCGAACTTGCAGCACATAGCCAACCCACAACTTTTCTATACGATTTTTAAACAATGCATGCACGGTTGCTGGATTGTATGGATATACCTATATCTATATGGGGAGATCCATACGAAATCGGAAATTCGTTGTCCACTACCTCTTCGATTTTGTTGTAACTTGGTGAGTTTGGAGGTATAGTTGGGAGAAAATTTTTTACGGAGTATAAAAATTCTACCGCCTATAGGTTTCGAGAAACAGAGGACTCGAAATTTTTGTAAGCTTTTTTTGAAACCGGCATAGCTCAGAACCGGCGCATGGTATCTTGAAACTTGAGTAGCCTAAAAGTTTGGTAATTGAACGTAGATTCGAATGGTTTTAGCGTGAAAATCATATTTTCAAGATTTCATGTCAAAAAATCAAAAAGTAGTCGAAAAAGCGAATTTTGAGTTTGTTCCCCAAAGTTTTTTTTATTTCAAAATTCGCTTTTTCGACTACTTTTTGATTTTTTGACATGAAATCTTGAAAATATGATTTTCACGCTAAAACCATTCGAATCTACGTTCAATTACCAAACTTTTAGGCTACTCAAGTTTCAAGATACCATGCGCCGGTTCTGAGCTATGCTGGTTTCAAAAAAAAGCTTACAAAAATTTTGAGTCCTCTGTTTCCCAAAACCTATAGGCGGTAGAATTTTTATATTCCGCAGACAATCTTCTTCCAACTATACCTCCAAACTCACCAAGTTACAACAAAATCGAAGAGGTAGTGGACAACGAATTTCCGATTTCGTATGGACCTCCCCGTACATACCTATATTTATACAGGATCGCGACTCGCATATATCACCATACATATATGGGGAAAGACGTAGAAACCCATAGTAGCTTTTGTCCAATCCATATAGTTCATTTTATCGAATATTTTTACCCCGATTTACGAGTTCCACATCCACCACCCACCGCATCTATCTATCTATCTATTTATCTATCCTTTATATTTGTATAGGTATGTATACCTATTTGGTGCACAGAGTATATGTATATTATATATATACGCGATAGAGAAACTCCGAGGCGAATCTGTCTCGTCAAGTTTATCTTCCCACTGGTTTACCTCGTTTTGCATAGATTGTGTTGCGAGGAGATTCGCTGTGTATGTATGATCTATACATACCTTCATATATGTATACACGATATCGAAGACGAATAGGAGAAAAATGTATGTACGAAATGTAAAGGACGAGAAGAAAAATAAGAATCGCAGAAAACCGTATAGAAAAAAGAAATCGAAGAATTTGCAAAACTTGCAGATTCCTCATGTATGTATGTACATGAGTACGTATGTACCTATATACCCCCCACGAGACACGAGACACTTTTACAAACCGAGCAAACTGAATATTGGTAGTATCGGAAAAATTGAAGAAATCTTACAATAAAAATTGTCATATACGAAATATCTCACGAAACTGATCGCGTATAGGTTATTATTGTGAATGCGTGAGGTAATTCTTATCGTCAAAAATCAGCGCAATTTTATTAGCCTTTACCGCGAATTTAAAGGTTCAGTTTCTTCATTTCTATACACACACACACATTGTATAGAGAAATTACCGAATTTTTGGCTAAAATCCAAACCCGATTCCGAACGTGATTTTAAATAGGAATATAAAAAGGCAAGAGAAAAATACCAACAAAAAAAAAATACACTTTGCGCATAGATTTGATTACAACAGCAGCAATATTCCCGAGGGAATTTGATTTCGTTTTTATCATCTTTTATACGTACCTATTCGTTTTTCTTGCTTTTATTAGGAAAATGGAAATAAAAAATTTTTTAAATAAAAAAAAAAGTAAAGTGACAGTCTGACGCACGGTATTATATCTATAACTTTACACAATGGAGTTCGTGTCGTTCAGAAAGCCGCAAGTATCGATTAGACATTTTTGAACGATCGTTACTTCAAGCGGTACTTTCCCGATCCCTTTGAAGATTTTTCTTTTTTTTTTTTTCTTCCTTTTTTTTCTCCTACCCCAAAAAAGAGGAAATAAGCGAGAAATAATTTTTCTTCCGAGAGATAAAAAAGAGAATACTGAAAAACGAAGAATAGAAAAAATGCGTCAAAGCAAACGATATATGTATATTTTATCTCAGTTTTTGGCATCGGTCTCCAATAAATCGTTCGCCTAGGTATAGATTATAATTATGTAGGTATGCTTATATCAACAACGGAAATATAATTTTAAATATCAATTTGTCGAATTTTTTGAACGAAACAGTACCGAACTGGTCCACCTCTGTAAAAGAATTTGCTGAACCGAAAAAAATATCGTTTGAATGATCAAAATGTGAAGTTACAGGTGGCAAAATAAATTTTTGCTAGGGGCAACCAAATAGTTTCTCAAAACAAAGAAATTACATTCGCATTGACTAATTCTTGTTTAGGCAGAATGCACAATAGATTGCTAAAACAAATTTTCTTATTTGAAAATATCTAGTCGATCGTATACAAATTATTTTTCTCACAAGTGTATATATGGGTATAACATTGCTCTGCCCATGATAGTTATAGGTATAATAATATAGATCCAAAACCATTTGTCTAGATTGCGTGAACAAAAAGATATGCTAAAGTGAAAATAACGAATGATAAGAAGAGGAGAACTAAAAAAAAAAAAGTGTAACATAACAAAAAATGCGTGTATTTATATGTCCACATGCACATATAATAGCGTATATATATATATATTTACGTAGATATGAGCTAGGGATAACCGCGTGGAAGTAGGAAATAGGGAATGCATTCACTGAGGCATCAGCGTTCATTGTGTTTCCCTGAACAATACCCCGTTTCCTAGATCCTTTCTTCAGCTTCTTTCCTGTCTCGTTGTATAGTCGTAGCCAACCTACACCTATAACCACCAACCTTCGAGAGGCTGGGTCAAGAAGGGATTCACCGATTTAATAACGCTAGCCCTTATACTGCAGTGGGTTGTGGGTACAGAGATATGCTCATCCGCACGAGAACACTCGAAGAAGAAGAAAAAGAAGAAGAAAAAGAAATATCGGTCATTCAAGAATCGCGGATATCAATTTAAGTCCCCGTTTTCCACTTTTTTCTTTCTAAAGATAAAAATTTTGTTGAAAGACCCTGAAGGACGACACTGTGTGTAACTCTATAACGAATCTAAATGCTCGAAGATCCCGCATCGTCAGAAAATCGTATGTTTCAACAAAACTGTCAATTCCGCTCAGAACAAATACCCCAAATCAATTTCAATTCTGGTACAACAATTCGCTACAAGAACCTGATCAAACTTTATTATCACAATTCGTTTCGATCTAGCTTTCGAACTGTCCAAAATATTGAAGGACAATTCTGATCATCTTCAATTGAGAATTTTACATTTTATCTTATCTGGGTAAAAAAAAGATGATGTTTCACTGAATGGAAAAAAGTTTCAGTCAAACAAATTTGCCACTTCTTAATTATCAATCGAATTAATTTACTTGAAGGTTCACCCTGACCCCGGATACCCAGACTCATCTTCATAGCTGGATCCAAAGCGAACATTTCGAACCAATGGACCAATGTATGTATATATATATATATGCGGTGTATATACATACATAGTATAACATAATGGATCGCGGTAGCCGTTTGATTATTCAAGACACAATCCGACCTCTGTAATCGAAATAGCCCAGATTGCCCTGCAGAGTATAGAACCTTAACCCCAATCGCTAGCGAACAGATGGCAAGGCAATTGAAAATTGACATGTACCTACCAAAGTCGTGAGGATGGTAAGGGAAGGGATCCGTATATAGTGTTAAATTTGCGATTAAGAAGTAAAAAAAAGAAGTATTATATACAGAAAAAAAAAAAATATGAAGAAAATAGTCAGCAGGTATACGGTAAATAATTCCTCTATATGTATATGAAAGTTTTTCACCCTTAAAGATCAATCACCTGGCACCGCATACTTTTCTAGCCAATTTACAATCGCGGAGCAACAAGCGGCAACCGAGGCAAGTGATCACGACCTGGGTAGGTATATACTATACTATACTATACTATCACGGGGAAAACTCGAATGCAACAGGCATCAGTCGAGGGAGAGGTTTGCGATTCGTATAAGGTAGGTATATGAAAGCCCTCGGGTGTGTAGAGATACTGTTGGGAAACGCTGTGCGATCCTGTGAATGTCTATATAAAAGTAAATAAAACGGTATTCGAGCACCCTTCCCTATTCCATAAACATGGTATACGTACATACATACATACATACATTCCATGGAATATACATACCTAAATATAAATATATGTAACACGTGCGTATACCTACATACGTATATATGTATGTCAGTACAGGAGCAATAGGAGGGAAGGGAAAAGAACGATGATGGTGAGAATTGAGGAGGATGAAGGTCCACCCCCGACGGACCTACTACCCTAAACTCTAACTCTAACCCTAACCCTAACCTTAACCTAAACCTTAACCTAGGTAAACTACAGCAGTTTAACCCGCCTGATGCCAGTATTCCGAAAATTGAGGATACCCCAGTTGGAAGACCCCCAGATGTCGATGACGGTGATGGGGTTGTAGTACTAAACCGTGTACCGTTTCGCATTTAACATTGTTCAACGGTGTTGTGAATGGGAACATTTTCCCAAGAAAAATATACAGTGGTGAGAATGATGTGGTCCTACCTGGGTAAAACGGAATTATACCCTGTTAACGATCTGAATATCGCTTCAGCACAACTTGCGAGCTTTTCTGAACTTACGATGTTCGAAGCAAATGATCAGCGCAGGGTGAAAAACCATGGTTTTTTTTTATCTGTTAAGTTTCAACGAAGTCGCATTCGTGTTTTGAGTTTCGTATCATCGTTTCAGGATAGTATGAAGCGCGATGTGAATCACGTTTACTCGACTCGTTTACACAGGTGATAACATGTGTTTGTCGAATGGTCCTAGGCTGATGTTTCCATAACATTTTTTCGTGTAAATCAGGGTTTTCTTTTTGCCTACGAAGTATAGCTAACTTCATAAAAGCGATGAGGCAAAATGGGGTAGTCTCCATTTGCACATGACTTAAGAATCGCCCTGGAAAGACACACGTTCTCACCGTCACGAATGAATCAAGTGAACTTGACTCGCCTCGAACTTAACGTGTGATAAAATAAAAATCAGTAACTCGAAATAGCCAAAACACCATAAACCACCGTGAAACTTGATGAGTAATAATGAAAATGGTCTCCTATAGCACACCGTATAGTATTTCTTGGACATCGTCACCATGGACTGGAATTTGAGTATGAAAATAGTGAGAAATATAAATGAGGTATATCCTTTTTCTCCCCGGATTTGGTTTGAAACAGGACAAAATGCTTTTAGCAGTTATGTAAAACTGAAAATACTTCCGAGTCCGTTTTTCATTCAAACCCATTTATTTTGAGGGATAAACTCAGCGGTCTGTTCTAACTGTCGACTGTTAACTGACGGGGTGAATTTCCCATGACCATATAGAATAGCTGGGGTTAACGTTGTATATACGCGAGTATACCGTGGGAGGAACATTTGTTGAAATGAAAATGAGGGAATTTTCTCGCCCCCTCGTTATTACGCACAACAGCACGCGAGGACCAACCAATTCCTCGGGCAAATTCTGTCCCCTTTGTGGTTTAGCCGTGACTAAGTAGGTGCGTACCAGGTATGTATGTATAAATGTATTGTACATATGTATATATATTATATATATATATATGTTATACCTACAAGAGGCGATGTACTCGAGGTGCAGGTCTCAATTCCCCAACGAAAAAATGTCTAATTGCTTTGGGGCCTTGAGGTAAAGTGAGAACTGGTGGAACCTTTATACCTAAATTTCGCAAAATTTCACCTGCGACAACCAGAAACACACGGTGTACCGGAAAAATTTATCAGTCTGCTATACATATATATTATAGGATACCCTCGAAACATTACATTACAAAAGATCTGAAGAATTTGAAACATCTTTTCAGATATATTTTGCAATTAAATTTTAATATCTGTGGCAGGTATGTAATACTTGTACCCTTCCCTGAGACGCCTTTTGAAACCCAAAGAAGAGAAAAAAAAAAAAAAAAAAAAAAAGAAAGAAAGAAGAAAAAAAAAAGGAGCTTTCGAAATCCCCTACACTTGCTTCCTCGCCATTGAATCAGGATGAGCGGCTATGAATCGTACGAATCAATGGAGAAGAGGAGTATAAGGTGAGAGGAGTTTCGTATTTACCGTCTATTGTTCGTCTAGTGGATCGCCCAAGAGTTATTAGCCCCAAGAATCTTCTGGGACAGTGAAAAAAGGGTGATGATAGGGGGGGGGGGGGGGGGATGAAACCACGTGACCTTTTTCGTAAGGGTTTGAATTTTTATTATTGTTATCACAGTTTTTTTTTTTCTTTTCCCCATTCTTCTCGATGGAATTCGATTGACCGACACAGAGAATTTTTTACTGATTTTTAACCCTCCGTGGTCATCGGACCTATCGACCTATTTTTTAGGAAGAAAACGATTCGAAAACGGAAACCAACAAAAAAAAAAAAACAATTATGTGTCGTATGAATTTTCTTCAGCTGAAAAATGATGAAACTATTATACCTGAGAGTGAAGTGGAGTAATTTCGACCACGGAGTATTAAGGTGCAACGGGAGTTTCTTCAGATAACAATTGGATAACAATGCGGATAACCATTGTTAGCTGAAGAGACTCCCGCGGTTGCACCTTAAGGTAATCTAACGGAGATCACTTCCAACTTAACCTAGCTTACATAAGAAACATGAGTTTTACTTGAATTCTATCAGTTTTTTTGATCAAGAGACAGACTCAGCCGCTTTTTGCCAAAAAACTAAATTCATTCGTCGAGGGTTCATTCGGATCGGTTGGGTAATCATCGAGAAAGTACGATTCGCGTTTTCGAGGTGACAACAATCGGCCATAATAATGAAATTTCGAACAGACTTCCATATCGCTTTAAGAGCAGAAGCAAATTGAAAATTTTCGCTTCCCTTGCTTAAGTTTCGATCGTCTGTTTACCGCGAAAATCGCAACCCTATTTAAGTTCCGGCTGTGAAACGTATGTTCGATTTCCCCTATTTCTCTCTCTCTCTCTCTCTCTATCTTGCCAATTATTTCCTCAAGTTTCAACTGCAGCGACGTCATGAAGTGAGACGAGAGCTAATCGAGTTGGATAAACTTTGTAGGACGTGGACGACATGATGTGAGCGAGGGATGCTGGGATCTTGACTGGCGAAATGAGACTGAGTGAGATGGAAACGCGAGGAAAACAAAACTGGGCCAAATGAAGTTTAGCGCCAACCTTGTTTCCTTCGTAAACTATCAAATCGTCGAAACGACCCAGCTGGGTATAAAAACGATCATATAGACGACGATGGAAGATAATCGCCATCGCCATACATGTAAAGACGGACGTAAACATACCAGATCGTAGGATTAGACGGACGACGCAAGGAGCCAGAATATATATGGGGCATTCTATGTCAAATCAACCAATGATTCTACCCTCGCCATTTTTATTCGCTTCGTAATGTTTAAAAACGATTTTACGATCTTGAAAAAGCATTCCTGAATTTTTTCCAAATTTTCACCTTCAACCCTAAATTTTTTTATGATTATTCTAACTTGTCTCGAAATCTGAAAACATTTTTAATGATCCAAATTTTCATTCCGATCATTTTGACACCCATCCCACGATGGGCGGATTTTTTCGCTATTTTCTAACATTTCGAACAAACAAAACGCCGTATTTCAATGACACGAAAATTATCAAAAAATTACCAAACATTAAAAAAAAAAAAAAAAAAAAAAACTTAGAAGGGGCCACGCGTTATCGTGGGTCTTGCGTCAACAGATTCAGAATTCATCACATAATTTTTGAGAATTATTTCAGAATTTTCGTGACATTGAAACACGGCGATTTGTTTGTTCAAAATTTATAAAGGGCTAAAAAAAAGAAATCGAAAACAAAATCGGCCCGTTATATGGGACGGGTGGCAAAATGATCGAAAATTTTTCAAGATTTAAAAAACAAAATCCAATTTTGAGATAGGTTTGAATAATCGTGAAAAAATTACCAGTTGAAGGAAAAAATCTGAAAAAATTTAGGAGTAATTTTTTGAGATCGGAGATTCGTACAAAAAATTGCGAAACGAATCAAAAATAGCGAGGGAAAATCATTTCGTCGAGTCGACATAGAATGCCCTATGTGTATATATAATACCTATATGTATATAAGTATGTATAGACGAGCGGGTATTTTCTAAAATATCGACAAATCTTTCAGTCCCATTCAAGCTCGGCATCACTAATGAGAAACGAGAAAGCTCCGGCGGAGCTTCGACGGTTCGTCGACAAACATCGCAGCACTTAATTATCCACCGACCCCTTCCTTCCCCCTCGTTCCTCATCCCCATTTTTCATCCCCTGATAAGTCACGTGTCACGTGTCACACCCTCTATTATATCCGGAGCTTAAAAGTCCTCTGGATAAACTGCACCTACTTCAATAAAACGTTTTGGACGTTTTGCAAAACTAAAGTCACTTTTCATTCATACCCATGCATCTTCCAAATCCCCAATTATTACAAAAGGGCCAATACTAGCTTTGAAGCCTTTTTTGCTCAGAGACGATTTCTTCGCTCTAATTGTAAAAAATGAAATTCAAAAAAAAAAAAAACCAAACAGCTAGCGAAAGAAAAACTAAAATATCTGATGCAGGGGATACAGTTTTTCAAATTTCTGAGGTAATTTTCTCATTTCAACATTCGCTTTCAGATCCACGAAGTACTTTGAACAAATTATTCTCTATTTTCTTTTAATTTCAATCACTAGTAATGGTTTTCTCTTTTTTTTTTTTTTTTTTTGTTGTTGTTATAATTTTCATTTCCATATTGTAAAATGTATTCAGGCCAATATTCCCGAGAAGGGATTCATGGCGAAGAAGTTTGAATTAGAATTCTAGAATTCGTCAGATTCCCGAAAAGCTGTTACTACTTCAACTTCGGTTTGAAATTTCAAATTTGGACTAGCGATGACATGGAACTTTTTTCATCATGTTTTACGTTGTGCTATACCAAATGTAGACATGATCATCTCCATTCTATATACCCGATTTCAGAATTTCCTCACATCGATTCGATATTACAAGGTAATAAGTTGTAAAACAACACAAGGGGGTACTATAGAATACCTTCAATTCAATTGACAGAATGAAAAAAGTGTATTACACGCATGTCCCTTAAAAAATTTATCACATCGTCGTTGTCACACACGAATACCAACCCCTTTTTCGTCCCTATATACCTACTCTTTTATTATTCAACGAAATCACCTCGTCCTCCGAAACGTTTATGGAACTGGTCCATATACTATATATTCGTCAACTTTACTCCATAATACGTGATATATATATATGCGAGAAGAATAATCTGTACCACGTATCATAAATATGACTAAAACGTACCTATACCTACCAGGATAAAATCGTGTGACTAAAAGCAAAACGGCCTAAACGACAAAAACCAATTATTATTTTTTTTTTTTTTCTTGAGTTTAGGGACTTTTGCTTTTAGTCACACGAAATCCGACAGGAACGGCGTAAAGAGACACACCATACGTAAAATATACCATATATATGTATGTAACAATATGTGCGCACAATAGAAAAAAGATTAAAAAAAAAACAACAACAAAAAATGAAAAATGCAAAACAGAAATTGTGTTTTTAATATCAGAAAGCGTGTTGATAAGAATAAAGGAAAGTATTTCTTACCTTGTGCAAAGGGCGTGGGCGTGGTGCTCGGCATTGTTGTAAAATTTGGGGTATGGAGTTGGCAGTGGTGTCGTGGAACACTCTTAAAATCGTTGATATTGCGTTGAGCAGCAGCAGCCGTACCGGTCGCCCCGCGGTCATCTCAGTACCGCCACGCTGATGATCATCGTCCGAACAAAACACCCCAATTCGCGAGATACGCGACCTATCACGCCATCGTTTCTGAAAACAAAAAAAAACAAAAAAAACAAAAATAGAAAAATATATATTAGAAGAAAAAACAAACGACATGAAAAAATAAAAAAACAACCAAAAACACAATCAATGTAACTGTTACCCAACTTTGTTGGTGAAATAAAGAAAATGAAAAACTGGGGACAAAAATTATAGGATATACTTTTATATTTCTTCTTTATGGAAAAGAAAAGAAATTGTTTCATGTTTTTTTTTTTTTTTTTTTTTTTTTTTTTATCTAAGAAATTGGGGGAAAAATTTCTAATCACTTTTCCAGAGTTTTGATAAATTTTGTCTAAAATTCGGCAAAGTGAAAAAGTTGAACATTTCTTCGATGAAATAATTAAAGAATTGAGATAAAAATGCAGAACAAATTGGGATTCTCTTTGGATCGACTGTTAAAAATATTTTATACAAATTGAATATACATATAATTTTTATATGTATAAATTAAAATACCTATAGTGTAAAGCGTGGGGGTCATCTGACAATATAAACATATTATGTATAGTCTCTTCGAGACAAAAACTAATTACGATAACAAATAAATTGCAAATTTTTTCGATGTTTCTTTATTCATTTTTGAATATTATTGAAAATCTATGAGATTGAAGTTCATCGTAACGTTAACGCAACAAAATATTAGTAAAAAAAAATCTTTATTTCGTATCTTGAACGGTTCACAAACAGCAAAAAAAAAAAAAAAAAACTGTCCATAATTTTTCGAAGTATAAGTAAAAGACACCTATCTCGTCTATTTGGAAATTCTAACAACATCTCAATCATGAAATGATGAATTTTTCTCCAAAAATTCTTTTACAATAACGTTACGAACTTTAATTTCACGAAATTCTCCCCAAGACTTCCAACGTTGCTCCGTTTTTCCGGTGTCTCCCTGACATTATACATACAAATATGTAGCTATAGGTATATACACATGCATCTTTGGCTAATGGCGAGCTTGGGCTTTGAGGGGATTTCGAAAGCTTCGATAGTCAATACCGTTAGATTAATTATTCAGATTTTAATCGTTTGACAATGACGTCTGGGAAACCAAAACCAGAGAGAGAGAGAGAGAGAGAGAAAGAAAGAGAGGTGATCTGATTCACGTGCATAAATTTGGGATGCACTTTAAAGCTATAAAAAGCTATACAGATCGATATTTATAAGCCGCTTCTATACGCTATAGATCGGATATTTATGGGAAAGGGAGTACGAGTATATTTGCATTGCAAAACTGTAGCAGTATGTACATACAATAGAGAAAAATAAAGCTATAAACATAAAGATTAAAAGAGAGATGAGAGAAAGAAAGATAGAAGATATGATTATACTTGCATTTCAATTTTCTATAATCAGTATATTTATATATATGTTCGATTTTTTTGCTGCAAAGCAATCGCGTCGTCCTGTTTTTTTTTTTTTTTTTTTTTTCTTTTTGAAAAAAGGATAAAATTTCTCCGTCGTCTATTACCTAACATATAGTATATATATGTATACGTATAGAGTAAAGGTCGTTATTATTATATATTGTTAATATTATTCTATACGTCGATCGAATATACGATTGTCTAACCGTTTTCCATTATCGTTCAACGAACCGATGCTAATACCCGGTACGATGCAGTCGTGTGGAAAGTGACTTTGGAACCGCGAAACGCGTACTAACCATAGCAAACGCGATTGTACGTTTTACCCATGTATTTGTATGCATAAATATCTATATACCCACCAGAAAATTACTTTCGTCATAATAGATCTTTGTCTCGAATCGAGTCCAAATTCAATAACCGTAATTATCTAATCCCGAGTAAATTACGTTGTACTCTGACGATGAGAAAATTTTCCAAATACCCAATATTTCAATAAATTATACGAAATGATCAACTTTCACATATATACCTGAAATAACAAATTTTATACGTATTTACTATACTTCGATAAATGAAATTCATATTTTGGTTAACCTAAATGCCTATATTGTATAAAAATTTAGATGTCTCGAAAAATAAATGTTATACATTTTGTTTATACTCAAAAGTACGTCATGGACCAACCTTTTAGGCACATCTCGTTAGATGGACACACACAATAAACTTTCCTTGTTTTTGACCTGTACAGTACCTATACTAATCCTTATTATTATATGTACTACACCCAACGTCAGAATATAATATAATAATTCTACGAATTTCTACACTATACGTTCAAGTAAATTTGGACTCTTCTGATTCTTAGTTTATCATAAGAAATATTACTTTCTTGTTAATTTTTTTGAATGAAAATGATGATTTTTCAATAAAATAATAAGAAGCCGTATAGGTAAAATCTACAATTTGTTTCATTAAAAACTATAGAATATTCGAATCTTCTTCAAAAATTCGTATAGAAATTTTCTTCAAAAATTCGCATAGAGATTTTGTAAAATAGGAAAAATTTCTAAACCTATACTCGCTCTCTCTACAAAGATACGATACGAAATGGTAAATTCCACGCATAAAAAAAAATTTTTTAATTAAAAAAAAAATATAAAAAAACTAACTTAGAAAAAACGACAAATTTTTTTCTAACGAATGTTTAAAATCGACGTGTCTTGATGCCTAAGAAAAATAAACTGAACGACAGCTGGAGAAAAGTAGATAATTGGTTCTCTGAATTCTCAAGACAAAAATTAGATCTAATTTTAACACCTATACATATAATACATATCCATGTAAATATTAGGTATATATAAAAATCGATACCTATACTCCAGGTGATTGCACAAAAGAAACGGAAATATTTTGATCAAATCACGTATAAAAAAATTATATCAAAAAAATTTTTATTTATTTTTTTCTAATTTTTTATCACACATATTATATACTCGTATATACGAAGAGTATCTATAGACTCGTAAAATACTCTATAACGTCACAGCATATATACATACGAGTAGGTAATTAGATCGCGAGACGCGTAGGGCGATAAATTAGATGGAAAAAAAAAATATAGAAAAAGAAAAATGAGGGAAGAAAAGAGAAGAAATAAACAAAAAATAAAAAAATAAAATAAAAACAAATTAAATAACAAAAAATGGGAAAAAAATTTGTACCTACACATTTTGGTCAACGTGCGGGTCACGGCGAATGTAGTACGTCTATATGCATATTTCATGATCGCGAGCTTCGGCGTACCTACATATGGTATATTGTATATATATATATATATATATAGGTATAGAGATACCCCCGAGCTTTTGGTCAGTGAAACGCATTACCTACGTCACGAAGCAGCGTCGAGGATTTGGTAGAATTTTTCAGGGTATAATTTTTTTAATTTCATTTTGAATTTTTCATCTTTTTTTTTTTATAATTTTTTTCTCTCCTCTCGTCGCTTATACGCGAATTTATACGAAATTTTTCACCTCGAGGGGAGCTGATTTTTTAATGAGGGAAGAAAAAATAGACGTTACGAAAAGAAAAAACAAGATGAAAGAGAGAAAAACCCGAGATGAGAAGATTTTCACCGAAAAATTCTGTAGCCTCTTTTGGGCCAGTTTTTGTATTCGAAAGAAAACAAAAAATTGAGCAAAAAAATACGATTTTACTCTCTCGTTTTCAAAACTAATAAATTACCCTGCGAGCTACCCTCAAGCGTGTTACGCGATATAGTTTGAGTTTTTGGAAAAACAATTCACTGTTTGAGTTGCGGGATTAAAATTCCGGATTTTTATACTACCGACTGAGAGTTTTTCGATGGATTAATTCCCCGAAAATCTACTAAGCCAATTTGAAAAACTCCAAATCGAAAAACACGGAGGGTTCAAAATTCCGAAAGCTAAAGATCCCAAAGGAGAAAACTCCGAATCTCGGAATTTGCGAGATGCAACGTCGTTTATTTCACAGCTTTGCCATGAGCTTCCCTTAAATTTGCAGGTTTTTGGATTGTCTGAACTTTCAACTTTCGGATCTTTGAGCTGTCTGCATTTTGACCTTTTAGAATTTTCAACTTCTAAACTTTAATGTCTGAAATAAATTCGAAATTTTGACCGATCGTAACTTTTGGAATTCTGAACTTAATTCCACCGGCCCCTAATATTTCGTAACCCAAATGTTGTAAGAGTTATTAAATAATCGGGATAAATGCAGTATAATATATATTTAACTAAATTCGAAAAATTGGGCGACGTATTCTGCTGTTTTTAAACCGTCTAAGTATATAATAATGAAATAAAAAATGTTTACCGATAATATCGTAAAATTTCGTAATAGCTTTATAACATTACGAGATTCAAGCTCATGGTATATAATTCAGTTACGTACATATTATGTTGTGTAAATTATTTCAGCTGCAACGAAACATCGAGGCCACGGCATGGTATGTACATACATGTACATACATACATATATGTATCAAGAAAGTACATACATACATACATACATACATAAATACCTTCCTAACCTACTCGGTGCAACGCTCTTGTTTCGAAAACGAGGAATTCGGATGTACGGAATGAGTCACGGCGTATTTCAGTGCCCGCAATAGACGCGGGGGTATCCGTCCATGTATCTTACAAGCATATATGCATGTAACATACATACATACATACATACATTATATACATACATCGAGCTGAATATGTATGTGTCTAATGTCGTATGTGTGTATCTATGAAGGACCTCCGGAGGTCTATAGGCGCGCATTTTCTAAACTTTAGCTTGAAAAATTCCCAGCCTCGAAAGCCTCGAGCTTGAAGCTTGAAGCTTGAAGCTTGAAGCTTGGAGGTTGAAGCTCGAAGCCTCAAGGTGATGGTAAACACACTTCGACCAGTGTGTTACACCACCGTTGGACATACACGTGCACGATCAGTGAGGAAGTTTCTCGTGGGCGTAAAAGGAGATGCAAACACACATGTATATAATATACATATACATATAGTACGTACATACATAGATAAATACATACGTCCACATACAATATATTGCGTATAGATACATTCTGTTCATGTTTACGGAGTCCAGCGTAGCTAGAAATAAGAGACAAGCCCCCCCACGTTCGAAAGAAAGACAAAAAAATCGTCCCATGGCTCCCAAGGGAGTTTTGGAAATTCTCAATATTACGCAAATTTGTCGAATGAAGAGACTATATAGAAAAATTAAACATATAATAGTCCAGGATCGATTTGCTTTATTCTTTATACAACGATGTAAAATTTTCTATGCAAAACGCTTATGAGGAACATGAAGCTGAATCTATATAAGCACCCAGAGTTAGCTGCAGTCAAATGAGCTAATAGATTTCCAAAAATACGATGACGCAGTACAGATTTATAAATTTTCGGTTAAAATTCATTCACTTTTTATGAAACATACCAAAATTTAGATTTTTTTTTTTTTTTTGTTTGTTTGTAATTTTACTGCCTCATTTTCATTAATTCTAATGCTAATTCTGGCTGCTATAGCTTCAGCTTCATCTGAAGTAGGTACGAGTTAAGAAACAAACTTGTGGTCCGATTAAGTTTCCTCCCCAAGTGACTAAAATTGTTCGAAAAACGTCCCGTCACGATCAGTCGAATGCAGAAAAAACTAAATTGAGTAAATTTTCACGAAAGAATTGATTTAACCAAAAAATTGAACGTTATTCTTTATCGCTTATTCGCCAACGACTTATCCTTTGTACAAATGAGGCGATCATGTAATTACGTGAAATTGGTTTTTTTCTGTAAATCCTGGTCTCCTTGACGAATGAATATTTGGAAGAAAAAAAATTGAAATCCAAAAAAAGTCCGCGGGTATAGATAGCAGGTATCATAACTTTCGGATTGATTTCAATTAGACTAAATCGTCGTTTATAATTTAATGACCAACTTTCTCCCCAGCAGCAGGTACCGATCCCGGCTTCGTAAATAATTGAATTTTAAAAGGCGCGCGGGTTTGAATCGTCTCTGCACTTGTACAAATTGGTGTGATCGTTATGTACACGATCGCGATCACTCACACCACAAATTCGATTAACATATTTCAGCAAACATCCCGCACCTATATACCTACCTGACAAATTATTGAATTCCCTCTTTTTCTCTTTTAATTCGACACTTCAAACGCGGACATTGTCGGTTTTTTTTTTTTTTTCCTTTTTTTTTTCGAAAATACCGAGCGGTAGGTATCCCCGCGTACAACCAGCTCTGTATCGAAAACATTAAATATACGACGAGAAAGGGACAGTTATTTCGAATCGAATTTGTCACTCTGGGATCAGCTTTGAAGTTTATCTCGTTTTTTGACTCTATGTACTCGAAATTTATTTTTCTCTCTCTCTCTTTCTCTTTCTCTTTCGATCAATCGATCGATTGATCGATTAAAAAAGAAACACATACGCACACATGAGGTAGAAAAGGGAAAAAAGCAATGAAAACAAAAATTCTTCAAGTCAAATAAAAAGCAACATAATGTCATGAAAGGGGATAACTTAATACGGAATACTATAGATAGATATTTATATATATAAGAGATTCATAAATTTACCTCGGATTCTCGTTTAGTCTTCGCAGCTTTCTGTCAGTCGCGTGTATATATATTATATATATATATATATCAATCAGCTTTCGAGCACATTTTATATATTTGATTTGATTTGATTTGATTTGTTAATTTATCGTCACAAA
Organism: Ametastegia equiseti; assembly: GCA_963989295.1. Classification (NCBI taxonomy): domain Eukaryota; kingdom Metazoa; phylum Arthropoda; class Insecta; order Hymenoptera; family Tenthredinidae; genus Ametastegia; species Ametastegia equiseti. Next base: position 12,671,889 of record OZ022397.1, on the reverse strand, counting down.
ACCACACAGGTTTATTAAAAATGAAAATTTTACTGGAATATATAATATATATATATTTTATTGAATATTTTATTGCCTGATAATCGATCTCGGGATGTCTGACCCTCGTTTCTCACCCTCCTGGATCTGTAGCCAGGAGAGAAGAGAAGTAGGTATAGGTAGGTAGATAGAGCAGATGCTCTGCCCCCGGCTGGCGGCCCAGCCTTACTTGTTGCTCGGACCGCTAATTTAATCACTTAATTTCAATTTCACTAAACTCTCATTAAATCGCGACATATTCTATATATGATGGAGAAATGCGGGAGTTTTACTATTATTTTATCGTATCTTTAGACGTAAGTTCCATCGAATTTTCAAGCTATTCAATTTACATATAAAGACTGCAGAATAATAATTTTTAAACACATTATACCTATATATATACGTATAACAAAGTTGAATGTCGTATAATAGGAAATTATTTTTCAAAAAAAAATATCAAACAAAATAATAACGAAAATTAAAAGAGATGAAAAAATTTTATTCCAAGCTCAGATTTCTCACTGTCACATAATATCCCACGGTTTATTCGATTAGGAATCAACTTCATCCCCTAATTATCCAATTGATAATTAATCCGAAATATTTTTTTCGATTAAGTTAATATCGTAAAACGGATTTCGAATTTCGTTCGTATGAAATAATTACGGTTGATTATTATTAACGATACTCTCGTAATTTGGATTTATAAAAAACCGCGAACGTTATATATACCATGCGGATTTCGTTTGATTTCTATAACGTTGAATTATTACTCTTGCAATTGCAGATTTTCATTATAAAGATTCACATAAATCCTTATAGATTATTTTAATCAAACAACGATGGAAGAAAATTATCATTCCATTATTAATGTGATGGATGTTAATTGAGTCAACGATATTTAACTCGTTTTTTATTGAACTTCATGTTACACTATCATATAATAATTCCCCACACTTTTATCCCGTTATATATATATATATATATATATATAATATCACTTTCGAAAACCGCACAATAAAAACTCTTTCACCTATAGGTGTAATACTGCAGCTAATACATGCAGCGTGTCTTTCTCAGCAAGGGAGAAATTTTTTATAAAATATTATCATTTATATATTACCGATTATTAAACCGGGTTTTCTTCGATCGAATGATCACAATAATATATTTCACAACATCGCGAAATGCTACATTACGATTTATACCGATCAATTACACAGCGGCGAAAAAAAAAAAACTACCCTCTCGATATTTTTTGAACCTAAACCACAATATGATATTATAAATATTTATAAGATCCGTGGATATAGATTTTGAAAAAAATAAATAAAAAATTGACGATTTAATGATCGGGGGTAGTTTCGGATATAAAAAGCATGAAATTTCAACGATCATTTACCAATTTACGATTGAATATCCATCGCGTTATATCTGCATCAGGAGCAAAACTTGATATACAACTTGTACAGGACGAGATTAAATAAACTTTTTTTTATTTTAAAGTTGGTAAAACCTATACGAAAAGTTCGTCGTTGCTCTCGGTACGAAGTCGCGCGCTCCACTGAGGCACGGGGCATGCGTATCCTAAGCGATAACCCCCTCCATCCCCATACCCATTCCCATTCCCATTCCCATCCCCCATCAACCGTTTCCATCCCCTTCGGCAACATACCCTCACCGTATCATTAAATATAGGTGCAACTAATACTACGATTATCATATGTCGTCGTCTGTCGTATGTCGTATGTCGTTCATCCCCGTACAAATAAAGGTATCGGTGTCTCGATAGTACGTTTTACCAACCTGCAACCCCCTCACCCCATATGAGGAACCAACCCCTAACCGAACGTATATGCATATGTGAAATAATTTTCTAGCAAACTGGAGAGGGGTTGGTAACGAGCGTTGAAATGTGTCCACCTGTACGTCCATATAACACTCGTGATCAAAGGGGTGCCAATATGTGTTATAAAGGATCGAATTACATCACTGTTGAAAAAAAAAAACAGAAAAAAAATTTCCAGGAGGTTCACTATAATTTTTTGTGGTAATTTTGATACTTTTTTTCTATAATTAAAACAACATAAATTGATCGGTGTTGGTGAAAATAATGTTATAATTGAATTAACAAAACGTGTCAAAATTAACACAATAATTATAGTAGACCTCTTGGAATATATATATATATATATTTTTTTTTCTTCTAATCATATTGTGTACGCGATCGTTGGTCCTATGGTTGAAAGAATTTTGTCGCGCAATTAATTAGTTGAAACTTATTTTTTTTTTTTCTTTTGGAAGAGAAATTATCATTTTTCGCAGTCTTTCGTAAGAAAACGGTGAGAATAATTGTATTGTTGTCTCTATCTTTATTTCTACTGCTTTCTTTTAATTTTATTTTATTTTTTTTCTATTTATTTATTACCATTATTTTTTTTTAATTGACACAGAAATAACGATTTTTCGTATTTTTTCGATTTTTCATTCGTTTTCTGAAAATCTTTACGTGAATCTGTTTTTTTTTTTTTTTTTTTTTTTTTTTTATGATAAACTGTGAGAAACTATTCGAAAAAAATAAATTAGAAAACAAAACTACAATTTTTCATAAATAAATACAAAAATTCCATAGTTTCTTAAAAATCTATTATAGAAATTGGAGAAAGTATAGAAAATTAGATCGAGGGATTATGTTTGTTCGTGGTAAAAAACTAGTGAATTTATTATAATTAAAAAACAAATGAATCTCAATATAATTTCGATCAGAAATTTAACGCAGATAAATATACTCCACGAATTTCGAATCGCCCTTATTAATTATCGTCAAATGAATTGTCGTTTTGCATTTTGTTATACGTAGATAGAGATCTTTTTTTAGAAACTTTTTTTCAACCATGTTGAGCTCCTATACATATATAGTTATGTGATGATTTGGTGAATTGAGAGAAAAGTGAATGCCTCGCTGCGGTTTTTCATTCATCGTGTATAATAGTTTCTCGGAATTGAAAAAGGAGGGGGGTAAAAAAAAAAAAAAAAAAATTGCTACAGAGAAAAGGTGATGAGAAACAGAAGTCTTCGACGTTTGATCAGCTGTTATGTTATTGCAACAGACGTTTAAATTGTACGAACTTCGAACGATTGCGTAGGTTCATCCATAGATCAACGAAACAGACAATAATTCTGCCCGATATACCTACATATACGTATATATGTATAGGTATGTATGTACTGCATACACTTATACCCCGATTCCTAAATTCAGAAATTTTTAGGTGTTGAAACAAAATGAGAAAAAAAAAAAAAAAAAAACTAAACAATCGAAACTAATAACCTACCTATAACAAATTTCAACTTTTTACGTATTTCCCTATATACCTCAACCCCATTTTTCGTAAAATCTAAAACGAAAAAGTAGATCGTTGCGTGAAGAAATTCTAAGACAAAATTTTGGCAAAATTAAATATAAAAATATGAATGAAAATGAAAAAATTCCCTAAATTCATATTATAATATTATCTCAAAGATTATAATATAGGTATAGTTATATAACTATTATTTCAGAGCCATCACGTGTATAGGAAGTAAGTATAATTGATAGGTGATAAAATTGTTGTTTTTAAATCGGCTTATATATATATATATATATATTATACAAGGCAGGTTTTATTGGTTAAACAATCCCCCGTCAACGGGTCTAAAAATATAATATCGGGTACGTAACCCATTCGTTTTCCCCTTTGCATTCCGCACCGAAGCTTTCGACCAGAAAATGAAAAAAGCAATAAAAACATTGGAAAAAATATATATATATATAAGAAGAAAAAAAAAAAAAAAAAAGCTGTAACCCACAACCGCCGATTTTATTTGCTCGCGAGTCAGTCACGGACCGGACGGTAGGTACTATAGGACGGATATAGATATGGGGAACGTTCGACTTCGAGTACTTCCAAACGTCGACTGGCTCACACCGACGCAAGGCCGACAATCAAAACGCGCGGCTTTGCGAAGCACGTCGGGTACTCAAAAATATTGGAAATGACAGAAAAAAAAAAAAGAAAAAAAGAAGTCGAATAAAATCGTCTCGTCGACTGAATAAATGGCGCGTTTCGTACCGTATGATAAAAAATTCATCAAAAAAAGAAAAAAACATGCGGTAGGTACGATAACATTGAGAAAAAGAATAAGAAGAAATTCTCAAATTCCTTTTTAACCCGTCGTTGTCACTGTAGGGGTCAGTATGACCCCACTCTAAATTTTTAACCCTAAGTTGTTTGCGCTGCATGTGCGCAGCCCTTTGAAGTATTTCTCTTCGCGTTAATACTTTTTGGATCGCTCGTTATTAAGCTATTTTTTTTTTCCACCGAAATTATCAAATTTCAGGAGTATCACCCATTGATTTTGTCAAAAGATATCAAATGATTTAAAAGTTATAAATTTTTTAGTGAAAAATTGTCTTTTTTCCAAATTGATCTCTATTATGATTATTTTTCGATACACAGAGAGAAAAGTTTATTCAATTACTTGAAAAAGCTATAGGTATAAGTCGGATATGGCGAATGAAATCTTTTATTATTGTTACCAAATTTTCGCCGATCCAAATAAGATTCAGTTGAGGCCGAATGATTTAAGTGAAAATTTGGTTACGAGAAACAAATTTCATTTGGTTCTACGATAATTCGATAATAATAATAATAATAATAAAAGATTATCATTCGCCATATAATCCAACTATAGTTTCGTTATAAGAATAAATAAACTCTTATCTCTCTGTGTATGTTAATTGTATAAATTAGATTTTTCACACACAGACTTTTTTTTCCCCCCACATTATATGAAATGATCGAAGTATATATTCTTGAATTTTTTTTTCTCATTGTAATCGGATCGATCATATAGCTCTCACGTACTACGCCGACCGTTCTAAATATTACTGGGGTCATTTTGACCCGATTCGACAAGCACTGACAATTTTCGGGATTTGTGACAACGAAGGGTCGACGATATAAACATGTGACATACAAACATACATACACATACTACAGAGCTGTTCGATCTTCGTATATATTTCCGCAAATATTCGTTTTTGTTTTTTCCAAAAAAAAAAAAAAAAAAGTGTAATTCTCTGTTTCCCCAAATGCGGTTGTTTTTTTTTCTTTTTTTTTTTTTTCACTCAAGTTTCATCATTCTGGTGCCCCTCTTGTTTTTACGGTACAAAAAGTACGTAGGATTATCGCAGGATTATTCCCTCGACTTTTTCACTTTTACATTCGTAATATAATGATCGTTAAATAATATAATTGAAAAAAGAGAGAGCAGAGAGAGAGAGAGAGAGAGAGAGGAAGGGAAAGAAAATGAAGGGGAAAATAAATTATGCATTTATGTATGTTTCCAAGATAGTTGCAGAAATAAAAGGAAAAAGAAATGGGACATTTGTTCTCGATATTGTAATCCTCACCGAAAAACGAGATGTTTGGAGTATAAGCGAAGACAACGAGAGAGACAGAAATGGAAAAAGTAAAAGCAAGAAGACCTAGAGGGGCGGCATGATCGTCAAAATTAGCATAAACATTATCCCAAGCCACTAAGTTCCGCTCCACCATCATATAGCTGCTATCGCACGCCTTTCGTCGTGTTCGAAATTTCACTCGTGGTTTTCTCGCAGTTTACGTTATATAAAAATTAAAACCCTCTATAACATCACGCACCCCAGATTCACGTTCCGAATAAAAAAAAAAAATACCATCATACTTTTCTCCCGAGATCATCAAACCGCGATTTTATACGTGTTGATATTTAACAGAAATGATCCCCACGATCCATAACCACGTTCACATTTATTGCATTCTGTTATAGCAAATTCATCTGATGAATTGGGCAGAAATAATGTTCAGTGTTTGTCAACATTTTTTTCTAATACCTACGTAATCCAAAATCTTTTTTTTTTTTTCTTTGTTTTGTTTTTCATTCGAAACGAATGACTCAAAGAATTTCCAGGTCTTTCTCAATTACGACGCGATCGAACTTCTGCGGAAACTCCAGAATAATTTTTCTTTTCGTGATGCAAAACGCGATGACATTTATTTCTAATTTTTCTTATTCTCAAATCAAATCGCAAGTATAGGGTAATTAATAACATCAAATGATGAGAGGTTTGGTTAAAAATTTTCTAAAATAATTCAGAGACTGTAGTTAAACATGCGAATTGTGAAAACAGTGCGGATAACAGTTTGAGACGCTGAATACATATAGAGAATTGGTATTAAAGCTTGACAGTATTGAATCGAACCCTCGCGGAATGGGCGGGCCGAGGGGACCGATTAGAGCTAACGATGATCATTAATAGACAAGCCTGAAGCTCCTAAATTCCAATGGAGTGAGTATTAGCTCCGAAACGTCCCTCTTTAAGGTAACAACTCGGCTTATCTATCGATTTCTCATCACGAGTGCAACGCTCATATTGTATATATACATATACGTATGTATGAATACCCATGATATTGTATACAGACGCTCGAGGAAAACGCGATATACGTATATAGGTACCTACATTGTGCGTGGTTTGATCCCATTTCTATATTTTGAACTTGAGAAGAAGTAACTGACCTCAGAGACTATGCGCGTAGTTAGATTGAAGAAAGCGGTATAGGAATTTACTTCAATTAAGAACATGCGACTGAATGTTTCATTGTATATAATGTATGTATGTTAAACGTTAGAAATACACGAAGGGAAAAACAAAAAAAATTATTGTAGGATTTAAAATAGTCAGCAACAGCATATATAGGGGACAAGCGAATATAGGTACTAATAATTACGCTGATGCACCATGAATTCGCAGGTACATACCTACACCATGAGCAACCTTCATTTACACATCGACTAACATTTTCACGACGGCAAAATTGTTGATGAATTATTTTTTATTCGTCTATCGATTCGCAACTCACATCAAAATCTCTACATCTACCTATATAGCACGGAAGATGGCACTATTGAAAGCAATTATGATATTCGGAACAGCTTCTATTTTGCATATTCCAAATTGTTGCCAGTTTTAATAAAAATATTAATGATCAAAAGTACCTAATATTTGTCCCCGAAGTATGCGTTACGCAATTTTTTCTAACCTTACTTTCGAGACTACCGCTGAGCACTTCTTCATCTTCAGACCGTAACGAAAAATTCCGAACAAGATCATTTTCGTTTTCTTGGGGCGAAGCAACATGAAGGATTTGTCCACAAAGTATACGCGTTACGCAATTCTTCTAATCTCACTTTCGAGTCTAATTTATACTTTCCCGAAACTTATTTTTCTCGGATTGATCATTCTGGGACCATATTGTTGCATTACGACTGTTTAGCTAGCAGAACGAAAAATTCGGAACAAGATAACTTTTGTTTTTTCGGACCAAAGTAATGCGCATACTAATTTGGGGGACAAATATTTCACGCGCATTGCTTCAGCCCAAGAAAACACCTGTCCCAAAAATATACACAAGTCCCCAAAACATGCTTGCGCTTGAAAAACTATCCCGAAAATATGCATTTCATGTATGTACATACCAATACCGAGATATATACCTGTATAAACATTAACCGGCCGAGTGTAGACCTATAAATATCTTCATAGCAGATGTGAGCAGCGCTTGGAAATAATGTGTTGGCATAATTATGTGTGTATATACGTGTATCGTCGCGCATTAGCTCCGCACCAAAGATTATATCTAATCTCCGATATAGAATATGCCAGTAACGTGGTATCGCATGGGTTTCTCGATGTAAATTAACCGTTGAAATCAAGATCGCAAAGATCGATACACTCCGTAACTGAATATCGAACAGTTATTTCCGCTCGGAGTAACTTTTACATACATACCAGTTCGTAAGATTATTCAATTATTGAGGCTGAAATATTACCCGCGCATTTTCAAACACGAGTGACGACATTCGTCAGAAACAAATTGAATCGATTGATATAATAACATTGCTTTTAAAGTACAGATCGCGTATCTACTTTACCGACGCATTGTAATTCGTCTGATCTTATAGAAATCTACTTACCGACGCAACTCCGTACTCCTGACAATTATTAGTGGAAAACCGAATGGCGCGATTTATTTAAATTTCTTTTAAGACAATTTTGTTATTTCGATGTTTTATACGCTTTGATTAGAGGAATTGGTCATGAAAAAGGATATCACGGAGCTGGGAGTGAGACGATGAGTGGATATCGATTTGATAAATTATTCAAAAATAGTTTATTTCACAGAGAGAAGGAAAAAACAAACAAAAATTGGTATTCTTGGAATCTAAGAAGCGAATAGTTACCTTGATCTATATCGAGACCTTTCTTTTTTAGACGATACCAAGGAGACACCCTTCTTTCCTGTTCTTACAATGGGCCTTAACTATTTCCAAAAATTCGGGACGATTTAATAGCGTGTAAGCAGTGGATAACATTCGAATCGCAGTATTTTGCACGTGCTTACTACCACTTGAAAACAAATCGTGTCCAAATTCAAGACAAGTTCCAAAATCACATTCATCTGCGGCGATGGTGGCCAGCCGTTCTACTTCTTCGAGATGGACCAGCTGCTCGATTCGTTTTTCGTCGTCTTCCGCTTCGTCAATTCGTTTCAAAATCTGCTTCAGATGCCCTGCGTTCAAAAAGTGTCTATTAAAATTTTGTACATTATGTTAATGAATAATAAACAAAATTCAATCAGACTAAGATGCTGACCATCAGTGGCTGCCAATTCTCTGTATCCTAATTGGGTTTTTTTGTTATATGGAACCACGATGCCTGCACCGTGAAACGTTCTTGCAACAACGCCTCTTTCCCTCGCTCTCATTCTTTCTGAGCTTTTGTCCAGTCTTATGTCTTTTGAAATTGCAAATTTTCTTAACCTTTGGCGGAGACTTGAAAATTTCGGTTTTTCGAACGGAGTGACTGTCTTTAATCCGTCTTCGAGATAAACGCTGTAAAAATGGGTAGAAGAAAACACAGAGGTAGATTATTAGTTATTGAAATAAGAAACAAGAATAGTGATTCCAGTTTTCGTTTTTATTACTTTCCAACTTACTCTATCGCTCCGAATATAGTTTCTGCAACTGGTCTGATCTTACAGTCTATCTTCGACAAATTCTTTGCAACAAAAATTGGATCCTCTTTTGGATCGTCTCTCCAATATCCAAAGTGCAAGCCGTTTTTATCGCTGCCTTTGATAATAGTCTGTAAAAGAATGAAAAAAAAATGATAACTCAGTCCTTATTTATTATTGTTATTGATATTACATTATTCTACTCTTCATAGGTATAGCTGCCCTTTGGCTTCTTGCATTTTCAATGGTTATTTAGCTATTTCATAATCCCCCTCATACTATTTACATCAATTTCTAAGAATTGTAATTGAATAGAATCTGTTCTTCAGTTCATTCTTTACTCATCTTACCTGAAACTCTGGAGGATCGTAAAAATATCTCCAATGTATGAGGAGCTGTTCTTTGTCTTTGATTTTGTCATCTGATAATTTGCCGTTGAGAACGTCGTAAGGACCGACAAGTAAGAGATTAGCAATTTTGAATGCATTAGAAGGATCTTTGGGTGATATCTCTTTGCAAAGTTCATAAAACGTGTAAAAGTCTTCTGGCACATCCACCAAAAATTTCTCTTTTATTATTCTTCTCTCATCCGCAAAAGTGTCCGATGATTTTGTTGACTCATCAAATTTTTCAGCTTTGTTATCGTCGACTTTGCTTTCGGAATGATTAGCGGTTTCGGGATCATTTTTTTCTTCAATATCCGCTTGAGATTTCTCTTCCACAACTTCCTTGCTGGCTTCTTCTGATTCATCAGACAAGTTTGGAGACACACAGGCTTTCTTCGCCTCTGGTACTTCAGACTCAGATTCAACATCTGAAGATCCTGAAGGCTCCTCTTCATCTTTCTTTTGGTCAAGCCGGGTACGCTTTTTAGTCACCGACTCAGGTGGAGTTTGTTTTTTCTGCTACAAATGCAGAAAAATTTTTAACCCAAGAAAGGAATACAAAAATATTAAAACTAGACTGTAACGAAATTCTATGACATTCGACTCGTGTTCTAGGGAATCTATGCGGCTTTTTGGACTGAAATTTCAAGTTACGTCAAGTTATTATCACGATTTTTTCAAGTTACGATACGCGGCTTTGAAATATGGAACAGAATTCTCCGAAATTTTTTAAAATTCTCGCAGTTGATGAGAAAGTTGACACTGTCATTCGAAAGATTGAAGATAAGCTCAGTCGCGTAATGTCATCATATACTTTCGCACTTATAACCAAATAGAACGAAATTCTGAAGAATTTGACACTATTTGAATGAATCACCTAAATTTTTGAAGCTTCAGATATTCTTCATAGTCTAAAATACATTATATTGCGTATAAAAATTGTAGGTTATGTCTCACCTGATGGGGCTTCGAGGGATGTTTAAACTTCTTGAGATGAGCTTCGTTTTTCTGATAGCATTTATCTCCGTATTTGCAAGAAGGTCTATCATCGTTGTCGTGCTGTTTTCTTTTATTATCTTCTTCAGCCCTAAACTCCATGGCGATTGACGCGCAACAAAATTTTGAATTTCGCTAAACGATCGCGTTCGAAATCCCATAATCCTTTGCGAAAAGTTCCGACTGCGACTAGGGGCTGATTTCACATTGCAACGGGATTATCGCGCGACGAGTTAGACAAAGCTCTGTCATTGGCTAACCGGTAACGCCGCCCACTACGAAGGAAATTTTCAGCCAATGACAGTTCCCCATTTTTGTCGCGGAGGTTAAAACCTCGCTGGAATGTGATACGACCTGAACATTCGCTAACAAACTGCGCAAAAAATGGCTGGCTCCTATTGGCCCGTGCCCTAAAATCTCTGAGCCAATCGGAGAGCGTGAAAGTGTCTCACCTACACAGTCCGTGTTGGTTTTACCGGATCTGTCAAACTCTGAAGAAAAAGGGTGAAAGGCCCGCACGCACGCACCGAGGAGGGGCGAGTTGAGTTAGCGAATGTGTCTTAAATTCGACGACAGTAATATACGGGAAATAATGAACTGACCGTTTTTTTTTTATCTAAGTGTCAAGAACAAATCGCGACAGTTTCACACCGCTTTATCAATCCCAGTGCGATTAATAATCCGACAAATTCCGAGCCATGGAGGACGACCTACCGACCGAATACGACGTGGTCGTCGTGGGGACAGGTATTGATTTTTTTCTATCACAAAGTTCGAAAGATCGAGACATCGGGAACTCGTAAAACATGATTTCATATTAAACCTTCGTCGATACCTAGACTCATGATTTTTCATTTTCCATTACAATTTAGGGATGACCGAGTCGATCGTCGCCGCGGCGGCTAGCAGGATCGGAAAACGAGTCCTCCACCTCGATAGGTAGCTCTATCAATATTTCGCTGATTTATTCGGAGCCGGCTAAACCCGGAAACAAAAAAAAAACAAAAAAAAATAGACGAATAATGAAAGAAAATACACACAACATTTTATGTCCGTCTTTGTTTTTTTTTTCGACGTTTATTCAAAGACAATATTTTTCAGCAACGAATACTACGGCGGTCTTTGGGCGACTTTCAACTTTGACGGTTTACAAAAATGGATAGACGACCTAAAGTCGCCAAAGCAAAACGCCGGCGACGCCAACACGCTGCTTCAAGGCGATGAGAAATTCCTCAAAGCCAGCAACCAATATTCTACCGTTGAAAATATAGAAGAGAAATGGTTTATTTCCAAGTGAGTCAGGTTTTGGAAAAGATTTTCAGAGAGAGAATAGCGTCTCTTTTCGTTTCACTCATTTGTTTATTTATTTCTCTGTATTCCGACCCGAAATTAAACGAAACACAATTTTTTCCACATTTCTTTAAACAGCGATGCAGATCTGCCTGTCCTTTCAACAAAAGATACGCAAACCGATGGATCTGGCGACGCTGCGTCAAGCGAGGGGGCAGAGAAATCTGACGAAGATAAAACCGAGAAAAAAGAATCTGTCAAGCAATGGAGTGTGGAAAGAATTAAGAAGGAATATAGGAGGTTCAATATCGACCTGGCTCCAAAGGTTGGCGGGAAAAAAAATCAGAGCTGTTACAAAAGTCTGGTTTCATAAATTTCGAACTATGAGACTTGAGACTGAATATGTTAAGTCTTTTCTTAGCCTGAAATAACTGATTATTTATTCTCTTTCAGTTGCTCTTTGCTCGCGGTGAATTGGTCGAGCTTTTGATATCCAGCAATATAGCTAGATACGCAGAATTCAGGGCTGTTTCTAGGGTCGCAACTTATATGGATGGCAAATTGACCCAAGTCCCTTGTTCAAGGGCGGATGTATTTGCAAATAAAACCGTAAGCGTTGTTGAAAAGAGAATGTTGATGCAGCTGTTGACTTCTTGCATGGAACAAGGAGCGGATAGTCCAGAGTTCAATGGTAAATTGATGGAAAAAATATGATAAAACTGCCTTGGAAACGTTCGAAGTTAAAAAGAGAGACCTGATCATTTTCTTAGTTCTTTATTTTCTATCGTTTTTATAAGATCTGATAAATCTTTGTACCCATCAGAGCGTTGAGACCTTGAGACTTGTTGCATTCTGTTGTGTTAAAATAAAAACAACAAGGTCATTCAACCTTTGGATTTAGCGGCACGAAGATAATAATAATCAATTAGCAAAGTCTTACGAACGCAGGGAATCGCTAGACCCCAATCAATATTCTATACAGCACACCGAATGCTAACTGTATAAATAAAGAACAATGGTCTTGGCATTCGCTAGTTCGTCGCCCTTTGTTTGCTTATTGAGCTGAATGATCGGAATAATTGATAAGCGATTGGAAGTCTTTTTCATTTAAGAATAAATGGTGTTGAATTTTTAATAGAGAAATCTTTATACTACTACGAAATTACAGATTTGAAAAATTTGAGATACCTATTTCTTCTATCGATTATTCGCAGGTTTCCAGGATAAAACTTTCTTGGAATATCTGGATACGAAAAAACTTACCCCCATGGTACGGCACTACGTTATGCAGGCCATTGCAATGGCTACTGACAAAACTTCTACCAGGGATGGAGTCAATCGTACTAAACATTTCCTCAACAGTCTTGGTCGATATGGGAATACACCATTTCTCTGGCCCATGTACGGGAGCGGAGAATTACCCCAATGCTTTTGTCGGTAAGCGTAAGAAGCTCTTCTCATTCTCATTCTCTGGGTGCTGCTCAATTCAATATTAATTAAATAACAAACCGAAGAATACAAGCATATCTAACCCAAGAGAATTGGGTATTTCGAATGAAGACATTGATCGATTATTTCCAACAGACTATGCGCAGTCTTCGGCGGAGTTTACTGCCTGAAAAGACAACTGGACGGCATAATTGTCGGAGATGGAAAGTGCAAAGCGATTGTAACGGGAAAGCAAAGATTGGCTCTGAGCCATTTAGTTGTTGGACAAGGGCATTTACCCCCAGAAATTGTCTCATCTAGCGGAGAGCAGCAGATATCACGAGGAATTTTCATTACCGATAGGTAAATCGTGCTTTAAACTATGTCTAGCAACACGACAAGACTTTTATTTTCATAGCGAAAATTTCTAACACTTCCGCAATTATTTTTCAGATCAATAATGCAAGGGGAAAAGGAAAACTTGACTCTCTTGTACTATCCACCAGAAGAAGCTGGCCAAGAGGCTGTAACTTTAATAGAACTTGGACCGTCAACAAACGCTTGCCCGCAAGGATTGTGTACGTCAATTTTATAGATTCTGTTTCTTTTATTGTCTGGAACTTGTTAGTTATGCCAAATGATAATGTCTCACCCTGAGATTGGAAATTGAATAAGAAATGCAGGAGTTTTTCGCCATTACATTTGCATTTTGAAATTTTCTTTGGATTTCTTTGTGTAACGATGAACGATTCTAGCATTTTCTATCCAACTTTCAATATGAGGACAAGATTTTCTTACTTTTAAACAATACTCGCATAATTCAGACGCAATTTCAGTAACAAAAGCAGAGAAAAAATGGAAAATATTTACTTTCATTCATGAATAACTTAAGAAATAAATGTTTCAGTCATGATACACGTGACATGCAAGAGAACCAAGACGGCTGAAGAAGATCTGGCGTACGTGGTGCAGAAATTCCTGCGAGCCGAGGTACTTGATCCTAACGTGACTCGAAATGCCACCGATTCTCACACTCAGACTGTATCTCCCGACAAGAGACATATTCAGGCATGTAGAAACCGCGTACAGTCATGACTCACTAACGTACACCGCCATAGCTCCCTTTCTTACTTTTTAGTTTACTCCTAGATCAGACCTACTCACGACGCAGTTTTAATACTTATACAATATTCAATCGAATGGAAAAATCATTTGAGACGTTGACTGATTTGCAGGAAGGAGCCGGCGGCGCCAAAGACGAGGGCTTGGACAATCCAAAGCCACAAGTTCTCTGGTCTTTATATTTGAATTTGCCAGCTAGCGATATTAAACTCAGCGAATCTGCTCCTACAAACGTTCATCTCTGTTCTGGACCCGATTTAGACCTGGATTTCGATTTCGCAGTGAATCAAGTTAATAAAAAGAAGTTTATTAATGCTGATTAGTAATTCAAATTATCGACACTTGTTCTAATGCGGTTCTATTTATTTTTATCAAGGCTAAAGCGATCTTCCATTCGATGTATCCCGACGAAGATTTTCTACCCCGTGCACCGGATCCTGAAGAAATAGTTTTGGAAGGTGATGAAACACCAGGGCCACAGTTCGAGGGCGACAAACCTGAAGATGGTGAAGAAAAACAGGACGTAGAGAAAACTGAGAAAGAAGAATGAAAATAATTGCTATGAATTGTAGTACATGGTACTTTCCAACGATTGGGGAAATAGAGAAGAAAAGAAAGGAGTTTTTAAGATCTCCGGAGCATATCTTGAACGATGAATACCTAATTTAAGGAAAGGTGCAATCGAAGGGATTTTCCTGTATTACACATCCTGAAATAATAATTACCAAAAGAAAATTCACCTAAGAGTATATCTGGGAAGGGGTAAGTTTTAGAATTTGAGAAAGTAATGAAATTTATAGAAAAGATTTCAAATTTTCTTGATAAACTTTATCTCGGCACGCAGGCCCACTGCATTACCAAATATATACCTACTACTTTTAGCCAAGAATAATCTTGAGAGAGAGAGAGAGTGAAAAACAAATATTTGTGATATTATATTAACGTTGAATAAAATTCCGGGCATTGCGTCGGGCTGTGAAATTCGTACGTGTTATTTGGTACCGCGTCGACGATCAAGATTAATAGCCGAGAATTTCATCTCCCATTTAACACTTCCTTCCTATACTCTCAGGCGAAAAATTTATAGTATCCCACTGCTAAAATATGAACGCGTTTTAATTTATTTCTCAAACATTTTTTGGCAATTGTTGGGCAATTATATTATTCGAGTTAGAAAGCCGTAGCTTTGTTTCTTCGGTATTTTTTATTTTTATTTTTTGTTTTCTTTCATTTTGTAAATTTCTTTCCAAACATAGTGTATAATAAATTCAAATCAAGTGAGAATATGTAAGATTATAAAAGTAACTTCCCTTGCGTATACATATTTATTGAAAAATATGAGGCGAAGAATTGGGCAAAAGTGGCGTAAACCAGTTAGGATTTTCACCTATCGAAGTACCTATGTTGTAATAATTGAAAGATAATCGAATAATATTCTTCTGGCGAGTTGTGAAATTTTCGATAGATTTGTATCAATCTCACGAGAGCAGCACTACTAGTTTTCTGTGTATTTCAATGTGACGCTTTGATTGATATCTTATTAAATCTAGGTACGATTATCGAATTACCAATTAAATAACAAATGAATTATTCAAAGTTTGAAGCAAAAAATATGATAAATTCCAAAGATCCCGTACTACTAAAATTTATTTCATAATTAGAGATGCTTATTAATCACTGTTCAGTTGTAACAGACAACTTAGCTTTTAAAATATCGTAATATTAAACGCTTCTGTGTTGTGTATCACGTAGAGAAACAGATTTATCAAAGTGTTTATAGATCACAAGAACCCGTATATGAATCTTTTTACTTTAAATTGCCTTTAGTGCTGGACGGAGAGGAGGTAACAACATAAACTGCTTTTAAATCTAAACGATACTTTTTAATGCACAGACCAGAGAATATCAGCGTTAAAAAAAAAAATTTAATTTGGCTTTTAGTTAAACATTCCATTCTTGATATACATACATATATCTCGTTTTAATTCATATATGCAGTCTACGTATAATATGTATTGCAACAATTTTTCATCTATAGATATTATTATAATATCCTGCTTAAAAAGTTATCTATCGTCTTTTAATAGAAATTCGATGCTTGACCGACTGAGATCGGCAGTATCGCTTATAATCAATCACCTTACGCCAAGACAAACATGAAACTATTTTACGAAATTTCGTGGCGATTATTTTCCACGTTAAATATTATAGAGTATCTGTAATTTGACACTTTTTCACTACATCCATGTGTGCATTACATAAATATTACTCCATAATATTTTATGTATATCTTGAAAGGCGGTGAAAAATAAATTCAATATTTATCTTAATCGTATATGAAATATACTTATAATATTAGGTAGGTATGTCAGCGTATCATCGAACATCTAATTTTGCAGTTTTGGTTTTTATAAAATTTCTTTCTTAACTAGAAATAAAATATCTTAAAATTCAAAAAACTATTTCTAGTTTCTTAATCCTCCTCTCTTTTCACCTACATTTAAAATCAATCTGATTTAATATTCTCCATAATTTTATTACTTTCAATAACAATAAAATTCAGCCGTGTAACGACTGACCCATAATTATTCTCCTCACTCTTCCTTTCGCCAAATCAAAATTGAAATGGGAGAATAATTTGGCTAATCGCTTAAATCTTCATAATTTAATAGCACGATTCACCTCAACCTTTTTTACTCTTAGATTTATGAGATTCTAAGTTCGAAATAGACTGCGATTGAGAATAATGGATCTCTGCTTTGGTAACTAGTTTACAAATTTCCATTTTTATTTCCGCCTGAGCTCGCATCGGTAAATTCATAACAGTCTGCGCCATACTTTGAAAAAACAGTTCTGTACCACCTATGCTACTTTTTTTAGCTGACACACGCAAGGGGGTTCCATTCCTATTCGAAACGAGAGACTGTTTTCTCATTGTAGCCAACGACGTCGAGCTAACTCCGTCACTAGCTTCCCTCCCATAATTCTTAACTTTCATATTTGGGCTGTTCAATATCACCGAGTCGCGATTCTCTCCCCTTGGAACCGCTGGGCTCGCTACTATTATCTGATTCAGCGGACTCAAATTAGACACGTTTACAACCGGTGTTACAGAACTCCTGTTATTTCTGATCACAGTGTTACTGCTCCTAACTGTTCTTGTTTTGTTCAATAGATTTGGCTGATAAGGCTTAGGCCTGATTGCTCGAAACCTCGATTTAAGCTGTACCTCCGCACATGGCACAGGGGTTTTTTCTCTCTTAGAAACTTTTGCCGAATCTAGACTCTCCGAGGGATTCTCCTCTCTTTCCGAACTCTGAATTCGGTCGTATCCCTCGGTATCTGGTACAGAATCGACCTCCAGATCCAAATCTAGGTACTCTATAGTTCCTTCTTCTATCTGATCCGGATCCTCAGTTTCCAAATCATCTTTGAATTTTATATCGGATGACGCCGTGTGGTCTTCGCTGTCGTTGCTCTCTGCATTTTCCATTTTCCACTCGCTACAATCGACTTCTTGGAAATTTTCCAGCGCCTTTTGATATGGCTTTTCAAACCTTGAGGGGGAAAATTATATTTTCAATTCATTGTGCCCTGTGAAGTATTTTTATTCTGATTTGATTGGTTTTGTCGTTTGCTTATGATTACGTAATGGATATATTTCTATGGGTTTTGATGAAATTGGCATGTCGTTGATGATTTATTATACTTACGGAAACTTCATGAAACTCATCAAGTCTTCGTAAAGCCATTTCTTTCTTGCGCTGATTCCAAGAACGCCTTCTTGAAGTCTACGTTTACGAATTTTAGCATAAACGTCTTTGAGCCCTTTGAAACGTCGCTTGGAATCTTCGACTATAAACACAACAGATATTTTTGTTTGATATTGAGATCCGCGAGTATCTTGAATTAAAAAACTGTAGAAAATTCTGAGAATCCGGCGTTTATGAATCGAGTACGGATCAACGTTGAGAATTCATGTTGGAATGGTAATTTACCTGAAAGCCCAATGTCTTTAGCGATATTTTTCCAAATGTGGTTTATCTCGTTTCTATTCTTACGGGGATAAGACGCAGATTCTTTCGATGACCGATATATCATCGGATGCTGTTTGACGAGGTTAATTAACTTGATGCATATATGCGTACCGAGATCAGTGCTCGGCGTCTGCCAAGACATTTGATTACTAATATTCGTCCCTTCGTAATCCAGGTCGTAATTCATTTCAGTATTTATTATTTTCAAACTCTATTTTGACAGACACGAGATTCGTCGCCTTTCTTGTTTCAATTCGCGCTTTAAAGTCGCCATTTTACGTCGACGCGTCCTCCGGACGTTTTCTATTTCCATGAAAACTATCGTCTAACTACCTCAAGATTACGATTGGTAAATACTTGTCTAAGCTTCAACGTGATTGGTTTAAGGTCATCCAGTGTAGCCCAATTGGTGTAAAACGAACGAAACATTAAAAAAATATAGAAAAAAAAAAAAGAAATATTTGCCGATTTCCTTTTACGTTAACCTTTAGACGCTGATCGACACAAAGCAATACGATTGGCCACTTCCGTTGAATCCAGCCAATAATATTCGATCTGAGTCTAAGAATAACGCAAAAGGAATACGGCCATTGTAGTTCGATGAAAATTCGGTTTTAGAAGCAGGAAAACGTGATTAAAGAAAAACTGCGCACGCGCAGATTGAGTACGCGCGCAAACTTGTATGACGAGAAATTGACCGATTTGAAAATGTATTGTGTTCGTTAACCTAAAATACCTATTAAAAAATAATAAATTTAGTGAGCGTAAATGGTAGAATATTTGTAGCATCATATATATGTGCCAAATGTGAGAAGAATATTACTGAGATAAATGCTAGTAATTTGTTTAGTAAAATTGACGAGATGTCAAAAAAATTATCTATTCGTAACAGTAAAAAAGGAACCCAACCTACTCTAGCGAGTTTTATGAACAAATTCCAACAATCCACTCCGAAGGTTTCTCAATCAAGGTAATAATCGGGTTCATCAAGATTTAATATTTCCCGAAAATAGTTCAACACCACATAACCTCTTTCAATACCTTCCACAACTTTCCTCTAAAGTTCCAACTACCCCTAAACAAATTTCAACCTTCAAATGGTATGTCTGATTTTTCTCAGTACCCCGACAGCCACTCCGAAAGAAAATGCAAAAAGAAAGTCAACTTTTGAGTCTGACGATATCTGGGATGAGAGCGATACTAGTTTTGAAATGCCATCGGATGCTGAGGATCCAGATCCACAACCTTCAAAAATCAACGTACAAAATTCCATAATATCCTTGGTAAATATCACACTACTTATTTTCAATTCATGTTATATATTTGAAACAAAAAATAGCATTCGATTTTAACAACCGTAAATTCTTTTAGAACGATTCCGAGGACATTCCAGATCCGAAACTGTGGACTAATGCAGAGAAAATCAGTACAACAAATTCGTCAGTTCATTACGTGGACGATTCTATTGAGGAGGAAGAGAAGAAGAAACTATTATCAAGTTATGGTTTTGATTCCTCTAAGCTGTCTTTGAAAAAACGTGAAAATGGAACTTTAGTTGAGAAGAGCAACGTAAATCCAGCTTCAAAATTCGCCGATATAATTGACGAGGAAAGCCTCGACTTTGAAGAAGAACATCTTGAATCAAAAAGCCAAAGCATTGCTCCGAAGAATTCAGCAAAGTTAGAAGATGATCGATTGCCTATTACGCCTCCAGACATAGCACAATCTAGTTCGAATCGATTTGATGTTACCAATAGTACAAGTCAGTCTGTTCCCTCGAATTCTGACGTTATTGTTAACGATGTAAAAAAGCTAAAGATTCATTCCACACCGCCAAAACGAACTCCGAGAAATTCTACCGACCAAAATCGTATCATATCTGATTCGGATAGCGAGAGTCCAAAGTTCAAATGCAAGCCTTCACCTGTTGCTAGAAAAGAATGGCAAGGACCAGATGTCAAATTAGATTTGAAACCATTGGGCTTGGACAAAGAGCTCGATCCTTGGATTCAGATGATGAAGAACAAATCTGCAGTAGCTTCGATGCCAGTGAGTTAAAAATCAGTCTTTAAGAATTTATAATGCAGAATTGAAGGGTGAAATCTTTTGTCTGGGAATAATTGCCAATTTTCATTGATTGAAGATTCTTCATTTTTTCAATTAATTGATGTTTTTTTTTTCACAGCAGATGAAAAACCAGGTGCTTCAACGACAGCAAATGCTCAAAGAAATCGAGATACAAATTCTGGATAAAATATCAACGGCATTCAATCAGATTCCATTATTGGTGTTGGAAAAGTTTCCTGGTTTCAACGTCAAGACTTTCCAAGAGCTAAAAGTCCTGCGTCAACATCTAAAGGCAAAGATACGTCTGATGCAAAAAAAATTGGATAATCTTAGCCAGGAGGAACAAAACAACGCACAGTCTTCTCGCGCAGACGAATTTCCCAGCGACGATAATTTCTCTGGTTTTGCGTGCGATGACTTTGACGAATTACCTTCTCCGTCACCCATTCGTGGCACAAATAATCATTCTCAATCAAATACAGTTCAAAAGCCAAGTACTATTTCATCGCCAAACGAATTCTACGATAGTACAGCAAAGAAAAGTAACTCGTCGCAAGATACCTGGCCAAATAGAGTCACAGAAAACGAGCCACCTCCTCCTCCTGTTACTGCTAAAAAATCTAGTTTCCAACTGAAAAAACCTGTCAGAGGAACGGTGCCTGCTGCAGTTACAAAGCACATTGGAAACCTGTGGGAAAAAGACCAACAAACTCCTCCTAGGAGCGAAACAGAAGCCAGTAATGAAAACGATTACAAGCCTCTGACGATTACCAGTCAATTTGGAAGTGTCATGAGTGGAAAGCGCAGCAGCACAGAAACCATGACCCAGAAATCAACAAGTTCGACAAAATCGTCGAACCCTGAGGACTCCTGGAACAGAATGAACGACAGTTTTGGTAGGTCTTTGGATTAGCATTGCAGATTGTTTAACTTGTTACTCATTGAATTGAATATATGTTCATGTTTTCTTTACAGATTCTAGTTCCTCGAGTCGTTACGTGCCTTTAGAGAGATCGATAAGCGACGATCTGAAAAAATTACCACCGATAGAATTTGATTCTGAATTCCGAAATGCAAACCGCGAAAAAAGTAAATCAGTAAATACTACGTCGCGTATGTATGATTCGTTCTTCTCCGATTATTCTTCTATTTTTTTAGAAATAAAAATCGGCTCAACTTTCTATTGCCATTTACAGAAAGCAAACCAACTTCTCTGGACACTGCACCAGCTAGTCGACCTACAACAAGCTCTAATAACGTAATAATACCTGCTTCAACATCACAGAACGGAGTATTTACTGGCGATTATAAAAACGATGGTGTCAGTGGGGAATTTGACGGCCTATCATATCCACATTCGCGAGAAATGCTCAAGGTTTGATCAATCGAGTCAATATTTAGTCACTAGACTCACTTGATCATCTTTGATCCTGTATTAACGTCATTCATTTTTTGCTTTCAGGTCTTCAGGCAAAAATTTGGATTGCATAGCTTTAGACCGAACCAGTTACAAGCTATAAACGCAGCGCTTCAAGGATTCGACTGCTTCATTCTGATGCCAACTGGCGGCGGGAAATCCTTGTGTTATCAATTGCCAGCGCTCCTAGCACCCGGTATTACAATAGTTGTTTCGCCTCTGAAGAGTTTGATCCTCGATCAAGTTCAGAAACTCAATTCTCTTGATGTAAGTACGTAAGTTAAGTATCGATAACTGTATCGATACGCTCTCAAACTTGTCTTATTGTCATATTTATCGCAATCCCTTTTTTTTCCCCTCTCTATTCTACAGATCCCTGCTGCCCACATGTCTGGCAATCTGACGGACACTCAAGCTGAAAGTATTTACAGGGAGCTTTCGAAGGCAGGTCCTACGCTTAAGCTCTTGTATGTTACTCCGGAAAAGATATCGGCTTCACAGAGATTTTGTTCCTGTTTAAACGTTCTCCACGAAAGAAATTTACTCTCGAGATTCGTCATAGACGAAGCTCACTGCGTCAGTCAATGGGGTCACGACTTCAGGCCAGATTATAAAAAGCTCAAAGTATTGAGGGAAAATTTTCCCGGGGTACCAACAATGGCTTTGACTGCTACTGCCACTCCCAGAGTACGAACAGATATTCTCTATCAGTTGAACATGACCAAGCCTAAGTGGTGAGAATGAATTTGAATCTTTTACTCATTTATTTCCCAGATTTTTTCGATATATTCTTATTCATGATTTATTGCAGGTTCATGTCCAGCTTCAACAGACCAAATTTAAAGTACAGCATTATACCAAAAAAGGGTAAAAACTGTACGGAAGAAGTTATCGCTATGATTAAAACAAAGTTTCAAAAACTATGCGGAATAGTCTACTGTCTCTCGCGAAACGACTGCGACAGTCTTGCAGACGATATCAGCAGGAATGGTATAAAAGCTTTGAGCTATCATGCAGGACTGACGGATAGTCAAAGAGCTGCTGTGCAAGGACGATGGATTTCCGACGAAGTAATCAAAGCTTGAAATCAATAAAACAGTTACAAGTGTTATTTCCAATTCATAATTGATAGATAAATCCTTCTTATCTTGCAGATCGACGTTGTTTGCGCAACCATAGCTTTTGGAATGGGAATCGACAAGCCGGATGTACGATACGTTATTCATGCTGCATTGCCGAAATCAATCGAAGGATATTATCAAGAAAGTGGAAGAGCAGGTCGTGATTTGGAAAAAGCTGACTGCATATTGTTCTACAATTACAGCGATATGCATCGTATAAGAAGAATGATTGAGATGGACGGAGCTTCTCGCGACGTAATGAAAACCCATTTGGATAATTTGTACAGAATGGTTGCATTCTGCGAAAATACAACGGATTGTCGCAGAGTTCAACAGTTGAACTACTTTGGCGAAGTATTCAAAAAGGAGTACTGCATCGCTGATAAGACAACTACTTGCGATAACTGCAGAAACAAGGTGATCGATCTACGGTTGTTTTATAAATTCCGATTGAGTTTGACTAATGGGATACTTACGATAAGGTAATTTCTTTTTCATCTTTTTATCAGGACAAATACCAGGTGATCGACGCGACCGAAGACGCAAGGGCGATATTAAAGGCACTGCAAGATTTTGGAAGGAGAAAAGGCGTGACACTTTTACAAATCACTGAAATATTTAAGGGCAGTGATTTAAAGAAGATCAGAGATGCGGGTGAATTTTGTTGAGCTTAAAAACAAATTATACAATCAAAATTTTTGAATATCAATGCCATTAGCCAGTCGAGTTTACAATTTTAAAAACAATATCTGTTTTCTGACCACCAGGCCACAACAACCATCCACTATTTGGCCGCGGAAAGAGTTGGAAGAAGAATGACATCGAAAGGCTGCTGCACAAATTGGTGATCGATCAATATCTCCAAGAAGATATGTACATCAACAATGAAATTGCTTGCGCTTATCTCAAAACAGGTCCTAAAGCCCAGGAACTTCTCAGAAATAACAACATCAAAGTAAAGAACAACTCCCTCGTTTATTTTAGCAATTTTATCCAAAAATCTCCAAAATTGACATCACTAACGCGATTACTCTGGGTTTTGTAATACAGATACAATTCCCGCTGAGGACAAGCAGCAGTGCGACAACAGTTTCAGTTGCCTCTTCAGACACAGTGCCATCGAACGAAGCGCTTAAGGCATTGCAGACTCGATGTTACACTGAACTGATGTCCATTGTGCGCGGAATTGCAGGTGCCTTGGACGTCTCTGCCGCATCTATTATGAATATGATCGCCGTTAGGTGAGCCGAATATTTCCGATTTGCCATGTTTCACATGTTTTGATACGTTGCGAATAAAATTTATCGCAATCTGGAGATCCCAATGAGAAATTATTCTACTAATCAATACAATTGCTTTTTTATTGCAGAGCAATGAGCCAACAGCTACCAGACAACGAAGAAGCCATGTTGAAGATTCCTCATGTTACAAAGGCGAATTATGACAAATACGGAAAAGCCCTGCTCGATGTGACGCAAAAATATGCTGCTGAGAAGTGCGGCAAGTATTTCAACTCCGATCTATTTCCAAAAAAATCCTATAATAATGAAAGCCTCGCTATTCTTATTCACAAAATAACTACTGCCAACAGTTTTGCTTAGCGAAGCATCGAAACAGGTCGTAACTAACGACGTTGAAGAGCAAGATGCTACGTGGCTATCAACCATTTCCTGTCCAGACGTTGGAAACAGCTCTGTTTCCAGAGGTCGAGGAGGAACTAAGCGAAGAGGACGAGGTGGATTCACCAGCAAGGCTAAAAGGTTCAAACGAGGAGCATCTAGCAATAAGTTAGTCTTCAGTCTCATTCAATATACTAGAATAGTCAAGATTAATTTTGAATTTGATATTCCGTCATTTAAGGTGAATTCTTTTGCTTTTTCAGTTCACAATCGAGGCAGTCAACTCCACGAGGTAGACGTGGCGCTGGAGCGAGTCGTGGTGCTGGAGCGAGTTACGGTGCTGGTACAAGCAGAGGTCCAGGGTTTTTAGATATTGGTCAGAAAAAGCCATTCGCAACGGATACCAACAAGTTTGTAGGTCTCGGCTTGTAACAAGATCGAATAATGTGATAAGTTGAAGATTTTTGACCCGATTAAAAAAGGTTTGAGTTTTTGAACGGATCAAAAACTACACGTGGAGATATTGTTGATCAAACTTTTGTATCAAATATATTTCATTTTGAACCTTTACTTCCGAAAATTATGAAAAACGAGAATCTTAAAACTATTTAAAGTTTGTCAAATGGCAGTTGACTAGTGTATACTATAGAAGTAAATAATTTATTGTTCGTAATAAACATGTTTTTGTAATAAATCAAATTTTAACTTTTATTAATCGTTTATTCATCTTGTTATACTAACAAAAAAAAACAAAAAAACAGACAGAAATTGTTAAATACCAAGTACAACATCCTATCTAAACATAAATTGACAAGGAATAAAAAAATCACAAATTTACACATTAAAACTATAACAATAATCGTATTAATACATCAGAGAAAGACGAAATGTGAAAATCATCTAGATATTGCAACATTTAATCAACCTTGATCCGGCCGAAGTAAAAATACTTCTATGAACTTCTCTTGATTCATTCAATTCCTAAATACAGTCTCTACTTGTGTGAAAAGAAACCAGAAACACTATAAATCAGGTTGTGTCAACCTTACGTCTCTGTTTTTATTTTTAACATGTTCCTTCAGCAGATCCATAACTTCGTTGTCAAATTCAGATGGTGTCGGTTTAACTTCGGCAGCCCAGTAAAATATGTCCCAATCGTTTGAAGGCAGGTTTATCAATCTGTCGTACAGCTTGATTTGCGATTCGTCAAATGTGCCCAAATACTTTTTGGCAAATGTACTAAGGAGCAGACCGTTTTCCAACATACCTCGCTTGCGAGACTGGTAGACCAGTCTGTTGAAATGGAAACAAAATTGTTACGTAAATTATGAATTTATAATTAGATCTTTTCCAGATCTAGAAGGGAATACATACGTGAGTATGAATTTTGTAAACTTTGGAAGGTTATCTACGCACCTAGCTCTTTTGAGGGTTATGTCTTCCCCTTCGCGCTCTATGTAGGGAGGTATTTGAGGCTCGCGAGCCTCCGGATGAACGATATTCGAATCGTCATTCCTGTTTACACAGGTATAAGATATATTCCTAGTTCCGAGAATGGATCTAGCCTGAAAAAAGGAAAGATAAATAAATGAGTAGATAAATAAACACTGGGCATCGAGACGCTTTGCACGAATAACACACCGCGCTTATTACGTAAGTATCGAAAAATAGATCGAGAAATAAACTAAACGGAAGCTACTCACGTTGATTAAATTCTTGGACTTGATAACGATGTTCATTTTGCTTACGAGTCGATTAAACGATACAGTACACAAAACCGCGGACGGATAAACTGTCTTATTTTTCAATCGCGGTGTTCCTTGTCACAAATCACAATATTGAAACGCAGACGACGTATGTGTCCTCCGTATCGTTAGCCAATGAAAATCCAGAGCCTGGTCACGTGGTCGGCGAGATTATTTTACCACCAACCAATCAGCGTCTATAAAGAAAGGGAAGAAACCGTAGATTTTGGTCGGTAGAGGGTGACTCATTTGTCGAATCAGCAAAAAGGCAGATGGCGTGTCCTGGTTGAAAATAAAAAATATTTCCATGCGAATCGTCTGAGTGACGCGTATAATCAGAAAAATTCCCCGACGCTGGAGGCGGGTCCGTATAGAGACCGTAGGAAGTGAAAATCAACACAAAAAAAAACCATAGTGAGAGGCCGAAGGTTCAGGGAGTAATTCCCAGTAGCGAAACGCGTGTTCATTGATAAGTGACTACATATCGGAGTATGTAATAGAATTAATAAATAGTTAACCAGTGCCTCAACAATAGACGGACCGTAGTATAATAGCTATAGCGTTAGAAAAAAAAGTGAATACATAACACGAGACTGCAAATGAATACGAGTTAGTGAATAGATAAGGATCGCGAGTGGCGAATCCGCAGCTTCGCTCGCGCTTTAATCTATGCTTAAGCCCAAAGAATGGGTGTGATCGGATATTGTTTCCGCGCGCGTAGAATAACAATAACCGCCTTATTATAAAACAGGTGAAAAAATCGCTCGCGCGATTATAAACAAAAGAAAATAATCGTCGTAAGAACAAAAGGAAAAGGTATTAAAACGAAGAATTAAACCGTTCACCGTGGAGCGCCCTAAGATAACAATAATCGAAAAGCCGTTGGCCAAGATGAGTTTGAGCATAACCAAGTTATTCTCGAAGAAGAAGAACAGCGCGGAGGTCGTCTCGGAAATCGGTTTGCCGACTAACGTTTCGCACCAGTTTCACGTAAGCAAAAACGTCGTTACTGGTCAGCTCGAGGGTCTGCCTGACCGATGGATCCGAGAGCTGGATAAACAGATAACAAAGATCGAGCAGAATGAAAATCCGGCAGCAGCATTGCAGGCTATTAAATTCTACAATTATTCGATAAAGAAAAAACCGTTTGAGGAACCGTTTAAGCCTTTCGTAACGGAAAAATTAATCGCCGAAGAATCACAGGAAATAGATAAAATCCTTACTAAAAAACAGTACCAATCAGGCGACTCGGATGGCAGTGCTTCGATCAGCTCAAACGAAAGTCACCAAAGGCTACCAGACCTTCCCCCAAAAGTAAACAAATATCCTAAGCCAGCCCCCCGCCTACATTTAGAAAGGGAGCAGAAAACACTTACCGAAGTTCTAGAGGAGTTCAACACCTACCAAATCGACAATGACGATGAGTTACGTTTGCCAGACGACGTCCGTCACCCAGATGACGAAAGTCCCATTCTGAGAAGAAAGACCGAAGGCTCTGTAGGCCGTATGACAGAAGAGGAAGTTTACGAGGAGTTGAGAAAGATTTGCAACTCTGGAGACCCGCATCGCCGCTTTGAACGAAGCAAAGAAGTAGGCGCTGGGGCTTCAGGAACTGTTTTTATAGCCACGGACACAAAAACTGGCCACAGAGTGGCCATAAAGGATATAGATTTGTCCAAACAGCCAAAGAAGGAGTTGATTTTAACAGAAATCCAGGTTTTGAAAGGTTTCCACCACCCGAATTTGGTCAATTTCCTCGACGCTTATCTAACCGATGAGCACCTTTGGGTAATAATGGAGCTTCTGGATGGTGGGCCGCTCACCGATGTTGTTACAGAAACTGTAATGAAGGAGGCGCAGATAGCAGCAGTTTGTCGTGAGGTTCTAAAAGCCGTGAGCTTCCTCCACGCTAAAGGAATCATCCACAGAGACATTAAGTCGGACAATATACTCCTGGGAATGAACGGCATAGTCAAAGTAACGGACTTTGGATTCTGCGCCAATATCGTAGGCGATGAAAAGAGGCAGACGATGGTGGGGACCCCATATTGGATGGCTCCAGAGGTCGTTACCAGAAAGCAGTACGGAAAGAAAGTGGACATATGGTCCTTGGGTATCATGGCTATTGAAATGATCGAGGGAGAGCCTCCCTATTTAAAGGAAACACCGCTAAGAGCTCTTTACTTGATTGCGGCAATTGGTAAGCCCTCAATTCCCAGGTGGGACACGCTGAGTGCTCCGTTTCAAAATTTCCTTGAAAGATGCCTGGCTGTTGAGGTAGACGAACGAGCCACTGCTGATGAATTACTCGCTCATCCATTCTTGGAGAATTGCGCAGATTTGTCCACCCTTACGCCGCTTATACGTGCGGCTCAAAGAATTTTGAGGAAGGCTTTTTAGAAGGAGATTTACCACTCTGTTGCTTATGTTTAACAAACTTTTGAGCAGAGGGAAATGTCTTGTTTTTTATACAATCGCTACGGCAATGACGTCGCTAGAATATATATTTATATACGTATAGTTAGATAGTGAATGGTTCAATCAACTTCAATCAAATTTCACTATTTTATGGATATACATATATATACACTTATTTTTGAAGAATATATCATCGCTATATAGATTTAACGTTATTCATACAATTAGTCGTGATTAGTCGATGTCTTTAGTATTAATATTTTGTCAATGATTCCGGCAGGCATTAAGAGTTTAGGCTTGTAATAATAATAATAATAATACCTACGATCAAGTGTGGTCAACGATGAAATCAACAATTCAAGACTGACACAAAGTATTTGACGCTAATTGAAATAACGTCATCATCACAATAAAGTATTTTTTGCATATTACAGCCGGTATCTGCGGTAATTTATGCTCGAATATGTATTACCTGCCTTTTTGCAGCAGGTATCGATCGTCCAGAATAAGTATTTCCAAATTGCTTGGAGGATTGATAATAATTCTACTTAATTTCAAGAGGCTGTCGTAAATTCTGCTCGTTTTTAACGCAGCCACTGACTAAATATGTTGATTCGATTTCCGGCAGGGTTGGCATCAACAGATATTTTCACCAAGCTCCCCCAAGTGCCTTGTACTCGGTTCAAAGTTCTAGCAGCGTTTTATCTGACTGAAACTAAACGAGTACATATTTTGATAAATTTTTTACTATTGCGATGAGTGATTTTCATAGATGATAATCTTTTCAAAGAAAGAAAGTAGAGTTTTTGCCAACCCTGTAATAAGAGGTTTTTACTAACTTTGCGGTATTGAACTCTTCCCATTTTTTATAATCGAGCATTTATGTAAAAGGACCAAACGAATCGCAACATTCTTTATTGGGGCACAATTTATAACTGACGAAGACGAGCTCTCTGCATTGTCTTTCTATTTCTTCATTTTTTAAACTGAATTTTCGTAGAATTACGTACTTTCGATAAGAATTATGCTGAAAAAGCATAGTAATCTGCTCAACCAAATAAGCGTGATGTCCTCTATCTAGCACAATAACGTTGTACATACATGAATAAGCCTGTGAAAACGTTTTATCTTAATCGCATTTGCCATTATCAATTGATTGAACACGTTCTCACCCAATTCCCATGTTTGACCAGATTATTCTGAGCAAAAGATATAATCAAAATTCTAATTGTGATAATACACATTTCGACGTCCAAATCAGAGCTTCCAGTTCATCGACGGTATCACGTCAAAAATAATACATAATTGTAAAGAAAGTCCGACGCAAAGTGTGAGAACGGTATCTGATCATCAGACGCTTGGCTTGTGAATAAATAAAAGCTCCTAGTTTCAAAAGTATGATTATGTAGCTATATTATTTTTTAATTGAAAAACAGTATCAGAATTAGTAAAATTCGCTCGCAGAATAGCTGGATAATAATAAAGCAGCAGAAAAGAAAAGAGTGAGAGAAACAATGTGAGTTTCATGAGAGATTAAGTGAAAACGGGATATATACCCATTCAATTTTATCGCTTATAATTTAGTAGTTGTTTCCGACACAACTTACTGTTTATCAATAAGTTTTTCGTATTAGAAACATAAATTTCAAAGCATCCGACCAAGAGATATATTAGTTATTTTTAAAAAATAACAAATTACCTACACGTTAGATCATTTCTGATAGATATACCATTAATTTTTAATAAATTTGTGTCTTCGAATATTTATACCAAGTGCAATGACTTGTGAGTTTATGAATTTTAGCCGTTTGTATGAAAAGTTTATATTATTCAATTATATACACATAAGCGCCCTGCTTCAAAAAAAAAATCGAGTGGAATTGACTAAGAATTTTATTTCTATCAACTTGTACTAGTATTTACTTGATCAGAATTGCAGGTCGCAGCCATTTAGTGGTTTAAAATTATTTACCATTTATGTATATGTAAATAAAGTACGTATGTAATGTTGAAAAATGTAAATTATAAGTTTCTATTATTAATTCCTGAAATAACATTCCTATAACGCTTGAAAAACTATTAAAAAACCATAGTTCCTAATACAATTTCGGCCATACCGCTCAACCTTGAGATTGAAATAGGAGCAAACGGTGTAAACAGTGAGCTAAAGATACGTCGTGTAGTATGGAACATATTGCACGACCTATATCAGGAAACAGAATGTGTTCGTGCAACGGCGGAGCATAATTATCACCTCTGTTGATAAGAGGAGATAAAAAGAAACGAATCATTGTTTTATAGAATTGAAATGCAAGATAGATAGACAGAGATAACGTTCAATTTTCAGAATAGTTTATCTGCGAATTTTAGTTGTGTTATTTAACTTTTTGTATAACGTTACAAAGTATTGCAAAACGATAGGAAAGAAATATGTGAATAAATTGATCCAAAGACTGTTCGTTTCATACTTATTTATGAATTCAAGGATGATACAGTAGAGTTTATCAGTTTATCTTGAACCAATCATTTGTACGAATTAATCGGCCGAGTATACAATCTAAATAGATAATAGTTTTTTATATAGGAATTTTCTAATTTTCTAATTTTTTCGATCAGCTTATATTATCAGTTGTCTCAAACAGGGAGATAGTATTTATTATAAATAAATAAATAAATTATCAACATAATAATATAACGGTAATATCTTCTAATTATTGTCAGGCTAACAATAAAACAATATTAACAATTTTTTCCTGATTTGCTAAAAATCTGGTACATGCCTGACAAGGTCTTTCATTAAATTTATCAAATTTCATCAATATATCATTCAAATTTTATACCTAATAATTCAACGATTTTTTTATTTCAATGAAAAATTGAACATGCCCTGTTTTACTCTATTCCTGTTATTCGAATTACTCTTCCAATTTCTACAATCGCTTATATTACGTAAAATACCCATTCACAGAACGTTTTTATAAATCAACTAAAAACTATATGATTGAATCTCTCCACGTTCAAATATTATCACTCGTTATACTGATGTAGGCTTTTTACGAGTCAAGGCCTACCGCTACTAGGACGAAAGGTTTTTTTTTTTCAAATAAATAAACAGATTGTCGTCAAAATAATATCGTCGTAATCTGTTCCCTAGACTCTCTCTCCACAGCTCGTTGAAAACGATGATTGGCTTTAAGCATAAACTTCAGAAGCGCAGGATTCCTTTACATTGACAAAGGTGAGGACGACGCGTAGATTAAATAAATATTCTGTACAATTTTTTTCTAGCGTACGACGGTATCGAAATTCACAGAATTTTTTCCTTCGGTACAAAGACTGAAAAAAAAACACAAAATGAGAATAAAATTTGAAACCCATTAAGAGAAAACGCGATAAGATAACAACTAATTGCTTGAAATCGGTCGTTATCTTATTAATTAATATATGTCTGCTGTTGATTAATTCTCTGTCAGTGAATCAACAGTTGATCCACTTCTTTTCTTTCTTCTAATCACTGAATTTCATGTTTTTCAAATTTTTGCTACATGAATGGACCTCTTCTGACTTACTGATCGGGTCACAGTCGTCTCTGCCTATAGGCATGTGCTCTTCCTACAGCCAAAAAGGTCGGATCTTCAAGCATGGCTCTTAATACAGCGAGGAAATCCGCTGCCTGATCTTCGTCAATAGCTCGTCTGTCGTAGGACAGGGTCGCAGTCATTCGTGTGACAGTATTTAAATTGGAATCTGTAATGAAAACGTTTTTTTTTTTTTTTTTGTTTTAAATGAATATTTGATCAGTTTTTGCCTAAGAATAAGTCTTGGAAAGTTTGGGCTAACAAACATTCACTTGTCAATTGCATGCAGCGATACTCACCTAATTCTTGCCTCCCAGTACCTACAGCTAGAATCGCTGTTTGCGGAGGATTGATAATCGCAGAAAATTCTTTGATGCCAAACATACCAAGGTTTGAGATTCTGTTGAAAATCAAATTGTTTAAGAATTAAAATTGAGGATATACGAAATGTTAAAACATCTTTTATCGGTTGCCTGAATTGCAACTTACGTAAAAGATCCGCCTTGGAATTCATGCGGCTGAAGTTTGCCCTCTCGAGCTCGACCCGCAAGCTCTTTTATACTGGCAGAAATATCTGTCAAACCTTTAGACGGTACGTCTACGATGATAGGAGTTATAAGACCAGTTGGCGTAGAAACTGCCATTGATATATCAACTTTTTGCAATTGAACGATCTGTAAATTACAAAAAAAGATATCAAACACCTTAACAATTTGGAAAATTATACGAATATCAAAGTGAAGAAAATTTCAAGTTCATTGGAAACGATTTTCTCATTATTATTGTAAGATATAATCTTTCTTTCGAACCACATTTGCAGAAACACAATCTAGAAATTGATTCAAATCATTTTGAGTCAATTCCCATCAATTCGTTGAACTCACCTGGTCGTTCTGGTACAAAGTATTAATCGCTGGGCACTCCAGAAGAGCGTGAGCAACAGCTTTAGTGATGAAATCGTTGACAGAAACTTTGACGTTATCTGCTTTCAGTTTTTCCCTGATTTCGTTGAGCTTGTCTACATTAATATCGATGAATTCGTACGAGTGGGGGATATTTCTCTGTAAAGATTATACACAATAATAAAATTAGAAAACGTCGAACATCTTACGTGTCTGAAACAAATTCTATGCTACACACCTTCGATTCCGTAAGTCTTTTCGCAATCACTCCCCTGATATTGCTCACTGGGACATCCTTGTAAGTCGAAGGTAGATTCTGCCCCAATCCTGATGGCCTTTCGCTTGTGCTTCCTAATCCACTTGAACTGCTTGGTTTAGAAGATACTTCGGGTCCAGATACTTTGAAAAAACGACCAAAATTGAAACATTCGTTAAAGATTTCTTGAGAAATTATATAGAAACAATTTAGTTTTGCATAGAAAACTTAATAGAAGCGTCTCAAATAAGGCCAAAAACTGTCATCTAAGTCGTAAAAATTTTCGAAAACGCCTAAATCAATTCTGCACATTCATCTGAAAATTTAGTACTCATACCAATCTTGGGAGCGACTCTTTGTAGACCGTGAGTTTGGATGTGAGCGAGGACGTCACCTTTGAGAAGGCGATTTGGACGTCCGGTTCCTTTAACTGATCCAGAACTCAACCCGTATTCTTCTAGCAGTCTTTTTACCGCAAGGCCGTAAACTCTGGACAAAAACAGCATTTACCAGTATAAATTAGTCCGTAAGGTATCAAGTATTATAAAAATTGGATAAAAACCCAATTGTAAGTACCCAGAACCAGTACTAGAGCTCTAAACCATTCTAATATAAGGTAACGCAAACACACATACTGTCCACTCGGAGGTGGAAGCGCACCGGCTGATGAGGATGGTGCAGGCGCTGAAGATTGAGCTGGTTTTGGAGTAGCAGGTTTTGGAGCAGGGGTTGCTGGGGCAACTGCAGCTGCGGTAGGAACAACTGCCTTAGTCCAGTCGGCACCTTTTTCCATGGTCAAAGCAATCAACTGTCCAACTTCGACTTGAGATCCTTCTGGCATCTGTAAATAGGTAAGAGCAAAAACAGTTAGCAGAACTGGTTTTTCAATATTGTATTTTGCGTTTTAACTTCTCCCAAAGTAACGCTTACGATTATCTTAGCCAGGACGAGCTCATCTTCCATTTCAAAGGTCATAACAGCTTTGTCAGTCTGTATATCAGCCACAGCATCTCCAGGCTCGATGTTATCTCCCTCTTTCTTAAGCCACTTGACCAAAACGCCAGATGTCATCGTCGGAGACAAGGCCGGCATCAGTAGATTTTGTCTGTAGGTAAATATTCGTTGTTTAGTTACTATTTTCTCAATATTTATTGACCCATAGCTATTTAGAAGCCAACTCACTGGCCATCTGGTATTTCCTGCGATGGAGCTGAAGCTGGTGGAGGAGACGAAGGAGTTGCGGGTGCTGAGGGAGCTGCAGCTCCAGTTCCTTCTGGCATTTCGACCGCCTTCCAATCTTCCCCTTTGTCAACAATCAGGGCAATCAGCGTGCCTACTTTTACGTCTTTTGTTCCTTCAGGCACCTGAAGAAAAGTGAATTAGTGTAAGAAAGAAGGGATTTTATGAAAAAGGGTGTGAGAGCAAAAAAATATTATATTTCTAGTACATTATGACAGTGATAGAGATTTTAGATGGAAATCATTCAATTGTTTTTACTAATTTTCTACTTATAAACTTTGCTGACTTTTCCAGGTTCAATAGATCAAAATGAAACTTTTTCTTAGTGAATTTGGGATCATTCATTCACAAAATGCATGAAAACTTGAATAATGTTGGGAACGCAGCTTTTTCTAGTGTTTAAAACATGATATATATCCCATTTCTGAGTTATTTCTTCTCCTTGTTTTTTTGGGTATTTAGAATCCCTGGGGAATTAGGTTTAATAAATTGAATTACAATGATTTTAGCCATGACTGCTTCATCGTCCATTTCCATCGCCATAACTGCCTTGTCCGTTTGAATATCCGCGACTACGTCGCCAGCCTCGATGTCATCTCCCTCTTTCTTGATCCATTTTACAATAGTTCCTTGTTCCATTGTTGGCGATAGCGACGGCATGAGGAGTTCCCGTCCCTTTACTGACACGTGAATGATTCAATTTTTTTTTTTTTTTGTTCATGTGTAATGTAATTCTTCTGCATATTGTAAAAGCGAGAGTAATACATCGCGAATGGTAAATATATATATTTTTTTCTGTCATTTCCGTGATTTATATATTTTAAATCAATTAGAATAGATCGTATGCCTGAAGAAAACTTTCATGTTTTTTTTTTTGCTGTTTTCAAGTCATCAATGAAAATTGACACTTCGTTGTTAAGTACAGATTGACGTTCTAGCTGTCGAAAGAAAATTGTTGCATAAC
The DNA here is from genome assembly GCA_963989295.1 of Ametastegia equiseti. Taxonomy (NCBI): domain Eukaryota; kingdom Metazoa; phylum Arthropoda; class Insecta; order Hymenoptera; family Tenthredinidae; genus Ametastegia; species Ametastegia equiseti. The sequence continues at coordinate 12,636,182 of OZ022397.1, read as the reverse complement.
CACAAAGTGTAAAAAAAAGAATAGTTTTTTCTCGAACGAACAGAATTTTTCATCGGTTCAAAAAGAAGAGATTAGTTTTTATTCAGGCTGATAATGTTCGGGACTGGAAGAATGCGAGAGACGAAAGAAAGTATGAGGATGGAATTGTTGTGTTGTTTGATTACTTGATGGCAATTTAGGGGTAGATATTATGCGATTATGCGAAACCTAACCTCTGTAAAAATCACATATGCTCGATGTAAGGCGTAATGATGAATGAAATATGAGGAATAACTCACCGTCGAGGACCCAACTTGTGTGAAAACATGACCGCTGATATTTAATAGGTAATTCAACTTTCGGCACTATAGTTTGAAAATATTTAATAGTAAACACACCAACCCTACCCCTCAAAACCTGCGCCATTTTAATACCGAAAAGAATGGTAATGGTACGAGATTCGCGCGCGTGACCTTTATTATCCGAATGTGTCCTCTGCGTCAAGGTCGTCTTTCTCTCTCTCGCTAACTCCGTCTATCTTTTTCCCTCTCTCTTTAGCACTCGCGATCGACTCGACCACCGCAGACTCCGTCAATGAATTCAGATTTATTTCACCTACGACCTACATCGCATAATGGTTAGCGTTTTAACCATTGCGTAATATATTAATTAGCAGTATTATTAATTGCGGTGCTCGTTTATTATTCACGGAATTACAAACGCGTGCCGCCGCGATTCGGACTGGGAGAATGGAAATTTAACGTCAGCGATTTGCATGTATTTCCTCCCAGGAAGAATTGATCTGCTCTTTTTGAGTGACCTAGATAATACACTCGACGAATAGATACGTCTTTGCATTTTCTATCTGTATCCAGAAGAGAGTGCTAAGTGAACGCTTATTTTTATCGCGATTACATACTATAAACCATATAGGAAAACGGCTCTTCGAATATCACGCGATGAGAGCCTGCTACGAATTTGAAGGGGGAAAAAAAATAAAAGATGAAGAAATAAGAATAATAACGAAAATGAAGAAAAAGAAGATTTTGAATAATTTAACAGTACATTAAAATCAAATCGGATGATTCGTGAGATTCGGTCCCTCATAATAATCAATAATTAAACATTACATATTGGTTTATTGATCAATTACATTCTTTTCGTCTGCAAATATTTCATGGAAGACACGTGTTTCCGGTTTGCTAATTTTAAACGTCGATCGCCACGACTCTGGCGTTCGTCGGGCAAACTAATTCTCAATTTTTGACAGCTAGCTGCTAGCGTGACAGTAAACAGCTGATCGGCAATTGTCGAAGTGGGCTTTCTTTCAAGTTCGGAGACAAGTGTTTTTTCATAGTTACGATAGAACCATAAACCGGTAAGAACCCTTGAATTGATTATATATGTCTAACCTCAAAATTCGAATCTTCCGAAATTCGACTTTAATATCAAGTTTTTAACCCGACTTATTCAATTCACAATGACAAAGAAAGAAAAAGAATTGAAATCATTTCTCGATCTACTATCAAGTGTCCGGTAACGCCTACATTCCATAATAGCCAACAATAATTTGAAAAAATCCTGTTCATTCCCAGATCACAATATGTGCCCAGCTTTGCTGGAACACGAGGAACGCAGTCTAGGCGGAACGACGTTTTTTGCTCGTAGCCATCCCGCCGAGTTATGCGGAAGCAACGGACTTCCTTTGACCCCAAATTCTATAACCATTTACGGGAGGTCGCAATTCCTGAAGACAATAGACCATCCCAACTTATCCACTTACCTGGATATAATTAGAAGCAAACATGGTAATTTGTCTCGGTTATCATCTAATCATTTATCTTTTGCACCAACAAAAGAGAGATCCGAATCCTCAGCGTAATAATAATTCAAAGAATTTCCAAACTCGGAATCAGATATCTAAAAAAACGAATAAAAAAAAATTAATATCAGCTGCAAATAGAATGTAAGAAAGATTGACATCGACTCAGATTTGAAAATACATGTTTATTTATTGATTTCTTTGAAATTACATAATATCTTATGTTGTTATATGTAAATAATTTAATTTCCTTTGCTTGGTTTACTCGTTCAGAAAGGACGGTAGTTGTAGCGGAGTACAGCGGCGAGCCTTTGAGCGGCAAGGAGAACTTGTCTTTGGAAGCCATCAAGAGAATCTCTTATCAATGCCTGAAAGCTTTATGCCATATGAACAAGCTGGGTTTAGTCCACAGGCACTTGAGTCCAGACAATATTCTCATTAGCAAAGAGCATAACGTCAAACTGTACAATTATGGCTTATATTACATGACCGATAGTGGGAAAAACGTCTCATTTCCAATTGGGTAAGAGACGTTTTCATTCCCAGGACTCAGCGGCAAGCTGCGATCGATAATCTATTACCGAACTTTAATTATAACTTTTTCTGATAACTTCATCTTGTACAGATACCCAAAGTATACTGCGCCAGAAGTTTTCCTCGGCAATAGTTCCAGCGGTGTAAAAGTCGACAGTTGGTCCCTAGGAATAATAATCGCCGAATGTTTACTGAAGCAGAATATCTGGGCTGGTGTGAAGCTGGCTCAATGTTTGCGCAAAGTTTTGAGCCTTCTTAACTCGGAAACTAGAATTTTTGAGAGGATTGCCAGAGAGAACAATTGCTTTGAAGCTTGGGAGGTGTGCAAATGGACTTGGTTTAGTTCTGAGTCGATGTTAGTTGACTTAGGAACGAAATAATTGACACTAATTTCGTTTGATTCTCTAGGCTCTTCCAGAAGACTTTAGAGACTTTGTAGATTCCTGCTTGCAAATATATCCCAGCAAGAGAAAAACGCCTGAAGAATTGATACAGCATTCTTTATTCAAAGAATTTCTCAGCAAAGATCGAGAAACCAAAGAACAAAGAATATACGATAGCGTTATAGCAAGAAAAATGGACGAGCTTTATTACCTGTGGCAACTTGCTGGCGGCGATATCACAATGGAGATGAAAAAACAGGGATTGATCAGATCTCGGCCTCCTATTCTGTCTGTACCGAAGTACGATCATTATTACCATTCTCATTTATAGCAAAAATCGATCTCAGACATCATTCAACTTCTATCCAGACTATAAAATGATAAATAATTGCTTAATTTTCAGCCTCGTTGCACTTCTAGGTCAAATATTTGGCCGTAGAGATACTGCTGGTTTGCTAGATCTGCGAGTGGTCAAAGTACCTCTAGATACGTTACGGCAACGATTATCTCACGTTCCGTTCACAGCAAATTACCCTCGATTGATGAATCGGTAATTAAAATCTCGAATCGTTTTCTATTATGATAAGCTGGGAACCCCTTCGACGGTCTCTTAATGCATTTAGTTATTTTACAGGACACACGTTCAAGCGCAGGATGATTTGACGAATGCCGCGTCTCAATTACCGTTGATAATCAGAGAAAGAGATACGGAGTATCAGTTCTACAGAATTGTACTTTACGACAGATTATTGCAGGTGATATTTCCCCACAAATAAACTTGAAGCTTTTGATTCTTCGTTGTAAATAATGGAAACTGACTTATTCCCTTATTTTTTCGAATGTTTAATGCAGGGCTATCCGATTACCAGAGATGCGATAATCAGGGAAGCTCACAAGGACATTCCACCTCCAGTACGAGGTCCTGTCTGGGCAGCTTTGCTCGGTGTCAGCGGAGACATACAACGCAGATATGAAATGATTGATAAAGAAACTCCGACGCATACGGACAGACAAGTACGAGGGAGAGAGGACTGGGCAAAAGCCGGAGTAGATTATAGAGACTCGAGAATTTATGAAGAATTTCTTTATTTTCTTCACAGATTGAAGTCGATATACCCCGATGTCACCAATACAGTGAATTACTGTCCTCTGGAGCAGGACACGAGAGATTACAGCGATTATTGAAGGCCTGGGTTAGGGATAATCCAAATTACGTGTACTGGCAGGGTCTCGATTCTCTCACAGCACCGTTTTTATATCTCAACTTCGATAACGAAGGTATAAATGGTATCGGATGAAATTTACATGGCAAAAATAACGTGTTATTTTCTTTTCCAGCCAGAGCATTCGCCTGCCTATCCGCCTTCATTCCTAAATATCTTCACAAATTCTTTCTAAAAGATAATTCAGCTGTGATACAAGAATATCTGGGGAAATTTTCGCAGACTATAGCCTTCCACGATCCACAGTTAGCTAATCATTTGAAATCCATTAATTTCGTTCCCGAATTGTTCGCTATACCCTGGTTCTTGACTATGTTCTCACGTGGGTATTAAAAACTGATAATATCGGTGATATTAATAGTCGATTTTCGTTTCTAACTTTTCGTTCATTTACAGATGTCTTTCCTTTACACAAAATCCTACATTTATGGGATAAACTTTTGCTTGGAGATTCATCGTTTCCTTTACTAGTTGGTTTAGCGATACTCAGGCAACTTAGGGACTCTTTGTTAACGTCTGGATTCAACGAATGTATCTTGTTGTTTTCTGATCTGCCTGAAATTGACATAGAATTATGTGTCAAGGACTCGATGACCATGTATTACAAAACTCCCAACAGTATTACTTACAGGCGACATCAGTTTGATCAGTCAAAGGTGTGAATCCGAAATAGAAGTTTGCATAAAATCAAAATATCTCAGTTTATATTTTGTCTTCATATCTAATTCCTCATATCGTGCGATATTTTTTAGGCAACAAATTGGAGTGATCCAGAACCAGGGACCGAAAAAATGCCCAGAATTAGTATTAAGGACTTTATGAATCTCTTGCAAAATGATCCAGGAAAAATGATCGTTGTCGATATTCGTAACAACACACAGTGAGTTCTTCTTTAGATACCAAGCCAATTATTATTTGCAGAACTCAGATCTCGTGAATATCTAATTATCAACTTTTATTGTTAAACAATTATTTGCTCTGGATGACTGAGTAAAATATTACGTCTCGACCCTTGAACAATTTCCTGTGCATTGCTGTTTTTAGATTTGAAAGAGGAGCCGTTTTGGGGAGTATAAACATTCCCTTTACTAGTGTTCAACTTTCTCATAAAGACATTGAATCGCTTGGACCACACGCCGAGCCTCTGGCAAAGAACAAAGATAACATTGTTGTTATTATCGGTCAACACGATCAAAATAATGCCTTGGTAATGCTCAACCATATCACTAAGCACCTAATTAACTAAAACTATAGATATCTCTGCAATTAGAAGAAATAATAACAAGATGTTAAAACAGTTTGCAGATTTCCTGATAAGCTGTAGAGTTCTGCGAGTCTGTTCTTTAGAAGGGGGAATCTACGCTCTGCGTTCAGCGGCTCCGAATATTCTAGTCCCCCCACGTTAAGATTCAATACTATTAATTTGTAAATAAAAATATTTGGGCATATTCACATATCTGCCGATACATGATCTGTATAATTTCTAAAAGATAATATTGTACACAAGCTTATCTTATTCGATATTTTCTTTAGAAATAGACATTTGTACTGCTCTCAATCTTTTGTTGTGACTTTCAAGTTGCCCTGGCAACTCTTATCAAAACAATATGGTGAATCGTAATGCAAAGGCACGCTGTGTCTATTAATTCATTATTGAAGCATATTGTGACTGTTCTATATTATTATCGATTTTCGAGAAGAAAGAGAAAAAGAAATACCCCACTCTTGAGATATGGAGAACGTGCCTTTGCCTCTTCGCAAGTGGATCAGAGAATGTATAAAAGAAGAATTTCAATTGACAATCGAGAAAGAATTAGAGAAGAGCAAAGACCCTCAAGACATTGCTCAAAAAGTGATACAATCAAAGGAAATGGGAGAATTGCTCTCTGGTGTTAGATCAGTCTTTAACGATAGCTGTTCATTTTCCAGAGCAAATTCCATAGCTAGAAGCGAATCTCGTCCTCAGACGTCGATGTCCCTAGCGAGCGATTTGTCTTGCGAGGAATGGGGACCTATGAGAAATATTAGAACCGATCATTTCACCTACATAATCAATAAAATAAACTACGACAAACCGGTCCATGTCAGATTGGCTGGATACGAAGCTTTAATGAGAAGCGAAATAACAAACATAGGCGGCAGTCAATCTTGGGACGTACTTTTGAAGGCTTTGAGAGATAGTCTTGCAGACAATAGCCAGCCTATATTTGAAGCAAGCTTACAAGCTCATGCCAAACTTTTGAATGGCTCACAGTCACAACAAGACGGATTTACCAACTTGCTGACGGGATTTAATTCGCTCTATCATTCTAAACGCTCGCTTAATGTTTTACCAACGTTTCTGTCTGGAATTAATTTCCGAATATTACTGCACGAGAAGTTATTCAGGATTGTCCATTTGGTAGTTAGGCATCAGGCAGAGTCTTTGAAAAGTAATAGAAACACGGACAAGCTATTAGAAGAATTCATGGAGCAATTCGTGACCTTTCTTAGCTCGCATTCTATCGGTAACAATAATCCAGCGCAAACTCTGACTGTTCTGAACCTCGTTTCAATCCTAGAACCCAAATCAGATTGGTCAAGAAAATGGGCTCACAGTTTAACGACCCGGAAGATATTAACAGCTGCCCTAGCGAGGACACCTGATTTACTACAAAATATTGTACATTGCGTTAAAAGTGGTCTAGCCGAACCGCCAACGATCCTTACAGCCCACGTCACAGATGAGCCACTGGAAGTGAATATCTCTGGAGAGACAGTCAAGACTGCAACTTATTTACACTGTTTGTGTTTGATGACCGAACTCTGTAGTAAATCAGCCAGTCGCCAGCTGCTTGCAGAGATTCAGTTGAACGAGCCTTTTAATGTTCCAGATTTCATGCTGTCTTTGCTAAATTCTTTGAACGTTTTAGCGGTAGAGGAAGTACCGGCTAGCATTTACGATACTTTACGTTCAGCTCTGCAAAAATTATTGAACTCTACTTCGGTCTTGTACGATGCCAGATTTCATCAACTGGCCCTCGACCCATTGCTGAGAATTGCATCTGATGCTGAAAGCAGAATACATCCTCATACTATAGACGTGATGACCAAAGTTTTGGACACTGAGGAAGGCTCACGCTTCATGATCACGAGGTCTCCTGAATTTGGAATAACTTCTAGAGAGGAATCGTTGTCGGCTGTTTCTCCAGCTAGCAAAGTTTTGGATTATGTATCAGACTTGTTGCAACAACCGCTTTCTATTATGAATACAGAGCACGTTATCCATTTACTCAAGTTTGTTGGAAGGCTCTTCGAGTTCTACGACGTTTATTATGTCACAGGATACGCTTTGGAATATCGATTCTATCCAGCTATCTCATATCTTTACAGTAAAATGGATAAATATTCAGTTGAGCATGAGGGCAAGAAGCAAACGCTTGATAGGTAAATAAAATGCTTCTGTTTCCGAAGATAGGGAGATGGTCTGTATGATAAACTCAGTCTTTTGCTTTTGCAGCGTGATCAAGACGATGTTACTTAAAATAGTTTCCATGCCTCTTGCCCTGCAATTATTAAGTCGTGAAGAGCTACTCTTTGAGGAACTGCTGAGAGGCTCTGTCGAGCCTTTAAAATCGTGCTGGAGCTGTAATGACGTTGTTGCCTTCATCTCCAGCGCAGCTTTGCTGCCATTGGGATCAGAAATCTTGCAAGATCTAGCGCCCCACTTTCTGACCAAGGCATTAACAGATATTTGCAGGAAGCTAGAGGATCCCAAGAGTTTTTACGATCCTTGGGAAGATGGCGATACAAAAGAATTTTTGCACGTTCTTAGACTCTTTTCTCTGAACAACCAGTGTAAGTTTTTTGAACTACTTCTGTTTGACCACCTACTGTAAGTTATTCTTCGTAGGCCTCATCGCTGTTCTGGATAATAAAAATGAGGGAAATTTATCCAGCGAAGATAGCTATCCCCGTAATCTGTCCGAATTATTACAACACTCTACGAACATTGATTCAGAATATCATTGTCTTGCGCTTTTGGCTTTGGATAGTTTCATCCAGAATTTAGATGCAAATATTTACTTAAATTGTGCTTTCGACTATCAGGTACGATCTGAGCAACTGATTGATTCGTAAATCCAATCAGCTTCGCAAATTCTATCAAATTTACATTTTTCAACAGGAAGTATTGCTCGATCTTCAAGAAAATTGTATCCTTGAAACAGGAAGTGATTCAGAACCGAGAATTGTATATACAATTGACGAGGGCAGCTTACTCAGGCACAGAGTACTCCTAAATTCTTATTACGTTCTGCACAACCCGATTCAAGATACAGAAATACCAGAACAAACGAGGCTGTTTTCCAAACTACCACCCCCGTCACAAATTGACACAACAAAGTCCTGTCCAAAGCCACCCTCGCAGTATGAATTGGGGAAATTCCTGCAGGAAAGTAAGCCTGGGCTAAGAGATACCGGGTGGGTTTCTCAAGCTAGAAAAGCGCACAGGATATCTAGCAAAGAGTCTATAGAAGTAAGCAGCTTGGTAGACGAGAGATTACTTTGTCTAATTGTTTACCAAATTAACAAATCGCATATTTATAGCATTCGGTTCTCATCGATCTACTAGATCAAATGCAGAAGGCAGTTCCTACATTCGAATTAACTTGCAATTTCGAATGGCCGACAATAAATGAGACCGATACGGATACTTTACTACCCGAAGAAGTTAACGGTATTGAAATAGCTTTACTGTACGCGGAACAGAATGAACTGATGCAAGCGACTCAATTAGCTAAAACAAACTTGAAGATATTCCTCACTGAAGTTCACGGATTCATACAGGATAGGCCATCGAAAAAATTTGAAGGATTCGACTGGTTTGCTGCAACGATTTTTATTATCTGCGGCGGGGATATGGAGAGGTGGGTCTATTTACGTGGCTTTTGAATGCATTGTTTGCCTCAGATGGCCGCGAATCATTCCTTTTCAAAGTTAGATCGTTTAACTAACTACTGGAGAGGTGAGCTCACAGTTATATCTTCAACTAGGAGCTACGCCTCTATCAACGTTTCTCAAACGACCAGAACTTCAGTTACAGAATAACTCCAGCAAACCATATTTCATCACAGGCCGGTCTCAGATTGAAAACTTTACCATCATGGCAGTAACTTGAATGTTACATGCCTCAGTGTTTCCGCTGATCATCACAGACCACTTAAAAGATTAATACGAAGAGCGAATTCTGTGATAGAATTCGTGATTGTGATCAGTAACAATTCGATTAAATCTATCTTTCTTGTTTTTCAAGGTGTAAAACGTTCGTTGCTCAAATAGTTCAATTTCCATCGATCGTATACATCTGGTCAACGCTGGGAAAAACAATCAGTCGTAACAGTAATTTACCTATGAACGTACAAATTATATTCTCACATCTCCTAGAAGGTATAATTGCTAATGAATTACCTGCCGTCAAATATGCTCTGAAGGTTTGTTTCTCTAGAAAAAATGTCTAGCCCTGGGATACTTGAACTGAATAATTAATTTCATAATTTTGCAGAATAACTGCAGTACAGACTGGTGGATTATTTGCAACGGACTAATATCCCAGTGTTTCTGGAGAACGCTGCAGTGGAATGAAATCATAAATTTGCTAGCAATTTGTATTCTCTATCCACCTGATTACACTTTGTACTATTGCGCTTCGCTTCTCTATCACTCTCAGCATAAACTGATGGATGATATCGTCGTAGGCAAGATGTGGCCAGAACACATGGTATTATACATTATATACACATATAGTTTTGCATTCAATCTAAGATACAAAGACTTAAAAAAAAAAAATTATTTCTGATGATAATCAGCATTTAAATTTTATCCAACAGAAATTAACTGATTATCAATGCGGAAATCATTTCCAACTGATGGATCTTTTGTCCAAACGATACCGTAATACCACTTTATCGCTGCTTATGGATCAGGAAGCAGCGATAACGACGTGATTCTCTTCCTGAGGTGAATACAAAATATAATGTACTCGAAATAAATGAAATTTGTATACAGAATTAGAATATTATATTTCTAGTGGTTTCAATTTGTCTTTATAGGAGTAGATACTTGAGATATGGATACCTCTGTAAATGATGAAAAAGATAATTATTGCGTTCTTTCGACTAGCGAATAATTATTTACTTTATTTACTAACAATGTGCACAATGATCGTCAAATATCAATAATAGAAATATAATATAAATGCACATAAGACTTTTGTACGATTGCGAGTAAATGTGACGATTTATACCTGAGTCTTGGAACACAAACAACCCACGGACTTCTCTGTCTTTCTGATTCTACAATGAAATGATATATATCTACAATATTTTAATATACGCTCTAAAAATTTATTCGTTAAATAATTAGAGATTGTTGCCTAGTTCAGGCATTCTTTAAAAACACACCCATCCCCCGATAGATAGCCCGCAACACATATATACACAAACAGTGGATCCAATAATAATTGCAAAAAATCGGTGCTATCAATCTTCGTGAATGGTAAACAGCTTTGCTACCTCGTTCAAATCATCGTATCGCGTTCCACTGGCCAGTACCTAGAGGATCAATAATTTATTTTATCGAATTTCAGTAAGAACTATACAATTTTCGGAGTAAAACTGACGATAATAAAAGCTCACCTGCCGCGCAATAGACATACGATTGAATATGTTCCAAAGTACAATGCCGACAACAACATCGTCGCGAAGATAGAATATAACTCCTTTGCCAAAGTCGTCTCGGGGTTCTTCTATCTTCTTGATCCCCTTATCTTCGCACGGTTTATCCGTTTCCTTGCCGCTTTCATTGTCATTCTTTTGCTTTTGTTCTTCAACTGGTTCTACATGTTTTTGAGATACTTGCTTCGCCTGTACAGCTGCTTCGGATTTGTTTCCTTCTGCATTACGCTGCTCAATTAAACGATCGGAGAAATGTAATAGCAGGAATAACTAGATCAGTGATTATGATGTTAAAAAATAAACGTTTATTCTCCTTCTTTACCTCCTCACTGACCGATCTCAGACCCTCGTCAGATGCCGTAACTGCAGCGAGCGGAGTATCGTGTTCAGTTGCCTTTGCGAACACTCCAACAGTTGGCAAAGACGCGTCGACTATCCCTATTGCTTCGTACCCAATTTCGGGCCCTAGGTCTGACCAGAACATCGACTGGTGTAAATAAGGCTTGCCTGAAAGAAGTTAGAATTGAATATGAGTTAAGTTTTAGAAATACTTCTTGAAATAATTAATGTACAAATTTGATTCGTCGAATTTGGGTTTCTAGAATTAATATTAGATTAGTTGGTTGATATCTGTTGGTTAATTAGTACCAGCTCCAGTCATATTTTCGCCAGCTAATCTTCCGGAAATAACGGCATGATCATGATGTTCGACTCTCCTTCTCCCGAGTCTCACATCGTAGAAACAAGCCACATCTCCTGCGATCCACAAGTTACTTCTCGCCTCCAATTCTGCGTTAACAAGAAAGCCACCGGTCTCAGAGTCGACCTCAAGATTAGAGGCTCCGGCTAATTCAGTATTTGCCTGAGCCCCTACTGCTACGATAACTTGGTCAGCATCGATCTGTTAATCACAAACATGAATATCGTCGTCAATCTAATGAATAGAAATTTAAAGTGGAATTATTTCTGCTTTACAAGTATCAAAATTCTCAAACTATCGACAAGAGATTATCAACTAACTGTCGTTCCGTCGGTCAAAATTAGCTTGAGGTGTCCATTCTTCATTTCCACATCAGTGACCTCAGTTTTAGGCATACATCGCACTCCGTCCAGCATTGCTTTGACAGTTGTCCATTCGCTCAGGTATTCAGGCAAAACTTGAGCCATTATGTATTTTTCTTTGTAAATTTGGTGGACAGTTTTTTGATCTGGATTTACTGTAACACGTAAATACATTCTAGAACTGAACACTTTTTACTTTAATTAAATTTCGATTTTGGATTCTAGTTTAATCAAACGATCGAGTCTACTGAGTATTTAGTGCCCTAAATTTATAACAAACATCGTTAAATTGGATATTTGAGTGATTGAATCAGGAGCTGAAGCGTAGAAATCAAACTCACAATTTCTGACTAAAGAACATGCGAGTTCAGACCCTAGAAATCCCCCGCCCACTATAACAATGTTTTTGACTGCAGGATCGTGAATCCTTTCTTCTAATTGTAGAAAGTCTTCTTTAGTTCTGAATGGGATGATTTTGCTCTGGATCGAGTCATCCGCAGTCTCGAATATAGGCAGATTTTTAGGCGAAGCACCTGTAAAGTAAAAATGTTATATTACATCAATCTCATCTGAAATTTTCTGTTTGTAGGGATCCGATTAATGTTTCTAAATCGAAACGCACCGGTTGCTATCAGGCATTTTTCGTATTTTATTTTGTGACCATCTTCCAACATTGCCGTCCTATTAACAACGTCAATTTGCTTTACTTTCCAGCCCAAAGCTACCCCAACGCCACCCTTTTTGGACTCTGCCAAGTTGGGAACAGGCGTATAAAATTCTGGTGGTTCGTAGAACAAGCTGTGAAGAGAAAAAACATCATAGACTGTAATAAATTTTCTGTTTTTTAAACTGCATTCCACTCAAAGCTCGGGTCAATCGACGGGTGAGAAAAGTATAACTACCTTCTGTCCGAGCCGTTCCATTGCTTGAATTTTAACTGCTCGGTAGTTTCTCTGTCTTTGTTATACCAAAGTTCTTTAGACAATGGTGGCCTCATGTACGGAAGGTCTCCTTCTTCCGTTACAACCAGAACCTGGAATAATCAACTCAATTATATCAAGTGAATAATTTAGAAAAAGTAAATATCTGCGATGAGCTACCTTAGCTGTAGGATCCCTTGACTTAATTGACCTAAATGCTGAAAAGGCTGCCGTTCCTCCACCGATTAAAAGGTAAGGAATTTCGGTTGGTATGTCTGAGGATATAGCCGGTATCTTGACCTTCTTTCTTTCCGGTTTTTTCTTCTTTTCTAAGAACAAAACAAGTAAATCCTTATCTTCAACGTCTCAGTTATATTTCCTACACCATAGACATGTAAATACTTTTTCCTGGCTTCACAAATCGCGTTACCAAATTTAGAAATCAATAAATCTGAACTACAGTCTCAGAAACCTTACTATATCTTCTTCAACCAATCAATTGTTAATTGAATAAGAATTTTCCCACAGAACTCGGTCTTACTTTGTTTTGGTTTCTGGACAATTTCCGTTGTTCTTATCCATCCCATCCGATCGACCTAAAACAGGATTAAAATTCGTTTACATTGACGATGCCAGAGCGAGATCCACTTATTCATGTTTTCAATTCTTCAATTCTCATTCTTTTTTCAATTCAAAAAATTCACCATGTATAACGTTGCTCCGGTGATAACGAGTGCAGCTAGGAGTTGCATCCAGAGCCGCTGTTGTCTATCATTTTCATTACCAGAGGAGCCTCCAGCATTTTGCTTTATACCGCAATCCTGATCCGGACTTAGAGGACATTCGACATTTGGATCAGCAGGGCAAACGGGTTTGGAAGCCGATGAGGGCGGAAATTGAGTTTTTGCTTGTGGCTGATTCGAGGGAATGCATTCTTCAGGTCTTAGCGTTGTTCCTGGAGGTCTGATAGTGTTACTAGGCTTTTTATCGCCTGCGTCGCTGTAGGTTCGACTGGCGCTTACTATTCCTGAAGTTCATAAAGAATTAAGAAATATAATTGAAATGAAAAAGAAAAAGGAATTTTGTGAATGGCTTTGTCGAATGAAGATAGGGAATAAAATACCACTGCAATACTAGAGTCAAATAGAACAATATCTACTCTACTAAGTCATCAAGTAAAATCTTCGAAATTTGAATTTGAGGTTAAATACGTCTAGGCTATATGGTCGCGGCAATGTTCAAGTCGCGATACGACCAAATGCGAACAATTTGCTACTTTTGTGGAAGGAAATTGAATTTGACTGTGGATAATACTTCAGTCAGTATCTTGAGGGAGTTTAATGTTTGCCGGGGAGTTTACTACACGTGAAATCTGTGATTTAAAAGAGCTTGATGATCGACTGGAAAAACATTAGGGGTCTGATGAAATTTCGGAAAATCATTACTCAGTTAAGCCAAATGAAAGTTATGTCAAATATTAATTATTTCGTGTTCTAACTCACCGATGTATCTGAAGGGACTGTGCTCGCTATTAACGTAAGGTTTTCTCGTTAATTTAGATAAACGTCCAATTGCTTTACCGTATCTTAACATTTTTACTATCGCAATGCTGACGGACGGAGCGGCGGGCGCGCGGCCCTTGGCAATATAATATGGCGATTTATTACATCGGCCATTGGCTGCAAGTTTACCGACCAAAATAACGTTGCAGTATATCTATAGTGTACAAATGTATAGATATACTACAATGTTATTTCGGTCGGTAAATTTAAATATCTTCAAGTCAGCGCCATGGGTAACTTTATGTGCCGAACGAATGGACTTGGTTACCGACCAAAATGACATTGTAGTATGTCTACATGTATACATAATTCCGTGACGGAAATGTATCGATTTATTTGGCCAGTTTCGAATTGACGGTAAATCAGAATCTGAATTAAAAATTCGAATAACAAACTTCTCTTTTGTTCGTTCGAGATAAAACGAAGTATCGAAGAAAGAATGAAACTGGTGGAAGAAATTAGAAGAAGATATGAACAATGTTGTCGATGGAACGAATAAAATACGAGCCATGCATTTATGATTGAACTGTATTCAAATTCTTCCAAGTCTACGCGTATCTGATTGTCTGTAGATATATGGATGCTTTGAATATGATTTAAAGCAATATTCTGATTGCTGGGTGATTGGTAATTCCGATTGAAATGGCTTATTTGACCGTCTTCCTGTAACGCATAAGTGCGTTGATATGGTCTAAGGGAGAACCCTACTGGAATCTTGGGAAAAGCAGTATCTCATTTTCTAAAAGGCCCTAAAACGTCCAATCAAAAAACGGAAACTAAGAATTTCAGATTATGGTAAGTTATGTTTTGGAAAAATTTCAATTTTCTGTGATGAAAATTCATGCGCAAGAAACCTTTAGCAGAATCTCTCCAATTCACAGAGCTGCGGAAGGTTCCGCTTCCGCATGAACTTTCATCGCAAATAATGAAACTATTTTCAAAACATATCCTACAATAATCGGCCGAAATTCTATAGTATGGGTGAATGTGTTGATAAAACAAAAATGCAAAGTATAGAATAGTTGGAATGTATTTATTAAATCTTTGTCAGTTTTTAATACATGTAACAAGAACGCATATAATTATTCAGACGAATTCGGAAATTTCAGAAGTTTTTCGTTTTTGAGGCTACAATTAGCTGCGATACGCCACCTGAGGGTTCGAAATTTGAATTTTGTTGATTTTGTGCATAGGGTTAACTGATTGTATAAGCTTCAGCTTTATTTAATACGGAAGTGTTGTTATTAAGATCGAGCTCCGACCTTCCGACGGATAGTCAGAAAAATGAATTCAAGGAAAACGACTGCATCGTCTGAAACAGCGAGACGTAGCCTCTTTCGGATTATAAAATAAAAACAAACGACGCGTTATACCATAAACGAGCAACAAAGGAACTGCGCACAAAGCCGTCTGCTATCGCTGTCAATAAATTGACCAACTTCACTCTTCTCCAGACTTTATTCCAGTCGCTGTCACGGCGGACTTCACATCGCGCTCTTGCACACTCGCAGCAATCTTCAATATTGTAAACAGTGCCACACAGCTGTTCCGGATGTAATGTAACCATTTTTTTAATATGAAATTGGTCTCTTTTTAACGTATTCGAAATAAATTCAAAGTGATACAAAGAAAACCGTCGAGTCGAGGAGGACAAAAGTTCAATCATCTTTCGAACAATCATCTAATCGGTGAGTAAAAGTCCGTCTCGTTGTTATTGTAAATTTTGTCAATTTCTTCAAGGTGAATCATGAATCATTTTAACCGATATGTCATTCGCCTATGGATCATACGCAGTTACCTAGATTGTCGCGGAATCTTCTGGATTTATTTTCATGACTCATTATTACTCCTCCAGAACCTTCCCGAAACATTCTCGCTTCTCATTGCGCTTGTTATCCGCTATTTCGCCTAAAACATCTATTCACGTATGCATACGAACCCAACTAGCTTGCTCCTCATGTTTGTAAACAGATCAATATGCATCGTATTCTACATGCAGGCGAACGCGTATGGTTATTGTGCTTTTCTTAATCTCGCGTTAACGTGAGACTAAACAAAAGATGCTAAATTATCTCAATAATATGCATCATCGCTTTAAATATACAATACTTTAATGAATGTGTGTTTGACTTTTCATATTTTTCTAACAGGGAAGAATTAGGAAATTTCATTCAGTTTATTTCGATGAAATTTAGAATGCTTTCACCTTTTTTTTTCGAAATCCAAGCAATCGTTACTTTCAAGAAACTTAATAATAACACGTGGGCAGAGCAGTTAGCTATATGTATTTTAGGAACAAGTTGCATAAAAACGACAGTCTTTTTATAGATAGCGTTTGACCTCTTTAGCTGCAGCTACTAGAGCAGTCAGCTGGTGGTCAGCTTTTACTTTAAACTACATTATTTTGAAATTTCTCAAGCAATTCAGCTTGTTATTCAATTCGTAGATTATATTTCGATGAAACGATGCCAGACAGGTGCGTGTGATGAACTGAAAAGATTATTTGACAATATTTCTACTTATTGATGCAGTCGATCCATTAACAAATACGATTTTTATGCTAATTCGCTTCTAATTTATTCTCCATTTGTTCTCTGTGTCGGTATAACTCATTTAATTGGATTATTCATTATCATAGGAATAAGGTGTTAGTCGGCGCTGGTGTGGTATGGGGAATTACTACGCTATGGTGTCTTTTGTTCAATCGAAAATTACCCGGGTCAAGGATATTGTTTAGTTTCATTCCTGCTGTTTTTTGTCGGTCAGTATTTAGAGCATATTTCATCAAGTGACATACCTCGATCCCGAAGCTTCCAAGGGCCCGAACAAATACTAAAAGCCTTGGTTCATTAACAGCAGCGCGAAACCTTCCTGAAGTTTACATCCTATACTTATAAAATTATTCATCTCCCATTTTTCAACAGAAGCGACAAAATGAATAATGAAGAGAAGCAGAAATGTAACAATAACGAGGCTAGTGCACCGGTGGAAACTGGAACAGGATCTAACGTCGATAATCGTAGTTCGGCTGAAAATGAAAACGCCCAACGGTAATTTAGGATTTGGTTTTAGTCAGTAGAACTTTTTTAGATGCTTAACAAATTCGTTACAATTTTTTTTCATCCTCTATAGACTGCAAGCACAGAACTTTATGGTCGGAGGTCTGACGGGAGCTTCGCCGCCAAAATTTGTTTCATTTGAAGAAATAATGAAGGCGGCAAACGGCATGACCAACATGGCACTAGCGCATGAAATTGCTTTGGACAAAAACTTTAAGCTAGAAACTCTGGATCCACCGAATGGTAGTTTACAGAAAAAAGTCAAGGAAACTATGCACAATATATTTTGGCAACTACTCGCCCAAGAGTTGGCCGAGGATCCACCAAATTATAATCAGGCAATGACTCTACTCGGCGAAATAAAAGAGGTGCATATTATTACCCGACTCTGACTCACCACCTATTTGAAATACACAATTCCAAGCTGTTTCATGCAATTGAAACTTGTCTCCTCTTCTAGGCTCTGGAAGAACTTCTCCTTCCGCGTCACACGAGGATAAGAGAAAACATCAATGAAGTTTTGGACGTTGATTTGATAAAACAACAAGCTGAACAAGGAGTTTTGGATTTCCATCGTTACGCTCATTTCGTTATATCCATAATGGGAAAATTGTGCGCGCCAGTCAGGGATGAGAAAATTGCTGAATTGTCACGGTCGACTGATGTGATAGAGACTTTCAGGGGCATATTGGAGACTTTGCAGCTGATGAAACTTGATATGGCAAACTTTACAATAACTTTAATAAGGCCAGACATTGTCGCATCTAGCGTCGAATACGAGAAGCTAAAATTTGCTGAATACTTGAAAATTCACGAAGACGGTCTTCAATTAACAAAAAAATGGCTACTCAGACATTTAGACTTGGAAAAAAACACCGTTTCTCCTACCGATCTTAACGCCGTTCGTCAAATCACTCACAGCCTACTTTCAGAGGCTTATTTAGACCTTTTGGAATGGGAATTCAACCCGGACGCTGAGGTGCTTATAGTCTTTATTCTCGGTCTTTATTCTCACATACCTCACGTATGAAAATACATTAATTACATGTATGACGATCTTCATTTTTCACTTTAGACACTGATGATGGACCAAGGAAGATTAATAGAATTACGAGATCGAACTTGCAGACTTTGCGTAGTAGGATCTGTGCTTTTGGTCACTAACAACACGATCGGTGCTCCTGTCCAAGGCGTTGCGAGTTTCAAAACTAAAATCAAGCAGCACGTCACTTTACTTCTCGAATCTGTTCATTCAAACGAGTAAGTTGGGGCATTATTTTGCCATTGCTCTGTTTTTTATCTCGAATTTTTAATCATCAAGCTCATATTATTGTATTTTTCAATCTAGAGATCTGAAGTCCGTGATGCCCAACATCGTTTTACAAGTCACAGCCGATGTTAAAACAACGTTAAAAGAAGTTGGCGCTTCAGAATTGTCTCCTGAGCTTGAGTCTCTTCTCACTGCTCAGATTTTAGAGATTGCCAAGCCTGATCATAAGATCAGACATCTCGTTAGTGAGTATTTCCAAATTTTAGTCCAGATAAAATTCTGTAACGTTTTACATTTTTCCGTCATAATTTTTACCGCTTTTGTTCATCACTCCAGCTTTGATTAAAGATTTTATTCTATTTCACAGATCTGAGAATCCGACAGTTCCTGCAACAAATTATACTCTCCCAGACTGCTGGACCGCAGCAAATACCTCCCGGACTATCTTCTCTCCAAGAAGAACTAGCTGCAATTGCTGCACAGTTTTTAATCATCATATCTCATAATCGAAGCGTATTTGGCGAATATTATCAAGATATCGTTACCACTGCTATCAGTAACAAAGAGGTTGCTGCTACGATCGATGCGGATCACGTTTAGAATTGAATACGCGATATCGAAGCTAAGATTTGAATGCATTGTGTTTCGGAAAATGGGAGCACAATGTTTTGACAACAAATAGGCAGTTCGAAATGTCCTTGGTCCCAGACAGGGAGGAGGTATCAATAAGAAATAGGAACTGCGCAGGAATTTCATTGATTGAAAAAGCGTGTGTAGAGATAGTCGATGGATCTGTTGTTTTCAATGGAGCTATGAACGGAATGAGAGATGTTAGTACTTTTTCTTCGGCGATTGCTTTTCTATCGTCGCAAGTAATTTGTGATAACTAAGAAAGATATATTATCCGAATTTTTGATGAGATGATTGTTGGAAAACGTATTACAAATAACAGAAAAAGAAAGAAGATCCGAAATTTAAGATGCCTTAATTATATTCAGAATAGGTAATTACTGATTGATCAATTTGCCGGCGACAAAGTTCTTGTAATACGGAAATCATAACGGTGAAAAGAGAATTTTTCGACGATAAAAAATGGACTTTAACGACCTTAAAAGTGAAATAATAATAATCGATCTATTTTACTATTTATTAACCGTATTGATACTAATCAATATAATGTCTAATTATACATTTTAATTATTTGTACGAATATTCTATATATACATATACATAATTATCTGTACTACAATTTGCAGTATTAGAAAAAAAAAAAGAAACGAATTGGCAAAACATTAACTTCCTTTAAAATTGTTGCGTAATATACCGATACGCAGAGATCATAATAATTAATTAGAGTAAACTGCAGTTCCTACAAAGAAAATCAATCATTTTGTACAGATTGATTTTGGAAACTTTTTTTTGTTTTTTTATACTCACAAACTAATTTATCAACTGCATAGGAATGCTAGTCGAAAACTAATAGAATATTATACTTATTTAATCTACACCAAAAAAAGTGCACGCTGACTAGTTTTTCTCTGAGAGAAAAAAAAAAAACAGCAGCAAATATTCAAAACTGAAATATGTGATCATGTAATATTACTGATAGGGACAGTTGTGGACAATGAACTTGAAAGTAATACTATTTGAATGGTGATGAATCATCAAGTAGACTCACAATTTTTGTACCTATGAATGAATACAATAAACGTGTCATTCACGAACAACGATGAAAAAGGATTTCATTTAAATGATTAGAGATTGAAGAATTTGATTGGAAAAAATTACCCTAGAAAGTCTTTAATCAAAGTGGAATAATCACTTTCTTGTTAAATGATAGTTTTTTAAATTTATAGTCAAGGAAGCAGCATTTAAAAATTAAAAATTAAACTTTTATTGATGTATTATATAATTTAAAACATTGCACTCAAGAATTCATACATAAATAATAAAATAGTAGGTATATTTTTCCAAATCTTATAAAATTCAATCTTGGCTTTGATTATGGATCCAGTTTACAAATCCAGGCTTTCTATGAGCTTGACGTGGCCATCGAAGGTACCGATATGCTGCTTTTTTAGAAAACTTCTAAAGCCTGTGGAAACGGAAAAAGATAGATTATGGAAACTTCGATAGAAAAGTAAATGAAAAAAAAAGTGAAGGATTACGAAATCTTGAAATAAATAGGTAGTCTTTTACCTTTAAATAAATGTTGAAGATTATCTGTTTTGGGGAAGAGGAATTCCAACGTTTTCAATAGTTGGTCGTAATCAGCGGTTTTTGTGTAGTTTTGGACCATCACGGTGAATTTCTTATACTTTTCTTCCGTCAATGATCGTTTTACCTTTAAATAAAATTAATATTATTCGAGATTTAGTGTGATAAAAATCCTATTACAATTTTCAAGAAGCGTCACCTTTTACAAAAGAAAAAAGAAAAAGATACAGTTTCACTGATTGCAAATATTAATAAAATCTCAATATTGCTTGTGCGATAATCTAACCACAAGTAGGTATAAATGAATATTACAAAAAGCATCATCTTCAGATCTTTGATTACAAAAAAATTCAGCTCATAGTCCTGATTATTTATACGTACGTCTTTTAAATAATTTTTTCCCATTACTTTTTTTTCCACGCTTACTGCCTTTCGCTTTTCAGTTCCATTTTGACTATCCACTAACGTCTCACTACATACGAATGATGATTCAGTTGATGTCGAGGGCTGAGATGGGTCGATTTTGACACCAACAATTTGAATTTTCCTTTTTTTAGCAACAGGTTTATCAACTCCTTTTGTTAACTCGCATCTATCCCAGTCTTTGTTCAATTTACAATTACTAAAATCTATCACAGGTTTTGACTTTGTCTCTAGCATCTGGAATATATCCTCTTTATTCGTTCCCACAGTCTGTTGTTCCGCTGCTTTACCCTCGGTATATTTCTCCAGATCAAAATCTTCGCTTGGCTTCGAAGAAGCTATTCGTGTTTCCTGTTTGCCACCAGATTTTACAAATCTGGTCTGCGATTCATCAAATGCAGCGCCTACTGCTGGCAGAGAAAACTGTTCTCTACTCAAACTGCCTCCGCCTCTCATCGTTGGCTGTGGCAACTGAAAACAAAACATAACAATTCAGTCCCTTTATATTTCTAATCAACTACCGCGCATCGACATACATCACGTTCTGCGCTTCTGAAGAATTCCCTCAACTCTTTTGTGATCATCCCAAAATTAGTGAACTTTTTTGTATGAGGCTGCAGCCAGGCAGATAACTGTTTTCTGAAGCCGGGATTTTCGAATCTACAATCGCAAAGAATTATCGCGCCGTAATCATTTTTGTGTCTTATTACACGACCGATTGCCTGATTTACTGCTCTAGATGCTTCTAGCTGATACCATTGTTGCCCCGTCAGTGACTGTGAATAAAAATATTGAAAATTTTTATTAGGAGTTATTATTAGTTGAAATCAGTTCAGCGGTAGATTTTTACCTCCTTATCCCTGCTTCTGTTTTCTTCCAAGTATCTCTGCTTCAGGATAACTCGTGGGTCTTTTAGAGGAGGAAAAGGGAGCCCGGTAACTAAAACTGCCCGACCATTCATATCCGCAAAGTCTAAGCCTTCGCTAACTTTGCCTCGACATACAGCCATAAAAATTGCTCCCTTGCAAGAGGGGTCTTGAATTTTCTCGTAAAACTCATTCATAGTATTTATGAAAACGTTTTTCAATTGACCCTCGACGTAGATTGGCTGAAAAAATGAAACCCGTTCAAGTTTAGACCTAATTTTCTACATTCAACAATTTTTATTTCACCTTTCGCTCGCTGATCTTTGTCCATAGCCCAGAATTCTGCCAGTCTTCTTGGCATTTTTTTAAAATTGGATACGACGGAAAGAAGACCAGCATTCCGTGCGGTATCAGGCAGCTAAAGTTGTAGATTGTGCGTCCAAGAGATGCGACGTATTTTGGATCATTCCTGAATAAATAATTGCATTGAAGTTGATATTCTTTGACAAAATCATTTGCTACCAGTTAACAGCCAAATGTTTACCGTGTATTGTATGAAGAATTCAATGGGTGTCCATCGGGACCGTTGCTCAATACTCCAACACAGACTTGTCGACCTGTTACTATGTGAGGATTTTCTAGCTGCACATCTATCGGTATGGCTAGCTCAGATATGAGCGGTTTTAGCGGTGACAAAGTCCCGCTGGTTAGTACGATCGATCGGATGCCTTGTTCGACTATCTGCTGCATTCTGTGATCAGTACAATGAAGTGATTGATTAATCCAACAATTATTCACTCTAATAAATCGATAGAAGTGATTTTGTTTACCCGAAACCAGGACTAAAACACCAGTAGCTGATGACTTTTCCCTCGCTTTTAGAGGGGGCTTTCATAACTTCCCATCCGTCGTTTTTTCGTCCTTTTTTCTGTTCCTCTGGCATGACATGGACCTTGTAACAGCGTTTTACTCTTTCTCTGTGGTGAGGCGATCCTTGACCACCGCTGAATACTACTCGTAGTAAATCATTGAATTTTTGTAAAGCATTTCCTTTTCTGGTGAAAGGAGAAGTGCTAGTTGTAGTTAAGTAGAGAACGATTTTATCCAGTTTTTCCATCACCACTGTCTCCTTACCCTGGGTCAACTGAGAAAAAATTGGGAGGTCATATATTATATTCAAATGAATTTCAAATAACGAGATTAAATATTCTAAGTAAGTAATTATATCTCTATGCATACCTCTGCTTTTTCGAGAAGTTCAAAAATGTATCCACCTGGAAAGGTCTCCCCTTCTTCTCGCCTCTTGATTTCTATCCCATCAATCGCCTTTTCAAATTCCAGGAACATTGCTTTCAATATGCAAAGATCCTCAGGGGTAAAATCTTTCTGTGTACCGCTCGCCGTTTCAAATGCAGGTTCGCCAAGAGCTGCCTCGTCGGCAACATCTTTCATCACTGCAGTGATCTCATCTATACAAATCGCTATATCTGTACTGCTTATCTAAATGTAAAAAAAAATGTGGATTTTTTAGGAGACAAGTTGATTCAGATCAGGAGAATGACAAAATTTCAAGATCTTTTAATAGTTGAGAACTAGAAAACTTCTTGTTAAAGAGAATTTTGAATCTGCAAAGAATCAACAAGGATTCCAGTTTATTACTTGTAGCGACGCGGACTCTTCGCATGTTTTCTCAACGTTATGAGCTTCGTCCAAGAGAAGAATGTTGTTTTGTAACTCGAGACCTTGCGCTTTTCTGGTCCTCGGATCAAGTATGTAATTATAAGGCATAAAAGTAATGTCTGCTGTCTGTTTCAATTCTTTGGACAAGAAATACGGACAACATTTAAGTTTCTGTCCAGTTTTGACCAGATCTTCGATATCGAGAATCTCCTGGTGAAAAATGGGATCTGTTTTCCTGAAAAAAAATGGAGAAACTGAAAATACAGCACAAAAATCCTTCAGGTATGTAAATTTATGATTTTCGGATTTTCAAGTTCCCTTGCATTTACCTAGAGTCAACGTTATTGTAGTAGAAGCAAGTCCTGGCTTTGACTTTGGCCTGACACATGTGAATTTTGTTGGCGCTATTAGTTTCTTTTGAAACTTCTGGATGGATGCAAAGTTGATCCCTGGAGCCAATAACGGCGACTTTAACGTGTTTGTAAGAGGTTCTCTTGAGTTCTTGCATGGCTTGAGATAATTGCGAATGAGTTCTTGAGGCGTAAATAATCTTGGGCATTCCCCAACTGAAGTTTGTCGGTTGATCCATTTTTCCAGCTCCCTTGTCCAGGTCCTTTTTTAAACTCTCAAAAAAATCACCCCCGAAACCAGGCTTTTCAATCGCTCCTATCAGCGCCTGGGATTGGAGTTGCGCTTTCTTTACCAAGAGCCAACTTAACGATGAGCATAAAAGACTCAGGGTTTTGCCAGTTCCTAAAAGTAATATTTTGTTAAATTGAGAAAATAACGAAGGGGATGAATGGAAAATAGCAAAACGACGGCAGTAATTACCTGTCGGTGATTCCAAGACCCCGTGTTTTGCATTTTGTAAACATTCGATTACTTTTTCCATGTACCGTTTTTGCACGTCGTACGGTTCGAATGGAAAATTTACCATTATTCCGTTTAATTCTACCTCCGGCATATTTTTAATGATATTAATAAACTTTTGTGGATTATATTACAAGTAGAAATTTAGTAAGTAGAAATATTCACGTGACAGTTGTCAACCTCTAAAATTGACGCATGGTTTGGTGAAGAAGCGCGCGAAAAACTTAGTTAGCTCTAAAATGACTCAAGTGGTCGGCAGCGAACTGTTAAGGCTGTATCATATTACAGCGATACCTTCAATCGGCGACAAAAATGATGCTCCGTCATTGGTTGAAAATGACGAACTATTTGAAGGGCATCGTAGTCCAGCCAATGATATAGCTTTGCTTTTAATGTGGTCCGACAATGTTGCTACGATCTAATACGAGTTTGAATTCATTCATTTAAAATGCTTTATGAACGAAAAAAAAATCAATTGGTACTTTCTTCAGAATTCTTCGTCTTGCTTGGTCGTTCATTCATATTATATCACATAAATAATGATTTTACAGTTGTTAAATAGCAAACGGAAGTAGATCTTGAAATAAGGTTTAAATATTTGAGGATCAATTTACGAAAATATCGAAATTTTCAATTTTACTTATTTGTGCATTTTTTAAATCCGAAACGTCGTGCTTTGGGGCAAAATTGATTAGACCAAAAATGTTCACTTTGAATTGAACTTTCTGAAAAAACATCTTTTTGAACTCCCGTCACTGCAGCATGACGATCATCGGAAATATCCGTGTTTAAACACTAAATTTGAATTTTCCAAAACACATCATTTTTTATTTGGATTTTTTTGTTTCGAAAAAAAGTAGACAACAAAAAAAAAACTTTTAAGCCCTCAATCAAGTGGGGGCGGATTTTCCGTCTTTTTTTCGGTACTCTAAAGTTCGTATTAGTGACAAAAAATTCAATTTTCGAATTATTTTCTCAATAATTTTATATTTATTTTACAACTTATTTTTTTATCAACTCTCTTCTTCAATTTTGATTTGAAAAGAACAAGAAAAACGATTAGGCAACACCTTGTGAAAAATCGGACCGCTTATAGAAAAAATTATTCGAAAATTGAATTCTTTGTCACTAATACGAACTTCAGAATCCTGAAAAAAATAGAAGCAAAATCCGCCCCAAATCGGTTGACGGCTTAAAAGTTTGTTTTTTTTGTCTACTTTTTTTCAAAACAAAAAATGGCGTATTCTGGAAATCTTAAATTTAGTGTTGAAACTCGAATATTTTCGATGATCGTCATGCTGCAGTGCAGACGGGCGTTCAAAAAGATTTTTTTTCAGAAAGTTCAATTCAAAGTGAACATTTTCGGTAAAATCAATTTTACCCCTTGGCACGACGTTTCAGATAAAAAAAAATACGAAAATTAATAAGATAAAAAATTAGATATTTTCGTAAATTGATTGATCGACATGGATAGGTGCTATTGAAAACGCTTATGGGGTATGGTTTGAGCACGGAATGAGGAATGTAAGAAAAATTTTAAATCCAAATCGAAATCCACAAGGTCAGATCGCTCTCGTTTTTACGTAGAACATCTCGCATACATGTAAGTAGAGTTTTTGTTGAATAGTTCCTCATAAAAAACAATAAGATTACCGGCTTCTCATCAATTACAACCACGAATCAAGATAAAGGGTCAACCTTTATGGGGGTCAGTTATCAGTAACTGAATGTATTCATCCGTGACTATCTCAGATTCCAACTATACTTGGTCTATAGTCTTCGTCCTTGGATATACATTCTTAGGGGATTAATAGCTACTTCCCGAAAGGGTATAAGCCCAAGAAAAGGATCTGAATGAATGAATTCTCAGGAGACGTAAGCCGAAACACAAGGGAACTGAATTTTCAGGGGACGAAAATGTAATATTTCTGCTCTCAAGCAAAAAGAGTTTCGCATATATGTATGTAGAGTTTTTGTTGAATAGTTTAGCTCATGAAAAAACAATAAGATTACCGGCTTCTCATCAATTACAAACACGAATCAAGATAAAGGGTCAACCTTTATGGGGGTCAGTTATCCGTAGCTGAATATATATTCATTCGTGACCAGCTCAGATTTCAACTATACTTGGTCTAGTCTTCCTCCGTGGATATACATTCTCAGGGGACGAAAATTAAATATTTCTGCTCTCAAGCAAATAGAGTTTCGTTTCAGAAACAAGCAAGAAATTCAAACAAAGCTTAAGGTAAGTACTGCCGAATTTACATTTTTTCAATCGTTCGAATTCCAATACTTGATTCTACTCATTTTCTGCAGCATCTTTGAATCAGCATCAATCATGCGTTTGATAATATGCGACACAAAGCTCGATTTTGACGACTGGGCGGCTAAGTACATTGTAAAGAAAATCAAAGATTTCAATCCGAATAAGAATAACTATTTTATCCTGGGACTTTGTCCAGGTACGTTGGAGTTTTACATATTGAGAAATATGATTCATATAAATAATTGTATTTACTTGAAAACATCCGAATCATTTCAGGCAAAACACCCCTAGGGATTTATAGAAAATTAATAGATTACAACAAGGCCGGAAAAGTATCCTTCAAGTATGTCAAGACGTTCAACCAGATCGATCACGTCGGTGTGCCAAGAGACCATCCCATCCCGTCTTACCACACCTGCACGTACAACAATTTTGCCAAACATGTAGACATTGATCTTGAAAATGTGTACGAGCTGAATGGCAACGCGATCGACCTGGTAGCCGAGTGTGAAGAGTACGAGAAGAAGATCAAAGAAGTTGGAGGCATCGAGCTCTTCATCACTGGTAATAATCAATCTAATTCTTCTTAATTGTAATCGAGCTGTTTGAAAATGAAGATGAATATTCATTTTCAATCGAGTATCCGTAAAGTACGCGATTTCGGTCGTATTTTGCGGCGTGTTCGTAAAGTCGTACTTTACGGCCGCAAAATGCGACCGAAAACGCGTACTTTACGGATACTCGATCGAAAAATGTTGTTCGCACCAGCTGCACTGCCGTAAAATCCTACTTTACGGCCTAGGTACGAAAAATACTATATTTTCATTGTTTGTATATTTATTCATTCATATATTGAATGAATTCGCAGGACTTGGGTACGATGGACACACTGCTCTCGACCAGCCCGGATCGTCTCTTGTTTCTCGTACGAGAGTAAAACCGCTTTCTGAAACTTCGCGAGTAGAGCTTTCTGAATTTTTTGAATACGACATGAGCAAAGTACCGAAGGAAGTGCTCACAGTCGGAATTGGAACTCTGATGGATGCTGCCGAAGTGATGATAGTCGCCAATGGATTGTGCAAGGCAATCGCTTTGCAAAAAATAGTAGAAGAAGGCGTTAGTCACATGTGGACGGCCTCTGCTTTTCAACTGCACCCTCGCACGCTTATTGTTTGCGATGAAGACGCAACGGCAGAGTTTCAAGTCAAAACTCGAAATTACTTCAAGGTTTTCTATTGTTGTCTTTCATTTTTTATTGTTATGTTTATCACTTGCCGCAATCCGTCTCTATATATTCTGTAATGAACATTGTCCTAGAATGCTTTCGTTTCGTTGTGATGACTCGTTTTGAGTCGATGATCATTTGAGAATCATTGATATATCTGCGTTGCTTTCAGTAAATCGAATGTAAAGCCTGATTTCAACAATGTATGTCTTTCTGCTTCCAGAATCTTTGGGATGATTATAGCAAATCGATAAAGGAATTAAGCTTCGCCACATCCGATAAAAATCTGGGTATTACTGAAAAGAGATGGGTTACTCCTGAGCATGTAACAGAAAGTAAACCAACATTGGCGCGTTAAAGGAGATTGGTTCTGATTCTGTCAACTCTAGACAACTTTCGAAAGCACCGATCGGTATAATATATGCTGGACTATGGCGAGCCCTTTGTCGTTTTGGCATTTGCTCATATCAACTGGATTAGACTCAATTTGATCATTGGATATATGTTTGTTCGATGATAATTAATATATGATTTGGACAAAAAATGATTGTTGGCGAATCACAGCCTAAGTACCTATAGTAGCGATGCTGGAAAAACTCGCTCGCCTATCGCAAGTCGCTCGCAAGTCGCACATCTCCTGGTCCTTAGAAACACACACATTCGTGGCACAGACCAATGGCAAAATCGTCCAATCGGCCATCGCAAAAACAAGCCTTGTACGAAAGAAACTCACTGGCTGAATATGTTCTAATAACTTTGTCTACTCGGATGAAAATTCATTGTTAATATAATTAACAGCAGATCTTATCTGCAGAAAGCTGTATAACGGAAACATATATTGTAGGATCTGCCCATCTCCACACAGTCTTCTGGAGTCCTTGTGTACATGCATCTATCTGTGACTATCTGAACTTGTGATAAGGAAGTCTAATAAAGAAATACAACCTTCGACTTGATATATGTACATATAGTTTTTTATTTCCACTTCCCATACTTTTTCGAATAAGTAGCCTACTAGCTGACATCACAATTAATCTCCCCTGATGAGAATATATGAATCAATATATGTCCGATTATTTTTTTGAAAATATCTAAATAAATATAATCTGAAATATAACTTTGATTACCTTCGATACAAGTTTGGTTACAAGCCTGGAGATTTTTTACAATAAAACGTAATGGTTGAGAATAACATTTTGTGATCTCATTGGTTTTCTAAGAATTCTGAGAAGATTTTGGGCTGCTTATCAGCACAGTTACAACTATCAATTACGATAAAGGGTCAAACTTTATGGGGGTCAATTATCAATAACTGTATATATTATCTGTGATCAGCTCAGATTCCAACTATACTTGATCCAGTCTTCCTCCTTGATTATTCAGTCTCGTACGTGTGACAAGAATTGAAAATTTTCTTTCAAAGGATTAGAGTTTCGTATATCAGAAACAAGCGAAAAATTCCAACAATTAGCTTGAAGTAATTATTTTAGAATTCATAGTTTCCAATCGTTCAAAATTTCAAATTCCAATACTTAATTCTATTCATTTTCCGGCATCTTCAAATCAGGATCAATCATGCGTTTGATAATTTGCGACACGAAGTTTGATCTGTACGAGTGGGCAGCTAAGTACATTGTGAAGAGAATCAAGGACTTCAATCCCAACAAGAATAAGTATTTTGTCATGGGATTGGCCAATGGTATGTTACCATCGCTTACATTTAACTTTACATAATCAATTGAGGAATTGATTATTGTTGTAGTACTACATACATAACGATTCATATTTCATTCATTCTCGCTTAATGGAAGGCTGATCTTTTCAGGTAGTACACCAGTGAGCATATATAAGAAATTGATCGAGTATCACAAGGCTGGAAAAGTATCCTTCAAATACGTCAAGACGTTCAACCAGATTGATTTTGTCGGATTGCCAAGAGATCATCCGGAGTCTTACTACAATTACACGCACAATAATTTCACCAAGCATATAGACATCGATCCTGACAACGTATACGAGCTTAACGGCAACGCTCCTGATTTGGTAGCCGAGTGTGAAAAGTATGAGAAAAAGATTAAGGAAGTTGGAGGCATCGAGCTCTTCCTCGCTGGTAATAATCAATCGAATCCTTTTTTGCAAACTAGTTTCCTATTCTTTGTAGCCTTTTTATTTTTATTTTATCTCGTATATTAGTATAATGAACAAGTATCCAAAGTGGGTGCATTGAGGTATCAAGTTGTTTAAGAATGGGGATGATTAGTTTGGTTTATTTCTTTCCAAAAAATGATCAACTTTCGATTACTTCAGGACTCGGGTTTGACGGACACGTTGCTTTTGACGAGCCAGGATCGTCTCTTGTTTCTCGTACCAGATTGAAACCGCTTGCTCATACAACTCTAGTGGAGCTATCTGTGTTCTTTGAAAACGACGTAAGCAAAGTACCGAAAAAAGTGCTCACAGTTGGAATTGGGACTATGATGGAATCTGCCGAAGTGATGATTGTTCTCAACGGATTAGGCAAGGCAATCCCTCTACAAAAAGTAGTCGAAGAAGGCGTTAACCATATCTGGACCGCGTCGGCTTTTCAACTTCACCCTCGCACACTTATTGTTTGCGACGAAGATGCGACTGCTGAACTTCGCGTCAAAACTAGAAATCATTTCAAGGTGGGCGATGTTTTTTTTTTGTCTTTTTTTTTCATACTCTGTGATAGATCCGAAACTCGGTATGTTTGATTCCGAGTAATTTGACTCATGAAGTCGATTTGTTGTCAAAGTATTCGTATTTCTGTTGATTTTAGCAGAAGAAACTTTGGAACATCTCGTTTCAGCGATATTTGTATTTTTGTTTCTAGAATCTTTGGGATCCTCGTAGTGAATTGATGGAGTAAAGATCCGTGTTGTCTGGCTGAATGAAGATCAATTTGGATATTCGAGACAAGAATTGCGCTTTTTTCAAGCATAAACGATAAAGAGATTACCTTTCGCATATTATGTATTTTTTTTTTTTTTGTGGTTCAATATAATTTGACGATTATTAAACGATCAATATGTATTTACAACCACAGTCTAGTAACAATATACGTTTGATTTTGTTGCGTGTATTAATTAATTCCTTCAGCCATAACCTCTAAATTTCCCGAGTAAGAATCTCCCTAATTTCAGATATTTTCTAGGACCCATAAAAAGCCGTCAAAAAATGCAAATTCGACAAAAAACCGGTAAGATTTTTTGAACGTTTTAATTCTTTTCAATTTCGCTGATTGAACAGTTTTTGACAGCTGTCAACATGGGAATCAAGACCGTGATAAAAGCCGAAAAGCGCGCCAACTAAGCAACTCACTTGACTCTTGTAGTTAGTTACAAATGATTTCGTTCGTTCTTTTTTTTATTTTTTATCCATATCAAGTTTGACTATCGCCTATTTACGCTTTTATCGCAAACGAAAAAGGTCGTCAACTTTTTTTTAAGGTTATTTACAATTTTAACCTCAATTTGGAACTGATTTTTTTCACAAATCCATATCAATCGCACTCTGGTTATTTGATTACTCGGAAAATTCAGCACGGAAGTGAGTTTCAAATGTGTAAATAGCTGGTCAGCTGATCAAGACCGGTTGATTGCCGTCCTTTAGATTGGTAGTATACTTTACTCCCAGGACTGAGGACATTGTTCGTCAATCGTAAAGAAGGTCAGTACAACAATTAGTTTATAAGGTTCCAAACTATTGTTAGCGATATGCAACGTCAATTTTTTTGCTCAAACCTCTTTACTTATCTAACGACCCAAAAATGAATCTGTAAAAACAACGGACAATCAAGAATGACATTTTCTCAGCACAGGGTCAACAGCCGTCGGTTAATGACCTCCAAAATAAGCAAAAAGAGAAAGAAAATAAAATGTCGAGTTTTAGTACGCCTTCAGAGAAGATCCTGAAGAATAAATATTCGTTTTTAATAAAGAAAATTGAATCGAGGGTGAAGAAGTTTTTCTTGGTTAAAAATTGAATTTGTATATTTTCTTTTTTGTTTATTGCACAAATTAACAGTTATATTATTCTTTCTTCGTTTTCGTATCATCGTCTGCATTTAGCTTTGAAATACGCATTTTATACTCTTGTCGATGTCTTATCAGCGCCAGGCGTAGCCAACAACCAAAGATAAAGGGTCAATAACACACTTTTATCAAATCCCAATGAATTTCTATTGCTCTTTTGCTGCAATACGTAGTATTCAGTCATAGTTTTAACTACATCGCAGTGAATAGTAGTAGTTCTAATTATTCTAGCTAAATTTATTCTCCTGGATCGAACAGCAAGTCTTATACTTTACTGTTCACTCCAAAAATTTACTTCACTAATTAATTGATTAGAATTAATGGCCTCAAGTTTGATTCACTATTAGATTCTTTCTAATTCCTCCCCAAAGATAAATATTTTGACAAAACTGTAATTTGCAAATTATATGTAACGAGCAGATCTCTAATATCGATATTCTCCTTTGTCTTCTTTCCCCCAGCAACCACAAACACGAAACAAACATGCGTTTGGTAATCTGCGACACTGTCGATTACGTAGCTGAGTGGTCGGCCAAGTATGTCTTGAAGAGGATCAAGGACTTCAAACCTAATGAAAATAAATATTTTGTTATGGGATTGCCCACTGGTATGTTAAGTTTACTTAAAAATCAATTATTTATCAACTTATTAATTTATTAAATAATGAATTCATTATTAATCAATTTATTAATCTATTTATTCATTGATTAACAGATAGAAAGCCTTTTGAAAGAGTAACATGAAATGAAAATCGAAGACAAGATAGTGATCAATATTCATTATTTCAGTTAAGATGAATTTGTACTTATTCATCCGTTTGGAATTACTTTCAAAAAGCATGATCCATTGATATTCTGATTTTCAGTATAGAATCGTAGATAGATTTATCTTTAGTTTATTTATCTCAATGATTTCTATTATTTTCATCGATTCTAGTTCAGTTTGTACAATTGAGTTTCAATATTTTTGCATTTCCAGGTGGAACGCCGTTGGGTATGTACAAAAAATTGATCGAGTATCACAAGGCGGGAAAAATATCGTTCAAGTATGTTAAGACCTTTAACATGGACGAGTACGTCGATTTGCCAAGAGATCATCCGGAATCTTATCACTATTACATGTACAATAACTTCTTCAAGCACATCGACATCGATCCTCAAAATGTACACATTCTGGACGGTAACGCGGCTGACTTAGTCGCTGAATGCGACGAGTACGAAAGAAAAATCAAGGAGGCTGGAGGCATTGAACTTTTCATTGGAGGTCCATATTCCACAAATTTATTACTTCTTTGGACATTCTTGAAAACTGCTTTCCATTTTTGAAACTAAATTATTCAATTATTGTATCAGAAAACTAGAAATCCACATGAAAGAAGCAAAAAATTAGCAATCAGTGATACTGGAATGCATTTTTTTATTACTTTTTTGTGTTTTTCGCTTCAGGCATCGGCCCTGATGGTCACATAGCGTTCAACGAGCCTGGTTCATCGCTTGTATCTCGAACCAGAGTTAAGACGCTAGCTCAAGATACGCTGGAGGCAAACGCTCGATTTTTTGGTAACGATATAAACAAAGTTCCGAAGCAAGCTTTAACAGTTGGAGTTGGTACCGTGATGGATGCAGTAGAAGTGATGATAGTCATCACAGGATCGCACAAGGCATTCGCACTCTACAAAGCTATAGAAGAAGGCGTAAACCACATGTGGACTGTGTCTGCTTTCCAGCAACACCCTCGCACCTTAATTATATGCGACGAGGATGCGACTTTGGAGCTTAGGGTCAAAACTGTGAAATATTTCAAGGTAAATATCTCATTTCTCTGTGTTGATCAATTTGTACTGTTTCCTCTTTGACCTTTTGGACTTTTTATAACGATTCTTTTATTGTTTAAAGATTTTAACAAACTACAGCCTGATGTTTATTTTTGTTTTTGTATATATTGATAATTATGAATCCTTCTCTAGTTTTTTGTATGAATTTTTAAACTGCAATTCTCAACGCGTTGCGACTTCTGACTCTTTCTTTATTTTCTATTCTTTGAGATCTACTGTCTTCAAATTCTTTGCAAAATCGCTTTGTATTATTCAGGCTCTGAGCGCAGTACATCGCAAATTGATCGAAGAAGACGGAGCTGCATTCCCACGTCGATCTTTAAGCGACGTCTGAAACGGTAGTTATTTATATTCATCCCTGGCGCAATTCATTGCTTTGAAAAAAATATCATCTCATTAATCGTTTGCTCATAATATTTCAAAGCATGTAATTAGTAACATGCAATTTACTTGTTACAAAGCTGATTCATTTCAATATTCAGACGAAATTTAATTGAAATCTTTCGAAAACAGTTAGTTAAAAACTCCAAATATTCGAGCTTTTTTGTCATCCCCATCCCCCATTCGCTGCATATCATATTGTGAAAGATCAAAGATCATAATCAAGAAATCAAATCGTTTGTTTCTTTATTTACAGAATCTTTGGGGCATTCACAGTAAATTGGTAGAGGAAAGCTCCGCTTCGACTGATTGATAAGAGTGTTTTGAATATTTGTTGTTGTTTTAACATCCGGAAAAATAAACTGGTAGGAAGGAGAGAAAAAAAAGACGGAGAAAACGAAACGGTTTGTTTATCACTTTGAAATTGTTGGATAGTTGA
Organism: Ametastegia equiseti; assembly: GCA_963989295.1. Classification (NCBI taxonomy): domain Eukaryota; kingdom Metazoa; phylum Arthropoda; class Insecta; order Hymenoptera; family Tenthredinidae; genus Ametastegia; species Ametastegia equiseti. The sequence goes on along the minus strand of OZ022397.1, from coordinate 12,601,399 downwards.
AACTGATTGATATTGTATTGAGAGGGTAAATGATAAATGCCTGTGGCGGAGCCACAGCCTAAAATTAAGCAATGAAAAAGATGAAAAAAAAAAAAAAAACAATTACGTCGAATATATATCTATATTTTGAGATCTTTATATTATAATTCTACAAGGTGTATAATCTTTATTTTTATTAACGATATCATACATGTATACAGGTACAACTAATATGTAATATGGTATTTAGAGTTTTTATACGGTCATTTGTTTCTCTGAAATAAAGATAAGCCTTATTTTGACATTTATTTTTCAAACTACTCGCCGCGTTACTCTTCAATCTCGCTCTCTCTTCATAATTCGAGTCTCGTGATTTGGGCGTAGGGATTAAGAATAAACATCTCAGCACGATATTTTGATGGCGGCCACGCTTTGTATTAGTTTCAAAAATCCGATTGATGATTCTGATGATTCTGATGTAAAACGATTTTGTCTCCGATTTTACGTTTTGTGGGTTCGGAATATTTTTGGAATTTATGGAATGAATCTATAAGGGAATATAAGTGGGTTCAAATTGATGAGTTGAACTAACAAGTAACCACGTTATTGAGAATTTACCTTCAATAGGGTCGATTTGTGAATTCAATCAGCCACTAGGGGCTGGAATTGTTGAAAAGACAATAATTCACTACATGAATACACATCAAAAACCATTGGGATATTGAAATTTATAACGAACTACGAGTGAAAATTATTATGGAGTTACACCGGTTGAAAAAACAAAACTTATAAACATTATGTGGAGATTTAATAAGGACAGTTTCGTGAATTTATAAGGATTTGGCTACTTCCCTAACGGGTATATAAGCCCATTTAACCGTCGGTAGTTACACCTCGGTAAAATCACGTGGTACTCACACTAGCTCGAATTGACCCAACAGTTTTTGAATTGCCTGCCGTACAAAAATTATCCGTCCGATTTTTCTCAAAAATTTATGGAACGTACTTAGAACATTGTAGAATCGGCACCCAAAGTCAATTTTACGAAAATTAAATGTCAATGTCTCTAAAAAAAATTCGCGAAGATGTGATTGTGTATAAAATGCACTTTTTCAGTGAAATATTCATAACTTTTTTACTCTTGAATCTTTTCTAACAAAATTTTAGGATGATATTCACAAGATATGATACTTTGATCAAAAAAATATCTTAATAGTGGAAGTTTAATGAAAGAAATTAATTCTGAATTCTGAAAAGGGTTCTATTTTGGAATTGAAACAAACAACGCGTTACGCATATATTGTATACACGCTCGCAATCCCCCGACAGATATTCAGCCCCAAAGTTGGAAGGTGGGTAAATGTGTGGATGATCATTATCTCAGCACGACGATTCATTAAATCTACCAAGAAACGGTGAAAGGCGATTCGAATCAAACAACGGTAGTGGGGAGTTCGAAGTTTCGAACCAGAGAGCTAGCCGCAGCTATCGTTTAGTCTGTGTCGATACTTGATATACGCTCGTCGCACAACGCTCCGTGAATATCAAGCATAACGTGCTCGACCCTGAATGGGAGTGATAGTTTTATATTTTACTATAGAAACCGGTGAAATAATCGCGTAAAAATTATCATCGTGGAAAACAATTTTATCTTCATCTGAATTCTGAGATAAGAAATCCGATTCTAACCTGTTGCCTGTGCAAACGCAACGGTTTTTTTTTCTGAGTTGGCGGTGAACACGTCCACCTATAACACACAAAGCTAGTGGTTCATATCTGCCTGTATGTATCCGTTGCGCAATCCTACGAAATACACAGAGTGTCTGTACGCTATAAATAAATGCAAACGCTCCAACGTGCATCTATCCAGTTGTTATCTGTCGCTCGAACGGAACCCGTGATATAAAGCGCGAGTTAAAAACGCGGGAAGTGGTATAAGTAGGTTACATACAGCGTGAATTGTCGACTGATTTTATTGGCTCGCTAATAAACAGAAGAATCAGTATACAATAATGGGGGAGGCTGATGCAGCAACCGCAGGGGGGAAACCACCGTCGAAGAAGATCGACGTGGTATTGCGAGATCTGGAGGTTCTTCTGCGTGATAAATTGGGGCCCAGTTTGATAGTCGATAGTTTTACGACCAAGAATCTTGTACCGTTGGGAGAAAACTACGGAAGTACGATGCTGAGCGTTGATGCCGAGGTAAAACTCGACGGGCCAGACTCTCAAGCCGAGAAATTATACCTCGTTGCCAAAATGACTCCACCGACCGAGTTCCAGAAGCTAATGTTCGACAGTCCCTTCACCTTTCCGAAGGAGATATACATGTTCACGGACATTGTTCCCGCCTTTAAAACCCTTGAACGGGAATGCGGCGTCCCGGAAACTGAAGTCTTTGATCCACTTCCGGAACTCTATGGCGCACGATTGTCTCTCGATCCAGAAGACGAGAAGAAGTTTGATCACGATGCTGTGATACTGATGGAGAATTTAAAGGCGAAAAGCTACGCCTGTGGCGCAAGAACTGTCGGTGTCGATCTTCGACACGCGGAATTGCTCGTCAAATCTTTAGCCCGATTTCACGCCCTCGGTATAGCGCTGAAAATTAAAAAACCGGATTTGTTTGAGGGGGTTAGGGCACGCGCTGAATCGATGGCTTTTCGCGAGGAGATGATGTCGGGTATCCAAGAGGGGATGCTTAACGACGCAAAGAGGATTCCCGCCCTGGAGCCGTACTTGTCCAGAATCGAAAAAATACTCAACACAGACGCGAGCGCGTGGCTCAAAACGCCCGCGGAGCCTTGGGCGTCTATTGTCCACACTGATCTATGGGTGAATAACGTCATGTTTCGAGATGACGAGAACGGAAATCCCCTGGATGTAAAATTCATCGATTTTCAAAACTACTTGTACCAAAACCCGACCCGAGATTTGGTCTTTTTCATATTTTCAAGCTGTTCGAAAGAAATCCGCACTTCTCACGTCGACGAACTAATCGACCTTTACTACCAGAGGCTTATTTTGCAATTGGAGACACTCGGGATACGCGATTTGAGCCCATTTTCCCGGGTTTCTTTCAACGAGCAGGTGGCTGACGCAGCTTCTATTGAGTTTTTGCATTGTGTTTTAATGGCAAAAATCATCCTTGCCGATCCTACTTCTGACCCGGGTGCAGCAGATCCCGAGGTGCTGTTCGACAGACCGACTACTGACAAATGCCTCGAACTAATGGGCGAAATCTCGTTGATATTTATACAGAAAAATTGGATATGATCTAGGTTTAATTTAGTTATCGGCACTAGCAAATAGGTAGACCATGCGGATGTTGGCAATCAGAGATGATTCTCGCCATCGCGCAAGTCATCATGGTGATCAGTCGCAATTCAAGGCCAATTGCAATTACATAACGTTTAACGAACCATACTTCGGTATGTAACACTATGTGAATACTGTGTTCGCGTTATTTTAACACCAGTAATTTCCTTTCATTGATCGATGTGGTCTTCCGGATCTACGTCTCTCAAGATGTGCGGATCGTTCAAATTTTAGCATGAAACTCGTCGTAGGTATTATATACTGATGATTGTATAGGGAGCTAATTTTTTCGAAAATTTATTAGTCAGTATTATTTATTCAGACGGCTGTGAGATTTTCACTTCAGATATGGTATTCTGAAGCAAGTCGAAAAAAAAAAAACGTTTTACAGGCCAGTAAATTAGTCAATTATTGGACTAGCTACTGCGGTCATTGGAACGTATGCTCCGTATGTGGTTGACCGCATTTTTGTATCTGCTATTATAATGGAACATTCCTCACACAGAGTTAATATAGCTGGTAACTAATTTACTGTATTATATGTACCATATCTCACCCGCGTGGTGTATACGGCTATGTATTTTGTACAAATAAATAAAACAACCTGTCTTTTATACCTATATTTGTTATGTACGTTGCTGCAATCCGTCAATATTTTACATAGAATTCCAGACAATCATCGAGTCACCTCACATTCTTTGCGGCAATTAGCCAGAGTATTACATGCTGGTATTGTCGCAATGTGTTCTACCGTGACTCGCGAGTCTATAATAGAACGAAAAAAGTTTGGGGAAAAAAAAAAAAAAACACCAGGAATAGTTTATTTTGCAAGACAACAGTATAAAATAGTTGATATATATTATCACGATACCCACAACAGCCTGTATTTCATATTCATGTTTCCTTCTCATGCATACATACGACGATATTCTCCTTTTCATGCTGGAATGATCGCTTATGTGTGACTTATCGCAAACATGACTATAGCGAAAAAATTAATTGTTCATATCTCGGTGAAAAAAACGTTCATCTTGTAATGTATATACGTAGATCTTTAGCTTACATCTATGATGTCGCATTCGTGATACAGTGATTGTTTAGGGGGCTCCGCTGATATATCAAGATTATAGTGAAAAAAAAATCTCATGCCTTCAATCTACGTCGATTTTCGGTGATATTTTGAACGGTATAACTTGCAGTATAGTTTCAAGTGACTTCCATGAGTGATTTTGGAACGTCAATGCCATCCAAAAGTAATCATTATCCCAATTAATGATCACATTCTTGATTGCAGTGATTTCGATCGTGATTTAATGCAGGATATTTGGTTCATCGAAGCATATTTCTACTAGGATATTGAATTGAGCTCAATGATCATTCCAAACTATATACATACCTTATATTGACTTATAGTTATAAATCTCAAGCTGCAGAGTCCGGTCGTATGAGTAAGATAGGGATCGGGAGCTGTGCCTCGATTGCTAGGATTTTGTAAATTTCGGTGATTTCATGTAGTCTCAAGTCTCCCTCCTCTTCAAGTTGGCAAAAGTCTGCTCGTTCAAGCCTTGGCAATGATCCCCACTCGACTGGATGTATGTAATTGCATGTACAATATATATATAACATGCCAGCTACCGCAATCCCCCACGGAAGGGACTCATCTACCTGTGAATTAAATACCGGAGTTTCAAGGTGGCTGAAGTTAGTCTAACTTTTTCTTTCCGATAACTCAGAACTAGCGTTTACCCTAGTTGTCGACCTAATACGATGGACGATCGCGACAAAACGACTGCGAAACCGCCTCACTGGATCGAAGTGGAGTTGCGCGACCTGGAGGGTCTTCTCCGGGGAGAATTCGGCAAGAATTTGGTGGTCGACAATTTCAAAACTAGCAGTTTTCTATCTGCCGGAGAAAACTACGGAAGTACGATGATGAGGGTTGAAGCGGAGCTCAGAAGCAACGGAAAAGACTCCGAACCGGAACTAATGTTCTTCGTCGCAAAGATGTTACCGCCAACGGAGTTCCAGAGGACCTTGTTCGAGAGCTCGTCCACCTTCCCCAAGGAGATACACATGTTCAAAGGGATCGTGCCCGCCTACCAAGCCTTGGAACGTGAGTGCGGCATTCCGGAAGCCGAGGTCTTCGATCCAATTCCAAAGATCTACGGGTCAAGGCTGTCGCTGGAGCCTGGCGAGGCGGACAAGTTCGACGAAGACGCTGTGATCCTGATGGAGGATTTGAAGCTCAAGAACTACTTCTGTGGGGACAGGAAGACTGGCCTGGACTTGGCGCACGCTGAATCGCTGGTTATATCGCTGGCTCGATTTCATTCGCTGGGTATAGCCGTGAAGATGAGGAAACCGCTGCTGTTTGAGAAGCTTAAGGTCATCGCGAGGGCCACAACGTTTCCCGAATATGCCTTTGCGGAATTGGACGAGTTCCTGATGAGCAACGCGAAGAAGATTCCATCTCTTTTACCGCATCTGGACAGAATTGGAAAGGCAATGCCTAGTTGTGACAAAAACTACTTGCACCGTGCACCGGCTGAGCCCTGGGGCACGATAATTCACTCGGACTTGTGGGTGAACAACGTGATGTTCCGTGACAACTCGAGTGGCAATCCGGAGGATGTGAAGCTAGTTGACTTTCAAAATTATGTCTACAACAACCCCCTGTTGGACCTCGTATTTTTCTTATTTACCAGCCTCGACTCCGAAGCGCGAAATGTGCACATTGAGGAACTCGTAGATTTGTACTACGAGACATTCATATCACATCTTGCAAGGCTAAAATTTAACGTGAATTTGTTTTCTAGAGATTCTTTCAACACGCAGCTTGCAAACGCTGCGAAACTCGAATATTCCCATTGCCTGATTATGGCCAGGATCATAACTATGGACGCTAAAAATGATCCTGCGGCCAATGGAGGTCCTGATAAGATATTCAAGGTTATAGATACTCCCGATCACTACCGTCAGCGATTTGCCGAAATCTCGTTGAAATTTCTCAAAGAAAATTGGATATAATTTATAATAATTGGCGATGTGATAATCAGTGTGACCATTAAAATAAAACTCATCAATTATTCATACGTAACTTGCCATTATAACTATTGTACAAATTCCCCAAACTAATGAGTAAGTAACCAATAAATCGACATTCAATGAATTTTCGCCTTTGTGGTTATACTCCCGCTGTACCATTTATTATTTTCCTGTGACGTACTGTCTCTATTGACTGTTCATGGAAAGTGTATAATAGTGAATCTGTCATCAGACCTTTGCGCGTAGAGTTAATAAAATATTTGCCCTGAATTGCTTGCCACCTTGGCTGTGATCGTGTGATCATCTAAGCCACTATATGGTTTATTATACGTATTAAAATACCAGAAGGACATGATTGCTATTCTCATAGATTGTCTTCATGTCCGTTTGGTTCTGAACGTTTCATACAGCTTCACAATTTTTGGTGTATCATTGTTGGTTCTGGCTTATTATGTTTTGCATTTCTGTGTCCAACGACACGACTTATCTAGCTTTTGATTTACAACGTTCTCAACAATCACACCTTTTCATAAAGTCGTGAACATTTCAGAGTCACGGTGATCATACTAAATTATTTTAGGTACATACATACTACATTTATCAACGAATATTAATCTTATACCTATGCCTGTGAATTTTTGAAAAAAATAAATATCAAAATGCAAATAGCAAGTATCATTAATTGATATTAACCATCGGTATACCTATAAATATCCGAATGATATGAATCTATCTGATATATACTTGCGGTATTCCATAAAGCGACCAAAGCTATTCTCATCTCGTGAGTACCGTGAGCAAACTTTTTTTTTAAATAATTTTTACGACTCATCACAATCAAGATTCACGGCAGCGAATCGCCGCCAAGGCAATTAGCATAAGGCAATTAGCGAGCGCCTGCAGCCACTAATCTTTACGTCTAAGCACTAGTTATACCAGCTGTAAACGATGTGTATATTATTTCGTTAGCGGTTGAAATAATCAAGATTACATGTTACATTATGAATATTTAGCAGTGGATTTGACTGAACGTAATAACGTTTCAACTGTTCTGCTATATGTGTAATTGCAATATGTTCTGTACGCTTTTTAAGTGTAGTTCGAAATTCAAAAATTGGTCCACAGATTTAGCGCCTATAGTAAGAAACGAAACGGCAGCCGAAGTTACACGATCTATGACGTTGGATTTGACTGAAAGTAATAACGTTTCAACAGATCTGCCATATGTGTAATTGTAATATGGTCTGTATGGTTTTTGAGTGTAGTTCGAAATTCAAAAATTGGTCCTTAGATTCAGCGCCTACTAAGGAACGAAACGGCAACCGAAGTTACACGATCTATGACGTCAGCGGGCCCGCGGATGACCGCGCATCATAGTTTCGAATAAAAAGTAACGAGGTGGCGCAGCGGGCGACAAGTAGTCCTCGTCGTTGTCGTGGTTGTCGTTGTGGTAAAAATTATTATGTCGCATGAAAATAGCCCAAAATGATAGCAGAAACTCTAACCATGTAAATAAGATGCATTGATTTGGCCGAAATTAAACTAACGCGCATTTAACATGGCGTCAATAATTAAAAATCAGTTATTGAAACATCTGTCAAGGTGCGTATATTTCCCTATGTTATATTATCACTTCTTATGCCACTATACCCGAACCTAATCACACATCGCACCCGTCTATCCGCGATCCCTTTGCCAGGTTGAAATTGCGCACCGCCCATGACACGAGCAGGCTATTATACATATGTCATTAGGATTTGATACATTTTTCGTAACATTCAAGCCGTCTAACCTCATTTTTATATACTATCGAAATACTAAATAATAAATACATGTTGAAATGGTATTCATCACCCCGCCCGATTCTCCTCGGTAATTTTGACCAACTCGCGTGTCGATTAAATTTTTTCTCATTCCAACACGTAGCTCGTTTTCGAAACGTCAAATATTCTCGAGGCTATATTTAGCTCTTGTTTCATCAAACCGCAAAGTTTGAATAATCGGAAATGAATTTATCCGATGAAAACAATGTCGGTTATCAAATTGTAGATTTGAAAAGAATGCGATTTGAATATGTCCAGATCCCTAATGACGAATCGGTCGAAAATAGACTGATTTGAATTTCAGAGACGCAGAAGATAATAAATCCAAATTATCAACCATTATTTTCTCTGTTCTACTTCAAAGGTTCACAAAAAATCTCTCCGCCGATAAGATAAACCTCAGCACGTTCAAGGGAGAAGGAGAGCTGAGTAATTTGGAACTGGACGAAATTGTTTTGACAGATTTATTAGAATTGCCGTCTTGGCTGAGGCTGACAAGCGCTTGGTGCAATAAAGTCACTTTTAGAATACAATGGACCAAGCTCAAGAGCGTTCCTATATTTCTGGTAATAGAATATCATTGGGTAGAAATTAAAAAGATTAAAAGACAAAAACATGTTTTATTACTTCATTCTCATTTCGGTATTTAATTTCAGAGTCTAGACGAGGTCCATATCGAAGTAGAAACTTGCGAGGACCTAAGAAGCATGTCTACACCTCAGGGATTATCTTCTTACGCCGGACCAGCAAAGTATTCATTTATCCATAAAGTCATTGACGGTATGACTGTCGCCGTTAATACCGTCTCCGTCACTTTCAAAAGTCCAGCCTTTATCGCTTCTGTTCAGGTATTGAGGAAACCAATGGATCTTTGACCTATAGCAATTCCCTGAAATTTTATCAATAATCGTCAATTTTTACTCACAATTCTCTAGATTTGGGGATCAGTTAATATCAGAGAATAACTACTTCGCCAATTTCTCTAACTTGCTTTCATTTTTCATGATAAAACACAAAGAACAAATTTAAAAAAAACTCACATTTAAACTCAATTTGATACAGTCGTGAAAACGAAAGAATCTGCTAATCCACTTCACTGTTTTCTGTCTAGTGAATTCAGGATAATTGAGAAATTGAAAAAAAAAATCATACAAAGAAACGACATCTCGTGAAAAAAAAAATTATAAGTTTCAAACGAGGATGAATCATTTTCCAAACTGCTCATAATGTGCTCAGATACATTTCACTGTTGAGATTTGATGATGAAATTGATGGCTAGTCGATAATTAGAAAATTTTTCATCACGCAGATGTCCCGCATCATGGTTGAGTCTAAATCTCCCGAGTGGCAGCGCAGCGATCTCAGAATGACACGTTTGAAAGATCCTGACAGAGGGCAGCTACTGATATTCAAAGAACTAGAATGGCAGACTGTTAGAATAGAGGCTTGTAGTACCAAAGATAAAGACCTTACGCCGTTGAGACTGTTGACCAACCAGGCCAGGTGTCGGATAACTATAAAGAAGAGAATATCTGGTTAGCAACAAATGAAATGACTCTTGTTTAAATATTTTTTAGACTATTGGCCCAGGTTTTTTCCCATACTTAAAACCAATTTCTTTTTCCAGATTGTTTTGTTATGGGATCTAGACTAGTAGTCATACTCGACGATCTTCTTTGGGTTTTGACCGACTCTCAATTAAAAGCTGCTCTTCATTTTCTCGACTCTCTTGGCGGACTTGTCGAAAAGGCTACAGTTTTAGAAAGGAAGACTAAAGCTGCGAGGAAATTGGAGGTGAAACCTCTAGCCACTTACTATGTCTCTTTAATTAAATATCTGACGAGCTGTGACTAATTGGTTTTTAAATGATGCGTCCACAATTGATGAGACTTTGTTATTTCTTATGTGCAGGTGCTGCCAGAGTATCAAGCTCAAATATCCCAGCAATCAAGAACTAAAACTCAATCCCATACCGCGATATCCAGACTCTTTACAAAATATGACGTCGTCGAAACTTCTTATCATTTTCTATCTCAAAGAATTGATTTACATCTTTGCGACGATCCTGGACGTAAGTTTGAGAGAAAAACGCTTTTTGCGTCGATGAAAGAAAAAAAGGAAAATGTTTTACTGCATAATTTGTTCTCTTTTCTAGTCGGCAGATCTTCTCATCCCGAATTAAAAGACGGCGGTGCGCTTCAAGTATCTTTAGTCAAATTTCAAATAGACTATTACCCATATCATTTGGCAATGGCTGATAGAAAACACTGGGCAAAATACAGAGAAGGAGCAACGCCGCATGGTCAGTGGCTACAGCAGTCTCTAAACGCTTTTAGAACTCAGTTTATGGATCTTATCGACTCAACTAGGACCCAGCATTCCCCTCTTACTAGAAGCCAACCTAATGTTACAGGTGAATATGAGATTCTTGATTGAATATTAAAGTAAAATATAAGATTATACGAAATTTCAAACGCTGTTAGATATTTGGAGTTCATTTCGATGTTTACGAGATAAATTCTATCATTGTAACTTCATCAATTTTAATCTTGGAAGATTTTTAACTGCCATTGGTCAACAGGTAATGCCGGAAAGAGCAGCTCTGACGATTTGGAAAAAACTGTTCCGCCTCAATCACAGAGCTCCGGTATTCAGGATCCAAAAAAGCCTTCCGCGCAGCCCAGCGGTAATCCGGTGAAAAATTACGTTCTAGAACAATTAGCTAAGCTGATGACAACCTGCGTAATTATCAGAATAGATGACTTTACGCTTTACAAGGTGACAACTTCGTCGCGTAAACCAGTACCAAAAGAATTCATTGCAGGTATTTAACAAATTGATCAAAAATTTCTGGCAAATAAAATTACTATTATCTATTGGTCACTCATTACTTGTTATATGCTTCGCTCGGATAATTTTGTTGATAATAATTTTCGTTCGGTATATACCATATAGCTCAAACCAGGAAGAGGCACACTCCAGGTATAATTGACAAATAGCTGTCTTATGCTCGTTCATAAATGTAGTTTTCTACCATATTTAATGTATTAAAGACAAAGTTTCATTAGTCAACCTTATTACCAGTCGCTTTTGCATTATAGTAGATATGGTTCAATGTTTACGATCAGTTGTGTTTGTCCTTGTTGATAAGATTGAAAAAAAAAAAAAAACCAAAGTATGACTGTTCAAGATGTGATTAATATAAATAGAATTTTTAATAATTCATCCAAACAATCAACATCATAATCCCATTCGAGACTTAGCGTATGGTAGTTATCGATAATTTAGGGAAATAGTCACTCGAATTATTAACTTGAGAAATTGTGAATCATGTAAGCACCGTCGGTTAATCTTCTAGAGATAGATTCGGTCTATTATTGGTGCAATCCTGTAAATGCGTATTTAGTTAGGAAAAATTGAACTGATTACACCTTTATAACGAGGCGTTTTTAATTGGCATGTGTTTAGCAGTTTAGGAAGCTACGGTGAAGATCATATTCTAATTTCTTTGATCTGTGTCAGGTGATCGGGACAAATTTTGCTTACCTGAGGACGTCACTATTCTACACGCCGAGTTTACCTATTATTATTACCCCGGAGACATACCGTTTCCTTGTAAGTTTACACTTGTGACTTTACACTTGTCTTTTATTCACAAGTCCGATTTAATACGAAGACTAATGAAAACATTAAACCCTTTCAGTACCACCACCAAAATTCTACGTCCAGCTTAATCCCATTCAAATAAACTTCGATGTTTCTTCCTGTCTTTGGTTCAACTCGTTCGCTTTGAATCTTCATCATTCTTTGATTAACAAAAATGAAGATGACTCTCCTGCTTCGCCTAATTTAATGTACTTTGACGTTAAAATCGAGGCAATACTTCCAAGGGTAAGTACCTCGCAGCAAATATAGATATTTTGATTTATTTATTCGGCTGCTAAATGAACAATGAATAATAATCTGATATTTCAACAGGTCGTCTTTGAGAGTCAACAGGATCATCCGAATCAAAGGGACAGACCAAAGTCTCTCCATATTCAAACTTCTAGAGCATCGGTGACAAATGTTAGATCAACGGAGCGTTCTTCCAGGGCAGATTTGGCCCAGTGTCTAAACGCTTTTCAATTAGGCCAGATGTTCTTTGGCGCTGAATTTCCAAGCCAATCCGGAGACTATCACGTAGTTACAGACAAATTTCTTCAGCATTGTGCAGGTAAAATTAGTCTAATTGGGACTACGCAAAGTGTAAATATTCAGTTTCTCAGAATAACAAAGCTTGTTTTATAAATTGTGTAGTTGTTAAAGTCTGGAAAATCATGATTAAGGTCCGGTGAATAGAAAAAGGAAAATTAATCAAAATGAAAAGCAATCGATTTGGAAGAAAACGAAAATCGAATTCGGGCCGTGATCTTTCAAACAATATTTTTAGGATCGATGCCTCGATGAAGTTTGTAACAAACGTTAAAATCTTTTTTTATCGGGTCTAGGAACGGACGGGATAAGAAATTCTCCCCAAAATTTTACGAGTAATTCGGTAAATGAAATGGTGAAACAACTGAGCCGAGAGCTTCTTTGGACAGAGGCAAAAGACGTATGGTGTTGTCACCTGGAACCAGTTTGGGGTGATTTTCTTGGAGCCAGAGCAGTCGGTCAAAGTCGACCAGTCCCATTTTTAGACGCTTTTCCCGTCACGCTTTGGTTGCATATGAAAGTAAAGTCTGCGCCAGATGTCGAAGCTCCTGCGACTGCTGATATCCATGGACTTGCTTATATCAGCAACTTAGTTAGCGTACAAATAAATCATTATCAATATCTCTTCCTGCTAAGACTCGCCGAAGTTGTGTCTGAAATGGCAACTTTTTTGGCTGTTGATTCAAACAAAATTCTGAAAGTTGAATCTGGCGGTTCTCTGGTGATCGGCGCACTTATACCACAAGTCGAAGTCACATTTGTTATGCCCTCTCAAACACCTGGGAAAGAAAATTCTGGCGGTGATTTAGAGTCCGTAGTTCCAGACTCTTCTAGCATCGCCGATGATCTTGGTGGATCTTCTGGTCCTTGGCAAAACAGCGCAGTTAATCCCAGGGTAGATTTTAGCACTAAAAGAATGAACACTTCGAACGACGTCGAAACTCCTCAGAGCGAAATCTCCTCATCTTTATCTATGGACTTTCCTCGTACTGATACCGCCAATCAACCTGTTGTTACTTTCAAACAAAATGGAACGGAGATAAACAAGCCTCAATATGCGATGAATCAAGTAGAGCAAGGGTCCATTGAAGTTATATCCGGAACGCCAACTTTCAAGGTTCATGAACGTAGAAGAATCGAAATTCAGAATGAACCGACGCAGCAGTACAACAAACAAGTCCAGGGAGGATCCGTCCCACCGTTTATGCCCAATAATTTTAACGCCGGTTTTTCATCAATGAAGAAAGGATTTAGCAATCTAATGACCTCGATTGATTCTGCATTGAAACCTTCACCCGAAGATGGAAGCAGCGATACGGTTTCGATGAGAAGCGACGTCAGTTCTGATAGCGAAAATTACGTCGTTGTTAGCCTGGAAGAACAGGAGAGGGCTGACGCAGCATTCGCTGTTGATTCTACGATAAGAATCACCTCTGTTGAAGAAGCTAGCGAGGTTGTTGAAGAAACTCCAGATACACAGAGCGAACGATCTATGGATAGCGCCTGCAGAAGAAGAGACTTGGTACTTTACAATCCGTTTTAATAAGAATAAGGCTATCTTTTTTTGCTTGCTTTATTACTTTTGGTAAAAAGGTTCCAGATACTCACAAAGATGTAATTTCAAATTGCGCAGGTATCAATCGCAACGTTTAAACTCTCTAAAGTGGAATTCATTCAGCAATCGTCAGGCTTTGCATCGTCGATAAAAGTCCAGGTGTTGAACGTCGGAAGCGAAGAATGTCCTTCGATACCATGGGATGAATTTCAGGTGAGCAAATTTTCTCGTATTCTCAATTTAAAAAATGTCAAATTATAAAACAGGTACAGTTTTTTTTTATATACTCACTAAAAATTGAATTTCTCTTATATTCAAAGAGCTTTAACAACTAACGCAATGGGAAGGTACATTTTTGTCACCGGCGAAGCAATTTTTTAATATTTACTCGAGCTTGTTCAAAGAACATATTCATTTTGTAGCTTTTTCGTATAATAGATAGAAATTCTTTCGTTAATGATCGCTCAATGTTTTATCAAACGAATTATTCTATCAAAAGTACGAAAGAGCAATTTATATTCAACGCGAACTTTACACAAATTTGGTTTGTTCGTCTCTTGGGTATCCAAATTGTACAGGATACACAGTCGTGTCATTTAATTGATACATGAAATTTATACATATATGCGGTAACGTTCGCGTGTATTGAAACTAATTTAATTACTAACTTTCAAGATCATACATCATATACTATATATATTTATACAAATTTTTGTCTCTTAACTTTTTTGCATGCCTTCTCCCGCGTCTCTCCCTCTCTTGTGAATGTTTTTGTGTGGCACTTATGGCAGGCCAAGAGAAAGGTATTGGCAAAACATTTATATTTTTAATTACCTTAATAAGCGTACATAGCTAAAATTGCATGCGGTAGTTCAATATTACAAATTTTTATCAATTATATACTTACAATCGGCCGATCATATCATCATTTAATCATGTGCAAATATATCGCCGATCTAATTCTTATCTAATCGAATTGTGTTTTTGCTCTATTGTATTTGATATAAAAAAAATTTCAAATCTCTCATGTATTGAAGGGAGAAAATTTAGAGGCGTGTTCAAAGTTAGAGGATCCCTTGAAATTTGTTCTCGAGATAATAATCGCAAGAATTTAACAATCAATTCCAAATATGGCCTAAAACTGATAATTGAAGGCCATGCATGGTTTTTGGATAGGCATGCAGCCATATTAGTGCTCATAACGACGAGATGCACAAGCTTATTATGCAGGCTAACACGCCACACTTGGGCTATAGATAGCTTAAATAGTTTTGCATGCGAAATACATCCCTAGATGCAAAAATGACTTTGCATAAATGGATAATCAAAAAAATAACAGGACAAAGAAGTTTGCATGCGTTTCCCGCCCCACCCCTCTTATCAAATTTATCAATTTATATAAAATTGTTCGATTACAGTTCATATAGAATAAATGATCTCAATATACAAAGGCAAATATTCTCTCCCCTAGTATTCACTAATTTTGAAGCATTTATACTGTTTGATATGATTGTAGTGTGAAATTGATTATTTGCTTGTTCGACATTCTTTAAAAACCTCAAGTCAATCAAGTCGAATTATCGTCTTTTCACGGGCTGTAAGAGTCATCTCTGAAAAGATTTATTTCAATTCCAATTGTCCTGTGTACGATAATAAATCTTGTTGGGTTTCTAAAGAGTGTTAATTTTGAGTAGCCAAGTTTTATCAGCCTCAAGTTCATCCGTCTCGATAGTTCTGCTATTAATGTGTTTTATTAAACAGACCAAGTTCAGCTCGCGATCGAGGGGGTGGGTCGAATTGCCCTGTGACTCTGACTGTAGATCAAGAGTCAAAGTCAGATTGGATCACGGTTTGAAAAACAAAGAAGATTATCGCAGATTGTCTCGAGCTAGTCAGAGCGCTAGCGATACTAGTCGACGTTCATCCGAAGATCGCAACCGACTATCCGAGTCTCAAATATCTAACGACGGTATTGATCTGCGTGACAAAGCAAACGTCATGGCTTTGTTCGAAGATAGACTAGAAGTTAAGGTGGCTGATGTTCCTCTTACCTTGTCCATGAGCTCCGTCACTGGCTTGACCGATTTGGCTGAAGACGAAGTTATGCCTAAGCCGATACCGATGCAGGTGAATTAATCATGCAAATAAAAAAAAAACAATCTGGGGAATTTCAAATTAAAATATGTTACAAATACTTTAATCCGTTTTTTCAGATATACTTAGAAAATATTTCTTTGCTTCTGAACGAAGACCGTCCACCTAACAATATCACATCACCTGGACCGATTCCAATCGCTTTGGATATATCAAGACTTAGGATATCTCGAGATATCAGCGGCGTCTTCCATATCGAGCCTATCGGTAAGTTGCAGGATGAGAAGGCAACTCGGTTTTAATCTATTAGCTTATACTTGTGGCCAACAGGCAACGCGCAGTTAACAGTAATTTGTTAAATGCCTAATCGTGACGATCCAGTAATGGCTAAAACTGAAATAAAAGTAGAAATATCTATTTAATTTGGATTGTAAACCGAATCCCAAATCTTAGATGTATTATATCATTTTGTGTAACGGCTCGACTTTAATCCTGTAAAATTTTGAAGCCATATCTCTTCTCGTCTTTGTACTGTATTACTTATATTCATACCTACGTAATTCTATCCGGAGATGTTGATTTTGGATTTGTACATACATATTATATATATATATATATATAGGTATTGTCATTATTGGTAATACGAGAGAGAAATAGGTAGTTTTTACCCGCCGTTATTAGCCATGTTTAAGTGGCGTTTTCATTTGCAGTTATTGGTAATAAATGTTGCATTATTGTCCTGTGCACTCAGAAGGCCTTTCGAATGTGAGCATTGGAATAAACACACATTTAGCAATCGATAGCTAATTTACTGTTAGATTTAGAACTACGATAGCCGCTGCTTCGTTACAGCATAAACGCAGTATTCTTGAACGCTGTTCCAAGGATTTTTGCTATCACCTGCAAATTAGAATGCATGTTTTTCGATGTTTTCCATTCTTCACACTTTAGTCGATTGTGTCATATTAATTATATTTCCAGAGGTGAAAAAAAACGAAGTAACGTTCGTAGCTGGAAATAAAAAACCGTAGAGCTATTCCTGCTGGACTTTATGCCTCTCTAGTATAAAATTGAAATGAAATTTTCAGCTGGTTTCTAAGTTGTTCCAGATAAATTTTGATTGATTTTTGAAATTGAATAACAAGGCAGAAAGAATTTAGATTACGTTGCACAGGACTTTTGAGGAAAAAAAACACCGTAAATATTAACCAGCACCAAGTTGTATAAAAAATATTCACTCAAACTCATCGAAAACGGATGGAGAAAGCATGACTTTCGAGACTTCAGTATAATTCATAGCTGCATTTGTTCAATGTGTTTTATTCGGTTTAATTAAAATCGTATCGTTCTATGAATTTGTGATTTTATTCTACAGTTGGTACTCTAGTGGAGAGCGGCTCGGAGGCGACGATATCCAATGGAAATATACAATCGAGCAAGGAAATAGAAACTGAATTGGAATTAAATGGATTACGACAATCTGCACGGCAGCTTAAGTCTGATAATGAGGAATTGAGGCGGCGATTAGCTACTTTCGAACGTCTTTCAGCTGAGAATTCAAAGTTATGGCGTACCAAAGAGGAATCAGAAGTTTTGAGATCGTGTTTAAACGCCGCCCAAGAAGACGTAAGTGTTTTACTCGAAGAGAAAAAAAGCCTTCAAGAAATGGTCAGGGAACTTCGGAATCAGCTAGAAGAAAGCGGAGCTGGAAACAGTAACAGAACATCCTGGTCAATCAAAAGATAGCACACCGGTTGTTTCGACTGTTCCAAGTGCTGCAGCGTTAACAAATCGTAACATTTATTACCTGGTTTATCATTCGTCTGATCTGATGCGATCTGAGAATGACTTGTGGTCATTAGAGATTGGTAAAGATTTGACTATTCGTATCCTAAAATACCAAGTGCTATCCGAAGGCGGAAAAATCGTCTAACGTATTTCATGTTATTCAATAATTTGCTAGTCTTATTATATAGTTGTTTCAGAAAAACCAGGAGAGGGAGGGGGGGAATAATTAGTACTTAGAAGTTAATGGCAATTCTATCGATGGTTTTTACCCGAATTAGCAACGATAAGCGACTGTCATGTTCCTTGATTTTGGGTACTATGCCCTGATGCATTTAATTGAAAATGATATTAGCGATAAGGGCGCTTAAGAAATAATATCAAGTGTATTATTTTTTAAATCTCTTGTACTTAATGCTTGGCAATATTTGTTGATGATATTATAATTGAATTCCTCATGTATATAATATAAGCCTAGATATGTAGTTTTCTAAGTAAATGTATTAATAATTAATCTAAAATTGAGCAACAACGACTGTGTTTGTTAGACTCGAACAGTTGACGTAAACTCATTCCTCTCTGCCTTTGACGTTCTAATTTTGTGTGTGGATCTTATGAAAATAAGAAATAAGTTGTGAATTTGTAATTCAGACAATGACTTGCGAATGTTGATAATTTTTTTTTAACTTCTGAGGCGAGCCATATTCGGTACTGCACTGTCAGCCATTGATATTTTTTGGATACGAATGAAATGAAATCTTTGTTCAATGAGGTAGAATTAGGATTACTATTTCTTGTATGCTTTAATTATTAAGCTAGTAGCCACAAGGCGGATCTTTTACCTACATATTTGAATGTTGAAAAAAAAAAGTCAACGGGTTGTGCATTGCGATATACATATAACGTTATAATTGTTGTTAAACTATGTGTTGTAGGAAAATGAAAAGTGGCGAATCAGCACAATAGTGGTTTCTATTAGCGAGTTATTAAAAAAAAAATAATAATGATAGTTATAATACCGTATTGGCCCGAATATAAGTCAAAGTTTTTGGTAGCCGATTTTATCCTCAGAAACCATAATCGAATTATATTCGGGACTCTTTTTAGAAAATTTGCGTTATTGATTGGAAACTCAGTTACCGATCGATCATAGTAATATTCGAATTCCAAGTTTTTCCGAAATCATCAGTCTGAAGTTAAGATGAGGAAATTGTTAAAATTATTGGGCGGACTAACAAAAAAATCTCTGCCGAACAAAATATTCTCAAAAAAGGTTTGTAATTTTGTTTGACTCAGGTTCAATCTATGCTACGTATTCAACAAAATTTAATATTGCAAATTATTATTGGAATTCGACTCATATTCAGATCCAAAAAAAGTTCTGAATCAGGTGTCGAAAATTGGAAGTCAAGTTATATTCGGGCCAATACGGTAATTTTTTGTCGATGAATCGAAGAATATGTAAAATGCAAGATTAAATTTTATTATCACAAGATAAAATATGGTAAATTTAGTTTGCGGGTTGTGCGGCTGTAATATTATAGACTCGTAATAGAAATGAAGTGAGATTGTCGTACATATTACATACTTTTACGAGAGTTATACTTTGTTTTTATTAAATGTATTCGACACGGATAATATATGTAATAAAAAGGTAACATATATTTAGATAATATTATAAAAAACGACAAATTTGCGTTCCAGCCAAAAAATTAGAGAGCAAAACTCATATGAAAATTTCCACAATCATTAGCTACTGGAATTGGGCTACAGCAAAGTGTGAATTGAATCAAAATAATTGTTGTACATACATAAACAGGAATTCAATTAATTAACGATACGTGAATTGTATCCGTAAAAACATAATTCACTGTATAAAAGACTTCAGAGAACGATGGTAAATTCGAATCGACTATCCTATTCCCAAATAATAACTATATAATCAATAATCCTCATGGGATGAAGTCGTGTGGGACTGTTTCTTATTTGCCTGTTGTGCAAATTAGTTACTACATAGTAAACAAACGATGCGCATAATTAGCTTGCTCCGTTGTAAATTTGTTGCAATGTATTTTTATGCCAATTCAAAGGCTGGCGAGTTGACCAATGGATTTCAACGTCATTGCCAAAATTTACTAATTGTTAACAAGTTGCACGTCGTTTCTTTCTCGTAATTAGCTTGAAAAATGAAATAAAACCTCATGTTTTCTAAAGTTTGTTGATATCTTAGCACCTTGTTGGAATTCTAATTTTTATTCGGATATAAGTATTGTTAGATAATAATAATAAATAGCTGTTAATTTTCTGCAGAGTGATAAACGATTATTAATATCGTGCAATGATATGTGTCTCTACATGTACATGTACAGAGGGAAAATGGTGGTGAACGTTCTTGTTGAATTTATAACGACGAATTTTATTTTGTATAAAAGAAAAAAAGGTATAAAAATAATAATAGACTTCTTCTTCATATCATAGACCTGAAAATGATAAAAACTTACATAACGCAGTGTGACTGGTGTTCTGTTATTTTTTGTTTTTTTTTTGTTTTGTTTTGTTTTTTCTTTTTGTAGACAGAAGTGATGTAATTATGAAAATTATAATACAGCGAGAGTGATTGTTTTTTGAAAATCTTTTTAAAACGTATGATAATTTTTCTGAAATCATTTTTTCAGAAGTTTACTTCTATACAGACTGAGTAGGCACAATGAGGTGTAAGCTATTGAAAATAAAATAGAAAGAAAAAAAAATGGAAAAAAAAGGTTTATAGCCGTTAGTTAAGAGTCTATACACTTCCGTTTTAATCTATAGTACGACCATTTTTTCTTAAGATATTATATCATAAGTTATTATTGAATATCCATAATAATTCATATCCTAAATTTAAGCCGGTATCCCGTATCTTATATTGTACAACTAATGATTTAGGATATTATTTGATCATATATTTTCATACAATTCAACGGAACAGACCCTAGAACTGAACCGTTACTATCGTAATTCGATAAAGTTTTCATCTGAGTATAGGATATAGTAATCTACGACAGTGGTACTATTAGGCGACTTATTAGCCATTATAGTCGTGAGGCTAGAGATTTTTTTTCTGTTTTTATCCCACTATGGTAATAGCCGTTTTGTAAATACTATTATTTAGAGATGATGTGAACCTTTTATTTGACTTGCAACGACGTATATATACCAGTGACGCAGCCACTGTGAATTTAAAATGAAACGAAATAAAAATACCCTTTTAATTTATTTGAAACGTTACAAAGTTTTCCCTTGAAAGAAAGAAGAAGAGAGATAAAAAAAAATGTCATGACTTCTGCAGCTTTACAAAAACCAGTTAATTTACTTTGATAAATTTCCGTTATCGATAATTAGGTTTGAAAAATATTCAAGCAATTAAAAAGAGTCTAAAAAAGATTTGTCTGATTCTTTCTAATAAGGGATATTCTCTGTTAATTATGATAGCATCGACAACTAACAATCCCATGTTCTATTGAATGATTAGATTTAAACATTTAATGAGCAAGTATCATCAAACGTTGTATGTATACACTACGATTGATTTTCATAGACTTTTGACGATTTAGTTGATTAATTTTAAAAGGTGATCGAACCAAAGTTAAACGTTGCTTAAGTATAATTTGTAAATAGTGATAAATGAGGAAAATGGGAGGAAAAGAGTGAGAAAGAGAGAGAGAGGAAAAAACTAAGGATACGTTATAATGCGAATATCAGATCAAGTAAATACTATTACATGAATATTATATCTGTAAAATATAAGAAAGAGGGAGGATTTGATTGTTGAAAACAATAAATGAACGCCATAAAAATCATTCGGCAAAGTCAAGAGTTTGATATTAAATACATTTACTAGTTAGAACTGGTTTATTAATGTTCAACGCTCTGTCCTTGTGTCTTTGAAGACATCAGATTTAAATAGCTATATTTTATTTTTAACGCAATCAGATAAAAATTCTGTACGCTTTTCCTTTTACATATTAATATACATATACATATACATACATATATATATATTTCAAATTTTATCCTCTGTTCTGGCCGTGGGCTATTTTTTTTTTCTGTCCATGATCTACGGCTGGAATATATCAATTGTGCAAAGGTATGATATAAGGAATTACTTTCTGAATAAAGTTGTGAGTAAAATCCATTCAACATTCGTCCATTTTATTATTATCATCACATTATAATCATAATCTTCATTGGAGATGTATAAAAACCATGCTTATAATCAAATATCGTTTTTGGCACTCGACATTCACTGAAGAATATTATTCTTCGTTTTCATGAATCGTTATCTGCTCGGAAATTATTATTGAAAATTGTTGTGCAGTGATGGTTTTTTTTTCTATTCAGTTTTGTCTATAAATGAGAATTCTTCTTTTTCTTCTCTTTCCTTCTGGTTATAATGAATCAGCGTTTCGCGCTGTTTTCAAAAGTTGGCGCGAATCGCGAGTCTTCGATTAAACTCGATTCCCCCACGGCGCGATCCCGGCAAATACGATGATTCACGAAAGGTGTTCGGGTATTTTCGTGAACGCACGCCAGACGGATATTCTCAGATATTCTCGGGCAAAGCAAGAGCAAGAGCAAGAGGGCCAGAAGGAAAAAAAGAAGACATCACCCGACGCATCACGACTGGACGTAAGTAGATAAATATGACATATTCATAATATTTGAAATCAAAGAAAAAATGCCCTCGAACTAATTGTATATTGTTTACCAATCGTCCGTTAACCGTATCCAACAAAATTCGTTAGAATAAACCAGTAGAAATTTGACCGTACTCGCACGAACCACACACGGGGGAGTTGAAAATCGCGATCATGTTTAGGACGAAATGGTAAAGTTTTAACGCACGTCGTATCTGTGAGCTCGATAGATATAAAATCTCAATTAATCAGTGAAAATTTAATTTAGGTGGTAGAATGACCGCCGGGTTATATATTTCTACCGTAATATTACCATTATATTTTATTCTCTTTTACAGCAAGGAACACGACCATTCATCTTTTTACCAATTCTTGCAGATGGAGCACAGTCAAAAAAATACCGACTGCTACTTTTTCTACTATTCAACATGTTTAAAGGTCAATATTTTATCAATATACCTTACAATTAATCATCCCTGTATATATTTCAATTAATATTTTTACCATGACGTTTTTCAACACGCTCGATCCCATATTGCGTTAAACCCACACCAATTGTAAGGTTAGGGTCGGCCATGTTGTAGCCATGTCGTATGGTTGCACTATCTCAACCTATGATCCCCTTTCACTTATTACTAACTTAAAGATATCAATCTCACTCGCACACATACTCGATAGAAATTTTCTAAAAAAATATTTACTCTTCTTTTTAATTTGTACATTTCTCTTTTCCCCTCTAAAAGTTTTTACAATTTATATTAACACCCGATGAATTATTTTACATCATTCCTTAGGATAGATGAATTAGTGAATTATCTACACTAAAGTTTTCTCGTCTTTTGCTTCTTCATCTCTCTTTTACCCCAATATTTAGTTCTACTTTATTCTATCGCTTAGAATATTGAACAGAATTGATTTAAATCTAGTTTTGTTTCTTTAGGGTGACGCCTGTGCATTTAGACATGAGCCGACGGCCTTGGGATGCGAGACTATGTGCTCGTACTGGCAACAAGGCAACTGTCTCAACGAGCATTGCAACTTCAGACACATGGAGCTCAAGGTATGAATCTGTTTGTTTACGTTTTTTATACAATGGTTAAGTTTATTGTCTGGTTTTTGGTGTCTTGAGCTTCCAGGTAGATCACAAACTGATTTTATTTTACAGAAAAATCGTAAATCGATTCCTTGCTACTGGGAGGGGCAGCCTGGCGGTTGCAGAAAACCACATTGCTGTTTCATGCACAAGAATGCTCGCGGGCCGGCACCAGCTGAGCCTAATAATCCAGTGAGGAACAACGAGCTTACTTCTAAGCCTGTCAATCAAGAATGGTCCAACCGTCAGGGTATAATTATTCACAAATCATTTTATTTTATCATTCATTGTTTTATCATGTACATTATTTGTTCTTTCTTAAAAGACCAGCGAGATCTTCTGGTTCGTTGTAAATTGTTTATATGCGTTAATGTTACTCAGTTTTTTTTAGAATGAATTGACAACCCTGAGCGATGAATTCTTGTCTGAAATTTGTCTAGAACAAAAATCGAGTCTGTATTTAATTCTGGTACGTTAATTGATCATTTTTTTTTCAAACGGTAGATGATGGGAAATACGATTCGGACCTTCGCACGACGCTGGATGGAAGCAGCACCGAATCTGACCAAGGTCGTGGTGGCAGCGAAGCCGGCAGCTTCATTGGAAGTCCGGCGGTAGACCCCCTCGTCGTGAACTTTGAGGAAGGTATGCGGCTTTACTAGCCCCCCCGCCCATCTTTCGACGTACACTACCTCGCGCCACGCGCCCTCTCCTTACCCCACAATTTACAAGCTAATATAAACCTTGCGAATCTGCAGTCGACACTTTCAAATTTACCAAATCTACAAAATTTGCCGAGTCTTTCAAGTTCCCTTGGGATTCCCGGGCTTCCTGGGATCCCTGGAAACGTATTGAACATCCAAAACAACGCGAACAACGTCGGGAATAATTTCAACATCCCGCGAGGTGCCCAAGCAATTCATAATTCTTCTCATACTTCGGGAGCCTGTCCCCCGAGAGTATTATCTTTTGCCCGGAGATCGAACATCAGATCATATAACCACGGGCAATCGTTTGGACCTTTGCAAAATACCTCGACATCGCCGCTGCTCCAGAGACCTCATTACTCTTCGTCTCTACGTCCGCAACAATCTCAGCAGCACCAGACTCAGACTCAAACGCAAACGCAGACACAGACGCAGACACAGACTCCGAGGTTTCAATTTCCCTTTTTGGGATTCGCGTCTTACGGAAGATTTTAATATTCCCAAAAAATGTTGGCGATAACTGCTGGGGTTTAAATTCTTCTCGATTAAAGTCAAGTCGCGATATTTCAAATTGCGTAATGTTTACTCGTTGGAAAACAGAGGAACACAGCTTACTTGTACTTTGTAATAGTATAACGAATATCAAAAGAGGGCGTTAAGTTAACGGGGTGACAAAACAACAAACTTCACGTTTTCATAGTTACGTTCGATGTATTTAACATCTTCAAAAGAAAACAAAAAAAAAAAAAATAACAATAACGAAAACAAAATATCGAAGATGGGCGAATATCAATTAATTATTGTCATAAAAATATATATATTGCAAGATCATAATTATATGAGCAAAGAGAAAAAAAAAAAGAAAATAATAATAATAATTAAGTTAAAAACAAAGAGAGAACATCTACCTTCCAACTCCAGTTGAAAAATACATTCAATTTTATTACACAACTTACAATCATACCTACATTTTTATTAACTGGTCCTTGGAAGGTATCGACCGAAGGCTTCTTGCCTCTAGCCTCAAGCCTCTAGCTTCTACCCTCGACAAAAGTATCATCAAACTTTTTATCTTCATTCGAATATTTATATTACATCCACTATTTCGAATCTATAGGAATTCAATTTGATAAAATAATTCCATCAATAATTTGATGAAAACATAAACAATACCAGATGGCAGAAGGTAGAAATCGAGGTAAACAGTGTTAGATATTGTATTAGTCAGGCGTCTTAGCTGACTTAGCGATTAAACGATATATACATATAAAAAAAAAAAAAAAAAAAAAAAACGAAAAAAAATCATACAAATAACTTTAGAATTCTATATAAATACGAATCAATTTCTTTTTCTTTATCTTTTTCTTTTCTTTTTAATATCTTCAATTCCTCTTCTCTTCTGTTCACTCGTTTTCAACTGTACCTTGAGTTTCAATATGAATAAGAAGATGTATATAACGTTAATTATTATTATTATTATTATTATCATTATTATTATTATTAATAATATTATTATTATTAGTATCATTATTACTGGTAACTAAAAGTTGAATGGTGCGACGATAGGGAGCCCACTTATAAATATACATATTATAGTAACACATATTCTCCAATTGTCGTAATAGTTTTCGCACACAGTTTTAGCGGAGCTGATGTATTTATGTACATTGTACATACATCGGTTTAAATAACGCTATATGAATAATAACTGAAAGTATTGTAAGTAGAAAGGAGAAAGTAAGGTATATACCTACATAGAAACGACCTACGCAGGGAAACATGAGTATGAAATGAAAACGTTTTGTGACACGCGTAGAGGATAAAAAGAAAATGGAGTAAACGAAAAAAAAATAAGATTCATTTTTCGTACAGGAAATGAATAATAATAATGAAAAAGCATAATAACAACAACATAGATAAAAAAAATATATAAAAAAAAAAATAGATAAATAACACACGTAAAATTAAAACCGTGTTGTTTAAGGGACAGTTGGAAGTGAGGAAAAAAAAATGAAATAAAAGAAGAAACACGCGGAGAAAAATCAATTACATATATGGGTAATTAGGTAGAAATACGAAACCTCGGAGGTGGGCGTGTTTTGAAAGTTATTGAATTAGAGCTTGGCAAAGCGGCGAAGCATTTATTTTCTTTTTTTTGTTAAACCGTAGATTAGTTGTTACAGAAATTTAAGATTTTTCTGATCGATAACTGATCTTTCGACATCTTGAAATCAGCATTTTTTTTTTTTTTTAGTTCGCCGAGTTTAAAAAAAAATATTTTTACTTCATCGGTTTTTCACTACTACCTTCGCTGTATATCTAATAACTGTTTTCACATATTTTTGTTCTTCATATTTTCTTCTACCCTCTCCTTCTACATCATAACTTCTGAATATTAAATATCTTAATTTGCTGGGCAAAATTATTTAATGGATTCTAGTTAAAGGTACTTTCTAACGCAAGGGAGAGGGATCTGCATGTTATTTATTATTTTCTTCTCTATTCTTCTCTTCTCTTCTTTTCTTTTCTTTCGTTATTGCAATTTTTTTTCTTCTGTATTTCTCTTGTTACACACGAGTAAAGTTGCGTTTTTTCGAATCGGCAGATAATCTTCATCGATTATTTCGACAAACTCGTTTATAAAATTAATAATATGTAATTATTATAAAGTTTTTTTTTTTTCTTTTTTTCTATAGTTTTATTTATTTTCAATAATGGAATCAAATGATGAATTTATTTATTCCTGAGAGGAAACAAAAAAAAAAAAATTGTAATTCAGCCAGTCCGTTTATAAAATTGCAGCTAAAAATTCAAATACTAGAGGAACGATGAGAAACAATGACAAAAAACGTACTATAGCAAAGTTGAAATTTCTTTAAAATGATTAACGTTCAGGAACCACAGGTAGCATTTGGACTCGTCGTGCAATTTTCTAGTTTTTTGAAACTCGTCGTATTTTATTATTCTTCTCTTGCATGCGTTTCATACATACATACATACATACATACATAAATTAAATAAAATATATAGAAAGAGAAGCCGTACTCACAAGTGGCAAAAGCCATAAAATAAGTAAAAATAAATATAAATAATTAAAAATAAATAAACAAATAAATAAATAAATGAATGAATAATTAATTATATAAGATCTAGGTAGTTTTTAAAATTAGGTGAATCTTGAACGCGTTGCTATAATATAGTGAATTTGTGATTCGTTGTTTGTAATGACCGGAATCAATCAATCAATTAATCAATCGATTAATCAGCCTATCGATCGATAAGCTCGTATCTCACCAAACTATATTAACTATACAATGATAAATAATAACCAAGACAAAAAAAAATGTATATTGGGAAATCAATTATTCTACCCAATCCCCTCGAAATTCTGCAGCGATTCGAGATATATATATTTTTATTTTTTTTTGTACACATTTTTGTTGTACGATTTTTTTTTTTTTTTTTTTAATACGATATCAAATTGTCGTTTCTCGCATGGATATACAAAGAGAATAGGAACTAAACGAAGAAGAATATAGGGAATACGCAACAAATAAACGATTTTTCATAAATACAAAAATAATTAGGCAAATATTCTTACGACGAGAATCATAAAATCTAATATCGTTGGCAGCTTTGATATGTAGCCCCGACGACGTTGCCGTTCGTTGTTGTAGTTGATAAAATAAAAAAATATGTAAATGAATGAAGAACAACAAGAAAAAAAAAAAATAAATAAATAACAATTTTAAAACGAGAGAAAGAAAAATGATTGAAACTGAATGGCATTAATAAAACGGACGTTCATTTCAATTTGACGAAGTTGAAGAACAAGAATGACAAGAAAAAAAAAAAAAAAACCAAACGAAAAAAAAAATAGCACTATAATAAGTATTTAAGAGAGAAAAAAAAAAAATGCTTGAGACCCGATCGATGTTGAATTATTCGAATCGTGAAGCCGTCGAACGTATAATTAATTATTTTTATTTAAATTTTGGATTTTTTTTTTCTTGGCCCAAAATGTCTATAAAATCAAACTTTTATTGATAAAGAAATTTTTCTTTTTGTATTGGTCGGGTTTCAAGCTCCCATTTAAATCCGCGTGCAATGAGGAAATAATAGAAATAATAATAGTAAAAAAAAAAGAATTAAATAATAATAAATAACATTAAAAAATCATCCCATAATTTCATACACACAGACAGACAAAAAAAAAACAAAAAAAAACGTAAAATTCTTATATCTTCGTCATAAATATAATATTGATAATTATCATTTAGCTCGCAATGTCGCCTGTATAATGTATAATCTACATATTATTATATTACCAATATGAAAATAATTAAAGCACGTTTTAAGAACGTCGAAACCGTCGGACTATATAGTCTAATAGGACCGCGTTTACAAGTTGTTTAATATAAAGAAATGAAGAAATAAAGAAATAAATAATTAATTAATTAATTAAATAAATGAATGAATAAATAAATAAATAAATCTTAACTAGACCCCAGCCTCTTTTATATACACATATAATCTATATACATATCTCTATGCTTGATATATATGCCTGTATACATATAGACGTAGGTATGTACGAACAATTTACATACATACATGAATACCTGCATGAATACATGAATACATACACACATATACCCGTATACCCGCATATATATTTCTGTGTAATGTATGTGTGTCCTTTGTATCTGTATATATTTATATACAAATAAATGCCTTCATATGTTTTGGCTTTTGACAAATTATTATCCGGCTTGGGATCGAAACGAGCAAGAAAAAAAAAGAAAAAGTAAAAACGAAAAAAAAAAAAAATGGAAAACAAAAGAAAAAAAATGAAAAAAAAAAATTACATACTATTTTCTGTTTTATTTTTTAATTTTTTTTCTCTTTCCATTTGCGGCATTGCGGTTATTTCTAAACATACATAGGTATATATACCATATAAATATTCGTCATATATACATGTATGTATATTATATTCATAAACATCTGCATATATTATTATATTATGCATATAGTGCGGTATAATGTGACAAGAGTAAAAAAAAAAAAAGAAAACATAGTCAAAAATTAATTATCATCGAATCATTCTGATTCGCGCGAATGACAAAACGAAAATTATACAAAGATTTTTTTTAAATCTTATTTCATTTTGGCCAAAAATTATTTAAAACACAATAATAACAATAATAATAATCAAATATAATGCAAAATCATTCAAGTATGAATTTGAAATAGCTGAGACCGATTATCTATTGACATTGATACCCTCCTCTCGTTCACAAAATCTTTGTCTAATTATACATATACAATAATACGATATAAATATAATATAAAATTTAATGTAATATAATATAATAATATAATATAATATAATATAATATAATATCGAAATCGCGAAATAGATAGGATATAAGAAACAGTAAATTGTGAAACGCCGATCAATAATTTGTGTTTGCATATTTATTCGTTTGATTATTCATATCTTCAATATTATTATTACTATTATTATTATTATTATTATTATTAATATTACTACTATTATTATCAATATGATACTTAACGCGATACTACGTCGTCGGGTCTTTACATTATACATCAG
This sequence comes from Ametastegia equiseti, assembly GCA_963989295.1. Taxonomy (NCBI): domain Eukaryota; kingdom Metazoa; phylum Arthropoda; class Insecta; order Hymenoptera; family Tenthredinidae; genus Ametastegia; species Ametastegia equiseti. The sequence continues at coordinate 12,571,508 of OZ022397.1, read as the reverse complement.
CAGATGTCGAAGCATAATGAAGAAAGAAAAAAAAAAAATTAAAAATTAAAAACTAAATACTTGAATTAAATGAATTAAATAACAACGCGCAGACTCTGATGTAATATGCTAAGCTATACAAGCTTATGATAATAATAATCAATAAATTAATGATTAAAGATGTTCATTATAATATAGCGTGGATTTCGTCGAAAGAATTTCCGTTTCAAAAAATTCATATACATAAATAAATGAATGAATGCAAATAACAATTATATTAATTAACGGTTTATCGGACGGTCCACTTGCATACCAACGTTCGAAATTCGAACTTATAGCGCCTCCGGTGTTACCATTTGTGATCTGGAATGAAAAGAAAAAATAAAATAATGATAATAAATCAATAAATCACATTGGATTAGCCTTTAGAAAATGGCTAATTATTATATGCATATATTATGTACACGGACACAAAATACAAAGCAAGTATAAAAGTTAAGGAAACACACACGTATATAGATCACACAGGAAGAGAGAGAGAGAGAGAGAGAAAGAGAGGAACATGGGGACACACAAAATTCGTACACGATTTCACACTATACACAAATATGAACTATTATAGGAAATTAATAATCTTTATTACGAAACGTATATGTATAGGCATAATGATGAAAATAATATTATATTTAATTATTATTATTATTAATATTTATAACGAAAAAAAAAAAAAAAAAAAGATAATATCATCAATATTGATTATTGCTGTACACACATAGCCGGATGGCGAGATTACGACAGGCCAGGATAATCACTGATAAACATTATAACGTTATTATTATTGCCATTATTATTAATTATCAAATTTTTACACGAAATCATAACTATATTCCATTCTGTCGTTCGTGATTTTTATAATACATATTATGAATTATGATAACGTATAATCCGAGTACCGAGTGACTATCCTGGAATGAATCGAAAGAAAATTGAGACCGTAGATCGGAGTCTATACAACCCACATGCATAAACACACACACACACACACACACACATATAGAATCGAATGAGACCAATCGAGTGGTAGCTCTTGCTTGATTTTTAATTATTTCCATTTTTTTTCTTTCGTATTTTGTTTTTGTTGTACTTGTTCTTATTGGTATTTTGGGCAGCTTATGAATTTCTCTGTTCCGCATTCACGATCGCATTGAATTCATATAAAACTATTGAATATATCATTAATAATTGTCCATTGGACTCGTGCGATTCTATTCCTTGAAATAAGAAAAAAAATAAAAAAATAATCAATTAACTAAGTTAAAAAAACAATAAAAGTAAAAAAAAATGAATGAACATAATAAAAATATGCTTATATGTTCATACGTACATACATACGATATAAACCTATATGCATATTTGATATTGGAATGGAAAGTTGCGCGGTAACAGATATATTGAAGTGTGATGATCCTGTATTTGATTGTTTTTAAAAACCGTGACACACGCATATTATATATAGGTAGGTACACATATAGGTATTCATACATATACCTGAGTTGTAACACGTACACGTAAATTAAAATATCCAATGTATTTACATAAATAGGTATGTTATACATATTTATATGCTTACGTATTTATGTATACATATACTATTGTTATATACATGAGTATATATTCATCTTCGTGCACGTTTACAGGTATTCGTGTATCATTATTATTATTATTATTATTATTATTATGATTATGATTATTATTATGATAATATTAACATAATAACGATTAACTACCATGAATGATATAGGCATTAAAATAATAATTGAAATGAATTAAATTATCACAAAGCTGGTCAAATTTTCTGTACATAAATAATAATATTCATATATACTATATATATAAATAACGATTATTACGAAGCGTATATATTCGTGCTTGATATGAAACGCGAGATGCTCTGGGAGGGGAATGATTACGTGTGAAATATTTAATAGATGGCATTTTTTTTCATCTACTTTGATTCAATCATTTTTTTTTCTTTTTTCACTTTGTTTTTCTTTATTTCTTGTTTTGACAGGGCCGAAAGATTGAAAATCGATAATATTCACATCAATGGATGAATGATATTCGAATCTTTATACGCTCTTCATATGTCTAATTCACGACTATATTTTGTGGCGATGAAATAATACGTGTGCCAGTACTTATCTTATGAATTGTGTAAGAAATAATAATTTTTTTTTCTTTTGTTTGAAATCTTTTTTTTTTTTTTTTCATAGTTTAATTACAGCATTGATTATTTCTATTTGTCTAAATATGAAACACGTAACGTCACGTCCCAGGCAGCTCGAAAATTGCAGCTTGCCGTTTGCAGCTCGCAATCTCGATTTGCTAAAAGTAAAAAGAAAAAAAAAAAAAAAAAATAAGAAAATAACAAAGATGAAAAAAGAAGAAAAAAAAAAAATGAATCCTGTATATTTCAAACGCATTTAGATCGTAATAATAGTCTAAATATGGCTGCAGTAGCATTACACCCCGTCTTTTCGTCTCGGCAATCGGTATCATTTTACTTTTTTTTTTTTTTTTTTTGTTTTTCTTCTTCTTTTTCGTTTTATCGATGTATCATATACAATAAGATATAATATGATGTGTAATTAAAATACTGACCAATTTTCGTTCCTCCGTGTTATAAAATAGGCATTTGCCGATAATTGTTATTAATTTTATTATTATTATGATTGTTATTATTATTTGATTTCGATTATCATAGCTGAGACTAATCGCCGGACTAATGATGCTACGGTGACAAACCTAGGCCTGTAGTTAGATAATAATATAATAACTCTTCTTTTTTCCAATACCGTTTTTTCTTTTTCTCTCTTGTTTTTCTGCTTTATTATAAAATTGATGTTTGTTGATGTTGTTGTTGTTGTTGTTGTTGTTGTTGGTTTTTATTTCGTTGTCTTTTCTCTTTTTCTCTTGATTTCTGTGTTTTTTTTTCATATTCTTATACTCTCACTCTTTTTTTTTTCACTTACTGTTCTTACTTTTTTCATATACTTTCTTTACTATAGATACCTACATACAATATACATACATATATGTATACCGACTACCGTTTCTCTCGCCGTTTGCTTGCGTTCGTCAACGTATAAATAAATCATCATCACGGTATTATTTATAAATATATATTATATGGTTGTCATTAATTTTGATTCTTTTTCTTTTCTTTTTTTCTACATTTTATGCGACGATTGTAACGACCTTCGTAATAGTCATCTGTATACAACGGACGAAGAGAAGATGAAAAAAAAAAAAAAAAAAAAAAAACCTAATAATAACAATTGTATGTATACAACCCTGGTAGTACCAATTGTATTTGCTTTTTACCCGGTGAGAAAGCTATCATTTTCTATGTATAATTAGCGTTTGCCTTTGGTAATAAAATAAAATAATCAATTATTTAATTAATTGATATTAACGATGGGAGTAACAACTATATAAATATACTGAAGAAGAAACAAAAAAAAAAAAGGAGAAAAAAAAATGAATAATAATAGTAATAAATAAATGAATAAATAGAAAAAGAGCGAGAGAGGATGCGCGCAAAAGAGAGAAAGAGAGAGAGAGAGCGAGAGAGAAAGAGAGAGAGAGAGCGAGAGAGAGATGAAAAAAAAAAATTGAAAAATGACAGAAAATTAATAATTAAAAATCTTTACAAAAGTCAAAGCAAGTCAGTAACTGAGAGAGAGAGAGAGAGAGAGAAAAAAAAAAAAATTGACAAGAAAACTAATGATATAAAAGAGAAGAAAAAAAAAACAAAACACTATAAGTGAGAATAATGATCATGAAATATTGTAATATCGGCGAATGCAGTTGCTATTACAACGGTTTGAACTTACCTACTACATACTTCTGCTATAAGAGTTAATATAAAGAATAAAAAAAATAATATGAAACATTATTATATGATTGATGTAAGCAATGAAATTGATACTTTTAATTGAAAAACTATATTTGAATTTCAATAAAACTTGATACCTCGGAAATATCTTCTTCTTCTTTTACGTTATTTTTGTTACTTTTTGTTTTTCAATGAATAAATTTCTGGTCTTTTTCTCATTCGCATATGTGTATTATAATGAAATAATTGAATGAAAAATGTGTTAATCTTTTTTACGTTCATTATATTATATACATGTATGGTATATATATTTCACAGTATAAGATATACGACTCCAGTGTGTGTATATATATATATATATATTATATATGTATTTATAGGTATAAATATATCATTGTTCACAATTTATTAATACATAATATAACATTTGCCATAAGTATATCGAGTGTGCGCGCGTGTGTTCGTCTGTGTTTGTTTTTCAGATCAAGTTCTATACATATTTTTATCAAATATATATGTACATGTATGTATACATGTATACAAAATACATGGGATTCGTGAAGAAAAATAACAAAATAAGATAAATGAATAAATAAACCGTGGAAAAAATTTCGGCAATTGTTCAGTGAAAAAAAAAAACTCAAGATTCCATTTAAAAAATATTAAAAAAAAAGACCACAATTTTTCGGAGCAGTAACAAAACTCCTAATTTTTCCATCTTCCAACATCTTTCGCATTTGACGAAACGAAACGCTTCCCATGACATATAGGGAATTCCCCGTGGCTTCGGATATACGTCGACGTCTGAAGAACTCTTGCCACCTTCTTCTCGTCTATTACTATGTATAGTGGTTCGTCGATTATTCTTCGTGGTCAGTGGTCAGTGGTCTATGTTTCACATGAACGATAATCAATGATTATAGTATCGGTATATATCGATAATGCAGGCGGGCTTTTGTGAAGTGGTTACTGCTATTTGTCTGTTTTTTTTTTTCTATATTTTTTACTTTCTCATTCCAATTTTCCATATATCATATTCATTGTATGTGGGTCTTCGTTCTGATCAATAAATAGGTATTACTATTATTATTATTAATATTATTATTATTATTGTTATTAGGTATCATTATTGTCATTTAGCATAATCACCTGTATATACTTAAATTTATATATATATATATATATATATATAACGTACATAGGTACACATATCTTGTACTGTGAAGATTTCTGACTTCGAAACAGATGTGGAGGAACAAAAATCTGTTCCCAAGGAATTGAGGAGGAAATGAAATGAAAAGAAAAAGAAAAAGAAAAAGAAAAATATAAATGAAAAGAGAGAAAGCAAGAAAGAAAGAAAGAACGAAAGAGAAAGAAAGAAAGGATAAAAAAAAGAGAAGAGAAACGTGTTATATTGGCCGAGGAAACTGCAAGAATGCACAAAAGAAAATAATAGCTGTTCTACCGGGTTAAACGCAAATCAAACAATACAATACATATACTCTTGCACATATAATGATATTGAAGATTGCCTAATTATCATGCATTTTTTATACAAAACAATCATTGTTAATACATCCATATATTATACGACTATTTCTTTTTGTAAAACGCTATTTAGGCAACTGATGACTTGATCAAATCTTATACATATTATACTTTCTCATTTATAGTTAATCAAGGACCGCACGTTAAGTCGATTTCTCATTGTACATACATATACTTATACATACAACAACTCGACGGACGATAAAATTGCAGAATGGACAAGAATTCAAAAATAACAGCAAAAAACAAAAAAACAAAAACAAACAAACAAACAATACATAGACGTACTGAATTTTGGTAACAGAAGAAAGAAATGAAAAACTGAAAAGCTAAACCGAAAATATATTTGAAAAAAATAAAAAAATAAAATAAAATAAAATAAAAAAACGAAAAAAAAAACACAACGCATAATAATTTAGCTCTCGTTTTCTTGGTGTGTTCTTGCAGAGTCAGACAATGAAAGCGTACCTTCGCCAACAAAGCCGCAATTGCGATTGCTACACGTAAAGACCCTAGAAGAAATCAAACTTGAAAGAATCCAGGCGGAGAGCGCAGCCTACTACAATTACGCTCATGAAGATATCCCGTCAGCCTCCCAATTACATACGATCACCGAACGTTCATCAGTCCTCAGCGACGTCAGTGCCGTTGGGGGTGGTGGTGGAGGTGGAGGTGGAGGGGGTGGGGGAGGCTCAGCAACTCTTGAACGAAATTTACGTGCCAGGTTGGCAAATCGTCTCTACAGACACGGTGACCAGGGAAACACAAAAAGTACGGATGTTAGAACGAGTCTAGATTTTCAAGTTTTGTCTCTTGACGAAATCCGGAAACGCAGACGAAGAATGCCGCCAGTTTCATCATCGGGCGAAGGTGGAGGTGGAGGTGGTTCAACATCGTCGAAGATGCCGCGTCTCCAGACCGAAAACAACACCTCGTCATCTTCCTCCTCGCCACGGAATAGCTTAGAATTATCTGAAGTAGTTACGAAACTAAATTCCGGAGATGAAAAACCCGCGACTGACGGTGTTGTCAGATGGCCAGGGGCCGGTTTAACTCTTGCGACCGCCGCGCCACCACCAGTTAGATTACGTCGTCAGAATAGAAATCTTACCGGAATAACATCCCTTCAACGTAAAAAAATATCTCGATATTCCGGTGATCGAGAATCGAGCGAGATGATCACCAGTAGCGATAGTAGCCAAGAGGCTGCCGCTGTACCTGATAGACTCACATTGGTCGCTTCTCGGCCTTCTCTCTCCGCAAGGGACGATAACGAAATGAAAATTTGCGAAATGGATGAGGACGACCAGAGAGTTGTTGACCAAGTACCCGAAACCACCCGACTTCGGGAAGAAAACGGTGCTTTTATTGAAGATGGTGCCGCGGATGTTGCTGTAGCAGTTAACGGTGCATCTGGGGTACATAAAGTTTCTAGAAGTATTTCAGTGCCTAGTGTCTCGGAGGATGATTATTTGATTATGGACACCGGTTCGATTGACCATTCAGCTGTTGCCGATGATATTTTGCAGGATATAGACGAACTTCTTAACGACGATTGACTTTTGTCTATTTTTAGGCTTACTCTCTTATTATTATACATTTTTCATTTTATATACGAAAGAGATTTTTTTCGATTACCGGTTTTCAGTAGAATTTATACAAAATCAATCAGAAATACGAATGACTCACTGCGCGGCGGTAAATGTTCTGGCAGGATATAATTATTGAGAATTTTGTAATTTTACTCCTTTTTTTTTTCATCTTCTTATCTTCATAGTTAGGAATTTAACCTCTTTTTTTCCCGTATTCGAAAAAAAAAACTCTTGCAGTTGGACGTTTCTTTGTTTTTTCGGTATTATGTAATACCTAAAAGTTTTTTTGTTTTTTTTCAACCAGCGTTTTGTAATTCGTCCTTATATAAATATTATAGATTGTTGTTAGTCGTATTTATATCTCTATACGATAAAATGCACAGAAAATTTACACGGTTTATGATAGCATAATATGAATAGTTAATTAGTTGAATATAGATAAATAAATGAATGAACAAATTAAATTCAATAAACCTGCGCACTGCATATATATATTATACGATGATCGCTTATCAAAGTTTTCACATTGTAGAAAAAAATGAGACTATATATCCGCAAATTCGTTTCGAGACAATATAGGATGGAAGATTTTTTTAAACAATTTTTGAATCCAAACTTAATCCAATTTAATAATTGTATCAAAGATTAATAGAAGTGTAGATATAACATGCGTTACATTGCAGTTAGATATGAAATAAAATTCTCTCTCTTTCTCGAGGAGGAGAGAGAAAACAGAGACTTGATAATTTTTTGATTCTTATAGATTTCAGTGTTTTGATCTGAAACACGATAAGATTTTTTTTTTTTTTTTTTTTTTTTTTAATACTTACGATTAGATGGTAACGTATTCGTGTACATGATAATAACTACAGTCTACATTACATATTATACGAAGAAATACAAGATTATTATATTTACTAGAAAAAAACAAGAAAAAAAAATGAATCAATCGTCAATTGTCATCAGATCCCAAAACCTATAATCCCCTTAAAATGATCCAAAGTATAGCTAATTGCGACAAGAATTCCACCAAAGGTAAGAAGTCATTTCTTTTTTCATTACATGTTTTAGATTTTTAATGAAATAGAAAATAGTCCGAAATAATCCTGGCGAAAAGGAAAAAGAAGAGAAGACGGGTTAGATGAAATGAATTATACATACGCAATGAAATTTTATAATATTAATTAAATGCACACACTATTTTATTTTAATATATACCATTTTTTTTTGTTTGTTTTAATTTTATTCATACGTTCGACATACCTGGCCTATATTAGAGAAATCACATTCGGGTTTTTTTTGCGTCAAATAGAAATAACTAATTACTTGGTAAGTATTTAATAATAATAATAATAATGGTAATCAATAGTCCTATTTATTTGTATAATTTGATACACTCGCAAGAAACGACCGCCGTAGCGATACATAAATATATGTATCTTATACTATCCAGCGGACCTTTGTTGGATGAATATAAATAATGATCATAATCTCCTTAATAATATCTTTTTATCTATATATACATATGTATATTATAAGTATACGCGGCTAGGTATTTTAATACCTGCAATAACGTGTGGATTGAAAATTCCAAATTTCTCATTCTCCCTTCCCCTTTCCCCTATACTTCTCCCGATTGACCCGATGATTTTTTCATTATTTTAATTTATTCTTTTTTTTTTCTCTATCGATAATGAACAAAATTATCGCTATGTATAAGTCTGACTGCCGCAGATCATAATTGGTGTAGGTAGGTATATACTATATGTATATATGTACATATGTATGTATGGATATAACAAGGAAGATATATCAGGGATTAATTGTCATACCTAACGGGGGTTGTAGTATACAAGGAGAAAGTTCTATGTATACAGCGATATAGAAATGATCTTATATATTCCTATTAGTGGTACATCTGCAGATTCAGTTTTAAGTAAATCCGGAAAATTTGAAAATTGTGATTTGCTAATATTATTTCGATTACGGGGATGTCTATGATGTGCCGGGAATGCTATGGAAACCCACGGTACTGTAATATTTCCTGTTGAATTGTTCGTAGCATAGAAAAAAAAGAAAGAAAGAAAAACAATAAGAAAATAGCGAACTGTTCTATATCTACGGGTGAATAACGACGAAATATCCGCCAATGTATGTACAACAATTTAAGATTTCTTTATTGGTTTATTTATTTATTTATTTATTTATTTATTTAATTATTCATTCATTGATTTATTTCCCTGTTATATATATATGTATAGTTAGTGTTTTAACAATATTGGATATTTAATTTAAGATATATTATCATCTTTGCCGTCGTACCGCAGTCCAGACTTTCATTTTTAATATACATATTATATATTATATTTATATACACCTATATAATAATGTATAGTATGTATTGTGTATGCAAAAAATTCCTAATAATAAGCTCTCAAGAATTTTCAATTTCACTGCTTATACGGCTCGAAGATCCTCATCTCCCAACTCGCGTCATATATATAGCAAACATAAAATTATTACGATATTGGTAATTGTTTGATGATGATAATAAAAAATGATAATAATAATAATAATAATAATAATAATAATAATAAAAATAATAGTACAACTTATATTAATCCATGTACTTACATGCATGCATATACATCGAGATATATATTTAATGATTGTAATCATATAATAGAAAAAATAATGACTCTACGAGCCAAATAATGTACATAGAAATTGATACCTACAAATTGTATAAATGCGTTTAGTATACGAATAAAGAGTGATCGAAATTTTCGTATACAATCATTGCAATAAAAGTGAATAATAAAACTAAATAATAATAATAATAATAAGAATAATAATAATAATGATAATGATGATTAATAACCTCAGGATTTGTACCAACGTGTGCCGCTGGGGCCAAAAATACCATAATATGTAGGTATTCTACCTATACAGTGAAGATTGTATGTTGTAAGTATATTGAAAATTGTGATGCGAGATAAATATAATAATAACGGATAGGTATATTAGGTATATATAGGTATATAATATATGTATATAGTATGTACCTATATGTATAATGTGCGCACGGAGTAGGTAGTCAAGTACATTATTTATATATGTATTCATATAATAATAGATACGTATAATATATACGCCTGGCTGGGATATGCCGTGCGTTGTTTCATCTACATACATATAATATATATATATATATGTATATGTGTTATACGCCTTCGGAGGTTTTCATAAATGTACATACATACATACATACATAATATAATAATAATATGATATAATATAATATAATGTACTATAACACAATTCATAGTATTGAAAATTGTCGGGAATTCTGTGCGAGTCGCGATAATAATAATAATAATAATGATAATAATGATAATAACAATGATGATGATGATAATAATATCAATAATAATAATAATAATAATGTGTGTATAGCTATATCGAGGAGATTTTTGAGCTCTGTTTTACAGAGGTAAATATATATACATACACATGCGTAAGTATTTTATACCATTTTTTATTTTCTTTTTTAATTATAATTATCATAGGTAATACGTGAAAGAGAGAGAGAGAGAGAGAGAGAGAGAGAGACAGTGAGATAGAATATCGAGAGAAAGAAAAAGAAAGGATGAAAAAACAAAACAAAAAAAAGTATGAAATTTATCAGAAATATATCTAGATGATTCGAGTATAGTATAGGTAGAGAAGAAAAAGAGCAAAAACAAAAAAAGAGAGAAATGTTTGAGCGGGTTAATTTAATCTATACATACATACATATGTAATTACATGACTGAAGAGTTGAGCGCGACGTAATGATGATAATAATAGTAATAATAATATTAATAATAATCATAATCATAATAATAATAATATTGATCCGTAACGACAAAATCTTCTTTTCTTCTTCTCCTTCTTCTTCTTCTTCTTCTTCTTCCTCTTTCGGTTTAAATCTATTCGACAAACGATTTGCAGCTCCATAATGTATACTTATAATTATACGTGTCTATGTAAATTATCGTGTCAATGAATTATTATACGTAGACACTTTCGGTAGCTGCAGCTGCTCTCTGGGATTGGATTTGTGTTTTTTTTATTCATATTTTGTTTAAGAGGTAGTGGGGTGGCAGGGTGATGTTGGAATTGGGGCCTCGTCTCGCCTAAGAACCGGAAGTTGACGTCGAAGCCCACCACGGTCACTGGAGTCTTGGTGACCAGTACTGGGCAGTCATGTCTGGTGCTGGTTGCCCCGGTACAGCGATCGGTACACTCACTCCTGGCGAGATCAAACCTGAAACGAAAGGAAAAATGAAAAAATTAATTGAATATTAATTACAACACAATCATTTGGACCGAAATACATAATATTTAATATCAATTTACAGAATTCGTCGCGCAAATGTTCCGCGATATAATTACACTAATTATAACGGATTAGTTAATCACAACCGTTATGCGCATTTTTTTTTGTTTAGCAAAATGCTGACTTCAAAATTATGCGTCGCTGAAAGTTTCAACGGTGAATAATCATCTATCAGAAGTGCGAACGAATTCGTTAGTAACGTAGAGTTTAGAAAACAAATTAAATTTAAAGAAAGTAAAATATACCGCGACTTTTGCTAAAATTAATAATCAATTGCTAAAATTACATTCCGATCGGTTGAGCGGTTTAGGAAGAATTACGAATAGCGTTTTCGTGGTGGACAGGCTACTAGCTGCTATCCCACTGCTGCCACCGAAGTTGAGTTTCGCGTTTTCGGATCTTGAATACCCTGAATATCTAGACCGGGAGAACCGGGAATAGTCCGGAAATTTTTTTCAGATAATCTTTTTTTGTTATACATATAATTCTATTGAACAAATCGGAGGAAGACAATTTTTTACTTCTCATTCAGCAAAACTTCTGAATAATATGTAGATTTGGTGGAAATGAAGGAGGGATTAATGTATTTTCTGGAGGTAAAAGTCAGGGAATTTCATAATTCCAACAATAAATTGTCGCCACCATGTCTAAACTATAGTATCAAAAAGGGTTATGGAGTCCACGGACATGATGTGATAATCAAGACGTACATTTCTCACATAACTAATTGGTAAAGAGAATAATACGATAAATATGTATGAATAATATGATATTCTCGAATTTTGAAAATTGAATTAGAGAGACATGAATCAATCAGTCAAATCATTACCGCTCAATAGTACGTCCCGACGGATCCATGGTAGATCCAGCTCTCCTGTGGCTAGAGAGCGAGCAGCGAATGGAGGGAGTGCAGCGAGTGTGGTAGACACTCACCGGTCGAGCTGGTATTCTGGTTGTACTGATTCAGTCCCGCTGTGTGATAGGGTTGAGTTGGACTGCAGGTTGGCCTCGCCCCGTACCCTAGGTGAAGAGGTTCGTAGCTCGGAGGTCGGGCGACACCGCAAGAATACCCGTTGTCACGTTGTTGAAGACATGCCCCAGGACTGGGACCCACCGTCATGCCAACGCTCATACCCATCGGGCCCATTCCACCGCCCCCTGTCATTCCGGGACCCGTATGTTGCCCTTGCTGACTTGGAGATGACATTGCAAAACTTGGCATGGACGTCATCGGACTGAAATTGAGGAAAATTTTTTTTTTTTAATAAATAAATGAATAAACAAATGATGAGAAAAACATATATAAGAAATCAGATAACAATTCTATTTGTTTGTTTTACGGTTGTAAAGTTAATCGAAGAGATGAACGTGTGATTGATTTTTGTTCTACTATAGTTTTAGAGATATAGCTGCAGAGCTTGCGATAATCGATCTTTTCGTTATTCTCTACTTCGCGTTCTCCGCGCCCCCTTTTCTCACAGTCTAACCATCAATCAGTAAAGGGCGTAGAATAAGGGGGCGACTCGAAGAGGAAAAAGTTGGAAAAGATCGCGGTGTACACCTTCTGCAGTTTTATTTTTTCCGCGGTTATAATAAGCCGATATTATTTCGTGTCCGATTGAAATGATTATAGCGAGATAAAAGTGTGTTGGACTTATTTAACGTTCCCTGTATCAATATGGGGCAGGATTAAAATTCCGAATTTCAAAAGCTGCGAAGGGTGAAAATTCCCAATCTTTCTACTACCGATTCAGAGTTTTTATAGAAAGAATATTTTCCTCGAAAGTCTACATAGCAAATTTGAAAAACTCCAAATGGAAAAACACCGAAGGTTCAAAATTCCGAAAGGCCCCACATTAGGCGCCAATTACATTAATAAATCGCTAATGTCGTTTATTTCACAGCTTTGTCGCACGAGCTTCCCTTAAATTTGCAGATTTTTGGACTTTTTGAGTTTTTAACTTCCGGATCTTTAAAACCACGAATATTTACCTGTAGGAGTCCGGCATGCTGGGAATCCCCGGATAGACAGCGGTCGGTGCAAATCCGTGATGAATTCTCGGTGGTGATGGTGGGGCATGAGGCGGTGGTGGTGGAGGTGGAGTCGGATGACCACTGACCAAACCGACACCTCCACCGTGCGACTGCTGCGGGTTGTCCCTTCGTTGAGTACGGAGTTTCTCCTCGCGCCTCCACTTTGCCCGTCGATTGGAAAACCACACCTGAGTTAGTGGACCAGACAGATTGACAGAGATCAATTGCTATACGGACGAAAGGGCGCACCTCACTCTCGACGTTATCGCAAGCAAGTGCTAACCAACAATTTTCACCCTTTTTCATTCTTCTCTCATCCCCCCCAAAAACTTGATCAAGCGCTATTTTACTTTTCTTCAACATTTCTGCCCCCCTCAGTCATTTCGGGAGACTCTGAATTTAGTTTTCTCCGCAAATTATAAAATTTATGTTCATTATTGGTTCCTTTTTTTTTTTTTTTCGAGTATGAGGAAAAGAGACTCACCTGTATACGAGCTTCAGGGAGGCCAATTTTGGCGGCGAGTCGTTCCCTGGCAAAGACGTCAGGGTAATGAGTACGTTCGAATTCCTTTTCGAGGGCGTCGATCTGTTCGTTACTAAAGCTGGTCCGATTTCTCTGAAGTTTTCGCTTGAGGCGAAGCCTGGCTTGGTCGTCTTCTCCACCCCCCGAGATACTCCCTGCGTTGCTGTTGTCTCCGCCGCTGTTTGTCTCGTCCGAGTGAGCACCACCCTCCAATTCCGCCACTGTAATTAAAACCAGGATATACGGTACGTCAATATATGCGCTCATCATGGCAAGAGAGAGCTAGTATCAAGCGACGTGTCAATACACCCCGAGATACTCTGACGAGCTAATTATAATAGATGTAGGTACACGTGTCTGCGTTATTTAATTTATTACCAACTTCTCAGATTTATCTTAAGTGTCTAATTCCACATGTTATTATCCTTTACGAAATATTGACAATTCTCACGATTTCATAAACCGAAACAAGTACTGATGAGCTATCAATGTACTGTGTACTTAACCTGCAAGTTAAGGGAAGAACCTATGACTCAAACTTTATGGTAAGAAACGTCAGTTTTTCATTTTTCAAAAAGCGAAGACATATCCAATCGAAAATCGGATGCATAGAATTTTGGATTATGGTAGGATATGTTTGGAAAAAAAGTTTCAATATTCTGCGATAAAAGTTCCTACGTAAGGAACCCTTATTGAACCCCTACGAAGAAGAGATTCTGCGAAAGATTCCCCGCGCATGAACTTTGATCGCAGAAAATTAAAACTTTTTTGCAAAACATATCCCACCATAATCTGAAATTCTATGCATCCGATTTTTGATTGGATGTGTCTTTGCTTTTTAAAAAAATGAACAACTGCTTATTACCAAAATTTCAGTACATAGGGTTTTCCCTTAAATGTTTCTGATTTTTTTCTTAATATACATGATATAAGAATTCATATGATCACCCATAAATTAAAAACCGCGACGGTAGGATTCGGATCTTTGAAAGAGAAACATTTTTCGTTTTTGTATACCCACGGGGTAGTTTTTGAGTTCCCCACATCAAATTCTACGAGCTTTTTGCACAATAACCTTCCTATCAATTTTTTAGTTTCAAAATTTGCAAATTTTCTCTAAACGCTCGGTTCCCGTGGTCGAGGCCCGCACGCGGGGTGTAGCCCTGGATAGTAACGTACTATAGTTACAAGGCACATAGAGTGGCTATACGAGTCAGGCAGGCTAGGAGGCAGGAAGGCAGGCAGGCGTCGCCGAGGTAGCTAGCAAGCGAGCCTTATCGTCGGTTTCTGGGTGAGCGCGTCGCGGCGTCGAGGCGTCGTTGTCGGCAAGGGTATGAGGAAAGAGGGGGTGGTAAAGCAAGGGAATGGGAAAGGAGGGTCGGGAGTATAGGAGGTGCGATAAGACGCCGAGCGTCCCGACGCCACTGCTAGACCTGTCCCTCTCTCACCCTATACGCTCACAAGGCTCGCTCGCCCCGCGCGCGTAGTGCCAGTGTTCGGTGTTCATCCCTTTGCGCTAATGGAAACCTGATAACAACCTCCCCCCCCCCCCCCCCCCCCTTACTTCACCCTCCTCATCCCCATTTGCACAGAAGGGGGGAAGGGGGGGGGGGGGGGTGAAAGAAAGAGAGATGAAGAGAAGGGGGTCTCTCTATATCGTCGTCGCGGAGGATCCGATATATGTATATATGCCGAACCACCCCATGGTATAGTCGGTCGGTATCTATACCTAGGCGGTACCTACCAGCCATATTCTCTTCTCTCGAAAGAAGAAAAAAGACCGATTTCATTTTCTTAAGCTTTCTTGCCTCTGGATGGCAATGGAGAAGACTGAAGGATAAGGATTCGCTTTTTCGGGTGTTCTTTTTTTTTTTAAATATGTTTATAGGCAAAATATGCCTAAAGGTATTATAGGTAATAGGTACATCGGATACAATTTCTCATTCTTCATAATATGAATTGATTTATCATAATAGTCGATTATCGGACAGAGAGATGGATTTTTCTTTCGATGTATGTCATTTACTTTTCACTCGCGAGTTTCACTTAATAATATGCCACGTGACTATGTTCCGGGTTCCATGATAATCAATTGTCATCACTTCGAAAACGCAATTCGTAATATCTTCCAAACTGTACAACCTACCGGAATGAAACTCAGGAGATTAAATGCTTCACTACGGCAGAAAGTGGCTGAGTATTTTACTATTTAGAAATAACGAATACAATTCCAGTCAGATTCATATTTTTTATGTTAGCTAGGTTAGGCTCGAAGCGATTTGTACCATATCGCCTTGAGTTTCACTGAAATTTCTCCCAGTATAACCATTTCACGGTTTTCATTATAATCCAACATTATATATGTATAATATACTTTTGGTAAAGTTTAACCGTCAGATAGTAACGCAAATAGATACTAAGTATAGGTATATTTAGGTATATATATATGTATATATATATACGGTTTGGAGAGATTTGGGTAAACGGTTAATCGCTATACGCTGGGAATTTTAGTGTTGACGCAACGAGGGTAACGACGAGGCTATAGGTGGGTATACCTACTTACATAGTATCGCTTTATATATAACGTACAGGGTAAGGTATGTAGGTAGAGGCAAAGGTGAAGGCTGTGTCGGCGTTATAAACAGAATCGGGTTTTAGATAAGTTTCCTGGAAGCTGGAAGCTTGAAGCTCATGGAGGCTGGAGGGAACGTTCAAAGTTACAAGTACCGATATAGATAGGTAGACTTCTCTGGGGCACAATCTGCACCCCCCGCACGCTTTACCTCGACTCGCCGCAAAGTTGGTAGTAAACTTGATAAACTCGGGTTAAGAGAACTTGGCGGTTGACTTTACCGTGTCGTTTTGTGAGTAGATATGTGTTTGTTACATACGTATATGTATCTATGTATTTTACATAGGTACATATAAGTACCTATAATCGTACATATACCTACCCGAAGTTTAAACCTGCACAATTTTCCCCCGTGTATGTGTAAATATTCAACGACAACTGTACCATCTTCTTGTACTACATATATCGTAACTTATACTGCAGCTACATTTCCGGTTCTTGGCACAGAAACACAACCGGGGATCGGGTTAACGCGTTGAGCACGTCTTCAACGGCAATTAAAACTATTGTGCTGGCAAAGAGAACACCTCCGATACTCCCTTCACCCTCGAATAGTTAAACGATTATAGAAAGAGAGACTGAAGCAAGGTGTTGGAATATTTCCTGTTTTATTGCACCTGGGAAATTTTCATCCCTTTTTATCCGCCATTTTTGACCCTCTTTAAATATAATTATAACGAAATCGAACAGCACTTGACGTACCAAAATTCAGGATTAAAATGGATTGCACCAGAATTCACCTCAGATAATGCTGAATTGATAACACCAAGTTGCATTCTGTTATAGTAGTGACACCGCAACTTTTTTACAGCACGTTCATTTTTTTTGAGAGAGTATAACATCCGGGATTATGAAGATTATAAGAATATGAATATTCTGATTTCACGAATTCCTAGATTCCGGAAGATCCTCTCTTATAGAAAAAATGATCAAATTTGAACGGTCCAATTACCAATGTACCACGTGCGAAGTTGAAAGTTATCCGTCACGCAGAATTAGCTACGACAGATTGATCAAAGTTCTCAAGGATGAGAAAAAAATAGAAAGAGAAAAAAAAAAAAAATAGAGCTAAATAGATAGAAAGAAAAAGAGAGGACGAGCCGTAATAGTTGCGTGGCCATTTTGTAGCTAAAAGATTTCGTCTCGAGTCTTGAATCAGGTTTTCTGTCATATCCCGCTCTAGAGACTTGCGAAAGCGAGATGCTGGGGAACGTAGAGAGAGGGAAGAGAGAGGCTGGATTCCGGTCCTCCTCTACCATTATATCTCGCTGAAATCTTCCCCGTTGGATGGCTGTAGCCGCGAATCGCGATGGCGGATTATAGTCGGCTGAACATCCATTGCGTAGTTATACAAGAAATTCTCTAAAGCACCCTAAAGGGACCGGCAAAAATGGCATACAAAATATTACCTATCAGCGATCCGATACCCTAAATTTTCCTCATATTCTCATTATAGTTGAATCTCACCTCTTCATATTCAGCATTGAAAGTACAAAACGCCAGAAAATAGGCAACCAAAATTACCGAGGCATTTATAAAGGCATACGTTGTAGTAGGTACTCGCGTGCCGAGAACGTGGCATGCGACTATATATGGTTATAAACGGCAAACAATGGTGACACATCGAGTGCCGTTGGATCGTTGTATTATTTGAATAACAAGGATCTCGATGCATATATATTGAAAGTTCGTGTAGGTAAGCTGCTGCAATCGGGTCTCGCGAGAGTAGTCGCGTTATATAGTTTGGTAACGTGTATAATAATAATAATAATAACCTACAAGTATAATAGTAATTATTCGAAATGGTACTCGACTAAACGTTAAAACTTGAACTTTGTCTATATTGTGGGTAATTGTTCACTAGGGGAAACAATAATTGCATAAGGAACAATCGAGTGGGTATATGGCATTTCATAGCATTGTTGTATTGAGCTGAAACGACAATTCCTGTACATTATATACGTTCATTATAGTCATTCAGGCATCAGTATCAAAGAACGCCTGTTTCAATAGTCGAACATTGTATAAGTAGGTATTGGCACAAATGTACCCTACACTTATGTGTGTACCAATTCCGTTTAGCTATTCAATTGAATAAGACGCGTGCCCACTGCAGGCAGCAGTCTTTTTCTCTAAAAACCACCACTTGCCTCTTAAGTTGCAGGTGAGCCATTTCGTTATACCTATACGTGATCAGCCACTCGACTTTTATGTATAGTTCAACAATTTTATAATATAATATAACACAATATAACACAATAGTATATTATAACACGACATAATATGTCGTTCGCAACGAGTGCCACTCTACGCCATTCCCTGCTGCTGTTCTCTCCAATGACTTAAAACTTCAACCCTAACCTAACCCTACAGTGCAGTATACATGGGCACAATACCTACATACATGTATACCACGACCGTAGGTAGATTGATTAATGGATAGTCTATTAATTGCCTTCGCAGGCGTAATCCTCTAACGATATAGTCAACCCGACCTGATCCGCCGTACGAAATTTCGCAAAAATGATTCGGAGGCGATTAGTGCAGTAAAAATTTTGGAAAAACTTGGTTCTTTTCTTTTTTTGCGATAATTCATCGATCAATCATTTGTGTAAAATCATGTTCAGTGAGGCTGAAGAATCATAGTATATATATGAACTATAAATCTTCTAAAAATTCCAAAACGCGAACGGTTGTTTGATAAAAAAAAAAAATTAAACATACTCAACGTTTATGCTATAGCGTCTCCTCCCAATAAAAATACCATATTTTCTGGATTTAATAGACAATGGATCTCTGATCCGATCCATATATTGAAGAATAAAAAGATCGATCGTGCAATGGCGTGTCAAGGTAATAAACCGTGAGGATCACTTTGGTTTAGTATAGCAGCGTGAACCACTCAAAGTTAAACCCACCGCGACTGATGGGCTTTCTTCGACAATTGAGACCCCTAAAACGGTGCCAATGATACAGATGTCACACGAGGGGGGCCCGACTAGTAGTAGGTATACCGAATTTGTACAATGTATAATGGTTCTAAGGTATAGTAGGTAGGTAGGTATATGCCATAGGTACACGCCGCTAAATAAGGGTGGCAGCCATTAGGGGATGTGGCAGAGTATTTCTGGCTTTTTATCCTGTCGGTTACAGGGTACTGCAGTACTGAATCGGGGGCACGGTGAAACGGGATAGGTGCGCGTTTATTCGCGGAGGATACCGTTCCGGTCTGACACCCTTAGCCATTGATATTAGCTGCGCACAATATGTGCAGCCAGAAAGTAGTATACGGCAATGCTGCAGATACCTCGAGCCCCTTATAGGGCGAATTATTATTCTCATCTCAACCAGAAGACCGAACGGATGACACCGAGCGGCCATTCAAACTGTTAGTCACGGCCATTCACGTGAGTCGAGGCACGGTAACGGGGCGGTAAAACTTACCCCGTAACTTTTACCCAATTGCTATTTGTATATTATATAGGCATATGTACTAATATCTACCTATGTATCTACTGTGCTTACACCCAGAAAGCACAAATCATTCCCAGCGATCAGTTGTCGTGGGTATTTATTACCGTGCGAATCAAAATCAAGAACGGAATGATAATACTTGAAAAGAAGTTGAATCTTTGAGAACTCTTCAAATCGCTCTTCGTGAAATTTTTCTGATCTGTTATAATCATTTGTAATCATTCGGAATTGTTTGAAAACATTTCAAAGCTGTATGAAATTAATTGAAATTATTATGTAGTTGTTTCTGATCTTAGGTGTGAAATAATTTGGCATCTTTTGAAATCACGTAAGCCCATTTGAAAGGATCGAGATCATCGGAAATACTTGAAAGTCTTTGAAAATCTTTTGAAATTCTAAACATTCGAGTTGTTTAGAATATTTGTTAATTATCTGAAATCGCTGGAATCATTTGAAATCATTGAAAATCTCTGAAATCGTTGAGGAATAATAAAAAAAAAAAAAACACTTTTAAAATCATTTAAAATCCTTGGAATACATCCGAGCAAAAGACACCGTTGAACTTGCGAGTAGTTGACCCTTGGGCTTTGACATTCGATGTAATTTTTTCAATTTCTGTATACGTTACATACAACCCATTTCAATTATCACGATTATACGTATACATACATAGATCGAGGATTCCTGCCTACAACGCTGTTTGTACTCGTAAATTCTGCAGGGCTGGAGGGGGGGGGGGGGGGGGGGGTTATCTGATAAATTTATCCCCAGGGATTAGGCATTGGGTTGAACAGGATTAAGCCTTGTATATAGATACATACATACATTACTGGGACGTAGTACAGTCTGGGTCTGGGTATTTTCCGAGGCACAGATTGTAGCCTCTCGCCCCACACGCGTTTACCGTGTATTATAGCTACTGTACAGTAGCATATACATGATATATATATGTATACTGTTTTAGCTGTATACGTATGTACATTACATAACATACATACATAGATCTCATCTGATACTATAACGTAATATATCCTACGAATACTACTTTGGGCCAGATTCCATTGTGCGTGCGTACCTAGATATAATTCTGCGGCATTGTTTGACTAGAGCACTTGAAAATTTTCATAATCATATCGGCTGGGTATAATACAAGTATATAATATGTAAATATAAGTCTATATGTATTATAAATGTGTAATTATAATCTTATATAATATAGTATATGTTTAATCGCGTAGGAGGAGCGGTTTGTAAACTCTAATCGAAATTGAAACGGGAAAAGAGAAAACGAAAGTGAAACACTCTTTGGAGAAGTTCTTCAACGCTTGGGGTATTCTGGGTATAAGGTACAGGATGAAGAGAGACCCACCTTGCCCTCCTTCCTTTTCTCCGTCTATTGGCTCTCGGAAACTTGCAAAAGTACATCCCGTGACTCGAGAGGCCGGAAGTAATTGGGCAAAGCGAGCGACGGAAGTGCGCAATTCTTGTTATTTAGTGGGTGTGCGGGAAACTTTCCTTGGCGTATAACAGTTAAGTCGAGTTAAGGCGGCGAAATAAGTCACGCCGACCAAAATCTCCGTTTTCTACCGACTTTTCGCCTTACTTATATATATATATATATGTAGTATATATATGTATACACATTCTCGGCTTTCATCCTATCCTTTTTTTTTTCCTTATTCCTCTTTACCTATTTATAAACGTTTGCTTGTCTTCTCCAGGTCCAATGTATTTGCGCGCGACTTAAGTTCATGATGGTCAGATATGGTTTTACAGGTATAACGTAAACGATCCTCCAGAACAAGGCATAACAATTAACAACCTTGATTTTCTATTTTTCAAATTTTTTTTCTACTTTTAACGTAAAATTAGATACGAATTAACAATTGTCGTTATTGACGGATGGAGGAGTCGATTGAGGGGAGGGGGGGATGCGGGAGGGGTAGCGAAACGGTAACGGCTAAATTTGATCGAGTTTCGAGACTAAGGAGATTTGCCGCGCGAAGCTCGTTCGAGCGTTTGTTGGCAAAGAGGATTGGAGTCCTTGCTGAAGAGCGGGGGGGTATAAATGGGGGCGAAAAGGAAGGAGGGGAGGGGGAGGGGTTTGGGGTTGGAGGAAGTTACAAACGAATCACGTAATAACCCCTTATATGTATATATATATAACTATACCCACGCACACACAAATATAATATATACATATGTATATATGTACATAGACAGCTTATATGTAAAATGTATAGACGTTCAGAAACGTTCCTCTGTATATATATATATATATATATATATATATATATATTTGGCCCCACGATTCTATAATAGAGTTTCCAATACGTACGCTCCCTTTTCCACCATCAGTCTGTTTCTCTTCATCGCTAAACTAAACCTCTCGATCTCCATCACCGTCTCCCGTGTCTCGCCCTCTCTCGCGGGATCCTCTTCCGCTAACGCGATTAGCGATCTTCGGTAATAGCTGCGGCGAAGGTTAGACGAGAGGGAAAATATGGTTTGTTGATACTCCGCGGGATGATGGTATCGTATCGTATCGTATCGTATGGTTTCCTTGAAAGCCAGGATTGATATCAAGCGTGCGGAATAAGCTCTCCTCATTGTCGGTATAAGATATATATAACCTATTCCTAAAGAAATATAGTCAAACTTGGTGTATAATACTGCACGTAGAAATTGTTTTACAAGAATTACAGACTTGTACGTTATAAGATTTGCGAACAAAAGAAACGTGAACTTATAATATACCTACAGTCGAGTTTTGGTTCGATGAACTAACTACGGAAGAATTACATGAAACAATGAGGTGAATAATCGAGTACCTGGTATAGAATACCATAAAGGAGCAATCGCAAAATTGCAGCACAACGGAATTTCACTCGAGGTTTCTTGAATTTATATATAGTAAATTCATAGTTTGAGTAACCTCAGCGATCAGACGTGTGAGTGGGGGTAACTTTATTCCCGTTGAGTGATTAAGAGCGCGGGAAAAGAGGTTCGAAAAGTTTCAAGTCAAAGTTTCGAGTCGAAGGCTCCTTCTACTGCTGCTTCTACTACTACTACTGCTGCCAACGCGCGCTAATATCTCGAGCAAACTTGGCAGCCACGCTTACGGTTGGTTAAACTGGCAAACATTGACTGACGATGGTTCGAAGGGGGTGGTAACGTCGGGAGGGGAAACACCTAACCTAACTTTTCTCCTGCATCGTCATCCCTCAACCCTACCGTTACTTATACTGCATACGGGGGGATGGTTAGTATACGACGGTTTGTTAAATAGCGCGTTTGTTCACACCGAAGGAATACGTCGCCGTGTTAAATTTAACCGCATCTTTACTCACGCCAGCGTAATTTGCGTTTTAATATTCGAGGTGGAGAGACGGTATAATCTTTGCGAAAACGTCCGCCATCTTTTCTTTCCATTTTTTTTTTTTCTTTAGCAATAGTAGGCATATTTTCCACGCGTTCGACACTCAATTTAAAAATCCCTTGGGACTTGAGGGATTCCCCCTTATTCTTTGATCAGGCTGGACGAGCTTCGGATAGTATTAATAGTCGATATCAGCGTAGGTATAGGTATGTTACGTATAACATAGGCTGAGGGGTCCGGCGCTAGTTTCACGGTGTTGAACTCACCGCGGCAAACGATCATATCCACCGCGAAACAAGTCCTCGGGGAGTCTGGAGGAGCGAGCAACTAGTTGTTAAACAGTTTGTTGGTTCCGTTATCCCTCGGGATCTCCTACCAACGGGACCTGGGGTCTGCCTCTGGCTAAACGGGATGATAATTTCATTCGAATGATCGGTGGAAAACCGCACGTTGATATACATCATGTACAGCGACATATGTATAGCTGTATATTTACAATATAGCTCCGCACGAACGCGATCGATTCACAATTTTATCACGTCTCTTCGCTATACCTTTCGTTGTATTCAAACCCACTTACCAGACACCGCCACCTCTGCAGTAACACGTCATCCTTTCAAATTCATCGCTGCAATCATATTACACCTATATCCCCATGGTCGTCTTGCTGAAGGCAAGCCTTGACAAAAACTAGGAAAATCATATTCACCTGATGATATTATTATAGTCACTCGGGTAATACATGTGTTACGCAATTGTACGTACGTAGAAACGTGTGTACGTAAATTACACATTAGTAAGTCACTTATGCTTGAGACCCTATCATGCACTGCACTGTACAAAAGTGTACGATGTGTTGATATTTTTCTTTGATTTAGTCTGCAGCAGGTTTTGTTTGATCAACTGCTTATATATGTAGTTGGTTATGGTGGGTTGAAATTTCAGGGTTAATCACTGAAGGAAATCATCAAGGAATGTATAGTTCATTGTCCTTTCTGTTGTCCGTTCTATACCTCCGCCTCCTTCTCCCTTCATAGACAATTAATCCGGTTTGTAGACGGCACTGTGAAGGCATGGGGGTGCGAAGCGAGGCGAAGCCCAGAGCCCTGCAGAGCCCAGAGCCGAGAGAACCCGCACAAGAGCCCCCCAGGCGCAAAACATACCTCTAGGTATTCAATTATACAAAGACAGGCTTGTCTCTCACTCGATTTTGTCTTTTAAGTTAAAAGTTCTATTACAGGTTTCTGGTGTTAAACTCTCATAAACGATTCTAAAAGGTCAACTGCATATAGGTAGGCGTTGCACTATCAAAAAAACCGCAAAGATCAGTTTCAAAAACAAATATCTGCAGATTGAAGTGACATAAAAAAATTAAACAAAGTGCATTTTGAAGCTGGAAGAATGCAGGATTTAGGAAAATTATCCCGATACGAATAAACTCAATTTTCGACCTTGAATTACAAGGTCAAAGTCAGACTTATTTGAAAAAAATTCTTTCATACCATTTTGGGCAGAGATACGCAATCTCTAGTGTGAAATAAAGTATATCATGTTTTTGTTTTTGAAACGGTGAACTAGAATATGACCTCCAAATTGTCACTTCATTTCATTTTTTTATGTCGCTTCAATCTGGAGATTGTTTTTGACACTGATTTTTCCCAGTTTTTTCCGATATTGCATTGCCCTAGACGCTCGATCGCGTCATTTATTGTTTTCCGTTTAATTTAGACATCATTTAGACTTTTTACGGACTAACAATCAGTCTTATCGTAAGAGAACCATCTTCATGGCACATCTACAATACTGTCAAATTTCAAATTTTTCCGTCCATGGTCGTGTTTCGAGAAAACCGATCCTATTTCTGTTTGGTGGTATCTGGGGGGCCCTAGAGTTGAGGTTTACTACTTCGCTGTCCCTAACTCAATGAAACGTGAAAAGGTGTCAGTTTTAATCTTCCGATTAAGCTTTCCGGACCATTTCATCACACTCGGATCAGCCTCCTCGTCTTTCACTTCATATATATTATATATACTACCAGAAACTTTACACGTTTTATCAAAGTTCCAGTGTACTATCGTTATCAAGAATTGAGAGTTTAAGATACACGTCATCTTGTTTCCAATGACTTTGACTTTGTCAGCTCGAACCCAAAGCATCATAGCATCAGCATTGACATCAGCATCAGCACTGCACTAACATGGTGCGAACTAAGTGCATCCCATAGGTTCATACAGCCAAACAGCATCCAAGTCAGCTAGTAGTATAGGTTATACTATACGGTCTACGGGCAGGGCTCGCCGGTGGCTGCGACAGAAGGGAGAGAGAGGCATCTCACCCTTCTTTTGTCCCTGGCAGGACCCGATATTGAAATGGAGTCGTTTAACTGTGAGTAATTTGCTTTGCAGCGCTTGTACGCGCGGTATCTCGCCCTCCCTTCCTCCCTTCCTCCCTTCGTCCTTTTTCTTTTTCTTTTTCTTTCTCTTTCTCTCTCTATCTCTCCCCAGGTTTTGCCACGATTTCAGGGACCGCGTATTACCAGCGTATAGATATATCGATATGCGTCATATATACATTATATATAAGTGAAGAGATTTGCTACCGTACGCGTTAAAGCCAACGGTGGAACTATATCTTTAGAGGTATTTTTTTTTTTTTTTTGTTCCATCGATACTCTTTATACCGATCATCACCGTGGTGCGATTAAACTATGAAGCGAGTTTTTATTACCTCGCTATCGGTATATAAGGATGATTTTTATAGGATATTCTTTATTTTGTGCCAAAGAGGAATACATATAGTCTCGTTTTTCGAAGGATTGTTTTAGCTTTGCATATATTGTTATTGCTCCCTGTGATCGAGATTCTCTCTTGATATTTCGTTATTACAACATCCAATATCCACGCTTCTGTTCTTTCCTCTAAGGGGATATGTGCTTCTTTCTCTGAAGCATAATAAATCTCCCTTTCTCTCTCTCTCTCTCTCTCTCTCTCTCTCTATATATATATATATATATATCTTTCCCACTCTTGTTCGGCAAATATACGATCCCTTATACCGTCCTGAAGTTCCCCTCAAAGAAACACAGGCCTTCGGCACAGCTGACGGTAAAAGTTGCACGAGATAACTCCATGCCATACCATGCCATGCCACGCCACGCCTCGAGCTCACTCAGCCAAGTAAAGAGAGAGAGAGAGAGAGAGAGAGAGAGAAATTTTCGTAAAATTTCAAACTCTTTTCGAAGGTTATATTTCTTCCATAAAGCTAACTCTCAAAGTTCTTTTTGCAAAAACCTAATGAAAGTAGCTGTATATAATATATACCAATACATATATTTTTTCTACCTCACGGAGAAAATCGTTGCGTAAAATTCATATCAATAAATTAGTCACTCTGTATGTACGATGTGCTGGTATATTGCATGCTCAAGACGTGAGTAAGCCTCGATCATTATACACATACCTTATACCCACGTAAATCACCATGGAAAGTATCAGATTGAATCTGCAAGCTCGATTATCGTATGTCGGTGAGGGCCAAAATAAATAAATAAATGAATAAATGAATTAATTAATATTGATATCGGTTGTCAATCCGTGAATAAATTTCATATCAATATAAGCGCGGATTATTCTCAGCATGCGTTTTGCGGGGTGTAGGTATAGCTTTTATAAGCGTTCATCACTTTCATTGGATGCTGTTTCATGGATTGAGTTCAGCGCAGAATTATTTACTTGTGCCAAAGCGTCACGCGCGAAGGATGAACGTGGCTTGAATATAAACCGACGCTCGGCGTCGTGGCGCGATGACTTTGAAATCCACGTCGTAAGTACTCAAGTTTTCAATTTTCATTCCTCGTAAATGAAACCTTGATAACGAAAAAAATAAATAAATAAAATTTCAAAACAAGATGAGAAGAGAATTTTCTACATTTCTATTTCGAATGAAATTTTCATCTTTCCGACGCTTCGGTCCGTAAATTCACACGCAGTTCGCATCGCGACACAGATTTGCGTATTTAAAAAAATTGGCAAGGGTTATTGTTTTTTAATGAATATATGGTGAATATCGATGAGATGGAATATAGATGAGGATGATGACGGTGAACCGTCGTTGCCCAACTCAATCGAGGACTCATCGTCGCAGTTCGTTTTTAGGAGGCCAATGTCATCCGACTGCGCGTTGGTCATCGCAGATCGTATGGCAGCATGTATTCCATCCCGAAGGAGAGAGACTCTGCTTTATGTATTATTGTATTGCACGTTATACGGACAACTCGGGACGTTTAACTATGCAGATCGCGCACCTCAGAGAAGGTATAAAACGACACGCTATTCGCGGTACAAATCAGTCATTCAATAACTACGAAGGAGTAAAACAGCTCTTTCTTCAAACAGCACACCATGAAGGTAACTAAAAAGTATATCAGTCGATGGAAAACTCGAACTTTATACGATTAATTCGATTCCATGATAACGAATTCTTTTTTTCAAATACATATTTTCTCGTGGCAGAATTATATACTCAGTTGATAAGTTTCAATGATGTTATTTTTCCAGGTTCTAGTGATCCTCTGTATTTCCCTGGCCGTGGTTTTCGCCGAGCCTCCAGCATACCGTCAACAAAATCAGCAGCAAAGAAGATACTATTTTGCTCGACAAGAGGAAGAAACCACTCCTTTTACTCCGGCCGAAGCACCTTATCCAGCATCAGGATGGAAGCCGGCTGGTCCATCATTTGATCTGCCTCAAAGACAACTGGACGATTCTTACGCACCATCGAAATCGTTTGGAAGTCGTACTTCGTCTGTAGAACAGCAATATGGGGCTCCTGATTCTCAGGCTGATGTACAACAACAGCAGGAGGAAAAACCACAACAGCAACAACGAAAGGGACAACAACAGCCACAGCAACAGCAACAGCAACAGCAACAGCAACAGCAACAGAGGTTTGGAAGTTTGCAGTTCCAGGATTTCCAACGACAACAACAACAGCAATTTGCTGCCTCAAAAAATCAGTTTCAACAAAGACAGTATCTGGCTCCTCAAGCTCGTGATCAAACCCCCGTGAACCAGTACGGCGTACCAGAACCACAGGAGCAATTCCAACCTCCGAAACCTGATCAGCAATACGGTACTCCCTTTACTACCACCGAGGAACCTTCGACCACCACCGAAATCGAAGACTCAACCACCACTGCCGCACCCCAGACTGACTCAGAGGTAAGTTTTGCTACCAGTTTTCGATTTTTTTTTTAGTATTCAGTGTTTTTTGGAAAGGGAATATCACCGAACGTCATCGTTTGGAATTGAATTCGTATTACGATGAGATTCATTCGAAGGACATGATGCTCATAGCAGAATACGAACTGTGAGTCTTGATCGATGGACATAGTGTTTAATTATTTTTCATTTTGGTTTCGATCAGGTCGAGCCTGTGAATTCGGTTAACGAGTTGGACGAAGAGGGTGACCTGGACGAGCAGCAGGCTGAGCAACAGGACCGTCAACGAGGCGAGTACTACGTCGCTCTTCCCGACGGTCGGCTCCAGCGTATCCGTTACGTAAGTCACCAGGACCTAGAGGCGATGAAGTACTTTGCCAGGATCCGAGCTGAGAACGTCGAGCCTCTTCGGGGTCCGATTTACTCCTACGCTCCTCTTCAGGAGCTGCAATTTGCCCCTGGAGGTTTGCGACTAGCTTCGAACCCAGTGGCACCTTCTTTCTCTTCTCCTTCTTATTCTTCATCAGTGAAATCTTCAGCTGCAGCTTCTTCGGCTTCGTCAGGTAAACTGGAGCTACAAGAAGAGGCAGCTCCTTCACCACCACTTGCAGCCGTTGTTCAATACGCTTACGATACTCCATCAGCAGTCATACCGTTGGACAGTTCTTCAAGTTATTCGGCTAACTACAGAGCCCCGGCTCCGGAAGCCAGATATATCATCGGTTTGTAATAAGGTGAACGTTCGGAGACGGTAAGGGTATCGAAAGGTTCGATTTTAGAGTCATTTTTGATTTGTAATCGCGTTTTGGAAGACTGATCATTCGAAAAATTTAGTTTTTTTTTTCCCTCTTCTTTATAAATTCTTTTTGGTTTTTTTTTTTTTTCTTTTCTTTTCTGACGTAGTATGTCTTAATATTCCAACAGTTTTATCCCCCTCGATTTCCTCGGATCTATTCTAATTTCTATTCAGAACTATTTTTCTAATATTCCAGCGTCTTTGAAAATAATTCGATTAGATTATACCTCACACAGTTAAACTCAAATTGTGGTACTTAAAATTACTCTTCTTTGACGCTCCATCATCAGTGAAGATGTTACCGAAATTTGGCTCTCGAGTATACTGAATCTTATCTTTGACTCTTACCAAATTTTCGAATCGCCTATGTACTCTGCCATATTATATATATAATATTCTACACGCTATAACTTATGCCTATAAAAATGTATTATAAATAAAAATCATATACATCCGAATATACGGATGTATAATATACAACAAAGTGTGATGATTCTCTTTGCCTCCTGATTTAACTGACTGCTTAAAAAACGAGATTAGTATAATAAGATTTGGGAAATGACAGCTATAACAGATTCCGATCAAAGTTAGAAAAATGACGAATTATTTTAGCAAAAAGTGGCCAAGTATTTTACGTCTCTAAAATTTTGGAAAAAATCACATATTCATTCATTAGCAAATCTTATTTTGTCGAAATGAATAGTTTTTCCTTTATATTCAAAATTTCCACCAGAACTTTTCCGAATTTTGAAAAAAATAAAATACTATATACTTAGGTCGCTTTCTGCGAACGCATAATGCGTCGTTTACCAAAGTTTGATATAGAAATTGTTTTTAAATACATTCGGATTTCCTCTCCAACCAATAGCCCCAAGTGAAAACAAAAAATTATCGTTAATTTTGGGTTTATAAGTGAAGTAGACTTCGCAACATGATGTACACTGTATAAAGCAGCGATGGCGGGCGAACAGATCTTCCAAACGTGCAAGTATAAGACAGAGAGATATATATATGTATTTATATACTATACAATACACACGTATACCTATGTAAAAATCTATGTACATTTATGTACATAGATTTAGTTTGCAGTGTACGTATGTATGTACAATGTCGTACCTATAGCGAGTTACAGGATTCCCCGAGATGGAGTCCTGCGGGGAGGACCTGCTGGCATGTAGACGCGCGCGCGCGCGCGCCCAACCGCACCGCAAAATTCCAGAAATTTAATATCGCGCTCATCCGGCAGCCCAGGATTCGCGGGCGTTTTATAAGTTACCTCCCTTCCTCCCTCTCTTCTGCCTCCTTATTCTGGCAGGTCTTTCCCTTAACCTCCTCTTCCCTTTTCACCCTTATCTCGGTTATTCCCTTTATAGATCCATAAAGAACCAAAAATTTCCTAAGAAATTACTTCGAAGATCGGATAAAATTTGAAACTTTCAAGAGTAGTTTCGTACGTTGTACAAGATGATAGGATATTCTGCAAGATCTGATCGTCCAATATTACATTCAACGATGTTAGATTACTAAATTTATATGTATATGTGCGTCGATCGAGTATGTTCTTATTATTTATTTTTTTTTTTCGCGCAACTATATATATATATATATATCGCCTTGAACTCTTTCTGATTCTTCGAACTCGGGTAGATATAAGTAAGTCGAGACGTATAGAAAGCCGTAAGCGAGTTTCTCACGCGTACAATTATAAAACGTGTAATTTGATATTGGAATAAAATTCCTGGAATAGTAAATAATTTCTATAATATTACTGTCAGAAATTGAGAAATATTTTAGAATTTATCTCGCACGTTGAATCGAACCGATATTCATTCGACATTGCAAAACACCTGGACTACTTATAAACCTATGGAATGCGACTTGCTCTTAATTTGATACTATTTGAGGTTAAGTCTGACAATCTGACACTATTTGAGGTTAATTATTTGACGCAGCGAGATATTTTCGTATATGTCAAAAGTCAAAAGTCACGTTAAATCTTCTGAACAACTGAAATACGGTCTTTTGTATTTTGAGACCGCAATTTTATTGCACGATAAGAAATAAAACAAGGAAAATATATTTGGAAAAAAACTGTATCCGTATATAGCTTCCGGTGAACCGGATTAAAATTTGGGATTTTCATTTTCATGATAAAACAAAGTTTCCAATTTAGTTTCGTCTCTATCCTGCGCAGAACCGCGATAGTCTACCAGCCGGCGCGTATCATACCCTTTCATCCCTTCCATAACCTGATCCTCATCCTCATCCTCATCCTCCTCTGACAGCGGGGATTCCCGCCATGCTGTAACCCCCGGGAGGATATTAATTTTTTCCGGAAGTTCCCTTTTTCGAAGTGAAGGGATAGCTGCAGGGCTGACTCTGATATTTTTCGCATCAATTCAATTTCGGAAAATATCTCTCGTATATGTATAAAGAATATACATAGTTCCTTATATATTAGGTACACATCGACCCTTATATATACCTATACGTGTATTATACATATACCCGCGCATCTATAATCTCATATTAACGAAAATCAAATTGTTATTTCCTTGGGCCTTGGAGGATTTTTATTATTACTTTTTAATTCTCTTCTCCCTTCCCGTCTCTCTATCCATCCAATAATTTAATTATTATGAAATATTGCGTAGAAATAGAAAAATACTTGAGGTTTATTATTTTCTTTTTTTTTTTCTTTTTAATTTTTTGCCCAGCTTTTGTAAATGTTCGCGCGGTATATATGAAAAAATAAAGGAAGAGGTATGTATATAGGAAAAGAGAAAAGCAAACCCTATACGAATTCACGAATCGACATCTGTCGTCGTCGCGACATGCAGTAGCACGTCATGTACGTATACCTATATACTATATTACTGCAGGAGTAAATCCTGGCCTCACTCATTCCTGCCACCCCAGCAGGAGCCGGTCCGCGATCTCCTGTTGTTTTCGGTTGTTTGCCTCGTTTGTCTCGTCTCTACCGGCGGGGCTCTGAGATTAAGAAAATAGCGGGAGTCCCCGTGGTGTGTGGGAACGCGCCAAAGTTATATATCCAGCAGCAGCAGCAGCAGCAACCCTTAAGTCACTGCAGCTCCGTGTCACAAAGTCTGTATGCACTGTAGACACACACAGACTTTTGAATACGTCGCTGTATAAAATCGCCCTATAGCGAAGGGTTCGAGTCAATTCATCTGTCGAGAACTAAATTTCTTCAATTTTTTTCGCTCTCTTTCTCTCTCTCTTTCTCTGCCTAATCGTAAGTAATTCGGGAATGAAAACATTGAACACGCACTTGTTTTTTACTCTCCAAAGGCTACCAGGTTACTCGGGGTCAAAATGACCCCACTCAATACTTGGGAATAGATTCGATCTCTTCAAGAGTTAAGAAAAAAAAATCAATCAAATCCCAATCGTCCCTTTTTTCTTGACTCCAAAACTCGTCGTCTTCACATTTCGGAATAGAATATCGTTTTGGAAAGCTCATCACGGGACTATTCTTTTGTTTTCCAATAGCTCAATATCTCAAGAGTATCGCTCATGAGTTGCATTGAAGAAAAAAATTCAAAACCGCACTAATTATGATTTTTCTAGTAACACAGGGTTTTTTTTCTGCAATTAGACTTGCGATATTTATTTTCGCCATTCGATCATTCGATTTCATGTGCAAACGCGAATGCTCTATACTCCAAAACGATCAATGTACGATTGCTGATTTTGTCGAATCAATTGGAACGAGATTGTTCGTATGACGAGCGTTTATAGAAGCGTTGGAGTTGATTTTGGATTTTGATAATCATAGGGAATTTTGGAAAAAGACTCATCCTTTCCTTCTCACCCTTAAGAAACTTGAAAAATAATCATGTTCCAGGGTTAATGGACATTTTATAAAAACGATCAAAGCTTCAGATCGCGACTCGAATCCTTCGCTAGGACGTTTTACCGTCGTCCGTGTGATTGGAGACCTCCCGCTGACGCATACGTCGAACTTTGCCTTTAGCAAGGCACCTGCTTTCACGGTAGCCTTTTGTTCTCAATTTGCCCTCTTTACCCTTATGTATACATACATATGTATACAGGATTTGTGTACAGCGTATATACAGGCAACGTCTATAGCAAAAGTAGAAGCCATCAGGCATCAGGGCATTGCAGGCATATCAAGCCTCTTCGTCGTCGTCATCGTCGTCTCGCTTCTGTATACCTATACACAACACAATCGCATCCCGTGTCACAAGGAAATAACTCGTCGATATTAGAGACCAGTAAAACACAATACCATGGTAAAGCTCGAACAATACTTTTGGCCAACTAAGCCGAGACCAGAGTAGCTCCCGTCTTAATCAACGATCTATAAACCTCCCGGTATACAGCTTTTTACCTGCCTACATATGTATACCCACCTCGTGGGAGTCTTTCGTTAATTCATCCTTCTCGTCACGCAAGGTCTTTTCACGTTACGTTTAAGTTACAATGGCGAATTATCTCAAAATCCAATTCTCAACAAGGTATATGATTTTTGTTACCAAATATCAGACGAAGCTCTTTTGCAAATGAACAAAAAATTACAAAGATTATCAGAGATTTTCGTATACGAAAACTTGGTCCAGTAATCAATTGACTTGATTTCCTGATGTCATTTTGATATCCGATTATAATATCAAAGTCTTTTACCATTTTTGAGAATATTTTCAAAACGGTAATTAAATGGCGATCGAAGACGATTGTCCTTTTGTCATTTGCGGAAGTATCTTAAAATCGTTTGTGAAATTGCGGTAGGAATCAGAAAGCATATATACATACAGTAAAAGTATATATGTGTATATAGATGTACATACATACGCAGTTATAGTATGGGTAAAGGTAGAATTGATGCGATATCGGTTTTTCCAAGCGATTAATATCCCACGTTGGCGTTGGTCTACCGCACCAAATCCGCGTATAAGTTTCAACGAATATAACAGGGAAACGGGGATGAAACAAAACGTATATACAACACGAAATACAAAGCCGAACGTGCGCGCTTTGCGGTTAACAGCCTAGTCCACCACTCGGCGTTTATTTGAGGTTGGGAAATTCGGGAAAACCGCCAATGAGGGATTCTGCATTCCCCAGTCTCCGGACGAGAATCAGGGGCTGCTATACAGCCAGAGGGATTTTGCGTTTAGGGAAACCGTCGTTTTGATCGAGGCCATGAGAATTTGACTTTATAAAACAAACCCGCGGTTATAGTCGAGTTCGATTTGTAGACAAGAATCAAAACCGCAATTTGAAAATGAACCCTATCGTTCAAATTTCGAACTTTGATCGTCGAAAATATATAAAACATGAATAAATCGTCTTTTACACTCTCCTATATTATATATAGCCACATATACTTATATATGACATTATGTACCCGCGAATTTAAACTTGCAAGTTATGGGATTTCCTCGGAGAGTTTGCACGTTCACGGGGTGAAAATTCTTACTTTACAATAAAGCGAGTCTGTACAGGTTGAGGGTTCACCGTCTGTCTTTTATTCCCCGCGATATCCTGCAACCCCGCGTATATTTTCACCCTGGGTGATTCCTGATTCGCTTGGTAATGCCAATCGATACATCACACCGACAAAATTACCTCTTAAGGGTCTCAAACCCTTCTCTCCAGGCTTATCCCTCTTTCTCTCTCTTGTTTCGCAATTTTTTTTCTTTTTTTTTACTCTACATACTCGCTCGTGAAATTCATCGATAATTAGCCAAAAGAAAAAAAAAAAAAAAAAAACAGGGAAAAGAAAATTGGGAAATTAGAATTACTCTGCAGATTTTGGATCGAGAAATTGGCTTGAATTTAGGAAAATCTACTATATCTTTTATGAAAATGATTAAAATTTCATTTTCTTTTGATCGTCTAACGACGTAACGTATTTTTGGAGAATCTGGATCCTAGAGAATTAGAAATAAACCAACGATTTAATAAAGGAGTACATTGAATTTTTTTCATTAACTGCGAGGCAAAAGTTGGCTTAGATCAGTCACTAAATTCCTTGAATAAATATTACCGATTCACGACTATAGCACGTATATGTAGATCAATCGATCTGTGAGTAATGCGTCGATCGAGACTAGATCATAAAACGTATAATCTTATACCAATAGGTATATGGTATATATATATATTGAACTAGGCTAGGCAGGAATGAGAGAACGCGATCTTTCATTCTGTTCGATTCTCATCTAAGTAGTCGATATATATATATATATATATATATCTAGTTTTCTTGATCTTTCCGCGTACCCGTATACGATTCGCGGGTCGTTGGGCCGTCGGTTTGCGTCATTATATTGGAGTACGTCGCGTCGCGTCGGTCAGGGCTCACTCCTCGCGTATCGTCGCGTCGAGAGAGGCCTCTCCGCGTTTCTCCGCGTTCCTTCGCGTCTACGTTGTCCGGCGTATATACCGATTTATCTCAGGCGTCAATCTACCGACCTACCGCCACGTCTCAGGTTACCCGCCAGCCGGGGGTCCTTCCTTATACCGCTACCCTTCGCTCCGTCGCTTCGCGTTCTTTGTCTATCGGTTTTTATCCACCAAGCCGTGCCGGACTCTATAGATACGATCTCAATATAATACATATAGACCCATACATATATTGGTTGAGTATTTCATTTACGTATAGATATATATATATATATATACCTATATATATATCTATACGTAATAATATATATTTTTATATCCCTGTATACGTATAAGTAATTACGATTAATAATTCATTCATAATCTTGAAACGAATATCGTTTTATATCGAGTCATGGGGGATGGGATTGAAGTTTCGAATTCGAAAAGTTAGATAATTGAAATGTAGTTCGAATGATTGAAAAAAATAAATATTTCGATAAACTATTCCCTTGAAATATATATGTATACACCTTGAGTATAACGAGAGTTGGGTATATAAAAGTGATTGACAAATATTTTCTCTGCAGATTTTTACGCCTCGTGATTTTCTCAGATATATATATATATATATATAGATATATATATACATATACAGCATATTATAACAGGAATGACCGACATCTTTTCGATTACTTGGAGTACACATCTTTTATATCTTATCGACTTATTGTATATTGTTTCATATTGTACAGACATACGTATAATATATGGATTAAAAATGACGACAAAAGAAGTATTGAACAATAAAGTCGAGGTGCTATTGTCACAATTCTTATCGTAATTCTCAAGGGTGATTCTCTTCGCATTCATATCTACCTAACATTATACTATATCTACGTAGGTATAATACCTCGAAGAAAAAGTACATCCATCCATTTCTATACGACCCATGTATTGACAAGGGTGTCGATCATTCGGGTGAAAGAAAGATGGAGTAAAAAAAAAAAACAAAAAAAAAAAAAAAAAGAAAACATAATTCCGTATATGTATCACATGTCGGTCCACTGCACATCATGGCACAAGATACAGTAAAAGTATATCAAAGCATCTCCTTTCCGATAATAGTTATCTTTACGAAAGTCGCGCAGGTATAAGGGGGAGGGTGATGATGAGGATGTGAAAGTATCTTTGTCGTTATAGTCATAAAGTTCGCGTAGCGAAGTACTCGCGCGCATATACATATATATATATATATATATACATATAGCATTGACGTGGGCCTCCATAGGATCATTTCAATGGGCAACGACGAAGTCGCGACAGGGGGGGGGGGAGGGGGGGGCCTTCCGAGGTAAGAAACAATAGTCGAATACGACCCGCGTCGTGTAGTCTAGTTGCTTGCTTGCTGGCTCCTACCCCCTTTCGCGGATGCGTAAATAGAACCGTTGTAATGCTCTAAAGCACCCTTTGCTCTCATCATCTCTCTTCTCCTACACCTGTCTATATCTTGACTCACTCTGTCTCTCTCTTGTATGTACTCACGTATGTATGTAAATACATACATATATACATATAATGCAAAGTATGGTGAGTCTCTGTTCCCCTTTCTTTCTTCCTTCCTTCCTATTCGTATATATCCCTTCATTCGCGTATCTCAGTTAAACAAGAAGTGAAAAAATTCTTCTTCTTCTTCTTCTTCTTCTTTTTCTTTCATGGATGCGACGCAAACTTGGGCACACCACCTAGACCCTCGCCACTCGTATATATAATATACAATGATATATATATTATCATATAGTTAAAGGGTGGACGTGTTAATGAACCTATATACATATATGGTGTTTGGTATATACATGGTATATGCAACCGACAATGCACGACGGTCCTTCATTATCAAGATTCAGTGCCATCTTTTTGTCTACCATCGTCTTCCACGTATCTTCTATTTTTTTTTATTCCGCACTCGATCTTTTGGTAACAATTAGTGGGGTTGTTGGGATCGAGAACGAGTGTAAATCTCAATATTGATTCACGATTGTATAATACATAGGTAGGATAGGTAAGACTGCGGGGCAAAACCGGTACCAAAATCGAAAAATAATAGAAATCGAGTGCAAAACGGGCACTTTATATTAACTTTTTTTTTTGAAACAGCTGATTCAAGTTCCCTATGACGTTACTCACGTAAGAAAAATTAGAAAAATCCGAGTGACAAATTTACGAAAAAAGTTCTAAACGAATTAAAAAAAAAAAAATTCTAATTCAATACGAATTGAAAAAAAATAATTAATAAACCAATTGACTGATTTTCCACACTTTCTTTCTATGAGTACCGTCAGAAAGCTAATACAAGTCGTCTTCGACAAAAGTCAAGACAGTTATTTTTTATTTTTTATTTTTTTGCCCCACTTTTCCCTAAATTTACCAATTTTTCGTTTTGGTGCCCTTTTTGCCCGGTTCTTCCCTATATACCAATCCCTATATACCAATAGATATCGTGATATTAGCAAACGAGGATCATCAGTTGCAAGTCCAGATTCCTGATCTACGATCGCATATCATCGGCTCTCATAGTTTTGATTGAAAAATCGTATAAAGATGAGACGACCGGTTTGATTTTCGTCTATATATATATATATATATATATAATATACGAGCAGAATCCTATTCTATATATTTGCAAACCACATGAACACACATAGCTATATATATGTATACATATTACCATCAAAGAGCAATCAAACGCTTAAAGTTTGACGCGGCGATGATTGCGGGATAATCTGTTTTGCTTGGGGTTCTTTGCCTCCCGAATACGCGACGTTAGCCCCGAGGCGTTAGCTCCGTTCACCCTATACGTTCAGGATTGCTTGTAGGTGGGTAGGTACATAGCTATATATATATATATAGGATGTATAGGATGTCTTTCAACATTCTATATACGTATTATATACTAATACATATATAGGTATATGTATATGTATGTATGTACGTGTACGTAGTTATATGTATTATACCACCCCGGCCAAACTCTTGGCAAAGCGGGTAAAGCGCGGGGGTGGGTTGCCTCCTCTTCTCAACCCCCCCCCCATGGTTATCCTATAAACACCCACGTCCCATACCATATACCGTTTCTCCCCGTTATACCTACTATGTACCTATATATAGTCGCGCATCTCCGCAGCATCCATCCCGCGCACACTGAACCGAGATAGAACCGCGAGAGCTTGCGGATATAAACGTATATATACATACATACATATATACATACTATATACATAGTATATACAACAAGCTTCTGTATCGCTGATAAATCCCGCCGCAGGGCTCACGTGCTTCTGAACGGTAGAAACAGTTGCCATATTTGATTGCCAGTAGGTACCCTAAGCCCTCCACCTAACCCCCTTTCGACCGCAGTAGATATATTATAAAATCCCAGAGTCAGAGAGACTTGGGAATAGTATAGATATTCGCGTGTACGACGATCAAATACGAGACCAAGAAAAAAGAGAAAAAAACTATATAAAGGCATACGAAATCAATATCAATTTTTCATTCTAGGATAACGATTGATCATTTTTCTGACCATTTTTTTGTTTAAAAAATATTCACACCTGTTTCCAACAATAGGAATATCAATATCAATATTAACACTATAATAACAATATAAAAGAATCGTGGAAGAATAAAAATTAGAAAATCGTATAGTTTTTCTTCATAGTTGATCATAAATGATTTCATTGCCAATTAGAAATTCCAATTTATAATTATTTTGATCCGTTAATAAGTGAGATATATAAAAAATAAAAGTCAAAATTAACGAGAAAACTCTTAAAACCATATGATACTTCAATATAACGTCGCAGAAATGATTGAATGTCATTTTTTTGGCAATTGTACCTGTAGTTAAAATGATATTTAATTATCGGTATACCTATACCTATACCGTATACAATACAAGTACTGTAAATACCTATATCCGATTAATTTTATACGCCCTTTCGTTTCTGACTGGATAAAACACGGGGTAACCGCGCGTGTATAACCGCCACCACTGGCCGTGACACACCCTGGTTATATAGCCGAGGGAAAATGATAAATAAAAAGAAAAAAAAAAAGAAAGAATAAATAAAGAAAAAAAATAAAAAAATTCCCGCAAAGGAGTTTCCGTTTGATGTGTACCGCCAAAGGGAACGGTGCGGCTAGAGTAGGGAAACCAGGGTGGTAGCCACCACCAAATTACAATTATATTCCAAAAGCTCTGCCATGTGCACGCGCGCCCGGGTGTCTGCGTAGGTACCTATACCTACTACCCTTACGCGTGCAATGTATGTATGTAGTTACTAACGAACGAATGAACGAACTAACGTGGTAGAATTGTTTGTACCTAAAGTATATAAATGTGGATACCTATACATATGTGCAATTCCACGTCGAGTGGGCCACTTTTTTGGGTCGTAATCACCGATTTTGATCTCCATCGAGGATTTTGTACTACTCATAGATGTAAGTCTCTGGGCCGAACCAAAAGCCAATGCGCGACTCGGTTGTCTACCTAGCGGAGGTTGAAAAATGCCGTTTTTGCGCGCCAACTTCTCTTCGGCGGCTGATATCTCAGTTGTTTTTGGAGCAAAGTACCAAAGTATATAGTGATTCTTGTAGCTATTTTCACACGCTTTCCGGTGATTATACTGACATTGCTCCCCAACTGAAATTTGGCAGTCAAAAACGGAGTCAAAATAAAATTTTCGTTTTTCAAGAAGTCCGCCCATTTTGAAAATTCTGTTTTTTGTCTCTAAAAAAGGTTCAAGGTATCCCTTACACGTACCCGAAGTGGCAAAGTGGGCCGTTCTTTCGTTGGTTTTTTATCTGATTTTTTTTCGATATAATCTGAATTATTCTAATAAAAAAATGTTTTCGCCACGCATTTCAAATTTTTGAAACAGTTTCTCCGCATGACGAGCTCGTTTCTGGTAATTGCAAAATGTTCGGGACGAAATTGACAAAAAAGAAGGAAAAAAATTCAAAAAACTTGAAAAAAATGGTGGAAAAATCGACTAAAACTTGGATAAAAAAACATCAGAAAAGAGGCCCACTTTGCCACTTCGGGTACATGTAGGGGATACTTTGAACCATTTTTAGAGGCAAAAAACAGAATTTTCAAAATGGGCGAACTTTTTGAAACATGAAAATTTTATTTTGACTCCGTTTTTGACTGCCAAATTTTGGTTGGGGAGCGATGTCAGTATAATCAACGGAAAGCGTGTGGAAATAGCTACAAGAATCACTACATACTTTGGTACTTTGCTCCAAAAACAACTGAGATATCAACCGCCGAAGAGAAGTTGGCGCGCAAAAACGGCATTTTTCAACCTCCGCCAGGAAGACAACAGAGTCGCATATTGGCTTTTGGTTCGGCCCAGAGACTTACATCCATGAGTAGTACAAAATCCTCGATGGAGATCAAAATCGGTGATTACGACCCAAAAAAGTGGCCCGCTTGACGTGGAATTGCACATATACATGTGTATAAATACATGGTTGCTATATGAGTGGCAAACCACCGGAATTACGCGATGCCAAATAAATGATACATACGTAGGTATACACACATATATATATATATATATATATTAGTACATCCGTATCACCTGACAAATTAATTAATTAAAAGCTTCAGCGATTTTGGAACACGTATTGGTATGCGGTTTTATCTCAATTTTTTTTTCTTTTTTTTTTTTTTTTGGTTGGTTTTTATCACTCCAATTATTCCAATTATATGTTTTCAGCTTTGATATATTATCACTCACCCTTTTTCGCATGTAGAATGTCCGCCGTGTCTGGTGGTAATGCTGAGCAATGACTTGGACTCAAACTCGGCTGTAGGGACGGAAACGGACTTCCCGGACCGGAAGGGTACCTGAGATTTACCAAAAAAATATTCATCCGTCAATATATGTATGTATGTATATTTGTAGAAAAAGCGAAGGGCTGATTATCGTTAAAAAAACGACAAGAAACAAAAAACGACAGTAACAAAATATAACCAAGGAAGAAGAAAAAACAAAACACAAAAAAAAACATGGGGTTCTGTGATACTTACCATGGATTGGGCCTTGGCCATCCGGTGGCTTGACCGTTTAGTAGCCTTAGTTTATCGTAGACGCTTTCAGCCGGACTTCCAGCACCGACACCGACACCTACACCAACCCCAACACCAACCCCAACAGCTTGTTGTTGCTGTTGTTGTTGTTGAGTTTGTTCCTTCTGGGCAGCAAGGTTCCTAAGTACTCTGTTGATGGAAGATACCTGCGAGATAAGAAAAATGTTGATGTAGCTACTGCAGGCAAATCAGCATTACGAAAATGAGAAAAAGAAAAATATTTACATGAGAAATAAGTGGTACATTCCTGTTCGCGAATGGTAACGAATATGAAAAGAAATAAGTGGAAAGAAACAAAAATTAAAAAAAAAAAAAAAAAAAAATGAAAATGAGAAATTGAGCGAAAGGCACTTAGCCGTATTTCCTTAGGCGCCTTTGGGACAGATATTTGCACTTGTTGTGGGAGTCTCGGGGTAATATATTTGCGTGGTTTGGTATTTTTATAATAAATATATCATGAGGGTAAGTAAGTAAGTAAGTGAGTGAGTGAGCGAAAGAGATAGATAGAGAGAGAGAAAGAGAGAAAGAGAAAGAGAGAGAAAGGCTTCGCTCGATGAAACACGTTGCGGAAATGGTAATTAAAAGGAAACGGCGATGGTTCGTCGGGGATTACCCTACCCTCCGGTCGCAAACGCGAGTGGTTAAATCTGATACCATAACCCCGAGGTACCTGCAGCGGCAGTTGCTGGAAGCCTGGGGAACTTCTTCGCAGGTTCGCACCGCGGTGTTCTCCAATGGGAGTTTCCGCGCGGTAGTTCAATTCTACAACCCCCGAGCGGTTATATGTACGTATGTACGTACCTGCGTTACAGGGGAATATTTTTTGCTAATGTATTTTCTCACTCCGCCATATCACAGTATACCCTTTCTCATTTTATCGCCGCAACCCCCCCGACGCAGCCTCTTACATTTATATATATATCTTTAGATTTATATATAAATTATATGGAGATTTTTTTTTGTTTCTTCTTTTGGAGAACAGGAAGTTATTGTAATCATCCCAAAAGTGAAGAGTTGAATTTTCACCAGATTTTCACGTTCTGAGGTCCAGAGTAATCATTTCCGACTATTTTTCGATGCACGTTTGTGTGTGATGAATTTTTTTCTCTGACGATATCTCGAGAACGGATCAACGGATTTTGATGATCTAATTAGTCGTGATCGATACCATTTGCTCGATTTTGAAAATGACTAAATTTTGAAATACATTAACGCAATAGTTTTGTATTGTTTGTTTTCATTTCCATTATCAGGATTTTTATTATTATTTCAGCTCGAAATAAGTTTGAAAATGGGAAGTTCAAAGGCTAGCTCAGTCATTAGTCATTACAAATTCCAAACCTGCTATTTGTCTCTTTATAATTTCCGTGGGATAAAAATTCGTTCAAGAAGAATATGAAAAATTCTGTAGTTGCAAAAAATGAACTTTCTTGGAATAAGTGAAATTTGCACTATAAGTAATTCGCGATAAACTTATATCTGCATTGAGGAAAAACCTACTAATTTTATTGTTTTACTTCAATGATTTTTTCAGTTTTAAAATTTAGGTTGTGATTTCATTCGCCTAGTTTCTTTTTTTTTTTATGAGGTATTGGGGTTTGTTACAGAGACGTGAAGTGGTGGTAGCCCCCATTCGACTTCCCTATGTATTTTGCCACCCGGGATCTTGTCACCCGCTCGACCCCCAGGTGTCCGGAAG
Organism: Ametastegia equiseti; assembly: GCA_963989295.1. Taxonomy (NCBI): domain Eukaryota; kingdom Metazoa; phylum Arthropoda; class Insecta; order Hymenoptera; family Tenthredinidae; genus Ametastegia; species Ametastegia equiseti. Next base: position 12,527,813 of record OZ022397.1, on the reverse strand, counting down.
TCGGACAAGCTCCGGATTACGTTTGAAATTGGCCAGGAGATGCGCGGCGTTCTACGCGATATCCTCTAACTCTGGTTTTCTCTTTCCCGTTCAACCTAACCAGGCTCCTTCACGACGTCCCGGCGTCCCGGCGCCCCGACGCCACGACGCCGAGGCGTCGCGGTGTCACCGGCCCACGGGGTTGATACGGGACGACAGCTCCGAATCCCCCTCCCTCCCTTCCGCTATACACGGACAGGGATGAAAACGCAACCCTATATATATACACCAACTTTGAAATGTTCCTCGAAATCGAATTTTGATGAATATATCTTATTAGGTATAGGGCATTTCATGAAAAGTGCCGAGTCTCTGATTATAACCGTCTTTAATTGAGCTCATTTCATTTTCATTTCATTTCACGTACTTGAAATACCATCTATGATTTTTTTTCAGATTTTTATCTTAATCCGTTCTCAGGCTGAGAATTTTCTTTTTTTCAAATTCGACTCTTTGACATTTCACCTGTAGGTATATCTCGATGGCTCCGCAGAATAACCGCAGCTATCTCAGAAGTTATCTTAAGTTTGGCTTGTAAAAGCAGCTATCTCAAACGACGACTCTGAAACCGCTCTGTAGTTGCATGGCAAGTCAATAGCGCTACAGAGCGTTTTCAGAGTCGCTCACGAGATAGCTGCAGTTATTCCGCGGACCGATTTTTTTGTCGTTTCAACGTGGAAGGCTTTAAATAAGCTTCGGAGGATACTTCGACTCATCGTAAGTGAATTTCCATCGACTCTGATAAAACTGAAAAATTTCTCGAGAATCTGAATAGGAGTTCTTTCAAATCGCTCTTCTGGTTATTCTAATATGCCAGTAACGAAAACGGACGTTAGTCCAAAAATAGTTTGTGCACAGGGTGAGTATGGTGTGTATTGTGGTATAAAGTCCCATAGAATTGAGGTTATTTGTCGCGGCTGTCAATCACTGCACGGTGACAAACAATCCAACGGAACCGTCTATACGTTGCTGCACTCGACGTCACTCGCCTCGAGTCGAGTTGAGTCGAGATGTAGAGAAGGACTCAACGAGCTGATCGGTCGTTTTTCATTGTATATTCTATATTTTGATTTTTGTTGTTCTTTTTCCGATATTTTTCTCTTCATTTTCATACCTATATACATGTCGCTCCAGCGACAGTTCCATATTAAATATATATATATATATGACATATGTATAGGTATAGTATATGCCGCGTCTACCTTCAAGGAGAATCTCAACTCTGGAGGGGTTTGTGTGTTGTGGGTTACCCTTACCCTCATATATTCCACTTGTGATTCAAGAATTGAATCGCGAGGCGATGGTCCCGATTCATTGCCATTATTATATGTATTGTACATACATACCTATCGCATATATACCTATGTATGTACATACCTATAACTACCTACCTATACAACGTTCGAACTTTGGCTTTGTCGCACGTGAACTACCCATAGTATAGGTATAATATGACAAGGGATTCGTGTGAATACGACGGAATTGAACAAGGAAATTATTTCAAATACAACCCTTAAATGATCCCTCGATTATAATATTACCCATGTTCGCGTATACATATACGAAGCAAAATAGACCATGGAATTCGACAAGATTCTTTACAGTTCTTAGCCGAGGGAGAATATACCGTATACTTTAACAATTTCGACAATAATTACAGGACAGATCGAAGGAATTCGAATCGTTTAAATTTGGTTATACACTTTTACCAGATTTTCTGAGTAATTAATTGTATACCTAGATAAAAATATTTCGAGCATTTCAAAAACCGATGAATCATCATTTTCGAAACTTTTCTGAATTCAGTAAATACCACTCGTCGAAAAATCATCGACCTAGAGTCTAGTCTATATTAAAATTTCATTAAACATTTGATCCAACGATTCTATTGATCTCCAATCATTCTAGAAAAAATTGAACAATAAATAAACTAAATAACTAAAAAAGGATCAAGGCACTTTGAAAGCGAAAAGACGAATCCGTTATACCATTTCGCGTTCCTATAAATGCCACAAAATGGCAACCATAAAGAAAAACAAGAAAAAACAATCGTTTTTGTTTAGTGCCAAAATATTTTTCACGCAATATCAAATCTTTTAGGTATCTACATCCGCAAAAAAAAATTTTTATGCCGCTTACGACCTTACGGCATTAGTAACGCGAATTTGATCAAATCGCATAAGAATTATAATCATAATTAAGAAATCAGAAATAGTTCTTGATTGAAGTTGTCCAAATTTCTAAGACGAACTTCCTAACAAGATTATACTTAATATTTTTTCATCGTAATTCATTATCGTTTCTACATATTTAGAGAATAATTTTCCATTATCAAATAAATAAGGAGTCAAAAATCTCCGGTTAGGTCCTCCACGGTACTTATAGGGCCCTAGCCGCCGTGACGTGGATCAATAAAATTAGCATGAAGCGTGAAGTGCTAAGTGTGAAGTGGCGAGGACCGGGGACGACGATAGGGGCGCCCTAGAAGCGCCCCGAGTCGAGTCGAGCCGAGTATAGCGCGGGCGTATAGCATATACGAGAGTATAAGTACAGCCGGATAGAGACGTCATAATATTGTCTCACCCCGCACGACGCCGGGCGCGGTGCTTAATAGCGGGAAGCTCAGAGCGCTACGGGAAGAAGAGCTAGCCGGAAACACGCGCTACGTTGGGGGTTGCTTCGCGATCTAAGGGTGCGCGAGAGGCGAGCCACTACCTCGCTATTCACCAACTTCCGCTTGCCGCGTGGGGATCGGATAAGCAGCCATGTACACCAGCTATATATATATATACACATATATATATATATCGCGTGACAAAAAGCAAAAGGGCTTATAAGCGCAAAAAAAAAAAAAAAATTTTCGTCACTTCAGTGTCAAAATCTTTTTCATGCAACATCAGACCTTGTGAGCATATATTCGCAAAAAAAATTATTATTATTATTTTTTTTTTGGCGCTTAGGCCCTTTTGCTTTTAATTACGCACTACGTATAACGTATATTATCCGATCTTCGTCTAATGTAGATCAAATTTTGGTGCATGAAAACGAAATGAAGGGTATAGGTAATAGAATTTCGGAAAATATAGGTTATTAACAATGTCAATTGATCATTTGAATTCTTTTTCGATCTCATATACAGCCGATCCTATGGAAACTCTGTTTCAAAAATTCAATAAGTGACGTAGAATATATATGTACTTGGGAAGGAATCGTAATTTAACCGCTTTGCAGATGAACTGAGATCCAAATGAAACGATTAGAGTTTTTGTTTTTTTCACTAAGCTTAGACTTTTTGTAGATAAAAAATGGTATCCTTCTTTTTCAAATCCATTTCGAATATTATTAATTGATCGATTTGATACGAAAAACGAAACTTATGAAAACAGGATAAAGGTATGGAAATATATATATGGGAAAATTATAAAAGCAAAACGAAATTTGATAACTCTAAAAAAATTTCAGGTATATGTATGGGTATAATTTCAAGACCTGGATACTATTGGCAATAAAAGAAAATTTGAGTCCGATCGGAAAGCCGCGACAAGAGAAAAAAATGACCAATCAACACAGTTTCCTTAATCGTTGCGGATATTGATGCGCGATCATCTATGATGCAATGATTGGCAAAATGATAGATAATGGGACGAGGTGCGGTATAGGTCATGGCCTATAAAACATCCCCCGACGAAAGTTATATATATATATATACCATGTACAGTATAATAGGTTGATCGAAATCAGATCGCCGTGCATATACCTAGGGGTGCGAATGATAGGCGCGCACGTGACTCTGCAGCAGTCAAATCTCTACTGTATGTATGTACTATGTACCTATATGTATATATTGTATTTATATATATATACAATTTTCCAACCCCCCGTGATCGTGAACGAGTAGGTAGATACACGTTGCTCGAATGTAACCTGTCATTAAGTCGAGACCCCGACCTCGCCTATACTCGGCTACAAACTGTACCTATAGTACCTGTATATGTATATGTGCGCTGTTTAGCCAAAAAGCCAAATTATAGGCTCGAGTCTTTTGGCAGCCTCCATTCACGAACTAAATAGTCTCAAAATACTCCCCTTTATTATTATTATACCAACTATACTATTATCACCGCAAAATTGCTCCGATCAACTTACGCGCAAGGTATAAATTATAATTTTCTACAAGCCATCAAGTGGCAAGCGATTATTATGACATCTTCCTACTCAGGGAGGTTTTCTGCCATTTTTTTTTGTAAAATTTTGCAGGATTTTCACCATTTTTTTTTGCACAAATGCGTATTTTGTCAGCCTCCAGAAATTCGATATATAGTAAAAAAACCAAACCAAAAGAATTCTACTTCATTACCGCTAGCTATAACCTATAATAAGATAGGACATGTAATTTTGAATTCGAACAAACGACTAGCGGTGAGAAAAGGCAAATTTCTATATTTGGTAATTCCTTTTTTTTTCTTTTTTAATTGTGTAGATTTTTGAATATTTTCCCCCTTCGCACGTTTATATGGTATAGAAAAAAAATGCGAATTACTTAAACGGGAGAAACGAAATGCAATTTTCTGGCCATCATGAGGGAATTACACTCGTTACGAATCTGAAAAGCAAACCATGCATCTGTACGGCACGCGGCACGCGTGTTCACCCTGCAGTAAGAGGTTCGCCCTTTTGCATTGGCCTCGTGTCTCGGTTGGTCCCGTACGAGAAGTGAGAAGTATTTATTGCCAGGACTTGGCCCTGCCGTGGGAAATCTAACTCCCGGGTTAAAAATTCGGGCCGGTTGACCTGCACGGACGACTCAATCTCACCCTAACCTATAACATTCCTCTCTTTCTCTTTCTTTTTCTATTTCGCCCCCGGGTTCCCCACACAAATAGATCTCTTTCGATTTTATCTCATTTTCATTCTAATCTTCTATATCGCACTCGGCTATAGCTTTTACGCTGTCATATATTGATTTCCAATCAACTCTCACTGCACGATTATTATTTTGATCAACGAAAACTGTAAGCAAAATTTATTCGCTTGAATTCGGGGGTTTGAATCTTCCGTATCAAGCTGCAGCTGCAGTTTCGCGTCTTATGCGCAGGATTTTGGAGTATACTTTTGGCGGGTATCAATTACTGATCGGTTCTCTAATTTGCTAATATTATTAGAAGATATATATAGGTAAAGAAATTTTGAAGAATATCAATTGGAAAGAATATACAGGATGAGGAAAGGATTTAGTGTGAATGAAAAACAGAAGTGAAAATGTGGTAATTAACCGCAAATGAATTTTTAATTGTTAAAATGTGAGATTCTTGGATTTGTCGAATTATTCCGGGCATTTACCGTAACAGACGGATATAAATATATATATGTATTATATGCGGCTGAAACGTGTGTGTATATATATAATATGTACGTAGCTGGGTACACGCGGGATACAAATTACATTTAAATAGAAGGCGAGGCACGCGAGGTATTCGCAATTTAAACACAGAGACGAAGAGTGAAAGGGGGATGTTGAGACGGGCGCGGGGAGATTCGAGGAGATGAGAGATCTTCCGGGTATAATCACAGCTTTAAATCCTCTCTATACCTATACATATAGCTATATAGCTATATAGCCGGATGAATCGCGAAGAGTATTTAGCGAAAGCACCCCAGGGGGTCAGCCCTGTAGAAATGAAGGGCAGGAGGGGGGCAGGGGGGGGGAGGGAGGGGGTGAAAATCTAGGGGGGATGGTGACACGCGTCGCACGATATTGCCTCCCCGCACCTCAATTCCCCACGTGAATTATCTACGGCTAAATATAACGGGGTGGCTTTTCGAGGACTCGGTTAGGGATGTATATAAATATAATATACATGATATGTATAAAGACTTTATGCGATATTTAAAAATCATTAAAAATCATCGAACAGAAACTATAACACTAAATCTTATGTTATAATTTCATTGGAATCAAATTTCATTCTTTGAGAGAAGATAATCAGCATATTGTATTGAAAATTGAAACTGAACGCGTCCGAAAGGGTCAAAATAAAAAAGGGTGGTAAAGTTACAAAATTTGTAGTGGTATATTCAAAAAAGCCCTTTTCTGAACGTTTTGATGTACCAGATGAAATGAATTAGAAATTTTCTAAATCGTCATTAATACACCTAATTGTTTGATCCGCAACTCGATTCTCATAACTGCAACAAGAATTGTTTTATTCGAATTTTGAAGATGATGTAGATTTCCAAAATGGAATAATTTTTTCATGAGGAAATGAACGACCTTGCAATTCTGATTACCTGCAGATTGACATTCCGAATTCGCGAGATGCAACATCGTTTATTTGACAGCTTTGTCATGAGCTTCCCTTAAATTTGCGGTTTTTTTTTTTTCAATTTTCTGAGTTTTTAACTTCCGGATCTTTGAGCCGTCTGCATTTCGACCTTTTGGGATTACCAACTTCGGAATTCTAACGTTTCTATAGAAACTCAACTAAACGGGGAATTTTGACCGTTCGGAATTTTTGGAATTTGGAACTTTAATCCCGCTCCATGCCATAGACACAAGTATATTTTGTGAAACATTATCGGCTGTGTGTACCTCCGGTACTAGACAACATCACAAACACACTCACGTGTCTAAAATAGTCTTGAGTTAGTAAAAAAAAGTGTATGCGGCATGCCGTTCGCGGCGGAGCGCGTCCCGCGTGTAAGTGATATTCGATACTTTAGCTGATCGCGTGTGTCCCTTCGAGTTCGTTTATCAGCTAGATACTCTGACAATGAGTAGCTTCGAAGCCGTGCATGTATTATAGGTTATATATATATATATATACATATATATTGTATACCAGTCCTCGAGATTTTTTGATCCTCCGCATCTGTACCTACGTATACGTATATACGTAGGTAACTACGTATAGCTATATAGTTATAGGTACCTCAGAGCTGGACCCAGGACAGTCGATATGGTCAAGATATACACACGTCAACTTTGCACCAGCACATACATAAACGGAACTTGCCTGCCTATACAATATATTGTGGTGTAGAGTTGCAGCCGAGCAGTCGGCGGTTAAAAAGCGACAGTGACGTTAGCCTTTCGGACAGCGGGCCGCTTGCCATCTTGCATGCGTATTAAATGTATACTGTATATACTATATAATATGATAAAATATAATGTAATATATAAAATAGGTGTAGGTATATAAAATAACGTATAATATAATACATCGGAGAAGACGCGGCTGTTCGAACCGTTCGGTTTATCTCAAAGAACGATCTTCGGTCGAGTCTCGTCCAAGTTTCGATTCCTGTCCGCGAACCACTGGCCCGTAAGACCGTAAGGACGTAAGGACATAAGGACATAAGAACGTAACGCCTCAGGACCAAATACTGTATTATTATTCTTTACTGTGCTTCTCTAGTTCTCTGATGAATCGCGTTAACCTCTCATAATTAATGCCAGGGTGTCGAAGGTGTTCCGATTCACAAATTTCGTAGCCTCATTTCAAGATTTTCAGAAAAATTTTCATCAATGTTAATCAGATATCTGGCAAACTATGACTTCAGATTATTTTCAAGAAAATATATGTATATATTGTATACACTGAAGGGGTTGTTCCGAATCAGATAAATTAGTCGACTATATTCTTAAAAGGTTTTTAAACTGCTTTACTGGATAAAAGAAGAAAATTCTCAAATCCAAAAGAATCCAGGAATTATGAATTATGAGAGAAAATAAAAAATTCTGCGTGATAGTTTTCAGGATTTCTATATTATTTATAGACACCCAGATTACGATTTGCATATATGTATAAAGATCGAGAGAAGAGAAGTTTCGCTTCATCCGTCCAATACCTATATGATACGTCGTATATTCCAATAAATTATAATTTGCCAAATTGCAGTCCGATTCTGTACATACGTTTATGCGGTTCAGACAAGTGGATATTTCCCTCGCTCTCTACTACTATAATCCATACCTACACGAGGCTCTCTTCTTTTACTTCTTTTTCTTGATTTTTTTTCTTTTCTTTTTTTTTCTTTTTTCTTTTTTTTTTTTGTTTATACCCCTCGCAGCAGTCGTATAGTTTCACCCAGTATAAATCAATGCACCTCCACCCCCACTGTGACTACGACGAACCGAAGAACCATCGACGAAGCGCGCGAGGCACCCTCGCGCTATAGAGTTTGTCTCTATACTGCTACGAGAGGGTAGCGAGTAACTCTTCTCTTCTCTTCTCTTCTATTTTCCTTTTCTCTTCTGTGTTCTGTTCTATTTTCTATATTTCCCTCTGGTATCTCTCTCTCTCTTTCTCTTTTTCTCTCTTCTTGGTGACTCGGTCCGAGTTAGAGGGTGTCGGGTACGGCGTAGACGTCCGGTTCTCTCTTGCATTATGTATTTTCCTCCGGAGCTTTGTCACCCCGAAAGCCCAGCCGCTTCTGCCTTTTTCTTCTTCTTCTTCTTCTTCCTCTTCGCCTACTTCGTCTTCCTCTTCTTGCTCTAACCCAGGGTGCCTGTCACCCTTACAAATCCTACCCGCGAGCTATGAGTTCGCTAAATATATACAGCAGTTACAACCGCAGTCCGCAAACCCTTGGGGAAAATTTCTTTGTCTCTAATGCACTGAGAGAGCCATAGATTTTCTAGTCTTAATCATCAAATAACGCCACTCGTCTTATATGCGGAAAAAAGAAAATGTATACCTTATACATCCAGATTTATACATACCTATTGCTGTTATTTCATCATTTCTCAATCCAAATGAATTAATTGTTTCTCATATATATACGCATATATTCGATTTCGAAAGAAAAACTATAAGCGAGAAGTAGAATGACAGATATTTGGTATCATCATTTTTTTTCTGTAATGTTCGACAAGGTTTGCACTTGTCAATTTGTCATCAAATGACAAAGCCTACGTCGCATACTATCAGAAAAACCTGCAGAAGATGATCGTCTAATCCCAAAACACCTATTTGAAAAATTGCAACGGTCAGTTAAAATTTCACGATATTACATGAAGACACGAGGTGGTGCTTAGTGAAGAAATGAATTGGTGTTAGGCTATGTTTTCCTTATTTTCAACCTCGTACCCTGCATATATTTATTGGGAAATTTTTCGACAGTCGTTGAGGATGTAGTTCGCGTTAAAAGTGCCTTTTTGTTTTAAATGAAAAAGGTAGTAAAAATTTCATTTCTCGAGTTTTTTTTCGACTGTACAACAAGTTCCTCACGTGAATCTTTTCATTTTGTCTCTCTGACACAAGGTAAAGATGGAAAATACTCATATCCTAAGTATTTCATTGCCTTATACAGTTAATCCATTTCCTGCGAAAGGCTGTTTTAAGACCTTTTTGGTCCTTCCCATCGAATCTTAACCTTTAACAGACAATGTTATACGATTTTTTTGTTCATAGTCTTGGATGTGAAAATGTTCTAGAAAAAAGTTGACACTAACATAATTATATTATCAATTCTGGAAGATAGCTTTCAACACTCAAACTACATCCTTAATACGCCGATAATTAATATGAAATGATAAAATGAATAATAAAAAATTGTTCGATGACAATAGCAGTAATTTTAAATTCACTCACAAAATAAGTATACTACGTCGAGTTGGTAATTACAGCGAATTATTGTACAGTAACCTACACATGTATGCATGTATAAAATGGAGTTAGTTAATGTAAATGAACCTCACGAGTTTCTCTCGCGGACGCGTCAAACCGTTTAAATCGTTTTTGTTACGGACCCTATCTATATCCTACTCGTCCCTTTCCCTATCCCTATCCCTATCCCTTTCTCTTTCATTTTCCATCGAAAGTTCTCTCCTCTCTCTCACTCCATGCGCACCCTCCCTCCCTCTCTCGAACTGGACAACGCCGACAATCTCAACCGTGTAAAACACGACCAAGGGGGCGTGCGGGTACATGAAATCGTCGTTGTCGAAGGGCACGCTGGACCATCGCGTGTAGAACCTTATTTATATACACCCTCCCTTAAACAATTCAAGTATAGAGCAAGAGGAAGAGGAAGAGGAAGAGGAAGAGGATGAGGATGGGATTCAGGGCGACAGGGCGAGAGGGTGTTGGGGGAGACTATTAATTACATCGCTGTCCACCAACCCAGCTGGGGGTACTTCGACTCTACAGGCTTTGGCTCTGCAGGACTATACACCGCGCGCAGTTTCCCTCCGCGGGTAGGTACATTATTGACATCAAACTGCGTGCGGCGTGCGGCTACTCGACCGTTACGTAGGTACCCGTGGCCGTCGGCCTGGACAAATGTAATCTTCCCTAACAGCGGTGCTCTCCTTTCTCCTCTCTCCATCTCTCCCTTTCAAAAATCAACATTCAAAACCTCAAAAATCATCCCTTAATTACCACCAAACATTCGCCATTTTCCAATTTTAATCCCCACAGTAACTCAAAAATCCCGCGACAAAGGGATAAACCGAAAGTTCTATTTTTTTTCCTCGTTCATTTCTTTTCGAAAAAAGAAGAAAAAAAAATCAATTTCACAATCAATCATTCTGCGTATAATTAACGAGAAAGATTATATTGATTATAATTATACCTAGAAACAAACGTAACATTTGTTTGAAATTATTTTTGATATTTATTCTTTTTTTTTTTTTTTTCTTCTTCTTCTTTCTTATGGATATTTTTGGGGTAGGTACGTGAACACGTATCGAAGAGAAGTAGTAAGTCTTTTATATATATATATATGTATATCCGTATAAAGTATATATGTATAAAGATGAAATGAGTGCCGCTGGTTTTAAGCCAGAACGAACCAGTGACGCGGTTAAACCAATAACGGTTTGGCTACACGGACTGGTGCCAGATTCAAATCCGGCTACCAGAACGTATAGTACATATCTCCCCTCACACTTCGCGATACGCTGACACCCGGTGCGATGTCCTGTATAGGACATTATATACACACATACCTATATACACATATATCTATATATATACCATATATACGCATATATATACCTATAAAGATTTTTCGCGAAAAGAGAGAAAGAGCGAGAGAGGAAAAGATTGAAAAAAAGTGTAAAGAAAAGGAGAAAAGAAAAAAAAAAAAAAAACAGGGTGAAAATTTTCCGCCATTCTTTCTGTTTCCCCCCTCGATATTTCTTTCGACACTCGTTCGTTCTTCTAGAGCGATAATTTCCCGAAAATTCCAGAAAAGGCAAGACCATTTTTCGTCAGAACCCTTCGGGGGTTGAGAATGAGTTAAAATTTTCTTTTCTCATCTTCACCTTTTCGGATCGTTTTATCCTGTTTGAAAGAGATTTTCGTTAGTCTTTGAATCGTTGTTTATTTTTGTTATTTGATTGTTGATGATTTTGACTGTGTGTTTTATTTCATTTTTTGTTTCTAATCTGAAAGACTGGGGAAATTTAAAAAAAATACTAGCAAAACGTCGGACGAAAATGTTTTCTGCTATAATAATAAGACAGAAGTCTGTCTTTCTTGTTCATCGAAATATTGCTGGCAAGGCGTGGTAGAATTTCAAAACTTCAAGTTTAAACTGTCAGAGAGGATGTCGCGGGTAATGGAGGTCGGGATGTAGGTATACATATATACTGAAAGAGAGAAGAGAGAAGAGAGAAGAGAGGAATGAGGAAAGTAGAATGAGAGGATGAGAAGGACCCTGAGGATGAGGATGAGGAGGACGAGGTGGAGGCGCGCGCTTGGAAAACGTATTCCGAGCGAGTCCTCGTGATTGGGGGAAATTTCATTATTCTCAGACATTACCCCCGTTATTGTAATGCCATCAAATTGGATACGCTTCGTAGCGGCGCGGCGTGCAGGTACCACCGACTCGACTTTCTCCCCTGTAAATCTCTCTCCATGTTTTTACCACCTCGTCTGTACCTACCCTATATATATATATAAATATACACGTATACACCTCTTTCCCCATTTTTCTCTTATTCATTTATATTTCTACCCATGTAGAGAAAATCATCTCCATTAAATGGTATTATACAATTGCAAACGGTGCGCAGTTTGAATCAAAGTCATTAATGAGTCAATAATGAATCAAAGTCATGAATGAGTCATTAAAACTGATAATATGAGATTTCTGCAAGGGAACTATTTACACACATTTATATACATATAATTATATAACATATTGCAATCTCTTTGCATTATACACGATGTGAATATATAAGATGATTTATAAGTGAAAGATAACCATCGCGAAATTAATATCGGTATACCTATAGAGGCGAATCGTTTCTTTTCAATTTTGTTTTTTTATTTGTTTTTTGATTTTACGTGTCCTAAGTAGGTATATAAATATGATATCCATTTACGAAATAATATAAGGAAAGAAACCATATATAGCGTATCGTATATTGGCAGAGATTTCTTCAGAATATATAATAGATATATAGGTGAGTATAGAGATACATAATATTATATTAAAAACTGACGCAATTTTCTAGTAACCAAACTTTAGCAGCCCACTAATAACGGATCATTACAGCCTATATTAGATACAGAAACCCGATATCCTCCACGACGAGAAATGATCATCTACGTACAATTACCTACATACGTATAGTTAGAAGGTAAAAATTTAGCTAAAATTTTTACGCAGTTAGTTTTAGTCTGAAAATTCATAGTCTGGGTTTGCAAGAATTCCAAGCCAATCACTCATTACATTGCAAATGGAATAATCGATCACTATATATATCTCTTCGTCAAGTCTGATTGATTATTTACTAATGAAGAATAAATAGAAGAAGTTATAAAAGAAGCTGCTTTTGTACAATTTTGTTCTTTTTTTTTTTTTGGTTTGGTTTGCTTTGCTTTGTTGATCAAAACTACTGTAAGATTCAAATTTTAGTTCTGTGAATGAAAAGAAAAAAAGTAAAAAAAAAAAACAAAAAAACAAAAATGGCAATTCTAATCCTGCCCTATGATCTATGATTATGAATCTTTGTCACGATAATGTCGATCGCTCCTCCTAGTTTCCGTTTCATCTTGTGTTTGACCCTCTGAGCGCGCAGGGGGGGGAGAATTCAAAAAGCGGGAAATAAAAGAAAAAGAAGAAGAAGAAGATTTTCGCCCCGGTTTTTTTCTCTCGCGAAAAAACTCCCTATCGCCTCACGTCTTTGGTTTTTTAAGTCCTCGCGAGCGGCTGCAGAGAGAGGGCTAGAGCTTCTTCGGAGCCATTACAAGGGTAGAGAGAAGAGAAAGAGAGAGAAGAGAGAAAGAGAGTAGTGGGACTAAGAAGGAGAGAGTAAGAGAGAGTTTAGCGACCCTCTTTCTTCGTTCGCGAGGGTATAGTAACCGGCCCCGAACCCGAACCCGAACCCGTACTCGTACAACCCCCGACGCTTTTGCCCCTCGGCACCATCTCCACCCCCGCCATCATGGCGGAAGGAAGAAGGAAGGAGGAAGAAGGAAGGAGAAAGGAGGAAAGGAGGAAAGGGAGCGAGAGCCCCTTAGCCACCGTTTATTGGACGCATGCAAATAACCATGGCAACGGCCGGTTCGCGAGTCACGGACACTTTTATTCTTCTGCCGCTTTCTCGCTGTACTCTCCCTATACATATACATTCTCTCTCACTCTCTCTCTCTCTCTCTCTCTCTCTCTCTATTTCTCTTTCTTCGTTATTCCTCTCGTTACCCCCTCGTCACGGACCTCCGCACCTCTCTTCTTCTCTTATTTTCTCTTCTCTTTTTTACTTTCCTTTCCCTAGACGCGGGGGATCAATTCTTATAAACCGAGATGCCTAGGGCAGGTGATTTTACATTATATCAAGTCAACGCAACGTCAAAAAGCACCGAGCCAATGTCTATAGGTAAGTATACAGATCATTATTTAGACCTGGGAAATGTTGTACGCAGATATAGCAATGTTTAACTTATCGTGAATTATAATACATCGTTTCAATATGAGAGAAAAAGTGGCAAGGGCGGTGTTTGACCCACGATTTTTTAATCGTTCGACCTTATCACAAAATTTTGTGAGACTATTGACAATGATTGAATATTTGACATAATAATTCTAGGTTAGATAAGTTGAATCTTCTATTATACGAACACAGTGAATGAAATGATAAAATCATCACTAAATCTATAAGATTGACGATTTTACTTTTGAATTATATATCACCTCCTAATTATTATTAGTTTTTCATTTTTCTCAATCGACAATTCTAGGATGTAAATCAATTTACACGTAAAAACAAAACAAAACAAAAAAAATCAATTTTTCTATATTTCGTTGACTCGAAACGATGTCAAATATTGATCAATTGCTAATTATATAATTATACTTTGATCAAGCTCTATAATAAATTATCAAATATTTCCAATCAATTTCAAATCGTGGGTCTGAAGAGCCCGCCTATTTTTCAAATGACGTTTATAGATTGAGTTATAGAAACTTGATTTCCGTCTTTGATCGAGTCTCAACTTTATGCCTAATGTTAAATTGGTAACAATTTAGCGATTGGGTTAATTTTTTTTTTGGGTTTGTTCAATTTTTCTTCTCTCTCTTTCATTCGCGAATTATATACACCTGAAAAACTTAATACATATATATATATATTGCGTTTGCAGTAAATTATACTATACTTACGCTTGGTATATTGTCGTTGGTGCATACTCCCTCTTGAAGTAAACGGTCCCTAATTTCCCATGCGAATATAGATGGGCATTCTCTCTTGTACAATGATATCTTGTTGACCACTTCAGCGGTTGCTACACGGGGTTTACTTCCACCTATGGCACGCGGTCTGATCGAACCCGTCTCATAGTACCTGCAACAATAAGAATTTTCGGTACAATTTAGTAGACGGAGCTAGAATCTAAGTTCTGTATTTTATTTATTTAATTTTTATTTAATTTCTTTTGTTTTTTCATTTTTTCTTTTGTTCGTTCGTTTGTTTGTTCGTTCAATTAATATTTTTCTTCTCGCACGTTCCCATAATTTTTATTTTTTATTTATTTTTTCTCGTCCCAACAATCGAAGAGGTTTGTTCGATCTTTGTTGCCGCTATCCTATTTTCCAAAGCTCATAGAACGCGCGCGGCGAGTCCCGACTCCCGAGTAGGTATATGTCGTCGTTCCGTTCGTCCGACTACGAACAAAGCTAATCTACTTAATACCGGAGGATTAACTCGCCCGTCGCACGCGGCCGAGGGTGACTCTTCTCATCCAGGATGCGCGGGACGTTCAAGGAATACTTTAATATTATATAGGTACCTAGATACACGAGTATCTACCACTGTTTTCATCCATTTGCAAATAAAATAAATAATATATAGATACACGATTATTATTACGAGGAGAGGATTATATTTATGTAGGTATATATCTAGATACATATAATTAGCACGTCGAATCGGAATTACGTTGCAGTTGCCTAAAACATTTCGAATCTCAAAAACACGTGTTTTCTTGCATTTTTACTTTGTCTATTTTCAAATTCTTTTATCTATATATAATTTTCGGATAGTAGTTTGGGAATTTGCGAAAATTATTCACAGAACTGATTGATTTAATGATGAAATCAGTATTTTTTTCAATTCTGATTCTTCTTATTACTTTTACCGGATTTGACAGTCGGTTTTCCTTGTTCGTTTGACAAAGTTCCGCGAAAGATCGAGGCTTCGCAAATGGTATAGCACCGAAGAGGAAAACCTAATTATGTACGGATCGATGATGCCGCGTTTAAACTGACGAGTGAATCGCAAAATTATATCTTGGCGCTTCAGAAAAAGAGAAACCAATATAAAAGTAAGAAAACAAAACTGGATGATAATTGTTATCAAACTTTGAAGATTTCCTTTGGATTGAAAACAAGATTTGACTACCTATATATATATTTTCGAAACTATTCTGTATAAAAATAAAATACGCAAACCATCAGGATATCCTTGACTTTTTTTAATTTTTGGATAGTCATAAAATTGTATATATATTGAGGATATGAAGAGACATGCGTGTGATGGGAGTGTAAGTACGTATAGGATATGGCAGTGGATATATGGGGAGGATGAAAAGAGTGTGCAGTATTTCAACCAACCTGCCAAGAATCTTTGATACACATCCGTTGCTCACTTGAAGTATTCGCGAGATGTCGCAGGGTCTCGCACCCGAATGCGCCAACTCGACAATCTTTTGCCTCGTTGAGTCTGGGAGAGGTCGACCTCCGACAAAGACACCTCCGAGCTGGTTCACCCCGCTGTGACCTGTAACAAGAGATTCAGATAGCTCGATATAGAACAGGAAAATATATACAAGAACAACAAAATTTTCAGACGAAATTCAATTATCGTCTAATCATCAAATCTAATTAATTCTTATCCACTGAATTCAACCAGAAATTCGAGAAAAAATTGTATAAAATAAAATACAATCCATGACTAAAGTTTCACGGAATCATTAGGTCATCCCCTAAAAATTCTTTCCGAAAACCAATTTGGCAAATCCAAACAAAATAATTTCGTTGGTGATTTGTACAGTCGATTCAATAGAATTTTGTTCAACGATCGACAAACTCTTTCGCTGATAAAAATCTTTTATCAAATCAACAAAATTTTTGGTTAAATCAACTCCACATTTTGTTGGCTATATATTTACCAAATTTCTTGTCAATTCGGCAAAATTCTAATCGATTCAACGATACTCTTGTTTTCTGAGTATTTTCCGTCCAAGAATTGATCTAGTTTTCTTATAGAAATATGATTTTTTACTTTTTCATTTCGCAATATATATATATTTTTTCTTTCGTCGTGAATCGAGGACGAGGGAACAATCGCGATCGTATATCAAAAGCGTTTCTTGCCAAAAGAATAACTGATGTTCTCTTCTTCGTTTTTCTTTCTCTTTTTCGTTTTTTTTTGCTTTCTTTCTCGTTTTTTTTTTTTTATTCAAAAACGTTCGCAGTTTCAGCAGCCACGTATGCGAGAGGAGCCGAACGAAGAGGAGGAGGAGGATATTTCTGAGATGAAGAGAGAAAAAAAAAAGAAAGAGAAAGAGAAAGAGAGAGAGAGAAAGAGAGGGCGATGGAAAGAGGGAAAGGGAGTCGCAGCAACGTCCCTGTAATAGATAACCTCGGTTCATTGTGTCCTTGACAAGTCAGCCGCACCGCACCGCACCTTGGCAAGTCAAGCCAAGCCAAGCCAAGCCAAACCAAACCAAACCAAACCAAACCAAACCAAGCTAAACCAAAAGCCAAGCCTTGACGAAGTGAACTAGGAGAGTTTGCTTCATTCAAGACAGCAGGAGCAGCCAGCAGCTCCTTAGTCCTCGTCCTCGAAGTCAGAGTCCTTATATTATTCAAAAGGGATCCTTTTATTCGGTGTATAAGATCGCCGAGCCACGCCTATCTTGCCTGCTGTTGGTGTCACTCCGCATAAGTCGTTCTTTCCCGTTTTATCCCGTTTCATAGCTTTACCATATCTATATGTATAGTCGGTTAGTCCTGGTGGGTGGAGAAGTAGCCGAGTGGCTATACGGATAAATGAACAAACGTCTAACAATCAGATCTCTTCAGAAACCCTCTACCCTGTGATATTATCATTGTTTCGTTGGAAAAAAACCGTTTCTCAAACCAGCTTTTTTTTTTTTTTTTCTACCTAACTTCACTCCAATTCACTCCTATAGGTATACATACAGGTGATTCCCCCAAGTAGGTATTTGTATATCCAGCGATAATCATCAACTGTATTATATATACCTACTTCGAACGATTCAAAATTCGTCACGCATTTTTTAACACGGTTTCAAAATCCCTGTTAAGTAATTTTTATCCGAATTTGTCTGACCAATTTTTCCTTCTTTTCGTTTTCTTTCCCCGGCTATAGGGAACAATGTTTTGGTCATTTTTTTTTTATTTCATTTTTTTCCCTTCGTTTGACAATTTCATATACTGGGATCAGCGTGATTCATTTCACATATAAGGGTTTTGAATTTTTCAAACCAATATAACCTTCTTTAAGAATAATGAAAAAATAAGATGAATAAATAAATAAATTTATTGGTTCAGTTTCGCACCTATAACCATATATAAAAACGACAATTACGATCAGCTATAGTCATATAGAATGATTTGCTATCATTGTCAGGCTCAAATCATGACTATGACACAAATATACGAGTATTTATACATATGTATGTTATTACATATATTGTATAAGTAGCGAGAACGAGTGGGTACCCACCAACAAATATGAATCAAGTTTTGTGATCGGTATGTCGGTTCCATTGTGTCTATATTGTATATGGCAAAAGCTAACGCGTTCCGAAGGGGCCGGACTACGAAGAGATTCTACTTGGGTATAGCTGTCAGATCTAGGAAGGAGGGAAAAAATCTAGGCATCAAAGGTAGGGTAGAAAAAAAAAAGAAAAAGATGAAAAAGAAAAGAAAAAAAGAATCAAAAGCAAAAAAAAAAGAAGGGAGTTTTGCGTGTGGGTCTAGTATTTAAGCTGTACCTATCTATGTATGTATGTACATACATACTTGTATGTATACAATTCCCAACGAGGGGTGCCTTCAAGTGGGCATTCTGACGCTCCGCGTGTTTTGATATTATAACGTTTGCATTAAATATCAGTCCTATAATAAAGTATATAGTAGTCCGTGTCGTATTTCACTACCTACTACTATAACCAACTACCACAACTAGACGCTGCACTTCTATTGAGATTGTAACTACCGCGCAGCCCTAATTCCTAATTCTTCACCCTTCTTTCGACCGTGCAGCTTTTATAACCGATATAATAACTTGCAGTGTATGCGTTACTGCGAGAAGTGAATGAACGAATGAACGAATGAACGGATGAATGAATACTCCTAAACGCTTGTTACGGCTTCATTAGCTAATTCCTCCTCTCTTCGCTTTGTATTATATTGTATCGAATTATAACGCGCGGAAGTAGTAATTGCAACATTACATACACCCCCAAGGTATAGAGAGATAAGGGTGTGGAAAGATGAAGAAGTAAAAGAGAAAAAAAGAAAAGAAAAGAAAAAACAAAAAAAATAGGGGTAGAACCGCATGAGAATATAAGGAGAAGAAAACCTGAAGCGGACATATATACATACGATGCTTTACAGACACGCGACAGAAGTTCGCTGACGTAGCGACTGACGCAGCACATCCATCATCCCCTTTCACCCCCTTGACGAAACCGTCTTTCCTTTCTTTTACTTTTACTTTTACTTTTTCTTTTTCTTTTTCTTCTTTTCATATTTCTCACCCATTTTTATCCCCTTTTTGTCCCTTCCTCCTACGTTCGCGCCGTAGACTCTTCACTTTTCCTTGTCCTTCATCCCCTATTTTGCAATTTCTGAATCACCCGACATCACCCCATCCTATTATACTATATACGCATGGATTATAATAATCGTTATCGCTTCCGCAAGCGCGAAATATCATCCCTTACACGTCGCTCGACTTTTATATTCTCTTAATCGACCAAATTTACAAATCTTGTCGATCAAATTAGAATCACAAATGTTCAAAATTTGATTCTTGTGATTCATAATGCCAATTTGAAGTACTAAATTTTGGAATTACTATTTTCAATTCTCAAGCCTGTCTTGAAAATTCTAAACACACGCAAATGTTATTGAGATTTCAGTACGGCTGTGTGTGAAATTTGATCACTTCGTGAATGAAAAACGATTCATACAGAGTTACATTAATTTCAAACAAAAATTCTTGGCGGCGAGGTTGTGATGTTTAAAAACTATTCTTATAGGAAAAAAGGTAGTTCTCGACGGACAACCCTAAGAAATTAGCAATCTTACCAAATTCTAGTTTCATCAACATAATGTATCGATAATTATTTATCATTCTTGTGCCATTATCTTCACCATGGGTCCACAAATTCTGAAATTCCTCACCAGACAAAAACATGGATTGCACGAAGTTAGTCCAAATCGTGATTTTCCCTAAAGATTATGGTCGTGCTGGACCCTCCGTAGTATAGGTAGAGATCAAAAGTATTGTAGGAGATAAACGTTTAATCGATTAGTTGGGATGAACGGTTGAAAACAATTTCAGGATATATCTCCAAGATGGTAAATCCATTGTGTACCTATAAGGACGTAATCTCTGGATCCGTATCCTACACATCAGTACCAAAAGTGAATTGAGACGTTTCAAAGTCGTAAATATCCATGAGACATCAGCACTCGATCGAGGGTTCTGAAGAGACTCTCTCTTTTTCTCTCTTTCTAGAGTCTGAAGAAATTAGGTGTGTCGTTTGTAGTGTCCATTGTAATCGGCCATTATATTCTCCAGCCGTACGTCACGTCCATACAATATACATATATACAAACTGGTGCACAGAAAATACGAAAATTCCAACAAAGTCGAACGCCTTGTCCTCAAGGACCATGAATAAGATGTATAAGGTAAAGGTACCCGTACCAACTACCAATGTATAACATTAGCCAAGTAACCCGCAGCGTTTCGAAGTACGGCAAACAGTTACAACCATAGAAATGGTTTTTTCGGTTTGCAGTCGCCAGCTACTACTCTCAGGTAGGTAAATAATCTGTTTATGTATGTATATATGTATATGTATGGTATGTATATAACTGCAGGATGTGTACATTTCACGTGCGGTTAATAGGTACATAGGCGAGAATACCGTCTCAATCGATCCCTTACTATATATATAGGTACTTCAGAAAATCAGAAGTGTAGTTTCCGGTCTATGAATGAATTTTTGGGAGAGGTATTTCGTACTTCTTGCTATAGGTACATAGAGAGAAACCCAATTCTTTCATAGAAACACAACCATGATTGGTATATATAGGTGTGTATGTATGTATGTAGGTACCTATACACTCCCGCACTTTCAATACGTCAAAAATACTTCAATACTTATATGTATATCGAAGAACACGTTTGAAAATATCCGACATGAGAGAAACACACCTCGTCGATCGCCCCATGACCAAAAAAAAAGTCCCATGGTATATACCAAAGGTTATAGGTTGGTACGTGAAACGACAGGCAAACCCAATTCAACCCCCTTGACGGCGGCTGGGGAAAGAGAAACGATGTTTGACAAATTTCAACGATGAAAAGGAAAATTGCTCGAGTCGAATCTCCTCTTATTCTCTTTTTCTTTACTTTTCCTTTTTTTATTTCTCTTTTGTAGAATAAGCGGAAAAGATTGAAGAGTGATTCTTATCGTTTGACGATTGCTGCAGCGATGATCGAGGCGTAGAGAATAACATTTTGCCAAGTACCTATACCTATATAAAACTTGCAAAGATATATATATACCTATATGAATAAATCAGGACTAAACTGCGAATGGACTGAAAGGACGATCGATCGATCTTCTTGTAATGCGTCAACGCGAAGAGGAGTAAAAATCGAAACGTTTAATAATTTACGATCTTTTGCCAGGTGTGCAGGTATTTTTCACTTTTCACCAATTTTTACCTA
The DNA here is from genome assembly GCA_963989295.1 of Ametastegia equiseti. NCBI lineage: Eukaryota > Metazoa > Arthropoda > Insecta > Hymenoptera > Tenthredinidae > Ametastegia > Ametastegia equiseti. The sequence goes on along the minus strand of OZ022397.1, from coordinate 12,506,323 downwards.
CCTAGCCAATGTTATAGTGTCCTGAAAAATAAGAGGCGAGACGCCGGCGCGTTGAGGGTACGACGTGTATAGTTTCATAGAGAAATATTGTATATAAGCTATACAAGTATAAGGGTGTTTCCCCGTCGACAGAAGGACCTCGACCTGAAGAGACTCGAGTCCATGTAAGGTAAAAGTGTAAGGACAGTATATTGAGATACTCCCGTAGACGACGTGACGAGGGTCCAGCTTCGCTGACCGCCAGGTATATAAGCGGAAAAAGATGGACGCACACATGTTTGTCAAAAAAAAAAAAAAAACCTCATAGAGAGGGAAGAACGACAAGGGATGAGAAGGGGAGGAAAAAATGTGTATAATAATGGCTCTTATTGTTGTGGACATGTTTTCAAAATCCTCTATCTCCCTTTTTTCTCTCTCTTTCTCTATCTATCTCTCTCCTTTTTTTTTTCTCTCTCTCTTTCTATACCCCACGGGCTCATAGAAGAGAATCCAGGAGTCTGACGTGATGTACAATACATCCGAGTATTTTCTCTATTTCTCCTATTTGCCGAATATTTGTTGCGTTTTGTTGCCCCTCAAAGAGAGCCGCTTTTTGACCTATACGAACCTCGACGAGCAATAGGATCTTTTATTTCTTTCTCTTTTTCTTTCCATTTCTATCCTGTTTTTTTTTTCTCTCTTTTCTTTTTTTGCCAGCCATATTTTAAGTCCTTCAAAATATCCGACGGTTATTAGCGTTATTAATGGCGCTCTTTTCATGGTCCATTTTTTTTTTTCTTCACCGTCCTTACGTTTTCTTTTTTCCCCATTTTTATTTATTTTTTTCTATTTTCCTTTTCATTCTAGCGATTCGCCACTTTTATACCCAGGATCACATTTCGTTCGATTGAATTCGCACCAATGTTCCAAAAGGACAAGCGGCGGGATTGATTATCAATTTATTGGCGAATAATATGAAGCTCTTGTTTTATTATTTTTTTTTTTTAACACAAGCCGTCGATTGAAATCTCAAAATTAAATTTCCTGATTCTATTCCGATTTTTTGATTCAATTGGCACTCGGCCAGTGATAGAATATAGTACAGGATTTAAACATCGAATCTGTATGAAGATGTTAGATTTAATGATATATTGAAAAGCTTCTATACTATCGCGTAGATAATGAAGCCTAAGTAAGTCGGTTTTAATATTCACGTAGAAACTGCAGCGGAAGTAGATGATATACATACATACATATTGTGGGTATATCTGCCTACGATGACGTCGACAATATAACAGCAATTCGGCTAATGGTTGAGAATATTGAATGCGAAGCGAACTGGAGAGGAGAGACTGGGATGAACAAATACTAACCAACGGAGGAACAAATTGCGGAAGTATAAAACACGCGGAAATTCTCGTATCAAGTTGTATACCAGCTGTAAAGGTCCTCTCTATCTCCCTCTCTATATATCCTCTTCTGATTCTCCGCGAATTCTGCTATATGAATCGGACTTCAGACTTGTTTCCGCGTAACGTTTTTCACAATTTTTACCTTTTTTCTTCCCTCTTCTATCTTCCTTCGACTTTTTTTTTTCTTTTTTTTTTCTTTACTTTCGTTATGACTATACCTAGTATTTTCGGTTGGCTTGTTTCAATGTTCTCCTCTTAGGCTCACGGGTTACATCCATCTATATACATACATACATATACCTGCCAACATTGTGCACGTATACTAGTGCCACGTAGTATGTATGTACATATAAAAACTGTAACTGTAACCACCACAGAATCTCTGAACCATGTACACTAAATCGGTTGAAAAGCTCATCGGTATTAAAAAAACGAGAAAAAACAAGGATATGATTTGGTTAACTGATCTGCTTTGGTGGAACCCTGTGACGTTTCATATTTGTATAAAGCGGGATTGAAGTTTCGGAATGAAAAAGTTCCGAACAATAAAAATTCCGAATTTATTTGAGACGCGATTCTGATAATTTCTAAAAACGTGAAAGTTCAGAACTTGCAAATTCTGAATGATCGAAATGCAGACAGCTCAAAGGTCCGTGAGGTAAAAACTCAGAAAGTCTAAAAATCCGCAAATTTAAGGGAAGCTCTTGACAAAGCTGTGAAATAAACGACGTTACATCTCGCGAATTTCGAGATTCAGAGTTTTGGCCTTTCGGATCTTTAGCTTTCGGAATTTTGAACCTTCGGTGTTTTTCCATTCGGTGTTTTTCAAATTGGCTACGTAGACTTTCGGGTAAATAATCTTCCTGAAAACTGTCAGTCAATAGTATAAAAATTCACAATTTTCACCTTTCGCATCAGCTTTTGAAATTCGAAACTTCGATTTCACCCCCGGGCTGCTCTGTTTTCATTATATTTCAAAATCTCAATGGGTCGTAGCAATTTTTCATCGTCAAAGCACTGGCTATTCTATCGCGTTTCCGTCTGGCTAGACCTCATCGACCTTGTTTGTTTCTAATTAAAAAACAAATAAACCAACGTTTGATCCCAATAATGTTTAGTGTTAGGTCCAGATTAATCGGGATTGATTATAATGAAAGTAGTTTTCCCACATACGAAAACAATACTTGTCTATCCCTCATATAACGCGAAAATAAAGAATGAAGACAGAATTTTATTTCAGAATATCCAAACCTATACCCTTCCTTCTTATACAAGTAGGAGTAGGTACCTATATACCTCGTACTTCTCCAGCTACCGGTAAAATCCGTATTTAGGGAATGAAGTTAATTGACCATGACCCTGCAGGACGCAGAAGGCAGAAGTGATCCCTTGGAGGATTTTGAAGGGAAAAGTAAAGAAGCGAACAGAGAATAGTAGTTTGTCAGGATCGCCGCTGGATACCGTATAGCTGGTCCATATATATATATATATATATACATATACCTACCTACCTATATTTTGGAGAAAATTTACCGGCTACTGCAGAGAGGAAATAATTATCCAATTACTCGCGGCTACTGTACGCGGGTAACAGCCGGTCTGCAAAACGGGTGGAACGGTTCCCAAGAGAAGAGAAGAGAAGAGATGAGAAGAACGGGTACGAATTAGGCACGTTCTATATATATATATATATACACGAAGGTAGGATATCTACCAACCAAAACGTAGGGAAAACAGGAGATGAGATATAACTAGTATACATAGTACGCGGTAAAAAGGACCAGGCGGTATATCCTGCGGACCAAAAGCCACTCGGAGACGAGTCCAGCGCCATGCCATACCATACCATACCATACCATACCATACCATACCATACCATGCCATACCGTGCTATGCCAGTCGGACAAAGACCTCTCGTAAACGCGTTATTCCGCGCCAACGGATCTGTCAGAGCCGCTTCTCCGCGGGCGTTTCAACGGGAAAAGGCTATGCCGACGGGCCAGCGTGTCCGGGTCCTGATGCTACCAGGTATAGGATGAAGAGCGGTTTGAAAATCACCATTTTCAGATGTGAAATACCAATATTCGCCCCACTGCACAGCAATCTTTTTTTTTTTTTTTTTTTTTTTTTTTTTGTTTTCTCTTTCTCTCTTCTCGTATTTCAAAATACAATTTCTTCCATACAGAAGTACACTTTGAAATTAACTTTTTTTTTTTTTTGTTTTCTTCACCTTTATGAGAGAAAATTGAATCAAAACCCTTGATCACTGGCTGCAGATGTGATTTCAATAACATGGTATACTCCGTCCGTCGATCTTTTGCGGAAACAAGTAAAATGAATGTTTCGGACAACTGCCCGAATGGCAAAATACATTTTGAAAATTGATAGAAATTCGGATTGACGAACACGTTAAAGGATGAAGCTGAAGCTAGCAGCTGAAATCAGCAGCCAAATAAAGTTCGTTAGATAAAAATGGGTATGTGAGGGACAAGAATCCAAATTTTGTTAAGTTTATAACAAAACGAAAGCTTTTATTGAATCATAGACGTAAATCTGTATAATGCATGATCCAAATTTAACAAGAAAAGTTCAGCAAATTTGGCTGCCTTAACTTTAGCTGCAGCTATAGCTTCAGCTTCGTCTTGTTAGGCAGGAAAAATCCTTGGAGTCTAAAAGAAGCAAAAAAAAATAAAAATATGTTTGACGAAGATTTCCAAGTTTCGAATGATCATATACACAACCGTCCCCTGCAGGGATCGATGCTTGCGGGTATATATTTGAGCAGAAAATCGTTGACACGAAAACGACATGTGTTTCTTTCTTGTTACGATATTATATACACATAGAAGGAAGGTAGAGAGCCTGTAGGATTTGGAATTGCAGTAGGAGATTAGGACCCTGGCTGTCAGTCGAGATCAAGTTCAGCTTGAAATTTTTGGTAACGGTGGAATCCTGAAGCGTACAAGCCGCGTCTGTGCACAATTGACTATTACGTAAATATGTGAACGTTGCGCAGTGTTTAGGGGAAGTTCGGAAAAATGGTATTCTGGTAGTCACTATACCCTTATATTCTTTTCTCCCCAGTTCCATAAGCAGTAGGCTGGTTCACTCTTAATAAGGACACAATCGTTTGCGATCGACGTACGTACGTATGTACAACATACGCATACATTGCTACTGCACCAGTAACGTAGTACGTTCTAAGCTCACAATGACACATATATGTATATCCAGGACGCAACGTGCATGGATAGCGCATTGTGGTTCACCGACCGCTTTGCAGCCCAACTATACATAGTCAGGATTGTCCCATGGGAACCGATCCACAGGAGTCCCCAGGGTAAGAGGCAGGAAAACCAACTCGTAATTAGGATCATATCGGTGAAATCAATCATGTGGGAATATTGTTATAGTCAAGGTTAGGAATATCGTTCCACGTATGTACCTATTCGCGATTAAAGTCGTACCTATATCGCTAGGTATGCATGTGGTATGTGAAACTTAGACTCGTCACTCGAACAACGTCTAGTCATAAACGATTATCAAGAACAAAACCACCCCATGCGGTGATATTTCTGATATGTCTAAAAACAGGGTTGCGATAATAGTAAGTCATTCTAATATTCATTGAATTTTGGAAGTGATCAACGACCTTTGACATTGCAGTGTGGTGGAAACAGACCAGAAAATCTATGCAAGTCAAAGATCCTGTACAGATTCTTTATGAAGAAATGTTGATGGTTTGTCCCATTCTTCAGAGAGCGAACCCCTGGTGCGAATACGGATGAGAGAATGAATAAACGCGTTGTGGGTAGGTATATACGTGGTGGCTAGAACTTCGACCGCAGAGCTCAAATTTCTCCCCCTTCTTTATTCTTTTCATGAGAAGTTGTGACTTTCGACAAGGTAATTGGCCCTCTTCCCACTTTTTCGAACCGAGAGGACCGTAATCCCATCAGAAGTGTCACAGCTTATTTGGCCTTGTTACGAAGATGAGAATATGGGTCAGCTTTATAGGGACTATATATGACATTGCCGGTTGTGTCTGTGGCTATGGCTTTAGCTCTGGCTATAGCTTTGGACTGGAAGATCCGTACACAAGAGGTGGCAGGTGTGCGCGAGCGCACCACCATTGTGCGGGGGCGGTCGTTCGTTCAAGTGCCTCTCGAGAGAGCTTTTCAAGATATAGTCTGGGTAAATCTTGGACCAAGTACGTATCCGTAATGTCCCAGGAGCAGCGGAAAGAGCTAGAAAGCGACAGGAGAAAAAGAAGAAGAAAAAAAAAACAAAAAAAAAACAGTCAAAGAATAAGGGTTTGAGGTTTTAGTCCTTAAGAGATTGCTTGAAAGGCACCAGCTCCACGCTGTCCTTAAACTAAATAAAAAGTATTTCAATCCCTTCTCTAGTCCTCGATGAAGGACACTCCAGTTCTACACACATCGTATAAAAACACCTATATACCATATCCGATAATTGAAATTTTTCTTGTTCTGTTCTGTTCTATGTGTTTCTTACTTTTTTTCAAGGGTGAGTTATTTTTTCGTGTACACTGTAGACGTATATTTGCGTTTGATATGGAAACGTGGGTATTAGGTATGTACATACATAGATTGAGCACATACGTTGCGACCTGACGTATTGCTAGAGTTTGGATTGTCTGCTTATGCATGTAGGTACATGAACATACATAGATACGTTACCTGGAGGTTGCAGAATAGGCTGAGTTGTGAGACTGTGTGAGGCATAACGTGCACACGGTAGTCTCCCTTTTAACATGTGTATAAGCGTAGTGTACAATGAACAACTGATGTAATCTCCGGAAACATTTAGGGGGAATTAGGCCGACAGTTGCTCCGTACCCACAGCAGAACATATATTTAGTACAACAGCACAGAGTACAGAATCTACTAAACCTAAGCAGGGCCGACTGCGGGGCCCGCAGAGCTGATCTATCCAAGAACTTATCCACGTAGGTACCTATGTTGATAGACTGCACGTATACATATATACATACATGGATACATATGTCCAGGGTGGTTGTGAATAAGCATGGAAGGCTGTCTCTCCCTTACTTTGTCAAAATATTTATTCAGCCCAGATGACATGATTTTTTTTTCTATTTTTATTTATTTTTTTTTTCGAAAGCGAAGAGAGTCGATGTGAAACCAGTAGATTTCGTATCTGTGGGGATAAAAGTGCAACGAAGCACTCGGCACAGGGTGAGAAGTAGGCCTGTGAACACCTCGCGTTCGAAACATTAGTATTTTGAAAAATCAAGTCGAAAATAGTGCAGAGAAAAGTGCCAGGTGTTGAAAAAAGAAGGTAAAGAGAAGTACTAGAATTATAGTTAGTATTCGTATATACGATACTTGGATATACCTTATATATACATAAAAAGTGTACGTAAATTTCCCTCAGAATGGTAATTATAATAATTTCTCTCTCCCACTCGTTGAGGTTCGTCTACCATCAGTGATTGTAGGAATAGAGGAAGGCGCTGAGTAGCTACCCAGATAATAAACGAACAACTGTTCGCCGCAATAAGTTATTATCATTTCGTATTCTCGAGCTGAGAAGACAAAGGCTAAAGATGGCGTCTGGCTTTTTGCCCTGTTTAACAAAGAAGCCGATGCCCGGGACAACTTCTTGCGCCTTATTCTCTCGACGTCTTCTTCTTCTTTTTCATCGTCTTTTTTTTCGTGTCTCCTTATTCTCCACTTTTTTTTCTCATCATCCCCTTAGTCCCGTCTCAGCTTCTCTCACTATAGTGAAAGATGGCCGCACCCTCCCAGATTTCGCACTCGCGAATAATGTATCAAACGAATGACAGTTTAGCGTCAGTCAACACCTTTTTCTTCTTCTTTTTTATTTTTTGTTTTACTTTTTCTTTCTGTTTTGAAAAAAAACAGAATTTTTTTAGTCTCATCGAAGATGACCGCGGTCGAGATTTTCCTAGGGGTTTACTGTAAGGGTAGGAATTTTCTTCGAAAGAGTCGCTCGTGGTCGTTGGGAATATCTTTTCTAGCGGAAAAGAGGAATAAGAGGGGTTAACGGTCGCGGACGTGAATGCCGTTAGAACTGGTCCCAACGCCGATCCTGGCCATAATCTAATTCCTTTCTTTATCTTCTTATACTACCCTGGACAAACCTAAATCAGTTGATCTCAGTCGGGGGTTTGGAAGGAAACCTACAAAAAAAGAAAGAAAGAAAAAAAAAATAAGGTAAAAGGTCCGAGCTTAGGACAGATATACGGTATCGCGTTAAAATGCATGAAATTGCCACTTGCCGTTGATGCCATTCTACGGCAACCAACTCGTATGCACATAAATACCATCGAGTACATATGTATAGGTATATATATATATGGGGAATTCCAGCCCAACTGGGACAGCTTTTGACCCTCACCCCTCTCGATTTTTTTCATTTTTTTTTCTGATATTCGGTAGACTGAAAGGAGTGCTTGTGATTTATTTCAAATTTTTATCTCAATTCGTTTTCGATTTACATATTTTTGAAAATTCGCAATTCCCGATGATCGTCAAACGTTTAAACGCCTGTATCTCTGAATCTATCAGTCGGATTACAAAATGTGAGTATATGAAATTCATCGGAAAGAAGTGTACCTTTCGAAAAAAATATTTCTGGATAATTGCGCCTCGTCCTTTATAGTGAAATCTTCGTTTAAACATGAAAAATCGATTTTTCTCAAAGTATGACATAATTCAAAATTTTCAAAAAATTCTCAAAAATACTTCGAAAAAAGACAAAATTTTTGAGCTATGGCTGATCGTGGGCCTTGGCTGCTTTCTATTTTTAACAGAATTTTAATCGATTATTTTGAATTTTTTCTCAAGTTTTTGATAGAATTTTAATTGATTCAATTTAAAATTTATTTTGAAATTTTGTTGAAAATTGAGAAAAAATTAAGAAATCAATTTTCAACAGAATTTTGATTGATTGAATTTTTTTTTTTTTCAATTTTCAATAGAATTTTTATTAATTTAATTAAAATTTCGATTAAAATTCTGTTAAAAATAGAAAGCAGTCGAGGCCCACGATCAGCCATAGCTCAAAAATTTTGTCTTTCCTCGAAGTATTTTTGAGAATTTTTTGAAAATTTTGAATTATGTCATACTTTGAGAAAAATCGATTTTTCATGTTTAAACGAAGATTTCACTATGAAGGACGAGGCACAATTATCCAGAAATATTTTTTTCAAAAAGTACACTTTTTTCCGATGAATTTCATATACTCACATTTTGTAATCCGACTGATAGATTCAGAGATACAGGCGTTTAAACGTTTGACGATCATCGGGAATTGCGAATTTTCAAAAATATGTAAATCGAAAACGAATTGAGATAAAAATTTGAAATAAATCACAAGCACTCCTTTCAATCTACCGAATATCAGAAAAAAAAATGAAAAAAATCGAGAGGGGTGAGGGTCAAAAGCTGTCCCAGTTGGGCTGGAATTCCCCATATATATATATATATATATATATATATATATATATATATATACCACCACCGATGCTATTACGACATCCACTTGTCTTCCTGTGCTAATGAGCTTCCGTTTCGCGCCCTGCACCGTCTCTTTTCATTCTACTAGAAAGCGTCGCGTATCTCTTTCGTTGGGCGAATATGTATAGCTATGTATCTATAGATAGCATGTATGTATTTACTTATGTATGTACATGTACATGTGTTCGTATACGCATGGGCTCCTGGCACATATCCCACGGGTGCACATAAGTCAATGCATGTATGTATGTATGCGATGTATGAATTTAACATCGGGACATCCTGCAGGACATCTTCCTGCGGCTATAACATAAGTATAAGTAGCGACCTGTTAGGGACGAGGTATGTATTAAATAAAGAAAGAGAGAGAGAGAGAGAGAGAGAGAGACAGAAAATTGCAGAATCACTTCATCAATGCGGTATTCTTCTAGAAGAGGAAAACGACGAATTAGAGAATGGGAGAAGCTTGCAAAGGGCAGCCCGTATTTGTAAAACTCATATTCTCTTTACCCTCGTCATTCATCCGTATATCTGCATACATTAGTCTCCTCAAAACACTGAAAATTTAGTATGAGTGCAAAAAAAAAAAAAAGTGGTTTGAATCGAACGTCTGAATTTCCACATGGTAGACTTCTCATAAATTCTAGTTGTTTTGCCTCGGAATTATCTTATGTCCTTGTTTCGTTACATTTTCCTGTAGATACCATATTCTTTCTTTGCTCATCAAATGGTAAGAGAATTTTGCATCCATACGCAGTTTTTGGTACGTTTCAGAGACAATTTGTGACGATTCTATGCATTCTCATGACGCACGTCGTGAAAAGACCCAGTCCTCCATTAATTGCCACCGTACATTATATCTGAATAGATGTATCAATCTATAAATCAAAATTATCAATGACAAAAAGAGAAAAAGAAAAAAAAAACCGTTCAGAATCCGTGAACTCGAATTTTGGGGTGCGGATCGTAACCTCCGTTATTCCTCAACGAAAATCCAGTGCCTCATTTTACCGGGACTCGAAAATCCAGCACCGGTTTCTGTTTGAAGAGCCAAATTTTACAGTCGAATTCACCTGATGCGAGTTGTACAGTCCCGCGGGTTCTCTTGTGGAGGCAGGACACGTCCTCGGACACTTGGAGGTAGAGATGAAAGAGAGAGAGAGAGAGAGAGAAAGAGAGAAGAAAAGAGATAGATAGATAGAGGGAGATGGAAGTTGGGTTGGGTTGGGTTGGGTTGGGCGCGTGCCACGTGGTGGTCCGAAGGTGGAGAGGTGGAGAGGTGGCTTCGTTAAATATATCAGCAGAAAGGCAAAGAAAATAGAAGAGCAAAGAAGCGAAGAGAGGCTAAGCTGAGCTAACTGAGCTCAAAGAGGCGTAGCATGGCAAGGAAGGTGGAAAATGAAAAAGTTCACCCCTCGTAGCTGGTGTGCTCTTTCTCTTCAACCTTCTCTTCCACTCTTTCTCCCTCACCTGAACCACCGTATACCTTTCTGTCCTTGGGTTTTCTCTTTCTTTCTCTCTTTTTCTCTCTCTCTCTCTCGAGAGAGAGAGAGAGTGTGTGCCGAGTAAAAGTTTAATTGGAGAACGAAAGAGAGAGTGAGATGCCTTAAGGGCTGCTCCGGGTACTGGAGTAAACAACAGTGCTTCAGGGTTCTTGGCACGCGTGCACTGAATCAACCTCATCGTCAGCCTCACCTTCCTTTGAAGACGTCACCTTCTGACTACCTGTGTGTGTGTGTTCTTTCCTTGTAATTTCAAGCAAGGCGTATACTTTAGTGTATCGCACTGGTATATATCTAGTCACTCCGTCAAAGTGACGGATGTACGACGTTCGCACACCCAATTATACAAATGTATATTATAGGAACATACATTTTGCCTTGTAACATGCTAGGTAATTGAATGAAACATGTCACGGATAGATGAACCGGTTACGTAATGTCCCCGAAGTCATCCTCCCGTGCAAACATCAAAAGCATATATACACTCTTTGGCTCTTTTTCACTTGGAAAAAAAAAATCCAACGGTGAGTTGGTAGCGTTTTTTTTTTTTTCCACCAAGTTCAATGCGGTGCACAGGATTATGCGTAGGTACGTCTACACACATGTGCGTGGAAATATGTCTTGTCACATACATATAAGTATGGTAGGTAAGGTAGGTAGTTTCTTCTCGACTCCTATAACCCTCCAACCTCTTTACTTGGGTCGTGTGTAGGTATCTGCTTTGCGATTCGCGACTCGCTGCTACCCTTAGGTATGTACATACAGAGACTACATATGTACCTGTATGTACATATATTCGACTGGGTTACGGGGGAGGAATATCAGCTCAGGATCTACCTTGGGCATGCATGTATGCATGTACATACATATACACATGCACAGATCATAGTATCGAATTGGAATTCAGAAACGATCAATGCATGGGTCTCTTCTCATCCTGGACCCTCGTCGCTTCTCTAGATCCTTATTCTTACCATCTTTCTCATTCCTCAATGATTCTTTGCTGTGCTATGGTCTATGTGGTAGGTATATAGTCCTTTCAGTAATTTGACAGTTTATTAAAAGTATCTTTTTCACTTCACTCGCCTTCATCATCTGCTTCTTCTTCTGTGATGAGAAACAAGTCATAATCTTTTTTTCGGTTTTATTCGATCCTGATCTTTATACTCCTCTAAGAGTCAACGGATCGTAGGTTTTGGTATGGATTTCCAAATTTCAGGATCATAAGATCTCAGAAGATATTTTCAAAGGATTCCTTACATGACTTTGGAAAATATGTCAAATTCGATTTCACAAAATTTCACATGAATTCAAATGAACTCAAATGATCCCGTACAGATCTCAAATGATTTCGAACGATTCTAAATAGGATTGCGGAAAATTTTAAATGATTTCAAAAGATTTCCGATGATTTAGCAAACGTTTAAGATTTCAAAGACCTTCAAGCCTACGGATGAATTGCTCTTTTATTTTCGAAAGCTCTCAGCTGATATTCAGTTTCCAAGATTGGTGATTGACCATTCGTTGTTCCTCGACGTTGATAATTTGATGACTAACAATTAGCCAGCTGTATCGATCTGGATGAGAATTTGGAAATGTGTTTTTCATCCCATGATATCTGATGCGGTTGACCGGCGCCGAGTTATCTGGTTATAGGTATATACTATATGTATCTGATATGAGACTAGTGAAGGATGCGAGAGGTAAGCGCTGAGGTTTTGGATTCGTGGGTGTTGGTGTGGGTGTGTAGGAGCACCTCCTTGTCATCGGCTTTGTCTCGTGAACCGACGAGGTGTGAAACTCGATCCGCTGGTTGGTTTCGAAGAGCTACGGTTGGTTCCCCGTGGACCGGCTGTACGCCAACTCCAAGGACTCGTGGTGGCGTTAACTCGAGCGCAAACACCGAGACCAAGCCATTAGGCATTCGTTGCCCTCTGATTGGCTCGCGCTCCCGCTCATGCCTACAGAGCTCTGTCTCTCTTCATTTCCCTTTCCCTCTTACTCTTTCTCTTTCTCTCCCTTTTCCTTTCCCTTTCCCTTTCCCTGTCCCTTTCCCTTTCCCTTTCCCTCTTCCTTGTCCTCACCCTTCTCTTCAACAACTCCGAATGTCCTTCGTCCGACGAGAATTCCTCGAGCCAACAGGTTGGGCTCTCGCGATTGTCCCACTCACTCAAATTCCAAATTAACTGTGAATTTATAATCGTGATCAACCAAAAACAATGCGGCTTTCAACTTTTCTGCTTTTCATATATCGCCTGCTTTTAATGGCAAAATGAAAAAAAAAAAGACGAAACAAAAACTCGTAGTTCAATCGAAATTGAGAAATTTGAAAGGTTAAAGGAAGTGGTTGTATGTCGATCCCACAGCTTTTTTTTTATTTTGTCTCTTTATCTCACATTGGTTTGTGGCAAAACGTCGTATCCGCTAAATTTTCATTTCTTTTTTACAACAAATTGTCGATACAAAATTTCCGGATCAAATTACATGAATTTGCAATACAAATTTCACAATTTCTCATACGTCTATGTCAGCGAATCAATTGAAAGAGATTCAACAATCGAGGCAGATATCGAAAGAAAAGAATGTAAAATGAAATTGGTCGGAATGACTCGAAGGCGTAAGATTTTGTTTTCATTGTTTATATTTGAGAAATTATGTTCACCGGTAAGTAAGTTGAAGTTAATAACTATTTTAAGCAAAAAAACTGGAAATATCGTACCTTCTGGTATACTGTACGTACGAAATTTCGTTTTCAGTTGACCAATTATTCAATTCCAATGATTCTGAAAATATTTCCATGTTCTTGGTGCGAACACGTGGAAAGAAAAAGAAAACCTGAAAACCTAAACTTGAGACTTTTCTAACTTCTCAATATCTCGTTTTGCATTCAAAAATAGAATCCCGTTGTCGAAAAAAAAAAAAAAAAAGTAGAAACGATCTAAAATGAGAGGGAAAGAGAACCTTGGAAAGTGAATTTATCCGACTGATTGATCAAACGTTCGTGGTGTTTCGAGGGTTCGATTGAAAAAAGAAAAAGAGGAAAAAGAAGAAGAAACTAGAAGGTGAAAAATAAAAAGAAAAAGCCTAGTAAAATCCAGCTGAGAGTTGGGTTATAGTTGTTGAACGAAACACATCGCGTGGCAGCGATAAAACTTGAGGTTTTCAAGTTATATACCTAGTGGTCGGTATCATATCGTGAGCAACGCGTGCTCGCGCGACCACCGTGCACGTCGGCGTTCGTTCATGCACATAATAATATCCCCTCGAGTACTTACGAGACGATTTTTAACATCCGCGCGTGGTGTCAAAAAAAAAAAAAAAATAATAATGATAATAATAAATAAATAAAAATGATGGTAAGGATATAAGGACAAGAAGAAGCAAAGGGACTTGTTATAGATAGTCGGTGACTTTTACGTATAAGGTTATACCTATACCTAAGAGGTTATGAGGTATAACAGAAATACGGAAATCAATACGCGAAGTTGACCGGGAGGCGGTGAGCGGGGATCTTCTCTTCGGTCGTCTTCTTAACGTGGCAGTTCCGAGTAAGAGAAAGGGGAAGCGGACGACGTTTTAGAGAACTCCCGCAGACGCGGAGAGAGAGAGAGAGAGAGAGAGCCACCCTTATCACCCACAGTCACCCTTGCAGCATAGAGCTTCCCTGAAATTCCCCCAACCCCCCTTCACTCCCAGGGTCTCAAGTCACCCTGCAAGTCAGAGGAAGAGACTCTCTCTCTCTCTCACTCTCCTTCCCTCTCTCGCTGTCGAGAGCCTCTCCATTCAGGACTAATGGGGTTAAACGCCCCGTTCGCTCCCTTTCTCGCTCACTCAATTCACTCGCTCGCATTCGCACTCACCCCGGACACAGAATCCTTCCTGCCGATACTTCGATGAAATTTTTTGGTTTTTCGTCCGCGGTTTGTACAGTAGGTATAAAGTTCGCTACAAACTTTAAAACCGTAAACCGAATTCCATTACTTGATTTCATTATCAAAGAGATTTTCCTACATACTTATATAGATCTGTTCAAAATTTTGTATTTCAAATTCAGTACCTATATATATAACTTTTTATAATTTTTCAATAATTCACATGAATTTTAACACAAAGATCTTTGGACAATCAGGAACTTTTGTATAGAAAAATTTCGATTCAATTATCGAGGTTTTCTAAACTTTGTCGCTATTTTTCTATCTTGAATTAAAACTGCGTTTGTTTTTTGTTTCCAATATTATAACACATGAATTTAAACACAAAGACCTTTGGATAATTTGAAACTTTTGTATAGAAAAATTTCGATTCGATAACCGAGGTTTTTAAACTTCGTAGCAATCTATCTTGAATTAAAACCGTATGTATATATCCGTGTATGTATAATTTCGTGTAGGTATATGTACATACATGAATATGTATAATACCCTAAAGTTTCTGCAAGAAACCTAGAATTTCGGATCCAAATATAGTTAGGCATGTATAGTATAGGGAAGCTGTTAGGAGAATTTAACGAAGGAAGAAGAAGTAGGGGACAGGACATGGATTTATATACTTTCCGGTAGCCGCACGCAGCAGCGCGAATATCCTGCGAAGGAAAACAAATAACGTATAGGGTTATGTGGCTCGTTTCAGGTCCTGGGTCTCAGCCCCCGACCCCCAATCTTATTCGCTCGCGTTCCTTAGCTTATACTATAGGTATATACATTCCCCGATCCCATCATGTCGTATATCATTTTCCAATCTGACGTTCGATTACGACGTATAGCCGCTATTGCACCGACGATTATGATAAAACCCGTATGGACGGACGGGATCACAACCTCGTATATTATTTCTATCCGTCATAAATATACCAACATATGCTTACGATTAGATATTCTTATATCGGAATACCTGCAATTTTTTCGACCCACACTCGGAATTGATCAAACCATATACAATATTTTCATATTCGCGTATACATACCAACGGTTAATAAACTCATCAGTATTTAGAAAATGAGCCTGTAATGAATATCTGGGAATCTCGAAAAAGAGAGAAAACAAAAAAACAAAAAAAAAAAAAAAAACAGCTTCCTTGTGTTTATATTCTCAAACGAATCTTTCGCGATGAAAATGTATGTACCATTTTATTTTCTCTTATCCAAAACGCATTCTACCACAATTTACAGAACTTGTCGGCTTCGTTTTTTCATCGAGCCTTTGTTAGTCATTTAAGAATTGGAAAACTGGTTTGATTATATTCTTGTTACGTCTCCGGATAGTGTATCGAATATTCTTATTCGTATGTATACCTTACTTTTTTTTTTTTACTTTTTTTTTATCAGTTTTTTGGAGTTTCTTAATTTTTTTTTTTTTTTTTTTGAGTCTGTTCGTGTAATTCTTACCTTTGTGAGCCATGTCGTCAGCTGTCACCGAGGCTAGGAGGCCGGTGGCGCCCGGCCATGGAGCGACCGCAGCCCCCAGCTGCTGCGAAGGCAGAATCTTCGGGCCTTTCGAAGCGTCTGAGTCACTGTCAACAGAAATTAAATCGATCTTGGTTAGTGTTCAAGAACAGGGGTTCAGGAGAAAAAAAAAAAAAAAAAAGACGAAGAGGTGAACCGTGATCGTATTACCCGTGCTTAGATCATTTTTCGTTTTTCCTACATGTTTTTTTTTTGGTTTTTTTCTTTTCTTTTCCTTTCTACCGCATGTATCTATTTTACACGATTCTTTGTCTATAATAATCTGAATTTTCAATTATCGAACATCAAATCTTGATGTGTTCAGGAATTATTTTGTATGAATTTCAACGTGCAGTAGGATCAAAATTGTGAATCTAGAAATTTGAACAAAAAACTGTGGATTATGTTTGATCGGTTTTGCGGATATAAGTAATAAAATTTTGAGCAATTAATAGATTTATTGTGAATAATTAACTGAATATAAATGAATGAATGAATGAAGGAATAAGTCACGATCTTCATTTCTCTTTTGCAGTACGTACGTACCACTTAAGCCCAGTCTTTGTTGAAAACGTTGAGCTTGTTGAGAATTAGCGAGGCATATTATTGACGTGGCAGGGGTATGTCGAAGCGGTATAATACGTGTTCAGTGACGTTATACCCTTCGAACGCGACTTTAATTAGTAAAGCATTCGTCTATGTATGTATATTCCTATTTACCTAACGCCATGCGATTGTGCAATTGTGTCATTGTGTTACCCGCGCTTCCTCCCTATGTATATATATATACCGACCTATACTTATTCCCACATAATGACACAAACACACCTGGTTTCCAAGTATATCGTCTCCTTTCCACACATATATGTATAAGTTGTTAACGACTATCTGTATGCAACAACTACCGATGCATCGTGAAACTGTAAGCTGACGACACTAATATCTAGTCGTTTACCTAATTTCGTTTAAAAACTATAAGCATTTGGATGTATCGGATGTCTGAGAGCTGTTAAAACGACTAAAGGGCGTGAAAATTACTGCTTTTTTTTTCGTTTTGTTCTCGTTTGTATATAGCTAAACCGCATAAGAAAGTCAGAAAAACTTAAGAGATGTAAAAACACAAATTCTGTAGAATCCAGGACAAACCGTATATTTTCAAAAACACATACTGTATATGAAATCAAAGAATAAACTAAAGTAAACCATAAAAATGTGATCAGAAATATTGGATTCAATGGAGCTTTTTGGTTTATCTTCTTTGAGGAAATTTGACTTTTCAGAATCACATGGCATTAATTATAGAAACTTACTGAACTATTGGATCGATCGTAAAAAGACTCTAAAACGTACGTATACGAATGCGTGTAAAATTGCCTTAGAGGATTTGTGTATACGTATTTACGTATATGGTATATATACCTAAAAGTATAATTGCCTTGAGATTGAAGTTCTCTTCTCTCTTATTGCTCTTCTTTTCACTTCCATTTCTTTTCCCTTCTATATTAGCTTTTCAAAAATCTCTTCTCTCCCCGTATATAGCTCTCGTAACCCCGGCACTAATTATCGCACTTAGTCCCTCACTTTGCGAGACTCCGACGCGCTGCAGGCTCGAAAGCTCGAAAGCTCGAAAGCTCGAAAGCTCGAGACTCGAGACTTGACGTACTACGTGCGTATATACGATGTAGAACGAAATGAGGACCCGACGGGGGAGGCTCCGAGGCTCCGGGTAGGTTTGCCTTGCGGAAATCGCACGAAGGGGTGCGTTAGATTTCCCATATACATACG
Source organism: Ametastegia equiseti (assembly GCA_963989295.1). Lineage (NCBI taxonomy): Eukaryota > Metazoa > Arthropoda > Insecta > Hymenoptera > Tenthredinidae > Ametastegia > Ametastegia equiseti. Next base: position 12,488,679 of record OZ022397.1, on the reverse strand, counting down.
TATATACAATATACATATATACATATCTGCATGCGGGTATATCGTTGCTGTTCTCTCTCACTCTCTTCCACGATGAGTATATGTATTAGGTATAAGGTATATATACCTATACAGGGTGAGTTTTCTCCGGGGTCTGATCTGGGAGGAGCTTCAACGTGCTGAAGCTCCGCCTTATTCTATTTTGACTGGCAAGGTATTTGTGGCAATGCTTACATCCCGCTATCAAAATAATACCTTATGCGATAAGACTGTATTTCCGAGGTGTGCTATACGTGTGGATGTAAACAAATTTGGGGATAAGGGTATCTGCTCGATAATCACACAGTATTATGATGAAGCGAACCAGTCAAAATAGAATAAGGCGGAGCTTCAGCACGTAGAAGCTCCTCCCAGATCAGACCCCGGAGAAAACTCACCCTGTATATACGGGTATAGGAAGGTAGGTACCGTCATGCCACCTCGCACTACATAAAGTGCGATAATTGCAACACTTGACTTCGCCTCGATGTTGCGGTTTGCATACATATAACCCGTGGGTTAAAAATTTTTTTCATATCCATATGTATAATATATACCCACCTTTATACATACATAGAATATATATACACATACATACAATATATACCCTAATTATACCCTCTGCCTGAAAACTGCACTTCAGTAACTCGAAACTGTTTCCCCGATTTTGACAAAACAAGAAAATACATGATATTTTATACAAGATAAACGAATAAATAAATAAATAAATAAATAATTAATCTATTATTCATATTCTAATTATGTACAAATCCTTCTATCTCTTTGCCTTTCTCCATTTTCACGAATCCTTTACCCCGCATATTATTTTGAAATAGCTGGATTATTATGACCTCTCCGCGTCTCGGGTGCGAGTGTCTAGCGGATAATCGGATATACCCTTATATACCGACTTATTCCCACTTCCAGCGGTTGGGCAAGCTGTACGCTATTAATCGTTAGAGCTTTAGGGGTAGGATTAATTACTGGAATTATCGCACGACTGAGGAGAAGATGCGAGATTGGTATATATATATATATATATAGGTATATGAAATTAAGGAAAACTCTAGATGGCGATGAATGGACCGCGGTTTATGTTTAATATTCATTTGTAAATATTATATGTGTATACATTGCGGAGATTTTTCATAATTTCATACATAGTTCGTATCTAATTGATTTCAAAAACTTTTGGAACAAAAACAGTAAAGTTTCAACGGTTAAAAATTGGATTTGAGCAATTCGGGTATTTATCCATGACCGGCTGTCTCTTATAGCTATAATGCAGCAAGGATTATTCGTAATCGCAAATGTTCCATAGATACTCTGCCGATATAAAATAAATAACAATCCCGACGAACACGTGATGTAACGATAAAAGTATAATGATTAACAAATTCCTATATACACAATTCGCAAACATATCTGAGTATACAATAGGTACACACATACATAAGAGTGGATGGAACTAAAGTCTCGTCAAATACGAATATACTTATAGGTACTTATAGACCAAAAATATATAGTCACAATAACGTTGGTAAATATTTATCTTGTACGCGTTAAATGTATAACATACCATACAGTGTCTAGTGCATAAACAACGCGATTGTTGAAGTGTTAATAAAAAGATTAAAGAATAAAGTAGTATAATATTGAATACATGTACATGTATGTATTTAAATGAATTACAGTGAGCTTGAAGTGAGATATTAAACCTTTCCCAGTCGATCCCTTCGTCCGCGTTTTTCTTTCCCATATATATTATCTCGTATATGAAATGGAATAATTATAATTGACAGTAATAAAACTATAATAACACATAACAGAACGTATATGTACAAGGTATAACGCGACGCTAATTACATTCGCATATACTATATATATATATATATATATAATACATATGTATACGAGGAGAGTTCTGGCAGGTAGGTATACATATACATATATGTGAAGAAAAGCAAAGCTTTGCAATTATACCCTCCTATACCGCAGTTGTGATTATATGTATACGTATACACGTCGTATTGTATCCTTGATCCTTGACTGCGATAACAAGTATGCAGAACTGAAGCAAGTTCCTTGCGTTATCTATAACTCTTCCCCTCTCCCTATACATATCTCCCTGTTTATTGTTAAATTAATATTCTATGTATATCAACCATAGAAAACGAGGATATACAATACACGTCGTGTGTACGCAGTAGCTGAGCCTTTTAACGATTGAATAATTATAAACGAATGCTTAACACGTAGACATAATTACCCTGATGCTTATTATACGTATAATGCATTTGCAACTTATAGTTTCCATTTTGCATTTTATTCATTCATTTTCTTTTTTTTTTTTTCTTATATATTCTTCATGTCGTATAATATTCCTTTCGATGCATTCATGCAAAATGATCGCTCTGCTGACAAGCTATTGATATATAATACCTATCTCGTTATCTGGCCTTAATTATTTATGTATATTTATAATCATTTATTAGACGTACGTATATCATAGTTATATGACGGTATATACATGGGATAATATAATATATTCACGAGCTCGTATCATATAGAAATTCATTTCTCTTGTCGTAGTTTTTCAATGTTATGTATGTACATGAATACTCATACAGCTAAGTAGGTTCATATCTCCTTTGTTCTATTCGCAAATACATACATATGTTGAATTGTTATTCGTTCGATATAAATCTCGCTATCGTACTATTATATATAGTGATTAAAGAATACAAACGCGGTATATTGTATATATACTCGAGATTTGATCCTGCAGCAGAGCAAAGGCAAAAACGCACGCGTTTCTCCACCTCCCAAGGGTATAAAAAAACAATTCTTATAGGTAGGTATATATAAATACGCAGGTGTATGTACATCATGGAAGGATAATTCAGATTACAAAAAGCTTTCGCCTTCGCGGAGGCGTCAAGGCGTTCAGGTACTAGGGGACCATGTTCAGAATTTCATTATTACCAATTGTTATCACCTCGAAAACGAGATTCTTAGTTTCTTCCAAACTAAACAACTCACCAAAATGCGATACTCAGGTGATCAATGCTTTACCACGGCATAAAGTGGCTGCAATATTTTACTGTTTGGAAAAACCACATAGAATTCCAGTCAGATGCATATTTCTCATGTTAACTATAGGTTAGGTTCAAAGCAACTTGTACCATAATATCGCCTTAAACGCAATCATAAGTGTTTTTCGTACGTTTCGCATTGCCTTTTTCTTTGCTGTTTATTCTATTTCTTCTGATCGTTTCAATAAATAAATCTTGTAACTTTTTCACATTTGTGTAAAAAATTCCCAAAATTCATAATCATTTTCCGCCAGTTATCCGATTAATTGTCGTATTTACGTGTACATACATACATACATACATACATTACGTATACGTATGTACGTTTCACCGACCAAGGATCTGATTCGCCATTGTTCGGAAGCGACGGGGCTTCGTCGCGAGGTTCTTTTGACGCTCATTGAAAGCAATCTAACACGGTTTCTCCCTTTTTCTTATTCTTCTCCTTCTTCTTCTTCTTCTTTTTCCCGAACTCTCTTTTCCGCACGTTATGTACAGGTGTTTTTTTTTTTTTATTCATTTTTTTTTTTTTCACGTTGCTTCCATTTTTTTTCTTCAACTTTTGTTTTCTTTGTTTATAATTGGCAACGTTCGAATACGTACACATAATTGTCAAAACTTGCTATACACATACCTATTATACGTATACGACTTTTTAAAACATTATAGACAGGAATTTTCTCTGCAGTTAGAATATTTCTCTTCAATAATTAATAGCCTTGTTAAAAAATATGTGAAAAAATATACAAATTGACAACAACAAAAAAATAATTAAAAAAAAAATGAAAATGAAATGCTTTTTAGTTGAGTATAGAGCTGGTTGATTTGCGGTAGCGAATAGAACCTTGTACACGTCTTTCTGTATATATATATATATGTATGATACGATACGCTGAACATCCCCCGCGTATTTTTTTCATCCCCGTTAGCGTCGCTTGTTGATTCGATACGCTCGTAATTCTCCGGAGGCTACCATCGGATCGCATATAGCACGAGCGTCGTATAAGTATAAGGTATATATATATCGTAGCAGCGTAGGTTATATATATATATATATACTGGCGCTTCGGATCGGTCGTAGCTTCCTTTTGTGTTGCAAATCGTTTTGCCACAATAGCAATTCCACACACCCCCGACGCGTACGCGGCCGTTGAAAATCACGCCGTTATCCGTGGCGTCGCGATTGTACTCGCGTCAAATCCGTTTACGGTTCGATTCTTTTTTTTTTTTCTCTCTCTCTCTCCATCCGGAGATACCCAGCTATCACATACATATGTATACATATATTGCGTATATATATATATATATATATATATTTATATAGGTATATAAGTACAAATTAACGTTTGAATTATACAAAATTTTTGATATGTAAGGATATGTTCGAGTGGCTGGAAAATTATTATATATCCCGTCGCAAAATACCTATATACTTGATATATTATTATCTATACGATGTGAAAAATAGATGAGTGAATAAAAACCACGATACGATACGAAACAATTAGATTTCTTCCGTGTACTGCAGTAATACATACGTGTACAGATTATACAGCTGGAAATCTGGTAGGTACGCGTGGAGAACGGAAATGCTTCGTCTGACCATACGCCGTCAGTTACTCCTTACCAGATACGTTACACGCGGGTCTCTCGCTACTTATTATTGTATCGCGTGATCCTATAATCCTCGCATTTTCTTTACGAGTGGAAAATTGGCTTATTATTCATACATGGTAATGAAAAATTGTTAAAAAATTCAAGAATATTACAATATACATATAATATTAGCTACGTCATCCCGCGGTACGGGATTTTCCGAATCAAGTACAATCAAACGTACATGGATATTTGATAATTACAAAACCTGACTAAAATTCTTAATTCTCCCTTGTTGATCCGACCATAATATGAAAGTGACATTGACGTATTTTGAACCGTTAATTTACATCGAAATAAAGTAATATAGAAAATTGAAAAAAAAAAAAAAAAATGGAAAAGGAATCAATCGAATAAAAAATTAGACGTACATAACAATGTAGGTATATGTAAATATATTTACTCACCAATTGGATCCTCCCGTCGGCGAGGGATAAAAGTCCTAGTTTTCACTGATTAATTAAACACCGCACACAAGAACGAGTATATGTTTGATAGATAATGAAATCGATTTGCGGTCCTCGTATATACAATTCCACAATATTTTCCCTCGATATAAGAAAAGGGTATTCCTTATGATTGTCGATCACTGTCCCTCAAGGCGATAAATTATCATGAACAATATTATTATTGTTATTATTATTTCCGTATCATTAGCCCCATACCACTGTTTATATATAATTTTAATCGAATGAGTCACTCCGAAACGGGATGTTTCACTGTTTATTCATGAGTACGTTCATACATAACATCGTCGAATCAACGTGTGTATATATATAATTGATTTCTCGATTGATCGATGATTGATTGATTAATAAATCACTTGAGACACGGAGGGGGCGAGTAGATATATAGTAAATATGCGAAACACAGCCGTCAATCGATCAAAAAATCATTGAATAATAAAAACGAACGAACAACAAGAAGAAGAAAAACCATGTAATAACTTTTCAGACACGAGAAAATAATCTTTCTGTTTGTTTATTTTACGCGATACCGTTTGCTATAGATACATTTATTACTAATAATCGCTTGGAAAATCGTAACGAGGCACGTTTCGGTTCAAACCATCAATTACGTATTATATCATTTACGTCCATACTTTTGGGGTATATTTACGGTTAGAATTATCAATTAACACTGACTCGTTTCAAATATCATCATATATATAATATATTAATATAAATGTATTTTACATACACGTATACGTACACCGCGCACTTTCAATTAAGCGTCCCATTAACCATTTGTTTATATAACCAAATAATATTTTACAACGTTATGTCAAAGTCACGTTACGTTACTTTACGTTGATAAACCACAGCAGTGAGCAAAGTTAAACGGTTTCTCAATATATACGATGTGTACCGCGTGCGCTCACGGCGGCAGTAGATGTGGCACGCGGCGGTAGCAATCTTCGGCTCTTTCGAACTACGGTGGTGCTCGATGTTTGGGCGCGCGCGATCTTCTTTGGCTTTCCAGGCCTCGCTAAAGCTTTAGAGTTTTATCGGAGGGGGTTCGTCAAAGAGTGGGGCTTGCGGGGCGAAGGGGCAGAGGGGTTCGAAAAGAAGGAGGCAGGGGCTCGGTTCATGTTTCGCCAGGAGGGGCTAGGCCACGGAGGGCCGTTGACGGAGGGGAAAGGGAATGATGGGGGGGAGGGGGGAAGAGAAAAAGAGGGAGAGGACCAGCGTGGGTTACCTTCGACGAGGCCTACGAGGTCGCGTTGCCGCACGCCGTAGACTGAATCGTAGATACGTGGGGTTGCAAAAGGGATGGGAAGGGGAGGGGGACAGGGAGGGGGGGGGGGGGGGGGGAGAGAAACGTTGCGACCACCCTCTTTTAGGGCTACGGGGGTTGGGTAGACGCCGAGGTATACCAATCCGAAACGAGCTTTCATCCCCACTATAACTTGACGACGATCCCCTTACTGGGTACGGGTACCCCACTCCACGTGACATCATCGATTCTGAATGGTGGAAATGCTCACCGATGCGGAATACCCGACGGGGGGCGCTAGAATCTCGGTTAATATTTCGAGGGGTGAGCGCATGCGCTTTGCAGCCAGGCACCTAAACGGAGAGAAAAGTTACTCGCTGCCTCGCGAGGGATAGATATATTCTGTTGATATACATATGTATATAGATTAGGGTGGGCCAAAAAAAATTAATAATTTTTTTTTTCTTTGGTACCATGAAAATGTTGTTCAAGATGACGAAAAATAAATACTGTAAAAGTTTGAGCTCTTAATATTAATATTTAGAGGTGGCGCTTCGCGATTTTAGATTTCCCATTTAAATAACACGGGGAATTTTTTTTTTTTTATTCGGAATTTTATTCCGTTCTAACGAATCGGTGTATTGTGAAAATCAATACATGTTCTTGTAGGAAATTGAACGATCTTCAAAAAAGGTCTGACATGATTTTTCGCCAAGTCGACTCGTTTGAAAGTTATTCAAGGTTAAAGTTCAACCTCAAACGGTATATATGATGAATAACTTTCAAACGAGTCGACTTAGCGAAAAATCATGTCAGACCTTTTTTGAAGATCGTTCAATTTCCTACAAGAACATGTATTGATTTTCACAATACACCGATTCGTTAGAACGGAATAAAATTCCGAATAAAAAAAAAAAAATTCCCCGTGTTATTTAAATGGGAAATCTAAAATCGCGAAGCGCCACCTCTAAATATTAATATTAAGAGCTCAAACTTTTACAGTATTTATTTTTCGTCATCTTGAACAACATTTTCATGGTACCAAAGAAAAAAAAAATTATTAATTTTTTTTGGCCCACCCTAATATAGATATTATCTACCTAGATGTATAATATTTATAATCGACGGACGGCAGAATCCGCTATACTAGTCGTCGTAGCGCGAAATTCGCGTGCGTGTCTTTTGGAAGATGAAAATCGTGTGTATGAGTAGATTTAGCGAATTTTCGCGTAATCATTATATCCTGCGTTTCTTTTTTTTTTTTTTCTTCTCCTTGTTTACGAATGATGGTCGGCACATTTATTACTTAATCATTAAGTCTTAATGCTCTTAAACGAGTATATCACATCGTATAACTACGTGATAATTTCCAAGAATATTCGTACGCAGCTATATTATAAATTGTCACACAGTACCGCGTATGTAAAGTTTACGTCAATCGGAAATTATTGCGCAACCGATCACTCTCCCAAGTTGACTCGATTCTTTATATTACATTTATATAGGTATACACATACATGGAATATTTGTTTTCTTACAGCTGTTTCGAGGCATCGCTATATACCCGCGTAAATGTATGTATATCGCGTCTGTTCAAACTTTTCAAACCTTCCGCAACTAACGATCAGACGTTATTGTAGGTATGTTGTTGTTGTACTATAATACGTGTATAGGTATCAATCAGTCGAATCGACTTACGTAATAATTATATTCTTACATAAATCCGAGATATACGATGTTTTCGTTTGAAGTGTATAATACTTATACACATGTGTGATAGCGTAAGTTTTGCACATTTTTTTTCTTGTTTTTATTTCAAACCTGTGAACAGTTAATATTGCAGAGAGAGAGAGAGAGAGAGAAAGAAAGTTTCTTCTTCTAGACGGATCGTGCGAGTTGTCCCTATTTACGGGCGGGTGGCTAGAAGATATTAAAATATAATTGGCATCCGTCCCCCTCCGCCCTTTTCCTTCTAGTTCCCCGCTGCCTCACAGCCGCGTGCAAAATGTATTTCGGGGTGCCACGCAACGGGGTGGGTTGAAAGTTCGCGTTATGAACGGTAGAATGCGCTGCGGGTGAGTCACTCGCTAGCTAGCAACTCGTAGCTCGCAACTCGCAGCTCGCTCGGAGCGTAGGGTTGCTCTGTCGCATGCTCACGCTACCGCTTGCTGCATCCCCTCGCTACGAGCTCGTTCCCCCCCTCGTATCCCCTCGCCACGGTTTCTCCCCACTCCACTTTACTCCCTTTCCCTTGAACCCTCGCCTCGCCTCGCCCCCCTCCCCACCCTTTTTCGTCCCTTCATCCCTTACGCTTCGCTTAGGAAGGCACCGTGGAGCCGGTTTTACACCGTCGAGTAGTTCTGTACCGTAAAATTTCTCTCTTTTTCTCTCCGTCTCGCTCAACTCGCTCATGACTCGGTTTAGGGCGGGAGGAGAAATCGGCTGTTCTATGGAATGATCGGAATCAATCTTTTGGTCAGGATACCCGTTATTGGAATCTATAAACACAGATATTTTTCACAAATCAACAATTTACTATAGTACGTTACCTGCAGTGTTGTTCATTCGGATATGGAACTTAATCTTTATTTATTTCTCTTCCTACGAAAAGACGAAATCGCACCACTTAATTCCAACATCATTTACGTTTCTGTTAATTAACCTTAAACATTTATTATTCTAACTGTTCCAAAAATGTTTGATTCTCAAGAATTATTCGTTCGAGAATTCAGCACCACTTACTTACGATTATAGACCATGCGATTACTATATGAAATAATTTCTCTCTATAACGTCTAATTAACCTCAAATAGTATCAAATTGACAAACTAACCTCAAATAGTGTCAGACTGTCAAATTAACCTCTAGCATAATGTCAGATCGACACCAAGTTGCATTCCGTGGTAGTTCAAGCCGTAAATCCTTTACGAATAAGTTTCTAGGTAGGTATACACAATGACAATATATATTATAGGTATATGTAGAGTGGGGTGGTGCAGAATTTGGCGAGTAATCTTTATAGGCGTGGATAGTAGGTTAGGTTAGGTATATAGTAGCATAGGATAAGTATAGACCGTGTAAACCAGGCTTTAGGAAATCCAGGCGGTGGAAGTAACGCGATTCGATTTTGCGTTAGCTCAGCTACGCGTGAATCAGCCAAGGTCAAGTTGTTCTCCCCCGCGACCCCCGATGCCGAGCTTTAGCTACTACTATACGCTTAGCTAACATACCGTACACCGTACCGTATAGTACACCGTATATATATATATAAAACATATCTAGTCGATGGATGAGCTTGCGGGGTTCGATGTACCCCGGTTAAATATATTTATTTATGCATCCTGGTATATATACATGAGATGTGACAGTCATTTTTATATATCAAGTAGGTATTGACGAAAGGCGGGTTTCTAGTTGATGTAAATATTTTTTAAATGAAAGATTATTCCTTTTTAAAGTTATTATATAAATTGCGAAAGGATTTTGATAACCTAAGGGATGGTTTATCGCAGTCAATCTTTACCGCAGCGATGCGATATGCAGGCGAGTCATTGACCTACAAATTGGAGTCTCTTCCGATCTTCCAGGTTTGAAAATTGCGTTTATATTTGAACACCGATTCGGAACAAAAAAAAAAAAACAAACAAAAAAATGAAGAAATAGGAAAGAACCTTGAGAGGAGCAGTTGAGCACACAAAAACCGACCTTACAATTGTAATAGACGAAAAATACAAGTATACGTACGCATCGACGATATAAGTTGATATTAAGGAAATAATAATTTTTGACGAGTCGAAGACGTAACAACAGCTGTTCTACATTATACATATACGAGCCGGTTTTTTAACAAGCGATTTCATTCGATGTCGTGATGTGAAAAATCGAAATAAAATATAAATGATGGAAATATTCATTCATGAAAATTTCATAAATGTGCACTTGCGATGATAAACTAATTTCACACACCTGTATACCAAAGTTCGTTACTATAATGTCGTTTCGAGATTTTTTTATAGATCGATAACTGATTCCCACTGTGACTCAATTCCTCCCTACGATACAAATTTATTAAATTTCGGATATTTCCGTCTTTAGCAGATTTGCCAATATGATGCACATGTATATGCATTATATCATCGTGAGAAATAAATCTTACCGATCAATCTGCGGGTTTTTATTATACTTGCAGGTATATTATTCTGGCCCATTATTATTATACACAGAGTTTGAATAATTATAGTTTTGAAACTCTTGTTAAAAAAGAAGTGCTAAATATGAACTGCCATACATATTTTTGTACATTCATATACTCTGTTTGTCAAGAGTAAACTAACAAAAATTGCGTCAATTAATTAACGGACACGCTATATATATATTACCTATAATACGAAATATAGAAAGAGGAAGAAAAACATCTGCGAGTCAAATTTATATATACGTAAGTATGTGGCGGCATGTATATGTAAGTACGTCGATGACAAGGTAAGCACATTTATCATCGAAGTATTGACAATACCGAACAATTTCGTCCCTCACACAATACACACACAAGTGTGCATATACCTACCTTTAGTATTTATACATATACGATCATTATTAGTTGTTCAATCGAAACGATATCGAAACAGTATACACGAATGAAAAAGAGAGAAAAAAAATGTCATCAATTTAAACTGCAAAATAGCCGATGAACTGCAGCCCAAACTAATCGCTAAATAATCGGTAACAAAACGGTAAAAACCCTGGAACGACGTAAGTATATCCCTGCATAAGTTTGCCAGTTTTTGCGTGGTGTAATTTTTACGCCGATTACCCTCCCTCTCTCCCTCCCCCCCTCTCTCTCTCTCTCGGTCCATCCCTTCCGCCCTTCCCCCACCATCGCCACGCGGTTGTCAACGCCCCTTTTGTATCTACGATAGCTCGTGGTTTGTAACGGACCGTAAGTGTCCGCAGGTTAGAATTATCTCGCCAGGTAAAACCCAACGAGAAAAAATTTACCCTGATATTCGACCGATTTTTAATACGTTGTTATCAAATAACGGCTCTAGATATAAATGATTTTAACGATGTAAAATGTACGTAAAAATTTGAATCGTTATCTACAATAGATCGATTTGAAGGCGCGGTTATCATTTTTTGTTACATCAACGGCACGTGCGCAGCACTCGGACTTGTTTGCTCAATGTATCGATATGCATTTATTATTAACATACATTATGCAATGTGGATAACCGGTATGTGTATAGAAGTCGGTATAGAAATAAGAATAACGGCCAAGGATCATCGTCGAGTATTTGCAGCACATGGGTAGAGACTATAGAGAGGAGGCATCCTGAGGTTTTTGTATGCCACGTGAACGCCGGTGGGCGTAAACCTGGTTCAGCTACGCCTCCATAAAGCACACCCAAACCCCCCTCCGTACTCTAATTCCCCTAGTGAAAATCGTGTTGGTTTTAGTTGAGCGAGTGACGTAACGCGAAACAACCACCACAGCCACCACCACCACCGAGAGGCAGCGACACACCACCCTGGCATGCAACAGGCGGCTCCCTCGGGGATACCTCACTATACCTATATATATATGTATTTCACTGGTTCTGCATCGTGCCTACTACTATGCAGAGTTCAGAATGATTTTGGATTTACGTTTGTCAACTCGTGATTTTCTTCAGGTACTCATCAGGCTTCCAAATCCATTTTACGGCTCTGAGGATCAAATTCGAACGGAGAAAAGAAAAATTTTAATGTATTTTGCAGCCGCGTGTTCATGCCGAAAAAAGCGATTTGTACTCTGGGGTCTAACTTTCTTGATTTCAGTAGAAAGTCGCCAAGTTTATCTCCATTGCAGAATCTTTAACGATTTTGATACGTTCGAAGAAATTGAGATGATGATTTTGCAGGTTATAATGAGAAATTATGGGTAATGAATGGAGGGAAATATGTATGAATTTCACGAAAATGAAATGCCATGAAATTCCTGCCAAACCAAAGAATCGATTGCCAAAGTTTCATCCAGATCAATTTCGCGGTTTATGAGAAACTACAAATCGCGTTTTTGAAGTGATGACACTAAAGGCGTGTACCATAACCTAGCTTATGAAGAAAACAAATTCATTTCAATGATATATTGTTGAGATTCTGGTGAAATGGCATCACTATCATCACATGCTGATGTATAACGCGTATATGTACGTAGGTATGTATGTAAATACCTACGTTTATAATCCCTGGCGTAAATCGGATGAGGTAACGGTCAACTGAAGAGTGAAGTAGCAGGGTTTAACTATAGGGAGGAAATCCCAGAGGCAGAAAGCGAGCGTACGTAAAGGTTATAGCCACCCTGCAGATAGAGGGAAATTCATGCTTTGATGACGTGGCGATGGTCGGTGGTCGGTGGTCGGTAACTGGCTACCAGTTGGCTATCCACCGGACGCGGTGATCAAAGTTGGCAGTAATGGACCGTGAGAGAGGATACGCGCTCGAGGATATACCATACCATACCATACCATACCATACCTACCTGCCCGCGCCGCGCCTGTTTAAACCCCTCGCGCTTTACGTGTCGCGTGCACATACCCACATTTATGTATGTACCTACACGTGAATGTCTACACATTATGAACCTGCAGAGTCATAACAACGGTGACTATAGCACCTGCATGCAGTGCCATGTCATCGAGAAAAACTGTCCTCAAATCATGAGGATCTTTCTATTGGGTCATCAAAAATAATTATGAAATAAGATCGCAGCAAAAACTGTAATAAACTTTGGTCGTGAATTCGTAACGTCTGAACAGTCAAATCCGGAGCATTGAAGTGGCCACGGGTTCAGAATTGATGATTATTTGCCAATTGTGACGAATGAAATCGTCAGAATACACTGAAAAAATTGACGATTCGGATTCGAGGCCAGCTCAACGTTCCTCTGAGTGGTTCGGACGTTACGAATTCACCCTGCTGATATATGTATGTATTCATACAGATAGCATTACCTACGTTGATGTACATACATACCTACTACTACCGGTTAACACGACGCGGTGCGCGTTAAGCGTGCTGACGTAGCAAGCGCTGACGCATCGCGGGAATTTATAACCGAGTTCCCGTAAATTATTCCAAAACGTCCCGTATAGCCAGTTTAAGCCCATACACTATCGCGTTTGTAGGCGTTGAAAATTTCGCGTCATTAGATAATATACGGCAGCTGTATATATGTATACACGTATATGTATAACGTGTTTGCCTACCGTTGTGTGGGAGGGTTGTTAGCGCGGTCGCGCCACGTTGACGTCCTTTAGCCTGCGGTAAAACAACCCTTGTGGCAATTCATTTGTCTCTGATTAGAAAGATTTGCGTTATACTATTGGTCGCCGAACCACTTTAATACCTTACACCTTATCGAAGAAACTATCCCTATAACAGAAAGTTATAAATCTATTCCATTCAGACGTCAAGGCGATTGTATATATATGGGAGTCTGTTCGAAATTCCATTGTTACCAATTGTTATCACCTCGAAAACGGAAATCGTACTTTCTCGATGACTTTCCAACCGATCTGGACGAAACCTCTACGAATGAATTCATTTTTTTTTTTTTTTTTGCAAAAATTGGCTGAGTATTTCACTTCGTCTAAAAAACTCATAGGATTTCAGTAGAACTCATGTTTTTTATGTTAGCTAGGTTAGGTTTTATCCAGACTAACCAGTCGTCCGTCAATCGTAATGGAACTTGAGAATTTTCGATCGTCAGAACTCAGGCTATAATCTTGTAAGGTTTCAAATGTTTCACTCTAGCCATTTTCTGGAGCCACCGACCGGCTAATTGTTGATTTCGGACATACCGATAGACTGATGGACATACCATAGCGTATGTTCAGAATCGTATGTAGGGTTAGCTGAGGAGTCAAAAAGTGACGAATTTTTTATAATTGCAGTTCAAGGCGTTTCAGATTATACTCCTCATCACGTACCTATGATGGAAAGTAGCCGATTGTTTTTTTCAAGGGATGAAATAACGCGGATAAACATAAACGGTGTGTAACATGTAGAGTCAGGTATGACCATATTGCACATAATACATGTAGGGACAATCGTGTCGTTATGTTGTACACGAATACAGCAGCCATGGACGTAAAATAGTCGAATAGAAATTTTGCATGTTCATTGGTGCAGTCCCTTTTCCTTTCACTATGTCCGGCTGCTGGGAGTATAGCTACTTCTTTTATGCAACGCGTCACCGGGGATGAAAAAGTGTAATAAAGCTCTCTGGGACGAGAGATGCTTCGATGTACAATATATGCCGAACGACCTTGTATACTATGTTAGGGATGTTAGCTAGGAGCGGAGATATTATAGGGGTCAGGCGGGTCAAGTGTGGACCACTAATCGTGCCACGTCGTCATCGAGGTGTGTACGATCACGGAAGTATTATACGTATCTTTGTATGTATCTATGCATGTATTATGTAGGTATAAAATAGGTATGTGGAGGATGTCAGAGTTATGGTCGATCGCCAACTCGACATATGCACCCCCACGTGGATGCTAGAGAACGGACGAACGATAGGTAGGTAAAGAACTCGCACGACATCAAAATCTGCCGGGGGCACTCAATTTCTACTTGAGGGGTCAACCGAGTGATTAATGGCATCGTCATTCGCTCGCACGTGAGTTCCCGTCAATGAACCGACTGTTGCAGAAGCTATATAGCTATACGGTTACTGTGAGCGAGATATTTTGCTGGAAAAAATTTCAGAGAGTGATCGGATTTTCATAATTTTTTAAAGATACTTACTTGGATCATTTGCAATCAGTCAATATTTTTATAGAGACGACCAAAACACAAAATTCACTCTTATATTTGCCCTCAATCTATATCATTTATAAGTTCATGAATCACGTCGCACACTGAAGTTCAAAGTTTTTAGGTACCACTTCACTCATCTTTCAGGAAAACTCAATTTCCATTTAAGTCAGTGTTTCAAAGCATTTTGGATCACCATTTTAGAGACACATTGATTAAACCTATTCTTTTCTATACGCTTGCTGATACTTTACTTCTTTAGATCTTAACAAAACGTATTTTCTCTAACTTGTAGAACGTTTCAAATTTAAATTACTCGATTTGGTGTCTGAATTTAGCCACATACTCTGTTAAATCGATCTGTGAATATGATATAATAATTGAGAGTTTCCAAATTCTGATCACCTCGAAAATGCGTTCCGTGATTCCTTCCAAACCGTACAACCGATCCGAATGAAACTTCGGGGAATGATGCTTCTTCAGAGCAACAAGAGGCTAACTCTTTCGATTTTTCAAAATCCTGACAAATCAGCGTTCATTGACGGCGTAATTTTCTTACCTAACCTAAAAATTGATATTATGTTAGGCATTCTCAGAAATTGGTCAAGGTTGTGAAAATCGATCATAATTGCGAGGTGTTGAATTTCGTTTACTTTCAAAACTCTCGACTCCTTCATCGACTTGAGAAAACGCAGGTAAGTCGCATATAGTGTCGGTGGCAGTATCTCGCTTGGTCTAAGCCCATCGACGTGTACATCATTCAGTGCTTTGAAGTCTCACCTGTGGCTCTCCCTGTCGCGTTCATCCTCTCGTCTCTCTTTCCCTTCAACCCTCTTACACCCTTCGCCCTCTATGTACCACACGTTCCTCCTGGAGGAGAGATGATAATATACCTACATCCATACAAACAGCTCCAAGAGAGAAAGAGAGAGAGAGAGAGAGAGAGACAAATAGCAGCCGTACTTAATCCGTTCACACAACCATGTATATATACGAAAGCACCGCTACTGTATTGGCAAAAGAGTAAGGCGAGGGGGTGAAATGCTATAAGGACCCAATTCAGTAACGCGATTTTGTGCGAAGGTGGATAGGTATATAGGATAGTTGAGACCAGACTAGACGCATTCAAAGACTGGCTGGCTGTCTCGCTCTCTCACCTTCTAGTCGGTTCACAGAGTCCATCGCGGTCCCTCGCACTGTCACAGCTGAAAGAGCTTCAAAGGCACAGCGGTCGAACGTGTCTATAATAACGCCGGCTTATACCTCGACCACAACCACAACCACAACTAAGAACCACGAACAGGACTCTCTACGACCGCAATAAGGACCCCGCGTGGTTACGAGGCCACATCTAGTGCGTCGTGCATAGTGCGTAATCCCTGGATCTCATACATGGCTCGATCTATGCCACTCGAGTTTTGGATAAGTACGTATATGTATATAGGTAGGACACGTATGTAGGTATGTATTGGTGAATTTTTGCCTCTCGAGAAATAAATCATGAGCTAGAGGATTCCCCAGCTCTGTGCAGAGAGATATACTGTTGTGTAGTATTCACAGATCGAGACGAAGGAGTCTATTGAAATGCGCGGGGGATTTAATTCTTCGTGTGGGAAAAGATGAAAAATTCATCCACTGCGGAGAGTCTCGATTCTGAACGGGCTGCTATACGATTTGGAGAGAAAATCCATCCGCGGTGACATGACGCTGGATTCCGGTAATCCGTTCAAAAAATCTACTCGACTTATCCTTCACTCCTTGTCTCCTTCTGTACAAATACTTTAAGGAGCGAAAATATACCTCACTTTGAGAGTTCTCGAAAATGGTATTACCCTATCACCATGTTCTTGGCTACTTCACATCGTATTCATATACATATATATCGAAGTCAAATTTGCACCTGGAAAAAATTTCCGAATGTCAGGATGGCGTCTCAATTAATTCCCAGGACTCTAAGACACCGCGGGACTTCAGGGTGGTCCATTTCCCAGCTGTATGTCAGCTGCCACGAAATGGGTAAAACGACGCTTCGATGTCCTGCAAATATGCGGTCATTCTATATCGGGTCATTCTATCCTTGACTGGACTTGCACCGCACGATGAAGGGACAGGCAGGTTATATGGAATACCAACGATTCTACGAAGACAAACACAAATACACGAACACAGTCACATAAGCCTCTGTATCATCGGGTTCACTTGCTGGACGAGAGAATCTAAAAAACAAACTTCAGAAGACAGGTGCTCGCGCCTAGGACATTGTATACTATAACGTTAAATTTTTACCTGATGCAGACGCGTATCCTTCCATTCGCTTTCCGGGACGAGGATTTAGTTACAAGCTACCTGGGTGGTGGTGGCTTTTTGTATAACCTACTCGAGAATTGTCGGGCGTCTCTTTTCTCGTCTGATATATTTGCCATAGAGTAATCGGTACCTTGTCATCGAGAACTCTGACCAAAGCATCACTGTCCGAAAGAAAATATTATGCTGACTTAACGAGAAATCGAATCAGAACTGTAAATGCATCAACCGATCCTTACTATGTGCTCTCTTAATTGTCCGAGAAAAGAAAATCCTCATCGATGGAAGACGAAATGAATTTCGGTGAAGAAATTACATCGATTTTGGACTAAGGTTCCGATTTTCAATAGCTACATGAAACTATTTACGGTTTCTTTCAACACACCAAATGTTCCAACATACCAAGTATTTTAGAAAGTGAGCATTCGGTTGCGGTGTGAGTCTCATTCACGCTTCTATATTCTGAAGTTCGACTATCCACCGCAAAAAACAAGTCTGCGAAGTTGATTATTCACGGGTGATGGAGCTTCATGAGATTTTCGGAAAGGACTCACAATCAGCAGCTTGCGAAGAGGCTACAGCAAGAATTATCTTGCAATGTAGTACCTGGCAAATTTAATTGTAACCTACACTGATGCTCAACTAGCTAAGAACTTCGAACACTCCTAACCTATGTACTATCCAGTCATTGGTCCTATGCAATATAGTGTTAAACAATTTTCGTGGCTATGAAATATTTCCAAAACATCAATTGATCCGCAACAACGAAGCTGCGAGTCGAGGCAAGGGACCGAAATAATTGATAGTATATTTTTGAGAGGGAGAAGAGTGATCAGTGATCATGATCACCAGGTGATCGATGGTCAGCTGTGGTAGGTACGAATGACTCAGCATTTCAGAAAACTGGAAGTTCCTTTCTGAACGCAGGACGTGTAATTGGCACGCGTTCTTTCATAGGTGTGCAATGCTGCATCAGTATACGTGCTCACAGACTTGCACATACGTGGCAAGTTGTTGATTAGGATCAAGTAGGGACCCCCTTATTCCGTACCCCTTCGAAGGGCACGCGCCAGAAGTCCGGGACTAACGTGGACCGGCTCGTTCCCCGAACAAACATAATTTCGTCCTTAACTGAGCGTAGTGTACGTGAACATGAACATGGACGTGGAAGTTTCGAAAGCTCCGAAACGGTTGACATCGGGCCGCGACGAATCACCGCGACTGACTGCAGAATACAGGCGATTGACGTCTTCATCATTCGGTATATGTAAAAACCACCACCGTACATGTACAGATGAGTGTGGGTTTACTGCACAACATGATGGGATTGAGGGGGCAGAAAGGGGCATGGTTACGCCCTTTTTGCCCAAACCCCTGAGCAAGCTTTGTCGTTCAGATTTATAGTCAGAGTCTAACTGCGTTCGTCATTTTCCACGCTCGGATTCAAGGTGCTCGGCGATCTAATGCCCCGTGCAACATATACACACGTATATAGGTTATACATACTACCTATGAAGGCATACTGACATTTACACGTACCCATACTGCGTCGAGACGAGGTGTTTGTACCGCCATCATTAATGTTCCCATTGTCCAACCGATTAGCATAGAACTATTATTCGTTTGTTTCACTATATATCCCACCGTGCGTCATTTACTCATTTATTATGTACTTCACTTCCATCCTACGACTGCTCAAAACCTACTTCTACACCTTCGTATAGGTATAGATTTTTCAGGTGAATATCATTAGAATTGAAAAGTATGTACAGGATGAAGCGAGGAGAGTCAATGTGAAGCCAGTAGATTTTGTATCTGTGGGGGATAAAAGTGCAACGAGGCATTCGGCACAGGGTAAGTAGTAGGCGCCTGTGAACACCTCGTATCCGATTCATCTTCCGTTTCACCGGTTCGAAATGGTTTTCCCGGGATGTTTTCGCATTCGCCTGACATTTACTTCCACACATCTACTCGCTCATTCGGCATGTCCGACATCCTGGTCATGGATAATTTTATGTTTACGAGCGAACCATGGGCGGTTCAGAAATGTGGTTGCGATGGATTTTAGTCTTATCCTGATCGTTACACCGATCTACTCCATATTTTTTACCAGCGTGTGCAATATCACTTACCCCGGTAAAAGAGATGGCTGAAAATCAACTCTTCAAAAACAGGGTTACAGCCCTTGGCACGAACTTGCATTTGAATTGTGTCCTTGCTAAGGATCCTTCAAAATGTCTCGAAGAATCCATGACTACAGTCTGCAGTCCACTGTGTATGACTGCTGATTTTAAAATTCTATATATAATTTTCTTCCGAATGGTGCGCCATCTCTTCTTACTTCACCCAAATGAATAGGTACTTAGATTTTGGCTAATGAAAGACAATTCACGTAGCTATTCACATCGACAGATCATCATCGAGATGCTTATGGAATCTATAGCTTCTGCAATACTAAAACCTCAGCAATGATATTATTATAGGTTGTGATCTATACTTACTCGCAATTTTTCTATATGGCATTCCTATACGCATAATATGTACGTAGGTATGTATGTGTCTATGTATGTACGTGTGTTCTCACATACCAACCAACGATAAAGATAAAATATGGCGTGTATTTATCACGTTTTGTCAGGCTTATCTCGTTCCCAGAGCCCTCGTAACGCGAAGTCACCGTAGATATATATGTAACACGTATATGTATGTACCTACTATACATACCTATATTTATACTATAATAAATACCAACATGAGTACAGATAGTGGATACATATTTTCATGTACTCGAAGGTGAGTATATACAAATCCGTACCTACATACATGCACATACATATCTATACTATATAATCTACGTATAGATAAATCCAGCAATATCAGATATATGTATAGAGATACCTACATATCTACATAGAACATGGTTTTTTTTTCCATATCGAATATCGATATCGAATCCGGTTTTCTGCACCTTTTTTTTCTTTCCTTTTTTCTTCTTTTTTCGTTAGATTTTTACATATATATATATTTTTTTTTCTTCTCTCAACCTCGCCCCCATACCTCAGCTAGAATTTTTTCATTTTTACCCAACTAGGTTCCGGGGCTTTTCGCGGTAGCCTTTTACCCTCTCCGGAACTTCTCTTCTCTTTTTCTCTACTATACGTATGTGACATTATAGGATCAAATATCTTTTTCCTTACCTCCTTTCCTACGTCCCTTTACTTTACCCCGAGAGGTAAAACGCTATCGCGACACTAAAAATTCAGATGTACGACTAGGCTTTTTTCTCCTACAACTTGGGAATAAGGAAAAGAAAAAGGAACAGAATAAGAAAAAAAAAAAAAAAAAAAAAAATGAAAACAGAAAACGTGAGACCGAAAAATATACGTATAATGTATATCACGATTACGGTTTAAACTCATACCATATATACGTATGTAGTAACATACCTATGTATATTATATACTATATATTGTACATGCACATATGTATATGTACCGACACTTCTGACGCATACCTACTGTATAGTACATGCATAGAAGGTATACGTACATACGTATGAACGCAGAGAAGCATCGTCAAAGGGACCGAACGGTGGAAAATGTGTTGAAAATTATTTCATGCTGGAATTTTGTTATGTAAAAAGGGCAGAGGGTTGGGGGTTGGGGGTTGGGGGTTAGGGGGAGTACCTTCTCGCAGCGTGAAGCAAAAGCGGTCGGACGGTACGGTCCCTACGGCAGTCAGAGAGAAGAGAGAAGAGAGAAGAGAGAAGAGAGAGAGAGAGGGAGATGGAGAGAGCACAGCGTTATCGTGGCATGCAGGCATGCGAGAGGGTCGGGTAGAGAGAGGGTGGCGTGGGTGGTGGTGAGGTAGTCATGACGACCACAGCGACCAATCATCCGGAAGTAACGCAACGCGAGATAACTCTGCATCCAATCAGGTTTAAAGGGGGGCCCTCTACAGCATCCCCCACAGCCTCTAAACTCTCCCTCGAACGCAACTACCTCTCTCTCTCTTCTTTTTTTTCTTCTTCTTCTTCTTCTTCTTCTTCTTCTTCTCGCGTGCCGCCGTCGCCGCCTCAAGCTGCCGTCCTGCAAAATTTCATCGAGTGAGTATATGAGATCGAGAGAGAGAGAGAGAGAGGAAGAGAGAGAGGCTAACGTATAGGTTAGACAGGAAATCCACGGTACCTCCGAACCTCTCTTACCTTTTCCCCAACACTCCCCCCCTCCCCCCCCCTTTTTTTATTCCACGATAAGAAATGGGTTTTCAAAATTTACAACCCTAACCTAACTTATTATAAAGTGTTTACGTTCTGTGTGATTAGGGCTGTATGTACTTACATACCTACTTGACTCGCACGTATAGGCTTAAGACCTGCAACCATAAGCAGGGTTGGGAGTCATCAGTTACCTTTGTTATTAGATCACCCAAGTATTTGATCATCCGTTACGTTTGTGTCGTACCTACAGTCAACTGGAACTCGTTCCAAAATGTTATAGACTATGAAATATATAATGTATAATGATGGGATAATAATTATTTGATGATGACAATCCTTATACAACGTTTTCATCATCGTATTTCCTATCTGAGTAGTTACCTCTTATATAATTGCTACATGATTAAGATGCCCGCCTAACTTGTATCCTACTTCAGTGGTACATACATACAACTGAATAATCGATAGTTTTCAACCCTCTTTTTTCCCGCCTTTCATTCATCTTGTTCTCATTCTAATTCTCACCTTTTTCTCTTCCGATTTGCGCAGGATGATTACGTGCCCAATTGCAGAGCGAATCAAGGGATCTCTCATTCAACGTTTTGCCACTGATACATACCTACAACCCTTGAAATGCAAAATTTGTCACAGTTCTCTTATATACCTACTGTTTCGAGCACATACTTCCTCAAGCAATAATTTACACACACACACACACACGATATTACTGCATTAAATTTCTACTCCGTACAATCGTTACTTCTTTTTTTTTTTTTTTTTCAAACAAAAGTGCGATTTATCATTGTTGTTATCCTCTCCAATTCACCTGGACAAGTGCTGTTCAATGTTACGAGTCGAGTGGAATGACATGGATGAAGAGAAAGTTATTAGAATAGAAAGAAAGAAAAAAAAAAAAAAACGAAAAATATACAAAAACTTGAAAAATAAAAAAAACGACCCTGCGTGGCATGATCAAGATCGGTATATTCGCAGCGTCTGCATATATACATATAATATACTTTATATACATATACATATATGTATATAGGTAGACGTATATAGATCGGTGGGAAGGTATGTACATGTACATGATACTACGTCTACACCCCGCAGAACCGCGAAGAACCGGGACACGATAAACGAGACAAATGGTCTACATTCGACGTCCCATCAGAGTAGCGGGGAAACTTCGAAACACTCATGGGAGGTCGTTTATTTTACGGGGTGTCTTATCGGCGGTGTACCGGCATCCAGTATAGGTACCTACCGATATACCAACACCTATATACAACATACCTACACCAGAAACTCACGTCATATTATGACACAAGCTCTGCAGTACAATGTACATGCCTATAGCCATTCGATTGCACGCGTAGGTATATAAACGATCACCGATACAGAATTTACGCATGTAGGATAAATTTTTGAAAATATTTTCCTTCTAGTAAAATACATATATACTGCATATATGTACACGTATATCGATATGAATGAAGGAAAGACCGTAGGTTCAATGAGTTATCGATGTGATATTATATTCTCAATAATTATAATTCTCCATACACGGCTGCAGCGTATGAATTTTTTTTTATTGAATTTGCCGGTTGAAACCACCTGTACGTTACATACGACAATCCGCTTGATCTCATTTCATTAAATTCATAACAACAACGTAATTTTTGTCAGATTCCATTGAAGAAAAAAATATAAAATTATAAGAAAGAATATATTTTTCTTAGCGAAAAAAGTCAGCTTTCCGAATAATCGCTAAGAAACTTTCGACTTTTGACAATTTTTACGAGGATTCACTCTGTAATATATTCGTCACGATTCTTAAATCACCCTGGACCATGTGTGTACGGAAATTTCTTGAAAATTGAACTCTCTATATAATAAGATTCTTCTTTTTCGACGTTTTGGCCGATAGATTAATATCGGCCATTACCGCGTATTATCTCGTACATATTGTAAATAGGAAAAAATTTGAATAACTAAAGTAGTAAGAATGAATGATTAGGTTCCATATCGTGTATAAAACACCTATAACTTATACAGATACATGAAAATGCATCTGTATGGTTATATAATCGTTCGATAATTAATTATTCATCATATCCTCGATTACCTTTGCCCGGATGGGGAAAGGACCTCGTACTGAAGCCCGTTATGCTGTTTGTAGTGGTGGAAAAAGATAGATAAAGAGAGAGAGAGAGAAGAGAGACCGTGAGGGAGGAAAAAAAAAATTGAAAGAATGAGAAAAAAAGGAAAGAAAATCAAAGATATTCGGTATTACCGCACGTTTATCCGGGTCGCGCCCCATTTTACAACCCCCTCGGACTGGTCCAGGCTCTCTTCTCCTATTTCTTTCTCTCTCTCTTTCTCTCTCTCTCTCTCTACGCCGCGCGTTTTCATTTGATACACTCCGCTGATTTCCTTCACCTCTGCCTCTTTTGCCACCGCCGCTCCTCTGGCCCTTCGCTTTTTCTTCTATATACATGTACATATATATATATATATGTACAGATAGAATATATAGAATATATATATATATATTATACGTACCAGCCTCTGCAGATCCGCGAGCTCGGGTCCTGTGATTTTATTAAAAAAGAAAGAATGAAAAAGAAAAAGAATGATAAAATAAAATGAAAGTTGAAAAATGAAAAAAAATAAAATAAAATGAAAACTAACGTTCATCCCTTGTAGTACGTCGTCCTTTTATATCAGCCCGAGCTTATATATAGGTTTCGATTTAATATAAAAACTTCCAACGATAGAGATTATATTTTCTAGTCTTTTCATCCCCTTGACGGGCCAAGCTTTCCGAATATTATGAAACAACAAAAAAATTTCATTCCAGTTTGTTTTTTTGTTCCCTAAATTTCAAGCAAACAATTTACTATATACTCTGCAATTAGAAAATTATTCTAAATTGTACGAAAAGTTTGTCCGCACAAAAGCCTTCCTGTGAATATTATACATATATATATATAGGAAACGAATAATTGTCCGGCTGAAGAATTCTAATAATTTCAGATTTACAAAAATGGAACCGTACACTGAGAAAAATAACAGCAATAATGTTGTTAAGATTGCAATAAACTATTGTAAAATACCAACCTACAATAATAATTGCTGAAGCTTTACAATAAATGTTGCAAGCTT
The DNA here is from genome assembly GCA_963989295.1 of Ametastegia equiseti. Taxonomy (NCBI): domain Eukaryota; kingdom Metazoa; phylum Arthropoda; class Insecta; order Hymenoptera; family Tenthredinidae; genus Ametastegia; species Ametastegia equiseti. Next base: position 12,463,701 of record OZ022397.1, on the reverse strand, counting down.
CTGAGCAATATGCTATTGCTATTGAAGTCAGCAAGACATTCCATCTGCTGTTTCAGCAATGTAGTATCGTGAAATGCGTATTGCTAAGAGAATCTTGCATGAATTTTGTATATCTTGACAACAACATTTTATTGCTACAATAATCAGCAATAAACTTCACTAACAATTTCAGTACCCCGACTATCGTAAATTTCATATCGTTGTAGACAATATCAATAAACTTCATTAATATATTGAGCAAATTGTTTTGGGTGTTCTCATATAGAACTCAACCAATAGCGCTACTTCGAATCATATTCAAAGTTCAAAATGCTTGATTTTGGATAATATTTATAATATAGAAGCCAGAAGGCACGATGGTATCCTTTACGCCGGGTTACTTCATAAGCGAGTATCAAATCATATGAGGCGCCACCTAGTGCCGACCGTGGATTATTGCTGGAAATACGAAGACTATTGCTGGTCATGCAATACGAAATATTTGTTTGTATATTGCAATCCTTACAATAAAAGATTGCCGCATTCGCCATGGGTTGTTGCGATAGCAACAATAATTCTTTGCCGGTCTGGCAATATGGAATAGTTGTTTGCATACTGTAATTTTTGCAATTGGCTATTGCTGCTCTGACCATGTGTTGTTGCAATAGCAGCAACATAGTCTCGGAGACAGTGGGAAAGCGCAAATAGCAATAAAATATTGTAGCTCAGTCGTAATGGAATATTGCTGGAAATACGATGACTTTTGCCGGTCATGCGATACGACATAGTTGTTTGCATATTGCAATCCTTGCAATGAAACATTGCCGCTTTGACCATGTATTGTTGCAATAGCAACAATATTTATTTGCCAGTCGTGCAATCCAGAATAGCTGTTTGCATATTGCAGTTTTTGCAATGGAACATTGCCGCTTTGACTATGTGTTGTTGCAATAGCCGCAATACAATTTTAACAATAATGAACAAGCATGTACAGCAATATGAATATTGCACTATTCACCAAAAAAATAACTGATTCAGCAATATTTTCTTAGCAAGTGTATTATTGTTATTATTACGATGTTCATTTTTCTCAGTGTAGCATGAATTTCTTGAATAGGTTCGCAGCCCAAGTTCAATTAAAATTTAGTAGCTATGTAGTAAATTTGTTTTTTCCAATCTTCATGAAAACCCAAACTAATTGATATTTAGCTGTGTAGGTATAATTTTTCTGAGAAATGGCTAATCGCAAATTTGCAGATGTTTTGGGCGATAGCTGAAGGATGTACTTTTTTTTTTCTCCTGAAAATGGTGATGATGGCGAGGGTGACGATGAGGGGTGTGTATTTCCTCCTAAAGCAGGACCCCGCGTGCCATCGAGCGTATAGCTGGGAGTGGAAACGGCCGTGATTGTATTAATTCCTCCCTCCTCTTGGGGTGCCGCACGGGCTCGACTTCCGGAGGCAAACGAAGCGTGCGGGCGTCGGGTATAATGAAGCTCGCTCTCTCAGCGCGCGTTTCGTATATATACGGCGTTACGGCGTCGCGACGCGCCGCGTCGCAGCAGCCCTTCGCGCTTTCTATATTTAGACATAATTTTGCACCGTCGTCTTGTTTCCCTTCTCCAGGTTTATATACCTACCCACCTTATATATATACCTTCGCGTCTTCTTCCTGTTCCTGTTCCTCTTCCTCTTCCTCTTCCGGTTTTCCGTTACCGTACCAATTTTCTTGTCTCTCCGGAAAATTGCGGAACGTATGACTAGGATGCCCGTTTCGACTTGTCAAAACAACCGTCTGCCAACCCAGTTTCTTATTAGCCAGGTATGTACGTATAACGACGCTAACATAAGTGGCAAACGCCCTGACGAGAGATACGCGAAACGTTAAGCACGAGTCGAGTCGAATTGTATGTTGCGACTAGCGAATGTATCTGGCATTGGCAAAACGGTTGGAAAAGGTACGTTATCCATGTATACCTATAACCTACCCGAGGAACCAGTCATTGGACAAGATGGTTTTGACAGTGTCGTATAAATTCAAATATCATCATATCCAAACCTCAGCCCGCGGAGACAGGCCCCTGGCTACTCTATCTCTATCTCTCACTTCGAACAACGTAAAACCAACTAGATTTCACCCCGATGTATACGTACCTGTGCGTTCCAGTTACCAAACGATGATATTATACTCCCTCGAAGCTCTACCTAACCTCAGGATCATTTTTTCTTCCCCATTTCTCACCGTATAACCAATAAGATACATCAGGCACTTGTTTTCTTCTTCTATTTCAGCATTTTCGCATTCAATTTTACATATTTTAACCCTTTCGTGTCACCTGGGGTCAAAATCAACCCCACTAGTCATGAAATTGACTTTTTTTTTCATTCACTCCAAAACAGAATCACCGCATTTCATTATTTCATTTGATAAGTAGAAACTGCTGCTTCATAATACTGTATAATGATCAATATCTGATTCTGATTATTTTGAATCTTTTCCAGCCATACCTAATTCTAATTAGCAGAAATCTAATTGGCAATTTTTTTTTGGACCTCTAGGATTTTTTTTTTTTTTTTCTACTCTTTGTTGACGTCTTGTGCAATGGTATGATATATAAATTCTGTGAATGTCCGATGTATGGTGTGATATTCATACTTATGGATAGATAGATATCTAATAAAATTTGGAAAGTGTATAAGATTCGTTCCGCAGAGTTTTGGAAAATGTATATATATAGGGTATGTATACATTGAGCAGCGAGAAAAGGGTGAACAAGGGTAGTTTTGGGTTATAGCAGGACCGTTGAACCAGTCCAATCCACCCCGAAGACAACCCTCCAGTTCGGTCTCCCGGAGCGTCTTAAGTCCTGAGAACCCGCGAGGAGGGTGGGGAACCGCCCTTATCTCTAGTCTGCAAGACTGCCTCCGGTAATACTTGCCAGAACGAACCACCCCCGCAGGCGAACCCCGTGAAATATCACTAAACGGGTGGTCGCCCCTTACTCCACCTCATCCTTCTCATCCTCGTCCTTCTCTTGCCGATTGCCCAAGGAGGTTCCTTTTGCACATCCGAGTCCTTCCAATAACCTTATATTCGATACCAAGGACAAACTATACGCTATTCGCTCATTCCATTTCGGTCTAATAATATAAGAGTATAGATATCAAGACAGATATATATGTGACTGATGCAGTATCATCGCCACCAGATGGAGTTGGACCTGGATGCTGTAACAACATAACAATTAGAAAAAGAGATAATTTGATGAAAAACCGTTGAAATCAATCAATGGGAACAAAAGAGAGAAACTTTGCCAGTTATTAAATTGAAGATGGATCTTCATGGTTTTTGAGATATCGATCATTTATGTACATGATACACATGGTGGAAAAAGTAGATTTTTGATACTGCAGTAGCACTTGTTGCAATTCTCAATTGCATCTCTTTGTTAAGAAATACTTATAAATCTAATAAGAATAAAGAAAACAATGGATATCATCAATGAAACTGATTCATCTCATATAATCCGGCATTGTCGTGATTTACAAAACTCGATATTCTTGAGGTGCTCGTTGTTTCGAACTGCACAACTAACATTCGTCAGAAATCCCTGCTGTCCGTTACACGGACACGTTCTTCTTCACCAATGGTTTTTTTTTTCTTTCTTTCTTTCTTTCTTTTAGAGATTTTGGTACATTCGATGATGAGCATAATACAGCAATCAGCATTAGACAGATTATATAGACTCGTCGTGTGTTACTATAAACGGTATAGCAAAAGCAGTTACGTTTGGAGGAACTACTCAATTAGTACTACGTTGACTCGACTAAGTTGATCCCAGGGCTAGAGATCTAGTTTGGAATGGTGCCAGGAGGAAATTAGATAATTCCTGGAACGAGTGAGGATCGGGTTTGAATATGTATACCTACCTACCTACCTACCTACCTTCCTTCCTACCTACTTATTTACCTACTCTGGGTGAATTAATTTGTTACTTTCATTGAGCTGCGAAAGAAGTCAAGTCGAGAAAGTTAACGGGGGGGTTTGATTCGAGGAAAAGATGTAATTTTATGCTGCGGTTCGAAGTTAACCGTTCAGACATCCCATTACGTCGTATGTATATGTTGTTTTTTCTTTCTTGTTTTTTTTTCAGAAATTGAATACTTGAAAATAACGAGATCACTTGTTGTGCCAAATATTATTGTTGAAGCTGATTTGTACCACGAACTGTATTGCATTACGCAAAATATGCGGTTCTTCTCGTTAAATGCTAAGGCCTTCTCGAGTCGTAAAATTCCGATAATTACCACACGGTTCAAATACAACGAAATATAATTCATACCTCTTCCAACAATCACGTATCAGCTAGACACAGGTGGTACACGAAGCTGGGGAAGTATAGGGAAAAAGTTTAACGAGATAATTATATAAAGGTGCAAGTACGAAGGGTGCAAATGGGGTTTCGCTATATTTTCAACGAGATTATTATCTCGGCTTGTATCCAATTGACCGTTAAAAAGATCAGAGAAAAACCCGAGCGATCGATTATTACCGTTAAACTCTGTGTTTCGCGGAGGGGGTTGCATCGGTATAATATGCAGTGATCCAGGTTACCGCGTTTCACCGCGAAGACACAGCAATTAGGGAACATTTAAGCGCACGTGTGCTCTAATCCCAGCAATTGCTTACTTCACTGCCACGTGCAGACCCATAAAATTAGAGCAAAAGAGGGAGTACATAGGAGCGAGAGCCTTATACCCCAATTGGATCGTTTGAAGGCGAGAAATAGCTCCGTGAATACAAACACACGTAGAATTTCTACGTACCCATAATGTATTAGAACAAGTCTTACCAAAGCCACATATATGTATCTATAGCTAAACATCATATATATATATATATACCCACCTTGCCACCTTGGTCGTTTCGTAATTAGGCTGCAACATCGTTTTCGCTCTCCTACGCTCGATCGGGCGTGTATCAGGTACCTAACTGCAAAGAGGGACTTAGACTGTAACCAGGGTTCCCTTCTCTCTGCCCCCGTTTCCCCTTTACACCCCCCTCCCTTCATTTCTGCAAGGGGTGAAAGCGTCCACCTTGAAGCAGCCTACGGTTCAGTGAGTTCGGCCGGGCTTTGGCCAGAGGAAAAGAGAAGAACCTTATAGGGTGTGTTACGTCACTCCTCCGAAGAAGGGAGCCCGCTGGCCTTCTCTCTGTATACTATTTCTTTTTATCTATTTTTTATTTTTATTTTTTTCCTCTTTTTATTTTTCTTTTTTTCTTCTCTTTTGCTACACCAAAAGAGAGAAGAGGCTTTCCTCACCGGCTTGCCTACTCTTTGCCTCACTTTTCTATACCCTCCTCATGGTCTACCTTTGACTGATAAGCCCTGCAGACGCCTTATATGCTTCGAAGAGATTTCGTATATCCCTATTTTTCATTTTTTCTCTTCTTTTCTCTTCTTTGTAAAATCTGGTTAAGTACAGGTTAAGCTAGAGAAGAGAAAGAGAGAGAGAGAGAGAGTGAAAATAGAAGATGCAAAAGGTCCATGCCCGATTACCCAATATCTCATATGCTATATACGTGCGGTTGTCACAAATTCTTACGGGCAACTAATTTCTTCGTATATATATATATATATACGGAACATCATGCATTTACCAATAATATACCTATACTTAGAATTAGGTCACATGCTGTGCGTCTGATCGTGGGTACTCTCCCATATATTATATATATATCTTCTCTATACCTATTTTCCTTAAAACTACCCCCGTTATACCGAATGATGCCCGACTTAACACCCTGAAACCGCACCACGCGGAAAGCCCAGAATGTTGGCTTCCTGGGGGATTTAAGGTAACTCGGGTGAGTAACCGCCATTGGATAAAAGGATCGCTGGGTCCGACTCCGGATCCTTTCCGCAGTGATCCAAGACGATCTATACTAAATGGTTTTTAAGATTACAGGTCATACGAAGGTATACTATATATACTTATATAAAATCTTGGAGTAAATGCTGACGACGTTATACATGTACATACATACATAAAACGATGCCTGGCAAAAATGTTCCTTTCAATTTCATGATGATCATGCACATCGAGAAACATGGAGTTTTACATTTTATGTACGGATGGTTACCTATAATACCTACATAGGATGAGGACCATCTGTAGACCAGGACTGGCCCGTGGCAGGAGTCGTTCATTAGTTTCATACGTAGGTATATATATATAGTATAGGTAGGTATGGGGAGCTGCAGAGTTCTCCTAAGGGTACCCCGGGGCGGGAGACTGTGACCAAATCCGGCTCTACGGCTCCATGCCGTGTTTACACTTGAGATGATGCCTCCTAATGCTAATACGCCGTAACGCACTGCCGCACCAGAAAAAAAAAAAAAAAAAAAAAAAAAAGAAAACCCACTGATGCCCGAATCATTTCTTAATGCTCAATCGCAATCCAATGAAAAATTCTATATATATATATATGAATGACGGACGATTATCAAGTCGAACGGGCTCTCTCAATGCCAATATGCTCTGCAATGACCGTAGGTATACGCATACGTCTCCAACCCCCTGCAGACCCCTCTGGCAACGAAACAGCATGGCTCAACCGACAAATTAAACATTTTTCAAATATATAAACCAAACGGTCCTGCACACGCGCGAAAGAGACCAGAAACGAACAATTCCTATACGTATATATCCTCGTTTCTACGATATCATTATCATAGTTTGGAAAAAAGTATATAGAGAGCATGGTAAAGATGTTGGATACCAAAAGGCTGCCCTCTCCATGTTCGATGACTCGAATCGTCGAGGATGGGGATGAAAAAAAAAAAAAAGAAAAAAAAAACAAACTAAAATGGCTACTGAGTGACTCTGTTTACCGACAAGTTCGCGGTGGATGATTTCTCAAGGGTCGCATACCCAGCGAACGCGACACGACTCCTGGGGCGGCACACTTTCAACTAGCGTCCCGACGCGCAGATGTGCCCTTCGAGTACCTACGTAGGTACGTCGTATACTCAGGATATATGAGGGAAATAAAACTATAATAAAAAGAAAAAAATTAGTGAAAAGTCGCCGATGTGTAATGCACACTTATGTATATATATATATATATATATATCTACCGATGCACGTACATCAGAGAGCGATGTACGTCTCTCTTTCCAACACCCCCCCCCCTCCCCCCCCCCCCGGAGACTTTTCTGATCGCACTTATAGTCATATATAGCCTGGTGCAGACTCACTCCGCGGAATAATTTAACGACGACTTCGACGGTAGGCCACACCAGGACTTTCGTTATATACCGATGTGTAGGTACCTACCTACTGGGGAGCCGATGCTAAATACTCGACAATTAAACGACGAACCAACGAGAGAGCCTTGCTTGCTTGCTTGCTTGCTGCTAAGAATCTCGATTGACATGAAAGGGACGGTACGCGTTCCAATTATTCGTCTTAACCTGCGACGCTTCGACGATCCTGTAAATCCTGCAGAAACCGTAAAGTCTCCGCACTCTATGATACAGCTGCAGCATCATTTTCCCCCAACCAATACTCATTATTATTATTATTATTATTATTGTTATTATTATTATCGTTATATATATCGTCACCATTCATCATTTCGAAAAATTCGATAAGAACAGTGAAAAGCTTTTTATAGGGTCATAAGTGCAAATTGATCAACGAATTTTAGATATACGTATAAGGAAAAGTTATTGTGATCCTTGATCGTATGTCTTTGTTGTACCTGTTTTTGGGAATGAATGACTTTTTTCTTTTTTTTTTTTTTTAATTGCACAGCAAAGACTCAGTACGGATGTCGTGCTGCAGTTTGGTGTAACGCGTATAAATACGTCAAAAACAGGAGTCGATTTTCACGGCGCCTGGGTGTCGTTCATATATATATATATATATATATATGCATCAGAGAGAGCCTGCCTGCAGTCACGGAAGCGTGAAAATGTTTTGCAATCTGGAAATCGGGCACACGTAACACGCACGTTATACCCCACAGCGATATGGTCCAGGTACCAGAAGAGCCGCCTCTGTTCTGGTGCAACGTTCACTGCCTTTTAGTTTTAATTCCAATTTTGAATCCGAGCTGGGCTTGCATATGGAATACATATATATATATATATATATATATATATATATACATTTGCCCAGATATGCGTCAAACTGATCACATAGCCTTCTGACTCCCGAACATGATTCAAATCAAACAAATTAATCATCCGAAATCAAATCTTTTTTCAACCACTATTTTGTTTTTCAAACATGTTATTCCACGTTCATATCAATTTTGAATTTGTGGGGCGTGATTCAAGTTCCGAATATTAAAAGTTTGGAAAGGTCGAAATTCCGAATTCACATGAGACGCGATTCGGAGTTTCTAGAAATGTTAAACTTGCAGATTCGGAAAGGTCGAAATGCAGACGCAGCTCAAAGATCCGAAAGTTAAAAACTCATAAAGTTAAAAAAATCCGCAAATCAAATGAAAGCTCGCGACAAAGCTGTTAAATAAACGATGTTGCATCTCGCGAATTCCGAGATTCGGAGTTTTGGCCTTTCAGATTTTTAGCTTCCGGATTTTTGAATCTTTGGTGTTTTTTCATCCAGAGTTTTTCAAATTAGCTACAGAGACTTTCGAGGAAATAATTTCCCTGAAAACTCTTAAGTCAGTAATATAAAAATTCAGAATTCTGACCTTTCGCAGCTTTTGAAATTCGGAATTTGAATCCCGCCTATTAATATCGTTTTAAATTTAGCACACTTTTGGATACTCCATCTTACCCCAGTCTTCCCTATACGTACTTAATTAATGAGATTCATACACATACATAGACATATTCATACATTGCGTTTTGAGTGTATCTTTCAGTAATTAGAGATGAAGCTGTGGCCGTTGATCCTCAACACGTTGGATGTTGATAATCGTATTTAATTGGGCTTAGAGCGAATATATATGCGTATGTCCCTGCAGTTAAAGAGAGATCCCTTCTCTCTATTTGCAGTTACCATGTAGCAGTGCGGCGAAGGGATAAAAAGGGTATAGAGTAAAGAAAAAGTTGCTAACCCTCGTCGATGTAGCGAGAGAAATTTGGTAGATTTTGACGACACCGACACCGACCCCCAAACCCCGAGTCGCGCCAAAGCAAGCGAAGAGCTTGCGGGACGAAGAGGAGCCTTTTTAGTCGGTGCGGAGGTGCGGGCAGGATCAAAGCCCTTCGGCAACTGGCGTCAAAGCGACGTCAAAGCGACGGACGCAGCAGCCACCCCTCGCCGTTCGCCACCTAGCAGTCCTTAAACGAGCTCAAACACCCTCGCCGACCTTGGTTTAATAATATACCCAGATACGTGGGCGACACCGTCATGCCTCCACATCATCAACATTTTCGAAAATACCGAGCACATTACTGCTATGTGCAGGTATGAGTTCCCCTGAGTATCTCTAACCATTGAATATCCCTGCCCAACCCAGAAAATGAGAATAAAATAATTTAAGGGTTCAGTGCCAGAGTAGCCTAAGTGCCATTGTCAATAAGGCTCATTTTAAATGGCTGATGATAACAAGAATGAGCCTCATGGACAATGTCGGTTATGCTACTCTGGCACTGAGCCCTTGAGGTGATATGGTAGAGATCACTTCAAACTTAACTTAGCTAACATAAAAAATACGAGTTTTACTGGAATCCTATCAGTTTTTTTTTGACCAAGTGACATATAGTCGCAGCCAGTTTCTGCCAAAAAACTGAATTTATTTGTTGAGGGTTTGTTTGGATCGGTTGGGTAATCGTCGAGAAAGTACTACACTTCGCGTTTTCGAAGTGACAACAATGTTGGTAATCATGGAATTTCGAACAGACTCCCATTTTTTCTGTAGTATTTGTAATCTTCATGGTATTTTGTTTTTTCATATTCAATTTTGAATTTTTTGGTCGATCTTGATGGGACGTCGCGATATTTAATCCTCCAGGTATAACAGACTACGATCCTGTAGAATTACAAAATTTTCCGTTCACTTGTTTCCCAAAATACCATACTTATATATTTCGGACAGATCGTTGAAATCTTTGGAAATCTTATAATTGGCGGTAGTTGTTTTTGACACGGAAGTAGGAACGGAACTTTATATTCTGCTCTTCTGCGCGTTCGCGGAAAGTGGAAGAACTTCTTATAGGTCATAACGTATCCCGCGGTGTCTGAGAAAATTTAGGTACGGTATATAAAAACTGCCGGGACAAACAATTCGAAGGCGTAACCCGGTATTTAATAATCGCATACATTTCAATTTCCCAAAGTTTTTTTCATTGTCCGATGGTATTTAGCTCTTGCGGAGCTCGATTGTCTCGATTGTAGACGCCTGCCTTACGTTGTTCGCCATTGGTTTTTGATCGGCTCGGTTGATCGAGGGCCTTACGCATACCAATACATCTACAGTCGTGTACACGAGTATATGAGTAATCGGTACCCAGCGTTGGGTGGGCACGTCCACGTCTTGGCCACTCGAGTGGAAGATGGTTACAGAAAACAGGAGCGTAATACAAAACATTGGAGGGGGGTTCTTAGGGGGGGAAGGGGATACCTGCGGCTCTCAAGGGAATGTATATGGGAGTAAATAAATAAGTACACGTATGTACATACGTCCTCGTGGTATGTATGGTATATCGTAGGTACTTATAGTACCCGGGGACGACGACCCGGGGCGTCTTATGGTGAGCCGGATGGAGTACCCAGGTACCCCCTGCGAGGTTAGTCGAGCAACCCGGTAATTCGAAATCTTCTCATGGACCACGTAGGTACCTATAGCTTATATATGGTGATCCTTGAAGACCCCCTCCCGTCCGCGAACACCTCCCTATTTATTATCCGATCACAATACCAGAAACTCTGGAGAAACTCACCCCGTAATCAAGGGCCAAGAGTCAAACGTTTCACGGTCGCATTATTCTCAAGGAACTCGACAAGTATATTAATTCCCTGTGCATATATAACCAACATAGAGAACGGAATCGGTATGAAAACTTGGAATCGCATAATCGAAAGGCGTTATTTTGGTTTCGTTCACTTGAGCGTCAAGTCGAATCTCGTCGTTTTGCTCAACGTTATACCGAGACACTAAAAAGTACAATGCATTCGTTATAATCGTTCGCGTAGGTATAGGTATAATAATCCCCTCATGCAAAAGCCGCAAGCAATATATATATTTACCCTCTCCAGCTTGTATAAATCGCTATTTTTCACGCCTTATTCTTACCGCAATTTAACAGCCTTAGGATTGTTTAGGCTTAATCGAGCGTGATCCTTCCCTGCTGCTGTGAATATTTTTGGAGTAATTGCTCAAATAACAAGGATAACAATCATAATAATCATTATGAGATCCTCATCTACGCTCATTGTTGTACGACTTGACCTCAGCCCGGGCTGAGAACTTCAGCTTTTTATCCTAAGCCAGAAGTTCAAGGTTTGACCATTTATCTATATATGGGCGTGATGATTTTTAACGAGTTTTTTTTTTTCCAGAAGTTCGTCCTGATCATTTCGAATGTACATAATTTGAGCTGGGATTGGTTCAAATTTCTATCGTACGGAGATAGACAGTTACTTTTAAAATTTTTGAAAATTATTGGAAATCTTTGAATCCCATAAGAGTATGTCAGATCCTAATATGGAGTATGTTTTTATTTCGATCGAATGAAATTTGTCGAAATTTCAGAATCTGTTATACGCCAAAACTGACGAGTGGTTGACTCCTCGATCGTGGATGATAATTTTTTTCCAAAAAGCGCGATCCAACGAGGATTGCCCGAATGAAGAAGTTTCGTGAAAATTTCAGGAAAGCTATAGAGATATTCATACTTTTTCACAAAAAAAAATAAAACAGGTTTGTTCCGCTCCGTATATCGATTTGTCTCAAATTCGATCCCAGATCTCCGTACCCGGATGCAAATTATTCAAAACATCTGTCTTGAAAATTTCGTCAAAATTAGTTTTCTCCATTGCCTAAGTTGATTATAGTTGTATGTATGTATGTACACGTGTAAATTTGTATATATATATATACCGAAATGTCAGACTTTCTTGAAACTTGCATAATAATTGAGTGTCTTTGGAAAACTAATTATTAGGCTCGAGTATCTAATTTAAGTTTAATCCAAAGATGCGTTGGTTCAGTTTTCTGCGGCTTGTGGGTTTATTATTTGAGGACTTTTGACTTGGTGTGACGATTTCTGTGTCGAGGGTGAGACTCATTTGCACGTTATCAGCTCGTAGCTTCGCCCTGGTTATATAGGGGGAGCCCTATTCTGTCATTCTGCCATTCTGCCACAGGAACCCATATAATAATTCCATGGGGGATACCGGCTCGCCCCGGCGGGTCTCTCTATTATGCCAGACTATGCCTTCTATCTGCCGTTGTATCTACGCGACAACGCAACGCAACGTCCCGAGGCCGAGGCCCTATGCACACCCGGGTCCGGTTTATGCCGATAACATTCATCCCTCGACGCAATAATATCGCCATATTAGTTAATGTTACAACCAAACGAAACGGCCCGTACGCTTTTACGCACGCGTCAATGTGTTATACGTATAACGTTATATACAAACACTTACCCTTCCGAATAAACCACCCTAAGTACAGTTATATATTCCTTGCCATCGCTCCGTCTTCCGATATGCAGGAAAATTATAACGCAGTCTTTTTTTTTTGTTTTTTTTTTACAGATCTCGATCCAATCAGTCCGAGAAATCATATTCGGTTTTGGAATGAAGTCAAATCTCAAGAAGTTGAATCTAATGAATGATGTTCGTGAAATTCAATGACAGGTTATCAAGATAATATAGTTTTGAAACGAACGCGTTTAAAATTGATCGTCAGGAATGCATTAGATGACTAAAACTGCAGAAAACGAAAAACCAACTTTTTCCAAAATTCCGAGCTGTACTGTAGCAGTCTTGTAGCATCATATTATATATGTTAATGCAGTCAAGAGTACTATAGTATAGCTAAATTGTCCAAGTACTTCAGGATTTATTTATTATTTAACCTAAGTTCATTATACATGGAGAAAATTTTCTCTCACCTACAAAAGCTATATCGTAAGGATTTTAGAGCACGGCTGGTCTGAGCCATGTCGTCAAGGGCTCATTTTGTTCAGAAATCAAATCTTTATCATGTGAACGAGGAAATTTTTGGATAGTTTTGTTTTGGCCGAGTTGTTGGCAAATTAGTGACCGAGATTTTGGGAAAACTATAAATAATTAATTGACTGCCAGTTTGAGCAGAGTCAAGTTTTTTCAGATTCCTTCATTCACATGATGAGTAATTTATTTTCGAGTAAAATGAGTCTTGGACTACTTCGATCGATCGAACCAACGGTGCTCCAAAATCCTTAAAAGGACACTTTATGTGACCTGAAATGAAACTTTGCTAAAAATTAAACGAATTCTCAACGAGCTTACATTTCGGTAATCAAACTATAAGTACTGGTCCCATTATATATAAGAGCAAGATCGGATCATGTAGAGTTTAGTTATAAAATCCCATGTGGCACGTGACCGGATGGTATGCTTCACCCCGGTGCACTGCAAGGAATCAGTGAAGATAAGGACATATTCGAAAGTCCTTTAAAAAGCAATAAATGTATGAGCCCCTGGCGAAGCCACGCGTCGGCGATATCCAACGATAAGATCTTAAATACCTAGTCATGTTCAGGATAGATATCTCTTCTCGCGTATTATAAGTACAGCTCGCAATAAAATTCACCCTTGTTACGTTAATACTCGCGTTGTAAAAGTTCCTCGATTCGTCTCCCGTCCATCATTTATTTATCGAAATAAATAAATGAATAAATAAATAAATAAATAAATCTGAGACTTTCTCCTGACTAAATAAACACACTTTTCATCTTTCTTCTGCGTCCTCTGAGGATCCGGAACTCCGAGATCCTGTGACTCGGTAACGCAAGGGATGGAACTCTGATTTAAAGGGTGGGTGCAAAAAAGGAGAGACGAAAAAAACAAAAAAAAAACAAAAAAAAAACATGGGGGAAATGTGGCGTCGAGCTGTCAAAGTGCCGTCCGACGAACGTTGACATCTCTATTATCACTCGTGCCACCTCGCCTGTCTACACATACGTCACACATACGCCCCAACCTTCTCGTGTATTTCGGCGACGCGTGTCACCAGATAGCAGATCTCTCGATGACAATCCCTCGCCCTCGGTACTATACCCGGACCATCGTCGTCTTTCGTTGGTAATTCCCAATGGATACGCGGGGACGACCACCTTCGAACACATATGTCGTCATCTGAATAATCGCCCCTCAAAATACGGGGCCTGTTCTGCAGAAAATAGCATTTTTTTTTTTTTCTTCATTTGTTTTCGAGAAATTTTATCGTGAAATCCTTTTTTTTTTTTTTTTTTTCACTTCGGGTTGCAGTAATTTCCGAAAAAAGAAAAAATCTCGTGAGAAATGTGAGTATGTATTATATTGAAAATGTTGGGGAAATGTAGGTACCTTGAGGTAGGTTCAGCAGGGGTCATTCGTTCCCTGGGGTCTTTTGCGGTTTGGGGAAGAAAACTTGTTCATTGAGGGTTGATCAAAGTGGCGTAGGCGATGAATGGACCAATGAAGTCTGCACCGTTGTATGTACTGCATGTACATGTACTACATACATACCTAGAGGCGGACAGCCGGTCACAAGAGGTTTGCCGGTCTCAGTTCGGCTTCCGGTCAGCCGCTTCATACTTATTTGGTGTACTTTAGGAAATTGGATTAAGAGGTTGATCGGCAGACGGTCTCTTGCACCCCGTGACTTCGCATTAGGGTCGTATTAGCGACTGCCAGGTTACGCGACAAACTGGTGATGCTTGGTCAAGCCTCAATGCTCTAAGTTGAATTGAACTGAACTGAACTGAACCGAAACGAACCGGACCAAACTAAACCTTGAGAACTTATGGTGTGAAAATACGCCCACAGTAATTGTGGTCGAAATGACATGGAAATTTAGGGTGACAATTCTCGTTCCAAGGTCTTTTTCACTCTACGAATCCAGAATAACTAAACATCGAGACGATATCAACGATATAGTATGGAAGAACGTGCTATTTCAAATTATGCCCAAAAAATGTGTTATCTCAATCAGGAACGATGTTTTCATTGATACGGCACTGAAATTTCGGGTACCTGGAGTGTTCAAAGCACTTTTCTTCAATAGATTAATCAATTGTTTCAATTATTATCTCATTTATTTGGTTTCTTTGACACAGAAACAAAAAATTTGAGACAAGTTTCAATATAAATGGCAAAATAATTGGAACAATCAAATAATCTATTAGAAAACAATGATTTTTATACTCCGGGCACCCCAGATTTCAGTGTCGTATCAATGAAAATATCCTCCCTAAACGAGACAGCACGTTTTTCTTCCACAATTTGAGATCTAACACATTATTCTTCCACACTGCCATCGATATGTTATACTTGATCATCGTCCAGACTTTTCCAATCATAAAGGGAAACGTTGATTTGTGTAGAAAATCATACTTTGCCTCTGGCTATGCTTCGGCTAAGAATTGAACGAGACAAATTCCCATAGATGTAAAAGTTCGGTAGGGGTTTCCTGAGGATAAGAGAGGGAGAAATCTTGTGACAATGTCGCAGCACGATTTCGTGCGGGTCGATGACAAAGAGGTAAAACTTGTTACTGTAGCGAAACGCGGAGTGTTCGATGAATGAATCGAAGTAAAAGTCGAAGTAATTCTTTGACGATTCATTGACGTACTCGACGGGGTACATCGAGATGCTAGATACGCGGTACTGACGTTCGCCTGCCGAGGGGCACTTAATTACAAAGCTTATGAATAATAATTGTCGTGTAGTTGGACTGACATTGTTACCGAATGTTTTCTAGGCGGCACCATTCCCTGTTACTCGCAACGGGAACCCTTTCTCATTTTTACCTTAAAGGCTGCGTGCCTTCGTGCCCCGTGTGACCAAACTACTTGTTAGCAACGATCCCCGGTGAATCTACCGATTTCCACCCCTTTTCTCAGACTATTCGGAGACGAAAAATCATCGTGTTCATTAAGAGAAACTGAAACGATTGCCCCGGACTTTGCATCAATCTTGATTTTTTTTTTATCCCCCCCTCTGTGCAACTCAGACGTTGACTCAGACTTTTTCGGGGTAGGAATCAAAATATTCGAAATGATGATCTTTTGATATTTTGATCCCCAATTCTTTTTCCTTTCTAGCAATCTTGTAAAATTTGGTATGGGCTGATAATTTGAATGCAAGATCAAAATTTTTGAAGGCTCAATTGAGGTGAGAGCGTCGAGTGGTTTAAGAAGAAGTCGTCAGTCACGCCTTGTGGGTAAACTTTGACGAGTGTTGAGTGTATATTATGTAGAAGTGAATAATAGCGGTGTCTCGTTTCAGAAGTCAGAATCATTTGAACAAGAAATTTCTTTCCTTTCGGGTCAGTCGAATCAATCAAGGATATTATTCATTTGAGGTAAACGAGCACAAAGAGCACCTGCCCCTCGCACCCTTGTCCTCACGTGTTACAGGGACCGTGAAATTTCACTTCACTTTTACACGAAAATACGGGAAAAATTATTTCCCCCGTGGGTATAAGAGAAATTCGATAGCCAAAATATTGAGTTTCCGAGATTCGGAGATAGCCAAGCCGAGAGGGCCCTATAAGCGCTTTTAAAGCGCCCAGTCATGTACGAATAGCCTGAATGTGGATGTATTCCGGTAGGTACACAAGTTCAGTACGACACGTGGTTAGTGGTTAAAAAGCATGTAGTAGTTACAACAAAGAACCCCTGCCGTAGGGCTTTTCAAGAGCCTCAAGGAACTTTGGGACTTGTGGACTTTTTGGCCCCTTCGATATATTCTGGCTCATTCTCTACCTCCAGAGCCGCACGCCTCTGGGCCGGACCAGTCTTCGCCTTCATCCGACTCGAAGAAAACAATAGAAGAGTGAAAATAGAAAAAAGAAAATGAAGAAAAAAAAAATCGACCTCTGTAACGTCGAACCCCGGGGCGTTTGATTCGATCGATTCTCATTTATTCCAAATTTGACTCAACTCTGCCCCCCGGGCATCCCTAACTAGAATCACCGGTTTTTTCATCGAATTTTTGCACTCTATACTATATACGTTTCTCCACAGGTACTCGTTGACGCGTGAGAATTTCTTCAATTTAATTCTTGGATGTTAAATAATCCAGAGTTTCCGAAAATGTACAAAGTTCTTTTTTTTTTTTCAAAAATAGGGCAGTGAAAATTGCACATCCAAGGATAGGGCACACTGGGCCAAATAGTTTCGATCATGAGTTACAAGGATCAACGAATTCTGTTGACTTTGGTAAAATTAAATTGAAATTATTCTACAAAAGTTTGGAAATCTTTATCTATGACTTGACACTAAGATTCCTGAATTTTTAGTAACCATCCGAATTTATATTATATACATACGTTTCTGTATTAGATTATCAAATATATATTTCAAAGATTCGAAACACATAATTTGAAGTATTGGATTCAATATTTCATCATGTTTAAAAAATTTTCTAAATAGCTGTATCTTCATTTCTAACTACAAATCTTCATTGCTCTATAAATTGCAATCAGAAATTTTCACCTAGCACAATATAATAGGAATGAATGTAAATGCAAACGCGAGATCGCGAATAAAAAATTAGAATTCCCGATTCCGTTAGAATTATTTAACAAAGTATCTTTTAGCGAACGCGGATCTGGATTCTTGAGTCTGAATCGCATAAAATAATAATGAATTTTTGTCAGATACCGGAAGACAGCTGGAAGAGCCGGGGCTCCAAGATACCCACCGAAGGAAGGCAGTCCCCACGTTCACACTTCGGCGGACTCTGGATAGTTGCCTGTTGGCGAAGTGTTGGGGGTTAGGTGTATATCTATATGTATACGTATATATATATATAATATAATAGGTGGAAAAGCAAGCGAGTAAGGAAGCAAGGAAGCAAGCAAGGAGGTGACTTCTTGTTATATGGGAGCTTTAATTTTCCTCACTAAGCCAAGATCTAGTAGCCAGTATAAGTATTGGCTGCAGCCAACTCGATGTGGCCACGCCAGATGATATGAATTCGGAACTGTCTTCAGTTTTGCTGCCAAAGTATTACCAAAAGTTTTTCAATGTAGAGAAGACCGAGGAAAATGCTGAACACATACCTGGATCACATTTGTTCCAAGCTTTTATAAAATACCGTATAGAAACATCACCCTGCAGTTAAATCTATACCGAGATCTTTCAGACCGTTCAATTTTTGCTTCGATGTCGCTAAATCGGACAAAACTTAACCGGGTAAGATTGTACAATTTAATTTTATGCAACGATAGGTACGCTTCTTAGCACGAGATATCCTTATAACATTTAACTAGATTGTTATGATTGTCCCCTTTCTCTCTCTTGGCAGCAAATATTCGTGTAAATCTTTCGTTTCCTTCTGCTTCTTTTGCTAATGAGAAGTATCTTCGCGGGTAGGTTTTCTCCCTCTGACGATGAATATGAAAATACTACCCCGTCCTATAGCTATACACAACTCCGATTCTCCCAGCTTCAGAGTCGCCCAAGTTGAGTGCACGTGTTGATCTTCTTCTTGGAACTCCTCATCCCATCGTCATCCTTCAGGATTCATCTCAACATCTCCAAAACACCCTTCATCGTACAATAATCTTGATTGTCGTTATCGTTAATACGCTCAAGTGCGTCTTTTCATATTCTCTATTTTCAAATCACGTCAAATATATATTTATTTAGAAATTTCACAGCTTTTAAGTTCGAAGTTGATAAAGAGCTCAAACCGGAGTATGAAGCCATTTCAATCCTTTCGGTATGAAATAATAAGTATTTAGAAATCTGATGGTAATTGTTTTTGATTTGTTGATAGAAAAGAGTCGGATGAATCAAATGCAAGTTAGATGAATTTTTGATAAACTATAGTTCCTGGATTTTTTGAATATTGAAAATAGAATGACTTCAAGCAATTCAAGTACCGATGACGTCTATATTTTAAGGATCTCCGGAATTCACGACATACTCGCACTGAACATATAAAACGATGGGACAGGATTTAAGTTCCGAATTTCAAAAGTCAAAATTCCGAATTTATTTCAGACGCGATTCTGTGTTTTTAGAAACGTTTATAGAGTTCAGAACTTACTAATTCCGAAAGATGGAAATGGAAAAAGCTCGAAGATCTGAAAATTAAAAACTCAGAAAGTCCAAAAATCGGAAAAATTAAGGAAAGCTCATGGCAAAGCTGTTAATAAATAAATGACGTTGCATACACAAATTCCGCGATTCAGAGTTTTTGTGTTTCGGCTCTTTAGCTTTCGGAATTTTTAACCATCGGTGTTTTTCGATTCGAAGATTTTCAAATTGGCTACGTAGACTTCTAGGGAAATAATCTTTGTAAAAACTCTGAGTCAGTAGTATAAAAATTTGGAATTCTGACCTTTCACAGCTTTTGAAATTCGGAATTTCAACCCCATCGCAAAAACGATGATACTTGAACGTTTCATAATTAACTGATAGGTCATGATTTGCCTGACTTTCTTCAAAGTAAGTAAATTGTATAATTTACAGCCTCCTCTTAGTTTCGTAGTATAGAAAAAATGGGGCAGACGATATTAATCGTAATTTCGACAATTTTGCGGTTTGATTACCTCGACGAATCGAATCCCGCGTACAGTTTTAGCCACACGTGTGCGCCTCGTTCCTGCATGTCAGAATTTCGGGCTGCATGGGATTGACCCGCGGCGTTTTGGCATATAGGTATATATAAGGTTATAGCCGGAATATAGTACGCGGCATGAAACCTTTATACGGATAGGGTTATATAGGGATAGGGTTTTAGGGTTGGTGCGGTGCGGTGCGGTTCCGCGGGGCTGCATCCAACAGCCAACAGCGTATGATATTCATATTCTTGGCAGAACGCGCGGCGTCGAAGTCAGTGGTGCAGACCAGCGGTCCGATGGAGCGCACGCTACCCTTACCCTTACCCTAACCCCTGCCACTGCCACTGCCACTGCCACTGCGCCGTTTCGCGTCCGCGTATATACCGGCAACCAACCAACCAACCAACCATCCAACCTACCTTCCTGCCTATTCCCTACCTACCTACCTACCTACCTACCTATTCCCTACCTACCTTTGCAGAGTATGTATTCCGCGCCCTGGTTCCATCCTAGTCTTGCTTTCCCGCGAGCAACCAAGTCGCTCTTCCTTGAGTTCCCCGCTGCCTCCTGGAGGCCGGGGGCGAAGCCAACGACGCGCAATAGCCAAGCTAAGGGAGGCAGAGAAAGAGGAAGAGGAAGAGGAAGAAGAACAGGACCAGGAACAGGAGCGTGGCGCGCGGTACCTCTAAGATATTTCTTATCCCAGCGCACGTAACCCTCTAACAAGCTAGCAAAGTTTACCAATAAATTGTATGACGCTGAGCACCGCGCCGGCTGGGCTGCTCTACCTCTGCTTCTGCCTCTTCTCGTTCTTCTTATACCTCTATATCTTTATCTCTATGTCTCTTTATCTTACTATTTATCTCTCTCTTTCTCTTTCTCTCTCGATCTCTTTGCTTCGCCAGTAGATCCGCAAGCCTGAATATCATACCGACAACGAAGACTTCTTCTTCCTTTTCGTTTACCTATCCGGAATTTGTACGCGGGCCGTTTTCCACTAGACGAATTTCAACCGGGTCTGTATAGGGTGGATATGTATATATATATGTATATTTATACATGTACCGATCTTTGTCACCAGAGTATCCTGCATCACTGGGTATCAATTGCTCCATTTGTCCCGCTATATCCATTGGACGCCTAAAAGATGAAAGCCTCGTCACCTGCAATGGCACAAAAATCTTTGGTCGGCTTATGTTAGATTATTCGAAAATCTTGTTTCCAAACTGTCAAAAGTATCGCAAATTCCTATACTAATACTCACCGCCGATTGCAGCCTATTTCAAACCCCTAGGCAAACATAAATTTATTGGCCCCCCCCTATTGGAATATTGAATTACTACAAGAAAACTTGACATTTGGTCGCGAGGAAATTCATCATCACATTTAATCCTTTTGCCTGTACATCTGGGAATAAAATAAAAATTGAATCCTTTCAAGATAACCATTCGAGGATCAAATCACAATTTTTCAACATGGCATCTTTCTGTTCTATAATTCCTTCATTTCCCTCAGCTTTCCACAAATTTCGTTCTTTTACTTTGTGTTTCAGGGGTATAAATGCAATAAAAACACATTTCATGAAATTATTTTATAACTTTTTTCATTTTATAGACTCCCCAGGATTATTCTGCTTCCTTTGCCTATAAGCGAGAAGATGCACGCGTTGCTATAATATTTGCTGTAACTCAGTTCACACTTTCGTGATCAATCCAATGATCGAGTTAATAGTCAGGTTACCAGAAATAAAAAATGGCACATCAGTTAGAAATGAGGGTAGTGATGCAATAATATAAGAAGCAATCACATATTCTTATCACGTCTGGATTTTCAAACGGTACCTACCCAAGTTGTATAATGTACCTCTGCCATTTAGCATCAAAAGTGTTTTGCGGTTTTTTGAATTCCGAGGTTTGAAACATTTCAAAACGAGGCAACGCAATGGCGTTTTATCCGTTGTTTTTTTCCCCGCGCCTTCGTACGTCGTTCTCCTCTTATATTCTTTTTTTCGTCCTCTTTTTATTTTATTTTTATTTTATTTTTTTTTATTTCTCTCATTTTTCTGTTTTTGAATTTCAATGCGGCTGTCGAATGTTGGCATACACGTAGCGCGCGCGGATGCTCACGTTGAATGGCACAGCACAGTACGGTCGGGCCGGTAGCCCAGCCCGGGGGACATAATGCCGAATGCATCCTAATAGAGTCACATCAGTTACACAATCACAATACTAATCTGACATAATGGCTGCCTACGGCTAGGGAGAAGGTGGGGTTTTCCTTTTTTCAATTTTTTTTTTCTTTCTTTTTTTTTTTTTTTGTTTTCTTTCAATTTTATTTTTTATTTCTCTTTATTTCTTTCTCTTTCACTTCTTCATTGAGTTAGAGCACGACACATTGCAGACACGCAGAAAAATCTCCTGCGGTTCAACTCCGTAACCGTCCAACGATTAGGAGAACGAGGATCAGGAATCAGGATCAGGATACCTACCAACGATCGCCATGTTTTAAATACCATTTCAACTCTCCCAAAGGGGCTGGGTTCATTCGAATGAAAACTATCTGCTGAAACATTGATGCATATGTGTAACATACGTATGTTGGTATACTACTTTATATATTCTTGCAGACATTTGAATATAGAAGTAGAAAGTTAACGAGCTATGATTAACTACTTTTTAAGTATGTAGATGCCTGCCGTGTATCTGTTCATAGGTAACTATTTGTATTATTTGTATATAAACGGACATATTCTATTGTATTCTGTATATGTAAAACGATAGGGTTGACTTGCCAAATGAATAATAATGGCCGTATATACTTTTGCATCGTTCAAGTGCTATAAGGGATGATATTTATGATTAACGAATGCTTTGCTTATATGAGACACTCGACGAAGTTTAAGAAATTCGTTATTTATTTTGTTTCAGCTATGATGATTGAATCCATTTGAGTTTCTTTTATATAACTTATGTACTTTTATACTCCATTTTGATTTTTTGTTTGTTTTTTTTTTCTGTTATTTCTCACTTTTTCACTTTTCTCCAGTCTGTGCAGCCTCTAGGCGATGTCCTGGGCGCGAGAAAAGCAATAAAGCAAGAAACGGACGCGGTCGGAGGCAATGGTGGAAAACCTTACGCAAAAATAAAATAATAATAATCATAATAATAATAACAAAAATATGAATAAAGTAGAAAAGATTTAGAGCACGGGCCAGAGCATTTCGCGAAGAATATTATAGAAATGACCAACTCTCACCGTTTCGTGCATCTATATTCTTCATATTCTATTTGATATTTCGTCAAGAAATTTTGACTATATCATAATATTATTATGATATTGTAATGTATAATTCATGATGATTATTGTTGATCGGAAAATGGTCTAGTATAATATTTATGTTTGAATAATTTAGTAACGAGGGAAAAATTTTCTTGAAAATTTGATACCCTCAAGTCTATAGATATATAATATGAGATATGATTTTGAAGTCAAATAAACGATCCATACTTACAGCGGCAGCATCTTGCAACTAATCAACAATTGTCGACGGCCGTCTTTTCGTTGAAGTAAAAAAGTGTCGAGGGTAAAGACGAGCGAGAAGGACGAGGGAGTCGCGGATCTCGAGAGTACCTATAACCGGGGGGTGGCGGGCCTCCACCGCCTTTTTACACTCGGTCGCAGACGCCGTCACCATTCACAATTCCCAATCACAATGAACCGTTGGGGGGAAAATAACGTTCAACTTTTGCGGTGAATTCAGAAACGATTTCAACTTGATTGAATACCGCGATTCCCGTGTATATGTATATATGAATACGTTTTTATATATCCATCTATATATTATACCTATATATCTATATATACATATATTACATACATATTATATAAATATATATAGGTATGTACACATATTATTATACTGGCATGTATATTATGGATAAATTTCATCCATCTTTCTCTCTCTCACTCTCTCTTTAGTATGAATTCGTTGCGGCCAAGAAGTCGATTTTGCTGGTAGAAAATCACCGTATGACAATTTTTTCATCTTTCAAATTTGTTTCGGATTGATAAGTAGATATACCTTTAAATTATTGACATTGATCAAGTTGGAATTTCAACTCAGAGGACGAGAAATAAACAGTTATATCTATATTGGCCGAATACGTAGACGAGCTTCTGAGTTTAACTTTGCCAATTAACATATGAAATTGAAGTTAAAAGGTGTACGGATGAATTCTGAGGTGAATTCCATGAAAGGAAGAAAAATCATTATACCAACGACTTTAGAGAGTTTAGATATGTATTATAAGTGAAAATACTTGCGAATATATATCGTGTATATGATGATAAATAATATGCAACTGCTGCAGGAGCGTTAGCTGGTAGGTAGTAGATTATAATTGAACGTAAATTTGAAATTTTCACAGCTTCCTTTACTTATATACCTACCTACCCTCCGCGTTTCCACGCCTTTTCAACTTCTTCTATCTGTGTAATATATCGTCCGTCTAGCGCGACCGCCGGCTCCCGCGTGGAGCGCCAAGCTTAAATAACGCGAGTTTGAATTTATAGTAATACTTTTATGAAATAACGTTAGTGGCGGATATTAAGGCAGACACGGGGAGCGTCGCTGGCGGGGCGCCATCCGGGCGTTCGCCGTCTCCGAAGAGGCCAAAGCCGTCTTTTCCGGGGACTCGAGCGTTCTCCTATATTATATACATATGTATCTTTATATATATATACATATATACGTTATACGTACGTAAATACATATCTATATACGCGTTTAGGTACATACGTGTATGCATACATTACAAGTTCTCTGATCTTCCCAGCTATCCCGAGGGACTTTTTCCTCCCTGCGTTCTCGCCGAAGAACTATATACGCCGCTATTATACCAAACCGCAAACTCGTTTGTTTACTGGCCACATTAGTCACCAGTCATTGACTGCTCCTGGAATATCTGAACAACCATGAGATATATTTGACCAACAGTCTCGCAATTTTCATCCAATCGCTGATCAAAGTCAACACGCGACAGATTCAGTTTATAAGTATAGAACTTTTCATCCATATGCACATTTTTAATGTTTATGGCTGTATTCAACTTCGTGTAATTGTCAAACGGTGCGAGATTCTGATAAAAGATCGATGGTCTTTTGCATTTCCGGCTACTCCGGAAGTCCGATCAAAAAGAATTTTAGAAGAGCGCGATCTAGTTCCGAATTCAGGAAATTGCATTACAAAATTCGGTTTATTTTACCGAGGCTGCAGTTCGGAAAATGTACAAGTTAACGGACGAACGTACCGACGTGTCGTTGAAACAACTATTTTTTGATTCTAGGAATCGTTTGAAATCATAATTAGTCATAGCCATTCTCTAGAAAGTTTCAATTTTTTCCCGCTTAATCAGATGCATCAATTAAAAGAGTAAATTAAGATTGAAAGTTGCTGAAAAAATATGAGAAACTTGAGGATTTTTCTCTACTTCATTATTCCATTTATATTCGACTCACATCACAGAAATTGAGTTCCTTTCTCTTCGAATTATTTACGTATGTCGAAGCCATTTGTATACCTACAACGACAGACACATGAGAGAGATTCTTTTAATTTTTTGAAACGATCGATCGTCATTCAGATCTTGTTGATAAATTGACGATACTTTATTGGTTCTTCATTTACTTTTAATCAAACCAATGCACGTTGTTTGAATTTGATAATGACGAATAAAACCGATGATCCGAATACATAGGGACCACAAGTTAGCGTTCACCACAGTGATATACCATAGAGTAGTTCATTGCGAATGAGATAAAACAAACGCGTGGATGAGCCTGTAATGAATATTATTTAATTATCGTGTTTAAAGGTGGTTTTGAATAGGGATTTAAATTATGATCGTTTTCAGGCTGGCTCGCCGCATCTGTTTCTGATTTTTAATTAATATCAACCGGCCCAAAGCCAGGCAGGCAGGCAGGCAGGCAGGCAGGCGAACACGCGCATGAGTGCCCCGCGCACACGCTGCGGCAGAAACTATAGAGAAATTAACAGAACAGAATGCTCACGCGCGAGGCATTAAAATTAATGAAACGAACGAAATGTGTTTTAACAAAATGTACGCGAGCGATCAGGCGGAAGCTGGGCCGAGAGTGAGAGAAAGAGAGAGGGAAATATAGGTAGAGACCGAAAGAGCGCGGAAACCAGTGAACATCGAAGAGGCGTTTTACAACCAGAGAAAAGCTCTACTATTCTCGATTAAATTTCTACCGTTCAAACTTGTTTTCTTCATTCGAACAAGATTAATAATTGAATCGCCTGCCTCGGTGCCCACCCGACGTCAGAAACTGAATTCCCGATACTGAGTTATCGTCGGATTCAATATCAATATCTCCCATTGAATTTTCTACAAAATTTATTTTTCCACTGGTACGATTGGAAAATTTCAAAAATATGCTTCGCTTATATATTTACGACTCGAACTAATTTTTCTCTATACTACATCACATCCTAGATAAATTTTTCGTCAAAAATTCTTTTCCAAACATAAAACCGTTCATACCTACCAACGGATGGATATTTTTCCGTTAAAAACTTACGGTTAATTAATATGGAACTAATTCCGTAACGTAATTCAAAATACAAGGGAAATCTCTGCTCCTCGAGGTACCGCGAGAGTATAAACCTAAAGCTGAGTTAATTTGACATCGAGTCGGTCCCGCGGCGCGGTGGATTCGGTACAGAGTTACAAGTCGCTAAGCTCAGCCTGAAATCCCTTGCTGGGCTTATACGCGGAGCGAGTTACCAAATTTTACAGCCCCGGAGGCTAACTGCGATGCCGTTACGCTTTTCATACCTATATATGTATATATCCGCGAAATCTGCTGGATATATATGGAAAGCTTGGCGTATACTTCATGAGATTTACATTCGCTACTTTCTAACCCCTCGTCCCACGTTTTGCAAATCTTTGGCAAATCTGGTAAAAAGAAAAAAACTCATCCCCGCGCGTAGATGATCGCTGACAGCTGGACTGCTATACGAGTAATGAGATCCGGACTATACATATTCCATCGCCTGCAGTGCACTAAGGGCATATCATCTTCTCTCTCGTATTTTACTTCCCATGGCTTCGTGCAGCTGAAGGAAAGGGATGAAGAAGGGCAAATAAGGGGAGCAAGAGCGAGAGGGTGGGATGTGTAAGGGCTAAAGGGAGGATTCCTTAATTAAGGAACTTGACTTAGCCGGTTCTGATGGGGTTCGCCTTCGCGAAGACTTCGGGGTTTGGCTAGGAGTTGGAATCTTCCTGTTATATATAAGGAATGAATCCCGGATCTCGCCCCATCGACCCCCGGCGAATATAAATACGCGAATTATCTATACAGTGACTAGTTAATCGGGGGGGTAACCATTACACATATTCACGTCTTGTTCGCGAGCTTGTCCAAGCCGTCATGTCTCTCCCCCGAAGGAATTAACACTTTGACATTGGACGCCGGTCATCCCTTATGGCTAGCTTCGCTTCCGCGTTGCTCTATGAATATTTAGTTTCAGATTCTTATCTTACACATGCCACGACGTCGACGGTACGGGGGTCACTCGATAACGACGTTGACAAATGGGAAAGGAATCTAATGATTAACATCAAGGAGGGTTGTGAGCTGCGATGGTTTGATCATTCTAACCATTATTGATTGATATTCGGAATTCGATCGGGTCATCATCATGACCATCCTATATAAATTATATTCTTCGCTGATAATGAAACGTGATTATTTGATAATGGGCGTTAATTTATCGCAAAGTTTTTTCTTGAGGCCCAGAATAAAAGTCGTTGAAAATAGTATGAGGCGAAGGCTTTGATCATCGGATAAAACAATCTCATCAGTTAGACCTGCAGATGGAGAAATCTACTGTACCTGCAGTTGAGAATATAATCCAAATTCACACTGCGCCTTGTTGCAGGCAACTTCATTTACAAGTATCACTTACCATCATGGTATTTCGTTTGATAAGTTCACCAATCTCGGTCAGTAAATGATAGCGACAGGCCGCTGTCGGTACATGTGAGATCCATTATCGGCAGAGCTCATTCATTTATATCCTTTCGTGAAGTAGCCAAATTATCGGCAGAGCTGTGTGTAGAGGTAAATAGTCCAGTCATTGACTATAGGCCTGTTCGTTGCTCTTACACTCAGCTACACTTTTCACATTAGTGCAGAAATAGACCAACCAGGAATCAAATGTTCTACACTAGTGTAGCAAGTGTAGATAAGTGTAAGAGCAACGAACAGGCCTTATGTTTTCATCGGAGGGTCAGATTCGGGTTAGTTTAAAATTTGAGCCAATGAGCAGTAAGATTTGAAAAGACTAGTGTAATTTCTTATCGAATCTTCTTTTTCATTGGCTCCAATTTTAACCTAACCCGCACTTAATTATTAAGCTTGTTGGATGGGGAAGGGGACTTGTAAGAGCTTAACTTGAAATTATTGACCAAGATTTTCTATGCCATTTTAGAAAAAGCGATAAATTTCGTTACTAGCGAGAACTCGGCTCTCCGTCATGATAAGGAAATTGCAATTACACATTTTTTTGTTGCTTTATCATGCTCTACACTTTTAGGAAGTATGAATTTTTCACCTACCGTCGATCGTTGTTAAAATATCCAATGAGAACGTAATTGAATTAATCCGGCACTGCAAATATAAAAATGTTTTTCAATTTCTGACCACCGCGCACCAATTAAATATTTTTCAAATCAACGTTATCGTTTC
This sequence comes from Ametastegia equiseti, assembly GCA_963989295.1. Taxonomy (NCBI): domain Eukaryota; kingdom Metazoa; phylum Arthropoda; class Insecta; order Hymenoptera; family Tenthredinidae; genus Ametastegia; species Ametastegia equiseti. The sequence goes on along the minus strand of OZ022397.1, from coordinate 12,435,192 downwards.
GAAGTTTGAAGACATACCGATTTCCGGTGCATTCACTAGCGCAAAATTGACAAAGTTGCCAAAAATCTTTTTTTTATTTGAAAAGTGTACTCGAACTTCGAACGCCTCACTAGAATACCTGAAAGCCTCGACTTCATCGAGACCTTCAGTTTCGTTTTGGTTGCATATCCGTCGGATTTCAGAATTTCGAGAAAATCGAAAACGTTTTTTCTTTCAAAAAGCAGGAGTGTTTGAAAAATTTACCAGTCTGATTCATTTACTTCAACTTTGATATCTACGCAATTGCAAAATTGCTGGAGCAAGACCCAGACAGGGGCACTTTTTAGATACTTATCCAGGTATACCCTTTCGCATGTGATTAAGCGTGCACTCAATTTCCACAGATGGTTAATAAAATTCAAGCCCCGAACTCAGAACTGAGTTTCGAATGGGTATAATATCAGTTGACATCTATTATTTGATAGATAAATTGTTTGTATATTGTATTGAATACAGATTCGATTTCATATGTATGTGTAATTGTGCTAGGAGTCTTACGACTTTGTAAAAAAATTATATATATAGTATATATATATATATATATATATATACCCACTGTCAAACCGACTCGAGTCTTGTTCTCGTAATTCAACTACAGCATAGACCTCTGGAGCCTATAAGCACATGAGTTACGCTTCAGCTTACACCACTCATGATGAAGGGCGCGTATATATGTGCAATGCCTGTGCCTGAGAGCCCATAATCTGATTAGCTTATTCCGGATAACATCTAATAGTTCCCTTTTCGACTTTCTAATTTCTACAAAATTAAGGGGTATAGCACATTATAACTTAGATCAAAGTATGAAACGTTGCTTAAGAAATATATATAAGGTTACGTGAGTTCAGCAGTGCATTGCTTTCTTTCTTCTTCTACTCGTTGTCTAGTCCGGTTGAAAGCTTCGGTTTTAAGAAAATCGACAGTTTTATAGACGGTTGTATTAGGTGGCGATTGGGCAGATGGCAAAGATGTTGAGACAAAACTTCCTTGAAGATCCAAGTCAAGATATTGTAGAACTTCCAATGAGCGGTGTGAGGCAGGAATGAATTTATTCTGGTCTTGAAAGTAATATATCTGGAAAAGTAATTGTAAACCGTATGAGAATACATTCAAATAATTATTAGATAGATGGGGATAAATGATTACCTCTTCTTTGTCGTCGTAGGGATTGTTATCCTCATCAGATGTTGACTGATGCCGAGTCGACTGGTGGTAAGCTGGTGGCGTAGGACTCGGTGCAGCCCGTATTCTCCCTTTTCCTGGTGGCGATGCCAATTGCAACGGTCCTAGAGTACGAATAAGAGCAAAAGTTTGAGATTTCAAATGTAGAAAAAAACATTTTTTCATCATTAAAAATGCTATTTGAATTCTCTCCTACTTCCACATTAGAAGAAAAAAGAAAAAAACGGTCGAGAACTTTGAAAAATACAATATTTCGTAGTCGAAATATGAACGCCAATTCTTTTCTTTTCCCACCTCTTACAGTGTTAGCATATTCCGCAATACTGAACGAATTCAGTGATACGAAGATTAAATGGATTCTCGATTTCATATGTAAAGCAACCCAACTGAATTAAGAAAAAATACCATCGTACTCTGCTTTTATCTTATGTTTCATAACAGATGCATAAAGAATACATGGGTAACTTAGTACTTTACTGCATGAACAAATTCGTTTAAACAAATCTTGAAATCTTTGATAAACTTACCATCGATAGGTGACTTAGTAAGAGATGGTTTAAGCTTCCTATTAATACTGGGTGGTTCAGCCGGTGAATGCTCGGTTGAACTCAATTCTGGTACGGATAAAATAGGACCGGGTGATGGTTCGTTGCTTATTATCGATGTTGAATCGCTAGTTCTTCTGCCTGGTTTTAAATCTCTATAAACAATCGGTGGTGGTAGCGCTATTGCAGATGGTACAGCGCTAGAAGAATCGCGAGTTAACGGGCTTGGTAAATTTGAATATGTTGCTGTTGTTGATGATTCAGAATGGGGACTTGATGGTTCAGTATCAGGAAAATCGTATCGAAAAACATGTCCATCGGTATTGGTAGGCGCAGCATTGGAATAACAATGTCTAGCAGGTCGTCCGGCTGTATTTGTATTTGAATTTGTTCCTGGTTGATGGGATCTTGGAAAATCATAAGTTTCATCGGTTACAATTGCAGTAGCTGGTGTAGATGGAGCAGGAGTAGCAGGAGTCGTTGGTTTAGAACTTTCAGAAGTACCATCCAAGTTCAAGTAATTATGTCCAAAATTTTCTGGCACCATATGAAGTGGTTTCGGTGGTCGAGGTGGAGCCGGAACTTTTTCTGCTGCTGGTGGAGTAGTCGAATCTACAATTTGAAGCTTTCCAAATCGTTTCATTACGCTCCACGATCCGATTTCAGCATCTCCTGAAGTGACAGTAACAGTAACAAGCTACGATTTTGCAGTAATAATATCCAATAATGAGTCAGGTGGCAAGAATGACATATTCCATTTCCTTTTCTACTAAAATAATAACATTTTTCCAAATTCCTCAAGTTACCTGAGCTTTGCAAAGACTTGTTTAGTTTATTCATTCATATCAGTGTAATTCTTGACCATTTGGGAATAATTACTAACCAGATGAAGGACAAGTATCCCAATTAACACTGGGCACAGGTGCAGTCCACTCATCGTCGGTAAAAACACTTTCGGCATCAGTTGTGGTTGGTGATCTCGGTGGGGAAGGAGCCAACCGCCTAGGTGCATCATAATATTGTTCCATGCTCTGACCAAGTGCTGAACTAAGAGAGCTCGTATCGTTCAAAGAACGGCCAGAAATGCATTCACTGATCGGAATGTAGGGGCCGGAAATAGTACTGGTGGGTGAAATTGGAGGTGACTCCTGAGACTCGAATTGAAACACTATATTGAATGAACGAAAAAAAATTGATTATTTTATGATGATTGCCTATTAGATACTCTTACCAAAATTCAAACCTAGAGGATAATCGAGGTTTCAAACTAAATACCACACCTTGAATTTCTTTTCAATTCTGATACGGATACGTGTATTTTATGTTATGCAAGTGATTATTCAGAAACATGAGTACAATGCCAAAAAATACGAAAATGAATTCTACTTACATGCTTTATAAAAAATATTTTGAAAAATATGAAGAATTCAATGCGGGCTACTCATTTTTGCATTTTCATGACGTCCATTGAATGATGGTATAAAGAAGTGAGAAAATTCAGAGGGAAATGAGGGTATGGCATTTGATAAAGTTGTTTCGTTAAGTTGAGACAAAAAACAAAGTTTCTTATAAATACCGCTGACTGAAGAATTTGAAGAAGACTACCCTTACGGGGTTTTGTGTGCTGGCAAAGTGGGCCTGAGTGGTCTCCGGGATGTAAACAGTCTCCAACTTTACCGACAAAATAACGTTGCAGTATATCTATAGTGTGCACATAATATAGATATACCACAATGTTATTTCGGCCAGTAACTAAGTCCATTTGTTCGGCACACAAAATTACCTGAGGGTAGTCGTACTCAAATCCTTAAGTCAACGTAAATACTATTTTTTGTCACCTCTATGAATATCTCTTGATTCTTACTCGCATTACCTTCACCAATTTATCTCTTAGTTACATTAGCTTTAGCAATTTATCATTAACTAGACTCACTCTGACACTGCTGTTCTTCATCTTGTGTATAAGCCTTTAGACCACAGACCTGGCATACTGCATCCACCCATTTGTTCATATCAGCTTCACTCTCTGCCACGAGATAATATGTTCTCTTTGGTGTTTTGACGTCAAACATAAATTGGTATTTTTGTTTTCTATTCTCAAACCTCAAGCCAGCATCCACCTGTTAATACGTTTATAAACTGTTGAAATAGTCTACGCATATATACTTTTCGCTCAATGCATTCTATAAGTATATAGATTGATATCTGTTTCATTCGAGCCTACAAGTTTGTACTAATTACTACTGTTTGTACTAAATACTAATTAACAGGATAAGGAAGAGTAAGAAAGAGAGAAAGACTTATGAAATCATGATAAATCTGTTTCCCGATATTCAAATTGCATTTTGTTACAGAAACCACCTACTGCTCTCATTGAACGTCGTTGGCGATCTAGGTTGAGGATGAGTAAAAGGATTCTAAGGATTCTGAAGATTCATTCAAAATTCTTATCCCAAGGTTTCTGTTTTATTCGCTCATGGCTTCTTTTCACAAACATTTCTGATATAAAACAATCCAGTTGAGCAATGCTTTAATTTGGAATTTATTCATATATCTTTGAGAAAAAAAAAATAGCGATTTGACAATGGTTGGTGAGCGCAGTCTGACCGTAGATACATTTCACTCGCATTTTATTGTATATTTTCAACTTCTCAAGATCTTATTGTTAGTATCCCATTTTCTTTCAATTTTTCTCACAGATTATGGTCGATGATAGTTCAGCTTATTACAAAAAACCCTGTATAATTCAGTTGATCATACGTTAAAGCTAATATAGCTTGAAAACTGACATAATTACCTGTTCGCACTGATCCAAATCGATGCGACCTTTAAGCTTTCGGCAACGCCTATCTGTATAATATTCCAAGAAATATTGTCCGGGCAATTCCCCGCTGTGCCGGAGTGCAAACCAGCGTTTTCGCCATCTCTGTGACAAAGCGTTCTATGGTATTTGACACACAAGTAGATCCTTAAGAAAAACTTTAACAAAACTAGTACCACCGAAAAAAAAAAACCGCACGCTAAGGGTAAAGTTTAATTCTGTGGCGATTGATCTCGCGATTGGATATTTTAATACAAGTAAAATTATGACTTCTTAGGTTAGATTGTAGATTATTTTCCCATAAGAAGCATTCGTTAATAATAAACGCGCCCGATTCTATGATCAATAATACGCATTGAAATTGGGTAGAATGATCGATTGATAAATAGGAGCAAGTACTTTGTCATGAATACGAATGGGGATCAACGTAAACAATGGTAAGTCGTGTTGCAAGGTTTAATTTAAGGGAAACTTACCGCTCTCCATAATTTTGAAGGTGGCGATTTGATGAGCCAGCCTTCGTGGACAATTTCTTGGTTTGTTTTCAGCGCATCCATGCCAACCCTAATGCCAACACACTGTTTAATGATTCGTAAGAATTATTGAGATATCATCATCATCATCCAGAGGAGAGACTCACTGATACACATATTGTTAGTGTAGGTTTATATCAGTGATGAGATTCGAATCACTTATATACGTACATGCTCAATCCATTTACCCATGCACTTATCTAATTTTGGCTGACACACGCAAATATCTCACGAACAGAGCATCGTAATCTTGCCACGCAACCAGGGTTGATTCATAATATAAGGTTTCTCTTTTCGTTTAATAAACTCTCTTTCGCGACGAGGAGAACGCTCAAGCAGGGATGACTCAAGCTACACTACATACTCGAGAGTTGACCATTACAACTGACAGCGGATTCTTCCAAGGCAATTCGAGGGCCTCTTGCGTTAAAAACACGCAACAAACCTCTTTGAGCAGTTTCATTCGATAGTTGCCTGACGTCCGGGCAGAGTTCTAACTGGACAAACCAATCAGGAACGAGGTTTGGAAAGAAAATACGGAATTTCTTTTCAAATATTACTCCCGATTGGCTAACCCCAGTCGACTCCGCCCTAGCGGAAACGTAGTCGTCGGTGTGACGTCAGGTGGATATTCTTGGACAAATTCCTAGTCTAACTATTGAAATTAATTGCATGCATACATGCAGTGTATGTATGTATGTATACAATACCTAAATACGACATTTGTTATTAATGTGGCCATTTCACACCAAACTAGCGGCTGTAAACTAGTCGAAGATTGTATTTCAAATCGAATGAATTGTGAATACTGAATATGTTTACAAACGAGAATTTCGATTTGGACGAGGTAAATAACCCCAAATATACTTTGAAAATGTTCCCATCTGTATGTCCCGTAATTTCAGATCACTGTCGGTTCCCAATGTGAATTTGAATTTGACGCAATATTAAACGAGCATAACTTTTCTTGAAACCTCGATTGTTTGCAATAATGTACTTCACAGCTGGTGATGTCTTAATTGATCGGGTATATGGCATGGTTTTTGGCTGACACTTCTCGAGTTTGTCACATGTCAGGTTTAGACGATCTCTATACTGATTGAGTTCTATGTTAATACGGCTCTATCCCTTCTTTTATTGCATTTGTTACCTCGCATTGACTTTGGATTGAATCGATCAAATCAGCTCACTCTCAATCTAAGATGAGCAACTTTTCTGATTATAGGACTTTCTGAAGGAAATTTCGCAGAAAGAACCAAAGCAATGTTCTCAAGCATTATCCAGCGATGAAGAAAGGTCCATCAAGAGATTTAAGAACAACGAAGATGATTCTGAACAATCATACAACAATCATCGTACATCAAACCTAAACTCTGAGAAACTTATTCCGTCAAAAACGACGAAAGATTCTCTGGTACAAAAGACCAATGATATTGGAGGTATAAAATCAGTTAGAACGAATCTGATCCTTGGGAGACTGAAACGAAATGAAACTACTACCTCGGATCAAAGTATTCATCATCGTGTTGATGAAACGATCAATCGAAATTTAAATCCAGCAGAAATGAATGTGGCCGAAGAGTCATTCTCACAAAAGACAAATGATCAATCTCGAAAGAATGTAATATGTGAAAGATTAAGAAAACACGTTGTCAAAGGTGTTTCTACACGCCCAAACAGCCTGAAAGAAAATCGCAATAGCAATAATTCAACTGATTCAAAATCGACGCATCTTGAAGCAAATGAAAAATCCCAGTTGAAACTAATGACCACCTCCCATAAACCTGCCGTTCTACCTCAACAATTTCCAGGCCCAGCTGGTTTGCTGCCACATTTGTCTGGTGGAATTATTCTTTCTTCAATTCCTGAATCATTGTTCTCTGATAATAGTAATCGCAATAGTACTGATGTCGTTGACAATACTTCCATCACCCCTAAGTATTGCTCTCGAAACATTACGAATTCAATCTCCGACAAGGCATGGCAATTGTTACTCAGTGATTTGAGCCCAAATTTTTTAGACGGGCACCAAATATCGACAGTAAAACAGAGGATTTTGGCTAATTCGTTTAAAAATGATAGAGTACCAATACTAGCAGGCATAGTACAACGAGTCGATTATACTCGACTTGATCCCTCAGTAACTTTGAAGGATAGTACCGGTATTATCGACGGAACTGTATGCAAGGATATTTTGGTTGAATATCCTAATTTACTAGAAATTGGTGTAGTCTTATTTTTGGGAAATGTTGGTTTTTTAACAATTGGAAGCTACCCAAAGAAATGTCATCTTATTTTAACGTCAAGGAATATCATAAACGTATATACATGTAAATGTAGAATTCTTAGCATCTCAGAAATGGAAGCTAGGCTACAAAATTTAAACCTCAAGAGCTACCTTCGTGAATTTGATAAACAAGAATCGTCCAGTCCAGGATCTCCAAATTCCAAATCGGAATGTAGTTTACCTATAAAATGTGTTAGAGCTACTGAAAGAGACGAAGCACGATTACGTTTTAGCAATTCAGAGAACAGCGGGCAGAAAGAGTCCAGAACTTCTGTATTGGAGAGTAAAAATCTATCGAAAAATAATGATAGCGATTCAGCCAGCTTTCAAGGGAATACCAATTCTTTGCGGCGTACCGTTCAAATGGATAATAAGTCCACTTTTGAGTCTGAAAATCTGCAAGATTTTGATGATGACTTTGCTGCTTCTTTCCTTGATTTGAACGACGATAATCTAGTTCTTAAAGCAGCTACGGATCTTGATCAAATCATAAATAGTGGGATGGAAACACACGCTTCTGTATTGATGAACAATAGTAAAGCGGTATGCAAAAAGAATTCTGCATTGAACGCTACACCTTCAAATCTAGAGTTGCCACAAAAAATAGAACTCTCCGCTTCAAAAGCTTCCAACAAGAGCAATGAAAGAACCAAAATATTTGACAGAACATGCAGAAAAGATGAAAGCGCTAGTTTGGCAACTATTAAGAAATCCAATCCTACTAAAGCTTCTGATATTAAATTGAAGTTATCCGTATTTAAAAACGACAAAGAGTTGACTCCGCAACATTTTGAAGATACTGATGTTCCATCGGTAAAAGAAACTAGTAAACAGAACGAGTCAAGCTTTGCATCTGGCTTGCTATCAAATATGGAGAGCTATTCTGACGAAGAGTTGTTTTCTCAATTAGATGTAGAATCTATTGTTCTTAATTATAATAGACTAAATGACGTTAATTAACATGTAAAATAGTCAACCCATCATTATGTAACATCTGCTGGGAAGTAATGTACATACATTGATCATAAGGACTAAGAAATTCATATAAAATCACTTTACCGCATACAAAATTCGAGATGTTATTTATCTGTGTTAGAAACCTAAGTTCCACCTATATGTATTTCAGTGATAATTCATAAAAATAGAAAGATGAAAATCCTTGAATTAAATCCCTGCTCAATCCCATATCACTTTGTTCGAGCCAAACTGAGCTGCTGCATGCACAATTAACAATTCACTATATTGACAATAACTTCTAGTGGTTTATTGTGAAAAAAGTAATTTCTGAAACAGGCTTTTTCATTCCATAAAATTCTGATGCTGAATTAGCTTCTTCATTTATTGGCCATGTACGAAAAGGTATACGAGGGATGTAAGATAATAATAATCAGACAAATAAAATAATGTATACGTTCAGTGATGTCTTGCAAGATAAAGAAATTGGTGAATTTGCTTTGGTGTCAAAATACTGAGGGAGGAACCGACTGAAATTTTCGTACATAGCAGTTTATCATTTTTTAAATGGCCTTTATACATCTTCAGTCAATTCGGCGAACGTCTGTACCGACGTCACGACCGTGTCGCGCACAGTGCTCTTTTGAAAGCACCCATCAGCTCGTGGTTGATCACGTGGGTTCAAAAGAGCCAATAGCGCCGCGGCAGTAATTCACTGCTGCAGTAAATTTCATGAAAATCCAGCTTTGATTGAGTGTTCCTTCAAATTCAATGAAAGAACTAGTAGTGTGAAGTAGTGAAGTTGATTATGGAGCAGAATGGCCCCGATTGGTGATTGTCTGCAAAAGATGAAATTTTGAACGTGTTTTCTTTCATACATGCCGTAAAATTATAACTGTTTTACGGGATCGGAGGTGAATTGAAGGTAATATATGTATATCATACATGTGTTATTTGTCGTGATATGTATAACATTCAACTATACTTTGAGGTTACGTACATGCCGAGTGATTTAATAAAGCGATAAAAGAATTACCCTGACGCTAATTTTTGCAAGACTGTGTTCAAAGGACTTCACGACCTTCAAAAACAAAACCAATAAATCATTACCTTCGGATGTAGTAATAATGTTTAGTCAACAAACATGTTAATGATGATTGTACGATTTACATTATGAGTAATGTATTCAAATTTGAGAGTTGATATACTTGTATGCCTAGGTGGCGATCAAAAGTGTATGACTCTGTTGCTGATTATTTATCTCTGAAATGAATATTGATTATTCGAATCTTTTACCACAATCAAAATCGGAAATGAATTCCCAAATTACAAGAGTGAAAGAATGCACTTTCCTTCGCAAGCTGCTAATATCTTATAATTATGGTGATAGTATATATAAGATATTCGTTACATAACGTCCAGAAAGTAACGTGTCATTGTGCTTCTCATTGTCACTCGCATGTCATTCCGTCAAAATAATTGCATAATTTGATAACCTACCAACTGCGATTTCAGTTTGCACTTCGGATATGTCCGAGGATGTCGGACAATCAGCTGTCGATCATTTGTCTTATCGTACAAGTTGTTTTTACAGTAAAACTTCACATTGAAGAAAACTTCACATTATTTGCACAGATACGAGCGTTGTTCGATAACAATTACTTTGAAAAATCAACGTCCTATTGTATAACTTCAGCAGACGCTATGTCTAATGACGGTACGTCGATATAACATACCCCTTGTTTTCATCAGCGCTCAACTCAATTTTACTTTCAAAATTTCAATATCTGGAGCAATTCACGATTTTTGGGCTGTTATTCGTTTGAGCTACGGAGTATAAATGAGTTCTTAAATATTATTGAATACCTAGATCATAACATTGGAATTTTAGATTTGAATGCTGAGAAAATAGAGATGCAAATACCGTCATTTGTTTGTTCTTGAATAAAATCTGATTATTACCAGATAAATAATCAATAATTTTGGCTTTAGTTATACTATGTAAGGTACCAAACTGAAAAAAACAATTTTTTGTTTCACCTTAAGGATGTTTTATTGAAACTTTCGGTGGCATGTATATCATGAATTTTGCATCTTCATTCTTAATTCTGCATCCTTCATCGTGAATGATTGTTAGAACTGTGGAATCAATTGCACAAGCCAGCTCTAATTTGAAGTATTAGGCACATAAACTATTTCATTATTTTACATTCAATTATTCATCCTCACGATGTCCGAAGTAACTAGAATATTATCTGACAGTCTGAGCTATCGTGACGGATGATGAATAGATAAATTGCTATGTACGGCATCGCTGTATCGAATTGGAATATCTTTTTCTGTATGAAAACTAGGGTGGGCAAAGAAACTACTTTATTTTTTTATCGGTCTCCTGTGATGGCGCAAAGGTTGCTGAATCTGATAAAACTTACGCTTTCCCAAGGAGCCTGCAATTAGATTACACTCAAGGGTTCGCTGCCTAAAAAATGCAGATTTGCAGATGCAAAAATCAGCACTACTAGTGCTTCAGGATTAGAAAACTTTCACCTGCCATAACATGGAACTCAATATTTTCAAAAAATTATTCTTGACTAATAATTTTTTATTATATCTTGGTTTCTTTGTGGTACATCAAAAGACATCAATTTTACTGATAAAAATCGAGTGTAGGTAGACTTTCATAAACTGAAAAGATGCCTCTGCATTTGTTGAACATTTGGTTGCAAATATTGAAAAAAAAATTAATTTTTAAAAAATGTTTTGATGGAATTTTCCAACCTTTCAACCTCACCTGGAGGTAAAGTCTAATCCCAGGACCCCTGAGGGAGCTTAGGTTTTACCAAACTCAGCACCTCTCGCAGGATATCATATTCCTTGTGACTAAATGAGCAAATTTCAAGGTTCACTCAGGATTAAATAAGAGTATATTTTGGTTTTGCAACAAAATTAATATATCTGCGTTTGTTACTAAACATATTTGATATAATCTTAATATAAAACGACTTTGAACTTTCACACCCAGCTTAAGATAACTATAATGATCATGTATTTATGTACATATACAGGGAATTAATCAGAAAAGTAGCGATCCTGGTGATGGGTAACTCAGGCGATAAGCTAAATATCAGTCTACGCCACTGGCAGCTACGAATCTGAAATATGAAATTGGTGAAGCTGGACTAGTAGACGGCTGCAATGTTAAATGGTTTTGTTAAAAGTCAGCTGAAGAAAGAAATAACATCGAAGACAAGATCGCAGAATCAGATGTAAACTAAGTTGATTAAGATACAAATAATTATCGACAAGTAAAGAGTTGATTCAGGATATCAACCATTTGTGTACTTCTCAGATTTACTTGTCAGTAAATCAATTTTAACAGGTAAGTGAAGAAAGATTTATTCAAAAAACTAATTGCAATGAGATGAGTACTCGTTTACCGTTGTATCGTTGATTATTTCACAGCATTTTCTTTGACGAAGGTCCGAAGTATGTTCACTAAAACTTGGACGACGAATTTTGGCTGCTTCGGGCCAATTTATGCTGGACCTGTTTCATTAATGAATCCACCATCTTCCTATTGTTAGTCGGTGGACGTGACAGACTGAACCTGCAAGTTTGGACAGACGAAGACCCACAGCTGATTGATTTACCATTCCAGTAACAGCATAAATTAGAGTTTGTCTATAGAAAAAATAAATAATGATTTGAATAATTTGCATTTTTTTACTAACTTGCTGGAAATTACTTTACCCCCAATCCCAAAAATTCAATCCACTACTTTTGCGGAAGAAATTAATACTTTGAACGACTTCGTTAGATGTTAACAGTTCTGATATTAAGTTTATGAAACTCCTACGACCAGAGATTTCAAATTCTCTCTGACTATTTGTGGCTTGCAAATAAATATCTAGTGTTGTCTTCTGATTCAGCATCCTAGGTGAATGTAAGAAATTTGCCAAAGTCTAGTTGAGATTCCTTTTTTAAGTTCCAGTGACCATGCGCTGCAAAATAATCAACGCTAAACGGTTGACGAGTACTTGCCTTATTGCAATTAATTTTAGGGATAAATCTTTGTTCACCTGCTTACTAAAATCGATTTACTAAAGTAAATTTACTAAGTACACAAATGGGCTGCTAGTTGATAACACGAGGTTGATATGCTGAATCAACTCTTTAGTTGTTGATAATTTTTCACGAATACTTATCTCAATCCACTGAATTAACATCTTATTCTGCGATCTCGCCTCTGATGGTTTTCCTTTATAACCGGACCTTTAACCAAACCGTTTGTCAGTTAGACCGTCTACTAGTCTAGCTCCACCGATTCTCTATTCCTGTTGCGTAGCTGCCAGTGGCATGGACTGATATTTGGCTTGTCGCTTGAGTTGTCTATCAGTACGAAAAATTCCTTGAAAAATTCCTTCTGCAGCAAATAAATGATTCCGCAAATTGAAAACATAGCCGGGTTTCCATAGGAAATGTGCCCCTCAACTGATTCGGATTCGTTCGAATCCGCCAAACTCTGGCACTTGATCAAAAACTAACAAGTTTTCTCAAATTTCATACTCGCCCTCTGAGGAACCTTTCATAAGGCTTGCAAGATGACTAGCTTTTTTTTCTTACGGTACGAACATCGAAGCGTGTTTGATTTTCTGTAATTTGTTCAGATTTTTCGGTGGGAAGGTGCGCCATTGTTTAACAAATTGAAAACCGGCCTTTCGATCTATTTTCAAACATATAATCGAATACGCTCATCAAAAAATCTAACGGCGCACCCGATACTCCGCGAAAGACTGCACGTCTTCAAGTCAAGCATTTTACTGTTTGAAACGAATGAACAAAATTCCGGTCAGATTCAGAATTCTCGTGTTAACTATAGTATATTAGTTTCATAGCCACTCGTACCATTTCACAAATAAAAATATGAATTAAGGCCTCGAATGTGCTTGCTGTCTACACATCTTGTTGCACCGGTACACGCAGATTGTCGGCATCGTATGATGCACGATGAGTTTGCTGCGCTGAGCGAGTTAGTCCAAAAGAAGTTACCCAACATTAGATTTGTAATTGACTGCTTGAATAAATAACGTACTGCTGTAAGCCGTGCTCTGAAAATTTTATTCAACCTCTTACTTTTCCCTTCACATATACATAAAACACTGCTTCAACATTTTTTCTTTAGTGATTTCACAAGATTTTACATTTTTTCCTGAAATCATAAGAAGCATTGCTCATGCCACATGATTTTGTAGATTTTATCTCGCTTCGATTAACTATGCATTATAACTTTCTCAAGTTTTCTAGTCAAACAGAACAAGTTCTACCAAACGAGGAAATTTAACCTTGACTAACACGGTGCTTAATCCTCATAGTTGTACTATAAATTGAATGCATCATGCCTCAGGTGCATCAGATGATTCTGTTTTTGTATTTCAGGTGGAATCCGAGTCCCTTCACTGACAGCTGAGAAATAAAAATCTTAAGTCCAGGAGCTGCTAAACTCTAAGCTGAATTCAAAATAAAAAGACCCGAATGTACTGAGAACTTATTGTACAATCATGAATGTGACAATGACATTTTGTCCCCCAAACATTACCTTCAGTGAAGTTTGGGTGAATCATGGGACTTCAAAGTGTTTCATGGACACTATCAGCACATCTATTATTTCGTTATATCTCCTGATATTTGGCACAATTCAATTATGGATGTATAAAAAATATTCAACAGAAGTGAATGAAAATTTACTACCAAAGAGCAAGTTGTACAATCTACAGAAGTTCCTATTGTATTTCTTGCCATTTCTTAGTCTGATAAGGATGATTCTACAAGCTACTGTCTTGGACGACAAAACTATATATGGATACATGGTAGGTGAAACCGGAGCAATAATTCGAAATTCGTTACGATTGCTGCGCAATAATTTTTTTTTATTAATCTCAATATGGACCAGTTCTCAACTTTGACCGCGAGTTGGTCCGCTACCTCGAAAACAGCTACCATCTACTTTTGCTGAAAATCGATCGATATTATTCGTTATTGACATTGGCCATGTTGATTCCGTAATTTTTAATTTTTAAATTTGGATTTCGCATTTGAAAAGAGCAACTTCAGAAGCCTCCAGAAATCATTTTTCCTCCAGAATGTATTTTAGCGTATTCAATATTCCTTCCAAGTTTCATCAAAATCGGAGGCAGTTGTTGACATGAAGGTCCTCAACGACACATGCGTATAGCTGACTGCAGATATATCTGCGAAACGGCTCATCTAAAAAAAATTCACCTTATTTTCGAAGAGTGTGACTAAAATTTCGCGTACAGATTTTTTATTCGCAAATAAAGCGTAACCGGTTGATTGTAATCCTGTTTCGTTTATTAATCAAAGAACCAATTTTCGTTCGAAAATATGTCATTGCGTTTTTTATTTGTCATTTTTATTTTTAAGTCAAATTTGTAATGTTTATCTATTTTTGTACTTTTGTCATTATCGTGATATGTTTTCATCGATTATTCTTCGAAAGTATCTCTGTTTTGACCAGCTCTACCTCGTTACTCATTGACCTTAGGCTATACAGTATACGTATGTACATGTGTGTAAGTACTTTTTGGTGCAGAATTCGACGCTTCCTCAGATTTTTGCGAAAAAAATATACATATGCATTCCGTTTAAAAAAACCAAGTTGACATTCATCTGACCTCGGCAGCTCTACTTACGAAAATACTGATCCCAGCAAGTTTCGTCCCCCTCTGAACCCTGAATATTTTATACTAAAATTTTTTCCGTAACTGGCTTAGTTTCGGGAAAATCAGCCTGGGCCAATAAAAATGAATCACCCGGTATATGATATGATATATGATTTCAGATTCTGTCGACAGTGTTAACTGTAATTATTTATCCATATTCGGTTATTATCCTAAGAGTTGAACGCCATAGATTATTACCAAGCGTTCCAACGCGGGGTCATGGATTGGTGTTACTAGGGTTTTGGACTCTGGCTTTTGTATCAGAAAATCTGGTTTTCATCAACACTGGCAGATTAGAATGGTGGTTCCATTTAAATTCGTAAGTAGACTATCACAGTACTAAAAAAACATTCAAAATCACGCAAATTTCGACAGAATGCGGTACGAAATAAGTAGTCCATTCATCTCACATACCTACTTTGTGTGAGAATAATAGGTCTGCCCTGCAGTCTTCGAATTCTTTCATTTCACGTCAGGCGCAAATCGCGAATTTTCAAGTTATAAATACTTTTGCAAGATTTTGCACTATGAAAATAAGGAAAATCGATGTCAAGCACGTCGTGTCCTTTCCTTGTTAACTTTGATTTTCAGAACTAAAATATAGGTGCAAAGCACGATTAGGTACATGACACTATCATTTCTTTGTCTTGACGGGACTCGTCACGGTCGTATTTCGTGGGTCACTTTGAATAATTTGAGGTAACATGAATAATTAATAGCGGTGAAATGAAGTAATATTATTTTACTTACAGATTGACTGACCAAGTGGAAATGTCTCTGTTTGTTTTACGATACGTTAGTAGCTTGCTGATTTTTGCTCTGGGATTGAAGGCTCCAGGAATTACGGGTAGTTCTGAAAGTGATTATCTGATCAGTAACGATCCCAGTGTTCATCCAAGATTTCGCCAAGGTGTAAGTCATTAAAATTTTTTTCAAAATTCCATTCACCTGCGTGTCGCGACTCATACTTCATATCTCAGATCTGTGATTTTCGGGAAACGAGATAGAAATATTCCCTCAGTTTTCCGCGTCGAAATACAATTTTTACAAAAACAAACATCAGTGCTGGTCGGTGTCATCGAACAAAATCACGTGCCAATTAATGACTTATTGTCAGATGTGGTCTCTGTCCCATTATTTTCCTATGCAAACAAGTACAATTCAGTTTACTTGTCGAATAATATGAACAAAATAATATTGCGGTACTTTGAATAAAAAAAAAAAAACCTATGATTTGTATTTCTAGCGGCTCGATGACACTTCATCAACATGGAAGACCGCATGGCATAGGATTAAAACTTTGTCACCATTTTTATGGCCAAAAAAGGATATTCTTCTTCAATTTAGAGTCCTATTCTGTTTTGTGTTACTTGCACTTGGCCGTGTGATAAATCTTTACGTTCCAATTTATAACAAGAAAATTGTGGACAGTGTCACGGATGTACCAGTTCAATTCAGGTCAGTATATTGAACTCTGTATTCTGCACAGAATACATTTTCCCGTAAGTCAAATCTGTTGATTAACATTCATATATCGCATTGTCAATATATATGAGAATGCAACTTCGACATTTTGTACAAATCGTCTAGAAAGGAGTAGAACTGTACGCATTCTTGACTGGTTGGCCTTTGGCATTATAGTCACAGATGGTATATATTAGAAAATATTTTAAAAGGTGGATATACATGACCGATCCATAGACAAATGCTTACTGGTTCATTTTAAGGTGGGATTTGGTATTGATATACGTTGGATTCAAGTTCTTACAAGGAGGTGGTACTGGAAGCATGGGCTTATTAAATAACCTCAGATCATTTTTGTGGATACGAATTCAACAGTATACGACTCGTGAAGTAGAAGTTGAATTGTTCAGGTAATTTTCAACACATTCGTCGGAATTATATCTCATTATCTTGATGGCACTGCAGTGATGTGTTTGATTTTCATTTCATTCTTCTTTTATTTATTTTTTTGGTGTAATGTGAACGAAAGAGGCCGAGCCTCACGACTAATTAAATTTTTTGTCTGCAATTAATGAGTTCAATCATTTTCTTTGCAGACATTTGCACAGTTTGAGTTTGCGGTGGCACTTGGGTCGAAAGACTGGAGAAGTGTTAAGAGTCATGGATCGTGGGACAGATTCAATTAACAGCTTGTTGAATTACATTTTGTTTTCAATCGCACCGACTATTATCGACATCGTAGTTGCTGTTGTATTCTTTATTAGTGCATTTAATAAGTGGTTTGGTCTCATTGTCTTCATAACAATGACCTTATACATCGGTAAGTAATTTAATTAATTGTAAACCGTCCAACTCTGGCTTGAACTTGAGAGTCCCTTTATGGCGGACATTAACAAAAAAAACCCTTCTATACACATTACATATATAGCAATATGTGTTACAGTTCCGCTCCAGATGACATTGCGAGTGTTAATTATCAATATTATATTACCAATTTCAGCTGCAACAATTGGAGTAACAGAATGGCGTACAAAGTTTCAGCGCCGTATGAATTTAGCTGATAATGCTCAGAAGGCTCGAAGTGTTGATAGTTTATTAAATTTTGAAACTGTGAAATATTATGGCGCAGAAGCCTATGAAGTCAAGAGCTACAGAGAAGCTATATTCAAATTTCAAGCTGAGGAATGGAAATCTATGATCACTTTGAACATCTTGAATACAATACAGAATATAATTGTTTGCGGTGGATTATTCGCTGGGTCACTGCTCTGTCTACATATGGTAATTGTTTTGATTGCTCTACAGACCAAGAGATTACATAGTTGGAAAGCGTTTTCTCTAGCCTTGCGCTGGGTTCTATGATCCTTCGATTTTTTACATGGGATGCAACGCAAAAAAAAAAAAAAAATCTGCGAAAAAAACTCCAATCTGAGATGGTTTTCAATTTTTGAATCCCGAAGTAATCAAGATATCGCAAAACCCATGTCCTTATTCTTTTGAAATATCGTTCGAAGTTAGGATAAAAAGTTGCAAACTTATTACGAAGTTTTAACGATTTTTTAAACATTTTTCCGGGAATTAAAACGCTTTTTTGTCGATTATTGAAGTTAACGAGGAAAAACCGACAAAATATGAAATATTTTCTCTGAGAAATCGTAATAGCGATTTAAATTTTTGGTCCCGACTTGCCTTGGTGATTTGAGGTTGAATCACACTGGAACTCTTTGGATCTTATAAGCAAAACTTTTTCATTTGCAGGTTGTTGCCGGAGAAGGATTAACCATCGGGGACTATGTACTTTTTGCTAGTTATATTATACAGCTATATGTACCTTTAAATTGGTTCGGCACATATTATCGGTGAGATATTCACAGTACAATTATACCTCCAGTTACGATATTATAAACGATAGCAATAAGTGAAGTCGTATGAACTGAAAACAATTTCTCTAAATTTGCATTTCAAACAATATAATCGATGTTACCAATTACTTCCCACGCCAGTTGAAGATGATGCATCAGGTTTTTTGTTTCAAACATGATTTCGTTTCCCACAGAGCCATTCAGAAGAATTTCGTAGACATGGAAAATATGTTTGACCTTCTGAGAGAGGAACAAGAAATAATAGACGCTCCCGGTGCTGGATCGTTAATTATCAAGCGAGGCGGGATAGAGTTTTCAAATGTGTCTTTCAGTTATACTCCTGAAAGGCTTATTCTACGTAATATAAGTTTTGTTGCTCCACCTGGTAAAACCATAGCACTTGTCGGACCTTCTGGAGCAGGAAAATCAACAATTATGCGTCTGTTGTTCCGATTTTATGACATTGACCAAGGAGCAATTATAATTGACGGTCAGAATGTAAAAACTGTCAAACAGGATTCGTTGAGAAGAGCTATAGGTAATTATTCCACAGCCAAACATATGAGGTTCGGAAAGCTAAAAAAAAAAAAAATTATGGTGATTAAAACTGAAAATTGTATCACGAAAATTGAGATGATTAGGTAGAAAAATATACATAACAGCTAACGGTTGCCGCAAATTTGAACGAAAATTTGTTTGTTTAGGTGTTGTGCCGCAAGATACTGTATTGTTCAATAATACTATAAAATACAACATTCAATATGGGAGAATCGACGCCCCTGAAGTTGATGTAATTGCAGCCGCTAAAGATGCAGATATTCACGAGCGAATTCTAACTTTCCCGGATGCTTATGAAACAATGGTTCGTATCAATTATTAATCAATGAACAAAACCAGTTCTAAACAAACACCATTCGTTTAGATTCATTGAACAGGCTCTCGTCGAGCTACTGAATTATCAGATCGATAATTTTGCTCGTTCATCTACCGAGTGTATCAAGATGAGGCACTTTTCTTGCACAAATATAATTATATTCTTCTATCATATGAGCTTAATGACTCAGTGCGAACAATCGATTCTTATGTTAAAGGTTGGTGAACGCGGGCTGCGTTTAAGCGGTGGAGAAAAACAACGTGTTGCAATTGCTCGAACGATTTTAAAAGCACCAAAAATTGTTCTACTCGATGAGGCTACAAGTGCTCTTGATACACAAACTGAGCGTACGATTCAAGCAGCATTGCATCGCGTTTGCGCCAATCGTACAACTATTATAGTAGCACATAGATTGTCAACTATAATTCACGCGGATGAAATATTAGTGATCAAAGATGGAGAAATCGTTGAAAGGGGAAGACATGAGGAATTAGTTTCTTACGGTGCTGTATACCATGGCATGTGGCAGGCACAACTGCAAAACGATAACAAAGACGATGATGTAGTACTTCAAAATGGTAGTCTAGATGAAGGTGACACAAAGAAATCATAGAGAAAACTTGTCGGAATTATACCACATGTCATAATGCATTGGTGTTCATCGATGCCTTTCCCATGGCTAACTTTCTCTTCGAGTTTTGCTAAATTAAAAAAAAAAAAAAATAATCTTTTTTTTTTTTTTTAAATTTTTCCTCTCCCTAGGGAAGAAAATGAAGTTCGGTTTGGAAAATCGGTGTTTCGATGCTATGTGTGATAAAATATATTATTCTACTCGTATTTTATGTGAACCATTGTCAGCGAACGGTTATTTTAAGGGAAGTGTACAAAATAAAAGCTCTTTGGACTACACACCAATTTAATGCATTCAAACGATATGTAGTACGAAAAGATTAAACGATTCCTCAACTTTCTGTAAAAACAGTGAAACGTTATTCTTTCCTGGACTTTTTTTGGTTTGGCATCGGGTGGGTTGGTGCACTTCGGTGCCGGTCGACACGGCATGGCGCGCGCAGACCTTTATTTTGATGCGCAACGTCTGTTGCATATTCCAAGAGCAACCCAATCCATGTTCTTCTGATCCTACTATCGTCCGGTGCATAGTACTATTCATTTTAGGACGTGGGTGATGGCGTAACTTATGGAATGATGTAAGATAGACGGCATATGTGCAATTTTGAATGAATTTTATTATTTTTTGCGTGTTTGGTGTTCTCACTGCAGGATATATAAATGTTTTTCTTTTTTTTTTTTTGTTTTTTTGTTCTTGTTTCCAAATAACCAATCGTGACTAGAAGAGAAGTATATATGTATATACTTCGCAGTATTGAATTTCTTTACATCAGCCTTGAAATGTTACATATTCTCCACTTTATTGATAAAGTACAGAATTATCTTCATTATCAAATTGCCGAAAATGGAACAAAAAAAAAAAGATGATCTTTGAAGAACACATTGTATCCGTGGCCGGCTAGAACGTCAGAATTGGTCCCTCTCTATGATCTAATATATCTGAAACATCAGATATTATGAATTTACCACAATACCACCCAATTACATGAAACAGAATTGCCATGCAAGGCTTCATGTCTCGTATTATCACCCACCTTTGGCTATACTCCACCATGGTAAAGTGATGTAAGTTAAAAAAGCGTTGAGAGGAACGGATTGCGCTCGTCTTGTCTCCTTCCAGAAATGAAACGTCTGAGTAAACCCACGCATTGTCCACAATGGGTTGTAGGCTCCATCGTCTAATTCTGTCAGCAGATAGACAGGACACCAGTCACTAAAAGATCTTCAATTAACATTTGAAAATATTACCTGTGTACCACACCCTTCACCATAGCCTGAAAAAATTTGTTCTCAGATCAGATTGTAGATTAGTCGTCTTCCCGGTTTCCCAGGCTATGTATTGCAATATTTACATAACCCAACACCGTCCTCAAAGTGCTGATATGAAATATCTTCAGTAAATATATAATGAACTGTAGCTGCCATAGTCTCAATTACATAAAATGTAATAAACCCGTGGAATTTACGATGATCAATATTCTTATTGACGAAAATTTGCTTTCAAAATTGTGAATGATGAACAACACTTTTGTCTGTTGTAGAATACAATGGACATAGTGTACTCTACATTGAAGTGAAGGCATTTAGATGAATTAAGTTTTCGTGGGATATTGTTTTGCCATTTTGCATTTATTCTGACTCTCATCCCCTTAAGGCGTTCCTTGACATTCCACACCCGTAAAAGTACGCAGTATTTCAAGACAAAAACGCAATGTTCAGAGATCACTCAAATTAAACCAAAAACTATTATTGATTTCTGGTCGATGCAAATCCTCCATCATTCTTTCATCATCAAGGCTATCCTGATGACCAAAAAATATTAATGAATCAAATTTTCCAGTCGTAGGTCACAAAAATGTACATGTAATAATTGTAAGTTATGAAGTAATTGAGTGAGCTTCAAGTGTCAGCGTCAAAAATCTATTCCTTCGAATTCTTATGATTTTTCAGGTTCTGCAACTACGAGAGTAAAGTTGAAATAATCAAACGATGAAAAATTGGTATTTGCCCAAAATGAAATTTACCAAAGAAAAAAAATTCACATCAATAATTGTTTCAACCCTTTTCGCGTGAAAGAAAATCAACAGATTGTCAATCAGTTGACAAGCAAACAAGCTTTAAGACAATAAAATTGAAGTATTAATTTAGCCAATGAAAGTGTGCAACAGGTGAAGCATTCCGAACTACGTACAGTTCAGGACAGAAATAGGGTAATTATAATCTCCAATCATGATATAGCATGAACATTATCATTGGCGTTATTGCCATATAACTATTATCAAAAAATGGCGAATTACCCTGTGAACCGGGGCGGCGCGGGAGCTCGCACCAATAGTAGATGGCTGTTCCATCAGGAGTTACACGATGTGGTGGCAGTGGTGTTCCTCGTAAGTTA
Source organism: Ametastegia equiseti (assembly GCA_963989295.1). Taxonomy (NCBI): domain Eukaryota; kingdom Metazoa; phylum Arthropoda; class Insecta; order Hymenoptera; family Tenthredinidae; genus Ametastegia; species Ametastegia equiseti. The sequence goes on along the minus strand of OZ022397.1, from coordinate 12,412,866 downwards.
CCACCTAAAGCTCGCCTCCTTCGCTGTCTCGGAAGTGTGGCGCTTTGCTTATGCGTTGACCCGTTTGTTCTGAATATTTTAGCGTTAGCATTCTTGTCGCGGGGTGTAGATTCGTTCTTGTTTTTGTTCTTTAGGATGTCTTGATCGTTGATAACTGTTGTACCATTTGCTAGCTCGATACCGTTATTCTCCATACCACAACAGAGGGTCTCGACGCTAAGATTTTTACTGTTCTCAAACAGTCGATGAACGTCATCGGTACTCACGGGGCTATTATCGTCCGCATAATTTAACGGCAGCTCTTCTTTTCCGTGGACCAATATTGCACCAGAGTCAAGCTTTTGCCTTACGTTGTCATCTGTCAGACACGGACCAGGCGGCAATATCTCACTGCCCACTTCGATATGGTGATTCTGGGGGCCTATCACGAAACTCAAGTGAGTAAGGGTTAACCAGCGTCGTCACTTTATTCAGTATCGTGGAATATCCGGCCATCATAGAACTAATTTATTACTTCGTACCAAACATCTACTCTTAGTTTCAGATCTTTACAGCGTGCGCTGGTCTTCGCTCACTGTAATCACTTCCTCATATTCTATCGACTAAATTCTACTTTGTTTTTCCCGTTCTAACCCGTAACTATCAAAAAATCTTATCAAGTTTTCTCAATAAAGAATCGAATTCTTATAGTTTTTGTCAGGTTCGGATTAATAAGTGATTTTTATAGGACACGATTCCTTTGTTGCTGATCAATGACGTTCATTTGAAAGACACAGTGATATTGATAATCTCGACTTTGCGGATATTGGAGAATATTATTTTAGGCAAGGATTTCAATTCCACGATACCAGGGCTACGGGCGTGATTAATCCCGATCGTACACGAGACTCGAATTTCATTTCGACACGGCGCACTCTCACTCACCGCCAGTCTCGCGATAGGCCTCCTTGCGACTGGGTGACAGATTTTCATTTGGAAGTTCTCGGGAGTTACGTTGTTTCCGGTTGGAATATCGCGATGGTAGTAGAGGTGATCTTCTCCTCTGAGACCGTGGACTTCTGCTATTCCCAAGAGAGTGCGGCGAGCCCCGACCGCCCCAGCTGCAAGTGTCCTGCACTTCCACTATAAACGAACAGCCGACAGAACCAGGAATGACAATTAATTGAAAAAAATTTGATGATCAAACGGGGGGCGAAGTGTCCTTGTATGTGTGCTCGCTTCATGATTTATTTAAGATGATCTGCCGTCAACTTGTTCTATGCATGCCTTTTTTTTTCTTTTCAATACTACATACTGCAGTACACGTTTCAGTAGGTCGAATTATGGTCCTAACAAACGGCCACGACGTAATGAATTTCTAAAGTTTGAAGTAACATATACTATGTCACACTAAACGCGAAATGGGTCACTTTTTTTGAATCGTCACCGACTTGAATGGCTACCAATTATTCGGTATTACCGATCGACACAAGTCTCTCGTCCAAATCAAAGGTTTTTGGAATGCTATTGCAATGCGTGAGCTCTTTTTCTGCAAAATTCATCATGAACGTAAGTTGGTGAACAATTAAAATGATTTCTCTACTAAAACAGCGGCGAAAATTATGAGAAAGGGTATGAAAATTGAAGCATTGAACAGTTTATAGATTCACAAACATGATCGCTACCGAACTAGTAGAGTGAAGTGCCCATCTTGCCACTTAGGTGGCACAGAAGGGATTTCTTGAGCCTACTTTATTGCGTGCCAAAAGCTATTGTCGGATACAAAGGGCAGTTTGAAGACTAACCCTTCGAGAAATTTTTGACTTCATTATGTCGGTATGGTCGAAAAAAAAAAAAACTGTTTGATTTGACTCTGCCCCACCCCTCCCTCTACCCCGGGCTCATACTGCCCCGAGAAATTGCAGCATTGTTGGCCTTTATTTTTATTTTCGGCACATATGGCTCGACAAAATTCATGTATGCACAAATTTTGACCGCACTCTGTTTCTTTATCTATACTCTCGATTGCGTAGCATGCAAGAGATCGTAGCCAAAGGAAAAATATTCTCCATTGCAAGTGTGAAGAATGTTTTAATCACTAGCTATCAGATAGGTAAGCTAGAAAGTATAACTTGAACGCCATGCAACTATTCAGATATTTGAATGAAAGCTCCTAATTGTAAGTCAGTTAAGTAACCAAATATGCAAATATAATAATACACTTAACTATACATGTGCATGCGTAAAGTGTGTGCGAATTATGAATTGATTTTTGTTGGCATGTACGACGTACGAGGCTTATACGCTCTAACAACGACATGATTGCGAACTTTAGTTACAAATATTCAACATTAGCTTGATTACCAATTATCACTGCTCATTGGAGAGCTCAGCTGTGTTGACTAAGCCAATGACTGCTTACGATTAGCATCATAGCCACTATTACCTCTTCCTAAGTAAATCCCTATACCAAATCCCGATGACTGTATAGTTTGCAAATCTGTCGTTATCATGACGTATCTCTCGAAAGCTTTTAATTACCATCGCGAACATCGCCTGCTTCGATTTCACTGAGCCCATTCGCCATAGAATCTAATCCTTCATTTTCCGATCGAGCTTTGGTTGCCGCAGAATCTGGTTTTGTGCGCCATCCACCTCGAACAAAGTTATTCAAATTTGCGCTGGGGTCTGATAGACGTCTTTGGTGACGGTACATGAAGATTTCTTCGGCGTCATCCCAGTCAGCGTCCCACAATGCATCAGTTGCACAATAGCCTGGCTCGGATGTTGGCGTTTCGGCCCCAGAACCTTTTGGCTTTGTTACAGCCATTTCTGCGTGGCCTTTACCTGAAATTCCAATTATATTGTATCATATTGATTCTATGACCTAGAATTATGACGTAAACTTTCAGTTGACAATGGGTCGGACTTTGGCTGTACATAGCACAGAAACCCACCTTGTGGACCTTTCATTCGAACGAACTCAACCCTCTGAGATGCTGCTCCGGAAAATAGACCGAAGGTCATGCGTTGTGCCATTTTTGTGCTTAAGCTTGACTGTAAAATGAAAAGAGAATTCAAAGAGATGGTATACTGATATCATTGAAAGCAAGTTGATCACACGGTTGCATTACGTTAATCATTTGAATAGATACCACAGATTATACGAATATTTATTGAATCATTGCTGAAGAGATTTAGCAATACGGCTTCAAAATATTACTTGACAATGCCAAGTCTTCTACTTGTAATTTGAACTATGCAATTGTTAATTCCAAGAAGTTCTATACGCACCCTCGCATCGTATACTTTTTTCAAAGCGTCGTAACGAATTGAACCAAGAAAAATGACACCTTGAACTGCACCGTCTCTGTCCGAAGCTACTAACTCCACACAAACCATTTCTCCGTCCCTGACTAGAATATCACAGAAAACTTCGTCGAAGTTATCAACCATGAAGCAGATGTGCGGGTAGGTCATTTCTTCCAGATCACCTTTCGCATCCATTCGACGACGACTTGGACTGGCGTATACTTTTTGCGAGTGCCTCCGGAGAACCTGGAAAAAAAAATATTACTTCATAACTATATTTATGTTATATCAAGCTCCAAAATAACCCCCTTCGTCTTCACAACTTATGAGGCTGATAATATTTTTATCGGTGGGCGATCGTGAAAGAAATATTCCAAAGATCGGTGATCGATGATGTTTAAGTTCACAGATTCCAGCCGCGGGTTATCCTTTTTCTAGCTTTTTTTTCTAGTTGCAAGAACGAGATAGTTTTATGTTTAACTAACTGCGCAAATTACCCCGGTTTTATCCAGCCTGGTGAGTTGTGCCTGTTTAATTAGGACCCGTTGGAATGTATATCTCACTATACCTGGAGCTCTTTCGGGCTTGTCCTCGTGCATATTGCCAAGGTGAGTGTGTAGTCGAATTGATGAACTACGAGATTCAGGTACACAGTTTCTTCCCAGTCAATATCTGGGTCACCAATTGGAAGCTTCTTGCTGTCTTTGCGGAAGACGTCAACTTCTGTTTCAAACTTCGGCAAATACCGGGACGAAGTTTTAACATGTTTCTTGCGTACGAAGAAGAGAAGATCGTCACCGTCGATGGTGTGCTCTGCCTGGAATAGAAAATGACGCACGAACAAATCTGTCCAGTATGTTGTACCCTGGAGCATCACGAAACCCGAATCTAAAACGAGAACAACATTTTTTTTTTTTCATTCTCCGATATTATTCCACTGCTACTGATTGACCGCCACAACATCAACGAGTGCGATAACGATTATAGCGACTTGGTAATCATGGCGGAGTGAGACAGAGGACATAGGTCCTCTCGTGGAACGGAGTATATAAAGGGGATGGTATACTCGATTTTTATCGACATTTTTTATTTTGTTGAGAATTTCCGAGACGATGATTCATAAAGAATGGGTTCGATCCAGTGGTCGAAAGTTATAAAAATCGAGAAAAACGTTTTTTTGATGCGTCGATAAGTTCCTTATTCCAACTGATATTTCACGGTATGTAGCCCAATCGCGAAAAATAGATAAGTCCCGGAAACCGGTGAAACCGCGGGGATAATTGAGGTATAACACAATAAGAATATTTTGGTGAATTCGAGAAAATTGAGGAACATGCAAGTAGGTATAGGAAAATTCATGTTTATGCTGTTCAAGTATATTCATAAGGGAAAAAGAAAAGTGTTTAATCAGAAACTATAGTTTGAAAGGACGTTATGCCCATCAAGTAAAGTCTTCCACGAATTACTATAACACGAATTAAACACTGCAACAAAAGATGAGTTCATGACGAACTCGAAACCATTTCGTATAAAATTGAAATCAATTTGAAGAAATAATTCGACCACAGCTCATGTTATTCCGAGCAATGACAAATTAGTTTGCAATGTGATGGAAAGTATCATTAAAAAAAAATATTTTTCCACCTTGTTTTTCGTCGTTTTCAACTTGATAAACATCCTCTGATGAGGGCAGAACGTCATTGCCGGAACGTCGTGCATCGTATGAAACAATTTGGCTCGACTAGATTGATTTGGTGTCCTTCTTCCAGTGAATCATTATATTTCTTTGCGAATATTTGGGATGTCATTTTTTCAATGTGAATATAGCATGTGCTCTGACGGTGGAAAATTGCTATGTTCTATCGCGATTCAACGACTGGTTTGGCCGCAGAAAATCATGGCATCCAAATTGTAAGAAAGACAAATAAATCAAGGTGATGAAAGGTCCATGGCAAGTTAATTGACAAATTATTTCTACCAGATTCATCTTTGTTAGTTTCGCGATTTACTGAATATACAAACTTTAGAATCAATATCAGATTCTCGATGTTGCCAGAATCTTCAACTGCTGACATTTATTTCCTGACATGAAACCTTTTTCACACCAAATCTACTCCAGTGTACTTTATATTGGAAACATATAATTATGCTTCTAGGTACATACACTGGACCAATGATTGGCTTGCATTTGTGCTGGAGAATAAATTAAGTTGCGCTGGTTTATGATAGGTGCTGATGATCTCACAACGAGTGACCGTAATGTGAAAATATATATATTGATGACTAATTCCAGCAAGAATTTATACTAAACATTTACATACGTGCGGGCATATTCTAGTTTGTGCATATATATACAGTATAAAATATCAAATATTAAATAGTTTCCCGTTGTGTTCAGCGATCAGCTGACGCTTATAGACGTACAGTGACTCATATACCAAACAGATACGAAAGCAAAACACAACAGAAGCTATATGTATAAGCGGTAGCACGTACAAACATAAATAAAAAAGTCTTGCTATGTGAATAATTTCAGTTGAGTATTGTGATAAAAAATTGACAACGACTGCGAAGTGTATCTGTATCTTAATATTGAAAGAATTGATCAATGATGCATCGTAAAGTCTGAACTATGGAGCAAATAGTCTGCCTGATGTGTGTAAATAGAAATGTGAATTTTCATCACAAGATAAAACAATTTAGGAGTTGATCTAACGAGAAGGTGTGAGCTAAACTTCCGGTTTCACGCGATTATCCAAAAGCATATGAAATTCGTAAAGAAAATTATAATCGTGAGAATAGAATGAGAATATTATACCTACGCACCATCTTTAAGGAGTTGACGCATCTCCTTGGTTCTTTGAAAATTAATTTCTTCCAAAAGTTGTTCCAGCATCGTTGGTGGACGTAGAAGACCGGTGGAACTACCGGCCAAACTAGCCATTTGAATTCAGTTTTGATAATGTGAATTTATCCTGTTGCCAAATATACGAATGCCAACTTCACCAACCGCGCTTACTTTCACTAATAAAACACCTGCTCACCAAGCCTGTTTTCGTTGCACTTCAGAAATAATAAATGTCAGATAATTTTACTCCATATAGCCGCGATGCACAGCAATAACATTGGCGAGGTAAAATTTTACGAAAGCTTTTTGATGTTAAGAGGCGATCATTGTGAAAAATTATTTCGTAAAAGTGTATATTTTAACTGCAGTTTGTATGGCGCCCAGGTATGATATCACAGTACTGTTTTTACTATTCAACGATGTGACTGTTGGCGTTGTTGCCGTGACGTTGTAGCGACAGTATATACGTCAGGTGTCCCCCCGCAGTAATCGAACTCTGCGTCGCTGCGGTTACGCAGGTCGATAACTACGCGACGACGCAGATATAAGACCCTGGCTATTCGGAGCGCGGTTATTTGAAATTTCATGCATCCTACTGGTAGAGGCACATTTGAAAAATTTGAAAACGTTATGTTTCCCGCTACTAAACTACCTGCGCACTCTTGTGGTGGGAATCAGTAAAAATCTGTAAATTTGATCACACAGTCGCCTGAAATATTCAATTCATTTTAAGCCTCTACAGCACATGTGCAGTTGTAGAGGACATATTATGGTATACAAATACTGTTAATTTTATGTTATTCGAGTCAAATTTTTTGGTCTACAGTCGTGCAGTAATATAATGAGCATTGAATTTTTATCCTATTTTATAGTCGATAGATTGATGCATGAATTTTTGCTATATATACGTTCTCAAACATTACAGACCCGAAATATTCAATCGTTGATAACTGACTCTATCATATTATAAACAGTGAACAAATCAAATTATTCACTTCAAAATGCATTAGATGAATAAAAAAATTATCAGATCAATTGTTTCGAAGAGAGAATTTATTCTCCAGAGGAAAAAAGCTGGTCTTCATAAAAAGAGACCAGTTACAAATGATCTTTTTTTTTTCACTTTAACCATTGAGGCCAAGATTTTTTGACCACTGATTGTGAATCCTGAAAATTAATGTTATACTTTCATACGAGCATACATAAAAATCTGTATTGCTTACAGCTATATAAAATCTTTATCCCAATATCCGATGTGGTCTATGTCCGTGTGAAAATATTATTGCAGAATATATAGCGATGACTTTCATGTAAACTGTTTACCACAGGCGGTTTTAACTTATCGCGCAGGAGGTTCGTTGTGTCGAGAGATACGGGGACCCGGATGAACCATGTGACTACTTTGAAAGATACGCATTCAGGCTTTATAAGTATAACGACGTGCTAGCAACTGCATAGATGTATTTTGTTCCCTGGAATTATGGGACGGTAAATTTGAAAAACCCTGCGCTCTAGGTTTCCCAATAAGATCACACCGAATCTTGAAGAACTTAACCAATGACAAATGTATTATGTATAATAAAAATGTGTTTACCCCAAAATCAAAGAGTCTACTATTTATACAGCTTATCCGATTGTTTTTCGATTCAATCTTATAGCTATCTTCGAATTTAGGGAGCAGGTGATCGGAAATCTATATTTGAAATGCATACATACAAATCCATTCAGTTTTTCAAATCCATTCACTCCATTATGATCTATGGTGCTACTATCTACAACGCTAAAACTACAATGATATCACTTAAACTCAATGCTGGATGTACTTATATTAGGAGGAGCCTAATAATAATGCTCCATCAGTTAAAACACATCAACGGAAATAATGCGTCCCAATTAAGGTTTATAGTATAAGACTATGAATTTAATTGTAAATTTCCACGCCTAGTATTGGTAATTGATTCTGAACAATAGATAACCTGTTCCAAAGAAATAAAAATCGAAAAAGTATAGCTGAGTCATGATAACATTTTTTTGCATCACGCGCAGATTCACATAGATGAACGTTGAAAAGAGCACGCAAGCTAATTTCATATCTCACTACTGCGTTGTCGTATCAGTTTCCGGAGCTCTGAGAACTGAGAAGTAGGTAGTGGACCGTCTTGTTTAGTCGGCTTCTGTCAGTGTCCGAAGCCTCTTCTCATTGTCTTCAAATGCTTTCTTCTACTAAGCAGAGATCACGTTAAAACTAAGAAAAGAAACTGGTAAGTAATATTCATGTTTAATTATTCCTCACAAACGTTGAATTATGGGGATAAATATTCAGTTTGTTCACCAGAATTGGAAATTTTGAAAATTCAAAATCTTTAAAAAATTGTGTAAAGAAATGCAGAAACAAAACTTGAAAATCGGTAAATTGGGTTAAATACAATATACAGGCAATGAAACTGACTTTGGGTGCGTCCAACATAGACACTGCAGTTATAATTATAGAAACAGGCTGTTATGAATGAAGCAAACTCTTGGTTCGAACAGATTATTTTTGAATCAATATAATACCGGATTGAACCAAAAAACATTAAAACTATGAATGGATGTGATAAAAAAGTACAAGTATAATTTCGTCGTTCATGATACGCAGTCACAAATAGAAACGAATTACCATGATATCAACCACAATGCATTACTTTTTCATTGGAAAAATTCCGTTTGACAGACTACAGAGCATAAAGATACACTTTTGAATGTATTCGAATGGGATGAAATTCAAGAAATCTCTATAACAAACTTTCTCCCGCAGGCTTTGATCATTTCATTTTCAAGTATCAAATGTAGCGGAGTACACGAGTTGGCATAGCACATCCGCAGGTTCATTTTCATGTTGCATAGATGATTTATTATCAGTACCGTTTCCTGGATATTTTGAGTTTTGTAGATTCGGAAGGAATAATTTCTGTCTTTATAGCCGTGTTTCAGTTCGCACGATCGGTATCCATTTATTGAAACAAAAAAGCGGTGTTGGAATGAAAATCAAATCAAATCAGAAACATGAAACGCAATATGGCCTATATTTTTCACATAGCTCTTACTATATCGTACATATATTATCATCAAAGCTGATATTACCGCCTAGAGGTCTTGCCTTGAACCTTTTACCCTGTCCGATGTGATTATCTCCGAAAAAGCTCATTTATTTCGTAAGAAAACGCAAACACATTTCAACGTTTTATCTTTCTTTTATACCGATATAATTTTATCGGCATTATACGCTGCTTCATAAATAATATCAAATATAAAGTAAGTATGTATTTGAAACGTAAACTTTTACGCATATTTCTCAGTCTTTCTAGACTCCAAAAGAGGACATATTGGTATCATACTTTATAAAAACAATCGTAACAAATCAAATTAGCGAACATCAACTACTGCAGATATGAGTGAAATTCTAATACATAATTGTTGCAAATAAAATGAAAACATCATTAAATTGTTCAAGTATTTGCTTGATGTTGATTTCTCAGTCTATTCTTCACTTTCCATTGGCGGTATTTTAAGAAATTCCGTATTCACTCAGCATGTGAAGAGTCGAAAGAGTTTCTGGTTAGACTCCATGACTGTTGTAATTGTAATTCGATCATTTCCGTGGTTTGGATCGCTCATCAAACGGCATCGGATCTTTTCTCATGGTATCTCCTGTAAGATACTATTGAAATTCAACGCCATTTGCGAGATGCTCAGACAAAGAAATGTTCACTTGTGTGCCAGCTGCTGCTATCCAACGAGTTCGTGGTAACGAATTGAATGATGAGTATATCTGTGAGTGTTGGAAGCGTGTACGTTGAGTTGATGTAATAATCAATCGTCTTTTCTCTATTTTTGTTTTCTCAACTATTAGATCGGGTAATTGATATTCAATATACAGCCCACCATTCACTCAAAGAAACATGAATTTGGCGGAGATCTTTCGGTGCTTTTCCATCACACTTGCAGATTACAACGTCAGAGATAAAAGAACCCTCACATATGTATCCCAAAGATGAATATGATTGATGAAATTGTGATGAACTTTTTTTTTTTAGGCATAAATTATTACGAACGCATGCGAATTATCGTTCGGAGAACAAATTCATTACATACCTACTACATTCAGCTTCTACCACTAAAGAGATCAGCGGCTTCTACCCTATAAGGATAAATATACGCAATTAAATTTGAATTGATAAAAAATTATGCCTGCTAGTTAAAGGTGAAAAGTCAGCGACATTAGACGTTCAGTTCATCGCTTTCTGCGCTGTTGTTATTGCGTGACCTAAACTCAAGCTTATGGTCGCATTGTGGTCTGCACGTGTCCTCAAAGCGATCTGCTTTTCTTATAACGGGTACAAATTCCCCTGTTAAAAATTGTTAAATACTTTGAGGCTTACTACATACTAGTTCAGCAGATGTCATGCAGAAACTCATCACTCCGTGACAAAGCCAACTGCACCAGAAAGTACTCTGACTTATAGTGATTAGATTCATCTCTTGTAACTCTTCATGAAATTACTGTTCTTGATGCTGAAGCGATGTTGATCATATGCACTGTTACGTGAAGTAATAATTAAGTAATTTGGTTATTACTTACATATATGACTGGGCAGTGTAGTGATGAGCATATCTTTGTTGGCTCCTCTTTCGTTTTCAGACTTTTGTTATAGATACCATGTTTTGTGAGTTTACAGCATCATCATGTTCCGGGTTTTGTTGGCGTGGTGCCTCATGGCTGAAGCATTTGCCAGCTGCCCCATGACACCTTCGGAACATCATACCACGGTCCAGAGATACCCAGGAGATGGTGGCTACAATATCCTAATAACTGGAGCCTCCGATAAGTACATCCCGAACGCTGTATACACAATCAGTCTGCAGGGTGAGTGAAATTAGATTACCATATTGCAAGTTAAGATTGAAATTTCGAGTCAGGTTGAAATTCATCAGTCATTTTTAACTGATATTTAATAACAAGGTACTCTCTATTTTTTCCTTAACTTGTGATTAAATTTTGTGATTTTTTGCTCACTAGTTGACTAGAGCTGACTAGTTAATCATTTTCTGTGTCGCTTTTCCCCCCTAAATCCTCAGAAATCTAATTCGTCGAAGACATCAAACATTTCTAGCATGCGATTGATTTGATTCTGAAGTCATCTGAAGTATATTCATTCACATCACCGTGGTAGCTTAATGTTTCCGAATTCTTTACTACCGCCAAAGACTGAACAAGACTTGAAACATACCTAAGTAGTCCGAAATTAACTAATTTCACCAAAGTTCAGTCTTTTCTTTGCCTTTACTTTGAAATCGTAACGTTATAGTATTATTTCACGTTATTCATTGTTCCAGGATCACGGACACATGCTCGGTTCCAACAGTTCACCAGATTTACACTTTCTGTTGATTCCCAACATTCTCGTGATAGTCCAATCTCACGTGTCGGGTTCTTCCAGCTGTTCCCCGATTCCTTGACGGCATTCAATGAGGAGTGTGTTAATACCATTTCCGAGGCAACGGACTACCCAAAATCCGAGGTATACACCCGTTAATTAGAATCAGCAAAGTAAACTTACATCTAGATGGTGCGGAATCCTAGATTATTAGAACCCAACTCGCTGAGTAAAACTCAAACGGCCAGTTAATCTGAAACTCAATTTTATATTTATAGTCTTCCAAAACAATAGCAAAGAAATCTACTAATTGTTAAGTTGACATTAAATTACTGACTACACAGATCCAAGTGATGTGGAAAGCTCCAGCGGCTGGATCAGGATGTGTCGTATTTAATGCTATGGTGTTTGAAAGCTCCGATCGATGGTACGCGGAAGATGGCAATTTGACTAGGACTTTTTGCGAATTTTCTGAAACCGAATCGGCAGATAAACTCAATGAGGAACGTTGCTGTGCTTGTGATGAAGCCAAGTACTCTGTAGGTGTCAATGTTAAAATCATATTAAATAAGAATTATTCATTCATGCACTTGATGCTTGACTTCTTATTGCGCATAGATCGTCTTTGAAGGCATTTGGTCGAACCGAACTCACCCCAAAGACTTTCCGTTCTCTGCGTGGCTGACACACTTTAGCGATCTAATTGGCGCTTCTCATGAACCAAGATTCTCATTCTGGGGACGCGATCATGTCGCAACTGATGGCTTCCGACAATTGGCTGAATGGGGTAGTGTTTCTGGCGTTGAGGCTGAGCTCAGAACAAAGACTAAACATTTAAGGACATTGATTAAGGCTGGTGGACTCTGGTACCCCAGAGTTAATACAAATACCACAACAAGCTTCAAGTGAGTCTCTTTAATTTTCAGTTTACATATAAACATGTGTACACCATAATTGGCGATGACGAGAAAGTAACTTTTAAATAAAAAATTTTAAGGGTCGATCGTAAGCACCCTCTACTCTCTGCGGTGTCGATGTTGGGTCCATCACCTGACTGGGTTGTAGGAGTCAGTAAATTGAACCTCTGCCAGAAGGATTGCTCGTGGATAAAAAGCATGACAATTGATCTTTACCCGTGGGATTCTGGCACAGATAATGGAATTTCATATATGTCTCCGAATTCCGAGACAATACCACGAGAAAAAATGAAACCCATAACTACTTCGTATCCAGAGGATCCAAGATCACCATTTTACGATCCTTCCGGTAAACCTATGCTGCCGTTAGCAAGATTTTATATAAACAGAGAGAATGTATACCCTAGAAGTTGTGACGAGGAGATCCTTCAGCAACAAATCGATGTATTGGAAGTCGCCGAAAACACCGAAGATACATCCAGACGTAAGAAATATTTATTTTCTAGAAAATCAAAGATTAAATTTGACTCGGTTTTTATAAAAATGATTTATGCAAATTGAAGCGGAATGCACTACAACGGATTATACTCCTTGGTCTCCTTGCTCGGTATCTTGTGGTAAGGGTCTACGAATGCGTACAAGAGAGTATCGAATGCCACAAAAAGCTAGCATGCTGGGTTGCAACCGGCAACTTGTGTCGAAAGAAATGTGCGTCGCTGCTGTACCCGAATGCCCGTAAGTTAATCAAATTTCCAATTCTTTTTGCTGTTCTCTTATCACCACGCGAGTGTGCTAGAATAAGAACACATTAAAGCCATAATTTTCACTCAGTGGTCAAGAAGCTGAAGAAGAAGAACCAGACCTACCATTGGTTGATAATGACCCAATTTGCCAAACAACGGATTGGTCTTCGTGGTCCGAGTGCTCAAGCACTTGCGGAATCGGATTCAAAATGCGTACGAGAAGATTCCAAAATCGAATGGGTCGAAAGAAATGTCCCCACATTTCTATTGTCGAAAAAGAGAAATGCATGGAACCACCATGCGCCCCTGGAACCGAAGAAGTTCCCGATCCATTTTGCAAAGTAAGTCAACAACACATCTCTTTCACTCGTATTAGGATTAAACCAATGATTACTCTCTAAATTTGAATCAGCGAAACTCACTGCGAATCAGTGAATTTTCACTGTAAGATTTTCACAGTAAGTTTTCACTGATTTTCAGTGATTCAATCAGTGGTATACTTATAGCTGAAAATCAGTGAAAACCCACTGATTCACAGTGAGTCTCGCTGATTCAAATTTAGAGAGTATGATCCACTGTGATAACCTCACACGTATATTTTTCAGGTAACTGACTGGTCCGATTGGTCACCGTGCAGTGCTACGTGTGGCAAAGGTATCAAGTTAAGAACCAGACTTTTGATGGTGGATCCATCCATGCAACAAGAGTGTTCTTCGCGCATAGAGCTCTTGCAACAAAGACCTTGCGAAGATCGATCCGACTGTACCTTTGACATGGCAGAAGCAAAAGGTAAGATTGAAAATTATGTGTAGTTGTGTCTACGAATGATTATATAAGATCTAGGGAAAAATCTTCAACTTTTACTATTTCGGTTCTTAGTCGTTTGCATGGAAGAGGCTGATCCTGGTCCATGTAGAGGATTCTGGCAGCGCTGGTCATTCCGACCAGATAAGCTCATGTGCGTTCCGTTTGTATATGGTGGATGTCGTGGAAACAGAAACAATTTCCTCACCAGTGAGGAATGCACGCGAACTTGTGGTATTGTAAGTATAAACTTTAACAATTTATAGAACATTATACATCAATCCATAGCAGTTTTTATCACGTATAGAATTATTCATTGCAATCCTGTTTCACGTCATATTTTTGAGTTATTACGATTTTTTTTTTTTTTTTCTTAATGCTTTTGTCGGTATGGAATTTCGGGAATAGCATATTGTTTTTAACTCAAAAATATATCACGGGCCGATATATCTATACATAATCGAAATAGGTATACGAACTTTGGCTTAAGAATCGTGACAGAAACTTAAAATTATTCATCACGAACGTGTTTTCACTCGCAAACGATGTAAATGGCATTTTTATGCTACTGATCGCCTACATGCAATGCACAGCTGAAATTGGCTCAAGTACTAGGTTGAACTGAAATGACGTAGCGGATGTAGCCATTATTCGTTATGCTGGGCTATTCATTCGGGTTTCCCAGGCTTGCCGTAGGTACCATACTTAAAAAAATTATGCTTGCGAAATTTTCAAACTTCGTTATAGGTGTATGTGTGATACAGGTGAATTGCTTTAGGTTTTTACCGAACTGACCCTTAAAATGATTGCTGTCATGAGAAATTTGGAAATTTCGAAATACTCTACCGTGGAGAGTGTGAAACAAATGCAGACAAATAATGTGAAAAACCGATTGTATATTCCCAAATATCATCAGAATTCAATAATAACACGAATATTTCTGATATTTATCACTAATTCGTCATTATACTCATTCATGAAAATTTATTTCAAGCATAGGATCCGTCCCTGAAAGTTTTTTTTTTTGATGCTGGTGATTGTTGTTTAGTATTTCATGTTATTTCCGAATTCACTTAGGTCAGAGCAGCTCTAACTGGACAACCAATTCCGACTGCAGAATCGAATCAATCTTCTGGCACTGTGCAAACTCTACCTCCGGTCAACTGTATGGTGAGCCCTTGGTCCCCATGGTCACCGTGTAGTGCTACTTGTGGACAGGGTCACAAGACCAGATTCAGAATGATAAAAGTAAGTAAGATCGTAGGGTATGATGATCAGGAAAGAAATGAACGGAAATAATCTCTCAAGAAAATCTAACTGCGCATCGAGTGTCGCGACTCTTTAAACAATGTGGGTTTAATATTCATTCGTTTCGTTTTCAGCGCCCTGCTGAAAACGGAGGTCGAGCTTGCCCGAAAAAATTGAACGTCAGCAGGCCATGCCGTCGTCGTCCTTGCGTATCATTGTGATTTCAAGAACTGCGTTTGACAGCTGCTTGATACAAAATGGAATGCGGATGTGAATAGCCTCGTCGGCCAAAATAATATAAATTGATGACAAAGAGTGAAAATTTATACAGATTCACAGGATACAGTAAAATACAGTGAAAACTATATGTGAGTCACAAGTATGGAAATGAGATATATTCGTTATATTTTGAATTTTCCATGTTCCATTTTTATCAACACCTAATCATTTTTCGTTCGGCGAATAATACTAATTGGCGGTCATCGATACACCGTAACGTCTACATCGTGATGTGAAATGAATATTTTGAAAGATTTTGTGTAATCTTGATTATTATACTTAAATAAAAACCTCTTCATGATGTTGAACCTTCGATTATTACAATCATTTATGCATTTCACCTCTTAGTAATACCTCCTTCAAAACTGAATGTATGGAATAAGTATTCTCCGCCAAGTGGGCTTGGCTCATTGTCAGTCCCCCATAGTCATGGACTTTTTTTTAAATTATTTCTTGATCATCAATAAATCAAAAGGAACTAATGTGAGTCATTAAAAATTTCTATTTCCAATACTTTTCTAATTACGAATTTATCATTTTTTGCATGGATCAATAGAGTAGGCCGAGCGAAATGGATCACCAGGGAAGAACGGTTCCAATGGTCTTTCTTTTTCTAGCGTAATTAGAATAGACTTTAAACCCAGTACGAAGCAGAAAAGGTTACAAAACGTGACAGAAATATTGTAATTGTGATGTTATTGTGGTATCACATGTATAACATGTCAGTAACCTTTATATTTATGTAATATGTTTAAAAGGTTGTAATTCCAACATTGCCACTTCAATGTATTATTATTCAAATTTTTTTAAATGTGACGATCCTAATGTTGCAGAAACATGACAGTGATCATGTTATTGTAGTATGACTTTCGTGACGTTTTTATAACGTCAATGCCGATGCTTATATTGTCGCATAACATTTTCATGCCTCGTGGTACCTGTACAAAAGTGGGTGAATGCTTCTTGCAGGCGTCTCTCCAATATCACAGTAGGTACTCTCATCAAAACAACCCTCTTGTATGAAAATCTTGGTGGGGCCGTCTCGAAAGTAACCAAGCGTCCTCAGAGTAAACGATACATATAAATTGGGGTTTCTTTTTGCTAGAAGGATTTCTTTTTTCTTTCCCCTCCAGCAGTAGCTGTTTGATGGACCTGAATACACGTATTTATATAAGGTGAAGGGTATACAATACACTCATGTATCAGAATAAATGGTATTTATTAGGGATCACCTTCACCATCATAGCCGACCATTTGGATCAATTTCATAATTCTAGCATTTTCAGTTTTTTAAATAACGTCTTATTTTTTGTGTACCTTTTTTCACGATGGCCGGGGAGGGGGATGGGGGGGGGGGGGAGGGGGCATCGTTTTATGCTACAGTTGCTGTAGTTCAATCGTAGCTCATGTCTCACGATACGAGTAACACTTTTCCTTTACTCGGTTAATCACCGTACGACGAGTCATCCCTGGAGCCATATGTCGTACGGAAGATGAAAAAATACTTCTAGATGTCGTAGATATGGAGTTGAAATTGTAACAAGGTATACCTTGATAGGGTGATAATAACAATTTGACTGTAGATCAAAAGTACAACACTGTGGAGTGGGGGGACTATAGTTTGTGTGAGAGTAAGTACGTGTGACAGCGAAGCGCTGGCAGTTACGCGACCTGCAGTTACGCGGAGGCTACTGTATGTGTTGATTCGCGGAATACGCCACTTCGAAAATTTCTCAACTATTTCGCGATTCTGGATAGGGAACATGTACTTCCACCATGACTGGCTCATAGCAGGTTCAAAGACGAACATAAAAACGTAAAAAAAAAGTCGAAAAATCTTTAAATATTGCGAGAATTTGACGAAAAATTTCAACGTGTTCGAACGATTCATAAAATTCCTCAAGAATGTTCAGATACTGCAATACCCAACCACTTTCTGCTGCAATGAAACATGATCAATCCCCAAAGTTTTAAGTTCAACGTTTAAACTTTGGGGATTGATGCTCAACTTGAATGGTCTTTTTTTGATTCAACGTATCCTTTTCCTCTGTACAGTTAAAACGACGTAACATGTAGACTGATTGTCATTCATGTTTTACCATAAGATGGAATACCATAAGTATTTTTCAATCGTATATACGCCATACGTCGGGACAACTCATCATCTCTGGCACACTTAGAGTTAATAGTATCATATAAATAGCTATATACTTATATTACATTATAGTAATGCTATGACAACAGGCATACGTAAAGCCCGCTATTAGAACGTCGGTATTTGTCGGATGAGCGGAAACTCTGCACGATTAACTTGAAAAAAACAGTTTGAAAGTCATTTTTTGGACTTCCTTTGACTAGATTCTATATTGTTTTGCAGCTAACTTGCAGAGTCCGTTATCCAAACAAGTTCTAACCATAGCTTAATTCTGACTAGGGTATGTATTTGTAGTAAGTACAAAGACCAGCGCTATAGTACGAATTCATATGTCTTCTATGCTACCAATTTACTATGCTAAATTATGTTTTGGTCGTGAAATTTCTTCGCAATAATGTGTACCAGCACCATTTATCTGTACCGTATTTTATGTGGCATCGTTTTTTTTTTCTTCTCGTTTTCTTTGTTCGTTATTTTTTTCTTTCGCCCACTTATCAATTACAATTATATAATAGTAATAATACCGACGATATATTTTCAACTTGCGATTGAAGATATTCTATATAATGATGATGGCTGTAATATGTGAATGGTACACGTCCTATAGAATGTTCTTTTCCTCAATTACTCGTTATCTCTTCTTCTAAGGCTAGACAAAAAGATGAGCTAGTGCTATAGAGATGAACAAGATTCTGTACACGGAAACAGTTAATTTTGAAAGAACGATCTAGATTTTGAAGTTTGGTTACTAGAACGTTCAATGAAATTCGTTTTAACTAGAATTTCACGGTGCTCACGAATTCTGTCTCCTCAAAATTTTTGCGTATATATCTTGTTCCATTTGCGGCCACAATATTGAAATTTACTAAACGTAATGAGTAACTGTTTCAATATAACAGCAATATATTATAGTAATGCGCAAAAAATGATCATAAAAGTAAAATAAATAATAGTAATAATATTATTAATAATAATAATAACAATAATAATAATAATAATAATAATAATAATAATGATAATAAAAGTAATGACAATAATGGTATTATACCAATATTATCATTTATATTCATATTCAAGCGAATGACTGACTAGACTAGTTGATGCTGGCCCACTAAACTCAATTTTGGCAGTACGTCTAAATACTTTATCTGGCTCGAGTGAATGTTTTTTTTTTTTAATGTTTGATCTGAAATGGAAAAAAATGTCCCAAGAACTGATGGGACAATGAATTTATCTTGTGAAGATTAATCACCTGAAACACATATACCTATAGGGTCTTTCATGCTATCCCGATCAGGATATGGCGGTGATTTTTCATAATCAGATGCGCTTCGTAAATTCTCATATCAAATTAGTTGTTCTTCGACAAAATTAGTCCTCGATCTTGCGAGATTTTCGCAACCGCGTATCTGCCACGTGATTTTTCAAAGTTGAAGAAAAACAAAAACACTGTCTGAATTCTCAATAGATTCACCAATTCAAAAATCGAATGCACCTTTCACATTATGAAAGTGAACGAATGAGAACGGAATAATGTGGGCTATATTTGCCTACGTTTTGAGATAAGCACAGTGCGTGTGGTCGGAACATATGGACCACTGCTAGCTCATATGTCCCATGGAAATAGTCCAGTATATCGCGATTTGGAAAATTTAACACCGTCTGGGAGTAATTTCTTTCTCTAACAAAATTCCTTTCGCATCCTTCCTGTTGCACGAATTTAGGTATACAATTCCCAGGTTGCAAATTATTCGGAATACGGGCCGTCATGATATGATCGCGGACAATTCATTTAAAAGATTTATCATGATATGGATATGGATATGGTCGATTTGTCAATAATTGAACATTCTGTTTTTATTTCTTTGCAAAATACTCGGCCCAAGGATGGAATTTTTTAATTTCCCTCGTTTCGTTCATGACGGGCCCGTGTTTCGAACAATTCCGAATCTGAAAATATTGACTCAAACCATCAACCAACAGTGTCTGAAATGAACTCAGGTGCAGAAATGAACTGATCAGGGACGATGTTAAATTCATCGAATCAAGACATACTGGTCCCCTCGATGAATTAATATTTCTATGACAATGCTTATACGAGAAGAATTATTTGAATCATATTCATTTCACTCGGCGATTCTTTGATTTAATCTCGGCGATTCGTCTACTATTGTTGACCAGTATTGTTCAGGATTTTTTCATTCGTTTTCATCTCGAAAATTTATAACTATAATAATAATAATTTTATTGATTGGCATCACTCTTCAAATTGCACTTTTGCCGTTATGAACACTCCGTCTTCTGAGGTAACTCAAAGATTGTGTTATCTTTCAATAGATTATTGTGACTTCTTTTCAAGTTTCAGAAAGTAGTGTCGTTTCTTTTTACCTCCGAAAATCATATTTCGGATACGGTTCGTTAAAAAAATCTTCAAAAAATTAGCTACACGTTGTGCAACAAATACTTTTATACAAAATTACGAAGCAAATGTGATCGTGAGACATTACCACCGGACCTTAATCGAGATAGCATGGAATGTCCTCTAAACATGAAATGAAATTTCCAATAGTCATTAAGTTTCTTCCAGTGTAACTTACACATCGGTCGTATACTGCTTAATTGGAAAGATTGACCCGCTATTCAGAGGATTCAGAAACACGCTAGCTAGAATCCCGGTTATTTGGAATCATACAAAAATGATGAATCACGCGTAGGAATTTCCATGCCACATCTAACAATCGACCGTATTAACTACTATAAAACGCGTCTGTAAACCACCTATGTCTATGATGAAAATTGAGGGAAATATGAATAACATCAGAAAAGAACGACTGTGCCTGTACCTCGGAAAATACGAAACCGATCGAGTTCATCGTCAAACCTACAGTTTTTGTGTACCAAGTATATCAAGTTCAAGTTCCGACTTTGGACGGAATCCCAGTTGTAGTGGTTGTTAGAAAGTGGTGTCCGTGGCATGGAACTCCCTATATTATAGGTATGTAGACTGATTTCTCAATATTGACAGGGTTAAGCTTCAACTGATGTTTATGAAAAGCCGCGGCACCCTAAAACTCAATAGTATAGATTGAATACATATCACCAGTCCATTTTCGTTCTTCCACAAAGAGCGATTGGAATCACTGATAAAAATGCAAATAAAAAATATCGGCAAAACTTACAGATCTTGAAAACTGTATCATGGTTGCACTTCATGTATGTAATTCCCTTGCCATTTTGTATGTTTCCCGTTCTGACGTGATTTTTGATAGAAAACGAAAGCTCATCATTAGGGAGTGAGAATAGTTAGTGAATTAGAAAGATTATATTTGACCCAATAAAGGAGCACTGAAGTAAATATTGAGATCCGATTTGAGATCGTGGGCCAGCGAAGTATATAGCGGACAACGCGACCTCGGAGCGCGTTGGCATTAAGGCATCATTGTGCGTGGCGTGATGAGGACTGTAATATATACCGCCGTTGACAGCAGTTAAACTGTCATTTTATCGTTGTAACGTGGTGTGGCTCACGGATCATCGTGATCTCATTTTTCAGAGATTCGACACCATCAGCCGATTCAGAGTCTCAGAGCCATCCAGCTGACACATCGTGGCCAGAGATCGGTTCGATGCCTGGTAATCTTTGGAGTTGGGTAGCCGAACCGTTTCTCTTCGTCATTGAAAACGGAATCCCAAATCCAGTCGCGGTTGCAATCACGCTTTCTTCTGTCGTTGAAGGCGTTAATGGACCAGTACTCACCAGAGCTCCTAATAAAGCGATAAATATTTCATTTACACTCTACTCAACCATACAAAAAAAAAAAAAAGACTAGTTCAAAGCACGATACATTTCATATCATGCATGCTCTAAAGTCTAAACCCTGAACTATGTGATCCATACAATGGACCAGAAAATGGGATGTCAAATTTGCAGATCATTTGACATTTTTTGTTGTAGAGGCCTGCGCGATTTGGAATGGGTTCAGTCTTTAGGAATATTGAAAGTTCCTACCTTGGGCTTCGTTCCCGGTGATCATCTCAACCGCATCTAAACTTGGCTGTTGACTTTGGGTGACCTCATGGCGTCTCGGGGTGATTGGAGGTATAATCAGTTCCGGTCCCCTCGTTGGAACGCTACTTGCTCTTTGCAACTGTTTTCTAGTCACCCTTGACGCTAGAGCTGCAGCTATCGGATGCATAACACTTTCGACTGGATTTGTGTGACTAGCCATGGCTGGTGTCGAGGCTCGTGATGCTGAAAATTTTTTACGTTTTTTCCGCAGAGCTGCCAACGCTGGTCCTAAACCATGGGCGAACATATGGTGAACTTCATGGTGATGGGAATGATGAGGATGATGTGAATGGACATGCTGATGGGCATGAGAATCTGGCGTTGCAGCATCCAAAGATGATTTTGAATCCGATGAACCCTCGGAACGAGAACCACCATCTTCTGATGCTGGCGAATATACTGAATCCTCCGATCGAGAACGACCTGAATAAATATACACATTTTTGAGCTATGTACATTCGTGAACACGAAAAATAACGTCCATAGTATCCGAACCATATCGCCAACGGATCTCAAACTAAGTAATTCTAATAAATCATGCTCATAGCAGAAGAATTTTTCAAGTTCCTCACTCAAAATCGATGTATCGAACTCACCGATTAATCTGGAAACGCGTCCAACTTTAGCAGCCTCTATCAGGGTTCCCCATCTTCTTTTTCTGGAACTTCCTCTAGTTCCTCTTGGAGGCCTTGGACCGGTAGCAAGACCTGGGACACTGTTGGTGCTCGTGTGATGTGGATGCTTCTTTGGCGTAGTGCCTGGTCCAAAAATTCCGCTCAAAGTGCTACCGAAGAGATCATGATGAGGATGTTCGTGATGTGCCTGCTGCAATGAGGCTATGAACTCGGCTACTGGTGGCAAAGTTCCACTTCCACCTGGTTGAGGAGCGATGTTGAATCCTTTCATCAGCCTGCGTTCCTTTTGTCGATTCTTTTTTCCACCAGCACCTAAGGACAGCGCTTTAAAGCTATCACCTACAGAAGAAACAGAGAACCCAAAGTGCCGAGCTACAGCGAACTACGTAAGCAGAACTGAAAGAAACGTGAGATTGATTAAACTCGAAGTTAATCGGATGAGCGCGATATCTGATTTAAAAGAATTCCATTCTGCAACGCATTTTTTTCTCTCTTTATCCAAATCATTTTTTCAACAGTTTTATCTGACTAGTATGTGAAATGATTTCCGAGATGGATTTTGAGTGAAATTCCCGAGTCAAATGAAACGACTTTATATTATTTTTATAGTTCACACAGAATTGAGAACGGTTTGGGAAGCCTGTGAGAAGAACAAGACCGAAAACAGTGTATTAGCTAGAGAGTGTAGAGATAAATTTGGATTTGTTCGCGAGTAAAATAAAGTCAAGAATCAATTCATTATAAAGTCAACAAAGATTTACGGAAACTTTCAGCAAAAAAATACTGCAATTTCAAATTGACAAAAATTAGCGGAAGCTCTACCCTCCATTGAATAACCGATGTATAACATACAATCACATACCATGCAGTGTCTATCTCTACAAACATTCCATGATCAAGTATTGAGAGAAAAAAAAAAATAGAAAAAAAAAAAAAAAAAAATTGTGCGATGGTATAACGTTTGTGACTATACATCATAATTTCAGTGCTAAACTCAATACTCGGTTGAGTGTCATAAGTCCAATAAAACAATTTTCCTATCATACACACTACTTCACACAATTCTGTTACAATTAGCAGTTAACGAGTTTGATGTACAGAGGTGACTGATCATCCGTGAATTAAATTAACATCGATCATTTTTACTGCTATAACTTTAACGGACTGTATCTCTTCAACTTAATATCCAAATGATAATAGAATTTACTTACCAGCTCCTATGCCTGACGCTGATGATGTATTCATACCAGAATTTTTCAGGACCTCTATGAGTTCGCATCTAAAGGCACTTATGTCCTGCTTTATCTCATTCACATCATCTTCTGTTACCCCTTCGCCTTCTGCCTTGCGTTGTTCCACAGTTACGTAACGTCTTACAAGATTACGCATTATACTTTGGTACCGGAAGTCTCTTTCTGACGCCTGCTTCACCTTTCGCTAGAAAAAATTGGCAACAAACCACTTCTATAGCTCCAAGTAATAAGTTTTATTTATTAGCAATATTACAATTATTAATATTACAATCTAAAATTTTCATTCAACAATGGTCTCATTCTAAAACAATAACCGTTCTATCTTCACAAGATATTACTCAGGCACATTGGATCGACTATCTTGTAATTTTTGAATCCCAATGGTCAGACCTCATTAGTAGCATGACTTGGAAACTATTAAATGAATCAACCAAACCTGATGTTTGGATATTCTGATAATGCTGTATTCATATGTGTATGGCATATCCGGTAGTTGAATTATTTTTGATGGTGATAAAAAGTACCGTAGAAAAAACTGTTCTTTTGTCTTATATATTTCTCGCATTTATTGAAAAGTAGAATCCAATGAACTCACCCTGATCGTTCTCATGTGCTCCTTCTTTGCGGCACGTCTATGTCCACATAATTTCCGGTAGGCCCACTGACCGATGTACCAGGCACTCTTTGGCGTTGGAATGATATTGAATGGGGGAGGCACTGTACCACCTTCTTCAAAATAACTAATCCAAAGCTTGCTGCGAGCAAATTTCCACTCGGTATCGGCACGGTCCTGAAATTTAGTCGTTTTTGTTGAACTTTCTTGGCGCACCTTAATTCTGGTTTTGCTTTAAAGTCAAGGACTCAGAGAATATGAAAGAATCAACCCAATCCGAAATGAATAATATTCCGTGCAAAATACTTACGGAAATTAGCTGATAGGAATGATTCATCATGGCAACCAGAAGATTTAGGAGAACTACAATGTTGATGACGGAATAAGTGCCAAACATAAGCATTCCCCAGAACCTTGTGAAGACCTTGATACCATCTAGTTCGAAACTTTCCAACTCGACAAGTCCGAATACCGCCCAGAACAACGTTTGTGTTGTCTCGAATAAACTGTGACAGACGAATGGCTTCAAAAATGATTTCGTAATACATTTTGGTGGTAAGTTACAGTAAAGTCCGATTTATTATGCAGCCATTCATCAACATAAATAGAATCTCATGATATTCCTAATAATGCTGATGTAAACTTCTATAGAATGTGTCGAAAGCCGAAGCTTTGACAGGTAATTCAATTTAAGTATCAAAACAACGTTTGCTCAGGAGTCAGGACCCCTTTTATGATAAAACTCGTTAAAAATTGATGGACTAGCGCGTCTGAAGTCAAAGTTTCGTAGTCTCTTGCTGAGAGGGTGCTAAAAGATGCATCAAGTATAATCACTTGAAAATTTCTAATAGCAATTTGAATCCAATGACATCGGTAACAAAAAATCTCACGAGTAAATCTTTCGATTCCAATATATATCTTGATTTATTTTCAACAATCATAAATACTCAAGTTAGATTTTTGATACTTGGGACTATTTCACTCACTTAGCGAATCGTCTCCATACGACGCAGGCATTAGAGTCGGTGGTGATGTTCGCATTTAATGGATCAGAGCTGGCACTTGGACAGCGTTTCTTTTCCATGTCAGCGTAGTACCATAGCAATTGATTCAGACCTGGGGAATGATATGATATTTCCGGTGTTGAATTTTGCCAGAGAACCTCAAAGTCATCATAATCAATAAAATGCGCTTTCTGAAATGGTCAACTTACCACATGAGAATGCAAAAAGTACCAAAACGTAAAGAAAAAAGAATTTCATGATATCCGTGACCATCCTGGACAGTGAGACTTGAAGAGGTCCTAGGTGAGGGTTCACCGAGAATATGTAAACGAGCTTTAGAGAGCTGAAATTGATAAGAAACGTATTTGAAATGTATAGCTAATGTTAGATAACAGTAACAAAACATTTTCAACATTATATGAGATATATTTACCTGAAAATGTTGGCTGCTGAGAAAAGGCCTTCGGAGATCAACATAGGATCCCATGTGTCCCATTGTTCCCTCTGTAGTTCGGCAAAGCCTGGTGGCTTACCTTCATTTTCTTTCTGTACTCTGTAGTAGGCTACAATTCTCAACGCCATTGTAGCCACGTATAGAGAATTTGTCACAAAATCTATGACATTCCACATGTCATGTACATACTCCTCCAAGCCAATGTCCCATAACTGTTTCACTTCCGACCAAATCAGACCAGAAACCCATGCTATTATAAACCTGAAGTTGAAATGTTTCTTTTTTTTTTCTTTTTTTTTTTTTTTTTGTTCATTCCACCGATCATGGAACTTGATATTTTGTTAAAACACGCATATTTCATTATCGGATACACGAATCATGAGACGTAGTTGGCTGTAAAGTTTATAAATGCTGAGATTTTATGGGCGTGTAATTGGTCGCCATCCAAATGTTTTTCTGTTTCTCCATTTGTCACTAACTGTCACTTCTTAGTCTTATAGGTAGTATTGAGTTTGTGATTCGAGAAGGAAGCTTACCATTCGACTACTGTAGGTGCTGCTCCTCTTTTTGTAGTTATTGTATCACTTTCTGAAACGTCGTGTCCCATCCAATTGCCAATGACACTTTCTATCCTCTGGCTGGCCAGAATTAACATGACTGAAAAATGTTTCGAGTTTTGATTATAAGAATGTTTTGATTATCAGATATAGTCATAGAGAAGGAAGATAATAGAATAAAGACAAATAATCTCGGTGTAAATTGGATACTTCATCAATAAATTTGTACGTTGCAATTCACCCTAAAATGCGTCATCTTGATAGACATTTTGAATTGTTGAATTGGTGTATAAAACAATTATAGTTCTACTTGAAATTTCGAGTACGAATATCTTTGTAAGGTTTTTATTGCAGCAAAAGATTTCACATTGGGTTGGACGTCGGCTTATTTTGCGTCGAATTCTTGGATCACCTAATTTATTAATACAAGCCATTCTGTTTTAGCGATAAAAAATAGTGATATTGTAATTATATAATTCAAACGTGATTCCTAATTCGTCCGAGAATTGAATATTGGCTTCTGTTTACACGCAGGAAAGAGAAATATCCCGAATGACCACCGTGAATAAATTGTTTATAGTCACGGCTAGGCTGCTTGCTCACTTCCGTTGAATATTTTCAATCCCAACACGCACTTAGTTGAGAAACTAAACGACTCTAATCCTCAAATTCCAGCTTATATAAATTTCGCAATACTCTATATTTGCATACCTAAAAGCTTAGATGCTCTAGTCTGAAGGTCACTAGAATAATAACATATCATTTGCACGATTAGTTAGATGCCCAATCATGCGATATACTCACATAAAAAAGTGAAGTACGAAGCTGAGTGACAAATAAATTTGATGAATGGTTTTCTCATGGTTTGCCCAACGACGCTATGAGGTGCAATAATATAGGCAACGCTGAGAAAGGGAAAGAGTATTCCAATTCGCACAGTTTCCAGAGCTTGCAGGACCATGTTCTTCCGCCGGAAGCCAGGAAGTCCCTCGTACCAAATTGAAGCCAAGAGCTGCTGCACGTTCGGATGTGCGACGAACTTAATTCGGACAAATAAGAGAAAATAATACTACACAGTGAACCAAAAGTGATTAGATTCGGGCTTTCGACTGTTAGACATGCAATTCGAACCATTTTTTTGGAGAGAAAATTCCCCTTCGTGCTATACAGGTGAAAGCCCCTTGTCAGTCTATGTGTTCGTGTCAAGCAAAAAGTAATTTTAATTTTTCAATCATTAAACTGTATAAGGAGATACCTTCTTCTGGCGAAGTTTTATCGCCAATTTCAGTCGATTCAAATGCATTCTCTCCCCATGCTCGAAAGCTGGACCCGTAGGATCATGGTTTAGGAGTACTTCCAGCTCGTAAGAACTTCGCGTGTGGTCCAACAAAGCTGTTGCGAAGTCCTGACACTGTCGCCTGAGTTCCTAGGGCGATAAATTTACGAAGTTTATACTTACAGCTTGGGGTATAGTTGTTAAATATTACTTTTCAACCAAACTTGGATACAATTATGAATTTCTTTATCACTCAGTACTATTCATTCAAATTTCTGTCAGCAGAGATTCAGTCGATCCTTGTACGAAATGGTCAGTGCCTTATTTCTTCCTTTTTTGATCCTAGAATTTCAGTCCTGAGTTCACGAGTCGTTATCTAGTTTTTTCAGAGAGATATCGCAAGCTATAACGAACACATCGATGTTTCGACCAGTCTTTACCGTCAACAACCCAAGATCCCTTTTTGATCAGATTGAGAAATGGTTATGCGAGATCATGCAATCGATGGTTGATTGTCTATATGACGGTTTGTTCTATGCTCTGCAAGCAGTTAGGATTCAGAAGGTATTGAGATGATGAACTTTGTCATGAGTTTCAATTTCATTATTGTTTCAGTAGTCTCCATAGGTGAACAAGTATTCGGAGAAAGTCTGTAACCTTCTGCTAAAGTCAATAGCGCGTCACATTTTACGAGTAGATATGATATACACACCTGATACTCAAGTTTAAACTCATGTTCCAAAAACGATAGGCGCCGAAGTTCCCAGGAGAGTTCAAAGGCAGTGAGAATTGGATCCTTCGAAGAAAGTGCTATTAAAGATGGCGATGCTAGAGCTCGGTAGGCGTTTATTCTGCTTCGCGAGTGCCTCAGAGAATCTTCCATTCGTGACGTCACGCATTCGTCACAACTAATTGGAATGTAAATGATTGATTTACAATTTTGAAGTTTTTTCAAGTTTACTTATGACATTGAGCCGAGAAAAAAATAAAAATAAACCAACGAAACAACGAAGCATTATAGCTTTGCTTGCATTCATGCGTTTAGACGAAAATTCGCCATTCGGATGGTACCAACCAAACATCCCTTGTTAGGATCCGTCACCCAGGTAAAATAACGACGGAAACTTATGACCTGGTGTGAAATTTAAAACGTGTCACTCGAAACCTGAAACACTCACCCACAGCGAACATCATGTGGCATCGGTAACGTGGCTCCTCTGTCTAGCAGAATCTTGATGATTTCGTAATTGTCTCTATGTGCGGACAGGATCAAAGGACTGATGTCTGGTGTAAAAGTGGCCGTGTCAGGAGGAAGTGCCTCCCAACTCTGGAAATTCGAACCTTTAGTAATAATAACGCAAAGAACATTTCTGTCGTGACTTTTCGTTGGATCATGTTTATTGCTGGTTCAAACAATCTCATCGAGGCTTTAAGATTGCCAAATGTAATTTGATTTATCAATGAAAGAAAATCACGTAAAAATTTTATGATCTGGGATCGCGAAATGAACAATATTCATTCTTGCCAATTATTGACGCCAGCTGTGTATGAAAAATTAAAGTGTCATGCTTTAGTAACCCGTATTTTTGTTCGTTTGCTTTGCTTCCGGGTCCTACAATAAGTCCATTTCCAGGAGTTGCGTAAAGTTAATCACTTCGATACGAATTTAATTAGTTCAATAATACGAGGGTAATTATCCGGTATGAGTCGAATAATATGTCGTGCGACGTATGTCAAAAGGAAACAAGTATATGATTCTCTACTTTCCGAATATGAACCAGGTGTTGAAAGAAAAAGTATGAATAAAAATTAGCGATCATTTTCCCTTTCCTCGATGTAAGTCACGACATTCAAATTAAATTGCAAACAAATTCCTTTCAATAAGTTAGCTTCTAACATTGGGCTCAGCCTTTTTATTTTTGAAAGTCTGATTCAACGCGAGTGCAAATAATAGTATCAATGATGATAATGACAATAATATAGACGATAACATTGACAATGACAATGACAATGACAGAGGAAGTGACAGTGACAGTAACAGCGGCAGTGGCAGTGGGTAGGGGTAGATATGACAACATTGACAATAACAACAACAACAATTAAATGGAATAACAATGGTAATTGAGGTACTGATGCTCATGATGATTATTGATCAACAGTTTTTGTGATGCGCTATCACCTACTGCTACCTAACGTTTTTCAAATAAGTTATGAGCGTACAACAAACTCATTGGGCATTCTTTACACCTTCAGATCATCAACAAACAATATCGAATACGATTCACAGATAATCATGAATGAATTCTGAATGTACTATGTATGTTGTATTTATATCAACATGAGAACGTAGCGAATTTTGAAGTGAGCATGCATCAAATTTACGTATCATTCTGCATTATTGAGAGAAAGAGGCTAACTTATAGAAATGGCAGCAGCTAAAAGTTACTGTTAACAATACTACGAACTGGCAGGCGGCAAGCTGACGACACAGAGCTGCTTACGTGGGGATCTCCACTTCTGTGAAAACTTGCTTCATGTTCAAGGAGGACTTCGACAGCCTCAACAAATTCCTCGGAGATGGCATGAAGCAGGGCATCTTTGGTGTCAACTCGATGCTCTATTAACAATTCGACCATTTCAAGATTCTCGTTGTCGATTGCCATCAGAAGAGCAGATCTTCCCAAGGGATCCACGCAGTTGATATTCATGTAATCGGTTTCTTGGGCACGCTGAAGCATTCTGTGACATAAACCCCAAA
Organism: Ametastegia equiseti; assembly: GCA_963989295.1. Classification (NCBI taxonomy): domain Eukaryota; kingdom Metazoa; phylum Arthropoda; class Insecta; order Hymenoptera; family Tenthredinidae; genus Ametastegia; species Ametastegia equiseti. The sequence goes on along the minus strand of OZ022397.1, from coordinate 12,382,545 downwards.
TTTCATACCACTTTAGTGAACCCACGGGGCCAATTAGTCTCTCAAGCGAGCTCGCAAAGTCCATGAATTCAATGTCTTCCACAATTGAACCAGGTTAAAGGGATCAATTATGTTTACGTTGACGAAAGTTCGGGTAGCTATAAGGTGCCTTGAACACCTGAAAAATTCGTTGATATTTGGGTTCTTTTATCGTAGGAACTTTTGATTATGATAATATGAGTTATAGTAACGAGTGCATTATATATGACCAATGAAAATAAAAAAAGTGTAGAGTATTGAATAATATAATCTGATAATTTTTTTTTTCCAAACTAGGGAAGCAATTCTTGGGGGCTGAACACCGTCGTGTAAAAGACACAGCCTCACGTTGATATCTCGAAATTTTTATTTTTTGTTTGTTTGTAAGTTGAGTTTTACATGATCTTCAAAGTCTGATATTAGCTAATTTGGGAGGGTGGCGTGGTTAAAATTCGTCCCAACCCCATGATATAAGGACCATCCTGGTATGACATGCATTCGTCACAGGTGGCCGCATCTTTATCTTCAACATTTTCCACGATGGAAAAAAATCCCAAATATCAACGCATTTTGATTATTTTCTTGAATTTCATTGACGCGGTAATACCGAATGCATTTTCCGTGTATACTATTCAGGCATTTCATCAGTTATGGGGTGAATTTAATTCACTAAATTTGCTGAAATTAATTTTGAAAAAACCAACAATATTTTTGGGCATCGCATGAACTGTGGGCGTATCACTTAGTTTGCAATTTTTTAGTTGGAACTCGATAGCGGCGATTAGTCATTTTTGGATCTTGGGTGCCATAAATCAATAATAGTGCACTAGCTTTGTCCTCCGACCTAGTACTCCGGCTTAGAAATTATAGGGGGATAGAAATGAGCTAGGTCACAAAATACTTATCACGTTTACACGAACGATTCATATTATTTAATAACGTTCAGAAGGGAAATCACAGACTCTTTCATGCACGGATTCGAAGAAAAGTTTTTATCGCATTTGTTCCCATCGGATTTTGGTAGTGGCTTCGAGGCATGATTTATCCTAGTCACGATGTCTCCTTCGATGTCCTTGAGACAAGTGACAATTTTCGAAGTTTGATCGAGAAGCTGCGTGACCTTTGAGCTGAAGATTCGAACTGAGAAATAGTGTAGAGCCATGTTCACACTTCACTATACATACACAATAATGGAATCGGTGGATATTAACGACTGTAACATGCCCTTAAGTTTTTTCAATACCCGTTCGTTTTCGCATTTTTTTTTCTGTTATCTTTTTTGTTTTCAGAATTCTGCAGCTCAGCCGGTTTTATCTATCGAATCGAATTTCACCGTAACCGCGCGAGTGGTATGGGATGATTACGTTTTCCGGAGGGATTTCAAGGGTTCTCTTCCGGCAACGTGTTCAAATAAACAAGTAACTAGATGGTCCGAATCGAGGAAATACGAAAGTAAAAGAGGCATTCGAGTAAATGGAATTCCGGAATGCAGTTTATGACTTTGCACGTGTTACTTTAACTTCATACTAAATTCATGTAGCCAGTCGAAACTATAAAATAGTACGACTTGATTCACTTGGCCACGAATGGTAAGAATTGAACGATAGATTGACGAGGAAATGGAAAACTGTAGTTTATGTTTTTATGGCATTTTCAAATCCCAACTTCGTCTGCTAATCGAAATGCTGTGATGCAGCCCAATTACAGCCCATGATTAAGAATTATTTACTAATCATCTATGTGCAGAATTTGAATAAAATTTATTTTCATAAACTTATTCAGGTTTACTATAAACTGGTATTGATTATGTGGAAAACTTGCCTTCTTACAGACGCAATGTCACCACGTTCGACAGCCAGGAGGTATTTTTTTTCGTCGAGAGTAAGGGTTGCCATTTCTTGATGTGGTCGTACCACATTTTCTTCCTCCATCATTCCATGTATGCTGTGCCTCTGTGGAATAAAACCACATATCTCGTTATAATTTTTCTACCTACCTATACCTACCTATCTATATTTATATACCTATACATTTTTGAGAATGGCTCTATCATGAGCAAAAATATCTACGGAGTACAGCAAGAGCAGGTACTTTTTTTTGCAGAAATAATCAGCTTTACTAAGTTGCGATAAAATTAATCAGTCGTAATACGACAACTTCCAGTACAATTTAAATATCATAACAAAACTTATGAATCCCTAAGTCTGTTGTATTTTCATAAATTCAAATAAGAATTGGTTCATGTGAAGCGAAATCGTGATGATTTTATGCTTTTCACAGCAGTGAGTATTCACCCCACGATTGCGTTATCATTCAGCTCGACAAAAATTCTCCCCACCAAAACATACCAGGATCCACTCAACCCCTTCAACATGTTCGGAATTTCAATCAGCCAATCTGTCAGTTGGGTGGTTAGTTAGACATTCTCTGACCTTCAAGCTTGACGTACATTTATCCATCCGAATTTGATCCTATAATTTTGATAATTATGGCCGCATTGAAACCTCAGCTTCTTGATACTTTTAAATTTTCAAATGTCTTATGGTATAAATTTTCATCCTATAACTAACCTTCGTACTGAATGTCGAGCTGATTTGAAAAAAAAAAAAGATAATATGCGAATGAATGGAATTGAATTTTGGAACATGACATGAAGATAGAGAGAAAATACAGAAAATATCACAATAAATGAAAGATATATCAGAAACGCACGCCATTTCTATATTTCACGCTGAATGTAGCACAGTTTGTTATTTCGTCAAGTGGTGATACCTAACGAAGAACGAAAAACTTCCGGAAAAACTTCCGGCTCCAAATCCTCTGCGAGCTGGTTAGGCCTTCTTTCCGTTCGATTTGGTAATGGGAGATATCGCATGGCGTGCGTGATAAATCAGCGCTCTTGCGTAAGCTTTATTTGAGTAAGTGACCATTTGATCGGTGGCTATTAGCATGTAAACCAGAGGTATTACGCACGAAGCAGCTTATACCATTCTTCGATATCTGCGTAGGTATACGTCTATTTCCTTGTGAATCGCAGAATATCCATTACTCAAAATTAATCAAGGAAACTCGCGGTAGGTGATTAGAATGCTATTCAACTAGAACATCATCCATCTGAGTGAAGATTCTTTAGGCTTGAATGTCTTGGTTCTAATTCTTTTTCGAAGTGTGTTACACACGATTTTTACCGAACAAGAACACTTTATTCAATAAGTCCAAAGCGGTGTTATCTAAGAGATTGTCCGTTTAGGATTCTATGATAAAAAAAAAAAAAAAAAACAGCTTTATTTCAACATGCAGAATTTATCATAGTCGAGAAGAATTTTATTTTTCATACGTTGTGAATTTTGGGAGCCTTTCACCCGAGCCTAAAAATTACTGATATACGAAAAAAGTCAGTAAGCTGCATTCTATATGTGAAATGCCGATTATAATTTCATTATTGCCTGCTTCTTCCAAGCCGCTTAAAAAAAAGGTCACTTTAGGGCTGCTTATAATGAGTCTGAAAAAACGTAGAAATTTTCGTCATTCAAAGTCAAATCACTCTGCCGATTAAATCCAAAATCTAATCTGAAATATTATAATGAGAAATATTAATTTCTTCAAAACATGTAACGCAAAAGTTTAGAACGTGTAAGTATAGTTTTCATCCGGAATGACGTCACCAAATTTGATGAATATCAAGCAGATATCATATGCGCCGCACATATAATTTGCTACCTAAATTTTTTCAGCTCAAAACAATTATAAATTGAGTAAAAAGTGTATAAATGCTTGTTTGGACCCACAAACTATTAGATCAATCAATCAGAGAGTTTATGGAATTCAATCCCATCGATCCAGACTATAGAATCATCAAAATCCGTTGATCCGTTTCCAAGATATTGTGAAAGAGAATTTCGTTTCAAGATTTGATTTTTTTGGGATGACTAAAAAACTACTGAACTGTTCGATTTCAAAATTCAGTCAGTTCTTGTTAACCAAAAAACAGTATCGGTTCAATCGGATTTGGATCAAGTCGTATTTTCATCTACGTAGATTTTCAGGATAAGTGTTAGCAAAGGATTAGAGAATATTTATTGAAGCACAGTGAAACGTGTGTAAAGGATCTATGATGGACAGTGTTTGGTAAGGGCGTGGTACCGCTTGACAATTAGGGAGCGCCAGGATAAACACGGAGTGCCAGTCTCCAGCGTCATCCAAGTGAGGAAAGTTATGTCGTCTCCTTTTTATTTCTTTTTATCCCCTTCATCCTTCCTATATACTTTCTGGACGTCTACTCTTGCCTCTAAAACCACATACCACCTCAATATTCTTCCTACGTGTGCAACCCGATCGACCATGCGCTTGAATTTCTCTCAGGAATAGAATCCTAATGCTTTATATTTTTCTCCGGAGTTACCAAGAACGAGTATTTCCAAGTCTGTTATTGAACTGCTATTCAGACTTAAGATTGTAGCTGTTCTCCTGAAATTTTCATCTTCATATAAATCCCCAGCTATTTCTTAAAATATCAAATTCGAGTAAGATTACGAACGTAATATTCAATGAATTTTGATTATATGGCTTTCCTGATCTTCAGTACATTGAAATTCGTTTTCAGAGATTCAAAAATTAAGTTAAAACTGACTGATATCCGGTACGAGAAAATGTTTCATAGAGCCTGCAAGGTATGTACATACGTAATATCGTCCACAGAGATTAGAATTCACCAAGCGGAAATGGAACTTTCTTTTTTATTTCTAGATTTTTTTTTTCTTTTTTTTTTTTTTCTTTCAGTTGAGAGCTTCAAAGTTGCCGTTGGCTCTTGGTTATCATGTTTGTTCATCGAACTTTTGCACAAGTATTCTGGTATGTATGGATGTGGAAAAATAAAACTTTCTGACAAAGTATATAGTTGTTTGCCCACGAGGACACTCAAGTGTCGCAATGCTTCTCCTGCGTCATTATACCGATTGTTTGCTTCTACGTCCTACGATACACACATTCACATTCCTAAATGCATGCGTAAAACTAAGGACATGTACATATGTGTTTGTATAATATGTGTACATCGTGAATATTCGCGCAAATGTACAGGGTGTTTCAATCTCATCTTTTCGGGCAAGTATCTTCGTTGCTGTGAAAAATCCAGGGAAAGCGATCTCTGGAAAAAATTACATTGTTCGTTTTTTACAGTAAAGGTTTCTTATTATTCGTACGCACGATTAAGTACTCGTGTTTTTTTTTTGTTTTTTTTCCATATTAAAACGTGAAGAACGAATTTTTGTGTTTTCATTGGATGCCTCAGTCTGCAAGTCAAGAAAGCTTTTGATTATACGGACGCTAATTTATTAAAGTTGCCATTATTCCTTTTTGATATGGTACAAATCCGTTTCATCAACCTAGTATAAGAGTCTTGAACCAAGTAATTTAGAATTGCGAAACGTTTCTCACTCTACTCTCCTTGTTCTTTCACGCTCTAAAGAACAAAATGGCCATTCAACGCTTCGCTGTTTTCACTCTGTCATCAGGAAGAAGGAGAAGAAACAGTGGTTGTAATTTCAGCCTGTATACTTCTCTCGACAAATCAAAATAATCGGGTCTTATTCAGTAAAACGATGCCATGGATCGTCCAACTTTAAAAGAGATACCCTGAGATCAGAATTTAATAAAAAGAAATTAGATTGGCTATAGGAACTTGAATCAACTCTGTTGAAATCAGCGATACTTGGGATTTGCAAAAAGGTTGTGTCAGCATTTTTCTGCACTGTTTTCAAAATCATGAAAAAATCTCAACTAGATATGCTTTACCTACCGTTTACTTTGCACAACTTAAGTAAACGCATATTGTTTCATTATTATAAATTAATATGAACATGTGGCTCAAGTTATTTTTCGACATTGTACAGAAAATTTTAGGACCCCCTCTTTTGATACTGTGGTGAAAAGATTTGAGTAACTCAAGATTTATTTGGATGAAACTTTATCTCAACTTGACTCCCGAATTAATCTCGTAAATGTTTAAAAAAAAAAATTCAAGTATCATATGTTACGGCATCGAGGATCCCTGATACACCCTCGTTTGATTGAAGTACGGGTTTTCAAATCAAACGAGAGTCTTCGATCGGAACATGCATGGATATGGCGTTGACTGAAGAATATCCATAAAGATAGTAGCCTGACGGGAAAATGTGAGATGGTCAGTGGATATGAACAGTGTCTGACCCTACTGATAGAATAATATTATAGTATATCATAGCGTGCGAAATACTGCGATCTTATTTTGCTCGGTGAAGTTTGACATGCCCCAAGTACAGTATCTCCAAGTCCACTCATTGTTAGCCTAACTTTTATTGTGCAAATGTCTCCATAATTGGTTCACCCGTTTTTGGATTCTTTAGTTTATAAATTGGAATCAACTTATATATATCCGTTTCCAGATTGTAATTCATGATACTGTTTTAGTTCGTGATCCTATGATATTCCTGCACATTCCTATGCTTTGGTCAATCTCTTCGTATTCGTTTACCTATGAATTCATGTGTTCCATTGTGGGTGATTTGAAAGGCAAATATAATAATTTGGCTCTCGAAATTTATCCATTTCATGAAACCTTCACAGCTTCAGATGGCCAAACAACAGATCAGTAATGAAAGTCAGCCTATCCTATCGGCTGAACCCAGCCTCAGTGGGGCTGGTTAACTATACATACTAAAGTTATTCATCAAGTTTACTTCGCAGAATAATCCTCGCTCCTTCGAAAATCTTTCATCCCATTCCACAACGTTAACGAAGAATTAAGTAATTGTCTGTCAGTTGCTCCCCCATGCTATTTAATTACTGCATTTTCACAGGCGTGTCAAATTTGAGATTTTGAGAATGAACTGAGGATGATTCTACGCAATTGATTCCAACATCCACAAATCTCTGCAAGTCGTACATTTTTGTACAACGGATCTTGGACGTTTTTCATTTATAAAATATATGCTATATATGAACTTTCTTCCTTCGCTTCCTGGATTTATAGTTTCAAAATAAAATGAAATATTTACTTGTAATTAACTTGGAAAAAAAAAACATTAGGTACGTCATACGGACCTTGACTTTTTTGTCGATTTCCGGTTTATCGAGTAGGCTTGTTGTCTGCATCGGAGACTGTAAGAGAAGGGGTAGTGGTGGTGGTGCTTCTGGGTCAACATCGACATTCGACATTGGTCCTCGGAGAAATCCACCGGTCCCAGAACGCGCCCTCATCGCTGCTGCCATCCTCAGAGGGAAAGATACACCAGTATTCCCTCTGCCACTCCCACTGAGGTCTGCTGTAGGGCCGATGCCCTCAGTGATGCTATCCTCATCTTCCCCCGCACTCTCTGTGAAATTGCAGCAAACAAGGAATTATATGAGGAATTTGTTGAAAAATCATAGAATTTGACATAAAAATATATTCGAAGGGCACTTGTTTCTTTAAAAATCCAATTTATTTCAGCTGATGAAAATGAACACTAGCCATAGATAGGTAAAATTATTCATTTCATCTTTTGATTTTGAAAGCCTTTGTCATTATGCTCGGAACGAAACTCTTTCAACTGTAAGACATAAAATTAGGGGGCCTAACAAACTGTCTTGTTGACATCACAAGGGTTTGCCTTATTTCATAACTTCATAAAAGATTCTTCCTTGCCGTTTAATAAAAAACGATTTCAGTATATTCTCTTTGATCTTTCTTGCTGAATTAATACACGTCAACCGCATCTTCCGCACTGAAATAACTATTTTCAAAGAATCAATTAGAAATGTGATAAAATCACATTTGAAAATGAATGTGGAAACATATTTTCTCTCTCTATCTCTGCGATCTTGTCATATTATAAGTTGCACCGTGAAAATATGAATAGAACATTACATAAAAAAAAAAAAAAAATCGTAAAAGTAAAGATTCTTCCGAACAATTTCTTTCTGAATACATTATTAGATGGCATCGATAATATTGCAAAATAAATGGAAAGATGAGGGAAAGGTAAAATAAATAAAAAATATCGTACGTCACGTTACGTTTCATGACCGTGTACCCACCCCGTGTACGAACGTAAGGTGAACGTAATCTCAGAAATCGATTCCAACTTGGCAATCTTGGCTATATTGACAACTAAAAAAGACGAAATAGTGCAGAAGCTATCAAGGTATATCGCGTTACACACGCGATACGAGCATAAACTCAAAAATCGATTTCAAGTCTGGGCTGATCCTCTCATGAGAGTATGTCTTATATGGCTATGTAGTGATCAACCTCAATCGATAATCTTCTAGCTTGTAGAAACTTCTTGCTATATATATATATATATATATATATATCTATACGCGAATACGGCTTTGCAGAATCGTGTGTCTTCTTTAACAAGGAACAGATTGATGAACAATATGGCTTCATCTCGGTTACTTTGACCCTATATAGAACATTGCGATTGAGTTTTGAGAACTCTTGATGATGATGGATTCCCTTTTCTTCAATATCATACAACTATATACTTGAGTCTACTTCGGATCACGGAATGATGAGTGTTTGTCACCTTTTCGTGTAAATGCTGACGTTTTGGAGCAAGCCCATGCAAGCCCTTTCGAATTTATGAAAGTTCAAGTAATGCAAATCGGTAAACTTAGTTTGCCAGAATTTTGGATACATGTAATATCTTTTTAAACATTCAAACGCTTGCCATACCTATTTCAACCGAAGATGGTCGGGTCTTCAGGAATTTTATGAATCTTTTCAATCAGATGGTTGATTTTCCTCCTGTTTTTTTTTTTTTTTTTTTCACTCTTTCTCTCTGGTCAAAGAACAGTAACTTGTATTCTACTTCGAAAGCCTTAAAAAAACTCAAATTTATATATTACAAAAAATACTCGAATATCTTTAACTGTCAATTAGGCTCGGAATTAATCGATCGATACTTTTCACGCATTTCTTGAGGAGAATTCGTGACCCATAGTGTGGTTGGCTTGATGGGCTCAGAATAATTTGATCCATTGGTTCGATTCGATGAACCAGAAGAAAAAAATGAGACTTTTATTATTCAGTGTTGCGTTTGAGTACAAATGACATGAACTCTACAATCTCGATCGTCTGCACGTGAAGTAAAAGGTAAGTAAAAGTAACTCACATGTGATGTTGCCAGAATATAATAAGAGCATATCATCTCTTTCAATTAATTATACGAGATATTATGTTTTGAATACAAAATTGGAAAGCATTGATAGCAATCTTTCATTTGAGAAAATTCTCTGCTATTGTAAAAGGCATAAGGTAATTTATTTTCGTGTCGCGTGTCAGAAGCTATTACGGTTCTCCATATAATCTACCACGTTGCTATTAAAGCCCAAGAATACTGAAGTGTGGGCACACAAATGCGGGTAGGTAACTGAAGTGTCAGTTTGTTGGATAGGTGAAACAAGCAACAGGTATACTAACCTACGATAAGAGGGTCAACCACCCTGTAGGAAAACCAAGAGTTTTTAGAGTTTGCAACTCTTCAATTTTCCACGAGTATCTTTACCTAGCTGCAGTCTACTGGTCAGCATATTTTACATCCAACGGAAACATTTCGAATTTGATAAATACCGCCAAGTATACAGTATAAGAATGATTCTACTTTTAAAAAATAGAAAAAACTTATCGCCAGTCTCTGTCAAAAAATTAGGGAATAAAATTGGACCTAGCCGATTCATATAACTGGCCCGCCAAATACCACACGTATAGATACTACAGCGTTCTTGGCTCCGCGTTGTATTTGGACGTATGACGTAAAATCGTGGCATATGACGTCATGATGTAATTTGCAACTGATTCTGCCGTCACTTGCTGTATAAACATATATGTGCCATATGGTGAAGAGCTGGTTCGAGTTCTCGGCACGTTGGAAGCATTCACACCAATCTGAAAGTGGGTGGAATGCGCGAACTTGTAGATATGAAAAGAGATCTCGTTGATATATCGATGTATTGGACAGAAACCACTTGGCCCACCTGCGTTTCCCTCATTGATAGATAAAGAATTGTCCGAAAATGTGTGTTCATTCCACTTTTATTATGGATCATCATCGTCTATTGAAATTATACTAATAATTAAGTAATACTTACTATTGGAAAACTTAGTCAGTGATCTGATCTTATTATTATTATTATTATTATTATATTATAGACCAAACGAAGAATGGCGTCATCAGTCAAACAAGAATACGAAGTTTTATTAAATTTACACTTCTACCATTTAACAATGGAAATTGCAAATCCGATGGTTCTGGTATTAAAGTAGACTTTGTATCGCAAGTTAGATCAACCTGGACATAATTCACGATTGAGAAACCTTTCCGTACGTACATACATACATTTTTTCATTATCATTCAATACTCCAAATGGATGACTTGTCAGGCTCAAAATAAAATCAAAGAAAACGCGGTCTGTCTCCATTAATAATGGATCAATGTTTCATGGTTCGACCATTAAACGGTAGAACCTAATTTTAAACGGATGCTGCGATGAACATTGTATACACTGTGTCGATCTACTGTATATGAGCGTGCATCTAAGCCACTAGCCTGTAAACAGTAATCACTGGCTTTTACGTTTAAAGTATAAGGTTTGCCTCAGGAGTCTGGAACTCTGAACTAATGCAAGTATAACATGTCTCGATGCTATTCGACTTTCTGCGATCTTTTGCATCACCAAGAATGTTGCATCCCTGCAGAATTTTACATGACGTGAAGCTTATGTCTCATGAATTACATCTGTATGATGCGAAAATGTTCAGTCGACTTTCGAAACACGTTTCCACTTCTCAGGGATTTATTCTGATTGTGAGGCTTTTTTATTTTATGAGGATGGGGTTCAGATGTGAGTTGAACCAGATGTTGAATTTTGATACCTATTTTTTCCCTTCACCAAGTAAAACAAATTGCAAGCATTTCTGCAGCACAGATGTAACTGCAAAGATGTTTTAGAAATATTATCTCGATTTACCATTATATGGAGGAATAATATTCCTACAAATCGTACATATATCGTTAACCATGGTCGTAACTTTTGAAGATTGACGTAAACGCGTTCGGAATCTTATGGCTCAAATCGTAGAGCGGAAATCGTAACGTAAACGCACTCGGTGACAGCCTGAGCAGGTGCTGTTTGTACTATAGTTGTTTACATCAAAAACCAGTTGAAAGACAAGGACAATTGATGACCTAGCCGAGGCGATTGATATTTTTTCAAACTCTTATTGGGTAGGTAGGTCTAGGTACTATAAATCTTTTCAGAATCGCGTCACTGCAGTCGCTGCAGGCTACAAGCGAAAATTTCAACTATAATAATACGTCGATGTGTGAAATGACATTACTGAAAATTAAATAAATTTTCTTGACATTTCTCAAGCTAATTACTATAACTTAGTAATTACTATAAGGAAGGTTCGATCTAACAATGAGTTCTTGAGATTTCAACGAATCTTCACATTTCGGCTTTCTATAGTATCCGGAAAACAGGTTGTTTGAAAGATAACAGTCTGTCTGTTGGTCAATTTGCATCAGGGGCATACGTGCTAATTATGAGCATGAGAAATCGCCGTATTCTGTTCAACTTGAACGTTTGCTTTCACAGGGAAAAGTCGAGCTTTATATTCATTTCGGTTTTAGTTTTGTGCAGGATAAATTCGAGCGGACCGAACTTCTCAATCTACTTGAAAAAGAATTTACGACTAGATTTCTCCGCGGTTTGCACTGAAACTGCATTTTTCAGGGGACAGGGGACAGGGGACAGGTGGTAAATGAATTTTTTTAGAACAATTTTAGGGAGTCCTATCCCTGTCCCTGTCCCTGTTGAACCGTGGCATGTAGAATAATTCCTCTGTAGAAAAGGTTCCTGTAGAAACGATCCACCCCCTGGAGAGGGACAGCTGGGGGCCCGTTCTTATTTTTTGGCTGAAAAAACTTTTTGTCGAGATTCAGATAATCATAATGATATTCTTGAAAGAAATGACCCGCTGATTCTAAATATCTGTGTCATTCCTCGATTCGAGAGCCTCCTGCGATTTTACCAATAAAAAACTAGAGAAAAAAAAAAGATGGAGATCAGCTAAGAGAAAATCGACTTGATTTCAAATCGGCTTGCAGATTCCGCAAATATGTATTATATGTAGACAATTTCACTTAATCATCCTTTGAAATGCGAATGAGACTCGATCTTTACAAGCCTAGTCGATTCACGAAACACATTTCGCGAGCGTGATAGTATTTATCAATAATTGTATCACAAATTCGCCAACGATCGTCGAACGCTATTGTACCATGCTATGGAAGTCCACGCGTAGATTCGCCTATGTATAATAGCCGAGCTGTGAACCGCCGATAATTTCGGGGCCCTATTTCACCGGCCTGAAGATCCGAGACTGGAGTTACTACGGCGTCTTCTCGGTATAACACCCGGTATACAGATATATAGGTAGATGAATGAATTTGCAGCCGGGTTAAACATGAATTCCTCAACGAGTCTGAATTCAGGCTTGTATGTATGTACAACAACCCACCGCATACATTGACGATGTATTGATCACCTCCGCATTGGGATGTCACGGGATAATTACACGAAATACATCTTCTAATTCATTAGCATTCTGTCTGGGGGGAAAAGGGGAATCGCGGACTTTCATTGTATGACCATTGACCAAGGACTACGGCTGACTGATTTATCTTAAAATAAATGAATTCTATAAGGGACGTTTTTCACGCCATGGTGGTAAGTTGAAACTGAATGAAATATTGATTGTCACGTATATATCAGTGAAATTTTTCCAATTATATATTTGCTTTAATTTTTTCACCCTGATTTACAGAATTTTTGACTAGGAATTCACTATCGCATCAAATTGCGAATAATATTTTTAGGTAAAATTTGAGCTGAGTTAGCATATCGCAGCAAATCAGATGAAGAGTTTCTCAAGAGTCCGTAACTAAAAATACGATATCAAAAAGTAATTGATTTCCCATAAAAATAATTGGACTAAGAACCCTAGATGAAACGAGGGCTTATTTTTCGCAGAAGTTTCAGTTATTCTGAATACTTATGTGAAAAGCTCACACTTCACGCCAGAAAAAAAAAAAACTTCAGCACACTCACTACGTTATAAGATTGTACATATGTGTTTCCACGAAATTTATTTCATCTGGTATTAATCATTTCTCGATGAAAAGATTCGACGTCTGTTTGATTACAAGATGATTTTTTCATCATTCGGTATTTGTGGCGGGAGTAATCGATGTATTAGTCTTATATTTCCGGATCCAATAATTGAAGCTTGTTGCTACTGATTGCTAAATGGTTGTGGTCGAAGAATGGTCACGATCGGGCCTCGTTATGTCCGTTTCTCACATCACTGGGTACCTATCGGAATTGGCTCTAAATTGTTCGTGAAACGAGTTTGCTCGATTGATTCAAGATTAACAAACAATGTAAATGGTAGATACGTTATCCCTGTCGTTTCGAACTGACCATTTTTCTACTATTTACGAGTATAGGTACCATGCTGTTCTTTCTGATCAATCGCTAATCAATTTAAATCATCGTGAAGTTCTTCCCTCAATTCTCTTAAATACCTCAAAAGAATATCAATAAAAATATGACGCGCTATTCATCCTTGGCTTTAATCGAAACATCATTTTGTCAGTAAGCGATGCAAACAATTATGAAAAAATGGATAAATATCTAGCGACATAGAGTACAATAATGCAATTTATTTTATAACCGTGCATGATTGCTTGGGTTGACCACTCGATGACAGTAATCCAATAGCCAATAAATGTTACTCTCAGGATTATGACACCCCGTTGCAAAAATTTTGAACATGATGTAACATTTGTCCAATGCCTGGTAACTTTTCGCATTCAAGGTTCAATCATCGATCAGTCGAATTTCAGGTTCATCATCATGCGAAGTAAGGGGTAGTTTGGAAAAAATTCACTTCTACTGACAATGAGTCACCTGATGATATTGGATTCAAGTATACCTATATGCAATTCGAAGCACTGAACATGGTAATATCCCCTTTGGAGTTGAAGATATAGGGAACAAAAATGTGTACTTTAGGGTAAAAGCAATTAAGTTCTCTTGTGACAACTTTCGCTTAACACCTTTTTTTCTTTTGAAATCATACCTACCTTTTCACGTCAACTCAACGACATTCGAGGAAAGGCAATTAAATGACCTCATGGCGGGTTCCTCGCGCCTTTCAGGCGTTCACCTCAATTTGACCACCAAAGGGAATATATAGGTGCTTTTGCTTTGCGCCCTAAATATACAAAACATATGCGTTCCCAAGTTTGTTTTCAGAGAGGATGTTGGCACCCTTGTGATCCACGACTTCCACGCGTTTTATGCTGTGCAGACTTAATGCCGCGTATATATATACCTATACCAACGTAACATATAGCTGCGTAAATTCAACAGTACTAAATTGTACAACGTAGGTATATACATATAGCTATAGTATAGTTATATACAGTATCTAGGTACGTATATATGTATATATATACAACACGTGTGTAGATTTTCAAGTAGATGTAATCCCAAGGTACAGAAATGAGTACCGTCATGCTCCATACAGCCTTATACGGATCGGGAGGGGCGTTGGAATGTTTAATCCACTTTAATCGATCGAACACAAAGCTTTTCAGAGTTCGCGTGACAGACATGAGAGGTAAAAATCTCTTCTCGTTGAATATTATGGTTAAAAAGTTAATCATTCATTGAATTACTATGCAAGTTTAGCTCGGTCATTTTTACCCCGACTTCTTTCAAAAGTAACTTTGAATAAAAATAGAAAACCGAATTTCCCATTTTTGTATATGGCATCAAGGGTTCGTTCATTACGGATATTTTTGTTTGAATAAATATAGAATGGTAAGCCGTTGAACTTCTATGAACTTTTATACGTCATTATAAGGCTGTGATAGATCATCCTGTAGTAAAAAAAGAGAAAATGGAAATTACCTGACGTCGAGATTAAAACTCGATAGGGTCGGTTCAAAAAAGAGGTACAAATATATACAGGCCACATTATTACCTTTCAATCCTTCAGGAAAATAGGCAAACTTTTATAATCACAGGCACTTAAGCTCGGCACTATTCAAGCTTCGGCTGCAGGGATGACATAAACATAATCGCACTCAATATTAGAAAAACTTTTGAACCTTGAGCTTCCACTTCGATTATTTTCTAATTTTGAACGTTGATAATGCTTGTGCTACTTTTGGATCATCAAATCTACTACCAGCTTTACCTCATCCTTGTGAGTCCTCGAAAGTTTCTCCCAAGGCGTTGACCAAGTTAAGAAGTTAACGTAATACCCTCGTTACTCTCAAGGGAGTTGATAAGTATAGATATTGTGAGCGAAAACTTGTGAATTAAGACAGTCAGCTGGTGTTCGTAAGACGAGTAGGTACGAAAGTCTGCTTTATCTCTACCATGTTTGTTAGGAAATTCTCTATCATCAGCTTTGCAATTAAGTGAACAACTATCAAAAAATCTTTCGAAACACCTGAGCTGA
Source organism: Ametastegia equiseti (assembly GCA_963989295.1). NCBI lineage: Eukaryota > Metazoa > Arthropoda > Insecta > Hymenoptera > Tenthredinidae > Ametastegia > Ametastegia equiseti. The sequence continues at coordinate 12,366,964 of OZ022397.1, read as the reverse complement.
ATTGATTTTTACTGACTTCTGAAAAGAATACGAAGTAATTAGTTTCTTTGTTTCTTCCATTCGTTGTAATCGGGAAAAGAATACTGGTTGGAAGTTTGTCACGGTAGGATTTGGCCATTGTAATTAGTGAAAAAAAAAAACAAAAAGAGTAAAATCATTATCTCATACGCTATAGAAGCCAAGCCAAGAGCATCAACATGTTTTCGGCCAGCAAGTTGTCTACGACGTCGTTTCTTGGACGTAATAAATGAACCCGTTCTCTTTTTTATACAAGCTTGTGTTGGAACCGAAAGTAAGGGTATAATATACACACGACATGCTTGCTTTGTGTTTGCCAAGGGAGGGCAGCTCTGATTTCATTAACTTCGGCTTGGTTTTTGCCCTAAGGTGATCTCTAGGATGAAAATTAGGAGAGTGACGAACCGGCGTGTAATTTAAAGGTTATAAAGTGCGTAATTTCCTGCACCTATCCAAGTTCCAGGTTATCTTCAAGTGTCGAGTACCTCTACATGTATATAATACTGTCGGTTTTCTCTTGGCAAACAGCCTGCGTGGATTAAAGATGTTCGCAAGTATCAGCCTGGAGTAATTAAACGTTGAATTATTAAGACATCTCGGTATTCCAAAAGCAAGAATTTTTGTTTCATAATTTTGGTCCGTATATTTGCAAGTCTTGAATGGATGATCTCCCAGCCTAGCTTGGGTACTCAATACGTGATTAAGCTTGAACTTTATAAACTTCACCATCAACTACCTACTTAGCCATATCACAACAGTGTGCTAATTAATATTTGAATGTTACTTTTGGATTGCAGTACCACAGTGACATCCCAGTAAGTTACTTCCGGTTGTAATTACAAAGATTTACCGGATAAAGAAGGTCGATGAGATCTTTCCAGACAACAGGAAACTACCCAACCAAAATCCTACAAGTCTTGCAAATTCTATAATAGAACTTTTAATTAACACTTTGACTTCCAACTAAATTTGACCTAGTTTGACCTCAAGTGTTCCGGATGCAACGAGTTACACTGTAGTAGGTACATTTCGCAGCCAAGTTTCGTTCTATGGAAGTGTGACAATATGTGTATTTCGTGTCTGGAAAGACAAAACTCTGATTCCAACATATTTTTAAAGATCATCAATGTTTTTTTTTTTTTTTTTTCAGAAATTCTAGTTCTCACTATTATCTCCAAGAATTTGAAAAACGAATCCGAATGAAATAGAAAGGTTTGCACTCAGCGAAAACGCAATTTCACGTTCAATTTCCCTGAGACTAGTCTCGCACTCTACAAGCTGTGTTGCGACAGAATTTCAAATATTTACCCTCTCATATTTGCTGTATTCTCCCAAAAAGCTCAGTGACCCGAAATTTACCAACGTGAGAACTCAAAATGTTCTGATCAAATTCATCACGATAATATACATGTACGAAATGTATAAATCATTCAAGATATTTCTGTACCAAATTTCGTTTAAAAATTTCCAATTGCTGCTGACGGAAAGCGAGAAGATGGAGAATGTTCGAATGTCTCACTATCTTGAGACACTAAAACTATATAATGAATATATGTAAGAATTCAAGCTCAGGGCAAAAGGAGAATATTTGTGTTGCTTCAGCCAGGTGAGGAAGTAATAGTCGAAAGTATTGGAAAACTTATACCATATGTACGGGGTTGCTCTTGGCAAATGGCACGTGGTGCTGTTTGCTGGAGTTTTCTTGGATCTTAAATCTGGAAGAGGGCAACCTAGTTAGTATCATGTTCACATCGCACGTACCGGCTATTTGTATTTTTCATGAAGTTCTCAAACTCTCGAATTAGATGAAACGCCGAGTAGGCAAGTGTAGTCGATATTATTATCCTTTCGCAATACATTAAAATGTCATACTGCTTAAAATGATCTAAATATATTCAAGTGAAATCATGAAAGATGAGCTTCAAAATGCAGGAAAACTTATGGTTATATGAAGATACGAGAGTGAAAATTAAATAAATGAATAATAACTGCATTGTTGCTGGTGTTGAAACTTCCAAAATGATGAAACTTTTTTATGGAATTTATTTGCTGTGAAATCAGTTCAGTATTGTCAGATAAAAAGACTGCTATATATATATATACTATAACTGTGAAAAGAATTCGTTTGTACGGAAGATCTTGAACGTAAAATAAGAGGCAGTGAAAAAGATGAAAAATGTGCTTTTCAAAGCATAAATTGATACCGATTCAGAGTGGTTGTGAGAAATTGGATAGCATCGTTCTTTTCAAACCGATTTTTCAGTCAAATATCTTATTACCAGTCAAACAGAACGTTCTCTCAGGCTTACCGTGGTTTAAAAGGTTTCTGCAGCGTTCGAAGAGCGGTAGGGTACTATTTCTTGTAGAAAAAAAAAAAAAAAAAGAAAAAAAAATTTTGCCTAGGGGGATGAGATACTTTTGATATTGAACACAAAATTCACCTTGACAGTATATGTATATAGTTATCCACTTATCATATTATACTCATGTTTATTTTTAACTCAATTCTGTATACAGGAAAGATGGCTTTTGAAGCTGTGCTTCAGAATCTAAAGTTAATTAAATATCAGCTATACAGATATAAAACGAATTCGAGTGATGTCGACTGTATCAAAGTGATTTCGATTCAAAGAAGCAACCTGGAATAGACACTTCACGTTTTATACCTTTACGCCCTGAAGGGTCGAGTTGCGAGGCTGGGCTAAATAATTTCTTAGAAATATACATTATATGATCATCTTTATACCATCATCATCAAAATCAATGGTAGGTAAAGCCCACCGGAATATTCTGATCTACGTGTTCCAAGAAATGATGTATTTTCGAATTCTTCAAGTGAAATGATAATTAGCGAGAAATGAAATTAAAGATTATACGTTCTAAAGTCACTGTAATTGTGTTATCGTTGATCGAGGGAATCAAAAATGAAGTTCAGTATGTTTTATTATCTGCTCCCGGTAATACTATGGTCGGTAAGGTAATAAATATCGAATTACACGGTAGGAACGAAGTACGATGTTTCTTAAAAATAAAGATATCCTCCAGAAAAATTGTGTTTTTTTGGTGCAGAGACGTGTTTTCCAAGTCATACTTGAATTTTGACCTGTGATATGATATATTAAAATGGTACACTACCTGTACTCACCGATCTCCGGAATGTTTCTGTCATGATCGTCCTCTGCTGAAAACTGTAAAAAAAACAAAAACAAATATGAAACATAATTAGTTATAATTATGCAATAGCCATAAGTACAGAGATGTGAATTAATATTAGATATATGTTTGCAGTACGTCACGTCAATAATAAAAATGCGTTGTTATCTCAATAAACCTTATTTCGCACCCGTTTTCGCTACTTGTCTGAAAAGGTTACGAAATATTTCTGAGAATTTAAAAATTTTCCGCATAATCTTCGTTGGCCACAGATCTGACGGAATGGTGTATATATCAGCTATATATATATATGTATAGAGGTAAGGTTAGTTGAACGCGGAATACACAACTCCTCCTATCTCATGAATCATTCATACGGTTGGAGCTTTTCGTTCCTTTGTTGTACATTTTATTTCCAGAGTTTGGCCTACCGTTGGATGCCTCGGCACCCAAATTGCGATATCCTTACCCCAGATGATAATCGCATGTATATATATAATGTATGTATACGTATGTATCTATGTATGTATGTATGTATATTCGTTCCCACGTAGATATAACAATGTCAAATTAACGTATTTTCCTGAATTACATCTTTCATAACCTCAGTCGAAATTTGAATTTGAAACTTCTTTTCCGCACGTGGTATGACAAATTCTTTTCATCATCCTATTCATTTTCTCTATCAATCTTACCTCGCAATACACTTCAACGAGAACTTCTTTCTAACTTATGGTTAGTAGAATCAAAACGCCATTTCATTTTGGTACTCTAAGTCTGTTCAAGGAAATCATAGAGAAAAAAAAGTACCTACATGACAACCAGAATATATAATTGTACATTCGTTTAAAATGAAGAAGAAATTGATCATCACTTTCACTATTTAAAGTATAATTGTATACATCGTTCAGCAGGATTTCGAATCTACTCATAGTCAGTTATCGAACAGTTTATCAATTTTCAATTGCTCTCGAAGCTTTCTCGATCAATTCCCACAATATTTACGAGATTTGTATTCTCACAGCTGTCGATATAAATTACTGAAACAAAGTTAGAAAGAAAAAATACAGCCAAGAGTTTGGGGATCGGTCAAAATAACTTTGATGTGTTTGGTTCTAACATTCAGTAGGAATTAACTTTGGAACCCATACATATAAGATGAGAAGAACAAACCAAAACTCAGACCTGAGAAATTTAGTCGAGTATATATTGTATAGGTTCGGAGAATTTTGTTAATAATTTAACGCGGTAGATCATATTAAGTTCAAGATTATCACGTTGTGAGTTTATTTATTTTTTGTTGAAATACATAATGTTGAATATATACGACGATGCAGTTATTATAACAGCTTACAGTAGCCTTGAATCACAATAAGCTCATAAGGGCTAAATATAGATAACTAATGGAATCAAGATAAATTCAACGAGTAGTCAAACATCGTGGATATCAAATCTCTCGCAGCAACTCATGCCCAACAACCGCGTATATTTGTACGATCCGTGACCAACGCTCGATAATAACGCAGCATGGTATAGCAAAAAAAAAACGAGAGAGAGAAAAAAAAAAAACATGAAACAGTAACTATTAGCGAATGAATGAATATCTTCAAATTGCATCGTCGTAAAAATGAATTGTTGAATCGAGATTCTATAAGTAAAACGGAGCTGAAAAATCTTGTTAATTTTATTGAATATTTATATGGCATTCCATTCCAAAGTGACCTCCTGGCCGTGACTCTGATAATTTTTAGTTCATTTTTCATCCAAGTATGTTGTCGGGAATCAAGAACAACAGAAATCCCCCAGACAAAATTTCAGATATTTTGAATTCAATCTCTCAAATCCCCGAATTTTATCAAAATTGAGTCGTCAAACGGTTCATTTTTTTTATTATTATTTTTATTTTTTTTACAATAACGACAATTAGACCTATGAAAAAAAAAATACGATTGTGTACCTGGGGGTTTTGAGTTGATGGCAAATAAACCTACCTCGAAAAAGAAAAACCACATACTCGAAGTGAGAAGAAAAAACAAAAAAAAAAAAAAATTGATAATAAAATGGTAAAAGGGTCACAGTTAGTTCAATTGAGGATGGAACGCCCTGTACATATAGACAATTCTCAACAGATTCAGTAATGAATTCTTGAAATACGTTCTCACGTAAAATTCTTACTCAAATAAGAAAACGAGGAAATTTGTTCAATGAAATTCTCTGCGACTACACGCAAATCCTAGCAATTTGAAATGCAATGAAACGGATGCGGAGCACGAAAACTGTCGGCTTATTTGACGAAGAAGAATAATCTTGCTTGTCCGCAATTCTTCCAGCTCTAAATCCGGGTCTAAAAGTAATGGGGAAATTTCTACCCCGCAGTAGCATATTGAGCGGATGTTTTTTTTTTTTTTCTAGAAAAGACAAATGGGATAAGAAAAAAAAAAAAAAAAAAACCAACACAAAAACCACGAGGCAAGGAATTCCGTCAGGTTTCGAGTAAGTAAATTACACCCAATTACAAATTTAGATCTATGATCTATACTTGGTAGCAATGTAAAGGTGTTATAACTATAAATGAGTACTCTACTTCAAAAATCTTGCAAGTTGTTATTCTTTGGAAAAATTCGAAGCAGACTAGGTGTACGATACAGTATCGCGATCATGTAGTATTTTCCTAATCCTCTGAAGAATTCTAGGTATTTCCATATTAATTTTGTACAAAAACTTTACACGTAATTTTCTACCGTTTCGATTTTGCCGTATTAGCCGGAGACGTAGAGAAATTTCCATAATCCGATAATAAATATTCAGAGAAAAAGAAGGCCGGAATCTTTTTTTTGTTTTTTTTTTTTTGCACAATTCGTTATAACTGAATCAATTAAACGAAGACAATGGCGGAGCAAAACAAAAAGCTCAAAAAAGGTCAAATTCTTTCTAGCTGGAAACCTACGCCGAATTAAACTGCAAAAATCAAAATTGATCTCTATCAATTTCAGCTCGAAGTCAATTCTATTCTAATTAAAAGTGAAATTTCAATCAGATTTTGAGTATAATTATCGGGTAAAAAAAGTACAGCACAGCGTTACGGTCATTGGTTAGGTACCATTGCCTCCACATGGCCCGGAAAATCGTCCAAGGCCAACGATAAGCTTCAGAATCGAAAACGGAGACGGGGGAAAAGGGTACACAGAGAACCAGGGTACAAAATTCTCTCCCGGTGATAAATCAGTCGGTTCTACTGCGGCTTCGAGCTCGAAGCTCGCTCGATAAAAGCTCCCGGAGCGGCGGGAGACGAGCCACACCAACAAATTTTTTTTTTTTTTTAACCAGAGCAACGTCCGCCCGTTTATAGAAGCCTGCTTTTCAACTGGGGAGTTAACCCTGGATGTGTGTTTGAGATTTGCATAAACTTGAATAGCAAAATTTCTCCAAGTTATTCGGTGTTATTTTTGCATTTACTTTTCTTCTTCTTCTTCTTCTTCTTCTTCTTTTTTCTGAGTGGTCATCATTCGTTTACTTATCTTCAAACGATTTCATTTTCATTAATCTTGTTATTATGATTATTGATTTCCATGAGTAATTCCTGATTGAGGAATAATTACAAATGTCAAACATCGATCAGTGGACAGAAATACTGTATACAGTGTTTCTATTTTTTTTTTCTTCCATTTGTAACATTTTTTACTTGTATGAACACCACCTGTTTGCTCTTGAAATCGCTAAATGTATATTCATTCAATTTCAGAAAAGGTCAACTCCTCGACATAATTTCTGAAGAAACATTAGGAAATGGGCTGATCTACTACCTATGCATAGTTCCTCATTCATTGTTGTCTAATCAATAAAATGTTTACAAGATTAGAGTTACTCAAAAATCACTCGTCACTTGAGTAATAATGATGTCAATCATTATGACGATAACGAATGTCTTTATTGCAGTATTAAAAACAATCGGATCAAAGCATGACGAAAGAAATTACTTTCTGCTCGCAAAACTAGAAATAAGTGAAAAATCTCAGGTGGGATTTCGCACCGTTTGAAAAACCAACAACGCATAATTTTTTCAAATTATCAGTCAGTTAGTTAGTTATAGTTTTAATTATCAAGAAGAAGAAAGCACCCTCGAACAAATGTCTGCAAATGTAATCAGATACAACGCCATAGTGAGAGCCTGGTAAAAGAGGTGCAATCAGCTAAGCGATTCTGGACATTATACGTATGTGCAGAATTTTACTAATAAGTGATTACTATATTATGTTAGAAACAAGCTGTGCCTGTGATAAATATCTTTGTTTGATTTCAATACATCCGCAACAGAAAATTTTTAAGATTGTAAAATATAATTCATCTCTAATGGCGAATTTGACTTACCAACAAAGTGCGAACTGGGTGCAGATTCTCTAGGTTCTAACCAATAGGAATCCGGCTAAACTGGGGAATTTGTACTCGGTGCGCACTTTTTTGGTAAGTCGAATTCGCCATAAGGAGTATAAGTTATTCCTTAGGCTAATCCGGCTGGACAGAAGCAAGTGAGTCATATAACAAAGCACAATGAGGTTGATATTATTCCTCTTTATCCGAAAAATTGCTCCCCAATTTTGAAACCCAGTAAACGAGTGGAGTCTTAACCCCATCTAAAAAAGTGTACTTCAGGGTGAAACCTTTACGCAAAGTTTGAAATTTCCAGTTCCCTCACAGGCCACCGCAGTGAGCCGTGGAATTTCGTTTGGGGTCGATTACAAGACCCCCTCGCCAATATACTTAGGTGGTACGAAAAAAAGCCCTACGTTGATCGGGGTAATATTCAGCCAGTTGGAGACCGTCGAAGCTGTAAAGATGTAATCATAATAATACACACCTCAAAACATGTCTTCGAGGTTTTCGGGTTAACAATGAGTCAGAAGAAGTATTTAAATTGAAAATTCATATCGCGTTCGAGCATGATTTTTCTATAGTACAGAAAGATCTCATGGTATATCCAATGTCTTTTATTGCTCCAGGTTCCGAAATTGTCCAACTGCAATGGCTGCACAGTACAAGATTATTAAGCCCTTTATAACAATTGCCCGATTGTTAAGAACTATTCAAATGGATTGATGCTCAATTGATCGTAGAATTTGAGTCTGTAGAATCAATCCCATTGATGAATAGCGAAAGAATTTAACTATAACTATAGATACAGGCGACTAGATTTGAAAAAAAAGTCATACAAAGCGCTTGCTAAGTGCACCACTTTAAACTAAACGCACAAAATGGATATTGAAACGAATTTTTCTCGAATCAAAGGTCCTAGGTGAACCAGAAAAATGTAAAAAGTGTGTAACTCATATCACGATGATGGAAGTACAATCGAAACTACATATTTGTGAATATTATTCATGTTGGAATAGTTTCAAGAACAAACAACGAAGAGAATATACGTGGTCGGAGGATACACAGATTGAAGGAGTGACTCTCGAATACAGGAAATGTTTATTCATGGATATTCAAGGTTCAAAAGTGTAATGATACCTCATTGACATCTGGCTCTTTTTTATTTTATTTCTTTCGAATGAGATCTAGATACCTATCTGGAATAAAATCAGCAAGGAAAAAATTGTAATTGTTTTCAGAAGTTAATGTCAGAGAAAGAATTTCGATATCGTGATTTGCGATCTGAGATACGATTTTTCTGTGTAACTTCAACTCGGTATATTTATCGAGAAAAGTCCGTTCAGCTAGAAGATAATCAGCGCGATTTGCCATATAACTATCACAACTGGGAAGTATCTAAAGGCTCGTGGATAAAACTTTCTGCGGATATGAAAAATGGTGAAAGTCAGAAAAAGCCTGAATGATCAAACTGCTTCTCTTCTTTCGACCTTGGAAGCTTTCACATTTATACTCCACAACCTCTGTTACATTGCTGGAGTAATATTTCATTCGGCAAGTTAAGTTAGAATTCGAAGAGGAAAAAGCTCTGCCTATATAAAAAAATTAAAAAAAAAAAACCACCATATATTTTACGTTCCACGTATACGAATTCGAGATAAACATATTCATCTGTAGCAAAACAATATATGAAAAACTTCGCCTTACTACAATTAGCCACGACTGGTTAGGATTCTCCTTATTGTTATTCGAAACGTCACCTTCATCTTCACCTACACCAAACTCTCGTATAGAACCCTGATTCAGTTACTGCAGCAGATGCCTGTGGCTGACGCGCTATATCCTGACAGAGGAGGATCGTTCTTGGGATAGCAATTATGCATGCTAATCAGACAGAGAGCTCTCATCTTCCAAATGCCCCCGGAAATTCTGTATATATGTAGTATATACCAAAGCGATTCCATCATAGTCGTAGACAGTAGTGCCCGTCGTCAACAGACCTGCACATATATTATGGTATCTTCAAACCAGAAAATATTGCGGTTATTGACCGTGACGATACCTGTATAATGGTTCAAGTAATTTCAACACCTCTCACATTTTTCAGGGCACTGATTTTTACTGCACGTGGAAATTAAGTAGCTATAAGTTGCGGAAACGATTGTTCAGTATTAAAAATAAATACGGTTTCAAGTTTGGAACTGCAGGAAACTGTTTTTACTACAATCATGCTCATTTCAGCGAAAGCAGCAGCAGCAGCAGTTCATTTGTGAATCTTGACATGCTTTTTTTTTTTTAACCCTCTGCGGACTATCCGTTGACCTGACGCACTATGTGGAATAAATGGCCCCTAAAAATGCTTATAGTAACCGGAGGGTTACTCTTATAAGTCTTATGCATTTGAAGGACGATTTGGTCAATAGACAGGTGCGTAAACGACGAGATGAAACCTTTGGTCAACAAACCCAATGTCACCGCAATTGACTTAGCAGCCCTGACCCGATCTGATCTGGGTCGACCGTTAATAGATCTATGATTAGATTACATATTTGCTAATCACCGGATATTAGACTTTGAGAGTTTGCAACCAACAACGCGGGTTTACTAAACTGACTTGTGTTGTACCTATAGGTGTGTACAATATTTTCTGATCATGAAAATAGAAACAGAAAGGTGAAGGAAAATTTTTTGATTCGTTATCTGAAAGGATTGTATGTATTTGTTCAATTTGGTGATTTTGGAAATGCTTACAGCTGTTGTCTTCTTCACCCGTGTCAGTGTAAGGTTTAGAGTAATTGGTTCAAATGCAATTGCAGGTCTTGATGTCTGTTTTTTTTTCGAAAGTACTTGTGCCTAGCTGGAATTCAACCTCACGATCAGCAGTACGCTGCACTGACTAAACCGAGCCATATAAGAAACTTCATGATTCCAAACTTATTTTACGCGCAAATAGTTTTTACTACAGAACAATCTAATATAACAACTTTCGCATAGAAGTTGTTGCGCTATTTGCTGAACTTTGATTGTAAAACTGAATTACATGCTGAATGTTCGATCGTAAAATGATTTTTGTTGGACTCAGGCAGAGAATAATTACATATGGCATTTCAAATATAAAGAATTTTTTAACACCATATAGATACGGTCTATCTTATGGTACCTTTTCTTTCCAAGTACAAGAATTACCCCACATTCGGATTATTGCACAATTCTATTTTTTACAAGACATTTTTAAAGTACTTATTTTTTTAATGGAAGGAGAAGCTTGAAGGAAGAAGATATTTGGGATCTGATTTTGAGAAAGACTAAAAATGGCTGGTTGAAATTCGTACAAGAAAAAAAAAAAATAATCAACAGTGAACGTTGATCCTTTGAAATTAGCACTTATACTTATGTCTTATAGTGATAGAATTTTCTCATCAGTTTTATCTAATTTGGAATTACTATTTTCCAATAAATTTTACCCCCACTCATATAGGATAAAGTCTTTCCTCGGAGAATTGGTTCTGTTGGGTCGCTCATTCATCAGTTCTAATCACTTATAGAGGTATACGAAAACCAGATAACACATGAAACTAATTAGTCATGTTGTAATAGCGATGATGAGGGTCAGATTTTGGGATTAGTTAATTGGTAATTTCCGTGTAAAGTAAGAGCCTCTAACTGCAAAATTGTTATATTATTCACGATAATTATTCACTCGTATAGAAGATTTCTCGAAAATCAACAGTTTAAACTTTATCAGTACAGACAAACTCGAGTCGAAATTTTTCCGGCATCAAAAGTACTCGGATACTCGTTCAGAGGTAAAAAAAAATCTATCTCAACTGCTGCTCAACCTGTGCGCCTTGTGGCTGGAGAAGAGATACGGAATAACAAAAATGATTGAATAATTAAGAGGCAAACGGCTAAGCCACATCATCCAGAATAACGTCATAGGTCCATATTTAGCACTCAATATTCCAAAACTATTCAGAGCCCACGATTTCGCTTAGGAATTTGGAGCCAATTTACTATAAATTCACTTTGAGCAATCTCTGAGTCAAGGTCTCATAAACCACAACTGCCAGATCACTTTGCAAGCAAGAATCAGCATTTTACAGATAACTAACTGTAAACATATACACATTTTTTTGGAAAAAATCTCATGGAAAATCCGGATTTGCGATCGTTCAATGTTGCTTGAGACGAAAAGCAGTCGATATGGCAACGACTTTTACTTACAGGAAACTAATGTAATATTAGTAGCGAAATCTCATCAAAATTTCAAGCGGATACACGCGGGAGCAGCTGAAGGTATATATTCACCCGATAGCCAGGGCCTTTGGAGTACAAAGAAGAAAAGCTGAAAATGTATAGGTTTCTGGCTCCACGATCATCAATAAAAAGAAACTACTTCACACATTATTGATCCAAATAATCTCAAATTCGATACATCATTCTCCTCCTGAGAATTTTTCGTATACTCTACGAAGATCAATCAAATTGAATCCAAATTTGAAAACTCTGCAAAAAAACCAATCGAACTCAATAAAACTTTGCAAATTCTTTGGTTTGCTGCATAACCCTACGTTATTTTGTCTATGGTTTCTTTTGTCTATCCCCTGATACATATATATTTTCATATTATCAAAGGATCATGATATACTCAGATCCTTAATCAACTAATTATGCGAGGGTGCACCAGCACTTGGTCATTCTCCTTAACAATACCTCGTCAAGCACGATATGACAATGATATATTATTTTATCACTGTCACTGAACCAATGTTCAATTGATGAATTAATGTCTATACTAAAGTTCGAAAATTTGCAATGAGATTATATTCAATCGTCAAAGCAATAGCCTGCTCGTTCAAAGTCAATTAACAGCGAAAGATATTATATTCGTTCGCTCTGCTTGTATAAGCTTAGCAGCAAAAATCCTCAGCAGAACGAAAATTTGATTAGAATAAAAATATTATTCAGCTTATATATAGGTTTTATTCAACAGGGGTAGGTACTGCTACTGATTTGCAGAAATCTATACCGGCTGAAACAAAATAACCTACTAGCTTTTCAAGATCTGGCTAGTACCAATTTGGGAAAGTATCGTGACGTATATAGCTGTTATATTTCTTCCATTCCAAAATGTATAACGTCAGCTATTTTCGAGCGTATTTTTTTTTTACGCAACCTGTGTCTGGTTCAAATGATGAATATGGTGCGAGCGATCATTTCGTTCACAGTTAATCAATTTTTTGCTTTTGAATACTATAATGGTATAACGATTCAAATTGCATACACATAGTGAAATTTAGATTCAAGAAATCGCTGAGGGATATTTTAACGATTTATCAAGCCAACGATTGAATTCCTAATAAGTTATCAGTTTATCGCAGCGCCACCCAAAGGCGTGACGATCGATATCCCTAGGGAATGGAACTCGAGAAGCAGATGCGACCCGGAGCTTATCCTGGGACCATTTTCGACGTATCTTTGGAAAAAATTAAAAAAAAAAAAAAAAAAAAAACCGTGTGAAAACAGGGAAATTGAATCTATTGGCTGAGCGAATATGTATAGCGAATGTTGAAACTTAGAGGGGTGGATGAAAACCGTATGCATAATTTACATTTTTCGTAAGTCATACGCTTCAATGAATCCTGAATGATTCAGTAATTAAATAATCAATATAAACGAATAACTTCGCGTGTTATATAATTTAAGATCAAACGAGAAACGTCTAACGTTAGTGAATCATATTATTACAAAATTTATGAACACAACGCGGTTCTTAAGAGAGTTTTGGAGTTTATCAAGTGACTGCATGATATATCTGAATCAGGGTACCTAAACAAGATTTTGGTCTACCATGAAAAGTGAAACTTCAATATTTATAACTGCAAAAATTTGTTCCACTTCTGCCATGTGCCTGTAAAACTTGGAAGTTTCATCTAAAATTAGAACCAAACGCATATAAGCGGATTTGCATATAATTTGAATCGAATCGTGGCATGTGCAGTTGGACGTATAGGACGCGTACGTAGAAATTCAAACTACGAAGACTGTGTCTTGGAATCTGGCCAAGATATTTCACTGCGATTTCTGAACCAGCAATAACTGCTATTCAATTTAATGAATAATATAGACGGTATAGGTACCGAGGCATCCACTGACTTCCTTCCGGGCAATTAACCCGTGCAACATACCCTATATACGAATTATACATTTCATTCATTAGCAAAAATTTAACTGACGTGATTCACTGAAAATAATTATGCGTATCGTGAAGGTTACTATAAACATATAACATATTATAGTATAAGGTATGAAAAAAGCATCATTCTAGTTGGATTCGCTATAATAATCGTTATTGCAGATTTCACATATCGAAGGACCCTGTGATTTTCTTCAGTGCACTTTCTCCATAATCGCATCTTCATATCTGCAAAGAATCCGCAACACACTGGCAAGAGAATTATTCAGTTTTGAATTGTGCGCATGTATTTTTACTGCTATTAAAATATCGTTATTTTTTCACCTTTTGCTTTTAAAGTTGTACTTTCATTTTCCATTTCGGAATTGTAGATTTTACTGAAGTTTTTTCTTCTGAAACTGGGATATGCAGTTATATTATGTCTTTCGTAGCACAGGGAACATTTAAAGTTGAAATACGCGGAACAGCGACTACGAATTTCACTGGAAAATTAGCCTGCTCTGTTTGGTAAAACAACAAACCAGCGCGGTAAAAATCAAGGGATTCTACCAAAAATAATAATCCGTTTACAATATACTTGTCTACACTCCGTTCAAGTTCATATACGTTAACTTTTAGGGCCAAATCCGGTGAATTATTAGCTATATGTGTTTCAATTAATTATTTATCTTCGTTTTATTCGGTTTCGAATTTATTCAGACAGAACAAAAGATATTAATATAGAAAAAAAATAAAAATACTGGAGACAATTACCAAATCCGTTTCAACCAATATAATTACGGGGAAACGCCATTGAAACATTGACAAAAATAAAATATTGGATAATGAAATATTGACCTGAAAAGCGGGTAAAAAGTAGCACGTTATTCCCATGGGACGAAATGATACATTTCAGTACGACAGCTGCGGACAGACTTTTCTGGTGGCACGAGAGGTTTCTGTATAGACTTCCACTTCTACTGAGCAGAAATTTTCTTCATTTGCATCTTTCGCTTCATTGTCTAGCTTTTAATTTACCTCTGAACTGAACTGAATACCGCTATCTTGCGAAAATTTTAATTTTTCTACCTACTAATTAGAAATTTACGTGATAACATCAAAAGGCGTAAGATAAAATGAGTAAAGATTTTTACTCGCAAGCTTGCGTCTTGCTTTAACCACCATAGCTGTTGAGGCCTTATAGCTGAAAAATTGTTTATGGTAAAATTCAAGGTGATCATGAATTCGTTATTGATATTTCTTTGATCGTTACATGAAGTAGGTATTAAGTGCTCAAACTCTCCCTATGTATGTTATACTTGGTAAATATTTAACGACGTTTTAAAAAAAGTATTCCTATAGTTTGGAAAAAAATTCAGTACAAACTAAAGATATAGCTTTTTAGCCAGAAGGTATAAGGTTTAGCTGAAAGCGTATATTCGAACGTAGCGTTTTGGTATATGTATATTTCGAAACTATTTCTCGCCCCACTAAAAAGCTGACTCCAGCCGCTATACATATAGCGTGAGCAGCGTTCAAAGCACCATTTGTGTATATATATGTATATATATATATATGCTTTATGATCTCGTACACATTTACATAATAATATACCTACGATCCAGCTCATATCGTGTACACGAAATGGGTTATCGACGTACGCTCAAAGATGTCGAACTTTCGTTCCTTGAAGACGAGAAATGATTATACGCGGTAATAGAATCTAAATTACTACGTATTCCAGGAATTTCATTATTCGTCAGGCTCCTTTTATTTTTAATGTTTTTGTCTAAAAAAAGAAAAGTATTGAAATTCTCTAGAACATATTACATAGCTTTATCAAATTTTGATAAATTTTCACACTTCAGACCTATTTGCAGAATAAAAACTCCAACTAAATGTCAGTGCAAACATCCGTTAAGGGGTTGTTTGAAGGGGAAATTTGAAAAATCATATGTTTCGGTCTCGAAATCGACTATAGCACTTCTTCAAGTTCAATTATTCCCTAATTATTAATGAAATTTTTGTACCTCGAAATGCTGTTTATGATACTATTCTTAAAAGCTCTTGTATTCAACTTGTTTGTGTTGATTTGCCACATAGTATTCAGCATACTGGTGAAAGAAATCTATTGGTAAACTCGTAACAAGCCTAAAATTATGTTTTCCGATCGACTATAATGTTCTGTTGCACGCGATCCAATCAGATTGTGGATTTCCTATACATCTATACGTTCAATAAAATATAGGCAGGTGTGTTAAACTCGGTTACTATAACCAATTCAACTCCATATCAGCCGAGTTAGCACGTATAAATGATTCCACTAATTACGAACACTGCTTGTGACGAACAGAATAGAAATTTATTACATTATATCAGCCCCAAAGCATCCGAACGAAATTTGATAGGGATCCTTGTTATTTATTTTTCATTTTCAAAACTGATGGGCTTGAAATTTTTCAAGATGATCTATGTATCGAAATTCTGAGTTAATTCCCAAAGTTTCACATATTCTAGTTCGTGTAATACATTATAGTGGGCAACGTATTTCAATTGAAGTGTATCGTACATACGTACGAGCAAGTAACAGCATCTTTTCATAACAGTTTTGTTACCGTTACCATCCTAATGGTTAATAAACAGGCAGCTCTGTAGTAATTGCTAGGGAACGGATACAGGAAAAGTAGCTATCGTAGACTAAAATTTTCATTTTCATTTTAGTATCTATATAACAGTAAACTGCATGGCCGAGAAGATCCATTACAATCCGCAATGTTTGGTTACGATCAAATGCTTCCCTTCTAACGTAAATCCCGGTCTCTAAAACCGTAAGTTTATAAATCTTTCCGTATAATTCTGGATCAACAGTGCAAATTAAACTCACTAATAGTTAAATAGTATAGGTACAAGAGTTATTCAAATATCTTATTATGTGTCGAATTTGAATTCGATGATGCGTCAATGTGCTAAAATACTGAACTTCGAAGAAATACAATGCAGGGAAATTTTTCAATTTATCCTTATCCATTAGTTTGTTCTTGCCAAGTGATCAAGAATCAAATCACGAAGCTATGAAGGACGTTTGTGTTTCATAAACAAGATAAATTGAATTTAATAATTTTTGAAAATAATTATTCAACAATATCTTATCTAGCATACTAGCATACTTCAATTTTGGATCAAGGCAAATAAAGGGTGAATTGAATGAATAATTCATGTTATAATGATTCCAAGATGAAGTAGGTCTCATTTCTACGATTCGAAACAATTGAATTTGCGATGATTACATCTTCTTTGCAAGATTGACTAATTAACTAACAATAAGCTGAATTTTGGAAGGATGTACCTGCAGTTTTCTCTTTAAAAAAAAAAAAAAAAAAAATCTCGAGGTCAAGGTCGAGGTCGAATTGCTGAAGGAATTATTTTTCTTTAATTTTCGAACGGATCGTTATTGCTCTTTATCTTCAATAATAATACATTCATTTTTACTTTTTTTTCTCTCTCTATTTATGCGTAAGTCCCAGTTCACAGTAACCCCCAAATAATACCGCTGAATATTAAGTCAAATTATTTTTAACGAGACCCATCCAAAGTATTCGTATCCAAGATTCCTCGTTTAATTCGCGCGGTTGACCTATACCTGTCCCATACCACATTTTTCAACCTGATTTCCTCTTTGTGTAAATTCCACTATGCGTTGGTATTTAGTCAATCATCTATTTCCAATTCCCTAAGACAGACACGCTAATTTTTTTTTGGTTCACTTTAATTACAAGTGCAGCAATCTAGTGGATGCAGAAGTAATTAGTGGATTTCCTAATTCTGTTGTAAATCCGGTAAATCTTTGATATTCGCTTTTCGCATCGACATATAAATATGCGGAAATTAGACGTTTCTATGTTACGCGACTTGACGTAGAAAAACAGATAATATGAATGAATTTTTGGACGTATTTTTTTCCACTTATACAAGCAAATGATATCCTCGTATATTTATACGTGACTTGTGTAAATATTTTCACAATTTTCTTTCACCATATGAATCTAGATTTTTTTTTTTTACTTCCAATAGTGAGATACCTACTGAGTATTTCTTGGTAGAAAAAATTAATCATAACTGAGATTGAAACACTCATAGGTATATTTTTCAATGTTTCCATAAGATGTGAAAAGCATTGATTCAGACGATGACACGAATGAGGGTTTACGTGTGAAAATAAACTTCATGCTTCTTCGATGATATTACACTAACGAACGTATGGAAATAAATTCCATCATGCTCTCTAAGCTTCGGATTCAATGACTGGAATAATATTTCTCTCACTCAATAGGACCGCCCGCAATCCCGCATCTTTCGCTCCTAATGATCATTTCATCTCACTATCGTTTCCACGTGCCGCGCGTGTAAAAAAAAAAGAAAACAAATTAACTGATGAATATAAACATTGACATAACGAATATCTTTTCGCCAGTAAGATATTTGCCAAATAATTCTGATTTCATTCGTATCATAAATTTTCCATCAAAAAATTTTATTCTTTGTTTCAATTCGGAATAATTCAGTCAAATTTACGCTAATTTAATCGCAACTAATTGTAAGTGAGAAATTGTGACTAACGATAAAATTCAAACGTATCCAATCGTGGTTTAGACATTTTTGGCATTCGGTATAGTAAGTAGAGAAAAGTTAGGGTGACAAACTTAAGAATACAGTATAAGGTGATTCGTGAAATAAAATTGAAAAAAGAGAACGTGCAATACGAAGAAAAATAATGAAATATATTCAAGGCAATTATATTTCCTTGCGAGGTACCTGAATTTTTGCATTCATAATTCCGGAACAATGTATGGGGTTAAATTTCTTTCACGAACGATCGAGGAGTACACCGAGGGTTATTTCAGCTACTATTGGCAGTGAGTATAGGCGAGAAAAATTTGAATTTGTGATTTGAAAAACTACTTCTTTTATAATTCGTATTCTTTTCTAATGTATTCGTATATGAAATGCAGAAAGAAATGGTCAACCAGGTTACCCGAGACTTTCCATCACCATTGATTTGACCTTTTCAACTTTTTTGCTCTTTGACTTTCGTCAATTGAAAAAAAAAAATAACAAAAAACAAAAAACAATACAGAATTGTTTCAATGCCATTATTTATTATTTTATCTTATTTTTCCGACCAAACCATGCAGTCGGTCGACCTTGATGGGACCTGGCAATTGTTCATCGTCAGAACACAAGCTATATAATCCTGTAACGTTTTAAATTTTTCTGTCCATCCGTTAACCAGAACACTGCAGGGGAAATTGTATTTTTCATCGCCATTAATTATTTTTATTTTTACTTTTTCGGCCAAATCCAACCAGTTGGTCGATCTTGATACGACGTAGCAATTTTTCATCGTCAGAACAGTCACTATAATCCTGTAAAGTTTCAGATTCTTCTGTCCAGCCGTTTTCTAGCACACTGGGTGGAATTGTATTTTTCATTGCCATTAATTTCATTTGTGTTTATTTTCCCGGCCAAACTGGTTGGTCGATCTTGATGTGTCCAGAAATTGAAAATTTTTCATCAAATAAATCGAACGTTTCCAACGTTGACAACGCTTGTTCTGATTTTTGACCTGCAGCCATATGACAGCGTTCGGAACTATTAGAGGACAATTATTTTCAATTTTCACCAACATTTTTTGTCATAGGAGCAGGAAAGTGAACGAATTGAATTCCGACTCAGAAAGATTTATTTTCCGTTCCCGAATGAGGCCAGAAAAACCACATTTTCCGTGCACGTGTGACAAAGACGTGTTTTCAATATCTACGTTGAAGGAAAACGCAAAATTGAAATCATCAGCATCATTTCAATTTACTAACTTTACGCGTGCCGGCTGTAATATTAAAGTCACGTTAATTCCGAAAGATAAAAATTATTTATTGAACCTGTGAAGAAAGTGACCCAGACATCAGAAACATTCAGTGGTATTTTTCACCGCATATCAAATCGAACTTTACAGCTAGGGTGATGTCGCCGTTGAAGTTGAAGCAGTATAGACAATCATTGTATAGGTAATCATCATTAACGTATAACATACTCACCATTTCTTTCAGCTGTCACAATAATTTGCCACTCATCAATTATAATGTCTTGATCCATTCGTTAATTCTGGGATTGTGAGAATTTTTGAATCAATGTCTTACTAGCTGATCCAGCTGGCTGCTACGTATTGACACACAGAACGAAATTTCTTTCGTATTGATTGCTGTTTCACGATTTCAATTACATGTCGTTATTGAAACCATAATAAGTAAAACGCAAACTTCGAACATTGTTAAACAATAAAAGTGGTCGTGTTTTCACTATCTTGAAAAATGCCGTGTAACAAAAGCACATGGTAAAACCCGGAATACTATGTTGATTGATTTTCTGCACCTCGTCGATTACTTTACAAACTTATTGTTAGCAAAATGAAAACATGCAGCATCGCCATCCCGCCTGCTATCGTCGACGTTCAGCGACTGAAGATTCTTCGGAAAATTCAACAACCGAGGGGATTGTCTATAATGTAAACATACCGGCGATAGAATTCGTGTAGACGCCTACGTGGGCTTCCAGCTCATTGAAAATTTACCAACTGGTTTAACTGCCATATAAAAAAATCAGATCAACTTCCTGAATCCAGTAATAGTGAGTCTGATTTATAGTGAACCTATTGTTAATCAGCAATCAATATTCATTTAACAATTAATAACGCTATATTTCTCAACATATCATAACACGTGGATAACTCATATGATGAATCACTGCAGTCAAATTTGAATCATTGAACGAATGCCTCTGGCTTTTGTGAAAGTAATAATTCTTTTCAAAAAATACTGTACACCTCATAAAAAAAAATCGAAAATTTACTATTCGTCAACATGCTTCTTGGGATTACGAGCTGATGTCGAAGACGAACTTTTCATAAGAGTTGGGAGGAAAAAATATATATTAAAACTCTCGCGTGATATTAAATATTTTATCATGCCTTGAGTGAAAGGTATTTTTAATAAGGAAAGAGAGGGATGCATCGGTTAATATTACTCTCTGGAGTTCAGATTCTTCTCCATTAGAGACATAGTATACTGATGTATTGCGTAGGTATATGTACATACATACAGTGTTAGAGACTGTGTAACAAGAGATGAAGAGAGTGAAACTTTGGGTTTAACTTAACTATTTGTCATGCCTACTCTGAACTGAACATATTCCAGAGTTGTTGTCGCAGAACTGACAGCTGTAAGAATGTTGAAAAAAAAAAACAATTTACTGCAGCTCGTAAGGGTGAAAAATTCTAATGATTCCTATCACTTGATCCAGAATCTCGAACAACCAATCAAGTATGAAGTGTAGAAATTTTATTTCCATCATTTTACGTACGGCTAGGACTTTTGCATGAATGGTGTTCTTTAGTAAAAAGAAACAAAAAAAGGATTCATCATTATTTGCAATCTGCAGTGTTGCGTATGTGGTTTTCAATGAAGGCAACGAGTAAGTATTCTATAAATTTTTCAGATATCACCTGAAAAGATCTCATACTAAACAGAACATTCCATATTTTCACTTGTGAAGATAAATTTGAAAGTGAAATTGTCACAGAAACTGTCTCTAGTCTAGTACATCGAACACTAATTGATTAGGGTTCAGACCCTATAGATGCCGTTTAGATCGAATAATAAAATTAATTAGAATACTGCTGACGCGGATCTTGCAAAATTCAAAGCCCTAAGTAGTTTGAGACCATGAAGCACATCCGAGCTGGCCAATTCTTCCTTACCTACTGTTGTGTCTTTCCTAAAGATATATACAAGTATTTGTATGAACCTTGAGTATCAAATGGTTTTCAATTCCAGACAAATTGCATTAGTAAACCATAGGTATGGTTTCAGATTGCTTTAGGGATTGGGCGTAGTCTCTATACCTGTTACAAGGATCGCGTTCGATAGAATTTTTCGAATATATGCAAATAGTTTTCCCTACAGAATTCCCGCACGTCATCCCCTCCGGACGCTCCTATTCGTCAAAAATCGAAAACTTGAAGGGATGTTTAAATTCGTTATAAAATAAACCCCATCGCTGATTCGAATACTTTGAAGAGTAAGTATTTATACGTTATCGAATTCGATTTTGGTAAATCATGATCATACATATTGTGGATAATACAAAGTCAAAATCCGGAATTCCCTCTTTCATCCTTACAAACAACCCTGTCTTGCTTCTCGCGTTATTACCATTAGATACTCTGTTTACTTTTTCATGCAGAAAAAAAAGAACATTCTTTTTGGGGTGTTGCACGCAGGTTTTCAATTTTTTTTTCAAGTAATAAATATCCACCTAACGAACTAGCGTGAACCCAGTATAGACCCGTGTGTATAGTTTAAATGTATGCTACAAGCTATGTAGGATATATACTGTTTCAAGATAGGTCGACCTCGGTTTTGGATGGCAGAACATGCCGTCACTTTGTTTAGCCAGTAAATCACATCGCGAGGTCGACTTTTTTGATGGTACGGAATCCCAAGCCCGTCCATGCCTTCAAAGAAATTAGTTATCCGAACAGAATCCATCCGACCGAAACAGCGTAGGGTGATCATGATGAGTAATTGTAACAGTAAATCACAAGGAAATTTATGCAATTTCGTCTATTTTCTACGTATACATACCTATATGTATGTATACTCGTGTATTTTGCGTAATTAAATACCTAAGACAAATATGTTTCTGATAGAAGTCAATATCCTCTCCAGTACGCCTCTTCGCAGGTCGCTAGAACTCTAGTATTATACTTGAGACATGATTCTTTAGTCTATATTTAACTTTGAAGCACCGTTGAATGGTATGCTCTTCAAAATTCTGCACAATGCTTTTCTCAATAATTATTATTTCATGAGCTGCATTCCACGAAATTTCAATTAATTAATTAAACTCTAAATTATGAATTGAAGATACTCGCGAAAGATGAATAATCAATAACAATTCTCCGTTTGGTATAGGCTCCAAGTATCCGTTGGGTATCAGTATAGTATCAACTAGTATATGATGCTTTGTGTATAAGTTGGTTAAATTAAGCGGTCTGCGAAAGCTTGGGCTCAAAAAACCAATGAATTTTCAATATCTTTCTCCAACGAGAGTATTGAGATCATGAATTCAGAATTTTATGGGCATAATTGAAACACAGTTTTGCAAATTTCGAGTTTTTTCGATGATAAGATACTGCTAATAGAACAACAGTCAATGCGTCAGCCAATCTTTCATGGCTGGTCTCAGACACAGAAAATCCAAGTAATCTTGGGATAAAAAATGGGAGGAAAGGTCAATTTTTTCGAAAAAAATGCAGATACATTTAAGAAGGGAAGTAAAGACTTGGATCTTGGATGAAACCGTAAAAACACAACAGTCGAATCTGAAAGAATTGGGATTAGCTGATCCTTACATCGCTCTGGCGTATACATCACCATTGTCAATTGGTAAAGGCACTTTGGAACTTCCCTTATATCTGGTCAAAAGTTTCCTCAGAATCGTTCGATCGCGGTTTAACCACGTCCGGCTGTTCAGCAAATCATGAAGCAAAGACTTACTTATTGTTAGTTAAGAAAATCGTGGAAGCTTTTGTGGGTTCTAAGTAATCGTAAATACCTGGTCAAACTTTGCAATCGCGATATGCTTCGGAGTAATCGAAAATTCGAGTGAAGTTCGATTTTTGGCGGAATTCTCTGGATCAAAATTTATGCAAATTTCAAACTTTTTCTCAGTAGTTTGGTTCCATCACCTTTGCTTTACTGTTGCTTTCAGCTTCCTTTCTGTTTATCTTACCAAACTTTACAACACCCCCGTATCGGACTGATCGTAGGCTATTTCATTGCCACCTAATTATAAACGCGTTTACTAACCATCTCAATTCTCAAATGTCTCGCTGGTAGTCGCGGGTCGTTAAGCCGCATGAGTAATTCCTCGGCCCTGATTAATCCAATATGTAATACAAATTGTCTCGGTCTTGAGAATTGGATTTTCATAAAAGGAAATTAAAATTAAATATTGATAACCAGAAAGTTTTCTAGACAGTGGACGGTAAGAATTTTGAAGAAACAAAATATGTGTTTTGCTACGAAATTTAGGGAGATCGAGTTCGTAAACTGTTAAAAATCTGGTGTTACATTGAAAAATAATTGGTATCGAATCTACACCAAAATGGACTTGAAACTGTCTCGGACTTCTATATAAATTAAACTATTTTTGGTGTAACATTCAACATGAAATTTTTACCACTATTTAACATAATTAGACAAATAAACTTTCTTGCCCTAGTGAATAAGCTTTTAAAAGTGAGGGTCGGAATGGAGTAATTTTTATCTTAGGGGAAAAAGTCCTTCAAATAATTAAAGTCATTACTCGAGATGTTATTTAATTAGTACCCGAACTAAAGTTTCCTTATAAAGCTTCTACTGTATAGTGAAAGTCGTTCATAGTTGGCCCTCGGCTCAAATGTGATTTTGCATTTGAAGGGCTCTATGTTTACCAACTTTTTTCAATTAATTTGACTTAGTTTTTCTGCATAACATTTCTGCAAACTAATTATTGTCACGTTAAGTTTTAGAACCAATCACTGTTCTGCCATTAAAAATGAAATACAATATGTTTTGGAATAAATTTTTTGTTTTTTTCAAGTCATAAAACCGTTTATTATAAGGTAATTTACCGTATGAAAAACCGATGACAAAATCTGAGATAGTGAGGGTTCGAGTTCAACGATTTGGCGTAAAATACCCCATGTATACATATACCAAAAAAAAAAAAAAAAAAATCATGTGATATCTTGTATATATGATTCGGAATGATCGTTGGAAAAATTAACATCCGGTTGATCGTTTACGTTTTAGCTGATGTAGAATTTTTTATATATATATATCTATCAGACAAATAACCAATATCCTATTAATGTCGTTCGCAGAAGGTGACGAGAAGTTAAACTTCCCTGAGTCACGCATCTGTGTTTTGTTATACCAAACTTACCTTTTCTCTCCAATAATTCCTATATATGCTTTGGATAAGTTTTTGTTTCGAATTTCTCCAACTCTATCGTAAAACAATATGGGTTCTAAATTTTCACCTTTCATTTTTCGTTTATTTCTTATTTAATGCTGTCATCTGAATAGTATAAAAGATTTCCTGCCATACCAACAACCACTTCACTAGATATATCTCATTTGACCGTCTTCGCAAGTTTGCAGAAGAGCAAAATAAAGAATGACATGTTACTTTGGCACGAAAAGTAAATTATTTACCCTCGAGGTATACCAATTAGAATCATGTGCCCCTTGATTATTATAGGGTTTATGGAGTATACTCTAACGTGTAAGTGAATGAAGGGAGCTTAGAAGAAGAGAAAAATTCGGTTGGAAAAAGGGCAGAATTTTGTTGCACGACCACGATCCAGCCCCTTCCATACGGTCACATTGTGATATACTCCCACGCTGAGAAAAATAATGATGTACTAGGAGTAGAGGTTTGTTTTTGTGTCCTGGTTTAGCTTAGATCAAACACAGATAAAGAAGGAAAAGATACAAAGACGTACCTACATATATAAAGAGAAAGATATGATGATATTGCACGAGGCAAAAGACACAAAATATATAAGGAAAAGATAGAAAAAAGTATATGATGATGCGTCAACGTTTGCCAGAAGTAAAAGACTCTCTCTCTCTCTCTCTCTCTCTCTTGAAAGAAAAAATATTATACCACTCGAGGGAACGAGATCTCTCAGCATAATATATCTCTTGCATAGAACAATATTATAGGTATGTCACAATATCGTCAGGAAAGCGTAATATCCTAAAATTTGTTAACACCGAAACATTATAACATTGCACATTAAATTTCCGTCTGATCGAACGATTAATTTATGAATAAGAATATCAATGTCTAGAAATCAGATAATACGAATAAACTATAAAACAAGGCGTGAAGCATATATCTGCATATACCTATACATATGTGTAAGTAATATAAACTAAGACGTGACGCGAATAGGGCGTTCTAATAATTATTGCAATTAACGTAGTCTAGGGAAATATACGTTCTAGTAGTGGTAGACGTTGGACGACTGGATAATTACCTAACTTTACTGAAATTAAACGTCTTCGAGCTTGCCCCATTGTCTGATGTTTCCCCAGTAGGTACGTATACATACATATGTGTATGTGTATGTATATAGGTATAGATACAAAATAGGCAGCCTGAAATTTTTACCCTGCCTGTAGTTACCAACACGGCAAAAAAAAAAAAAAAAAAAAAAAAAAAAACCACCAAATGACCAAATATCCAGATGAGATAAATGATTTTTCAGATATCAATCGACTTCTGCGTTGACCAAGTATGAAGTATAAGGTATAATTGCAGATTTTGCTATATCACTTCAGTATAAATATTTCAGAAGCCTTATCAGGTGAAGTAACTTGAAGAAAATTATGGAAATCGCATAACGAAATGCCGTATACCAAATTTCAGCTAGGACTCAATGGGATAGGAACCCTTAGGATCACATGCTGTGAGGTAGACAACTATGTTTAATTAGTGGAATTAGTCGAAGGGTAGAAATCTAACTTTGGTAATCGTAAGTGGAAGGACAGAAAGTGTGACATACAGAATCCCTAACACGTTTGTACTTAATGGGATTAGAAATTTTCAAAGATTTAGAAAAATTCACGTAGGTATATTCATTTGGATTAAGTGAGAAAACTTTTTTTTTTTTTGTTGATAAAATGGATTATCAATTTTTCTCCCAAACTTATTACTGTGCCTTTGTAATATGTTGACTTGCGTTTTAGATAAGCACTTTTGTTCTTTTAATTGGTTTTCAGCTTCTGACTACAACGCCACGGGGTCTTCGTCGAAATGATGTTAAGGATTTTTCACAGTTCTTTATGTCTTCCGTAATTCGTCCTTTCCCTTTTGTTTACGGAACAAACAATGACGGGGCTGCCGTCGCTGACTAAAGCCCAAGGAAAAACCAGTGACCCTTTTGCCTATTCATGATCCTTTTGCATATTCAACTACCTCGTGTTGCTTTCTGCTACTGACAATGAGTCAGTGTATAACTCGCTTTTATCGTGTTTCCATTTTCCAATTCGCATTTAACGTCACTAAACATATATATACTATATACCTATATCTACCTTAATTTCTGATACGTATTTTGTCACATTAATTCCAACATAACTGGAATTTCTATGGTAAAAGCACGAGATAATTTATAATTCTATTTTTTTTTTTTTAACCCATGGGATTTACACCTGGGATCACCCACTTGACTTTTCCCGTTTCAGTGCTGTGTAATTTGAAAAGAAATTGTACTGTGAGGAATATTATTTGTTCAATCAATTTGAAATAATTACAATAATAAAAGAATTCCTCGAGAATTTGAATAAGTTATAGCCAAAGTTTCTGAAACAGATTTAAAAAAAAAACCGTGCGCTCGTTTGTAAAAGAAGGTTCGAAACCATCAGAATACAGTAAATGAGCAGAATTTTCAGACTCAAATTTTTCAATAAGATTTGCACATTTTCCTTCGTCGAAATAATATACCTATGTATGAAAATAACGACTTTTATATAATGTTTCAAAAATAATAAGCTCGTAAATTATTCTATTTTGAAGAATTGATACACATTTCGCCTATTCGAATCGATTCATATAACTTTACTCTTGTCATTATATGGATTCTTCAGAAAAATTCTGCGTAAGATGATTTTTTCTATCATTGCTTTCATCATATAATACAATCAGATTCGTTCTGTAGTTTTATAATTGAGTAAGATATCGTTATTTTATTCTTTTTTAACGAGATACCGAGAAAGTGAAACGGAACTTTGCGAGACAACTTGAAGACTGGAATAAAGTGTGTTTCACCAAAACGTCGTCTCAAGATAAAAGTCTTTTTTTTTTTATCATTTTTTTTCCAGCTTTACGTCCCCTAAATTCGAATTCCAAACTTTTAACGACTGGCGTTGATTGCTTCTTCTTTTTCTCAATTTTATTTTTATTTTTTTCATCTCTTCTTTTCCTGACAATTGGTTACCCCATAGTTTGAAGTTACTTTTTACATTCAGATTCAAACCAGAAACTTGCAAATCATTGTTCAGTAATTATCTTCATTAGCAATGAATGCGTATTCTTTTCTACTTGTATGTAACGTCGATTTATCTATATCTATCTTTCGATCAATCATTGTCAAATATATTACTACATTACATTATCTTCTCTTTCTACGTCCGATCTTATAGTGTTTTACCATGAAGTTCGAAAACCAACGATATCTGCAGACATTTTTTCCTATAACTTATCAATATCGCGTTTCTTATCGTAATTTGGTAATAATAACCACCGCTCTGAGCAAGAAAGCTCTCTCTCTACCTCGTTAGGTCACCTAAATATTGACCTTATAATATTACTAAGTAGCGGCTGTCTATATGTATATATCGCGAGGTATAATATCGCGTCATGTCGTATATGTACATCTTGAGATCTCAATAAAATTGTACATTTTCTGACTGATTGTGAGATGATGACGTGGTGAATAGATCTTGATTGCAACTCGCTTTTTTATATGTACCTAAGTGAATTTGCAAATATATTTAAATATACGTTGTTCGTGTATGTATTAAAGCTTATCGTTTACTTTATATTCCTTATGCTCGCGGATACTCAAGAAGAATTTACCCCCAAGTTGTACAGAATTTGCGAAACGATTTGCAGATAATTAGTATCTCTCTTTCCTCTCTCTCTCTCTCTCTCTCTCTCTTTATCTTTCTATGGTTATTTTTCCTCTTTTACGTCCCCTTTTCTAGAGGACAGAACTTTTTTTTTTTTTTTTTTTTTTTGCGAGCTTGGAAAGTGACTGCTAACTGAGAGTCGAGGATATTGCTGCTAGAGGGATGAGAGGATCAATGGGAAGGCGTCGGTCTGGGGCGTCGCTTGGATATGCGTCGCGACGCCTCCACGTTCGAGGAACACCGGCAGAGAGGTCGACGTTGCCTCGCAGCCAGCTCCTAGGCAAACAAAGCTCCTAGGACCTGCAGATGTGCGAAAAGCCAATTTTGAAAGATACGTGCGTGGAGAACTGAATAGGTGCGGTCAAAGTACTAATTACCTTATACATCTCCGTATGTGCATAAAAAAAAAAAGAAAAAAAAAGTGAAACATCCTGTACGAATTATAGTTCAACCAAGAATGGTAATTATAAAGTCACTGCAACAAACTTGACGGATTTCTTTCACATTCTCATATTCCAAGATCTGGCTTCGTATTCTATTCACGTCTCACTACTATACTATAGTCAATACAGTCTTCATACAAGTAAAACCAATCGACTTTATTCACAACTGATTAAATTTGATGATTTCTGATTTCAGATTTTGTTTCTTAAACATTAAAAAATGATTTTGATTACCAAAAAGGCGAAAGCTTGTCTTAATAGTGATCACGACATTATTGGTTTGATTTTCTGCGCTACATGAGCAAAATACTTTAAAACATATAGGTTTTGGTTATATGTAATCGTCTGCTGCCGAAACAGGAAGTAGCTGATTTATCAAAGCATGGTTAGTTTTTGACTTTCTCACTTCAAGGGACTTGGAGAAAAAATAGTTGATAAAAAAAAAAAAAAAAAAAAAAACTCTCTGTTGCAGTTACGAGCTACAAGCTTGAAGTGAGGAAAAAAATTGGTTAAGTATACCCAGAGCTAATTGGAGCGAGATCACGCGGGCTCTTTCATCAGTTAGATATAAAACTCGGTAGATTTTATATTCTCGAGGGATTTTCCTCGACCGAATGCTTCCAAGTTTCCGTCAACAAGTATAACGATTTCTCATAGTATTTCTTTGGTTCGAAAACCAGGTTAGCCATACCATAACGGATTGCGTAATTGTAAGAAAGGCGTTGCTTGAACTAAAAAGTTTTATTCCTCTCGGCGTATACCGATAATCAATCGCTTTGCTTGCTGAAATATACATTTATTTTATTTTTTCTCTGTTCGGTTTCGCAGCTTTCTCGCTATTCTATTCTCAGACAATAACTTGACTTCGTTTAAAAAGGAAAAACGACAGAAAATAAATGACAATGCACATTATCACCTATATTTACTTCTGTATTTGTTATATGTTTGCATTGCAGATGCAATGCTTCCGCGATAATTGTCCAATGATCACCTGCAGTTAACCAATCAACGTTACCACCACTATTATAGCTGGATAGAAGAAGAGTTCAAGAAATTCAAGGCACGAATTAGATTGGATTAGGTCGAGTTAATACGCTCATTTTCACAACACAATTACCACGGCAAAAGAGCACCGGGGCCTTAAGCTTTACGAGGATAAAGATTAATTAATTTACGGTTAAGGCCGCGGTCATTGCTTCAATGTTTTTTTTTTTTTCCAGGAGCGTAAATAGCATCTAGCATCTTTATCACGAATTGAATAAACTGAATGTTGGTTTTTTCGTCGACACCTGGCAGAATTTTATCTACCTACCAAAATTTCTCGCATCTTTAAATTGTGGAATTTTACATGCATAGATGCGGGTTATGGTATAGTTGAGCAATTAAAATTTTATGAGTTATTCATTATATTCAGAAAGAAAAAAAATTATCGTACATCTGGCTGAAGGGTAGCAGCAGTTTCGAAGGGTGTAGGTAAACCGAGGTGTTTTTATACAACGATGGAAATTTTCTTGCCCTTCTGTGACTATGAGAGATTTCTGAATGGCTTTATTAGATTTTCAAAGGCGTTTCTGAGATACTTCTTCAAAGGGTAGGACTGAAATTTTCTCTTTCTTTTCGAATCTAGGGACGCTACAGATTCGAAACGTTACTTCACAAAGCGTTTCGCGATTTCGAGCAATGATTCAAATGATAATACATATATCCATCATTTCTGTTATTCACAGGTTTTCTTTAGCCATTATTTCCCTGCTATAACTATATAGTGAACCCGCGGATGAGAGCGAGTATGAACTCTTTGTATATCTTGACAAAGCCGGAGATAACTCTTCGCAAGCCCGCACAGTTTCTTGGATCTGAGATTTGATCCATCAGCTTCTCACGCGATTCACTTCTATTCATATGGCACAGCTCTTCTCTTTATTCGAGCAAATGCATGAGACGTAGGTATATAACTTTCTTATCCCAGTTCATATATGTATGTTTATCAAACTCATTGAATAGTCCAAGCAATGATCAACAGAGCCCTGCAGAAGCTCATGCCAAAACCCAGATTCATTCACTTTTCCTTCCGTGAATTATTGCTGAGTTTTCTACGAGCCAAGCAATTTTCTCAAAGGGTCAATGTGGGGACCAAAGAAAAAACCCTTCTCTTCTACGTACATATGCCAAATCTTGTATGTGTGTGTGTGTGTGTGTGTGTTTCACAGCTGGGGACTTGGAGAACCACTTGCACGACACTATAGGGTGAAAAATCTTCCAATATAAGTCACATGGCCGACGAAGAACCATTCTTTCTACTGGTTCACCAAAGGAGTTCACATTTGCGATCAGCTTTATACATACATGAAAACCAAAGTACATACATGACACGAATTCTGCTACATCCAGTTCAGTATCACGAAACTTGTTTGCGTTTTCAAAGTTGCATCAATTGATATGGAAAAATGCAATGATCTCATCAATTGCAACAAATTATACCATCACACTCAGCAATGCTACATTTGTTATCCTGTAACCTTCAGACTTCGATGTGTTACGATGAGTGGCAATTGACTTGCTAATCTTTCCAATGAGATTTAGAATCATTTTTTCTTATCAATTCAAGTTCAAAGTTCGTGTCATCTGGAGTATAATATCAACACTCCGGAAGTATGATAGGCACATCTCAAAATACGATTGCTGAACATGCGATCCTGAGCTGTTCTTTTATCTTATACCTCATGTGGGGGACAATTTCCTATGTCTATACCATGACTAAATATTTCCGGGATCCAGATGGGCAATACCCATAGTAGAAACAAAGCAGTATGCTGGAAAAGTAAATACTTAAGGTACGCGATACGACGTGGCTTTAGGAATACGAGATAATTTTCTCGGGCTTTTATATAAACCGCAGGCTTCCCTTCGTACTTTCTTTTAGTATCAGCCATTCGGCGTACGTTACTCTTTTAGCCTCGGGTGGTGTCTCTGTCTCTTGGTTCCGGGATATGGTGTGGTACCCCCATCACTTTCCACTGCCCTTTGACCATCAATCCTTTTTCTCACACCCCGCGTGTTACTCCAACATCCTCTCGTCGGCACTTTGACGCTGTGCGGGTCTTTTACCACGAACGCATCTCTGGCTTGTGATCCAGTTAGCCCCTTCCCTGATGTGGAGGATGGTGAAAGGTTGTTTGACCTAGTAGACGAAATTGAAGAGGGAATTTTATGAAAGTTCTTACTGATTTTCGCTCCTATATGAAATTGGGTTTCTTTTCAAGAATTTTCACGCTGCTAAGGGTTGCGGCCTCTCAGACCCGTTTCCGGTCCAGCTTTTGCGATTGCTACATATGATCGCCGTATACGAATATCGCTATAGGACGTTCACAGCAAATGGGATTTTCATGAACTTTATATGAAAGAGTGAAGAGTATTTACTGCCCTCGCTTAAGTCTAGACGGTGTGTCATCACAAGAATGTAAGATTGAAACGTATTTTCTTCTATGGCAAGTCTTTCAGGCTACTGAATCGAAAAATTCCTTTGGATCAAGACCATCAGCCCGTGCTACTTCTCTCTGCAGAGTCTTGGCATTCTGGAGACATTCTTCACTTCGATACTATATACCCGGCACTGCCGGATCAATTTACAATCATTCCGATCAAGAACACCGCTTCAACTTTTTCTATAAAATCCCGGAACATAAGCTGCTCTCAAAGATTGAATCACCACGATTTGTCAAATCTTCTCTAAACGTTTCAGAGTATGAAAATACTCTAAGAGTAGCTCTTTTAAAGAGTGATAAGTTTTTTCGTTCATAATTCTGCTACCATGCGTATTTTTGCCGCAGTAAATGACCAGAGTCCTCGTAGAGATCGATAAAAGTTAAGATTGGAAGTAAAATAAATTGAAGAGTAACTGCTGCAGGCACTCAATATACTTATAGATTGAACTATCGCGACAGCCATCTTTGCAAGGTAACTAATAAAATCGATAGTAATATATAGTTACGGATTAAAAATACAGAGAAAATAAAGCGCACTGCATATATATACATTACTTTCTACATTTTTGAGTGGAAGATACGATCGCTTGCTGTTATAATTGCACAAAATCTAACTGCGTGACAATTCGATTATTTAAGTAACAGAAATTGATAACAACAAAAATATTTAGGTACCAATATACTTGGAACTGTATAAAAGCTTTGAAACAGTGTTTTCAAGTGAACTTTGATGTTTATAATGAAAACTATAGTATTAGGCGACCCTCGATGGATTCTTATTGATATAGAATAATGCAACTCATGAAATAAGGCGTTCTCAATTCCTGTTACGATATATTGCACATCGAATGAAAATGCTGCATTTATTTTTTAACCATGTTTCGAGAATATTTCTTAGCCATCGATCCAAAAGTGTGAGATCGTTAAAAAGAAAAAGCCAAGAACAAGCGAGCCTTTTGACCGAATTCTCCAAAACTCCTTTTTCACTAAAGGTCCCAAGCTTTTGGCTGACAATTAAAGAATTTAAGACTTAGGGCACGGAATATATTTCGTATTGAGAATTCTAAGCACGAGTCGCTCGCTCACCATGAAAGGATCATCGAGGTTGAAGAGTTTTCTTGAACACTGAAAATGGTCGAACTCGAGGAAATTGTTGAAAGGTGATGAAAGGTTGAAAAGGAGTGAGATGAAAATGGAGCAGTGATTTATAAGCCGCGTAGGAAACCCACCGTGACCAACAACGAGCCCCCACCTCTTCGAGGTATACATATATCTGATATCAGTGGAGAATATCTCGTTAAATTTGATTTATGGCACGAAGAAATGTGGACCGGTCTTCGTTCTATCATGGATAATTAATTTTCCGTACATTTTTTTTCCCCACAAGTTTGCATCAACTTTTTCACTTCTTCTGTTACAGAAATGTATCGATTCGAACAATGTTCCGATCGAATTTTTCTACTGGATCATTTATAATGAAAGTATATCGAAATGATGGATCAAAATTAGCCTATAACAGGATTCGAATGAAGTATCTGAATTTCATTGAGTAAATCGTTGAGGCGGCTTCTGTAAGCAACGGAAAATTCTAACCTGACACGTGAAGACTCGACAAGAATCCGTAATTTAATTTCCTACGTCAAGGACAAACATCGTCTGGGTATTTTATGTAAACTTGTAAAGACTGGCTTAAAGCACGCACGTTAAATCCTTACGCCGAAACGTCTCAGTCCACAAATGCCAAACACCTAATGCCAAACACTAAGGCCCGGAAATTGGAAGTTTCATCTTTGAATGGGAACGACTACTCTGGATTAAAAGCCTTTCCCAAACCGCGTTCAGACAGCAGGATTTAAACTTCCGGTGGTGTAATTACGGAAACTACTGTGGATCAGGAGGGTCAGTTTGTATTTTCAACGGTTAAACAGATTTGTAGTTTGAAAGGATCGTATTATACTCTACATGAATATATTATATTGAACCGCAAAATTTGATAATAAATTTACAGATGGTAGGTAGGTATGTACCTACTGCTCCCCAACAGTATTCTGGTCTCATAGCTTATTCCCTTTATCTTTGAGGTATTACATGCTCACCTCATGGAACTTCAATTATTCACAATGTTAAACGCTGCTTCCAAATTAGAGATACAGAATAAAAATTAGCTAATCAAAGATTCTAGTCATGAGCCATATCAATAGTACGGCTCCAGTTTACAGGTAATTAGACTTTTTACCGACGACAAATTTTTGTAGCAGTTGCTTATCAAGATAAAACTCCTTCGAATTCAGGGATTAATTGAAAACTATAAGCAAATAAGTCTAGTGGAGCAATTTTATTTTATAGCAGCCACTTTTCATATGTACCGTGTTACAGTTAGTCAGTGTTTAACATTATGGACCTACCGAGAGAACTAGAAATCTTTTTTTCACAATAGACACAGAAAAGGCTGATAACTGTTCTTCAGCAGTAAATATTTCATACTCTTGGCTTCGACATTGTTTACCATAACATATAAGATTTACAACTTCCACAATTCATGGTTGAATTTATTATCTGACAACGATTTTCCCCTCAGTAATTTGGTAAAATTACACACAACTTATATGCATCGTCAAATAGAAAGATTATACATATGGCAAATACAAAGCGAAATTATATCCTAACCATTGATCCACCAGTTCTATGTGCTGTTATACCTATCAATTCCACACATCGGAGGGAACTGGGGCATTATCTTATCTTCGGAAGCTGTACCTCGCTAAATCGTAAACCTAGATGCAGACGTATTGAAGGTGCTTATGTACCCGCATATATATATATTGGTAATCTTCGTTCACAGCTAAAACGGTACTATGAAAGAGGTTGAACACCGCGATAAAAGTTGTTGTTCGACGTTTATTTTTTGCTATAAAATATGCGTCTGTACCATCATCGATTATCTCTGCATGGCTTTTTCGTGAAAGTTTTCATCGATCGAAGACTCGATCAAGACTATAAGGGTGAAGTAACTGTATTGCTGAGGGGAAAAAAAAAATAAAATAAAACTTAGGACTCCCTTGGCGTACTACTTTTGTCAAAAAAAATTGCGAACCGAGTGACGATGCTTTTTCACCCCGAAGTAGATCGCGAGGGTAGGTAGGTATATATGTATAGGTAGGTATAACGTAAACTTCGCACAATCTCTGTTACTTTTGCCTTCCGAAGGAAACTTCAAGGCAACTCTCTCCAATACTCTCAGTTTCCCCAAAATCTTCATCCCTTCTCGATGGTCCTACCTAAGCCCAACTGTCCACCTCCTGTAGTGGATTTATCTTGTGAGATAATCACCCCAAATACCATCCCTCTTTTACTGGATCAAACGATTTTCTATACTTTTTTTCGACCCAAGTTTTTTTCAAAATAATAACAATGGTCATCACGATATCGTAGAACAGCATGAATTCACCAGTATTTTCTCGCAGAAAGTAACTTGTCTGATTTCGAAATTCATTTCGTCATTCTCTGGAATGATTTTTGACTTTCTGCTTCAGAATGAGGGTAGTTATTATGTAGGGTCACAAAATTAAAAGTTGAGTTAATTTCACTTTTCAGATCTCCACTTTTCGAAGTCCAGAAACAAACTCGTTTATAGATTTATGTGTCTCTGTGTGTGAAATCGAAGCTGTTTTTTTTTTTGCCACTCACAATCAGAACTGATCAACTTGTGAATTTGATCGGTCCAGTAACTAGTTTTTCAGTTCTGCAAAAAATAACATTTGTTCAGTGAGCCCCGATATCTCGAAAACGATTCACGGATTCGGATGATCTTGGTATTCAATCGATCGGACTTCCTCGCACTCAAATCTGAGTAAACTGTCCAATTCGTCGGTTCAGTAGTTTGTAAGCTAAAAGGAGCACCTTTAAACTTTTCTCTAAAAATACACCATAGTGAGTTCAAAAAATCTAGGCGGGAAGTTGCAGGTCTGGCCTAGAAAAATAGTCTCTTGGTTGGGCATTTTGACTCG
The DNA here is from genome assembly GCA_963989295.1 of Ametastegia equiseti. NCBI lineage: Eukaryota > Metazoa > Arthropoda > Insecta > Hymenoptera > Tenthredinidae > Ametastegia > Ametastegia equiseti. The sequence goes on along the minus strand of OZ022397.1, from coordinate 12,330,514 downwards.
CAGGTAGGCCACTGAACGTTGACGGCTAGTATATTTCATTCGCTTTTAAATGTTGTATTATGATATGAATGTTATAATAATATATTTTTATTCATATCAAAGCTATTAGTGTTTTTTTTTTTTCCAGTAATGAAGCTATTTGAGGTAACTTTTGTAAGCCAATCATAATAATTGATGAAAAATGAGTTTGTGATAAAAATTTACCTCTGTATTTCATGTATTCTTATACCATTTAAATAAGAATATGTAATCACGTATTTCAAGCATAATAAATTTTGTAAAATTACTAGATATTTTTTTTTCCATTCACCCCTTTTTCGCTCCCATTTAAGTAAATATACCTAAGATGGTTATTAACTATAATTATAATATGATATATAACTAATTATAATATATTAGCGTATCGCAGATTACGTAACGGTTAATTAAATAAGCGAATGCTAGAATTTATTAGTCGGTATCCCTGGGGTGGCGTTATAGTTGTGAATATACCGCGTCAACTCGACTACTGGGTTCAACGCGCATTTTATACGTCAAACGCACCCCGCAACTCTTGAAAGCATACCATTCGAAATTAGCCGTAAATTACTTTACCCCGTTTCTGCCCTATATATAGCGTTACTTCTAATTGTTGATTAATTATTATTGGGCCGGTCTGTGTTAGGCACGCATATATCGAGGGACCACATTTCAACACAATTACGATGACTGAACCTACATTTTATCTTAGCAAATATCAGCACCGATATATTCATCTGCACCCTGCAGTAACCATAACAGAAAAACTCTATAATATATCGTAGTGTAGGTACTTTTCGTCGATTGAGATTACTGCGAGAACTGAAGAACATGTTCGATCACATGGTATAATCATTTCTGGTCACAAATGAGTAATTGAAAATATGTGTAATGACTTGAGACCGATCTTTAGACCTTTTTTCGAAAGACACTATGCTTCTTATATACTTTTTGTGTTGATAACATGTTTGAGAAGTTACGATATTGACGTGTCATACGGAATTCAGTTCACATTTTTCAACATAAGCTTACATCACCGAAAAAAAAGGTATACATAAACTTAGGCCCCTGTTTCGTCGATTCATTCTATCATCTGTAAAATAAAAAGTAGAGAGAGGTAGGGCGCCGAGCATCGGATTCCCCTAAAAAAAATTGGGTAATTTTCAGAAAATTCTCGAGATTGGGATTTGGATTCCATTAGCATTTGGAAGGAAAACTAGTTTTTCACATAATATATTTACAGTTGGGCATAGTTTTCATCGGACAAATTATGAGCAATGATCAAATGCATATAGACACATTGTCCGTATAAGCCGTCCTCAACAACAAGCATATCCGTCATGGATCCACACATTTGTAAATGTACAGTTAGCTGTCAATAACTAATTGCCAGATATATTGACTATGACGTGGTTTTATTATCGAGTTGTAATATGCGGCCGATATAGGTATATGCATTCAAAGTCGTCAAAATTGTAATTTTTCCTCAGGGTATGCGATGTGCCCCACCTTTCCCCACACGTACAAGCACTAAAATCAATAACGCCGTACTTCAAATCCCGAATTATCAACGATAGCTTGTGTTTTGGAGTTGACTTACGAATTAAAAACAATAGTGATATACCAGCTATCATCATGGAAAGCTTCAATTAATTACCATCAACTTGTCTTGGACATGATTGCGTTCACCATAAAAAAAGTTCATCTTGCTCTTTCCGCTTTCGAGCTTTTCCAAAGTACACATCTTCCACAAAAAAGCAAAATCGGGGAATTGCTGATGAAACAAAATTAAATTTTCTTGAAAACTAGAGCTTTTCGATGATTTTTAGCACTTTTTGGTACTCAATAGGAGATTTCATCAGGCCAGGTACCATCAATAATGCATCTGCCATGCACCAGACTCTTCCTTATTCAATTCAACAAAGAGATATCCGGGAATCCCTTTACCGTACTGTCAGCAATGATTGTATGAGACGAAATACGTAGGGTACTAGCTATATGTACCCCAGTCATGAGTTGAAAGGTGAAATTAATTATACATGATAGTTTTAGGGTATACAATAATGAAACACTGCATTCTCGAACATTCATTTCATAAGAATTTGATAGCCTTCAATAGAATCCGCGTAATTAAAATCGTATTTCTCTCACAATTGATGAAATTTATTTAAAAGTTAGATATTGGTAACTGACGTGGCTCGAATGCATAGCTGCTAAAAGCAGATAGGGTGGTGGGTCCATATAGCGCACAGCAAATTGTACTCGGTTTACCCAATTCCGATTGCTAATAGGCTAAAAGTCTGATCAAAATCGATTGAACGGTTCCCCAGTAACATTATCACGTTTATTCATAGGTTTCCAATGTTTCTGAATTACTACAGCAAATTTTAATCCCCAAAACATAAGAGAAAAAAAAAAAAAAAGGTGATAGTTCAACAACAAGCGAAGTCCTTCACATATCAGTCCAAATAACAAACAAAAAGTTGGTTTTTGACAAACTCGAAGTTGTGTATTTTTCATCGCCCGCTTCTGTGAAGTAATGTCTGTAGAAAGACTTGGATGGATTCAAGTTAGGTTGATGTCATAGTTTGCAACATTGAAAGTTTACAGGAACCGCAACCACAAGATGGATCACTAGAGTCGAAATTCCCCGGAGTCACTTAAGACTCCTTGAAGAACACTTTATGGATATTGGCAAACGCTCTATGACCCTGAAATATGATCTCAAGTAACCCCGTAACCAGCCCATCAATATTTGCCTACTTGCGCGGATAGAAGCACCGCGGTATTCCCTCCTTCAGGGTTGATGTATTGCCGCATTACAGACAGAATTATCTCATTGGCAAGATGGTGTTTCACATCGTCAATTGTAATTAACAAGTTTCTCTTGTCAGTTTCACAGCCAAACCTCATCTCATCTATAACTAGGAAACCAACAACAGTAGTCTATCAAGCAGACTTAGCGCTAATTGAGCAATCAATCTAACAAGAACTACCAACATTCCTTATTCTGAAAAATGCTGCAGTCCGTAAAAAAAAAAAAGTCTCGAATATTGTTTAGTCATTAAAAATAGATGATTATCAATGTGTTAGCATGTGTTTGAGATTCAAGCCTCTTTTATTGATGATCGTTTTCGATTTACAAATATTTTTCATCAGTTATCGAGTGTATGTTCACGATGATTTTTCGGCAGGGGAAAATGTTTGAACTACAATCGAGTAGGGGCGAGTGAACGAGTATATGACTATGTATGAGCAATCGGTATTGAACATGAAAGCAACAGGAATTGATGCGATTTGAAATAAGGGAAATACCGCCACTTTGAAAGTCGCTATTTCAACTTATTCGAGTGCCTGCTATACCCTCTGAAGAATCCCTATTTTGGGCGAAACATTTCCTTTGAAACGCAATCAAAGAAAACAATTTCATCGCCTGCCGAATTGTCTACACTCTACAGTATAATATCGATAGTCTGACGCATATGATCAAAGTGAAACATTTTATTGTTGACTAAAACGACTTGACGACAATTTGATGGTGAAATAAACGCGGCAATCACATTGAAACAAATTTAAAAGTGCTTCAGCAATTCGAAATATGATCTGAATAATTTAACCCCTCCTTATAAAGCACCATTATTTTTCCGCAAATATTAGATTCTTGCGATCATTTTGCTCCTCGTTAATTCAATGATCTTCTTTGAGTTCCATAATAGCAGTGTTTTTAATTTCCAACGTCTCCTGTTTCTTATCAGAAAAAATAAACATTCGGTTCAAAATTCTCTTCGTGAACTTGACACAATGATGAATCATTATCATCGTAATATGTTATATGTATATCTTTTTTCATCGAAGCACTTTGGCCATTTTTGTCAACGAAAACGTTTGAATTCCAGTGACTTATGCTTTACTCTATCAGTAGTAAGTACCGTCGCTGGACGTCCCTTATCCGAAGTAGGAAATTAGGAACTAGGGTTGAGGAAATGAGAGTCATGACGGACGAGAAATCGAAGAATAAAATCGCAGAATCGGCTGCGTTTATTTCGTCAGAAAGATGTCTAATAACTATTTAACTCACCTTGACTTTTCGACATCTTCTCGCAGCGATGGATCTTGACTGTCTTCGCAGCGCCTCCAGAGGAAGCGACTGATCTTGTCAGAATGCGGAGGTCTACCCTCCACCCTGGCTTTATTTCACAAAAGTAAATGTAACTAGCGTTGATTAGAATGGTTCAAGTTAGTTTGTTTGGAATTGTTGAATTTTTTTTTATTCCCCCACTTTCTTGGAATGTCAAAATCTCTTGAGCTCACCGCACTATATGAAAGTAAAGTGAATCGAATAGTGAAATTTATTGGCGCGAATTTTTTTTCTGGACGAAATTCTTTGATTTTATGAAATTATTTACTTAAAGTCTTAAATTCGATGTCTATCTTTCTACTATCGCGATTTTATCTTCTTTGGACTTATTGGTTAGTTTATCGATCGTTCGTATGATGACACGTGATATCCTATCACTTTTAATTTGACAGTGCGTTTGGGAAGTATTGTGCGATATTTATCATGCGTATTCGTGCATCGGGGTAAACGGGGAATCGCACTCGGCGCGGCCTGGGCGGTGACTGAGTGAACGGCGTCGCGACGCTCTCCGTCGACTCCCTACCTCTCATCTTCCAAAGCTAACCTCTCTGTTCCACTCGCATCCCTTTCGTCCTCCGTCGTCATCTCTCACTCTATCAATTCCTCCCTCTCATTCGGTTCTTAGTTTTCTCCAATTTTTTATTATTTATCAGCACCGCGTTCGTTGAAACGTGGCGATTGAGATTTTCAACGTCATGATGTCACATTACGGGCTATTTTGTTCAATTCGAATTGGTCAATTTCAAATTTCTCAAAAATCCTGGGTCTTTTTGGTATCGGAGTTTTAAATTAAGGTAAGTGTACCAATTACTGATCCATTACGACCTAATTATTAACACTTATATTTTCTTGAATTTTAAATCGATGATAAGAATTCTAAATGTTTCTGTCACACAAATCAGTTGCTAGAGACTCGGAGAATACAAATTAATTTTTTGAAAATTTTAGAGCTCATGGATAAAAAGAAATCATTAAAAAAGGTCAATAATTGGGACAGGATCAGTAACTGGTACACTTACCCTACTCTGTTTTTACAACGGCAAATACTTTCGAAGTTGCAGCTCGTTGCCTGTACGCGAATTACTTGAGTTTACAACTTGGAGTCAAATCGGTTGGAATTTTATCCATTAGCTAAGCTGAACCACTTTTAACTTCGATGAACTTTTAAAATGCTCCATTCAATAACTGCTGTCTTGGGCACGTCTCACATACAATTCATTTTCCAATACAATAATCTCCAACTTGTTCAGTTCAAAGACTATGATATGTCCCCCTGCTGATGACCGTTATTGTCAAAATATTCGCACGTGCCACGTGTTACATAAAAATATATAAACTACGATATACGTACCTAAGCAAGTTAGGCAGCCACATAAATGTATGAAAGATTTCTACGTTCGATATTTCAAGTTGATTGCCATTTCACCACAGTTGACCGAACAATGAACTAATTAAAATCGAAGGATCTATACCCACACCCACAGGATCCCAGCACATCTTTCTTGGTCCAAAAAAATGCTTACAGTATTTTTTGCTATGGGCCAAAGACCCTATTCCCATTGGGTCTTTCGTGACGTTTGCGATACGGGGGAAATTTTTAGTGCAATAGCATCAATATTGAATTTGACAATCAGTCGGTCAATTCTACTCTGATATCTTAAAAAATAGAGGAGTATATATGAAGGAATTCGAAAAACAAAGATGTAAATTCCTGGATTCCGAGAGATCAACGCTCAAAGTTATTACCATATTCGGAATTCTTGCCAACGATGGAACATTCAGATGATTATTACACTCCGCGAGTGTCAAATTCACATTTATCAACCTTGAACCCTTCTTGAATTACACGGGGGAAAGAAAAGTAAAATGTCGCCTCTCCCCCTCAAATTTTGTGAATTCTGACGAATCAATAAAGCTGTCTGATAATAAACTTGGTTGTTTTCATCCGATAAATAAAGCTGGGGCATTCCACGCCAAATCGACCTGCCATCGACGCTCCCCCTCTTTGATTTTAACACCCAATTAGAATATCGTATAAGGTTACGAAAGAAAAAAAAAAAAAACTGACTCTCACAAATTTTGGAGTTGATAATTTTAGGAAATTTCCAGGATTTTTTGGTACTTTATTTTCAAACCATGGATTACACAACTCCCACTCTAGGGTCTTAAAAAAGAACTATTAACTTCCGTCTCTAACATTATACAGAATGAAAAATAAAATGTAAGGGATAAAATTGCGATAAAGAATATTAGTGTTTTGCCAGGGCACATATTGCCATGTGTGCAAAGGACCAGGGACTACCAATCAAATGCAAGCTTACCGAGGGGTATAAGCACCTCGTTTATCATCAAGTGTATTATCATAGTCGTATGAGAGATCGTAAAACAAGAATAAGAGGGAAAGACAAAAAGAAAACAACACATCATCGTGCGTCTGTACGCACGCAGTATTTTCTGAACGCAAATCTCTATACGAAAAATACGTCGTAAGTCTCAAAGGTGGTGAATAATACTCTCATAATCACCAATTGTGAGTGCTTTTCATTAACTTCTTATTCCAGTTCACAGCTGCAGCGAATCTTTATCTAGGTGTAATTAAGAATCTGAACGGCAAAGTTTCATCGCGGACGTATAAGTATATAAGTAAAAATTTCCACCCAAGTTAAACTTCAAACTAGTTGTACAGTAAAAAAAAAAACCCAAAACAAAAGCAAATACTATAAACCACAAAAACGCAATGAATGGAATATAGAGTTCAATTTTTTATTTCAGCGGAAACGAGTTTTCATACGCGGTATGTTAAATCACCCAAACTGAGTAATTAATTAGAATTAATTAACTTGCTAAACGGCAGATGTTCTGGTGTGGTTTGCGTGGTGCTCGAAAGCAATTATCTTCACTTTCAATATAATAGGATAATCGAGCCCTTTAAAGCACACTGTTGCGCATAACGACCGATAAAAGCCATTCAGTCAAAATCGAACTTGAGCTGAGCAGAGCTGAAGACATGTAGTGACAGGGATGAAGGATGGAGAATGAGGCGTCAGAGAAGTTGAGAGACGCGAGTGATAGGGTAGTACATGCCGTTTCCACGACAACCTACTCGGGAAACGATGAAAAACAACATGTACGCGGCTACGTTTGTATAAGGTTCTTCTGAGGGTAGAATTTTATAATTGGAGGTATCCGCGCCAAAGGCGACTGTTAGTTCAGTATTATTTTCACTTTGTTGTGTAATAACGATGGAGCTTGAGGCGAGAAATTTTCAAGAATTATCTTATAGGTATTGCTGCAGTGGTGAAAGAAAAAGAAAAAAAAAAAAAACTAAATAAATTTAAAAAAACTAGTAACTGTGAAATTATATCTGAACCACTTGCAGACAATTGGAAAACCAGGAAATTTACAGAATGTTCAAAATTGAATACTCCAGTAGAAATGTTCGTGCCTTCTTTGTTAAACTTGCCTCGCATTAAATCCTGCATCGCAAATATCTATTGAATTTTTTTAAGCGAATATACATGGATATCTTTAAAATGTTTCATGGGAATGTGGCAAATGCGCGGACTTCTGGATGTCTTTAATACATTTTTTCCACAATTTTGGGCCGTTTATGGATGTATTCTGAACATACCATATCGATGGGTCCGCGGCATAACCTGTAGCTATATCTCAGAAATTGCTTGAAAAAGCAGTTATCTCAAAAGTCGTTTGAATAAATCCCGCGAGCGACTCTGAAACCGCTCTGTAGTTGCATAGCAAGTCAATAGCGCTACAGAGCGGTTTCAGAGTTGCTTACGAGATAGTTGCCTTTTCAAGCAAAATTTTAGATAGCTACTCTGTCAGGCAACACTTGAGATAGCTGCTTTTCCAAGCAAGTTCTAAAATAGCATGGTTGTTCCGCGGACCAATCGATATATCCAAACGGAACATTCATAGGATGGATGTTCTGAGAATGACTTTGGATTGTGTGGGTGATAAATAATAATTGCCTCATGAAGTATGGATCGAGATCTGATGCTCAGGGGATACATATATTATTAGTCATCAAATCCAGATTATACCGCACATAAAATGTTTCTTCAAACAATCCAAAGATCAATAATCTATTGACGGTAAACATTCGATGTCACTTTGGAAATTGAATGAGATAAGAATTCGAATCAAACTTTTTACAACTCTGAACTGTGATTCAAACTTTTTTGACCTGACTATAGGTATATCCATGATTTATTTATGACCAGATCTACGCGAGTATAAAATTGATTTTTAAAACTGTTGCAGTGAAAAACGCTTTCTGTGGCAAAAGGTAACGAATAGCTTTCGGCTCTACGTTCACTGAGCCTAAATTCTTTTTCTTCTCCAGATCCTCTTCAAATAGTTACAACAATTCTTTCCATCATTGTTACTGGGTTGTCCTCTTCTTGTTCTTGAGGCTTTTGTAACAGCGTTCCATTGACTGAAGATGTCAACGGTTACAGTCTTGATTATCATTCATCTCGATAGTCGATACTGTAGAGCGCGTTGTTATTGACATGTTCATAAGAAGATAGTCAACGCTGCAATATGCCCGCCCGCGTCTAACTGTATAAAGAAACCAATAGAAAGTCAGACACAAAACGTCCCTTTAATCTGCGTCATACTTAAATTAGCCATCGAGCTGCACATCTGTTCTCGAATAGTTAACACCATGGTTTAATCCTTTTAAAAAATATTGAGAACATACTGAATCAAGATACATCTGTTGGCTTGATAATTCAGAGTTTTATGAATCGGGAGTGAACAAAAACCATAGCAATTGAACGATATTCAACTGATATCAAAGTGTGCACCTAAACTTAAACATAACCATGAATACTAAGCCTGATAATTTGGCTCGAACTAGCGGTAAATCTTATGCCATCTATGGTTTATTATTACACGATAATAATGACACTTGCGGTGAAATTAGTTATGTTTACTATTAATCATATGTGAATATTGCACTTACAGCTAAAAAGACTTGCCCATACATGGAGAAATGCTATCGAAAAAATCCAATTCACTTTACAGAAATGTCGCATCCTCTATGTAAGCAAAATCTTCTAAAATTTTGGTTTCTAATTTTAATATCATCAAAAATATTTCCAAAAGTTGAAACAAGTACGAAGTCATATTCTTCCCCCACATCAATTTGACAATCAATCAAAAAGCTTTCGTCATTTCATGTAATTCAACGAAAATATTTGTTCAACATCAGTCGTCGCAGTATTTCCACACTAATAGCTTTCTTCATTTTTAACAAATTCTGTTTTCCTTTAAGACCTTAAATTGTGTTTCTGTAACAATAAAAAAAAATCTCTCGGTGATTCCGAAGCCGATGTGTGAGCAATAATCAAGATGACTACGTTCAAACTTCAACTTTTGCCAAGTTCATAGAACCAAGTAGTTGCTGGAGAACTTATTGTATTATGTTGATGCTAAAACATGTATGAAGATTTTTGGTTTTTCTGTTTTTACAGTAGAACAGTTGGTCATCAATCAACTCGACGGTATAGTTTCGGTTCCTGCTCATCTTGACTTTGAATGTAGCGACAGATCGACGTTGTTAGACCAATTGAAAATCATACAAATGGTATTGAGAAAAGAGAGGGACAAGAACGGTGTTAAGAATACGGTAGCAATGGATATCGAGGAGAGAAGAAACAGCATAAAAAATGTCCCACAGTTTAAAAACAGTATTCCCCAAGACCTCAAAGATAAAATAGACAAGAATAAAAGAGTTGCGGTGGAAAGGCGCGAAGCTAAATTAAGAGAAATGGATAAAAAGGCAATATCGCTTTCCAAACCATCAACGAGCAATCGAGACGATGCAGAGACGGGTAAAGACGATGTATCGAATGAAACATGGAGCAAACTTGCAGATCGTATGAAAAAACAAAAGCTAGAGAACAAAGACGAAGTTACAAAAACTACACTTGGCTCAAAAAGGAACTCCGATAATATTAATTCGGACATAGAATCTTCTAAGAGATTTAAGGCCGATAAAAACAGCGACAATAGTGCTGGCAGTAGTTCTCAGCGTAATCAAGAACCAGATTTAATGACGGCATACGCTGGTAGTACGACGAGTGCATCTAGAGATGAAATACGGTTGAAAGTTATAGAAAAGATAAGGAACAGCGGTATAAAGATGTCAATTGTTGAACCGGGAGAATTTGCGTTAAAATATGCCTTGTCAGCACCTTATCATATTTTTCTCACAAGAGTTGAAGACTCAAAAGAAACTCACGAGCAACAATTTTCAGTTACATTTCCTGAGATACTCGACAGAAGTTTGGGCGAGATAGTATCTAGTCTTCAAATAAATTTCATGCTTGACGCTGGCTGGTTGTGTGCGCAGTATTTACTTGCCGGACAATCTTCGGACATGCTTATTTTATACGGAGAAAGAGAAGATCAGGAAAAATTACCACGCAATATTAAAACTATTAATATCAAAATGCCAGCCTTTGGTTGTCATCACTCAAAGCTTATGGTCCTCAAATATAAGAATAACGGTATTCGAGTTGTCGTTTCTACTGCTAATCTTTATTCCGATGATTGGGAGAACAGAACGCAAGGGTAAGTTCATGGGTACCCGAAAACACCCTCTCCTTTCTTGCCTCACATGTTGATAAATTTTTGTTCAAAATACTTTACAACTTAATATTTCAGAGTCATGATCTCACTTATATTTTTGATAGAACATAACGTCAGGTTGTCGAGTTTACATGAAGATTCATATGATAACTTTTAAAACTCTGATTATCCGTATAGCTGAAATGGCTCCAACTGGGTTTCCAATCAATTTGTCTGCGATTCGATAATTCTACAGTAACAACCAGGATTTGCATGTAACAATGATAGTCACATTAGTCAGGGATCTATCAACTTTGACTTTGAAATATGATCACACAGTGTAAACAATGAATCCATATGGGGTATGGGATATGATCTGCCTGAAGCTGTGTAGTCATAACTTTAAAATATATAAGACAAAGAATGGAACTTTCAGTGATAAAATTCGATACAATCAGCCACTTAACATAAGCTTACGTTTGACTCAACAGACCCACAGTTGGGTCAAAAGTTATGAAAAAAAAAAAGGAGATGGGTGGCTCTGGTGGTACCCTGTTGTTACATACAGATGAAAAGAAGCCTTTGTCTTCCACAGAAATCAATGTATGGAATTTTTTTTATCAGGGTTTGGATATCTCCCCATCTGCCACAGTTGCCAGATTCAGTAAATTCGAGTGACGGTGAATCCCCGACTGGTTTCAAAAAAGACTTCGAACGTTATTTGCAAAAGTACAATCTTCCTGATCTAACTGAATGGGTTTGCGCAGTTAGACGAGCAGACTTTTCTGAAGTGAATGTTTTTTTGGTTGCGTCAGTGCCGGGAAACCATAAAGATACTGAATACAATTCATGGGGTCATAGAAAACTATCAACAATATTATCACAACATGTTACTTTGCCACCAAATGCACCTGAATGGCCAATAGTCGCGCAATGCTCAAGTATAGGAAGTCTAGGACCTAACTACGATAGTTGGCTGTTAAAAGAGATAATACCTGCTATGTGCAGAGAAAAGAATCAGGGCTTGAAAAGTCATCCGAAATTTCAGCTCATTTATCCATCAATCAATAACTACAAACACAGTTTCGACATGAAAAAGGGTGCTTGTTGTTTGCCGTATGGAATGGCAACACATCAAAAACAACGTTGGCTAGAGTCTTACCTCTAGTAAGTTAAGAGTACCATCAATATTAATTTTTACTATTGAATCATTAATTTTTTTTCTTTAAACTGAGTTCAACTGTATCTTCAAGTTGTTTCACTGTAATACAATGTTATTTCGACAGTCAGTGGAAAGCAAGTAATACTTACCGAGACAGAGCGATTCCTCACATAAAAACATACACGCGAATATCACCGGATCAGAACGAAATCCCTTGGTTTTTGCTGACAAGCGGAAATTTGAGTAAAGCTGCTTGGGGACACAAGAGAGGAAATCATTACATTATGAGCTACGAGGCCGGGATCGTATTTATTCCAAAATTTGTTGTGAGTAATTTATTTTCCTGTCAGTGAAGACTTACAAATAACTTTATTTTTTCTTAGCGAATGTTTGCACAATTAAAATTTTGTCTTCAGACTGGGAAAAGCACTTTCAATATACAGCGGGAAGAGTCAGACGGAACACCAAAGTTCCCGATTCCGTACGATCTTCCATTGAGAAAATATGATTCTCAAGATAAGCCGTTCGTTATGGATTTTTTCAAGGGATATGAATAAACTAATCAGACACTATGAATCCTAATATTGCATCCCTTGACGAATTATTATACCTTCCATTTTTTGTTCATTGTATCTTGTCTATTTTCTTAATGAAGTAATATTTCTGTATTTTATTATATTAAAGTATCTCTATTTTTTCATCATTTTGTTGCGATCATTGAATACGAATGAAAAATTCTTGTATACCCTTATATTTTTGATGAAGGTAAGCTAATAGAAAATTCAACTACTTCATCATACGTATTTCCAAATGCAAATCAAGTTCGTTGATCCGGAAAATTGTTCTTGTTTCACGATAAAAACTATAACATCCAAATTATTGATTCCATCGAATTATTGCAACAGGTGGATTTTGAGAAAGTTACTGCACACTGATGTTTAATTATTGATAATAAAATTTGAAGGGTACGTGATGTACAGAAATAGCCAAAATGGTATAATTTCTATTCTAGCCGCTTCGAAATATAGATTTTTTGAAAAATCTATTCGTTCGTCAGCGTACTGCAAAGAAGCGTAATATGCGTTTTCCATAAAACATCAGCAGCCCGTAGGAAAGTACTTCCTGATCGCAAGTACTCGAAGTAGCGGGGATAGTTGAGCTTCGTGCATGTTTTGCCTTCAAACGGCGCGTAACAAGTATGCGAGTAAAGTATACTCAACGTCATAATGTTGCCTTTCTGTGTACGCCTATACATCGCGATGTTTGTCATCGATAAATCTTTCCTTGATAATGTATTATTTCTTCCACCTCCGTCGCTATCTGCGATTCGTGAAATTCGATAGTACGATAATTTTGTTCTCCATATAGAAACTGGAACACAGTGGCCTAGTAAGAAAGTAGATTTTACTTTTTTTTTCACATCGAACGAAATACCAGTCGTCAACATGTGCACGTGTCCAGTTTTCAAATGGTTGAAAATTTTGTTCGAAAGTTGAAAATCTATTTCTCTTCTTTCGTATTTGTTCATAGGTTGGTACAGGTGTATTGAATCACTTCACACATAAATTACGCGAAAGGTTACGTCGATGGATTAATATCAGAAGGGCGTAAGCACCAGTAAAAGATTTTTCCTATTTTTAGTAGCAGAATGTTTTTCGTGCGGTATAAAACCTTGTAGACATATCCGTAACAACCAAAAATTTTTTTGGCTCTTACGCCTGTATGATATTAGTCTATGTATACTTATAATATAATACCGCGAAGCACATTTTTGTATTTGCTTTTTATATTCAAGGTGAGTTCTATGGTAACGTGGTTATATGTTTGCAGTGTGTAAGAGGTTAAATAATAACCCAATCTAATAAGAATGCCTATCAGTCTTTGTCGAAAGACTAGAACTACTCTTGAAAATCTAGTTAACACGTCTGGCTGAGATATGTTTTCAAATCTTCAAGTCTGTTGAAATCATGTAGAACTATTTTATATAACAAGATGTTGAAGTCGTTTAGAACTCTTTGGAGGCTTCAGAAATCTTTGAAGTCGGTGGTAATCATGTGTTGAGAGTGGATTGATTCCAAGTCATCGCATTCGAACATTGAACATTTGAGTAAACGAGCATAAACAATGAATTACTACGTGAAAGTGATCATTTACGATCTTCTCCAATCATCAAACGACCACATCTCTATACGTAGGTCCTATATAACGTACTGCAAACTTATCTGATTGGCATTGGCTTGGTATTGGTGCTATAGCTGCCAATATCGACAGCTACCAAAGACCAAGCTTTGCCGAAGTCAAAACCGCAACGTTTCGACAATTTTGGGCTGGCAACTCATGGTGTGGTGAATCGGCACGGAATAATCACACAGGCAGTACACAACACCGTATCGATTCAGTGTATTTCCAGTACTGAGCTGACTTCCAGTTGAGCCCTATGTATGTTTAGTTGTCAGTACTAGTCATCAGCATTTGCCCAATATTGGACAAATAAATTATGGGAACTGGGTCAGTATTGCTGAACGAAATTAATTGACAGCCGGGGTGGTGCTAATTCTGTGCCATGTGAGTAGATCCGGCAATACTCTAGTATTCGTACATGGGGTACAGCAACAGGTGATGTTGATATGCCTACCGAGTTGCCTCGTCTGATCCATCGCTGCATAGCTTGGTGAATTTGCGAGGAATTATGAATAACCAAGATCAGCTAACATTGCAGCTGGGCCCTGACATTGGTGACTTGACAAACGTTGATGCAATCATTTAACGTTTCACACTCGCGAGTTTTCTGCATATCTACTATTGTCGCGACGTTAGAATTCTTATACTACGTAAAGGAACGAATGAGTATCTCCGCAAAGTATATTCTATTGCATCTGAGCATTGACTACTGTCACCGAGGGAAATCCTGCAATTAATTCTACCAGAAAAGCGGGATGTTAAGAAAAACGCAGCAATTTTGATCTGCAACCATCGGAAAGCCTGGAGAATTTCGTATAACGAGACATGCTTACAAAAACTGATTATAGGGATTAACAAATATGATAAATTTCCAAATTGTATTATGCATTATTATCAATGAATGTCGACGGCATGAAATTAGCTTTAGTAAAAAAAGTGACGAAATATCATATTTTCCGGAACTTAATGTTGCATCGTTAGTTCCTCATCAGTTTTTGTATGCATGTCATGTTCCATCACATATATTCTATACAGAATTCTCCTGCTGGCTTGCTGTTAGTTGCAGTGGTATCAATCTCTGCGATTTTCTTGGGTAGTGTAATTATTCCCGCTCAAAGTATGAGAGGACTGGATTATCCGCAGCGATAATAGTTTCAATAATATTGAAAGCAAGGAAATTTTTTATAGGAATATTCTCATGGTCACAATAACAAGTCATTCACAATCAGTCATACACGTGTATCAAAAGATTATTGCGTGGATTCGAATTTATGTCTGACAGATTGAGAAAAATTTGGACATGGTAATCAAACCATGGGAGCAAGGAATTTGATTATTATTTAAAACCGTTGTGCAATTCGTTGATATACTCAGTTGAGCTCGAGAACCAAGAATTGCGTTACTCGACCCACGCTGACGCAGATACACCTTTTACAACTTGACACAAACCAGTTTTTTTTACATGGAAAGAACCCACAGATGAAAGTCGCTCACGATAAGTTTCAGATAACTTAACTGCAAACGGCGCGCTGTATAAAGCTATAATGAACACATCGAGAAACGCTGCACTTGTAAAACCATACGTGATTTTAAAAAACCAAAATCAAATCCAAGAATTGATCATAGCGAGCAAGAAAAAATGATACATATATCAAAAAATTGTTGAAAACATTACTCCAAATTTTTAATCACTGCATTTCACCTGAACTCAAGCAAATATATAGTGTGATGAAGGATTCCGCTCATATACCACACAAGAGTGAGCAATTTGGTGACGTGTTCTATGTGTGACAAACAGTTTGGTCCACGAATCACGTATTTGATTTACTGAGTATTCTTTAAGTAGTGATACAAGTCGCTATGGTAAGACCAAGTCACGAGTGATAAGCAGCGCGATTATCTAGCAGGAGTTGTAATCTTAGATGTTGGAAAAGCCGTCATTGGAGGACCCACGGCTTCGGCGCAGACGTACGCCAGTTCGTCAGGAAGGGATGCGATCATCGAAGCTCAACGCCGCGAAGCTGATGCTAGTCCGCCGGTTGTCAGGTGCTCAAGAACACACATTGTTGATAAGTGCTGAAAAAAAAATGCCGACGTCTTTTTTTGTTCTGTTACATACATACAGTGAGTGCCGAGTCAGTTGAGAATTGATTTAGAAATTCAGGAACTCTGTTGATTAAGAATTTAATTGATGAAGAGACCGTGGAATGAAAATAAATGTAATCAACAAATTTGAGTGTTATTCTAAAGTCATTCAAAAAGTCATTCGCGTTTAAAAGAAATATTTTTCCAGAAATAAAAACTTTTGTGAGAAAATTTGCTTTGTGACATTATAAAGTTTGTTGATCATTGGTGTTGTCAAGCTTGTCCAACGTCGACAACCGTTCAAATTTATTATACACATTTGATGGCGTTTTATTTGAGACCGGTTTTCAAAAATATATATATACGTACTTATTTAGTTGTTGAAACAGGTTTGCGATTTTCAGTCATTGGCCGATAAATAGTCAATTCAATTTTTACCCTGATTCAGTGCTCTTCATAATGCAATCCATTTTAACGGGTGAACAGCAAACATTTTCGAAAACATTTAGCTAATTTTTGCTGATTTTAATTCAAAAAAACCATTCGTGAGCTTGCAGTAATTATTATACAGTTTCTCTGTCACTATGCAGTTCTCTGATACAACGCTTGGCAACACCAAATTTTTAAATATAATTTCAAGCAATTTAAAACCAGACCATTCTTAACTCACGGTTACTTAACAGCAAAATCATCTTAAGTACGAGATATTTGTTTGATATCGAGATTCCACTCGACAACTTCAATGCCACTTATACTTCTGCCTATACTTATGATTTATTAGCACCACGTTCCCAGTAAATTGAATTTGCAAGAGATGTATATAATATACAGAATATACAATATTAATTAAAATTAATTTCTACAATAATTCTCGAAGCTATTTTCAAATATGAATAAATCAATAAAATCTATGCTAGCATGACTTGCATAAAACATAAGAATTTTTTTTGCCAAGCCCAAAAACTTGTCGAAGGAAAGAAAAAAAAAAGTTGACTCGGGGTTTTTTTTTGTTTGTTTGTTTTAATTTTCTGCAAATATTTTGCAGATAAAAAATACGTGTTCCTGGTAGTTGCAGTAGGGCGATGACGCCGTCGCGGACCGAATTATTGACGAAAAGTAAAGGCGGAAACAGGGCCGACAACGAATCAATATCTCGCTCGCCCCTGCGGACCTGGAGAGCTTTCCAAGAGCTCCAACAAGGATAGAAGTCTTGAAACCAAAACAGCTGATCACGGGATACAACCTAGAATCGAAAGGATATTTGGGAGCATTGACAAACATGATTGCCTGCTGTGTCCTGGCTGGTGTACTTGGTGTTCTGGTCCTTTTTCACGTCTTCCTTGAAGTACATTATTTCTTACGAATGTGCCTCACTGTTCTTTTAGCAAGATTTTGCAAGAAGCAGGTTCACATTCTTGACGAAACTTCTGTCTATGGTACGATCATTTAACAAACTCATTGATTTCGTTACACAATCAGGATTTCAAATCGTATTTCTCAGTGTAGAAACCTGATGTGGATCTCGTGCTGTGTGTTTTCTTCTTCTTCATAGATTTTATAAGAAATATCCAATCGGGTTTAAATTTTTTTCAACAGAGCCTGTATTAAATCTACTAAAATACAAATTCTTAGCACCGTGAATTATACCCTCGTAAAATACCTATAACGTTACTGAACTTCGAGAATCGGTTTTAAATATCAATCTGGAAACCTTACGTGACTCCCTTTGCCTCGGGGACCATGACCTAGTCGAGTATAGCAGAGGCCAGCTGACCAGTTTGCGACGCAAGCTGTTATTCGGCAACACATATATTGATCCCGACATAATGCAGTTACCATAAACACGCAACACCTTATATCACATAACATAACATAACATAACATCGATGTTTTTTCATTAAGTGAAATCATTCGTTAGAAAGGAAAATTATACTCCCGAAAGATTCTCTTCATTTTGTACGTCAAAAGATATATATAATTTCTTCTCCTAACTCATTTTTTTTTTTTTTTTCTTCTTATCTTTCTTCTGCATAATTTGCAAAACTTGAAACGTTGGGTATAAATCTGCATTGAAATTTGAAACGGTTTGGATATAGTGATTCTAGACTTGGGCATTGACACGTGCAGACTATAGAAGCTCACACGAATTGCCAGTTGGTCCGCAGGTTCAGTTTACTCAACTTTCATACATTGCAGTTGTGGTATAGAGAATTCCACAGTATGCTCTGTATAACGTCCTGTTTGTTCGACTCTACATACATACGAGTACATAAGTGGAATGGTAAAAGTTTAATGTCTCGTTACGATCGATGAAAGTGAATGACTTAGCGCGAATAATGATCCCTACGCGTAGGGAATAATCCTTGTGTCCGAATGTTTCAAGTTCCTCATGGTGAAAATGTCTCCTTGTGAGATCTTTACAAAGTTTTCGGAAAATTCGAACATGGCGTATTTTTACTATGAGAATTCGTTTTTTTTTTTTTGTTTCTTGTATCAAACAAATTCCAATTTTCGTCACATCTTCGCAATATTGATTTCTTCATAGTCAATGTGGTACCAATTCGTTGATAACATTACAAGCTGAGGAATTGGCAACTGAAATTTTTGGAAATTCTAAATGTTTGAAACAATTTTCATAGAAAATATTATGAATAAATCAACTTCCTAACAATTCACAGATAAATAACGTCTTCTAGTTTTTTGTTTGTTTTTTCATATGGAAGAACAATAAGCTATCTATAAAAAAAAACTACAATTTAATACAAACAATTCCAAAAAGTGAAAATCTGGTATTTTACGGGTATCATGTATGAACAATGTGTTCAAAGTCCTGAGGCTCACTAATTTTTTTCACATGTTTAACGACGAACAAAATATGCATAGCTCTTAGTTGGCGTCGAGGTTGGATTTAAAACAACTGCAGTTTGCATTTATTATATTAGCAACGATGTTTGGCTTGCCTAACTAGTCAATCGTCGTTCCAGCACTTCAACATTGAATGACAGACGTCATTAGCGACGTGGCTGTTCGCTGATTGCTTTTCTATAAGGCTTCTGAAGGAATTATATATATATACGTAACTG
Organism: Ametastegia equiseti; assembly: GCA_963989295.1. Classification (NCBI taxonomy): domain Eukaryota; kingdom Metazoa; phylum Arthropoda; class Insecta; order Hymenoptera; family Tenthredinidae; genus Ametastegia; species Ametastegia equiseti. The sequence continues at coordinate 12,311,250 of OZ022397.1, read as the reverse complement.
TAGAGTTTCTCGACGACGAACAACTACAGAAATAATAACAATAAATTTAATTAAGACTTAATTTCTCGAGCTTCCAGTGCAGAACATAAGAAATTTTCAACTTACATACGTAACTTATGTAAAGAGTCCCTAATTCAAGAATCTTCTGTTCGTTTGCTTATGACAATTTAAACGCAAAAAGTTGCCCTTGACAGTATGTTTAGTCTGTGATATCCTAACGGTTCGTATATATCGACACTAAAAATTAGTACCTACAGCTACAATCATATATTTTTTGAAAATTCTCGGATGTTTTTTTATTTATTTTATGAATTTTCGATCTTAGACGACTAGTACTTTTCATTTTTCAGGAATTTGCACAACCACCGATATCGACACGCTTCTATACCACATGAACAATGCTCGATATCTTAGAGAGCTAGATTTCGCCAGGGTAGATTTTTATGAGAGGACCAGCCTCTACCGAGAAATTCGACTTCAGGGATCTGGGGTGGTCCAGGGAGCAGCAACTATACGCTATAGAAGATTTTTGAGGCCATTTTCACTGTATAAAATTACATCAAAGGTAAGAAATGTCTCGAAAATTATTACAAATTTTTATTTTTTCTCAACCCTTTCAAATTAATTATCTGGACAACTTATTCCAAGCAATACTAAACTCTCTTTCTCTCTCTATCTCTCTCTCTCTATCTCTCTCTCGGAAAGTAAATATTATCATATTATAATAATACAAGTGCTTTGAGAGAAGTGCGGTGAGATTTTTATCAGGGATCAATACTTCCAGCCCAGTATATATGTACTTTGATCTTGAAAAAATAGCTCTTCGCGTATTTGATTTACGTCGGTTTTACACGTTACCGCTTTTTCACGTCAGAAATAGGTAGGTGTATATACATATATAGCCAATATCTTACAGTGAAATGAATCACTTCCTGTAGTCACGGATTCGTATCGCATTTAAATGAGGTCTGTAGAATCCTGTACAACAAAACTTATCCGGACTAACACGATACCGCGGGAAAATCGAGGTTTTTTCTTTTATCAGTTCGCTTTATTTGCGCGTATACTTGTGTTACAAAAATTTTGAAGTGCGGTCACCTTTTCGTTTGGGCAAAACCTCGAGCAGGCGTTTTCTTCTTAAAAATGATAAATTTTACTCCGAAGTAGATTATTAGGTATATATTTGTGTATCACTCACGAATTGAGGCATAACTAAAACTTCAATAATATTATTTCAAACAACAAACGGATAGAACTGACTGGGAATTATATTTGTGCCATGAAATCTTGACTCCCAAGGCTTTCGCGGCAATAAAACAAATTAGTTTACATGATTTTCCCATTGCTATTCTCTTGGGATTTGCCAGATTAGACTGTATGATTTTTAATCGTATAACGTCGATAGATTTCGAAGGGCTTTCTATTATTCATATACACAAACCATTGTTTGGATAAAATAAATTTTATCCATTTTATTCACGCACGATTTGTATCTATTCGCATGCGGATACATATGACAATCCGGAAATTTGGAGCTAAAATATAAGCTCATGAATAGCAATATATGCCTGTTTGAAATCGTTGTGTATATATAAAACTTACGTTAACTCAATCAATCGGGTAATTTGATTTTTGGAAATCTTTCAGATCATCTATTGGGACGATAAATCCATATTTATGGAACATCGATTCGTTACTCCTAGCGACGGATTTGTACGAGCTATCGCTATCTGTCGTCAACGAGTTCTAGATTGTAGTGCTGAAGCAGTAATGGGTGTATTACTGGATCGTGGAGGCAAAGTTAATGGAGGATTAGAGGCTGGTATTTCGCCAACAAATGTACGAAATTGTTTGACATTTCTCTCCCTATATTTAATCATGTTTTTCCAAATGCAAATCTCCGGTTCTATATATCGACCCATCCAGGCACGTTGCAGGGACTGAATATTCAAATTCAAACAGTAGCAATTGAAGATATCATTTCTTGAGCAATTTGAAAAAAAAAAAAAAAAAAAACGTGTTTTTTTGGAAAACATTTTCATCCCCTGTACAGTGATTGCCTTTAAAAATCGAAAAGTCTTATAATTTCATTCGTCATTCATTCAAAGTATGAAATAACGTCTATAATATTATTGGAATTGATCGAATTGCCGAAAGATTAGTAACTTTAGTAGAAAAACTCGTATTTTTAGAAGGTGAAATCAGCCAGCGAAGTAAATTATTTAGTCTCATGAAAAACGTACCGGAATAAACAAATTTTCACTATCATTAATTTACTCACTATTAATTTATCATTAATACCTATTAATTTTCAGGTACCGCACGTGAGACCTGAAATTCCGCCAGAAGTAGCATTGTGGTTGGAAAGTAACGAGATATCTTCAGCTAGTTTGAGACCAATGCAAGAGACTCCTAGATGCTGACCAAGGGATGCCGGGGTATCCGTAATAAACGGCGTTACGCCGGCTAATTCCCTTGAAACAACAATGGTTTAAGAAGTATAGAATTTATACACCGAGGCCATTCTTTCATTTACTTCAGCTTCATTAAAAAATACTATAGTAAAATTGAAAATGATTTACAGAATGTGCGGAAGTGAAGTGAAGCTAAAAAATTAACGGGGGTAAGTTTCATCCCCTTAATAATCACACGGGACAAAAATGCGATTTGCCCTTTAGAAATATTGTTCGGATGGTGTTATATTCGTTTGTGATAATTATTATTGATGAATGAAATGAAAGTTTGATAAATTAATATAGAAATTAGATGTATACGCGTTTGAGATAAAAAGTTCCTTTTTTTTTTCTCTCTTTTTTTAGTGCAGTTATATCAATACCCGTTTTCAAATTGCTACCCCAAGATGCACTTTTGCTGTGTTCAAAGTTTCAAAAGAAAAAAAAATAAACATTGCCTGCAGCGATGCATGGAGTGAAGATATAATATTCATGGGGTAGTACTGATCGGGCCCATCTAGTCTCAGCCTTGTGATTTTCAGTTTTTTTTTCCATACCTACAATTATTAAAATTCTTTGGGCAATGATGATCGTGTTACGGTTGAATAAAACAATTTTGTTCAAGATTGACACAGAGATGAATAAATCCCAATGATCCGGAAGAACAATTTTCATCGTCAACGGAGTGTTTAAATATAGTGAAGGACGTTATTTGATCGAAATTTTTTATATTATATTAGTGGAATCGGAATTGAAAGAAATTATTTACATCGTGGACTTGGGTGGTTGAAATTACGATTTTCGATGAATATATATTTTTCAAATCCTAATCCAAGTGATAATTAATTTGTGCGAGTGAATATTTTCATATCAATTTTGTATAAATATGGAACAGGAAGAGAAGAAATATTGAAAGTTAACGGATTAGTGAAAAATGAACAGTATGAATTATTATGAATACATAAAATTGTTTGGTACCTCGTCATGTCACGAGGCATCATAGGAATGATACCGAAAGTATAATATACTATAAAATACATTCAGAAATTAGTGGTAACTACGACTGTGAATGGTGCTAACCTCGAACAGATCTGTTAAATTATATAGATAATAAAATATAATCACAAACGTTTTAGAAAATTGGTAAACCACGTATAAACAAATTTTTTAGAGCAGGCCTCGCTGAGCCAAGGAGATATTATAGTAAATTATTAGTAAATTAGTAATTGTACACACATACCTTTAGATTTATCTAGAATATATGAACACTTACTTCTAAACTACTCGTATAAAATAGAGATATCAAATTACCAATCGTATAAGTGAAGTGAAAACTCGAAATAAAATCGACTCGCAATTTTCATAAGTTCGTATCATAATATCAATTAGAAACGTTTATTTTTCATACGGAGGACTGAAAAGCCAAGTATTTCGATATAGTTTAAATCACATTTTCTGGGGTAATAGAATATCATCCTCAAAATGAATGAACATTTTCAAACTTGTATGCAAAGTAGATTCGTCTAGAGATCTATTTGTGTTAGAAAATTTCATACGAATAAATTCATGGCCGAATTTCAAATGAAAAAAGTATACGTTTTCATAAGTATCTACTATTCCAACATTATAATACAGAAAATAGGATGATCAAACTCTTCTACGATATTTGGGGCTCGGGGTATCGCCTGTATGAATTTTTTCAAATTGTTTTGAAATTTTGATTTCATGTGAGTTTTGCTTCGGAGTCGTCCGTCGACAATATACATATAATAATATTTCTGTACTTAGTGTTGAATGATGAAATACAGACACCAAAGCGTGTCTGGTTGCCTGAAAACAGGCGAAGCGAATCGTATAATTACGTATACCTAATAGAGAAATTCCTTAAATTGAATATACCCTTACCGATCGAGCAGGTAAATGAATGACTGACTTTATTATTCATTTAGTAATATTGTATAATAATCTGCAGGTAATAATCGTATCAGAAATTTGATATACAAATTATATGTATTTCTGAATTAGTTAACAATCAGTGAAATAAATAATACGAACGACAAAATCGGAAACTGCAGGGAATATGTATCGTAGCTAATAGATTTTTTATAATGAACAAATATTGAGTTGTATTAATTATATGGCCGATTTCTTCACTTTTATTCATTATTTATTTGATCGATAACCAATCAAGATAACCGTATTAAACATAATTTAACCGAAAGATAAACGATCGCATGACCAAAAGTATAAAACAAATCGGCTTTATTATAAAGCATAAATATATTTATTATCACTACTTTTATCATTCTTTAATTATATTGTTATCCGTATTTAATAATGTGATTATGCTGCACTAAAACGTCTGCAAACAATGTTATATCATAATTATAAACAATGTTAGGAAATTATCTATATGTAACTGAGTACAAACAATTGCCCCGTACGTATTATTCTAAACTGCACTTATAACTGCTATAATCTCTCTAGGATATCTTAAGTAATTTATTTTTACAGATATATTCAATTCTTTGATATATATTATCATTCATGATGAATATGTACACTTCTCTTTACTGCAGCTCGTTTAGAAATCTCGTAACATCATCTTTCAATTTTCATTCTTATATTATATAGTTTCATTGGCTGAATATTACTTCATACCTGACATTCCCCTCGTTCTAATTTTTTTCTTTTTATATTAAAACATGTTGAGACTTATTTCGTCTCGATATTTCTCTGTATACTTATACGTTCGTATATATATATATATATATATCTGTAGATCTATTATAACCTATCAATAAAACTGTTTGAATTTGACAGTCCAAAAAATTTTGACTGAAAATTCCGTGAATATTCGCAATAAATGGTAATAATTTTATATTAAAGCCTGATTATCCTCAAATTAAATTTTAAACGTTTGTATAATATTATTACGAATTTCAGTTGACTGATATACATTATATAGTTATATCAATGATACGTCAGCTGGTATCAGTAGATTTTAGCACAGCCTACAACACGCCATCTGACTCAACTTGAATCTAGATACGAACTACAATCTACTATAGGCGTAGTTCGGGATTATACGTTCGTGCAGGTTACTTACAATTTTGAAATTGAACGAAGGTAAATTCAAGTTCAATAAGCTTATAATCAACTAAACTCAGAAATGTGAAGACTTAAAATGAACAAATCTACGTGAAATAGATATATAGGTATGTTTATCACAAATTTAACCGTCAGGTAATATAATAACTATGCTGAAATAAACAGTAACTAAATTTAGATCGATGGTTTAACTCAAACTATACTCAAATTGACTATACTTCAAGTTTAGTATACGGTTACTCGAATACGTCATTAATGGCTGCAGCATTCTCCAGTTAGATTCTATATTCCCATTTAGTTCAATTTATACTTATCGTAAAAAGATATTCATTATTTTTTTTAGAGAAGTGAACAAAGTTATTTTACGTCCAATAATTATAAATTTCACTATTGACTGAAATGGTGTTTCTCATACAGTATGTTAGATAATATACTAGATACTATCTATATAGACGCATCGACCAGAAAACTGAGGCCGGTATGTTTTGAGCGCCAGTTCTAAATCGTCCGTTGAAGTCTACGAAAGTATCTGTAAAGGTATGTCGAATATATACTGTTAGTATCACTTTGGAATAGCTGTAACAGTATACCTATGAGTTAAATTTTAACTCTAATCCTTATACTTAAAAGTTTATAATATTCTAATATGATCATCTACGTGTCGTAGAATTCAATCGCGGAGAATATATATAGTTTTAACGAATTATATAACATGAAGTATAATTTAAAGGTGTATAATATTATTGATCCACTGCATTTGCACTCAATGGTTCAGTATTATTTCATGATATAGTTTCAGAAGAAGATAATAATCGTGTGAAAATCATTAATCAATTCAATTGTCATTTTCATCTATTTTTTTTTTTTTTTCTTTTGGTTTTAGTGAACGTTCATGCAACTTGCAGCAATCAGCATGGTGTGCCTTTTTTACAACGTTATTGCTGTAGCGGCTGTGATGTATTGCCTTTTTGATATTAATTATTTTATCCGGGTCGTGTTCACAACTCTTTGGAGAAAAATTATACCAAGGAAAAGAAAAAAATTCTCTGAAGAAGTTCATTCTTACGGTAAGTTATTAAGATACCATTTTGGATTATGTATATTGTGATTATTCTTGTAGAGCCTTCGGCTGCCGGTCAATTTGACTTTTCCATAAAACACTGGAAATTTGTGTTTTTATTCAAACGAAAAATGTGAACGGGTGATACCTATCTCAAATTGAAAAATGAAAAACGTAGAGATTTAATTCCTAGATGAAAGAAAATTGGCTGTCGAAATTAAAAGAGCCAAATAGTACGAGTAGGTCAGCACTTTGGTTCTGTAGAAATGACAGAAATTCGCGGTATTTGATATAATCACAATCGAAGATACATTTTTCGTCATAAATCGAAATTTAATAATGACTTTCTATTCGTGACGTAATCATCGAATCAATCAGGGAATCTATGGCATGATATTGAAAAGACTTTCTATTCAACTACTGATACAATATTTCTTCGACGTACAGTTGACTATCTAAAATATAATATTCCTCAGAATTGAATTGCCTATAATAGTAATTGACAGTGGGCTGATCATTGGAAATAATTTGAGCATTAGTTAATCTAGTTTACCTAATTCATCAATTGAAAATGTCGTTGGCTGAAGATATTGAAAAATGGCTATAACCATGGGTAATTTTGTGTGCCAAGCAAGTGGACTTGGTTACCGACCGAAAACTATGGATAATATTGTCATGTTAATTTGTGGGTAAATTAGAGCACTGTTGATATCCCCGAGCCTACTTCGGCTCACTTTTCCGGCACACAAAACCCCATAACGGGAGCCTTATTTAAATATCTTAAGACAACGGAAATGTGTTCATTTTTTATTTTTTTTATACAAAGCACAAGACTTCACCTGCACTTACTTAGATTAGAAAAAAATCTCGGGAAAATAGGTGGGACGTAACTTGAAAATCTACTTTCCCATAAACTTGGTATTTAATTCAAACAATCCAATGATTTATTTTCCATATTTATTGTCCATAAGAGAAACAATGATCACTTTGCAAATCTATTATTCCATTCTATAGCTTTATATTGTAACGAAGTTATCACCCTATAATATCTCTGAAATCTAAATATGTATACCTATCCATGAATAATCAAAGAATACAGTTGCTACGTCAATTGACATTATTGTAAAATAACAGTTTTGTCAGTTTTGTCTCTGACTGCATAGAGAACACACGTATTTACTTGAAAATATATAAATCCTCCAATTTCTATTTATTACCTTATTTATTAAGTCTATAACGAACCCATTTATTCAAAACCTCTCTACTAGCTTTGTTACATTTGGTGTCAGAAGCGAGAATCACTCAATTTTCTTGGCGGATTTATTATTGATTCGTGCTAATTAGTACTATTCAAAAATGCCACGAGCAAAACGCCTTGAAACTCAACAAACTGATCCACAAGGGATGCAGTCTACGGGAGAACCTTCTATTCTTTTATTATTCATGGATAGGTATTTAGATTTTAGAGACATTAAGGGTAATAACTTCGTTACAATTAATATTGATGTAATTGAGTTTGGGGGAAGTCCTCCTTAATCGTAAAGTCAATAAATTGGAATAGTATTTAGTCTTTGACGAAGTTGATTCTAATTATAAATTTGAATATATCGTAGCTTTATCGTTTCAGGATTTTGCACTACCAACGACATCGATCTGTTTATAACGCATATGAATAATGCACGTTTTCTCCGGGAATTGGATTTTTCTCGGCTTGATTTTTACCACCGAACTGGACTGTATGAAGCAGTCATCTCGAGAAATGCCACTGCTGTTCAAGGAGCAACAACCGCAAGATATCGAAAACTAATGCCAATTTTCACCTTCTACCAAGTGGCAACGAAGGTAACTGTTCAAGTTTATAAATATTAATTTTATCCCATCCATCATGCAGTATAAGCATTTGTATCAATTTTTTACGCCATAAATAACATAATAATTCGCGGGTATTCTTTGCATTCATATTATACAATTTTTTGGTTTATTTGAGTACTGAATCATCGTTATTCCTGCAATTTTTGTAACAATCTATTCATACCTCGAATTTTTTGTAGCCCATAACCATCGCCTTAGATCCTACTTCGTGTATTACCTTCAACAGCAGTATTCAAGATTGTAGACTGATTCTTGTCGAGTTAGTATTATTTTCAGAGTTTTTTAGATTCAAGATATCCAAAGGTGTATACATATATTTATTTTAACATACAGTCCAGTATTCTTCGGGTAGTATGAATACATATAATAGGAGCTGAACGATTATGGAGTTTTGAATTATTCACTGGTTAACCTTGATGAAATTGATTCAGAATATCATCGCAAGCAAATCAAATCGATTGCTATCAATATTTGCGTATAAGGTGACCGTTTTTCATGAATAACTAATAGATGTACCTACTCTGAATAGCAGAGAAAAAGGAGAATATCAGATTCAAACTATCGAAATTTTTTCGTTTGATTTGATTTGAAAAAAATCATATACCTCACTCATAAACACATAGCAATTGTATATTAATGGCTAAATATTACAAGATGAGTTGACGAAAAGCAATATTTTCGAAATAGTTCTAATCCCCAATATACAATTTTAAGAATTTCTTACTTAACATTCAGTATATGGCATTATCTTATAAAGAATTCCAAATTTACTAGGTAATTGCTAAAAGTAATTGTTATTATTGTTTAGTTAGTTGTTGCATTGGCCATAGTATCAATTATTTGAATATATGCTATATATCTGTTACAGCTCGTGTATTGGGACGAAAAGGCGATCTACTTAGAGCATAAGTTCATCTCAGTATCGGATAATTTTGTACGCGCAATAATAATTAGCAAACAAAATTTTCTTGGTTTGAAGATAAGCCTGACCGAGCTTATAAAATCAATTGATCCAGAAATGGAACAGCCAGAAGCACCAGAGGACTTAAAACATTGGTTAAACTACATAAACGCATCATCAGAAAAATTGAAAAAAATTTAATCAATATTGTTCTAGCATAAAATTAAAATGGATATAAAAACGATCCAAAATCCCGGCTCGAAAAATCTTTGGAGATAACGAAGTTGCTCTTGTTTCGTTTGTGATTTCTAATTCCCTGCAGTGGAATTCATTCTTCTTATATAGTTAAATTATCTCAACCTAACAATAAATAAGACACATTCGATATTTCTCGTCTAGCAGGCACACATATTTTGTATTCAAATTTGGACCTGCACTCGATGAGTGGAGTACCTATTAATATTTCGGAGAAGTGCGAAAATGGAAGGATAATTATTTATTATTTATCTATATGTAGATGTACTAGTTTTGTATCTTAATTTCACAAGTATTATTCACAACATGGAACGCTTTATTGGCCAAAGATCGAGTGGTCTGAAAATATTTCACAGTAAAAGTCGTTTCTGGTTGAAAAATGTCATAGCACATTACGTAAGTCTGGGCATAAACCAGAAATACATTCATAGGGCGACTCAATTTTTTTTTGTAAATGGAACTTTTTCCGGATGCTTCAACGCACTTAATTGTTCAAGGAATATATTAATTGATACTGTATAATGTGATTTCGAGAGTTTAATTTGAATTCCACTAATGAATTTTTGTATTAAAAACTTACGCATCTCTGTATAACATTTGAAGTAAAGCTACCATTTTTCTGCCTTTTCTGAGCCAGAAGCTATAAGCAAAGGCCGAAATAACCAATGAGTGATCCGGATTTGTTATCATCCATAGCAACGATTGGCTGCCTCAGAATTCGCACGCAAAGCTTCCGGTTCGGAATCAAATAATAAGAAGATAGAAGTCATAAAAAATCGTGTCATTCATTGATCTTGTTTATTATTTTCTAGATAGTATTCCATTTGTCAGGACAAATAACGCTCATCAAGAAACGATGAAACTGTCCAAATATGTATACCTTGAAGAATAAAGTGCACAGAAAAATCTAGAAAAATTTTCACCTATGTCTTTGAACCTGTACAATTTGCAAAAACAATTGGATTCGAGTGGGAAACCATTGCGCGGTGTATACAGCGGATTGGGAATTGGCATTACGTTACGATGCCTATCTATTTGAGAGAATAAGTCTAGTTGTAACGCAGGGTTTAGACTTACTAATTTGACAGACAATATTTACTTAACGGCAATTTTGAGGATATTTCTTCCACGGGTTCGAGAGTTCATTTACACATGTATTACGTATAGAATAGGCTAGTCACAGAAAAGAGGTTTATGACCAATAATTAAGTAAGATATCAGCAATCGTTATAGAATTTACTCATAGTATATGGATTTATGTATGTCAATATTTGAATTTTTATGTGACAATACGGACAGGGATTAGGTGATAATCAAAAATTTGCTCCCGTACCATTTCAAATAGATTATCCCAGTACTTACTCATTGGTCGAATTTGATTTTTTGATTCGAAAGAGACATTCCATTCGTTTACATTATCTGTGAAAAACATAAAATCAGAAACTGTTCATCTGTACATAAATGTTGTATACATTATGGATGATGTAGACTTATCATGACAATTGAACAATTCTGTATAAACAAATAATTTACCGTCAACCAAAAGTAGAAACCAAGCTGAATTAGTATATGTATAGCTAGAATAAACTAGCTAAAATAACTAGCTAAAATTTGCCCCTGTACTATTTCAAATAGATAATCCCAGTACTTACTCATTGGTCGAATTTGATTTTTTGATTCGAAAGAGACATTCCATTCATTTATATTATCTGTGAAAAACATAAAATCGGAAACTGTTCATCTGTACATAAATGTTGTATACATTATGGATGATGTAGACTTATCATGACAATTGAACAATTCTGTATAAACAAATAATTTACCGTCAACCAAAAGTAGAAACCAAACTGAATTAGTATATGTATAGCTAGAAGAAATGAACAATTACATGTACATACCATATATCACGATTTAAAAATAAAAATATTTCTTTCTGCACGTGTATTAGTTACATATGTATATGTCTTCTTCTAAGATAGATACCCGAAGTATGGCTACTCAAAGATACTCTTTACAGGTATGTCGGAATAGGAAGAATTGGACGCACGCATTCAGTGAATACTGACGATCGTTTCATCACCTGAATTTATTTCTTTTTCCTCGTACTTATGGTGACTCAGAATCAATAGCTCCGTTAATGAAATTCAATAAAAGAGGTTTAAAATATTCTGCGATTGACAAATCTATGTAATACCAATTCCGTGATTATCGCGCCAATTTTGAATTAGAATTATCGAAAATCGATGTAAAATATTCTATCAATACACAGGCTTACTTTATACTATTGCTTCGATCTCAGGAAATCATCTTTCATTCGGAACGACAAGAAAAAAAGCTATAGCTCGAGTGAAAAATACACTGGTGAAATTTTGAACATTAGGACGTTAAATAGCAGTACTCAAAGTCGTTTACAGACTTGAAAAACATCTTTTTGCACGGTTGGAAATTCGTTGCTCTCAAATAAAGTATTACCAATCTTCAGTTTGATTTCTACCGTAATTTGATCATTCTTTTTGGTGCTGAAAAAACTTGTTATTGAAACTCACCATACTGCACAAGTATAATAATTATATTAGCAAATAAAAAGTGTGGAATAGAAGTATAAATGATTTTCTCATCTGCTTACAAAATTTATCGTCATCGAGATAATTTTGTGCAAAACACAATGAAAAATACGCGGAATAAGAAATATTTATAGAAGAATGTTCGATACTTTGAATACCGTGCATAAATTCAAGACTCCAATGAATCCACAGGTGGATATGGTGAGGTGCGTGAAATTTTTCATCAGTCTTGAAGCAGCCGTGGTCAGCGCAGTACGGTTATAAACTTCAAGAAATCGGTCTCTCTACGGAAAACGAATAATCAGCAATTAATTTCCGTATATATCTACACGCTGATAATTGCCGCTATGTTGTGCTACTGCAGTGTTGCTATTATTGCAATTTTATACATACTTTTTGACGTGAGTTACTTTTTGAGAATCGCATTCACCGTTGGCTGGGGAAGGCTTTTTCAAAAGAAAAAGAAATTATTTGAAGAAACTACTATTCATGGTAAGACCCCCTAATTCTTTCCTCTAAGGGTCCCTCATCGTCAGATAAGTGCAATACACCAAAGAAGAGCTAAGAAGAGATCAGCCTATTCAAACTTGCTGTATTATCTGATACAATGAGAAAGCAATTGCTGCAATTAGTTCTTTCATGCTAATTGTCAACTAGCCAAGAAAACGATTTGTCGAAACTACACAGGCAAGAAGAACCTCCTTAATGCCTACTCAGATGAGCCAAAATCAATTCCAACTCGAAAAATGTCTCCTAATACCAGCTGCCAATTTGAAAATATGTTGCTGATGATTTTCTAGTCATTGTTCGATGTTATATTATTGTTTCTTTACTTAAATATACTGTCTTAAACTCGCATGACTTGCACTGCATATGCCTCAACTCTTGTAACACAACCTAGCTATAACACCGTTACTATAACTGTCCAGAACCGGAGACTGTAGTACCGTAAGTTCCCTGTGGCTATCGCTTTAAAATTTTCATCAGCAGCACAGAATTTCATTCTTTATGTCATTTGCAGATCCTCAACAGTAATTGATATACTGATCTGGTGCATCTGTTTTGATTTTTTTGTTCTTTCATAACATTTTTTCTTTCAATCTGAAAAATTGTAGAGCCTGATATATCGATTAAAGTACGAGTACCCCGATATAGCCTCGTCATTGAGCTATCGAAATAACTTGAGTTTAATTATACATACGAAAGCTATTGCATATAGAACACATATTAGCATATTTGCGAAGGTGGAATTAACTGAACGCGATGTGCTTAACCCGTATGACACTTATGCCTTAAAATACATGCGAATGTATAATAAGTCAGTCAGGCTTAAATCCACTTTGGAGTATTCGAAGTTTGGAACTCAATAAAAGCGATGAAATTCAAAACAGAGAAATTCACTCAGAATTAGATCGATTGTTATCGCCATATTCTCCTCCATAAGATTATCAAATGTCTTGTTTTTTTTGTTTTTTTTTTCAAGGCATATGCTCGACACAAGATGTGGATCTTTTCTTTAAAAACATGAACATTGCGAGGTATGTGAGGGAACTGGATTTTGCTCGTTTCCACTATTACGACAGATCAGGAATCTATGGAGCAATCAGTGCAAAAGGTGGCGGAGCTGTGCAGAGTGCTTCCTCTGTACGATATAGAAGAGCATTGCCAATATTCACTCCGTACAAAGTTACGACCAAGGCATGTATTAATTAGTATTATAATATAAATACGTATGTGTAAATTGATTGGAGTAAATCCCAGCGCTAGAATTTTGTGCATATTTATTATGTCTTCTGTATCATTCATCGATCTTGACCACAGAGCTCCTAATTTCGAGCTTATTTTACTTATTAAATGTGATTTTTTTCACCAGCTGATATACTGGGATGACAAGAATTTCTATCTAGAGCAGCAGTTGATCAGCTTACCCGACAATTTTGTTCGTACGGTTGTATTGAGTAAACAGAGTGTGACTGGTCTGAAGATACCGATATCAGAAATCATCGCCAAAGTAGAACCGGAAGCCCGAAGACCGGAACTATCGAAAGAGTTGAGACTTTGGTTAGAATCAATGGAAGAATCTTCACAGAGATTGAAAAAACTAAATTAATATCAGCCAAGTATCCTATTATAAGAAAGTGATTGGCTATGACTATGACTTCTTGCCCGAAAATGTTAAATCTCATCACCTATTTTTAAGTGAAATATATTTTTTAAGTGTTCGTTACTTGTTATTCTCTGTCATTTTGTCAACCGTATATAAAAATACGGTATAATTCTGTGTTGTTATATTTTTCATGCATAACTCTGACTCATTTTCGAACAAATAAATGTGGTTTTGTTTGAATTATGACTTGTGGGAGTAACAACATCTTATCTTTAATTACTTTATTTTTTAATATAATCTGATTGATCTGACAGTAATAGTCGTACTACTTTACCTAACTTAGGAACTCGAAAAATCGAGTCACGCAGTTCAAGTTTAATAATATTTCGCATTTCGAGATAGAATTATTTATTACAGATGAGATTTCTCTTTCTCATTATCCATCGATTCGTTGCCTCTTTTCGTCAAGGTTCACCTCGTACAAGTGAAGACGATGTCGAGAGATATTTGGAATTTGTTTTTCAGTTTAAATAAATTCCCGATTGATTATACGTACGAAGTAGCTGTTAGCGCAAATTCAAATACATTAAAAATCCGCGTGCAGTCCTTGAAGATTTTATCACAAATATTTCCTAAGAACGTATACGAATTATAAAAAAATCACATTTATTTTCGCGCGTATCTTCAGAATACACGTATATAATCCAAATTATCATCTCTGAAAATTGTCTTCTCAGATCTTAGTGATACTATCTGTACAATTTTTGATAATTAATTAATGATTGTCAGTCGATATTTTATAATTGATCATACCTAAAACATTTACTTACTATTTATGCCAGAGACAGCACGCATCTCTATAGTTTTGTCACGTAACAGGCCTTACTGAGTTAACCTATGGCAAAGAGATGCATCCGTTACTTTGTGCTACCGCCTGCGCTCACAGTCGCTGATCGACGATAAGATATCTTGAGATATTGTCGATCTAAGAATTTTATATAATTTAAGTAAAGATAACTTCCACCCAGGTTTCTGGGGCAACATATATTAAGTTTTGATATACCGTCGAAACTGGGTTATTTATTCAACAAGTTATTTTTCTTTACGGACTCAAATACGTGCGGTGTTAATTACTCATATTACCCGCATATTTGCACATAAGTCTTCAACGTTTCTTGGTATGATATTTAATACTTGACGAGTCTAAAGACGATTCAAGTTGCCTGAGATATACATACTTGCTATTCGCGCATACTGATAGCTACTTTTTCTAGAAAAAAAAAAAAGAAAAAAAAAAAAATGATTACGTATTGGATATGACATTTTCCAGCGATCGATGAAATAGATGAAGCAATGTCCATCCTCAGACTGCAGGGTATTGTATAAAACTATAAACAGTCTATATAATTATTGTAGAGCAAATGTGTTACAATTAGAATCGGGGATAATTGATAACTGAGAAAATTTCTAGTCACAATTTGACGATTGCAGGTAATACTTGATTATATTCTAGATATAATACACAGCAAATCTATAAATCTGGATCACAATATTCTTAAGAAAAAACCAAAAAATTGATAGTTAATCAGACTTTTTGAAAAGTGGTCATGAACAATTCATTAAATCCAAATTTTTCTATGTAAGAAAATCATTTATGAAGAACATTATATTGCTGTTGTTGCGTCAGGTGGCAGCACCGCCACCTTCGATGAACAAACCGCACGTATGAGAATCTCGTTGTTCCTTGACTCAGTGGTTTTAGTTTATTCATGCCTGGCCTCCGCGGCGGGACACAGTCGCGAGTGCAAACTGTGAAGGATTCCTCGATGAGCTTACTTACGGTGATCTCTCTGACGAAGAGCTGCTGACAGCTCGCAGAACAATCAACTGGCTGTTTTATTCACGTTTAGTAAGTCTGTTACACTATCAAATCAACAATTTTTCATACAATTATGTTATTTTATTAACAGTAGTAAATTTGAAATTGATGCCGTGGAAAATTGCGCGAAATCAGTATGTCTGCAGTTTATCGCTGATATTTGAATAGAATTGAAACAGACGATTTTCAAATTTCACTAAAACTTCGTTCGAACTTTATGACACAAAATACTTACGGAAATACTTCAATTTCGATTTTTACAAAATAGTGTAAAATGTATTCTGTAAAAAATCAGAATGTTTCCGCACATTCGCAGAAACCTCCCCGTGGCGGAAGTTGATAAGAAATACTAATTGCTTACGTTCAGGTTCGTATCAGCATATTCGCCGTGCATTTTGATACTCTGAAAAGATAAGTGACACAAAAATCGCGGGTTAGAAACCGCACAGCATATATAAGTGAGGCTTATAATTTCTTCGACACTGGCCATACTACAATTATTAGAGTTCTGATGAACGAACAGTAACCAAACGGCCATGTCAGATCAAGTGTGGGAAAATATAGACTTACGATTGAAAAAATTATATGGAAATTAGTGAAATTGTAAAAATTTCTAAATTTAATACCTGAGGTTGTATGTTAACTCTGCTGAATTGCCGAAGAGAGCTGATAATCAGCGATCGTTGATGTACATACATGGGGTCTTTGAAGAGCATAGTATATGCATACATGCCTATACACATGTTCAAACATAAGAATCCTTATAGCCAGAGCATGTTATCTGTTTTAGTATTTACAAAAACATACAAGATATACGTCTTAGTAATTAGACATTTTTATCACACCCGACGAGGCCACGTTGGCCTCGTGAGATGATTTAGAGCAAATATATACCGCCGCAAAGTGTTATAAGGCAGGCTGTTGATTGTCAATGGGTTATCGCACATGGCGACTAACGTGAAACCATTAAACACGAGAAACTTACCTACACAAATCTACGTCATTTGTGTGCTCATACTCCAGGACCGTGAATATACACAAACTTGCGTATACAACACGTAGTAAGTACATACGCGTGTATGTGAACGCGTAAAGCAAAGATCTGAAGAATCTTATCAGCACTTATTTTGCATAGACCGACTTCGAGTCGAATAATTATTTACTTATGCGTGCCTATAGCTGTGGATTACTATACACGATCAGATTATTCACTGAACCTAGACAAATCGAAATACTCGGTAAAGATTTCATTCACTAGGTTTATGTCAGTGATGAAGTTTGTCATGATGTGTTTGAATAGTATAGTTACAAATAGACAGGATCCCTGGACTACAAATTGTTGTCTAGAATGAATTTTCATCATTGCAATTCCTGCACGGTAATATGCAACAATCGCAAGTTTGCATGGGATTCCACTGTTTGGCAAACCCTAATCGATTGGATGGTGAACTAGTCATATTTGCAAGCTACTAAGTGGCGAAATCCTATGTTATGTTAGTTATCGTGGATATTTATCAGTGACCAACTTTTTTCAAATCCATTACATCTCATGTACTGCTGAATTATGAACAATGTTCTGTGATTTCCTTCTGATAGTACTGAATTTTTGGGTTCTATACAGATGTGGTTTTCGATGCACGCTGTGTAGGATATTTTTCAGTAAATTATGCATTCAAGAGATTTTCACCGGATGCAGTTATAGTGTGGCAAGTGAAACATGAAAATATAAGAACGAAAAAAAAGTCCGTAGCTTCGAAACAACTCGTCTCGTATTATGACAGATGCGTGAGATTAGATGAATGAAATCTGAAACCTTTGTTCCTCGGTTCTTTAGAGGTATCACGTTTTCCCGCACCTAGTTAATACATAGAAGTAAAATAGTATGGGTTGCTTGCAACTGGTATATAAGTTGGTATTCTCGTTGACAAGGACGTCTTCTTAGTTATGATCTCACATAACCGACCTTCCGTCCCCTGAGGGTTAGTCGTATTTTATTTTATTTTTATTTTCATTTTTTTCATCCTTTCTTCCTTTATTGAAGAGGCTAGTCGTTGCTGAGGTCGCGTGGGTGCTCATAGCTCGTTTATTGCGCAATACTTTATGGCCGAGAATGTATGATGATGTCGATTGCGTAACTCATACATTACGGAATGCCCCAATCTAGTAATTGTAACGCTAATCTGAATTAGCTACCTCAACTTGAATCCCTTCTACTATAAATTGATGACGATCTCTTCGAAACATATTCTTATAGTCTCATTGTCAGTTCATCTCAACAGAGTACAAGTGGAAAATACACATGAAGGTATCGTCGTGTCTTAGATCTTTTGTGACGGTTGACAGGCTTTCAAATGCGTGATAAATTGATTCGCGTCAAATTCATGGGCCACAGTTTTTACTTTTTAACTATTGCTTTCAAAAATGATACAAATCCTGATAGACCTATGATCGTTTCACAAAATTGAATTGGAATTTAAGTATCTGGATTATCTAATATGTAATAATTTGATCTGTTTTATGAAAAACTTGTACCAGTTTAATCATGCTGAAGTGTGATATACTCCTAAAAATATTTCTAATCGATTCAGTCGCACTGTTCACGTGTTGTATTATTTGTTTGTCCCGGATTATCATCATCCGGATGTTCAAACATTGCTCAAATGTAGTTACTCAAGCCGAGACAGGATGTGTCGAATGGATCAGGAACCGGACATTTAGTTGACTGTCTCTAACAACGGTTTCTGTTTACCCAACTTCCGTATATATACGCGTCAATTAATACATAGTGTACGCCGATCATTGAGGAAAAAGCCTGGGCACTTTCCTTTTGAATTCAACAAGTTTACGAAAAAAAACACTATGAGTCTCTTTCGACAGTTTTCGATCACCGTTTCTTCATTATCTTCATTGGTATTACAAAATGAGATTTTCTCTGTCACTAAGGAAGATTGCAGTAACACTGTGTGCGAATAAATAAACCTCTGAATGCCATGTGAAACTATTTACAGCTTCTCAGTAATTACAAGGTGAATAATTTGTTTGTTCCACCCCAAAAAAATTATATCCTGGAGTTTTTCTCTCGGTTTGCTCATTTGCTCGTTACTTTCCACATCTTTTTACGTCGTCATAAAATAATCCAGTTCAATTTCCACTTGTCGTTGAATGACAATTATTGATGACACTCGTATACTCAGATGCTGTCATGCGGTGAAGTGATTCTTTATGCCTAATGTTCAAATCATGAAATTGATTTGGGGCTGAAAAGACGCATCGAAAAGCTCAAAGAACATTGAGATTTCTACTTGTGGTTACGTACTTCGTACAACCATGAAGTGCGTGTTAGCCAAGGGACGCGTGGGGATCATAGATGATTGCAAATTGAGAGCAATTGGCAGGAAGTAGGGGGGCAAGTACTGACTCCCTGCGCGGCCTCAGCTTTCAGCCTTCGTTAAGTACATACGAATTTTTTATTAAAATGTATGTGACGTTGAGTATTACTTCGCACCGGGATCAATTCCGGTGAACAAGGGTTTACCACGTGTGGATACGTTTATACATCAGAATGTTTTGAACTTGTTGGCTGAAATCTAGCGATTTTATGGAACTTCGTTGCTCATGTGGAATCGGTTTAATACAAAAAATTCATTATCTATCAACCCTTTGGAAATTTATTCTGTGGAGATTTTTTTTTTTTTTTTTTTTTTAGAGACATTTTGTTACTTAATTGGATCCTCCGTAATTGCTGTCATTTCCTTGGATTGTTCATCCTAGGATTTTTATCGCTGCGATGGTGGTAAAATCAGTGATATAATTTCACCTGCTTACTTGTTCTACAAATATTAAGAATAGGTATGAAGACATTAAATTCAAGTGACCAGATCTCACGTAATGATACCTCTCTTGTTATGGTTAAAAACAACTGGTTCACACAATGCCCAAAAAAGTGTTCTACTTCTAAGAAGAGCACGAATCTATACGGGTATAAAAAAAAAGTTCACGAAATACCAGGTTCACTATATTATATACTTATATACTATTCAACAGGCCTAACAAATCGACACGTATCAAGACAGATACGGTTGATTAAAATTCACTTACGTTGAATTTAACTATACATTGAAATTTGATTCAAAAAATTAACAAGAAATCAATCAGTTGATATATAAACCCAGAAATCGCTCATCCCTAAAAACTTACACTATACGAATTTTCTACAATAGTAGCAGAATTCATAGAAATAATAATTCAATTACAAGCCTGAAACGGTTTAAAAGTTATGAGCACGTTTTTGTGCAGAAAGAATTAGTCAGAAACTGCCGATTTCCTGTCGGCTTGGCAAAGTTCAAAAATGATTGATATAGGCATGCGTAATGGCCGTGTAGGTAGCCTGCAGGCTACGAAGAATAGAAAATGTCAGTTTGTATTCGAGTGTGAAATGGCTGACAATGACCAAACGGTGTACATAATTTATTCGATTCAACTCTTTTTCTTGTTTAAATGCGCGATGCACCCGCACCAACAACCTCTTCCTGTTGATGATTCCTCCGGTTTCTACCCCTCCTCCCTGCGAGATCCTCTTTGAGTGACGAGTAGGCACGACAGAGATGGACATACCGATGTCCCGTTAGGGGACCTAGAAGGCCCGTCAGCGGGACATCTCGCTTCGTGGGGCCCAACTGGCCCACCTGGCCCAACTATTCCCGTCAGTTCAAGTGCGTCAGTCGTTGTTTTCAATGCTATTACTATTAAGAGACGCGAGTGCGCGCGTTGGCGAACCGCGGCTATTTCAGTTACTCTACATATGATTTTTTCTAACATATTATACATATACACCATGACAAAATTATACTGTCATGTAATCGGCAGTTGTGTATTCGCCAATTGAAGGCGTAACTAATTTGTAAGATGAGTTACTTCCGGCTACTACTAACGTCCGTTTGAAAATAGAGTTTATGCGCGGGAAGTGCGTATATATATAAGTGATAACATTTTAAATAACTACAACGTTCGATTGAACTAGGATATTCTCACAATAACTAATGAATGGTATAAATTTTCTTTTGGCAACATCTAATTTTGGCTCATGGTCTTTCGATAGAAATGCAAATTTTTGTATAACTTCACTCAAATTTTCAAAGCTTTGACAGAATCATACATACACGAACTATGGAACTGCCATTGACATAAGTAAAACTCTGAACCTATACTGATAATCGATCGATTTTAATTAACATTTTTTTTTTTTTACTTACAGAAAGCAGCCGAGTCGTTCATTAACCCGTATCGGGGTTCTCTGCCCCGCAGACGTCTTCGCTATGGGCCGAACCGGGTACACGTGCATTAGGCATGTCTTCTGCTCACTGAATGTCCTGATTTGGGTAAATTTTTATCTTTTTATTCCTTTCTTTGAATTTTATTCCGATTTACTTGCTGAGCTGTAAATCCTGACGGCTATTCGAGTTTGTTTACAAAGACCAGCAATAATTGTGAGTGCCTATATTATTGCTTCACGTCTATTGTGTATACGTGCGTAGATTGACGGTCTATATATAGTCTTGGACTTATGTTACTCACACACGTATACCGCGAAAATTTTTCAAATTCAAATTGAGAACGTGTTGTGGTTTTCCATGCTATATGTTTTACCCTGTAAAGATGAAATTAAGTGCGTCTGCAGTCGGAGATCAAAAATAGAATTGTTCAAATGACTTGAACTCATATTTCACGATACGCCTGAAGCATATTAAAAATAGCAATATCAAGGCCAATGGTACTACATCGGAAACGTGTATTAGAAATACACAAGCTGTACTATTGATTAGACAAATGTCAAAGCAATTCATCCGTATATAGTTTCAAATTCAACGATGACCATTTCCAATTTGCATTACACGCTATAATATCATGTTTATATAGTTATCAATTATTAAATATTTGATGCATCAGCTAACATCGCCATGTTATGGATAAAGTATACTGATCGCGGTACCTCTGCGTGATAGCAAAGTATCCATTACTTGTTAGTCACCAGTTACCAGTTACAGCACCAGTTAGTCAGTAGATAAAGTATAGTAGGGTCAATATCCTAGATGGTCGTGGCTTACCTGGTAACCTACTGACTTAACTGGACTCTCTTCGAAGCACAATAATTGACAATTGCTCATAGACCACACCATGCATATTTACTTACAAAATTATTAGCCCAGTTCATTTGAGATGATTTTTTTTCTATTCGGAGAGTCGGAGGTTTGATGTGCTCTAATTCTATACACACTTTCGAATTCAATTTTCATGGATGATTACTTGTTCTTTATTCGACGTGATCGGGAACAATACATGTAGTAGTTCTGGTTATCTGTGACACTAGAAAGTAGGACTTTTGAGAAGTGGTGCAGAAATGTAAAAATAAATTGCACTTTCATTTGAGTGTGGCATTCAGAGTTTACAGTATTTTATCGTACGTGTTTTGGATGAAATGGTTTTGATGTCAAGACTTCCTGCAACCGTATAAGGCCCCCTTCACATATATTATTTCTTCATATTCCGTTGCTCGGAATACATTGAGTATCTTCGAGTCAAAACCCACGCTGAAGTATTATTCATTTCAAAAATTAAAGCTCGTTGACATTAGGCTTGGAATTATTTACTTTAGCCCAAGCGGTAATCGCGAGCTTCTTCATTATATTCTCATCAGTATTCTTATCCTGAACATACATAACACTAATGCGAACAAGGCTTGAACTCGGGTTTAAATTTAATTGACGTAATAACATACTAACCTGGCCGTCGTTTAGCTCCTACTAATCAGCTCAGTCCAATCCCGGTAGTTAACTTTTTCTCATCTTTCAGGTCACGCTGCAACTTATGACCATAAGTTGATTGGCAGCGATTGATCTTGCCCTGGAATTATTTACAGTTTTACATTTTCATTCCAGCTCTGTGCCTGTGGTATCCTAGGCGCTGGTCTTTGGCTTCGATTGGCCTACTCTGGATACACAACACTTGTACCTCAGTACAGTTTTGCCTCCGCTGATTCTATCCTTCTTGCTGCTGGCTGTGTCACCTTTGTCGTAGCCTTCTTTGGCTGCTGTGGCGCCTGGTTTCAATCAAGATGCATGCTCATCACTGTAAGGAGTTTACTTATTATCTACACATAATGTTATCAATGATTTTCATCATCACTCTTATAATTGAAAGATGCATACATACTATCGTTTTGTGCAAATCCAGCACTTTTCTATATATGCATTACGCAGACTATCATCTTCACTGTTATTCTGAAGACTGTATGATTGATGTAGCAATATTCTTTTTCACAGTACTTCAGCTTGGTGATCTTGATGTTCCTCGCGGAGTTTATGATGGGTACTCTGGCATTCGTGTTTCGCGAACATATTGGAAGAAATTTCAAATTGGAACTGCAACACGGTATTGAGAAGCATTACAATGTCACAAGGGAACCAGGCACCCTCCCGGCTGTCTGGGATCACATTCACACTGAGGTGAGTAAAGTACACCATTCAACACACAAGACCGCCTATCGGTTTCTTCGGATTCATTATAGGCACAGGTTTTACCCTCATATGTATACTATAGGGCTGATCTACCGAAAGACCCATAGTACAGAAGGAATTTAATACTATCAATGGGGAGTGTGAATAATTCCCCTTTTCTTATCACGAATTTGTATCAACAGAACAAATCAATTCATCAGAGTTTCGTGTTTTTTTTTTGTAATTTTTTTCAGTTCCATTGCTGCGGCGTTCGTGACTACACGGATTGGTATCGCATCAATGCCTGGCCTTTGGAAGATCGTGTACCCGATTCATGCTGCAAAAAGAGAGAAAGATACTGCGGACGTCTTGACCACGAAGGAAAAAATAAAGAATCCTGGTACATGGAAGGATGTGCTTCTGCAATTCAAATGTGGTTAGTTACGCGATTACATGTTGTTGGAACTGTGGGTCTGGTTATTGCGTTTTTACAATTATTTGGTTTAGTAGCCAGTATGATACTCTTTTGCACGGTAAGCCACAAGAGGTCCTCGCACACGTATAAAAGCTACGATACAGCGACCTAGTCACTATCTTTATTTTTTTTCATACGAGTATAATATTAGTTAGCCCGAAAGGCGGTTCTGTACGAACTTTTAGAAATATTTTCAAAATCCAGTTCCATCTCTGAATTGTATACTTTAGAATCACTAACGAAAGGAACTCGGTGTATCATTCAGCGCGTGTACACATGTGTGAATATAGTTATATTATAGTTATTATTATCTGACAGCCAAGCGTAGATTAATTATTGTACTATTCGACTGAAGAACTTCCACTTGAAATCTCGATCAATTTTTTCCATTTTAATTAATTCTAGCCCAGCAATTGGACCCGATATGCCTAAGTAAATTTGGCTAAAATTTTAAGAGGAAGTTCAAGTAGTAGTCAAGCCTTTAATTGTAAGTAGGGCATCGTCTTCCTAAACTCGATATAGGCTAGCCATCAATAGTATACATAAGAGGGAAATCTAAATTCCCGCTAGATCGATCTTTTTGAAAGCTGCTCTCAGTTTTTATGAATCTGGTAACTGGTAACATGTCTCATGTTATCCTGTAATGAATTTCCTATTTATATATATGAAAATTGCATATCAAACCGCGGTTCGCTCTTCAAGTATCAAAGTGGATCTGCGGTAATTAGTTTATTTATCAGAAATAAGTTTCTTTCGTGTAAAATTATGACAGTGCTGAATGCCTTCCATTTAAATTCAAACTGAGAGTATTTGCTTCGCATTTCGAAGCTAAGGCATACTTTTGAACTCAAATTTTGTATGAGGATGAATAGTAATCGCTGTTGGCTTGGCGTGGTCATTATTTATTGTAAAATTTGGTTAATAATGTGGGTATTTTTGGTATGGAATACTCGATTGAACTGCGATATTACAAATTAAAATGGCGACTGATTGATTGTTGCATTGCGAATACAATTCGTATCTGTATTTATGATCCAGCCACCCTAACGTTATATATAAATATACACATTCCTGTTACAAATTTGTAAAATGATTGAGCTGGTATATTTTAGTCTCCCATAATTCTGTGAATTTGGATATTTAAGTTGAGACAGTGGCCATTATATGTCGTGTCTTCCAGAAAAGATAACAATTCGAATGCCATATGTTTATGATTATACATACAGGTATCTGATTAGTTATTATTCGAGAGAGATCATGTACCTATATAAGCACGTACAATATATTTAAACAGCAATAAAAGAGATGTATCTAAGAAATAATACACATACATATATATATATAAATACGTATACATAATTACATAATATACAGGTATTGGCGAGAACTTGCAACTTGCCTCAATTTTCAGTATTCAATGCAATAAAACAACGAAATAAATCAAATGTGATCAAAATAATTTCAGAATCCAAAGGCAGTGAGGAAAACTATATCTTCTAGATGAACAGAATATTAGATATTTATATTTGTATATTTACATTTTGATTATCAGGTAATAAAAGTCATGTATAATTCACTACGCGAGACCGACTAAACGTGCTCCGAATTGGTTCAGGGTTTCAGTCAGTCGTCGTGACGTCTTCTTGGCCGCGTCAACAGGTAACTAAAACGTAAAAATTTTCATATTTAATTGCTCGGCTGAAACTTGCAATCCTTATTCGATGTTCATTCGTATGAATAAAACTGTAGCAGCAATCTTTGGGATGATGGATATAAGGTAAGTGTACCAGTTACTGACCCTGTCCCAATATTGACCTTTTGTAATGATTACTTTTTATCCGTGAGTTCTCAAATCGTCAAAAAATCAATTCGTATTCTCCAAGTCTCTATAGCAACTACTTTGTGTAACGAAAATATTCGAAATTCTTATCATCGATTGAAAATTTTTGGCTTTTGAAAGGGCAGTAATTCGTACACTTACTTAAATGCCATACAATAAACTAAGTTTCGGATATTCGACTTTTGGATGCTCGACATTCTACTGTACTATATGTACGATGTCGAACAATCTGAATGAGTAATTAGATACGTGATAGCAAAAATCAGACTCTTATCATAATGATAGTAAATGTAAAAACTCCATTAAGAGAATTCGTTTGGTTTATAATATTTATCAAAGTGCTCACATCGACAACGGCGTTAAGGAAGTTGCTGAACCCTTCGTACCCATCAACAATAGCTTTTCCGAATCCGGCAAATCTGTCTCCCGAATTGCCGT
Organism: Ametastegia equiseti; assembly: GCA_963989295.1. Lineage (NCBI taxonomy): Eukaryota > Metazoa > Arthropoda > Insecta > Hymenoptera > Tenthredinidae > Ametastegia > Ametastegia equiseti. Next base: position 12,284,802 of record OZ022397.1, on the reverse strand, counting down.
ATTTTTCGCTTTCCTTAATGTTGTCAATCAAAGGAGTAGGTCTGAGAAAACTTTCAAAAAATCCTCCAATAGGGCCCATAACTGGTTTTTCTAAAAAGCCTTGTGCATTTTCATTTTCCAGTCGAACCGTTTCTCTCATCGTTGGAGGAAGGATGTTGAAAAAAACTTTTGAATTTGGTAAAGATTGAAAAGCACTGCGTCCTTGTGCAAATAGATCTCCTTTCGCTGCTATTACAGATGCAACGTTATTTTGAGCCTCGCTGGCAACCTCCTAAAAAAATTAATCGGAAAAAATTGTATCATGAAAAATATATGCAGTTAAGTAACTCACAATTTTTATAATCAATGAATTAATATCACATTGCTTTTGGTCATCAGAGTTAATACGAATAAGTTTAGTTACGAATTTAGTTTCTGGTTACTTGTCACATAAGTAATTAGTATTTGCTGAAGAATCGGGACAGTGTGAAGAAATAAATTAACAAACCAGGACACCTAGTCACAATTATATTTCTTAAGCTTATACCTTATTTCATGAATAATATCAGCGTCTGTGTTAATTCCGCACAATTGTGAAAGGTAGATCACATTCTTAGTGCATCTGCAGTCATTAATTATTTATATCAGCGTATACAACACACGAAACGTGTATACGCGAAGTAATGAGTCAAAATGAGGAGCCATGCATACTGAATAATTGTTCAAGAGAAAATAACGAGTAGGTATATATTAGGAGTCCAAAGTCAGAATTATTTGACTTCCGTTGAGTATATATGTATATTTTTCTGTTTGCCGATTGAGTAAATTACCTCTGCCTTTTGGGCAATGATGTTTCTTGCCATTGTGGCCGAATGGACTAAGCTTCCTCTCCCAATTCTGATCGCATCCGCGATCTGTCCTATGAATTCCTACAAAATCGATACAAATATTGACAAGCCAACGGCAAATTGTTCAATCCAGGGATTTTTCAGCCACGAAGATTTCTCGATTAATTTTCCACACGATAAACTACGCGTAGTCCGAGGTAACTTTTCGGTCATGCATCATGTAATCGTGTTTTATCCTTCAAAACTCACAGAATCATGAACAATCTTTCTCTTTCGCGGGATCCACTAATGACCTATGAACGCTCTAAGTTTCATCTTTCTTTGTCAAATAGTATTTGGATCATAATTGGGGACAGAAAAAGTACAAAAACTTCGAGTGGACCTCCATAAGACAATCAACTATGTGTAGGTATATCGAAATTACAAAAAGTGCAGTTCTTCAAGAATTTCATCAATATTCGACTAACCTGCACAGATTTTCACTACCATTTCTATAACTGACAAATTGCTACCGATTATTATTGTTGCGAGTAGGTATAGCACTGGAACCATTTGATTATTTGTACGGTTCAAAAAGTAGTGATTCAGAGTATTATGTAGCACATCCGATTCCAATTCACATCAAATAGTCCTAATCGAATGGTGTTATAGTGAAAGAAATATTTTTGATTACCTTGCCCTGTTCCAGTTTGGTTAAAGTAGCTTCACTGATGTTTTCTATGGTATCTTTCACCGGTGATAAGTCAAATTTCGTAGGTTCTTCGATTGGTTTGCTCAGGACAGTTCCTACGGTGATCAACATGAACCCTAGTCTCAACATCTTGCTTTCAGTACTGATGACACTGTCGAGAAAACCAGAAGAAACAAATTTCAATTCGAGAATTCTCGTTGAAAATTTCCAGGAAGTGATCAACTCGTCTTGTCATTAACTTTAAACATCACGAAATCATTTACCGTACTCATACTCATTTCCAACACGAACGTAGTTTGAAACGGCCTTCGGGAAAATTGCAACACATGGAAGGGTGACCGGCTTTGATCAGATCCAGTATAACTATATTCTGAATTTGTCATTACCGGTGGGAGAGGATAACGATTATGGCTTGTGTTCATAAGTAGCCGATACAAAAGTAATTATTATTTAGTACGTGCAGCTCCGATTACCTCGAAACTTCAGTCAATTAAAAATTTTGTATTATCTACTGAATCAAATTATTTGACTTGGCAAATTATGGTATTTAAATGATGAATTCAAAATGTAAATTCAAATATTCAAACCCCAATAATATGTAATTACCAGCAATGGATATTGTATGAAAAAAAAAACAAAAAAACAGGAAAAAATCTGGCGAATGTAATGTATTGCTCTGGCAAGCAACGAAATAGTGATTACTTTCGCAGAACACACACACTTACCTGTTAGGATCTTAGCACGCAAGTTTCTCTTGCAAAAATAAGAAATTAAAACTTACGAAAGTATATTGACGTCATCGAGTAATTCTTTCGTGATTATGAATTTGGATTTGATCGAAATAGCATATCGCATAAAACGATTCGTAGGAATAGGTGGAAAAAATATCATTAACAATTATTAATCAAACTCACCTAGATGGAAATCGATTCAACGTCGCGAGTGGTCAATAGCTGACTGATCACGGCTGGCCGGTGCTCGAGCTTACCACTTTAACTTGCGACATCCTTATAGCTTTCTCTTACGTTTTGCTTCCTCGCTGAAGACGCAACGATCTGTTTCGTGAACTGCCTCATTTTCATGCGAACGCGTACTGTGACGAAAAAAAAAAAAAAACTCTCTATGAACGGAAAGATCATCGTCAGTTATCGTTTCATTAGGATAGGTCAGTATGTGGCAACTTATTGTATACGACTTTTACTGAAGTAAGAATGATCGAAAATTCATTTTCTGATTAAAATTCGAATATCAACAAAATATGGAATGCAACTTACGTGTTAATTTTGATAAAATTTATTGCTAAAAAGTCTGCAATTTAATTGTCTTGAAAGTAACAGTGATAATCAATTAATCACCATTTCTACGGCCCTTCATTATAGCAAGAGATAATTGCTTCGAATAATTTCTGTGAGGCAATTGTTTTGATCACTATAAGTTTTGATTCAATATGTTCCGATAAATAATTAAGTCACGAATACCGGAACGAATAAACATTAAGAATCGTTAATCAGTTGTGCAACATCGTTACAGGTTTAACATACTGTATTGGCAGTAGAAAGTATACCCACCATATACATACGTCGTGGTATTATCTTACTTGATAAATATATTTTATCGGTTGGACATAAACAAAATTAAACACTTTCGGAATAAATTAAATTTCGATATATAATATATACAGGCATTTAATAAATAAATATTACAACATGTATACAAAACGGAACGAACTTATCATAAATAGAAAAAATCCGTAGACAGAATATGAATTTCTCCTTTTTTTTTTTTTTCTAAAGTTCAACTGTGTGTTGATATATATTATACCGAGGCTCTGAAGAACAAACAGTCCAGTCTTCAAACTCGGATAGATTCTTACCAAGTGAAGCGATGCCAGTAATTATCTGTTTCGTCAGAAACTAGAGAAATGATCCTTTTGCTAATTATCTTGAGATTGAAGTCTCTGTTTATAATGCCGTTTGGAAAATTAATCTTCGAATAGTTTTGTTGAGAAAAATGGCCTCTTTTTTTCGATCTTTTTCTCTTCGTTTCTTTTCTAGCCACCCCATACGTACAGAAATCTCAATGGGATTGATTACCATGATATTAAATTACGATTGCGTGATTCGACTGCATATACGTTTCTCATGACACAGTTGCAGCTATTATGTATAGAATATAATCTACGCGGACATACAATAGACGCACGACATGAGATATTGTGTTATTTTTGTATTTTTATTAAAATAGACAATAAATATTCTTTACATAATATCCGTTGCAGGAGATCCGTGCAATATATAATTTCAGTACATTTTTACTCCGGATTGCATTGTAAGTCAAATTCTGAAATACCGATGCATCGATTTATAACTATAATTTTACAGTACAAAACAAATAATAAAGAAACATATTATAATATTGTACATTATACCCTGTTCTCACTTCGACCAAGATTTTACACTTATTGTTAAATACGTCTATGTCGGAGTTCCGATAACTACGAAGCATCGAAATATTTGGATTCGTAGCAATAAGTATGACGTACATACAATTTAGGAATAAAATTTGAAGAGCTGAACCAATTTCTTTTCAGAAAATCTGGAAAAACTCTTACTTTTAAACCCTGTCATGGAATTAACGGGATTCTCGCTGAATTACAGCGATCATTCTGATAAAATTTATACATCATTTCACTCATTCCTTCAACTTATAGTACCAGCCTGTCATCCCTCATCAACCATTTTTAGTGTATACAACATTATTTGTTCACTAAAGTGTTTAGTTATTCCGATGTGCTATTGTTATTGGTCAAAGTGAGAAAGAGGTAAAATAATATGATTAAAACTTAATAGTAAAACGATTAGAAAAACGAAATTCGTCGAGATCGATTAAACCGATGTTTCTGACGAGGTTGTAACGGGGGTTGCTGCTGATTGCTTAGTTCCAAAAGCATTACTGATCAATGTATTCACTGCACGAAGGACTGTTATAGGGATCTGCAACAGAAACAACAACATCGAGTTAATTTTAGATCAAGTATAAGAGGGAATATTATTTTAACTCTACTGGTTTTCTATGTAATGACCATTATCTTAGATCATGTGAAATTTCCATGTTAAATTGAACTAAAGACTTTGAAAAATAATGAAAAATCATTGTTCTAGCGACTCGGGAAAATCATTGGTTCAAAAGCAATGAATTTTTTTGTGCCAGTTATGATTTGCTGATCATTCTCTAAATGGATTCTCATAATGGGGTTTGATATTGCTAATTCACATCAACAATCGGTTTAGATATTCGCATCAATGTAGTGTAATCACCAATTTGATTATCCGTTCGGTACGTTGACGATTGGTCAACTTTTATGATTCGAAAATTACCAGAATCATAATTTGCATCAAAAAGCAATGAACGTTGCATCGGAAGAACAACTGAAAAAAAATACTCACATTGAATATGTCGTCAATGACTCTGGAGAAAGTATCAGAAGCTGGAGCTGCACCAGAATTTTGTTTTTTCTTCTTATTTCCTGGTCTTGGGGTTGGTGCGTCATCGAGTGCTGGTGGCTTTGCAGTATCAACTTGAATGGAGCTATTTTCTAATTCGGATGTTGGAGTGGTTGCCTCTTTTGAATTTTCATCTCCCACGTCAACAGCCCCCGGAATCACCTCGTTGCTAAGTCGAGGTTCATCGTAAGCCTGGAATAAAGAAGATACAGGTAAATAATGTTCTTCATGATGAATTGATCAGGTAAATAATGTTGTTTCGCTGAATCAACCACAATCCAACGTCGTATTTAATATGATTGATCTTAGAATGAAACTGCGTTCTTTGAATTATGTTTCTCAACAGCAGATTTCATTTTGCAAGAAGTGAAATTCTGTAGGTACTGAAGCCACCTGACGTTAACAACTCGAAGGTTACACAGCTAGTGCGTGGATGTTAAAAATAAAGAAAATTAGGTGTAATTATTAGTCACATATACGTATTTATTTTATGAAAGTTAATCCAGCACAGTATATAAATATAAGGTTTCTTATAAAACTGCCCTCAGACAAATTTTTATATACACTTTCGAAAACGACACGTTAAACAATCTCCGTAAAACGTATAGATTCCTGGAAGGCTCTGAACCGGAGTTTGAAGGTAACCGAACCTAAAGAGGCACTGACCGCAGAAGTAAAACGATTAATAAGACTCGAGGCACAGACTTTCTCTGGGAAAGTAACAGCCTCACGTAAATATTACGTCTACATCTTGCATCTTGTATCTCATATCCACGACTACGTCACGTGTGTTCATTTAATCTGTTCGTAGAATGAAACTCATTGGGTAATCGCTTATTTAGAGAAATGCGTATAGGTGAAACAAACTAAATACTCGAATTAGTAAAATTCATTCAATTACACATCAAAGTATTTTATGGAAAGCAAGTTAACACAGATGAAATGAAATCATTTATCATTTTCTGATTTATGATTCACTGTTTATATTCCACTATAAATTCAATTAATTAACATGCTGCAATTCATAGAAAAGACTATGTGTTAAACTTGTGTCTTTTAATCAATATCGCACGGGTTCTTGTTCATACCCTACTGGAAACTATGATATGATAAATCACGTAATGTTACGACCAAAATTAGTAGGTACACATATATTTTATCATCTAATTTAAAATATACATAAACTGCAATCACATGATGAATCATGAAATATCATTCATAGAGTAAAATACCTAAAAAAATTACGTACCGAAACATCTGATTTATTCTCTAATTTTTTTTTAGGTATTTTACCCTATGAATTATATTATTCTATGACTTATCATATGATTTGCTATGTATTCAGTTATATTCACATGTTGAATTACATGATAGAATACATACTGATTTCGTGTAAAAAACGTTACGTGATTTATCACATTATAGTTTTAAGCACAGGGTAGTTATATCACTTGACATTCCTAAATTCGAATAGTCTTCCCTTGATTTCTGACAAAAACAAAAATTCGTGCACCCGAGTCATGGCTGACGTAAGATTACGGGTATTCGGCCCACATCAGTCGAAGATGACTTCTCGATAATAATTTTGAACAAATAATTGATTGAACATTAATCGTCTTACCTGTCTTTTGTTTTGGGGTATTGCCAAGCAAGCAACTGCAAATACCAGCGTGACCACTGCTACGATATGTCCCTTCATCTCGTTATAGATATTTTGTCCAAACTGTTGAACAATTCAATATAATATTATATGACTTTGTCAAATAAGAAGATTGTGCCAATGAGAGAGTTCGAACTTGCTGGCTGGACTTCTACGTTAAGAATGAATCCCGTTGGGAGAAACGATCGGTTATGAGGCATTCGCTACTCCCGTTAAGTTTGCACCACCGGTTAGCGGTGACGGTTCGACAAGCCCATGTCAATTTCCCATTATCTATGTAAAGGCATATATTAAATACTTTCGGGATTCGTAGCTGATTCATGCATGTATTATCGGTATTAAAAATGGCTAAATAGGCTGCACCAACTCTCACCTGCATGATGAAAAATGAAGGATACGAAATGAGAAAAAAATTAATAAATAAAAATAGAACAGCATCGTATCTGCAGATCTCACAAAGAGAAATCTATTTTGGCATATTTCAATAATACTGAGTTACGAATGATTAAAAACTTAAGTTTGATGCAGGGAGAATAGGATACAGGTATGAATGCTGGTGGTGAATTTGACCAAAAACCTACTAGATAACAATTCAGGATTGATTTATAAATTGGAAGATCCTTGGAGGATGCTTTGCTTTAAATCGAATAACTAGAAATTTCGTTAGGCTGAACTAGAATTTAGAATTTCTTCAACAACAGTATGTTATTGTGCACTATAACTGTATAGTTATTCTTACTCGTAAGTATGTCTCTGTGCCCTAAGGGAACTATCTGCATACCTAGAGTGGTACGTGATTATATTATTTTCTTGGTGAGTGTAGAGTCAACCGGAAAACTTGGTAAAAGTTCCATATTTACTCACCGCTTAGGTGCTCACGAATCATTTGAGAAATATCTGATTGTGATATCCGCTTTGTAAAACTACACAGAATTTTACGACTATTAATTGGTTCAAAAACGGAGAAAAAGTAGATAAAATGAAACAAACAATAGGATCATCTATCCGTTGTTATACTTGTTCAAAAAAATGGCGAAATAGTGTCCCGAAAAATAGAAAAATATTGAGTAAATAAAAACTTACTTGCTACTTAGCACTGGCATATTATCGTATAAGCGTTAATCGGATGAACGGTTAAGCAATATATTATTTCCACGATAGTTACCACCTCCTGAGTAATACAGACGCAAAAGTGGTAAAAGGAACTAAAAAATTGCCTAACGTCATTTTCAACCCCATATTGAATGACTCACATCACTGTCATTATACTGAGCACTGAATTGCTCTTTTGATCATCTTTCGCATTTTTCCAGACATACTTGTGTACTTTTAGGGAAACGGAACCTGTTACTTTGATTTCTTAGACTTGAAATGAAATTCCATGAAGCAAAAAAAAAAAAAAAAAACAAAAACAAAACAGTTCAATCCTACATTTTGGAAAAATATTTAGCTTACAATTATACTGGCAGTTCTGAAAAACTTTGAGCAAATCACTGCTACAAATATGAAGTCTATTTCTATCTTATTGGAGAACTCCTGTTACAGGGCACTGGAGTGTGACCATTATAAATGCTCTAATCATTCAGCTAACTGTTTCTCATTCCATAGGGCTTGATCACTTGTCGGTAAGTAATTACTTAAGTACTTACGAACTTATTAAGCCTTGCCCAAGCAGGATAAGGATCTACCCGAACAGATTTCGCGTTTAACTTCTTCAGTTGAAAAGTAGATACTATTCTCGCCTTCTCTTTGCAACTGCAGTCTTCGACCAGCAAATGACCAATGCTCGATTAACAGTGACCGGTGCTTCGTGACATAGTCAACGGGCTCACAGACCTCGTGCTAGCTGACCACTCGACCGACAGTTCCTTTGGGCACCTCCCCACCGAACTGCATCATGATATCCCCCAAAGTTCTCTATATATATGTTGTCAAAAAGTTTGGACCACCATGCTGACCGTGAAAAGCATTGACACAGTAAACGACAGTCATGAAAAGTCAGGACTATATTAAACCATATGTGGATGTAATTATTATTTCATGATTTTATATCATCTGATTACGAAATGGTTTGCGTGATCAGGTAAACTAGGTCAGGGAATCATAATCGTCATTGTCATGCTCATACTCGCGACTATGATGGAAAAATTGATGAACAGTCCATCTGACCACCGGAAGTGAATGGTCGTCATCAGGGTCTCTGATCTCGTGACCCTTATAATTGCTAAAAATGTGAATTTTGCAACTTAGGAAATATTAATGAAAACCCTGCTGAAAACGATGGATAGAAACTTTAATAAGTTGTGGATATGCGAAAAGCATATTTAGTGACCAAATTCACAGTTGCCCATATATTCTTCGGAATCCATTTCTAAATAGATCGAAGCATTCGCATTTATAGGTTCGTTACTCTTCTGGCAAACTCAACATGTTTTCATTATGATAGTTGACATTTTTATTCCTATGTTCGAACGGAAGTAGCTAACTATAGGACTGTTGTTTATATAGGAGCCAGAAATTGCTGGAAGCAAATGAAGGACACTAGGTTGAGTTGATTTTTAACGACTGTATGAACGAGGAAAAAAACGTGTCTTACGTACAAACTGTTTTATTAAAAGTCGAAAGCAGTAAACAAAGAACAATAAATGTAAATCAGTATAATAATAAGTATAGATAGATATAGTCGGAAAAACTAGCTCATGCTAATTTTTTGGGCACTTTGCATTGTACGTTCAATCACCATAGCCTTACGATTTAAATGACTCAACAGTAGAGTATCTGTGTCCGATACCGAGTATTTCAATTTACGATTCACGAGTAAATTACTTTTTTTTCTCTTCAATCTTAAACAGTTGGCTCGTTTCTGTAACTAGAAAGGAGCTCTGCTCATGGCACATCTTCATTTTTTGACACATCATTTCCCTTTGTTTCTCAAAAGCTGGTTTACTGCAGTAAGTGTAGAAATTGGAATCTGGAAATCAGAAGGTTTTTTTTTTAATTTCATTAATTCGGCTCTTCTGTTGCTAGAAATTTACATCAAGTTTTGAAAACAGTCATCTATACGAGTCTGACGTACGAATTCAAGATGATATTGCATAACACTGTCATTACCTCTCTATTTGAAATTATTCTTGATATTCAGATTCGAGAATATGTCATACACATATACGTTATTTGCATATTACGTTGTTCGTGTTCAAACATTTCATTTTTCTTTAAACAGTCAGTAAAACTGCAGAAATTCCATACGGAAGCTGAAGAGAATATTGATGAGGAATCAGCACGTGTATTTGCAGCTATACTTTAATTCAATGGCTTTATAATAACCAATTCTCAAGCACCTTCTACGCAGTGAAGAATTATGCATCCATGGATACTAATCTCGAATTCTTCGCACATCGAAGCATTCTAACTTTACTTCAATATTATACATAAGATGGCCGGATTATAACGTCGCCTATTGTTTAATATTCCGATGAATCATGAGTCACAATTTTGAACACGTTCAGCTCATTCGTAAGGGACATATTATTGTTTCCACTTAACACAGACCTGACTTTGAAATTTGAATTGAACTGATCTTTGAATCTAAAAAGATGATACTAGGGGTCGATTGTTATTAATTGAGACGTTGAATTATTTTATGATTATTCCCATGAGCAATAGGTAAATTCAAGAATTTCAGTGTGTAAAAGATAGATGAAGTGACTCATAGATATCTACCAGAAATATTTACGATAACTATAATTCAATATTTATCCTGCATCGTCGAAAAGTTATTCAGCATATATTTCATATCTAATTAAATAATGGCTGAGGTGTATAAAATCGGAAAATCACTATGGTGAGAACAACTTACGTTGAAAACGTCATCGTAGAATTGTGGATTTGGCTGGTGTTTAACGTAGTAGTTGTTTCCGTAGCCACCTCCATAACCACTTCCAAAACCGCCTCCGTATCCTCCAAAACCTCCATAAGATCCTGCAGTGCCGCTAATACCAGCTGATGCACCGTAAGCAACTGGTGCTGCGTTGGAATAGTAATGTTGACGGAAATTCCAGGTTGGTGCTGGGTAAATTGCTTTCTCGACAACCACACCAGATTGGATACCAGGGCTCACTCTGCTCTTTACAACGGTTGATAATGTTGTCTGCGATACGAAATATTCATTTAATGAATTATGGTAATGGTAATAAAATTAACACAAACATAAACCACTAAGATATTTGACACATTGTGAGGAATTGACCACAATAACAGGCGTCACCATTTTACATAATGAACAAATAAAGTTATGCAAATACGTCACGATTTCACTGGCGTACTGAAACTTTTACGAAAATCAAACCAAGAGTGAAACTTGTATCTTCTTCAGATCCTGAATTCCCAGATTTACTTATATTTCAACGAACTATGCGCCATGGCTTTGTTACACGTGTTACCCGAAATTTATGGATAAATAAGATAATTCGGAAGTCCATTTCTATTCATCAATGGATCCTCATAATAAACTTGAAGTGCACATGTGGAGGAGACATTTCTGTTTGATAAGAAGCTTGAGGTATCCTTCATGAAGGCAGATTTATTTGGCGGTCGTATATACTACCTGAATCGTAATAAAAATTATTCTTAACGAATAATAGGATGCGGTGGATTAATGGCTGATTCTTTTTATCTTGATTAATTTTTCGGCCATTTTCTTATGAATATCAGAATAATTTCGTTCAGTTTGCGTTAACACGTCATTCTTGTTTTCATGAACAGGTAAATGAAGAGGCGTTTAAATCACTCACTTTCTTTATTCGAATTCGAATAAATATCTTCTTTATGTTACGTTAACGCGTATTCCAGAAAATCGTTTACTTCTCGTTATGCACATTTATTATACTGAATGACATCGATTCCACGCGTGTACTTTCTCAATTATACTCTACATCGAAATTCTATTTTTAATCAAAGTCGTCATATCATTTGTCCTCTTCGATTAAACTACGACTGTCTAATCAGAAAAATATGATACTTGGGGCCACATAGTGTTCAGTATAATTTCAATACTTGTTTACCTGTCTTTTCTCCAAGCCCAAAATTTCGAAAATCCTGCTATCGTTATACATTAGCGAAAAAAATCAAAGCCTGAAAGATACAATGAGTTTGCCTACATCTCGCTCTCGATTCAATTTTGATAAGTTGATTTACGTCAGTTTATATATTTTTTATATTTATTCAATCGTGAGAGTTTGAATAGTATTCATTTGTTCAATCATAAAAATTTGAAAACTCGACTATCATTCACTGATTCTCGTATAGGATTTTGGGACGAACAAAATCATACCTTTATTTTTTTAGGTGTAACATGGGTCTTGACTTTCTCGACATGTTTTACGGTAAGAAGGTTCGCTGGTGCTGGTTCAAAGGTCTCAGTTTGAACGGCTGATACATGGCTAGGTATTGATTCAGAAATTTCCACTGTTCTTCTGGCAAAATTTGGTACAGTATCAGATACGTGTGTATCGACGGTTTTTACAATGTCAACGCTCGGTGCTGAGTGATGAACTGTCTCGACAGTTTTTGCGACAACACTCGGTTGTACTGCGCCGAAAGAATGTGTCTCTACGGATTTTACAACAGCAGGTCCTCCAATTCCAGTGTCTGCACCTGCGAAAGATCCTCCATGGGCTCCGTGGCCAGACAGCTCACCTCCAATTCTAGCCCCAGCTTTTGGACCACCTCCACCAACACCAGCGTCAGCATAGAGTTGACCCCCTGCAAATACATGTTTTATGGATATTAGAAATTGATAAATTATGCAGTTCTTTTAAACTAGCAAAAATTTTAAGAGCATGCTATAGCCAAACTGCCATACCAACAAAAAACATGAAGGAAAAATCGCAAATAACTTCGAAACATGACGTGGGATGGGTTTGTAATGAATAATTCTGGATACTTGATAAAAAAAATTCAGTCAAAATATAGTAGGCGAAATTTGCAAAAATCGACGAAAATGTATTTTTCGTATCTTATTTGGAATTTATCTATTTTATTGACTATAATGTTTACGAACCGGTGTAACCATTTCCGTCAAGAAGACCTCCTAGGCCAGCTCGAGCACTGGGCCCGTTCGGAGTCCCAGCGCTAGCATGAAGACCACCAGCAGCATTTCCACCGGTTAATAAACCGCCTAGTCCAGCTTCAGCGTGATATCCGCCCCAATTAACACCGATGTTGCCATCTTTGAATGTGAGAAATCCCTGAAAATTGGAAATAATTAGTGACCCACCTCGTTGACCTGTTTTTTTTTTTTTTTTGTCGAGCAATATTGCATAATTATCACACAAGCGGTTAATTAGGAGCAAGAAAAATTCTAGTCCTGAAACGATACATGAGAGACTGGGGTAAGCTGAGACACTACAGCAAGATGAGACCGCTGATAAATCGCAGGTTACCGGGGTACAATGACAAACTGAATGAATGCATGTGGTCCAGGTTTGAAGGATCTCATTGTATTTTCTTCAAAGTGTTGGTTCATTTGGCCATGTAGCCTGTAATTTTTCACGTGACTCAATTTGCACCAGAAACATATCTGTAGCTATATGGCACCCATTGATTTCACAACGTTTCAAAGAGTAATGTGAAGTTTACTTCACTCCAGAATCATAAGCAATCGTTTTCTCATTGTGTATCAAACTGAATTTTCGAAGTTTTTCTTTTACCATCAAATGAATTGTATCTTATAGCTGCCTGCCAAACCATGATGAGCTTTTGCATGGAAGCTGCTTTCTTTGTATGAAGTTCATTGAAGGGTAATATTGTCTAGGTACATTCACCGATAATGGTGAATTAACAAAGGACTTAGAGAGTATTATCGTTACCAGTATAAAGTTCAGCTCCATGAATACCAAAGATTGGTTAAACAGATTTGAAACAGATTGAGGAAAATGGAGAAATTTTCCATTCAGTATAGAAACTAAAGGACGTTGAGTATCACAACCATAAAGACATGAATGCATCAATGGTTGAGAATGAGACTGATATAACTCTATGCTTATATACATGGGGTTCACGCCGTTATAACTCTCAGCCCTCGATATGAGGAATGTGGCTGCAAGACTTTTTTAATGAATCCTAACCGGTTTGGAGACTCTTCAAGTTAACGAACTGCCATGACCATGGTGTTCAATGAATGCAAATAAAAATGCAGTAGACCTAGGGTAAAATTGACAAAGATAAACCGTTTTGATAAAGAAATGAATTCTGAAATTTCATCAATCGTATAAATTTTGCACCACGCTCAAGTTGGAAAAGGTAAATTCCAGTCTTGACCTTCAAGGCTAGAATAACAACGTTTCGTTTAATTTGACAAGTTTCCAGATTTTGATTCTATAAGCTATTAGCAGATGTTTTTCATCCAGCTATGATTTGGCCGTAACGAATAAATTCATATTCGTTTTTTTTTTTTCTCCAACTGGAAGAACTGGTCCATCTCATGGAATATTATTCCCTTTCAAATAAAAGGTATTCGGAATTTGGAAGTCCCCATAATATACAGAGTCTAACGAAACTCATATACTATAAATAAACAATAGTACCCTTGCAATGAATCTTTGGCAAAAATTTCACGATATCGTTTAAGTCTTAACAATATTTCCGTAAAACTCCACATGTGTTCCTTGAGGGTTAAATTACAAATTATAAAATACGATTCAGGGGTTGAAGCGAGAAATTAAAACTTGGTAGTGGTAATATACCATATGACGATAGAAGTTGATTACGAATGAAAGATTGTACAAAAATAAGACTTTTTCCGGAAAGTTTTTATCGCGAAACAGAAATATGTGGAGCAGACCAGTTTTGTGGCTCCAACATACCGTGGTAGCGTGAATATAAGTTTTTCCTTACAAAATAATATTTACCACTGACATTAAGAGACGTAATCGAGTCAAGGACAATAATATCGTCAAGTCATTTTTTTATATACAGGATGTAACGAAACTCGCGGACCATTTCAGAATGGACGGATTTCTTCTTGAAAATGAAAAATACGTTTTTCTAAAAAAAATGTCCTCTAATACCTAGTTTAGACGCTAAAGCCGATGATAAGAACGCACCAATCAGTAATTAGCTTTAGTAACTAATATCAGAATTCGCTATACCGCATCGGAAAAAGCCGACGATAGCCGTAGTTCCTAAAGCTGATCTGTGATTGGCGAGTCCTCGTCGGCTCTAATACGTCTAAACTAAGACATTTTCAGTAAAAACGTATTTTTTATTTTCAACAATTAGGAATCCGCGAACATATAGAAAAGATCCGCGGGTTTCGTTACACCCTGTATGCCTATAATATAATATGAAGATTTAGAAGATAGAAAACGTGTATATTCTGAAATTAAAGCCTATACATATACACATGTGATTTCCTGATACATACCTACAGTGATTTCAGCAGAAGACTTGTAACGCGGTTCACATAGTTAATTCTTGTGACCTTGTGAGACAATATATTTCCTTTCACAACTACTCACACTACCAAACCTTGCCAAAATAAATTCGAACTCGCAAACTTGATGGCCCTTATTCAAAACTATGGCTAAATCTTGAACCCAGTATTGAGTTTTAGGCTTGAATTTTTACCACGATTTCTTATCTGATATAGTTATTTTCCGCATAAGTATAATTGACGAGACAAAAAGGACCATGAGTTGGTATAAATTACCAAAATCAAGGTCGATATGATAGACGAAAAAATGTGTAAGATGTTCGCATACGATATATGTATACAAAAACGTGAATCGTTTTAATAAGTCAGCGGGTTTTGACTTCAGTGATCTGTATCTTACGGATTTACAGATGATCAGGTTCCTTCAAGGAGAACCAGATTCAGTGGCTATAAGTTCAGCAACAAGCTCTATACGTATCACAATACATTTGTTTTCAGAGTCCCTAGGTTATTAAAGTTTCAAAAAAAGTTCAAAATTATACGGTGATGTAACAATATTGGAAACTTCGATATATTGAAGGATATGCTAATCAATTTAGCAACATTTGACGCTAAACTGTGTTGAATACGTTGTCAAACATCTATTTCATCTTGATGCAGTATCCAAAAATATCATCGGATTACAAAGAATCTTCGTCACGATGAGACAAACGGTTTAAAGTACCGAATTTTAGCAAAATTTGATTAGGTATATTGTTGAATACATTTTTGTTGGGGTTAAAACTATTTGGTCAACTGACACAAGAGAATGATCGACGAAGATGTAGAACCGAATTTGACAGTAGATTCCGAATATTAATGGAGTACAGAGGTGAAATTTTGCCATAATATATTCATTTATAGATATCTGCAGTAAAATCCAAGTCCGGGTATAAATGTATATTGAATAGATTTTCAACTTACCAAGCCTAATTGTGGTTTTGCTGTGGCAACGGCAAGTAAACCGACAATGGATAAAAGCACGATCTCCACCTTCTGCATGGTCATCTTTGCGTTGACTAACAACTTAGAGGATTGAACGATCCTGGTTCCTTCTTAGGTAAATTCTTAAAACAACTCTATACACCCCGTGAAGAAGGAGAAGGGGTTCACCAATAGGAGAGCTCCCAGTCAACTGCGTCAATCTTGAAATAAAAACTAACTGTGAGCACACTTCAATTCAAGGTCCGTATCTTATAGAGTAGAATCTGTAAATAATACTCGTGTTATAGCAAATCCTGCAAGAGTGGGGTGCCAGATGCCAAGTGCTATATACTGCAGAATTCATGATGCCTCGGACATTAAAAACCCTTTTCCTCAACATACTGCAAGTAGTTTACAATAATTTACCTTCTTTAGTTTATTTCCTTCTGGCTAATTGCGTCAAATCATCTGGAATTTCCCCAATATATAATGTTCCTGATATCGTTTAATCGTTGTAACCAAATCATGTTGAATTAATCAATGGCTCTTGAGATATTCAATTAAATAAAAACCAAATAAGTACCAACGATTCCTTGGCTAACCAAATTAAACGCATGGAAATTCCCAGAATATCTTAGCAATCGACAGTGACGTGGGATATGTCTGATATTCTGATAATAATTATGATTTTTAAATCGTAAAAGAACAATTTCAAAAGACAACAAGTTGTGGCTGAGCAATTCAATAGATCTATCGACGAATCGTCAAGAATTTCAAGATTAATCGTTTCACGCAATTTTTTTTTTTCCCACAGCTCCATTGCCAATCAGTCAATCAATCAGCATCACATTATAATATTATACATATGAAAATATACTTCCGCAATCATTTGAAATAGCTGATATACATGTTTTAAAAATTCAACATAGAAGATAAAATTGGGCTTGTTGCGAATCTGACTACAGATTTGTACGGAATTTCGATAGAGTAATATTACTGTTGTTTAAGAATTTTTAGTACTTTTTAGCATGTCTCAGCTGCAGAATATGAAATTCGATCATAGTCCAAAGGTGTTTAATGCTAATTCATAATTGCGTGATGTATTCCCGGGAAACGATTCTATTGCGATGATCTTAATCTGTTGACGCTGACAGGATACTACGAAAAAATCTTTCCGCGTGACACACAGACAAAAACTTCTGCAACCTTCAGGATTGTTTTTACAAGTTATCATTCAATCTCTAAAACAAGAAAATAAAAGAGGATACGTTACATGAAAATCGACAAACAATATCGAAAATGTTTCACTTACCGGTGGATAATAATTTTATTTGAACTTTTAGGAGGAGCTAGTTTTGCAATTTGCTTATGAAAATAGATGTTCGGTGCTCTTACGCAAATTTTTGATGATAAACGTGATTTTTTTTCATTCGTTGAGGTAATCTGCACAAATTTCCATACGTGTATAGTAGTAGATCGTTAACGCACTCAAAGCTGCCATCAGCTGTTGACCTCTGTGTTAATACTCAACCTTTTTCCACCAAAACGTCATTTCTTGAATTAATCGGTTTTTTCAACCCAATCTTTACCACCAACGCGACTATAACATACATATGTACTCATATCGTCAATTCAACCATTTCGGAACTGCGTATTCCGTTAAAAAGTGATTAACTTGAGCTATTCATTATTGTTTACGAGATATCTTGAGCGCATGTTCAGCGTACATTATAAGTGCAACGAAAGAGACGTTCCTTATCTTATTTCATAATATTTTCAGCAGATTAGGCTTCGTTTGCAAATCGCTTTATGCGAGAACACAATCTGCTTCATAAGATCCATATTTAACATTGTGGAAAATAATTGTGACAGGAAATAATCGTCAGCTCTCCATCTTCAGTTGTCTCAAACTCTTCAGCAATAATAAAGTTTGAGTAACATATACCAGTGAGGAAGTATCATCATTTGAAAAATATATAGCTGATCAAATTATCATTCTTGATGTGTTTATTTGAACTGTTTAATTGGCACACAGTTGAAGGGTTGTATCAATATTGAAAAATATTCCCTGAGCAAATGAAGGAACGAAATAATCAGAGAACCAATTAGTTTGCCATAAGTCTGTAATTTTAATTCACGGAAGAATTATTGTATAATATTATTCAGCAGATAGATTTCAGTTGTTTGAAATATCTGAACTTTGAAATGAGTTAAAGACATTCTACTAATTTCAAATTATAATAGACGAATAATCATACGAGGCCATATTTTTTGTCATTTCAATATCGCAAAGTCTGGCTGAAGTGGCCATAGTATACATAATGTATGACCATCACCTTTGATATAAATGAAAAATTTCCTTTCACGAATCATCAAAATCTTAGCAAAATTGTATTGAAATTATTGGGAATTTCCTAGCTACGATTCTCCTGTACCCCAGCCATCAATCATCTTGACCGGTTTATAATGCGAAAACAGGTTCTCTGTTTTGATTACGTTTTTGTATTATACATACCTAAATTTTAGTGTGCTCGATGTATTACTCTTGCATACAAATCATCCCGAGCATATCATAGATTTACGAATATAGTAATACGTGGGTCGTGCGATAGGCCCACGGGCGATATATAGATAATTATATTGCTACTTGATCCAGAAAGTTCATCATTGACTCATTGTTCTTTTTCAATTTTTTTTTGGTTCAGGTTTCCATGCAATTGTTTTCATACTTATTATACCAAAGGCAAAACCAATATATGAGACACTCACGTCATTATATTAACTACGAAACGAATGGTTCAATACATAATATGAGTATATAAATATACCAGATGGCAGAGGGAACAGATATTGTCTTTAAAAACAGGTTCATTAAATTTCGTGAATTTTATTAGCATAATTGAGATGTCATCCTTACGGAATTAAATATTGAAGCGAAGTTTATATATGCGAAAGGAAGGAACTACCGTTAGAATCTTTAGCTGTATAATTTTGATCAATAGTCTTTCATCAGTTTATACTATTTCACCTAGAATTCTCTCAAAGATACGTGGTGATTGACCTCCTGGTAAATATATGCGAAGTGTATGAAAAATTCCAAAATCATAGTAATTTTCTATTTCTCGAACATAAAATTCTCATTCCCAAAATTCAATCTTTGTACTATCATGATTACTACTTCTGGAAAAATTGATAAGTATGAAGCGGTTTAATGTCCGCTGCTCTCCTCTATAATGTACACAACCCGTGCGCTAGTTCAGCAGATCAATCAACAAGAAGAAATTATACACATAATATAGATTCTCAGATAGCCAATCGTGATTTTGTACGAGTTGCAATTGAATGCCGGTAATTTAATTACCTACGTTTGAAGGCAACAATCGAGTCAGTATTAAATTACCGGATTCAGATTAACTGCAACAACATCGATAAAGGATGGTATTATTTTGCTAATGATTGCTATTAAAAACGGGCACCACTTGCCCATTTCGTTCTAGCATATTGCTGTAATCATTTCTACATTTGATGCTTTGTTAATGACGGTGAAGATTTACAAAATTAACGTGCATTGTTTGCTCTTGTCATGTCGTCGTGATCGTTGCAATTCTATATGTCTAGCTACGTATCTTCTATGATCCCGGTCAGATCTAGGATCTCGCGGTAGATCCAGGTGAGAGTGGTCATATCACGCCGATCATACGTTCAGATAAATACCGTTCGATACTTATGCGAAATGAGGCGTTTAGCCTACATTTCGAACTAATATTGAAGCGTTCTATTCATTCCAAAACTCAATTTAAAATTCTGTTGACGATGTACATGGAAAACATTTATCAAGATTTCGCTTCAACGTGATTGGTTTGAGGTAATCTAGTGCAGCCAAATTCGTGTAGAGCGAACGAATCTATTATTTAAAATCTGTTAGGTGCACTTCAATATTCTCAAGATTTCTTCCACCTATCACGTTCTTTTTTTTTTTTTGTTTCTGAAGAAAATAAACATTCTTGCCGTTTCCTTATCAGATACGTAGCGAAATTTCTGCGTTCCACAGTGGATACTTTCAACATAATATTCATTAATTTTGTTTCTTCTATTCATGTTCAGCCCGCAATCATTAAAAATAAAAAGTTTGATTCAGTGAACGCATAGTAATAATTTTTTGTATAATAAACAATATTTTCAATAGAGTTGGGGTTTGACAATCCTAGGATCATCGATTTCCGAAACGTATTCGAATTGAGAAAAAATAAACGTATTACACAGTTTCCGAAATTAAAAAAAAATTCTAACCAATTTCAGAAGAATATTCAGTAAATCCGTTGCTTGTATTCACCATCAGTACGACGATACGTTTTATTTCCAAATACCATTCTTCATACATTATAGATATATAATCTATAATGATTTTTAAATATTAATTATCCTATTTACGAAATAATTTATAAATAATTATACATTAAGTAGTTAGCTTTGAATTCGCTTAACTTTGTCCATGGATGGGGTTAAGGGGATGCGCTTCTATATTTGAATTGAATATTATGAGTATAGAGAGCCATCAGGATTTCGTAACGTCCTATACAATATAGCGACGATTAAATCAATTTGCGACAGATTATTCAACGACTAGGATAATACCCTACATACACTTATATTACAGATTATATACAAAAAGCAAGATATTTGCACTCCAGACTCAAAGATCGATCAATCAATCGGTTTAAAAACTTCTATGTTCAAAAACTAATCTGTTGCGTCCTTCGCGTCTAGAAGCTGCTCGGTCTTGCAGAGATGAATCCGCGTTATAATTTCTTTGATAATTTCTCTGGTAACTTCTTCTGTCACTTTTGGGAGCAATTTTGTTTTCCAAAGGTCTGTCGTCCTGGTCTGCATCGTAATTCGTCCCAGCATATTTTGGCGCAATTTTATTTTCCAAAGGAGTATCCCGGTCGTCGTATCTGCCGTAGTTTCGTCTGTCTGGACGTGGGGCGATTTTATTTTGAACTCTAGATGATGATGATGAACCTCCAAAAAAATTACTAAAATCGAACCATCCACCCCATCCGGATCTGTTATCATCAATATCCTCCGTCACTTCGTATCCACCATTATTGCTGCTGCTGCTGCTGCTGCTCGCGCTCACGAAACCGTCCTGATTCCCTAAATATCGGAAAAATCAAAAGACAAATACTATCAGAGAATGAACGGTAACGCCATAAACAGAAAAATGAGTCTGTGGTACATAACACATCACAAAAAGAATCATTAACCAGAGTATTATATACTGTCAAAGAAAGTAGAGACACTCAGTTTTCGGTTTCATGATCTCAAAATTGTGCAGTGCTTTGTCCTGTATGTATGCAGTACATTACGTATTAGTTCCCCAGTTGTGGAACTAATTACCACAGACGTATTTGTCTATAAATAATAGAAGCAGAAGAACCCCATAAGTGTTTCCCTGAACCAGCAACTTTCAAAGAAAGTAAACACACTCAGTTTTCGGTTTCATGATCTCAAAATTGTGCAGTGCTTTGTCCTGTATGTATGCAGTACATTACGTATTAGTTCCCCAGTTGTGGAACTAATTACCACAGACGTATTTGTCTATAAATAATAGAAGCAGAAGAACCCCATAAGTGTTTCTCTGACCCAGCAACCTGGGTGAAGCAGAATGGGTGAAAAAAATAAGTACAAAGGTATAAAAAAGTAGATGATGAAAAGTTCAAGTTTTTTGTGCCGAAGAGTTTTCCAAGTCATCATAGCCATTACCTCCAACACTATCGTGATCATCATTATCACCATCACCGTGCGAACTGCCGTGTCCACCAAAGTGACTACTTAAGTGACTACCCAAGTTATTACTGAAATGATCACCAAGCGAGCCAAGGTGACCACCCCAACCCCCGTGACCACCAGATAAACCGTGACCACTAAATAAGCCGTGATGTCCAACCAAAAGGTCGGTTAAGGCGTTCACACCAAATGGATCGTTATGTTGTAACCTCTGTCCTTTACGATGAGCATGAATTCGGTCTTTTCTCTCCTTACGACGTTTTTGGATATCTGCAGCAGCAGCGTCCATTGGCCGTCTTTGAGCCAATGAATTCCTATTTTTCACTAGGTTTCCTACTGCCTCTAATGTAGCAACAGGTATCTAAACAACGGAATACACTTTTAGTTTTTGGTTTCGGTTTTATTTTTTTCAGGGCTAGAGTTATTGTCGAAAAAGAGGAAATTTCCTCATCAAAGTCCTTCGTGAGCCGAATTTTAGAAATTGCAAAAACTTTTTCTAGTTCTTATAGAGTGAATAGAAATTCTAATGAGTACTTGAACTTACGTTGAAAACACTGTCAATACTGGATCCCCCTTCTGGATAAATCGATTGTGCAGCTGCCGCAGTCTGCTTGATAGCTGTGATTGGAATCTATGATTTATAAAAAATATTCTTGTGTAAGTAAAGCTATTATACGTGAGCATAGACGTATGATTAAGTATAGCTATATTATCTAACCGAACGAATATATCCAGAGCTCGAGCCTTATATCATTATTATACTCATGAATGCTGTATTGCGAGACAGTAGGTACACTAAGTATTATGGATATTCCATTACGTCAATGTTTCACACTGGCATGGGTCAAAGATCATTAACATGAAAAAAAAAAGGTGTAAAAATACAGTTGTTATAACACATAAGCACTCACGTTGAAAATGTTGTCGATGATCTCTCCATTCCCATTATCAGATTGACGTCTAGCTCGATGGAGAACATTCTGTCAATTGATTCGAAAACAATAGAAAATAAATAAAATTACCGTTCGGTATCTTGAGAGAGACTCTGAATACTACCTCAGTCGAAAAAAATCAACATATAAGGCCGTATAAGAGATTCTATATACGATTAATTGGCGATTTGTGGCGATGAGAAGTTAACTAGCATAGAGAATAGGATACAATTAAATTTTTCCGAAACATGTGACGCAACTATAGTCACTGATCTGCACAATATTCGCCCACTAACTATGTAACATTTAACGCATAATCCCACGCTTAACGCGAATTTCTGAGCTTCACACGTTCGAAATTCAGCACGAGGTCTTAGCGACTGCCGCATTTCACAATACTAGTTGACCGGATCATACAATCTAGGCGTAAAATAGTATATATAAGTGAAATTTAAGAAGCGGCGAATATTGAACGTTGAGTCTCATATTGTGTATCAAAGCCTGTGTTCCACAATGCTGAGTGTAATAGAATTCGGTTAGAGCTCGAAAAGTTTTAACTGGCTTCTTTCGCAGATATCTACAATGCCTAAATGTTCACTTTCCAAAAGTGGCTCGAAAAAAAAGAAAACAAGATACAGTTGTGTCTTGAGTGTATGCGGTGCCGACATTAAAATTAACAAAGCATTTACGTATTTACGCATATATGCAGATATTTAATGTTTGATCTTTCATGATGAGTACATGCCACGTTGTGCGTAGGTTCATTTACTTTCTCTTCATCTACATAGCTTTGCAAATATAAGGATATTGCGTACTTACCCACTTGGAAAGTAAGACTTTCATTACGAATTAAACCAAAAAAGAACAATGTAATAAAACTGGGTCACTACATGACGTCAGTTGGATTCATGGGAAAACTCTACGCACAAACATTATTCCCTAATTCTCTCATATTCTTGGGAAATCAGGTATAGAATCGGAACTTTTCACCAATGGTGAGGATAGAGGCGAAATACTTTTACACATATTCTTAACAGATATTGTTATCAAAAATTCGCCGAAAATTTTAATGAAGACACTAAGTTTCCGCTACGCTTCGATGAGGGAATTTTTTGAATTCTGATATTCAGCGGGCTACATTCAATTACAAATTCTAATTGATCGTAAATGTCAATCACCTGGAAGCATGTAAATTTTCTTAGTTCAAGATGCAACCAAATTTTACAATAATTAAGTTGTCGTGATCAAGTGGCTAATTTTTTTACTGGACTCAACAACCGGGGTGGGTGTGGAACAATCATGTATTCACCCCCGATAACCTGATCAAAGCAATTTTCTGGGTAAAGTTCGATATTACATAAGTTCTTAAGTTTTTTGAATGAAATGAAACCAGGGAAAGTTATAGAAAAAATGAGTTCACTTACCGCGTATGCAATTTGACTAATCGCCCCGAACCCGACGATCCAAATTACCAGATTCTTAAGGTGAAGCATCTTCTTATTCCAGGAGTCTTTGTTCCGTATGTCTTTGCAGCCCAATTGCAATTCGAAGATTGGCGCGCGCGATCACGACCCTGCCTTTAAGGGCAACTGCCACCAGGACATCATGCCCACGATATTCCTTTAGCCAATCAGAGTAGCTCGCTGATCGTCTGGTCGGATATGGGACCCGCATCTCTGAGAGAATGCTTTCTATGCTTTCGCAATGACTTGAGCTCTTTTTTCGCCTCATTTTTTTTCTGCACAAAAACGCGTAGGCAACGTTTGCCGAGTTCAACTCTCTATTGCGCAAGTATATGAAGACCAACTTAAGGACCTGTTCTGCCAACGTTTTTACAAAGTCGATGTCGATGTCCATCCCGCCAATGACTTCTTACGATTTCAATTTCCGTATTAAAAGTTGTTGTGTCGAAGAATTTTGGATTCGTTGTAGTCGAGAGGGATGTAATTACCTACAATTCAACTAGATACATGTGAAAAGACCAAACTTTAGTAGTAGATGTTAATTGGCCTAGCTATGATTCGGTTCATCAGAACAAGTATAAGATTTACAAGAAGACGAGCTGCTCCAAGTAAATAAAAGGTAATTGTACAAACGTTTTCGCAGAGAAATTAAATAGAAAAATCTTCGTTTGCCAAAGGTATTGACTTTAGGTCTGTTTGAATACATTTTTCCTATTACATTGAAAGTATAAGCACCTTTTTCCTTATGCGGAATATGACTGCGCGGTTACCCGAATTTTCGATCATTCGAGCAGTGTACGATCCTAATAAGGTCAGATAATCGATATTCTATACTGTATCGGATTTCAAAGTGCCAATTTCTTGGAATTATGTTTAACAATAAACCAGAAAAGTATTAGTTGAAAATCCCAATATTTCTGATGCAATATAAATAACCCAAAACCAGCAGAATTCGAAATAGCCATCGGGCTGGACGGAGCGGGGGAGGAATCTATCGATAAGTGCAGCAAAAGGAAGTTACTGTTGGAAAAAAATTGTTTTTTTTTTTTTTACTGAATGCTGTTCGATGTTTTGAAAAACATAGCGTACATTCGGACAAAACAAATTGAGAGTATAGGTATCGGATTTTCTGAGTTCGGCAATAAGAGAAATGCCAAAAATCTGCAACCAGAAGTTGTTCAGAGTTACGAACTAAGAGTGCACACCAATTTTCAGTTGAAAATATTTTAGCAAGAATGTCCTATATATTTCGTCTTTGAGTAATCGGGTAAAATCTTCTTCATGCAATATCAAACCTTGTGGGTATATCTGCAACGAAATTTTTTTTTGATGCTTACAGGTATTAGGCCATCGATATATTCAATATAAGCGAGAACCCCTTCTGATGAATTTTGAATTTGAATTACTTGTCAACTTACTTTCCAAATGTTACGAAATTCGAAAAGCAGAAATTTTCATTATTCTAGAAGTATTGAACAGATTTTTCGATAATTCGGCTTCGAATTCGCCACCATGTATTCCTCGAACGTGAATAAGCAGCGTTGATCTATAGAAATTAGGTGACGCATAACGACAACGATCGAAGCAAATCAATTATAAAGTATTTTTATCTGTCTTGCATTATTACATATGAGCAATGCTGATATATATTTGATATTCATGGTGGTTAACATTTAAATTTTATAGGTTTACTTTGAGGATTCGACGTGCCTTGAATACTACAGGAAATTAGGTAATGACATTTTTATACTGCAACGATATGTCTTTCCTTGATATCATTTCCTCTTTCTCTCTCTTCCTCGACAAGACAATTCTTTCCGCAAATATTTTAGTTGAAATTCGATTCCGAGAATTTTAAGGTCATATACATGACTGCAGTCCTAATAGATATCAAAACACTTTTTCACATCAATCATTCTCAGACGCCGATTATTGGAACATCAATCACAGAAATTAGAAAAATTGCATAGTGCTTAAAGTAATTGATTGAAATAACTGGCTTTTCCAAATAACTGATTTTGTCATTAGATTTATTTGTGAGAAACGTATTATCAAACATTATCTATTCTTGTCTAGTTATCAACATCCATGTTGACATGACTGCAAGTCTGTTAAGTTTCTAGATAACGAAGATCAGAAAACAGGCGCTCGTAAAAATAAATACTATAATAAATAAGAATAGGTTAAAGTATCAGTATAACTATCAAGTTATTGAACTAATTAATTCAAGTATTTACTTCTGATAGATCCAGTCTTTGGCTATGTTTAAATCTAACTGTCTTATCAGTTAGGTATTATACACCTTACTGCTAGTAACACCGATAAGTAATATATACGACGTTGAAGTAACTATTCAACATCCGCAACATTAATTAAAAAGTAAATGACTTTCTTATGATGGCCACTGCAGTATTCTATCCTTCTCATAATTGTATGTTGGGATTATCTTGAAGGTAGGGTCGAATTTGGTTTCCAAGATCACGTTGAAAATCTCTCGCTGATATTTGCGATTGCTGTGAATAAATAAATTCCTGTTATTATTTCACTTTGCTAAATACCATCAAATCAACTCTGGCAAAATATTCATGCTCGTCATTATGAAAGACTATCAAAGGTACAATGCTGAAAAATTACTTCGTTTAAATTGAAAAACAAAAATACTTGATATAATAATATTTCCATAAGTTTTAGAAAATATGAAATCTTACGTTCAATGCATCCCGCCATTCAATATTGAACAATCTGATCAATCCTTTGAGATTTCTTCTGATGATCCCTTGAAGAACTGTTCTAGTTAATCTGAAAGGAGCTTCAGTAGTCGTGGTTGCCGTAGTGGTACCATCCGAGGATGCATCGGTATTTGTATCTATTGAGCTGGGTGTCGTGGACGTGGTTGTGGTAGTACTAGTGCTCGGTGCAGGTGCATTTTCAGGTACCAAATTGTCGCTTACGATCGTACCGATTTGGTTCGCAGCCGATTTGGTGTCATTCACTTTCTGAAAATTAATCATTACAGTTTCATCGACAGATAAAAACGATTTCTGACATGACCAGTGTTGGTAACTTTCCAGTTAACAGTAACAGATCATCGGACGGTAATCAGTTGCTAGAATCTAAAGTTTGTGGTTCCCATTCCAACTAACTTACTATTGCATAAGACATAATATAGGATTGATTTGTCGATCATCTGATAATATCTATGCCAGTTTGACGATCATGCATGCCTCGTTTATCTATCAGGATATTTTGCAAAATATTCCAAAAATGTCATCTCATTGTCAATTTATTCATAAATGCCTTGGAAATATGCTAAACATTTTTTGTTATAGTACCCTCGCAACGATTATGAAAATTTATCATTGCATTAGAACCCATGAGGTTTGCTTATTTTCAAAATGACACGCATTACTTCCGTAAATTCATGTTCACTTATTAGTATGAATATCTAAAACGGTCGCGGGGTCATCACGTAAGGTGCGCCTTGAATAGGCAACTTAACTTACACCGGTGTATCACTGTTCGTCTCCCAATACATATTGCTTTTCATCATTGTATGTACAAACTTATCTAACTTTTCTTTAATCTCCACGAAAGAGGGTAGAGAGAAGGAGTACGGACTTTACCTTTGCACCTTGTTCGAAATAAAAAAATTATGGCTTACGCGATCCCCATGACGGTTGCTTCTACGACAAGAATAGATAACACTGATATTGTTGAGAGAAAAAAAAATCCCTAAAAACGTCATGATTCCCTGCAACCGAACAAGCCAGTCGATCCTGTGATGTGACGAGGCAATTTTTCATCGTCATGAAACAGGCTATATAACCCTGTAATGAATTTTGAACTGATTGACTTGGTGTAAAATTCAAAAATTTCACTATATTGGTCGAAGGATGTTTTTAGAAAATCAGAAATTAATGTGTAAAAAGTTCTCTGAAACTCTTGCAGCAGATGTCAAATTCCATGTCAGCTCATCATTTCATAGATTATGGGAAAAATCTGAACTAGCCGTGAGATGTGATCGTAGTAGACGGAGGTTTCGAAATCCAAATTTCAACTGAGGCGACAACTTGCGATCAAGTTCCAAAAATACTTCTTGACGATTTTCAAAAAGACAGTTATTTACAGAGAACTTCCCCTCGCGATCTGTGTTTTCTTTCTAGCATCTGAGAGTCTAGATTGCGAATGATGATATTTCTCTAAATTTCATTCGATTATTATAGTCTATACGAAACCAGCATGTGGAAGGAGGATCATATAGTATATGCATAAGAATACTGCTTTGTCCCGTAATATATTAAAAGTTACGTGTAGGTGATCGAAGAATCAGCTACGTTGCCTATACTTTATCAATAAAACAAACTTTCACCGTTGCATGTTGGTATAATAACCTAATCGTTACGTACGTATACCTATACCATGCTATAGACATGCCAACAAAATGTCACCATGCCAAACCCCATTGCTAACGCAACTGTTACGAAAAGTCATCAATCTTTTAAAAGCAGCACATCTACTTCTACGTTGACATACTTTGACAGCTGTGATAAACTTTCAATTTGCAAAACTTGAGATAAAAAAAAAATTCATTCCATCCAGTAACTTGATTCAAAATCTCAATCTTGGCTTGTGAAACTGACTACTACATAAAATTGATAAAAATCATATTCAAAGTTGAAAAAAAAAAAAAACACCAACAAACCTCAAAAGCCAGTCTAGCCAAAGTCCATAAAAATCCTGGCTGCTGTCCACGCACCTGTCTGACCCCTCGTTTAATCTCATCCGGGATAGTACTCTCCGCTATCATTTCATCCTCCAAGGAATTTAGGGCATCGAGCTCGTTTAAACTTGGTACATAAGAGTCTTTCATCAGTAGTTTTGTCATGAGCAGCGCAATCTTATGGTCAGTAGAATTTTTGACCTTCTCGTTCATAACACTTGCAGGCGCTTTGTGAGGATATATTTCACCTTGTGTTTTTTTCGAGGCATATTTTTTCAGATGAAAACTCTCCTTTTCATCAAGAGGAAGATAGTCTTGATAATAAGACTGTGCTTCCTGATGGTTTTCAGGTAACGTTTCATGATTTTCGAGTATTGTCAAAGGATTTTCAGTCACTCGTAAGAGGCTTTGGTAATAAGATTCTTGATCGTTTCGAAACTGGTTTGAATAATCATTCTCATAATCGTATCGTAACTGTGATTGGCCAGGTACATTTTGTGCCTGAAGTCTTCTTTGCTCAAGTTGAAATTGGTCGATACTTTCATACGGGGAATCCGAGGAACCTTGTCTTTCATAGTCATGATTAATTTGCAAGGAAAACCTGTTCCCAATTTCTGGATTATTCACGGGTATCCCTATCTGTGGCAATATCCAATATGGCCGTTGTGGACTTCCAGAAAGAGATCGTACAAAACATGTTAGTAGCCATCCTGCTGCTAATGCGTGTATCACTGCCAATTGCATCTGCAATTCATTCAAGACAGAGAGAGTCAGATAATTGTAACAAGTGAAAAATTTCATTTTAGCAATACAGATGATACATGTCACGAGTGATATTGAACAGGAAAATTTCATTTTCATTCATATCACTTCATATAATTACTTTCTTTCTTTCATCAAAGAGAGTGATTTGTTGTGCAATAGATTGCGTGTTGTTAATGACAGAGAATAGTGCTATGAAGTGATCATAATTTATCATTTTACCACCGTAGAAACGCACGTACTGCAACTCGAAAGGAAATGCATTTGGCTGTATAAAGAAAAAAAAAAAAAAAAAAAAAAAAAAAAAGCCCGGGAAATCCGGGATAAGTCGTTCTGAGAAAAGTAAATGCAATTACTCTCGCGTGACGACTATACTCAATTGTTTTCACAAATTACCATTATCGTTCTACCGCTTATACAATATAAATACAATATAATAACTTCCGAGTAAAACTATTTCACAACAGGATCCATGGGATAATGAGATTTCTCTGATCTGTTTAATACGAATAATTATTTATTTATCGATTTAAATGTATATGATTCAAAGCATTTTTCAATGCCATGAACATCTCAATCGAGAAACGACTTGATTTTTAAC
Source organism: Ametastegia equiseti (assembly GCA_963989295.1). Classification (NCBI taxonomy): domain Eukaryota; kingdom Metazoa; phylum Arthropoda; class Insecta; order Hymenoptera; family Tenthredinidae; genus Ametastegia; species Ametastegia equiseti. The sequence continues at coordinate 12,254,456 of OZ022397.1, read as the reverse complement.
TTGTCGCTTCTCTGTTTTATCTTAGTTTTCTTCTTGTATTCAAAAAACGAAATCGAAAATATATCGTATATGACTACAAATAAAGGAAATCCTAAGATATCAAATTGGAAAAATTTTTTTTGTAGATTTATCGTGAACTGTTAAAATGAATCCCACGTGAAGTTTGAAGGCTTGTTCATGGTCAGCCCCAAATCGCTTGTTGAGTAATTAAATTTGATATTTATATCTACGCGATGATTCGTAATCCCGAATTACTTTCAACGAATTAATTTCTTACTGCAACACGTACTTGGTAATATTGTGCAAGACAGTTCCAAGGACTATGTATTTCACTCATTGTTAGCGGTAATTTCTTATACGTATACAAAATGCGAAAAAACAAAATTCATGATGAACTTTGATTACACTAATTGTAAAACTGTGAATTAATTTAGTTGCTAATCACAAGGATGGCTAATATCAGGCTTCAAGTATTCTGATATATCTAACTGAACCGATTTCACTATGAGACGATTCCAATCACACCTGAATCCATCAAAATTTGTGTTTAATTTAATTTCCCAACTTCCTAAACGTATAAGCCAATTTCTTTTACATACATGAGGTAATTACTAATCGCGCACTGTTAGCTAGTCGATTGAAAACTCGATAGGCTCGGTTTTGGCTTATAATTGTGAATCTAATGTTTCCACTAATCTATCAATCAATCAATCACTTACGATTGGTTTGGAGTCTCCGAGAATCCCCTGACCACCGTATAACGGCTCAAGAAAGACTGGGCAAAGCAAAAATGTCCAGCAGCTGTGGTTGCCAGAGATTGGTGGCCACCGTATAGTATTGGGAGTTTATAGTTGACGTAACGTTATTTTAACACTATAGCATACGTGATAGCTAGCTGCACGTGCATCGAATATTATTGTGTCGAAATTCTAGCTTACGAAAGAGAGGTTTGCCGATCTGTAAACCAATTTCCAGAAGACTGCAGGTGTATTTACTGGGTAAACGTTTTACATCAAATTCTCATTTCACAAAATTTTCCACAACTTCCCCATTTACCAAAGATATCCACGTGTACGTGTATCGCTAATGAATATAACAACTTTTAATTGCTAAGTGTAGAAGCCGCATGCATGTAAGCATGGCACTCAATTTGCCCATTGGCTTGTTCATTCTTTTGCTTATACATAGACACCTTATTGCTCTTTGTCTTTTATCTTACACGGATGAAAATGAACAGGACTTCGAGATAATCGTTAAAAAGGCTTTCAAAGACTGATAATTCTAATGTTCTGATAGGTTTGTTGATCACAGTTCTATAATAGTTGATAGAAAAATGTTGTATAGACAGTACAGATGTTACATACCGTTACGATAATGTCTGCAGTTATCCGTTCACTCGTGAAAGACATTTATGAGTATAGCATCGAGAAAGGCCAACATCGCGTTTTGCCCTAATTGTAAGACCGATGATAATTGCATTGTAATTAAAGATCGATCGTGATATAAAAGAACCTGAGTATCTATGCGGTATACCAATAGCCCGACAGATTTCTTGCAGCGATAATAACTGTGTACAGATCGAGTGTATATTGAATGTTGATAATTTTCTGGGTTCACAGATCAACGTGTCTTTAGGTCTTTCAACCGATAAAACGAGCATATAACCACGTGGACGACGATTCGAACGTACAAGTATCTTGTCGCACTTTCACTCTTCGTTTAACTGACCACGTGTTGGACACCCGCCATTTTACGTTATTGCATACGATATTATTGTATAATAGAATTTTATCATTCGCCACTTGTCGGCAAATGTCTCCAATTATAATCGGTCTTGCTCCAATAATCATTCACTTGTAAACTGGAAATTAAACACTCTGCAGCAGTCGTATACGGTTGACGGAGTAAATATCTAGCCTTGCGTAACATTATTTTGTCTCATATAATTTATAATTGTTATTTTTTAATTAGCCGTATACTTATTACACTTCGTTATAATGACTGTCAGTTGAATTTGAAGAAATATTTTCGAGACTGCAGCTGCAGGTGGTTTTAAAAATTAATGCGATCAAATTAATATGTCAAATAATCAAAATAATATGAATTATATTCACGCTCATAGTTATTGTAACTCTTTAGCTACCGTCATAAAAATTTTTTTCTCAATAGTTCGCGGAATAATAACGCCGCTTTGTCATGGGATAATTTTCATTTTGTAACTGGGTCATTGGTGAATAAGGATTGGGAATCTCCGGGAGGTTCTTATCCGCGTTCAAATATTTTACTACGTTGAAGAAAAAAAAAAAAAAATTTTTGCGGTTCGATCTGAGAAACGTTATGCAAGATATCGGTGTTGTAACTTTTGTAACCGCGGTGAGACAATCTTTCGTAAAACAGGATATAATAAACGACGTTGAACTTCTCGCTTGATAACTAATACCGAATCTGTGACACGGTTTCAAAATGAACTTCAAATAGATATTATAGTCTAGTAATTTCTCGTACGTGAGATATTTAGATAAAAAAAGCACATAATCGAATACAATAATGTGACGTTTTACATAATTATTATGGGGCCCCTGACTAAAAGGATCTCTGAGTGTTTGACAAACTGGAATGATTCACCAAGCGAAAATCATCTATTAACCGTATAATAAGCAGCGTGAATAGCATACAATTAGCATGAAATATTGCGAGAAATTTTTGCGATGATGCTGGCCCAGGACATTGCTCTTTACTAAGCATCCGCGTACACCATCTTCAGACAAGGTCGCGGCCTTGGTATCACTGTTGGTATGAAAATTTGCACACTTTATTCTCCTTATAGCACAAACATTTTTTATACTGAATAATCTATGGTCATTCATACGTATAATTAATCTGAGATTAGTAAAGAAGCATAAATATATGACGTAGGAAAGACGAAATCCATATTCTTAAATTGTTTCTACTTGAAATTTTCTGCACAGGTATATTATAAATCACCAAAGATCTGTATAGAGTTTCTAGATCAGGTTGAAAATTGGGCTCTATTTTGATTTTGAAATTGTTTCGTGTATATATACCTTTGTTAAATTAAATACAAAGAATTAAATGTCTTCGACTTCGGTGATCTTTACAAACTGCAGGATGAACTCAAGAATAAATCTCACTTCGTGAAAAAAAAAAAAAAAAAAAAAAAATCTTCGTGTGTATATTTGCTGATAATATTATCTCGCGAGGTGAGCTGGTTGTTGGGATATCGAGAGCTCTTGCGTGTATACGCCTCGCATATAAGTGCAATCAGTAGAAATCCTTGTAACACTTTATCCCTCAAATCACCGATAGACGATCCTTTTTTCGTAATGTTATAGATCCGTGGAACCCTGACCAGTCAATTAACCTGTGAGATCGTTAACCTTGATCACTACTATACATACATATAGGTATACGAGAAAAATTTGCTCAACATTTTTTTTCCAGCTGTGACCGCAGAATTAGCGCAGTGTCTTTTCACAAGGAAATATAATCAGCGATCTTTCCATTTCATGATACAAAAATTTTGATACGAACTTCATTTTGATATATATTTTAATAGTTTTCATAAAAAGGGGACAAGCCAGAGTCAGAGAAAACTCATTGTCAGCAAAAGTATTTCGGTTAAGAGATCAACGCTGACCTTTATACAGTCATTGTGTATTTCCAGAATTTTTTAGATTTTTAGCTGCTGCAGCTACGTCATTCTTTGCTCAAAAAACAGGTAACAACTGTGTCAAGGTATGTCGGAGACTCCTAGAAGAAGGAAGTCTTCTACGAAACTTCATATACTGTTCCGCTCGGGAGCGGAAAATAATATTTGTATTCTGAGTCATTCAAATAAAGAAAAAAAAAAAAAAAAAAAAAAAAGTTTCTTGTATTAGAAGTTGAACTACTCATAGTTAAATGGATTTAGTTACTCGCATCTTCCGCAAGCATCCTTGACGAGGAATTTGCCGCTATGTTAAATTGCATAAGACTAAGCAATCGTGACATAATGGTTTTCGTTTAACGGATCGGATTTCGGACCTGCAGATTAGAATCTTCAATCATTTGCATAATATATTTGACTTGAAATACGTGATACTTGACCGAAGCTGATCGGTTCAAACATTTGAACACAATATTATGATACAGTAATCCTAGATTAAATGGGTCATTGGGATAGCCAGTCGCATGTGTCAAAATGCTAAACACACCATGAAATTATCGCAATTATCAAATACGTAAAACTTGCTGCTACTGCTGCTGTAGTACACTTCACAAAAACTGTTGTTCTCAAATCTTGTGCTTCTTGATTTCACGACAAATGAAGTTCAAACAAAGAATTTCCGTTATATCGACTTTTTACAAAACTCGTTTTTAATCACGTCAAAAGATAAAGGTTGAAAAATGTTCACTTACTTCTTGAAAAATGTAAATTGTGAGTTGCATCGACACTGTTTTGAGATCGAAGTAAAATTCCTTCAATTAATTGGTGCAACGTTTATTTGTCACATTTCATTGCTATAGCCACAAACTAAACTTCGTGAAATTAGAGCCACGTTGAAAACTCTTGACACTTTTAACACTATAAGCCATTAGTTTATACAAAATACGTTAATTCTTCGGACAGAACACAGCACTGCAGCCTCTTTCTGGTCGCACCATGAACACGATCAGCAAGCTGTATAGCCCCAAGCCGATTTCATTTCCACTTTTATTTTTCTTTCAATTCTTTACAACGCGGTACGCGTCCCGTTCTCTTTATGGTTAGGTTTGTAACAACTCCCCCTTTTTCATTTATTTATATAATACTTTTCTTACTCGCACTGATACGCTGGCCATTGCTGCAGCAGTTATGAAACTATGCTGTAATAATTCTCCTACACCATGCGGAGTAGTAGCAATGGCTAGTTTTCCCTGCTAATTAATGGGTCAATCTTCACTAAAAAAAATTCCAGTCAACTTCAGATGAAGCCTTCAACTCATTTTCGATCATTGAATATACGAGTCTGCAGTTATGTCATCGAATCATCTCACTATATGTATATGATGTGTAACCTTATTACGTTACACGATACTGACAATGAGAATCACATTTTATAGCTATACATATGTGTTTGTGTCATGAACAAAACGAGTTTTCTACGCACATGGTTACGGACATTCGATAATTATTGTAGGAGCCGAGTCAACGTCCCGATCACGACAGTGAAAGCTTTTTTTGTGAAATCCAGTTTCGAAAATATAACGATAAGCGAGTAGGATATAAAATCAGTTGGATAATTTCGCACTATAACTCCAAAGAGTGAAAATACTGCAAGAATTCGAGAAAGGCGAATGTACTCTAAATGAAAACAAATAAAAATTTCAGGCTCATTGAATTATTCATCTCGCGCATAATTTCGCTTAAATCGAAACTATTATGACACTGGAATTTTTTATATTATACTTTGAGGTGTTGGTGTTACGTATAATATGAGATACAGACAATAAATGAAACCAAAATAAATTGCTTAAATTATTTTGCGGTTGGAGCGAATTTTTTGTTTTTTTTTTCTTCTATCTTTTTTACAATAAATGTTCGGAAAATTGTGCAACTTTTTACATCGAGTCATCCGTTGAAAGAATCTGCGTTTAATTAGCAACTTTTACTAATGACCTTAACCGATTTTTGATCTAAATATGTTGATACAAGTAGGTATATTCAATGATCAACGAACATTCTGCATTCAGCAGTCCAAGTTACACAGTCACCCACCTTGATATTTCTCCGAGAATTTAATGGCGTTTGTGACCCCGTAAAATTTCAGTAAGAACACGTGCTCAGACACTCCTTCTGAAAAATATATATAAAATGTGGTAAGACGAAAAAATAAAAAATAGAATAAAAATGAAATAAGAAAGGTGAGATCTCATGTAGGCATCGGTTGTATTGCTCAGTTGGAAACGAAGGCTGAATTTTTACCAAAATTTAAATCTAGATACGTTGTACGAATTATAACATGGCTTGGAGACTTTCACGAGTAATATGTATACATACATGTCCGGCCTGAGCTAATCTGTTCCAAAATAATTATGCAAATTTTATTTTATTGGCAAAGCTATACTGCGACTGATTTTATATTGCATTTATTCTATATGCATAGAGGAGAACTAGAACGTGTCAAGAATTCAAAATCACTAATTCCAATACAAAGACAGACAAACGGTCATTTAAAACCTCAGCACAGAAATTCTCAAATTTTTGCAAAACTGGAGTCTGCAAACAGCTGGGTTTGCTTTATTTTATTACATTGATGATTTTCGTTGTTATTAATTTCGTGAAATTAACAAATTGCCATTTCTATTGACCGCTTGCTCGATTTCATCGATTCTAATGTATATTGATATTCACTCCACTTCACGAGTGATTCGCAACAACATACAAAGGCAGAAATGATTAGTGAAACATTTTTCCCCGCGATACGATAAATATTATTCGTCAACTTGATCAGCAACTCAACTTTTAACCCATTCGAATAGTAATCAAGAGGAATCCGAATTACCAAAAGTTGAAAATTTTAGTAATTCACTTCGATTTTGTAGTCCCATCTTCGTGGATTAGTCGATATTAGATGATTTATAAACTATCAACGTCAGAAATAAATGAAATGAGGATAGAAATATTACGTGCAGATTAAATCCAATCATTACACAACCGTAGGTATAAATTCTGCTAGAATTATCGATGCAAAATATAGAAGTACATCAATGAATTGTAAGCTTGCAATGATTCGAATGACTTTTTGGAATCAATAAACATTGTCATTGAATAGAACTCACTTTTGAGACAGAATCCTTGAATATATTTTGTCAGATGTTGATAGTTTGTTGTCGAATTTTAATCCGGCCAGCAAAGATTTTTGGGTAAAATTCAATATTCTTCTTGATGCACTGTAACTTAGGTATTATGCATCGAGAGACTCGAAGCATGTTACACAACTTCTACCTCACGAACCGCAGTCCTCTTTGAAACAAGCCACGCTTTGACTGCAGAGCGATACTATATACCGTCGAACGCATTTTGTCGAAGAGTAAATTGCCCATAACTGAGGAGATGTGGCCCATGAGGTTCTCCTGCTCCAAAGTCCCCAGCGTCCCTCAAGGTCGTTTGTATATTTCACGACACTCATTTTTACTCGGTGATTCCTCCACGTCGTGGATACATGACATATGGATAACTGTGACCCGACAATTTCTACTGAAAAAAAATTTTTAAGGACACTGGATAAAATGACTAAGTGAGTCAATGATCTGAGAAATACAAAAAAAAAATAAAAATTCCAAATTGAGGAAATATTTGATTATTTGAATTGTAAGAAATATGATTATTTATTGCAGCATTTCATCTAATTCATCATCGTATTCTCATTGTGTTCAGGGAGATCGAATCCATTTCAAATCTGATAGGTATATAGGTGACGTATGTCAGATCGCGGAATCGGTATAATTGCCCATGAAATATGTTGTTCGTTAAAGAAAAAAAAGCCAGCAATTTGGAAAATTAAAATCTTTCACGAGATTATGAGTATCCTAATGTTTCGATCTGTTTAAGCGTCGATTTTTTCGAAAATCGATTGAAATTGAGATTGAAACATTTGATAACTTATCAGCTAATCAAGATATCCGACTCGTGTTCTGTCATCTCGTTGCGAGTTCTCGTTTTTTGTAACTTTTTTGAATTCGTGAAAAAAATTGACTGTATATTAGTGTTTATTTTGAAATGCGCTTTTTTCCGGCTTCAAGTTCGCTCAGAAATGTTAGACGGTATTATTAATCCTTACATGTGGAATGACTGCTAGACTCTGCGTACATGTACGTAATTTTCTCGCAAGTAAAAGTGAGACAATCGCACGATGATAAAATTCATGCAAGTCGGCGTAAAATGAATCAATCAATGATAGATGAATCGTTAGTTACCTGAACCAAGAATAGAAGGTATAGGTAGTGGTGTTTATGACTTAAGTATAGGCTTTTTTCGGGCCTATCAAAATGTCACAATTGAGAGTCCATAAAACTGATTTTTTTTTTTTTTTTTTTTTTTTTTTGTTTCTAACAATTAATGTGTGAAATATTATAAGTGCAAATCCTCGATCTCCGCATATTGCAACTGACGCGACTGATTAGTTGTTAGCCGTTTTCGATATTTTTCGCAAAAAACAAATCTTCATATTACTGATATGCAAGTCTCAAGCCACTTTTTCAACTCAGATTTAATTTATTCTTCAACAGAGGACAATAACATCAGCAATTATCTGAGAAGATGATCATTAGTTATTTTGTCATTCGTCTGAACAAACACCGCGAATAAATAGGATTCCAAATCGCAGGTTCACGGTAGTTTTTTTTTTTTTTTTTTTTGCATAAATTATAATACTTGCCTACTTATGCGTACCTGTAATACGCTATTTCATATTCATTAAGTCTGCGCATACTTTCAAGGTTACTCGTAACTCGTCAATCATTTTATGTTTAATTATTTGCTAAAAATTTGCACTACGCACTAGGTAAACTTCCTCATTTTACAGTACCGAAAGAAAATTCTCATTCAGTCATATCAATTCAGTATTTCTTCGTCATTTTGCACTTCTGTTCGTGAGAATTGTGAAATATCTTATTTTCATGCAACTGTCATAATCATTCGATGGTACCAAAGTCAAAGTAATCTAGGTACGTAAAACCTTGACTATAAGAGAAAGATCATTCAATTGATTTTCACTCTTAAGAAACTCCTTTTCAGTTACTCCGATACATATTTATGTATAGAGTTCATAGACAAGCTGCAATATGTATAACTAATGTCACCAGGGCAAAGGCCTATCGAATTTTTATACCTCATTTTCCAACACGCAATTATACAACGATGTGTTACCGGCATACCTCGAGTCTGTGAGTTACACAAGTTGGCTCGTTATTTCCTTTGCTGTTTTTCTCTTCTTCTCTGTAAATACATCATTACATCGATGAAATGATCAGTTACAAAATGTTTTTGCAAGCGATGTGTGTACTGCAGTAAATAATTTCTAGACATGACATGTATCGTACATTCAAACTCAAGTCTTGACTAAAATCTACAGAATATACAGAACTACCTTTGTGGATGACCCAACTACTTACCTTGCAGAAAATATGAGATGAATCAATATTCAATATTCATATTTATGCTCGTTCCATGGTATACCTTGTTTGTGGATTCAAAAACTATTTCCATCATATCCGATTCGTTGGGCCGTAGTTTTTTTTTTTTTTTTTTTTTTTTTTTTGCGATTTGCAAAATTCGAGTTCTGTACATCGTTCAATGTTGTTCAATTTCCGTTGTATATTATTTTGGATTATTCGAAAAGTACCTAAAACCTCCGATGAATTCCATACTATTTATGTTTTTTTTTTCCTTTCCCGGTTAGAATTTTGTTTACTCCGAAGCTCGCTAGTCATACGGTTTTCATTATCTAGATAAATACATTTCCCTGAAGAAAAATTCGTTTCGATGGATATTCTGTATGTGGCTATTCGAAGGTAGTGAAATATCTAAACTTTTGTCCTGATCAATACGTATTCGAAAACTGTTTCACATTGGCAATTTTGAATCTCCAATAAATTTTATCTTTGACCCCGGTTTAATACCGTAAACTAAAAAGCTCATGTACGCGACTGGAGCATTCTAGTAATAATAACACTGTAATAATCAATCACAGAAAACTTGAATTATTGTAATTGGGGAGATTCTTTTTCAAATTGCAGGCATTATGGTTCCACTCAAAAGGATAAGGATTATTATTCGTTGACAATTATTCTAATGAATGATGAATACACGGTAGTCATATGGCATAAGGAAGTTTGCAAGTATACATATGAGGTGTGGAATAATTCCTTGAGTAACGAAGGTTAATGAATTCTTACAGCTTCCTGGACATTTTTGACTTGCATATTTTTAAGCTAATTACTATTTACGCAAATGAATACGCGAATAACCTTCGCCAAAAATCCATAGGTTGCGAGGGTGTATTGATTTCATTTTTAGATCATCAGGAAAGCTACATATTCTATTTCTGCTGTATGTTAACAGCCGGATGACTAGATTCGAAAAATCGGGTATTAACAAAAGAATGCGTACGAAAAAGTTCTTGACTTATTCATCAGAAATTTTCAACTCCACAACATGTGGTAGTTATCCATATGTTAAAAATTCAAAGAGAGAAATCAGCTATTTATAGACAGCAGAAGGACGAGGTAACTAATTATGATGCAACGATTACTACATAACCGCAGAAATTTGACACAAATTTCAATCCTCAAAGTATATTTTTATTGCCGGAATTATCAATACGTACATGCATACAAAAAATATTTTATACCTACGAATATTTGATCCGTTCCTCTCGAAAAAAATGCTGCATTTTTTCCCGATTTGACCCCAAAATGATTCCAGAAAATGAACGAAAGCTTCGAAGCTTCATTAAGGGTTTCTCTTAAACGAGCTTTAACTATCAAATCGAGGGTCTACCAGCTCTAATTGTAAGTTGTGGGCTTACGTTCCAAGTCAGTGCTCACGTCAGAGTTGAATATTTACCTCCGAGTTCAGAGTCCGTTACTGAAGTAATTATCTGCATTAGCTATGATTATATCACAGACACGCCAAATTTACGCATTGCATTTCGTTCACAGCTATTACTGCCTATATAGGATGGCCAATTTTAAAGGTACCAGTTAAATAACTCCGGAACTGAAAGATTCAATGAAAAATTTATTGTTAAAATAAAATATTTTGTTATAAAATTGAAATGTCGATGTAAATGTAAATCTAGCGATAGTGTTGTTTTTCCATCTTTCACCAACGCACTAAATCCTCTACAAAAATACGAAACTTTTCCACTCTATGCCGAAAGATGTAGTATTAGCTCTGCAGTTAGCTATAAAAGGTTAATTTCAAATGCCCTAAACCTGCAGCAGGGTCCTGAAAAATGCCGATTGGTAAATCAGGTTCTACGTACATATTTCTCATGCCAGAAAATAATTATAGTCTTTGTCCAAATTTGAAGTAATTTGAAATAATATGTGTGTAAATAGCTATTTATTACAATGCCTTTATATGCACGAGGACTATTTCATCTAACAATATAAGTTATGATCGTGTACGCATATATTTAATTATACATACGCAACATAACTACGTCAGTTGTCTTAAATATCTGAAATAATTTCATTCTTGAACTCTGTTTCAGACAAATTCCACAAAAAAAAAATTCAAAAATGTCAATATCACCAACCCATTCATTGATCGAAATGAAAAAAAACTGTTCATCAACATTCGACAGTGACCTATTCGAAAATATCTATTCGTGAATCCGCTTCAGTCGCACATTTTACAACAGAAACATCTTCCATGTAGGTATTTGCACAACACTTTCCCCGGACTTTATTACCCGGAACAATGTGTAAAAAAAATCAAAGTTAACTTGACAACCAGTTTTATTATCTAAAAAGATATCACAAACGCACATATGTACTTATATAGTTTGCTGTACTTCATATTACGTAAATCTATACTAATTATTACAACCTGTATGCATATAGTATGTAGTTTGAAGTCCAGATATATCACCTACTTTTCAATCCGCTTCATATAATAGGGAAATAATCGCAAATATATAAGTAAAACTTCATTAATCTGAAACAGCTTTCCCGCAAGATATCGGTTCTTAATTGGACGACATAACGTACATACGTATACGTAAGATATATGTCAACGACATATAACATAACGTAATGTGCTACGATGTAATTATTAAATAAATCAGATCACCGATCGTACCAAGTGTCCGCTTTGAGGATAAAACGAGATTTCTGTGATTGACGATATGCGGTAAGTACCCCAGGCGGTATTTGATCGACTTTCTGCTTTTCAAAGCTGATTTTTCTTTACAGAATTGATTTGATAGACTTACAGATTTATCTCTACGTGATGACACTTCGCACGATCGATTAATATATGAATTATAACTAGCACCATTGTATTCTGAACAATTTGAATACACAAACAAAAATATACGATTGCGATTTGAAATCGAACAGATTCCACCGGACAGTAAATGATTCATGAATATATTGCCTTTTCAAATCACAATCGTGAACACATCGTGTGAAAAGAAAACGTCCTAATTTCTAATTAACAAATTTCACTGCAGGTGCAGTTTGGAAAAAGCTTTACGTAGAACATAGTCATTGGTCAACTCCTTATTCAAACTAAAATCTTCCATATGTCAAGGTTGCTTTTTGCATTTACTCGTAAAAGTAATCTTGAATAACTTGTTACTTGACTTCGTATTTTTTTTTTTTTTCTTCTGTTCTGTTTCTTCTTATTTTTTAATCCTAAAGCACCGGAAATATGACTTTTGTTTGAAAATATTTGGTACGCCCAATTATGCGTAAATGTAAAAGAATTTCTGGGAGCTACAGCTAATAATATAAAACCTTACACCGATAAATAAAGGGGGAACTACTATGGAGGCTTGAAGAAATAAATATATATAATAAATCCATGAAAAATTATCTACATCATGTGGGGGAGGAGTTTCTACTGATAATTATGTCTACTAATGTTGATTGTTGCTGCCGAAGATCTTCGATCAGTTGAGCTAAATTTCTGCCATTATCGTCTCGAACATCGTAGACGATATAGGGAAGATTCTTCTCTTACTGCACTCTGTCCGAGGGCAAACCCTTGATCGCAAAGATACCACGGAAAAATGGCTTGAATAATTCCAGGCCGCGTTCTGTTCTGCGGGCTGAATTCTGCAATGAATAAATAAGAATACATCACTAAATATATATTTGCCAATATTCAAAATGATTTATTAATTATACATTCTTTTTAATCTTTGGAACGAATTCAATGATAAATTTCGAATGACACTTTCAATTAGATGCAGGTGTAGTTTGCCCCTAAAACAAATAGGGCATTCCAATACGACTTCGGCCCTTGATAAAAATTTTCATATCTGACACACAATTTTTTAGAATTTTTTTAGAATTTTAAATTCACTCGATCACTACTATATGGCCGTTTTAAAAAATTATAGAAAATTTGAATCAAGTCGCAAAAATCTGATTAAAAAAAAACGGAATGTCTTCCAAAGTAAGAACAACTATATAAAGAATCGCGGGCCCAATCCAAAAGATCAGGGGTCAGATCCAGGTCGAAGTAATATGGAATGCCCCGAATACATCCAAGAATTCCATCGTGGAATATATATTGAAATGGCCAATGTATCGGATATCACTATTGTTATAGGTTTACGATATACATGGCAAAAAGAAGGAAAAAATAATAATGAACTGAATCCAAAGTTGTGTTCAATAATACTGTATTAATTTCATCCACTGCATCGTATTCTTAAAATGTCCTTGTGCCGATAAGTAACTCAAGCGTTCCATATTCGACTAGTTTATCTGCTCCAGATATTCATACAAATAAATGAGATGAAATTAATTGCAAATCCCAGAAACACTGGCCCCTCAGACCCTGAGATTCCGTTTTTCACGTAATGAAGAGTGATTTTTTTCATATACTCTAAATCCTGCATATTTCAATAATTTCACTGACCAGTATTATGAAAGTACCAAAGAGTTTGTATAACATTCATATAGTTGTTGATCCCCAGAAGTACAATTTACACTCTAATAACTATATTTCATTTATTGGAAGTATAGCGTGTTGCAACACGAAGTGAAGGGAGACTGACATAATTACGGTATAATCGTATGTATTCTAGATGAAACCGCAAGAGAAGAAGAAAAAAAAAATTTTTTTTAAATTATAATCAAATGAAAATAATCCGCAACAAAAAGTATTTACTCACCGTTATCACGCTACTCAATACTTTGCTGACATTGGTGATGAGGGTGAATCCAGTTCCGAAAGCTGGTGGCGGAACATCCAAAGAAACATGAACTCTGTCGAATTCAGGGATATCCTCAGTCGTCGTTGACACGGTAGACTTGTCGGTGAAAAAGAAATATACAGAGAATTAGATCAATAGGATTGACAGTAATATGGATCAGAAGCTGCAGTATCTATAGCTAAGATTTTCATCTCACTGGCCTTCGTCAATGTAAAACTGGTTAGCAGACTGTAAAACCATTTGAAACACAACCTTTCACGGTAATATACTGCAAACTTGATTTGTTGGCAATGATTCAAGACACGCTTTACGTGTTAGCAAATTATGTAACATGATCAGATTCGCATCTCGTTCGATTGATAGGATTATTAGATTTTTTTTTAGAGCCTGGGGCGCCAGTTTTACTATGTCAAAAATGTGCGGGTCACGAAATAGTGTACATTAAATGTGGCAAACGAGTACAAGATCGTATGAAGAATAACTTACATAATTTTTCATGCATATTGCAAAACCGTGTTACAAATATCCAACAATTGACTTGACAGGTATATTTCGTTGCACAGACTTGCACTTAAGTAAGAACGAAAAGAAAAATGCAGGTACGCTCTATTTACCGTATGTAGAAATTATTTTTTGGCATTTAGGTATGACGCAATCTGTTCTAAATCCGATACAATAATAGTATAAAAAATTGTAACGAATGTGATATTGTTTTTATTTTTGTCTTTTTTTTTTCCTATCGACTTTTCTTTTCAGGTATAAATTGGAAATCTGGATATCGAGGATGAAGGAATGTGCACATTTTTTTTTTTGTATCGAAGGCCAGGGTGAGAAATGAATTTCATAATTAGATAAAAACATTAAATGTGATTTTATTGTTGAGCGTACAATAACGGTATGTACATCATTTACAGGGTACGCAAGACAACTTCGCCAGTCTTACGTCAGCACTTAATATTTACAAATCTCTTAAGGTTGAATAAGTGATTATTAACTAAATACAGAAATGGCCGGATGGGAAGGGGGCATGTTGAGCGAATTAATGAAGGGCCTCTCTTATCGTCCAAGCTAAAAAAATAATTTTTATAATCATAGAATAAAGAAGGATCTTGAAAATACCGAAGATCATATAGTCATAGTCATAACTCACATCCTTAAATTATTATACAACATTTTATAATTAGTCCAGGAAACTGCGCAGTTTTCCTAGACATGAAGCAAGCCTACCGTGCATGATATACTTGAATACAGTTCTACCACCAAAATAGTTGTTATATTCGCCAGCTGTGACAAACTCCTAATTTCAAAAAATTCAAAACGAAGCGATAAGCCACACTTGATCAAGTGAAAACCCATTTCATTAGCGCCATAAAACTATAGGTAATGATTATGAAGTGTTTCGAAATGTCAGAAACATATTTGATCCGTGTTAATATCCTATGGCGAATGATCGAACATGAAGGCAGAATATTGTGAGTATATCAGAAGCTCATTTGATGAAGAGGAATTAAAATATCATATGGGGACGATTAGTCGCTGCATCTGATCATCAGACGCCATGAATTTAACCTGATATCCTGTTAGAATCTTTCAGGCTCTCAAATGAGTAGAAAGCCATTCAAGTTAATTCTTTATTGGAATTAACATCGAAATCAATTGATTGCCCGCACCGTTTATGAATCCGTGAAAATTAAATGTTGGTATACTTGAAGAACTATGAGAAAAAGAAAAATTAAGTATCGGCGAAATCATTCCGATAAAACAAAAGTAGAAAAATTAATCATTAAAGAAAACGATCAAAATCGAAGAAAAACTAATTCAACAAAACGATGAGAAGCTTGTAATAATGGGGCAGCTTTCATGATTTAAGCATTTGATACTTGTTTGTGATTTTTGCTGTAGCCGCCACCAGTGGCGTATAAAAAATTAATGTGGTAGATAATCACGAAGCGGAAATTAATGCCAATTGTCCTTTTCAAATCATTCGAAAACTCAGTATGGTCCTACCGCGCCAAGGAGGTTAAATCCGGCTCCTGCGCCACCTCCGCCTAAGCTAACGCCCGCGCCAGCTCCTATACTACCATCGCCGATGCCAGCACCAGCGCTTGCGCCTATACCACCCAGATTACTTCCACTGCTTAGACTGGAAATAGTTTCGATCTTTGATGACAATAGTCCTCCAAGACCACCAGCCAGACCTCCAGCACCACCTGAAATTTCAAAAAAACTTTTTCATAAACGTAATAAAAAAAAAAGTTTAATGTAAAGATGAACAGTTGAAGGAAAAATTTTGTATTATATATAAATATTCGGCTTGTCTGTTGCGTTTCAATTAGTTTAGTGACGAATTTTACTGACCGTCACCACCTCCTGACAATCCACCGGAAAGAGAGCTCAGTGGTCCAATTTTCGATGCAATTGCATTTCCAATTCCACTGCTAGCGGAAGTGAAGAATGTTGTGGCACCGGATATGAGTGGGCCTATACTTGCAGTACCAGCTTGGATCTTTTGCGATATTAGATTGCTAATATATTGACCTGTTGCCGATTGACTGCTGTCGATACCAAAGGCTATGTTCTTGGCTTTATTTCCTTCGTCCAGGGCGGCCAGTGCTCTCGTCTTAGCGTCAATGAACGAATCGAGTTTCTGTATTTAAAAAAATCACAATAATATCTGAGAGGTTAATTTTCAGTGGTAAACACCCCATAAATTCATCTTTCGTTGTCATTTGTTAGGTTTTCAGTCTTATGTATACTAGTTTGGACGTATGTCTTATGTATACTAGTTTATCGATAAATTATTTCATGTATTCGATTAACCCATTAGTTACCATACGTAATTCGCAACGCTTACATGACTGTACAAAAAAACTGTATATTACTTATAAAGTACTTAATGCTGCTTAGAAAGCAGCCATAGTTTTACTTGAATTGCAGAGATCATTTGTGCAGGCATTAACATTGATGATTACAAAAAATTGATGATCAGATTCAAGTGTGAGATTAGTATCGATGATTTATGATGGTCATCATGAACCATTAAGACTTTTTTCTTTGAATTTTGTAAATTGAGGAAAATCTAAGAGCGTTGTACGATTGGTATAAACAATGATATTCTGATATATTCGTTACCCCGAAGACAAAGTTAATGATTCCATTGGTGAGACCAAGTTTGACAATTCCAATTTTCCTCTTATCTCTGTCTCCCCTTTCGTCATCAGCGACAGTTTCTGGTTCAGACTGCACAACGTATACCTAAAATAATGAAATTTGTCCATCAAAATATATCAACAAATTTGGTATTGTCATAATAGAAAAGAAGGATGTGTGACCTCAATTTCGTTTGTATTTTCGAATGAGTAAAACAATGTTATTCTTATATAATTGGAATTCACACCTTGTGCAAAAAAATGGTGAAAGATTAATGATTTCAATTTGAGGTTTAGTAATGAATAATTTGATCCTAGGTTTTTTTTCTTTTTAATCGTGCAAGTGTCCTTGCCAAACTTACAAAACTTGTATTAACGTATATATAGTGGTGTAAAAACTGTCTGAATTATTCGAGACGCGAGTCAAATAATTCATGAAATTCATCATCTTAAGAGCTATAAGCATTCTACGAGCAACATTTCGGCCAGTAGGTCCGCCGCGCTTGTGTAACTTTCATTCGCTTGAACAGTGACCGTAAGAATCTGTGGCGTAACTTTAAAAGATGTCTTAACGTGCGTGAATTAAACGAAGTATTTAAGAAAGTTTTTGCAAATAGATTCACAGAATTAGAAATCCTCTTAAATGCACATCCATCGTATATACATATAATGAAACGCACATTTTCAGATCATTTACCTATAGGTTTGTTATATAGGTTTGTGAAACCTGTTGCAGAATGGCAATGAGAGGAATCGTTGATGTATCATAGAAGAGAGTATAACTTTATGTAATGCCATAAGTAGTGTTACGTTACAAGTTCTTCTCAAGCAACATTTGAATCATTCGAGTTCCAAAAGTACAAGCCTATATGACGATATTTGACTGATTATGAAAGACTTTTACTTTTCACCAATCGATTGATGTAAACGACAAAAATCAATGTTCGGGATAAACATATGGACAACGAAATGTGAGGTGATAACCATTTGATTAAATTTGCACATTTCTTTTGAATGTAACCGAAGAAATACGTAGATAAGAACCAAATAACGAATAATAAATTAAGAGATTACGAATGTTTCGAAGAGAAATGCGGATTTAATAGATAGCTAGACAACATCAACGAGAAAATCATTACGTAATAATTTACATCCTCTTATACATATGTATATATATACATATGTATACATATATTTGTCGGCATAGTATTATAAGCAAAGAGAAGAATTTAACCCACATTTGCACAAGGATACTTGCGCACCTCGTACCTATAACTTACATATGTGTTAAGTTTTTATTCACACATGGAGAGGTGTGTGTTCGTCTATCTACCTGTCTACATGCTTATCGGCTGGACAGTTCGACTACTTTCACTATCGAACTCACCAAGTTACCGTCACTATTATAGGCACTCTTGAATTGATCTGTCTACTGATGGCTAACGATATTAGAGAGTCATTAATTATTGTCTCAATCGTCAAAACTGTTCCTACTTTCTTTAATATATGTTCGATATGATCTACCGATTATTGATGACTGATTAAGAGAAAAAAATGCATCTCTATCAACAAAACTCGCTATAGCTCGTTTGAGCAATATTAAAAAAAAAAAAAAAAAAAAAGTCAGATATACAACTGTCTGTATTGATCGTGAGAATTATTGAAACGTGTCTGTTTCTATTTGACATTTAATGACGAAGAAGTTTGTCAATAATAGTAGAAATTCTCTAGTATCTGTATCCACAGCATTAACTGTATACCCTTGTATGTATGTACATACAAGGGCGGGGGAATCAAGCAGCCATGACAGTTGTTATTTAACCGACTACTTCAAGCATTAGATAAAAACGTAGATTCAGTTGACTTTTTTGCAATAATTTCTTAAGCGAACTTGAACTTGATATTCTGTTCTAACAATAAGGTAATGATTCTAACAAGGCACATGGGTTTGTTACCGCAAAAATTTGTATACCGATTCTGAAACTGCTCCTATTCCATGTGAACTTGACATATTTTCAAAAACGATTTTTTTTTTTTTTTTAATTTGCAATATTAAATGACATATTCAGGCTAAAATGACATTAGTATTTAAAACGTTTTATCATCGAGAGCTTCCTAATGTTGAATGAATACTCACTTCGTTCAGAGGATTCAAGTTGTCAGCTTCTCGCTTGACGATGGGGCTGGCGTTGACAACCGCCACTGCAACCAGCAGCCCACACAATGTACAGGCTAGTTTCATTTTGTTGATTTAATAAATTAGGTTTACCTGTAAATGAGACAATGATACATGACCCATGAGGAAGTCAGAGGTTAGGGTGGTAAGTTATAGTCATTCCAAGTACCAAATTGAACGTAACAAATAAATCAATTTGAGTGAAAGGATATATATTCCCAGAGGTTTGTAAAAGCTTAAGAACGAGATATACAACTCATGGACTCGTAAAATTAATTCTACATTTATTACAGATGACCGAAGAGAAATCGAGAAATTATTCGAAGGTGGGTCAAGAGAGGCAACAAGTTTGTACATCAGCAAAGATTTCAACGTACATAGACAGCTCGTGAGTGCTGAGATTCAGGCAAAAATCCAATTCTTAAGATATCGCGATGCAAAAATTATTCCAAATTTCATATATTCAAAAATCTATCCATCTGCAGCTACCAGATGAAAAAAATAACATTAAAAAAATCGATCAATTTACTCAGATTACTCCAAAATCTCATCACAAAATTGATCTAAAAAAAAAAATTGAAGATATTTGCCAAATCTAACCAGGATCCGCTTGAGAAGAAAAAAAAATTTTTTTTGTCACCGAAATAAAACTCGTCTACGAAGTATGAGCCCATAGAAACGTTTACTCGATGAAGTTGATGTATTTCTGATGATGTCAAAGTTTTCTAACCTTGGCTGTAAAGGATCTTGGAATTATTTCTGGTGATATTGACTTACTGTCGCTGATCCAGGGGATGCGTGTCTTCGAGATGTGTTCCAGACGGCGTGTAGGCCTCGTTTGAGAGACTTCTGAGAGGCAACTTCGATGTCTTGCGGTCAGCGAATGTAAGTATGGGTCTTGCTAGAGTCAGTTGCTTCGTAGGTGGGGTGCCTTCGACGGCAGCACCTCTTATATCTTTTACCACTATAAGCAATATTCGTACCTACTAGCCACAGCCCGGACTCACACGTATAAGTAACAGTGGTTGTTTCAAGAACGCACTACTAACTCGAAAAACGGAAGTGTAGGTGATTGCGCCTAGTTCCCTAAATTGGTGATATCTTACTCAACACCAGGATAAATCTTGTCAAATTTTTAACGAAATTTCACAATTCCGAAACTCCACTTGCTCTTCGACATTCTCCGCTTGATGGTCATTCACTCATTCATTTATTGCAATAATCGTATACTCGCACATATACTATATCCAAAAAGTACAAGAAGACTATAATTTTTAAATCTTTTATTGAAAATTGAAGAATTAATTTAGTTAAAAATTATTCGGTAATATTTTTGCCTATTCTCTATTATCATCATCGAGGTGATCTTATGGAACTTTTCAATTTCAATACGGTGTATGATTTTGATTTGCGTAAATGGTAATTAGTCGATTCGGAACTAGACTCGAGTTCCACCTGTTCATTATACTTTGACTTAGTATATCATTACGTCAAAGAATTACATCACCTTGATTTCGGACGTTGGATCAATCTCAAATTCTCCGTCATATGTAACTCACGCATTTCACAATTAACTATTTCGCAATATTTTAAATAGAGTGTTAACCTGCAGAGGTACGAATAAATTATTTTGACTCCGCAAATTCAGACACCTCGTTGGTGCATATTATCATATTCATATAGCAAATGTAAATTATATTTCTGTGATGAGGAAAAACGATTAGAAATTACATTCATTATTTTAACACCTGTGGCTTTATACAAGATTACGAACTATCCTGACACCTTGTAACTAACATAAAATTTCTTCCAGAGGGACCATTTTTCTTGAATCTATAGTTGAATTTCGATGAAAACCGCCACGTTAGAAAGCGATATAGATAAATAATATTTTGACTAAATTACATCGCTATCGAGTACCCCGGAAAAAGTAAGGGTAAAAAGTTAAGTTAGTGAATTTTTTATTTCATTATTTCGTTGCAAGAAATGATATAATTTACGGTCGGTTGAAGCCAAAAATGTCGGTTCCGCGAAGCATATACAGAATTTTGTGTTATCAATTTTCACGAATTGAACGTATATAATGTATATTACAATTGCGAATAAAATAGTCATACTTATAAGCATGATGTAGATTCATATCTGAAGCTCTAATTATCACCTTTCTCTTACGCAATTGTAAATCTCTCCAAATCGGAAGACTGGATTCAGTTTTGCGTAACTTGTGGTGGTGAGTGATTCGTATGATGATTGCAAGTAAATCTAGAAATCTTAATACAAATTCACGCGAGTGAACATGCGCACGTGACTCAAGCCGGTTATTTCTGATGTTTGTAAAAAAAAAAACCCAACGATATACCTACTCGCTTATTTTTAATAAAAAATGTACACTTACTCCAAGATATTCCCTCCCTGAGTAAGTTTATTTCTACAATTAAACGGGACTCGTAGCAAATACGGTTTTGAGACGTGACTTAGAATACAAATTGCTCCATCTAAGATTTGATTGCGTCTGTATATATGACGCTTGACTTCTATACCATATAATCGCGTTGTTCCTGATGTGGAATAATGAAACGCTTGTTCCTGTCATTATACATTTTTTCACGTAGGACCTACACAGTGAAACTGTTTATGGTAATTCACGCTGTTGATTATTTTATTCAAGTCCACTAACTCGTATACCGTGACGTTAATTTCTCAAACAAACAATTCACACTACATCATTATTTGATCTATCGTTTCATCGAACTATCAATTTCAAATTTAATGAACAAATCAAACTTTGACATTTTTACTGTACGTGAAGTTATTGTCAATTCAATGTCCTCATGAGTCTAATTTTATCTGCCTAAAATTTACTTGTTATTCGACCCTTTGAAAAGTAAGAATAGCTGGTGCAATTAGCTCGGAACATAGATTATATCGTCAAGAACGATTAATGTCCACCAACAGAATAAGATAACGATACCTCAAAGAAAGGAAATGAAATTTCGAGTCTCCACATTCGAGATCGTTAATTGAGGAAGAGGTGAAATAGTATACGAATCGCGATCATTTCTTTATCCCTATGATTGGTAAGTTTGGTAGTTGATAAATTTTGGAGTCCTATAAATGGCTTGAATAGAATAAAATCAACGATCTCGCAGTTATGAGCTACATTGTTCGAACAAAGTTTTCCCGCAATCATCGGATCGAATCTTTGGATACCTTAGAACTTTCCTGTTCACTAAACCCGTGAGTGACTCGTTTGTACGAAACAGCGTATGATCCAATTTATTTCTAGTGAATTTTAAACTGCAAATGAACTACTGACGTCAGTGAATGATTAGAAACAAATTTTCCTCGTTACCTTCACTAGGATTACGACCTTGTTTTATTATAAACATATTATCCTGTGCTATGATTACAGATCCGCAATCGAATACCAAGTCCCCTATATCTCTATAGTTTTACGCAAAATCAAGAATATCCGGGCAAGTTTTTTTTTTCCCCCCTTTTTTTTCGAAAGTTGTTTCGCCAAATGGGAAATGGATGTCCACGTATTGATTAAGAAATAAATATACATATACGTGTGTATATGAATCGCACTTTGCCGGTTGCACCGATATTGCCGCGTAAGGTGGCGCCTCATGGTCATGACTTGCGTACTGCTATATCAAGTTGAAGCTTTCGCGATGTGGTTTCGTTTTTTTTTTTTTTTTTTTTTTTTCGGTGAGCTACAGAAGCGAATACGTATATATATGTATACATAGATACACGTATTTCTTGTAACTTTCTTGAATACGATGATCTCCGCACAACTTCCAACGCATATACTCTTTATAGTTACGCAAGAACTAGCAGCTTTGCACACGGAAGGTGGATTCCGCGAACAACCAACGAATAACTGGAGAACAGGATTGGCTTCACTTTCTTTCAGGACACGTTGCACAATTGTGTATAAACCCACTTGACAACCTTAAATCCGTCTCATTTTGGATAAGCGTACTGTACATACATAGATGTTCTATCTTATCTCGCTACAAAAAAAATTATTGAATCCAGAACTTGCAACCTTCCTATTTCTAGACTCGAAACAATTCCGGGTGGTATTGAATTTTCGAGATGGTTTATTTTATTCGACTTCCAAGGTAAATGGATTGATGACAACATTTCAGGAACGGCAGAAACATTGCAAAACCCTCATACCCAAAAGATCTCTTTGATTATGATAACTCGAAGACAATATTGTGCAGTCCAATTTTTGAGTATGGTGAAAAAAAAAAAAAATGTACAGAAAGACTACGTCTTGGTGATGAATTTATTGCTGGAGTAATGTTGATACGAATCTTTGATGATTAAGGAAATATGGAAAGCATACCAGATGCAAAAGAGCACCTGATGATCACGAGTCAGCGCCGACGACGTTCAATGATGCATACCTACGCTAGGAGAGAGAAAGGTGAAGAAAGTCTGAAGAAGAATACCCTACAAATCAGATGTTAGATAGGAGAGGAAGCGCTCGGTTAACCTGGAAACTAAATCAACGCAAGTTTTATACGAGCGAGTTACACATTGAATTATAATTTCAAGAGTTACTCTAGTTTTCGGTAATTATCTTTCAGCTACTGCCGCAAAGTATGTTACATACATGTACATACAACATACGAGTCAAAAACGGAGCAATGATAGCGAAACGTTTGTGTTCACCTCGATTTTCAAATGTACGACGACCATGTGATGAAATTATGAGCAAAATTAACAAATGGGTAATAAAATTACAACACAATCGCCCTAAGCAACGACTTTTTGTGGCAAAACGATTCTTGAAAGCAATCTTGCTTGTTGAAAGTTGGTGTTGTACCCTCCAAGGACACCGTTAAAGAGTCCACTAAACGTCGCACAGTGCAGTCTTCGGATTACGAAGGTTATACCGTTTGATTTTAATCTAATTCATTAAATAGCCCAAAGGGCGAGATGCTAACTGGAGCGCCTCTAATGAGTGGTTTTTTTTTTTTGTTTTGTTTTTTTTCTTCACATCCTCAGCAAAAAATATTTATACTGAAGTTTGCTCGACTTAACCTTGATTTGAATACTCTATCAAATGATGCACACAATAACTCAACTTCTGTTCAATCATGCCGAACCAATCTGCACTTTATATCTCAAGAATTGTTCGGTCTCTTGCTATAGCAAAATGTTTTTGTGATAACTTTTTCATAGAATAAAAGTATGTCATTGCTTCTACACGTCTGGTAATTGAATATATCTATCAAGTATTTAAAAAAAAATAGTGCCTATTGCTTTTCATTAATCTATTCAAATGATTTTCTAACTCTTCACACCAATGTGAGCTTTGTTTTTGATGTTAGATTTAATGTATGTATAAGAGACACCAAACAAACGTTTGACAGTTTGACCTGACGATTATAAACGAAGTGTAAAATTTTACAGATCTTATAGCAGCAGTGCAATTATCAGACAATAGAGAATTATGAAGGCGGGGAGATTTGAACTGTGATCACTCTTGCAACAAAGTAAAATCTATTACCATATTTGAACTTTGTTATTGTAACATACATTCAATTTGGAACATGTGATCAAGTCCAATTACTTAAACCTTTCGAAAGAATATACCTACTCAAATCGCAACTCATAAAGTACTTTCGCATTCATTCAACAGCCAATAATATAATCCCACCGTCGTGCAAGTTTCGTTTCGAGACGTTTTCACCCGGAGAAAGGATCGCGTGATCCAATTATACGTCGCCGAATCATTGACTCAATATCATATCTCAAAATAGCATCAATGCATTATAAATGTATATACATAAAACCGGGCTATAGTCACCCCACGAAATCTTCCAATCATTAATGACAGCATTTTGTAAGAAAAAAAAAAACAAACGATGTCAAAAATAGCCATTCGAAAAGCGGAATCATGCAGAGTATAAAATATCGCATACTCACCGGCTTTGGGTCAGTGAGCTTCTCCCACTCTTTAAATCTGAAACACGTTTTTCGTATAACCCAGTCTCTGTAACAATCCCAGAATCTCTGCTACTGTACCCACCACCCAACAGACGATCAACACTTTGGTTTATATCACGAGGATTATAGCAACCGATTACACTATATTCTGGAGATTTGCACGCACTGGGATCTCGTTGCCTTCGCCTTTAGCAACTCAATCTTAAACTATCGTTTTGGGTCGACTTACTTTTAGGTGAGCGTTTTCCTGGCTAATGTGCTTAACTGTGAAGAATTACGTTATGCTCTTCCTGATCTCTACAAGATTTTATGTTGACTCTGACTTGATTTATTGATATTGAATGGTGGTGGGTTTTTTATTTTTTTTTCAATTTCTTTTTACTGTCGCACAGATGACACGCACTGTTAGACTGGTAAGACATCAGAGCTTGGTTAGACCAACACGCCCACTGTGAACACCAATTTCTCCTCGTACCTCGCGAGACTTGACTCAGTAAGTAAGTACGCTGTGAGTCCCACGGTTCGCGCAATTGGTCACAAGGAAAGCAGAGAAATGGCGCGTATACCGGATGTTAAAAAGGTGTTGATGCCAATGGCGTAATTTCTACACGTGGACGACCCCGTTTACTTTATATTGATAGAAATCGTTTTGAGTAACAGCTGTAAAAAGAACAGTAAACATCTTCTAAACGTAATTCCAAGCACATGATATGTTATAATTATATCTTTCTTTACAGTTTTCTGGAATAAACATTTATTAGCAATGTTCATACCGATTCATGTAAAAGTTCTTTATATCTGTTCAATTATTCATTCGGTAATAAGTAGTTGATGGAAAAATACTGTGATCGGGTGACTCAACGTCTTAATCCGAGCACTGCAGTTTCGGTTTTCTAAAGTAAAAGGAAAAAACTGTGTTCGAAATATCCGGAATATCGAATGTATGTATAATATGCAACCAGTCAAAGTGGACCAAGGCTGGGCCTCCAAAACTTTCAATTTTACTGTGGATATATACAAAATTGTGGAAGTACGTTTATAAAGTTATTACACTAGCAATAATGGAGATCAGGATATTCAGAATGATGCAAAATCACGCTTCGCATATTTTTAGCGATTATCAGATTTCAAGTAGCTCATCAGGTCGTAAAGTCATGTGCGTAACAGCTCAGGGTAAACTAAACGAAGAACTTCCGGTTAACCGAATTGCTGTTTAAAATTTTTTCGTTTCGTAACTTGCGGATTTATCGTATGTAGTACCTACGTTATCTTTCACATGCATCTGACGAATAATTGGCCTTGTAATGAATTTTCTATTGCAAAAATAGTCGCAGACATTTGGCTAATCGAATTGATTTCAAGCCGCATATTCTTCCAAAGGAAATCATACATCGGTCAAGCTAGACTAATCGATTTGATGTATTGCTATATGTTAAAGCGACGATCTGAAGCCTTGGAACATATCACAGTTCTCGTTCAGCTTCCTCGTACTTTCCCTAGTCAAATTTGAAGAATAAAATTACCATTTCATTCGATAATGAAGCAATATTCAAACTCTGAGCTTGAATGATATGGAATATTTTGAAATAATTTCCTTTAGTTAATTCTCCAGTAATTGAACACGTAATAATCCACATGAACACGTATTAAATTAGAATATCACGAACTAGATGCAGAATCTAATCATGATTTGCACCGAACGTTACAACACGTGTAAACTCGTGTGATTCTCGACCAACAGACGTAATCACTGATTACTTATAGTCACCAGGAAGAGTCTAGGGTATATCATTCAAACAGCACCTGAAAATACATTACACTCAATCAGCTGAAGCGTTACTCTCATTAAATCGTAGACTATCATTTACTATCTCACCCAACGTTTTCGTCATGGTTTGATAATTCATCAAAGATTTTCTGACAGCTAGATCTATCCTGCTGAACAAGACTCGCATCTCCGAGTCGAGCTTTCGATCCTTAAATAGAAACAAAACTCGTTCAATTTAGCTTGCACTAAAAAACTAGAAAAACTTGTTCAACTATAGAAGACATTACACTAGAATCAAGACCGTTTTCATCCATGTTCTCATTCCCACGGTTCTTCTTTTTTTTTTTGTCTTTTTTTTTTCGTCTCAAGAATACCTGTGATTTTTCAGCATGTTTTAATAATTATTGTAATATTATATGTTGATCATCATGTCTTCGACAAACTGTCACTTATCAAGGTGCTTCATATTGAACTGAATGCGTCTGAATGCAGTGAGCACAGTACATCTAGAATGCAGTTAGAAAGTAGGTTTTAGGGGTCATAGAGCAAAGCCATATAATGATTGCCGCATGATTACGTCAACTAATTTATGTTTAAACCTACGTACTTCAAGTTAGTTGGGCAGGTTTTAATATTTGCCAAACTTTCAACACCAAACTTTCGGTGTGACAGTTCAATTTCAATTAGACAATATAATTCCTTGTGACCATTACTTGAAGTTTGCTGCAACGTTTTGTAAGAAAGGGACTGGTATTCTTTTCAGATAAAATTACATCGGTTATAGAATTTTGGCGTTCACGTGATATAAAAAATGTCAGCATATCATAAATTATGAACAAACTGGCCTTTGACCGCTGAAACGTAAGACGACGTCGAGGACGTTTAAGTCTCTCAACACAGTGCAATAATAAAGCAAAGCGAGCGTGATGTGCGATTTCAAAACTATAAAGATAAAGCTATACGTACAGACTAGATAAAATATCACGTAACCTTATGCGAGGATGGATCACAGGAAAGAGGTATTTCGTAATTATAAATGTGCATCGGCAGTCTATTACACTGCAAAAAAATCTTGAACAAGAATTAATAAGAGATTAGATTTTAGCACCTTGCTTAGCAGATGGATGTGTTAGATTTTATAGAAGATTTTTTTCTACTCCGGAAATGCAGTGAAATGATATAGTTTTCTTGAAATTAAACTATATCGGGCAAACCAGGAAGTATCGAGTATATATGTAAAAAGAAAAATAATCAGCGAACACGTCGCATAAATTATAGTGAGAGTTTATGCGAAAATAAATAAAATATAAGGCGGTAAGAAATTTGATAGGGAATCACATCAAGGATTAAAAACTCGTTTTACAATACCGAAATAGCTAACGCAACAGCATTGGACCGCCCGCCACCACTTTCACTCTCTCGAAAATTGAGACCTGACCAAATTGAAAGTACACCGAGGATTACAGGTTCCAAAAACAAAGGTGGGCTCAGGATTAATAATGTGCGGTGGCGTCTAATCGATGTGGTAAACTCGCCGAGCCGTTAGTACTATTATGAAATTTCTTTCTTTTTCCAGAGATTATCTTATACGTCTACATTATACGTATGTATAATGTTACGGGATCAAAATTATTTGGCACGCGTTTGAAATATGGTGTTGTAAAATAATAATATAATATAATCGACTAAAAATCATTGGTTTGCGTGCTACGTGATGTGCCTCCGGAGCTGCATGTCAGAATATTTGCTGATCCACAACATTTGCGTGCAAGTAACAGCCCGAGATTGGTTGACGTTATAGTTTTTGCTCAATCGTGACAAGTTTTGAATATAATGCGGTAACGCATGGTGCACGCAAACCGTGAAATAAGTTGCTTTAGGACATACGTATGTACCTACCTACACATAGGTAATCTATGATCCAATACTGATTTGAATTAGTCATAAGCGTATAGAAAGCTTGTAACGATTATAAAGAACAGGAATTCCAAGCGTATCTTAAATTCGTGATACAATTTTTCATTTTTAAATTAGTGATCTCAGTTACTAATTAAAAGTTACGTCAGGGAGAACCGGAGCCTGTGCAGTTCAATAAGCGTATACAAGGTATTTGCTATGTATACGTCGAAGTCACTATATTGTTAGTGAAAGAGAAGCTGTCGACCGAGAACATCTGGGGTCAGACATCGACCTAAAGTTAGTTGAGAATTGCACTTTCTTCAAGATTGGAAAGTGAATGGCCCCGGTGAGGGCCTCTGGCACCTTATTCACTATTCATGATCCTTTATTTTCATCCCATTTACCTCTCACTCAGAAAGTCTCATTCGTGCAGGACGCTGTTGCCCTCTTCGCAAACTCATCTCTTCCATATGCGATCATTTTACTCAACTATTACCTGCTCTCCAATGATAATCAATAAAAATTAGTAATTAGATCATCATTTCATATTCCAGTAAGATTTTTTTCTCAACTGGCAGGATGATGCTTAGAAATTGTACCAAAAAACGATTAAGTGCAAATTTTTTAGGCGTGGTATTTGTTTTTTATTTTCCATTCGACGGAAAAATGATATCCACGATGACGTAAAGTTATGGCAAGATTTGGGAGAGAGGAAAGCCGATATGAGTGTGGGATTGAGTTCACTTCAGCTTTCATAATTCAATTTCGCTTTCTGACAGTACAGTATTTAATTTAATTTGGACTATCTTCGATGGAAATTGAAGAGGATATATCTGTTCAATGCCCCGGAGTATTTTACCAAATGAAAATATATTTGATGTACAGATGAAGGATTCATTCAAATATTCATATATAGGTTCTAAAATTTCTAAGTTACGCAATATCGACAATAGTGGAAGAGTCCGTGAATTTGTTGAAAGTGATGTATGATCTTTCGTGATCAAAATTAATCAGACAGACACGCTTGTATGTACAAACACCATTCATATCATAAGTGATAATCGATGTTACCTAAATAATTCTACACGTATAGACAAATGCCGGGATTGCATGTTTGACTAATCGTTTATGAACTGTAATGGTATTTTGTTTCTAATATATAATAGTATTTGATGTTACTGACAAAATCATAGAAAGTATCCAGTCACTGCCCCTCGGCAGAAAATTTGATACTACCTACATTAACGGCTAACCATAAGTATAATAATTAAAAAACACTCAAGGATGGACATAGGTATACAGTATGGAGTGTCGGGACTAATTGTAATACAAAACAATCTATTTGCAAGTAGTTGGATAGCGTGTGAACAAATTTGGCTTTTTGCCAAAGAAAAATAATATACTACCAACGTCATGTTAGGGCGAGAAAGGCGGTAGACTTTTTTCAACCTCACAAATATATATTTGATGATACTTAATGTCTTATCTTCTCATTTTGTCGTTAAAATATAACCTGTGTTTTGTTGTTTGTGAAATTTGATACTACCTCAAGTTTTTCTTCTTAAAAGTAGCTTTTTTTTTTTTTTAATTTTTTATTGCGGTGAATGTATATTTGCTTGCAATTAGATGAACGATCTTGTACATTATATTGCGTAATTTAAGTCCACCGAATGCCGGATTTTCAACTTTTGTTTCAACGACCTCTCTCTCTCTCCTGTAACGTGAGAATTTAAACCGCTTCCAAAAGTACATTGACACTTTCAAACTTGTAACGAACCTCGCGGATATTTGCAGCAGGGCGAAAGTAGTATCCTCTCTCGTAACACTGGCCGAGTATCAAGTATGTTTATTATTTTTCTTTAGGTAGAACCTAAAGAACTCATGGCAACACGTATATACCAACGTCAGTTAATTTTATCTTTGACATATTATCCGCAAAGTTTTGCCCTCTCGTTAAAATTCAAAAAGGTATAAGCCAAATAAAAGGAGAGAGCTGCAGTTTTTAGGTTCTCATACTGTCTGTCTAGTGCACAAATTCAACAGAATCCAGAACTAATACTTACACTTGCTTAGGTTCTGCTTGACATTGGATGAGAAATTGTTGGCGAAGATATACCCATATATATATATATATATATATTTATATATACACTTAGCCAATTAAAACTCGCTCTCACAATAAGAAGTAGGCACCTACACCGGTGAAAGTATAACTCAATTTCTTGAAATATACAACAATCCTCGCAATCTTGTTAATTAATCATCTCTACATTGTTAAATTCAAAACGTTAATTCTAAACTTTAATTATTGCCAATCAACTCTAGCTGCAATTAATTGCAAATCCAAACATTATTATAAACTATTCGAAAACGAATCAAATGTTCATAAAGCTTTTCCCATAAAGCTACTTAGAATTGTACCTGTATCGTATTGCGATGAAGTTTCAAGCATCTTAGTTAGAAAGTAGTAATACGTTAGGAAAACGAAGAATAATGTCAGTAGAATTATTATCAAAGGTATAGGTATATGTATACACGGATATTTGTATCGTCCATTGAATAAGCCAAGAGACCAGTTTTCCTCGGTGAGTGATTACTTTCGAGTAATATGTAGGTATACGCAATGCGTTAACCAGCTCTATTGACGGCATGTGTAACGGAGCACGTCATATGCGTGTACCGTATGCGTAACCGGAGACTCGATACTTCCTTGAGTCACTGGAAGCCACACGGAAGTACCGGGAGAAAGAGAGACCCAATGGAGGTTACGCTACAGATTGGTAGATCAATTGTTAACGCAATCGTTGTGCGAAATATCGTTTTTTCTCACAAGTATCTACATGTGTTGTTTTTTTTTCATACATGAACGGAAAGGCCGATTTTGCTACCTCTTTTGGGGGAGCAAACAGTTGCTTTATCGACCGGCTGGATAGAAAGTCTTTCTTCCCTGGCGACCGGGTAGAAAGTCTTTCTCCCCTAAGGAAGAAAGTCTTTTCTCCCAGTTTTCTATGCCGTACTGACCATGCAGTGTGGCTCGGTCAGAACGTCACATAACCTAAAATGTAATCGCCGTGTGCTCGCAAAATCGGTCTCCGTTCATGTATGAAAAAAAATAGCATGTGCATCACGGGAAGATATATAGGTATCTTCTACCCATGATGCGCAATATACTATTCCTCTCGCCTTTACGTGATGATAATGACGATATGAGAAATTCTTGAGTAACTTTGGATGCATCAAATCTATTAACGGTTTAATTCGTTCCGACAAAATTACTGCTTTTCCTTTGTTGTTAATCATGCTAATTGTTTATTGAAAATATTTTATGAGCAGAAAACGTTTTACATTCTTGGTTCTTTGATGCAACATTACGAAGGGAATAGTAATGAGCACTTTTAATCCCACACAGGACGTGGCTTACTATATGCGATTGTTTTACACCGGTAAGAAATGAACGTTACTTTTTGAATTTCGACGGCGCATATTCACACGTATGATGTTATATATTACTTTCACTAAACCAGTAAAACTGCATTGAAGGATCAACGTTCTTTTGTAAAAATTTAATCAAAAAGACTATACAGCAACTTCCGGTATCACACAATATCCTGATGCACGTATTAAAATAAAAATATTAATTCTTAAGATACACAAAATATTTGAGGTATGTTAGGGAACATTCAGAATGATCGTTTTTAATTCGAATTGTCAAGTGAACAGATTACCTACAACTAATCACATTCGTAATTAACGGATTATGTAAAACCAATAGGCACTTCGTAACCATCAGGATTTGCCACTGTCGGTTCTCATAATCAATAAACCTGATTTCACGCAGACGTTTTTTCCAACAAATTCTCACGCTAATGTCAATTTTAACATTCTACTACTACGATTATAGTGTATACATCAAAACTGGTGATCCTCGTTTGATCAATTCGCCAATCAATTTTCGAACCCGGTTACGAGTCATTGGAAAAATTGTATCTCCTGTTGTGGTAATTTTCAGTGAAAATTTTGCAACCACTGTATAGGATATCAATTTCATGAAATTTTTTTGGCTTCCAGTTACGTTATGCGAGTATTGGCTTTGGCAGGTCCGTAAACGGGTCGAGGTTGTTCCGCTGATGAGGCACCTAAAATTCCAGTCACTGAGGAAATGACGGACTTGACCAGCTGCACTGTCAAGCTCAGAATATCTTTGAACGAGGTGCCAATTAATTCCACAGGATCAACGCTGCTAGCCGGAACTGGAGCCTGCCGGTACACCAGGCTATGAGATAGATATGAAAAGAAGAAAAACAAGAAAAAGAAGGGAAAAGGAAAAGAGGGAGATTATTAAAGTGTGCAAAGTGCATATATGTAGAAGAAAACTATATATACAGGTAAGCGAATAGCGGAACAAATTTTAGTCGAAAAAAAACCGGATCATAATATTATTTGCACAAATATCACAGCCACGTAAGTTTTGTTTTTTTTTTTTGTTTTTTTTCCTACGATCTATAAGCTTATAGCGTTTTCACGTAATCCTCATAAAATAAATGAGTTTTATGCCCCCGGATTCTAGAAAGCAAACACTTTCGACGATCGGAGGAACCACACGTCGAAACCGGAAATAACAGCCTCTTTCTGTCTGTCAACTTCTTTGCTCAAAAACAGGATCTGATATTTCGTAAAATGATTTCTCGTGATCAGGGAACTGTTCAAGTGTATAGAGAAAGTCTCGTATATTATAAGTGAATTAATTTTGTTGAAATCATCAACCCGCAGTAAGTACTCATTCCCATAACTCTAAGATGATGAACTCTGCAATTCTCGCCAACCCCCATGCTGTCAACCATTCAAAGAATTACTTCATAAAACGTCCCTGACTCGGGAATATAATAGGTAACTCAAATTACCTGGCCATACGGCGCATATCCAGGATGAGCTTGTGGTGGTGGCTTCATGAATTTAGCATTGATACCTGCACTTCCTCCAGCAATTACTCCAGAAACTAGTGTACTGACCAGTGCGCCAATGTCAGATCCTCCGTTGCTACCAGCCTTCAAATCCTGATATGAAAATATCAAATTTCGAAGTTTTTACCTTAAACAAATGTTCCTTAAGAAGATTTTCTTTTACCCACCTTACTCAGACTTGCAATAATTCCGGAAATTAAACTGGACGCTATCGAAATGCCACCAGGCTGAGTTGGCTAAAAAATATGTTAAAGTTTGTAGGAATTTTCTGCTTTTGGTTCATATCTCTTTTTTACATACTCGTTTCGTAACTCACCAGACTGAGAGGTCCAGCCACGGCTTGTATCAGGGGAGTTATAGATGATCCGCCTTGGTCAGCAGGCTGAAAAAATTTAATCAAAGTCAAGATCATCGCGCGATAATTTTCTCTCGTTTCATAAGAGACGATCAGCCTATCCGTTTCATATAACGTAGAAACTTACGCTACTGCTTCCCTGGATTATGGGACCGATTATGGGTCCAATGAATGGGGTAACCAATGGGAGAACCAGTGGAAGGATAGCTTGAAGAACGGTTCCATTACCGTTACGGTTTGGCTAACAATATATTTAAAAAAAAACCGTGAATAATCAAGTGACATAAGTAGAACAGCATTGAGAGACTGCAGGACAAAAGTCATTGTTAAAAACGTGAATTATTGTTAATTTATGTATTACATACCCCACTTAAACTTGCCAAAATAGGTGTCACTATGCCAACCAAATCAATCCCCTCAGTTTCATCATCTCCCTGGATAGAATGAAAGGATGATAAGTTGGACCTTTTCCATTATATATCAATTATTATGGTAAAGTATTTGGAAAAATAAATAGGTAGTGAGGGACTCACTTGTGAAATGCCTTGTATCAAAGGTATACCAGCTTGGAGTAGTTCAGCAATATCAGTGTCAGTATTCGGCTGAAAATAGCGACACATTACTTTCAACCGTCATTGATTTCGAAGGAACAGAATACATGGAGGTTGCTAGAACTTACGTCACTAAGATCCTCCAAAATGGGTAAAACAAGTGGTAGTATATCCGTGATAGATCCCAAAGAGCCCTCCTCCTCCTGCAAAAAATGACTCATCCACATTACCCATTGTTGAAATCACATTTTTCAGAAATTTTCGAATCTGTGGCATTTGGAAAGATCAAATATGGTATAAAATGAATTTATTTTTGCACCAAAATTCATCAAATACCACAATCGTTGTGTGTTTAAAAGTATGTATACGTACGCAAGGCACGTCGTCATATATCTGTATATCGAGTATGCAGGAAATTGCACTGGGAAAATTGAAATCAGAAATTTCAAATTATTTCCAAACAGTGGACATTTCTTTTCAACTTATTTGCAAATGACTCGGTCTAAGAATCGAATTCCCTAATTTATCAGATCCATTCCATGACATTTCGTATCCAGTGTAATCCTGATCTCGAAAAGAAAATCAGGTAGATCAGTGGTTTGAAATGAAACGATTATAATAACGTGAAATGAACTTTGGCGTGCAACTAAATTGGTTTTGAACTATAGGTACGTTTAGTCTGTTCAGCCGCGACATACCAGTACTCTTAAGTAGAAATCATTTCTGCAGCGGTGAATGATATAAATGTAGAAGGACATATTTGTAACTTTTTAATAATCAACCGGAAAAATGTCAGTCAAGAAACGTAAAGTAAATGAAAGTGGTCGCCGAGCCGTGTACTGGTTGAGCAAACTTATTATATTCACAGGAAATGCCGATCGCAGTCTATTCGACTGATACGACGAAATAATTACCTTAAGTTTGAAAAAGTAATAAAAAACATTGTTTCAATTAGATTTTTTCATTACCTCCTCGTCTTCGTCAAATTCTTGCCTCTGAAACATCGGACCCCCTTTTGGTGGAGTTGTAGTGTTCTGCACAGATTAATATGAAATTTCAGTGTAATTAGATTTCATTCTATTTCTTCGTCCTGTGACAAATTGAAAAAAATTACGATTCTAATATTTGAAGGAGAATATTTTTTCATATGCCGTCACTATATTTTCAGTGACGTAAGATTTTTGCACAATTTCAGTTACGGATAAATGACCCTAGTGATGAATATATTTACGTAAGCTTGATCTACACAATCATATGTCCACTATCATTACGCAGAAGTACAGTGCCTTGTGATTTCACTGCCGAATTACTATTGTTAGCATTGACATTTTATACGTCGATCAGTACTCAAGTATTAGAAAAATATCCTAACATTTTGTGTTGAAAAGTTAGGCCAAGCGGAGTTACTTTGTAACACATACAAGGTAAGATAGATTTCTGGATTGAGCTCACACGCGATTGCGAAACTATATGAAATGTCTCATCCAACATTCAAAGATTTAACACCAAGTCTGCAATTCCCACGGTTTAAGGATAATTTGATAAGTGGGAAAAAAAAAAGTTGCTAGCCAGATTTCGTAACTCCATCTTTTCATTTTTCACATAAATTTCACCGATGAAAATACGAGAGCCGAAGGATATTGTGATTATAATCATCAGCTCATAGTATCAAATTATTTTGCAGTTTATGATTGATGCGCAAAAAAATTGGCACCAAAAAAAGAATTGCATCGTTCGGATTGATCTTGCTTGAGTAAGAGTTCATTGTGCTACGCACAAACTCTCTCTGATTCATAATCAACACTTAGCTACAATAGAATGTCACCGGTTAGTCCATGTAATAATACCTACATTTGCATTTATATTACCATGCTGCTAATATTCACGCTCTCGTGTTTCAACCCACGACTTATTCTCACCTATGACACGCATATTTGTTACCACTAGGTTTATTCTGAATTTATAAAACCGTTTTACAAACCAAATACAGTTGTATTACATATATACATAATACTGAATGTGGCATATAGAAAAACAGCTTCAAATTTTTACCTCTTTGAGTGTGACGATTGGCAATTTTTGAGCTCTCAGATTCCTGAAGGGTTCGATGGTGATCCGTGACGATGGAGTTGAAGTCAATGCACTTCCTTTGCGACTTGCTTTTGTACGTTTTGTTGAAAGTCCAAGCATTTCCAGTAATTCGCCTACCCTTGGTGTCTGTCGTTTTTTCATGGGTTTCAAGACTTCATCTTTCAGATCGACTATCACTTCATTGGCAGCCTCCCCAGATGGACTCAAGTTCTTTTCTGCAGGGTTTGAACTAAGTGACACATTCTTAGGATCACTTGCTTTCTTTACAACCGGCAAAATAGTTTCGAAATACGGGGGGAAATCATCCGGAGGATCTCTAGTTGGAATGACAACGACATTTTTATCTTCAACTTCCAATTTGGGCGACAATGGCTTTTGTCTAGTGAAAGTTATTACTGCCTCAAATGGAACAGACACTACAGCATTTCCTGACTGTGAGGGTGGCACTCGCTCTATTGTCAAATTTCTGATTCGTATGTTTGGTGAGCGGAAATCTTCCTCTCCAGCCACCGGGTTAATGGGTATTACTGTAGGAAGTAATGGGCTGTTCACTATTTGTTCCATCAATGGTAAAACTGCGGTACTTTTTTCCAACTGTGGGATATACGTTGGTGATATTTCAGAATTCGGTATAGTTTCGAAGCCAAATTGATTTGGGATAGCCTCTATATTACTTCCATCGTATCTGATGGATGATTCATACGTCGATGACGGACGTCCGTTGATCGTCAACCGAGGGCCATTGTGAATAAACGTTTTTCCGGAATTCGTTACACCTGGATCCTGAACTAATGATTCCCGATTTTCTGTCCCTTGAATTTTTTGACAAGGGTTATCCAACTTCTGATCTGCATGTTGCGTTGATTCGTGATTCGTTTTCTTTGTATTTCTAAAATTCTCGTAATACGTTGAAGAAATTACAGTTGGAGTCGTTGACTGAGTTGTACCAGAATTGACCTGAACACGATCTGGATGTCGGGGAAAATCGGTGTGACTTGCTGTAGCCTGAAGAGTGATATTTATTCTTGAGGCCATCATACGCATAACGTATTGAGCCAATGCAACCAGTTCTTCTCTAGATATAATGGATCTAGGTATTTGTATCGTCGTTAATTCCGGGTTTTCGGAAGCCTGCAGTCCCGCTATTGGTTTTGAATCAGTTTTGCCCGAAAGATTCAAACTTACGACACAAACACAAATGGCAAATGTAACTTTTAACATTTTTCTAACTTCTATTGCACATTCAAAATTTCTCTGTAACAATTTCCTACTCTATTAACGAGGTTAAAAAGTCTAATGATGATCACGATGTTCTCCAGAGCCAGACTATTTCCTGGCGGAAGTCATATATTGAGCTGAACGTAACTAGCGATGTATAGAAGGATTCTTTGACCACTGGATCAACGGCTATAATGTAATCCAGTAGTAATCTTCAGTCGTGAACAATTGGCAAATTTTAATTAGACTGTATGAATTTAGAGCGACATATTCACAGGAAAAATGTGACTTTGCAAAAGTCACCTTGCACAACGAATAAAAGAAAACTGCAGTTATTCTTTGCTTGGATTAAAAAGTACTGCCTAGATAGATTTTCAGATCCCTGGTATATACCCGAGATAATTATTGGTTTTCAACACCCCCTACCAACAGGCCTGCGTGTTCTTTTGATCGATGTACGTATTTCTGCATTTTCTATGGATAGGCCAGGACGAATGTGGTTGTCACGAATATGTCTACCTATACCGCATGCGTGCCTCCTTGAAGTATTATTATCAACGGTAATTTCGTCATTCTTACATTCATATATAGGTAGTACGATACTAGTGATTCAAATCCATCGAGGGGTAATAACAGAAGCTAAACTCTCCCTTTCGTAAGTACTCGACCAGCTGTGACACGATCGTATGCTAGAGTTAGTTCTAGTTTCCATGTCTTGTTCTCTTTCAAATCATCGTTTCAGTCTAACAACATAAACATATAGCTTCTCTTGATTAGGGTCAAATTATTATGAATAATGTTTACGACATGCAGATCTTTCCAATTTTCATTTTCAATTAGTTAATTAAGAATAGGACAAATTACTGGAAAAACGTTCGGCAGCACTTGAAGATGCTCACCCTGAGGATGAGTATGAAATGTTGCATGTTGTTATGGTACCAAATTTCTTCATGATTCTCAAAATGAACTTAATGGACTTGTTTTGCAGGTGAAATTCTGTTGAGATCGCTGGAAGATAATCTGATACTCCTCTCAGTCGATACCCAATTACAAATACTTATTTTATTTCGTAATTTATATTCTTCCCTATGTTATAGCTGTGGGACAGTTTACTGGACTCTGTACTCAGTATTACTGAATGATCGATTACGAATGGTGTAAGACAATGAAATGAACTGATTGTGAGTAAATTGAAGAGCTTGTAGCAATACAGAGAAATAGTATCTTGATAGAATTCGTTAGAACGTGATTTCCAATATATAGCTATCGAGAAACAGTCTTGCCAAACCGAAGAACAATACAATCGTATTTCCTCATCTAACGATAGAATCAGCACGTCGGCGTATGGCGGTCGTGGTCGTGGTCGTGATCCTGACATTTCATGGGTAACAATGAACTATACCCAGAGAACTTGAGAAACAGCAAGGAATGAAAATTAATATATCTTTGTACAGACAAAGCAAGGACGCTACTATTATAAACTGCACTTGGCTCTTTCCCGCATTAGAGTATAATATAATGCATTTAGCTATTCGCTTAGTTCGTTTACCTGCTGCTATAACAATCTCCTTTACTTTACCGCAAATGCATTTGGCAACTAATTGAATAGTAGAGGATCAAGATTTCTCATGTAAAATCGTAAGTATACCTAAGCTTTGTAAATTTTGGAGTTTGAATTGTCGAGAATGTTTTCATGAGAGAAATTGATTTTCAAATCGATCTGATACTCGAATCAGATCTGATATAGCAATCCACCAAGTTCTGAATCAAACAACCAATCAACGATCATAGTTATACCTAATTTCTTCGGATTTATCGAACGCCTTACTACATTTGAATGTGCTACAAATGATGCCGTTAGAATACTGACCTATACCAAGGAGTGAGATGAGCGCATAGCTGGTCTAAGCAGGCCTACAGGCAACAGCGTTAAAACCGAAGGCCAGAGATTCCAAGCTGTTAGAATGCAGCTTCCTAGTTATATTAATATCGCAAAAATTACAAACCTCTTATTGTGTGATAAAATATAGTAAGAAAAATTCGTTTGAAGGAAATTTTTCACCTTATAATCTCTATCTTAGATCTCATTGACGATAATGTGGTGATGCTATATTGGTAATCGTGGAATGAATGTCTTTTATTATTTTCAGCCACAGCCTAAGGGCCTATAATATAAGGACTGCAGCACACTTTGATGTCAATCTTGAAGTATTTGTCAAGAGCTTCGAAAACAAGTTCTAATTATGGTAGAAAAATTGTATGAATTGTCAATCCAAAATTGAGAAATTGTTCGAACTTACGGCAACCGCAGTGGAGAAGAAAAAACACTTTCATTTTGTATTATTTTGTAAGAATTGACTCAGGGTAACCGGATCTAATCTTATATCAAAAATTGTATTTGGATGATTGAAGGAAAATCTTTATGCCTTTCACAGAAAACATGCATGATACGACTAGGACTAGAAAAAGTGGATGAAATATAATATCATGATTACGAGAGTGTGATTCCAAGTATGAGAATACCGAGGGATGGTTAATAAAGAATTCTTTTCACGAAGGAAAAGAAAAAACCAGAGGTGAATACCCTAATTTGCAATTACGCATATAATTGTCGAATATAAAATACCAAATGAATTATTTAAACTTCAGAGAAATTTGAAATCTATTTAATTTGGTCCCACCTCCAAACCTTCAGGTCATCAAAATTCATCCTAACTATAGCGAAGGATCCTGAATAAAAGGTCAAACATACAAGATATCGAAAGCAATATATAAGAATGTGAAATAATCTCCGGTTGTAAATTTCGAAAGAAGTCATTGGCACATGCTTATAATTCGTAGACCTGCGCTCCTTCGGAAAGAACCCACAAAAGGCAGTCCCAATAGCAAGGATATAGCCTCTCACTTTTTCAACCAATAATATTACAGCCAAACTATAATAAAAAATAAAAAAAAAATAAAAAACCCGTCACAAAGCATATTCTTAAGCCAGTATAAAGAACGTGAAAAGTAGATGAAATTTTATATGAATACGAATGCAAATTGAAAATTATTTCAAATCAACGAAGAACAATGATCCTCTGGTATTTTACTACTCTACGCGTAACAATAGGCATCTAATTAC
The DNA here is from genome assembly GCA_963989295.1 of Ametastegia equiseti. NCBI lineage: Eukaryota > Metazoa > Arthropoda > Insecta > Hymenoptera > Tenthredinidae > Ametastegia > Ametastegia equiseti. The sequence goes on along the minus strand of OZ022397.1, from coordinate 12,213,251 downwards.
AAATAATTTAACAGAATCGTGTTAATGTACTGAACAGACAAACTATAACGTGTGGACTTTCCATTGCGCAAGATGCCGGAGGCCGATCAGTAAACTGGGCCATCGTTCTCCCGCATCTACAAATCTCTGAGTCTATTTTACACACATTTATACCTAGATTTATGTGTAAGTATACATGCTTGCGTAGAACATTGTGTTTTCAGTTACATTTTTTCTATTCTCTCTATATAGGTATATATATAATTCAGTGCGTGCTGAACCACTTTGAAACTTCGAAATTTTCTTACGTGGTTACTACTTGGTACTTAGGAACCTTTGCAATCATGTTATATAATTCTATGCTCACCGCGGGCGAGTCTGAAGAAGTTATTACATGTTAATTGAGATAATAAAAGATCGAAATTTTTTAATGATGGACACCCCGTGAGAAAAGAATAAAGATTATCAAATCTTATAGTTCTATACTATTTCAACGTGAGAACGATGGATTTGAAATCAAAAGACGAAAATAATTAATGCAGCAACGATGGCATGATTTGAGATTCTTTGCATTCGATAAAAGCATAAGATTAATTTCTGAAAATGAGCCCCTGAAATCAAATGCATATGGTTTTATATGAGTTGCTGAATAACCACAAGCCAGGAAGGGTTGATCATCGAGTGAATTGTCTTACACCTGTAAGTGTCGCCGTCTAGTGATTGTTTATCAAAGTTATATTTTACCGAAGATTGCGTTGGAGTCAAGCACGATTGGGCTGTCGGTAAGAAGGCTGGTATACTGACTCTTATTCATTTATTATTTAAATATACTGGTAATTTCTACCATTACAAAGAGTTTTATAAACTCCCCGAAGTATACCGTCATTATTTATAAAACTTGTCACGATCATGTATCAGGTCCGTCTGACCATTGGCTCATTCTTGTTCCTAGAAGAAACCAGAAATAAACACATACATACTATATGTATAGTATATAATAAGAACTCCCCTCCACATCACTTACACATCTTTTAGAGATTTACTTTCAGCTTCATCCTGGACGTCGAGAAATTTGCCCTCCAGGCTTTGCAATGCCGGATGCGTTTCAATTTCGACGAATCTATTCTTCATAGTCAGGCGGAAGCTGGACAGACTTAAACTAGACCGGAATTGCAATATCGGTAGTTTTAGGAACCTGAAATTCTCGTTTACATTGGATTTGAACTTATGTAATCCAGACCTAGAAATCCGAATTTCTATCCTTCTTTATCTTATTTCTCTTCTTTTTTTTTTGTATCTTTAAGAGGATATGTTCTCAGAGAAAAATTGAATATAATTTTGATATGGATAATATAAAGAAATATTGTTACACTTTCATTTTTACCAGGGAGATACAGTGTACCAAATTTCGTTAGATTCGCGATAGAAATCGTTCTCGAAGTGATATGTATGTATAGTTGGAAGAAAATTGTCTACGGAGTATGAAAATTCTACCGCCTATAGGTTTCGAGAAACAGAGGACTCAAAATTTTTGTAAGCTTTTTTTGAAACATAGCATAGCTCAAAACCGGCGCATGGTATCTGGAAACTTGACCAGCCTAAAAGTTTGGTAATTGAACGTAGATTCGAATGGTTTTAGCGTGAAAATCATATTTTCAAGATTTCATGTCAAAAAATCAGAAAGTAGTCGAAAAATCTAATTTTGAGTTTGTTCCCCAAAGTTTTTTTTATTTCAAATTTTTACCAAACATGCGTAAACTCAGTGATAAAAGTGATTCAGACAGTTGAAGTTTACTCATATTCACACATTTATTCGATTGGGAGAAGAAAAAAAGTGACAATATCGCCTAATTTGAAGAAGCCCAATTTATCCAAAAAACGAAGAAGATAATAATTTGAACGGTTTAAGCAACGTTGAACGTTCCATTTAAGACTATCTTCTAACATTATCACATTTGTAATTTAAAAAAATTTATAACCAAATTCCCAAATTTTGTGTTTTTCGATAAAAAAAAAAAAAAAAAAATTCCCCCAAAAATTTTTTAAATTGAAATTAGTAAGTTTCATGGAAAATATATCCGGCGTCCCATGCCAGTCCCGGTCGCGGTCCCGGTCCCGGTCCCGGTCGCGGTCCCGGTCCCGGTCCCGGTCCCGGGCGACGATGTCGGCGACCGGGACCGGGACCTCGACCGGGACCGGGACCGGGACCGGGACCGCGACCGGGACCGGGACCGCGACCGGGACCGGGACCGCGACCGGGACCGGGACCGGGACCGCGACCGGGACTAGCATGGGACGCCGGATATATTTTCCATGAAACTTACTAATTTCAATTTAAAAAATTTTTGGGGGAATTATTTTTTTTTTGTTTTTTTATCAAAAAACACAAAATTTGGGAATTTGGTTATAAATTTTTTTAAATTACAAATGTGATAATGTTAGAAGATAGTCTTAAATGGAACGTTCAACGTTGCTTAAACCGTTCAAATTATTATCTTCTTAGTTTTTTGGATAAATTGGGCTTCTTCAAATTAGGCGATATTGTCACTTTTTTTCTTCTTCTAATCGAATAAATGTGTGAATATGAGTAAACTTCCACTGTCTGAATCACTTTTATCACTGAGTTTACGCATGCTTGGTAAAAATTTGAAATAAAAAAACTGGAGAACAAACTCAAAATTCGATTTTTCGACTACTTTTTGATTTTTTGACATGAAATCTTGAAAATATGATTTTCACGCTAAAACCATCCGAATCTACGTTCAATTACGAAACTTTTAGGGTACTCAAGTTTCAAGATACCATGTGCCGGTTCTGAGCTATGCCGGTTTCAAAAAAAGCTTACAAAAATTTTGAGTCCTCTGTTTCTCGAAACCTATAGGCGGTAGAATTTTAATACTCCGCAGAAAATTTTCTTTCAACTATACCTCCAAACTCACCAAGTTACAACAAAATCGAAGAGGTAGTGGACAACGGATTTCCGATTTCATATGGACCTCCCCATGTATTTCAGGAAATAATTATTCAGCTACGGCGCGTGCGCGCTCAATCACGCAACGAATATGCCGTGGCGCCTTGCGCAGCTAATCGTCGCACGGACGGTAAGTTACATACATCCGCATTCAAATACGTTTATTAACAAGATAAATGAATCGAAAGGGGAGAAAAGAATTTGTATTTCCGATAAAAAAATCTCTTCATCCATTTTCCAAGCATAATAATCTCGATACTACACACACCTGAATACGTTATTTTTCTTTTTTTTTTTTTTCTTTTTTTTCTGATTTCCACTCGGAACTGTTGTGCTTTTTTGCGATTACAAAACGCTCCTCACACAATGCCATAACATATTACCAAGGCGATGTGGGAGACTGTTCGAAATATGTATTTGACATGTAGACGTAGGTGTTTGCGAAAGTTATAGGTATATTCTTTGCATTATGAATAAACCACCTGTCCCGGAATTCGCAATTCTTATGCAATTCAACCTAAAAACCGAAATGTGCAAGGTGCAGGTTACGCAAATTCCGATATTATGTTTCCAAAGTATAAAGAAACCAGAACGAATATACATATAGCAAGCAACGGGCAAAATTTACAACCGTTAATAAATTCTGCCTTACCAGAAATAAAGGATGACTTTTTCATGCTTTGAATACCTACACTGCATTCTACGAACTGATGTGCAGAATTTTTCAATCTCAGATATTATGCATATCGTGTCACTAATGCCAAAAGGTCATAAGACCAAAACAAATTTTAATACAATATAAAGTCTTGTGGGCATGTCCGCAGAAAGATTTTTTTTTTTTTTCTTGGCGCTTACGACCTTATGGCATTAGTAACCCGATATGACTTAATACACTCGAATGCCCTCCCAAAAATAATATCAAGGCCGTTACCAATGAATCTAATTAAGAAATATCAAGCACAATTTCGAATCCCGTGAGTTTTGTGCGTAAACGTTTAGCTCCTGGAAGGTCAACAACATTCACAACAGTTCAGTTTCGTTGTACCTATACGTCTAAGCACCTACGATCAGCTATAGATTATTGGCCATTGATGACCTAAAAAAAAAAAAAACTATTACGTTAGACAAAAACTTGTCCATTCAAATTAATGGCTCTCTGGATTAACGGATGAGATGGAATTTCGGAGTAATGAATCAGCAGAGTGATCCGTGTACCGTTATAATTGGAGGATATAGAATTTATTCATAGTTGTATAGGCTCCTGCAATATTATCTCACTAAAATCTCAGGTACTTTGACCGTCACCACTTTCTCTGTGAATGATGAGCTTTCGTTCGTCATCTAACTTTGTTTACGTAACATCAGAAAATTAAATTCATATACATTTATATGTGCTTTCATAATTTCTCAGATCTAGTATACAGATCGAATAATATAGAAATAAAACTAGTAGGCAATGAATTATTTCAACGTATGCAAAACTTTCAGGTACGATTTCACCGTAAAAACCACTGAATATTTTCAGAGGGAGATAATGAGAGAGAGAGAGAGAGAGAGAGAGAGAGAGAAAGAATGAGTAAGTGAGTAAGTAAGTGAAAGAATAACTCAATATTCCTAAAACCGTAAAAAAAAAAAAAAAAAAAACTTTTTTTTTCTAGCTTTCTCTACTCACATAAGTAACTTCAGTGCATTCTTGCAGACGTAAGTTGATGAAAACCCGAAATTTTTCACCAGACCTTCACTACGATACGTGTCAGCATTCCATTGGAAAATTATACAATAACAACGACTATTCCTAATCACTTGCGAGCAATTCACGAACAAAAATTTCCAACCATCAAGATACAAAATGTTTTGATGAATCATTCTCCAATTTTTTGCTGCAAGGTATCAGCGTGAACAAATCAAGTCCTGCCACAATATTATAATTATGCAGCAGCTCATCCGCTCGGTATTATAAGAGTAATTTGTCTATTGATACTGCACCAAGTATCATTACGAAAGAAACGATGTGAAAAATTAGCAACAGATTTTCATGAGTTTTGAGAACACTGCTGAACGCAACTACTTCCACATTGATAGAAATTTATGTACAGCTACTTGCGATCCAATAGCAAATTAAACGATTAACTGCGTTGAAAAAGCTCTGAACTCTTTCAATATTCTTGCTCATTAGCGGAGCGAGTATCATCAAAATTAATTATTGTAAAATGTACGACAGTTGATTTATTTTGTTATTGCAGCTATAACCATTTTACAAATACCTTCGCAGCTTAACTACAATTCGAAAAAAGTGCGATTCGAAGCAGTCAAGCGCAGGGAAGCAGAGAACAGTTGCAGGTGAAGTAGCTACCACACCGAAAAATTACGCAAAATATCACTTTACGTATAGCTATGTAAATAAAATAAAACTACGTTTTGCGCTGTCACAACGCGTTGGGTATACCTATCGCCAAACCATTTGCTGCGAACTTTTTATACGCACGTGAAGCGTTTTCAATTGCAGCAGTAACTAACCGCACGTGCTACTATCGATACTGAGTGAAATGATACGTACCTACCCACAAAATTCATAAAATTGCACAGATTTCGTTAATAATTTTGCCGAATGGTCTCAAAGATCAGAAAGCCTAGCGTGCCTAGAAAATTCACTACACGGTGGCAAAGGCATGTTCATTGTTTGTAATAAACTTGTATTTTTGAAATTATTGAAGGCAGATAATTATTATTATTATTTTTTTTTAATTCTTGACTAGATCAAGAAATTTCGTATTCGCGAGAGAAATCTTATACATATATGGTATGGTTAAATTCTGTGATGAATAGTGTACATTTGTTACATTAAATATAATTAGGGAAGTGAATGAATTTCTCTTCTTAAACGCTAATAAATATTCCGAGAGTGGTAAATGACTATATAAGATTTCTAAATTAACTGCACGCTGAAATTTGAATATTCCACGATTACCGAATTCAAGACTATATAATTGATATGAACTATCAAAATCTTTCTTAAATAGTCTAACGTCTCACAAGCAGGTTCACTTCCCAAGTTCCATTGCCAATCACCAATGGATAATCAAATTTTTTATCGAATTAGAAAAGTAATTTATGACTCGCAAACCCGGTTGGAATTGATATTTTTTTTCGAACTCTGCGACAATTTTTGTAATCATTGTACTTCGAACCTTGAACACCAGTTATGGTTTAGAATGGTTTAGATAATACGCATTATTACATTTTGACATTTTACCAAAAAAAAAAAGAAAAATACTGGATCTGAACCCAACGGATCCACCGAATATTTCTTAAGAGTCATTGAACCCATAATTCGACCAATTGTATCATTTTATCGACAAAAAATATCGATTGGGTAATTAAGTTCACTGTCTACCACAGCGAACGGCACAATTCTCTCATTGTCTTCTATAAAACTTTTGCAATAACTGTTTTACAACTGAATCGAATTTCATATCTACTCATAGTTCGACCTTCGTCCATTGAATGCTTCAATTCAATTACGTAAAAACAAGTTATCGAAATTCTAAGATTCCGTTTTCAGAGTAAAAAAATTCATGTAAAATCTTTCTCATCCAATAAAAAAAAAAAAAATCCTAAAAATGAAGAACGACAAATATTCTTCAGAACCTAGTAAAGAAAAAAAAAAAAAAAAAAAAACTATCGGAATTACAAAACACAGTTTGTTCGAGGTCGAATAGTTTCCGCTTTTGGTTGGGACCACTACAGGTACTTAATGCGAAAAGTAATTCAACCAACAATTGCACAACCATAAGTCAAAGCTTCGAAACCAATGGACGTTGTTCTCTTATGTAAATTGCGGAACATACCAAACTTTTCTGTGTTAAATGTCGCTTGATCAGCAGTTCCATTAACTCACCAAATCAGGACACGATTTCTTAATCTTGCGTAGATATAGAAGCTGTACAGCAGGTGTCTTGTTGTTCCTAAAACCAGGGAAGTGATCTCTTCTTTCAAAATTTACCAAATTAAACATATACCGATTATCACAATTAAAAATTTTCAATAGCAATTAGATTATAAAACTTTGTCCAAAAAAAGTTAATATTAATTCACATTCAGTAAAGAATTCTTGCAGGCCACACAAGTACGATACTTGTATATCTAATATTCATGATATTGGATATCTTTCGTATCAAGAAGAGTTGAAACTTATTATTCGCCAAGGCATGAAGTTAATTACGGTTGATTGTCTATCTATTGGAAATAAGATGCGAATAGTAGTTACGTAAAAAAATAATTGTGGAATAATTGCATCTGTTCATAGTGATTTTCCATATTATACAGTGATGAACAATTGTGTAGATATATATCCAATTGTTGCTGCCTCTGCGTGCAAAGACGCAGTCACCTTCACCTGCCAGTTATTTGCAAAGATTTTGACGAAAATTTCTACTTCTATTGTCCCATCAATCAACCTTCCCTGCGGTGGTTGGAATAAGCTGCAGTACTGTATCATCAAATGCCGGAAATTCTGGGTTAAAATTGTCAACTGATCGTATACGTAAGATGACCCCATTTTCATATGGTTATTTTTTAACTACTCAAGGCCACCGCCCGATCTCATTGCGTAATTTTTCACTATAAGTATATGTGAAAAGATATTCATTCTAACAAAATTTCTTTAGACTGTTATCACGAAGAATCAAAGATGTTAAGACATGAAAGAGGCGGACCTATAAGTCCCAAGTAGCCATTCATTCATGCTAATTTCAAATAAATATGTATACAAATATTTGTACATTTATAGATTATATTCGATGCACGCAACCAAGGTATAATATATTTTGTCTGTATCGCGTTTGAAAATTATCAGGGTCAGTGTAATATTTAGCGTTTGAAAGAATCTCGAGAAAAGAACACGCTGCTATGATACGTAGATTTCTGCAGATATTTTTTTTTTTTTTACCTGTTTTGAGCAAAGTTTTTCGAGAGGATTTATGCGTGAAATGAACAACCTTCTATGGCATAATGTATATATGGTTTGATACCCAGCGATGTAATATTTCTTTAATACTTGACCCAGCCTATACCTACTTTTATCAAAGTCGCGTGAGTCTCAATTACAAAGTTACTAATAAATTTTTCGTTCCTCATGTTTAAAACATATATTCGATACACCGTATGGTATAATTCATGGCATTGAAACGAAGCCATCGTAATTTCACCTTCGTATACAAAATGTTGTAATCTTTCTGACTAATTTCTATACAGGTGTATGTTTAAATTATAGCTATACAATCTTTCGTGAGTTATTAGCATCATGGCTAGTCGAGCAAAATCAATCTAGTTTTCGAAAATAATGAATCAAATCAAACAAAACGACGAAGAATCATTTACGAATATGATATTCATATCTACAACTGCAAGTGTTAACGTCATTATCATTATAGATAACAATCAGTATTTTTCCTCACCAGAGCCAAGAAATAAAGTGAGTAAAAATGATTCTGTCTCATTCTCACATTCAGATCAATTAAGGTACACATTTTCCGAGTTACGAGTTACTGGTGTTACTGATGCTCTGTATACTTGAAACGCCTAATCAATTTTCATCAAGTGAATATATATTTGTGAAGATATATGCCACGTGTGGACAAATTGCTTTGCATTACCAATCGCGACAAGGATATCTCACTAAGTTAATGAAAAATTACAACAGTTGCCAATGGACCGTCGAAATTCAATATTTCAATACTGCAGAGGTCATTAGGACCCACCGATCATTATAAAAATCTGTCAGCTATCCTTCAAGGCAATTAACAGGTAAATATTAGCAACTTGGTAAGTCACGTGCAATTCTTATTCATTTTTCGCAATTCAATTTACCTTTGAATTTGCAGAAAAATGATTCGATGATTCATAATGGTACACATTATCATCGTTATCATTATCATTATCAAAGAACCACCTTATCACTATTTTCAGATGATTCAGAAGAGAGTTGCGTTTTGCCCATTTATCCAGAATTGTCCTCGTAGACTTCCTCCATAGGTTGAGCCTTTCTGCTTTAGGCAGAGACCTGTTCGATTATCCGATTATTGCCACAACTGCGGACAGTTCCATACCGCCAGAAATCAACCTTCGATTTAATTTAGCGTGATACTTTTTTTCCCGCACTCGAATCATGTATTGGTTAGATATACGTACACATTTGACGAGATTGTTCATTATTCTGCGATCGCCGTTCTTCTACATATACCTATAACCACTTTCTCGATACTTCATTTTACCGAAATGGAGGATGACATTTTTTTCCTCATTCAGCACAGTAGGTACAAAAGATGTAGGAAATAACATGTTCTGCTAATTATAAATTCTATACTAATTCTACTAGTACCTATCCGTAAATGTGAACGTTCTCAAATCATTTAATTCATTCTCAAAAGTATAAGCGTATTTTATTTTTAAGATAGTGAAAACTCTTCGATAGTTATAACGATAGAATCATCGAAATCGTGAACAGTTCAATTTTTCCAAATTAGCAAACACGATATAATAATAATATGCCATTCAAGCAACAAATTTTATTAGAAAAAAAATTCGATTGTCGTTAGAAAATTAGAGGCATTTTATATCCCGTTGAAAACCGGACGAATATCATATCGAAAATATTTTTTCCTACGTCACTCAATTTTTGTGATAACTTTATAAGCTTTTTAAATGGATTAATTTACCCACTGTTAATTTTATACATGGAGATGAAGTTCCTATGTTTCAAATTGGCAAATTCCGTAATATAGCGTAAAAGAAATGAAAAAATTTGAAGAGGTGCACAGAATCTTCAGATACTAAGCAATAATTATATCTGCAATTCCGTGGAAAACGGGAGGGAATTATACCATAAAAAATCTACCAGAACGTCTGTTTGTTAAAATAAGTTCATTTATTCGAGGTGGTTTTTAAACAAGAAGCGCTGATCAAGTATTAAGTTATTTGTTATTGGAGGTCGAGGAAAGCGTGTAAGCCCATGCGGTATTAATGCGCGTTGACCACCACCCACAAGGAATTTCTCGTTTTGTTGGTTTATTAGAAACCTGCACGGGTGTTTCACAAACCGTTTTTTATCCCAATCGATCTATTCTTCGGGCAGCTAACCCACGGTGAATAATGCCAGCTGACTCGCAAAAGAGAAAATAGTTCTTTTCACCTTCAAGAACTATACAGCACATATCATGTATAGCCCAGCTTGCTTGGAGGAAATACAACTTTATTTTTATTCGTATATATATTTTTTTTTTATTTTCTTCCTCGCATATTGCAATTGTATGTAAAATATACATATACATTTATATAGCTATAGGGTTTACGCAGTAACCGAATTTCGATTCTATAATTAACGATTACCCATGCGAATTACTTACATCGAAGATATATAGACCTGTGGCTAAACGGGGAATGTTGAAGTTTGTGCATTTTGCAGATTCTGGTTTTACTATAATAATATAAGGCTGAAAATTTCGTTTCAGAAACTATAATACTTACTAACGAGAAAAATATTCCACGGAAATAATCATTGCAGTAATATGAGAATTAATTATTTTTCATTACGTAAAATCTTTCTTTTTGATGCATTTTTGTTATACACGGGGCAAGCCGAGAAAGTCTATTTAAATACGAAAAAATAACATTTTTAACTACGGTAGTGCAGTTATATCATTATACGTATGAACTCCTTCACTGTATCCTCTCTTATATTTGTGCGTATATAGAAGTCGGAGTCAATCCACGTCCATGTGGGAAAAATAAAACAGAAATCGACCTGGATATTTCAGATTTTTTTAGAATTTTTGTTACAGGTTTTATGAAAGAATTAATGAACTCGTCAATCGATTATCCGTTATTCCTACAGTTTTTGTACATCCCTTGTTTGAATATTACAACGACTATGAAGCATTCTTCATCAACTGGGCCACTTTTTTTTCAACCTCTCAAATTTTTTTTCAAATTTTGCCAGTTTAGAACATTAGTCAAAAGGAACGCCTGTGATTTTTTTTAGATTTGTCTAAGCGTCAGTTCAGAATTTCAATTTTTCATTACGAATATTTTTGTTCGATGAATATTTTTGGAGATACAGTGTTCGTAATGAAAAATTGAAAATTCTGAACGGACGCCTGAAAATTTTTCTTCAAATCACAGTTGTTCCTTTCGACTAATGTTCTAAATTAGACAATTTTGAAAAAAATTGGCGAGGTTGAAGAAAAAAGTAGCCCAGTTGATGAAGAATGTTTCTTATACCGTGCACTCGATCCATAGTTATACTTGGAGACGTGAATAGTATATTTTGAACAAAGCATTGAGTAATGTCTATCGATAAATTTAAATGAAGGTTGAATCAACTCACTCAAAATTACTTCACCAAAAATTTAGAATTTTTCTTCCCATTTTGTGTCAAACACCTAACACCGCCGCGCACGGAAAGAAAAAATATCGCGGCATTAGCCATACCCGGCAACGACTAGGAAAGATGGCTATTTTGAGATCACAATTTGCCTATCTCAGGCAAATATCTGACTGTTCTAAAGTATATAATTTTGTAGAAACAACCATGAGTATAGCCGGAGTATAGCCATATTTTCTTTCTGTTGCTATTTTAGCCATATTAAATAGGTACGTGTTGCTAATGTACCTAATTTTTTTTTCACCACGCGTAATCAACACCGAAAAACAAAATCCTAGTTTGAGAGCTATAACCAATTAGTTTTTCGATCAAGACTATTCAGTACAGGTGGAACCGGAGATACATATAAACGGTCAATTAAAACAGTGCGATATTCTCGACTTTCGACCTTTTTTGCCAATTTCCAATACCGTGTAACTTTCTTAGATCCGAGTGTAAATTGACCAACACGCATAAAAGGGAAGCATATATTTTGATTGAAATTGGTAAACAAGAAAAAGTCGTGGCAAGATAACTACCGAAATTTGGTTTCACTAATGTCTTATATACAGTTGACTAATATATATGCTTAATGTCAAATAAACGAACTGTTTTGACGAGTGGCGACTTCTTGCGACCCTGACGATACCTGGTATATATAGATATTTCCCGTTTCGCCCCAGGTTCAAGGCGTCAGGGTTCAAGTATAAAGACATTTCAAAAACTGGAATATATATAGCAGGACAAATAATCCCAAATCGACGGATTCCAGATGAAACGATACTATATACGGATACGCAAATCGAATCACGGCAAGTTACGTAACTGCGCGTGTTTCAAAGATCTTGAAACACGTTGATCATGACTACATCCATGAAATACGTGAATTCGATTAACACAGATTCGGCCGAACATATATTTTGGCTTTGCTCCATATTATGTGACGAATTATAAACTTCTTAATAAGTCGATGTTATTCGGGGCGGAATCGAATGTACGAATTTCAAAAGCTTTGTAAGGTGAAAATTCCGAATTTTTCTACTACCGAATAACAGTTTTTACAAAGATTATTTCCCCAGAAGTCTCTATAGCCAATTTGAAAAACTCCGAAGGTTTAAAATTCCAAAAGCTCAAGATCCGAAAGGCCAAAACTTCAAATCTCGGAATTCGCGAGATGCAACGTCGTTTATTTGACAACTTTGTCATGAGCTTCCCTTAAATTTGCGGATTTTTAGACTTTTTGAAATAGTTTTGAACTTTTGGATCTTTGAGGTGTCTACATCTCGAATTTTTGAAATCTCAAACTTCTGATCTTGGACATTTCTATAAACTCAGAATCGTACTGTCTCAAATAAATTCAGAATTTGGACCGTTCGGAACTTTTAGAATTTGTAACCTCAATCCTGCCCTTATTATTCAACAATGCCAAAAGGGCAGAAATCCATTCATCCGTTATCGCATAATAATTTATTTCGAATCTGTATGATTTCTGTACAGTCGAGTCACACATATTCCAGGAACGCAGTTGTCGCAAACTGCTACATTTGGTGTATATTTGCCCACACATTAGACGTATACTTAGGCATCTGCACAGGGGCTAGAAAAATGTCTGCTAATTCGATTGCAACAATAATTATCAATAAACGAAAGGTGATAATTGGCGATAGTTTTACACGTAAGAGAGTTACGTGGCTGTTGATCAATTCTGTAATTTTTCTCGTCTTAGAAACGAAAGTGTCTCTTCATACGCGAGCGTTGAAGTCTCTATAATCTATACCTACATGCTTGTGCAGAACGATTACGTTCTTCGGTTAAACGCGTTAAACTCACTCTGTGCGTTTGAATCTTTCGCCAATTATGAGGATCCCGAATAGAACAGAAATATTGAAGCTGAAAGATGAAATTGTAATTTCGTATTACCTATTCTGAGCTAATTAAAGATGTTGGTTAATAATAATTGTGCAAAGGTGATACATAATACGATCTCGATCATTGCGTTTCATCTCTAGTTTCGCAATCTCACATCAGTTCGAGGTTGAATATAAATAAATATGTTGACTATCCTTATTATTATAGTTTTTACATTCTGGTTTAATCATTCAAGTTTCTCTAGTATAAGGTACTTCAGACAATGTACCGTATAGCATATCGTTAATGAGAATAATTGTCATATTATGCTGCATGATGAAAAGGATTATCATACTGAGCTTCAAATGATTAATATCGTTGACGGAAAAAATTCTTTCGAACCAAAAGCATGACCAAGTTTCTAAATAACACACATCATAAACCGCCATGAAAAATTCCACAGTCATGTTGAATAGAAAAACAACGGATTGTCACAACTTTTAGTGAAGTGTGAAGTAGATACGTTTCTGCCCTCTGGGTACTTTTGTACAAATATATATATATAAGTCTAGTATACTTCCTTCTGACGAACATCTCATCGAATAATTCAAACCGTGGCTTACAGACTGGCATTTATTTTCATCCTTACAATATTTTAGCATCTTTCTGTTTTCCTTATATATATATACTCGGACAAATTATAACCGTAGGTCACCTTGCTGCAGACATATAATAAATCCGTCAAAAAAAAAAAAACAAGTAACACATCTCATGTCTCTGGATCGTCAATTTCGTCGTAAAATTCCGCATCTTGTAGTTACACTCATATGTCAGACAGAAATATAATATGAGAATAAATTTGAATATTAAATATTGATAATAGAATATTTATATTTGCTATAGGTAAACTTTCTTTCATTATACAAATAAAACAGTATCCATCATCAAAACTATGGTATATGTAGCTACTTGCTGATCATTTTTATGTCTTAAGTTACCAAATACTAGTTTACGACAAATCATGTGTATATATAATAACGTGCACGTTTCAAATCCTTAACCTCACGTGCTAGGCAAGAAAATGCCGAATCACGTTCAGGGCAATCCTGTCCAAAAACTACTTTGCTGAATGAGAGTTCAAGTATATCATATCCGCTTTGCAAAAGATATGAAAGAAGTCCTCAAATCGCCTAATCACCGGTCGTTACTCACCCGGAAGTAATTCTATATACACGTTCTCCAGCACTGCAGGTTCTTTTATATTATTCTAAGTAAGACAAATACGCCCTAGCCGTCACGCTATCATAAAATCTGTAAAACTGGAATTTTGTTAAATTTTTTTCAATTTCCATGTACCTATTATAGTTCGATGAATGTCTGTTCAAATATTCAATCAAATGTATCATATATTTCGTGATCACGAATCGTTGGATCACCGGCAAGGTGGAAGTCCTGATCTTATACCTACGCCAATACAAGTGGTGTGACTCCCTCTTTTCACAAGGAAAATACCTACCGACGGTGGTCGGGTGAGTATAATAAGTAGAAGGTAGAGGTGGCGGGCAGCCCCACCCGCTAATATAAACCGCTCACTGACCGAAGTCACACAGACAGTCACAGAAAGTCTGCCAGCCGAGCGAGCAAGAGGCTGCTCAAACTTAGTTGAAGTTTGAGTTTTAAGTTTTACAAGAGTGACGGATCTGTGTGTGGTGAGTTCCTGTTGTTGTTGTTTGTTGTTTGTTGTTGTTCTTGTTTGTTGGGTTGGGACAACAGCGAAGCATGCATATAGTGACGGATTACAAAGGCTATATTAATTCGACGACGAAACTAGACTTATAAATAAAAAGCTACACGCTAGTCGTGTAGGTGAAAAAGTGGTTGAAAATTTGAATTTTATGTTACGCGAAAATTGCATCGAATCAGAAAAAAAAAAAAAAGTAAAATAAATAAATAAATAAAATTCTAACTTTTCCACTTTTTCGCATGACGAATTCGCGCTGCGGTATTCAGCGTGGTAATCATTATGGAAGTTGGTATCTTGGTCGAAAAATATCAAAGAATAAATTTTCTCACATCTCTAATCAACTTCGTCGACTTTCCAGTTTGAAAAACTGTTCTGACCATTGAAAGCTATACATATAGTCAATGAAAAAGACCCGGGTGAAAGTAGAAATTTTTCGTCAACGCTGACTCGCTATTCGCCAAGGATAATCGCGAATCTCTAAGTCGAGAAGAGTAAAGAGATTAAAAAAATTAATTCTAATTCACCGTTTCCTTGATTCTAATGAACAAAATGAACGTTCTTAATCGCGATCTATAGCTATTGCTCATCGTCACGATTATAACAAGAATCTAAACGACCTAGATGAGTTGCAACATGCGGCCTCCATACAAGAAACATGTGCTTAGAATCGCTATTGTTCTTTGAGCGATGCTATTGTTGCATTAAGGTCATCACTATCTGCTTATTTGAAGCCAGTGACATTCGAACCACGCAATTCATTTTTTGCCCCAAATTGACCAAGTTTTTTTTTTTTTTCCTTTCACTAAGGATAACTGCCAAAACGTCGTATCACTCTTTTTACTAAACTTCATCTGTACCAATAAACTAAAAAAAAAAAAAAAAAAAAAAAAAAAAAACGGAGTTTGTTCAAAAATTTCATTTTCAAAATTGATTATGCGTGATCTTCAGAATCGTGACGTCACTGGGGGAGCTAGTTTGATGGTTATATAAACTAGGAATTGATTTCATCTCGACCCTCGGGCGTTTTCTTAAAAAGATTGCCCATCTATACGTATAATGTGTATATGTATTATGTATAGATATATACGAATCGTAACGGTCCGGTAAAGAGTAGGGATGCAGAGGCGAACATGTGCTGCAGCTACTTTCGATTCGAATATTGAAAGTGATAGTCACGAGTTCTGATCTGCGCTATAGAAAGGGGTTCTTATACCTGTAGTCTGACTGTCCCGCCTGTCCAACTGCCCACTCAAAACTGCGGTTAGCATAAGTTCGATCGTATTTTGTTTAATTAATTTTTTTATTCAATTTATTCTCTATGATAAAAATTCACTTGTTATAATATATCATTTTACCCTATTCAGTACCGAAATTCAACTTCAAAATTCAATGTGAGTCTCGATTTATATTACAGATCGATTATGGGCTTTCAAGATTTTTTATTCGATTTTCTATTTAGGATTTTTAGTTTTTTTTTTTTTCTAGTCAAATTTGGAGTCAATGTGATTTTGAGTTATCATTATTACGTGAAGAATATTCGGACGTGTACTCTCTGATATCAAAATTTAATCAATCAGAGTAATTGACTACGGGAATTCGAATCATTCTGTCTTTCAATTTCGCTTTACTTTGCTAATTTCGAAAGTTTTTTTTTTTTTTTTAATCAATACACCCTTTGCGACTCTCTGACAATTCCACATAAAAATCAATAATCATTGACTAATAATTAATTATCTCGATCATCGGGTTCCTGAATAGCAGAAATGCGACAAGGTTTAGATCGAGAAGCGTATGATATAAAAAGCGTATGAAGTATCAATAAAATCGTTCACTATATATTCAGACGTGGTGCATACTCGAGTTGAAAAAAAAAAGAAAAAAAAAACTCGAATACCTGAAAGTATTAGAAAACCTGGAATTTTATACCACCATGTTATGAAATAAACATTAACTAATGTATCTTGTACATTTTTTGTTTCAGAAATAATTTATAAACAACATGAGGTGTTCGAGGGTGATAATCGCAACGATGGCGACTCTTTGTGTCGCGGTGGTCCACGCACTTCCGGTAGAACAACCGGAAGGTCTTCTACCAGCCGGACAGGTGCGTTAAGAAAAATAACTATCACAAAGCCTAGATTAATAAAACATAAAATTTTTGATTCGATAATTTCGATTTCTCGAGGACTATTTGCGACTACATAAGAACTTATAATTATTATTTACCGCTAAGTAGCAGGAAACTCGATAGTTAGACATTCAGAGTAATTCCCAAGAGACAACAACCGCTGCATCGAATTGGAAAATCGATTAAATTAGTTCTCGATTCAATTAGTTGAAAGAAAACGATAAATAAGTTGGAAATTTTTATTCTTCTAAGAAACCATACTAACTACGTAAGAAATTTAGAAAACAAGTTTCACGTCACTTGAAAAGCAAGGTTTGGAAATGGAATTAATTACCTTAATTTTATGCCAGGCTACTTATACCTAGCTGTTATAAAACTTCAGCATTCGCGGTATGAAAAACGCACGTATAGAACTATCTGAAGGTTTGATCAAAATTCAAAAATTATATACGCGTCAGTCGATTAACTAACGAAACAGAAGACTTTCTCCCGAGTGAGTTGGGAATTCCACTCTGAGCAGGTATTTAAAAAAGAGAAAAAAAAACAAAAAAAACAAAATGTCAATTCATTGAGTCAGAACGAAAAAATATGAAGTTAGCTTTAGCGGCCAGCTATAAATATATATCTGCGAGTTGCAATGATCTATTCTTGAATTATTCATCGATTTTATAGATAAAATGAAACGTACGTAGAATACATAATTTGGATAGAGTTTTTTTTTTTTTTTTTCTTTCTTACTATGGAATATACACGTACGGTGAAAGACTGACGGGGAAATGATCACTTATGTCAAGAACACATTACTTTGTCAATTTGCAGTATAGGATACCTTACTACGTTCACTAAGAAAAATTATTCATTATTTGCTAGAAGTAGGTAAATAAAATCGTCTGCTTGTATAGGTACAAGATATGAAGGTAAAAGTTTCTATACATATATCATCATGAGTAATGACGGTATCCGGAAGCGACAACGTCTTCCGTACGATAATCAAGTCGAATTACAATTTGTTAGACTAGCCTACTATGACATGCAAAAATTTACGTGTCCGGTTGATGTGGTTCAACGTTACTAGGTACTTCTATCAGATTCACTTGCAGCAAGGACAAAATTCAATCATTTTAATATCCTGCTTTCTAAATGTTCATTCTTAAGAAAATATCTTATATAGTCTGCAATTACCAAGCTATATGATTATCACAGGAAAAATCCTATGACCATCACCGATAGTAATTAGCTCAGAAAAATGTATAATCGTGTGATATGAAACAATTGAATCCAATGATTCTAATTTCGGAGTATTTCCTTGTAGAATTTTCGCTGTTCAAATGTCCTAGGATAAAAATTAACTCAAAAAAATGTTATAAAAAAAAAAAAAAAATTGACGATGTGCAAACGAACACCTTCGGATTCAGAGTAGCTTAAAAAGAGATGCGAACGGATCGCCGGTGATCTCGAGGTTTCGTGCTGTCAGAACAGTCTACACTTTCACCGACGCCAATAGGGCAATCGTCGGACACTTTCTTCGCTTGATCGGTGTCCAATGGAAAGTGGAGGTCCTGGCTCAAGCAACGAAACACGCGACTTATAAACTCGAGTTGCTACGCACAGAAGTACGCGCGCATCTAAAAAAAAAAATAATCAGAAATACTATAGATTAGTATAATTAATACATTCACTTTAATCCGCGTTTCTTGACGAGCTCGTTTCTTATTCAATATTATACAAAACAAATTAGCTTCGTCAACTTTGAGTTCAGAACCTACACTTCTCTTTCTAAAACTAACAATGGATATCGGAGAGAATATTACAGTATCGTTTGAGTCACGCAATGTGACAATATCGGGGACCATGAATTGATTTTATGCCTGATCGCATGCAATACCTATTCGCTCAAATTGGACGATAAAAACTGACTCTCACTTTAGATAATTTGAGTTTCATTCAAATTACCGATCAATGATGTTTTTTTTCATGAGATTTTTATCAACCTTTTTTTCCTGTTACCTTCTTATATCTTTATTGTTCAAAACTCAATACATCTCAAATACCTTGCTCACGGGATGAAGTGTATAGGATTCATAGGCAAAAAAGTCTTTAATCATCAGAAGTTGAGCCCATTTGAAAAAAAAAATAAAATCAATCATTTCGAATTAGAAGACAATTTTTGTACTTGAAAACTGATGAATTCTCTTTTGGCTTTGGTTAAAATTCTGTGGATTATATTTGCGAAATAAATTGAAATCATTTTCTCATTCATTTCTGAATTGAACTTCATTGATTTCGGTTATTGCATGTTCGAAGGAACGACTTGTCATAGACGAAACGCCAAAGGAACAAGTTTTAAGGGAAAGTAGAACAATATCTTAGATGTTGAGTAACTTGGGTTCCTAGCACCATACTGAAAGTTAACAAAGACTGGTTCGCGAAGGGAAATCTTATAATCTATGACACCGGATTCAAAACTTGAGGAATATATTTCTGTGACGTATAGTATAGACCAGCGAATTAATGTAGACCTGTAAATTAGTAGCAGTGCTAGATGAGCCATATTGATGGTATTTCATTTCGATAACTATTTGAATATCGTTGATTAAATATATTTCGAATGCCTCTTGAAAGTTTTAGAAGGACTCCAATAAGTCAAGTATTTAGTTATGAGTACTTATATTATGCAATTACCTTTTACAAGCGTTGATCGCATTGAGTAGTGGTCAACCGAACTAGCTAGTAGCTAAGAGTTTGTTCAATTTAAAACAAATAATTGCCAATTTTATACGCCGATTGCAAAAGCGCGAGAGAGAAATCACGCTTCAGTTGTTGATTTAATGGCGTCAATTGAATCTTAACTATTGCGAAGGTTCTTGAATATACACCGTATTTGTAAAATACACGTAGAATTTGACAAATTTTATACAAGACTACAAAAATTGACCTACCCTCGAAATCCAGAATACAAATGACGAAAAATGGTAACAATTTGACTTACCACAGCTATAGATGTAATGTTATATCTATAAATTGTGCAGATAAATAAAAAATAACGGCACCCAACGACATATACCTACTTCTTGGTCGGCTATTGAAAAAATTCATAAATTAAGGGCTGTGATTTTTATACCTTCTGGTAAACTTTGTCCTCAACTTAAACCTTTAGTACGTGTCTTAGGTAATTGCCAGCTAGACCTCCAAGCAATATAGGCACTTAACTGAAAAATAAAACCAGACAGGTCGAACAACCGGATCCAAACAGACCTACGTACTGATGACCAGAACTCATCTTTCACCTCTAAATGTTTTCCATTGTTAACAATTGACGAAATTTCGAATACTAGTAGGTACTTTTCGAGGTAAACAACTTACCGTCAAGGAACATTCGTCTTCAACCATTCTACCAAGACAATAATAACGACCAGGGTTTTTATTTTGGTTTTACATGAGTCTAGACGCTTAACCAATACCTTCGCAATGGATTACCCAAAAATTTTACTAACACTCAGCCAAGTGTAAACCGCACGTAGTTATACAATGGCAAAGATTAGGTTCAGGTTACGACCTTAGCATTTCATCTAGCCAAGAATCTAAGAAGAGAGTTTAATTCCATGTTCTGAACATCGAGGATGACCTAAACCTTCGACCAATGAATGGCGTGCGCAGATCGTGTGCAATAAAAAAATTTAATCCGCTACATTTGGTAGTGAAGGTGATGACACATTTTCAAGCCGACGGTCATCAGCGGTTAAATGTTACAATCGGTACTTGACTGCCTATTTTTGCATGCTAGTATGTTGAATTAATGATATAAAGTGCAGTGGTACTGATTTGCGTTGTCAATAAGCACATTTGCAGCTGAACTTAGAATTTCTTCGCAAAATAATAATATCTGAACATTAACGATGTTGCTTCTTCTGTTTTAAATAGTTATAGTGGCTCATGCGTACGGTGAGTCATTTATATCACGCGTGAAGGTGTAATTACGAGGTCATTGGAATAAATATTGAGCAACACTATTAATTATTCATAATTGTGTGAATCAATTAATATATTCTACTTAAATGACGTAATAAATGAGGAGTAGTGTTTTGACCTCAAATGGCAATTCGAGAAGAAGAAGAAAATCGTGACGTGTTTTTTTTTTTTTTTTTCAGGATCTCGACAAATTGATGATCGTCGAAGCTGACAATGAGGCTGCGCTAAGAAGCAAAAGAACAATTGGACTGCTTAGATCTCTATTCCCTGAAATTTCAGAGGTGAGCAAATGAGATTTAAACGCAGTACACTGTGTGCTCTATATGACTATATACCTACTTAATCCAGTAACATTTCAAAACGGTAGCTAGAAGAGAGTGAGCAAAAATTAACAGTCCATTTTTGTATTGCTTAAATTTTACTGAGCCAAGTTAGCCTTAACATTAACCATTTCATTTGTAATGATTTAGTATAAGGTTACTTTTTAACCCGAAGAAATAAAATATTTCATCAAATAGTTTCTCAACCGAAAATGCGATCTTAACCGTGTAAAAGAACCTAAATACCGGGTTGCTCGCATTAAAAAGTCGATAAAAATTTATGAGAGGCACATCGCTGTATCATAAAATTCTATAGATGGTCGATAAGCTGATAATTGTTAGCCGATGAGATGAAACGTTAATCGATTCTTGGTTGAAACTTGTACCGGGGAAGATTTCCTTGGCATAGTTAAGAACTACCCGATTCTAATCAAGACCTTGGCCTCTGCTTGTTATTATTCAGCACTCTAGTGTCTTATGCTCGCATGCTTCTGGCTCAACTGAAGTTGGCTTTAATTCGCCCCCACGATTCTTGAAACAAATTGAAAAAATTAAATACTTATTGTATCAAGAGCTTGCGACTGATTCTGGGACCGGAGCACCTTTGTGCTATCCTAATCCTAATATAATGATTCTTGTGTTTTTTTTTTTGGTTTTTTTACATGCGCATAATCATAAATATATGTGCATTGTACATATGTGTACCGAACCGAGTCTGAGTCAGCATTCCTATAGAGAAAGTCACTTACTTCACTCGACAAAAGAACGTTACAGACAGACCATGATCGTAGACCACGTGCCTTCATCACAATATACGTCATTTGATGACAATGATCTGCATTTATATTGTCTCCGAATCGACAGAGTACGATGACGAACAATTTGAACAAAGAAAAAATACATTTCTTGCCGATCAGAATTATATCTGCATATTATAACGAAGAATTGTTACGAAATTAAGAGACACAAGGACGATGACGAAAAATTTGGAATCATGAAATGCAATTACTTGTTACCAAAATCTAGGACAAGATTTCCCAAAATTGCAAGACGTGTTTAATGGACGAAAATTATGGAAGGAGAATCTGAATTGAGGAATAAAAATAGAAGAACATTTGTTGGAGAGATTATACTGGGTTCTTCGTTTAATTCTATGTACCAGGATAGAGTGAAAAATTCCTATTCGACTGACACGATTGACTTGTCTGTTTGCCAACCTAAGTGAAAGTCATTTATTTTAGTACCGTTAAAAACAACATCATACAGAGTAAAAAGAATCCTCATTCGGTTCTGACTGATTGAAAGGAGCTCGGGCTAATTCGTGGGGATCTCTACTACCTTTCTTCAAAATACATGTCCAATGTATTATAGCCAAGTACGCAACCATGTTACAGTCTGATAAAGAGAATTTCGCGGATAGAATTATTCCTAAAAAAAAAAACAGATGTGCAAAAATACGTTACGACAATGATGAAATACGACAGAATAGGAATGCCGGTGCTATTTTCTTCTATGTTTCCTACAGACATTTGTGAAACATCTAGTGAAAAATAAGTAACTCGACATTTTCATATTAATGTCATATATCGAAGACGTAACGATAATCATCATTCAGAAAACTTTCATCTTCGGAATCATCCTTGACATTTTACAATCTCAGGCAAAATCATAAAATGTGAATCTTCTGCCAATTCGCTAAATCTGGTTACCCGATCTTAAAATATACTTATCTATATAAATATATTCCCTTCCCTACCTATAAAGGAATACTGTAAAATAGATGATACGCCCATACCAAATTGTAATGATCAGCCCAATTTTCTAATTCGAAAGTACCGCCACACAATCTATTATACAGATAGAAAAACAAACGTATTATGTTACATAACCTGAAAACCCAGGTTGCCTCAATGTCCTGATGGGATTGAAGCGATGATTATATATCGGTGATGAGCTTCAATGAAAAATCGTTGATTAAAATGTTCGGGATATTCTATGATCAAAAAACACTGTTGAAATTTGGATTAACTGGCTGTCAATCCACACAGAGGTGTCAAAAAACATGATTGGAAATTTTGCATCACGACAATCCGTATCTACCTGACAAAATTTTCCATCAACCGTTTCATACGTATCCAGCTAATTTTCTTCTTCCTCGAATATCGAATATTCATATCCAAACATATATGATCAACTCGTTATCTTCTTGCAGAACTACAACACCTGATTGGAATTAGTAATGTTATTTACGTTATTTTTTGTTTCTTGTTCGTCGCGAAACTTTGGAAAAAAAAAAACAAAAAACTATCCTCCGATGAACTCAGGTCATCGAAGTATTCTCGGTTTGAAAAAAAACAAAAGTCGACTGATTCACAGTGCAATATCAACCGCAGTTGAAAACTAAAACAGAACAAAAAAAAAACTCATCGTCTCTCACTTGATCTATCATCTACTACAAGCAATTTTGACCCTACGTCATAAGAAAGGAGAGGATCTAAGCCTCCTTGTTTTCTAGATGATTGAAAAAAAGGTGAACATGATTACCGGTGAGGTAATACGTATTGTTGGCCCCGTTTTGCTGCGAATGGCCCTTAATCGAGGCGGTACATCCGAGGGCAGATCTAACGATGCTGGAACCACCGTAGAAGTGGCTTCTCCCTTTGGAGACGACGATGACGATGACAACAACGGTGGTGACACGTCTAGCAACCAATCTGATAGTGCCAATGAGATAACATCAAGATTTGCCGGTGGTTCTCGTGTCTCGATAGCTCTACCTACATTTCCTGCTGATGAGGCTGGTGATGATGCTGCAGTTGATGATGATAGCAATAATGACACAACTTCAACCCAAGCAACGTTAAACGATAATGAAACGACGACGTTAACGCAGTCCCCATGACCAACTGCTAAGAATCTCGGACAACTTACTTATTTTGGAACAACTACGGGGGTTTCTACTGAGTATCTCGAAGTCTCTGTCGCTTTTCTTCGCAATTTTATTAATCTCTTCGTTCTATCCGCAATCCACATACATATATATCTATATTTCTCTTAATAGTTTCATCGCTATTTGTATTCTGCACTGGTCAAATTGAAACAGCTCTTCTCAACTTTTTTTTCTTATTTTTCCTATACATCTAATTATTCTTATTCTATTTTCTTCTTGTTCTTCTTCTTCTTCTTCTTCTTCTTCTTCATTTTCCGTATTATACATCCCAATATAGACATATATGCTATCTACTGTATATGCGTGTGTGTTTATTTTCTCCGTAGAATTGACCCTACGTGAGTTATATTCCCTGCAGTTCTGATACGTATATAACTTTATACGAATCATCTTTATTTCCTCTCGTAGATATACATTTCAGTCTTTTTCGCTATCATCAAAAGCTATACTATCACAATACAAGTACCGTGAAATCGTTTAGGAACATCGAGACGGTACATCCCATCCAGATCGAATGGGACCAGTATAATAATAATATCAATAATAATAATAATAATAATCATGCGTGTAGTTACCAGCGTATAGTAACAACGTAACATATCAGACTTTAGCACGTGTGACATTTAGGTATACATGTATTCGATATTTGGCACCACGTAGATACATTTGCGCGAAAACTAAAAAAAATAAATAAAAAAAAATTCAACGAGCAATGGAATGACGTGGTGAAATTATCCAAGACCGAGGACTTTTACAATCGTGAATAAATTAATTTTATTAATTTTATTAATTTATTCAAACTTTCTGAAAGTCCTTGATCGACAAATTATCAATTGCATAATATCACGTTTTAGATTTAGCTCCATAATTCTAAGACAGTATGAGAGCAAATCTATAATATATATATATATATATAGAACTTTTCTAATGCCAACTAAATACACATAAATAATCATTCTTCTCACAGGTAGTTTACAGCTTATCATTTTCGATAGATATTTCATTTTTATTTTATTTTATTTTATTTTTTTCTTACAAAAATATCATCACTAAAGTAATTCTTTTTGTTGCGTATACAGAACGTGAACCCGGAAGCTGAAAATCAAATAGTTGCCGAGTCCCAAAACAATGAAGTTAGAGTACAATTCGCTGACGATCAAACTGGAGCTGCTGCAAACGATAATGGGGCATCAGATCTTGCTCCTTTGGACGATGTGGAAGTGACCGATGAAAATCGTAACAAAAGATTTTTGAACTTCGGGGGCGATAGCAGTCAATCTGGCGGTGGCAGCGGAGGTGGCTCTGGCAACTTCCTCTTTGACATCATCCGAGTAAGTTCCATATTTTGTTTTTTCTATTTTTCTATTCATGTCGTCCCTTGTTATACCATAAGCCATTAAAAAAAAAAAAAAAAAAACCGCAAGCGATGATGGAATTGTGAAAGATTATAAACAAGGTCGTGCTGAATGATAATTAGCCCGCATAATATATATACGGTATATATATATTTGTTCATCGCGGGTGAAAAGGGTTATCTTGCCTGAGGCTGAAGGCCAATCGACAACCTTCGGTTATTGCATCTGCGAATCTTATGCGATATACCGATTCACCGATGGTTTTTTTTCTTTCCATTGAAAAAAAATCTTATAACTTGTTAAAAGAACGCAGTATACTGTATACCATCAGAGCAACTGCAGTAGCAACGGCAAACGCTGTGAGTTAAACCGCAAGGGCGTCTGGTGTTGAGAGTGAAAGTCAAAGCTGCATACTAACTAAATCGTTACAGTTAACGATTTACTTTGCGTTAAGGACATTAAAATATATATATATATATATACTTCATTATATTAATAATTACCAGGATATTTAATGACGGGAAGTCGACTTTGACCAAAGAACGCTGGGTTTTGAAAAGTTTCAACTTTTTTTTTTATTTATTCAACGATCTTACATCGTCCATACTCAATTATCATTATTATTATTATTATTATTATTATTATCACAAAACTTGATTGAACTGGTTATATACTTCGTCATGATCATTATATAGGTACTTAGAAAATAAATCAATCTATCAAATCCAGCCGCAATTAGAACGATCAGGTTTTTTTTTTTTTTTTTTTCTCTTATCCACGATGTCGAGGTGACATAGACGCCGGTATTAAATAATAATAACAAATTGTGTACATCGACGATGATTTCTGCAAATTAATTTAATGATGCAGAGAAATAATCCAGTTAGAAAAAATAATACAATGACTTAAATCTCGCGTTTCCTGTGAGAAACATGCGGAAACATTTTTCAGCTTGCTGTCAATATCGAAGGAGCTGCGATGATACCGAAGAAATAGAAAAAACTTCGTTCTCGGAACGGTACTTTTGTTTCAGCAGCATATTTATGAAATTTAAGGAAATTATCTTCCCTTAGCAAACTGCAGACGGGGCGGCTCGCGCGGCTGGTACAGTGTACCGTGTCGTTGCTGGTACCCAAAGCCTTGGGCTGGGTCTTAGCGCGTCACGAGATATCGCGCCGATACCAGCTGCCCCGGCACCAATGGGTATGGGGATGCCCGCTCCACGAGCACCTCCAGCCCCAGGAACCGCTTCTTCGGCATCGCCAGCCGGCAATTCGACCGGCCCCGGGGTACGCCAATCCTGTCGACCACACTACTGACACTCACTGACACTATCTACTTCTTTTCTATTTATTCTATATTCTTTTTCTTAATATTCTATATGCGTATCTTCATCTAATCAACATTTTTTTCATTTTCTACATAATATTTTATATTTCGAGCCATAATTACTTGAGGCGAATTTTTTCGCACATCATTGATTTTTCGGTAATATTAAATCGGTACACATAAAGCTTCATTGTTGCGTCAAGTTCAATCAACCCTGATGATTTATTATTCGAGATAAATGATGGTAAACTATAGTCCCGCGGTATGCAATAAACTTTTGTCTTTAGTGTTAAATTGAGTAAAACGAATTTTAATAAATCAAAAAATTTGGCAACCGCAAACTTCGCGATTGATTTTTATATATCGCCATTGAAATATTTTACCTCGATCAACACTGTAGTTTTCTTTCTGTTATTTTTATTTCTTTACTTTTTTTTCTTCACTGCGGTTTGGTTTACCACTTGGAATTTGCTTCATCAACAGAGACGGAAGTCCCCATTGCACGTCTAGTCACGTATTATATCTTGGATGACGTTCAATCGTGTGTATGATAATCGAAGCACGCACTTTCTTTGATAACAGGAAAATAAAAAATTACTTATCAATGATGACAAGAATATTTGGACAGTTAAAAACTGTATGACGATCCATGTGAAATTATCCAAGATGTAATATATATGTCAACCGTTTAATACACAATCTTACACCATCTTTTTCGTTTCATCTTTTTCGGAAATCGACATTACGGAGAAACGAAACACGATTATTTTACTTGGAAAATTCGTGCAGCGAAATTGATGTCAGTATAATGGAGAAAAAATGAACAAAGATGCATGACACTTTGAAATTTCCAAATATTGTGAAAAACTTTAACAAATTTCAACTGTTCATAAATCATCTGTTAAACTTTTCATCGATCTCTGAAAACTGAGAGTATCGTACCCTATATGATTCCTTCTCTTCTGTATTACTGATATAAATTTTGCATTAATCCAATGTGTGTTCGCTAAGAAACCAGATTTTGAACATCGTGTTTAGTTTCCCCCTGAGTTTGCTATAATTCAAATCACCGGTCCATTCTTTCCGATAATCATTGAATTCTAAACGTCCATAACTTGTTTCTTGGCAACGATTTGTTGAAAGTAAATTCCGCATAATTCGATCATGATAATAATAAAAACAAATGGAAGTACAATTTCTCTAGTTGAAATGAAATAGCCAATGGTTTCGCTTTGTATAAAGAAACGTGTTGCAGAAAAAAAAAATAAAGAAATTCTGTAAATGATTAATGTTGCGAGACTGCAGTATGTACTTAATACATCATATGTTCGCGAGTTGTAACTACAAAACTTTTATACGATTCACTTGTTTTTGAATAATGCAAAAACGCGATAGAATGGATACTCTGTGTGATTAACCGAATCGAATCACACGACAATATCTCACTGTAATCATGTTCAAACGAGGCACGTATAACCTAATCGTATTATTCTTCACACGCATTTCACATCGATTTCCACGAAACATATAATACATACATACGTAAATGTACTTTGTACTTACATTTTTCGAACGCACCACACGCACCAGTAAGAAAAAAAAAAAAAAAAAAAAAAACAAGCACCTCTGGCACCAGCAGCTGCTTCTTTAGCACCATTAAAACTTGATTAACTTTCATACTATTCTTTTATACTATCTTCGACTGTACTTCGGACGTTCCTAATCCTCTTTTCTCACTGTATATTAATTCGTCTGGTATACGCTATATAACATATCGGTTTCTTCCTGTTTCCTAAGAAATATCTTCAAAAACTTCATTTCCCTCTACATATTATATAATTCTATATGTTTCCTGGACATGCATGAATAATTACATATCAAGATTTGCCTGTTTGCCATTACATGCACATTAAGCATCCTGTGATATCGAATACTTATTATTATTGTTATTATTATTGTTGTTATTATTATTATTATATTTTTACGTCATTATTTAAAGAAAAGGAAAGAAAAAAACAAAAAAAAAAACAATTTTCATTATATATATTTATATAATGATAGATAATTAATAGACAATAATACGCAGTCAATTAAAGAGAGATTTTTTTTCCTATAATTATCTTGATATGTGATATATATACCTATATGCCGAATATTTTCGCATGCTAGCTCACTTATCGTTTCTCATTTATGACAAAACAATTAACAGCCTATTCCTTTCGTCTTATATCCTTAAGGCGATGCTTTACTCGATTTTTACCGACATTTTGGATTTTGGCAAATATCTCCGTAACGGTGGTACCGAATGGATTTTCCTTTGGGGATCCAACGATTGAAGACCAATGGGTTCGATTCATCACGTAAAATCGAAGTAAATCGAAATTTTTTTTTTCTTCGGAAATTTCGGAATGTGGGTGGTCCGCGTATGTCGACTAATATCACAGCCTACGCGTCACTGATGCAAAAAAGCGTTTAAGACTGCAATTCTATGGGAAGTGTAGAACGCGTCCATCCTGAAACATCTTTGTTTCAGGCGATAATGAGGTCTTAATCTCGATTCTCGTAATTAGTGACAATTTGCGATCGTAAATAGCTAGGGAACCATAATACTTGAGGGTCTCCGCGATACCCGAGAGATGGAGCGCAACGCGGGGCTGACACTAGGCTGACCGTGAGCTCACAGCAGGCTGATAGCGAGCCCCGCGCTACGCTCCATCTCTCGGGTATCGCGGAGACCCTGAAGTATTATGGTTCCCTAGCTATTTACGATCGCAAATTATCACTAATTACGAGAATCGAGATTAAGACCTCATTATCGCGTGAAACAAAGATGTTTTGGGATGGACGCGTTTCACATTTCCCATAGAATTGCAGTCTTAAACGCTTTTTTGCATCAGTGACGCGTAGGCTGTGATATTAGTCGACATACGCGGACCACGCACATTCCGAAATTTTCAAAGAAAAAAAAAATTTCGATTTACTTCGATTTTACGTGATGAATCGAACCCATTAGTCTTCAATCGTCGGGTCCCCAAAGGAAAATCCATTCGGTACCACCATTTCGGAGATATTCGCGAAAATCCAAAGTGTCGGTAAAAATCGAGTAAAGCATCGCCTTAAGCCAATTGTTTTATCCTATACCACAGCCTCTGGCTACCTCCAACGGTCCCGACGCGACACACAGACATCCTGACTAAAAGACTTTCGGCGAGTCAACACGGGCAACATGACGATCATCGAATTGTTTACGATGTTTTTAATCTTCGTGTATATTGTTGTAAACAAAAAAGAAAAAGGAGAAAAAAAAAAAAAAAAAAAAGTTATAATTTGTTTATCTTATTACTGTAATTAAATCTGCACCGTATTCTTTGTATTTTTATATAATGTAAATCGCACGATTATCGGGCAGACCAAAAAGGCAATTTTCAAAAATTCATCGCGTACAAAAATGGCCGAAAAATTTTCTTACGCATCTTTTATATTATATATACTAATTTCTTGCATTTGAAAAGGCTGAATATTTAAAGATGAGATCAAAGAAAAAGTAAATTCAATGACAAATAAAAAAAAAAAAAACTCATTCTCAATTGATATGAATAAATAATCGAATAAAATGGCCAAAAAGTCTGCCCCTTCTTTCGTGTCTGTTATAGTTTAGTGTAATCTGGTGTGTTGTATA
Source organism: Ametastegia equiseti (assembly GCA_963989295.1). Lineage (NCBI taxonomy): Eukaryota > Metazoa > Arthropoda > Insecta > Hymenoptera > Tenthredinidae > Ametastegia > Ametastegia equiseti. The sequence goes on along the minus strand of OZ022397.1, from coordinate 12,182,560 downwards.
GTTCGTGGCGGTTATACCGGAAGTATGCTATTTATTTTCGTGAAATCAATATATAAAAAACCCGGCAATGTAAAATGAGGGTATTGAAAAAAAAAAAATTATGTATGATTTTTGATAATTGCAGTATAAGCTCCATAAATCTTTGAGCATGCTTGATCGTTATTTCCGCCACGCCGTAATCAATAGATGATTAGTTCACCCCCCTAGGAGTTGACGTTGTACATGGTATATACCTAAGTTTAAATATTGTATAGCTGCATAGCTGCATAGCTGCAGGGGAAAAAAAAAAAAACCACGTAGTGTCGGGAGCGCTGGACCAGTACACGGAGCCTGCGTCTCCTCGTATCCCGAATCCTGGCCTTTGAGAAAATCCGCCTATTTACCTTGAACCCTAATACCAACTAACTCGATACTTATTTTACAGTTGGTAGCTGGTAGCGGAAGTACGGAACAAGGTGATGCTGCAGCTAATGCACCGATTGATCCAGCCAGAGCTAACGACGGTACACAGGAAGCTGTTCCTGGACCAGTTACAAGATTTTTCGTTATTGCCAACAGAGGAATTTCAAATCTCGTCCAAGATCTGATACTTGTGAGTAATGTTAAAATTTTTTATTCCGCTCGTTTTTGACAAAGCTAATCGTGATTTTCTGCTATATGGACATCGTAGATTATTTCATTCGCAAATAATGTTCTACTTATTTAGTCAAGCAATTCATGTGGAAAGTTATATAGTGTTTTATCTCTTTCTTGATCAAGCTTACGTAGATTTGGTGAAACGTTTACTCCCCACATAAAGTTAACATATAATCTTTTTAAAATGTCATTCAAAATGTTTTCCCTATACGTATGGGCCACGCTGTCTGCCGCTGTTACGTGATTTTAGAAATTATATCATTTTCGTTTATATTGCAATGTCAAACGTATATATCTACATAGATCTAGAATCTTGTAACGTAATTATTTGTGTAATTCGAAACTCTTACGGATGACTTAAGAACGAGTTATAATTCTTCTTCTTCTTTCATTTTAAATGACGTAATTTCATTTCATCGTATCCATCAATGTCGCTATACGCAGCTGTACATATGTTTCTTAATCATTTCCATAAATTAAGTTTCTCAAATTTTATAATTTAACGTTATATGATTCGATATTTGATTTTTTTTCACTAATATTTTATCGTACTGTTACATACGATTAATTCAGGTCAACTTTAATTCATGCAAAAACGTCTAGGCTTGCTTAAAACAACAAAAAAAGAAAAAAAAAAACAAAAAAGATCAATAAAATCAGCAAAATAACGAATTAATAGAAATCAGAGAGGTAAATAATCGATGCGGGTGTATTTGATCAAAGTAATTATTATAGACAGATTTAGTTATAAACTTATAAACGTCTGTACGTAAAATAACGATTGAAAAAAAAGAAAAAAAAAAAAAAAAAAAAAAGTAAAAACATTTATATATCTCAGACTACAGGTCAAAGGACTTATGTTCTAGATATGATCATTCGTTTATGCAACATCTCACAGATCAATGGAAAGCAAAAATGTGCACGACTTTCTCTACGAAATAGCTCTCAAGACGTATATAATTCACACATACATATATACCTACCTATAGCTACAGGTACATTCGCCACCAGTAGAGTTATGCAAGAATTTCTTACCTTCGTTAATCCTGGATGTTTAACGTCGTCAAATCATTTTTCTATCTATAAAATAGCCATGGGCAATAGATCAAGACTATATATATATATATAACATAATTTCATTATACCAAATGACCAACGTTATAGGCCTTGACCACGCTGAAAGAGAAAATTTAGGCAATAATGTAAAACGCATTTATATATATATAGGAATTTGACAGACATCAAGATATACCTACACATGAAAATATACAGATAGAAAAAAATAAAAAATAAAAATAAAAAAAAATTGTGTCGAAACGAGATAGAAATCGAAAGGAGAATGGGAACCGGTTGAATCTAATACCCGCGTGTTTTTCTATACCTCTAATCAATGTGACAGATTCGAAGGAACGGGGATTCTTATGAGAACTTGAAAATTGGCAGGACTCTTGCCTTGACTATGAAATGTATAACGAATTTAATGATCGTGATAACCGGAGTTGACTTGGCGAACGTAACTATATATGTTACATACGTACCTGTATATTATTAAACATAATATTCGAAAGCGTTCACGGTCTAGAATTCAAAGGGAATTTACAAGTTTCACAATATACAATTTTTTGTTATTAATTGTCCAATTTTTATCGTTGTTTTTTTTTTTTTTCATTATATATATGAAATTCTGGAGAACAATATGATATGAAACACTTTCAAGTATATCAAAACTCTTGCCAATATTTTAACAGCAATAATTAATCGTATTATACGATCAGATGCAGTTATAGTTAAGCAATCTCATACAGGTACTTATATAATTTCACAACGAATTTCGAGAGACTGTGATCTAGGATTATTGATCGAAAAAAAAAAAGAAAACAAGTATAAGATACTAAGCTGATTGCTTAGAATTACAGTAATTGCATGAGGCTGAGTAAAATATCAGTTTTTCTCTAAGCAATTACACATGAATACATATAGTACATACCTATAGTATACGTAATCTTGATTTTATCAATAACTTGTTTTCGCATGTAACGTGGATATATTGATAATTCGTTTTTTAATACATATATATTATCAAACGTCTATAATAACAAGGAAAGTTCAATATTGCTAAACTTTCTCTCATCATTTATTAATTTTATTTTTATTTTTTCACAGCGTTTGGCAGCCACCAGTGAACGAATTGTTAACTTCAAAGCGCGACTCATCACTTCCATCATATAAAAAGCTTCTGGAAGCAGCAGAACATTAATAGCAAATCCGAAAATCCCGGAATCTACTAATTTCTTCTGCAACTTTCACACCACAATCCATGGGACCGACTTGGCAACGAATCGATAAAAAAAATAAATAAATAATAAAATAAAATAAAAATAGATAAAAGAAGAAGTTTTTTATCAGAAAAAAAAAAAAAAAAAAAAAAAAAAATCGTTGCCTCTTGACCCCGCGGATCGTTAATTGAAAATTCAAATCCTGGAACCCCCATAAAATTTCACCTTAAAAAATTAAAAAAAAAAAAACGAATTAAAATTATTTCTGTTAATCTTTTTCCCCCCGACGAAACACTGACGGACGAAAAATATTTTTAATAAAAAGAAAAGAGAAAGAAAGAAAAAAAAAATCACGAAAGACAGGAGAAACAATGCTTTCCACCCAAAAAAAAAAAAACGAAAATTAAAAAAAAACAAAAACCCGACTTGTATATAGTCCCATCGACGCATTACCACACAGAGTGCTCATTTGCGTAACTAATTACCACACTTTTCTATATTATTATTATTATTATTATTAGCTCGAATTTTCAACGAGTTAAATGGTAATTTTCAAATTATAATATGAAAATAATGCCGAATTTAATGATCTGAACTAGAAAATAATATGTTCTTTATAATTATAACGTATGAGAATTAGGTGAAGGATTTAAATCGGCATTGTTTTTTATTTTTATTTTTTCCATAATTTTGAATACTAAATATCCAGTTTACGCCGTGACTAATTAATTTCTTTTTTAACTTTCCAAATATTATATATATATATATAAGATGAAAGTGAAAAAAGAGAAATAATTAGTCTTGAATCATAGCACCCAAAAATAGATATTATAAATTTGATAATCTATAATAATATTATTATACACATTAGGTTAATTACCAACTTATGTAAATCGTCCCCTGTTATTTTTTAGTGTAAATAAATATTATTGTAATAATTAAATACTTTTGTTTCTTAGGAAATTTGGCTTGTATTTTTCTTTTTTTTTTTCTTTTTTTTTTCTTCATTATTGTTACTAGATATAATCATAATTAGTTATACCGTTCGAAAATTATTTTTTTAATTTTCGAAACAGTTTCTCATCCTTCTTCTCTCCTTATTTATATTTATTCATTTGCTTTTTTCTTAATTTTTCCTTTCATATAATAGGATTGATTATTATTCCTATCTACGTATATCTATATATATAAAGTTCAATTCCCAATAATATTTTTGATCGTAGATACTTGTATTCCTATATTAGTAAAAATATATGAATAAAGTACCGCAATTTCGATCTGTACATATTTAATGTACAATTAGTCCGCGCAGTATATTATATAATAATAAATAATATACAGTCAGACAAATTGTCATTATTTTATTTAAGAAAAAAATTCAACTTTCAAAAGATCTACAAAATTCCTGCAATGGTATCACACCATTGGTAATCACAATCAAATTGTGATGAAAAAAACAATGCTATCTATTCGTCGTTGTGAGTGAAAATATGTCTACTAAAAAATTGCAATTTGTAAAAAAAAAAAAAAAAATCATCAAAGTTTTAGTATTTTTAAAATGACGAAACTTGAGTAGAAAATAAATGGAAATATTATACATATCTCTGAATCTAATTGCAAACCAACGAATACTGAAACTCTAATTTGAAGAAAAAAAAAAGAAAAAATAAGAGATATTTTGTCCAGATATGACAAATATTTGTTACATTGTTATTCGAGGTTTGCCAAACTCGCGGCTAGACTTGTTCGCATTGAAATGGAACCGTCAAATATACCAGCAGATGAATGATCAGGATAATCAATATTACCGATAATCGATTTATCTGGTGCTACTGGGAAAACATCGTGTTCACAAGAACTCCAACGATGTAATAAAGGTGGTGAATAAAGTATTTCTTCTTCTTCGGGTACCCCGACGAATACACCGTCTCCAAGACGCACTTTTCCGTTATTCGACCTCAGAGCAAGATGCACTCCCATCACAGGACTATCGGCAAATAATGGTGCCAATTCAGGATCCGTAATTTTCCTGTAACTGTAAAAAAAGGTAAAAAATGCATAAATAATTAAAAAAAAAAAAACAACGATTATCTCCAGATTAAGTAGGTATTACCATAATCTTATCATTTTGAATGATAACGAAACTGATTGTGAGTCTCGGAACTTATGTCTGTAATGCAGTTTCGCATTTTTGAAAATCAAATCAGACCATTTTTTTTGTTGTTTTTCTTCCATTCAAAGATTTTTTTGCCATTTTTGGCTGATGGTATAAATCGATTTGTTGATAGTATAAATACTAGAGACTAAAATCTCGAACAATTTAGAGATGTAAAAATTGAAATTAATGAAATGTATGTTTATTTAGTTAGTAATTGGATAAGAACCCTCTGAGTGTCTTCAATGGCTCTATTTTCGGATTTTTCTTCCCAGTTTCTGGATCGACCGTGGTGAAGATACATCTTGTGCAGGGTTTGACGTTCCTGAAGACGACGTTACCGATCTTTACCCATTCCCAGGAATCTTCTTCCAATGCTTCTGCACCCTTTACAACGAAGTTTGGTCTAAAGTGTTGGGGTGTAACAGGCTCCTCGAGACGACTGTTCAAATCTGCGATTGATGCTTCGTTCATCAAGGAATAACTTGTGGAATCCGGTAATGCACCCTGCAATGAAAATAGTTAACCACTAATTGTAAGGAAGCAAATATCATGGTTGAAGCTCGTAACATCAGCAAAACACAATTAAATTCCTGCGAAAGACTCTTCGCATTTCAGAATTTGAATGTCATGAAAATCTCGATGTTATACACACGTTTTTATTAATTTTGATAATCTCACAGCGAATTTTGCTGGTTTTACAAAATTACAGTCTTGGAATGATGTATGATGATGAATTTCAACAGCAATATTAATTTATTACATGAACGTTATGCAATTCATCGTCGTCGTACATGCCAAAAGTATATTCCAGAATCATTATCCTTTTTTTCGACAAATCAACACCCAAAAAGTTTATCTATTCATTAACCATATCAACGTTTTGAGATTTTCAATCAATCCACATAATTTATATAAGATTTGAGATACTTTCAAAATTCCTACAAAAAATTTCACAAGATTTCGGGAGATTTCGAAGATGCTACAAAAAATAGAAAGAAAGTATTTTTTCTACATTCGGAATGTTTAGTATTGAACAATTTTCAATTCCGAACTTTGGGCAAACGTAACTAGCTGTATACAATATACTCAAAGCATGAGGTAAAGACGTTACAGGCGCAGAATCTTCAAGTTTCGAAGTTTTGGCCTTTCGGATGTTCAGCTTTTGAAATCTTGAAGCATCAGTATGTCTTTCGATTCCAAGTTTTTCAAATCATTTATGTACATTTTCGGAGAAATAAATTTTCTGTAAACTGTGGATCGCTAACAAATAGAAATTCGAAATTTTGACCGTTCGGAGCTTTTGGAGTTCGGAATTTTTACCCATCACCTAAATTTTCGTAAGTCTAAAAAAAAAACCTTTCAGAATTACTCATCTTAATTTCCTTCATCGTATCCTTTCAGGAGTAAAACAAAAATAGTGCGAAACCGATCGACCATATAATTAAATCAACCGAAATTGAAATTTCTAGATCTATTAACTCAAAGAATTGATTTCAAAAAAGCAACCGATCCAACAGGAAATGAATAATTTCCTGATAGTTGAATACCGTATTTATATACACCGTTATGATGTCCCAGCATCAGCAAGTCCTGTAGCCGCGGTGATCTTTTCACTATACTAGGATCTCTACTGAAAGAGGCGTCGATAATCACATCTGCGCGGGGTATGTACATCTACATAATATATATACATAAACTCACCGTATCGTCGCTGACGAGTAGCGGGAATTTCTTGTTTCTCGCTCTTACATCTCGAGTTGGTCGATCTAACGGATAATAAACAAGTCTGAGGCCAGCATCTTCCTGGAGAAGAAATCTGGACAGCCACCGAGCAACTTCTTCACCACAATCTCGGGCAGGAACTGCTTGACCCCATACCGCTGCCCGGAATCCTTTACCTCGAAGACGAGCTAAGTCTACAGAAACAGCCATCATTCCTGGAGCCCGAAGAGTGAGCGTTGATCCTGAAATGCTAGGCGATACCTGGGGATTGAAATTATATCATTCATAATCATCGGTGGAGATTTAACACTTTTGTGGACTCTTTTTTTTTTTTATACATTTTTTATCTTTTTTTGAATCTAGAAAAAAGATAAATCGTAGGGCCGAATCGATTTCGAATCAGTCACCCATGAAATATGTTGATCGTCATGAGGGAAAAAGCCCCAAATATTTCACCCGCATGGAAAAACGAACGAAAATTTTTCCCGAAATTTGTGAGTACTCTTAATATTTTAATCTGCCAGCGTTGATTATCCGTAAAAAAAAAATAAAAAATAAAACGACCAAATTTCTTTCGGGATTGTGATGACTTTAGAACTACTCGAGATATTTCCGATCCTGACGCACGTTATTTTTTTCCTTTGAAATTAGTTGGAAAATTGTGCAAAACTTTCTGACTGTAGAAATGGCGGTAGTAATCCTGAAAATCTTGAAAGTAAATTTTATCAAAAACCCCACTCTATTTTTTTCTTGACTTTTTTTCTAGATTTGTGTCAATATGTGACAAATGTATCCCTTAGCATTTCAACAAGTGCTAAAACTTTGTACACGGATGGGAGGATTTTTGGTCTGTCTTGAAGCTAAAAACTTGAGTTTCTTTCAAAAAGCGATGCGATTATAAATTTGGACAAAGTCAACAACAGAAAACGTGATGTGCATGTGATGTGTTCTGGTTTTTGGTTGTTTATTCCGACGCAGTAGAGGTTTCAACTATTTTCCAGACGTGGTTGAAATTTTATTGTCTTCATGCTATTTCGAAGAGTACCTAATGATATTTTTCAATAGTTACCTACTTCGATTTGGCCATGGAAAAGTAAATTTCTTCAGACAATAACACAACAAGCTGTATAAAATCAAGACTCATCGTCAATTGTACATACATACAATATAGCTACGCCGTTGCTGTTTATAATTGAGTAACAGGATCACAACCGGAATAAAATAATCTCGTATATATGTGTGTTAAACCGGACGTTGGAATATGTAATTAAGCTGGGCATCGCTTGATCTAATCTCACAATGGAACAATAGAAACAAAAGTGGGCGCACTTTCTAAATGATGATAAAGAAGCGTTTAAGATAACTAAGAAATGATAAGATCCGGAATATATATAGTTTATTTCGAGGTAAACCTCTCTTGACAAGGAAATCCGCTCTTGTTAACTGGGTAGATGGAATACATACCTATATTCTCGATATTTCAAACCCCAACTATGGCACGGTTTTAGAGTTAAATTCATTTACCAATTGAATTAATCAAGACCAGACAAAATCAAGTCATTGACATTTCTTTCTACCATTTCAAATATCGTTAGAATAAGTGGAATTTATTTTCGAAATTGTGGAAATAAACTTATCGGGATTGTGATTCAATGCAATTGAAGGAGTAGACTAAAAAGCACTTTCTCCGAAAATTTGTCGTTTCCTGTTTGAAGAAATAAATTTCCGTACGATGCTGATAAACTGTTTGTTACAACGAAGAATAAGTTTCAGCAAAAGTACTCAAATGGTTCTACTGTCCAGAGAAATTACTTTTCTAAACCAAAATGATTTTATAGTACAGAACAATATTTTTCGTTATATCCAAACTGTTCACTGTTTAACAGTGCGAAATTACGAACCTTGAGAAAAATGCCATTCAGTACATTTGAATAACTTGCATGACGAAAAAAGTACTTTTCCCTACATTCAGATCATATGTACCTGTTCCACTATTTTGAATAAATAACTTTGCGGGGAAAGTACCTTTCAATACATTTAAATATCTTAAATGCACAAGCAATTTTGCTTTTCCAAACACAATATGATAAATTTGGGGAACAGTGATGTCAGTACATTCGAATTGTGTACTGTTGAAAATACTTTTTTCACATCTAAACTATACATTATAACGAACAGTTTGAAGGTATACACAGTGCACTCTTTCAATAAAAATTTCATTACGCCACTATTAATAATGATTTGATAAGATGTTTCAAAAATTCGAATCAAATGTGGTAATTTTACCTGAACCATTCTTGGCTGTTGTCTTCCCGTCACGAATTGACCATCCATATCGATCACCATTAAAGTTCTATCTCGGAGCCATCCATCCCTAAGACCCAGGGGTGTACATTCCATGGTATTGAGTCGAACAGCACCCAAAGATTTTACTGGGAATACAATAAGATCGCTAAGCTCACCGACCTTTCGCCATTTATTTGGCGGTCGTTCTTTTTGGCGACGAATCCAAAACCACCAGGCTAATGCAACGGCTGTACCAGCACCGACGACGACAGCCGTCACGTATGCCAACCTCGTTCTCTCTGAACATACAACGAGATACTAATTAGCCTCGAGTTATTAGCTGATGCAGTATATTTAACGCTTTTACCATTAGAAATATGCCCCATTTCTCCGTTTACGGATCTTATCGCTTCGCTGCATGGTGACGATCAAGCGCGTTTATCGTTTATTGTTCAAAAATTTTTTTTTTTTTTTTTTTACGAGAAAAAATACTTTTGCAGCATTTGAAAAATTAAAAATTATTTTACATGGAGGTTTTGATCGATTAAGATCATCCATGTATAATATAATTATCTCATTATCTACAAGTGAAATAACTTGATGCTGTACTATTGCTTGCAAAAATCATTAAGCGATTTATCTTATTTTTTCTCAAGTCTCTCACGAGTACCTACCTGAAAGAATTATCAATTCGACGACGTGACGGGTTGCGTGAATGAAATTGAATATACATATGTAAAAGTCATTGTACAAAGTAAAAATGTTGGAAAAAGTTATTCTCACGTCTGAAACAGGTCTGGGATATAATAATTCCGAGGGAAGATATTATATATGTGTTAACGGAAATGATTAACTTTCTTATTAGGAATGAAATAGGAGTGTAAAAATTTCTGAGATGTATGTCGGTCTCATTATATATATATATATATATCAGACGGCCTGTGGTTCACTATATCCACTATCATCGTTGGCCAGTTTATCCTAAATTCTTTACAAGTAGAGCAGAAATCTCCACTTTCATTTTCCACGCATGGTTAGACGCAATAATTACTATCTCGTATATATTTACGATTAGGGCAGAGTTAAATATTCATTAAAATTAATAGCTTTGTACGTATAGTAGCAAAAGTAAAGAACAATAATTATATCTACCTGAACATATTTTGTTTTCTACGTCAAGTCTTGAATTTCTTGAGTGAAACTTGAATCAAATTGTAATTATACTTCGTTAAAAAAAAAATTTGTAAAATCGTTGAACAAATTGGCATAATAAACTTCTCGACACTCGACGTTGACAGCGTATCTTCATTATTGCGCAAATATCGTGATAACTTCTCCGGCATACTTAAATCGAGAATCTAACTTTCCATCCAACATAAGTAATATCATTCTTAAAATAATGCAATCAATCATTCATTTTATTTATCTATAAGGTAAAAATTGACGGTCATTGAACGATCTTTCTGTAAGCTTACTGCAGAATTCCATTCTCCACTCTGCAGGAACCGATTATAGTATGCGCCAAACAAGGCTGGGCAAAATACAGTTAAAATTGTATTCCAATACAAAATACAAATCTACTTCCTGGACGGTGTTGAACTAAAAAAATATATGACTGTATTTCTAAAGTACAGTTCTCATCAAGAAATACTATCAGATATTCAGGATATTTAAAACCCTGTATGAATATCAAATGTCTGTGAATCGATGATCGTGGAATTAATTAACGAAAGAAATTCAGGTTGAATTCATCTGTGAAATAGAAAGACTCTACTACTGGCAAAAAATAGTCTGCAAAGAACACAAGATTCCAATTACGATGATAGACACAATTTATTGGTGAAAATAATCTCGCAAGACACTTATACAGCTGCGGATAAGTATTTTGATTACCGTAAGTAATGATGATCGGAGATTCAATAAATTTGTTCTTCTCATCTCAGAACTCTAGAATTGATTCGCATTGAACTAATAACTTAAAAATTAAAAAATGCTCCCGGTTTATCGGGATCTACGCCAAACGCCATAGAATACCCCATTATTCCGTAACTTTGATTCGAAAACCTAATCAGAATCATCAGTTGTATACAATACGATAATAACCTATTATTGGCGTAATTTCGTGTAAAACGATGTTAGCACAGCCGTGAACGGTTCGCTTTTAATATTTCCATAAAGCCGGCCGACTGTGTGCTTCGATATAATCTCCAATTTTTATTCAACCTGTCGTAAAGGGTGTTTGGTTCTTGAAGCTGTTGAACATCTGTGATGCACTTGGCGTGACCATGCCTTAGAATAGTTACATAATAAAATAGAACTTGAGAACGATGAAACTCTATCTCATATCGTTCCAGTCTACGATGTTAAAACACTCTGCTTCCCCATTTCCGTCGCCATGGGTGAGACTACAGCCCTTCGGTACAATCAATACTCCACAAATCGAGCAAAGCACCCCTCTTTTTACATTATAAAAATCGTGATTTCTTATGTTTTCGTGAATCAACCTCCTAATCACTAATTCGACAGACTCTTCATTCACTTTCTGTAACCATGCCATCTTCTGATTACTACAATCTCGAGATATACATCTATAGTTATATTTACATAGAATTGAGACAGAACACGTGTTTTGCCTTACAGCAATATTCTGTCCTCGCTTAAGCTTAATTACCACTCCTTCTCATTAATAAATAATATCAATGGTAATGAACAGAATTATTTATATGGTTCATCGAAAGAAAATTCATATCATAATTTCTTCGAGCTGCGTTGTAGATCATTAAATTATTGATCAAAACGAAAACGCACAAATTATAAACGTGTATGTGAGGTACAAGATTAGAACAATTCAATTTATTGTTATAATGATATCTGTATGGGTAAAGTTAACAAATGTTCAACACTCGAAATAAGAAAATATCTAATAGTGATATATGACTATATATTAGTAAACGACGACTTAGGTATAATAAAGTAAATAAATCTTGACGTACCCATTCCACTGATAGTATACCGTCAACCTTCAGAAGAGACGACGTGCGAATAATTGAGACATCCACAACTGGATGTGTCGAATAGAAAGAAACACAACACACAACCTAGGAGAGCGAGTAACGTGCGCCTTCTGGTATCTAGCTAACAAGTGCACCTAGGGAGTTTACGATTGAGTTTCACAAGCACCCATGGCTGCAGGGACCGGCTAGTTTTCAGTCGGCTTAGTAGCACGCGCTTACAGCTACTGGCAGAGTTGTAAGAAAAACTTAGTACGCCAGTTTACGGGCTCCGCAAGACTCGACACCGTTATCTGAATATCTACACTATACGTTCTTCTGTATATATATATATATGTATACAGCGTATACTGACTGATTGCGAGCGAGCTTGTCTTATAACACATTTCCCATTCCTTTGGCAACGCAGAGCATCATCGCGTGCTACACAACTTCGATATACATATACGCGTGTAAATTGCAGACCGTATTATAGTGTCGGCGACGATTGAAAAGTCAAAGTTATATGTATTTTGATCAACCTTAATCATATGTTTAGCTTATGTTTTTTAAACTAGAGATGTAGGTGATTGAATACTCATGTTGAAACTCAAAAAGGGATTATTATTGGCTGAAAAATAGTTTAATCTTCACATTTAACAATAAATATATGGGAATCACATTAAGTTGACAATACATTTAACAAGAAGAGCTATAAAATTCTTGTTTTCAGCGTGAGAATAACTCATTACGTCCGTCTATTCGAGGCAATATTGTTTCAGCAGTTTCCTGTACCATAGATAAAATTAGATGTACACTAATTGTTAATCTGACGAAAACTTTACGAGTCAACTGCTTTGAACAAATCGTAAAATTTTATATTTATGAGATTTTCTTCTCTGGAGTAATAGGAACTGTTGACGAGTCAATATTAATTTGCGAAACACGTGTTTTTTTTTGGTTTTTTTTTGCTATCAGTTGCTCGTCTACCGTCATATTTAATTGGAATTTGATTTCATAAAAAAATCGGTGCTCTCTACATATTGGAGTTACATGAATAATGTATTAATATGAGTATATAAATCACGAAATAGCGGTAATAGAATTCTTCGAGACACTAAAAACAGGGAAAAAAACCTACTCAAACCGGTTTTAAGTGATCCGGCAATCTAGATTGCAGTGATTTCGAACCTTCCTTATAGATTCGATGCTACATATTGCATTTACCACAGTTTGAAAAACGAATACCTGGAATTCGACGCGTACGCGCATGCGCGTTGTACCGCGTCAGATCGACCAGCGCACTCTGTCGTCGTTTGTCGTAACCTCGACTGAAATACGCTTTGTTTTGTAGGAGGAACAAGACGAAGAAGTGTTTTGACGCATTTGGCGTTGCGTTTAATTTCATCCTAATCAAAAGTGATTCATAGTTACCCGATGCAATCTGTCCGCTCGACAAGTGCATTGTCTCGTTGAATCTCGACGGAAAAACTCACTAAAATATACCATAGGAAAATAAACGCCAGCAAATATCTTGTTTACAAATAAGGTAGGTCATTGCCATTCATACGATAGAGGAGACAAGCCAATCGAGAGAAAGAAAATCCTATGACACCTACTAGATAAATTTCAATCGAATTCGTTTATTCCGTTGCATTCCATTAACGATTTTCAAATCTCTAATTCTCGCTAATTATTCTCTGAAAAAAAAAACAAAAAACTTCTCCAAACTCTTGACGATAATCTCAACGTTTACTCTCTCGTTTTCAAGAACTGTTAAATAATACAGTTATTTTAGGTTAAAAAAACTAATATCATCATTTTTACTGTAAAAATTTTGTTATAGATATATATATATATATATATAGACAATACCAGAGATGCCTCTGCTCTACAGCGTCGTGGCCAGAGGCCCGACTGTTTTAGCTAAACACGCAGCGTGTACTGGTAACTTTGCCGAAGTTACAGAACAAATATTAGCCAAAATACCGCCTGAAAATGACAAGCTGACTTACTCTCAAGGACCTTACCTATTTCATTATATTTGTGAAAACAGAATTATATACATGTGCATCACGGACGACGTGAGTGAACTTTTTTGTTCTAAACTCCTAAGTTTTGATCAAATTAATTTTTTTTATCTTGTCATTGTTCATCGATCTATCCTCGTTTATTCTCTAGGACTTTCAAAGATCTCGTGCTTTTCTTTATCTGAATGAAATCAAAAGGAGATTTCAAGTCGCTTATGGACAGGGGGCTCAAACCGCTTTAGCTTATGCTATGAACTCGGAGTTTTCTAGAGTTCTCTCCAACGAAATGGTAAGACTTTTTTATATTTTCTTTCTTGTGTTTAAAAACTTGACGCATCCATCGATCCACCGATTTTGCAATTTCTGATCAATCGATATGCAATTTTACTTCATTGTTTAAAAATCTGCTCAAATATAATAGAATATGCGATTTAACTAAGCCCATTCGAATAACTCATACCTCAATGAATATACAGACAAGTTTTTTGCTTAAAAGTTTTTTATTAAAAAGTTGAGAATTATCTATATTTTTTCTGACTGGAATTTGACTAGTCATTGCAGGATATTTTGCCTGTTGAATTTTACTATCATATATAGAGACAGAAAAACAATTTAACACAAGTAACTTAACATTCTGTGATATTCTTCTTCAATTGATCTTATTCACCTCTTGTTGACTGTCGTTTTTAATTAGTTGAATAATTGGGATAAGTTTCAATGACTTGCAACTTATTCTAATTGAATTTCAAAGAAATATATTATTGAATAAAGAGAATCGACTAATGAATCTAGTTATTTTTAACTCAATTCATTTGCAGAAACACTACAGTGAGTCAAAGGATATTGACACACTGTCCAAAGTTCATGGGGAACTTGACGAACTGAAAGATATAATGGTCAAGAATATTGATAACGTTGCTGCACGAGGGGAAAGACTTGAATTACTCATAAATAAAACAGAGAATTTGACTGCCAGCGTAAGTCTTTGATAAAAATCGTATTTCAGATATCAACGATTGCTTTGTGCAAAAGCTGAAAATCCATTTCTCAACACACTCGATAATCACTATCGTTAAAAATCTTGAAAAGTAGAAAAAAAAGGTCAAGAAATTTCCTGGATACTAAAATAATAATATCCAGCAAATTTTTCAAAGACCCTGAAATTTGCAGTTCAATATCCACATTTTTCATCGTGATGAGTCAATCATTACCACAAAGTAAGGCTGTGCGGGTACTGAAATTCTTTTAGAAAGATGCAAACGTTTATTATTTTACTGGGTACCGTAAACATGAATGCGACGAGATTTCCCGGAAATTTTGTTTTTTCCCAAAGATTTCGGGATTCTCGACCATTATTGGATTACCAAAAAATTTCCGACCACCCGAAGATTTCGGACTACCCAAAGATTTCGGACTACCCGAAGATTTCGGACTGCCCGAAGATTTCGGACTACCCGAAAATTTCGGAGTACCCGAAAATTTCGGACTACCCGCACAGCCCTACCACAAAGTATTCTTATCAAATCAGACCTTGTCAAGATATCTTGCGATCTTGAATGATAACTCTCATTTCTCATTCAATCTAATATTTATCGTTAACAAATGTATGTAATTTTTTTTTTTTTCTAGTCTGTAACCTTCAGGAAAACTAGTAGAAATCTGGCACGTTCTCTTTTCTGGAAGAATATAAAACTCTACGTGATAGTTGCTGTTATTCTGATCGTACGTAATTCTAGTAATTCACAAAACTCGACTAATTACAAATGATTTAAAAATCATTCCCATTTTTTGTTTAAATCTCTTGACTAATAATATTTATTCTCGCTTTCACAGGTCGTCGTATACTTTGTTGTCGCTATGGCTTGCGGTGGTTTGGCATGGCAAAAGTGTGTCGGAAATTGAAGTTATTAAAAAAAACAAACAAACAAAAAAAGATCTTTGCAATTAGGTCAAGAAAATTTGGGGCTTTACTTATTTATCCCCTTCAGCTCTGGCCGATATACCTAAATAATAATGTATAACAATCTTTTCTCCAAACATTTGGACAAATCAATTGGACATTTGAGATATTCAAAGAAAGAGAAGAAATGAAAAAAACAAAAAAAATCCCACGCTGTGTTTGTTCGAAGAATAAAAAACAAGATTGTTGATAAAGGCAGGCTCTATACATAATATAGCATAATATTAAACACGTTTGAGTCTACCGAGTACCAATTAAATATATTCAATTAATATTGATACTTACAATTAGTCGTATATATATATATTGTACATATTGTTCTTTTTTCATTGTTTGTTTTTTTTTCTTTTCTTCTTTCTTAATTCTCAAGCTGATATAGTATCACTTTATCTCTCGACGTAGGTGCTAAAATATATCCTCGCTGATATTTGGAGTTATACGTTGTTGGCTGGCTGTAATTTTCAGGGCTCGGTATAATATGTGTATAAATTCAACGATCATTTTTCATTTCAAATAGTAACAAATGGCAAATTTGAGTCTTTTGATAGTTTTAATTATTAAGAATAATAATTAATATTGGTTGATATTGTTTAGGGTAAAAGTAATAATGAAAATTTATTGAGTAGCATTTGTTATATACATATAAATAAGTATAATGATCAAGACACTTATTATTGTTTTCTATATGTTGTATTATTATTATCAATACTGTATAATAATTATCATGATGAAATTTGTAGTTCCAACTGTAAACATTATTTTTAATGATAATATCTAAGTATATATGTATTTATAAATTATTTTACTATTCTCTTTTGCGTTATATTTTTAGCTAATTATGATGATTATTAAATTTATCATTTACAGTACCATATATTTCGATTTTATTCAATCTTCTTTTCTTTTATGTATTATACGTACAATTATCACCTGAAATTCAGTCTGAAAAATATCTAACAACATTCTGATGACTTCTTTCGAAAAAAAGAAAAAAAACAAGGAAAAGGTGCATATCTTGGCAAAACAGGAGAAAAAAAAGCGTATATTATAACTGAATTAACTGATACGAATGCTAATTATTTTAGATAATGGGTAAAAAATAATATTCTTATCAGATATGTTCATGTATTTGTATTATTTGTTTATCAGATATCGGTGTTTATACATTGAATATAAAGATCAGCTTGGTATTTTTTTATTCAAGATTTTTGATTCCTGTCCCCAGATTTGATAGTTTTCAAAATTCACCCTGTATATACTACGGACTCATAGCTACTCGATGAGCCTCTTCAATATTTCAAGAATTTGTTGATTCTAGAGATTTTTGACAAATTTCGAAAGCTTTGATTTTCAGAAAATACTGATTTATTATCCGTATTTTATCACGAGTCTTCACTCTGATTAGGATAAGTGTACCAGTTACTGACCGTGTCTCAATTATTGACTTTTTTCAATGATTTATTTTTATCCCTGAGCTCTAAAATTATCAAAAAAAATCTATACGTATTCTCCGAGTCTGTAGCTAAGTGATTTGTATAACGGTAACATTCAGAATTCTTATCATAAATTCAATATTGAAAAAAATATATGAGGATCAATAATTGGGTCTTTAAGGGACAGTAATTGGTACACTTACCATACATCTGGGTTTGCATTTTTTTTTTTTTTTCTTTTGCTATGTGATACCGATTACATAGATATCAAAATTCCCAACAGCACCCTATAGCCCTTATTTTTTTTGTTTTTTTCCTAATATTAACTGCATTTCAGAAAATAATGTACGAGGGCAAGCTTCTTCATCACCAACAATCAAACAGCATCTAGAAATCAGGTACGTAACGTATAGTCATCATAAGGTACAATACGTTGTGGCTAATGCAAACAAGCTAGACTTTTCAGCAAACCGAGTGTATTAATTCGCATGGACTTGGACCATTTTGGAAATAAATGACTCATGATCATGATGTATGAATGTTCAGAAAACTACGATTGTTGGTAGATTCTTGGCATCTCAACCCTTCCACTTTTCATTTTTCCACATTTCATTATACCCACGCTGATACAAGGAAAGTATTATAGGTAAGTATTTTAGTCGATGATCGATAGTCAATGATCTGTATAACATATTTTTCCAAAATCTAAAAGTAGATGATATTTATCATTTTCTGCCTGAATAATTTATTAATTCGTAAAATTATCGGCGTATCTCTAATAACCCCTGAAATCGAAAAATGACTTTGGTTTACTTTAATTGTTAGACTGCCGGAGTTCAAGGAACTTTATTTCTCTTGCCGAAAGTCCTATAAAAACTTGTTACTATTTCTTGGATTTGATCTCAATAAAGCCCCAATCATGGGTATAACGTCTCTGAGGAAATTCTGATCCGCGGCGGTCTAAAAGTTACTTCAGCAAATCCTAACATTTTTGTCCCTTGTGTTCTATACATATACTTGATGTAATATATTTCCGACATTTCCAAGAATTTTTTCCAACGATTTGAAACTTTCCTTAGATTTTCAAGAGCAACGGTCGTTACTTTCAGTTTTATCGACAGATACAGAGATTTTTAAGGAAAAATCTTACAGTTAGTTGTCATCGTTTTCCATGAAAAATCTCTGACAGAAACTATGAAATATAGACCAAGGTTTTTCTGAAAAACTATGAATATTCAAATTCCTAAAATTCGTAAAAAAAATTTTTCCGGGGTGCATAGGGTATTCGATGCCATTCGGACCTAACTTTTTTGAATTATCTCACGTCGCTTTATAACTTATAATATGTTACTGAAATCGTGAGATAAATGTATATGTATATATGTGAGCTTATCGGATGCATCCCACAGTGATGCGTCGCAATATATACAATTGATCGACACTAAAAGGCATATAATCTCATATAAATCTGCGTAAATTTATACTGCAGAACTGTCAGATGCCTAATCTATCCTCATAATTTACTTTTTGCACGAGCTGTTCCGCACCATTACACGCATTATTTTCATTTTTTTTTTTTTTTTCCTACCCGAGTACGAAGCAGCCACCCTTATTACTCGCGGACTTTCGTATCTCCAGGGCGCATGTCTGGGTGCAGCCACCTCTGATCAGGATCGGCTCGAGACCATTCTGAACCCTATAAGAACGCGGTAAAAATATTTATTCGTATTTCCAAATCAAAAACTGTCTCAGCCACGTTTTCTTCGAAAAAAAAAAAAACACTCCACTCAGGGTTCATGAATTTCCAAGATTAAAATTGAATCTGATTTCTACTTTTTTCATTTTATCATTCAGAATAAGAAATTTATTTCAACCGGAATAGATAATTTGAAATGTAAAATCTTTGCCTCTGTTTCGTTGAAATGGCTAGATGAATTCTATGAACGAGGTAGATATATGAATAGTTTCATTCATACATCGTTTAAATTCGGAGGGTTGAGCAAGTTGACTTTCGCGATAAATGTCGAAGCATGAAAATTTCTGATCACAGGAGTTTGTAATTTGTAAATAATGATATTCTATTTATTTTGGGGATTAGAAACGCCCGCCGCGATTCATTTTCGCGCTTACTGAACAGATCTTTGGCTTATTTAAAATTCGATTTTTCTTCCCCCAGGGACTTTCCTGTGAAACTTTCTTACAAGATAAAGTAATTGAAAGTCCCATCCCGTGTCACGTCTTATATAGGCGTAGGAATTGAGAAGCCAGCTGTTGCTATGGTTACGTTTCTGGGTAGCGGAAACGCCGGATCACGTTTGCGGTTTCCTTATACCTACTGATCTCTTTTTTTTTTCGATGTATTTATTTTATTTTTTTCGCAACTTGGTCTTTCTTACTCTTGAGTTAAAACTAAAAAAAAATGCCAATTCCACGATGGAAATTAACCGAAATAAAGCATAATAATCTCGCATGTTACATCGCAATACAGATTTACACCTCGTGTAATCAATCGTTGATTTTATCCGAAGTTAAAAATCATTATAAGATGATTGGAAATTCAAAAATAACACATTTACTGGGTATATTAATAACTTGACTTGAGATGAATGCCCCTAATTAGAAGCATCTTCGATGAATTACGTTTCGAATGAACCCCTAGAAGATATGTAGGAAAATTCGACATTCATAGGACACTGGGGATTCGTACCTACGTTACTGCAGAAGGGGGTGGGGGTGGGGGTGGGTTGGATGCATCGGGGATGAAGGGCGAGCCGGGCAGAACAGCAAAGCGCTGGCGTCGCGACGCCCGGGCCATTCTACCCTCGCTTCTCGCATGTCGATGCCGGCGACGCGCGCCCTTCGGGGTGCAAAAATAATCGAGATTCGGCGCTTGCTGCGCGCTACCCGTTAGATTCTCTTCTTCTCGCGGACTCTTGATCATCAACAAGTTTAACCCAAATACACCTCGACGTATATACTATAATATTATCTTGTTATACGGTCAAGTTTACAAATTAAAAAAAAACTCGATTCCACGTTCGATTTTTAATAAAAAAAAATAAAAATAAAAATAAAAATACAAAGAGCGCGTGAAACAATACCGCAATGAGTTTTTTGACTCGTATACTATATAGCTATACTGTACTATAGAATTTACGGTGGACCGTCGACACGCAGCTTCATTGACTGAGTTCGCGCATGTGTATGTAGTACCGTGTTTTATTGTATATACACCGTAGTGTGTTTACAACCGTTTGTAAAGCGCGTACAACGGCGAACTACCCCGGAGTGTCTCGGGGGTTGAAAATTACCAATAAACCGATAACGATAATTCAAGTATTAAATAAAACTCCGAAAATTAATGTAAAGAATTTCTGAAACTATACAAATGGATATGGAGATTAGGACGAACGGGTAGATACTATGATCATTCAAAACTCGAAAACGTCGTCTCTAATTTTGAACATTCTTAAAAATTTCAAAGAATTCCGTATCATCTCTTAAGAAAATGAATCTCACAGATGATAAAAAAGCTCTTCTTAGTACGTTTTTAAGAAAGAAGCACACCTGTGCGTGTCTATTTCACAAAAAAGCTCAATAATTTTTGCAGCTGTTTTCAAATGTCTTAAATTAAATAGATGTTGAAGATGCTCTAGCTGGAATTTGGAATTTTTTAGTCAGGTCGAATGTGATAGTTTTTTTTTTTTTTTGTGATATATATATATATGAACGAGTGGACATGGCTGTGAAAAATTGGGTGAATTTGTGTTACTTCTATCGCGTGTCGTTTATACCAGAGAAAGCACAACGTAGCGCGACATCGATACGACAATGAACCGGTGGTACAGAACTACGCCTAGGCATGAACGTCAACCGAGGTGTGTAGAGCTGCTTTATAGTATATTGAGCAGTATATGTATTTTTCGTGAAGAAAATACTATTACGATATAAGTCACGATCAATGCACGAGAATTTATTGCCTTACCTTAAAAACACTTCTTCCTGAACCTCTGTACGCATCTGATTGTTGTTATCTCATAAAGGTCCTTGTGACTCACGATACCAAAACGTACCTCTAGAAAAAATCAGCAATAATATTTTCTTATTTGTATTACATCTATGCTGTGCTGAACATGATTTAAGTACGGGAATCATTTTTACGATTTTAGAGAATGATGACAATACGAATACTGGTCACTGATTTTGAATTTAAACTGTCGGGTCATATTTAACATTACAGTTTTTAGAAATAGGTATAAAAATTTGATAAAAATAATCCGTTAGAGATGATCAAGCAATTTTTTTAAAGTAATGTTCTCCGCCATCGATCGGGGGTAAATTCATGAGATTTTATTCAAAGCCACGTTTGAGCTATAAAACCCCCGAAGCTCAAGGGAAAACAGGGTTGGGACTTACGGGAGTTTACGAGCAATAATGTTTTATCTAATGCCACCTCCAGGTAGTGCACGTTACACGAAGACACGGGCACATCTTTAAGCCAACAACAATAACAACAACAACAACAACAACAACAACAATTTTCTTAAGTCATATTTACTAAAGGGAGAAATTTCCCCCAGCTAACTTCTGCGTGGTATATAATATTATACCTCGGGAAGAAATTCTTCTGTAATTAATTGAATAATCGATAGCAACGACAAGCTTACTGGACTTGACATAAACGAAAATGACTTGATAAAAAAATTGTAGAAATTTTTCAGAACAAAGTAATTGAAGAACTTGCTCAAGCCAATTACAGATATTCTATTGTTCATTCCATTGCAGTATAAGAAAACTTATTGCTATACGGGAATCGATATTTGCTATACCAGAATAGAAATTCTTCCGTATAAGAACGCAGATCGTTTTTGAAATACGTTATTTGGATTCGTATAAACAGAACTATGGCGAAAGAAAAAAGTGACTTTTATGGATGGGGAAATGCCGATTACAATGAGTAGATGTGTATTGTGCACCTGGCCAATACGTGCGTATCTTACAAACAAGTGTCTTTCTTCAGAAAATCCCTTTGATACGAGGATCAAGTAAGAAGCTGGAGACAAAAAAAAAGAGGAAAGACAAAAGGAAGATAAGGGAATTCGCATCGGAGAGGAGAAGAGAGGAGAGGAGAGAAGGAGGAGAGAGAGAGATAGGGGAACTTAGAAAACGAAAGCCGAAGAGACCTGAAAAGAAAAAATGGGCGAAAGCTCTCCTGATCTAAGCCTCCGGCTTCGTCGGGGAAGCTCAGACTCTCGCGACTGCTTCTATATGGATTTTGCGCAGGTACGCATGCATCGTACCTAATTTTCTAATTTTTTTATCTCAGTCGTACGAGAAATTGCTGACTGTTAAATCATAGCAACAAATTTGTCTCTTATAGTTTGTAATTTGATTTTATTTTTTTGCCATCAAGAACAAATCGTTTTCCCTCGTTTTCGAAAGAAAAATGTTGAATCATCAGTTATAACAAAATAAAATCTGAAAAACTTCAAACAACCAATTCGCCCCTGAATACCAACCAATCAATTATTTCCGTTGCTACGTCGTTGTGGATTTAGCATGAGACGTGGATCCAGGATTTACGTTACTGACAGATGCCTGGGTCGAAAGATGTCAATAATGTGCACAAAAATTGTCCATTGAGAGAAATATCCTTGGATCCTGCAGAGACAGTAAAAAACTGTTACTTTCCTTTCGTTTCATCGTTCATTGTTTTCCCTTGTCCGTGACGATCTGAAAACAATAGGGCAAAGGAATCGTCGAGATAATGGCACGGAATGATTTCACGCTTCACTTTTACTCGGTGAACTTTGGTGTAACTTTTTCTCATTCCTCGATTCTCAAACTCCACCAATTGGCGGAAACAATTTAACCAGCTCCTTTCATTTCACTAAATGACAAGCCAATTTTCTTTTTCCACGTTCAAACTTCGGTCGTCTTCTTTGCATCAAAGAACTCCGTTCAAATCTGCAATCTCATGGCATGATTTGAATCTTCATTTGTTTAAATCAGTTGAATTTTCCATAATTTTTGTAATTAATCGACTCAAGACCAATGTGCAATAATTCTAAGCCTATTTCTATAATTTCATCATGGCTCATCAGAGACTTTGAGAATTGAGAAATCTATAGGCGTAGCCCTGTGGAATAATTTTGGACAAAGCTTCACGGTCGAAAACGTAGAGACAATCGAAACTTCAGGAGCTTTCACGCTAAGATTATTGAACCCCGCCTTGAAAATGCCCATTGTTTTCTCAGGGCATTGACTCAGACATCGAGGAGGTCGCTCGTCCCAATGATTCCTCGGATCCACTTCCCGATAATCAAATTGAAGAAAATGGTAACGATCTTCCTCCACCAATTGAAGATATTACAACAATACCTGAGGAAGTATCAGAAGAAATGCTTGCCGAAGAAGATGACGCTGCTGATGGCACTCCGGGTGATAAAGATCCTGAAAAGCCTAAAGAGTAAGTTTCCAATCTTGACGTATATTTGATTCTCGCTGTTTGATGTAAAATAACCAGCGATCACGTACTGCGTTTTCACCTCGGATAAGAATACAATTAACAAAACCGGAAATATCGGATTTCGATATTTCGCTAACTTGATTTGTATTTATTAACGGAAATTAATTATCTGGAATGGCTATTCATTTACTTTTCATTTGCTTTCGACATGAGCCGCATAACCAAGTGGAAGACTGTATACTAGACTAAAATTGTCCACCAAATCACATACTTTCAGATTTGATTTGTACGAAAAACTACCCTAAATATCCCGATGGTTTTATGAGAGGGTAAAATGCACGAATTCAGCAAAAATTTTAGTTCCAGCCTTCCGACATGATCGTTGATGAGGAATCAACCCTATTCTTGATTGTATCGACGAAGCAGTTCTAACATTTGCTGATTTTTATTAAACTTCATCTGCACCAGTGAAGCCTGGGGCTTTTAAAATGATTCGAATTCATCTTTGAATCCGAAATGGGATTGAAACGAGATGTGACAAACTCGTCTTAATCAAATATCACGACAGTTCATTTAAATTTGCAGATATTTCCAGAGGCGAACATCTGGCAAAATAGCTACATTCAGTTCTAGACTCTTGATTTCCCTTAATGAACAAGACTATCATCCCTGCATTATATTCTCTCATTCGACTATTCGCGAATGTTCCTAACTGATATATATAAACTGCTGTTAAAGTTCTGCTTGGATATCATCTCTATATATCTCGCCTTTCAATGCGAACTAATAACAAATCATAGCGGGCAATTTGCCTATGCTAATCACGCTCTGAGACGAGACGAGATGAGAGGAGAAGATCCTTTAATTTAATTCAATTGCCCACGAGTCAAGTTACCCATGAGTACCACCTTTTGCTAAGTGAGAATATAACATCTGGCAAAACGCCAATTACCAAGTCCTTCTATTTCCTGAGATAAGAGTCACTCTTCTCTGCAGCATTATCCTCTTGAAGCAGAACTCTTCTATGTATTATGATAATTCGCGAATAAACGATATACCAACTTCTTGCCATGGGCATAAAGGTAGCTTCATCATACTCGACTAAAACTACTCCGTTAGCATTAAACTATCATATTCACGGGCTATAGCACGTGTTCGCTTCATCGAGCCATCATTCACCAGTCTCTAATCCCCGCCTATGTCCCACCACATTTGATTATTTCCGGCGGATATTGAACACGAAACTGCAGCAGTCAACCCTCGCAATATTGATGTTTCATTTTGTGACAATTTTGCACAGCCTCCAGTCAGACCCGTTAGTTATGTGCTTCCTGTTGCCCGCGGTCGAGCAACGATAGCAAAAAGTCTATAGATTCATAGGAGTGAGAAAATGAAGAGAGCTTGAAAGTCTCGCGATCATGACTTTATTTTTCAAAAATTTTCTGAGATCAGGTAGAACGAAATTATCTCAAAACGTAATGCCTAAGATATTCACGATTATGTATGTTATCACACGCACTTACGCCATTCGACGTAAACCATCCTATATACTTTGTAACGACTTGAATTTATATCTTTAAAAATTGGAGTGGGTAGTGAAAACTTTTTCTTGGGAATGATATATTGATGCGATTTACTACCTTCTAGATACCCCGCAGTATCAATATCTGTCCAAGTATGTATGCACAAAATTACAAATCAGTCTGATCACCGTCTGATAGCCGATAGGTCTCCGTAGACCAGAATTATATAGAAAGTTTGATTCCAAAAAAGTTTTTTTTAGAAGTTGCGAGAAGCTGCTCGCTTGTCTTCAGGTTTAAGTACCGCACGAACCACATGACAGTGTGCTTCTGCGGCTATATGTATAGGAGGACGTTCGAATGTCTTATTCATGATTTCATGGATGAAGACCATTCAGCTTGGCAAACCTCATCAAAAAAATCTCTACGTATTCACAAGAGAATGATTCGGTATTCGATGATCATATGCACTTGAAATGTTTTTGTTTTCTATGGACTAAGTTCGGATATAATAGGTAATGAGTGAATGAATTTTCAATATCCTGTAAATCTTATGAGAATAAGCTGCTTGATCTATAATTGAGCAAACTTATCACTTACCATCCAGATATCTTGAGCTCAAAAAATAGTATTTTGTAGGTAAAAACTTTGAATAATTGAAAATGGAATTATGTACCACGAATATAGAGGGTTCATCACTTTTGCATTACAATTTGTTTCGACATTTTTTCCAATAATTCAAAAACTGATAGTCCAATCAAACCCAAAATTTAATCCGTTTAAAATTCCAAAAAACTGCATGACATGGGATCGAAATCGTTTTCATTCATTTATTCACCAAAAATTTATCAGACACACATCCAACGTCGATCTAGAAAAGACGAGAGGTAATTCTCCGGCCTTCAATAAACGTGGAGATTCGTTAATAAAAATCAATTATTACTTTCTGGGCCCAGTGTAATAATTTGTCTTCATTCAAAGCGAGAAAACGAAAAAATATATATATATATATATTTCAACCAAGTTGAAATATTTGTTCAACCTTTGAGCTACAAGTAAATTATAATTCTCGGTCGACCTATGAAACCCGGGACAGTTTAAACGGTCGGGGTACGATATAGGGCATCATCAGTTTATACTCGCATTTGTAGCGAACCGCTCTTGCCAGTCTACTATGTGGCTACGGGCAGTGGTAGTTGGCCAGGAGGGCCTTGATTGTGTCATCCGTTTGTGAACGAAGTTCCGTACAAAAAACGGCGATGCTCATCAAGGAGACCTCGTTGAGGTAGGTCAGAAACAATATATGTTTCTGTTCTAGTAATTTCCTTGATTCGAAAATCCATTCATTCAAAAAAAAAAAAAAACACCCTTACGCAAAAAAAAAACATGCCATTTTTATTCATCCAGAAAATAAAATCATCTGGATTAATTTCATGGTAGAAGCCAACGAATCCACATACATATATGCCTTATAGATGGGAAGGTCGGGAAAAATTACGTCATTAAAGAAGGCTTAAGACGTGCTCGCGGTTCGCGTTTCGTGTGACGTCTAGACTCTAACGCAAATAAAATAGCGTGTCTCCATGCAATTTGTGCTCATTCATACTAGCTTCGTCTGCATGCACTCTAACGCTCACTCTCAACCCAACCCCTCGTCGAAAATAAATCAGTCTAATTCTCATACAGTTGAAAAGAGAATAATTTCACTCAAATATTTGTAACTAACTAGTTATAATAATTGAATCAAATAATTACAGCTGCAGTATTCCTCCGACGTAGTACTGTGAATAATTTGCCCATAATTTATATTCAATTCCCAAGAAGATATCATCAAATTTTCAAACTAAAAATCAGTGATGCAGTAATGTCGATGAAAAGAAGAAAAAAACTAACCAAAAAAATTGAATAAAAAATGTGGAACCTGTACTACTGCACCCTGTACCTACCAGTTCCATGAATATTATAAATCACAGGGTATTCTCCTCGGTGGGTATATACCTTTCGTTGAAGAAAGTTGAAAAACCTTGCAATGTAAAAATGTTTGCCTTCAAGCAACGTTGCAGGAGAGGGGGGGGGGGGGGGGGGGGGAGGGTTGGTAAGGGTAGAAAGGGCGAAAAGGACGGTAGAATTACACGAGGGCGAGGGATGAGATTGAAGGGAAAGTGGTTGGAGGATCGGAGACGCCTTGCGAGAGGGATGCCCTCTCAAGAACACAAGGACCTTCAGGGGATGAGGCGGCTGTCCCTCTGCACGGTGGCGAACAATGGGTCGAAGTACCACTCGGCTATAAGGCACGCGTGTCTGCTGATTCTGGACCTGGTAGCGCAGTGCAATGTGCTGCAGTGTATATATAAGCATAGAATATATAGTGTAGTACGTCATTCTCCGAAACTCTACATATATACACGTGATTATTTCAGAATGTTGAACTTCGGTATATATATGAGTTGAGTTTCTCTAGGCAGATAGTTGAGCTTACAGCTTCGGCATTCCCCCCTGGTTTTTTTTTTTTTTTTTTTGTTTTGTTTTGCAGGGCAGCTGATTGTGCAGAGCCAGTACAAGTTCCCTTACTAACTACATCATTCACGCATACCAACATTCTCTCACGTGTACATTCCTGTATATTATATTCATGTAACACGCAGTGTACACGTGGGCAATCGCACGTTGTATACTGCACCCTTGATTGGTTCGAGGCTTCAGATTGATACCAATGTCACTTTGAACTGAAACGAAAAATTTTTATCACTAATTAATAACCCGCACTAATTGGTTACCAATTTTTTTAGAGTAGACATGAACAACCTGAAGAAAGTTTTGATCAATAAAGCAAACATTTATTATTTGGCAGTGGCATCTAAGGCCTCGTAAGCTGATTTAGAAATTGTCCCATGCTCTGAAACGAGAATTTTTTTGATTTTGCACTCCTCATATAATAGATGGTTACTTAAATCTTTGGATATTTTGTGGTCTTCGATTGAAAATCGACAGCAGCATTGAATCCGAGACTCGATGTGCGGCTTGAAATTCTTGTGAATTTTTCTCGGGAAGTTGAAGATCGTCCTTAGCACGGCTATATAACTTTTAATTTCGTGATATTTGAGGGTCAATTATACATCGACGTAATCGAATATCGTACATTTTGAACAGCTGATGACTTGATTCGCTCTGCAGGTCTCTATATAATCTGCTTTGCATATTCCGAGATAGACCCTTTTAGCTATCGAGGGTCTGGTCAGATTCAAACACCGCGATTATTTCATAAAGCTCAACTAGGGATGAATTCTGTACTGTGTTATAGGCCCCTGGATATCCTGTTGCGAACGCTTATAAATATACCATGGATTAATCAGGAACGCAAATAGATTGTTCATGGTACAATATCTCCCATTCCCAACAATTTCTGGTGTTTAAAAAATTTTTAGAAAAAAATGTGAAAGTCATCGATCAAATTGTGGATGAAAATTTGAAGTGAACCCTGAAAAATTCAGGCAGTAGAATTCAATTCAACACTGTTGTGCGGTTGAATAACGAAAGCCATTGTTGAATGTAACGCATTTCATTAACATCTATTTGGTATGAAAGATAAGTGAATAAAAGCCTGAAATTTCGAGATGAAAACAGTACCTACCTACCTAGATGGATCACGGGATGTATGTAACACGTAACACCCACGAATCTATCAACACTAGTCGGTCTCTTCCTGTACAGCTTTGTCAATGTGTGACACGTTGCTATATACGTAGACAGCGTAATATGGCCTTAAATTGAACCTGGCACTAGCCTATTACCTCAGCGAATCAAGATCAGGCATTTGTGAGTTGGTGACTAGAAATAGGTGTCCCCAACATCTATATATTTCTCATTATCCTTTATATACTTTTATCCAACATCACAATTAACCCATTCATGCATCAATTTATAAAAACGTCCTTTGATAAGCTCCGCTTTGAAAATCTATTCAACGTTCATTCCATTCTTCAATTAAGCTCTAAGGAATTACTGTCAGTTATTGTGTTTATTGCATTTCGATTCTATTGTACTTTTCCATATTATAGTTTATCTGTTTGTATTTACTCGCACATTTCTGTACACGTTCAACGTTTCTTAGATGGACAAAGGAAAGTGCGAAATAATAATTAAGCTAATGGGTGTTTCGCGAAAGTAGCTCTACGCTGATTGCTTCTTTACTAGCTATATATGTATAAGCATCCCTTTCGAAAGAGCGAGGACCAGCAAAAAAGAGAGAAAAAAAAAAGAAAAAACCAAGTGAGGAGACAGTCGCGCTTGTTCAAACAAAGGTGAGTCTTTTCAGACGTGCGTCGTTACGTCAGGACACGCGAACTCTCTTCATTAATTATTTCGATCAATTCATTACCTACTTGCGGAATATAGTGAGTTATCCGTATAGAAATTCTTTTACCCAAACTTGATAATTTACGATACCGAATTGTTTCACATAAATTAATGATGTACCGTGAAAAAACGTAAATCAACCATTTCGCTGTTTGATTTTGGGTAAAACTACTCCTAGAAAATAAGGAGAATATTTAAAAACCAGGGAAAGCTATGAAACGACGAGGAAAAATCGAGTAAGCCCTAATTTGATATCAATTTTATTAGGTACCATTTTGAATCGACGAGATAATAATTTATAGGTAACATTCGTAATTAAACTTGAGCCACCTTCGAATAGACTTTAATTTCGGAGATACATTAATAACATACTTTGCAGTTTGAAAAGAAGATATGATTCCGAGTGAAAACGTAATGTGATTGGAAATTTTTGATGAAAATTTTATAAATATAAATATATTTTGTTTTCATTTAGCTGGCCAGGACTTCCCGCAGCTTTACCGTCACCCGCTTCTCCAACAGCCGTTATCGTCTCACCAGAAACATTGTCTCGTCACAGCAGTAGCTCACCTTCACGAGCTCATCGGGCCCCACAATTTGCCCTTGCCATTCCCTGCCCTAGCCAACCCATCGCTGCAGTTTGTTACCCGGCTCCAGCCTACCTCGAAGTCAACGATGATAGAAATTGGAAGCACCTGGGCGCGTGAGTTGCTTTTTATTTTCAGTTTTTACTCAATATCTAATCTGTCAGTACTGAATCCGTTGCAAATATCTACGACATTTTTAAAAATTTGATTATTGTGTTTTTAAAACAGTTTACAATGATGTGACCTTTTTTGTTCTTCGTTAGCAGATTTTTTTTTCCCTAAATGATGAAACGGGCAGTTGATAACTTTGCCTAGAAGCTATATATTCTGGAATTTTCTCATTTTAATACAAAATTGCAAACAATCAGATTTTCAATCTCGTACCTATAAGATGCAAATTTTATTAGCTAATTATTAGAAAATGAACAAGCGAGATGTTTAAAGCCTTGATTAATCCTGTACTTTGACATCACAGAGACGCTTTGGCGACCACCCTGAGTGCCCTTTATGGAAAGCTTCTGGTGGTAATGGGAATTGCGTTTCCAATGGCTGAAGTAATCTCCACCTATATTCCGCCATCATTTTATGAGGCGTTTTACCTCTACCTGTACTTCGGCAGTATGATATTCTTAATGTACATGTACGGAATGTTGCTCAGGGATAACAAGCCCAAACCAAGTGCGTATATTAAAAATATATGTCTAACAATATCATCTTAGAGTAAATTTCAATCGGGCACATCCAAATTCCTTATCCATCTCAAAAGGTTTTTCCAAATACTTTCATCTTCTGTACCAATGATGGATCCTTTCTACATCAGGAAGTGACATATAATAGAGTAGCTTAACAAAAAATCTGACGTGTCAAAGATGTTTTTATCTCAAACCGTTACCCATTTATGCCTTTTCCAACCTAACTCAACATTTTTAATGTTGACGAGGATTGCAGATGCACCGTTCAACATAATTTAATGAAATTTTCAGACAATACGTACCCGATTTACCAGTATGGCACTATAGATCTGTTTTTTTTTCAATTATTTTGATTATTTTGGGCAAAATGAATTTTGATCTGAAGTGGACTCCTCAATTTCTAGTTGCTTTTTAATAGCTTTTCAAATATACCTTTCAAGATGGATGGGTCTAGGCCCCCTTGAGATGATTAAAAGAGCTTGATGAACTTTTGTTGACTTTTTATACAACAGAAAAACAGCAAAGAGAAGAATGCGATTTGGACAGTTCGCAATCTTCAAGTGGTGCTGGAGGTGACAGTGACTTACAGGACACCGGATGTCCTCACGTAACGGCCGTCAGGCCAAGTCAACATTATGGTAGTTTTTATCTACGAATGGGTGCCGTGGCTTTTGGTATTGGCTCCATGATCTATTCTGGTCTAGAATTTGGCCAATACTTCGAACTCGAGAGAGACACAAAATGCCACAATATTATGCTGGCTTTAACGCCCGCTACCAGGATGGCCTTCATATTCATCCAAATGTACTTCATCTTTCTAAACAACGAGGTAAGTTAGGAAAAGACCATTAAAAATATCAGTAGAATGTCATTCATTCGTTAGGAACTAGAGGAACTTGAGAATTTGCTGACCCCTTAACCAATCATTCCATAATAATATTATCAAATTTGGTTAATGTTCCAAAAGTGACCAACAAAATTATCAGTTTCACCCGAAGGTTAATTGTGCAGAGAGAGAGAGAGAGAGAGAGAGAGAGAGAGTTTGAACCTCAAAGCAGTTAGGGTTGGTGGTCACCGTACGAAATGCTAGTCACGCTGGCAAATTATTATTATTATACCAAATGCTAATTTTACCGAAATAACATTTTGGGTCTTGCGAGAAGTAACATAGGGATATATCGATCATACCCTTATAGTCGTAAAGTCATGCTTCAAATAACGCAGTTTTCAACCGACTGTTTCGACCCTTGTCCGAAACAATTTTTACTCATGAGAATTGGGGAGTATCTAGAGGGTAGCTAACGACTGGGAAAGGGATGAAAGTGCCGGACGCTATCCGCAATCGCCAAGGGTAAAACTAGAGGGATTTCAGGAAGCGGATGTACCGCTCCAGAGGTCTCGTGGAAGAAATTATTCGCGGTAGAGTATATGCGTGTAAATATGGGGATGACCAAACGCCACGAATTAATGAGACAGAATGAATCGGTTCAAAAAATTTTCATACGCCGAACCTTACGCGTAAAAATATCGTCCAGCATAATCTCCACAATGTTCGATTTTATTTCACAAGTTTGATGATACTAGTTATGAAATTAACCTTGAAAATTTCTTGTACAAATTTTTTATTCAATTGCCAAACAATCCTAAACGTATGTCACCATACTTTCACAAAAAAAAACAAAAAAACCCAACGTTAATTAATGAAGCCGGAATTATCTGCGATTTGTAGCAAATGAAGGTCTACCGACACCGCATCGTTGCACGGTTTGGTCTGATGCACATGATTGGCACGAATCTTTCGGTCTGGCTAAACGTTTTGGTACAAGAAACTAAACACGAGATCCTTACCTTCTACGATCCGGAAAATAATTCGCTAAGAATATCGCACAGACTTGGTGAGCTTGCCTAAAGGATAAAAGTATACATAAATGTTCATGAGATTATGATAGAGGATTACTATGCATTGATCTATGTAGATTGAAGATTTCTTATCCTATAATTGTCTGCAAATATTTGAAATGAAATTTTCCTTAGGTACTAAAGGCGGTCTTCATCTTTCCGGATACAATCATGGTCACGGTCACGGCAGACATCATCAAGAAGCTCCTGTAACAGAGCACACAAGGGTGCCACGAGGACTAAAAGGTCCTCATCACATGTTCGAGTGTAGGCGAACAAATATTATGGGATCTCTAGTGCAGGATGCTAGTCCATTTCTGTTCCCATGCACAATTGAGTACAGCCTCATTTGTGCTGCTATTCTATATGTTATGTGGAAAAACATATCAAAGGCTGGCATCACACAGCCTACGACACCCCCAGGAACTCGACATCATGCTCAACACGCTTACAGGTACGTAAGATCAACTCAATCGTCGGAAATTCATTTCAAAAACTTATATAACAAAATGTCCAATGAAAAGCATCACTAACACCACTGGGCAAACAAACCTTTTTTTTTTTCTACGATTGACGTGCTAATTCTGATATTAGGATTTCCGAGGTAGCTCAATCGAAGTATACAATATTAACATTTCGAAATTCAAAACTGTAGTGAATTCTTCTAAACATAAGTAGGTACCCTAAAGATTTCAGATCTGACATTCGGATGTGACATTCTCGGAATTACCCATTTTTATAACAGTTCAAATATTTTTCGAAATTCTGATGTCTATGTTTCAAATCTGCAGCGATTTTATAATCTTATAATCCTCGGGGTACCGTTTTTTCTTTTTTTTTTTTTTTCTGTTTTAATGAACTAATCGGACTCGTAAATTGATGGAATTTTTCGGTTTTCTTGTTTTCGATTCACATATACGTATATTGTACATAATTCGCGACACGACATTTTGCCACGCGTATGCATGTGCCATGCATAGCGAAGTAGTCAATTATAACAGTATATTAAATTTGAATCTGTTTGCTTTGCATTTTCGCTATGAGTGGGGCAAATTGGATGTTTCGTCAGTGGTGACTACAACACGCCACTGCCCACTGTCTAATAATTAATCAGTTTCTATGACTGCAGTGGCGATCACAATTGACGATACTACACTGTTAGAAAAAAATCTTTCAGGAGGTCCACAATATTTTTTGTGCTAATTTTTCAAACGTTTTATTAGTTGAAACAACATTATTTTAACTGTCAAAGATCAATTCATGTTGTTTTAATTAGAAAAAAGTGTGAAAATTAATACAAAAATTATATCAGACCTCCTGGAACATTTTTTTCTAACAGTGCAGAAGGAAAAAAAGAATTTGTTGAATTAACTGAGTACAGCAAACACGATATTTTAAGTTGGCACAGCTACAAATCATCTCGTCATGTCATGAAATATTCAATTATACATAAAGAATGATATTCATTTGCACAAATTCAAAATATTCTGTTCACCGTATTTATCATTAGAGTCAGCTGAACTAATCTTTATTCATAATTAGCCATGGTATAATTGTTTCCTGCTTTGCCCCAAGTTCCATTTCTTTACAAATTTTATGCGAAAATCTATAACGTGTTTAACGCAAGTGATTACATCGTAAGTATATTTATAATTTTCTATTGCAGAAGATCACCGCATCATTACAGCGTTGATTGCGCACGTGCCCACAAGGGTCTTTTCGTTGGTATCCTGATCCTAGTATTAACGATAATTTCCTTAATACTTTTCTTCGTGTTAATTTCAAGACCAGAACTCGTTAGTCTGGCAGTAACCGAAGTAAACGTATGCGAATTGACCCTTTACGGAATGTCAACCCTTGCAACATTAGTGGGCATGTTTCAAATGCGAAAGCTCCGATACGATGGAGGACGAAATCTTGAACTAGATAACATCCTTCTTGTTGCTGCCCAAACGGGGATGTTCATATACTCAACCTTCACGATAATCGGAGGTCATTTTACCATAGAAAAACACACGGTATTGGTATTGATAACCGCGTTAGCCAGCGTTGTTCAAACGACATGTCAAACAATTTTTATTCTCGATGCATCGAGAAGATCAGTAGCTACGCCAGAACAAATACGACGTAAACCTGGTAGGGAAATAGTCACGTTTCTTTTGGTTACAAATCTAGCTATGTGGGCAATAAATACATTGGAAAAATCACGCGCTGAATCACATCCGGTTCAACTTCATTTTTACGGATTATGGGCATGGACAATTATCACTCATGTTTCTATGCCACTTGCTATATTTTACCGATTTCACAGTACCGTATGTTTGTGCGAGGTATGGAAAAGGGCATATAAAGTTAAACCTACTTATATGTGACCTAGGGACTTTCAGCGGGCAGCTGCTAAGGCTGCTAAGGCTGCCGATGTCGCAATTGCACTAAGGCGCCCTAAAAATCTTCCTGTCAATCTTGATGCCATCGCTGAAAATGAAGCTGCATATTTTATTTAAATAAAGTCGGGACAGCCCCTTTAAAAAAATGTTTTCATTATTTTTTAAGTATTCATCTACATTGAATATAATTCGCTTTCAATTGTTTATTAAATCAAATTCCTCATGGTCAGTTGGTTTTAATTAATTGTTATTTTTTTGTTTTTCGTTGAAAACGATTGACCGTTAATGGAAATTAATACATCGTTACCAAATTTTCAATCTAAAGAAATGAAAAAGGGATATAAAAAGAAGCAATTCTTATATATAATATTCGCTCTCGTCTATATATAACAGTTTTATACAGAGGAATTACATTTTTTTAACTCTCGTTTAGAACAGGCTTGATTATTACGTTAGTTGCAAAGGTATTTGCACTAATGAAAAAAATAATAGAAAAAAAAGGAGAAAAAAAAAAAAAAAAATTGTACAACTCTCCAAGCGCAGTGCGCTAAGTCATTATTATTGTACAGCTCATATGATTGTAGGCAATTATATAGAACCCTCCGAAAATTATCTCACAAACTTCCGTCTTCCATGTGGTACAAACTACAAAATAGTATTTGGTAAATAATGCACAAATCCGTCAGTTCGTTCAAAAGTTAAAACCTATAACCTTAAAATACAATATTTTATAAGTATAAGGGTTTTTTTTTCTTTCTCTCTCTCTCTTTTCTTATACCTAGAAACGCCGGAAATAAATCAAAACTCAATAATTATTATTTTATTAATTAATTACATATAGTTATTCTTATAATTAGTACACTTCCTCGCCCGAAGCAACATTACGAAAAAAATAATATTCGGGTCCCTGTTGTACCTATAGATACAAAATTATCCAACAAATACATAGTTCGTACCAAGATATATGAACAATTTTATACATAATAACTAAAAAAAACAAAATAAAATAAAATAACAAACCAATTGGTACAATAGTTATACATATATATCCATATCATATATTATAAATTATTTTATATTGAAAATTCTTTGCACTATATATATCACTGTTCGCGAAGGGGATCAACTTAAGATATAATATAATAAAAAAAAATAAAAAAAATAATATACTAAATGATAATACTCAAATTTTTATGCTCAACTGACAAAAGTGTTAGACAAAAATGCTATATATGTATACATTTGCTGTTAGTTATACATATATGTATATGTATAATGTATGTACGTGTTTCCGTAGGCGTCTTGCGTTAAGAAATATAATATAGTATTGTAGTAATAATAACAATTTAATATATAATATTATTACCTAATAATAATTAATAATAATATACATAATAATAACGATAATGATAATGATATTACCATTTTATCTATAATATAACAACGTTATGGCAATGATGGCAATGCGACAATGGATGCATTGACAATATGATCACGACGATTATTATTAAAATTTAAATGTAAAATAGCTCATTGAATATAGTTTAAGGTTATTGTAAATATGCGAAAGAAGAAAGAAGAAAGAAGAAAAGAAGAAAAAAAAAAAGGAAGAAAAAATAACTCTGAATGTTTAGAATAGTCGTGTCGACCATGTTTCTATATCTACGATATGTTACGATACGTTAATATTGCGTTGTTCTATTATAATATTTATTGTATTATTATACGATCTATATGCTCTCTCTATCTCTATCTCTATCTCTCTTGATACTCTACGTATATACACATGCATTATAATATATTATCGCACTTTATTGTAAAAGTCTCGGAGCCCGTGTCGATGATGAATATCAATTTAGCGGTCTCGCGTTATGTTTTAACATTTATTTATTTTATAAATCGTTATAATTACCGTGACACAAATTATAAAATACATAGGGCTGAATTTTATTAACTAATCTAAATTCTATGAAAAGCTGGAAAATAGAATATGCGATGGGATACGTCAATGATATAATTATATACATTGTTGGAAATTATTTAACATCCCAAAATATAATTAATCAAACAATAAATCCACTAAAACAAAAGTACAAATTATCCTTAGATTTTGAAACTTGTTATTACAATTTCAGAACAGTTTTTCTAATGAATTTATACTCACTTGGGGATATTAGTCTTTTTATAAATTTACCTCGAAGATACAGGATAATTATTAGAGAGTTATATAATAGGATGAAATTGAACCGGTCGATAAATCGGACTGTTGAGCTCGGTAATATTTTAAAAAAGTACATCCTGAATATTTCTAAAATAAATATCATCAATATTTAAAGTGTTCCGGGGAATTCCGTTTCACCATTTTCAAAATCAGAAAAAAATAGTCTTTTGAAAATTTAGCAGACTTTAAAAGTACAATTTACGTCCAATTTTCCCAAAACCCTATACATAGCAAACAGAAATCATGAAACTCTTATAGAAATAGACTAGTTCACAATCAACGTATTAATATATATGTATACGTACTAGTACCTATCTCTATTAAATTTGTAGTTATAAAGGCAAAAAAAAAAAGTCCGATACATAATATTATAGTTTAAATCGGCACGGATCACTTCGTCAAAATCATGCTAATTGCCATTGTACGATCAGCTACGTACGAATAGTAAATAATATCTCTATATACGCTGTACTTTTTCTATGTCCAAATACTGTAGTTCCTATACGCATTGTTTGTACTCTTATACTCTTTGTATACTATTTGTACCTTGCGATGCAATACACTCAGTCGTCCGCAATAATACATTTTGCATTTTCATTAATTCTCATTTGATTTTTAAGCAATATCAAAATTGGAATCCCTGCAACATTCAAATATCCTATTCGTCGTAAGAATGACAGACACATTCGCTGACGCAAGAAGGAAAAATGTAGATCCTATTTTACGATTTGAAAATTAAAAAATCGTGTAATTGAGTTTTTCCATTCTTAAAAAAGACCTAATTTGCAATTCGACCTAAATTTCATGTGTAATTCTACCGTGTGTCGCTGTTTCGTCAATAATGCTAATAGTAGTCACGATTGGACATATTATAGACGCGGTCAACTCCGGCAATATCAAATCCAAAGATGGAACCACACATTAAATATTATACAACCAAAACTAGACCAAATTATCAAGAAATACCCTTTGATGGCAGAAATCGGTTTGTCAACTTCCATATTCAGTTCAATTAACATAACAATTAGCCCCGAATAAGAATATGAAGTCATTCTAATTATAAATAATTGTCTCCCAAAGCCTCGACTAGAAATTATGCATCTATTCACACCATGCAGCATGACTAATAGTTAATTATTAGTGACCAGCATTGTTGAAGAAAAAATGAAACTGAAGACGAACGCCATCCATTAGCAATTCTTGAGGTGAATGTGAATAATAGTTCAATTATTATAACTGAACGTAACTATAGTGTTTTTAGAATCGAAAATAAATCGCGGATATAATTTTTTCCAATTTAAGTATATAAAAGAAAAAAATAATGATTTAGCCGTGCAACGATTTCAAAGTCAAGAATTCGAGATCAGCAAAAAGAGTTTGACCTCCGGGTTAACATCGATGCTGCAGTAGTCGGAGACGGTGACCTAAATACTTAGAGTTGTTCTTAACTCAGAGCTCTGTCGTTGCTTCCATAATCAAAGTATAAGGTACCCAGTAAAGGCACCTGTGCAAAGATCCAAGCAATCGTGATACGATCACTTTATAACTTTACTTGGCGGCCGTTATGGAATTCTAGAGGCCAGGGACACGCGGAGACCGACCCCCAAATTTAATCCAAATCGTTTTAAAACTGATCATATTCAGGTGCGGGAAGTGTCCTTATAATAATAATAAATGGACTAGTTCAAACATAATATATATATATTCGTAGCTGTTAAAAATTTATGTCCTTCGTGCAGAACAGCTTCGCGTGTCTGCAGGCTACGGAATAATGATTTGTAAACAATTCATAATTATTGAAAAGTTGTGAAATGATCCATTTTAAAATTAGAATTTTTGAAATTATGACTAATAATTCATCGGTTAAATAAGAAAATAAGATATGAATGTAGATTGTACTGCAGGAGACAAGGTTTATAATCTATCTCGAAGAGTTTTTATTCAAGGTTTGGTCCGCTTATTTTCTCACGATCGAGCAAAAAATCTAAATTGCATTATAATTATTTTATCACGGGATAAAAGTCATTGACGACAATTGGTAGCCATGAAAACTGAAATAACAGATTATCGGGATACGGAAATTTAAATCCTGACATCAACAATATTTTTAGCATACTCACATCCGGGAGAAGGCCTGCAGGATAGCAATTGGCACTCGTAACATTCAATGCGAAAGAAAATTGCTTGAGTGAGGTTTTTTACATTACCAAATTATTTGGGCAATATTAATCTTCATCATAGAATAAAAACGCTGTAAATTCATCCAAAAAAATTTTAAAATCTATCCCATTTCGGGTCGTCGACATCTCGAAATATCCGTGCTATTATTTCTTGGCCACCGTGCGATGTGGCGTCCTTCGTATAGGAAACGGCAAGGACTCCTAAATATATTTGTGCCTATACAATTCCTTCGAGCATTACAAAGTGAGGTACGGGATTGGCTCATCCAGGTATTTTAGTCTCGAGCCTTTTATCCAGTGAATAAGTACTGTTTAGATTGTCTCTGAAAAGTGACAATAAGACACAAGGACTCGCACGTTTTTGTCGCTGTACTTTATGTGCAAGGTCGACAAATCCTGCTGTTTTGTTTATAATTTTAACATGAACGTATATGACATACCACATTATGATATAAGAATTTTCTTTCGTTGGCCCCCGGTATAAAATTATAGATATAATATCCAAAAACGATGTTGATTTGTATATTGCTATTCATATTAGAAAGACAAATCAATTTGCCGCACTGTCGAACAGCATTTGTGCATTTTCATCATCATCATTCGGATTACATTTTTGGGAAGAAATCATTTTTTTTTGATAGGTAGCTGCAGGAATCGCCTGAAATTTTCCGCACATAGATATAAAGGTTCGGTTTATCCATTCGGTGTGGAAAGTCCTTTAATGTCGACTGACTGTCTGGTGGCTGATCGCAGCTGTATATAGTCTTTGTGGGTTCTCTCCCATCGAAAATCCCATACCCGATTCGAGGGTTGGGCTCGCGGGTCCTACAGGCGCGAACGAAGAGGGTTGCCAGTGGCGAGTTTAACGAACCGTTTTCTCTTTACAAAAGATATTCGCCTGACTTTAATCCAACGATGTAGTATACCCACCTACGTACAGTACTCCGCAAAACATAACAAAAATTATAAATTTGAAAAAAAAAAAAAAAAAAAAAAACACCGAAGAAAAAAAGAACAGGCTTGAACATCATGATCAAAGAATTCATCTTGTCTGTTTTTCAATTATTCATATTTTTTATATTTTATTTTTCAGAAATAATAAAACATTGATATGATTAACACTTTTCTCCACATTATGCATTCATATCTACGTGTTATAGATTCAGGCATTCTAATGGCCTGTAATAGACAAACGCGGAAGGCTGACTCATTCGTTGTTCTAACGATCTTTACCTACTATCTGTGGCCAGTTTCGAGTAAGTAATTAGTTCGCGTGTCAACGAGTAATTGTAAAACAAACGTCAAAGAACACAAGCCGCGGTAATCCACACACCTATAATATCCATTAATTAAATAAGTCCAATCCTGACTCGTGTAATGACCAGGTATGTATGTACACGATGTATAGTATAATATCAGCATTGAGGTATATACTCTCATTTCTTTTATAATGAAAAACAAAAAAAAAAAAAAAACCTGGAGAAAAGTTGAAAGAGATGGGATGACAACGTCCTCTTCCAATAAAAAGGTAATTATACCTCAAAAGGAAGTATTTCTGAAGGACTGACTTTTCCACGGAAGAATTTTCCGATAACCCAGTTTCGCATCCTTCCGAAGCATCATCTGATAAAATTGAAAATGTGCAAGATATGGATATTCTTGGTCTCCGTATATACCCGATTATAAAATAAGAAACTTTTTTTCAAACGGTCGAACGATATGACACGATGTTGTAAATTCAACTCGCTCGTGAATACATTTTTTCTATTTTTCTTTTTGGAAACCAAAAATCAACGAATCAAATAATAATTGAGAGGTAATTGATTAAGAGAGGTAAAAAAAAAAAAAAAACGTATGAGAACCGATCAGCAATTCGGCAAAGATGTTGCTAAAAAATCCTGACTTCTGGTAGAAACTTTAACGAAATTGTTAAACTGAGATGTAATTAAAATGTTCGTTAATTTTTACGAAAAATGCACCATAATTTTCTTGAATTTGATCAAATGAATGAGGTTTGCGAGCAGCTCGCACCCGCCACTATTGAGGGTAAAAATCTGCTCCACCCCCGCAGAGACGAGGAATGGTTGCACCTCGTATTGATCGTTGTCCCGTTTACGTTGCACGGGGTGATGGTGATGGTGGTGATGGTGGTGGTGGTTGGTGGTGGGTGTCATGGCGTAGCCAACCAACCCCCGTAAATCGCCCCCATAGATTGTGTACGTATATGACCAAGGGTACGAATACGAACATGAAATGAACACGAACACATAGGTATACAGCCGAGCTCTGAAACTATAAGGTTTGACGGTCATTCTCGCGCATTCGCGCACATGCGTCGAGCCCTTGTTTACATCGTCACGTAATAAGCGCGTTGCCGCGCGTTTCGAGATGCCGGGATCATAATAGTCCTTTAAGTTTTACTGTTAAAAATTTCTATTCAAATTAATTATTGATAAACTGATAAATAAGTGTAAAAATAATACGAGAAAACGAGAGCAAATAACCAAGAAACGAAGGTGTCTGCCCGAGAGGTCGCCGGGCTCAAAACCAGAGTTACCTACCTTGCCCGAGGCAACAGTTTCACCATTAAAACGAAGCATTGGACGCCTACAGCAATTCGCAATCGGGTAAGTATCCTTCCGAGGATAATTGCAGATTGTTATTTTTATTTTATTTTTTATTATTAAGCTTGGAAAGAGTTCATTTCTATGGAATAGGAACGATCCTTAGGAACGTCTGACTACTTTGAGTAGATTTGCGCGCGAAAAGAGGTAAAGAGGGAAGAGGGTCAATTGCCTGCCAAGTCACGTGGGGATATATAAGTCGAGAGTATATAGCGAATAGACAAGCGAGAATATAAAGGGAATTAGAACGAAGAAAAGTACATGTAACATACTT
The DNA here is from genome assembly GCA_963989295.1 of Ametastegia equiseti. Lineage (NCBI taxonomy): Eukaryota > Metazoa > Arthropoda > Insecta > Hymenoptera > Tenthredinidae > Ametastegia > Ametastegia equiseti. Next base: position 12,139,860 of record OZ022397.1, on the reverse strand, counting down.
GGACTTTTTCTTAGACAGAAATATAATGAATTCATCATACACATCTCGCATATATATATACGCATGGGGTGCATTTCCAAGTATAGCATTTTTGGGCTGGTCTTGTACCCTACTGGCGAGAAAATTTTATAAGGCTCAATATTTCCAAACCACAATCGCGAATCAAACTCTAATGCATTCCTCTACTAATTAATTAATTAATTAATTAATTACTAAACTAATTACAAAATTAATTAATTCATCCTTGATCAAACGTAGGGAAATCGCTAATTCCAGAATTATTTTAACCTGAAGCAAATTTTCATCTGCAAAGTATCCAATACGTCCATAATCGAAGATGATTATTCAACAATATGAGTCGCAAAATAGAAGGATTATAAAATATCTGAGTATAGGTGTAGGGGAGAAATTTGTTTTTCATTTTTACTTTTTCTCCCTCCATTTTGGTGGAGCAGAAAAAAAAACAACGGGGATCGATTTTATCGATTCAATACATATCTAAGCAGACTAAAAGCAACCTTTTTCGGTTCCGGATATGAGGCATCGTAAATATTGAATTGGAAAATACTGGGGCTCTGCACCCTTGAATTTTATATTTAAAAATAACTGAGTAAAAGCGTCTACGAAATCAATCGAACCTGAATAAATTCTTTTTTTTTTTTTTATAATCCGAAATTGTATACATCTATATCGACAAGTTAAATTTCTGAAAAGCTGTGAACATACAATCATCAGATGAATCTCGACGAGCGTCTCCTCATTACCTCGAGATTTATCAGAAATGACAGAACAAACGTATAAATGAAATTCTGAGATATGAAAATATTTTTAAGTAAAAAAAAGAAAAAAAAAAAAGAAAACAAAAAAACGAGTCAAGGTCTTTCGCGGATAAGTAAAAGTAGTGAACCAGATACGATTTCGATGTTGCTATATAGTTTGAGGGCGTTACGGTTGGCCCAGACCGTTCACCAGTCCATGGCATTGAACTATTGCTTTGGGGGGCGCGGACGTACATCGTAGCGTCGCGTCGCGTCGCGTCTCACCGCGACGCTCAGCGTCGTTTTGTGGCGGGGTTGCTACGGTGACGCACCAATTGAACGCAACGCAACGCAACGCAACGGAACGTCGTGAAAAATTGTACATACCATTACCATACCTACCAGCAGACTGCCTTCAAACATGCGCCCAGACTTCGCGCGATCCATTGGAAACCGAAACGCAATGATATATACTCACACTTTGAAATCGACACTCATTGTCAGTACCGCACGCAACGCACCGTAACATATCGTGACGCGTACATTATACCTATATACTATATTGAATAATGTATGTACATGTACATGTACCTACCTACAGTGCATACTCATACATATAACGTGTATACAAACAAGTGCGTTAGCTGTTTCTCGCTAAAGTTTTGTCGACTGACGAGTGAAGGGACCTTCCCCAGAGCACAAACCAACCTCCGTGCGGCTGCTGCTGACACATCAGAACCAAGTTCATAAAGCGATTTCGATTATTCCTTCGCTAGTCTTCAGTCGCGCGCTACTCGCAATCAACATCAGTGTTCCGATTACATTCGCATGATTAACTTTAAAAAAGTTAATAATTAATCTACCGTCTGATCAAAAACGATTTAATTTTTGATATAAATTATAATTTTTTAAACTTTTCGTACGAATTCAACAATCAAAACAAACACCCGGCATTAATATTATTGTGTATTTTTAAACGGTTTTTCCTCAGTTTTGATTTTTTGTTTTTTGTTTTCTAGTTAACCTTGTGTCTTGGTAGTTGAATTCAACTCTAGAAATTTATCTGAATTTCTCAATATTGATCCGAAATTGAAATTCTATAATAAGGTGAAGTTTAGGAGCTTGAATAAGCTCGAGTGAAGTTAAGAATCCTATTGAACTATACGTTTCTCTAAAACCTGCAGAAACTTTAGCAAAGTGTTAGTGAGATTTTCGCGTCCAGTGTGAACTTCACACCTTGAGTCATCAACAAAATAAGACAAATTTCGACAATATTAACTCCAAAATGAAGGTAAGCTTAGTTGAGGGTTTTTATCTTTATAGATTGACTTTTTATCGTCGACTATCTTATAGTGGTATTCGAATACTCTAGTTAAAATCCAAAGCAACAAAAAAAAACCAAATAAATATCCATCGAGACGATATTTGTACGTAGAAATTGAAAACTGATAAGAATCAAAGGCGCCATACATTTTCTCTTTCGAAATACATTCAATCGTTATATAAAACTTAGATTAAACAGCAAACTCTAGAGTTATCACATCAATCATCGAATAGTTTGATTTCGTAGTTCGGTAAAATTCCAGGCAAATAATGAAACGAGGTATCGAGCTTTTTGGTCATCAGACCATCCGGTTTAAACCGAAAATTAAATAAATCGATAAAATTTCATATCGGATATTTCATTTGGTTATTAAATAGCATCGACATCAGTGGTACCGCGCGTACCTACACCCGATGATGGTGAAAAGCACTACGGGTCGATGAGACGCCAAAGTCGACAGCGACGCCGGCGCTGAGACGCTCACAGGTGGTCGCCACGCAGTCTGGTGTTCGAGCCCTTGTCGTGCACCTCGGTTGTCGAGGTCTCTGACCGACTGCGCATCGATTCCAGCCCACTTCCGGTATACAGTGTTGTTGTGACTCTGGTGCTACTGTTTGTTCCCCGTGCATATTGTGCTCGTATTATTCAAATTATCTGATTGTGCGAGGAAAGCTGCATATCCCTCTCCTCATCGTCTATATCGTAACTCTTCAGGAGCTTCGCGTCTTCCTCATATCTCATCCCCCTCCAGGAGGAAAATTACTATTTTTTTGTAAGGACACTTGAGCCATTTTATTAGATTTTTTTTTTATTATTTCTCTTGTGCCAGTATAAGATATACGTTGTTCGATTTGCGAATATATAAACGTCGTGAAAAAAGTGATAAGCTACGATCATCGTGTAAAATATGCTGTATGTATGTATGTATGTACTATCTGAAGCTAGTGTTGTTGAACTTTTTTGATGACAGAAGAATATACACCCCCCCCCCCCCCCCCCCCCTCCCCTAACTGCTTAACCCGGTTAATCAAGCTGAGGACACTCGAGGCAACTCCCTTGAACAAAAAAAAAAAAAAAAAAAGAAAGAAAAGAGAAAAGCTCGAGTATCGCGTAAATATAACCCTGAAAATTTAAGCCTTGAATTAATAGAAAAGGGTTGATTTTTTGCATAGTCCAAATATTAATACTTGGTGGTATGTGCGGAGACAAATCACGTTATCAATATTTTTAAAACGTGTCTATATTATCTCCGATAAAATACATTTCAACCGAATTTTCATCCGCATATATTATGGACATTATACAGTCGTTAAGTCGATAATTGAAATGGACGCACGTATAAGTTCGTTAACATTTATTTTTACGGAAGCCAAGCTATCAGCTGGGAATTAGGGCCGCCCTTGTTGCCTCAGTCAGTTGATTTAGGAACGGGGTTAGCAATTCCGCAAGATCGTAAAATGGCCGGTTAAGGGAACATCGGATCTTTGTCTTGAAAGTAAATCACCTCATTTATTACCGATTGAACAAAATGCCAGAACGATATTTTCAATCACCTCGAGTTCTGTATTTACTCACATTCGTATATTCTCCTCTTGCAAATTCTTTTTGAAAGTCAAGCCTAATGGACTCATCATAATATGTACTAACAACATCTCTGGGCAGAATTGGGAAAAACATGAATTGTCCTTAAAACTGCGTCAACAAGGTGGATTTTGAGCATGGCTACAATACAAATTCATTTTCACGATACATTCGAAACATTCAAAACGGGATTCTCTATTTCAGGACTCAAAGATATTGCAAATATAGTAAAATACAGTGATGTATTTTCCAAATTGAGTGAAACATATTGTGTTTTACCCGATGCACTTTCAATTTCTACCAACATTTGTGTCATGAAATAATTCATCTTCTTTCGAGCATTCTGTTACACTCGTTGTCAGAAAACAAGTTTGGCAAATCCCCAAAAAATTAATTTGCTGGTGATTTTTTGTACATTCAACAGAATTCTGTTCAACAATCAACAATCTGTTTTGCTGTCTTTTAATTCAACTAAGATTGGCGGAAAGAGATTTTTTGTTAAATCAACTCCACATTTTGTTGGTTGTAAATCTACCAAATTTGTTGTCAATTCAGCAAAATTCTGGTCCATTCAACGATACTTTTTTTCTGAGTGTATGTCAACGTTACAAACCTCAACCTCGGGGTATAGAGTAATAACGAGTAGCACTGTATTTATCAACATCATAGAATATAGCTCACCTATGTTTAATGGCTCTACGTATGTGATTGTGTCAGTGAATTTCAAGCATGAGAATGTGCTTGAAGCCTTCGAAACGCGTGATTCTCTTACACTATACTTCTGAACGAACAAATAAGCTTCAATGTGTACTAGATAAGAAGCTCTAGAACCGTATAATATAATGTTTCTTTGATACTATAGCTTCGGGCAGGTCAGTGATCGGCCAGATTACTGCCATCTTTATTATACTCACGAGTTTTGTCAAGCTTCTTTAGGGTCCTTCACTGTCCGATCACAATTTGGCATATAATACCATTAGGTACGTTTGAGTGGTTTTGAATTTTTGTAAACACATTTCTGCGGAATTCAGAAATCAAAACTCTGCGTAGACACTCTGAATACATTTGATTCTGCACGAAGATACAAGTATAATTACACCTTCGATTCTTGTCGAGGCTGATAAAATAAAATATAGAATCGCACACGTGTCTGAGCGGATGTAACTCCATCTTCGGTATAAGTATACGATGAGAGTGACTTCGACAGCAGACATCTGGTTTCCGGGGACGTTTCATGAATTAAAAACTTTCGTGACGGAATATAATTAAGGGAAACGTGTAACGTCTAGATAAGTCATGTGCTGCTTTTGAATTATAGTCATACGAGATTTACATTTCAATCGCAACTATACCACCAGAATCTTTAAACTTCTACGCTATAGTTATGATACCACACCGCAAAATTTAATATACGTAACACAAACTAGACAGCGAATAGATTTAGTCTTCAAGCTCTTAAGCCACAACGATTAAAATCTCTTCATCTCACTGATGGAATTCTATTATCTAATTTTCTTCGCCACCAATGAAGAGGGGAAAAGAAGATTTGCTGATCGAACGCTTCGTCAGAAAATAAATCTGCGGAAATTCTTTGCCATCCAGAAGGCTGTACCTTATATACGGCTTTTAACAAAATTGTTGAGAGTTTTATGTAGATATGTATGTACATGGTGCTCAATGTATGAAAGAAAGAATTACTGTGGTTGAAAATTTTTTTTCCTAATCATTTGCGGAAATTGTAAAAAAAATTGCTTTGAATGCCAGATGATATTATCATCACTTCGATTTCTCAATGTTTCAGAATCACGGTGAAATTGTGGATTCGGGGAGATGCAACGGTGTCCATATCTTCACGAGATGAAGGAGAGATTACTCTCACAACCCACGCCTGCAGACAGCCTTGATATGGAGCGACTGGACGGTGGTACACCCGTCAAAGAATCAAAACTCAGAAATGAGTACGCGGCGCATATAAACCCAGGGGTAATTCCTGACCCTCCGGAAATGCCGCCAGATTCGCTAATCGGGACCGTTGTCAAGGTGACCGTCTTCTCCGACTAACTAACCACCCCTCGAAATTGCGATTTTTATTTAATTTTGAAATTTCAAATTACGTCGCAACCCCTATCCAGAACCGTGTTAACCTAATTGAAACAACGTTCGAATCAACTCAGAATCAGGGGATTGAAATATTTCAGAGAAAAATAGATGGATATAAATATCTGGATTTTGAAAAAAAGATCCAGAAAGATAAAATAATTCATCCTGCTCTATTTTTATTATCTATTTTGATCACACGACACTTTTCAATCTCAACGAGCCTTCAGCACCGGTAGTCAATTTTTTAGGGCATTCTTCTGACCAAAAATTGACCAGCTATCATCAATTCAGAGCTCCCATATCTGTGCAATTTGATTTCAATCTCAAGACTTCAACAAATGCTACGAATACCAATGAGAATAATCGACCAAACTCCGTTTCTCGATTATTTATTCTACTTCCAAATTTCTGAAAATTGTTCATTCTATTAACGAAGTTTTTACCCATTTTTAGACTAATCCCGACTGTTGATAGTAATTATGCACCGTATTGTAGTATTTTTATTTTATTTTATTTTTTTGTGATATTTGATCTTTTTCTGTAAAACAATGACCACCAAAATTTACAGCGATTCACGGATCTTCACAATTTTGTGTTTTTATATTTTATTGTAGGAATGACGTTCGTGCATGATTTTTCAAATCTTATGCTCGAATAGTCTATGAAGAAATTAATTACGTTATATTTTTCTTCTATTTCTCAGTTGAACAAAAATTAGAGTAAATTCCACAGATTGAAAGTTACAACAATATGACGTCATTCATGCTAAGATTTATTTGAGATTCCTACACTTCATAACCGTATATAAGAGTTTCGAAGAAGGATATTCATCCAAAAACCCAAATTTTTCATTTTTCAATAAATTCGTACAAGTACAGACTAAAAAAACAAATAAAAATTACAAAAATCCAGAGAAAATTGTCGGTTGTCGTAGTTTTTTAAATAAAAAAACAAAACAAAAAAAAAACATATTTTTATGGAAAACTGGAACCCCCGCGGAAAACAAAAATTTAGAGAAAGTTGTAGGAAAAAGTAGACATTTTTGACGTAGGGTTAACAAATGTTGCTAATGCTGGTTCGGGAAATAATTGGTTTAGTTTATCATACCTATACAAACATGGTTTGTTGACTAATTAGCTGTGTAATCGATCAGTATCGTTTACATATGAAAAGCAATTAATTAACTATACTTTTCTCGTAACTATATATAGTTGAACGCCGATGGCTACGGATCTCACACGTCACCAGCCCACGCGAGGCAACCACTAGTCCCTCAGGTGTCACATTCACCCCCAGCATGTTTAACTCCTACTCACACACCGGCGAGTGGATTACTGCCCAAGAATGCCAAGTAAGTAGCACTTGCAGATTAATAAATCTTATGAACTAAGACGGAAATCCACGTACATTTATACCGGAAGCCCTTTGAATGGGGGCACGTGGAAGCCTAACCGAGCTTTGCGAGCCTGTTGAAGCAAATTTGAGTAATTTCATTCCATAAACGAACGAGAAAAAAAAGACAGGCATCACATATTTCAGTTCCTAATACCGTAAGACTTATTTATGAAAACGAAAAATCTTTTTTGATCATTTTGAACTGATAATTCTATAAAGATTAATGGGAACCAGATTATAGTGAACAAAGAAAGCAAAGGTTCTATTTTGGGAAATTCTTATGAGACGATGGTGTTGTTCGTTCCTACTGGGTATACCTGGAATAATAAATCCGGTGAAAATAAAAAAATATACGGATATTTGTACTTTGAAGCCCGTGTTTATACGAGAACACGTAGCTTGAATTAATAGGCTTAAAACTGTCCGCGATAGACTATCGGTATTGAAGTGGCTTCTATTTCAAGTTTCAGTTTCAAAGCCTGAACCCTATTACGTTGTTTCAAATAACTGAACGAATTAAAATATGACATGGAAGTAAATTATCGTATTCTTATACCTACAAGTACCTACCAATATTTTATTTAAACAAAAATCAACAATACGCGATTAATCATGTTGATGATGAACGAAATTTTAATTAACGTATGTAAATTGTAGACATTCAAGTTTGAACGAATATTCAACAACGAATTTAAAGCTTTGATCAGCGATTTTTCATTCCAGTAAAACTCATTGCGAGATACTAGGTCATTCTCCAGTTGGATATATGACTTATATATATTTGTATTCATTGAACACAGTTTGTGGTCCATTATCTCCTTGCCAGGTCCAGATGATCAGACCACACATAAAACGCAAACGGTACAAAGTTGGGGTAATATACGAGCTCTGCTATCTTAATTGAAGAGCGATAGTAGCTCGACCTCCATATAGAAACTAGCTAATGTACAAGTGAGATTAACCTTCGGCTAAAAGCGAGCAAGTATAATATGTATTACAGAAATATTGAATAAGATTGAGAAGCGAAGTATATATATAAGGTCCCAAATAAGGAATATAATTCAAGTACCGACGATCAAGAAGGATAAATGGAACATATAAATCAGTCTTTACATGCTATATTAACAAATCATTAAAACACAAGCTGGAATAATTAAAGGATTTTTTTTTTTTTCAACCGTGAGGATTGAGGAAAGCCTTGAATTTTTCAATGAAAAATATTTATGAAACGGTACGAAGTAGGCCGATATAGTAGGTTCGAAGTGATTTATTTAATAGGATAATTATACACGCATTCATCAACTCACCAGGCTAGATTGACGTGATTTTTTGTCAATCACTTTAACTCAACTCGTTAATTAAGTTAAGTACATTGAAAAACCTTCGCGGTATTATACGTTTGTTAACTAAATTGGTCTCTTGTCATTAGATTATATGGAGAAAAATCATCCCTTTATCTAAGTGTTAACTTGTTAACTTCATCCCTCCAAGTTATCACGAAGTAGCAATAACCGACGTATGACTACCTCGAAATATTATCTCGACCACACCCATTTCCGCCTCAAATCTCATGTCTTTTGAAAATCGCTAAAATCCAAAACTGTAATCCGAATTATGGATATGGAACATCATGTAATGAAAAATGAAATAGTTTCCTGTAAAATAGAAAAGTGATCAAGACATGACTTTAAATTTGACCTACACCTGCAATAGGGAGAGGCAAATTAGATACAAACGTTTTCATAAGGTGGTTGAATAAGTTTTACCAAAGCAGATGGTTTTATGTGAAAAGCAACGGGAGAATTGCGACTTATAGTACATTTAATGAGGACTGCGACAAGGCTCTTCAGCAATGTCAGCGCGCTCGCAGAACGACAAGGTATATACCTACCACCATCTAGGTTCTGAAATCAGGTCAATTTGCACGTTCGCCAGTTCACGTCAAGAGATTCCAGGACGGGCCTGCAGGGGACCAGCAGCAATCTCCTGAACTATTTCCTGTTTAATGCGTGATAGTTCGCGAAACCCCACATTCGCGGCAGCACATCCTGCTTCTCTGAAATCAATACCTTCGTTGCAAGCGAAGGTATTAGTCAGATATTCGGGATGATCTCCCCTTGGGAGACTATAATTTAGTCTGAATTTACAATTGGATTTAGAACAGTACATACATATATATATATATATATAGTATTCATGCATTTTTATGTCTTTTTCATCGATTTCTCATCGTTTAGTCTTCTAAAGATAGCAGTACGTCACTGGCAGTGATCCCAAATTCCGCGTTTTTTAATTCCTTCGTGTCATTCTCTCGACAATGAGACGCGGACAACGAAATCCGATGCAAACAATTAAACCTCAACCCAAATAGACTCGGCGTACTTGTCCCAATTCTTCTCTCTTGGTAACAGAACCTGAAATATATTTTCTGAAAATATACTGAGTATGAATTTTCAAGAAAAGTCGGTTTTTCGTTTCTTGCAGTTCCGGTCGCCTGATATACAATAATTAACTTCAAATACTCCTATGTTCATCTCAGAACTATATCAATGACGAGGACCATTGTCGTAAGGACTTACAATCAGCATTGTTCATCGATCTGGATGGAATTTTTTAGATTGTATTTTCTTCCAAAAATACGCCCTGATCTCTTGCAATCGGGAATAAAAATTTGAGAAAAATTTTCAATGGGCTATTCCCAAATAAGAGGAATTGGAATTTGAAATTTACTCGAATCTGTCATATTTTTTATAACCAGTTGTTTTCACAAATTCCTTCTATTCAAACATGCGGGTATGATCTCCAAACGAACTGGATTTTGGAGATATTTAATCGGACCAACTGTGTGACCAAATCCTTACAACAGGGCTTAGTCTTCTCTACTCCTGAACTGCCATAAGTTATCGATAAATTGCATTTATGTACAATTGGATTCACTAAGCTCAACCAAACATCATCAACTTCCTATCTTCTATGAATTTCAGAATGTTCTGTTTTTTTTTGTTTTTTTTTGAAAACAAGTAAAACCACTTCTCGAATTTCAGCTGTGCCATAATCTGCTAAGTAGATTCATATTTAATACGAATTAAGAATTAAAGCAATTGTAGTTTTTTCTGCCAAATGGATTCATATTCAGTAGTTGCCAAACTGTATAATTACTTTCCTTCCGCTGGTGTCGAAGAGGCGAAATTCAGACTGAATAAAAGAATAAATAGATGAAACTGTCCTCTGGGACCCTCTGTTTGCGGAACCAACGTATACCTCACGCCCAATTCCAGTGCTTCCGCATGTGGTTTTTAGGGAGTTTTCACCTGCGACCAACGCGGCTCTTGTTCACCATAAACAAATTACCAAGTTGAGCGTGGCGAACGGAAGTTGGTTGTGTCCATTCGCTGGCGTATAGGGTGGTTGCTCCGTTTTCAAAAGGGAAAGGTCAGTGACCTGGGTGGTGGCGGTATCGAGCGGGTCAGTGGGTCGCAGAACCACCACTACCACCACCAACTACCACCACTCCACGCCCTGGTCGCAGCATCCTCTAAGAGGAACCGTGTCAGTAACGGATTTCATATGAACAGTGCCCCGTACCAGTAGCCACTATCTCTTCTCTGCATAGAAGGGGGAACATTCTTCAAAGAAACCTAACAGTCCTCACTGACCTTATAGTCGCAATCACTCGGTCTACCTCCAACTGTTGCAAATTCAACATCTCAACATTATCTCATACCGGGCAGGTCAAGGCTGTATCTGAACCAAATAGTCCTTCGTCATCCACCTTTGTCGAAAAGTCAAGACTTCCGGAGAACGATATAAGCTTCGATGGAATCCTTTCAAGGTGTTGATCTGAGTCAAGAAATGATCCACGGAGTGGATAGTAACGGTTGTTGATACTCCGAGCTGGTTATGTCAGTCTGGTATATGAGAATACCAGTATATTGATATCTGGCTATATATTGTGATGATCTTATTCTTTCTTGTATATATCTATGTAACTCTGAAAAGTTGGGGCAGGGCATTTTGATCGTTGTAGGGTAATCTTGGTCCCTGGGTCCCGCGGGTCTCGGCTGAGTCTGCGCGAGGGTCCTCAGCCCGGCCCGGGAGAAACGTCCCGGCAAGCCTCAGTCTCCGGGATGCTGGGGTCACAGAGTGGAATGCCTTCCCCATATTCATCCACACCCGGTTCATCATCTCACTTACCCTGAGATCTACGGGTCTACCCTTTTGTCACCCCCATTTTACCCCACCCATTATCATCATCATCATCATCATCATATAATAAAACTTGCGAGTGTTTTTAGCCTTTGGTGGACGAGGGTTAACGTGCGTTTTACATCGCCTATCGTCTATCGCTTCGGGCGCGTCCGCGCGATATAATCGTATATCCGTTCAAGCAAGTGCGCGGCATCAGAAGAGCGGTGAGCGATCAGAGTTGCCTTTTAAAAGTGGTCTTCCTTCTGGAAGGTAGGCGCCGTTGTACGGTTAGCAAAGGTGCTGAACGCTGGTGCTGGAAATACTGCTTATATGGTGTTGAACGCCAGACCCTTACCACGTATAGACATGTACAACTTTTGCGCGGTCAATTTTACCTAGTTTTCTTTTTTTTTTTTTTTTCTTTCTCTCTCTCACTCAAGTTTCCCTTTTTTTGGGGGGGGAGGGGTTTTTTTTTCTTCTTTGACGTCTACACCCGCCCTCCTAGTGATTCTTTGTATATATACCTATGTATAATGTAATATATACGGGATACAGACAAGGGGTAGACGAACTTGAAGTGAAAGACAAATTTGATGTACACTTCAATTCGAGAAGTATCCGCTTACCACTCTACTTATATATATACGTATACATCTGGTCAGATCGATCGATCAACTATCATCCGAGAATCCTGACTTCAATTTTCTGTCTCTCTCTCTTTATCTCTTTTTCTTACTGTATATACCTACACGCATAGCACGCCTTCCAGTAGGAATTCCTAAGGCGGCGTACACACCGTGGTGATTAAAAAAAAAAAAACAAAAAAAAAAAAAAAACCTCTCAAGACTGAATCCGCTATGAAGTAAAGATATAATAACAACTTTTTTTTTCTTCAAACAAACAAAAAATGAACTATTCATTGAAACTCGTCGCAACAATCGAACGGATATTATTCCCTATAAGATATACATAATCATTGAACAAAGCTGAAATCAAAATTTTGAAAAAAAAAAAATATAATAATCATAAAAGTAAAATTTTCTGAAACTCGCTGTAATCTTTCGCACGCATAATTGATAATATTGAGGGCTAAGGATCAGGAGGGCGTATATACGTGAAGAAAGAAAAAAAAAAAAAATTTTCATCGGAATCGTCTTGAAATTTATAGAAACGCGCAGATCCATTGGAATCCCACAAATTTTTTCTTTTAGGGACGTACGCCTTTTTGGTCCTCAGCCCTTGATATATTGAAATACTTTTGTTCGTAAGTTGCGACGAGTTGAAGGGACGTGATTCCGTCCTTAAATGAACGTAATAAGAGTTTGCGCTACCGTATAATTATATACGTATAGAGAAGAGAAGCGTGAAGAAGAAGTCGCTATGGTGGGCGGTGGTGACTGTAAGGTGGCGACCGTCGAGGTGGAGGCTGCTGCTGCTGGCGACAACACGGCCACGCTTCCGGTCACGCGGCCCCTTAACCCCCAGATACCCGCCAATACCCAGGACAACGCGGAACGTAACAATGCCGCGAACAAGAGGATGGAGCTTAAAATTGTCAAGCCTAAACCCGATGAAAAGTAAGAGACGAATCGGTTGCGTTATATAGCGAAAATATAGATTAGAATAGAATGTCATAGAATAGAATAGAATGAAAGAAAAAAAAGAAAGAAAAAAAAAAGAAAAAAAAGAGCACTAGAATGATAATCTTGAAAAAATTTTCACGAAGACAGTATTTCCTCAATTCAATAATATCAAGCCCATGAATGATAGAATAAAAATCAGCACATGCCATGCTTCACAGCACTTCATACAACTTGCGTGACGAAAGACGATGATACGGCTCGATGTCAATGATAACAATGATCAATAATGTCAATGGAATCCACACGGAATATTTCCATATTTCTAATTTCAATTCTTAACTTTGATCATTTGAACTCTCAGCCAACAATGAAATATATACAGCAGCAGCTAGCAGCTTGCCAAAAACTTACCATACATGAATGAATGAAGAACCTGTACATCGATAAACTAACGATGTTCCAAAAATGTATGAACTACGATACGCTGTACGAGTAACTATAGTCTCGGATCGATCTAGTACATGGTTCTTCATAATCTTTTGTGATACGTAAGCCACGTTTTGTATTTGAGCGATAAACTTTGTACAAGAGAATTGATGGGTTAGGTTATTAGCTTAGAGTTTGTATCATTTGACAGATGGTTTTACGTATACGAGTAACCGAAGGGAATCTATATGTACTTATGTGATAAGATATTAGGCAGCGAATTACACAGACATACTATTCTACTTCTGAAAGAATTGTTCCGGTCATCAGTATAAAATGGACATTTCTCGATCGATGAATAATTATAATCGATTATTGTGAGATCAATTCAGATATTTTCTACTCGATCAATGAACAATCATTACCATCTTCGCATTGGTACCTAGAAAGCGCATATATCTATAGGTATGCACCTGCACATATGTTAGTAGCACAGGTATTTGAAATGCGTGTCTCTCCATGCCTGTGTACCTACTTGTTATTCGGATTGCGAATTTCTCTATTCTACTCATGAATTTCCCACGATTGCATAGCAATGTTCATCGTCCGATTTATCCGGTCTTGAATTCTGACAAATTGAATCGCGTGATGATATTCAAATGAGATTTATCGAATGCCAGTGACTGCTACCAAATATTATCGATGTAGAAATGAAGTCAGAACTCAGAGATCTGCTTCTTATATGGAACAGACTAAATTTCTCATAAGTTTATACCACTTTGCTCTTTCATTCCCTCGAGGTGTTCTGTTATTCAATTAGGTAGCTACTTCCGGTACATAAGCAATTTTCAGCCTTAACTTGAAGATTTTTCACTACCCTACAGGGTATTAATTATTCGGTTGAGTTTGCTTTACAAGTGGGAAGAAGCTCCGAGAATTTTATTGCTTTCGCTCTATTTTAAATCAAGATTTATTTCATTCTCGTACAGATTTATTAACGTAGCCTCAAACGTAGGCAACGAAACGAGGTTTATCGCATTTTTGCCACTTTTTGTTCATCAGATATTCAAATGTGAACAAACTTCAGAGTTACTTTTATCTGATTGAAACTTGCAGGTGCAAAGTCACTTCAATCTACAACAAGCCGAATTTTCACCCCTTATTTCACTCTACGATCTTCCATATTCGTAATATTGAACATCTCTGTCTTCTTCATAATCACTCACGATATTGAGGGCGAAGAATGGCTTTCAAATAAGTGTAAAATTTCCTTTGAAATTCTATGCAGCATTTTCTCGATATTATGCATCCGAGAATATGTACGTGTCATATGGAGGAACCTTTATGATGTAAAACTGTATATTGATATTACATGTATGTACGTACATACCTCGGTATGCGATGTATATAACGCATTCGTAACGCGAGTCGCGAACGTATTCGATAACACGATACAAGTAGCTGAGACTAGACGGTTGCACTAGCTCAAATGACTAGAGTACCTAATACCTATTGCATCTTTCGTCTCAAACGACGAAAGAGTAAACTGCAGTACGAGGTTGTACTTCGGGATTGAAACATGTAAAAAAGGTGCTCACCTTGCCACCTGGAACCAATTATTGAATTTTATTATTCATTGTCAGTCGTCTGTGAAAGGAACGCAAATAGTCATAGTTTATATTTCACTATTTGCTGTAGTTCGATTTAAGTGGAATTCAAAGTGAAAGAACAAAAAATTCTCAGCGACTCCTATCGTCAAGTTTTGGTACAATCCAAAAATTGCAACTGTACGATAGGAATCATCCCTTCAATGGCGCGAAAAAGGTGTTTTGAATATTCTCAAATTGGGTATTTATTTGATTGGAATTTATGAATCTAAACAGATTTACGGACTGAAAAAATCGTCCGTATAGACTTAGCGTATCGTTTGTCAAAGGTTTGAACAATTTGGACCTTGAAAATGATCGATTTAAGATTTCGCGAAGCTAGCAAGATTGATAATACGGCTATTTTAGATAACATCTATAATTTTCACAAGCTTTTACAAACCACTCAAATCTCAAGCCTCATAATCTGAATAAAAAAATTCTACTACTTAGCAAACTTCAACTATAAGGTATTGAAAAATGTAAAAAAAATCATAAAAAATTAAATTCGATTAAAAGAACTGAAATCTAGATTTAAAGCCAGAAAGTCATTTCAAGTAAATCAAATCAAGGTCGAGATTTCAACCTTTTCGCGTGTCAGCTGTATTGTTATAACAAAGTTACGTTAGATCCTTGTCGAGCAAGTAAAACTTGAGAAAGACAAAGGTATGAAGAAGAAGAAGAAAGAAAGAAAGAAAAAGAAAAAAAAATTGTAAATGAAAGAAGAGAGAAAAGAAGATCCCCCTTTGGAAGTAAAGATAAAACTCTAAAGTCTGAAGTCAACACATCTCGTCCGGAAAGGGACAGAGATACAAGATATTCTATATGAGGGTTGAGAAAAGGAGTTGGAGTTGGAGTTGAAGTCAGAGAGGCAAGAGGTGGAGGAGGCGGTGGTAGCGGCGGCGGCGTTGGTGGTACTCTTGGTTTATCGACCACGCGCTTCAGCCAGTCAGCTTGCTGCCCGGAGTCTGTGCAGAACGAACAACTCTTCATGTTATATCGCGCGCCTGGGCGAGTATACCGGAACGATGTAAATAACCACCGACTGGTAAAACTCGTTCCCTCGCGCAGCTGTCTATCTATCTATCTATCTATCTATCTATTTATCTGTCTGTCTCTCTATCCGTCCAACGGAAAAAAATTAGTTCGAAAAATAAAGAAACCAAAACATAATGAACAAAAATTAAAATAAAAAAAGTAAACAAAAGTTATCCATAAAATCTTCAGTCCGCGCGGTTCACGTTTATCAATATTCCATGGTGTTCCGCAATTCTTCGAATAACATAGATTAATCCACCGTTATCAGTTTAATCACCTTTGAATAAAATCTAACGCGAATTATTTTGTCCAGCTACCACCGCCACGTGATTCTTCTATAACAAAACCAAAAAAAAAAAAAAAAAATCATTAAAAAGAAAGAAAATTAAAAAAAAAAAAAAAAAAAAAAACTCATCAGTGACGAAATGGCGTAGAGTTGAATGCGACGTACCTAATTACTCGAAGTTTATGGTTGATTTGAAAAAAATAGTGGCACCCCACACGAGGCATGACAATGGATATATTTTTTCTTTGTATGAAGAGTCTGCCTGAACCACCAGCCCTGTATCAAAGACAATAAAGTCTGCTGCCGCGACCCTTCAGATATCAACAGGACAAAGACTCCGTTAAGCCCTAGTCGGATAATGCACCAGACTGCAATATTGTGCCCACGATGCAACGCGGAGGAGTAGACTTAAAATATCCCTATACATCTACTAAAGCCTACGGCGAAAGTCGATAACTCTTAATCGGGTCTCGACGCTTCTCAATATACCAGCAAGACAATTTTATACTTTTTTTTTTTCTTCTTTTTACTGTCTATTCTCCTGCTGCTCGATAAAACTTCTTCTCAGGAATTGAGAAAATTTTCTAAACCCTACATGTCTGCAGTCTGATCATCATCTAGATTTTCGAAATTTCGACGGGTTCATTGGCTGCAGGAGTCTGACTGCGCGACGTAGACAAACAGAATTCTAAGTCAACGATTTTATACATATAGTTATATATATATATATATATGTATAGCTATTCCTATACTATACCTATATATATACGCCCCGAAGATTTCACGACGAGGATACAGCGCCGACCAATTGATCACTTCGTCTGCAAGCCGTACAGTCGACTTTCGTAAACAATCCGTGCCTGACGGTTACTCGATACCTATGGTCACGATCGGCAACGGGCAACGAGTTGCTCGCGAACGTTTCTAGTCGTTCGTCTAATTACTCTTCCGCGAAACCCGCTAATTGATTTGTCTTTGAGGTATAGGTTGTACCTAGATACGAAAGAAAGTTATCGTCATTCTTAATTAAAAAAAGATTATTTGGGATTCATTCAATATCATCGATAAATTGTGATAATAATTAAATTATAAGTGTTTTATATATCATATGATAATATATTGATATATATATATGTATATACAATAGACATAAGTGATTAGTGAATTCACGAATAAAAGAAAAAAAAAAAAAGAAAAAATTAATCATGACTGACGCAAATATGGAACTGGAAGTTCGACCCTTTTTGAACAACGATAATAAACTAACAATAAGTACAGAATCTGGACGCGTTACTAGGCAAAGGGTTGATGAAAGAGGGTAAGATCATTCCGTCTGATTAATACTCACATAGGATTACAAACTCTTTGGTGTATATAATTATCAAAACATTTGTTTAAGTATATATTCTTGGAAGGAATAAAAGAAAACCCGTTTTGTTTGAAAGGTGTGAAATCACATGTGGGATGCACACACATACTATTACCAGTACGTCTATACGGACTTAGAAAGCAGCATAGCACAAAGTCAAAATTCACAGTTACGGTGTAGAAACCCGCAAGCTCTGCAGCTGGCGAGTTATCCGCGCTTTAGAAATATTAATATCATATTTTTAGTATAATTCTTTTTTATTCGTTTGATAAAAATTTCTACTGTGTATACATATTATTTTTTGTTCACACAATCAACCGAACGTCAACAGTACAATATACACATAGAGTTTCAGAGAGAGAGACAACAAAAGAAAAATGCTGTTTTTTTTCTTCTTCAGAACGTCCCTGTTCATTATTATGAGCTTCATCTACGCGAAACTTCTGGTTGTCGTATGCATCGCATATGTCATCAGCGAAGTGGTAACGCACAAGTTACCGTTGTACTATTACGAGGGTTTCTTCACCTACCTCTACGGGGCAAGCATTCTTTTTTTGCTCTATGTATTCTGCTTCCTACTACAAGAAAGCGCGTGCTGTTCTCGCGGCGGGGATTCCCCACCGCCACCACCCAGACCACCGAAACCACCAAAGGAACCAAAGGAGACAAAGGATAAAAAGAAAAAGAAGGACAAAGAACAGAAAGCATCCGCCAAAACCAAAAAGGAATTTCAGGTTCGTTTAATCACTTATCTATTTCTTATTCTTTAGCTTTTAATTAAATAGCAAGAAAACGAAACTCCGGGGGATATCATATAACCGAATTGATCGATGATCTACTATTCTCGATGGAAAAATTGCTGACGAGGAATTATAATAAAAGCTTATCAATACTTCAGGTTTATTTTTGGATCAATGGATCTTGAAGTAATTCATTGGCATAATGAATATTAACATAAGAAAAAGCTTCAGATCTTATGCAATCGCTAAACAACTGAAAGTTAGCTATAAGCTGTTTAAAACACGGTTGTGGGGGAGAATCTAGTCCAGTTTCCCTGAAGTATATTTTTGTTGGTTTACAAACTGGGTGACTGAGTCAGAGAGTGCAATATAACTGAGAGGGAGAGCCATGCCAGCAATAAGGGACACCGCTAACACCAGATGTCCATGCTGGTATAATTCTTCTCCGTTACGCAATATATATTCTGTTCAAGATTTTATATAGACTTAGTGGAGACGTATGGCTGCTGTTTCAAGATCAGGTTAGATCGCGAGAGTTTGCATATTTTCATGTTGATTACCACTCGCGATATGCAACGTTGTTTATGTCCCGTTCACGTTCTTCTGCATCAAGTTAAATTTTCAATTTTCAAAAATAAGTCGAAAGAATTGCATTTCCATATAGACTTAGACACAGTACAATAGAGTGAGCAGTTACACTTCAATTGCCAACGTAGTTTTAAGTAAACCATTACGGATCGGTATAACCATGAAACACAAAAGACTCGATCTTTCGGGATTTTGAACTACCAACTCAAATTGAACACATTCCGCGAACTCTATACATAGGTATACAGCACATTTGATCTGCAGTAGATCTCTACGTTAGTGAATGGATAGTCACATGGCACAGGCCGATAAGCAAGAACAAGAATCTCGTTGATCCATTGAGGAATACCTACTTACACCTATTATTCAATGTTTTTTTTTTTTTTTTCTAAAAACCAGATCACCTTTCAAATATGTAATTGATACTTGAGGTAATGATATCATTGTGCAACAACTGCAGTGCAGTCTGGGGAAAATACTCCCGTGCAAATGATGAACATACGGTGTGTATTCAAAATAGTATCAAATGCCAATACTATCGTTCAAACTATGAATAGGGATTGTTTCAGTAATTATTACAATTGAAATGTAACTTTTAACATTCATGCATCTTTCCAGCAAAGAGTGACGAACTATTTTACGTCTTCAGAATTTTGAATAGACCTGACGTTTCCGAATTGAAATGAGAAATGTGTAGGTCGGATAATGAATTAATGTACAATATTCTTGGTTGTAATTCTATGACAGTATAAGACTCTTAGCTACTTTCTACCGAAATAAGTCATTATAATCCCAAAAATTCCCTTCCGATCGCTTATGTGTGGCTTAGAGGAAACTACAAATGACCTTTTAGAAGTGAGCAGGCGTGAACAACAGTTGCCCCCCTGAACAGTGTTCAGAGATAAAGAGATGTACCAAGGCTTGGCGATTATATGACTATTTTAGTCTGTATTTACGGTTTCAGCAAAGAAAAAGAGATTCTCTCCATCATGCTTGTATCATTTATCGTTGCAGGATGCTGCAGAAGTTGAGGCGGGAGTGGCTACCCGAGCACTTCGAAAACGTAAAACGTCTCAAAACGATCATAGTCACGGTAGTTTCTTCCTTCGGATTGGAGCCATCGGTGAGTTTCCGTGATTGACTATCAGCATATACGATTCTGAATTCTGGTCTCGAAATTTATTGATTTTCAAACTGTGAAATATCCTTTTTCTTCGTACGTTCTTTAGCCTTTGGACTGGGCACGATGGTCTACAATGGTTTAGAGTTTGGCGCGTTCTTCGAAGTACCACCTTCCTCGCCGTGCTATCAAATTCTACGAGGAATAAATCCGGTGCTGCAAATGATCTTCACCTTCATGCAGATGTATTTCATCTTCATGAACTCGCGGGTAGGAAACGTAAATTTCACTCATCGTAAAAATCGCTGCTTCAACTAATCATTCCTTAGGAGTCGAGGGTTCCAGAATTCGAAGTGAAAGCATCTTTTTATTCCAGCTCAACATTCATCGGTTCAAAGTAATTGCCCGATTTGGTCTGATGCACGTAGTGGCAACAAATCTCTGCGTTTGGATCCGGACCCTGGTATTGGAAAGCTTGAAAGAAATCACGCAGTATCATCAACGTCTGGGACAAGAAGAAGCCGGCGTTTTAGGTAAACAAGATTTCTCTACATCAAACTTCCCTTTCCACCTTAAATTATATGGGACATTGTCTCAATATTCACAAACCTGATCTGAAATTCTTTCGAAACAGACCGGAGACCAGACCAGAACCGTTTAACTAACGTATACCACTGTGTAACTTTCTTATTGTCAGAGAGCATCAAGCAGCATTCCCTTCGCAATGCAGGAGCCATCTTAGGTACCGAACCACGTGAATTGGGCCAACTTCGCGAGGCACCATTGGCTGCTGCAATATCCACCGCATCACCTACCTTGGGTACAACAACAGTACCATCAATGGGCCGGACAATTCGAACCACAATGAAAGCGGTTGCAAGGGCTTTAACTACTACTGCAGCTACGACAATGACACCGTGGACAACTACGACCACCACCACCACCACCACTACCACTACTATGGCACCTACAACAACCTCGACTACTCCACCAATTTTACGAAGCAAGGCAACAACCCTCACCACTTTACTTACTACTCTAGGGCGCATGACAACAACTACTAACTTACCAACTTCCAACGTTAGAACGACTACATCAACCACTACACCGTTGGTACCATTTCTTTCTCAGTATATGGATGCACCTCAAAATAATCCCCCGGTTAGCCAAGTCTTTGACATCAGTAATTTGACTAATGCCACTGACGGGTGGAGCCAAAATTTGGGTTTTTATGCCGAGGCATTAACCGAGGATGGTACAATGTCGAATTCTTGTGGTCGGGTTAACATAATGGGTACCATTGTCCAGGATGCTGCACCATACTTGTTCCCTTTCATTATTGAGTACAGTTTGATTGGTGCTGCTGTTATCTACGTAATGTGGAAACACATTGGGTGCTATCCTCGTTGGCCACTACGTGTTGAAGTTGATCTCGAACGTAGATTAGAGGCAATGTTGTCTCGTCGTGCAGTTGCTCTTGCCCATGCTGGACACGCCAGAGTCGATTGCGTTGGAGCTAGCAAAGGTCTTTTCTTCGGATTGCTTTTACTGGTTGGATCTCTGATTTGTCTCATATTATTCTTCGTTTTGATACATCATCCAGAATTGGGTTTACTCGCGATTTATCTTGCTGATGTTTCGCACTGTGTCCTCATGGCGTTATCCATAATTGCTATTATCGTTGGTTTCATTCGTGTACAAGGTCTGAAATTCAAAGCTGAAGAACAGAGCGATTTGAACGATATTCTTCTTCGCGTATCTGCATTTGGATTATTCGTTTATGCTGTTTTCAGCGTTATTGCTGGTTCTCTTGCCGCATTTACTCACGAACCAAATTTACTCGTAATGGTAACTGGTCTACTATCCGTAGCTCAAGTTGTTCTTCAGATGCTTTTTATTGCCGATGTTTCACGCAGGCGCGTTCATCTACCTGAACATGATCGTAGCAAACCTGGTCGCCAAGTTGTTACCTTCTTATTGATATGCAATGTCACTATGTGGGTAATTTATACCTTCGAAACTCAAAAGGTTGTCGCAAATCCTGTACAATTGGATTTCTACGGATTTTTGGCTTGGGCTATCGTACAACGCGTTACACTTCCTCTTTGCATCTTTCATAGGTTCCATAGCGCTGTTACGCTTGCTGAAATATGGAAAACTAGCTACAAAGCTCGTCTTGAGTAAAGTGAGCTATATAATGATGTTTTCGATACGGGATATTATATTTATGCAATAATGCTCAATGCGAAACAACGCGCACAATACATTGTAATGTAACTGAGCTCAATGGCGCACGCGTATTGCCAACTATATATGAATTATATATATGTGGAATGAAGATTATATATCGAAAATGATATATTGAAGGAATATTGCGATACATATATGAAAAAACAAAACAAAAAAAAAACAACATACATCATTGAAAAATGATTGCCATTAAAAAAGTAAAAAAAAAAAAACAAAACAAAAAGAAAGAAAACCCGGCCAAAAAATATATCAAGCTATGTATGAACTTGATACACCTTTTGATTTATTAGACAGGTGTATATTATTGTAGCCGGTATCAGCATATATATATACAGTATTGACCTGATCTTCAAATGCTATAAATGATGAGCGATTCTGTGTTTTGAATCGAACCGATCATACATGAAACGGAAATGATCAATGATATTACGATATGAATAAACCTGGACGACACAGTGCAATATACTATAACGATTGACTAACAACGACCGCGTAGTGTAGCAAATGTCAGAGAATTTTTTCAGACAGTAAAAAATAATGTCTTTTCGTTACACGCAGAAGACTATATTACGTATTACCTATTCTTTTTTTTTTTTTTTTCTTACGTTCGTTCATCCCGCGATATTTGAGAAATACATGAAAATGAGAAAAAAAAAAAAAAAACATTAAGGTTATTAAGTCGATAGGACGAATTTAACAATGTCTACCATGAATGAATATAATCATCAATCAAATGATTTCCAAATAGACTTTATAAGGCCCAAATCTCAGCTGTGAAAGCTTTTGAAAAATAATATATTGTTTCTTGATAAAGTATAATTTTGTTAATTCAAACGAAATGCCACATAATGATAATACGATGTACAAGGTATCGATTATATTTATTAAAAAAAAATTCACAGCTGATGAATGTGAAAATATTGCCAAATCTAAATGCCTGCAACTGCTATATAAGATTTCCGAGTCTATATAAATATAATATCTGATATTATACAAATAACGATCTATATTCTTTCGTTTATATTTTACAACTTTCAACGACTATTGTCGTATTTTCTACTTTTATACCTGCACTGCATTACGTGTCGAGCAAAATTTAATTGACTCGCCTAATTAGCGAGCCTCGTCTTTCGTTAGCTGTGAGCCATCTCGTCGTTAGCCTAGTTAGAACAGAGCTGAGAAGAGCGTAACATTAAACAAAAAAGTATATAATCATGATAAAGTGACAGCGTACGTATGTGTATAGGTACTACATTCAAATTTGAAACAACTATACACAAATATGAGTTAGCAGAATACACAAAAAAAAAAAAAAAAATTACTACTGCCTGCAGATACGTCTTATCGTTATTAATCTTTTTCCCTGAGTACCATATACATAATTTTTAATCGCAGAATTTAATCTATATATACGGGTGGCTGCAGTTTCCTCAAATCTTTATCTCGCCTGATTATTCTATCTGTACTGCCGCCCTATAATAATCTATCGACAAACAACGAGAGATTCTAGAACAGGGACAGGTTGAATTCGTCATAATATAAATAAAAATATAGAAAAAAAACAAACCATCTACGATGATCGATGATCGACGATTGACGATCGACTAATTTCATCCATATATATTTAAAAGCGTTCGCTTTCATCCTCCGAAAATAAAGAAAAAAAACAAACAAAAAAAAAACAAAAAAATCTGCGTTTATTGCGTGTGTAAAGTACAAAATTGTTTCTATTTTAGAATATTTTGCGTAAAGGAATAGAGTTCAATATTCTATTTACTAAATGTATAATTACTGACACGAGAAGAAAAATGATAAAGAAAAGAAAACTTGAAAAAATTTCAAAAAACCAAAAAAAAAACAAACAAAAACGATCTGATTGTATAAGAAAAATATGACGAACGTAAAATAATATACTTATATGTATACTTCGATAATATACTATTGTAACAATAACACGACGTGTATAGAATATAGAGAATATTTTTTTTTTTTCTTAGCGCCTGACGCATAAGTGATTGAGAAAATGAAGTCATTAATTAGATATTAGCCACACAACCACATAATTTATATTAGCGATTTAGCTGACGGGCTTAGGATTAGAGACGTTGGGCTTACAAAGATTCACTCACTACGAAAATAAAAAGATAAAATGTTTAAAAGAGAAAGAAAAAGAAAAAGAAAACTAAAGATGAATAAATAAATTATTAATTAATATTTAAGACTTGGAATTAATCCTATTTCAAAATCATTACCCTAGAATATTAAAATCGTTAGAACAAAAAAAAAAAAAAAAAAAATCGCTTTAAAACCCTGATACCTGACCCTTACTCCTCCGCCCCCTTCCACCCTAAATAATTAAACCTTCCGATCCCTGGACCTCATCGAAACGTTGCATTACCCTTGTACTTAGCTTCAAGTCTACATATTTTACGTAAATAATTAATAAGAAATCAAATTATTACACAACAATTATGTCTACATGAATTATAATATTATATATATATACATATATGCATATATATAGAAATATATATATATATAATATAATTATAAATTTTAAGTGTAAGATTGATACGTGTTGAATGTGGTGTAAATATCAGTAAATTATTCAGCAGAGTGTTTGTGAAACGGGGGGGCCATAATTTATTTTTTTTTTTTTTTTTTGTATTATTATTTATTTATCTTGATCATTATAATAATATAATTATATAAATATTATTAAATTATTAGCCATCATAAAAATCATTTTGCATTTAAAAGAAGATCTATAACGAACTATAAGAGCGGAAATGATACAAAAAAGACAACGTACCAAGTATACAGTTAAAAAGCATCTACAACCAATATACATACACGTACATACCTATATACCTACTTATATATACGCCAGTTCTTATCATAATAATTATACAATATTTTCTAATCCGTAAAGTGCTAAAGTGTACCTACATTTAAATGTAATCATGTTTATGTAATTATTCATATCCGTATTATATCCAATGGTTTTTACATAGGATCAGTTGTATTCAATTTCTGATATGTTATTTACGAAGGATTGGGTACCACGTATATTATATGTATCTACGTGCGATTCGTAACATTTGATTTAGGTATGATTATATCCTTGAAATACATTTATTTCTCATCATCATAACACACGACGACGACTGCAACTTTTCGCCAATACTCTGCATTAGATTTTGAATATGAATAAAAAAAATAAAATAAAAATAAATTAATAATACTTACGCATCGACGTATCTTTACATAAAATTATTCATTATGATTAGAATAGAAGACAAGGCACTGCCATACCGGACCAACAAATGCAAAACCGCTAATCAGATATCGTGGAAAATGTTTTTCTTGTGAGCCAACCCCAAGCCCTCCAATGTAAAACAAATCTTAACAATATACATATAGTATATAATATACAAATCCCATCCTTGATTTGTGGTAAAGTTTTTTGAGATAAAATAAAAATTTTAGAAGAAATTTCACCGTATAATGTTGTTTTCAGGCAACGCAGTGTTTGTACTTTGCCTATATCGTTATAAAAATAAATAAATAAATAAATAAAATCTTGTATATGTACCACTAGTTTTATGGTAGCCATAAGCCAAACCATTTCAGTCATGGATTTCAAATTGATGGATATCTGATGATAGACCATTGGCACGTATATATGCAAAATAACAAAATATTAACTAAACGGGTAAATAAAGACTTGTATAGTGCGCAGACTCGATTAATATCCAGCGAGTATCGTAAGTTATAGATGAATTAAAAGATTCTGTAGGCATCTAATAATACGATTATTAAATATTTCTGATTCTACGATATGTAATGATTTTGATTAGGTGTCCTTTAAGATAAATCCATGACGATATTATGATCCATGATTGTAGTAGGTAACGTTTTTGATGTCCTTGAATAATTAACGTTTGTACACACTTGCACAAAATCACATACCCACACACCCCCACCACGATTATACAAAACATAATTAATAAAAATGAATAAATAAGTACATATACATGTCGTCAAGTAACCAGTTCATAAGTCAGTAGTGATAAATTACACTTATCTAATAAAGTTAACGCATTTAATTCATTGTATTATCCGTTGGTTGACATAACGTTGTCGCATCCACAAGGTTTGTAACGATGACTATATTGGTTAATAAAAGTTATCTAGATGTACATACTTTACGAGATATCATTTTTCCTTGTATACTTACGTATAGATATCTTATAGGGGGCGGTGGGGCAAATTGGCATAACTAATGTTTCGTGGGCAATAAGTTTAACCCTGGAATCAAGGGGGTTCGAAGAAGAAACTGAATCAAAGTAGTCCTTCACGGAAGGGTAACCCGTAGATTCAGGTAGGTGATGTAAACGTACTTGTACCTACGGGGCTGATGATTTTTTTTTCTGGGATGATTTTTGACGCGGAATGCAACGCAAACTTAAACTTAAACTTGAATTTTTTATGGTTTGTCGATTTTTAAATTTCGAAATAAATAGTTTCAAAATTTTTACGCATTTTTTACGATTCTTGAAACGTTGCTCCGGTAATTAGAATGCTTTTTGGTCGAATATCGCGGGTTTTCAAGGAAACATCTGTTCACCAAATCTTTTTCAAATTCTCTATCGACAAAAATCATGTATATAATGTATAACATTTTCTTACTCAAAAGATTTCGCATTTTCCCGCGTCAAAAAAGTGGCATTTCACATTCTTTGTTTAAAGGTATCTAATTTATTGATTTGGATGGAAAAAGTACTTTTCATCCTTATTAAAATTGTGTTATTATGAAACTATACAAAATTGTTGATGAATGCAGGTATAAGTTCGACGCCTATTCTAGATTCGGTTAGACTATTCGTATGAATGATATCAGATACTTTTTACAAATCGTTTTTCAGTACGAAATCAACAGACTTATAACATTATTATACATTGATATAACACATTAAAGATTATAATTGTACTTTTTTTTCAAACAAAAATTTCAAATTCTGGCCATCTCCAATATCTTGTAATCTTTGTCGATGTCTGGAGAGTTTATGACATTTTTTACGAAAAAATTGATGATGGCCTATTTCTCTCGAAAAACCGATTTCTGATGATTATTCGTATCAAAAACTAGTTTCATATGGCATGAAATTCCGCAAAGAAAGTTCTTCAAATACGCGATACTCGAGTACCAAGCGATTTTGTGTCTGAATTAAGTTTTAAAAATCAGTCATTTTGAAAAATTCGAGGTCCGCTGGCATGTCGAGTCGAGTTCGACTACCCCGTATATACTTTAAGTGAAAATAGACGCTCGTTGTTGACATTATGTTGCTCGACTTTATAAAAATAAAATGTATATCTTATACCGTTGCAGGCACGTAGTTTATTAAATTCAAATTCATCTCTGGGTCACACAATTAACAATTAGTATACATGGTAATTTTGTGTGCCGAGCAAATGGACTTGGTTACCGACCGAGATAACATTGAAGTATATCTATATTATGTAAACACTATAGATATACTGCAACGTTATTTTGTCGGTAAAGTAGGAAATCGTTCGTATCCCCTAGCCCACTCGAGCCCACTATTCCGGCAAGCTTTTCCGGCAAAACAAAACCCGCCGTAACGTGAATACGTTTCTCTGCCTGTGCTCCAATCAGAACACTGGAATACAAGGTGGCGCGGCGTTGAGAAATCCTGGCTGCTGCACAACGCGACGCGCTTCTTGGACGGTTTCTACGACGCGACGGCTAGAAATAAAAATCAAGCGCGTCGCGCGATGCGACGCTCCGTATGTAGTAGATTTTAGAACGCAGCGCGTGTTTGCGCGACTGCCGTTGTCCCGTTGTCCGTTGTCGTGAGTTAGCAACGGTGGAAACAAGTTCTAGAAGCTTGTAGCTCTCCTCGTGCGTGCTGCGGTGTGTTAGTGTGTGTGTGTTTTTTTTTCCAGTTTCGTTTTTGCAATATAAATATCAGATTATTCCCGTTGTAAATAATGGCCGTAAGTGAGGCGATATACGGTATGACAACATCGTTCGTATCGTCGAGCGCGTATTACGGTTATGTACCGCAAAATAATCGACATCAGGATAATAACCGTCAGCAAAAAGGGAATTGCGGCATTGGTAGTAGTAGCAGTAGTAGTAGCTACTGGGGGGATCTGAACGTGAATATGAAACAATCAAGGAACGGAAACCACCAGCACGCTGGTGCAATGGAAACTGATGACGACATCCATGACGTTAATCTCGTAAATAACTATTGCGTGATTCCAGAGGCTTTTCGCGGTATTAATCCGGCTTTATACCATTCCAATTATTTGGATAGTCAGAGAAATCCAGTGCCGGGATCCCTCGGCGCGGCGACACTCGATCGGCAATCGCGTCATGACGCCGGTCGCCGCCGGAACCGGAAACGCAACAATGACGGTGAACTGATGCCCGTCGAACCGGATCAATTGAAAAGATTACGAGAAGGTATAACTTTTGGATATCCATTATTTATTTACATTCACGCTGTTCCCGGGATACGGTGATAAACGCAAACAAACGAACGAACTATATATGTACGTAAATTTAGTCAATCCTATGTGTATATTTCTATAGATCTTTTATATCCATAACACCATTTTTTGTTTTGCTTGTTTTTTTTTTGTTTTTTTTTTCACTTTTTTTTCTCAATACGTGTTATACGTATTAACAATTCTGTAAGTGAAAACAAATACATCGTCATTTTTTCAGCCGATTTATTCGAGCTCTCGATCTCGGTCTGCAGGGTATAGCATGGAGTGTGTTATTTTGTTTTCCAGGAAGAAAGAAAGAAAGAAAGAAACATACATTTGGCTAAAAATACCGCTGACGCGAGATATTTTTGCATTTACTACTACCAGTTCTCACAGAGATATATGGATAACTTGTTGAAGTATTAAAAATTCACCGTGTATATAAATAAAATCGCTGAGAATAATAATGAATGAATGCGAATTTATCCGATAGAAAGATTCGATCTTAAGACTCTCCAAGAGAGTCTTCTAGAGAAAATTGAATATGTGTATAAAATATACTTAAAAAACAAAACAAAAAAAAAAAAAAAAAACCGATGATCATGATCAGCTGAAGCGAACGAGACGAAGATAATTTGAGAGCCTTCTCCGATCCTTTGTGACTCAACACAACTTACCTCTAATCAATAGTAGAGTAAAGCACCAAATTTGCTCTACTCATCGAATGAGCCAAGTAACTAAAATATAGTCGTTAATAAGTAATTGTTCTTTTATCAAAAACAAAGCTTGAGATTCATTTTCATCAACATAAAATTCAATTCTATGTATAATTATATTGCATTATTAGTGATGATTAAAAAAAAAAAAAACTTCCTGAATCACGTTTCTTTAAATAGCATATACTTGTAATTCTAAAAATCAAATAAATTCAATTATGTACAATTTAATATGAATTTAATTATTCTTGCACGAGCGTTACGTAAATCGCATTTTTAATTATTCTTATTATTACTGTTATAAATAAGAACACTTAATACAAAACATACAAGAGAGAAAAAAGAAATGAAAAACTTATTCCCAATTAAGCGCTTAATAAGAGAGTATTTCTTTTCAGAGGTAGTGGTAACCGCAGCACTTACCATGGTAGAGGATTCTCAAAAGATGGTGGATTGGCCAAGATGTATTATAAATCGCCACGACTGTGCATAAGTAGAGAGAATAATCGTTTTGAGGAGAAATCGAAGGAAGTGGGATTGGCGGAGGTTGAGGATGTGGATCAGGACGGAGATAAAGTAAAAGAGGAAAAATTTACTGGGATCGAGAGCTGCTGCTGGGCAGCAGGTAATCATAGTTATCTAGTTATTGACGATGATAAAGATGAAGATTTATTATTAGATGAGAATTTGAAGTTGAGAAGAGAAATTGGTGACTTGGAGTATGAGAAAATGTTGTTAGAAACTCACGGGTGCTCTGCTTACCATCATCAAAGATTTGAATCAGAATTTTAAACTATGTAGTATGTAGTACACACGTATGTATACTATGGGTAACCAACACTCAAAGTTCAATTGTTCAACAACTTTTTTCATATTATATTTTTCCTACCACACATTTTATCCGTTTTCAATTGATATATCTCTCTAGTATTATAAGCGACAAATTATTACATGTATTAAATGAATAAATATTTACTTTTCTATGTAACAGACATATTATTCTGTGTGTTTTTAATATTAATATATCCGTTTGCAGTTACCTCTTGAAATATAACACAGATTTTTTTTAATTATATAAATCGCTTCAACTAGTCCAGAGCAGTTTGCGTTATGTACTTTTTTTCTTTATCAGCTCTTTGAAGTTTATATAACGAAGGAATATAACAAAAAAACTAATTGATTCTCTTAAAAATCAGTACAATTAATAGGGACAATCGAAAGCCACGTAATAAAACATAAAATGTTACAAGTGGGTGAAGTTAAACAGTGATTTTTACAAACTCATTGCAGCTAAATAGTTTCTTGCATCAGTTTCTGATATGAGAATGAGTCTGAAGTTCTGAGACGCACCTAATAAATACTTCACTACCATTAATAAATAATTCATCTACCATTTGCTCATTGAAAATGGTGTAGATTATGATTATAAATCAAAATTGTAGAGCGACAAATTCATTGAGTAAATATGGGCAGGAATGGAGCCAGACTTCGATATTTCAAGCAGATTCGTTTGCTTGATGATATAAACGAGTAGGAACTCTGTCGAGTCCAATATCTTCACTTCTTTCTGCTTCTTCTTCGAAAGATTCCATTTCGGCAACTAAATCAGCTATCAAAGCGCTAGCTGAAGCTGTCGTATCTCCACCTTCCTCAACGTTGTGATCCTCATTAGGAAGAACCTACATCAATGATCGGTTACCATAATACAAAAGATATTCGGTTTCGATAATCGACTGTTGAATCAAAAGTACCTGGTGATTGTGAGACGTTTCAGGTCGGGATTGATCAGCTTCTGCTAAGTCTTCGTTGTAACCAGGAGTCACAGAAACTGATGCATTAATTCCTACTCCTTCAGCCTGGAATCCTCCCTGTAATACGTAAAACCGTTGATTCATTACTCGATCATCAGTAGCTACTCTCTGTCATAATCATTCGCTTTCACCTTCCGATTTGATGTTTTTGAGAAAATGGAGTAACGTTTGCTAATAAAGCTTTGTAATTTTTACTGGAGATAGAAAGACGGGGAAAAAAAAAATTTTTACATTATTTCAATTCTAAACTCTGTTAATTTCTTACCAAATTTTCAAATACTGGTACAACTGGCAATAGGGGTAGAGGCAGAGGCAGTGGTGGCGGAGGTAGCGGAGGCGGAGGTAATGACGAAGTTCCAACGGTTTGACTGAGCGCATTTGCTCCTGCGTTATTTAGCGTTCCTGTATCAGAATCTTCGTCGCTAGATTGGCAGCTTTCGCTTGCCGTTTGATCGGTCGTTTCGTTTTGGAGCCAGCCAACCTGATCGATAAAAAAGCCCAAACATCAATGTTCATTCGTACAAAAAGGATTGTTCATATTTAGTGGAAAATCATTATTGTTGAGTTCAATAATTTAGTAAAACAATAATTACCAAAGGATTGTTAGGCGAATGAGAGTCTCTCAAAGCTCGTAAAGAACGTAACAAACGGGGACGCAATCTATGGTCTTCGCAAATTATCTTCACTTCTCTTAAGACTCGAACTAGATAGCCAGGTCTTGAGGTATTTACAGTTACCAGCGAGGCGACTGCTTCGCTCATTTCATCGCTAGATCAGAATATTTAAGATTTAGGCAAAAGATAATGAATAAAAAAGCTTCGAGTTCAATTAAAGTATTGCACATTAATATTATTTGTTGAAATTTTAATCCTCACCTTAGCTGACGCAGGCAAACTTGACCGTCGTTGTTAGCAGGTATTAATCTAGCGCAAGCGGACTGTTGTTCGTCGAAATAATTATCCACATGCTGAGTTTGTTGTTGGGTCGTATCGTTGGCTAAGACATTGCTTAAACTGCTTCTTGAATGGACAGCTTCTTGTTGTTGAAAATTAGACTGTACTGACTGCAGATTTTGGGGATACTGCGTCTCCGCAGCTAATAACGTCGGCAATGATAAATTCTCCAGACCGTGTTCTCTGTTACGTTTATCCTTTCTCGACCTGAATTATCAGAGTTAGTAGATATTTGAGAGATTCTTAGATACTCCAGCTATTAAAAGCCAAAATTTGATCAATTATAATAATGAAAATGTTCATACCTTAATCCTGAATTGCTCCCACCACCGGAAGCTGTACTCGGTGCTGAAGACACAGTATTTGTAGCTGGAGTGCTCGGAGTAGTATGAGGATTTCGATCGGAGGCAGTCTTTCCATTAACCGAAAGTAAGTTCTGCCTGGAGTAACTGAAAGGGAATAATCGCCAAACCCAAATCTCATGCTTTGTAAAAAAAATTAATGTTTATAATTTGTAGTTAGAAAATATTCATGAGAAGAAGTATAGACCAGGGATATTGGTTTATCAAAATATCCTAAATGGCATAAACTTTTGAACTAAATGATTAAAGTCATGTTTGGAGGCAAAGTTATTGTGATATTTGATAAAATGCAAAAGTAGAAAACACAGTAACGCAATGATCAATTAAATAAATCAGAAATGTTAGTGATATTATGAAGGTATGAAGCGAAGATGAAACACTCCGATTAAAATATTAAGATTTGAGAAAAACGAGGCAGTATGTAAAATATAAACCTACCTAGGCTCGTTAATATATAATCCATCTAAACAGTGGTCAAATCAAGCAGTGCTTATGCGAAACGAAATAGCTTAAGCAAGGGTGGAGATTAAACAGAAATAGACGATAATAAAAAAAATGCAGAGCAAAAAAGGGATTTATTTTTATCAAGATGGAGAAAATTACAATATTTTGACTTACTTTCAAATTTAAGACAATGCAAGTTGTTTGTGAATTAAATTCATTCATAATAATCAGCTAGAAACATTGAACGGAACATCGATAATGAAAAGACACTCAATTAACATTCGTGTTTGACGAAGGGATGCTAACTTACAGACTTAGACTTTGTCGAATAAGACTAATTGAAATAAAAGAAATGAAAAGTGAATAATAAAAAGTATGATAGTAGAGGAATACATAAATCAGATCTGAAAAACTAAAGGTAGACTCGGCGGTGAGATAATCGTCAGATAAATAACGAGCGTTCAAGATGAAATGATCGGTAAACCTTATTTGATGATAAAAAAGTTTCAAGAAAGTAATCGATGAATTTAATCATTTTATAACATTTAAACATGACTATTCTATAAACCTGGATAAAAACTTTCTCCAATTACCTTCTAAAGTTGTCCCAATAGTTGTTAGCTCTGTTCCCAGGTGGAACTTGATTGTTCAATTGTTGTTGTTGTTGGTGCGGAGGATTAGGATTAGGTACAGGAATTTGCGCGGGTGTAGGTAAAGCGACAAGATTAGGAAGCGAAGAGCTAGGAGGTAAAGTCGCGTCCAAAGAACTGCCATTGTGATGTACAGCGCGGCTAAGATTCGAATACTCTTCAGTATTTCCGGTGTTGTTATAATTATTGTTAGTCCTCGATTGCTGCTGCTGCTGTTGTTGTTGTTGTTGTAATTGTTGCGGCTGTCTTAGCTGGAGTTGTAGTTGAACGATAGCTGCTCGCATAGATTGCAATTCTCGCTGTTGAGCCCATAACAATTGACAACATTGTTGCATAGTCATGCCCATCATTTGTAGCTGTTGAGCTTGCGAGCCCAATAATAATTGGCGATAATATTCAGCCGTACCGACAACTCCTGCTAAACAGCATTTAATCCGTCGATTCTTAATTGTGCAATATAATTTAGTGCTTATTTATTAATTTAACAAACAAAGACAGGGTGTTGTAATGAATTTTAAGCTCACCTTGCGGAGGTTGTTCAACAATTCCAAGTGGCGGAGGTACGCCC
Organism: Ametastegia equiseti; assembly: GCA_963989295.1. NCBI lineage: Eukaryota > Metazoa > Arthropoda > Insecta > Hymenoptera > Tenthredinidae > Ametastegia > Ametastegia equiseti. The sequence continues at coordinate 12,105,442 of OZ022397.1, read as the reverse complement.
CACCAATTTCCATTCAACGTAGTCATATTCGCGTTCGTTCCAACGTCTAATAAATTTTCTGACGTTGATACGCCGTCCACGCTCTGATCGTTCGATTCTACTGTGAAAATATTACATCGGTTTATGCTGTTAAGAATTAAAAAGAGGTAATTGCTACTTATTTTTCTGTTTTAAAATACTCTTTGGGTATTTTTTAAGGTAAACCAGCTATTTTTCAAATTATCTTGCTGCCAAAAAAAAAAATCGTAACAATATTGAAAAGCTTGTTTCCTCTGCTTCAAAATATACTGAATCAAAAATGGTTTCTACTATGATTTTTTCACTGAGATATCGCGTATTTGTTCTGCCTTAAATCCAAAGTGACTTTGAAAACATCGATGTAAAACTGACCAGCAGTAGGAGTCGGCAGAGGCCACAAGTTCGCTGCTACGCTGGTGTGACTTAATTGTGAATTAGCATCTCTATTACTACCCCAATCTCCGCTACCAACATCTCGATTAACGCTTGACGAATGTCCCTGTTCCTGTACAAAAAATAGTTTATCAAGAAAGATTCAAATCTTGCAAAAGAGTAGGTAATTTGTATAGAGAATTAACTCGAACCTTGCGCATCAATTCTTCTAGCTGACGTCTTTTTGCCTGTGCAAGTTGCAGTTCGCAGCGTTCGTCGTTACTATTATTATTCGTATTATTGTTGCTCTGTTTCTTCTCCGAAATACTAAGGCCAAGAAGCGACTGAGGTGGAGTCGAAGTTGTAATGGCTGGTGTGGGAGTCGTTTGCTTTAGACGTTGCAATTCTGCTCGTGCTGCTTGCAGTAATACAGACTGCTCCCTGAGTTCTCTTGTTACAGCCTATTAGAAAAATGAATTCACAGGTCAATTAAAGGATCTGATTCAATACTGATTAAAAAACAAAAAGCTCCTTTTAATAGAGATGTTTCATTTCCTCACCTGAACTTGATCAACTGTTGGCCGTTCAATAGAGTTTCTAGATTTCCTCCTCATGGAGTCATCAGGATCGCTTTGACGATCGATAGAATTGCGAGAACTATTAACAGGCAATTCGGCCGGAACCTCTTCGTCAGCTTCAGCCTCTGCTTCAGAATCTGAAGGATGGCGATCCCGCGTAGCTTCTTCCATCAGAGCCTTAAGATGCGCGAGCTGTGCTTTCATAGCATCTAATTCAGCAACTTTATCTCTTCCGACTGCACGGGAACCTTCGGAGCTCTGAAACGAGAATATTTACCGAGTGATGAATGAGAGAATAATTTCAAACAAAGTGTTTAATACTCACGCAGCTTCCCCTGTCTGAAGAATCAACAGCTTGTAGCTCAGCGACGAGATGATCCATACGCTTTTTCTTGTTTTGTAACTGGACTAATTTTCCTCTTAAAGCAGCGTGTTCGGATTCCAACTGATCCGAATGAGACTGTCCAGAATGATGCTGTCTTTCGGATCCTTCCCAAGCGCAATTTCCCTGTTCTCCTTGTTGTAAAAATACTTGTTGAGCTTGACGTGCTTCGTTCAATCGTTCCCTTGCTCGCAATTGCATTCCTAACAATGAAGCTTCTTGTTCCTGAAGTTGGGCAAGTTTACGTTGAGTTTCTTCAACTTTTCGATGAAGTTGAGCCTCTCGTCCACCATCACCGAGCTCGTCACCTTCCCCATTCTGTGTATAATAAAAAATCAATTTTCTATCTTAATGTTATTCGGTACAAAAATAACGCGAATCTTCTTTGATCATATTTAGCTTTCTGCAAGATCAAAAAAACCCACCATGCAGTTAGGATTAGTCAATATGAATCGTTCTTGTAAAGTTAGGACATCCATTAAATCACTGAATCGTCTCATCTGGTCGGAGCGTTGAACTGGATGATCGCCAGACTAAAATCGCATGCAAGTTTTTAGTTGATAAAAAAAAATATTAGTTGACGAATATGTTCAAATAACCTCGTCAGGAATTCCCAGGTTTTGATAACTCTCAAGTAGTTTGGCCAATTTTTTTTCACTGTCATAAAGATCCTCCACCATTTTAGACAACTTGTCATGTTGCGTAATCGCTCGCTAAATCAAATTTAAGTCAAATATCATATGCTTGGAGTTTGGAAACATTCGTACATACATACATACATACACAAACATCGATAAAGAAAAGCATAATACTCACTGGGTCGCTCGATTGACTCAAAGAATCCATCATCGTCGAAGTCACTCTAATGTAGTCCCGTATTTGATTCAGTCGACTTTCCACCTGCCCTCTGTCTGGCTAATAGAATGAAAATAGTCTGGATATAATACACGAGTACAGAACTTAATCATAGAAATTTCCACTTGAGAAGATCTAAGCCAGCCTACCATTTTATCTACATTAGTAGGCTTATTTCCTTGGGATGCTGGCGGAGGTGATTGCGCATGAGAGTCGGGTACCGGTGGAGCCATTCTTTGCCACTGAGAACGTTCTTCGACTACGTAGTTACGCTGCTGACTACCGCTGAATTCTATAATTATTCATAAGTATAAGGTAAATTGTTTGTTTGGGCAAACATTTTCCGTGATAGAAAAGCAGGATTAACAGAATATGAAAAAGCAATTTAGTGTTTATACTATTTTAGATTTCTCATCAATATGTACAGCGTTTCTATCTCGGTATAGTTAATATTCACCAAAAACTTAATTCATCGATAAAAATAGATTACAGTTTATACCAAATTCTGCTAAGTCCTGGTAGCCAATAGATGGTACGGAGGAAGTGGATCGAGTATTACTGTTTTTTTCCGATCTGTGGGGATCGGTAACGAGGTGCCACTCGAGCTGAAACGATAATTATCACATGAATAATTGATCCAGGACTGAATGAAGAGCGATTTTTGTCCTTAGGATGATAACAGAGTATCAAGATACCTCGAGTATCAACTTTTCCTTTGCTTTTAACGCTCGATTGATCGGATTAAATTACCGGGAATATAAACCGGCGTGGTTTTGCTCTTCGGAACTAAAGCACGACTGGATTTCAGTGTTCACAGTCGGTATATTCTTAGCGCAGATTCTCCCCCCACCATTTCACACCCTATTTATAAACGGTTCTTAAATGTAACGCCGAGACTCACCACCCAAAAGATTTGAGATGAAGTGTGTGTGACGTTTTTCATAAAGAACCAAAAAGTCGAAAAAAAAAAAAAAAAACTAGAGTTTACAGGATGTTTGTTTGTTGGCTAGTTTTTTAATGAACAGCATGTCTCTGCTGGCTTGAAAATCTTAGTTACATGTTTTTGAAGTAGTTTTTTTGTCTCTGCCCTTATTTGTCAGCATATCAAGTTCTACTTGGGAAATGTTATGTTCTAGGTGTGTGTGAGCCAGTGTTTTATTTTTAAAGAAAGAAAAGTCGTTTGTGGCTAACCTCAAATTAGGCGAAAACAAACAAATTGCTATAACTGAAAAGTTAAATCCGAATGAAAAGTGGTTTGGATGTAGACGAAATAGGTTTTATTTCTTGCAGTTTAATCCACCGTCCGTATTCATGTATTAGGTTAAGTTTGAATAATTCAAAATGTGTACATACATAACAACTTACCAAATTGTTTGGTTGGTGTGAAACATCCCTGTGATCGGTGGGCCGTGTTATCTGATTGCTATTTGATCTTTCTCTGTTTCTGTCGTTTCTTCTGTTACTTTTAGGTACCGTACCCGTATATCGAGGCCCGTCGTTTACACCAGGTGACATTTCTAGGTTGGTTTTATGCTTTGGTCGAGAACCAATTTCCACCAGGTGTGGTTATGCGTTTTATTATAATATCCAACTCAGAAACCGAGTCTAGCGGATCGAACGTAAGATTCAACAGTCTTCTGTCTTTCGATTTTATATTTATTCATTAATTATGAATTCCATGTGTGTTTTTTTGTTGTTGTTAAAAAACGTTTATACATATTCTTTTCTTCTCGTTGTTGATCGAATTGCTAGACCGTGTCTCCGATTGTCACTTTGCATTAGTTGTTCGATAACAATCAGTCGCGAAAAGAGAGTACGTATGTTTGCTAATAAGGTAGGTCACGAGCCAAAAACTATAAATAAATATAGTCGTAAGTTATTTTTCGAACAGTAAACTCGTCCATTTTGACAGAATATACTTGACAGCAGTTATAGCACGGAGGAATAATATGGAGGGCCAGCTGCGCTCGTGGCTTGACTCCAAACCAGTGCCGGTCGAAAATAGTTGAAGGCCTGGCCGCAGACAGCGCTCGCGTCGGTGTCGCGATCAGATTTATGAATTATACATAGCTGCTGAGGCGCGATTGACACATTTGAACTATTTCAACCAATGGAATCGTATGAATGGTATTATTTATGTTGGGTGAAAGAAATGAGAGCATGCTGATATGGCGTTTAAACGTTTTCAAAGGTTTAATTTCCGGATTCCCGAAGCAGTGGCTCCAAAACTACTGTCAAATATGCAGGTGAAATTTCGTCGGGGCTACCTTACGTTTTGAATATTTCTGTACATAAAATAACTGAAATAAACAATTGAATCTTGTTGTTTTTGTCACTCATTTGTTCAACAATTCCTATCCTTCTTTCATTGCATCCTTAGCGAATAATAAGATTTTATTAGCAACAATTAGTGAGTCGACTTTCGAAAATGCCGTATTGTTTCGTTCCAACCTGCCCTTCCGGTAATATCAAGTATACCAAGCAGCTCAAAGCTGACGGCAAAGACATCCCAAGATTTTTCACATCCCAGAATAACGTACAAATCAGGCTATAGTTTGTATTTTAACCAAAATTTTTATTTTCGCCTTGTAATGCTCTATAATTTTCATCTCTCTAAAAATATAATAATGATATCAGAATATAGTTCGGAAGCCTTTCTGAATACAAAATTGAATATGTCTCACAATTTTTTTTCACATACATTAACTCTGGAATATATAACGTGTTTCCCGTAAAAAGAAAGAAAGTATAGTCACTGGTTCTGACAAATAGTCTCAAAAAGAGAATAAATCACCTAAATACTACTCAAATATATACATTAGGGTGGTCGTTATTTGGGGTCAAAATGAATTTTACCCCTTCCGCCCCCTAAATCGGTTCGAAGTACGTAAAAAGTAACGCTGTAATTTTTTCAGATTTTTAAAAAATTGATTGACCCTTGACCACGGGGGTTGAAGTTTCCCATTTGAAATACACGGGGTTTTCCCGCGTTTGCAGTCATTATTTTACTGCGGGCCTAAATATGTTTGTAAAATCTTGAAATTTTCAGCAATTATTTGACAAGCATGTTGCTACATGGAAAAAATTTCCCAAACCCCTACCCTCAAAATGTTGTGCACCATGACCATAATAATTAAATCGATAGACTCACAACAAACGAGCATTTGCGGATATGCCCAAAACCTTTTATATCGCATGAAAAAGATTTCCCACTAAGAAAGGGAAAATTTTTTTTCGGCGCTTATGCCCCTATATTATTAGTCCATTGAAATTATAATATCTTTTTTCGAATTTTTTTTCATTTTCTTTCCCGTTTTTAATAAATGTACTTACACTAAAATAATTTTCTGAACGAGTTACAAATTCTTAAGTATTGTCTCCTTTTTTGCGTTTGGATTATTATTTCGATTATTCACTTACAATTTGTAAAATGAACTATTTTTGTTGTTCGTTTCGTGTGAGTATTTTATTGCAATCGGTGATCACTCAGATATTACTGAGGCGGTAATTTCTATACGGAGATCTATATTCACAAAGAACAAGTGTTGTTCCCGTGGCTGTTCTATTCCTTTGAGGAAACTACCTGCCACCTATTTCATCCGCATTATATAGATTTAACTGTTAAATCTTGCGCAGTATATTATCACAAAGTTGTTTGTGATGTATGAGTAGACTTTGTGACTTCGAAATTGCGCCGAAGCACGATAAAACACTTTTTTAAGCTAATTTAATATCACGTCACGTGTATTCGCCATTGAATCCCTTAGCTTTCCGTTCAAATGCATAAGCGACACCGCTCGCAACGCAGTATAGTGGCGGCCGGCCGAACTATTTCGACCGGCCGCGAATGGGGATGACAAATGAAAGTCGATCGTGGGCAAGCTGGCCCTCCATATTATTCCTCCGTGGTTATAGCTACGGATGCGGACCGGCCAGGGCGGCCATTTTTAAAAAACACTAGTTTCATACTACTTGATACAAAATGGTGACTAATTGTCATCCGCCCACGATCCAAATAATATATTTCTATTGACATATCATTTGTTCCACGGAGAAGGAGAAAATTTATTATTTCTTTAATAATAAGGCGTTTATTAGACGTCGGTGTATCCGTAGTTTGGATTCCCATGCGAGCCTAGCGTTCTAAAATACACAACTTTTGATTAGCCATGTTCTTTATTTGAATTCAAATACCCGTTCCAAACAGAATTTCTGCCCGTGATAATCTTTCGCGCATGAATCTCATCTTCATTTCTTGAACGAAATTATGTTGTTTGTTGTTGGTAATGATAAAAGATGCAACGATCTATCAGATGTGAGATGTATAATGAATAAAGTTGACTACTTGAAATATTGACAAGAGAAATGAAATTTTCAAAAGTATACAGTTTTTTTCATTTTCTACAAAGAAGGGATATTGAATAAATAATTATGATTGTTTGAAGCCACCAGGTTTTGATTCAGTACGATGTTTTTATTTTTTATTTTTTATTTCACCACTTAAAACAATTTAGAAAAAGTAATAGCTATCTTTTGCTGCAAGTAGTACATACATATACACATGTATACAATTTATATTGTGCAAAATGAGTATTTTATTAATATTAAACTAAACTAGTTATACTATATGTATATAGAATTCATAGCATGAGGTGAGGTAATATATATTATTATCATCAATATATGAATATATGTATAGAAACTAGAATGTGTGGACAATTTTAAATACATAGTTACTATTATTGTATATTAACGTATAGTATAATGCTTGATGCGTGTGAAGTAACAAGCAAAAAAATACCATATAAACATACAGAGTAGAAAACGAACAAAAATAGACATGATTTTGCGTTTCTTAAATGTAGGTATAATATTATTATGATTCGATATCTGAAATTAAATAGAGAATACATTTATTTCTAATTATGACGATATTATTTATGAACATATGAGAAACAGTGCCATGATATACATATTCGCGTATATTATGTATACTTTATTCTTATTCGATTGGTAGAGATATTTCCACTTAGCAAAAAAAAAAAGAATTGTTCTTTTTTGTATTCTTTTCATTTTTAAATGTATTTATAGAACGTAATCGTTCTGGCGTCATTCTATCATCTTGAACAGAGCGCAAGAGAACACCATTCCGAAAAACTGGAAAAAAAAAACAAAATACAGATGTGTAACAATAGCGTGTAATAAACCTAATTATTTTCATTTATATAAAAAAATGAAATAAAAAAACTTGTTACAAGCTCACCATTAAACAGGCTACAGCAATTCCTGCGCCACCCACAATGGCTGCGTGTTTCTTGACGTAATATTCAGTGCCATTTAAACATCCCGCCATGTACGTGTTTGCTGAATTTGCTTTTTCAGGTGCTCCGCTACAGTCCAATTTCTAAAAGAAAAAAAAAACGGCGTAGATGATAATCAGGGTGTATGATAGTTTTTGAAATTTTTTGGAAAGGTGAATAATAATTTATTACATGTCCAGGCGACGATTCTTTGCAACAACTTTCAGGTAGCTGAAGACCAACATCTCCCCAGTTACGCCAGCTTGTCACACCGCAACAATGGAGCTGAATTGGGAAAAATATAATAATAACGTTAATTTTAGCTGGCAAAATTATTTATATAGCTATGTATGTATGTACACGATTTTTATTGTAAATATATGACAATATTTATCCAGTCAGTCGGCATATCCCAGTAAATAAGAACGATTTAGTCGATTTATTAATTACCAGACAAATTTTCAATGAAAATTTAAATACCTATTTGATTCGATTTTGACATATCCAAGTCAAAGAAACTTTCAATCTGCTTCATTGAATATTTAGCATAATTATTTTGAAATTCTTTGTTTTGGCAATTAATTTTCTCATGTTGTGGATTCCCTATCGAAAAAATCGGATTGAATACAAATAGAATCTGTAATATTGAGATCTAGGACCCGCGGACAGAATCCGACGTTTCAATCCAGATTCATATCCGATATTATAATCCTGACTAATTGTTGAAACAGGATCAAATATAGGAACAGGAAATAATCAAAGTGACTACTGCCTTGGTTTAAAAATGTTCTAGACTAATCTAGATTATAGACTCTCGCACGAACCGGCTGGTACGAGTTACTTCGGTTAAACTAGTCGTGATTAAACGCGACACGGTGACCAGCGCGGTATACGTAGGCTAGAAAAAAAAAAAAAAATTCAATTCACTGACTCTTTCTAAACCGTGGCAATTAAGGAAATGGTTGATAAAAGATGACACGAAACTACTTAGTCCACTCATAGGTATAACAACGATGTATGACCACCCGTAAAACGTCATGCCGTATATAACTTCGCTCATGTATGTAACTGGCTGTATATATATTATGATATTTGATAAATAGAGATAATTGGCTATATTATACATCTTATACATATAGGTACACATACCTATACGTATGTACCTCATTAAAAAAACTGTCGAACGATGGTAAAGAATATAAGATAACAGAAAACGATGCATTCAAACTTACAGACGATTGAGTGATGTCCCAGGCTTGTCTGGTTGTCGTATGTTTGTCGTAAGATTTCATTGAATTTCTCAAGTCCTGTTCGATACTGGTTCGCACCTTTTCACGGAATACATAGCCCAATACTCCGCCGATCAGAACCGTGACGAAGAGTAGAAGAACGATGATGAAGTACTGCAGATAAGAACGTGGAATATTTGAATTCTCATGCGCGAAAAATATATAATCTTCGCAATCGACGAAGCCTTCTGTTTTTTTTTTTCGTTTTTTTTTTGTTTCTTTTTTTTTCTCGAATTGCAAATTATTGTTACTACGAAATCTCTCGCTTTATGTAGTTTTAGCTAATTGCGAATGAGAACAAACTTGGAATAAAAGAGCCGTAAAATTTCATAAAGTTCGTTTTGATGAGTAATCCGTTTAGTGATAAACTCTGAGCAAAAATCAAATAGGGTGGAAATTTTTTCAACAGAATAATAATGATCGACACTTGTGTTCGATATAGCGTTAGACAGGCGTGACTGTGCTTCGAATCATATATAGCGTTGCATAAGATTGAATAAATTTTCGTTGCTTAATGGATTTCGCCATTATAGTCGGTTTCAAAATCGCAGTTGGAGGAAATCATGTTGTACCATTCATATAGAACTTTCATTAATTATTTATATCTCTATATAATATACTCACGGTCAGGAGCATGCACTTGATTTCTCGCGATGCTCCAATACATCCCAAGAAAGAGACAAGAGCTATTACGATACCTCCAGCCAACAAAATGTAAACAGCCCCTGTTAGCAGCCTAGATCCAATTAGCTCAGAGATCCACGCTACGTTGTCGACGATTGACCAAATGCTTAATCCGGCGATAGTTACACCTCCAAGCTACGATAGAAGGTCAAGTTAATCAGCACATGTTATAATGCCGACGAAAATATTTCTCACTCAATATTGTTCAATAAAAGTTGTGAAGAGTATTCGTTGTAAAAACATATAATATAAGTACTCCGAAATCAAAATTTATCGTAATTCATTTAATTTATCGGACATCAGTATTTTACATACTATCGCATGTTATTTTTTAAAAAAATGTGTAAACAGAGAAATATAAAATGCATTCTGATGGGTAAAGATTTTGAGTAGAGAAAAACAAAAATGTTTCAATTAGATAGAAAACGATATCGTGAGTATTGAAATGGCCTAGAAACTATACATGGAATATATTCATTGTCGCTCACACATTATGACTTCATGGTCGAAATACTTACAAAGATTATGAAGTTCGTGAAGAATAAAGAATATTTCATAAAACGGCCACAGCCGTCTATTTCAGTGCCGTAGCCCATTCCTGAGTATTATCTTCCTCGAGCTAAAAACCATAAAAGCAAAGAACCCTTTGATTCATTTGAATTGCTCGCATGAGTAATAATATTAATTATTATTATTATTTTCCATTGTACATTATGAATGTGTGTGGTTGTTTGATCCGATAATTTCATTATTATAACGATGAATATTGTAAAAATATACATCGAAGTATACAATAGTGAACGCAATTGCGATTAATGATCGACGCTATAAATGTAGACACACTTTCTATTGCAAGAACGTGCAGATTCAGCACATTGCACATATAATTGTATTTGTCATCCCGCATTGTTTCGAAAGCTATAAAATTAACATGACTCGAGTCTGGTGTCGCCTACTGATCAGTGATCACCGATGTATGATGTATGACGTATAATATGTTGTACTACATTCATAATTTATATTCGACGTTATAATGTGGATGAAAATGATTTTGTAATTGTTCCCGCATGCGATGATGTAACCGTTTGTTAATAATCAGCTACGTAACGCATACATAGCCAGACTCCGTATCATCATCATCATCATCATCATCATCATCATTATCATGATCATCATCGCAAGTGCACGGCTATCGTGATTGCGAATCTTTTCTAGGCTGTCCCTCCCACTCGCAATAACAAAGCGAGTGACCGTGGTTAGTAAATCGTGGCTAGTTGCGGGTCCGCGTGAAGAATGGCTGCGGCGTTGAAATGATCGTCAATTCAAAGAATACGCGTGTACCTACAATATCGGTCACCACAGTGAACCAGTAACGTCAGCCATTAAAATTTCTCGTGAAACATACCTAGTGAAATGGGGTCAAACGCAAGGGAATATTTTCGTAAAAAATCAATTATCTCATGACGCAATTGCAGTGTTATTCTTATGAAATCGTGGAATGCGTGAAGGTTCACGCGATTATATCATGAAATGAATAGTTAATTATATTCCCAATCATTTTATCGCGGTACGGATCTTCAACCGCAATAGATCCATAATAATGTAGACATTTCACCCGAACTTGGTTACTGTTCACCATCACAGCTGATGTTACTATATCAGTTACGTCACATGGTGTGTAATGCGTAATCGCGAATTCAAGAAACGGAAGTACACAGTCCAACAATTTTCCCGGTAGATATGTGTCCGCAAGCCATAGATGATCGCGGTACGCTCGATCATATTTTAACGAGAAAATCAGGGTGACCGCGACCTTTACGTATATAATACGCACTAACCTTGGAATGCATGCTGAAATGATGCATCACAATTTTATTTGTATACGCTCCAGTTACTCAGACGACTGCATTATAATCTGACATCCGTTCTTATTGCTGAATGCGGGGTCGTCTGGAGAGCAGACTTTATCTGCACCACCACACGATTTGTGCAAACAGCATTAAGATGATCATGGAACAAGAACTAATTCAGGCAAATCTCGAACCTCGATATAGTACATTTCAGTGACACATGCAAACTGAAGTGGAATTGTTTATCTATGCAAAATTAGTAGGTCAATTATCCCCTACTCGGTGCGGTATATATGCATCTGGTTCAATGATCAGAGCTTTTCAGTTCTTCAAACGAATTATAGTAGCGAGGAGCCTTCAATCACATCGGACCTATATGTATACGTATACCTATAGGTTATTTCCACCTTGAAAGAGTCCTACGCTTAAGCACGTCATACATAAATGCGTTTCAGCCGCGCAGTAGAATGCACGTCTGACTTTCACGGCGCGGGAAAAGAATACGACGAGAGACAAAGAGAGAGAGAGAGAGAGAGAGATGGAGAAGAGGGAGATACATAAAACAAGTGGCTTTTTTATATCTGCTGGGGGTGTAAATACTATCATTAGATGCGTACGTCGTTGGATGGCTCCAGATCTCTGGAATGTATGTACAATAACAACCGAATAATAACGTATAAATGGATAAAAAGAGAAGAAACGATCGCATTTTGTTTCCAAGAAGAGGATGCATATAGGATACTCGAGTCAGGGAAGAAAAAGAAACGGAAAAAAGGATAAGAGGGTGTGAGAGAGAAAAAGAGAAAGAGAAAGAGAAAGAAAGAAGAAGAAGAGAGGGACCAACAGACCGTGAGAGATGGACGCCGAAAGTTACCCAAACCGAGGTCATCAAGTTTTACGCGTTTTACGGTACGCTGCGAGTATACATACTATATAGTACAGTCACGATCATAGATATGGAAATACATTAGTACAGGCATCATAGTACGTTACGTTACGTTACGCGTTACTACATGACTACCGGGGGTAAGCCCATCACAGGTAAGCATAATAATATACAGGTAACATGTGTATGTAGGTATATTCAAAGCGTGCGGCGTACCGAGCGTCGAAAGCGTTTCAAAGCGCGCGCACGATCTCACGATGTATTGTACGTATGTATACAAAACAGTATAAGTGTATGAAAGCGACGCTATTGATGATGATTTCATTGACACCCGATTATGAATTGGGTACTTATAAAATGGATGAATTATTCGATCGTTATAATTATCAAGTATTTGAAATAAAGTCGAGGGTAGATATAATCATGAAGCGTAGAAGTTATACAAGTACGGATATATAGGTATAACTTATAGGCGTTACCCACGCCGTATTGTTTACACGATCGTAACGCGGAATCATATTCAAAAATAGAACATCTTTCCCTCGCTTCTGTTTTGTACCAATAGCTCTTCTTCCCTCAAAGGCAAAATTGTTTATCTAATTGTCGCGGGGTGACTGGTATAACGGTTTTTGTAGTACATAGTTAACACACCCACGATCTAATGATTTTGAAATAAGTAAAAATGCCGAGTGTGTAAATGCAAAATGATTCACTTACCTTTTGCAAAAGATTCTGATTATCTGCAATCGAAACACGAGAAATTAATTATTCCCACACTACCGATCTTGATCTACAATAATAATACGATGATGGGTATAAAGTTAAGCGGATGATTATATACGCGCACAGCTACGTCCACGGGATTCAGAAACGAACTGGACGAACTGAAAGAACTGAAGCTACTTTCGCTGCAACGTCCAACGCTCACCTACACCAGGACACAAGTCGTCGTGTAGTATATCGGTACTACTAAACTTAACAATTCCTCGGCAGTTGCCTTGGTGGGGCTGGGCGATGCCGCTCACCTCTACTTCTATACGCACAACTTACATTTACGTATAATATACTATAATACGTACTGGGGTCTTTTTCAAGTTCCTTATATATACGTTTATAACATACTATTCACATCTATAAGCTTGAGCATGCATACAGTACGACATTATATCCTAGTCGAGCTGGTTCCCGCCGTATAGTATCCACGTTTCGTATTAGCGTATAATCTAAATATAAGTGTATATAATGTATACATACACGCGATGTAAACTTGAGGTCTCCTACAATCTACAAACACCTATTTTATCTATGTATAGGTTCAAATCCATAATACAGTTATTCTCAACACCATGTACTTTCGTGTTTGGTACTTCTTACACATATCTGCAACGTTCACACACATTTTTATGTTGATATACTTCTATTCGATGGGGTGAACAACGACTGTATGTATGTATGTATGTATGTACTTAAATACCTGACACAGATTTTGTGTTTCCTGTTTGTCGGTACCAACCTGATCCGTTGTTTCAAAAATACGATTGCCGCGTTTAGTGCTGACAATATTGTATAAGATTCATACGTGGGCTGCACATGTCACACGGTAATACTATGCTCCTTCTTTACGGACGTGTATGGCTGTGTGCGTGACGGTAGGCGCGCTTGCGATGATCACACAGCCTGTGTTCTTTGCTTCTCATCAATTCAGGCGGTTCAAAGGTAGTACACCTATTCAGTATATACGTTCGTTTATACATTCCACCGTTCCGTTTGGATCTTTGCTTTCTCTCCATGGTACCTATCTTGAGATCATCTATTCGTTCCTGCAGATACTCCAGAGACTTACGGTACTATATAAGATGAGGCGCGGTACAGGAAATTATTTGTATACGAAGGCTCAGGAGCTTTACTGCATCCTTGGATGTGATTTTTTTTTTTACTAGAATTCAACATTCGTTACGTATTTTTATGTAATGATCTCGAATTTTACCGCCCTGTGCTGTATAATATATTTCGGATGATCGCGTATCTGTAGAAGTTTGATAATATGCGATACTGTTTTAATTAAACGATAGTAAAGGTCAATTGTCGTTATAAGTATTAAGTATTGCCATATACTCGTTACAGAGTTTATAATTTTCATGATATGTTTTATCGTATGTATATAAGTATAAATAAGTATGAATGCAGTGTGATAAATAATTACAGATGTACGTATCTGCAGGCGATGCAATATTGGAAGTATAATAATGATAAAGCATGTCTGGATTGAGACATTGTAATGATATTATAAATTACAACGCAGTAGATCGTCATGTCAAATAGCTAGAGGTAAGTATCATATTTTTCCTCAGGATATGAGTCAAATTCTGATTCAGTAACACTATGCCGGGCATCCCAAATCCGTAACTGACGCAACTAGGCATGTTTGAAAGCCACGCCCTCTACCTTGACCGTTTCGCGGTCTCTGGGGAAATTTTTATAGTTGGTCTCGCATGTAAATTTATATACATTTAAAAGATAAAAATTAGTTTATTATATTTTACACTCATAATTCACCTGCAGTTGACTAAAATTAACTTATACAAAAATTTAGCTGATGTTATTTTAATTTATAATACGAATATATAATAAGTACGATCATTCTTATTTCTATAAAATTGTTTAGGACGTATTAGAATAATAAGCAGCATGTAAACAAGTCTCAACATTGGTTAATTCTTTATTCTATTCATTATTATTGATTACCCGTAATATAATAATGAGTTCAAATATACAGGACAGCCTTGCGTACGTATTGCTCCAAAAAGTAGATCAAGATCGTGTAGTACGCGGCATAAATATACAAGGGCGTATAGAGAACGATAATTCGAATTTGTATTTATTTCATAGTTTTGAATAAATGATATTTTCGGATGTTGGTGTTTTCGCACAGTTGTAAGTATCTTCATCCGTCAGCAGGGTAAATTTTCACATTTGAAGTATACGAGGGGGTAGAAAAGCCGGACGCTCGACCACGAGTCGAATTGAACCTGCGAGGTTGGCATATACCCTAAGCAGCGAACAATCGCGGCATCTCTTCAACAATCGACGAAGTATATTCTACAGCAATCCAAAATGGCCGACAGGCATTCGTTATATCCGTATCGCAGTGAAATTGTACAATATTTGATATAGTAACCGACGCAATGTATTACTGAAATAAACACCTAAATAATTACAACAAAACAATTTCACCACCCCGACGTATTCACTTCACCTCTGTAATAATAGATAATATAAAATCGTTACCCTTCCAATATTACTATTAGCCATAGAGTGAATTTTAACGACCAGGGGTAAGAAATGGATGAACTCCGAAAACAGGGCTGGTGAGTTCTATCATCTCATGATATTATTATTAATTCATTTTTCTTCTTGTGTCAACCACATCTGTACAAACATTAAGTGCTGCTGCACCTTAGTTGTTCGATTATCCCAGAAACTCGCCGACGAAATGAACGTTTTCTCATCGTTTCATCTTTCAAATATCAATCCAGGTACCTGTCAGACGAGGGTTACAATCTCGTCAGTGATTCCAGAGACGTACAAAAAACAATCAAAAAAGCTTTGGATGTAAGTTTCTTTCGACTATTACTAAATCGGTATTCTTATTTGTTTTGTTCCTCCGTTTTCTTCGGCTTGAAAACCAAAAAAAGAGGAGAAAACTCATTCTCGGGGGTTGATAAAAAATGAGATGTAATTGCAGTACGATCTGAGAGAGATCGGCAGCGGCCAAGGGGACTTAACTCAGGGAAATGTTGTCTGGCAAATACAAAAATTACGAAACGTAGCAGCGCCAAAAGGGAACGAAGAGTCTAGATCTACTCCACGGATGTTAAAACTATCCTTAACGGATGGACAAAATAACTTTCAAGCTATTGAGCTCGAGCCGATATCTTCGCTGAGGTAATTAGGACGGTTTTCTCATGAGTTGAACAAGTATGCTTGATCGAAATCTCATTATTTACAGCATAAATACACCGCCTGGTACAAAATTGCTGATGAAGAAAGGCACCTTGCCTATGTCGCATGGTGTTATTTTGCTCAAACCAGCGCACATATTGTCTATACTTGGAGGAAGAGTTCCTAGCCTTGTAGAGAAATGGGAAATGAATAAAGTGGGTTTGAAATTGCTTTATTTTTTTCACTTCATTGCAGTTTTCTTTAAGGAGAAACTGAACTTTGTGTCTTTTTGATACAGAAATTAGCTCAGCATACAAGAGTCAGGCCTGCGGAAGAAGGAGGCCCACCCCCATGGATACCTTTTGGTAAAAAGATAATAAAAGTTAGCGAACAAGATAAGAATTTCAAAGCTCTCGCCGAAAAAGAAAGGGCGAGTAAGGAGAATGCAGAATTTGAAGCGCAGAGGAAAGACGCTATAGCTGAGGCAGCTAAACAGGGAAGCAAAAAAGTATTCGGCGGTGGAAACAAACAGGTGAATATTCTTCCCGAGGATCTAAACGATTTTTTATATCCAGAATGAATAATTTCCATAATTTTCTGTTGAATTTTTAGCTTCTGGATCATAGCGTACAGAGGATTGTTGATCAAGGGTATTCGATAGAACAGGCCGAATATGCTTTGAGAATAAGTAGGAACAACATCGATCGAGCTTTGAAAAGTCTGCAAAGGAATGACAACAGATACAGTAAAGAAACAGGGTCAGCTGCTTCTGCGATTTCGAGAATATAAAATAAAATTTCTTTATAAATTAGTTGAAATTAACAGTCGTGTTTCGTACTTTTCAGGGATTCTAATAGCGTTAGAGAAGTCCGAGAACCGAAGGGTAAACGATTTGAGAAGAAAGCGGAAGATGGCAAACCGAGTAGTGGCAGAGTTTCCTTATTTGACTTTCTCGAAGACAAACTTCCTGCGCAAACAGATTTACCCGAAGAAACCAAACCGCAGGGAACAAACGATTTCTACAATAGCAAAGGAAATTCGGATCGATTTGAATCACGAAGCGCTGATCAAGTCGGACGGGGCGGAAGGTGATTTGATTACAAATAAAAAACACAATAATACTGAATAAGTTTATTTTGCTATTTTAGTTTGTCTAATTGTACATTCATACTCGTACAGTACCCTGTTCTGTATTTAAAAAACATGGACTATATTAGCAAATTGAAATGAATTACGCCAGAGCTTCAATTTCCAATTCACTATGAACATTTGTGGCAAAATATAGAAATTTAGCTGTTTTAGATGTAAAGCAACTGTTTGCATTCTAGTTTAAGAGTCAGATAGTGTTTCCAAATAGCTTGACTCTTATTCCAAAGTGCACAGCGTATATCTTTGTAACTTGATTTGAAGTTGAGATGAATTTTGATTTGGTAAATTGACCATTGACTATTGTTTTACTAAGAATAAGAGAATTCTACGAAAATTTTTTGAAACCATCTATACAATGCTTTAGAAATCAGAGAGGAGGAAGACCTTATCAACCTGCACCCCGCCACACGGAAGAAGTAAAACCTAGTAAACCGAAACCAACCAAAGGAAATTATCCAGCTATGACTCAATATCCGCAATATAATTCAACGAATATATCAGCGCGAGGAAAACCGCCAAGATTTCAGAAGAGTCACGATAATCCTAACAGTTCCTATCAGCAGGAAAATAACATGAAAAGTGGTTTCAACAAAACCACACATTATACTGAGAACAAAAATGGTTTTCCTCCTCCACGTTTAGAAGGTGGAAGCGATAACGGTTACAATAGAAATCGACAGGAACAACACCAAGGAAATAGCTATAACAATAATAGACAGCAGAATAATTATCAATCGGAAGCTAAACCGAGGGAAAAGCATGATTACAATACGTACAATAGGACCGAGACGAGTTATCAAAGTCATAGAAATAATGTAACTGTAGATAACTATCAGCAAAATCCAAACGGTAGCTCAGGGGAACAAAATCAAAGGAATCGTCATAACAGAAATCCACCAAATCCATCTAACGGCCGATATAATAGCAAAGAAACTTCAGGCTTCAATTATGAACAGAAGGGAAATTTCAATGCCGATAATCAATTGGCTACGCAACAGACTGAGGGAACGTGGGTCTGGCAACCAGGCGACAAATGCATGGCCAAATATTGGGAGGATAACAGGGTAAGGGTTTCACAAGAAATACTGATATCGTGTACAATTATTCCTGGTGGCCACTGGTCAGGGAAAACAGGGAAGTCAGGGAAAAGTCGGGGACTCCAAAATCTTAGATTGAAATAGTATTGATAATTTGGAACAGCACCGCGCCGCGAAGTCGTGAACGTATTTTATTTTCTTATTGTCAATGTTTCGGATCTTTATTTATTAGATACTTGAATTGGCACTATTAGTTCGAATTTTAGTCAGCAAAAAATTATAATTTTTGCTCAGCGAAAGTCAAGGAAAAGTCAGGGAATTTTTCCAACTCTTTTTAGTGGCCACTATGTTATTGATCATAAGTGAAAGCGGTGATTGTTTCATTTCTAAATTGTTGACAGTATTACAACGCCGAGGTGACTGCCGTTTCCCAAAGGACATGCGTCGTACTTTTCAAAGATTTCAACAACTTTGAAGAAGTTTTACAAGCCGATTGTATCCCGATAACAGTCGAGGTATTTTTTCTAATCTCTCAATGTGCTTTTTATATTTTTTGATTGGACGCTATTTCGAAACGTATTCGTCTTCTTCTTCAATAATTCATTTTCAAATTCCTAGGATGGACCTATCTTTCAAGACAGTAATCGAGAATCGAAGCAACAAGATCAACGCGGTGATAATCGACAGCAACGCAATAATCAGGGTAATCATATAACTAGTGAGTAATAACTACGCTATCGATTTTCATCATTTCCCCTGCAAATTTGATTTTTCTTTACAGTTAAAACAGATTGGAAACAAATTCTAGAAAAGATGTTCACTTCTATTTCTCTCTTGATTAATTCTAACAATATTTTTCTGATTATAATAAGTTGGAAAGTCTTAACGAGGAAAATAAAAACGACTTTGTTTCTTTCAACTTCTTTACAAATTCTGATCAAATTCTTCTACTTATAAATAAAAATGGTATATTATTTGAAAATATATGGCTGATTGCATGTAACAGGAATGGAGTTTCGAAGAGGTGGAGGAGGTAGCGGAACAGGAACTAGAGGATACAACAGACGATCGCAGCATCGTAGTACTAGGCCGATATACCAACCGCCAGGTCAGCGTAATTATTCTCCCTCAAGAACGCAGCAAAAAGAGATGAATCTTGAGTCTTAACGGAATGTCGGTAGCTTCTAAACAAAACTATTAATGAAAATATAATAATATTATAAAATCATAGAAAAAAAAAAAAAAAAAAAAAGAATAAATGAATGAATAATGAATAATAAATAATAATAAATTAATAAAATTAAATACAAAATCAATGCTGTCACATAGTTAAGCCAAAGACTGACTTCGCAACCAAGCTGTCAATATCGTCTCACGATAACGCTGTATAAAGGTAGCGTTTGATTCATGAAGTGTATTAATTATATTTAATATCATGTATTAATTTCGTTTCTTCTTGGAAGGTATCATATAGGTTTTAATATGCCAGCAAATCGCGAATTAATTATGAATCTAATATAATATTGATAATAACAATAGTAATAATATTATTAATAATAACTATTATTATTATATTATACGCCATATAACGCAGCTAATTGTAATATTATTGTAGGAAATTGTAAACCCGTGATACAAAAAAGAAAGAAAAGAAAAATAACAGAAAAAAAAGAAAAAAAAATAACAGAGAGGATATTAATTATAAATTCATTATTGCGCTTGTTTAGCAAGACTTACATTTATAATAAATTATTATTGTAATAGAATGGATATTAATTCGCCAAAATATATTTCGTAATATTAATTAGTTCAATTTTTATTGTTTTTAAAAGCTATAATATGCGATTACTCTGTACCTTGTATACCTTCCTAAAGATACTAATAAAATTTCTAAAGTTAACCAAATCAAGATACTCTTCTCGTTATTACAACTTTTTTCCTATTTGCTAATAAAAAATATTCAACATATTGAAACATGCGCTTGTCAGTATGAGAAATCTCTAATTTCTTTAGTAATTTGTGGAACTGCTTTACCTACCGAACCCATTCATTCAGATCCTTTTCTTGGGCTTATACCTTACCTACCGAACCGATGCGATAATAGCTGTGTTCGTTTTATACAAATTGGACTGCACTGAACTGCACGGGAACTTTTCGATTGGTAGATACTTGTCTAAGTTTCAACATGATTGGGTCAAGGTGATCCGGTGCAGCCCGATTCGTGTAAAACGAACAAATCTTAAATGATTAGCTCAATGCGCACTGGCAATGAACTTTTTTGAGGGGTCACCGTTTCCTGTGTAAAAAGCAAAATAAGTCCCCTGAATAAATTGCGTGTGGCAAACGCGTAACCGGTGGACGGCGGTTCATTGAAGTAGTTGAACCCACAAATTACAAATATATACCACAATACAAATGGCGGGTACCTGTGATTGTTTATGTGGCTTCAATAGATACAAAATTCATTTAATACAGGTTATTGATGAGTGAAGTGAATTTTTAAAAATTTGTTTTTTCATTAAAAAAAAGGGTGATTTTTTACTATTTCATACAAAAGAAAGCCACGATATATGCGACACCGGAATGCCACCGCTGTCTGGAGGATTCGGCGAGCAAATAGAGGTTAGAATTTCAAATTTTACGCACCTAGGTATACCTATCTGCTCCGCATCGCGTCTGTATATCGACACTCGATAATTCAACCTTTTTACTAAAAATTGTTACTCCAGGATTACGAAGTATTAAACGTGCTTGGAAAAGGCGGCTTCGCTAGCGTCTACAGGGCAAAATGTCTCCGCAGTGGAATGGAAGTTGCTATAAAAATGGTGAGCAAGACATAATCTTTGGAGATGATTTTCTCACAGCAATTATATTATATTCTTCTCCTACCCCCCGTATTTTCAAGTTCATAACTATGATTATTGATGAAAGCTACGTTCGTTAACTGAACGCAATACTTTTTTTTAGTAAATCCAATCAAAAGCCATAAAAATGTGTAATCCCAAAAGTTATCTTCAACTAATGAACAAGTCGAGTAATACGTACAGAAAGAAGAAGTTTTCTGACAGAAAATTGAATAACAACAACATTTAAACACTGGTATTTTTAGATCGACAAAAAGCTCATGCAAGCTGCAAATATGGTGGGAAGGGTCCGCCAAGAGGTCGCAATTCATTCGCGACTTAAACACCCAGCTGTACTCGAGTTATATACATTCTTCGAAGACGCTAACTACGTCTATTTGGTACTAGAATTATGCCATAATGGAGAATTACAAAGATTTCTCAAGTCACAACGGTCTCGGGCTCTTCCCGAAGAGCATGGTCAGTATCTGATATCTAATAATTTTCCAATAATCTATCCACATAATCTATTCTAATAAAAATATCTAGTAATCCAAGGAAATTGACTTGATTCTAATCAACAAACATATATTTTTTAGGGATCATTGTCGATTTTAATTCATTTTTTGTCGGTTCTTTTGCTAGCGTCGAGAAAGAATTGATTGTGATATGAGAAAACAAAAAAAATAAAAAAACAAGAATTTCTCGATGCTGGGATTAAAAAAGAATGATTTTCTCCAATTCCGCTTTTTATTTACAGCCAGTCGAATATTGAGCCAAGTAGTTCAGGGCCTTCTTTACTTGCACTCGCATCAGATACTCCACAGAGATATGTCCCTGTCTAATTTACTATTGACCAGAGATATGCAGGTGGTAAGTATACCTCATCAGAAAAAAAGCCTTCAATATTTGATGCTTGATAAAGAAGCATTAACTTCATGAATCAAATTTTTCTATTCATTACATTTATTCATATCACCTGGTCTAGATCTGGTGTATCTTAATTTCTTTTCATATTGTGAAATCCCACTTCCTATAAACTAACACCAAAATTTTCATTTTAGAAAATAGCAGATTTTGGATTAGCGACGCAACTAACACGGCCTGATGAAAAACATTTGACAATGTGTGGAACGCCTAATTACATTTCTCCAGAAGTTGCCACACGATCTTCTCACGGTCTAGAGGCTGACGTATGGGGTTTGGGCTGTATGCTCTATACTCTATTAGTGGGAAAACCACCGTTCGATACCGACGCAGTAAAAAGTACATTGACTCGTGTTGTGATGGCCGATTATGATTTTCCAACAAATCTATCGGAAAGTGCTAAGGACTTGATAAATCGTTTGTTGAAAAAAAATCCTAGAGATCGAATTCGCCTCAGAGATATACTCAAGCATCCTTTTCTCGCTTTACGAGATAGAAGTCACCTCGGCAGGGTATTCCCAATCACTAAAACTAACGTACATATCCCACCATGTCAATCGCTCCATATTTTATCGACTATGTCCTTCACAGGACAAAGGAGGAATTCCTAGAGGATTGTCTGGAGTCGAAGGCGGAGATTCTGGAGTAGGAAGAACAATGTCTTCGTGTAGTCATCCTCGGCTGCGATCTAGATCGGAAGAAAGACTGCCCAATTTTCCCAGCAGTTTAGGACCGTGTCCAACGCCAACACCAACTGCTAGAAGCGAACCTTATTACGATTACACGTCTGATATTCACCCGTCTTATAGAGCGCAGCCAAACAACTATTCTCATAATAGTAATTCGGTGCTAGCTGGTATACCTCAACCACCTCAAAGCAGGGTATTTTCAATGAGCGAGCAGCAAAGCAACTACGACCCACAATGGGGAGAAGATAATCAAAAGACGGATAAACCGAGTAAAAAAAATAAGGATAAAAAACAGAATAACGAGGGTGAAGATGAAGGAAGTAGTAAACTTTCTGTATCGCCTCTGAATTCAATTAGATTGCAAGCTACTAGACACAGGACTAAAAACGCTGTTCTCACAATACTTGATAACGGTGAAGTTTGCATCGAATTTATCAAGCGACGTAATGGCAAAGTATGATTTCGTGAGAAGTTCAATAACAGTTTAGAAAATTAAAGAACGAGGATTTTTTTTCTTTTCTAAAGCACTATTCTGATATTGTCTTTTGAAATTTCTTGTCGCAGGAAAAAGTGAGCGAGGTCTGCCGCATATCTAGTGATGGTTTGAGGATCGTTCTTTATAAACCAAATGAAGGAACCATCGTGGGCTCCGAACCTCCGCCATTACCATCTCGGGGAGCAGATAGTATCCATTCGTACGAAAGTCTTCCGCAACGTCATCATCGAAAATACGTTTATGCAGCTCGATTTGTGCGACTGGTCAGAGCCAAGACGCCAAAATTAACTCTTTACACTCCCAAGGCGAAGTGCCTCTTCATGGAAAACGGTCCCCATCCAGATTTTGAAGTTCATTTTTACGGCGGAGCTAAGGTATACGCTAAGTCATGGCTTTCCTGAAATTCTAACAAAGTTTGGTCCCTATTATTGTATAATCGTGTTTATTCTGCTATGAAATTAATAGATAACTAGAATCGAGGGAGTCGTAAAGGTAGCCGAAGAGCTTGGCGGACCTACCTATTCAGAGGACGAATTACCTTCGAGATTAGAAGAGCTTCACGAGCATTATTCACAATGTTATCAACGTTGTTTACTGTTAGAATCAACTCTAGCATCTCTTGAGACAGCTACAGGCCACTCATGTTTTCCAGCAATAATTGGACGGAGGCCAGCTACAGCCTCAAACGACGCTCTCTGTTTAAGGGGAAAAGAAAATATTTCACAAGCTACTACCAGTCCGCCAATAGTAAGAGTTTCTACATACTTTCGTATACCAGTTAAATGCGAACAAAATATATACTTTTGGATGAGAGATAAGAAGATTTTTAACATTTTTATGTATTGTTAACATAATTCCTTCTATTTTATCAACAATAACAATAATTTTGTTCATTATTCATGAATTTCAGATGCCATCGTTTAACGCGAGCTGCTCTGTCGTTTCCACGGTCGCATCTCGTTCGAGAAGATCAAATTCGGTTTGCGTATCTACGAACATGATCAACAACAAGATTTCCATACCAGGAGTTGGCGTTGCCATTCAATTATCAACTGGGGATGTTAGAGTCGATTATGGAGACGGATCAACGCTCACTGTAAGAAATTTTGATCGCTTTTACGCCTTAAAGTTGTTATTTATTATAAATTGAGAATTTTTCCTTCTATTTTAACTACTTATTTATTCTACAGGTCAGCCCGCAGAGCATGGGAGGTGGATTGACGTATGAAAGTAGTAACGGGATGGTAACTAAGTATAATCAAAATTATCAGCAAAATTCCGAGGTTCCTTCCGCGGTTCGAGACAAATTGAGGCATCTGCCTACCATCATCAAACACCTAATGCAACCTAAACACAGAAATATACGCTGAAGGTTTACCTCTACCCCCTGTGTACTTTAGATTAATGATTTAATATTATAGACAATAATATTTAGATAGATTATATTACCTAGTATGTATACAATTATATGTAACATGTTCTTGCAAAGTAAAAATATGTATTTTGATATTAATCTAACGTCTTTCAAGTTTATTAATCTCATCTTTATGTTTTGACAAGACTGTAGCAATCTTCGAGCGGCTTCAATATTTCAATTTCATCAAATTCTATGAAAATTGGAAGGAAATTCTTCAGGAAGAATCGAAAAGGCCAATTCATTGGTAGGTTGGGAAGGAAATTAATTCCGTGTACCGATGAGAACGCTGCCAGAAATAAGATCAAATATAAAAATGATTGAGTAATATGCGATTGTTAGGAAATTTTTGGCAGATTTCTCACCGTACACAATCTTGCGAAGTTTTAAGACGTAATGTTCTGCTATATTTGTTATAAAGGACGAACAGTTAGTGTGTAGGGTGCTTTTACACAGGCTGAAAATGAGCAATTTAATCTTGATTTAAAATTATTTTACTTTTCATTATGAGTTAGAATTATGATTGGTATTTTTAAAATAAGAATATTATAAAATATATACTGTGTGATACTTTCGGGGAATTGCATCGTGCCTGCAGTAAAGCATATAAGTAAGGTAAGTATACGTATGTATACGCATACATGATTTACGCCAGAGCGTCGTAAAAATATTCATTTGCTTAATTAGCAATATGAAAATTTATTGAAATATCGCACGAGATGACTGCCAGGTGGTGCTTGTCGATTAAACATATCAACGAAAGTATCACCCTACGACGTGTTTTTTTTTTTTTTAAATAACTAATCAGATTTCCTGTCAAAGAATACTTTTTTGTTTTTAACACTTTTGTACGTTGTTGTGCTCGCGTTAAAAGAGAATATTAATTATGTATGTTTTTTCTTTGTTGAAAAATTATTATAGAGACTAACGCCTTTTCTTAAATAACATGATTTCGTTGTATCGCAATGTAAATATGATTACTTTTTTTTTTTTTTAATTTCCACGTGTATATGATAAGATGCGCGCTTACTATATCAATTATTATAGTCGAAATAATTATTGTTGAAATTATGAATTCTTGCAACAAATACGATCGTCTCTATAGAAACAATAAAACGTCTAAGGACATCAAAGACAAATTTCGATTTATAAGTCTATAATCTATTACCATAGATGTAATGTAGTAGCTCTACAATTTTACTTCGGAATAGTCTGTGCAGCTTTATATCGATAAACTATTTCTGCAACTAGCGAGCCTTCGCATTTCTGTAATAATATTTCAAGAATTAAAAATAAACCTCCACGCGAAACCCTCTATACCGTTATATAACTCCAAACGATCTTTCCTATACTGCAGCCAGTGTTCTATCTATTGAGTAATCAATTTCAAATTCCTCGGACGGTAAAGAATTTATTATAGTATATTATTCCGCGGTAGAATCAAATCTAAGTCGTTGACTGAAGAATTTAAAGATGGCTAACTCTGGGTAGTTTTGTGTGCCGAACAAATGGACTTGGTTACCGACCGAAATAACATTGTGGTATATCTATATTATGTGCACACTATGGATATAGTGCAACGCTATTTTGTCGGTAAAGTTGGAGACCGTTCATATCCCCGAGACCACTTGGGCCCCTACGTACATTACTAGCACACCAAACCCCATAAGAATAGCCGTCTTTAAATTCTCCAATCAACGTCTAAGTGCAAAACGTAGAATCAGATTTTAACGAGTTAATTAATTGATGTTATTACACGTTTGAGGAAATAGTAGAAAAATTTGCTAGACCTTTTCGTTGTAAAATTGTTGAGCTGTATGGTTGTTCTCTATGCTATTACCTTTTTGCTACGTTTATGTTTAGTAATCCCTAATATTAATAATCTTCATTTTTGTGTTATATATTTAATAAATCTTGTATATAATAGTTAGTCTATTGCACTTTACATCCGCATATTCGAAATACGGGACAGTGATTCGTATTTCAATGATTTGAAAATATTGTTCTTATATC
This sequence comes from Ametastegia equiseti, assembly GCA_963989295.1. Lineage (NCBI taxonomy): Eukaryota > Metazoa > Arthropoda > Insecta > Hymenoptera > Tenthredinidae > Ametastegia > Ametastegia equiseti. The sequence continues at coordinate 12,078,718 of OZ022397.1, read as the reverse complement.
GCGAGGGGCGGGTGTCGAGTGTTTAAAAGTTATACAGACAATAATTAATTACTATCTATATTATTTAAAATTCGCTTCAATACGTTGCTGCGCATTGAAATTCTTTATGAAACATTTAGTATTTTACAAATAGGAAACGATCAGACACTGAGCTTTCATTAATATTCGGAGAGTACAGACTTTTCGTGAAATTTACCTATACGCGGCACAAAATTCGAAGTATCTTATGTAATCATTATAGGTACATACTTGTGATGGTTTTAAAACGCTGTTTCATATACAATAACGTATATACTAATAATACGCATATACAGACGGAGGAGAATATCATTTATAATCAACCTAACAAAAATGTCTTGATCTACATATGATGTTTTTATAATTTGAGAATGATAAAAATTAGTTAAAATTGTGAAACGCGTTTTCTCAAAAAGTCTGTACGCTGGTTGAAGTTTTCCTACATAATCCACTCCGAAGATCCACTTTTGTAAAATACATCAACCATCCATCCTCCACTTCTACATAGTTTTAATATTGTTTTTTTTTTTTTTTTTTCACTTTTTTTTTCATTTTCTTTTTAATTTATACAATAAAATATCACAGTTCTGTTCGTACCATCGCCATGCAATATTGTGCTTACATTGCATCGTCTATAAATAATAATCCTTTCACTCTCTCTTTCTTGCGTTCTCTCTCTCTGTCTCTCTCTCTCTCTCGCTCTCTAGCAGATATTTTTTCTTTCTCTCATTTTCTTTTCTTTCCTTTATCCTCTTGATTAATTGTTATCAATAGTATAATAATAGTATATTTATTAAATCTATTTAAACATTTAAAATGACTTTTTTTGCAAACATATAGTTTCATGAAAACCTTCGTTACCTTCCAAGCGATTAAAAACGTTAAATATTGTAACCGGTAGAAACGTTTTAACTATAGCCTTAACTCTAGTCCAAATAGTATATAGATAGATACTTGAGTATTGCTAACATTTTGTAAAATTTATCTCGACGGAAAACTATACGTAAAATTATAACTTTTAATTATTTCATAATATTATTATAATATACACGAATGATTATTCTCTGCAGCTGTAACATTTTGTTCTGGTCGAGCTGACGAGATTATTTGATTCCTTTTTTTTTTTTTTTTGGTTCCTAATCTTTTTTACAGTACAGAAGACATTGAATAAACAGAAGGTCATAAATAATTTAAATCTTTCATTTGGTCTGGCAGTGAAAAATAAAAAACCGCGCAATGGAAGTCTCCTTCTTTACCGAACGAGCAGCAGAATACCTAACAGTTATTGGACTATCCGTTAGGTGGCGATCTAGATACCTTACCGTAATGTGGGTCGGGTTGCGCGTCCGCAGGCGCAATTTTACGAGATTCTATATGATTTTTTGAATTTTATGATTTATAAGGAAAAAGACAGACTCTTACGGTTTTAAACCTTGACCTTGGTTCCATGTTACTTTTAATAAAACTGTATCATACAAAGTAATCAATGATTCAATAAGCAAACTAAATATGCTTGGACGGTTTATCTGAACGTCTGGAACTCGCGTTACTTTTTATGTAGTTACTCATTTATTTGTAATCCTTTTCTCCCGCGGGTATTGGCTGGTGTGTAAATTCATAACAGCAAAACATTAAGGTACAGAAAATCCGCGGGAAGGGAAAAAAAAATATTACGCAAATTAATTAAAAAATAATCTTCATACAGGACTTATGACAAAAAACAATACGAATAAAAGTCTACTCATGAAAAGTAAAAATTATTGTCACGCAAAATTACGGGTAAGCTCAGAAACAACTTATTATTCATCAAGGTTTTTACGAGAGCGTATAGATCGGAAAAAAAAGAATATAGGATAAAGCTAACAAGTTATAGAATTAAGAAAAAATAAGGTAAAACGGGATGAATTTCTTTTAACGTAATAGTTTATTAAACGAAATAATAATAATAATAATAATAATAATAATAATAATAATAATAATAATAATAATTAATGAAACTAAAAATAATTAGACAGAAAAAATCACAATTAAAGCATAGGGGTTCATGGTCCCCCTCCCCGTGGGACGTAACAAAAATACGCTATTTTATTTATTTATTATTATTTTCTTTCTCTATCTTTCTTTATCGTCCTCTCCTTCTTTTTCGTCTTATTAAATGTTGTCGCAGTTCATTTGTTCTTCTTCTGTTAATATGTATGTAATAAGTATATTGTTTTTTGTTATTTTCTGTTTTTTTTTTGTTTGTTGTTGTTTTAAATAATCATTGTCTTTTACTTGAATTATGTGAAAAAAGATAATTGCAGCACGCTGCGGTTGTGGGCGACATGCGATGCGAGATGCGATGCGATGCGATGTGAGGCGATGCGATACAAATGCTATGCGTGCGCTTTTCGGAAATTAATTAGGAAACCCAAAAAGTGATTATATATAATATTTCGTAATAATAGTAGATATTATACTTTCTTAATAACAAACTAATAATAAACAACTTGAGCACAGGTGAGGCGCGACGATGGACATTATTACAAACGAAGAGGAGAATGAATTTATTTTCATAAAATATAATTCAGATTCCTCGTCTTAACAAAAGCCCACCGTATATTTTATGCACCATAACAAGAAAACTATCTACAGTGTTTTTTTTTTTTTGTCTTCACTTAACTCTACACATCCTCTGTTATCCGTGTCTTATAATTCATTTCGCCTAAGTAGTTTTGCGTATGCTGTTCACCCTTTCATTCATTCATCCGTTTGTAGTCTGCAACTTTGGCGCCCTTTGGCGAAAATTAGAAAAAAAAATCATACTACGAGAAATCTGTTTACCCAGCTAACGCACAGTCATATGAAGAGTGAACAATGATCTTTTGAAAAAGTAAAGGAATATAAAAAAATAAAACAAAAGAAAAATTGTAAATTAAATGAAAATATAAAATAAAATATGATTAAATCAGTTTATCATGTGATTTTTTACGGGTGCATATTAATGAATCGCCAAAATGACCGCCGGACTTTCTACTGTCTCTTTTTTTTTTTTTTCTCCGATTTCATCTAAGTCTTTCGCAATTTTTTTTTTTAAGAATGGACATTTTTTTTCCCCTTATACGGTAGGTACTTAGAAATTAATTATACGTCTATACCTTACACACCTATTAATATAATTAATAATATATAATATTTATTTATATATTTATATAATAGCTATTTACAAGAGGTCTTGCATACCACTTTGTGTTCAACACCTTTTTTTTTTCTTTTTTTTTTTTTAATCTTTATCTTTATTTCCGTTTCTTTTCTTTCTTGTTTTTTTTTTCTTTTTTTTATTTATTTTTTCTCATCTCTAATATCTCGTGGCACTGCAAGCAGTCAATAACTAAGCTACGTATTTCTTTTGAACCTGCGCATTCATTTCTCTCTTCTTCATTATTCTGTTTTTTTTTCTTTTTTTTTTTTCTTTTACTGATTCTTCTTTACAAACCCGAGTGAAATTGTTACGTTTTTTTCTGTTTTTTGTTAATTTTTTTTCTTCCTCGGTTTGTTCCGTTTTATATATTTGTGCCCTTATTTTTATAAGATACCAAAATCTTAATTGGTAATACGGTTAATTATTTATTTAGGTATACCCGACGTACCATTTCACAGTATATCATTACTCCTGTATAACATATACTGATAATCGGCTATACCGCCAATTAATTAAATCTTTACTCATCGCTCCTCTCATTCCACCAAAAACTTTCAACTATCTACTGTATTTACCTATATTTTTTTAAATTTTATTTTATTTATTTATTTATTCATTTATTTCTTTCTTCTTCGTATTTTCATTCTTATTCTTCTTCTTCTTCTTCTTCTTCTTCTTCTTTCTCTTCCCATCCTTATACCGGGAAGATTTTCTGTCTCTTTATACTTTCTTGGTATTTTTTTTTTCTATCTTTTCTCTTTTTCTTTTTTTTTTTTTCTTTACTAAGTACTGTTGCACGATGTCCTTTTAGGGAAATTTTTTTTTTTTTCTTTTTATACCACGGAACGACATATCTGTTTACATTTTTACATGTTAGGGTACATAGCATACTTATCTGTACGTATGTAAGATAAAAAGAATTGATCCAATTTTTTTAATTATTTTTTTCCTCTTTTTCATGTTAAAAACGACATGCAGAACAATCGATTGCGTATAATTAGACAACGATCCTAATTCTGGAATGGCAAAATAATAATAATGAGAGTGAAACAAAAAATAAAAAATAAAATAAACCAAAAAATAAAAAATAGAAAATAAAAAATAAAAAAGAGAGAGAGAGAGAAACATTCTCTCCTCTTGCCCTTTCTTCTTCTTTTTACTTTTCATCTTCATCTTCTTTTGTTATTATTCCAGAGTGAAAAGAATAAAAGTAATAATAATAATAATAATAATAATAATAATAATAATAATAATAATAATAATAATGATAATAATGATCAGTTTCCTACGGCGACGATACGCACATGCAGTTTAATATCTACGACGACTCCGTAAGTTACTGTTTTTCTTTAAGACCACCTAAAAGAGCGTGGTTTTCCATAGTGGCGCTAAGATTGCTAAGGTTGCTGAGATTACTTAGATTTCCCAGGTTCCCGAGATTTCCAAGATTCGGTTGATGGGCGTAATTCCTGATCTGATGCAAGCTGATCAATTGATTAGGAAAGGATGTCGCGTTCTGGTTACTCGTTGTGCCTGAAGTGACACCCGCCGATGATGTTGGCGATGATTTTTGCGAGTTAAATGCCTCGTAAAGGTAGGGCCGTGAGGCAGGATGATGACTTCCAGGATAATGAAGGTGGTTAAGGGGATTCAGTGGATGCTGCATCGACGAAATTGAGTTTATAGAAATCGAAGATATCGGGGTAAACGCCGAAGAGCTATTCGGGTGGTTACCAGGCTGTGGTGTTTGTTGTCGGGAATCATTTTCGATCGACTCCCTATGCCCGTGAGGTAAAATCATTTCAGAATTTTGATTCTGATGATAATCCGTGTGATGATGTGGAAGCCTTTCGTGTAAATCCGATATCATTGAATCCGGGCTTACTTTTGGCCAATAATGATCCTGATGATGTGACATCGCGTGAATCGAAGGCCTTAAACCACTGCCAATGATAGGTGGACGTTTATCCGTCCTTTCAGCATGTTTTTGCATATGTTTAGCAAGATAAGTTTCCTGTGTATAACTTTTACCACAATATTGGCATATGTGAGTTTTAAGATGTTTCGACTCCTTGTGTTTAGGGATGTGTTCGAGTAGGCTTGGTTCGTCAGAAAAGCACTTGTAGCACGAGTTGCACTTGTAAGGTTTATCGGTCTGATGACACCTCGAGTGGCTCTGTAAGTTACTCAGTTGGCTAAACGCTTTCGTACATCCAGGATGCCTACATTTGTAAGGTTTGTCACCAGTATGCGTTCTTATATGTTGTTGTAAATGGCTAAGCTGGGTAAATTTACGTTGGCATATCTCGCAACGATACGGTTTAATACCAAGATGTATTCTCGTATGTTGCGATAGGTAAGATGAATTTGCAAACGCTTTAGAACACTGTGTGCATTTGTACGGTTTCGCTTCTCTCATATGAATTTGTGTATGTAGTTGTAGGTCCGCCTTGCTACCAAATATCTGTAACAAATAAAACAAAAAAATTACATATAGAAATTGATTAATAATCTCTTACGTTTTTGGTCACAGCGATTATACAATATATCAAAGAAGTCAAACAATTATTAGGTTCAAATCACTGAATCCTTATAAACTCCTTCCGCCTCTTAACGACTATTTCGTCCGTTTCCTATATCCTAAGTCAGACGTGATCTGTCCCCCTTCCCCCCCCCCCCCCCCTCCCTTAACCCCCTCAAGCCCATCGGCTGTACGTACCCGCTACCTGCTTGGTTATAAATAAATTCCAAGGAGGAACGGGCAGCAGCCGGAGCACATACGAGAGAGGCTGGCCTTGTCTATCATGGAATCGCCCCGGGGGCTACCTGACTGGCCGCAGAGCTACCGCATAGAGACGCCTTTGCTCATAAACCACAGACGCACAAATAATTCATCTTCGTCACGAGATTTTCAGATATTAAAGACGCACGGTTTGCCTACTATAAGCTTTGTGCGGGTAAAAACGGCAGCTAGACAAAAACCGCCGTATATATATATATATATCCCGCCTCCCCCATGTATGATATAGCCACCCCTTAATAAGCTCATGGTACCACATATTCCAACGAGCTATATATATATATATATATATATATAGTGCCACAAAAATTTCCTATCTCTCTCTATTTCTGTCTGTACAGAAGAATGATGGAATACTATGTGTTCATAGGAGCGCATATTAGCGCAGGATACAGAGATTCGTCCTATATATATATCTATTGAATTTGTGTTTATTATAGGATATGAAAGATGACGTTTAGGTTGTTTTTTTTTTTTTTTTTCTTATGGGTGAACGAAAACTATCATAAGACAGATATTTGTATACATATATCTATACGAGCAAGGATAATTTAACAGCTGAGAGCGCACGTCCTTATTCGAATATGTTGGTATATATTTTTTATTTCCTCCTTTCAAAATTTGTCCTTGCAGAAGTCAAGTTCGCGAACGCGCGCGTTTCGTTTCGTACTTATAATATTACCTTATATACTCGGCCCACGTAATAGCCTTTGGCCAGTGTAGCATTGCCGTATGCCGTATGAACAAGACGAACGCGATGTTGGTTGTTCTATGAGACTACAACAACGACGACGATGCCCATATACCTAGGTATATCATAGAGATAGAGAAAACGAGGAAAGAGATAGGAAACGAGAAAGACGATGGACTTTATACGCCTGTCTGTAGAAACGATCGTGCGATCATGATTATATATGAAAAACTTGGGCATATAGGTGCGTATTATAGGTATAGATTTATATATACAGTTTATATCTATATCTATATACACATATATTTGGTACATATGTATAAACATATATATATACACGTCCGCGAAATCTACAAGTATTCGTCTATTCATGTTTATCAAAACAGGTGTGTATATGTATACATATATATATTACGTAGAACGAAGTAAACTTACGCCATGTACAACTATCCATCTATCTATCTATCTATCTATCTATCTATCGTCTGTATATAGAATTAGTTAAACGTTCATCAGCCCTGACCTGCGCGTCAAAAAATCTCGAGCCTAAGCGTCTCGTCAATGTAATTATATTATCGGTCGTATAACTTCAGAGTTTATTTTACGCTTTTTAGGAAAGACGAAATAAAAAACATCCCAAGATTGTAGGATTAAAAAATATACAATTGCAGTCCGTTAAATATTAGAAGAAAGAGGAGGATTACGGATTAGATACACATCTACTGAGTTATGTATAGACGAATTGCATTAATTGATGCTACAGTCTTTTTCCGCGAGCCAGAGATTCACCGGTTTTTCTTTCTTCATTTTTCCATTCATTTTCCACTTTTTTCCCAATTTTTTTTTTTTTTTTTTTTCATTTTTCTTTTTTCATTTTTATTCATTATTCTTCGAATGGACGCGAACTCCGCATATAATTGCTCGGTTGAGTCGTTCGGAACTTCCGCCTAACTAAACCTTGCCTTTCCGTTGTGAAAATTACGTCGTTATAAGGTAGAGCTGGTAGTCCTGAGTGCAACTTGCTCTTTATATCTCTCTTTCTCTTGCTCTCTTCTTCTTCTTTTTTTTTTTTTTCTTCAAGGAGGAGAAGGAGAGATTTAAGAGTGGCGAGAAGCCGCGAGGATTGAGAATTGTAACAGTATAACCTATTTGTTGATGGCAAAGTGTTATCTATAGGCCGACTGACACTTGGGGCATCTATACAGGGTAAAATTTTACTGTAATATTGCACTTTGTTGTGTTTTCAAAGAACTCGAGTTATGGAATGCTCCGGGACTACAACAATTACCTGTCGTAAACTAACCACGGTTTACCAAGATTGAAATATAAAAGATTTTTTTATAGAAATAAAAAATAACCCCCCTCAGCAATTCGCAATTGATCCTTCGGGGCTTTTCAGTTTGTAGCAAATGAAATATCTATGGAGTAAAGATAGTTCCCTGCTGGAACTAATGCATCTGCAGTTATACTCTGCACTTCCTTCTCTCATTCTTTACTTTTGCTTCTCTTTTTTTGTCTTTCATTATTCTTCTTCTTCTTCTCATTCTTCTTCGACGAAAGAGATTTATATATTTTTTTCTTCCATCCGGAAACTATTTTATGCGCAATTTACAACATTTCTGTACATGTTTATTAATGTGACGATGAAATTTTAGGTTTATCTTTTACAAACGTGGACTTTTTACCGCATGTAATACCATTTCACCATACGTGAACATTTCGACTCTTTATAAAGCAATTATATTCTGCATTTATGTACAGAGTTTAATTATTGATTTATTTTGGAGGTATACGTAATCGACAGTACTTATATATCCGCGGAGGAGAAATCATTAGAGATTCGAAAATTTGTTGAAATTTTATACGAAAGATAGTTAATTTCATATGTGAAAAGACAGGAATAAGAGACGTGTACATCATTCTGAAGTAACACTTGCGAATTATAGGAGTTGACTCGACCGTGACTATTACTTGAATTTTTTTTTCTTTCCATCTTTGTCTTTTTGGAGTCTTTTTTTTCTCCGTCATCTCTTTGGATTTACTCATTACTATCAAGGTGGTGAATAATAATTTAAATTTAATTTATAAACAGCTAGCCCAAGGCTATATCTTTTATTTTCAACCGCTCTCAAAACTAGGTAGATATATACGTAACTATATACTTCTAGCCAGTTATTATAGTCGTCGAATCAGAATAAGAAGAAGACGTAAAAAATAAAAAATAAAAAATGTTGCTTGGTGAAAATTTTTTCAAAATTTCCCGCCGAAACGAGCGTTGAATAATTCTTGTTAGAAAAAAAAAAAAAAAATTAGAAACATAAAATTCATAGTGGGTATAATATTTCAAATAATACGTATTTGGAGTTTGTGTATGTAACTGGTCGGAGACTAGGCTTGATTGGTCATTAATTAGCTACAATGTGTAGACAAGCAAAACTCTTGGAAGAATGTCTGAATTTTTAATTAGTATAATATCTCAGGTGTACCTAACTGGCCTTGGATGGAATTTTAGCTCACCTATGTAAATCGCTAATTTTCATAAATTATTCCGTTGAATAAATTTGACCGTAACCTTATAACATTGGTCTCTACTTGAATAGTCGAATGTCTACGTCTATGGAGATACTTTGAAGCCAAGTAAAATAGATTTTTATACAAAATACATCTATGCAACTTTGTCCAATACAGGGTGTCAGTCACGCGAATATAAACAAGAATAAAGTAGGTATTTTTGATTTTCGAATTCAAAGTTACAAATACGTCAGACACCGATGAAAATGACGAATAAAGAAAATCTAGGAGATAGGAGATATTTCACTCGAGTATCCGATCTGCAGCTACATTCAGGTGGCAAGTCTTGAAAGAATACGAACATTAAAACAGGTATCAAGATTTGGGAATAGGCGAGTAGCGAACAAGCGATGGGTCACGCTATATGTATATACATATATACGCGAAGGATCAAATCATCATCAAGGACCAAAAAACCAGTTTTCACTAGTCGAGATTAAGAGAAAGATAGAAGATGAGATATAGATATAGAGTTGAGACTAAACGACCGAACATATTAGTACTAACACCGACTTGGTTTTCAAATGACATAACTTATATACCCGAACCGGTTGACCTATAACAGTTATTTCCGCAATTGTTAATCTACTGCTTCCTATTTAGTCTTTTTTTTTTCAATTTCCGTATCAGGAACCGAGTTTAACGTACCGTATGGCGATCAGCTGGTAACATCATACGTATCAAGGATATGTAATGATCGATCGGTAAGATAAATCGGCAAAACGAACCGCTACTGCACTATTGAGCTATTCGGTATATTACTTGACCAGCATCAAATGTCATCTTTTGATATTAAAATTAAAAACAAGTTCCAAGATCGTGATTGTACGTACAAAAGTAAAATTATCAGTCAAAAATCAAATACCAGATAAGTAAAAAACCTAGAAATTTTTTTTTTTTCCTTTCAAAATCGGATCAGAGCCAACGATTCATCACGACACTCCAAGTTGCCGCAAAATCATTCATATAATACCACTGTTTACTCACGGGGCCCTTTTTTTTTCTCCTCTAGTCAACCCTTTTTTTTTCTTTTTTCTTTCACGTCTTTCTTCTTTCTTTCTTTTTTTTTTATTATTTCACCATAAGAGGTGCACGCGTCTATCCGCACGTTTGCCTCGTGATCTTTATCCCCTTTACTTTTGTAGGGTTAGAGGTACCTACTATATATGAATTTCTAGGCCTCGAGCTTGCCGCCCCATCACGGTTATATACATTGGCATAGCACAGGGCACAGAAAATAACTATATATATATATATATAGGTATATATATATTAACGAATATGAAAAGCAGGGTTGAAGTTTCCCCGCACTTTTGATCCGCATACGTTGCGCATCTCTTTCCAACTCTATACTCCGGGGGTCGCTGCATCCCCGGGATGGTCGAAAAGAAAAAAAAGATATACCATATATATATATATGTATATATATAAGAGAAGAAAAAACAGAAAAGAAGGAAAATTTCGAGTTCACCTCGTACGTGCATATATGTATATATATATACCTAGAGCAAAAGATTTCGAGTTTTTCGGCAAACAAGCCGATGACGGATGGGCAGCACACTTTGCGAAGGGGAAACGGTTTAAGTGCCTTTTTGAATTTTTGGGCCTTTCGCCCAAAACTCTTACCCCCTAGCTTCCCTCGTCTATCCATAACACATACATATACCAAAAAATTCAAAGAAACGCTATAATCTCTAAGCGATTCTTATACCCCCCCGATATATTCGGGATCGCCAATTTTTCGGATAAGTAGACCTTTCAGTCGGATACTCGTCGACGTTTTCTGGGGCCCTAGGCCTAATCCATTTTGACGCATGTGGCGTTTTGGGGGGGGGGGGGGGGGGGGGGCTTTATATAGAATTTCTTTTTCTAAAAATCTATCGAAAATAACAAAAAATAAAAATAGAAAATAGCCAAAGAATTAAAAAAATATGGGCCTATATCCTGTGCTATACGCGACGCGATTACGACTAAATCCAAAGTCAGTCTTATGGGGGGGTACCGTTCGTTTCCTCCGAGCCATATATATACGTGACGCAGATCGTATTTAAGATGAAGTTCAAGAAGTTGGTAACGTTAATGTAACAGAATTTTTTTTCTAAAATTTCTATTTCATGACTCAAATGTTGTTAGATTTGCAAAATTGATGTTTTACACACTTCGGTTTCCCGAATATGCATAATTTGTTATGCATTCTATATTATATTTTCGTGTTTTTGAACCGTTCAAATCACGAAATAAAAGAAATTTTTGTGCCATTATTTTGTTGCGTTAACGTTATACGAACTTCAATCTCACGTTATTCAAGCCGAGGTGTCGTATAGGATATATCTAGGTAAATACCTCGGCTACCTACGTCTTTGGATGAGTCCTACCACCCTATAGGGTCCCGGATATCGATGTCTATACTCTTTACCTACCTATATATATTTATAACCACAGAACGACGTGACACGCGCAAAATCTATATAATACCTACCTATATAGAAATTTCTATAATATAATATAAGTATACGGGGTGCACGAGGGGGGGCGCTGGTGATGTTGCGGCCGCAGTTGCTCCGCCACAAACAGGCGAAATTGATCTATTCCCCCGGATGTTCACAGTTAGACGCGCGATGATGGTACACCGACAAAAAAAAAAAAAAATCAAATATTCGACGGATAAGCCTCAGAAAAAAAAAAAAATCTGGCTATGCATAGGAATGATCCAGAAGTTGAACAGAACCGATACACTATAACGATAAAGAAGAGAAACGTTAATACGTTGGAATGAAGTGGTATGCTTTAAATGTATGTGGATAGATATATAAGTTTTTTGGGAACGGAACTAGGGAAGAGAAGCGGGAAACGAGCCCTTAATGAAAGGCAACTGCAGCAGACCGAGGGGGTAAAGAGAGGGGAATTTTTTTTTAATACACATGATGGTTAAGCACCGTAGACTTAGTATCTACCACCCTCGAGGTGTGTCGGGGCTGGCGATGATGTCGGTGAAATAGGAAGAATTAGAAGAAGGCGCAAGGAAGAGAGAGAGAGAGAGAGAGAGAGGAAGAGAAGTAAGGACGAAGATGAGGATGCGAGGATGAGTGGAAGAAGTAAGAAAAATCTTCTACTTTTTTTTTTTTTGGTTCACTTTTTCTTCTATAAAGTTGAACAAAAATAGAATATAAGAAGAAGAAAAAGAAGTTAGGGAGTGTATAGGGATTTTTTTTCTTATTCTTAGCGACTGTAAAGGTTTTTTTATCCACTCAAGAAATATGGTATCCTGTCCCTCTGCAGTCCTACATACAGCATCTATACTATACTCCACATTACTCTACTACTTCTACTACTTTAGCCAGAGTTAATATGTCTGCTGTTTTATTTTTAAGTCACTGCATCCTAAGACGAAACTTCATTGCATTTCTCACTACTATACTTATATATTTTTCTTTATTTTTAATCTCATACTTCGTATATAATCTCTCGGTTAAGTGAGTCCCTATCATCCCCCCCTATATGTATATTCCACATAGGTACGTATATACCTATATACAATATATTTACTACACCCCGTATTTCATACACATTTCTAATTTATACCGTAGGGGATAATTTTGGCTTTTTCTCGATTCAACCGGATCTCGCCTTCTCTTCTTTCCCCTCCCGACCTATCGCACATTTTTACATCAACGTTTCGAGATCAACTATATTCATCCCTCCTGCAATATGTCTAACACGTTTATTTGATGAGAGAAAAATTCAAACACGTGCGAGAGGAAAATTCGACGTCATAATTCGAAGTATTTCATTCTATTGCACGGTTTTTTTTTTCTTATTCATTTATTTCATTTTTTTTTTTCTCGTTTTGGTAAAAAAAGAAATTTAATTTGATGTATCGATAAGATTGCATACAGTCCAAGTGATATGATTACCTATTAGCGAAATAAATTTTGAATGAAATGAAAAAAAAAAAAATAATAATAAAAAAAATATATATAGAAGAAATTAAACACATCGATACGCGAGTAAAAGGATTAACCTGTCGCGAAACGTCAACGATCCTGCGTGTACAAACTGTGTACCATATACAACCCGCGCGTAACAAATACAGGTATGATAAGTTGTATACGCGTATATCGCGAGTATAAGGTGTATGCACGTTGACTGCTTTTTGCTACGTGTTTCCACGTTTTTACGACTCACACGAGGCGACAAATGAAATGAAATGAAATGAAATAAAATGAAATAAAATGAATGAACGCTACCGGTAAACAGAGTTTCGTTCTTTTCGGAGCCAAAAACAGACCTTCGAAGCTAATATCCACGGATTGTCCCAGTAGGCACTAATTTTGACATCAAGTCAATAAGGAATTAATCTATAATTTAAGTTTTTCAAGATATTCAAATTTTTTTCCTCATCCTTACAGTATTCTGGAATCATAATTTAATTATTTCATTGATTAGCAACCCCGAGTCGAAATTAAGTCACAGTAGTGTTTCAACGTATGTAGGTATATACAACTTAAGCACTACACATTCGAAGTTGCTTTTGGTAAAGGTAAACGCGTTTGCGTAGTACGTAGTTTTTTTTTTTTGCATACGAAGTGCGCCCTCCCCTGTAGAAAACGTGGCTTTTTGTCCTTTGGCAACACGCATGCATATTACGTATAGTGGTTATATAGATGCATATATACATACATTTGACACTAGAGCCAGTGTAGGTTAAATGAAAAGTTTTAAAGAGTCCTCATTGTGAGCTGGTGGGACAATAAGGTCCTTAGAATCGATTGAGCAGCAGTAGCAGCAGCAGCAGCAGCAGTAGTAGCAAGCACGCGGATACTACTGTAGGTATAATATATACTTGTACAGTTGGCATTATTAGCTACTAGTAAAGTTAGGTTAGGACACACACGTGCGAGTAGGTGCGTAACTTGCTGGGTTACTTTATTGCCTATACGCGGAATATGTTACACGCATCTAGGCTGCAGGTAAAAAAGCGTATACTTAATACAACAAAATCGAAAAGAATATCATTTTACAAAGGTACACGTATGTGTAGGTATATATATATAACGAATATATCTCGATATGTAAGGGTCCTTCTTTCTTTCTTGTTCATTGTTACTGGCCACGCAGGACAACGCAAAGGCGATAAGAAGAAGAAGTAAGGAATAAGAAAAAGAAAGAGAGAGAGAGAGAGAGAGAAAAAAAAATATCGAAAGGACTTTTTAACAGGTCAAGTTTCAAAATCTTTAGACGCATGTATATCGCTTGCATAAAAGACGAAGGGACACTTTGGTATATAGCTAAAGAACGAAAGTAAGAGAGAGAGAGAGAGAAAAAGATATATAGGAACATTTCGTACCAGGTATACAATGCACGCGCCTCTTATTCGATCCATTCAACTTGTAGAATGTATTGACAACTGACGATTGTCATTCACATTGTTACCGGATTGTCGATTATTTTTCATCCCACTCTATCGGCCACCCTTGCTAGACCCCGCGTGAGTTCAGTTAGTTATTGTGACCTCTCTTTGTTGAACTTTTCTGCAAAATTGATCGCGAATAATAACGCCAAAGTGGTCCTCCTCCTCCTCCTCCTCCTCCTTCTCCTCTTCAATACAATGGACTAAAAAAGAATTTTCAAAACTAACAAAACTATATCGGCCTAAGTCTCTGCAGCGACGTTGTATTTCGCAAATTACATTATAACTAGAGCTCTTCGTTGTATAAAATTTCTGTTAATATACTTTCAACATATTTGTCCTGCAATAAAACAATCGATCAACGATTCATCGTTCATATAATTTTCGATTTAACAATGATTAATTGTACGGCATAATATTATAGTGTTGTCGTCATAATTATTATACGATCTTTTGGTAATAAAATTCATATATCAAGGTCGATAGATAGATCGCAGATGCTAGATTATAATAAAAAAATTATTAGAATTATAATATGTTTAAATAATTCGTCGATTTAGATTAAATCTTGTAAAATTATATATATATATATACATCTCGAGATGTAGAAAAGTCGCAAACATATATTATCACCTTCGTGTGTGTATAATATGAAATGGTCGGGTCATTGTCACGAAAGAGTACAACATCGCACGTATATATGTACAGGACCATATCGTACACAAGTATCCGTATAATCACGTAATATGTTTACGTTCGTATGTATGTATCTATGTCCATTTTTATACATAAAAGTACATAGTTTAATACGTCATACATGCGTGAGCAACGATAGATAATCAAGTAATCGTCGAATATAATCAACTTGTACATCAATGTCTCATATGAGCGAAAATCGCGGGAATATGAATTCCAAGTAGTTATTTTTTATTTGTATTTTAATTTTCATTTTTTTTTTGCCCTCTTTTTAACACTTATAATATGTATCACTTCCGAAGTGAGTGATCAACCGAAAGCGAGTACATCGACCAGGCGATTTGTAGCCGTAAACATATAAAACTATATTATACGTAGACATAACGATAGCTTATAGTTACATCACGTTATACTTTTATACCTCGATTAATGAAAAAGGGTGTGGGTCAAAATTTCGAAAGATCAATGTGTTATAGAATGGCAAAAATTTCGAATTCTAATAATACAAACACGAAAATTTTGTACTTTTGATATTTTCACCCCCTATAATATACATTCACGAGAAAGAAAGACCATGAGAGATTTTGATCTGCTTCAAGTTCCGAAAATTTGAAAAAGTATAAGGTTCACCGCGATTTTTCATCCGCTAAAAGTCAAGCTATAGATTTTTTATGTAGTCAAAATCGAAGGTCAGTTACCTATAAAGAGTTCAAAATTCGCAAATTTCAAGCGGTCAAATAAGAGTACAATATGAGATTTTCTCGTTACTTTGGTTCAAATGAACCTTCGGTACCTTCAGAAGCATAGATTACAAGTGTCTGTTCAAAATCTCTCGAAAGAAGATCCTACGTGTATCAAAACAATCAGCATTTCAAATTTCCCAAGAAAGATATCTCGAACAAGATACAGAGAAAGAAAATGGCCCTTGCCACGTGGTTTTTCCAACAATCAATGATTTCATTCATTCATTCATTTATTTATCCTTCTCTTTTCGGTCTGGAGGATATATCAAACCGCGTATAAGAGGGCAGAGGGTGTCGTATATACGGTATATAGGTATATACGGGTCGGTTTGATTGACTTATAGTCAATCGTTCGTACGTTTCTCTCTTTCTTTACCTTCTCATCTTCGTGGGGGGTTGGCGGGGTTGGCGGTGTATACATGCGTGGCGCGTAGTCGCCTAGCAAGGACGCGCCACCAGCCGACGACCCTTGGCTCCTTGGTGGACTGAGGTCAGGAATCGTAGCGTGATAGTCCTGCAGACCTGCGACACCGGTGGGTACCACCGGCCGGTATTCCATTGCACGAACCTCCATTTTGGTTCCGATCGAAAAACCCGAATAAACCAGTTTGAAGCTTTTTTTTTTTCTTTTTTAGTTTTTTTTTTTCAATTTGATTTATGTATCTCAGTATGTTCAAATGAACGAACAAACTTTTTGTCAAGAGTCTTGTTTTTTGTTGTTGTTTTTTTTTTTTTTGTTTTTCACGCTGTTTTAGTCATAAAAATGTTTGTTTTTGTTTTAGGATTATATTATTACCACGCACACATTAGCACTGTTCTTCAATTTTTTCTTTCTTCTTTCTTCTTTTTCCTCTTGTTTATCGAATTTCTATACTGAGATTATCTCAGATTATATAGCGACAGGTGGAATAATAAAGAAGAATCAAAAACAAGGAACCAAGATGCAAACCACGTTGGTTGAAAAAAAAGTTCACTCTTGTATACTAGACTTGTGAGTTTTCATATTCGGTGCTATTCGGCGATTCCTGCAGTATGTGTCCTTGATAAACACGACACACGTTCGAAACCACGCGGTTCACAATATAATATAATAAAAATAATATCGTCTAGGTTTTATACACAAGATGCTTATGTATTAACGAGTATTTATTTGTTTTTGAATTTTTCTTTTTCGTTTTTGTACTTGTTGTTATTATTTGCATATCTATATGCATATATATGTATATCGTTTAAATTATTTATATATTTATTTCTATATATATATATAATCGATCGTTTTTCTTTGCGATCTTTATTTATTTAGTTATGATTATTGTGTTTCTTGTTGTTTTTGTTTTTTGTTGTTTAGTTAAATTTACTTTTATTTCATTCTATGGTAAATATATAGCCTAATTTACTTTAGGCAGCTTTGGAATATGTCACAGACGAGTTTAAACTATTTTAGACGAAACTTGGTATAGATTTTATTTTATTTTGTATAAACCAAACGTCAAACAGTTCTTGAAAAAAAGTGTTCTAGGTATGTATAGTCAAACCGATAACTAAGATCATACGATGTGTTGATAAAAAAAAAAAAAAAACTTCTTCACAAAACTATATAGATTTATCATTAATAATTACATAATTATTATTTAAGATATCGTTATCAATATCAACGTTGTTGTAATAGAATTTTCAAAATCAGTTTTTTCACATGATATAAGTTTTCTTATTTTACTTTTTTTAAATTATGTTCGGTGTTTTTTCGAAGGCAAAATTTCCCCTAACTGCAGATAGATGTAAGTAAAAGCAAAAAAAAAAATAATTGAATTTTAAAAAGAAAAAATAATAATCCAATATTGTAATAAAATTTGTATAAATTTTCTCGTTTTAATTATTTCATATATGCATACGTGTGTATATATGAATATATATATATTTTTTTTAAATTCGAGTGGTTTTTTTTTTTCTGTAGTTAGTATTTTTTTTTTTTTCTTCTTATATATCGCTCGGTGTTTACAGTTTTTCAAAACGAGGCTACAACTACCTTAGGGTAACGCGCACCCCTTGGCTACTTTTTGCCGACTGAATGTTTTGCGCCGTGGCCCTAGCTAGCTTCGTTCGAACAGAGCGCGAAGCCCCCCCACCCCGAGGACCTTCTTTCCCCCACCTTTAGGTTTCGGCTTCCTCACACCCCCCACCATACCGCCGACGGTTGTCCTCCTCCCTCCCTTCCTCCCTCCCGCCCTTCCTCCCTCCCGCCCTTCCTCTCTCCCTGCCCCCCTCATAGTCCCCCCTTATTCCTCCCTACACCCCACACCCCAAGGGGAGCTAGGACGCGACGCTCTCTATGTACTGCCGAGTACTAAAAAGAGCGAGATGGGCATATATAGAATCCCGTGAATACGAAGAGGGGATAATTAACCGAGTGTACAACGTACCGTCGTGCGCGCCCGTCCGCTGTCTCGAGATTTATCCAAAAAGATACATTACATTATATACTAGACTACGTATGTACCTACTCGATATACATATACATATACATATATATATTTATTTTATATACAATATACCAGACTGCGGAAAGACGCGAGATTAAAATTATGATAACAAAATCAAAACAACGAAAAAGAATTTTTTTTTAATTTATTTTATTTTATTTTTTGAAATTTCTGTATTTTATTTTTTTTTTTACATCAAACGCTTATTAATATTTATATATTGGACAAGGCTATAATTGAGCTATAATTCAATTGATTTCAAATCGATAATTTCAATCACTTGTAACGGAGTATAAAAGCGGGAAAAAATTTGTCGACTTCCGGATTGTCGTTTAAGCGGTAGGCCGCGATGTTTTGAAATATAAGTTTTGGGTTATCGTATAATTATCAGAGAATATGTATAATGATTGCTTCTTTTCGTTTTCTTGTTCGTTTTCTTTTTTTTTTCCTTTGATGTTTTTTTTTTTTTTTTTTTGCTCCCTTCTCATATGCATACATATTAAAGACGTATGCGTTACATATAAGAAGAATGGGTTATCGCTGTGAAACCGACTGATTAAGAATACGACATTATTTATCAAATAAACATACATACATACATACTATAACGCAAGATCCTCTATTATATGAGACCTTAAGGTCTTTTTTTTAACAGTTGCACAGTTATCATCTATATATTAAGACGTTGACGCGCGTCCTTCAAGGGTGTGAAATTAATCGTACATTAATTATAATCATCATTTTATAGA
This sequence comes from Ametastegia equiseti, assembly GCA_963989295.1. NCBI lineage: Eukaryota > Metazoa > Arthropoda > Insecta > Hymenoptera > Tenthredinidae > Ametastegia > Ametastegia equiseti. The sequence goes on along the minus strand of OZ022397.1, from coordinate 12,059,379 downwards.
TTTATTCTAGAAATCTTAGACATTATACATACAATATACATTCAAACTCTTCAAGTTGACGAGATTGATGAATATATAAGTGAAAGTGTTTGCATAAATCTCATTTGTAAGCTTGTATAGAAGGTGTCGATGACCCGAATCAATGAAAAAAAATGTGAGAAAAGAAAAAAAAAATCAAGAAAAAAGATTCGAAAAAAAGTTGTTCGATCGCAAAAACTGGAAAGATTGTTGGTTGAAAAAAAAAACAGCCTAAGAAAAAAAAAAATCGGTTAACCACTATAGTATATATACACAGCGAGTAATAATGGAGATATTATCTCGTAGAAAAAGCCCCTTTCGACTTTTTCTCCATGGCGCTTGAAAAGTTTTTGCTTGTCCCGCCACCGAAAAGCGTGCGCGCCCGTATATATATGTATACGCGGGCAAAAACAGGCGCGCTTGCGCAAAAAACGGCACACAACACAATTCCCGCTATATATATGTTTAGTATAGGTATAATACTGCGCGGGGTTATACGAATGTTAGACTATGCGCTTTGCTATGCTTTGCTAACCCACCAAAAAGGAGAGAAAAAAAAAAAAAACAGAAAAAAAAGTTAGAGAAGCAAAATCGGCGTTTGCCTTTTACGATATATGTATGTATCTATATACATAGTCTGTTTAATACCATAGAGAAAACTCCGCCAAGTATGAATTTAACAAAGAATAGGTTATACTATGGGAGATATTTATATGGAGACGTTACAAGCCGGTAGTGGGCATTTGACAAATTTTCATTTTTCACCGCAAGTTATAGAATTGATAGATCGTGAATATGACCGCGCGCGGTGTAAAATAAGAAAAAAGAAAAAAAAAAAAAAAAAACAAGCTTCTTTTTTCGGTAAAGATCTAGTATGGGTTATAGTCTGCAGGGCTACCACCTATACATATACATCCACACATATATATATATTACGACGTATACGGATAAAAGGGAAACGATTTTTGTAAGGAAACGATGCGTCACTTATTCCCGGTTGCTGGTTACTCCTGATGCAGGGTGTTGAAACCGATTTTCATCTATCAGAAGACCCGAGACCCTCAGGTATGACGATGCATTTTTTCGCTAAACTGAACTCTAGAGTCAAGAGGTAGGATTCCCGATCTCTACATATACACACGTCCCTCGTTTCAATTTCCCGCGCATACACGTAAAATTATATGAAGAAAAAAAACATAGAAACATGAGAAAAATCGCAACAACGACAAAAAAAAAAAAAAAACCATAATAATCTTGAAAAAATTACGCAAATCGCTTTCTATCAGGTACTTACGAAGACAGGGACACACGGAGACACTGTGGCAATTGACCAAGAAAATGGAGCGATTTATTCATATACCAAGAATAATATAAATGTACGTGCGTGTATATACCTAGATGGATATAGTTAGAGGTATATAAGTACCGCTCTGCTTTTGCACCGTTGGTACCCGTAGGTAATCACGCTCGAGTGAATTTCACGACGAAGTGTCAGGGCGATCGGTCTAGCCTGGCCACGGTTGGTCGGTTGCAATGATAATAAAGGTGCCAAGGTGGCTGATTTGCGCGTGTTTGTAGGTATTATACCTAAAACCGATTTCTTGCCGATTTCATACCGATTTCTATCTCAAAAAGATCGCCGATCTTGCAGTTGATCTAAACACCTATACTCACAAAAAAAAAAAAAAAAAAAAGTAACACGGTGTAATACTTCCGAACAAAGATCGCGTGAACGTTTATACTCTATTCCGAATTGGGTTGCCCCGCTTTTTCGTATGCCGCGATTTTCACGCCGATCGCCGGACTTCGGTTTCTATAGATTTCAGGATATTGCTGATGAGACACTACGATGCTTTCCAATCCTTACCGTTTTACTTTACTCTGTTGTACCGATTTTTAGTTTTTTTTTTCTTCTTCTTCTTCTTCTTCTTTTATTCACCTTCTTTATTTTCAATCAAATATCGAACTATAATACCATTTTTCCAAAAACTGTACAAATCATGTGAAAAGATTTACCGAAAAAGATTAAATGTTCTTAGAGAAAATGTTACAAGAATTCTTTTTCGTACCCATCAGAAGTAAAATGCTTCGATGCTTTTTGGCGTAACGATTTATACGCGATCTTAAAATCGATCACCGATGTATGTGCAGCTTTTTTTCTTTTCTTTCTGTCTTGATGGTTTTTGTAAAATACGTTGCCATTCGAGATTCCCCATGACAGATAATCGCCTGCCGAGAAGAGGATCAAGAATAAAGGAATAGAACTTTTGCGTGGTGTGAAAATTAGGCACAGTTTGCAAACAGCAGGGCTCGTTCTTTTTAGATAGAAATCGGCATATGGTAACCGTCGAAAAATAATTTCCCATTTATCTTTTCGGATGGTCATTTCCGAAGACGATATTTTCGAAATTTCGACAGTTTTTAAAACACCCCTCAAACTTGTTACAGGTGGTAAAACTATATATTTGAAATTCAACAATCGAATAAAATTAAATAACTAAATTCGATATCGATCACTGAAAATCCTCCATTATACATTATATATTTCTGAATCTGTTTTATTAAGAAATTTCATATATCTGTTACAAGAAGAGTGTCGTGTTATCTATCTGTATTATGAAACCGAACTATAGGTCACAGATATACGTGTCGTATATACATTTTGTTACAAACGTCGTTGTAGTTAGATTTAAGAAAATAAATAAAGATTTAACCTGTCCACTGTCTAATTGGTTGCGGATATATACATACTTGAGGGACAGATTTAGTAAACATACAGAAATTTTGTAACATAGATTGACGGACGTAGGTGACCGTTTGTTTGGAAACACAAATCTATACTCAACGACGGTTTAATCGGTTTTCAAATTCTCGAAACTTATATACAAAATACACACGTATCCAAGTCACACAATACACAGATTCTAAAGCTTGGAATCTCGATGCGGATAGAGATTTAATTGAAACGTGATTTGAGTTTATGTATATATATATATATATATATACACGAGGAAAAAGAAATACAGGGGATCTGATCGGAGGAAAAAAACCGTCAGCATCGAACCGATATTTCTCTTTTTTTTTTTTTTTTAACAAAGCGAGAGTCGAAAACTATAAGAGATACCACGTACGAGACTATGTCGACTAGCAACTGGGTCGTCATGAGTCGTCAGGCTAGACGAAGTAACTTCCAGGCATTAATACAGCTTCTAAAAGTCTGAAAGTTAAATTTTTGGTCTCGCATGAACTCTGTTACGGTCACGGCTTGACACCCCCTCAGACCGTGCGCGAGTAACCGAAGTCTCGTTCGCTCACTCACGCACACCCACTCTCAAATACGTGGGACTTTTTTTTTTCTTCTTTTTTTTTTCTTTTATTTTGTCTTTTTTTTCTTTATCTTTCGGGGACTTCAGGCCCCCGGACGAATTAGAGACGCGCGTTAGAGCGTGCCGATCGCTTCTTTTCACAAACCAAGACACCCAGTAGCAATGCAAGTTGGTCTCAGTTCATTTTTGCCTCAAGTATAGATAGATTATGTTATATAGCGAAATGTGAAGAATTGAGAAAAAGAAAAACGTGATAAAATTTTTTTTGAGTAGGTATACCAAGCACGTGGTTTGATACCGTTGAAAATATATAATAATTATAACATACCAATTTCAATGGACACGTGTAACGGGGATTTTATTTTATTTTTATTTTTTTCCTTTCTTTGATCAAAGCTGAAACTCTGATCTTTCATTCATCGATCCCCTCCGAATGTCAGAACCGATTGTCCGATCTTCGAAGTGCATATAGGAACGCGTTGTGGACAATGATGGTCATCACCGGGATTTTTTTATATTCTTCCGTTTTTTTTTTGTTTTTTGTTTTTTTTGTTAGGTGAAAAAACCGGCTTTTTTGGACGTTACCTATATGGGGGGAGAAAAACCCTGAGCAGGCGAGGCTGCATCTGTATATATCTAATATGCATATGGTCCAGGTCACAGCATCCCTTGCTAGAGATCGTTTTTTGTTTAATTCTGTCCCCTCGGTACGCGTAGCGCCCTAATTTCAACCGTCCATAGCTGTAACAGCAGTGGAAGCTGAAGCATAAACGGAGAGAGAGTATATAGTTTGAATGACAATGACCGAAAAAGCCAGGCCAAAACGATGCCTGAGGTTCTAAGATCGAGGAATGATCGATCAAACTGAAAAAAAATGACCCGAAAGTAATCTTGGCAGGGGAACCCGATATGCAAATATTTTGCCTACTTAACCATCTCTAGGTCTTAGATAAATGATCTCTTATTCGTACCTATACCGTTGACACTTGACGATTTTCGCGACCTTAATATCCCTTTTTATTTCCTAGCTCCTTTCGACAACGATATTAGATTTAATTTTCAATTTTTTTTCCGACCTTTCCCAGATTCTCTTAACCTAACCGTGAGAGAGTTTTCATTTTTTTATTCTGTTTGACTTTTTGACAAACCTAAGTAGGGATTTAACAAATGGATTTCATTCCTTGAGATTAATAGATACAAATTTATCAGATAGTCAAATTTCGAATGGTTTTTTTTCTTTTTTTTTTCTCCTTCTCCTTTATATTCTTTTCAATCGGGAACTTCAGGTTGGATGGAAACTTGAAATTTTTCAAATAAAATATTCATAGATAGAAAAAAAAAAAATTACTTTCTTCGATTTGACCACGGGTGCCGTTGCCTTTAACAATGCAGTTGCGTTAGATGGGCTAGTCAGAGAATGACCCGAACAATAAAAGTTTATTATTTTTGAAATATTCTTAAAACCCTTTCCTCTGGCTTACGGGCTTATTACTGCTTTAAGCCGTGCTTAACACTACAACCATCTCTCTTTCTCTCTTGCTATTTCTTGACCACTCTCTCGAGGTTAAAGGATTAAAAAAAATGAGCTTAACCCTTGCCTGTATTACATTATAAAGCAAAATTCACCAAGTAATAAAATACGCAACCTTTGCAGCTCCCACTGCTTCAATATATTCATTTCTTTATTTTCCTTTCCCAACCCTTTCGGCTTTAAGGATTTGTCCACTGATTTTTTCATCCGTTTTTTTCTCTGTTTTTTTTTTTTTTCTCTTTTGCCTTTCAACACCCCCAACACTTTCGGTATGGACTCAACAAGCTACCTAAAAGTATTGAAAATCCTTCTCTATTTGACTTGCCCATTTTTTTTTCTAGGGCAATACTTCGGGTCAACTAAACTCTTGGTATAGGTTTTTGGGCAATTTCTAGAAAAATGTTGTTTCCCCTCAAGATTTTTTATACTTTATTGTACTACGGTTAAATATAGTTGGATATGCTCAGAGTTTACAGGAAATATGCTTCGAGCTCATAACTAATTCCTTTCAGAGAAGCAACAGCTGGTAATATACGTCTAAGTGTGTATCTCTGAAAAATTGCCAAATCCTCCAACTTTGAAAATATTTTCAAATTGCTTCGAGTCAATTTAAATCAATCGTGATATCGCGAGTGTTAAAGAATAATAAAAGAAACAAAAAAAAAAAAAAAAAAACGCCATTTTACACAACCAGGTAAAACCAGCGTTCCCAGTCACCTGGTGCATCTGACGTCATCCACCAGCCACTACAACGTCATCGAAAGTGGGTAAATTCTCTCTTGGACCCCCATGGGTTCCCATGACCTCAACTGACCCGGGTGAAGGTGCTCCGTCCAAGGGGGAGACTTGGAGTTGGAAGTCCGGTCAGAGGTCGCGCATATGGTCTTAGCCGTTTGCCTTACGCAAAATAGCCAAAAATGAGGAAAATCTCGCGAGGGGTAAAATCGGAAGAGAAAAAGAAAGAAATAGAGAGAGAGAGAGAGAGAGAAAAAAAAAGAAAGAACGGAAAAACTGTCAGATAATAAGGCAAGTAAAATCCATCACAATGAGCCGTTCACCTTCAAGAGAACTGTCCGAAAAATTCTGGTGGGGGATGTTTTTCGAAAAATCAGTTACAAATCGGCTTTCAGTTTGAAAAATCGACTGCAATACATAGAAAGAAATAAGCTAAAGTATCAATAGATAAAAATAAATTGAATCGAATGAAAACAAAAATTTGTAAAGAAGATTCAAACGGGTTGAATTATATATATATATATATAGAATTTGAAAAATAATAGGTGTACATGTATATGATCCTTGTTAGCTATTTACTTGTTTAGTTTGGCTTGTTACTCGATACGTGTATAGAATATTGGGGAATCAATAGAAGAGCTAACTAGGTGTTAACCCATTGACAGGAGAATAGAAGAGACAAACCACAATAAAGCGTATATATAGGCTAACCGAAGAATCAAAGTACCTGCTCTAGCTGGGAACCCTTAATATTTTGATAGCTCAATGCTGACGGTATACAATACTATCGAAGAATCTATACTGCATCTATAGGGTATACCCTTTCAATTGCAGTTCAATACCCAAATTGGTTCGTTCGCACAATACCCTATATAACGTAGGTAGTGCGGTATTAACCCCTTTAGAAAACGGGCGTGTGCCCTGTTCGACGTGAAGCTTAAGGGAAGGTGTTACAGATCGGAAATATCAAAGGATTTTTTTCCATCGTCAAAGAACTAGATCGGCAGTAAAGAAAAAAAAAAAAAATGGGGGGTAAAAAAGAGAAAGAAAAAAAAAGGGGGACTTATTGGTGGTATCCCCAAAAGGGGTTGGCGCCGATCTTCCTCACTATTTCACTTCTTTTCTATACATCTAGGTATATATAAGGTACACACACCACACTGTAACAGCCGATTATGCCTTTTTTCAACAGCACGTGATCGCTCATTGGTATTTTAGTTCTTTTTTTTTTTTTTCATTTCTTTTCTCGGGGACTTTGATTTTTCCCTTCTACCTATATATGTAGACCCCATATACCGCACCCCCCAATACCTATATCGCATTATGATCGATATATTTCTAAAGAATATATCTATAACTGCATTGTTCGATGGATGGTGTAAAGTCACGTTGATCAAAAATCAAAAAGGAAGTTGAGAATAATAATAAAAAAAAAAACATAACAATTATAATAAAAGAAGAAGATTAGATCGGATCGAAATTCGAACAGCATTTTACATAATTAGATAAATAATCAACAAGTGAATCACCTACAGGTAGGATGAAAAAAAATATCACGCAAGAAAAAAAAAAAAAAAGCGAAGAGGGTTCTGGTAATTTTTTTTAATTTCCCCTGCAATTTTTTCTAATGATATTATTACCCGGCGCACGCCCGATTGACTTGTGTGGTTTTTTTTTACCTTATCTTTTTCGTTAACCCAAGGTTTATTCACCCCGTGTACTTATTTAACCAAATATCTTTTGTGTATTAGAGAGATAGAGGCACGCGTAACTTTTTTTTTCTTCTCTAAACAGAAAAGTTTTTTTTTTTTTTTATTTTCCTTACGCTTTGATTTTTTTTTTCTTACTTAAATTAGGAAAAAACTTGCGGGACTCTCGCACGCGTAACCGTTTTTTTCGACATTGATACACGATGAGGCGAACTGCGGCTGCCTGTAGGGCGCAAGGGATGTTTTACCGGTTTTTATACGTTGCAATTTATGTGCCGGATTTTTGGAAATTTCAAGGGGGGAAAAAAAGGTTTTTTTTTGTTCCTTATATTTCCCTCCCCCTGTTATAGTTGGCACCCCTCATCCTGCATACGCTTACGATTAGGGGAGTTTTTTTTTTTTATATATTTGGGCGCGTTTCGTACGTTTTCACCCCAAAATGGAAGGGAAAAAAAAAGACAGAAGAGGAGAAAGAAGGGAACGAAGGAAAAAGAAAAAAATAAGGGAAGGAAAAAAAATGCTCCTATACTGGCAACGCGTATACCACGCGCCACATGGCACAGCTTTGTTTGTTTTTTTGCCATATTTTTTTTTTAGCACTCACAATTTTATACCAAAATGGATACGGCCCTTCGTTGGCTACCCTCCACTCCTGTATCGTCGTCTAGTTTCGAACGGCCAGCCCTGCCCAGCGTCCGGCTAGCCAGACCCTTAATTTTTTTTTCACGATATGAAAAAAAATTCTTATTCAAAATTTGCCTAACCGTACGATCGAGAGGTACGCGTTCCTTCTGAAACCACCGTACAATAGATTTTTCGGTATAGGTATATATGCAAAAAGTAAAAGGAGAGAGAGAGAGAGAGAGAGAGAAAGAGAGGAATAAAAAGGAAATTTTTCGGGGCACGCTTCCTCATATTTTTCTATGAAAAGAAAACCCGGCAAAAATTTTTGACGGTTGTATTCTGGAAGGGATCAATATAAGAAATTTGCACACTTAAACGGATTACAGATGTTTGCGGGTGTTTACAATGCTTCAACCGATTTTTCGATTTGTGTCAAAAAAAATCATTCTTCGAATGAATTTTGAGTGACAGCATCGAATCTTGACAATAAATTTTCGTAATCTAAGGCTATAAGCGACGATTTACAATTGTTACTATGCCGCTAGCTTGCCACTCTGAATTCTCCTCCTTCCTTTTATGCCACGTTCAAACCTTCCTTCTTTCTCTTCCCATTTCCACATCTCTCGCTAAATTGAAAAATAACAAACCAACTTTTTTCCAGAGGACATACATAGATTTCTATATACATACAGCATATATGTATGTACATATATCTCGCCTTATAATTCCTGCTACATCGTCTTCGAGCTATATTTCCGCGGATAAAATCACGGGAGATCAGATTGAAAAAAAAATTAAAAAAAAAAAAAACGAGCAAAGAAGTAAAATTGAACGTGTCATTCGCATGGAAGAAGAGAACTTGATTTAGCGAGTTGAAGTTATTTAAGCTATTATTTGAAAGAACGTGAAATTTCATTGTTTGCGGAATATCCATGACAGAGAAAATCCTCCCCTGTCCAAACAAACAACCGAAGGCTTTTGGCACCCACACTAAATCGTTAGTTAGTTTCGGTATGACCGATCGCCTACGGGAAACGGCAAACTTCTGTAGTCCTTTAGAGTTTAAGAAAGACATACGTTTGAACCAACGAAACGCAACGCAACGTCCAAAGTAAAATATCTTTCTGTCTGGTTGTGGTAGTTGAAGAAAAGTGACCAGGAGGCACTTGTTCGAGCCACTTGGGACCGTCCGTTTCTTCGTCTTATATAGCTATCTGTTGGGACCATCCCAAGAAATACAACAACATACAAGATCAAAAGTGCCGAAAACAGTTTTTTTTTTTCTTCTTCTTCTTCTTTTTCTCTTCATCCCTCATTTCTGTTTGTTTGCAAGATCGAATACTTAACCATCCGTAAGCCTGCAGTCAATACCTTACGGCTCAAAAACGGATGCACTTTTTCGAGTACAGATTTCGGGGGGTTCGATTTATCGTAATTTTTTCAAAGAGAAAGATATGCCCAAATTGCGTAACAGGAACACACGACCCTTCAATAAATTCACAAATCATCAGAAATTATTGGGAAATTATCAACTGGGTTGTCCCGGATCTTTTCAATTACCTTATTTTGTATTTTTTGGTTTTCCTTTTAATCTCTGGCCGATTCAGTCGTGTAAAACATTGAGAATCATGTGTGACGTGGGCCCAAGAGTTGAAGAGTTGAGAATTTTTGAAATCGGCGAAAGTTGTTCTTATACGAAAAAGCTGCCTATCACTTACGAAATGAAAAGTGAAAAGAAACCGAAAAAAAAGAAAACATCAACTTAGAAAAAAATGCTGAGAATTTTTCTACCCTGGGGTGAACTTCGAAAAGCAATCGGTCAAAAACTCGTCGTACAAATTACTTAATTCGTCCGGAAATGTGGAGAATTTGAAAATTGCTCTTCCGTCCTGCAGGCGGTGGGTCGGAGCCCTTAGTATCTCGGAAGGATCCGTCTTCCGGGGATGTGAGATATTATTATTCTAAATTTTGAAAATTCAACGGTTTTCGATGATCAGGATCGAAGAGGGGAGTGAATCGTCGAGGGTTGGTTATAGCGATTTGTTTGTATGCATATCACATGCCCTGATGACTTTACAGATTTTTGGAAAAATCGTTAGGCATTTCTTTTGGTTGATGTGTATTTAAGTCTTCGATCTACCGTCTAGTCTCTCTTCCTAAGCCCTGTCTTTTTCTATTTCTCATTTTCTCCCCGCCGTGTCGGGTCTCTACCGCCGAGGGGAGCTCGCTTCACTTCCTAGGGATGCTGCCCCTTGAAGTCAGGTTCCCATGCCCCCTGTATCTTCTATCTTTTTCTTACAAGGGGCCCCCTCTTCGTCTAAGGCCCAGTCTGCCACCTGTCCCTACGTCTGGACCCTATGCGATGTCTTCCTACATGTAGAACAACCCGGAGGCCCATTGTCTCTTGATTGCAGGTTTTTCAACCGATTTTTTATTTTTTTTTCCTCCCCCCCCCCCCCCCCCCCCCCTCCCAACTCAAAACCCACAACTGACCAGTTCAAATCAAAAAACCAATACTCCCGCGTCTCCGTTTATAATTGCAATTATCGCGAAAAAAAATTCAGGTTCAACTTTTGCGGTTGGTTTATAATTTTCAATTGATAGTCAAATTTTAGTGTATTAATTTTTTCATTTCGAAAACTTACATGTTTACCGACCGCAGATTTTGAATTAATTAGGCAAGATGCGCAGAGGGTGGAATAGAATAATATTAGTCGTGGGAAAAAAAATCATAATGAAAGGCAAAATATGAGAAGAAGAAGAAGAAGAAGAAGAAGGAGAAGAAGAAAAAAAAAAGGTTTAGTTAAAAGAATGATAATTATACATGGGTAGCTGTTGATAATTAATTGTACGAAACACGCGCAAAGTTCTACGTATAGAAGCTGTATTAAGTGCACGGTAACTTCCTCTTGTAAAAAAAACCCCGAGGCATTGACTTCTAAACTTCCTATAAAATTTTTATTTTTATTTTTTTTCTCCCTTCACCGTCAGAGATTGATTTAGTGGGCTAATGATGAACCACCTTTCCCCCTTGTGCCCCCCCCCCCCCCATACTACTTCGACCTCGCTAACCTATACCTTCTTCTCATCCTTATTCCTCGATCCTCTATCCTCTATCCTCCACCTCAACCCCACCCACATGCACGAATTAAGGTTCAGGGTTCTCGTGAAGGTATTTCTTACCTGAGAGCCGCCATCTGGTCAGATTTTGTTTCACAAAAAAATCCATCGGCTTATCAAATATAGGCTGACGGTAGACTTTAGGGGTCTCTCTCTCTCGAATAGTGTGGGAAAACCACCCCCTAGCTTCGACCTTTATTTTTATTACATAATAACAAGACCAAAAAAAGTCAACTCAAAACTAATATCCCTTATATACAAAATTATCATCAGATTTTTACAAGTTTCTCAATACACATATTATGTACTGAAAAAATTTTACTCAAACAGATTAAGAGTCATATTCATATTCTACAACTGATTCAGTATCATGTTTTTAATTCTGCCTTCATTAGGCATTTTTATTTTTTATTACTCATTTTTGCTATGGTTCTCGTACGTATCTAGGTATAAAGGCCAACGAATGTACCTAATAGGAAACTGTTCGCGCGTATAAAGTATACCAATAATTAATTTTATTACTCTTCAATATATCGTTGGGGTTTGGCTACCGGGTATAAATGCTATATGGTGTGGCCCCGCATATAGTAAGGCCTATTTTCGTTAGTCCCAACAATAAAAAAAAACAAAAAACAAAAAAAAAAAAACCTATAAAACTTAAAGCATCATATCTCTCGGGGCGAAATAATATAATTCTTTGATGAGGCCCCCACAGCCACCAAGTTTTACGACCCGATTCCACTTTTAGTTTTTATTTACTTACCTATACGTATATATATATATATATATATTGGTACATATTTTTTCCCTGCTTTAGGCCCCCTTTTAGCCCCATACCATGAGATTCGTACCTACCGCAAACTATTCTACTGTTCAACGCCTATACTTTTTTTTTTTTTGTTTTTTTTTTGTTATACCTATTCAGGTTTTTTAACCCCAAAAACTGCCACGCGACTGCAACTACCTTACCAGAATAAAAAAGTATGAAGAAGAAAAAATAAATAAAAATAAAAATATCAACAAGGGTACCTACTGTCGACTGCGCAACACGTGTGAGTTGCCAGTCAAGAATACATAAGAAGAAAAAATCAAACTAAAAAAAGGTAAAATTCGCAAAATATGGGTTAGCCGTACAACACCGCTTTCGTTTCATTTTAACAAATTTTTCTTCTCAATTCCTCAGTAATTGATAGTATATTACAAAGAACCTGAGTTACAAGTCATTAAATCAATTGGTCGAATACACGCCTGTCTAATAAAAATCAGCGTTAGTTTTTACGAATGTGTTTATTCATTTATTGATTTTTTTTTTTTTTTTGTCTACTTTTTGCTCTTTCCCATGTCTACGGGGAGCGGAAGGTGATTTTTGAGTAATATCATCAGTCTCGGTATCTTGAATGATCCCAAGGCGGTATTTAACCGGTTCGAAATCGACCTTGATGATGGTTTTTTTTTTTTTTTTTTTTTTTTTTTTTTTAAATTGTACGTATCTCGTACACGGAGGTACGTAGCCGTGTACAGGTTTGCGGTATGGATGGAAGTAATCAAGGTACAAGATATACGTATATATGTATAGACGAAAAACTCGCGTGACGACGAGAAACGAGATGTGAAGTGAATAGCTTTTGGATCAGGTGCCCGGGTGCCCGGGTGCCCGGGCAGTGCAGCAGCCTGCAGGAGCTAGCCTCCCACGCCAGACAATAGTCTTTAAGCCTTAGACTGAACATGATACCCTATTTACTCCCTATATACTAAATTTCTAAGTCCTATGTACCACACACATATTATACATGTAGATATGTGTATTATATAGATATACACCAGCGAGGATATAGGTACAATAAGCGGAATTATGTAACCCTGAATGCCTTTACAATAAGATACGAGGCCTTTCTAGCTTTTCAATACCACCATCCCCTCTGTATACACGATCGAAAATCATAGATAACTTTTCTCGTCGAGTAGTGTGAACTTGCATCTTCGATTAGATCGAGATATCATTCTCTATTTAACCTAAAGAACCCAACACACACATATAGGTATATACGTATCTATAATACAGAAATGAAATCTATCTTGAGCTATAATGAGAAAATCTATGGGCAATGCCTTTTCCGCACATAATATTGTCTGACCGTTTGAATCGTTGGAATTTATCACGTACAAAATTTTCGTTTCGAATTATCAAAAATCATGCATTTGAATCCAAGTACTTGAATATGGCGGAAGAAGATGGGCGCATTTTTCTCTTTTCAAATTTAGCAAACATTGTGAAATTTTCTGATTCATTGAGATTTTAGATCTCAATTTGAAGAGGAAATTTAAAAATTTCATATCAAGATGTACGAAATATCTTATCATATTTTTTCTCAATTTTACACATCGCGAGCTGTGAATTTCTATTCCCATAATCAACTCAGTCACTGAAACTCATGAACGTTAGCTATGGTTTAAATTCTCAAGTCAGTATTGTAAGTTCAATAAAAACGTATTAACCCAAAGATACCAGCAATTTTCGTCAAGGTATATATTTATTGAAAATTCAATAGATACTTTTTTCTGACATTAGGCCCAAACTACAAAAGAAATATCAAACAACTTTCAACAGCGTATAGTTCTAGTTTAATAAACTCGTAGAAAAAGAATAATAAAAAAAGAAAAGATTAGATCGTGAAAATCGAGAGTGTCGAACATTGAAAAGTGAAGCGAGCCGAGTATTCGATTAGAATTAGATCTGAGCTGATGTTTTTAGAATAGAAGTGGGCCCGACGATGGCTTGCCGAGAGGGGATGCTGCCCACAAAAGGGATAAAAAAAAAAGGTAAAAAAATTGGGTGGAAAAAATGACAGGCCTCTCGCTACCGTGCGTGATGAGGCCAGATGAGGCCCGATGAGGCCCCGACTCGTATATACCCGCCGCGCGGCATCGGAGGCCTCAATGGGGCCTCACGCAACTCGCCAGCGCATCAAATAAGATCTCGGACTTTTTATTTTTTATTTTTTTTTCAATTTTTTTTATTTTTGTTTCCCCCCGAGGGAGAGAAAGATTCCAGATTTTTAAAATCACCTACTTCTATACGCAGGAATTAGGGTGCATTATATTTATTCGTCGTGTTTTTCGAAATTTTTTACATACAGCAAGATTTGATTTGGTTTTTTGTATTTTGAAATAATTTTCAATTGATAAATCGTCAATGAATATCGAATAAAGTAGTCAGATCTATTTTTGTATAATTTACGATTTCAGCTATGGAACGATTCGTTTTTGTAGATTTTCGTTGATCCTCATCTCAGGGATTAGGATCAACGGTCAAAATAGATGAGGTCGAAGACTGCAGACTGACTGACTTGAGATGGTCCGAGATGTTATAGCTATGTATATAGCGTTGAATAAGAAAGACTGCAGGAAAGAAACGGGCCTCACGCAACTTGCCAGCTCATCAAACGAGCCATTGGATTATATATTTTTTTTTCTCACAAGATTTCGAGAAGATTTCTATAATCGAATTTAAAAACGCCGAGCTAAATACAGCCAAGATGAATTTTCAAAAATAAATTCAGACTCTTCATCGACGTTCGTCACAATTTCTTTCAAATCGTTTGACGATCGTTAAGAATTTGACAAAGATAAGATAAGAATGAATTGAAATTTGCTTTTATAGATCCGCGTGGAAAAGAGTGAACGAGACGAAAAAAAAAGGAAAATTCGTTTCCCGAATTTGTCACGTGAGTTAAATTTTGTCTTTTTTTTTCTCAATATGTAAGGATATACATATACCTACAGGTTGATACCCGCAGCAATACCCAGGAATCCCAAGTTTCTACTTTGCCTTTCACAGATATATAATTGCTCCGGGTTCATAGAGCATCCGGTTAATTACATTCGATCTTATAACTACCACAGTATATATCCTTTCAATAATTAAATTCAATATATTAATGATCATTTAATTATTCTATCGTATCCTTTCCGCATTATCCACCAATTCCGCAATCAATCCATAGAAAAATTACCCATCCGAATAACGAACCGGAGATAACAGAAGAGAACAATATTATATAAAAAATAAAAAATGAAAAAAAAGAAATCAGAGGATATACAAAAATTTCCAATCCACGTCCTGGCTGCACCGCATTTCTCTCTCTCTTTTTCTTTCACAAGACTAATTCCGAATCTCTGTTGCTCAGAATCGTGGGCAAGACGAAGTCCGCCATGAAGAACGAATAAAGAAGATCAATTGAGAAAGATGTGAAGATGAAGAAAAAAAAAAAAGGAGACTGAAAGTAAAGAGGCGGGGGGGAGCAGAGAAGGGAGAGAACGCGATGCTCAAATGGTAGTGGGGTACGAGGGTACAGAGGGGAGACAGGATGCTGTGCCGTCACGGTACACTAGCCCCCGGACTTGAATCCCGGCCCTCCGGCTAAGAAGGCGCATAGCCTTCGTTTCTACGCAAGATTCACGCTTATAGGTATTCGTATTCGTGAGGAGGTTGGCTTTAACACATATGTACCATCATATCTATAGATACATATACACGAACACACATATATAGTTTATATAAATGTACATGTCTCTCGTCAAACTCTATAAGTTTAATGATCAACTATAGGTAGAATGAATCTACATGTGTGTATACATACATACGTATTTACTTACATGAGCAAAAGTTTAGGTAATATACCTACCATAGAGCGTAATTATTGCTCGATAAGGTATAGGAGGCGTCGATATATATTTACACAGATAAAAATATACTATACACGTGTGAATGTATACGAAAAACAAAAACGAGTAAATAAATAAATGAATAAATAAATAAGAAGAAAAGAGTGGAAATAGGAGGGTAAAGGAAACAAAAAACAAACAAAAACGAAGTGATAATGGCAGTGGTTCGGCAGTAAAAGACCATTTGCTTAATAATCACCTTTGATTTATCTCTATAAGATCTCTATATCGATCGTGTTAGGTCGTCGCATACACCGCGTAATAATAATTGTCCCTCAATGGCGTAAACGTGAAGATATAGTATACGAGATATATCCGATAATAGAGCGATGAAGATTAAAGAGGAAGATGTCTTTAGATCTTTTCGTTTTACACAAATTGTGCTGCACCGAACTGCACTGGAACTTTTCGATTGGTAGATACTTGTCTAAGCTTCAACGTGATTGGTTCAAGGTAATCCAGTCCAGCCCCAGTGCACCCCAGTTTGTGTAAAACGAAAAGACCGTTTATAAAATATACCATTTATACGAAAGGAGAAATAATACATATAAGAGGAATAGAATAAGACGAAGTGATTTTTTCACCAAATTCAGAAGCTTTTCATTTTCTAATGTCTATTATATACGTAAATATATTCTCTAATATAGATGAAGTATATAAATACGATAATGTGGCTATAGTGTGAAGGTGTACCTTGCCGGTGGCCCTGACCTACCCGAAACCTTTGAAATCCGGTCATAAAGTTGAAAATATTTGTCCAACAATTCAATTTTGGAAAATCGCTTTTATCGCTTATAGTCTCCCTTTTTTCAACCCTTTAGCTACCTGCCCGTTCGTTGGCTCCCGGCTAGTTTTGGGACCAAATCCGAAATGGTATATTACACCGCAAGGACTAGCCCCGCGTGAATGGTCGGTGTTTTACAACAGTGGCACTTTCTCACTCACTCACTCACTCTCTCTCTCTCTCTCTGCCCAACCCCTTTCGCCTTTTGTAGCACCGGATCCACCGAGGTGATCGTAAAGGGTTAACGTACTGTAAAACAACCCATTATTCAGATTATAGTTGAAAAAAAAAGAGGAAGCTAAAATTGTCCAGTTAACTTTATTGCCGCTGATAATTTTCTTGTCCTGTAGATATATATATTGTTTTTTTTTCTACTTTTCTCGAAAATTCTTTCTTTCTATCGATTCGAAATGAAAATTTTCTGGTTCTGTCCGATTGGGCAGGTTATACGATTTCCTCGAAAACATATATTCCAAGCCCCATCCGCATTTACGATTAGACCTGAACAAATAATTGTAATGTCAAGAACAACTGGACCGATTGAAATCGCGTTTTATCCAAAAATTGACCACTTTACCCTCTTCAGAGTGATAAAATATAAACTTCATACATCTATTAGATTCTACTGAAGAAGAAATTTGAAATTTCAGCCAGGGTATTCGATTATCTTGAACAGTGGTACAAGTAGTTTTGAACCTAACCTAGCTAACATAAGAAATATGAATCTGACTGGAATTCTATTAGTTTTTTTTCTAGACAGTAAAATACTTGGCCACTTCCTGCCGTAGTGAGGCATTATTCTTCTGAGTTTCATTCCGGTGGGTCATATAGTTTGGAAAAAACTACGAATTGCGTTTTTGAGGTGATGATAATTGACAATTATGGAATTCCGAGGCAACGTACGGGGGTCTGTTCGAAATTTCATTATCACCAATTGTTGTCACCTCGAAAACGCGAATCGTACTTTCTCGATGACTAGCCAACCGATCCGAACGAACCCACGACGAAAAGATTCAGTTTTTTGGCAGAAACTGGCTAAGTATGTCACTTTGTCAAAACAACAGATAGTCTTCGAGTAAAACTCATCTATTTTATGTTAGCTAGGTTAAGTTAGAAGTAATCTTTACTATTTCACCTCAAGATCGCGTATCCATAGAAAGAATATCACTCGTGGTTTATGTAAAACCGTGTCATTTTGTATATAGCGTCAGGTTAATACCTGCGGCTGTTTAAATTTGCGTAGGTAGTTATACCGGTGTAGTATATCAGCATAAATTATCCACAGATAAAGGAGAAATACGAATAGAATTAAACGTCGATGATCCATCGATTGTTTGAAACAAGGACTATAATTACCCGATAGTTAATTAGATAATTAACTAAAATTGATCAGCCTTTGGCAAACTGGCAGTACATACCTGCCCGTATATACCATTGCTTTCGAATCTCTTTTACGGTTGAAATTTACGTACGTAGGTGTAGGTCTAAAACTTATATGGATATATGTATATACATACTATTCATACAACTGGGTTTTAACGGCCGTTTTACAATCGTATTATACGAGCAGGTATACAAGTATAAAATTCAGTCGGAGTAACGAATCGCGGCCATAATTTGAAATAATTAAGGCGTTATGTTGTGTTCGGTATGTAGGTATAGAACCCAGTTTCTCCTTCTTCTTCTTCTTCTTCTTCTTTTCCTCCTACTTCTCATCCAACTCAACTCAACAGCTAGATATTCGATTTCCATAAAATAATAACATCGCTAACGAGACGGGGCCTTGTATCCGCGATGATCTCATTTATATAATCAAGTCTGCGACCGCCAACAAGAATTCTGATAGACCTACGGCCACCTCTGCAGTATAAAAGCCAATTCAGAGATGACCATCAGGGACTAAATTTCCGTCAAAAACGTCCACTGACCCCAAAGAGGTAATCTAACATAATTATCTCATCTCGAGTCTCATCCTTTCCCCAAAAGCAAACAATTTTTCCTTTTTTTCTACTTCTTTATCTTCTGCTTTTTTATGTATAAATTTATGTGTTACAAATTTCTGGACACTCACCTGCGGGCACATTTTGCACTGATATTTTCTGGGCGGATGAGAATGCGGACCCCCAAGGTGCGGATTCAAATGAGACGGATGAGACGGTTTGACGGTCAAAGGTTGAGGCACAACCAAGAGGCTCGCAGGTGGACTTCCGCTGCTGCTACCACCAGCTCGATACTGATCATCTCCTGGAGTACATACAAAAAAAAAAAACCATAAATAGTCGTAAAATTTCGTCACAAATTTCATCTTTTATTATGTAATTTTATTTATTTTTTTCGAATGTCAAGATTTAGTCGACTACTTAGTACAGCTCTTGAATTTGTAAAATATGTAAAATTTTTTGTCCTTTCTTTTTTTTTTTCTTCTAACAAACTGTACGTATTCTGGATTGTTTAAAAGATTCATATAGTTGACGCTGTTTTTTTTTTGTTTTTTTTTTTCGAGTTTACTGAATCTGATTTTGCATGAATGATTTATCAATAAATTACTACAGTCCAGAAGTGGACAAGACTGAGACATGTCGGTGTGGATTCGGTCACACCGTGCGTGCGTTGGTCCGATTAAATTTATCGGTGATTCGGTTAGTTCGGAGGACATATCCTCGTCTATTTTGACGAAGAGAATTTTTGAAGAATCATTCGCTGTAGAAAATATGATCAATTCATGTTAATTTCAATACCAAACTTTACTCATCCGCATATGTATATAAATAACTCAGGAAAGAAATTTGTTGATTTTTATTTATTTATTTTTTTCAATTCCTTTCTCGAGTATACAAAAGATGTGAGCATCGTACTTTTCGAGTAAAATAAAAAATTTAACAAATCGAATCTGGTAAACTCCCTCGGAAAGATGAACGGATACGAAATCGATAATTCGTCTTCACGGTATAACCGAAACTGTTTCAAAAACAAAACAAAAGAACCGATTTGTTCAAAGATTCAAGCTTGACTAGTGTATAAATGGTAAATGGTTGCCGCGTTGTGCGAACATAACGCTTGTGTCAAAGGTTCTTTTTAATTAAGGTGTTGTCGTTGAATATTATATAGAAATAGATCTGTACTAGCTGTCGATCTCGATCAATAATATATATAATATATTCTAGATCGCGTTGTTGAGACGACTAGATCAGCAAGAAAAAGATAGAAATATAGAAAGAGAAAAAGATAGAAATAGCCGTGGAGCGCGCGCGTATATACGTAATCACATATATGTAAATGATAATTATCAGGTTCAAGCTCGCTGGAAAGATCAATTAGTTATATTTTACATCCATGTGAAACATGCTTGTCTGCGTTTCTCTTGCTTATGTTTGTACGAGTTTTGCGAGAGACGACCTCCTGTCGCTTTACTGACGCAATCACATACATATAGGAACGTTGCAAGGGGCAAGGATCTTTACAGTTGCAAGGACGCTTGAACCTGCAGCACAACCTATGTCATTAGACATTCTACGTTTGTGTTCAATATATTGGCAATCTACACCGTCTACCTCAATCCCTCCCCCCCCCCCCCCCCCCCCTACCTTCAAAAGAAAGAAATCTTTACGCCACTACTCATTAGCACGTGTCTCAATAACCGTTGTTTTCTAAACGAGTTTAAAACTCTTCTTAATGACCCAACGACCGACCAACGACGAGGCATCGTACCTGCAGTACAAGTACTAATGCTAATTTCTGCAATGCTGCAGATCCAAAGAGAACAATCCGTTCTTCGAGTACACAAGGAGAAGAGAAAACAAAACAAAAAAAAGAAAAAGAAA
Source organism: Ametastegia equiseti (assembly GCA_963989295.1). Lineage (NCBI taxonomy): Eukaryota > Metazoa > Arthropoda > Insecta > Hymenoptera > Tenthredinidae > Ametastegia > Ametastegia equiseti. Next base: position 12,038,986 of record OZ022397.1, on the reverse strand, counting down.
AAAGGGTTAGGCGATTAATTTTGGTTTCTTTTTCATGACAAATTTGCTAAAATTTGGGAGACAGAAGGATTTTGTTCTGTCAGTTTTCAAATGACTTTCAAACACTCAATAAGGGTTTTGATGATATTCCTATCATCAAATTTCAAATGACGTTATAGTACGTGTTAGTTGCAGAAAAAAAGAATATCTATCATCAACACGTCCTATACGATGATGATGGTGTATAATTTCTATACAAGACTCGTACTAAGTTCATCAGCAATTTTTTTTGCGGGAATATTTGATCAGATTGTTTTTCAGTATGTCATTCCAAAAGTAGTAGAAAAAAAATCGATTGTATTGACATATTATAACAAAATTCTATTCTCAAAATTCCCGCAAATGATGAGATCATCATCATCATCATCATCATCATCATCATCATCATCACCGTATGGGTTTTTACGATTTTTTTTATCCATAGATATATTTATTATCTTAGTCGCATTGCCCCTGTTTCGATATGACGGTAACCCACTGCGAGTCGGGTATAACTATTTGTGTTTATAACGTGCGTGGGCCACACATGGTCTCTGAGAGTAGTTCCACGATGACATATGACGTCATAGCCAACTGCCCGCAACTTCGTAATGAATTTAGCAAGTTTTAGTTTCTCTGTTTCGCATTATTTATTTTTCCTTTTTTTTTTTTTTTTTTTTTTTTTCTACTTCTACGGATAGACAAATTTTTTTTAAAACGTAATTCGCCAACCGGTTTTCGCATCATGTATAACTAATTTGTACATAAAAATCCATATATACGATGATATGAAATTTTTCGATTGATTCAGAAGTTTTTTTTTTTCTATATTTTTTCTTCACTTTTTCTCTTTATCATTCAAACAAGAAAAGATTACTCTACGATGAGTAATTAACTGTCATTAAATTCAAGTGAAATACTAGCTGATTTACGTTTTCCAGTAGTAACAGCCAAAAGAGTAGGTATAGGTCATGTATATTTCAACCATTTCGTCGTCTTGCGGTGGTTTTACAATACCTACATATAATTGTACTGATGAGCGTGGGAACACGACAATTATTTTCATTGTACACATTGAATTGTTTTTTACACTTTGTCACGCGTTGACGCTTATGTACTATATATTTTACAGTCATCACGTTATATTACCCTATGGAATACTATATGTATACACCCAGGATACGAATTCCCGACAAAGTGTCTGGCTTTGACACGAGCGAGTTGACCGTCACGACTCGTTGATGTTCACTAAGTTTTCCCCATTTGTTACGGACATTTAAAAAATTGTCATGTAGGAATTATTCCAACGATCTTATACACTATAATTACACCAATAATAGTAACAATAATTAGCCCTCTTTCTTTAAAAAAAAAAAAAACTTAGTCACAGGATGATATAATTAAAATAATACGTTGAAATCAAGTAAACACAAGTATGAAAAAAAAAAACTGAAAAAAAAACAGCTTAATAACAATGTTAATTTACGCAGAGTAAACCAAAGTTTTATTAACCTGTATAATCAAGTTGTAATTCCAGCAGCATGGTAGACAAAAAAAAAAAAGAAAAAAAAAAGTTTTTAGCTAATTCACACCGCCGCGCAATTCACTACCGTTTCTTGCTTAGGAAACGAACGTTTGGTTTTTTGTCTCCTTCTTCTTTCTCCTAGGTCAGTTACTTGCCGATCGGTATATTATAGGCATTTAGTAATATATAGGGGGAAGGAGGAGAGAGATTTTGAAAATCTGTAGAAAACTTCTTGCGTTGTTTTTTTGTTGTTGTTGTTGTTGTTTTTTTTTTTTCTGATATTTTGTATTTTAACAATTCAGAGTAAAATTTTATATCCCCGATATCCGATATTTCGTTATAATTTATACTCAAGTGTTTCGTGAAGAGAAAAACTGCAGTTTGATCCGAACTAGTTGAACAACGAACACAGACTGATCAGCGTCCTCGTAGAAGTTAAACTCTGAAATAAAATGATATAAACTAATAGCCGAGGCTGTTACGTTTTTTTTATATTATTTTCATTTCGTCTTTAGCTGCACGCCGAGTATTACCTGAGCTAAACGAAGACAGAGACTGGAATTGCATTGGACTGTCTGCATAAAAAAAAAAAAAACACACAAAAAAAAAAATCGATAATTGTAAACAGGTGATTGAAATTTCAAAAAACAATCGTCTCGAATACAATTTCCTCGACACAAGATCAAAGGCATTCGTTATACATTCTAAAAGAAAAAATTGTGTTCGTGATCGATAATTAGAAAATCGATATTTTTTTAAAAAGAACGAAAAGAAAAAAGAATCTGGTACCTTTAATTTTTCAGAATTTGAAAATGTTGGAAAACGATTCGGCATTGATTAGAAAAATGTTGAATGACAGGTGTAATGAAAGAAGCTGCGATTGCAGAAGCCGGCAGGTATTGACGGTATAAATTTGGAAACCATGACCTATCCCACCGATGCATCCATGGATCTTTATTTTTTTTTCTTTTTCTTTTTTTTTTTTTTTTTTTGTTTCCTTAGCATCAGTGTTTTTGCGGTAAATGCAATTAATAATGTGTAATAATATATGTAAATTTATTTAAGAGCTAGCGATTGCGACCCGATCAACCTTATACCAGCACGCCGTATCTTATGCAAAAAAAAAAAAAAAAAAAGACTATGAGATGATGAACGTAACTCAAACGACATTCGGCATTTAACGGCCTCGAATAGCCAAATGAGATAAAATATATACAATAAGGAGATAGTATAGGTAGTACCAATACGTTCGTATGTATGTAACATTTTTTTAAGTAAGTTTAGAATGAAACGAGATGCAATTAGCGGTAGATTTGATGTATATAGGTTATTGCCAAAAAATATATATATATCTAGGTATATGGTAAATGCAAAAACGGTTGCACTTTATAATAATATATAGAAGGCCTTAAAATGACGCGTTATATAAGGTGTCCCCCACATATGTATACACATATGTATATATATATGTGAGATAATGTATAAACGTAGACATATTGACGTGTCAAATTAATCTATCCAACCGAATATTATGTATATATGTAAAGGTATGCGTGTTCGCGAGTCTATGAAACCGGTCCTATATAAACTATACGTATATATATATATATAACTGAATGCAGATACATACTTTCAAAAATCAACAATTGACCTTGGCAATCGGGCGAAATCATCGAAGACATATAATAATTATAATGATAATATTGTATATATGTATAGATGTAAATGTATACGTATATGCCAATCTGCGTCGAATACCTTTTACGTAACGATCATTTTAGTATCAAGTTTATTATAATATTATATACCTACCAACGAAACGAACCAACTAAATAATCAACAAAAAAATATCCCATTACCTATGTATGGTATATACGTAAGAGGGAACTTTAGGCGTGTTGGTAGAACTGGAGGACTTATCAATTTTTACATTCTTTGTTTTTTATATACGAGATGGAAAAGTCAGATTTTAAGAGACCCTTGAGTTTTGAGAATCTTTGAAATTCGCAAATTGCGGTTTCGACTATAAAATATTTAAAAAAAACAATACCATAAAACGATTTGAATTTTGGCAGGATGAAACTTTTCAACGGATCGTTTTCGTTCCAATTTTTTGTATCAGTTAGAACCGTGAGGGACTTCCGATGGTCTTTGTCATCGGAAATTTCCAAATTTTTCGTTACAAAATGAAAAACTTACTCGAATGACCCGAACAAACAAGTGATCATTGAAAAATTGAACAAATCCCACAATAATTTGCTACTTCTTCAAGGCGATATGATGGGAGTCTGTTCCAAATCCCATTATCACTAATTGCGGTCACCTCGAAAACGGGAATCGTCCTTTTTCGAGGACTACCCAACCTATTCGAACGAATCCTATACGAATGAATTCAGTTTTTTGGCAGAAAATGACTAAGTACGTAATTTTGTCAAAAATCGGTTAGGATTCTAGTAAAACTCACGATTTTTTGTGTGATTTATAGGTTAGGTTCAAAGAAACTTCTACCACATCGCCCTGAGTCAGTAAAAACCAAAAAATGATCGACATTCACGTACCCACTCATGAATACAGGTAGGTACATAAGATGAAATTTTCATATTTGCGAATCGCGATTATAGCGGAGGTTGGGGTCCGCAAGCAGAAGCTAAAGGGGATTCGAGGGGAGTTTTCGCATCATCAGAGGACCCACAGACAGTTTTAATTGGCAGTAAACTTTGCCGTAGACGCAAAAACATGAAATACTGCTACAGGCCTCAGCGCGGAGAAGTGACTTTGCTGGTATATCCTCTACCGGCATCACGGTGCAGCCTTACGGCAGATTACGGCACGGCACGGCACGGCAAGGCAAGGCAAGGCAAGGCAAGGCAAGGCACGGTAGATCGAAGGATGCTTTTAGCCCTGCCTCGCAAGTCTCGTGACTGGTAGTCGACGGTAGCCATTCTCCTGCGGAGTCTCTTGTTCATCCATCTCTTTCCCAAGTGTGTAAGAGTGTTCGGCTGGTTGCTCGGTATAACAGGTGCATGACTTTAATGCACCGGCCATCATCATAGAAGAAGCGGTGTCCTTTGATACGGATGCAAGCGTTTTACTTGACTACCGGTCAGGCCCCGAGGGCGACCATTTCGTCCGGCCTTAAGTCATTCGTTTGGCGAATCAAGCTTCAATGAAATTTGATTCATTTCAACAATTTTCTTTTTCTTCTTTCTCTTCAACTTTTTTTTTTTTTTTTTCTTTATTTACCCTCCGCAGAGAATCTGGCCATTAATATTTCATCGAATGTAGACGTATATATATACTATATATATACATATATAGTACGTAAAGAAAAAGTGTCGTGATTATTGCTAATGAAAAGCTATATACTTGATGTTTTTCTCATGCATATATATATATATAGTATATATATATATATATATATATATATATATAGTATATATATATATATACTTCAGACTCAGAGTGAGATTCAACCTCGGGTCGACTCCGAGTTGTGCGCGTCTTATAGATATATCGTTGATGAATTTTCCTCCTTTGCCATACGGCGAGTGATTACGTTTCCGACTAACGGAATAATTCATCTAATCAACACGTAAGATCAAATTCCTATTCGGAGATTTTTCAAAGGTTAAATATTTCGTCATCCGCTACCGTCGAGAGTATCTCGTAACTTGTTGCGGACGTACCAACTTACATCTATATACATTATATACCTATACACACACTAGTTTGAGAGACTCGCTCAATTTGTCATGCGAGTAACTATACATATATATTCGCCTCTTTTTACTCAAAAAAATAAAAAATAAAACTCTTTTGTTTTATCCAACCATCAAAATATGAACTCGTGTCAAAGTTCTCAAACTCGAGAATAATCCCCCTTCGAGTATGTCTATGTCTATATATATATATATACATATATATATATCCCCGGCTTAATTTCTTTCATCGCAGGTTCTTCAGTCTAAAAGAATTTCGAAAATTACAAGCTGTATATATATATGTAGCCGGTATCGTGCGTGCGGTTACCTATGGACCCTGAATTAAGATCCCGAGACGAACAAGTTAAGTAATTACCGCATCAAAGGAAGAACGAAAATGAATCAAGAACCGAATCTCTCGAGATTTCAGAGTATCGGTACCTATATATAAATGGATCGGATTTGATTCGTATACATACAGGTATATATGCATATTGTGCAATTCGATTGTTGAATTGACCGGTTCATGTCCACCATAATCCTATATTTCGAATTTTAAATGAACTGGACACGATGCTGACTCGTGTATTAGACACGTGAATATATATATATATACTTAATATATGTGTTTCGTAGACATGTGTGCGTACAATAACAAGCCATAAGCTACGTCCTAGCATTGACCTAGGCCGCTGGTAGGTAGGTAGGCTGGTAGGTATATTATAGCTAAGCCGTATTATACCGGACGCCATTTTTTCTGGCTCCAAGAGAAATTGAGTAATCAACGTTTAAGATCATAAAAGGAGAATCATGTTTCCATAACCGTTTTCACTGCCAATGCTACCGTACCAAGTTTTTTACCCTTTACATAACACAACGCTGTATTATATATATATATATATATATATATATATATTACACGAGTCCTTGCCATCGTGGTCTGTGCAACCATTAGAAGCGATACTTTGCTATAAACTGTACTTCATAATTGCACTGTTCTTAATTTTTGTTTCTTGAATTGTTATAGAAATTTGTGTCAATTAGCGATTATGTTGTATAGAAAAATTGAAATTAGGTATCGCAAATTAAGATACGGTATAGAACTATGTGCTCAAGATTTTGGATTTCGTTTTTTGTTTTTTCAAATCCAAGACAATTGTGCAATTTCATATCGAGCTGTATTAAATTTGAAGCCACATTCTTGTGATTGTGAAAATACAAACTTTTGTTTTCTCACTTTCAATTCAATTACCATCATTTTTAGATTTCATGAATTTTTGCCTCTCAGAATAAGAACTTTTTTTGGCACAGTGTAACGCCACAATTGATTTTTTTTTGTTTTTGATGTATCTTTCATCTCCTTTTGTGTTCTCGAAAATTCTAATTCAGTACTTATACAGATACCTGTATACTCGATCATTTCGCTTATCCCAATATACGAAATTATTAATACAATGAATTCGCGTGATACTTTCTTTGGAAATTTCTAATCCGCTATACTAGAATGGCAGATAATAAAATTCTATCCTCCTGAACTTCGATTCCGTTATACTATACGTACTCACATACCTACTGAATGGTATAGGTATGTGATTTATCGCAGATATTCTAGTGCAAGATCTAAAAATGATGATCGTTTAAAATTTATGTCTTTATTATAACGTGCGGGGTTTGTTATCCACGCCGATGGTCCACGACTCATGATTATAAACAAGTCGTCCGAGAACAGTAGCAATTTTTTATCCTCACATAAACAATTCTTCAACATACATATATGGACATACACATACAATATAAATATATCCACATCTACGCTACAGTGATGTTATATCTTTGGTTCGATAAAATTGAAATTGAAATTAAAATTGGTTTACACCGTGGGCGTATATTATATCTATATATATATATATATATATACACATATAGTAGATGTATATAGGTATATACTATATACGTAAAAGAAAGGCAGGTGCCGATCAACTTGAATCGCGTGTGCAATTTTGTATAGATAAATGTATATATACATATGTATGTATTTACACATCTCGCATAGGCTATATACCGACTATTTATTAAAATAATTTTGGACTCGTATATCTATTTTGTACGAGTCTAGCATGAATAGCCCAAGGCGATTCTAGGTATTCGGAGTTCATTCCCTGTTCATTCCCTGTTGCGCAAGACCTCGATAAGAGAGAGAGAGAGAGAGAGACATATATATGTACACATACAAAAATATATAGAAAAAAAAATAGAGAGAAAGAAAGAGGAAAATAAAGATAGAATGAGAATTCCGGGGGGGAAATTCCCCCCTTAATGCACAGATCGCATGATGCCCAAATCTCCGTATATCCCAACACGACTTTTCGCCCTAGGCTATTTTGCTGCCTCTATTATTATAATCGTCTACCAAATAGTACAAAATAGCGACGGAATTTAAAGATTTGGAAATTTTTACCGCGCATCATGCATGTACCTATATATATATATATATATAATATGCAGGGGACTACCGGGATCAGTGAAAAAAAATTCTAGGATATATTTCGATGACCATAATATCTTTGGATAGTTTATACTATATTGGTTCGACAATTCAAAACGACGAAAAAAAAAAAGAACAACAAAAATTTCGTTTTAATTCTGTCATTATTTTCACACCTTTGCTAATTTCCAACGATTCGAATATTCCACATTCTACTGATACAGTCTCGACTAACCGCAATTAATTGCATGTTAAAATAATAATGCGCAGTGCACAATTAAACCGGACGACCTTGATAATGCATCAGACAAAATTTTGCCGATCAAAAGACTAGGAAATGCTTGATCGGTAATTCTTTATGACTGTAGGTCACGACCTACACGATCACGGACGTTGCGATATACAGAAGCATTCAAATCCACAATTAATACGTATATATGACACACACACACACACATACGATCCACTTGTGTGCGATAAAACCGGTTGTAATTTTGCATTAGTGACGTCATGCCTAGGCCACGATTAGGGGGGGGAACGACAAAAATACGTGAGAACATACGATTTATCATTCAGGGTCTATGAATATTCCGGATAATTTATATTTGTCCTTTTTCTTCCAAAAACCAGGAAAAAAAAAACAACATATGTTGCAAAATACAAAAACAGTTTTGGTTTAGTATTTCTAGTAAAATAATTATTGTTATTACTTGGTTTTTTTTTTTTTCACACCATGTCGCTAATTGGTAATTAGAGACAAAATTTTGGGGAATTTGAGGTAAATAATCGTCTGCAATTATGAAATAAAAAAAATCTCGACTCACCTTTCTGTAGCTGATTATGATCGGCGTTCATTTTAGCCTGTAACAAAAAGTGCTGAGATTGACCAAATAGAATAAAAAATATTGAATCTGATATTAATAAGTCATGGTTTTGCCTGAATTTCGAAATATTGTTGATTACCTCGTAGCCTTGTTTTGCAGTCCGTCCTCCACCCCAGTAATCGCCATCTTTCTCGTGAGGATTGCATTGCTGAAACATATAAATGATACATATGATATATATATAGTACATACGTCGATTAATATGCATAACTATTTAAGTACTTCTGATTTTTATTATCCTGTTTGTTTCTTTTTTTTTTTTTAATACATACATAGATCTCGGATTAATTGTCACACATGGAGAAGCCTACCTAGAACTTAATTATAACGAGATTATACGTTCTAGTTGTATACATATATATATATAATATATACACAGCCACACTCGATATGACCGATGGCAGTGGGACATTTGCAATAACGAATAATTACTGGACAATTATATACTTATATATAATACACGTGGAAGCGAAATTCCTTTAGTATAATATTATAAGGTAGTAAGTTCAGCAAGAACTGCGATATCTACAAGTATTTCGAAATAGATCGATACGTCGCGTGTTTGTAATGCGGTATATATATAATAAGAACTTGATCGCCAAAATGACAATTTTAATAACGAATTAAAGGCATATTTTTTGAATTTGCTGTAAAAGTGAAAAGAAAAAAAAATCGCTTAGGTATAGATTAATTAAAATCAAGAAATTTTAAATCGCAAAGCTAAAAGTCGTGTTTTAGGCAGCTGCGACCTTACAGCTTTTTTGAATTTCCTCTTTTTCTTTTATCAACGAAATGATATTGATATAACATTACCAGATCGAAGGATATGAATTCGCTATTCAAATTTGATAATTTCATACTTCAATGACAAGAAATTAACCCAAAGGTAGTCGCAATCGTAGAGATAGAAAGTAAAAAGAAAAAAAAAATTATACACCCCGGTATGCGATTAGCGATGTGAATTGTTTTTCGGTTTCAATTGAAGACCGTCTGTTTTTGGCTGATCAATAATCAAGCTTTCATATTTATGTCATCATTAGATACGTATAATGATGAATGAATGAATCGATAGAAAAAAAATTCCACCAAATCAATTAAAAGAATATAACTACCTATACATTTCTGTCGAATGATATCTCGTCTTAAAATCAAAAAAATTACAGATAATTCAAATACCTATATTCAAGATCTCTTCACCCCCGGAGGTAACCAACTGAATAATTGGTACCACGTAGAGGATAGCAAGAACGAGAGGGGGATGTTTACCCCCCCAAGTTTAGGGGTGAAGAATGGGGGGATGCAGGATGGTCTAGACACAACACAGACGCGCGCGTCAGGGTGTCAGGGAGGCGCGCAGGGGACATCGAGGTGAGGAGAAACGTAGAGGGATGAAGTTGGGGGGGAGGGGGAGGGGGAGTTGGTTGGAGGGGGTGTTGGACGAAGGGAGGTAGGGTGAGGTTAGCGAGGGCGTTCGGGGGGGTGGCTAGGGTGTGACCTTGAGCATCTCATCCCAATGTTTCTATGGTGATGAACGCGCCCCGACAGCCTCTGCTTTTCGGTTTGCCCGAACAAGTTTCATATTACAAAATCTGTTCTCAAGACTTTCGAACCCGGGTAGTAGGTACACATATATACATACAATATGTATATAGGTATATAGACCTACACCGGACCCGGGGCCAAAAAATAGGAGCACGGTGTTTGACTAAAAGGAATTTTCCTTCTTTTCTTTTCAATTCCACCCCCTCTTTCCTTTTTTTTTTCCCCCCCCATTTTATACCTCAAGGTATCAATCTCGTCGTTTGCGTTTATTTCTCATCAGAACTCAATTAATCGATTGTTGATTTTAGTCAGATTTATTGTTTTGCAATTTTTCAAATTACCCTAACTCTGTAATACGTTTTTTTTTTGTTTTTTTTTTTTCGTTTTCTCCCCAGTCTCTCCCATCTTTATTATTCTTCAATTTTGAAACAAACGTAAATGACAACAGAAATATGAAAAAGTATGACGTTTTTGTATACGGTATAACAACTCGAAATTCATGACCGGCATATTTGTCCCAATTTTAATTACCATTATCATTAATATTATTATTATCATGTTTCGGGGGGGTTTTTTTTTTCTCGTTTTTTACTTTTTTTTATAATTGTTTTCTTCTCATCATTACTCAAACCCAATTATTTCATATCGCGTATACATACCTATGTATACATATATGCAGGTCAGTCACGGTATGAAACAATATAGAGAAAAACCACTGACCACCCTGCAGTCCCACGCATCATATGTGCCGACCACACGCGTGATACTCGGTTCGTCCCCAAAAATTTGGAAGCAGTAAAACAACGACGCAGGGGGTGGGTGCCTTTCGACCTTTTTCTCCATATTTGACTAAACCTATACATACACACACATAGGTAAAACATAAGGCATAATAGCCAAACCTATACACCGTAAACTTTCATATATGAAGGAGATACAGTCCCACCGACTGATGAACCAGACAGACAGACGTTAGTTCGTCCTTAGGGGTCCTGGGAAGGGAAATGGGGGTCATCCTTTGATTTTTTTTTTCTTTTTTCTCTTTTTTTTCACATAAACTCCGGTTGTTTCAGTGTTTGAGCAAGTGTGGTCCTTGACCGAGTGCCAGGATCCACAGGATCTAGACGGATACGGGGGTTCCGGAGGGAGTCGCTGCAGGAGTAGTTGAGGTGGGATGTGAATGTGATGGTATTAAAGAGAGAACGAGTGGTAAGGTCCTATATTTAGATCAAGGATGAAGTGAGGGGTATATCGGTAGGGCTACAGGTGGCGAGTATAGGGACAACTCACGTTGGGATCATCCTTGTGAGAAAGTAAAGTCCATCCTTGTCCTCGAGGGGTGGACGAATTACGAGAGATATATAAGAGAGAGAGAGACTTGGATGTCCTGCGTCTTGCGTATCCTCCGGGAACATTTGGAGAAGAAAAACTAGGAAGGATATGATTTTTTTCTTTTCTTTTTTTCATCATATAACACGCCTATAGGGGAAGGAGGCAGGGTGTGGGAGTCTTCGATCTATAGTCGCCTTGAATGGGGTCCACTTCTTTTTTTATTCCCACGTAAGTATACCTATGTATATATATAGAGATTTTTTGGAAAATTTTGGAAAGAGATAGAATAAGGAGGGAAAAAAAAACGTTCTTCCGGCTCTCGTGGCAGTCTGGGGCGACTACATACATACGCGACTAAACTAAATGAAATGAACTGAAACGAAACGAACCGGACCGGACCCTAAAGTCCGGTACTGAGGACACAACAATGACCGAATAAGCCATTAAGGATTTTTGAGATTAAAACGAGAGGGAATATTCTTTAAGATTCTTTTCGACACCTGTAGGTATAATACGCGGATACGAATGTACTATAATAGATTTTTGTTATGTATCTAGTAGTCGATCTATACTAAGAAGGGTCCTTCCTTTATTCTCATTCTTTCCAATTCGTAAAGACAGACTTTAAAAACCCATTCGATTCCTATACATAACCTTATACATACAGTTGTCATTTTAACACCTTCGAAAAAACTCTCAGGTATGTATATATTATATAATGTCGCGAAAGATGAAGGAGATATTTATTCTCACGTATAAGTATTCTTCGAGTAAGGATAAATTTTATTATCATCGTTGTCATCATTTTTTTTTTAATGCTTTTCGCAGACAAATTATATTCAGGTATGTGTGTACTGTATACGGAATACTGAGAAGAAGAAACCACATAAAATGAAGCCTGATCTTGACGAACATCGCAGGCAATATCAACCCTCAATTGTACAAAGGTAATTTTTTCTTTTCTTTTCCCCCAGTTATTCACAGAATTATAAGAGAAGAAGGAATCAAAATGACGACATGCAACAATACCTAAGTGAATACATAAAACTTTAGCAATAAGAGAAATGAATCCCACGAATTTTATTTAATAAAAACAAAAAACAAAAAAAAATCGGTATATATCGTCAGTTTTGAAAAATTGATTCAGTCTAAGGGATCCTTTTTAGTGGTCTGGTATGTGTCACGGTGTTGGAGAAATGAAACAGGGTCCGAACTCAATTTATCTACTCACCTTGCCGAAATTCAGGCACGTCGTAGTGTCGATTTGACTTCTCGAGACTCAAGATTGTTCGAAATATGGACGAGAGCAAATTGGGTACCGAAATTTAAAAAAATTCATTGCACTTAGGTATCGTTTGCAAATAAATGGAAATAAATTTTCAATTTTTCAAAAATTGACAATCTATATCTTTTGCGAGAATTTTTTATATAGGTTCATTGCCCGCACCGAATTCACGAAGACTCGTCTTTCAAACGATCTGATTGCGAGGCTCGATTCCTGACGCCGTGCGAAAAATTTGCATAGAGTAAATGTCGCGATCCAGCCAATCCCATAAAAGCTTCAATAGAAATTATCCATCATGATTGGCTATGGAGCGCGACTTCCGCATGTGCAGGAAATTTTGTCACATGATCTCAAAAATCGAGGCCCTGGATCCTATGAAATTCGAATCTAGCCAACGTCGTGCGTGTCAATTAATCGTACGGCAAGTGTATATTTTTTATTTTTTATAAATTAAGTTACGAACTGACCGTTACGATACAAAAATAAATTGATATTGTATAATGCAACGTTGTTAATTATCCAGTCGTCTTAAATCTGCGATCGTGCAGTCGATTTTCTCCGACAGTTAAATTTCTTTATCTCTCACATCCCCCAGGCTCCCGTTATAAGGGTGGCAATTTACCCGACTGTTTAGTGAAGTGTTTTCTGTTTTTCTTTTGTTTTTTCTTTTTCTTCTTGTTCTTCCTTATTCTGTTTAACCAGCTTGTTTATATATTAAGCATCGGTTTAGTCGTCGGTGTATATCAGTATAGTATATCAAATTGGATGTAAATTAGTTTTAGAAAAATTCCTTTCTACTTTTGAATATTTCATCTTAAAACGGGGGGGGGGGGGGGGGGGGGGGGGGGGGGGGGGGGGAGGTTGGGGGTTGGAGATTGGGGGTCGGGGGTTGGTGTAGCGGCGTTGTCATCGTTCTCGAGATACGCGAACTAGGCTTCGGAGATATAGAGTTCTCTCTGCTTTTCTACCCCCTACACAACCACGAACCGAGAACGCGGACCGCCGTAGTTATATCAACCTATACTATACATATATATACTATATATAATACTATATACCTAGATACAGTAGATATACACGACCGGCTGTACAAAAGGACGCCGTAGAAGGCGAACGAGCGCTAGCTCGTCGGGGTCGAGGTGGTCGCCGGGGTGGATATACGTAGAGGGCGAAAAAATAAAATCAAAAAGATAAATAAAACAAAAACAAAAACAAACAAAAATGATAAAAAATGCAGGAATAGAAGAGTGCGAGAGAGAGAGAGCGAGCCGAAGAGAAAGACGAGAAGGAGAAGAGAGAAAGAGATAGATCGAGGGAAAGAGTAGAAAGAAAAAAAAAAACATAATACAAAAATAAAACAAAGTAAAAAATGAACCAAAAAAAAAAAACAAAAAAAAAAAAACGAAAAAAGTATTCGCGAAAGAAGAGCCCTGCACATGCGTGTCCGTCGGCGTACGAGGCGGTGTATTGATCAGCCAAAGAGCGCCACGACGCCCGGCGTCCTTTCTGCGAGCCTTTATTTTTTCTTTTTTTTTTTTTCTTTTTTTTTCGGTACGAAAGAGAGGCGATGGTGGCCAAGGGGGTTCGGGGGTAGAAATTGGGGGCGACGAGAGGCGGGAGTCGGGCGCCGCGACCTAGCCCAACGGACGCGATGACGTCATGGCAACGCTGTTCGCTATACATATATGTATACGCCGTTTATTTATTACATATATATATATATAGAGAGAGAGAGAAATACACGCATATATGTACATAATATATATAAATACATTGTATATATTTTTTAGACTCAATTTTCAAATATCTAGATATTGATAATATCAGTCGCTAATTTCAAGTGTGATCGTTTTCCTTTTCACGGGGCAAACTTTCGGATACCGAAAAATAGCATAATTTCACATATTATACAATAAAATAGATCAATATAGATATATAGGTATGCAATTTTTTACCCGTCCATTCAATCTTTTCATTATTCAGTATAGCTAGTAGATTAGGTATGTACCTCGAGGGGGAATATAGATATAGAAAAAAAGAAGAAGAAGAAAAAAAAAAAAAACTCTAAAGAAAATTATGGCAACTGGGAAATCTGACTCTTTGAACTTTTTAACGAGATTTGTAGAGAGGTCTACAAAAGGTCATAGGATTAGTGCGCGATTTATTCCGGATCATTTTGCACTCAAAATATGTCGGGGTTTTTTTTTTCGTTTTTTTTTTTGTATTCTGTTTATTTTTTTTTTCCTCTCTCTCTTTATGGTGTCCGACTCACGTGCGAGTGCAGGAGCGAGGTAACCCTTAAACGTTGGTTAGGACAGCTGCGTTCAATTTATCACTCAGTTTTAGAGGATTTTGACTCAAATGTCGAAAACCCTATCCACTAGGCAATTTTTCAAAGTGTCCCGAAACGAAATCTGACTCCTAGAGAAGGCGGTCGGGGTTTCAAACGGGCTAAAATTCCACAAATTGTTTTCTAAGATCTAAATTTCTCAGGTTCCCTGTTTCGGTTATATACTAGAACTAGGGCGTCTTGCTTTGCCAACGAAAGTGAGAACTTTCACCCTCTCCATATTGTCCAATAATTATCCATACACCCATCTCTTCCATTGGCAACCAATTACAATTAATAGAAATCAATGAAATGAACAATAATTTGCATGATTTAAATGATTTAAAAAAAAAGATGCAAAGAAATAAACCAACGATGGTTAAAATGTTCCACAAATAATTAAGATTGTTATTCGGGATATGTTCTAAACCGATAAAAAGTTGACTGCAGGTGAATGGCGATAATCGTAGACAAAATAATGATCGAGTCTCATAATCGTTGAAAAAAAAAGTAATCAAAATGAAAGATGATGATGAAAATTGGAGAAATGAATTTAAACGATGTAGTTACATAGCGCAACACGGTGCAAAAAAGAAAAGAAAGATAGACAAAAAAATTTGTCTAAATAAGATAAAATAAAATATAGGAAGATCTCGAGTCGTGAAATTTAATTTTGACTTTTGGGATCGAAAGATGACGGTTAAGATCTAGCGTGTAGCTCGGGATATAGGAGCTTTTCTATACGATGATTCGACTGGCTCTAAGTTGAGCCGAGTAAGATACTAGGATGTTGCATGAACGACGAAGTCTTTCCCCCCCCCCCCCCCCCCCCCCCCCCATTTGGTTCCCCGTCAAAAGTTTCTCACTCGTCTAGGAATATATATCCATAACACATGTGTTCCCACACACACGTCACGGGTTAAAGATGGCCGCGCTATCATTTTTCCCTATTTTTTGTCAACACACTATACCTATATACCTACTAGACACTCGGGTATAAAGACCCAGAGTGCGAAGGGTGACGGGAGGGAGACACACATGTGGCCTATCTCATGCTCTTGGGGTGATAAAACTCAACAGTTGGCCTCGGATTGTGGGGTTGATCTTTACTTACTTCTAACGCGGCTTCTAAGATTGTCGAGTAGGATAACTCAAAGCACTGAAAACCTTGTCGTGAAAAATATATATTATATATATATATCTCAAAGGCGCGAACTTCCGACCACTTCATAAACCAGACTAGAAAAAAAAAAAGAAAAAAAAAAGAAAGAAAAAAAATCTCCTCAAAATCGTTGAATTCTGTAACCGATCAATGAGTCGCACATTCCACATCTGTAGGTATATAATTTTGCATATACTTTGCCACATCGATTGATAAAAGAAACGCTAGGTTAACATTTCAAAAGGTTCTTGAAATTCATTTCAATTTGAAAGCTAACATTGGTGAATAAAGCTCAGCTGTATATATATATATCAAATAGTTTGGCCCAAATAATAAAAGACCTGACCTAGACATGTTTTTCTATATAAACTACTTTTCGTTGTTTTATACTTTTATACTCATATAATACCGGTGGGCTAGGTCTGCAGACAATTCGCAGTAAAAATTTTACAGTCTTTCTACTACCCCCTATAGCATCAAACATCCAGCATCCAACAGCCGAGACTGCAGCATGGGCTCCCGTGGCTCACGGGCTAGACGGAAAAGTCTATAAACTGATATCCGCCGGGTTTAAACCACGACTTTCCAGTTCTCAGAGTTAAAACCGAGTAGGTAATACATATATGAGCGTTGGAAAACTTATCCACAATCAACTAAATTTTCATTACCATCGAGTCTTTCGCCTAAACGCATCGATTCAAGGGGTTGAAACGAAAAGGGGGACTAGTGACGTAATCATTAATTTTCCGGTGAAGACATTTTTCTACCTTCAAACGGTTGAAATCTACGAAAAAGTACTCCTCGCTGAATTCATATTCGAATCAAATGAAATCAAGACTTTATTGAATCAATGTGAGATTCACCTACTTTTTCTCTTCAGGGTATAAGATTTCGGATCCAACCCCATGAACTTTCGAATGAACTTCGTATTATGAAAATGAAATAAACACTCAATAAAATCGTTGCAATTCTTCCTTATTCTATAAACATAAAAACAGACAAAAATCTAACTGAGTAAGTTCCTCGATAAAAGATCACACGATGAGATAACGAAGCTGAAGCTAGCAGCGAGAATGAGCTGCAGCTCAACAATTCTTACTTAACGAAAATGAGGCAGCAAAATTTAAAGAATGTGAATTTCCCTATGTTTCATAAAAAGTGAATGAATTTGACCAAAACAGTCGATAAATCTTTACTGTGTCATCCTATTTGGAAGACGATTAGTTCATTTTGCTACTAAATCTGGCTGCTAGCTTCAGCTTCATGATGAGATACGAGACTGGTTTCGCACCGATCTACATAGATCGCTATTAAAATCACATCGACGATAAAATGGAGACATCAGATTCGTTCATATAGAGCTTTTCGAGGTATGTAGGTACATCCATAAGCATTGAATCACCGAAATGAATCGGACCACCATGGACCTGGACAACGTCCCTGCAGTAGAAAAGGCTGAAAAGCAAGAATTAAGGCCTGCTGTGAAGCGAAAGGGATGCGTCTGGTTAGAAATTTCGTAGATCTGGTGTGCCCTCCTCAGCTGCTAACTACTGTAACACTATCTTCTAACGTACACACGATCACGGTAAACCCACACATTGGATATCTGTGTCGTGTTAAAGACAGTATACGTCAAGTTTATGGTAGTAGGTACGTATATATCGGTGTATGGCTGGTCGAATGCTTGCTTGCTTGCTTGCTTGCTAGCTAGGATATACTACGTCCCCGCGTACATCTAGGTGTAGCGAGGCTTTGACTCACATCAGCTAGACACTTGACTGCAGGCTTAGAACGGTCACCACGTGTTGCTTAGACGTTAGACAACCGAGACGATCATACAAAGTGCGAGGGACCAGAGAAGAGAAGAGATGAGAAGAGATGAGAAGAAGAGGGTAGGGTAGGGAAGGGAAGAGAAGGGAAGGGAGGTAAGAGAAGGGGAGGGACTGTGAGACAGATTACAGTATATATACGAGGAGACGACTAACAACTGACCGGGTATAGTGGCGAGTATACCATATATATATATATATATATATATATATATACTGTAAGCCCGAGTGAGAAAACGCGAGGGAGTGAAAATGAGAAGAAGTGAGAAATTTATTTCAGAGAAGACTAAAAGAGCAGGAGTGTGAGAGAGGGCACGGAGGTTACACTTGGTCCAGATAACATGCACATATGTCGTATATTTCGGCACCCAACATATACTTCGCATTTTAACCACCCGCAGTTTACATGTACATATATGCAGTTTTACATTTTTCATCATTCGATTTGTCCAACCTCATTAAAGCAACGGAAAACCTTTTTACCATTTTTTTTTCATACAAAATAGGATATCCCCATGCCTTTACCGCAGAAATTTCAAAATTGACCAGTAAATACCGACTCGATTCTTCGAAATTGCATTTTTCCACATTTATTCAGACATGGAATGACTAGAACTTTTATCATCCGAAAAAAAAAACTGTTTCATAAGTTTGCAACTGATAGTTTTTTTCGTTTTTTTTCTCAAAGGATCAAATTTTCCAATTCCAGAACTTTGAGCGAACAATTCCTACTGCAGGAATCACTTTTTGAACATTTATTTTTTATTTTATTTTTTGTCTCAAAAAAGAGTAAACAAATACTGATACTTAGAAAAGCGGACATATAATATGCCTTACGGTATTGTTCGCGAAGGTTTCGTATATGTATTGTCATCTACTATTTTTCAAATGATTGGGAGAGTCTGAAATTTGATGATAACTTTTTGTCCTTTCCTTTTTTTTTTTTTTTTTTCTCTTTGAAAATGAGAAAATATATTAGTTCGAGATTGAGTTATTCGAATGCCTTGAGTACTATAAGTATAAGCGTACAGAAAAGAATGAGAGTCTCTAAGAGGGCACGAAGGTTATGCTTGGCCCAGATAACAAACGCGGCTTAAAATATATGTAATTTTTATTAAAAAAAAAAAAAAAAGAACTAAAATAAAGAGAATGGCCGCTGATACTACTATGTAATTTACAAGAAGCGTGAAACTGATATACATATTATATACGTATATATTCGAAGTACGTTTCAAATATTTTCGACATAACCAGATAAGACAAAAAAATACGTTCGTACTATACCTAAATTCAATTCTATTTCAATTTCTACCTATGAACTGAAAAAAATAAAATAGAATGAAAAATTTTCATAAAATGTCTTTGCGATACATGCGGTGCACCGAAATTATTCGATAAATCGATCGACTATGGTCTAGCTTTGTTTATACAAAGGATAAATTCATAAAGTATGCCGATGCAGTCAGTAATCCGGCTACTTCAATACGTACTTTATTCTGTTCAAGCTTTTTTTTCTTTTCTTTATTTTCTCTTTCTCTCTCTTTTAATCACAACGTTTCAAGTTTACACCCATTCAGTATATATGACCCTTTAGCAACAAGCCACGTGTGGTGTTCGTCAGCTGTCGCGAAGTGCCTGTTTTATTTCTCCTATATGTCCCCTTCTCTTTATTATCGAAGTGTAAAATAAGGAGTGGGCATGGGGTAGAAGGGTATGAAAGTGTAAAGGTAAAATTTGTTACGAAGTAAACTTGCCCGATTAGACGCGTATTAGAAACAAAACGGTTACACGTGTATAGCTTCACGAATTACCCCGACTAACTTTCTCCCCTAAAGCTGATATAGCTCTTAAACGCGATTGCAGTCTGTAAACGCCGTGTAATAATCAGATTCCAACCCTTTTCTTATAATGTCTTTCGGCCTGTTTGTGTCTTGCTGTATTAGGAACTGTTCAAAGTAGTCATAGAAAAAAAATTCTCCCTTTTAAAACTTTTTTACAGCTCTGTTTAGACAATATTTTTCCATACATTTTTAGACATGAAATGAAACCGAACCATCAAAAATTGATAAAATTTGGTGAATTCGAAACCAAAAAATTGTCAAATTGAAAATTAGAAAGAATTTTTCTTCGACCTTCTGACACAGGAATAGAATTAATCAATTATAAAAAAAGAATTGATCACTGCATAGAAAGACATGAGATTATTTTCTCTTCATCAACCCCTATTGATTGAAGTTTGTTCGCTGGTGTTAGTCGTATGGATCATGGATAATATATCAAGGGGTTGAAAAAGTGAGCGCAACCCGTTGTACGATGGGATGAAAATATACAAAGATAAAAATCTCGTATATATGTATGTCTAGTTAGATGTCAAAATTAGGAAATTTTCATCGCAGGAATTTTATAAGCGATTGAATATATATATATATATATATATATCTATATCGCGTTGCATATCGGTGAAATTTCTTCCTCTTTGTTTAGCGGAGAGTCGTTTGAATGGGTTCGTCTTCGTCCCGCTCTCGTTCGCGAGTAAAACAGCCCCTTAAAACTGTTTTACTGCTTCGAACGGGGCAGAACGACGTCTAGACGCTTCGGCAGTAAAGTTTGACCTACTCACCCCAACCTCTGCGCATTTCCCCATTCTCTCTCTCTCTCTCTCTCTCTCTCTCTTTCTATCTTTACCACCATCTCAACCCCTCTTTAGCTTCATCCCTTTTCCTACCCTTAGCGATCTACGGGGGACGAACGACCCTTAAATACGCACGCAAACCTCACAACTAGGACGAATCAACCCGACGTCCTTTTCCAAAGCTGGAGGAGTAGGAAATCCTGCGATCCTTTTTCCTTTGGTTTTCGATATGAGATTTGGTCAGAATTTTCTTTCAAGAGATGCACACATGGTCGTTATCTTTTCTTTCTTTAACAAATTTTATTATTCTTTTAACGACTCGAGGCTATGAGGAATTTGAATCTGGTGAAATGATGGTTTAGGTATATCTAGATATACTAGAAGATCGTCGAAGATGAATAGCGGCGGAAATTTCAAGAAGCAGGAGGCGAAGATGAAGAAGAAAAAAAATAAGTAAGAGAAGGAAAAGTTAAGAAACTGCAGAAGTCTTGAAAACGCATATAAGTATCCTGGTTTAGTTATAAAGAAACACAGACTGTCGGTCTAATTTTATAAAACTGTCGTCGCGCCCATTACGATATCCAGATTACCGTGTCTTGACACTTCGATTCTCAACAAATCTTTCAAAGCCACTTGAGGCGCGCCCCGGTAAGTTCCAAGTATGCTTCTCCTCAGCAGGGTACATTTTATATAATTCAAATCTTTAACTGTATGGTGAGGCGTTGAAGAAGAAGAAGAAGGAGAAGAAGAAGATGAAGAGAAAGAAGGAGAAAACAGCCACTAAAAATTCTTCAAATAAATGAATCGCTTGTGTACCAATGATTTCAACACTGTTTTTATACCCTCGAGTGTCAAGTGCCATATACCTCATCGTGTATAATGTATACATACATCAATACAGCGTATGCTTACTTGCAAGCCAACACTTCGCTAACACTAATACAAATTAAAACAAGCTGCACAAGAAGCGTAAAGCTATAAAATTAGAAATAAATTACTGGTGAGTAGCTTCGTGGCTGCGTCAAGTGCTCTGTATATTATTGACACACATATATACCTCTGTGTATGCCCAAACGAAGGAAAGATGGCGCACAGTTCCATAGACAATCGTATAGATATACAAGCTATGAATATTCATTATGTACATATATGCAATGTACGAGGGTCGTTCATTAAGTTTGGTAAAAAAGAAAGTAAAAAAAATTGTTTTTTTCTCCAAAGTACACAATTATTTCTCAACATAGTCCCTTCCGAGGGCTAAACACTTAGTCCAGCGAGATTCAAATTTTTCCATCCCTTCAGAAAAATTAGGTTTCTCGAGGTCTGCAAAGTACGTATTGAAGAAAAGAAAAAAATTTTAATGATTAATAATAATAACGGTTTATTTCAAAATTTCTACGAAGGAGCAGAACCCCTGCTTACTTCGACTAATTCGGGACTAATCAGCGTGGCCATCCACTTTGTCAAATAACAATGTTCAATTACTGAACGTAACTCTTTTCTCTCCATTTTTACAATACCTACTGACACGCTCACTTCAAACGTATGCCAAAGGTGAAGTAAGCGTTTTTCTTTTTTGCTGAAAATTGGTATGCATTTGTTTCAAGAATGATACTGCCTGGCCATACGTATACTAAAGAGTTCATTGTGGTGCCATTTAGGGGTACATTTACCTTACTTATCAAACGACCCTCGTATTATCAAGAATCTTCAACACGGCTGCAACTCTATTCTCAAAAACACAATTTGTAACCAATTCTTCTACCAGGGTGTATAAAATGGCGTAATCAATTTGAAACCATGGAGTAAACCGGTACAATCAACACGACAGGACTGAAATCCGATCAGCACATCCGATTAGTCAGAAAGCTAATCCACTGGTAGATATTTAATTATCCATTCCTATGATGTATAGCAAATGTGAAAACACTTCAAGAAAACTATAGGAATCTATTTCTCTATAGTATAATTCAGTTCAAAGGGGTGATCGGTAATTGGCGATTGGCAATCGATAGATGGGTCAGATTCAGGTTCTGGCTAATATTTAAACATGATTTTCGTTGCCCAGTGTGTACATCTTGGTTTGACAGGGTGAAATTGAGACGGGTTAATTCAAGAGTTGTCCTAAGGGAGGGTGCCCACACCGTACCGCAACTATTCCTGGCCTCACGATCACGCAGTAGACCGTTTGAAAACGAGATCGAAACTATCGTGTCTGATCATCTGTCCTTCTCATTTCACATCGGGTTCAACTAATTCATAAACCTTTGGAATGTCCCTTGATGTTCGAAACAGAAACCACAGGCTCTTTTGTCACTGGACTGGCTCGGAATAAACGTAATAATCATTTTCCAGATCTACTTTGATTTCCACAATAAGGAATTACACTATTTCTGTTCAGGACTAGCTGAAGAAAAAAATGAGGCAAGATTCAGTTGAATTGAGAATACATGCACTCTCATCTCAGTTTAATGGCATAATAATAATAAGCGGAGAGAAATGAGCCTGAAAATGTTTCAAAGTATGATATTTATTAATTTCCGTTCATACATATCATCATAAGTAGGACCAGGGGGTACGCGTATCTTTGCCACAGCACAAACCATGCTGTACAATATTTAGAGTGTGTCATAAGACAGTGAGGCTCATTATTCTCTAGGCCACGTGTTGGTTCTCTGACAAGAAGCAGACGTCTCTAGACGTACCACACGCCTGCAGGATTCGACGTTAGATGAGAAACGATCTGACAAGATGAGGCGAAAGTTTTTTAGCCCCTGCAGCACTATATTAACTATATTCATTCATTCGATCATTTTTCAAAATTCTTTCATCTAAAATACGGAACAGGCAATTGTGTAATAAAACCTACATCAAATCGTTTGCGATTTTTCCAAAATAGGATATTTCCTGTCTTGATTCTATAATTTTCAAAATCCAGTTAGGAATCTATAGAAAATAATTATGAAACTTGAATGGTCGGATTTAGGAACCCGATTCTACTCTACGTGTGAATAATAAATAGGTAAATGTTTCATGAAATCCAGTACTGACGAGAATGGACGTGGAAATGATAACAGCTTATGATGAACGACGCCGAACTTTGATTGTAACGGTAATAATTATTGTGAAAGGAAGCATCGGTTCGCGATGCTGTTCGTCTACCTATACTGGCAAGAATAAAATTTCGTGGGTTTAACTGAACGTTTGTTTTTTCACCAGTTGAACTATCAAGTGTATTCCTACCTCTGCATGTACATACATATATTATATACCAATGCAAAGAAAACAAATACGGAAGAGAGGTCAAAAGGAGAGAAAAAAAAAACAAAAAAAAACAAAGATAGAAAAGAACGAAAAGATAATAAAATAAAATTAAAATAAAAATTTCAATCTGAAAGGAGCACTCGAAAGCCTAGTTTATACCTACCTACTATAGTATAAGATACGAGAACCTGCGCACCTCGCTTTACCACACCATCGGTTGTCTCTTTCCATACATACCTACATATATGTATATATATGTATACGCATCTCTAATTCAGTGAATGCTAGGCGAAAGATCCATTAAAAACAAGAAGTCCTTAGAATAAAAAATCATTTAAATAATCCGTGGTGTATGCAAATTATCTTGAAATTCTCACGGGACTTCACCCCACGATAAAAAGAAAGAAGAGAAAAGAAGAGAAGAGAAAAAACGTGGGCCCAAAAACTACCCAAGACAATTGCTCAATCTACATACTGCACCGCGGGCCCTATAACCCTACTCTACCCTACGCTACGTTACCCCCCTCCCTTTTTTTTCCCATTTGGTATATACCATCTGAAAAAAGAAAAGAAAAAAAAAAACTAGAAAAGAAACCCTTATAGCCACGTATAGCGTCTTAGGTATGAAAGGGCGAACAAAAAGAGTTGAATATTAAATAGGTAGTATCCTCAGGTCGGAGTAGAAAAGAGAAAATAACAGAGGGGGGAGCTTAGTGACAACGAACGAAGGATCACCTTGCAGGATCTCAGATATATATATATGTATATCTATATAGTCACATATACGCGTATATCTGTATGCATATATATAGACATATACATAGAGAAATACACGTTCGGAGCGGACCTCGTTTAAATATCGGACTCAATATTTGTTCTTTTTTGCCCAGTAGTCCCTGGCTTTTTTTTTCTTTCATTTTTTTTTCTTTTTTTTTTTTTGCGCTCGCCAAGGGATTCCGGAAGCGGTTAGTCGATAGACGTAGCTCAGACTGAGAGTTCAATGACTTTGCCAAAAGAGTAGAAAAAAAAAGAGAGAGAAAAAGAGAAATAGGGAGAAGCAGAAGAAGAAGAAGAAGAAGAAGAAGACCAGAAAAAAAGGGGTTTCTACGTTTTTTGAGTCGTTCGTGGCATTGACCCCGCGTATACCTATAGAATATGACTTTACACACGATACACACGTTCCTGGTATACAGGTTTTGAAATTTTTTTTCTTTTTTTTTTTTAAAGAAAAAGTGATCAACCATCGAGAGGAAGAGCGAGGCGAGAAAAAAAGAGAGAGAAAGAGAGAGAAAAAGAATAGGAATCTGAAAGGATCTTTCGAAAGTTACAGTGCCGTTCAGGGGTATATGTATACGTTCGACGTTCTTTTCTATATATTCCTTCTTTACCGATCCCTTACCCAAAAAATCTCCTATCCTCCTATATGTACACATATATATATAGATAGTTTGAGGATAAAAAGGTCCCATAACTTTCTTAAGGGACAAATGTTGTGACACAGGGGTTAGGCGATGGGATCGCGGCGACAACACCATCTTTTGTTTGTCAAACCGATCGCCTTTTGTTTGGACGATCTTTTCCGATCACCGACTACGTTACTTGACTAAAAGAAAAAAAAAAGAAAAAAGAAAAATAAAATAAGAGGAAAATCCTTTCGAAGAAAATCGCGCGGCGGGGTGCCATTTTTTCATACTAATTCTCAAGCAACGTCATCGCGGATACATTAGACTTATATTGTTACAAGTCAGCAAGGAAAAGCTGATAAAAACTGTGTACGACAAAATGTCAAAAGAAAAAAAATCAAAGAAAAAAAAATGGCAAATCTCGTTTAAAAGATCACTTTTTTACGTGTGGATATCCATTCTTTGTTTTTTTTTCGTCTACATTTTTTTTTTCCTACATTTTCTGCCGACTCCGACACCGTTATACGAGAATATAACCGCCTGAAAATTCATTAGCTATTCTACCCCCGGACCCTTTTTTTATTCACCTTATTTTTTTTTTTTTTTGCAGTTAGACAATGACAGATTTTTTTTAGACAAATACCGTTGCACGATTTGCATGGCTCGAAGACAAAAAACGTGATGAAGAAAAAAAGATGTGAAAAAATAGAAAGGAAAAAAAAATAAATAAAAAAAAGGGGGGGAAAGGGAGAGAGAGAAAATAATACGTGAAAGGGGTTACTCCACAGCGGTGACTGCGACGTGGTGGGGATGAAGGACCATTATTTTAATTTCTAGAGAGTACAGCGCGTATAGCTCTTTTACATAATCTTTGAGGGTAGAAGAAGGCTATAGGGAGAGAGAAAAAAATTCTCTCACATATACTGTACCATTTTTGCATTTCTTCATGCTTGCTAAGAAGGTATACTACCTACAAGAAGAATATTAGGATAGGTGAGGTGAGATGAGGCGAGGCGAGGTAAGGTTAAGGGAGGAAAGGAAAGGTGGTTAGAATAGAAATTAGCCTAAAGAGCTCTAAGCGTTTTAGAGGATTATAACCAAAGATGCGTAAAAAATACGCGCCAAAGCTTAAAAGGGTTGACCACCCGCTGGGCAAATGGCTTAAAAAATAGGAGATTACAATATTCTACACGTATGTACCCTACTACCCTGTATTTTATTATTACCCAACATACGTTCACATCTTTTCTTCATACAAGTAACACATAGAAATGTGCGTATATAAAGCAGAAAGAATCTTTCTTAAAACCCATGCATACTTTATTAATTTAACGGGCTTTACGATTCGCATATCTATCACAAGAAAAAAAACATGTCGAATAAACAATTTTGGAATGATTTTCTTTTAGAAAAAAAAAAAAAAAAAAAAGGGTATAAGGATGTGTAACGGTAAGAGTCCAGTAGCCCTTTAAGTCACAGACCGAAAATTAGCGCCCGTTTCATCACCATTAAATCTACATTGGGTTGTTTTTCTCATCACGAAAAGTGGCGATGGTCCCAGGGATAGGGGTAGGTACATACATACATACCGTGAGGCATCAGTCAAAGGATGAAAGAAAGAAAAGAAAAAAAAAAAAAAAAAAAGGATGTTGAGGCCCTAAAAAATGGCCACAGGGCGTTATGCAGATTCTTAGGGTGACGTAGTAGTGGTAAAGTACCTTATACAGCATTCGGATCTATGCTGATGATCCCGAGAATAGAGAGTATAAAGGGCCCATAGTCTCACGCTATTATGCCCCACAGGTAAGATAAAGGGGTCTTACCCGCACGAAAAAGATTTCGCAGCCAGGGGTGACGGCCGTAAAGCGAATGAGAAGTAAAAGAAGAAGAAAAAAAAAAAGGGTGGGCCCCTTGATGTCTCTTTAATTTTTATTAATGATTCAAAATTTGAATTTTTGCATATCTGATATGGGAACTCGCCCGTTAAGACGTGCTCCAAGACCTCTTTCGTGTACTTAGATGATATTGAGAGAAGGAAAAAAAAAAAAAAAAATAAAAGACATAAGTAAACAGGCAAAAAATATTATCAAAATCTCTCCGAGGGACAACTATAGACGTTTTCCGGCGCCCTTCCGCCCGGGTATATATTCAATAAAAAGGAAACAGAGAAAAGAGAAGAAAAAAAGGATGGAAAAAAAAACCGGCGGAACTGACAAAAAAAAAACAACAACAAAAAAAAAACCAACCAACCCGTTACAGGGCGTAAAAAATGAATTAAAGGTAAAAAGATCAACCGCTCTGACGCGTTGCAAAAAAACAAATGTAGGTAAAAAAAAAAAAAAAGGGAAATTTGAATATCACCCGGGTCAGGCAAAGTGAAGAGAAAAAAAAAAAACAATTGAAAGGAAATGTTGGTTCTGTGTTTCGAACATCCCCATAGAAGACTTTTTTCGTTTATGTAGGTATGTATACATATAATGGCAACGATACGCGACTATACATACTGCAGGGTGCCTATTACCGATCTATTCAAATGAGCAACGGGTTTTTATTTTATTTTATCTGCAAGTTTTTTTCACCGCGTTTTTTTCCTCCCCGCATTTGTTCTCTGGTGCTGCTTCTTCTTCTTCTTCGACATGAAAATTTTCAAATTTTTTTATAGCAGATGTCCCGCTCGTCCGTGCAGTATGCAAAATAACGATTCAACCCTTTTCGTCCCTGTATATGGTGTGCGGACTATCTTTTTTTTCAAACGCAACTAATCTGTTCCGTATACACTTCGCTGGAGCATCTAATCCCATAAGTTATGCAGGAAGGAAAAACCGCGGCTAGACCCCTACTAGGTCTAGTAGTTACTACAAAAAAAAAAATTTTTTTTTCTCTCTCTCTATGTTTTTTTACACATCTCAACCGACAGCATCTTCAAATTTTTTTCACTCCGTTTCTTTGAAAACGTAATAAAAAAATTACACGCTACCGGAAAAAGCTGAAGATGAAATTCGTATAGAGAATTTCACTTGCGAATTATTCCAAAAACAGGGCTTTAAAACTTCGTAGGGGATAATATTTAGTGGTTTACGTATAAATACGGAATAAAATAAACTTTGACCATATCGCAAACGTAGGTATAGGTACATATGTTTTACATTGAGTGTAAAGTTGAAATTGAAGGGTAAAATTAGTTCTCAACAACTGAGAGTAATTATTATGTACATTTATATGTATAAAAACCTAAATGAGAATGTAATTATACGGTTTGTCATGATAACGTGGTCGCTACTGATACAGGGTGTCCACTCAAAATTGCGATACGAAATTCCCTGACCTTTCCAAACTTTCTAAACTCAATTTCCAAACGTTACTCCTAACCATTTTCAAAAAGAATTAAACTCCAAGAAGAAAATAATCGAAAGAGATGGACAATTGATTTTTTGACTTTTCATTATTCCTTGCACCGAAAATCAAAATGACAAAAAGTACCGAGTAGAAAATTTAATCTATGCGATAAGAAACGATACTTCAAACAATTTGACTTCATGTTCAAATAAATGTCCAGATGAGAGGCAAATTTTTTGGATTTTTGTGAATTTTCCTTAATTCCCTGGTCGAGTGTAGGACACCCAGTGATGTGTATATATGAAAATGATAAAGTTTTAGAACAAGACTTACGTCCGCCGAAATCCCGTTGTTCCATGGATACGGTGGTTGGGGTGGCGATTGTTGTTGGTGATGAACACCTCCGACACCGGTTGTTCCATGGGGATTATGTATGTGCTCAGCCATGACACTGACCCAATGGGCCAGTCCACCGCCACCAGCCCCAGTCCCGGCTCCTGGACCGCCAGTACTTCCGGTTCCACCGCCACCCCCGCCACCCCCTCCTCCTTCCTCACCACCCTCGGACCACGCGAAAGACGCTTTCTGAAAAATTGACGAGGAAAAAAATGAAAAAATGTCCAAAAATATGTATTCACAGGATTAGAAGAGAAGAAAACATAAAAAACGTGTGAAACGAATGAAAGTAAAAATGGAAGAATCGTTAATGGGGTTAATGTAATTGAATTTCATTAATTTTAAAAAAGTGGAGACAAAATCCTCCTCTGATGTTTACGGCGATTAAAAATCGAGTCTGGTAATTAATTAACCCGAAGTAATTCAACGATTCCTGATTTCAACATAGATTATAAGAACCAACAAGTCCAATACGTTTTTTCGACCATGGAATTCATACCAGTTTCTCATCCAGCCGGACGATGCATTAATAATTGCATCATCAAAGCAAATTAGGATTTATTCGGGAACGGACGTTAATGTAGCCTGCGATTTTCGCGTTTTTATTTAAAACCAAAAAAACTAAAAACTAAAAAAAAAAATGCTTATATGTTGAAGTCAAATTAAATGCGGTTCAGAACCAAGTTTCAAATTTACATCCAAAGTTTCCTTAATCCGTGTATGTATTCGACATGGATTTACTTCGAGACATAAATATATACGAGTTAGTCTCGCTTCTTGACTAGTTTTTCAATGTTTATTTCCACCGGGATTGTCCCGCCTTCGAAATCCCACTGTTTTTATCCTATAGCCAAATCACTACTATTTCTGGTGGTCAGGTGAATATCATATACAAACATTATAGAATAGCGCTCGCATTACGTGTTCGTCGTAAGGAACTGATAGTTATGGGTCAGTAAAGGACTAATAAACAAATAGCCAGACACACGAGTAAATTTAAAAAAGAAAAAAAAAAATACAAAAAAAAAGAAAACATTGTCCGGTATGGATAAGCCTTGAATTCCTGTTTCCCCTGACTTCTTACAATCATCGGGTGCAATTTATTGGGAGTAGAAGAAAACAAGAAAAAATAAAATAAAATAACAAACAAACAAAAAAAGACTACTGAGGTGTGTTAATTGAACGTATATTTTAAATTTTCTTGTTTTCTTAATTTTAAGGAATCCCTGCCGCGGTCTTAACCTCGTCATGGTCTTCTCTGTGCAAGGCCAAGTTCCTTGGAAACGCCGGAACACTGCTAACCGTTAATCCTTTCAAATCTTTGAGCTCCTTGAGAGCACCGAGTGCGCTTAAATTGTCCTTGAGATTGGCCAAGTTATCCTTCAGATTAAGATTCCTATTTAAAACTGTCTTTCCCAGCACTGCACTGGCCAGAAGACTCTTGTACAATTCATTTGGCAATATAAATTTCTGATCTCTTTCACCGTCAACTGGCAATACTTCCGACGACGAATCCGAGTCAACGTCCACCGATGAATTCGATACAACACTTACGGTTGACATGATTATTTCGATTTATTTCTCTTCGAGATTTTTTTTTTATTTATTGATTTTTTATTTTTTGAAATTTCTTCTTAAAATTGTTCCGTTTAACATGAAAACTCAATTCTACACACAAAATCGCCACATCTTGCTTGTTCTTTTCTTAATTATTTATATTAGGATTATGATGATTATTATTATTGTTATTATTATTTTGCGGAAGGGTTGGAGTAAACTGTTAGCGAAATATATTTCGACACATTGACGACTAGGTATTATTATTAATATATATATAATTATATATATGATTCTAATTTATCCCAAGTATCGTATATTATTATAATAGGTACGTGTATAATTTCATCTAATACGTTTAGGTATACATTATTAGATTATTTTTAAAATTATAAGAAATTAATAATTATTCAATTATATTGTTTATTCTTTATATTCGACTTTAGAGTCTGACTAGAGACGATTTATTAGCAATAGATTATCAACTTCATCCCAATTAGAATATAATGCGTTAGGGTTTTTCTATACGTTACGCGTCTACCAATTTTAATTGTAATATATTTAAAATACCGAATTCTCTCGTATATTATTATTATTAATATGATTATTATTGTTATTCTTATTATAATAATTATAATTATTATTATTGCCGTAAGACACAGTAAGTATTTATTTATTATATATTATATATATATATTTTTTTTTACAATTTTAATGTTATTTATAATTTATTTTGTTAAATTGCTTCAAGTTGTTTCATTATTTCTAGTGTTTATTTTTTATCATATTAGATATATTTACGACTAACAACAGTCTATTGTTACTCGGTAACTAGGTGGTTTTTTTTTGTTTTTGTTTTTTTTTGTTTTTCTTCTTTCTTCTATTTCTTCTTCCTCTTTCTTTCTCCCTTTCTGTTATTTTATTTTAATTTTATTTTTTTCGTTAAAATTCAAAGTGTGCGTTAGGAACTTTGCGCGCGCAGCTCATTACGCAGGGTGGTCTCTAATTGGCCGTACTAATTAAAGCGGGAAACATTCCCGCCACGAGGTTACTATCGTATATACTCTCGCCAACGTGCTACTATATATTTTCTATATATTTCTGTATCTGTTTAATACGTATTGTGTTATGCGTGTCATCCGAAGCCCGACTATTGTATGTATATTAATTTATAATATTTTAGATTCTTTTTTACTTTTTCATTTAACTAGAGTGAAAAATAGGAACTTTGGTTAATTATTTTTTTAGCCAGTTTGCTCAATGAATTTAGATCATCGTCAAATCGCGCGGCGACAGGTTCGTCGTCATCTTCATCATGACTTTTATTCTTATTCTTATTATTCTTCTTCTTATTATTATTATCAATAATAATATTATTTCCAAAGATTTCTTCACTTGTAATGATAATATTATTAAATCCTGATCCCGGTCTATTTTTTATAATCAATTTTCTATTTCATATAGATGGCGATATAGAAACCCCTCGAAACTCTCCTCAAGGAAAAATGCATCGGCCGAATTGATTTTACGAATTGCGACGGAATTTATCGAGTCTACGAATAGAAATTCAATTTTTCGTTTTAAGTTTTTCATCCCAACTCGAATATTGACCAGTAAAGAAGGTATGGCTAGGCCCTCTTTTTCTTCTTCTTCTGTTTCTTCTTCTTCTTCTTCTTCGTCTCCCTCTTCTCCTCCAACGTTCATTCCCCTTTTACTTCTCAACGATGCACAAATCTTATACCTCCATTCCCTTCTATCATCATCATCATTATTATCATTATTATTGTTATTATTATTGTTATTATTATTATCGTTACCAATTATTTTCTCTCTTTTTTTTTTACATTACGAACAAAAGATTTCCCAATGATTTCTCATAGGTATTTTTTCTTAAAACACTGCTCAGATTCTCTTCTATACTCTTTGTTCTTTTTATTGCTTTATTTATTCCTTCTCTCTCTCTCTCTTTTTTTTTTTTTTGTACCGTTTGTAAAACCAATTTTTCGTTTCTTATCTCTCGGTTCTTTCCATTCTCGAGAAAATTATCTTTCAGATAATTTGTTACAAATATACATACATGTGTATTCGTTGAATTTTGAAAAATATTATTATTTTTGTTTGTTTGTTTGTTTAAAAATTATTAATATATGTTGAAAAACGGACGCCCCCGCGGACGTGACCTATGCCGCGACGTATATTCGTCACTAAGTCCGTCTAGTAGTTGAACGGGGTACCGATATAGGGTTGTTTCACTATAGTTTTCCGGGGGGAAGGGGGGGTCAGTTTCTTGTACATGAGCGCGACCGGGTGAACCGCGCGACTGATGTTGCACTCGGCGTCGGTGCCGGAGGTATAAGGAAGCGGAAAGAAGGAAGGTTTCGCTGGAAGGCGCACGCTTCGTCCATCTTTTACTTCCTTTTTCGTCGGTGCTCCGAGTAAAAATCGTATAAAAAGAACTGGCAAAGAAACAGATAAATATAGATATTTTCCTTGGCGCGCGAGCGAATTGGAAAAATGGAAATAATAAGACGCGGGGGTGGAAGGGGACGGAAGGGGGGGGGGGGGGAGGGGGACACGGGCGGTTGCGAGACGAAGAGGATATAGGAAGGAAAGTATAGTGAAGAAGAGAGGCGAGGAGTAAAGACGAAGAGGAAGGGATTCGACCAAGGAGGAACTGAGAGGAGTAAAGTCGAACCGAGGGTGAAAAGGGGGGCTACAAGGTAAGAGCGAGAGAACCCCCCCCCCCCCCCTCCCCCTCCCCCTCCCCCGGTGCACGGCGGGGGTTACCGAACAGAGATGCAACCGGCATGCCGAGGAGGCATTGGAAAGAGAGAAAACAGGGAAAGCGAAGAACCGACGAGTAAAAAAAAAAAGGGTGAATGTGCACGAGAAGGGAGATGAAAGGGGGAGGGTGAGTGAATTGCGCGGTGCAGTCTGCGCGACTTTCGCAGTATACATCAAGGGATGGCGAACGTTATATGGTGGGGGGTACACATCGATTGCACGTGTGTGCACCAGAGGCAGCAGAGGCACCAGCAGCAGCAGCAGCAGCAGCAGCAGCAGCGCCTTCTTTTTACCGGGGGTAAAGGGAAAAGAGGGGTGGGGGTTAAGGTATTGAAGAGGAATTGAGGGGAATCCATTCGCCCTTTTCTCAACAATTCGCGAGGGAAAAGTACACGTAACACACATCTACCTATACTCCCGTGCTAAAGATTCGTCCTTCGCTCGGTGACCAACTCAACTTTATACTTGACTCTTGATTCAACTTTGACGACTTAACTTCACTTTTAAAGTATTTATTAACCCTTCGTAGCCACACCGTGGGTATATTTCACCCAGGCTTCATTCTGAGTAATGAGTAGGTATTTTTATTTTTTTACCAAATGCATTAGTTACGATTTTTTTTTTAGCGAAAAGGTCCATTTTGAACACTTATTATATATCTTCCAGATAAATCCCCATTCATTTCTACTCCGAAATTGATCCGCTTCACTTGTTAAAATAAATACCTGTCCTCAAACGTCCTCTATGCTACTATTTTTTCCCTACAAGTATGTATCAGATCTGACAGTTGAAACTCAACTGGAAAATATTGAAAATTGAAGAAGTTATGATTTTTTGAGTAAAAATGTGTATTATTTGACTTGACAAATCCATTCATTTACGATTCTTTTAGAACATGTTGTGATTTGAATTTTGACATAACAACTTTTCACACATGTTTCAGACAGTTCAAAGTATGTTCAATATTTTTTCGAACCCGATCGAACTGATAGTTCTCACACGGCAACCACTTCAAATTAATTGTCTGGGTAAATTTTATACCCTGCAGTGCTAATTTTACCCACGAAGGGATAATTGCACAGATTATTGAATACATATATATACTTTCACCTGAGAATATCTAGGGTTTTTTCATGTTACCCACTTTTTCTATAATTCTTTATTTTTTCTATTCTCTTTTCTTCTTCAACACTCTATGTGTATGCCGAATGGCGTAGGGGTTGTGCGAGGAAAGTGTAGGTACACGTAGATATAGATATATACACACATAGATGTATAAGTACGAAACTAGATATGGAATATACGTATATGTATATACCTACTAGTACACTTGAACGATCGATGCATTATGTATACATTATAGATGTTGAAGCTGCCTTCTCTGAGTGCACGCGGAGACGTTTCTATGTTCAACCTTTGGAGACTGTTTTCTCAGATGATGGACTGACGTATTTTATTTATACATTTTATTTCATCGATCGCGGTTTTATATCTGGACAATATATACAAACTCCACCGTGTACATATATATGTATATGGTATCATAGAAGAAAAACCATTCGAACAATAAGTCAAAGAAGTTAAACTACAAGTCTACACCGTTCTTTTCAAGTTTTTTAATCAAACTCTGTAGGTTCAAGATAAATAATCCCCGTTTACTCGAACAACAATTTTATTCGTTTTTTTTTTTCCATTATTTTTCCTATTCATTATTTGAAAGACGCACAGGTCTTCCAACGTTGTGGTAAAATAATTTCAGGTTCAAATGTACAACGGTGTCGTCTGGTAATGATTTTTTTTTTTTTTTCTATTTCTTCTTTTGCTTTCTTTCTTTCTTTCTTTATTTCGTTCTCATATATACGCAGATCCGGAGCATTATGCCATTGACATGTAGATCGGGTTCACACTCGGTACTAAAGACTCGATGGGTTTTACGCGGCCCTTTTCTAAATAGCTGTATAAATGGTTTGGTTCTCCTCCTTTATTGCGGTGTACATACATAATAATATTATTTGTGTTTTGGTTTTTTCGGGGCGGCGCCCTACGTAGTGGAATATACCCCGGAAGAACCTAACGCACACACACACACACACACACACACAGGTCCTCCTCTCTCGCATAGAGTACAATTGCCCGTATTTCGAGATCTCAAGGGCGTCATTCAGTTTCCGTTTTCTCTCTTCTTCATTTATTTTGAAATTTCTTGAAAGACGAAGCCGACTCGTATGTAAAAAAAAAAGGAAAGAAAAATAGAAGAAGAAGAAAAAAAAAAACCCCACACGCCGTGAGAAATTATTTCATCTCTCTGTTCCAAACGGTGACGATGTGGTTTTTCTCTTCCGCAGCAACAAAATTGCGAAAGATAAGAAACAATTAGGAAAAAGATGCAAAAACGAATGTTTGTATCTAATTAAGGAATGTTGAGCTAATTGTTTATTATTATTAAAATTTTGTTTTTTTTCCACTCTTTTCTCGTTCTGTGAAAAACCGCGGTTTGAAATTTGGCGGGGGAAAAATTAAGCGTCGGCCGTTAAGCGAAGCGTAAAAGGGAAGTGAAGAACCACTTGTTGAACGAGCCTCGGTTCCTCTCGGTTACGAGAGGGTTGTTCGGGGTGGTTTGCGGGGGTGTAGATATGCAGATGAGGGGACACGAAGTAACTAACTTTAACTTCAACTTCTAACTTGCCCCCCCCCCCCCCCCCCCCCTCTACCAACGCGGTAGACCGACCGCTTTTCTCTCACCTTGACTCACACCCTACGCTAGCTATACCTTATACCCTACATATATATATATAGAGGATCCTCGACGCCGCGACGCCCCCCACCCCCAACCCCAAACTCACCCTTACCCTTGCGCGTCAACAACACGGTGTTATCAACCCGTAGCAGTTAGCACAGGGTAGCATGAAGGGAAATTAAATTCAGGGAAAGGGGCGTGAAAGAAAATGCGCGAAATATGGAGGAAAAAAAAATGATTGAATTCATTATTTGAATTCACATGAATTTTTTTGCTAAATTTTTACGCCTTTAGATTGAAACTTGTTTCGTTTTATTCTTCGGATAGATTATGTTTATTTGGGTTTTTTTTTTTTGTTCTATTTAATTTCCGTGGTTATTTTTTATTAAATTTTTTGACAACGCATATTTTTTATTTTACTTTTCCCCATGCATTTTTCTTCTATATAGGTATATACTTTTTTCTTTGGGGTATAGAAAAGATATCCGGCGCCGCGCCGCGCCGCGGGTACGTCGGCGACGCCGAGTAGTCTCGACCCAGATCTCGCCGTCGTCGTCGTCTTCACCAAGGATTCGAAGCGTTTCTCATTTTTATTTTCGTTTTGCAACTCAGCTTGGGGTAGGTTTTTCCACAAAACTCTAACTTCTTCTTCTTCTTCTTCTTCTTCTTCTCCTTCTTCTTCTTCTTCTTCTTCTTCCCCAAGCGAACTTATACACATATACAGACAAACAGACACAAACGTAATATTCCCGATCACACACACACACACACACACACACACAATTCTACCTCTACAGCACCCCCCCCCCCTGCCCCCCCCTTCGTACATTTTTCTTCGCTGGCCCACTTTGCCCCTATTGGTTATTGCCTGCCAGGGGGATTCCCCTACCCCCTTAAAAGTAATATTGCATTTTTCACCACCGACGCACACCCTGCACCTATACCTATTTCTATTCCTATTCCTATTCCTATTTCTAGATTACTTCGTAGCTGGTGTGGGTATACGAGTATACAGAGTCACGGACACCGGGGTTCGCAAAATCTGAGTTTTGCGTCTAGACGCGGAAGTTGGACTTGGGAAAGTGCTCGTTCTGTCTCTATATGACTATTGCAGATTGAATCTTACGTCGAGGAATTAATTAATTATGATAACTTCGACCCGTATATGGGAAATTCGGTTAATAGTTTCACCACTTTAGCTCAAGTAAATTAAAAATATAGGCAAAAAAAATCCACCAACCGAATGATCGTCATCTTTGACTATACGAATTTTAAACCAAAACGATCTCGGCAATATAGCACCGAGACTATCCTACGGATTTTTAAAAATATTTTATTCTATGGATTCTGTTTTTTTTTTTTCCATATCGAAAACTTCGATTTTCATGACTTTAAAAATTTCATTTCTGACTTTCCTGACCATATTTTGTTTTTTCAATTTCTTGATATCGCCACGTTTTTTTTTTTTTTTTTTGACCAATGAACTGAATAGAAAAATTCATAGCAAACGCAGATAGGTATGTACCTATATATGTATGTATGGAAAGTTCTTTTATTATAATTTTCATTCCGTTTGATTGGTTGTTTTTCCATTTCCCAAAGGTCGGCGAGCCCATTACCCCATTACCCGAGTAAGTCTGGTATAATGGTGGATGGTTGGAGTATTAAATATTTTACTAGAGACCTGCATAATATATAATAAATTAAGTGAAATAAGATAAGATCTTGTTAGACCTGCAGAAGTGACTTCATTGGCTGGTGTCCCGACGTTCAGACCCCTTTACAAGTTTATCGTATAATGAGAATCTCACCGGTTCATATACACCATAACCAACCTACCAACCAACCCGAAGACAGCCATGTTGAATAACAAAGTCTCCATAACACACTCTGCCATTTCTTAATCGGTTAATTGCTATGGTATTAGTTTAGTTTACATTATTTTATATGCATTACACACAAATGTACAAACATACTATAACATTATAAATATCCATCATTGAGTAAAAGAAAAAAAAAAAAAAGAGAAAATTCCATGTATCGAAAATGTGAGTCAAAATTAGAACGACATGTATAGGATTCTTTTTTTTTTTTTTCTTCTTCTTCTTCTTTTATATAGCTATATACATATGTATGACGTCGAAAGACTGAACGAAATCATGGAATCGAACGGATTGGAATTCGATTGTCCTTTGTTGAAAAGAAACGATAAATCGTATATCCAGTTCCTTAACAATCCAGCTGTTGATTTAATCGTTGAAACGCAGCCAGATTGAAGAGAGGAGTATAGTAGGCCTTCTCTCCTCAAATATACTCGGTAGAAACGATGAAATTGATAGATTATAGAGGTAGATATATATAGCTTAAAAAAAAAAAAATTACGTCAAACTAGCTAGGGTGAAGATATATATATCGATATACACCCACGTTGATATATAATGTATTTTTGTACGGTAATTGCTTTCAGCTTGAAACTATAATACAGACGCTTAGGCAGGATATGATATCATATTCCATCAATATCACCAACAACTTTATCCCCTCATCATCGGGCTCATTGTCATCGCGATTATTATTATATCGGTACAACAAGAAGAAAAACTTATATGTTTCTGCTCATTTTTTTTCCCCCCTTTCATCTATTTTCTCTTCTTTATTCTAAGATCACTCAATCGTCTATTATCGGTATACCTACCTTTATCTAGATACATAAAGGCATGAAAAAATAATACAGCAATATTTTCGTATCACTTTGTGAATCTAGCGATAAATGTAGAATGTAAAATGTAACGTTACAGATAAAAAACGAGAAACAATATATCTATAAAGAATGAAAAGAGAAACAATTCTTTAAAGAGAAAAAGCAACAAATAATAATCTTGAACTTTGTAAAGGCTGTCAAATATAAAAGAGAAAACTGAAGGCAATGTGGAATATTGGCGAACGTTCGCCGCCCCGGCAATTTCCTGTCGTTTTAAACCGAGTTAAGGGTAGCTATGGATATAGATAGGTAGGTAGGTAAGATACGTACCGAATCTCATTCATCCCACTCATCGTGACCTTACCTCGCTTAACACGATCTCCATAATCAATTATAAACGGAGGATGTACACCTCGCTGGCATAACATTTTGTACTTTGAATTTAATGAGCTCCTGGGATTTAGTACAGAAGACGAAAAAAAAACAAAAAAAAAACAAAAAAAAAAAAAAACGAAATATCGGTAAAAATTTCAACAGAATGTTATACGTACGATACATTTTTCCAAGTATCGAAGACTTACGTGGAATAATGTCTTTTATTTTTGTCAACATTGACAGAAACGTGTACGGAGGCGGTGATTTTATAATTTTTTTTCTTATTCTAGGTATTGTACGTATTGTAAAAATAATTCCGAGAATACGAATCACATTTTCATGATAATTTTTCAACAGGCTTATAGAAAATTAAATTAATTTTTTCTGCAGCTATAATTATACACGGTTACTTTTTTCAATTGTATTTTAGCGATGTCTAATTTCTGAATAAACGTGAAAAAAGATAAAATCATCAGTAAAATGTTCAAATTGAGAAGAAAACTTTGAGTATCTGAAGGTCGGACGTGATCGTAGGCAGAGATTATTTTTCATCCAATATATTCTGTGATAAAAAAAAAACTGTATGTATATAATATATATATACCTACTCTTCCATGATAAAATACTTGCGTAGACTCTATTATCTCTAACTGTTTACCCCGGTCCGTTATATGAGAGAGAGAAAAAAAATAAAATAAAAAACTTAAAGAAACTCAAATCTTGTACTAATTAAAAAATACATCCCTTGCTTCTTCATTAGTACGTAAAACGAAAAAAAAAAGAAAGAAAGAAAGAAAGATAGAAAAGCGCTCCCAGTTCTTTTCTCTAATCTCTTGATATAGATAATCGAATACATATACGTGGACTTTGATCGTTGAATAAGAAAATGACTAATTAGAAATACGAATGATTTCCATGTGTAAAAAAAAAAAAAACGTATTATCTCACTATTCCTTCATAATTTCATACAAAAGTGTATACACATATATACACACTAGCATTGTTTAAAAACAAAAAGAACGAAATAATCACGATTCTTTGATATCTTCAAGCTTTATCGCCAAGACTACGTCTATGTAGATATACAATTATACTGTATATGCATGTAAGTATACAT
The DNA here is from genome assembly GCA_963989295.1 of Ametastegia equiseti. NCBI lineage: Eukaryota > Metazoa > Arthropoda > Insecta > Hymenoptera > Tenthredinidae > Ametastegia > Ametastegia equiseti. The sequence goes on along the minus strand of OZ022397.1, from coordinate 11,998,592 downwards.
GAAATTAATCCAAATGAATGAACTCGCTACAGCATATCCCACATATCTATGTATACCATGTGACATACGTATAACAAATAATTATAATTCACTATAAAAATCTGTACATATCTATACAGTCTATACTCATACGCCCTCGAATTTAGTATCACTAACTGGAATCAAGTGCGTCAGTTGCGTGTACGTGTTTGACACGGTATTGGGTATAGCATTGTATACCCCGTACACGCAGATTTGGATAAAACGGCGGGTGGGGAGGCAGAGAGTTAGGGGTAAAAAGGGGGGGCAGAGGGTGGAGGGTGGGGGGGGGGGGGGGGGGGGGGTGGCGTCGCGCCGCCGAGGTGTTGGAGTCGGGGGTGCCCTAAGGTAAGGCAAAAGGTTGTCTGGGGCGGCGTCTAGCCATGTCTATCGATTATATTCTCTCTCTTTCTCACTGTCCCGGGGTTCTTGCGCTATCTCCCTCTCTCTCGCTCTCCTCTCTCTCTCTCTCTCTCTCTCTTTCTCTCTCTCTCTTGCATTTGCTCGCGTTCTTCTTCTTCTTTCTCTCTCTTTCTCGTTTCCCCTGAGTCTCTCCCTCCAGCCCCCCCCCCCCCTCGCCCCTCATTCTCTTCTTTTCGCTCCGCTTCTCTTGTCTCTCTCTCATTCTTTCTCCCCCCCCCCCCCTCTCTGTCTCTCTCATTCTCTCTTTGTCCGTCGCAACTGAGCTCCTGACCTGTCGCAACTCACCCGTTCACGCACTCCGCAGTCATATTTGCGCACGTCTAATAACGCCGAATATACATCCGATATTGTATGTCATACATACATACCTATGTATAGAAATTTCACGTATTATTATTCGTCAATGCCTTCAGGACTCTGCTAACCAATCAACATAAAATTCTGATACCTGATTCATCTGTTCGATAAAAGAAAGAAAAAGAGAAAAGAAAAAAAAAAAAAAAAACTAGAAAATTTTTAGATGTTTGGAATAAAATTGAATTACGAATCGAAGCAGGGGTTAGAAACGAGAGTAACGAAATAAAAAAAAAAAAAAAAAAAAAAAACCTTCGGGCAAAGTAATCTTTTAATCTTGTTCTTTGCTTCTTTCGTAAATTTCAAATTTTAAGATGTATAACAGAAAAAAAATGAATAAAAAAAAAGAAACAAGAATTGCTTGTTGCTAAAATTTTAATATCGTTATTTATCTACCTACATCCTTTTCTTTTGTTCCAATATCTTCAGCACTTCTTCTGTGTACGTATAACAAAAAAAGCTCTTTTTTTTGTCTCGATTTTTTCCTTTTTGCTCATCGTTCCGTATGTAAGTATACGTAGGAATATTAATTAATTTTACTTTTTGTTTGTTGTATTCAAAGATATCTATAAACTGGAATAATGTTGTGTGTATTTCTTAGCTGCAGGAAATTATTAGACTATAAGTATATAAAAAGTTGAAACAATATCCTGTCAGAATCAGCTGGATGTGAGGACGATCCGTTAAATTCAACCTTATATATATATATATATATATATATATATACATAGGTAGGTATATATATATATATATATATATATTCAAGGAGCGTGTCGTCTCCAAGGGCTGGCAAATTTCAAGGTTACCAGCCAAGCAACCCCTAACTCTGTTGGTGTGGTAGAATCCCTCCCATACCATTCCATCCTCAATTCCTCCCCTATTTCTTCTATCTCTCGTTCCTTTTTCATATCACCGCCCCTCTTCGGCCTTCGTTGCCATCATCAAAGTTTCGTGGGTAAAATGGACTTGAGGCTTTTCCAATTTGTACAATAACACCTTCGAAAGCTCGACTAAAGCTTGATAATAATATATTTGTATAATAATTCGCGACGACACGTCTTATTGCGGTCAGGATGAATAATCAGGCGTAACAATCACTCGATATCAATATATACATACATAGCTTCGAATTAATTATTGAATATCGAATCCTATACAACCTTATACCTATTAAAATTAACCTATACCTAATCGGCGATAGTAAACGAATTCCCCGGATCACATCCATCGGCGTGAAAAATAAACGGGAAAAAAAAAATGAAACGGTGTGAAACGGTAAAGATTTATCGTTCCAATCCCCATGCAAAACAAATTTTATCCAATGCCACATTTATGACGTATGTATGGGAAAAAATTTCTTCGGTATATCCGTCAAATCAATTTCAAACGGTATCAAATTGCGTCTTAACGGTATACATAATCCACAGTAAATTTTTACATTTATTGATCGGCTATAATTCAGCGAAGGCATATATATAATATTATACATAATACTCAATATCATTATAAAAAAAAATGATTTCATTGCATTCGAGCTTTGATATTATTTCACTGATGAAGAAAAGTGATGGATAGATATCGCGGCGATACAAAAAGAAAAAAAAAAAAGAAAGAAAAAATAGAACAGGGGGAGAAAAAAAAAAAAGAGAAAAAGCTAAAACCACCGATTTCGGCACCAGACGGATGATGGACGCTCCGTGACCTAGGCCGTCTTGAAGGGCAGACATTTTTTAATCGATAACCACCCCCGGGGTGGTGGTGGTGGTGGTGGCGGCGGAGAGGTCGACGGGTCGGTAACGGAGGCGGGAGAGAAGGTATAGCTGGTATAGTCGGGTATATACCCCCGGCGTCCCTCGTACCGCCGCGAAATTCACCCACCCACGCCACCACCACCAGCCTAAATAAAGGCCCATCCCTTAAAGCGGACAGCAACGAAAACATTGTTAAAGCTGTGCCTGGACGCCCACGGCTATATATTCTGCTTCTGCCTCTGCCTAGAAACAGGCTCGACGATTCCATGACCCCCGTGAAGAAAAGAAAGAAAAGAAAAAAGAAAAAAGCAAAAAAAAAAGAATAGGAAAGAAAGGGGGGAGGGAATACATATATGTACGTCAGGATGGCTCACTTGGTTAATTATTTATCATTCATATTAATTCAACAAATTGATCGGTTTGCCTATTTGTTTATTCACATTTATTCATTCATTCGCGTATAATTTTGGATTCAGGTTCTTCTATCCCGAATATATAGGTATGTATATGTATACATTCATCAGCTGTTGCTCACGGCGAAATATGTATATAGTCTGTGATGACAATTCAACTGTGTATTCCGTTATTTTATATCAAGTCTAATCATCCGATAACGAAATGGTAACTATTGATATTACCGATATCAAAATAATAAGATATTGAACCCTGAAACTATACCAAAGTATGTATGACTAGAAACCAAAAATCAACTCGATGTCATCGTCAACGATGACAGCGTGTAGCTAATTTGCATCATGCCATTGAATTTTTATTACGATTTCCTGGAGAATAGAGACTCGTGTAATTCGAAACAGTCCGTCATTTAGCAGACGATTTTTATAACAAATTTTTGGTGGATTTGAAAAATTCTAAATTCGCGCGAAAAATTGATGTGACATTTTCAACACCGAACGTAACCGTCCAACTGTAAATTTGTGCTATACCGGTAGTTATAGTCTCTCGACTGTATATTTGATCGAATAATTAGATTAGAAATTCTATATGCGCGTATATTAATCAAAAGGACATTTCGAGGTGGAATCTTGTCCTGCGTAAACTACTTTACATATATATATTATGTTATAAGCTTCGTAGTGTATCGTGAGTTTCTTGACTCTTCTATCAACTATTTCACACGTATTTATAGAGTCATGGTCGTCCAATGACAGTTTGGACCCACCTTCAAACTTCAATGATTATCGCACTTTATGGTACTGAACCTGCAGTTTTGTGATAGTGAAAAAGAAAGAAATAGAAATTCGAGATGATTTGATTTTTCGATGTATAAAAAATGTATAAATTGCGACTATTTGTCAATCAACTGTATATACATATATGTATATACATATACGTGTAACCATTTCTATGTATATAAAGTTTACCGGATTTGATGAAAAACTGTATAAGAAAGTAAACGAAAAGTTTTTTTTTTTTTTTTTCAACTCTTTCGCAACTTTAAGATTATAGGGAATCGGTTTTTGTTCGTATATAGTCGTAATATTATATAGAATCGTTCTCGCAATTCGCGTATCAATATTTAACGTCAATTAATATTATCTCAACTTGCCGTATGTATACGATGAAATTGAACGAGGTTCTTGAAAATTTGATTAGTTAGGCTACGCTGTTTGAGATAACACCGACGAACAGGCCCCAGTGCCATTAAATGGTTCGTCGTTCGCACGGCAAAACTATACAGCGAAAGGCGTAAAAAAAATACCAACCCAATTGTCAAAATATTGTTTTTCCATTCTTTCGGGGGACACCAGCGCGCTGAGGCCAAACGCGAGGCTTCGTATTTTCTGAAAAAATATCACATCGCCACAGAGTCCTATTCCCAATCTTTTTCCTTTTTCTTTTTCTTTTTCTTTTTCTTTTTTTTTTTCCTTTTCTTTTTCTTTTACTTTTTTCTTTTCATATAATCCACGGATTTGATAATATCCTACCAAAAATACGAAAAAAAAAAAAAAAAAACCAACTAATATCAAAGACATATCAAAGATTCATCAAAGAATTAATTAATTTCTCTATAAAAATCGATCTAACTATTTTGATTATCTTTCCTGTCAAGAGAAGAAAAAAGAAAAGGAAAAAAAGAATAGTCAAAATAGAAGATTTCTTTTGCACATGATGAATTCGGAAACGCGTGACTATAAACAATAAAACTCAATTATTCGTCTACGTCTGACAGTTTGACTATGAGATAAATACATGAACGTCGAAGATCGTCGACTAATTATTTATTACTGTTAATTGGTTTGATTGCAATTAGGTTCGTGACACGCGGGTAATCCTTAATCGCTAAGAACCTGACATCTGTTCGTAGAATATAATAGAATAAAATAAGTAGAAACGAGTATAGATATATTCCTTCCATTTAATCAACGGTAATTATTAATGAAACGACGATATAAGTGTAATTATATTATAATCTCACCTCAAACAAAAGTCGAAATGCATCTTATCATCGTCCGGTGTATCACTTTTCGCGATTCAATATTAACTGGCAATATAATTATATCTACCGGCGATGTTAAGAGGATATAGAAAATAGTCACATGTGGTTTTTTTTTTTTTTTTTCCTTGGATTATTATTTATCTTTATACTTAGCGATAGCCATTGTCAAAGTTGATCTGGTATTCACAAATATCGACAGTGATTTTCATCCTTGAAAAGTCGAATGCTATAACACTTTTGACACTTTGAACGATCAGATTTTCTCCCGCAAATAATTCGAGAATAGAATCTAAAGAAACGCCTAGAATCGGTCGATCCTAATCCGGCCATCAAAATAGATTATTTTTATATATATTTTGATATATTATCAATTTTTCTTAAGGGGCGCGTATTATTCGCGTCCGGTCTCGTTCGTATTTTGATTTGACTGACGGGAGTAGTTCGAAGCGCTGCCACAGCGCGGCGCTCCATGTACCTGCGCAGAGCTTGCGATTCTTCAACGGGGGAATAGAATAAAGAATAATATAAAAAATACAATAAAAATGAAGAAAAAAGCTTCAAGGGGGGAAAAAGTAGCTCCTTTATAATCTTGGATAGTTCTTTTTTTTTTTTTTTTTTCTTATTCTTCTTTTTATTTCTTATAGAATTTGAGGATCGAGATTGAGGTGAAGGTATATTATACACGTATGTTAGGAATATACAGGATAGCTGTGCAGAAATTTTTTGGAACTTTTAAGAAAAATTGACATCGATATTTCGAATTCTGATAAAAATTTCAAGCGATTGTTACATATTGAAAATTTCACAAGGTTTGAGAATTTTTTTAAATAGAATTTCGACTAGCGAAAATAATCTTTATTACACAAAAGCCCAAGGGTTGCTGTCTGAGATAAATCAATACCTCGCTACGCTACTTAACCCACTTGCGCACGGGAGGACGAGACACTGAGAAAACCTATTTTATCAACGGGAGATAACAAACTGAGTTGCGCCAAAAATATTTTCGGGTATAGCAAAATTTTTCTTAACGAAGAAGACCGTACGGTGGTAAAACTAATCAAGATACAATATGCTAATGGTGGATTCACATGGCGCGGAGGCGCGGCGGCGGAGCGCGGAGCGGAGTCGATTGCGCGGTAAACCCAGAAATATTCGGACGCGGTCACCAATCAGAATTCTAGAAATACGCGTATTCCGCTCAATCGCGCTGCGCCACTCCGCGCGATTCCGCTCCGCGCCAATTTTCCGCGCCATCTGAATCCACCATAAGAAAAATACTTTGCCAGTTGATCCTATAATCGTAAGTCTTGTGTATTCATTGATATTTTCGAGTTTTATTTATTTATTTATTTTTTCTTCAAAGTTTACCTATCTGATTTTTACCTGAATTAAAAAAAAAAAAAATTGAATTTAGAATCATTCAAGTAACAGAATTCTTTCAAATATGTAATTGTTAGGATTTTATATTAGCTCGTTGAAAGCGATAAATAAAGAAATAAAACAAAAGGATCAGCATACTCAGCGGAGTCCTGGAGAATTTCGCGTGCTTATGAGGACCGGGTTCTCCTGGCGGTGCAGGACGAAGACTTTGGCGACGGTATATAAGATGGGGGGGCGATGATGGGTGGGAAGGGGGGAGGGGGGGTATAAAGGGTTCCGAATAGGGAGGGTAAAAGGTGGAAATATTTTCGGTTTTTATCCTGAGGCCAACAACTGAGGACGATCCGCCGACGCTCAAAATTCCGGGCGGTGTCTTTTGTCCCCCAAGGAATCGTCAGCCGTATCTTTTTGTTCCTTTCCTGCAGCAGCTTATTCCTCTCGACTGTAAGCAGCAGTCCTGGCTCCTGGGCTACCGGGATGCTGGGGCGACTCTCGATGCAGTTAGTTCCTCCTTTTGTTTCCTTCACCGTTTCGAGTCCTGCGCGGTGCGGCGTGGATCAAGCATCAATCTCTCGTCAAACCTGAGGACCGTTGATCGAGCTACCGCCGCGCCATAGGACTAGAGAGAACCCCGCGAGCGCCTTCTCCGTAGAAATGTGACCGTCATTCGGTAGGATTTTATTTTTATTTCATTCATTTTTTTCTTGTTTTGGTTCGTTTTTTCACTCCAAACTTCACTATCAATACATAACCCAAATACTTCGGGGCGGGATTGAAATTCCGAATTTCAAAAGCTGCGAAAGATGCAGAAAATTCCGAATTTTTATGATACCGACTCACAGTTTTTAGAAAGTTCATTTCCCTGAAAGTCTACGTAGTCAATATGAAAAATTCCGAATGGGAATACATCGAAGGTTCAAAATTCCGAATCTCGGAATTCGCGACATGTAACGTCGCGATTTATTTTACAGCTTTGTAACGAGCTTTCCCTAAATTTGCGGATTTTTGGATTTTCTGAGTTTTGAACTTTGAGATCGTTGAACTGTTTGCATTTCGACCTTTTCTGAATTTGCAAGTTCTAAACTCTAACATTTCTAGAAATTTAGAATCGCGTCTCTAATAAATTTGGAATTTTGACCATTCGGAACTTCAATCCCACCATCCCCCATACTCCATCTATTTATTTATTTTATTTATTTGTCTACTTATTTTCAGTACCTGACGCACAAAAAGACGCTGTCATATGCGTATAATTATATTTCGTCGAACGTTATATGTCGCAAATTTTAATGGAGGGGATGAAATTTATAATTTCGAAAAGGCTAAACCGCCAGAAGGATTGCCTCCTCTTTGACAGAACTTTATACCGAGGACCTATTAAGCCGCGTTCGTATAATTGGAACGAGTCTTGGTCGTCCCGCAGGATCGCCTCGCTGTTACACACATATATACGTTTATAATCGCACTCTGCTTTTCAATCCTTTTTGTTGATTTTTTTGCCTTTTTTTTTCTTTCTCTCTCTCTCTTTTCTTATCTTTTTTCGTTTTCTTTTTCTTTTTTTTTCTCCCTCCCGAGTCTTCGGAGTCATTGCGGAATTTGTCGCCAGACGTTTCATGCTTTATATACCCTTTATATATACAATACCCTGTATACATATATATATATATATATATATATATATATGTCTGTACGTATGCGAATGACACCGTGGAGCGGAAACCTTCAACCGATTTTTGAACCGTATCAATAATTAAAAAGAAGAGAGAGAGAGGAAGAAAAAAATTTCAATAAAACCTTTGATCAAGGGCGATGGCATAATATACGAATTCATATATCTGTACGTCAGTATATATCATGTGGACGTGTATGTATAATAGGTGTAGGTATACGCCTGCTAGTCAAAGATGATAAATAAATGACACAGTAGGGATCGTTAACTTTGAAGTATATATGAATGATTTCATCCAACAATCTTCTATATATACGTATATTTGATATTATAATATTGTAATAGTACCTACGTGATCAGAAATCATGTACATTATGTATATACGTATACGTATAAATAAATTTATTCGCATACTTATATATACCAACAACATATATAAGAGATTTGCTTATTCAAATTTCGAAGGCAGTGTATATATCCATAATATACAAGTATAGGTAATTGGCTGTTGTCTGGAATTAGTCAAAAGTTCTAGCCGTGTGTTTTAACTGGAGGTAGAATATAGGATATACATGATGTACATTGTATATGTATATAAAATTCCGTTACATAAATGCTTGTGCAATTATTTGTCGCGTTGACAACCTCCGGCTCCTCCACGATCCAGCGGGTCATGCATTCTCAGATTCACCCTAAATCCTAAATCCTATAGGGATATCCCCATAGAAATCGTACAGCGATACTGTAAGTATGCCGGTGTCCGTGTCCTGCACGGTTCAGAGGACACCCCCTGCAGGACTTGGGGGCGCGGGAAAGACTTCTTCCGGAAACCGGAACTTAGGCGCGACTTAAAGACGTGCTTTCTTTGCTATAGGTATAGGTAGGTACATATACATATATATATAAGTCGGAGAGTGTGATTATCAGATCGGCAGAGATAGTTAACAGAAGAATATTATAACAAAAGACAGAGTTGTTGAAAGATGTCTCGAAGAAGCGGTTGTATAATTGACAGATTACTGATATTAACTATCCTGAAGAGAAATAACAAATAAATAATAAGAATGTCTTATATCAAGTCGATATTCAATGTCTTGAGTCCTTTAATCACCAACTGAGACGCCGAGTTCTGAATTCGGAGACGCCGAGAAAGGCATCTCAGTTGGTGATTAAAGGACTCAAGACATTGAATATCGACTTGATATAAGACATTCTTATTATTTATTTGTTATTTCTCTTCAGGATAGTTAATATCAGTAATCTGTCAATTATACAACCGCTTCTTCGAGACATCTTTCAACAACTCTGTCTTTTGTTATAATATTCTTCTGTTAACTATCTCTGCCGATCTGATAATCACACTCTCCGACTCGGCCATTCTGACATTCACACGTCCTCGTGTGATGTTGCCTCCTTGATGAAAACGTGGGGGGAAATATCTGTATTTCATCGAACTGTCATGGACCCCGTTTCAGTCGGAGACGCCGAGAAAGGCATCTCAGTTGGTGATTAAAGGACTCAAGACATTGAATATCGACTTGATATAAGACATTCTTATTATTTATTTGTTATTTCTCTTCAGGATAGTTAATATCAGTAATCTGTCAATTATACAACCGCTTCTTCGAGACATCTTTCAACAACTCTGTCTTTTGTTATAATATTCTTCTGTTAACTATCTCTGCCGATCTGATAATCACACTCTCCGACTTATATACATCTATCGATATATACAGGAGAAATTTTGGAAACGTTACTTCACCTTCAATTCATTTAAATGGTTATAAACATTATCTCTATATAAGCTCTTCTCCGCAAGCAATTATTCGGTTTCTCGTAAAACGTCTTTGATAGACGTTTAGACGGATTCTGCAAGACTTATACATGTATAATTAAAAAAAAAAAAAATATATACACATATGTATATATCTGGCAATAATTACTCAGTCAAGTTATGTGGCACATAGTCGTAAATGCCGTCTGACCTTATCTATATACACAACTTTGTACTCTTTCGGTGATAAAACCCTCGTTGAACAGATGTTGTAATTACTATTAGGCACTATACACACTTCTCGTTATTTCAATTCGTCAATTCGATTCATAATACCAAGGCTACTGATTTTGCAAAAAAAAAAAAGCTTCTTTTTCAGGTTCTTAATTATCCTTTTGGATTTCCTTCAAATTTCTATAAGTTTTCTAGATAGATTTTCTATAATCAATAACAAAAAAAAAGCGAAACAAACTTTGAGAATAATTGACAAGTACCCAATCATGATGATCAGGAAGCACGGTTATTTCGAAATTTCGGAATACGTATTGAACAGTGACGAATTGTTATTTATAGAAGTGCGGACAGTCGGTTCTAACCGGCTATCTAATGTTTAGGTATGTATGTACCAATATGTATGTATGTATGTAGGTATGTACAATACCTGGGACATTGTTATTAGCCATTACCGTTGCTTCGACCCAGGACGTGTGGTAAACAGCCACAAGACTGGAGTTCAATGCTAAGATATGATTGATAGGTAACTTCTAACCTTATTTTGCATCAATGATTACATACGTGACGATATTAATCCCGTGCGTAAATGTAACCAAAGGGTCATTCGGGTTCCTTATTTGAATACAAGTTTTCTATCTCTCATCTCTCTTATTACTTGACTATTCCATTGTTGTCACTTGATGGTTAACTATACACGGTTTTCGTTTAAGCTATAGCTATATAATTAACCTGTATATATACTTCTATCGTCATTCGATTATTCGATTCGAAAACTCGAATCTCTGCATCGTTTCAATTCACCGTAATTCGCAATGTTATAGGTAGACGTGAGACGTTTGATAAATTTAGTTTAAAAAACGAGTGAAGAATTTTGTTTTTTTCTCTCCAAAGTACACAATTATTTCTCAACAAAGTCCCCTCGAAGGGCTTAAGCACTTAGTCCAGCGAGATTCCAATTTTTGGCATCCTTTCAGAAAAATTACGTTTCTCGAAGTTTGCAAAGTACGTATTGAAGATAAAAGAAAAACTAAAAATTTTAAATAATAATAACAGTTTTCAAAATTTCAACGAAGGAGCAGAAACCCCGTTCATTTCGTCTACTTCGGGTTTAATCAGCACGGCCATCCACTTTTTCAAATAACAATGTTCAATTACTGAACGGAACTCTTTTTTTCTCCTGCATTTTTACGATACCTGCTGACACGCTCACTTCAAACGTATGCCAAAAGTGAAGTAAGCGTTTTTCTTTTTTACTGAAAATTCGTATGCATTTGTTTCAGGAATGGTACTGTCTGGCCATATAGTAAATAGTTAATTGCGGCGCCATTTAGGGGTAGATTTACCCTATTTATCAAACAACCCTTCCTGTACATGACATTGAATTTTGCCGAATACCAACGATAGGAAGACGAAGCTTTGAGGCAAGGGCCCCGGACTTATGCAACATGCATAAGTATAGAATAGCAGGTGTTTCTGAGCAACGCAGCGGACTTTACTCGCTTATTGTCTCGTCAATAATGAAGAGAAATTTTTCTTATTTTTTATTGTTATTTTTGTTTTGTTCTTTTTTTTTTTTTCTTTTCTTTAACTCTTTGGGCAGATGCTCGTGTAGATTCTGCTGCTTAATAAGCCGAGAAACATATATACGTATAGGTATACAATAAGTATCGGTTATAATAAACAAGTAATTATTATATCATATGCTCGAGTGATCAGACGATGTAATTTTTTGTCTTTCTTCATCTAATCAGAATTTCATATTCCATACATTATACAAGTGTTGAAAATCATAATATCCCAATCACTTTACGATATATAAAGATTACCTAATAGTTTTCGAAGAAAAAAAATTCAAGCATCGCGTTATCGATTAATCTTATCCGATGTAAGAAATATTATTAAAATTCTGATCGTAATTAGTCGAGCTTATCAGTTTATGTGTATAAGAAATGATAAACATCATTCTGTATACAATTATTCGATTGAAGAATTACCAAAGAATCTCTAGATATGTATGTGTACAGAAAAAAAATCAAGATTTATAGTATATCCCTAATTATTTAACAATTGCATAATTAATACCTCGTTTTACATGTTTCCATACCACGTGTTCATTATATAGGTAGCAGCGACACTGTCGAATGATTCGTATCGTAAATTCGAAGGAAATGCGATGTTTACGAATAATTTTGAGATCTTGATAAAATCGCTATAAATTTTCAGCTGTATAAAATCAGGATAGAAACAGTGTCAGCAGTCCATTTTCTAATTTCGTTTGAAACGTGTAAAAAGTGACACGAAAAATTTATGTTACTCCTATGTCGCAACTGTAACGATATACATACATACAGATATATATATATATGCATGTGGCTAGACAATATAGAAAGGACAGCAAATATAAAATACAAAAGACGTAATAGGAAGTACATACATAGCCCAAAAATCTATTATACATATGAATGATTGTATTATTTTTATTATTATCATCATCGTAATTGTTGTATGTATATAATTATTATCAATGCTTCTTTTTCCTGGTATATGGTACCTCAACGAGCGTAATAAACTGAATGAACGAGTAAACAAGAGAGAAATAAAAAAAGAGACAAAAAAAAAAAGGAATAAAAGGAAAAAAATTCAGTCAATTGTATGTATGATCGTAGCTGACAGGAAAATGTATTGAAATATTTTCAGTGTAAGGGAGGGGGTGTTTAGAATATTTTGGCACCTGTAATTTGAATAGAGATATATAAACGCGCGTACGTATATATATGTACCAATGAATGAATAAACGAATGAATGAATGAATGTGTATATAGCCGCGTGTGGTTCAGAGCGGCAGGTATTTTATTCGGTCCCAGAAAAGAGCCATTATATGATATTATATCTAGATATGTGTGTGATTTACGGCCTTAAGTATACATATATACTATATATATACAGCGTGAAATGATTAGAACACATAAACACCCGTACCACGTATAGATGTAAACATGTATATATGTATAGAATAATATTCTCCTGTTTCCGGGAGGTTAATTGTAATTTCGGCGCAAACGAGCTATTGAGGACATGATAATTATGAAATCAGGTAACCGTGACCAACGAGAGTTAAAATTATATTAAATTGAAATGGCAGGTGACGCCGCGTGTATCGTATGAGATAAAACACCTAATTATCAGGGTCACCGCGCGTATCCCTAAACAGGTAAGCCAAGTAGTATATAAACTTAAAACTCCGAATAACTATTATTCGATTATTAATTATCGTTTTGATTTTCGTCTATCAAACTCTGCGTGGGATCATTTGATAAGTGGTTTAATTTTTTTAATCTTCTTTCAAGAATCTAGTCTGATTATAGCGCAATGTCATCGCGGAACTTGAATGATTTAATCAAACCGCTTTGGATATTAAGATGAATGAAAGAAAAGTGATCAAGAATTTAAACGACACACACAATTATATTCCACATATTACATCGTTGATTGTAAAAATTGTCTCTGCAATTTTTTGAACAGTGATCATTCTACTGAACGAGAAATGAATGTTACTTCAAAGTTTTTAACGCCCGGTGGGACATTGATTGATACTCAAACAATTAGAAAAATGAGAGAATTCGTATTTTTTCTTATCGTAAATAAAAAAGAAGAAAAAAAAAAAAAAAAATGGAATCATAACTAATTACTAATGGATCACTGTAGGTCTAGATCCACACTGATATCTATGCAATATTTCGAATTCTAAGCCATAGAGGGTCGATTATCTTATATACATCAGAATTAATGAGAATTTTTTGTTCAATTTGTGATTTGATTACGATGATATTCATTTTTGATAGGTACATTAGAGAAATTCTCGTTATTTGTTACATATATACATACAATCGTGGGACTGTGAGTTGAAAAATTGTCAGTTAAAGAGTGAATCGTGCTACAGTGTATGTGACATTTGAACAAAAAAAAAAAAAAGATGCCTATAAATCTGATTCTCTCCTATATGCTGATCGAGCAAAAATAACTTGAGCTTTATACTGAAATAATCGAACGTGAAATTTTTTAACGTGATAGCAGCTACTTCGTATATCGAATAATTGCAGGTGTAAAAACCTGAATGAAAATTAAATTTTGTCTCTTTTTCAAATTCGGCTTTTAATTGGCATTATAATTTAACATATTATTTATCCATATCATCATCATCATCGGAGAGTCGCGGATATAACGAACGGCCGAACTTTTGAGAGCAGGTGGATGACGGATCGACGTAGTTAAAACATACCTTATTGTATATATATACTCGATCTTATCACTAGGTCATAACTTATATGTATCTATATAGCTTTGCGTTATGCCCGGCATAATTTTGCATCTATATATACATCGCTATATACATATACGCTATATACGTACAACTCGTTGCTTAAAGAATTGAATTCATTCGATATTATATTGCAGGTAAAGAATCGTATATTTACCTGCATTACGATTATGAAATCGTCTCGAGTGAATATAACATGCGTAGGTATATGGTGTAAATTGCGTCTTACTAAATCCATGCGGTATATATACGAATGAGAAAGAAAATATTTGTATTCATGTATACCTATATGTATACCTATATATGCGTACGTATATTTTTTTACAGAAACACCGCATATACGTTAAACATACATATATGTATGTACATATGTATATAAAGGTATATATACAGGTGACTGTAAACAGGTGAACGCCCAGAAGGTGGAGCTGGACGGGCACCACGCCCTGTATAATACGAAGTACTTTTATTGTTAGATTAAAAATAGAGTAATTCAATGACATTTCATTATTTCTGCAGACATGTGCCTCGGGGTATAATACGTATAAAGACCGTGTATATAGGTAGGTACATACGTATAAATACCTATATGTATATATCTATCTATATATTCACAGGTAGAGCTGAACGAGATGAACATGAATTATATATACAGTTCCTGCTCTCATAACCTCACACTACTCCGTTTCAGTCATATGTATTATATATTTTTTATTATTCTTACTTTATATCTTTATTATTACTTTTTTTTTTTTTTTTCATCTCCTCATCGATCCACGACCATTGATCGCTAGCGTATGAATGATATTATATGTTTTCTCTATTCATTCTTATTATACGTATACATATGTACGTATCTTTGGGTATGTGAAGTATAGGTAGGTATAATATGTGCGTACAGGATACGCGTGAATAAATGAACGTAACGTATATATGGATGTGTAAATTCAAATTCATTATACGCGTCTGAACATACATATAAATTTGGTGTATTTGGTACACATGTTTTATACTGTACGCAGGTTAATCTGTCTCTGTATATATGTATAGTACATACATTGATATAATCATAGAGTTGTATGTATAACTGAATACTACGTGAAGATATACATATATCTACCTATGTATGTATAATAGCTGTGGCCCTCACCTGTCACGGTAAGGCGAGATCTTTAATTGTTTTCACGGGTTAGCTTAGCTTTCCTCGACTAGCTGTAAAGATATCACGTTACGCGGTAGGTATTGGTATTACACGACGTATATACGTACTGCAGCTTATGTTCACCAAAAACTGATTCATCTCGGATATTGTATGTGTTTTCATATGTATGTATGTATGTATAAACGCACACGCATAGATATCACGAATTAACTTGTATGAATCTGTAATAAATATACATTCAATAATGTTTGAAATATAGTTCCAAATTCAAGATATATTATATGTATAACGAAGATTTGTGAAATTCAAAGAGCTTGTTAATTATTGAATTGAAATCAATTTACAAAAGTTTCAAATTGTAAATGTTCGCAGGTTTTGAGATTCAGAAGAAAAGTCCATCTCTCCATAAATCGATGTACATTAATATTCGATCAACAATACTGTCTTGAAAATTCAGAAAAAAATTTCCAACGTTTTTCTACTTTTAGGTGACGTGAGTTTGAAATTTCATTGCCAACGGAATTACCAAATTTCGTCATACTGCTTAATTTTCAAAAATACGTATTTCGATAACCGATCATTCAATTATAAAATATGCTTGATCGAAAATATTGTAGATCAAATTGAAAAAATTTGATGAAATTTTGTTAATTACTTGAGAAACGAAGAAATAATGAACTTGATTTTTTCTCAACAGTTGAGACTTGACCCTAAGCAGCGCCTGTGGGATTTTACGATACTTTTCTTGAAATACCTATATCTACGCGAAAGCGCTTATATACTATAATATATAATATATCATCGGTAATTATATTCTGCGAAACTAGCAGGGTTCCCTTTACTCCCCCTCTCGCCACTTTACCTCTTTCCCCTTTTTTCATTCGCCCCCTTTTTCCCGCCAAGAGAGTCAGAGTCTCTGCCGCCCCGCAGTCGCCATGCCTCGTCGCAACCGGAAGTAGCGCACATCTATCTTATCCTACAGCTGAGCCGTGCACTTCCGTCTTATGGGTATCCCAAGAAAATTCACCGCAGAGTAGGTAAGTATAGGTACCTATATACATATGTACCAACATGTACATACGTATACAGTTACGGCCAATATTTTATGTTTAAATGAATTATTATTTTTATACGAACCAATATCCGAAGCTAATACACGCGATTATCGATATTGACAGATAATCATATTGACGTACTGTATAGGTATGGTAAAATCACAGGGTTCGGAATCATCAATTACAATTTGCATATTCAATAATCCCTTGTATATAAAAATCACTACGAATTTAAAGATGAATTTTGAACGTTTCGTGATTTTTCGTTAGAAGAAATTGTAACTTTAACCATTTTTAACGATAAACTATACCCTAGGAATTAAAATTATTGATGAGGAAGCCCAGGAGCCTGACAATTTTTTATGACAAAAAAAAAAAACGACAATTTTCCATACGCAAAATTCGATATTTTCTACAAAAACTTGTTGGAATTCGTCGGAGTAGAAATTTTCATCAATGAGTCTAACTTATTATCTTCTATAATTGAATTGATTTCAAAACGTGATTATGCCAGATGGAATTACCACAAGTAAACGCTGAGTATAATGGCATTAATTATTCCAAATTTTGAGATGAATTTCCGAATTAATTAGGAATATGAAGAGTAGATTGAATTTTTGTTTATAGAAATTTCACGTATTACAACGATTGTAATAAAATCCAGGACCTTTCGCGGATATTTAAATTTCAAAAATGTCTTAATTTCTCGAGCTTTTTATCTCTTTTTTATTATTCCAACAAACGCGCGTTCTATATAATTCGTCCGGTTCATGAACGCTCCTAGTAGTCTGAAACGAACTAACGACCAACTTCTTAACGAGATGACCACTGCACCCTGTCACATACGGATTCATTTAAATAATTGACTATGTTTATATACGAAGGGGGATGAATTAGGTTAAGTTTGTACGTACGAAGAATAATTTATACCTCAATTTATAAACTCCAAGTGATATCAACTATATACATGTCTATACCTATATACGTACCTATACTTCCGACCTACGAATCTCGAACTTTGGCTAATTCTATCATATATACGACAACGTGCCCCCCTCATCATCATCATCATCGTCATCATTCCCAAAGAAGAAAAAAAGAAAAAATAAATAAATAACAAGGAGAAAGACGAGAATCAAAAATCAAAAAAGAGAAATATCTGGTCCAGGTTCATCCCATAGAGTAAAAGTGGGTTTGAACGAGCCCATGCAGGAGCCGCGGGGTGAAAACGGTGCGGACGTAGAAAAGGGATATCCTGGTGCTCTGTCGACGGCGATGATTAAGATATCGCGACGTGGTGTCCCCCTCTCTTATACCCTTAGCCTTTCTCAAAGATACGAAGAAGGAAGAAAGAAAGAAAGAAAGGAAAGAAAGAAGGGAGAAAATCGAGGATCTCCCGAAGGATAGTATAACCGCATACAGGACGAACGAGCCAAAAAGAGAAAAGAGAATAGAAAAAGAAGAGCGAATAGAAGAAGATCATAGAAGAGAAGAGAAAATAATACGAGAAGGATACGACTAGGACTCAGTGAGGACCACGGGGACACCGAAGACTCCCCCAGGTCTAGCCTCTAATGGTTAGAATCGTTCCGGACATTAGCTCTCGCTCGCGTATAGTCGGTGTGTATAGTTCTGGCTAGGGGTTTTGAAAAATGACCCGCGTCCCCGAGAAATAAGACTGTCATCATCATTAGCCAGCCAGCCGCGTTACACGCGGACGGACGTAGGTACGGACGGATGGATGGACTGACAGATATAGGTATACATCCATGTACGTATGTACATATACGTATACGTATCTCTATGTATCTCTATATCTCCCCATACATACGTATATACAAGTACCACCTATATGTAAGTACCTCTTACGTCTCAAGCATATACACATATATCCATATAGCACATGTACGTACATATACATATATAAAACAGGTAAACGTGCTAGTTGTCAGACGAAGAGATCACAGAACCAGAGAATAGTACATATATGTATAATACATACATACATACATATAGAAAAGACGTAGGTATATATCTTTGGGGAAAATTGATGTCGATTAAGACAACAGTCTCTTTACGTTGTTCGGTTGTAGGTATATAATATACGTATGTGATAGTGTTTCAGAAGACTTGATTGAGGTGTGGAATTGTGCGATGAAGATAGTGTGTGGATACGAAGGTAGGTATGTATTATACTACCTTATCTAGATATTCGAGAAACTCACGGGACGGATAGAACAGTTTCGAAAGTGTTTCAGAACAAATTGATATTAGGTGTAATACCTTGGTTTATATTATATACAGGTAGGTTGGTATATATATTCGTGATTGCTTATCAAGTGTTATGCGTAATAATGATAAAGAAGATTTTGAATCTAACCACGTTCAAGTAGATCGAGAATCGTTGAAATTTTTGAAATCGTATAGACTTTTTGGATACTCGACAATAAATTGAAAATATACTCTGTAAAATGATTATTGCAGTTGTTATAGATTGTTACAGGACAAACTATAGCGACGAAAAAAGAATATGAAAGACATAAAAAAAAATAAAAAAACAATAATAATAATAACAAGAAGTAATAATGATAAATAAAATAAAAAATAAAAAAATGAAAATTAACAAGCGTGTTGTTCCTCGCAAGTTCTTAACGAGTGTTTGAGCACGTCGCCCGAAGCAGGAAGCTTCGGATATAAAATACCGCGAGATGAATACACGTAGGTATATGCCTAACTAAGAGGGAAAGAATTTCAGTTTTCAAGTACGCGTAGGTACATAAATGTAGTTGGTTAAGGCACGCGATGTATTCTTTGTCTTGGTATATATTTAAAAAAAAAAAAAAGAAAGAGAGGCGTGCAGTTTATCGGAAGATTTTGTTCTTTTAGCTATATATCGGTAATTGTAAGTCTTGGTATGAGCGAGCTGCCTTAATCCAAATTTGAGTCGTTAGATAAGACAGTAAGTTTGATCAAACACGCGTACGAAAACTAATTGCAAATCAAAATCTCGAAAGCTGTATGATAACTAAACGATTCTTTCTTCTTCGTTTCCTAGTAGTTCCAGTGTGCCAATACAAGAGATGATAGACAGAAAAAAAAAAGGAAGATTCATTGCCTCTGATGACGTGTCAGGATTTCTATACGATTCAATGAAATGACAAACTAAACTTTGTCCAATCCAAATCCAAAATATGTGAACGATTCGTTATTTTTTTGAAGTAAGATTGAATTTATTCGGATAAAATTTGAATGAAATTAATTTTTACTGATTTTTTTCTTCGTAATTCTGTTTCTCTATAGGCGAAAGAAATCGAGATGAATAATATAGTAGGCGCGAATCGGGTCCAACGTGATTTTACGCGACTATTTCCTGACATCCAAGGTTTTGTCTTGATTTCATTCGATTCACATAGCTCCGACTGTTGTCTGTATACCTATACATATAGTAATAGTAGGTATGTATATTGGTGCGAGATTTTCTCGGTATACTATAACACGAGCGAGAACGAGACAAGTCCTTGGACCTCGGAGTTGCCTTAGGGTTACCAATCCCGCCCAGAGCAAACACGCGATCTTTACAGCACGTTTCAAAGAAACTCTTATAAAGACAATACCATGTTCCCATTTCGTCATTCACATATACATTTACTATATCTGAATTCATGACTTATCCTCAATCCCAAACTAACACAACTCGAGTCGATTTAAAATTGCGTTTATCATATTTTGCAATTGATTTATTCACAAATTTTCTCACATCTAGACATAATTACCTACATGTGATTTTAGTTGAATTTACTTCATTTTGAATTGTTTCTTTACTATTCTTTCTTTTCTTTAACAGCTTTTTTCTGCAACTTTAACATATGTATAGGTATTTCATTCGACGAAGTATAAGTATTTTAATTGAAACAGATGTTTCTCGGAGTGTTAGTACAGAAAGTATATCATTGCATGACGATATATAGGTATTTACATACATATATATACAATAAATGAACCATATACTAACACGTGCATGCGCCTGTAACGAAAATTCTTCACGACGAATGATCCCTCAGCTTCATATGGAAGCCACAAACATTTTCTTCTTATGACTAACGGATATAAAAATGAAAATAAAAAGAAAAATTTACATGATGTACATATATTGTATATATATAATATATATACATAGAAAATATATGTATCACATCGCTAAGTATCAGTCGTAAAATGAATCTGGATTACTTTAATGTCAATGACGTGCGTTAATAAACGTGATACACATGTATGTATGTTATACCTAAATATGTACAATACGATATACTATTACGTTATAACAGTATTAGTCGTACGATCACATCCTCTTCAATTGAGACCCGAGATAACGTTAATTGACTTTTTTTTCTATCCATATTCCTCTGAAATAATCAATCAATTTTTCTCCAATTTAGAATATTGTCAAATTGTCTTACCGGACTTGGGCTCCTAGATTTCGCGTATACCATCGGAGAACCACCGGACTTGTAAGCCAATCCATAATAACCTGCAGTAGTTCGGTAATAGTACGGAGCGTTTTGGCAATAATAAGTTTTTAAATTTTTCCAAAAAAGTTCATGACCCTCGAGGGATTGGGGTGGTATTGAAAAAAATTTATCCCCGTCGTTATAACCAACAGTCAATAAATTCTTGGCCAAAGTCATACTCGAATTGTTTTTTCGCACATTCTAAACATATAATCCATTGAATAAGGATATTAAAAAACTGGAAAGCCAGACGTTATTTTGCTGTTTTTGGCCGTAATTTTTTCTTTTAACAATAAAATATCATAAATCCTGGTCACAATCACTGCGAAGCAATATGTCTGTTTTTTCACGTTTCTATGAGTCCAGTTTAAGAAAATATTCATTTTTCGATTTCGGTTGTATTCGTTTTTTAGTTTCAGGATAAATAAAATGATACTAACTCAAAAACCGGTGGTTAAAACAAAAGAGGAAATAAAAAAACCAAAGAAATGAAAATATACGAAACTTATAGAATATCACACGTAGCAAACACACGCGAATGATTTGTATTATTCACGGTTTGAATCGCGTTCGGGCCAAGTTGTGTATTGCGACTAGCTTATCAGTAGAAGGCCAGAGCCTTTAGAACTTGGAATCGATACAATCTTAATTGTTATCAAATTTTAATTATAAGTTGCGCTATTATTTTGTTTCGAAAAAAGAAAAAAAAAAAAATATTAATCAGGACCATAAAATGAAAAAAAAAACGTCGAAAATGAATTTCGCAAGTTCTTCTAGAATTATATTTCGATGAATTTTCGCAACTTATATTTGCAAATCAGTTGCAGATATATAACCGCAATAGTGTGAAAAGATAGGAAATATCGGAATGTATATACATATCGCTTCTTCTTCGATATATATATTCTTCAAACGAAGTATAATGTATGTAGCTAGTTTCCCCTGCCTTGTATATAAGTATATGTGATATTGGGTTTGAATAAGGCTTAAGATAACGAAGTTTTCAAAGGGCTTTGGAGGGGTCAGGGGTCAGGAACGATAGCTAGGAACCATTGATAACAAATTGAACTCAGACGCGACGATAAGGCGATTTTAGATATATTATATAGTCTCGCAGGTCATTTTTCGAACCCGAACTTTATACGCACGTAGAACAGAGTTCTTGGAACAAAAAAAAAAAAAAAAAAAAAAAAAGCCAACAACTTCGATTGGTATATATTACGTAGACTTGATTTCTTTAATGAAGATCTTACGCTCACCGCGATAAAGTTCTACCGAATTGGCTTCCCTTATCGCGGCTCAATTATCGCGATAACGCAACAAACGTCACAGGTGCCAATGTTGTAAGAAAAATCATCATACGTACATACACACCCCGTGACTATAATCATGTGAATTATATGTTGCAATTAGTTATAGATATCATTTTTCCCCTAAATATGATGAACAACGGTTTGCTAGACGTTATATGAGAAAAAGTGGCAATCAATGAAATTTAACAAATTTTGAGAAAATTAGAGAGACAAAGAAATCGTACGGTAGTCAAATTTGGAATTATTCTTTTATCGTACATACTGTTAAAAAATGTATGAAATTAATGAACTTACAGGTACACTGATGATGAAAATTAAATGTGCCTCTGAATGGCTGAATTGATAATTCACACAGCTCAATATACCGCATACGGAATTCAATAAGCACGATAACGAATGCTAAAATCTGTTTGCTGATATAATTTTGAAAATATAATCGGTGTGAGTACTTTTTGTAATAGGTACAGCATCACGGCTCTATAATTTATTTTCCAAGTACCGATCTTTTCATTTTTGAAATCCGTACTTAAAAATTCATAAACCGTTTCTGAGGAAGAAAAGAACAAGAAACTCTGTATTTATTTTGTAGATGAAGTTTCAGGCAGGTTTTTTTTCTTCATATTGTAGGTAGTTCAAAAATGGTTGGAAACGAGTAAAATATTCCGAAAATCGTATGACCGTTAATCCATTTTGAAGCAAAAACATTTTTTTTTTAAACCATGGGTTTTTTTTCATGAAATGAATGGCAAGAAACGTTCGTAGCAAGATAAAGGTTGAAATTTCACAACGAAATAGTATAATTTGGAAAAAAAAGAGGGACCATATCGGCCTTCTCGGTAGGACCTTTCTGACAATCAAGTCATCAACGATCGAAAACGGTTAGAACAGTGTATATAACTTCTAACAAGAAAATCCCTTTGCTCTGTTATAACGGGAGGTTGAATTCACTTGAGAATACGTTGTCCAAAGGTAACGTAAGCGTGTATAATAGAGGATATCGAAGTTCCCGTCCCATTGATCGAATGTTGGATCTCTATATAAGCCTGGCAAAGTTCCGAGTATAATCAAGGCATACACGCAGGTATAGAGATAATTTCATGATACAGAAATGGGAGGCCAGAGCGAGCTGGTTTCCGGTAATTGAAATTCCAAATTTCAAAAGCTGCGAAAGGTCAAAATTCTTAATTTTTCTACTACCAACTCAGAGTTTTTAGAAAGATTATTTCCCCGAAAGCCTACGTAGCCAATTTGAAAAATTCCGAATCGGAAAACAACAAAGGTTCAAAATTCCGAAAGATATAAAGATCGAAAGGCCAAAACTCCGAATCTCGGAATTCGCGACAGTTTTGTCATGAGTTTCCCTCAAATTTGCTGATTTTTGGACTTTCTGAGTTTTGAACTTTCAGATCTTTGAACTATCTACATTTCGCTCTTTCAGAATTTGCAATTAGTTCTGAACTCTAACGTTTCTAGAAACTCAGAATCACATCATCTGAAATCAACCCGGAATTTTTACCGTTCGCAATTTTTTGAATTCGGAATTTGAATCCCGCCCCATCGCAGATACGTGTGGGAATATAGATATGCTTGAAATATCTCTCAAGTATTACGATGGTGGTGTTCAGCGGGTGCAGGTTGGTTAGGTAAGGTTGGGGCCCAGCCCGAGGCACCGGGGCCCATTCACCGGTTTGTAATGAGGTCCTCGCCACCACGCGGCATGAATGAACTTCCAGAGAGGGAAAGCAGAGGTGAAAGAGAGGCGAGAATGGCCTGCAGATGAGATCGAGAGATCGAGCGAGATGAAGAAGGGGGGGCGATCTACCGGCCCGCAGGATATTGGAAATACTTTAGAGATGTTGTACACGAAGCTATTTAGGGCCTCTGGGGCCTCTTTCCATGTAATATAATCGACTCTACAACGCGACCAGTCAGACAAGACGAATGAGATGAGTCTGTCCGTGGACCGTGATCGCTAAGAGATCGGCTACCGTTTATTACATGCCGATCACTACTTTAGGTACATCCGAGATTCAACTCCACTAGCAGCTAATATTCATAAACGTAATGGAACATGAATGAGTTTGAACGGAGCAAAATTTTAGATCGACATACATAGAATAAGTTGGAGTTAGCAGCCGAAATTAGTAGCCGAATGAAAAACCTTCAATAAAAATGATTCTATGAAGGACAAAAATCCAATTTTTTTTTTTTTGAGTTTTTAGCAAAACCAGGGCTTCAGTTGAATTATAGACGTAAATCTTCTTTACTGCATCATGCAAATTTAAAAAAACAGTTGAGCACGTTTGGCTGCTAACTCTGGCTGCTATACCTTCATTTCCATATCGACACATGACGATTTTTATCACTTACCTATTTTCATGCTCTTTTATAATATTTGTTAGTTTTTTGTACAGAACTATATAAACCGAATCAAAATGTCGTTTACTTGTTCGTTTATTTTATTCCTCATCATATTTTGGAAATAGAGAATTTGGAAAGATTATTCTTTTGCAAATTTACCAAGTCCAGAATCGTTAAGTGTGATCGAATTCATCAACCAAAATCGAAATTTCTAATTGTAAGACAAATGGGAAAAGATCCGAATGCGAATATACGTATGTGATTTTTTCTATCAACTTCTTGTGCATTATTGACCCAAAATTCAAAGTGATCTTGAGATTAATCGAATAGACAGTCAGGATGCACAAGAATGTGCCTAAAACATCAAACTGACTTCTTCATCTTCGACATACGCACACGTTTGAAAAGGAAGACCAATTTTGCTGCTCCATAAAATTGAGATAATATCAGTAATTGTGGATAATTATGGTTGAATGGCTTTTCACACTTATTTACTCAGACCTGATCCTGGTGCCGTCCTGTAAAATGCAACAAAAAAAAAAATAAAAATAAAAAATAAAAAAATAAGAGGGAAACCGGCCAAAACGTTGGTTGGCGTTATCGGAGTGGAATAAGGTGGTGTGTAGTATTTTTGGAAAAACCGAGCAAAGCGGCATTAAGGTTTGTATTAATCAGGGAACTGTCAGTGATCCTCTTTTCGCCATGGTGACACAAAGGAGGGTTCGGAAGCCAGGAAGCGAGCCAGAAGGAGACATGACGTTTTGGCGCATGGGTTTGAGGGTGGTGCTAGCTGGTGCTGGTAGAGAAATGTGCTTGTCTGGGTAGGTACAGCGAAGGGTGAAGAGAAAGAGAGAAAAAGAGAGAGAGAGAGAGAAAGGAGGTGTGTGTATCTGCCGATGACGTCGAAAAATGACGCAAAAAATTACGTCCAGACTCACTGT
This sequence comes from Ametastegia equiseti, assembly GCA_963989295.1. Taxonomy (NCBI): domain Eukaryota; kingdom Metazoa; phylum Arthropoda; class Insecta; order Hymenoptera; family Tenthredinidae; genus Ametastegia; species Ametastegia equiseti. The sequence goes on along the minus strand of OZ022397.1, from coordinate 11,972,873 downwards.
CTCCTGATTTTCCTCTTTCAGTGAGCGGAGGGGACACCAGGGAGGAAAGTCGTCGAGATCCTGAAGCTACTGTATGTCAACTGACAGAAAGAATAATAGTCAGTAGAAAAATGGTGTCAGAAATGACGCTATTGCTACTTTTGCTTTTGCTTCTGATTCTGCTGCTGCTGCTGCTGCTGCTGCTGCTAGTCACGTGGCGTTTTGTACTCCTTCACGATTTCCTAGGTAATCTAGGTACATATAGTAGATATAAGGTTCCTTGATGGGTAGATGGGACACCAATACCTGCAGCCCATACCAAACGAAAAGTATACTTTACTTCCAACCACAACTTTGGACTTGACTTGCATCTCTCTCAACGTCCTCCAGACAGTGCGCGGATGATATCAATGTTCATTGTTCATAGGTGAGGTACGAACACACGCTACGAGTTATGAATATCAAGCAATTATTCCTGAAACGACCCAGTTCTGATGATCTTTTCTACTTGTCCATTTGTTTGAAAGTTGAGCAAAGGGGTTTTGAGATGTGCATGTACCAATTTCACCTGGAAAAAATCCACACTCTGCGGAATATTCTAGCCGATTTCAACTATAAATACCATCAGTCGTCGTAGCGGAAAACGTCTCAGTATTCATTACGAATCATGCGATAAGAATGAATGAAATATCGAACACAGTTGGAAAAAAAATATTCCAGGAGGTCCACTATAATTTTTGTGTTAATTTTGACACGTTTTCATAGTTGAAACAACATTATTTTAACTAACAACGATCGTTTTATGTTGTTTTGATCATAAAAAAGTGTCAAAGTTAACACAAAATCATATAGTAGACCTCCTGAAGTGAATCAATGTCAAGAATACACCTGGCTATACTACGATGATAAACTTTTGGTCAAGGATCTGATAAATAAAATAAATAGATATACAGCTAGTTCTCCGGTGAGTATAACAATGAATATATCTTATCTAATGACAGTGCGTCTATATCCGTATATATATACCTTACCTACTATACATCATCGACACTATTACTTCCCCGATTACGTGTATTGCATTATTATGCATTTTCAAATCCAGCACGCGCTTACTATCCACTTATAAAAGTACATAATCATTAATTACGCCGTTAATTATTCCCATTCCTTGGACTATCGCAGCTGTTATCGTTAAATACCAATAAAATATCGGACCAAATCGAACCTGTATTGTCAGAAAAATATGATTAGAAATTTTTGAATGGGACTTTGATTACCAACAATAATATTACCAACGGCTTGGTGTTCATCAGGAAGTGTTAATTCCGTGAAACGTAACATTGCGCAATTACTTTATTCATATAATTAACGAAGATAATTAGCCAGTTAATAACGAACACGACGACGGTTCTGCACAAAGAGTTTTATGTATATCGTATGTCATGAACATATATAGCGGAAGTTTCGCATACAAGTGATATCGCGATATAATAAAGTATAATGCTTTCTTATATCGTACTATCATCAAAATTTGATGATTCCGTCGATACATGATGATCACTGAGGTATACATATCAAAGTATATCGATCAGAGACGACACCGTTGGATTAATATATAGAATACGACGGCGACATGGGGATGCGGTGGCATTAGTATATAGTACAGTGGAATAATTGGGTACACTATTCCGAAGCCGCTACTGTACGCACCACCGTCGGCTCCTTTCAAGCTCGCCTTCTCATCCAGAAGAAAAAAACGAAAAAAAAAAAGAGAAGGAGAGAAACAAAAGAAACAAGAACAAAAAAAGAACAAAAAAAAAATAACCAAAACAAAAACAAAAGAAGAACGAGAAGCCAAAAGAGGAAAGAGGGGAAAAAATGGTTGGACAAAAAAAAAAAACACGAACTAGAATAACAAAAAAGGAAAGAAAAGAAAAGAAACGTAAAGGAAAAAGAGCAAAAGGTGAAAATAAAAGAAGAGGATGAAACTTTGGATGAGAGAACGTGCGTCAGAGTGAGAGAAAGAGATATAAAAGAGAGATGAGATGAGTAGAGTGGAGAATATCCTCTTCGTGGTGGGAAAACAGGAGCAAAACTCTATAGCTATGCTGCTCCGGACAACGCAAACGCAAACGCAAACGCAACCTAACGTAACGTAACGTAACGCAACGAAAAGGAGATGAGCAGAGCCTTCGTTTGAAACAAGAAGAAATCGAGAATTACAAAGCAACTGACGAACGCGAAGGGAAGAGTCATAACTGTCTCGCTGTCCACGCAGTGGCGCAGCGGCTATAGTAGACGGGGCCCTTCTTCCGTCGTCGTCGTTCGCTAACCCGTCGCCTCGCCTTTCTCTCTCATTTTTTTCTCTCTCTCTCTCTCTCTCTACTCAGATTATTATTTGCTCATCTTTTTATAACTGCCCACATACATACGCGTATATATATAGGTATACAAGGCCGGTTTATCAAAGATATGAGAAAATTTCGAAATTTCATTAATTGTTTCATTCGTCTATTTCAATCTGCTGGATCGAAATTTCTACTATTATAATTGTTGAATAAAAATGAATGAAATTAAATTATTCAAATAATCATCGAAACCGCGTCGATGATTTTTCTAACAATAACGATTAGATATACATATATGAATCCTATCTGCATTTTTTTTTTTTTTTGTCATATATAAAAGGTAGATATAATATAAGTTGTTCAAAATAATTCGAAATATATATAATATAAAAGTGTAACGAAGAGAATAGTAATAGCTACACCATTGGTTTTTAAATAGCTTGTTTTATGCGACCGAAATGAACCCGAAAAAATCAGCGGAGCTTCTCTTCTTAATGGAGTCGTAACTTTAGCCGCGAGATGCAACCGGCGGTCGGTTGGTGCTATGGAAGAACCTGGTGCAATATCATCATCGCTGCTGCAGCATTCGCGCGGCGCCCCTATTCCGGCGGCTTCCTTATGCCTGCCTTATATATTATTCTGCCTTTCCTGCCTTCCTTAGGCTCACAATACGAGCCACTGTTTAGTCAGGAGTCATTAACGCTCCTTGCTATAGTATTCTTCTTTTCGCCAAAACAATTAAAAATCTACGATTTCCATAAGAACCAAATTTTATAGCCCGTGTATTTGGGTATCATGGGTAGGAAGAAAGAAGAAGAAAAAAACAAACGAATTGACGATATTTCATTTTGAAAAGACTTACGATTTCAATAATGAGAGAAGGAGAAAAAGAAACAAGCGTGTCCTACATAACCTGGAATTATTTACTCTTTACTCTACACAGATACTAAAAATTGGCATGGGATTGAAGTTCCGAATTCCAAAACTTCTGAACGATCAAAATTCCGAATATATTTCAGACCCGATTCTGAGTTTCTAGAAACGTTAGAGTTCAGAAGTTGGAAATTCCGAAAGGTCAAAATGCAGACAGCTCAAAGATCCGATAATTAAAAACTCAGAAAGTCCAAAAATTCGCAAGTTTCGGGTAACCTCATGACAAAGCTGGCAAATAAACGACGTTACATAATGCGCAAATTCCAAGATTCGGAGTTTTGGTCTTTCGGAGCTATTGAAATTCGGAATCTCAATCCTGCCCCTCTAGAAACTTATACAATAAAACAAAGACATGTGGTTAATCATTGCCAAACAGGTTGATATAATTGTAAGTTAGAATAAGCTATGAAAAAAGACTAATACTCGCTAAAAACGTGGATAAAGTCTCCTGTGGAAATAATAAAACTTCCCGCAATATGTGAGACACTTGGATCGACTACGGCCGTCGCTTCGAAGTTCGCGCCTGCAAAAGGTACGCTGCAGAAAACCGTCGACTAGAATTATAATATAAAAACTCTAAAAAAAAAAAGGGAGGGCAAAAATAAGGCTTAGAAAATCCGGCAAAAACAAGACCAAGAAAAAAAAAAACGTAAAATAATTTCTTGTTTCTCTGTATAATCTGCATTTGATTATTTATACTATTCACAAGTAAAACATTTTCGGAAAAGTCGAATTCATATGTATAAACGTGTAACGGAGTGAAATAGTTTATTGTAAATTAGTGTCAAGTATATCGCGAGTCTTGAATAAATAGAAATAAATTTCCGGTATATTGAATATGGATAAAATATCAATAATTCAACAGAAAAAAACCGATAAATAAATAAATAAATAAATAATGAAGAAATATCAAAGAGAAGATACCAGCTATTACGATCACGATCCAATATTATAGAATATAAAAGTACAAAATTCACTGTAGGTATATTGAAAGCAGCAGATATATACTAACATATACCAGGGACTTTTGAACCTACAGATATACATATATATAAACGCCATACGGTAAGTATAAAGAAAATAATTCAAAAGGCTATTTCGCTAGCGCAGGTTGTTTTTGCTAAATAGGTAATTGCTAATTATCGTTTGAATAATTAGTTTCCCGTGTTACGACGCCCCGAGTCAGACCCATTCTCTTCTCATTCTCGTATTCTCTCTATACTATATACATACCTACCTATATAATATTCTCATATTCCTGCAGTATTCGAACGGACCCGAACGAAGCGCGGATGTCTTGAGGCTGCTAGCGCCACGCGTCGGTAAAACGTGGAACTACGCGGCATCGAGATCTCGTCCGCGGATGGTACAGGGTACGCTGATATTCTTCTCACTCTGCCCACACAACCATTCGGTCAACAGTTTATACTATGTACATATAATACACTTTTTTCACATCCTTTTTTTTTTTTTTTTTTTGTTTCTTCCTTTTTTCTCTCTTTCTCTTCCTCTCTCACCTCGCGAAACGTCATTTCAACACTCCGCGTTCTATGCGTGTATATAGTCAACGTATGTCATCAAATAGGTACCAACATATTGTTATCTATATGATACTCCGTTTGTAATGCGTATATACAATATCTTCCGTAATTAATTACCTGTCCTTATAGAGTCGCATTCGTAATTTATTTATTTATTTATTTATTTATTTATTTTTTATTCTTCTTTCTTTCTTCATCTAGCAATTACGTACGTAAAAAATTACTCAAACCGTACATACATATAGTAGAATGAATACATGCGTTTGGTATTATAAAAAAAAAGTCAGGAGAATTTTTGTACTAAATTTGTTGGTAAAAATTGAAATAAATTAAAAAAAAAAAAGACAAAGAAAAGACAAAAAAAAAAAGTGAAACAACTAAACAACGTTATTGTTAATCGACCGTGATGGTAAGTCTCCCGGGGTTGATGGTAATGATCTCGCTTCAAGATTTGAAGCTGAATTAATTTTTTTGAATAGAAAAAAAAACGAACAAAAAAAAATGAACGAAAAACTTGATACATGTAATCTTGTTTTTCTTTATTTACTCAAAAATAAACGCCTCTTCAGATCTGTGGATGGGCAAAAATATACTGCGAAAATAATTTCTTCCGTAAAGTATAACATAATATATCACGAAAAAATCATCCGTATATTTATAGTTGAATTAGAAAAAACTGTTGAAAGATTTTGTATAATTATTGTATGATTGATTTTTTGGCAAAATAGCGCGTTTTTCGGTATACCTACACACATGTCTTCGAGATAATCTTTTATAATCGACATTTCATATAATTTTCAGAACGTTCGACCGATACTATACGACCGATAATTTTTGTCTATATAGTCAATTCGAAAGACTCAATTCGTATAGAATAATTATATATTTAAAAAGGGCTGATGCCAGAATACGAAGGATTGTACTTCGTCATGAATTGAATTATATAAGATTAATAATAATTCTCATGAATTTGAGCATGTATGTGTAACATACGTATATAAAGTATTTGTATGAAGACGTATATACTTTGTACAGGAAAGGAGTTTATTGTACATAGGAAAGATAAATAAAAATAGAATTGAAAAAATTTAAAGAAAATGTCGATTGTCACGGTCGAGAAGAAGTGCATATAATACAATATGTTGGTACCCGCCTATAACGTAAGAAACGACGAGGTTTCGCTCTCGCGCAACAGCGTATGTTATATATATATATATATGTATATGTACGCATTAATAGACGTGCCTATATCAGATCGATTAAATCTGAGCTTATCGTACGAATCTAAAAGACGAAAACACGGCGTGGGGCATGTTGGTGTATATTAACCTTTATAAATATCTCAGATTGCAGTGCTGTGCAGAGAGTCCAGCGGCTCGGGCTATCCTTGCAGCAGGTCGAATACTGAATACACGTACTATAATTGTACGTGAAAATCGCAAGGCTATATGGACGTATTATACGTAAATACGTATACAAGGTGGACTATGCCTTACGTAGGCACCTACGTGAATACGTGAATATACGTGTACACGTAGTACCTAAGTTGCATTGATGATCGTGATCAGGAGCTGCGGCGAACGAACGCGAGCAAGGGATCTTGTCCGCCACCAAACGATGTATAGGTACCAAGATGCTGGGAAGAAGATTACGCGGGATCTGGAACCCGATTTCGAATCCACGCTGACACTTAACACGGCCCAATTAAAACCGATTACACGATTAATTATCTAATTAATTTATAAATCGGCAAGGAGATGGGTAAAAGTAGGATAATGGTATATACCTATACAGTATTATAGGGATGGTAATACGCGAATCCAACCTTACAAGAATTCCAATTCAATCAACGACCCCTGATATAGTTGTTTTTAATGTTGAAGAATTCATGTTATGAACATAATTCATATTCAAGTAATTTGTATATATATTCAATTATCATTGGCTATCGCACTGAATAAAAATTATTCGATGCATCGGCAATACGTTTCAACCACAGCCAGAAAATATAGCTAATATAATATAGTCATAAGTTTCGATAATTCAAAAAATGTATTCGACTATCGATTCGAACACTATTTCAAACCATGTACTGTAGTATTGCTGGAGAATGATTCTTTTATTATACGCACATTCATTCAACTATTTTCTATTCCCCGTCTATATATGATTGAAATTCGTCTTTCGTATCAAAAAACATCCCCTGGCAATTGAAAATTAATGTTACAACTACAATACGTGGTCACAGCAAAAAAGTTTACCGGAGAACATTTTCGAGCTCAAGTATATCAGTCGTAACTGCAGAATTTTGCATTTCCATGATTTGATCTCGTTTCAAAATTCCCAAATAAGTAGATGATGAACTGAAGATGTTATAGAAAAGCATTCTTTTTTTCTTATCTTTGAATGGTTTGAATGAACAATAGCAAACCTACTCGTCAGAAAATATTCTAATTTATCATTCAACCCTAAGATATTCTCCTAATTCTTTCTTTTTTTTCTCTCTCTCTTTCTGTTTTATTGATGATGCAATTTAGATGGAATATCACAAGATATTCCCACATGCATGTATAAGCATTCGTTTGTTTATTAATTAATCGTTTGCCATTCTATTGTCAATTATATGATTCGAGTCAAATATAGAATCTAACAATTTTTCTCATGAAATTCAGAGAATAAAATGAAAAATGTCCGAGTTTGATGTGCGTTATAACTTCATTCGCCAGTTCCTCATTCGTTTCCACATATTGTATACTTAATTCGGATTGAAGATTTTATGAGAATTTTTACTTAACTGATGTAAACCTATAATATATACGAACGTTTCTATATGTATATATACAAAAAGAACGCGTTAAATCGCGTGTGAGTATATAATTAGGGGAAAATGAATTCCATAATTTATCTACTAGGTATAAGTATTGCTAACAAGCTTATAACTAATGAACAATTTGCATAAAATATAATATAATATAATATAATATAGTATAATATACCGCCGTAATAGATATACCCTCGCATTTAACTACAGTACCCGGTGCGCAAATAAAGCATTTTCTATACATTTGTGTACATATAGATATATGTAGAAATATCTACACGCCACGCAAGTAGATATATATATATATATACATACATGCATGTACTATAGCCGTATACATATGATATCTAGACCCATATGCTTACGCATGGCTAGTTAAACTGCAACCAACTTATAACTGGGCATTACGTGCGGCTTACGCTTTACTTACTGCAACCGCACAGAGGTAAACGTTCGAAAGCTCTGCACTATAGCTCTTCCTTTTAATTATAAAATAATACCATACCTGATTCAATATGCATGTAGGTATATGTATAATATATACGTGAGGAAATTATCTAACAATAAAGACAAACAAAAAAAAAAAGCAAGAAAAAAAATAAACTGACAGAAGCGCCAACAAAAGCGAATATTGTAGAATATATCGCGGGAAATTATGACAAAAAAAAGGTAAAACACTTTTCTGTATAATTAAGAAAAAGGTTGTGATTTCTTACTCGGATTCTATCTTGCAGTCATTTCACACGTATGATGAGATTCGTTGATTTTTATGACTGATATATGCGTTCATTATTGATTCATCATATTATTTATGGTAATCGTTCAACCATATAATTGTAATTTTTAAGTTACTGCAAGCAAGCGATTTCACCCTCGGTTTTCAGTCTTACAATCATTTTCACATGGATTCTCTAATAACATATTCTACTGGAATCGCATCTTAACATATTTTATGACTTGAAAATCAATTAGCTAGACGCTGATAAGTTGTGTTCAGAAGTTAATCGCTGCCAGTATTCTGTAGGTTATCGATATACGGAATCCGAATAACAAAAAAATGTTACGGATTTTTCGGACGGCGGAAAACAAGGTTTTTTTTTACAATTCCTTGACCGTATGCATCGAAGCGAATTGCTGCGAATTTCCAAATTTGTTAGAAAAACAAAATCCCTAGAATTTATACTCCAAGAATTCTTCGTGAAATTAACGACAGAACGGTAGCTTTATTTCTTTTTTTTTTCAATATTCTCGTAACCTGGGGTAAGGAAACATCCCAATTTTGAAAAATCACAGGTATAATTTCACCTAAATAGGGATCCTACGGGGACTAATTTTTTTCGTTTTTTAATACAGGATCACGTGTGTCTACAAAAATTCAGCGTGAAGTTTGAAAAATTGGTCAAAAATTAGGTAAGAGGTTAATAAACGTATGTAAACAATTATTCGTAGACATGAAACTATTTTTCTTAATAGTCGTTAAGGTGTTTGAATACTAGATTACCGTTCTATAGTTAAATTCCACGTTTCCATAAAGTACCGGGAATCGGTAATAATTCCAAAAGGATAACTGTTTCTTATATATTATTTCGATACTTATATTTCCAAAAATGAAAACAAATCAGACACACACACACACACATCTGTTCATTGGAATTCGAATTTTAAGACAGACCAAATGAAAGTAAAAATAAATGAACGAATTAACGAATAACTAAATGAACGAATAAATAAATGAATAAATAATTGTATAATAAAACAGGCTTAATACATAATACCTGCGGATTTAATATACTCGAATAGTTGTCGTCGTCTTGGTCATTGTGCACCATATGTGGGAAACGACGAACTCGCATATAACGACTCCGATGATTATATATAAATATTATCCACGTATACATACATATATCTATATACCTGCAATGTATGTACCTGATGTTCATTTCTGTCTCAAATTCGTAACTTATAATATCCGCCACGCAAAAGACTGAGAAAGAGAATAAGAATGGCTGCAGGGGTGTATCCTGAGGGCTGCAGTATAGCTACTTATACTACTACCTACATTGCAAAGTATAATGTATATATCTACAAGTGCATGTATAGTAGGTATATGTATAGGTATACATATTTCGTAGATATACGAAAATGCGCACGAAGGATGAAGGGCAGGTAACGTATATAGGTGCGGTTCGATATATAATACGATAAAGACGCATGATATATATACATACCTTGGTATGTATATAATACACATGGATAAAATGAGACAGGTATAATATGTGTGTGTATAAAAGGCGAAGGTAAAGGCAAAGGCAAAGGCAAAGGCGAAGGTATAACCCATGAGAGCAGGAGGAAGAGGAGGAGGAGGAGAAAAGGACGACAACGACGACGACGACGGGCACCACGAAATGTCACCTGGCTACTTTTTCACCCGAGTTGGGGCGATGCGATATTGTTTTTGCACACGTGAAGCTGAACTCCCTCTTTCCCTCCTCTACCTCCCCTCCCCCCCTTTTTGGTACCCCACCACTTCCGGTCTAGGAAGGGGCTGGTCCAATCAGAGGAAACCGACCACGCCTCCCCACCCACGCGCACCTGCGGTACGCCTACCAATGAGAAACAACTCTACGACGTCGATGCACCTTCTTCTTATTCTTCTTCTTCTTCTTCTTACTCTTCTTCTTTCCTTTTCTTTTCTTTTCTTTCCTCTTCTTCTTATTCTTTTATTCTTATTCTTGTTCGTCCCATACTCACGTTCTCCTCTTATTGCAGAACTTTTCATCTTTATTCTTTCTTTTCTTATATAAATATTTACTCTGATACATGCAGATTTTTGTCTTCTTTTTCTTATTTTTGTTATTTCTATTCCACTAATAGCTATCATCTATCGAATTGGTATTGTATGTAAGTTAATGTACTTTAAAACACTGCACAAGTATATCTCAGCATATTTCATAATTATAGGTTATGTCCACGAGTGTTTTTTTTTTTTTTTTTGTTTTTTTTTTAACTCCTTTCATCTGACGAGGGAATTTTTTTTGCTAATCTATACATATAGTACGTATATTGTACCGGCTAGCGACGAACTTGACGGATTCTATAATAAACGATCATAATTAAGGTCTGCGCGTACTATATACTTTAACAATCCTTCGGACATTTTTATCTTTGGAGGAGTTTGTATTTTATACCGAAAAATTATAATATACCTAGGGGTAAAAATCCGAATCCGAATACTCAACGTTAAGATTCTTGCCAGTTGCCACCTTATTGTGCATCAAATTTCAGTATGGTTCGGTTTATGCGTTTTCGCAACGAAATTCAACTCCATTAATACAGGTATCTATCGGTCTGCCCGTTGAAAATCTTGAAATCGGTGAATCGTTGGAACGATTTGAATTCCTTAGAGAACGTACTATTGTCATATTGTTATATACTAATATTGGCAAGATCTGCACACTCCCTAAATGCAAATATACTATAATAGATCGCATCCTACTACAGGATCAACTGAAGCTGTGAAGAATAATTCCTGATTCCTTACTCCGAAATTTTGAGCTTTTTTGCTCAAAGATAAAAAGCTTGGTTCGCCCTAAATCGAAACGCATATACCTATATGTATACCTATACACGTGTGGAATTTTGATGTCAAATGTCAAGACGATCGATTGCAATCATGAATGATACCTAATCAAACGAATTTCCTATATCTATATACAATCTCGCAATCGATCACTCGTTTAAACAATTCGAATTATATGCAGACTGTGCTGCAGTACGTCACGGTCGTTAAGTTACTTAGATATACGTCAGGAAGATGATAATGAATCTTTTCAATATCTGATTTTAACCTATAATATGACTTCCGGGCTACATATCCGAAACTGTTACAAACTTCTGACAGCTGTTTTACACGAAAATTTGCGGACTTAATCAACGGTGAAATTGACTATACCTACGTATAAAATTTAAAAGAATAAACAACGTTTCGTTGAAGATTTTCAGTCATGTAGGTACAGTTGAACTTAAGCCAATGGTTTTTTTTTAATCAATTTCTATACCCGAATTTCTTCATTATTATTTTATACCGGAAGAATGATTTCATTTTTTATTCATTCACTTCACAGCGCAGGACAACGTATTAGTATTACAGAATTTTCGTTTCTCTGATCTATAAATACCGTTTTTTTCTTTTCTTTCTATCTTTTTTCAGTATTTTTATTTATTTTTTCTCTCTTTCTTTTCTCGTCTATCGAATAGCCGTAGACTATACAGAGATTCAGAGGGCCCATAGCTCGTATAGGTGCCTTTATAATACACCACGATCAGTATAGGTATATATATGAAGACAATACTTTTCACACCTGGCTAACTAAGTGAAAGGCTTTCCACCCAAATCGTGTCGTCACGGTTCTCGTATTATTTTTCAATTACCTTGTAAACGCGAGCGTGTTACGGTTAGTTCTACGGATATTAGTCTTTCCTACCGCCTACATGTGTATACATATACATTTACAATACGCACCGGAATACATGTATAAGGTATGTACATGTAATTATGTATACGTATGAATATGGGTGAGAAATAAGGATTCGTTTACACATCATCATGATATACATATATGCGATTCATTCCCCCAGCTGGTCAAACTCTCAAGAATAATTAACCCCTTGAAAAAACATCGACTTTATAATATATTATACTATTCAATTTCTTGCGTTAATTTAGTGAATCATTTTTCACATTATATACAATTTTAATATCGTATAATAATAATCTTTAATATTTCGAGTGATTGTCATCCATTTGTAGATTACATCGAATTTTTTTTTCATGAATATGTTGTACCAATATTTCCCATTTTTTATTTCCGAATTTTTAACGGGGAAAAACCTTATATGTACATCATTTAATGGTTTTAAAAATTGACATTCACACGAACTGCGCACTTCTTATTCTGATCTCACATGTAGCTCATGTGGAGTTCTAGAGAAAAAAAAAAGATTGATACACTATTTCCGCCATTAAAATAAGAACGAGAAAGTCCAGACACCAGGGGAATTCCGTCTCTTATACCTAATTTATATTTCGATCATTGGATGTACTGTGGAAACATGAAGGTCCTTATCTAAATTTTTGCCAAAAATCAATAGTAAAACGATATCATATTTTCCTTGTATCACGACGCAACACTTCCAAGTGCAACAAACCAAATGATACTATATAATAATACCGATAATGATTTAATGATGATAAAATTGAACTTGTATTACTGATTATTATATACCTGCCATAAATTAAGGCTATTCTAGAGAGATTCAAAGGCGATGTATACATAGAAGGGTGGAGCTGAGGCCATTTTTGATACCTAAAGTTGAAGAGTATAAAACAAACTAAAAAAAAAAAAAAAACCGAGAAAAAAAAAATATCGAAGGAAAAACGAAGAAAAGAAAAAACTAAAATAAAATAAAAAGAGTAGTCGTCATCGACGAGTTTGGTAACTTGTCCAAGTCCTTTTACGGATCAACGTCTTATACCAATGGCTGCCTTCAACTTGAAATCCAAAGACGCTTTTATATATAGGATATCTGATATATGCCCAACGAGAGAGTCAGGCGCGGGCGTGATGCGAATTAGAAATTAGAATCCAGAAATTTTCATCTTACCGCTAATAAGTTTTAGACATTTTAAAATTAACTGTAAATATAGAAAATTCGGATATATCCGTGGGTAAATTTATATACGTAATTGTTCCGAACTGGACATAGGTCTGCAGGGAGTCAAATATTATCACATATAACTTGGTTGAGCATAACGATCAGAATCTCTGGCTATACCAGTTATTACATACAAAATCTACCTATTTGTAACGCAGGATTTTTTCAAGTGGAAAAATCAACAGGGGGAGTTTCTTAATTTTATTCTGATTTATGAAAATTAATCAACCTCTGCTGCAGACGAGATTTCTGTATCCATATAGATATAATCATACGTTCGTATCTATATATACGTGGATTAATATAATCATCGAAGAACTCACATAAGTCTCGTGACTAATAACAGAATCATTCGATCCAGGCAAATTTCAATAATTCATTATATCAAAAGCTCTCTTTGAATTTCACTGACAATGTCGAGTAAAAAAATCTGTCAATTCTCAATCGTCTGCAAATATTGTAAAAAAAAAACAAACCAGAATTAGCTGTAGTTTAGGAGTGAAAATATTTACATAATCGCATCGCATTTTCCAATAATTTCCAGTCGAAATTTTCACTCTTTATTGTATAATTGAACATGGAATTTAATTCTTTACCAAGTGGGGAATTCATTCTTCGGAAGAGTGAATCTTCTCGCTCTCTCTCTCTATCTCTTTCGGAAAAAAAAAATCCAAAATTGAGTTCAATACTATATACGAAAACGTAAATACTGAGTAGACACTACAGGGAGCTATTTGTTATACGGTCGATTGAATTTTTGCGTCTATAGGTACACAAGAATTTCAGACTTCAAAGCAATTTCGGAGTATAGTTATACTCTTAAATGTCAGCCTTCCAAAAGCTTATACATACATATAGTATGCGTTGAACGCGAGCTTATAAACCAGCGGCTATATGTATTATATGTATACATACTAACAATCGACTATCTGTTCTTTTAGGGACAGAAAGAATACTGTCCGCAAGTTTAACATATAGTAAAGAACCGCATGCTGCATCCCCATGTGCATTGCCAGCTTCGTATTATGTATAGCAAAGTATATAAGGAACTTTGGATGAGATGCCTTGAGTCAATGAAGTACTTGTCTAGTAGATTTAGGCGGTAAAATTTCTTGTATTTTCTTTAACGATTTTCTCATTCTATGTATATATATGTATATCCCTACCTGCCTACTCAAAACACCGTTTTCTTCCTACTTTTACATTTTTTAACTTCCCATTTTTTTTTTTTTTTTCTTCAATTAGTTGCGTTATTTTAGTTTTTCTTTTTGATTTTGCATTTCTCATTTCTCTAAAGTACAATTATTACCGCATGATATGAAAACAGAATATATCTATATAGGTACTGTACACTTTCGCACATTTTCAGTCACTATGTTATAAATATGGTTGGATTTTATCCCGCGTCACGTTACGGTTCTACAATCGTTTTTATATATATAATTCATAGTAAATATATATACACAATTTGTCATTTAGTCTTAGAGATCCTAATGTCTATTACCACCGTGTTAGAAGAGGATAAAAACAATGGTAAAAGAAACGCGAACAAGACAGTATACCAAAGACTTTTAGACGCGGTTGATGAAGCGATATCGATATTTATTTCTGTGCAGTATTTCATACATAATTTTCTGTCTATAATATCACATTCATTTATTTATTTATTTATTTATTCATCGTTTTTTGTTGGTGTTGATTTGTTCATTCACTTCTTCAGATAACAATGAATTGACGATTAGGTATATGAAACCTATGCAGTTACGAATTATATCTATAGGCTGTCTATAATTTACTCGCGTTTATAAGTTCGATTGTCAGCGACATATACATATACATACGTACATACTGTATAGAGATACGAATGTATAAAAATCTATGTTGTAACGTGATATATCATAGATATGAATATATATACGTATATATCTGTATAGATCGTATATATTTACAACGATGCAAAAAAAACTCTGTAATACACTTGTGTCCACGACGATATAATACGCGATTATAGCTATATTGATAGAATATAGACCTCTGTACATGCATATGCACATTATACATACATACACATACATCCGACGTTATAAATAGTACCTTTTCTTTTTTACATCTGCACGCATAGTAGGTATATTCATACAGTTATTTATGTATCACTGTTAAAAACCGATCGATATACCTGTACTACGCTATATAAGGTATAATTGTATCGAATTGCAATGAATCAGAAAAATACCTAAATCATAAATAGTAGACAACAAAAAGAGACGACACGACTTTGAAATCTTCACAACCGCAAAGCGACGAATAAAATGAATTTAAACAAAAATCAAAAATCCCCAAAAAAAGGAGAAAGAACCGGTAGTGTAAATTTTCATTTTTTTATTTCTTTATCGAAGATTTGAAATGTATATGATGTATCATATATGTCATAGTCTCAGATCAATACATGAGAAGATCGTTATAATAATTACACGTATCTATGTGTACATAGGTATATATTTCTTAAAAATCTGAATTTAGTAAAAAAAATTTCTGCGAGTCTTGCGCGATCCACGGATCAAATCAAATCAGAGCGTGGCAGAAGAAGATCGCAACGGATGATGATGATCGTGATCGTGATCATGGGATAAAAAAGTATTGAAAGTGCAGAACGAATAGCGGCTCGAATGACGTCGTTGGTTATAGGATCGTATACGCAACGAGTGTACCTATATCTTCCGTAGCCACATACATATACATACATATTAGGGTGGCCCTTAATATGGGTAAAAAAAAAAATTGATCGCGCCGCCCTCCAAAGCGGTTCCAAATAATAAAAAAAAAATCTACACAAAGCCCCAGCTATGTCCGTTAAGAAGAAGACGTGCCTGTAAGCATGAACTTGAATTTAAATATCAAGGTTTCTTCATGATTGGATAAATTTTGTTTTTTGTAAACTAGTTCATGTGTCAATTTTTTTTTTCAACTTTCCGAAACTATTGTACATTGGTATTCAATATATGAACCAAATAATAAGGTCCTCCATACTAAATTTGATGAGCGTGCAGTTCTACCATCCCATTATTTTGGAACAATAGTTCGATTTAGCTGCCGTCGAACGTTTTGATTCCCATCAAAATCAAACTTTAAATTTGCATCTTATCAGAGAAATCTATCAAGTACGAAGGATACAAATTTACGATAAACCATTCACATCGAACTTCCAGATTGGCCAGAATTGTTTTTTTTTTAAATTTTGTTAGAAATATCCCTTGCGTACTGAGATACATAGTAATCTAGTATGGAGGACCTTATTATTTGATTTGTATATTGAATACCAATATACAATAGTTTCGGAAAGTTGAAAAAAAATTGACACATGAACTAGTTTAAAAAAATCAAAATTTATCCAATCATGAAGAAAAATTGATATTTAAATTTAAGTTCATGCTTACAGGCACGCCTTCTTCTTAACGGACATAGCTGGGACTTTGCGTGGATTTTTTTTAAATTATTTGGAACTGTTTTGGAGGGCGGCGCGATCAATTTTTTTTTTCACCCATATTAAGGGCCACCCTAATACATATATACAACTCTTTCTTTCCCTTTCGACTCGTTCATCTACTTTTGTTTGTAGATACATATACCCGTACAATTGTACGATTCGCGGCCAGTATTATATGGGTTTACAAACCGACTCGACGAACCACCTACGCCTTAACTTGACTTTATCACTCGTTTACATGTAATACACACACATATATACACACACACATATATACATATAGGAATGACGGGGAAACCGACTAGGGGAGCTTTTCGCCCTCCTGCCCAAGCGGTCACCCGTAAAATTGTGTTAAATCTCCGTACCTATATGGTAGGTTAACGTTTGTATACTACGCGTACGTAGGACGCTGACGTACATAATAATTACCGCAACGTTTAAAGCGAACGAAAAAAAAAACAAAAAACAAAAATCACGTATACGTGTACAAGAAAACTGAAATACAAAAAATTACCAAGAAAAGACGAACAAGAAAAAAAAAACTCCCCATAAATTGCAAATAAATCAAAAAGTGAGAAATTAATTGATCGAATATTATGGTATGATAATTATGTTGTATAGATATGGATCTTACCTTGCTCTGGACATAGTCGAGGGCCAGCATACAGTCGGAATAACCACTTTCGGTCTTTATGGTTGTACCACCTTGGCCAGGGGTTGTAGAGCAGAAACCGGAACCAACTACGCCCACCGGTCCTCCAAGGCCAGCGGCGGCCGCCGCCGCGACGCTCTCCCGGTACCAGGGGTACATACTAAGAGTCGGTGCAATTTTTTCGATATTATATTTTGCTTTTTAACGAAAACCGATCTCTATCTTCCCTCGTTGTCCCGATTTCGGGTTCTTTATAATATATTTCTTTATATATTGCACGAATTATTTATAAGCTTTTTTTTTTTTTTTTAAATTTATTATTATTATTATTATTATTATTACACAGCAGAATTTATTGCACAGATTATTTTTTTTATTACTAAATGAGTATATCGATAATTATATATATATATTGATAATATTATATTAGCGATTTATACACTTTGAGTGTATTTTTTACACGTATACATAATTTATATATAGCGATATCGATTTTATTTTTAAAATAAACTTTGCTATATATATATATATATAAATATGTATATATGCGATTATCACTGCAGCAGCGTATACATATTATATGTATAATATGAATAACGTAAATAAATATTATTTGTTTTATTTATTGAAAGAATTTTTTATTTAAATAATTTAATTATAATCGTCGATCCGCGAATTATGAAATATATAATAATGAAATAACCGTCGTAGGTTTTGCTCACTCCACCAAAATAATATTTCTATATATTTATATACATATGATCGTTATATATATATATCAGGATTTTACAGCTTATATTGTTAGGTATACATTATATATATACACACGTTTAATAATCGTGAGATGAATATATATATATATATATATAATAGATTTATTTGTCACTAGAATTATACAAGCTTTTTAAATGGTTGTATTATTATTTAATTAACACAGAAACAATTAGTAAACGGAGATCGATCGGTAATCACCCTGGGATATAAGATATTATAATAAGATAAAACAACAAAGTTGGTGGCTGAACTAGCACAGATCGTATTACGACAAATATGTAAGTAGTCGCAGAACGTTCTTTCGAACAAGTAGAATAGTCACGTTTTAGTGCGGGCAGTAGAAGTCACCCGCGTATGGTTAGACGCTGGCTGACTATGCCGACTGGTGGCCGGTTATGCACGGGCGCTATCACTTAGAGTCAAAACTCACTCGCGATCAGTCTGCAGCTTTGTAAGACGGGCCGAAAGGTTTTACACGATGATACTTTTATTACAACTTACCTAATTAATTATTGATTTATTTATTGATTTATTTATTCATCCCTTTTGTCGATCGATTCATCACATCGTCGTCGTTATTATCAGTATTATTGATAATATGATTTTTCTTATTTTCTTTACATGAGTTAGACAATAACATTAGATGAAATTTTTGTTATTACCTTACACTGTCGTATCGTTAAATTGGTTTAGGAGAACGTAGTTAGGTTGGACAAGGAGTAAACTTGTGCCATCGATAACATAAATCTTCTAGGTTATATGGTATAAGGTGGGCAAGGCACCACCTTGTTTATGTTATTTATTATTTCCAGTCAACTTAACGTACACTCCAGCATCGTAGGAGCCAATTACGCACAGAGGTCGTATAATATATGTGCGTAGGTATGAAACTGATGCGTTTGTTTTTCACCAGGATAACATTCGTTTACTATTTGACATTCACATTCACATTCGCGATTCTGTATACCAACAACGCGGTTTTGAGAGACTATCTGTTTCTCGTTGGCCCGGTAGGTACTCCCTCGTCCTTGCTTGTATTACAGGCTACGTTTTCATTATTATTCGAGTAAACGGGTCGCGGAGTTCGAAAATATATGTTCAATAAATATGTGTATATATGTATATCGATATCGGATGATTTTTACAAACTGTGACTAGACTTCTTCAACTTATATTACACTTTATAATATTGCACTTTCACCCAATTCTATAAGATATTTTTCTATCAATGTTTTTTTCCGGAGAACAATATAAGAGGATGAAAAGAAGAAGAGAGAAAAAAAAGTCAACGTGGCAAATTCATTGAAGGTTTCTTTCCAAAATTGATGACAATTTTTTTTTTTTAATTCTACTATACGTATAAAATGTATTGTTTAAATCAACTTGTATTTTATCAATGTGTATTTATACATAAATTCTTCGATATATATATATATATCACTGTTTTTTTCAAGTTTCATACAATTATTATTTTTCGAACAGTCTGAATAAGCGAATTATTATTATTTTTTTTTTATAATTACGAATTGCAACTGAAGCGGTTATTTCGTATAAATTATCTTGAATGTTGTTTGTTATTCCATTGTTTATATAATATGACGAATTAGTCGCGATCCTGCGCACCTTAAGATCGCTGAATCTCAATAATTGTATTTAAACAATCAATTAAATCCCACGTTAGAGATCAACCGAGTCTATACGTATATATAGTTCGATTGCCTTATACTGCAGCACAGTAGACAATGATGATGATGATGATTTTATTTTTTTTCTTTATATATACCAAAGCAGAGTCGTATAGTTGGTATAACCAACTAACTCAACTATAAACTAAGTGTGAGTATACGTATATTACGGTACTTAGTATATTATATTATATTGTTACAATACGAGATTTAAAATCAAGAAAAGTCCGCATCGAAAGTCTCGATCACTGAACAAAGTCCCGTCCCCTGGGATAAATAGTCCCGAATATAAATAAAATCCTCGAATGCATTATAGCGGCACGTTATATTATTATATATTACGTTATAATCAATATGCCGTAGTACAGAAAACAATAATATACGATGGCTAAAATTTGTAGCGATAGCTACGGGGGTGTGAGACGATATTATACATATATAGAGATCTTTTTTTTTTTTTTACCCCGTCTAGTATGTTTTTTTTTTGTTGTTGTTGTTATTGTTTTTTTTTTCCTCTACTGGGGGGACGCAGTGTTTTTTTTTGTCGTTTTTTTTTTTATTCGTTCTGTATTTTTTTTTTATCCTTTTTTTTTTTCCTCTTTCCGCGCCGAAAATCACTTCGGGGCAACCCAGGTAGCAAAAAAAGTGTGCATCGCCCGGAAATTCGACCGTGGGCCGCGAACGCGGTAGATACACTGAAGCGGGCTCTACGATTCGAACGTATATTCGGCCAGCCTCGGATAATGTCGGGTAACATCGCGTCTGGCTTTGACAGTCCTCTTCCACTCGCGCGCAGGGCTTTACCCGCCGACTCGACTACTTAGGTACGTGCAAGAGGAGGTCGAGGAGGTGGAGGAGGTTGAAGATGAAAGAGGGGGAGGAAGGGGAGGGAAAGGACGCCGTCGTATTAAGATTGGGTAGAGGGGGAGGGAGGGGGGGAAAGCTCGGAGGGAGGATATCACATACGCGATTACAAATATTATCGCTTGTTAAAAAAAAAAAAAAGAAATAATTGCATGAGTTTAAATATACGATTTACTTACACCTATACAGGCTAATTATTTACACAAAACTTTTTTCAGTCGTTAAGGAACGGAGAAAAAAAATTAATAGTTTCGTTAATTTTTAACTGCGATCTTTCGTAGAATTTTGCTAGACAAATACAAACGTCGATTTATGATTATTGTGCGAAGATTCTTTATACGAGGATATGATATTGCAGCTATATACATAATATAGACATGTATTTAGGACTGCAGGGGGTTCCAACGAATTTGGATTCATTGACGATTCAAAAGATGATTAAAGTTATTATTGATTGCAAGAATTGAAATGATTGTGATATGTAATTAATTTTACGAGTTGATGGAAGAATTATGCGTTCGAAACGCGTGACGTTATTTAATCGCACGTCCAAACTCACTTGAATAACCTAACCTATACCAGTCCCCATTCCTCATCATACTTTTCTCCACGTAGCCATCTTGGACGGTATACAATGACTTCACGACGAATGATAAGCATTTCAATGATTCTTATTGAGGAAAAAAAAAAAAAAAAAAACATATCGAACTCGTTAAATAGTGTCGTTATGATGTTGTGATTTGTGAATTGATTTTCATTGATGTACAAGGTTATGAAAAAAAAAGTCTCCGCAATTTTTGTTTCCTTTTGTTAACTGCAGGTAGGTGAACCAATTGCTTGGGATTGCAAAATGATTTTCGTGTCAGTATAGGTTGGTTTGTGATATTGGGATGCGCGGAGGGTGCAAAAAAGAATAAAAAAAAGTATCTATTATAGGCAAGGCCATTGACGTATTGTCGAGAATGAATTCTTCGAGAATTTAGTGGCGGTATATATAAAAAGCGTTTGAAAAAGTGACCCCAGTTCGGTGGGGCTCCGAGGTGAATATACTCTGTTATAAAACACGAGTATTTGAGTAGTTGAATCAGCGTTAGTCTTTCTTCGTCTTTTGTACTAATACCGCAACCGGTCGAAGTGCATCGGGTCATATTCCGTCCCGTTTCACCCCAGTATTAAGAATTAAAAGTGTGAAATCCCGTGGCCAAAAACATGCCATAACCACAAATCTTATCACGGATATACCGAAGGGGAAAGAGAAAGAAAATGAAGAGCGGATATAGGAGGGTAAAGCGCCGGTGGTGCACCTAACAAGTAGCCAATAAGAAAAGCCGAGTTTGCCCTCGACACGGGACTTCGGAAAAACTATGACACCGTTTTTCGAACGCTGGGGCATCCCCCAAAGTTCAAGGTCGTTGACGGAGCTTTTTTCATTCAGCTCGTTCCCTCCCGCTCCGCTATGGCGGCTCTACCAGCTAACACCAGACCATTTTTTGGCGGGGTAGGTCGCGTTTTTCGTATCCAACCGGCGAATGCTTTTTCATCTCATATATATATATATATATATATATATATTTATATAGGTATATTATGTACTATACCATGACGATTCTACTGCAGAGCCATGACCATCCCGAACTCTACGCAGCCAAAACAAATCGACCCAAATTCATTGGTCATTTCTATATTCACTTGGATATTTATTTTCTTTGAATTTATTTATTGTTCATTGACAGTACAGTGCAGCAAAGTATATGATCGTTTATCATATCAATTTGTACTCTATAGACTCACTTGATGTCAAGATAATAATCGTTGTGTCAAACTAACCTCAAACAGTGTCAGACTGACACTTTAATAGCCGCATTCTGTAGTTGCAGTCCAGACCAAGAATTATATTTACAGTATCGCTATATAAGCGTGCAGAATTAGAATTTCGAGAGGCAAAAATTAGTGGAAATTCGATTGATATATTCACATTGCAGTTTAATTATATAATTCGGTTTAAAAGCTATCTTTCGGAATAATAATATATTGGTGCTAACTTTTTGCGACACATTTGTACATCAAAGACTGTAATAACGAAAGAAAACGTGTAATATAATTGTCTATAGTACAAGCTCGAGGTTCGATGGAAAGCACCAAAAAGGCCTCAAAACAGCCTTGAGCTGGAAATGAAACTAACGATATTGAAATACTATGAATTACGATACAGCATTCTCCATTTTTACCCGGATATACTTATCAGAGAGACAAAATGAAAAGATTCACGTGATGCAGGATTTAGTTGTTCAATCGAAAGAAATCTCGAGAAATTGAATTTTTAACACGTATTTCACCAAGAAAGGCACTTTTAACCCGAACTACCAACATCGGCCATGATCACGTTCGTAATTTCTGCAGTTTTTCAATAAATTACTTGATTATAATCGGACAAACAGAGGAACCGGAGTAAATGAATTTCGATTCAATATCCTATTTGTCGAACCGAATATAAGAAAAGGTTTTGAATTTGAGATTTGAGATCCGAGACTGCGGGGTTTGAGAATTTCAGGGGTGTTTGCGGTTAGGTATAATAATAGTATAAGGTAGCTGGCGTAGGTATACAAGAAGCGGTTATAGGGGCCATCTTGGCGGAATATGGGGTAGGTCACGGTTAATGGCCGAAAGTTTTCTAAGTAAGAAAATCTCGCGCGCAATTCGTCATAATTTTTTGGTACCCTGAAGCAGTATAAGAGCCCCGCAAGGACCGGCGGCTCAACTCCAATGTTTGTGGTTTTTACACCCGCGCCTCGAGTAATATATATATAGGAACATGCTTTACCATCTGCTTGGTATATACTATACATATATATACATAAAGGAACGATATGATTTTTCAATTCCCGCGCTGTCAATTTATGTAGCTATATATACCTATATGCGTACAAATATGCAGCTGTAAATAACTATACAAGTTCTCTCTGGTTCCAGCGGTAATCGTGTATTAAGTCATTCGGGGTTACTGACGCACGCGTTCGAACATAAGCAGACGCCATCTTGTTTTGCTCCTGATGTATTAAGTTTAATTCTGCACACAGCATCGTTAATAGACACTTGACGACGGTGCTATAGAATATGATTTGAAAATAAATGGGCGATATTATAGAGATCAAGGAACGAGGAGAATTTCATCCGTAGAATCAGCCATTACGGATCGGGTATTATGGGTAGTCATCGAGAAAGTATACGATTCGTGTTTTCGAGGTGACAACAATTGATGATAACGGAATTTTGAACAGACATATCCCATATCCTCTCAAGTCTTGTTTAGCTACAATTAGAATATGAAATTTCTTGAATCTTTCAATGTGAAAAATATCAAACGGACAAAAATGGTGCCGAACTCTATACACGTCGAACAATTAACAGCAACGAATGAATCCCAGGCTCCCTCCGTGAACCTGCAGCCATGGACATTCGCAACGGATATCTCCAACATTGTACCCACAACACGCTGCATAAATCAAATAGATTTACAGCTGTCGGTCACGCGTTGCTAGATACCAAGACTCGTTTATGCAAAACCACGCACACGTGTTTCCTATATAGGTATCTACTATAATACACTGCAGTTTCTTCGTTAGGAAATTAAATGACTTTGAATAGCACCGAGGAACGCTATATATGACTCTTTAGATGTATTTGTGCTACTCTCACACACAATTAACCTATAATACGTAGGTATATAACCTATTCCTGAATCTATGCACGCGTATTAATATAGGCATCGATCCTCCATCCAACAAGAGCTACTTGAATATCCAAGTCGGTGTCATTCTGACACTATTTGAGGTTAAGACGATATTGTACATGTCGCTTATATTGAACCTAACCTATATGTTACCATAGGAAATATGAGTTTAACTGATATTCTGTTCGTTTTTTCCGAACAGTAAGATACTTGCCCACTTTCTGCCGTGGCAAAGGATGATTCTCCAGAGTTTCATTCCGGTATAAGGTTGTATAGTTCGTAAGGAACTACGAATCGCGTTCTCGAGGTGATAACAATTGCAGGCAATCATGGAATTCCGAACATACCTAGTACCTACCGTAGCGTACATTAATTCGAGCGATCGAAACATTTTTCTGTACATCATATCGATAACGTATACTGTGGTGTTGAGAATTTTCAAATTAAGCACAAAAAAACGTTCCAGACTAGTCCGACTTGTGAATCACGCAGTACGATAAGTTTATATATACAGGACTTAATATTTACACATCGTATGCATTGATTGTACCTACGCATATCTACATGCATATCGTCTGGGTTAGGTTAGATTAGGTTAAGTCAGGTTGTGCCCACATACATGTACCTATACAAGTTCGAACCTTCCGCGGACGTATCGTGATAATCCGTCTCGGCGTAGATGTTCACCTGGGAGGGTCGCTCGACTTTGAGTATATACTTGCATACATATAGATATGTATATACCTACATAGTACAGCTCGAGGGAGGCCAGCTGAGGGCAAAACTAAGAGGGAGAGAAAGAGAGAGAGAGAGAGAGAGAGTAAGATGATACGTGTGGTTCTGCTCATGCGCGTTTAGACGGGACACCCTCTATACCCCGAGAGGTTCAATAACGCGCGAAGAGGGTCCCTCCGGCGGAGGCGTATCCCTCTCGCTTATTGGTCGCGGCACTCCGGACCTGGTGCCTCCCATCGCAGGCGCATGAACGATAAAAAGCTCGCTGGCACGTAACTATATGTATATACACCTACATACATAGAGACTCGACGTGCATACATACATACGTGAGGTATATGTATACTTTATATTCGCTCGAAAGCCTCAAGGAGCTGACTGCAGCGAGAGTATCAGGGAGTTGCGGAACCGGAGCGAGAACCGAAATCTATATACATATCCTACCCACGTATCAAACTTCGTGCTCGTTCTATCGAACTGAATGTTTATACCACAATCAACCGATGATCAATTCTCACGATCTATAGATATTTAGAAATATTTACGGCATATGCATCATGGATATTGTGGCAGATGAAGATCGAGGATAGCAGAGGCTCTCGCGAAGATATTAAGCGTGAATAAATCGAGACTTTTCGCTTTCTGACTGAAACACCGCGGGACTCTAGGGTTGTCGAGAGTAACAGAAGCCAAAGAGGAGCGCAGAGAGTGTGAGAGGGAGAGATGCGCGAGTAGAGGGCAGCCGCCATGACAGCTCGCGCCCCGCCCTTGACTGAGTTGATTTTCTTATTTTCTCGATTTTTTTATTCACCGTCTTTTATCTCATGTTATTTGATTTTTGTTGTTTTTATTCGCGATTTTTGTTTTCTTTTTTCATTTTTTTTTCTTTTTATTTTTTTTTCTTATCATCTTCTTATTTTTCTTCTTTCATTTTTCTCTCGTTTTGTTTTGTATCGTTTTCTTTTTATCCAATTCTTTTATACTTCGGTTTGCTTCGCGAACTCCCCGTCCGCCTTCCTTCCTTCCTTATACTTTTATACTCTTCGCTTCGCGCGCTGTTGCGGAGCTATCTTATAGCTCTTTTTCTTTTTACCTTACCGCGGGATCACCCCGCGCCACGTCGCGCACGCGGCGGATAACGTCTCTCGTTTGATTTGTTGCACGAACGAGGACACTAAATCCAACGGGCGCGCGCGGGGACCCGCCGAGATGCCGCGAGCCGCGAGCCGCGAGCAGCCCCGCTGCGCTGCGAGGATAATACCTACTTTGCTCTGTTTTAATTATTACCCCATGAAAAAAAAAAAAAAATTCTATAATTCTCAAACGATCCGCAATACTATTATAATATTATGTTTATAACTTTATCGAATTATAATTATACGAATATGATAATAATTGTAAGCCTCGTGCGGAATTCTTGCTTTTTTTTTTTTTTTAAATTCGGATCAAAATTTGTTCGAAGGATAAAAGACAAAAAGTTTCTCAATTCGTCAGATTCTTATCCGAATCTTCGTAATTAACCTCGCGCGATTGTTTATTCATATATCTTCACTTGTTTAGGATATACGCGTGACTTTGTCTTCGACCGTTTCATTCGCGGGATTCTGGTAGCCAATGTAATCCATATAACGTAACTAGGCGCGAAATAGGTACATACTACGTACATACGTACTGTAGAACGATTAACGGTTTTTCGGCGTCGCACGAGCCGCGGATTTGAACTGTGCGAGTCTCGCGCGGTATCATGGTTTTTCTTTAAAACGAAAAGCTTCTTCCGACGACGTCGAAGGAGTATTTTATTTATTTTTAATTTTTATTATTGTTCTTATTATATAGCTAAACTTTATTTCTTTATACTTATATTATTTGTCTTCTTCTATATCTTCTTTTCTCTTCTCTTATCCTATCTATAGGTATGTACTTATATAACTTTCTAACGCTTGATTCTCGTTTGTTATTATAAAACTTAAATCGCCTCCGGCCGGGTCAGCCCGCGCCAGATTGTTTCCAATCGCAGTTTCACGCCTTCTAGCTCTGCACCGGTATCTACCAACGATTCGACATACCCACCTATACCTCCTTAACCTCTATAAAAGATACCTATACCTCCTCTCTCGTATGGATAGACGAACCGATAATGTTGTCCTCGTAGTAGTATTGTAGGTTAGTTTCTAGTTATACCTTGAAATACGCAGTTATACACGATTTCGAAATAAATCATTCCTGCCGTCAATCAGCACGCGGGATATACAAGTCTAAATTTATATCATTTATACATATACATATACTCGCACACAGATATACATATGTATATAAACCTAATCGAGAGCCGTTATGATGTCGATATAGGCGTATACATATTTATATATTACGCATAAATAATTCTACTGAATAATGATCATTTTCACGAAACTATAATATAATATATTGAGTATGTTTTACAAAAAAATCGTACCACTTGCATCATGCCGTTTTTTGCCTATCGTTCTAGGTTTTGTTGTTTTTTGTTTTCACCTTTTTTGCTTGTAAATCTACGCACTGTACCTACACATAGATTTATACATTAGATGTAATTTTGGGTCGCGTTGAAAGATGACACGAGGACGATTACTCTTCCCTTTCCGGTAATTTGATGCGAATGTTTACTTTATTGCTTCGCTGGTGTAGGTATTATATTATATATATACAATAAAATACGAAACGCGAGAGAATAGGCATAGATATATAATTTATATATTTTTTTTTTTGTTTGAGACAGAATCTAAGAAAATATTCAAGACAGACTCCTGCCAAATTAAGCAACATAAAGCAAAATAATTAGATAAAAACAAATCTAAAAAGAACTTCAAATTCAGGGAAAAAGCTGTATACATATACCCTTGTGATACATTTCGCCTTGCATCCCATTTTTCCTCATCTTTTTTTTATTACACACATTATAAAAATCCTTGTAGTAATAGGAAATTTGATTATAATTGCAAGAATTCAGATACAAGCAATCGATGTAACATAAACTAGAGGTATATTTAGTTAGCAGTTCTATTTGGTCCATATACCTTTCCAAAAAATAAATATAATTCCAAGTCCGATGGTTACAGCTAGAGTTAAACTTATTATGAGTATACATTAAGTATAGTAATATCCTGGCGTGTAAGTAGATTTTGCGCTGTTGTATCCGGGGTTTTTTTTTTTTTTTTTTCTTTCTCTCTCTTCAAACAGTGTTATTATACGTATATATTATGTACTATGAGAAAAGGACAGGACGCATTGACCCGGCGCAAAAATAGTCCAATTGTATAAGACCCCGAACTGTCCTAAGTGATTACCACGATTATTAAGTCGTTTATTCGAAGAGACTCAAGATATATTACTAACTGCGACACTGGAGAGTTATAACAGTATATAACGCAACTGTCGTTAAAACAATTTTCAGCAATTTGTGCGTCGATCTTCTCGTATACGTAATTCGTTCCTTTTTTTTATTTTTATTATTTTCTTTTTCTAATTCGACTATATACCGACTAACGAGTCACTGTCTTCTTTCTCTCTTTCTCTATCTTACGTCTATAGCTATAACATTAACAAGGCTCTCCCTTAATATATAAGAAGAAAATCTCAGGCTACTTTGTTCATATTATTCACTTTTATGTAAATCCTCAAAAAATGTCATTACCAAATTGAATTAAAAAAAATTCAATAAAATACAAAAACTTGTTATTTGATTGTGATATTTGATTTTTGAGCTTACCCTCTCGTTATACTGCGGCACAGACATCCCTTGCTCGGGGTTAATGTCGTGCCGATGTCCCTCGTCGCGGCGGTCAACAACGCGAAGGTCCCTTAAGGTCCAATTAAGGTGAACCTCGAGCGAAGTCTTTCCAGGACTGCATCTCTTCTCTTCCGAGAATTTCAGCAGCAGCAGCAGCAGTAGTAGCGTGATCAGTTATGGCGGACCGAAGGCTGTCGTACTAAGCTGACTTTATCACGAATTATTGCTTCGGGTTTATATCATTTGACCAAATCCATTGCCGCAATTTACACGAATTTAATACCCATGATCAATGATCATGATGCGGTATAGCGAGAAGCAACTCGATGATGGTCCTTAATTCTCGCTGTAGTATAGCTTGAAATCATCCGTATAATACGGCTTACTTTTAACGAACCTTCACTTACTATACTTGAAGACGATAATATGAAATCGATTTTTTTTTTTCATTTGGTATATTTTGGCTATTGTAGATTATAGCGCCGTTCACATACCTACTGCAGATCACCACACAGAATACAGAAGTATTAAAGTTTATTGGATTCCAGCCGCAAGAATATAAAAATGCTATTCGACAATCTTCGATTGTCGTTGGCTATATTAATTTGTGTGAAAATCAACTTTTTCCACGATTCTGATGATGAACAACATCATGTTATAATCATGACGTCACTCAGCATTAGCCAATAAATATGCAATGGTAAAACTAACGAAGTCCATTCGATTTCGATTCATTTGATGATTATACATTTACGAGACTATTTTGAAAATTTGTAAAGCACATTTGCGTATCTTAATTTTTAATCATTCCTAGGACGTACTGTCTTAAAGAATTGTTTCCAAGTTAAATCAGACCATATATGTATAATGGACTGCCAGCTGCAATTTTCATGAATTCTAATTCACATACCTACATGACTGCCTGCTATAACGATGACTTCACGCAAATTTTTGATGATTCCAGACAGAATTACGAAACAGTATATTATACGAAAACCAATATACTTACCGAAAATCCGTATATTTTTTCAATGACTGTAAGCATTTCCTTGAATCGGCTTGATCATTTTGCACCAAACATCACAAAAGCTTACGTTTTTGGGCTCGAATTGGCGTAGGAACAAAACAAGTATTTTTTCGTAATAATATTTCAAACAATCATTGCATGAAATAATTATTTGATTGATTGACTTCCGAATGCCTGCAGCAGTAATGAAAAAATCCGAAAGATCCAAAGTGTTTGATTCATAGATTCAGTTTGTTGAATGACGTTATCCATCCTGATAAAGATTCATTTGATGAAAAAGCGATGAAATTGGATTTCGGGATTCGTCTGTCAGAATAGTAGTAAGTACCTAGTCGCTCCATGGTGGATTTACGATCGTGTCGAAAAACCGCAATAAGGTTTAATTCTAAGAGGATCCAGGCATCGTTGCGTTTCGTGTTTAGCTGGTGGGTAGGTACCTATCCGTCCATCCTGCAGAGTTCGTTGGCGCGAATGAAAATGTTGAATCGCACGGAATAGACACGCTCGTCATTGGTTTCGGCGTGTTCGATTGGCACGGGTTAACTTGATCTTGCAATTAGTCACTTTGAGGCACGCGGGTATAGGTATAAGATATCAGCGTAGCCGCGGATCACCGCGCTTCGCACAATTTATCTGTTACAGTTATAAACGAAAGACGTGATCTTGACACGGACAAATCTAGTATATATATATATATATATATATATAAAATAAAACTTGAAATTCTTTCGCTCTGGATATATTTGATTTAAAAAAACTAGGTACTATATATATATATCCTATGTTCGTATCTACAGCGTAAGACATGAACTGCTGCAGCATAAGAAATAGTCCAGAAATGTTCTCGATTTACTCACAATCAGCTTATTCCCTAGGTGTTGCAACCTCAACGGTATCTCCACGACCGTAAGGCCTATACCAGTATATAAACGGCTTTGTTGTTCAACGTAACGAATTGAATAGACTGGAAACTAATCTTTCTAAGACTCTAAACGGTCTGGGATGAAATTAAGAAAATCCTCATTAAAAACGTCATTATAATAAACCAAAACGTAGGTATATATATATATACGTTTCACATTTGGATAACAAGAATTTACATCAGAGAATTAAGAAAAAAAGAAAGAAAGACACACACTGAACATCAATTGCAACTGTTTGCAAGTAAACGGACTGCAATTGTGAGTAATTTACTCCGTCATATTAATATCGATTGGATAAAATAATGTAAATTTTGTGAAAGAGATTGAGGTATCTAAATTATAATAAAATCATGCTAGAAAAAAATATAGTGCGAAAACCAATTTGGACACGGTTAATTAAACTATGGGCGTTTGATACGAGATGGTAGAGAAAGAGAGGTGTGAGTTGATGCGGTAGTATAATTAATATATATAGTTATATGGTCTTGTCCAATAAGTTGTTTTTGTCAATTAA
This sequence comes from Ametastegia equiseti, assembly GCA_963989295.1. Lineage (NCBI taxonomy): Eukaryota > Metazoa > Arthropoda > Insecta > Hymenoptera > Tenthredinidae > Ametastegia > Ametastegia equiseti. The sequence goes on along the minus strand of OZ022397.1, from coordinate 11,941,379 downwards.
GATGAGAAACAAAGCCTGTAATTTACTGACGTTCATATGATGCTGCGCGGCAGTAATCAGGAAATTAATTACATAATTTTATATATAAATAAGATTTCATAACTCTTCACTGGACTGTTACTTTAATTACAGAGTAGGAAAGTGATTATGTGAGCTGGGTAAACGCGTCTCCACACTTCTAGCCAATTAATTTTACGTTGCTAAAATTTTGTCTTTATATCTCGTGTTGTATAGCTGCAGGTTTACTGTAGTATACGGGCCTGTGGCAATTCCGTTCTACTTGCATCTAGGTATAGTAATATATATATATATAGGGGAGAAATTGAGCAGAGTCATATTTGCAATTAGAACACGAACTAAGTTCAGTCATTTGCCGATTATGCAACGTAATCTTCAACAGGGTTGCTACTGCTACTGTTGCTGCTCTTGATAATAGCTTCACCCCTAACTGCCAATCTTCCTCCGCAAAAGTGAGAACAAATTTACGAATTACATTTCTATCAAGAAAAGCTGATAAATTCATGATTCTTTCTTTTTTTTTCATTAAATTCAGACGGTGTATGACTATTTCTGCCCTTGAACCAGTCGGTCAATTTTAATGGCAAACGGAAACTTTTCATCATCAGAGGACAAACTGTAATCATGTGATGTTTGAAATTTATCCTCCCAGCCATTTTTCGCAATATCTCGCTTATTCATGTCGCACATAGCGACTAAAAGATGAACCAATGCATGTTCAAAATCGAATGAGCCATCAGCTGAAGAAAAACAATACTTTTCTATTCTGCATACGTGATGGAAAGTAAAAATACAGCTCGATTCTACATAGAACGTGGGAAGAATCTTTCAAAAATGAATTTCATTAAGGCAGAGCTGACTTGAGAAATAGCTTCTTTTAGAATCTCGACTATCACATTAGGAGTTGATTTTTATTTTATTTCCAAGGGATTTAGCCGGTAAAAAAGTGCGTGGAAAATTACGGGCAGGTATAGTAGCAGCAGGTGCGGAAGACTTCCTGATATTTAGTTGCGACTATAATATAAGCTCTGGTTTGATATTAATCAAGAAATTTTTTGATCTCTGGTACATAATGATATGAGCGTAAAAAAAAAAAAAAATGTTCAAATAGATGATTTGTCAGGGACAGCTGGTCAACCCTTTGATTGTTTTTTCCTACCATACATAAAGATACACGTGATTTTTTACAAAAGTTATAATGAAAATGACCTCAACCTTGTGATTAAATCTTCAAATACAGACATTTCTCCTACTAGTTAATACACCCATATATAAATCAAAAGATGTGATGAAAAAATAAATTAAGAAATCAAATTTCACATCGAGTTTCGATTTTAGGAAGTAAACTTTGACTCAGGGTTCCGACAGATTGGTTCCGATTGCTAGCCGGGTTTCTGAACCCGGATGAAAAAAGGAAAACACTTTTTTTCTTCGAAGGCAAGAAAGGTTGGGTCACGGTTCTGGGTCAACGAATATAACCGATTCGCGTCGATTCTACAGTAGCATAGAACAGGGGGAAGGGGGTTTTACTATAGTTTAGAGACTAGTGGATCAACGGTATAAAGTCTGCACCATATTATTGTCAGCAAATGAAGACCTATAGAGGTATATGAGAGTATAAGATAGAATCGAGTAAAAATATATATACTTCTATATACAGCAAAAAGACTAAAGACAGAAAAATAAGCGAAGAAGAAAAGAGATGAAATCAAGTTTTCTCGACAGTTTGCGCACGAGGGGGGGGTTCGTATGGTGAAGGTAAAACAAATGAATATTTTAACCAACCCAATTAGACGTATGTATAATGCTGCCAGGTAATTATCCCATTTAAATTAAGCCGTATAATTGGACGGCGTCTATTCACACTCGTAAAACTCACTTTTACAACCGTCGGAATGAACCTAAAAAATAAATAAGAAAAAACAATTCAAATAAAATAAATAACCTATACACGGGATGAGCTACCGTTTGCGTTATTACACTCATATACAGCAACCTATACCTATACCTGTGCAGGGTACTCGCCTCTATACACGCACACGTCACCGTCTTAATTATAATATCAGCTAAATTTTTGAAATTTATATGGTCAAGAATTGGGAATTCAGTAAGAAGAAGATTTATTAGATATATAAGTTTCGTCACAATCATGATCGTTTTCTTATATAGAATAATTTTTAATAAATACCTAACAAAAATGTGCGTTGAAGTTATGTGTTGTTTGTCCGAAGTCCGAGACTTAAATCGGGAAGACTAATATGTATAATGCATCCCCTCGCCTTTGCTGTGAATTTTCATTTTCCATTTGGCTAAACCGTACGGGATTAAGAAAAGGTTCGAATTTAGCCAAGTTAGGCACGCGTTATTATTCATTCTCTTTTTACCTTCCGAATCCCGCTTATTAGCTATTCCCAATTAAGAACGTGCGAGTTTAATATCATCCTAATGAGTTTCCAACGAATTTCGTAAATTTCTTCAGAAGCCTGCGGACTTCTCTTTGTCGAAAACCTTTTGCGCAAGCGATTATCATTTAATATCACCGTAAACTCGTATATTGCTTAATATTTCAACGATTCAGAGGTTATGGCACGTACGCTTGCAGTCACCTCAAAAACGCAATTCGCGGTTTCTTCCAAACCGAACAACCAATCGCAATGGAATTTCAGGAACTAATACTTCATCTCGGCAGAAAGTTGCCAAGTGTTTCAGATTTACAAAATTTTCAATAATTCACCGTCATTTATCATTTAATCTGATTATACATAACCTGAAAATTCGTAATCCAATTGATTCTAGGAAATGCAAAAAAATGTAGAGGAACTTTACAGAAGTAAAATAGCAGTCAGCATCTTCCTGTTGAGATATAAAATATGAATCTTTTGATTTTCTTTCGAATTTCGAATAAACTTTCGGATAAACTACGAATCACGGCTATATTCGCGGACCGTATAGGGCTGCGCGTCAAAGCACATTCTTTCTTGCATGTCTCGTTACGATGATGAAATTTATGTTGTTTCTAAGTTTCTGCTAAGATCATTTCATGTCTGAATATCGGACTGAATTGTGTCTGCGGTTTGATTAATACAGACGAATAATTATCCGGTAGATTATAAGAAGGAGTTTAAATAAAAATCACACTTTTCAAAGTTGAAGGTTTCGGTTTCGAGGCAATAAATAAATAGCCAAACGGGGGGGTTAGGTTGGGGGGGTTTTAATTCCAGATAGAAAAATTACAAATGCTAATACTCGCAGATTAGTTTTTGCGAGCACGCGCAGGAGTAGAGAACTGCAGTGGCTGCAGCGGCGGCGGCGGCTGACTCGCGCTCGTTCTAAATTAGTTCCTCGCTGCATGAAAGTTTGAAAGAAAAGAATACGAGGACGAACTCATGGGGGGGAAACCTGCCTAAAACAAAAGCGCATCAGTGGTAAGCAAAAACCAAAGCGCATCGGGCGCGAGGTAGCTACCGTTTGCTCGTATTCGGGGCTGCTGCCTGGTTGGCGGTCGTCCTGCTACCACTCAAAGCCTTCTCCTTCGCCTTCGCCTTCGCTTTTGCCCGAACCCGAGAGCCCCAGACCTTCTCTCTATATTTGTTTTATTTCATTTCCCCCGTAGGTATCCTTTTTGCTTTTTACATTCTTTTAAATCCCCCCAAAAATCGGAACTCATCCGCTAAATATAATAAGCCTACCGCATTGTCTGGATATTTTCAAAAATTGAAAATCCCGCGTCTTTATTTCTTTTATAGGTATTGAAATTTTTCAAAATTTCTCGCGTCAGGACGAAACGAACCGAGTCTTTATAATTCTGGTATAGATCGATATCGATGGTGATTTTCCAAGCAATACCACCACGGGGATTTCTGATGAGATTTGATACCCTTGATCGTCGATTCCAGAAAATGTAACTTTGTATGGGAATCCGTCGCCTTATTATCCTCGGTCAAGGAAGGTATGAGGATCCGTTTAAAGGACGTTTTAGCGTTCAAAGCGGCTTCGGGGCGTTCAAAGGATTTCCAAGAATACATCGGAGTCGAGCTGCGTGATGAAGTCTAGAATCCCTAGATTCTAGGGACTAATTCTTGACGATGTGCTTATGGCCTATACAGTTTGTAAAATAGAATGAAAGAAAATATAGTAAAGGACTTAATATATTGTAGAAAAAAAAAAAATAATAAATAAGATCCGAGTAATTCACGTAATTAACGAAACCGATATTATATCGTTTCGTTGTACGGATTAAATTGTATAAACAGAGCAACGACGTCGCGGTTGAAGATTAACAATTACGTAACGCTAGGCAATTACCAATTACAACCAACGATTAATCTAATTAGTCAACTTCAATTTTGTACATCTCTTATATATTTCCCACAATATATAGAAAACTTTAACTCTGTAAGATATGTTGTAGAATTCAAGTTCGAGTTAACCAGCTAATTGTAGTTTAAAGCAATTGGGATATTTATCACCCATCCTCATCGTAGCTAATGTCACTCCACAGGATGATGGTCTATTGCCCTGGGACAATATCGTTCAGAAGATAATTAATTAATTAATCAATTGCTATACCAAGTTATACTAATGGATGAAATAATTCAGCTATTTCTATATTACATTAAATTATTTCTACAATATTTCACTCTCGTCTGCAGTTTCGTTGGCTTTATTATTTAATATACCTATCTTTAACAAATGCACCAACTATTATATACCGATCGACTTGCTTCCATAGGCTGTTTAAATTGTTGTATGCGATTGTCCGTGACTCATTGTCAGTTCCGTATAAAACGCGATAGAATTTACTGTTAACAACAAAGTTAAAACGTGATGGTGGGAGAAAAAAATTGCCTTTTTCGACACCTTATTTACCCTTCGTCGAGGTATATACGGTAATGTCATTATAATTGCGACTACCGAGTCAAACTGTGTCTGTCATTTGTTCCCAGATTACAAAAAGCTTGGATTTCGGTCCCCGAAAAAGCGCAGCAGAGGCACATTCGAACGTTCTCGGTCGATTGATACCTGGAGAAGACTTATTTAAAAAATGATAACTTCGTGTTTAATTATCATCAACATTTTTTTTATCCATATAATTATGAAAAGCAATACAATCCTTTCAACGATCTAGTGCAGTTACAATGTTGAACTGCGGGATATATACGACGAGGAATCATTCATCTTGGTATCTACCCGCACATCAGGGTTCATAAATAATTGATAAATATTCTTTAATTTTCAAGTCTATGGGTGATTGTATTTATTTATTTTTTTCACCATCGAGTATACTTCTCAAGTCGTTGCAAGATGGCCGCGCCCCTGTAAATAAGCGACTGTCATCTGCGACTTGAGGCAAAAAGTAGATACGATGCTGCAGCAGAAGCAGAAGCAGAAGCAGAAGCAGCAGTAGCAGTAGCAGCAGACTGGTCTCGGGTGCAGTCTAAAGATTAATTACAAAAAATTTTGATGCGAATTGGAAACATCATTCCGGGAATGAATTTTTTAAGATCAATTCGATCCTCCGCGAGCGGTTGGTTTCTATATCTTATTCTCGTAGAATATCACGTCTGTCGAAATCGAATCGAATACCGATATCTCCTATTCGATTCGCGGGACTCTCGCCTTTGGATCATAAACGACGATATTAATCAATGATAATTACCTTTTCGATCACATTCGATAATGCAAAAATCCACATCACGCTCTTCATAAGATGAATGTTATCGCTGATTCTGTAATTGGTGACAACCCTTCTTTTGACCTACGAATATGACTATCCTGCAGTCTTTCCCGAAGATACCTTCGCCTTTAACAGCCTCGTGTGTCAACTTTCAAGAAAAAGATTATTCTGGGATTTGTGTTTTGACAAATTTGATCAAAAATTGTACACCTGCTTCCCGAGTTGATCAGGTTTCCTGTACATCCAGCTGAATGGTTCATTTATCGGGACAAAAAGTGAGAAGAAGTGGGACCATTTATGGAGAAAAATTGAGATTTTTGAGAGATTGTTTTTTTCGCGGTGGGATTGAAATTTCGAATTTCAAAAGCTGCGAAAGGTAGAAATTCTGATTTCTCATACTACCGACTGACAGTTTTTAAAAAGATTATTTTCCCGAAAGTTTACGTAGCTAATTTAAAAAAACACCGAAGGTTCAAAATACCCCAAGCTAAAAATCCGAAAGGCCAAAAAATTCTGAGTTTCGGAATTCGCGTATGCAACGTCGTTTATATTTGACAGTTCTGTCATGAGCTTCCCTTAATTTTGCCGATTTTCGTACCTTCTGAGTTTATAACTTTCAGATCTTTGAGCTGTCTGCATTTCGACCTTTCGGAATTTCCAACTTCTGAACATTTACGTTTCTAGAAACTCAGGATCGCGTCTCAAATAAATTCTGAATTTTTACAACCAGAACTTTTTCGATTCGGATGCTTCAATCCCACCAATTTTTCTCCCGCACTGCAATGATACGATACGTTTATAAGAATTTGAAGCCGTGAATTTCGGTTGCAGGTTGATAATTGAGTCAGGATATACCCGTCCATAAATCTATAATGCGTGTATATCTGCTAGACCTGAACAGACTTAGAAGAGAAGTTAAGGCAGTCTTAGGCCGGCTTTAAGCTTCGATCGCGAGAGGGAGTTGCGGTCCAGCAAAAAGCGTCTCAAGTTTTGCCCGCGAAGAAAACAGAAACTCTGAGGCAAAAAACCGGAACACGAGGGAGGCGTCATAGAAGCAGGACAAGCTGCTTTGACGGCGACGACGTCGACGCTGTTAAATAGACGTGGCATTCGAAAACGGGTCGACCGATTGAGTTGAAATTTTTCAAACACCATCCCTTCAATCCCCCGAACTTGTTCCCAAAATTAGAAACCAATCGGACATCGATAAGCCTGGGAATAATTCATTCGAAGCCCGAAATACTGGACAAGACTTTTCACGCTAAGCAGACAATAGGGGAAACTGGCAAGTCAAACGCAAAACGGAGATGACAAATGAAAGGAGTTGCTCCAAGCTCTATACTGTTTCATTTGTATCCTAGATACCCAAGTCGACCATCGCGATCCTAGAAAAATATCATTTCTTGTCAAATGATGAATCGAAAATAAATGAAATGGAACCGTTTGCTTTTCTCGAATCGAACACGTCGCGTAGTATTTTTATCAGTACTGAAGAACTGCTAATAGAAATTTGCGGAGGTTGTGGACTGTCTAAATCTGTAGACTTGCAATCAATTTTGTGAGGTGAGGTATATTTAATATTAATTCACTAGAAAACAATTCAGAATTCATTTCCTGGACCCTTTCGATGGAGAAATGAAAAAATACCCAAGCAAACGATCGAATATCAATGTTTCATTTCGAAGCATTCCAAAATGATGGAAAATCCATCCAATTTACCCGATTTTATTTCAGATTGGCTACTTTCCGTGCACTGAACTGTTTATAATATGAAATATTGATGTTTGACTATTTGCCAAAAATTCTTAAATTTTTTTTTCACAAACTCTGAAAATTTTCTTCCACTTCGCGAGTGAATGGATGTGATAATTAGTCCAATCACATAAATGCGCTGGTTTAGAGAGTATCTGACCTTTTCAAGATCCTGAGGAACCTAAAACCGCATCCAAGCAGCTGCTAGGATAAATTTCTAAAGTTGAAAGGTTTAACAAATTTTCGAATGATAGTTATTAATTGTGTTTACCGAGGGCCTCGTACAACGCGGATTGGTGGCTTGAGCAACGTTCAGTCAAAGCTTAGCCTCTGCCATGCGGGTCGCCCCAACAAATTAGGGAAAAACTTAACGGGTGTCGCATTTGTAAGGCTTAAGCAAAGGTGAAAGAAGTGAAAAAAGGTGGCTGAAGAGGAGGATGAAAATCTGGCATGCAAAGCCATTTTTTTTCCTCCTCGAGATAAAATCTAAGCTAATTATTATTTTTTTCCCTTCAGATTTTTTTTTTTTTATTTTTTTTTTCATTTTTGGCTGAAATTACATATATTTTCGATAGTTTAACCTCTGAAGTTGAATTGCTTCTTTGATCTGAACGGAATTGAAAATATTCCTGTATTACTCGCAAGCAAAGGGGATAGTTGGCACCCTCTGAAAAGTTGGCATGCAAGTAGGTGTGCACGGGGCTACGTATTAATTAGTTTCAAGACTATAACGACGACCGAGAGGCTGCAAGGTGGTCCAGAAGACTCGAGTCATCATTGCCTCATTTGCCGCTAAAACAATCTTCGAGCAGTTCAATGCTTTCTAACTATATTAAACTTGGCACCATGTAATTAAACTTCGTTATATGCGCAACGGGTTTCGAAAGGATTTCAACCCGTCACACATATTTACGCGTACGATTCGCATTCACCATTTCTTTATCTAAAGTAATTTATTTTTTTATTTTTTTCGAAAGTTCGATACTTTTGCAAACCAAAAAAAAAAAAAAAATGCGACTGTAGAATTATTCGAGGAAAGGCCTTGACTGATTGATATAATTCGATCGCAATCTCAAGAGATAATTCGAATTATCTCTCGAAAGGAAATGTATGAAAATATAAGCCCAGAGTTTTTTTCAAATTAGCCCAGAACCATCAGGATTCGAAAAACCAGTTTGCCTCATTAGAATTGAATTTGCCAATTCAACCTTTTGTGGATATTTCGTAATTTTGATCATATAATCAACATGAGCTTGTCCAAAAAAAAACAAACTTGATGACAATGTTCAGGATGATAAATATTTGTAAAATGTAAAAGAATTTGTTTTTCGAACTACTATAGACGTTTAGATAACAGAAGAGGAAGAAGGACGACGGGTTATGGGTAATTTGAGAGAATCTTTAAAGGCGAATGAGCGTTAAACCGAGAAACTTATAATATGTATGAAAACGGAGTAAAGAAAATCATAAATGAAAGGTACGAAATGTTTTTTTATTTTGTATTTTATATTAAACTTTCGGAAATAGTATTATATTTTAGTTATACACGTATAGGTATATATAAATATATGTATAAACGTATATGACTACCAATAACACTCCCTTATCCTTATACTATATACACATGATAATGTAGTCATGAAAAATGATGAATCAATTTATAATTCTGATGCAATAAAACTTTCATCGTATATTTCGTTACGACTATACAGATAGGCTTTTTTTTTTTGCGAAACGAGAGGTTTACGGCACGAGCCGGAAGCGAGTGCTGTAACGAGATTCGTCAAAAAGCCTTTCCGTACAAGTGACGACAATTATTTTTCGACTTGATAGTCGAAAAACCGCGACGAAGTTGCTATTTTGAGGTTAGAGTTAGGAAAAAATCATTTTCCAATTTCGGCTATCCGTTATAAATCAAACTATGAATCCAAACTCTTCAAAAAATATAATACGCAGCGGTACGAGAAGAGGGAAAAAATGAAAAATAAAAAAATTAGAACATTCTCAAAAACAATTACACTAATTTATTTATATATATACTTCAGTCGTGATTATCATCAATGCGGAAACTTACCGGACAGGTTTTCGTCATTTTACCCACGGTTTGATTTTTACGTATATATTTTTTTTTGGGTTCCCTATGAATAGAATAGTTTCATTCAAGCACAAATCTATTGCAAATCGCAATATATAGATTGAAGGAACGATTTCTCTCCTATATATTGCGTTTCTAATTATTAATTATAATTCGTACGTTAATAATAATAATAGTAATAATTATAATAATAGTAATCGTTGTTGTTATAATATATATACCCATATTTGTAACCGAATAATAATAATTAATAATTATTATTATACAACAGATATTTTATTTATTCATTTATTTACTTATTTATTTACACATCCGACTATATATCGGTTTTTCCGAGGATTTCTATTCCTTGTTAACTTTTTTTTCGCAAATCAATAGAAGCATCAAGAAGCAATGATACATCTACTAGATATATACACGGTATGTGTTGATCTGTATCTAATATTGAGTTTTCGATTAAACCGATTGTACGTATCGTAAATGATATAAAGCTATCCCAGAGGCGAAAGAGCGAGGAGATATACCTATGCACATGTTTATATGATGAATAAAAATAATATAATAATGTGATGTTTGTGAGAAGGTACATAACTGATCTCTATGATATATATTATATATGTTTACACTTCGAATGGTAGCAATGTACTTTTTTTTTTTTTTATGTTCTTTTGTTTTTCAGTATAAATAATAATCATAATAATGAAAAAAGAAGAAGTAAAAAGATATTAAATCGATTTTCACAGTACGATATATATATATATATATATACTAATTATAAAATAGATAGAGCCTAAATCGTGTATAAAAATATATAATGCAGATTGGTATCAGTAGAAGTTATTATTATACTAGTTAAGTCCAGCCACCCAGATCAGCTTGGAACCAACTCGGTGCCTGAAATACAAAATTACATATTTTTCATTCGATTATAGGTATAGATTGAAAAAAAATCAACGTTATCGATCAGCTATAACATATTGCTAGTCGAGAGACTCAGTTCATTTTAACATATGTTTGGACTTTTTCGATATGATGAAAGTTATTCAATCGTATATACCAATTACGTTACTGAATATATTTGTTCTATTCAAATCAATTATTTCATATTTTTTCGCAGTGACAGATGAATTCATTCTGGCTTAATTAATTAGAAAAAAAAATCCGAATCTGTTGATAATTTGACTAGCTTATAATATGATTAGCTTTAGATCAGTGCAGTATATAAATCCGGTGCTAATTAACTATCGAAATCCAGTGATATTTTTTAAACTTTATCAATCATTCTTATTATCTGTCATCCACATATTATTATATCCTGTACAACTAAAATCACTTTTTGACTATCTTTCGAAACTTGTACAGATATTTTGAAGAGTAGATATTGAGTGGCGGGTGGCGAGAGCTGTAGACAGCTTCTCCGAATGATATAAAAGTTCTGAGATAGTTAGTTGTTGTTGGGGTCGCGTGTATCGATATAAAAGGACCGTCGAGGTTGTCAGTACATTACGTCGTTTCATTCAAGGTTTCTGCACGAATAACTCTCTTCCCCGAATATATATTTGTCCTTTTTTATTTTTATTTTTATTTTTATTTTATTTTTTCCTCTTTTTCTTCTACTTCTACTTCTATTTCTGTTTTTTTCGATTTCGTTTCTTCTCTATTTTCTTATTCCTTCTTTCTATTCTTTTTCTAACAAACGGTAGTGAGTAGGTAGGTATATTATGTACTTACATACCGGTATATACTTACAGTTATATGTATGTATTATACATAGTGGCAAAATGACTCGGCGTATAGCCTTTCTAATCTCTATGGAAGTCACAGTGTATAAAACTAAACAGTCGATCATACTATAATGTGAATGTGAGGTACATGTATATGTATAAGTGCAAAGTTTTCTCTAACGGAAAGATGTATATATATATAGATATTCAAGCTATTTATAATCGCGAGGTATTTCAAAAGAGAAGAAAAAAGTGTAGTTTTTTTTTTTTTTTTATAACTTCTTTTTTCCATTCCATTCTATTGTAAATAAAACTAAATGGTGCATTGACACATGAAGCTGAAGAAGAAAAGTAGTCTAGAAAAAAAAGAAAAAAAAAAGGCAAATCATATATAAAACACGTCACACTTTCTCGTGAGAAATTGAAAGACGAATAATAAGGAAATATGAGGGGAAAAAAATGGTGCAGGTTGCACTCGAGAGATTCGAGAAATTAAGAAGAAAAAAAAAAAGAGAGAGAAATTGAGAATGACTAAATTCAGGACAGTCATTTGATTTCAACCCCTAAGAAAATTTGACCCTCTTAAATATCCTTGGTTGAAAAACCTATACATATATATATATATATATATATATTGACGAGAGTATTTCCACGCCGGTTAAAAATACATCAGAGCTAAGAGGGGAAAAAGGACTCTGCACCCGCGGGTGGAAATGTCTGAAGTCGGTAGTTTTAAACTAGGTGAGAAAATGTTTAGCATCGTTTCGTGACGGAAAGGTAATTTCGAAAGACTGCGACCGGAAATCGAGGTAGCTGGTAATTTTTAACTCGTTTGTCCGCGACGACTTCCGTTTTCAATTAGGCATTAGGTGTATACCTACTTTTCGACGCTTTTGAAAGTCAAAAGTTTCAACCTAACCGGTTTCAACAATATACAATAATATGAAAGTGCAGTGACTAAATCAATCCACAATAATACTGTGATGAGAAAAACTCTGCACCATCATCATTATTATTTTTATCATTATCAATTTGAAATTCGATATTTAATTTTTCAATAATTTCAAACTCCATCAGAATATGTCCAAGAGGCGAAGCGTATTATTTCCCTCGCCAGAGAAAATAAAATAAAATTAAAAAATTGAAAAATAAAATAAATAACAAAAAAAAAAAGGGAAAAAGATATAATTAACGATGTCGCGTTAAGGAGGGATGGAGTATCTTGTTCATTGCTTCATTATTCTTTTGTTTCGCTTTGTGTTAGTTGACTATGATAAATAATTGCTAAAGCTTAACATAAGCCAGAGCCGTATACTTAGCTAATAGCAAAAAATTTCTCCCTTCCCTTTACTTCTCTTCTCTTCTTGGCTACCACCCCGACTTGCCCCTCGACAGCTTCGGGACGTTCTACACATAGGGGCATCCCCCGTCTGGCCACGATCCAAACGAGACCTTAAGGTCTGAGCTGCCTTATTTTCAACACACATTTGCATTTCAGCTTGAGATATAGAAATTCGAAAAGTAATTCGCAGGATAAAAAAAATGTCCAAATTATTTATTGATCAGAAATAAAATGTATAGGATCGGGAATTCCCTGCACTTGTTACCATTCGTTCACAATGACAATGATGAATCTCAATTCTTGTGTACAAACGAAACACACAAAAAAAAAAGCCAACGAAAAAACCAGATAGAATATAAAACATGGAAAGATACAATATATGTCAAGATGGTATTTTACACACGAGAGGATCGAGTGTTAAAAATGATGAAAACGTCAAGTTGGTCACGGACTGTGTCCAGTTCGCTAATTCAGGCATTACCATCCCCAGAGGAGTTGCTGGTTAAGGACGTGGGGGACACGCGGTTGTTGCCGAAGGCTTATATAGTACCCGGTGTAAACTACCCTAATTCTTAGTCCCCATAATTTGAAGAAAATTGCAAGCGCGTCATGATTTTTTTCCCCCCATTTTTTTTATTTTTATTTCTTCAATTTTTTGTCTTGTACATTTTTTTTTCTTTTTTTTTTTTTTTCTACCTCGCGAGAAATTCGTAATTTAGCCGGCGTGCTACCTTGACGCAAAAAAGGACTCGCGTCAGTGACTATACCATTTCGACGCGCTCCTGATGCAGCAGCGTGGACAGAAATAAATGTATATATCTCATCTCTGAAGTTGAGCCACGAACCGGACAACATACTGTTAATATATAAATTTATGGTTCATAGATGTGTATGTATGTGTGTGTATATATATATATATATATATATGTTAGTGTTGCCAACGACTTATAAACCTTCTCGTGAATTATACTACTACTATACTCCGACACAGTCTGGTAATGTAATAATAAATATAAGTTAGGTATGAACCCGCGCAGCAATCTGAACGTTGGCCAACTATTATGTCGTTTCGAGGCCTTCGAGCATTTTCGTATAGTCCAGACCCTATACGTGTCTTTTATCTTGTCTTGCACGAAATCAAATCGAGAGATTCGCAAATAATGGGTTTTCGTTAAGTATTCATATACCTTTTATAAACGGATACCATAAGATATATCTTCAATCCTCTGATCTTCAAAAAATTTCTTTAACCCTCAGGTTCCACCACGTAAATTTGAAACGAATAAAAAATTGCAACACTCGGATGATACAGTATGCTAAGACTTAACCCATCACATCTCGAAGCGGACAAATTTTTGGCAGTTTGCCCCAGTATCTTTTCAGAATTGCTAAAATTTCTTAGTTTCATTTTTTCTTCAATCTTCTAAGTAATCAGAAAATTCTTGTGCAATTGGGTGGCAGATGTTCTTTCAAATCAATGTTACTCCTCATTCAAAGTTTCCATCTTTTGCCGCAAAACTGGACTCCTTATGTGGTTTTGAAAGATAATAATTATTTTCTTAAAGCGTTTCATTTTCTAGCACTTGCAGTTACTCCGCGATACTTTGAACTGCAGATGACGTAATAGAAAGCCTAGTCGTGCAAAGAGTGTTGGAGTGTTCCTAAATGCCTAGGCGAAGTTTGAACTGGCGGTTCTAATGAACCCTGTTCGCAAAACCATTAATAATCGCGGGTAGTAAGAGAGGAGCCTTAGCAGGAGCGTTGAAACTTTGGGAAGAGGCTGCTAAGATCCGTCTGATGGCCTTCTAGCAAAGCCGACGACGACTAGCAGCCTGCAGCATATCCGCGAAGAGCTTCTTCTCTGCAGCCACAAGATCCTATATCCGCGCTTATATCTATAGTATATATATACTATACCAGGCTAAAGTCTTCAAGACAAATTCTTCAAGGTTCATTATTTACCTTCAGCACCGATTCCTCGCGATACATTGAACCCTTTTGCAACCATAGCCTGTATACAACCCCAGATACGCATTTTACATGTATTCTTCTGAAGAGTAAGTCGCGGTTCATGTTCCGACTCCGAGATGTTGGCAAATCCCCCAGTATCTAATTTCACGGCATGATAGGGCAGGTGCGAATTCCACGAGAAATAAAACACTCACACATTCAACATTTTCAACCAAAATATATCGTACAGCTGCTAATGCCATAAGGTCGTGAACGTCATTATACGATCTTGTGGTATTATCAAAGTCAGAAAGTCCGATGATATATTTTATTTTTCTTTCACACTTTAGCATTAGCTGACTAAAAATTTATAAATCCGTAGGAATCCAATGAAGTGACACAATTTGGGAATTTTCTCCTCGAATGCGACTTTATTGAAGTTGTGATTTAATGAGAAGTGAACAAAGTTAAAATCAAATTGGAGTTATGCCAATTTTGATCCTTTCTAATATCAACTTCGATGTTACTGTATTGCGATGTTCAATTTCGGCAGAGAGTAATTCAGCAGTTGATGTGCAATAAATATCGCATATTAATTTGACGAAAAAAGTTGAAAATCCGTTCGCACTTTAATTCTTTACCTTAATCGCGATATTCCGGATGTTGACAATTTTCTGAAACACATTGACAGTCTAATAGTGTGACGAATGCGGTGTTTTCCGATTGAACCGATATGACAAACTGGTGAAAAATACAAACCCAAAAGAGAATCAAAAGAGAAGAAAAAGAGAAAGAAATAGATTTGTGCATTAGGCCTGGACCGCGTTGGTGAGAAAATGTTATAGGTACCTTAACGTGCCCCGAGGGATTCTTATATATAGAACAGCTTGTCACTTCCTACCGATGATACGACGTATCAATATACACACGGATGGACGAAACGCGGGCCAATATCGCATAAGTGGCTTGATTCACGGTCATTTGTTACGTTTTGTTCGGGGTCTAAGTAATTTAAGAGTCAGCCCTCAGCGACTGAAGCACTCGATCCATGGAAAAGGAAAGGGTCGACAACGTTAGGTTGGATCACTTTAGTTTCCTTTCTTCGGCAAATCGTGGCATATTTGTCAGATTCTTGTTTGAGAACAAAACTGCAGCTCCCTTTCTCACCCCCCCCTAACGCCACCCTATCGCACAACTAAGTGGATTGGTTTCCTTACTCGCGGATGGTAGGTATGTATGTATATACCGAACGGCAGAGAAAGGCAGTCATATATAGCTTCCATAGGATGACTTAACGTCGACTTAACATTGAACTTCGCTTAAGACGTTCGCTAAACTTTTGCTTTTTCCACATATTTCTATGTATTTCTATGTGGATATATTCTTATTCTTCGTATACTATTCATACCACTACTCACCCTTGAAGCCTTTTTCGGGAGATGGTTGCTGATGGTTAATCACTGCTGCCTCTACGTCCGCCTCACTGTCGATCGGCGTGTCCGTCTGTAATGGAGAAAAAAAGAAAATCATGAACCAAATACATGGGTGTATTTAAATCGATAGTAATTCTGGTTTCATTATTTCAATTCATAATCGAAATTAGGCCAGAAAATATGATGATTGGTTGAAATGATCATTGCGAAGTCTTAAGGAGAAAAATATGATCCAATGTAACGCATCGTTTGGTAATGCAATTCGAATTCACGATTCGAGATTTGGCTGAATGTCAAGAAGTTCCAAATACGTGTTTTCGTTCATAGATAAATTTTCAAATGAAAACATAGGGCAGGATTGAAATTCTGAATTTCAAAGGCTGCGAACGATCAAAATTCGCAATATTTATACTATACTGACTCGAAATTTTTAGAAAGATTATTTCATCGAAAGTCTACGTAGCCAATTTGGAAAACTCCAAATTGGAAAACACCGAAGGTTCAAAATTCCGAAAGCTAAAGATCCGAAAGGCCAAATTTCCGAATCTCGGAATTTGCGCCATGCAACGTTGTTTATTTGACAGCTTTGTCATGAGCTTCCCTTAAATTTGCGAATTTTTGGACTTTCTGAGTTTTGAACTTCCGGATCTTTGAGCTGTCTGCATTTCGACCTTTCGGAATTTCCAACTTCTATACTCTAACGTTTCTAGAACCTTAAAATCGGGTCTGAAATAAATTCAGAATTTTGATCGTTCGGAACTTATAAAATTCGAAACTTCAATCCCACTCCGAAAACATCAAGCTACGAATTTTTAATTCTTGTTCAACAATATATTATTAAATTCTTCATATGAATCCAAAAACTAATTTTCACATGACTTGATAAATTCCTCAATTCTTCCTCGCAATTGTAATTGAACCACATTAATACGATGACGTCAAATCTCAATGGACAAAGAATCTGTTGCGTATATAAAGTCAGAATAGTCTATTGAAAAAGGGGTATGTGGTGGTGGAGGGGTGGGGGTCGATTAGTATTTGTTTTTGTTGGACGTAAGTCGGTTTTAGTTACGCGGTTATACGACATGTGTGAACAGCTGCCGACGGTTAGGTATAGAAAGCCGTCTTCCCACGCATCTTCCGAACGTACTATACTATATAGGGACGCAAACTAACGAAACTTTAAAACGTCTATAGACGTGCCAAGCTCTGGTTCCCCGATACGCATACGTAACATACGACGTAACTTACAAAACGCACACCGACGATCAACGAAGATCCTACACATAGTTGATTTTCTCTATCAACATAACACACACGAGATGGGGGAGAGAGAGGAAAGCTCATAGAACTCGAATCCAAAAAAACCTCTAAAAAGGGGGTTGATGACACTTTGAGGCACCCTGAAGAATGCGTCTGGCCTTCACCCTTCTCTTAATGATCCCTGACCCGGTGTACAAAAAAATCTACAAAAAAGAAAAAAAAAAGGAAAAAAAAACACACACATATACACGTTAGCGCAAAAACAGGACCCATAACTTAAGAAAGTTGTAGAAAAAGATGAAAAAAAAAATAATAAAAATAAAAATAACCGAGGCTCCCGTTGATGGAAAAAGTGAATTAAAAACTATCCAAAGAAACGGAGGGTGTGAATATTCGAGTTACCAGTTGACAGAGCCGCAGGACCTTATTTTCCACATATATATATATACATATCTTTTTATCGTCATATCGTTTTTCTATCGCTAATGATGTAGCTACGTCGAAAAGTATCCGATGTACCTACATCAGAAATACATTTTGGGTCAAGTAATTTCAATTACTTATATTCATGGGTTCGATTTACGATTTCAATGAATAAATGGGCGACTGTTGCCAAGAGAAAATTGATATCGATGGTATAAAATGAAGATATGTTAACTACCCTTGGGGTAGAACGTTCTATGGGTAGGTTAAAATTGAGTAATTGGTTAATTTTTAGTACGAAAGAAACGTACGTTGAAGAATATGTATGTACTTGGAAATATTGTACGTAAAGTACGTATATGTACATGCAAAGGGTGATTACAATTCGTTAAGAAATGTAGGTAAAGGATTGGAGCAGCCTGCTGCAGTGGTTTCCCGGTAATTCCTATAATACATATAAGATAATTACTACTGCAACCGGAGAGCTCAAGGTTTGGATGAAAAACTCGTTTAGTATATTATGCGGTAAATTAGACTACCCTATGAGCGAACGGGTAAACACTAATGTCATAATAGGAAGAAGAAGAAGAAGAAGAGTAATCAAAGCAGCGCTGTATAGATAATCAGAATTGCACATTCTTATAGTTTCCTAAATTACAAATTATCACAAAGTATACCAATGCATAAAAAAAGGTTATTTCCTTTCTAACGAAAATTTAGAAAAATTTATACCGAACGTATAGTGTGTACAGTACAAAGGACTATATTCTGTGACGAGATATTTTTTCCATGACGAAAAGCGAAATAGAAAAAGAGAGAAAAAAAAAATGAAAATAAAAAAGAGACGTAGCTTCGAGTTGTATAGCCGCATGGTAGAAAGAGAGTATCGAGTTGCGGTTTAATATACGAATTATTAAATCCATGGCGTTTCATTCGGTTGAAGTATATAAAATTTTAATTACATACTCCCGGTGCCCTTTCATCTTGCAGGGTATATATTTTTCGCTTCTGCAATATATTTCGCGGATCGGCAAAACAGTAGGTAGGTACGTGATACCTATACGTATATACATATAGGTATATATAATGTAATGTACGTATTATATATATATATATATATATAGAGAGAGAAGATGGAACGAGAGTGCCGAGATTAGCTGGACCATGACTACATTATATACAACAGGAACGAGAGCGTGAATAATTTTGTTTGAAAATAAATCACATCGAAAGATAGGCTGGTTTGCTGCTTGCTGCTTGCGGCTTCTAGTAGCCAGATGTGAACAGTACGCGACATATGTGAAGAGTGAGGAGTGAGGACACATATCCAGCCTTCTCTGCCCAGGCTATACGAGACTGCTATAATTAGACCTATGGGAAAAAGGGTTTTGAGAGATCCACGACACAGAAATCTCCGGATCTTTACGTACATCAGAACTACGTGTTGATTATTTTCTCCAATCGTACCAAAATATCGCTTATCTAATTAGCGTCACAAAATATTCATTTTTTTTTTTTTTTTTTTTTCATTCAAAGGATAAAATCTGCAGAGATATATCGATGATTTTTAATTCTTCGTGGTCACACCTCTGTAGAATAACTTGGTGGTCACATTGGGTAAAATTTACCTAGCAAAGTTTCAAATCGTTGCTGTGTGAAAAGTATCGGTCCGATCGAGATCGAAAAAATACTGAAAATATTTTGAAAATTCTAAAACATGTGTGACAATTTGTTATGTCAAAATTCAAATCACATCGTATTAAAAAAAAAAATCATGAATCAGTAAATTTGTTAAAAATTATACCTTTTCACTAAAAAAATCATAACTTTCCGAATTTGTAATATTTTCGAGTCAAATTTTAACTGGAATACTCGTCAGATATGGTACATTTGGAAAAAAAAATAGTGGCATAATGCACATTTGAGAACAGATATTTATTTTGACACCTGAAGAAGATCGATTTCGGAGTAGAAATGAATGCGGATTCATCTGGAAGATATGAGTGCTAAAAATTCACAATTTCGCTAAAAAAAAAAAATCTCAACTACTGCATTTGGTAAATATTTTCTACCCAAAATGAGGCCTGGGTAAAATTCACCCATCTCGGCCACGATGGGTTAAGATGAAAATATTCTTCGACGAATTCGAGTATAACCACAGGAAAAACGTTTTTCTTCAAATTTAGTGAATCCCAGAAAGTTCAATTACCATTCGAACAAAATTTCGAACGGTTTGTGCGAAGCTCATGGAGTTGCAAAGAAAAAGGTCCTCGCCAAAGGAATCAGGCTGCATAATTATTTGAAGCTCTTGGAAATTTTTATCGTTGTTAAAGTTGGTACGTAAAAATTTTTTGCTATTGAAATAATAAGTCAATGGATATATTATCTTTAACATTTACCTACAGTACCGTTTTCTTCCTACAGCGATTGAACTCCCTTAACCCATGCATATATATGTATACGGATATGATACTGCCGGATTTTCTCTCAGCCTGAGCAATATAACCTTTTGCCGTGGAGTATAAGTTCAACGCGAGTTCCCGGGACGAGAAGGACTACAAAATAGCGAATTGAGGCCTCGAAGTGAACGCAGTAATATACTGGGTTCGTTATGAGCTTCTCTCGGACGTGGGTATGGCTCATAATTGTAGAGTAAGCTCTCGAAGTGAGTACCTCCGGGCAGTGCATCTTCTCAGGCTAACACCTATTGTCCGAAGGAAATTTCGGAAATATTTAACCAGTTAAATCGAACGTCATCCCAACGGACATCGAGCAATTTCACGATTTTAAATAACAAACGAAACAGAAATATGTATACGAGTTAAACAAGGCCCGAAAAAAATATATTTAATCCTTAGTTTTTTGAGTAAAGAATTTCACAA
Source organism: Ametastegia equiseti (assembly GCA_963989295.1). Lineage (NCBI taxonomy): Eukaryota > Metazoa > Arthropoda > Insecta > Hymenoptera > Tenthredinidae > Ametastegia > Ametastegia equiseti. The sequence continues at coordinate 11,920,820 of OZ022397.1, read as the reverse complement.
GGTATATGGACAAAACATCTCAAGTCGAAGCTGAAAATTATTAGTTCGCAAATGTCTTAATCCTCGGCGCGGAGAGCAGTCTGGGGCTCCTTGCCTCTTATATACCTTACCGGTGATTTTTTTTTTTTTTTCTTTCTCCTCTCTACCTCGCACAAGTTCCTTATACGTTTTAAGTGCGCTCTGCGTATTACAACGATTTTCTACACACTTGTATATGTACATATAAATATATATATATACATATATATGTATAACATACATAGATACTCACAAGCTGCGTACACTGACACTCGGGGTATCTTAAGTTATTCCCAACCTGTCTTGGGTTATTTATTCGCATGGGATAGGGTGAAACTCACCCTTATAGCAAAAGGATCTTAATACCGAAAACCGCAGCAGTTAATAAACCCGCTAAGATTGTCTAATTCCTTTAGCGAGTTGAAAAAAAAATAAATAAAATCGTTTGTAATCATATAAAGATATTTGAATAAAATATTCGAATAATCCACATCGACTATAATTCTAATCTCTTGAAAATCTGGTACCTATACAACCAAATTGGTATAGAAAGATATGGAATGAAAATAGGAAATAAAAGGTATATCATGGAAAATGTTGCCGAGTAGGTACCTATAAGGTGGTCGCGTATACCGCAGCACGTTACCAACTAAATTCAAAGTAAATTAATATACTCCCAGTACTGTCTCAGGGGTTGAAACTTATGGGGCCAATTCACCGAAGGAATTATTACTCAGGGGGTTGACTTAGCCCGGGAAGGAATACTTGTGTTTTGCTTTTCCCAAAACCGTATACCACTAGGCTCTTCTACCTACCCGTATACCGCGTTTAATAAGATTAGACTATTTCGCTCTTGCTTTAGGTATAGATACCTTATATACACGTACGCGAGCCTGTGTCGTTTTCAAATTACATTCACTGTCTCAACGACGACGACGACGACGACGACGACGATGAAAACGTGGTACGTACGGTACGAAATATACAGAAGTCAACCGGCAGTGCCGCAGCTGTTTAGCATCCTTGATAATACTTGGAGGTAATTATTCAAATTATTTTTAAGACAGCTATGTGACTGAAAAAAGTGTAACAAGTTCTCCAAGTTCTTTGAATAAAAAATTATACAAAAACTACATTTTAGAACGTGAATTAAGCACGGTATCTATTCGAGTTTCATTCAAATGAATCTCAGTCATGTTTCAAGAATCGTTTTCAAAGAAAAAAAAAAAAAAGTAATTACAATTACATTACATTCCAAAAATGAAAAGTCGAGTTTCAACCAATTCTCTGCATTCTAACATCCAAAAAATCATTCCTAATCCAGTGTGTTTTCAATTAATGACGAAAAAAAAATTTGGAAGAATTGATTCCCAGGACGTCTATCACGTCATTCGCAGAAGTTCTGACAAGAATCAAAATCATCCACTCAAATAATACTATTTTCTAAATCCAAAGAATTTTGGTGATGAAATTTGAATGATCTGCGTGAAAGTGTCCAGTAGTTTAAGACGATCTGGGCTGCATGCTGAAAGTTGCTTTGAAATTTTCTTGATTGCAGTAGCATGATGAAAATCGAGATAAAAGTAAAGTAACAACGTAGTTATAAGAAGGTACAGAGAACTAGAGATAGATAGAAGCGTGTAGAACGGAAAAGAGAGAGCGCAATATTGAAAGAGCAAAGAGATGAGATGGATCTTTTGACGGTCGATGAACGAGTTTGTCCGAGGTATTATGGGTCCCCGAAGGTGGCCAGATACTTGATGAGTTTTCCGCTTGATCGAGTAAGACACGCGGCCAAACCCCGCGATACCCTTCCGCCTTATGCGATCGCGGTATAGTATACATAGGTATATATATATCTCACACTGTATATAACAGTGCAGTACACAGTTTTTATATAATGATCAAGAACCTGCCGCGATATGCTCAATGAATCTGACCTGAGATCAGCCACCGTTACAGGGTGGTATCGCCAGCTTTCAACAAAAACATGTTGTTTGCTCATAACCAATCGCTGATTAACTATTCGCCGAGCCACCGTGTTCCACTCGGATATTTCAAACAGCATTATCCATCGGAATGATTGACAAAAAAAAAAAAAAAAAAAAAAGGATTGAGAAAAAAAATACGTGTCCGATTCATTAGTCTAAGAATCTATATCCTTTTAATGAGAAATGATTCTATGGTGCCTTTGCATGCGTTTACTATCGTGAAGAACGTTACATGTTCATCATCGAATTCCGAAATCAATTTTCTCGCATGTTTTGTCAACCCCAGAATTTATTTTCCAACATATGTTTGTATCGAATATTCCAGAAAAATGACGCCACAGATTTGGAAGAAATTTATACAGAGAATTATGTATCTCGCGATGATGTAATAATGAATTATTAGAGACTGTCCGCGATGTTTGGTTTCAGAATGGTTAACGTTAAAATTTTCTAGAAATTCATAACTTTCACATTTCTTCTGATATATAACTGAATGAATTTTGCACAAAATTGAAGTGAATGCACCACAAACTAGTCTTATCGTGCAAAAATTTGAAGCTTTTCGGTCAAACCGATTCTTGTTATGAAGTGTGAACTGTTCGCTGATGATGACAAGATTGAATCGAGTGAAATTACATGTAGACGTGTTTCGCCCAATGTAGAAAAGTGTGAACCGTTGATTAACGCCGACGTATTCGTAATGGGAAATGATTCTAGCCAACATTCAGTGATCCGTGAATCCTACTGTTGCAGCTATAAGGTGGTTGGATTCTGGGCAACATACAGTACGCGTACATAGATAAAGATAGAGATAGAAGTGAGAGAATCAGCGTCCCTAAACGCTTTCGTACGCGTTGATAAATCGAAGCGTAACGTAAGTTTGAGTCACTCGATAATTTTGTACGTCCATGGTGCCCCATGAACGCGGTCTTTGTGCCCGGCGGAAGCATGGTTCGTCTCTGATCCCCGTCACCCTATAGTACAAAAATATGTTGATCAAGGATAGCGTCGCGACGTAATAGCGTCGAAAAGACGCGGTAGTTTAGATCTAAGAAACGACAGGCCGTGGCCAACGATCCTGGCGTGCGTTCTAAATGCAAGGGTCTAGGGCGTGGAAATCTTACACCGTCATCGCGCGGGATTCTTGTCTGCCTTATATTCCTTATAGGCTACCGCGATGTATACGGTGCGGTGCCACCGTCTCTTCTTCATCTCGTTTACCGACTACTACTATATATACACTGGTTATAAGTCCAGCCCCCACGAGACCCCCGGAATCTCTACCAACTCCTGGAAATCTTTCAAGCTACGAAGAAGAGGCGACCCGAGGGACCAAAGTCCTGCTCGAAACCATCAGACGAGACTTGAATAGTGCGCAATAGTGAACAAACGTCTGATCCTAACATCATTTGAAGATATGATGGGGTCACAACCACTCGACGGTATTTGCGATATTTCATAGTGGTTTCGAAAGATTTCCAAATAATTTCATGGGATTTCATGGATTTCATAAGATTTCACAACATTTTATCCGATAGTCGTGATTTGTTCTGAAAACTGCTGGTAGGTATTTTTATATCCGTCTGCAAGAATAATGTGAAAAGAGAAAACTGCTACGTATAGCAGTTCCCTAAAAAGTTGAAACTAATACCGCGATACATAAACTAAATGGATCATATCGATACAGGAGATACTTGATACTTGATGATTAATCAGCTGGCAAACAAAATTGCACAAATCTGCACTCAAAATCGATCTTGTCTTCTGGAATTTGATGTCAGTCGTAGGATGTCACAGTTTTCATCGATCGGAGAGAAAAATATCAACGATGTAATCGCGCAGTCTTGTGAATCGATTCCCTTGTCAGTTATAATCGAACACATGCAGCATCGAGGATTTTGTACACACCAATCTAACTTTAGCATGTGATGATTGCGTTGAAGAGATTGATTGATGAATCGGCGATCAATAATTTGGTCAAACTCGGAGTAAACTTGATTTCGAAAATACTTCATCGACCGTAGAGTTATGAAGGATAGCTCAAAAGTCACGGACACCATTTGGTTCCCATGGGAATTTTTCATGGTGCCAATATGAGATAGAAAAGTGGATATATAACAGGGAGCTGGCGAAGATTCGTTCTCTAATGTAGTCAGTGGACTCGTAGAGTGTGAGTCGAGGGTTAGCTGTTCCAGGGTTGAGAGCGAAAAGAGCCCAGGCTAGTTCCTGCAGGGATGGAAGTGAAGGTGGAGGGGCTCCTCCAGGGGACGTCCCGAAAGTGAGTAATGCTCACGACAAACGCAGCCCCCAGCGGGGGCGTTCGCGAAGATCCCTACAGATAGGGTGCTAAGCGACACACTAAGGCTAAGACAGTCGTCGGAGGGGTTGCCTGACTCTCGAAATCGCCAGACCAACCGCCACTGCCACCCCCCGTCTTATGTTCTTCAATTTGCCACGGTCTTCCACACGCCAAAGGGTAGAATTTCAAGGTATTTCGAAACGCGTCTACCATCAACTCACTCTATGTATACTCCAACCCCAAAATCTGGGGCGATATTCTCCCTTCACGTGGGAAACCAAAAAGATGAAATACTCATTTATAAATACCGGAGTATTGCCGGATCTTTCCACATGGCACAGAATTGGCATCATAAGTTTGACCGGTGTTAACAACCTGAAATTGTCCCAGCATTGATTTTGACTTAGGGAAAGCTTGGCCCTTGGTTGCTGTCAGTATTGGCAGCTATGGCATCAATACCGTGCCAATGCCAAGCCAGTTTGCAGTAGAAAAACCTAACCAAAGTTGAAAGTGCTAAATGAAGGGTACTTTAGAAAGGAAATTGCGTTGATTCCAAACCTAGGTGATCATTGGTGAGTGGTGAGATCAGTGGTGAGAGTGAAAAATGTACACATTCGATAGAACTGGCATAAATCTTCAACGATTTTGAGATACAGAAATCTATGATACCTAATTTGTGACCTCAAGCTTCTCTCAATCACTACCACGTACTGTAAAGAGGCTCCTTAATTAATACAGAAGTTATACCGCAATAGAAGAATCATATGTGCCCCCTTGAGACAGACTAAGAATTTCTGAAGCTCTCTTGGGAAGCAATAAAAAAAACAAAAAAACACGAGGTATATAATCGTCAATGGGATGTTGTGTTTACTACATAGGACGGTTATATCTGTCGCGTAGTTATTTTTCACCGTACGATCCAAAATTAGCACCAACAGCCACTTGTTTTAAGAGGCAACCTGTAGAGAGAATCTCGGAGGCTTTCGGTTCGTCGTAAGGCGACGTAAACCAGCGTCAAATGCTCTCGTGGTGTCGTTTAGATATAAATAAGTGCGCGTTCGTCGTATCCAAGACATTTTCAACGGTATGGGTATATAAGGAGGGGACATGGGATCTTGTGGGATGCCACATGTCGTCCTCACTTTGAACGTCATGTGTGCAAGAGATATACGTAATAGTAAGCGAGGGGACTAAGAGAAGAAGAGATCCAGAAAGAACGAGGAAAGAAGTGGGCTGATGAATTCAAGCGACAAAGACAACCTCTGTAATCTCATGGTGGTCGGTTACTCGGTTTGCAGTGAGAAGGTTACCATCAACAAACAGAAGCTTAGTCTTGTACGACTTAGTAAGAATACCCGGCCTCCGTAACGTCACCGCGATAGCTAAGTGGCCGGCTGAATCCTCTCGCTTGATGCAGTACCTAACCCTTATATTCGAAACTCCAAAATGCCTCCCACGAGTGAGCAAATGTCCCTAGGCAAACTTTACACCGTCTGGATCCGATTCCCCTTCTGATCTTCGGCCTTTAGTGTCTCTGACTTGACCGAAACTAGATTCAAATCTTTCCAACCCTCCACCACGGATAAAAGAGAAGAGAGAAAGACAAAATTGAAACTGATATTCTGATATTTGGAAGTGACTTTTCTTACAATTATTTAAAGACGTAATTTTATAACGCGAGTCGGGTTCGGAATCTTGATTGATTGTAAGTAAATTAGTCCCTAAGTGATGAACACTCGGAAGAGAGGAAGTCTGGTCGTAGATAAGAGCCTGAGGCCGAACGATCGAGTCACTCTTCGCGTTCTACTCGAGTCTTTGGCTCGTTACTATTTGCTTTCAGTTTCTAAGTTCTAGTCGAGTACCAGGCAATCCTTTGTAAAGAGAATTAGAATGCAAGAAGAAGAGGATGAAAAAAAAACAAAAAAAAAAAACAAAAAAAACGAGAATACTAAAAAAATTCCCCGTGGCAAAACATAAATACCAATGCTTGGCCATAACTTATTCACCGTTTAGGATTTGCAGAAAGCGATCGTAAATCAAAGCATTTTCAGATTTCCTTTTATCAGGAGTCGCCTGGGGTGGCAAACCCCCGGTACTGACCCTTGGTCATAAATATCGCTATTAATATTAACTTAGGAGGTTCGCGTCCGTCTGTATATATATACAAATATGTGTTCGTGTGTATGTTATACTTACGTACCTATATGTCTGCACCCGAGAATCTCTGAATCTAAGAAAAAAAGTTCCAAGAATTTGGTATGCCCGAAACGAAACTCATATACGCTGTTCTCGATGCACAGCTGGGAATACGGATCCGAAAAGGAACTATTCGGTGGAAAATAAATTTTTGCCTCATTCCAAATTGGAAGACACGAAATTCCCAGAAGAATAAACCTCAAAAATCTTCACACAAGCAAATTACAATTTTTTTTGTAACACCTGATTGGAAAGTGTTAATTTCGAGGCTTGTGTAGCGTGCATGAAGTGCTTCATTTCTTAAAGATGACAAAAGAACAAAGTTGGCGCATGCGCACACTCGATATGCTTTACTTTTCGCACTAGATTATTCGTGGCGCATGCGCACTTCGAAATAACTCAATTTCACGCACTGACAGTAACGCCATCCTACCCGGGCGACGGATAACCTCGATAATTATTTCGTGAGTTTACTTCTTTCAAATAAAACCTTCCAAGCAAGAGTTACAAAGAATATCATGTGTGTGTGGCAAGTGCGAAAACGCGATATCGGTCTCATACAAATTTATCAACACTCGCCTTCGGCTCGTGCTTCAAACTTCGTACGCTGTGGGAATCTTTTACTTTTCGCACTAGCCACACAATGTACAACTATAATTAGCAATTTGAATAAATTCTTCAGCTTGACCTCCTCCTATCTTTCTCCCCTAATTAAAAACTAATATCGTTAATCTCATGGACTATCAGCATATTATTTGAAACGAGCAAATTTTGCTCTTCTTCTTCTGCTTCTTTAATTCATTTTTATTAGAATTTCGTTCACGTATGTATTGAGTATATCCTCAAAGTATAATATTTGTTGTATTATTTGTTAGACGAAGGGATATTGGTCGATGTGTATAGGTAAGAAGAAGCGCAAAGAAAAGGATAGAAATATAAGGATGACGAAGCAACAATAAGCGATGCGCAGCGTCTTAATTGATTTATTTCTGAAGTAGCTGGTATATAGGGGGCAGGGGGAACTTGACTCTCGTCGCAACCTATGATCGTGCGCGATCGAGGCGGTGATCAAGCCCGACTTTAAGTTTACTTACATACTGCAGCCTCTTCGGTATTATAGTATATATGTACCTATCCTTCGTACATACATACATCGAATATATTACGCCTGTCCACAACCGGCAATACCTTCATTCCAGAGCTCGAGGCGTCGCAATGGAATGGGCAGTGTCGATAATAAGAACAATTCAAACAAAATATATATATCTATATGTATATGTATACATTGGTATATTCTGTACTCGTTTCGTCAAAGGATAATACACAGGTGAGAACCAAGACACCAAGAAGGGCACGCCGCGAGACTTTCCCACTTACGAAATAAAATTCGTATAGGCAAATTGTTACGCAAAATTATTTCATAATTTACCACCGCACAACGATTAGCTGCAGTTCTTGTCTTATAATTTGCAAGCTAAAGATGGTAGCATATCGTAGACGTACCATTTGTGGCCACTGTACTAGTTGTAGCCACTTAAAAAAAACAGTCTGTATTTATTGCTGGTACCTTTAAAATTAGCCAAACATTGAACAAAAAGTGAAAATAGAACATAAAGTGAGTATTAAATGGCATATTGTTTAATAATTTTAATGCACTTAATTGTTGAAAAATTAACAGTCGAAAGAGTGTTGTACCAATTGTGGCCAAGCCGATGAACACAAACGGTACTAAGGTGGCCAAAAATGGTACGTCTATCCTATTATATAAAATCTTACGTATATCAACAAAATTGCGGAATATATATATGAAACGAATGAACTTTCGGAGTAATTTCCGTGGGTTTAGCGAACTGTGAGATATACACGGGTACTAAAAAAGTGTAATTTTTCAATAGTTTGGGTCATTAAAGTCCGCTTAAGTCTCTAAATTACATGACGCAGTGTCTCGCGACCGAGCGGAGCAAAACCACGAGTTATTCTATATAATTGGTATACCACGAGTCTGTCGTACGTCTGGAATCGTCAGTTATAATCGTCAATGGATAGATAAAACCATTTGATACTTTCTCAGACTTAAGAATTGAAAATATATATCACATTTACTGATCAAAACGTAGAATTCTCAAAAATAAAATAACACATACCCGATACAGATACATTTTTCTGGGCGCACCTACGCATTAGAGTGATTTGATTTTAATGCCGAGGTCAACAGCCCACATAATTGTCTCCATTACCTGCACGAGAGATCGTGGTTACGTTTGAGACGAGACTCGGTTCTATCCGGTCCACCAAAAGCTGAGAGTTTCGAATCGTGACTTTCCTTGATTTTTCAAGTATAAGAAATGAAAGAAAATCAACATTCCAAGAGACAGGAATTCGAGAACGGTTAACTATACATAAATTTTCTCCAAATTCCCGAAAATATATCAAAATTATTATCTATTACATCAAAACCAACGACTCGTTTCGTTCCACTGCAAGCGTATGAGTATAAAATCCGGTGTATACATATATGAAGGGATATCGGATGTTTCCAATTTTGTGTGGATACCAAAAAGCAGTAGAAGGCTAGACACGGTGCGGTTTTGAAACGCGGCACGTTTAAGAAGGAACAACTTGGTAACAGTATGAGATTCTTGATTGTCAGAAGGAGGCGAGGGCGATCGGGACGAGACGGATGCTGGGACGGTCCTTTACTCTCTTTCTATCTCTTTCTTTTTCTATTTCTCTCTCTTTTTCTCTCATTGGTAAAGATGTGGACCGACGATGGGTTCCGAGACATGGTGCAGGAGAGGAGATGCGCGTCCAAGGTGGACATTCGTCACACAACATCAAAAGGAGCAGCCGCACGCTCTGCCCATACTAAAGACTCGAGGCTCGATCAGCCATGAAGTCTCGCGTAGACGAAAAAAGCATCGGCCAATTTTATACATTTTTGATCAGAAAATTCATCCACTCGACTCCCCTCAACTCGTTACCCAACCCACACTCACCCCCCCCCCCCCCCCCCCCCCCCACTGTATACAGGCTGATCAGAAATTGAGTCAAAAATATCAAACGCCTAAGGATACAAAATCTAAGTAAAACCAAAAAAAACGAATCAATTTTGGAAACAATTTCTTCAACGAATCATTGGTGAAGGAGGCAGATATGAGGATTTTGTGAAAATACAAACTCCATCATAGATTTCACCGATTGTTTTCAACGTGACGAAGAATTTTGTTAGCAAGAAAAATGTAGAAAAAAAAAAGAAAAGAAAAAAATGTTAGTCATGTTGGTGCACGGTTTGGTTTGGTCGGTTTGAGATTAGACGCGAACAATTCAGCATTCCGACACATTCCTTGGTTCACAGTTGACTGATTTTATGAAACCAGCTCGAGCTGTTGGCGCGATAAACCGTTATCCAGAAGCGTGAACGTGCCACGAACGGATGCTGATCTAGTTTCGTATATACATATGTATATACGTTTTAAAAAGAATCGTTACAGAGTTAGGTATATCATTCAAGGTATCTAGTTCATTGAGGACTCGGCGTATCAACAACGTACGTTATAGCCACGTACATATAGACGTAAACCAACCATCGATAGACACCCAGATTACGGAGTAACTTCAAACATATACAAACTTAGACATTCACCATAAAACTCGTACCTACCATAATATTCCGTTGTCGAGAATAATAACAGACATATAGGTATAAGTCTACAAGAATATATACTAAACTCGTTATATAAATTATAGAAACTAAAGCAACATATCTTTACCTAGGCGAGCTGACTTAGTCACCCACTGTATCTTACGGCAAAAACTTATGGCAAGGTTTGGTTAGAGGCGAGAATAAAAAAAAGTCGAGGTACGATTAATAACGCCTCGAATACTGAATATTGTGTTTACTTAACACTATAAAATCTAAACTGTCCGCAGCCCATATTATCATCGTGGTAATGAGCATCTACATGCTGATAATTGTCTTACCTTAAGACTATACGTTAAGGTTTATTGCGGTCTATGGAAATGGTTGAATGTAAGTAGACGAGAGAAGGAAGGAGCACCCTGCAGTATAGTATAGTAGGTAAGTAGCATTTGGAAAACTAACTTGTAGAGATGGGTCCTCGGTGACAGATAGTTGCAATTTAGATTTAAGATCTGTTACCCCAACCCTTTAGCATTTCTAACAATGGATAAGTAACGTTTCTCGTTTTAGCGCGATAAGACGCGAGAAACGAACACCTTATACCATTTCCCTTCGGATTACTTGTAACTCCCTGAGATTAGAGATCCGTTAATTAGATAGATGGGTAACATTTTCGAGGTCTTGAAACGATCCTCGAATCACATTTACAAACTCAAAGAAAATGAAGAAACGAACAAATAAACGTTGATGAAAAAAACAAAAGAAAACTCATAAAAATTTAGTCATTTCTCTTACCTTCAAAGTCAAAAGTGCCCCGGGATAAATACCAAGAGATGCAAGACTCTGATCGTGTTCCGTTAACTCGTGTTCACCGAGCATCAGGTGCTGATCATACGGGCCAGCTCCACATATCTGCATCATCTGTAACGGTATAATAAAAATATAATCATATCGCGATATGTACGAGTTTCCGGATTTTTCTATAACACGCGATCATCAGCCAGGATCATCCGTTTATTCACCAGATATAGGTATATCCTTGACGTTCTGTATGTACTCTTTGCGTGAGAAATGACGTAATATAATATATAATGTATCTGCTACAGCTTTCACGCGAGATCACGGAACTCTTTTGCTCTTCGACGTCGGTTGAAGCCAGGAAGAGAAGGAAGAAAAAGATGAAGAAGCTATCGACATGGAAAGTGGCTTTGACTTGTTTGGGCTCGGTTAAGCACGTGAGATCATCACGCTATTACTGCAGATGATCGTGGAACGGAAGACGACCTTTTTGTCCTTTCAGTTCTTCGAATACGACAAATTGTATTTTATTTTTTAATTTCCGAAATGATTTTGGATGAATTTAATAATGCGGCAGCACCTTTCGAACTTGGATATGTTTTAGAAAATAGGTCGTATTGAAATACGTGCGTGTAAAAAAAGGATAAGAACAAGCTGCAATTGGGTAGAGTTCGAAATTTTTACGAGCAACAGTTAAAAAACAATTTTGAATTCTAGTTGCCGGTGAACACGCATCCTGAGTAATTGCTTAATTCGTGAACGGCTCGTCAGTGTAACAACATTTAAGTGTGACTTGGTACTGTGTTGGTGTATAAGCATATTCAGTTTCGTTTTACGAGCGAAACACGCCAAGAGCAGTAAGTACCTAAGTATAAGTGATGAGATGTGCACACAGTACACAGGCCCAACTTTAAGCTTTTCTCACACCAAATACACCACCAGCATTCAACCTCAATAATGATTGTCCATTGATTCTGCACACCTCGCGGAATCAAAAAGACACAAATTCGAAAAGAAGAAGAAGAAGAAAAAAAGAATCCTTCTTCTCACAACTCGAAATTGCAGTTCTGACCAAAGCCAATATGGTCCCAACAGTAGATCTCTCTATCGATGGGCCAGATAGGTACATAACCTTCAGTTAAAACGAGACGGTTGAAAAGCAATGCCAAGACTCGAACGAACAAATAGAAAAAAATAAAATAATTTAGTATTGCGAACGAATGCGAACGAAGGAAGAAACTAAAGGGAGCAGAGTGAGCCGAAGATGCGAAGTGAAGAGAAGAGAAGAGAAGAGAAGTGAAGTGAAGTGAAGTGAAGTGAAGCGAAGTGGAGTGGTTGGTGGACTCCGCGAGGCCTGTTATTAGCGCAAGGTTTATGCTTCTTTGGTTTTTTGCTTTAGGCCCCGCGAGATGGTCCCGACCTCGTAATATAAATAATACTCTTAATAGTTTAAGCACACTTCGAGTCTCGCGTATATGCTAACCAGCCCGAACTATAATATATTTTAACAACTTTAGCCTCAGTGAACCAACCACCCGGCGAGGTATATATAAGAATATAATGGTGCGAAGACTGCGAACCTGGAGCAAGGGAGAGCTGCTATCGTCAGCAGGATCAAATATGTTAAGCATGGAAAATTCTCGGGCGGAGCTTTTGCGGTTAATCCATAGGTATATAATAGAGGTACAGTGGGAATCTTGGGTATTCAACATATTCGCTATATATGTATAAAAATTCTATGAAATCCTTTCCTCTCGTTCCTTATTTATAATTGGTGAGAAAATTTTTCAACAAACTCACCATGATTTTCAATTCCTTCAACGTTACTTCCGATGAAACCTTCAGCTCGTGTGATCCCTTGATTTTTCTTCGCGTCCTAGACGGTCGTTGACATTGTATCTTCGGCCTCTTAGCACAAATCTGAAAACATTAAATTTTTTTCTTCTTTCTAACTGCCTCACATCTTCCTAGGATCATTTCAATGTTTCTGCCCTTGTCAGGCATTCGTTCGAAAAAGGAGACAAAATTTTCTCGAATAAAGTCTTGATGAGGGCTAAAAATTAGTATACGGTCTATTTGCAAGTTCAGAAAATAACTATACCAAGTTGAAGAGAAATTGTTTAACATATTATCAAATTTTCACTTCGAATAACGCGTGTGATTTGATCAACTCACTTCACGTCTCGTGTCTTTCCGAAATGTCAAGTTTATCGCACTTTCTTGAAACATAATGCGTTCGAGGCGACGGTGAAGAGGACGAAAGAAGGAAGGAAGGAAGGTAGGTAGGTAGGTAGGTAGGTAGGTAGGTAGGCCTGGCAGACGCTACTTAAGAGTCGTTGGGTATCCTGAAGCAGGTGTCCCAGGATTGTAGCCGGCAAGCCACTCAGAGATGTAATAACAATTATTATTATGAAAGAGATGGAACCAATTTCCTTATCACCCGCCATCAATCTGATGGTTCGCTTTGGTTTCTGTCTCTCTGGACTTTGGTCCCCGTTCCTTCTTCGTACCTCAACATTCGTCCTCATAGCTCGTATAACCTCCTCGATGCAACTCGAGCCATGACTCGACATTTTACCCATTAAAATTCATCGCACGAATGAAATACATTTAAACACCACTGCACGCACTGGGATATTTCGTTATGTATACCATCATACGTGGAACGAGGTTATTATTTGAGAAGAAAAATTCATTATCTGTAATCGGGAGTCTGCCAAGACTCGCCAAGTAGTAAAGTATCTGATTCGACTGGGATTGGCTAACCGATTTTGGGAGTCATCAATATCTCTGTAGGTTTTGTGTGATAAAGGAAATACTTTATGTCTTGAGAACCTGAGAAGTTTTTGTCTCGCAATTAACGCCGTATACTTCCATGAAATATAACTAGGAAGAATGCGAAGCAGCTCTAGAGCCGTAATTGCAGTACATACCTTTATAACTGTACAGACAGAATGAGTAAATTGCGTCATTCGATATTCCTGCATTTTTCTTCTGTTTTTTTTTCTTTTTTTTTTTTTTACTAAAGCGAATCGGATTCGTTGCGCAGTTTGCCTCAAGCGGTAACGTAGGTAATAGTGACATAGTGAAAATAAATACACGTAATGATAATAACTAGAATGATGATACCACGACTCACCTCGGTGTCATCTTCCGTCTTTCCGTCTTCGCTATCGTCCACACATTTTACATAGATCGAGGCTCTATCGTATTTTAAACTTTCCAAACGCTCCTGCTCCACCCTCGCCAACATACAAACGGCACAGGGTCCTGAAAGCATGACAAAAATTCGTTTTCGATGAGAAGTCAATCGCGGATGTCACACAACTGTAATTCACCAGCAAATAGGCAACCGATAGAAAATACAAGTTTTCATTTCACTGGCATTCGATCGCTATTGCATTAACAAACATATACAATTTACTTCTCAAAGCAACAGGTAGGCAGGTCATTTTTCTACTTGTGAAAAATATATCAAGTTCTGTTTGCACTGGAGGCAGCACTGAAACCATAGGCCAAAATAGCGCAACAACAAGTCCGGAATTCGAGGGTATCTTTAAAGGGTGTTCTGCACTGATATACAAGCAATAGGCGCACTTACAATAAGAAGAGATGACGTATTCTTTCAAAACCCATCTGTTCAAATACACGACTACTTAGTACGTTCATCAAATGCCAAAGAAGTTACCAAGTCATTAGCTCGAAGCGACGATTCGGAATGGTTTTTTCTTTTTTTAAGAAGATGTCGAATGGTATAAAGGAATAAAATTCTAATAGCACTTCGATCTGTATATATCTTTGGTATATCGTTATTTTTGCACGGTTCTTGAGCAATAGAACAAAGAGTCTGATTTCCTGGGCGGTAAATGGCGTCAAGTACAGTAATCACCCTTGTGGAGTATCTCGCTGACCCGTTAGCACCCTCAGCGGGACGTTGGCGGACCCTTCCCTCGGTTTCGTATATCCCGCAGATTTCATCAGCGCCCTGAGGAGCGTTAAAGGCTACCAAAGCACATCCACTGCCTACTACGTACATACCTACCTAACCTACCCACCAACTCCCCGTTGGCCAAGCTCTTATCCATGTATAATAGATTGCTTATGGTGGTGATTAATACGGTAATTAATAATATAGGGTGACCAGGGAGTAAGAAGCGACCATTGTTACCGGCTGGACACGGCAAAAACCGTTTCAACTTTGGCTACGCTAGCGAGGCTCGAGTGTTACGTCATGTTCAGACAGTTTTCCACCCTGGGTGGAAACGTCGGGAGGGGGGGGGGGGGGGGGAGGGGGAGTTAGAAAATGGCAAATGGCGAATGGGAAATGGGGTGAAATTCTATCGGAGAAATGAAGGAGAGAAGGGGGTTGCCCAAAGCATTCGAATGTCCGAAGCCCTCTTACCTCCCCTAATTACTATGCCACCGTGATATCGGATAGGACAACCAGATACGAGAATATCACGAAGCTGAGAAATACGGCAAATCTAAGCTAATAAGGGGTTCACCGGTTCTGATTTGACCTCACGTGATATCCTATAGTATCCGTTTCTACCGCAGGACATTCCTTTCCAATCCTCCTGCATATTAATTCACCAAGTTTTTTTTTTTTACCCCCACTAACACTCGCAACCGTAAGATGATAATCGGCTTTTACGCCTCACACCGTTTTTCCTACGTGTACAATAAGAATCTTGAGTTCTGAGTCTCATTCGTTCGGGATATGATCAAACCTCTCACTTTGTACACAGAAAACCAATTTCAGATGATCAGAAAGTATTACCTAGGATGTCACACTCTACTTTATAGCGATTCAATCAAATATCAGATCGATCAAATGAACCGTTTTCTATGTTCCTATATATATGTGTTCAATAAAATTCTCTCAACTATGCTGATCAATTCTATCAATTCATTTCGCCAATTTTATTTTTCTATTAGTGTAAAAAGACTTAGACGTGAGAAACAGTCTCAGTCAATTTATTTAAAATAGATTGCCAATTTGTACAAATTATTACCGACACGAATCTTTCCGAATCTTAATACGGTGATAGAGATACATGCTTCGAAGTATTCATGATACTTGTCTGTTGAATAATAAATCATCAATAATATGCGAAAGCCACGAGGGTAGACATGCGAAGGGTAAGTCTAACATTAAGAGCCACTCAATTACTACTCTTTATTGTTATCACGTCGTTTCGTTTGGCAAGCTAATTCCATCAATGAGCGAAACGATAATTTAAGTGTTACGTTAAGATCGAATTGAGTCGAGAGGGTATCAATTCTAGTTGAACACTCGGCATCAAGACGCACTTAAATAATAACTAATATCCATTCGTGAGGATGGTGGTTGATAGGCAAACCCTCACCCTTCCATTCCCAACCGGGTACAACCGGAAGGTGTAAGGGTTGTATAAACGCGGCGGCATGGCACTTGGAAGTGTTATCCTAGGAAATGTAGTTTCGAAGGATAGACACTTGAAAATAAACAAACATCTTCCCTCGCCGTTTATACGTCTTCTATGTTTCTTTATCTATCTCTCTCTCTTTCTCTCTCTGGCTGATAGACTGTATACGTAAAGTTCTCGCATACCTTATAAACGCGTTAGAGCCTCCACTAGCTATGTATGGGCAATCTAAACAGCGGTTATTGGCGAACAAGGAGTTTCCCTATATGTATACGAAAGCATTCGTACCAAAGATCCTATATATACTGAACACAAGTACAATAGGCCCCGTAACGTATAAACGCCCAAGCAGCTCGATGTATTTCCCTAAAGTGCCATTGCAGGAAAGGCAGTCAAACCATAAAAGGGAAGTGCAAAAACTTTGTCGAGACAAAGTTTGTCCCAACAATTTGACGGTCTTGGATTTGATTTCAAGTATCCCGCGGCTGGCTCAACTTTATCGTATAACAACGTACGGACGCGTTCTTCATTCGCGATAACCAAAACCAACTTACGCTGGAATAACTTCGATACTATTTCATTTATATACAAGTTTGGAACGAAGTCTTTATCTCATTGTCAAAATAACAATCAAACGTTTTAACATCAAATTCTAAATAAATTTTTTTTTTCATGATATAAAATAACTGCCATACACTTCATATCGTCAAATTTGAGAATTGACTTCTAAACTGTATAGCTGTAATATGTGGCTATACCGATGAGTTCGGACTTTCCCATAATCTTATACGACTAATTATAGGGATAATAAATCAAAAAGTGAGGTGGCAGACAGGGACACAGAAAATCCTCAAGAGAATTACTGGGGGGGGAATTGTTTCGAAGGAGAAGAGAAAAGGAGAGGAAATAGTAGAAAAAAGGGAAGAAAAAAAATGGTAAGAAAAAAAAAAAAAGATCACGTCTCGAGTAGACAGACCGGAATTGTCTCCAAATGCCTTGAGGCTCCAATGACGACTCCGAATCTTTTCTGACCGATGGTATTTTAAGTACACGTCACGTAGTATACCAGGTATGAAGTTGCTGTTTCGAATTCGAACCATAGAATCAAATTGCAAATCGAGAAAAATAAAAAATAAATAAATAAATTCCATTTATGACGATCCTGGCTGGTATAAACACGATGTGGTTTATCTGTGTAATGGGGATCCGACTGGAGGCACAAATCAAATTGGTAATTTCTAGCATGGCTAGGAGAAGGCGGAGTCCTTTCTGTATCGCAAAACATCTCGGTAAAGGATTAATATTCGGACGGCGCGTTTAGATTTAGAACACAAATTTGTAGATTAGTTTCCTCTAGGATGCGGTCGGGTGAGATTTACCTCCTGGCTTGGCCTTTACCAGGGGAGGTAACAATCCTTGTAGTATATACCGTATACCACTGCCACGGGGTGGTCAGTCCACGATATTTGTTACTGCCGCAAGTGTTACGGACACATTTCAATTTATACATTAGCTAAGTGTCCAACGTTATTCCAACTTCCCTAACAGAAATATCAATTCTTCAATGATTTATCACGTTTTCTATCATTCCAGGACTCCACTTCGTACATTCGCTAAAGCTCATCAGAAGTTATATATCCGGAAGCCATGAAATCGAAGGGAATTAATTTTCCAGTGTCGAATTTACTGACTAAACTTGCAGTGGTTGGAAGACTCAAATCCACAGTCCAAGATTCATTAATTTCTTCAGCATGGTTCATTTCTCAGAAATCAGATCTACCGTCTTCTGGAAAAGATAAAAAAGATCTATTTTCTTCGGAAAAGTTGAATTTACCAATTTGAATTGCATATCGCAAAGTAGAAAAAAAAAAAAAAAATCATTTAAAGACAGAAACGAGGGTTGATTATATCGCGAAGTAATCACCGAGATTTCTAGGGTCTAGGATTTACTGCAGTATATACCGCAGCAGCATCGAGATGAGTAACGCGTCCGTGACTGGACGAGGACCACCCTCTAAGCCATGAGACTCGTTAGCAGGTTCGTATCAGTCACCAAAACGCAGCCCCTAATTTTTTTGTGTCACATCAAGGATAGCCCCGCGGCTTTGGTTGGAGTCGAGTTAAGTTAAGTTGAGTCAAGTCAAGTTAGGTTAGGTTCGGTTAGGTTACCCTTAAAATAAGCTAAATTGTCTGTTTGCTCTCGGCATTTTCCCCCCTTGCTTTGGCCCCGTACACACACTATACTATCTAATTCCTCGACATTCTTAGCCAGCTTTTCCCACACGACTGCAGTTATGAGCTGTCAATCTCAAAATCTAAAAATCTTTATGATTAATCAAAGGTTTCAGATCGATTCATACCATCCGGTACAGCAAAACATGAAAGTTGGTATGACCTCTTGCTTTATCACAGAGTGTAACGATCATTGTATCCTGAATTTATTCAGAACAACAGATGTCTTAAGAAAATTTGCCATACCATTGACGAGAAGTGTGATTTCAGTTTCGTACCGGATATAGTGTGAATCGACCTTCAAAGTAGGGAGTTGCAAAATGGCAAGACAATCCTTGGAAAGGATTTTTCTGTGCAAATGGGTATCCCGTTGTTCCATTCGACTGTTTACGTTTCTGAGGAAGATATACTTATCTCTGGAAAGGATCAGCGGTTAAACCTTAGCGAACATCTCCATTTTCATCGGAGAGACATGGGTACTGTGAAGATAGCCGAAGCCAGAAAGATCGCGAGGAAGCTACGCGATCCGTCGGCGTCGGCGTCGGCGTCGGCGTAAGCGTAAGCGTCGGTATCAGGCCCGGGGCACGAGTTGCTGTGAAGGATTCTGGACCACCAAACGAATGCCGGAGTTTGGATGACGATTTGCAATTCAAATTGGGTAACCGCGATAGGCTAACGCCGCATTGACAAATACTGCAAAAAAGTTAAGCTCAAAGACGGACAAGACAATGGGATGTTTAACCCTCGCGATATTCTCTTATACACCGTGTTACGGGGGTTCCAACGACAGTTGTCGGCTCCGACCACTTGATACGGTCATCTTTTTAACCGAGTACGCTAATCAACTGTCGCAAAAATCTATAATGGCTTGATTTTGTTTTTCTCTTTCCATTTCATCAAGGGATGAAAAAGAATTACTTCTGTAGTAAACACGACTTGTTTACCAATTTCAAAAATCTTCGATCGCTTTGCCACTCTGTAGCAGACACCGCACGTGTAATTTTTAACATATGTGTCATTGATGTCTTTCTGGATTTTTATACAATTAAAGCTCGTGCTATGTCCCATTGAAATTGACTAATTAATTCGGCTGATTGTCTGCAAAGTTGGCGAAGACAGAGAACTATGGTGATTTGGAAAGGTCAGCTCGATAGAAAAATTCGAGACTTTACAGGGTATGAAGAAGCTCCTTCTTCAAAGATGAAAAAGACTATGTAACATTAAGATTGAAGGACCATGGTTTGGTGAAAGGAAGCAATACCCCAAAATTGAATGGACAAAAAATGATTGAAGGTGATGAAAAGTCCGGAGTAACGAGGTTTACGAAATTCATAGTATTTGCAAGTACAGCATGGTGGTATATCTAAATGAATCGAATTCGAGATATTTGTTTCCAAGAAAATCAAGAGCGGCTCTCGGTCAAGGAATCATTCCGGACTCCAAGTTTCCTCCCAAGTTTTTTTATAAGGGTTATAACCATTCGGACAACCGATTGTGGCAAGGAGTTAAGACCGGATACCCAGAAAGGGTTTTAACTGCGTTTCCTAAGTAATAACGCAGCTGTGCACAACTTGCTGTGCCCATAACGTTTGATTGCACTTGCATTTTTTTTTTTTTTTTTTCCCCCCGTATGTACATTTATTTACAAGAGGGGTATACATTACTAGCTGTTTAAATAGATATTATACAGTAGAATTAACTCGAAGTACTTATAGTAAAATTCCATTCCAATTACGAAAAAACACCATATGAAAGGAAAAGAAGAAACCCCTGGAATCGAAAGAAAATCGAGAAATAAACTTTTCCCTCATCCCTGTAGTAAAACGTAAACTTTCCGAGTATAACTTGTGCCTGAAAACACCCTTAAGCACATTTTATCCTTGTTTTATCTTATTCTCTTCACCCCATAGCATGGTGTTACAGGCTTGAGGAACAGAACCGAGCACCCCAACTTGAGCATCGGTCATCCGAACGCACCATTTAATCCCAACCGAAAGCTACCCCCTGCTGTCCAAGAGCTAGAAGTGTGGAGAGAGAGAGAGAGAGAGAGAGAGTGGAAATCGAGCTAAAGAGGAAAGAGGAAGATGAGAATTAGGAACAGTAGAAGAGAGGGGAATTCTATCTGTCTCTTTCTTTCTCGGATGGGATAAGGGGACCTTGCGGAGAAGGGACTAATTTGCTCCTGTGAAATTGTCCTGCAACGTTTATATCTATCGCCTTCCGGGGAGAAACACCCTTCGCTAAAGACCGTTCTTATGGTAGCCGGACCTTTGGACATAGCGAAGGTATATCCTTGGAGAGCTCAATTCAGATAAAATAGCAAGAGAAAATTCCATAGCCGCAGGTAGAACGGTGTAAAATTCTGAATCGAGTTAATCTTTAGCTTTTTCATTCTTAAGGATTATTAGGATAGAGGCGACTGTAGCTCTTGCAATTAGTCTGTTTAAGAAAAATAATTTAGCGAAAATATAATTGATAGACTTAGTCGGATCTAATTCTATATGCAGTATAAGAAGTTGTTAGCTATAGTATCGGCGTTATAGTTTGTTGTAAGATTGAAAAACGAGGAGAATTCCTAGCTTCCTAATAACCTCCACATCATCTTGCCAAGTTTAATTCAACGTTGAATCTCTTAGCGAGCTAAGAGGATTGCGGATAGACTTTGTTGTGGTATTTCAAGATGTTCGTTAGCGGAATAATCATTCTTCCCTGCTTATGTCGTACGGTATAAGCAACGAATTCTAGAGCCTTCAGATCTCAACCGCACTTCTTATTACAATTAGCCGAGGAAACTGATTGTGAGTATTAAATCCAGTACGTGGTTATTTGCTAGTTCAGAATAAACACAGACAGGGCACAAATTACCTCAAAAACACACAAACAAAAAAAAAAAAAGTCCTAAGGATTCTCATCAATTTTGAAAAGATATATTCAAATTCTTTCAACGATAGTCCAAAAACTAAATATTTCCCCATATTTTATGATGGTTTTATTAACCCAGGGTTAATTCGGTCTTGGTATAGAATGTCGCGAAAGCCACAGGGACGAAGTTTGAGGGACACCCTATAGGGAGGGTAAGGGAAAAAAAAAAAAAAAAAAAAAAATGTTATAAAAAAGTCAAAGGAAATCTGTCGGGGCCACTATTGCTCGGAGGTGATATCTGCTGCAGGATCGAACATTAATCTTTCATTCATGGGGTGACTCCGGAGTTATGAATGAAACTTGTGCTCTTTTAATATATCTCGCGTCATTTTTGCTAACGTGAATTCAATTTTGATCGAGGACGCGTGAATTTCTATACAACACGTAATATGTAGACGTATATATACGTCAATCCTAAACTTACGTATATATATCAATCCAGCTTCTCATGCGGAAAGCTGACCAAGAAATCTTCAAGAAATTCGATGCAGAACTAAGAGAATAGGAAAGAAAAGAAAAGAAAAGAAAAGAAAAAAGAAACGTCATCAAGTAGAAGTATGAAAAGAGAATTTCTCAGTTTCCATGACATTTTCTCAAATATACGTACATGCAAAATGTACAGAAAATATAAATAACGTTTTTGGCATAAAGTAGCAAAAATTTATGTCCTGCAACGATTTGATATCTCGTTCATTCGAGACTGTCGCGTTGAATTAACTCCTGAGGTTTTGTCCTCGAAAATTACAAATGACCGCGTTCGCATTTACTTGTACAAAAGGGTCCTCCTGCACCTTCATCTGGCTGGTTTTAGCTACCGACTAAATATATATAATGTATATACGCGGTCGTCGTCTTCTCTCTTGTGTATTTCGGATTATATATCAGTCACGTGTGTATTATACAATCGTACAATGGTTTGCGAATCCTCCGCTGTCACACAATGATAATAACCACTGCAGTGTAATAACGTGCTAAGGGATGAAGAATTTCTCTGGCAGCGTTTATACCCGCGCATAGATAATCATCAACCGGATCTAAATGACTGCAGCATTTCAACTCGAGGATATTATGATTTCGGTGAGAATCGTCCTGAATTTTTTGCTTGACCATCACCCAAGCCATCCGAATTATAAACTTGTCATTGTTTAGACAATTCGATTTGTCTTTGAATGACTGTGATGGGCACTTGGTAAGCTGAATTTCAATTTCTTGCACGAAATCAATTTTCTTTCAAGATCCGCTATTTTTATTTTATTTTTTTTCTTGACATCCGTAAGATACACGTTTGAAAAATTCCCAGTTTGATCTGATTGGTAGATTTTTAGACTAGTTATGATACGATTATGCGAAAGAAAAGTCAATGCTTTCAAGCAATTTTCTCCACGGTATTCGTTCTTTTTGACAAATAATGATAGCACTTGAGAAAATTCCCGACGGTTATTCTTTTTCAATTTTATTTCGCTTTTGCGATTCAATAAAATATTGACTAGTTTTCACAGTTCCTTTTACAACGAAATCTAAAGAACAACCAACAACAAATCTTTGCGAAGTAACTTTTGTCGATAGAAATTGGAATCCAAATACAAAGTGGCAATGATTTTTTTCAAGACAAAAGCTGTGCTAGATGATTTTCAATCGAATCTGTCTTGGCAGTTTTTATTCCTATAGCAAGTTTACAGGCACCCTTCAGAAATTGTCAAAGCTTACGAAATATAATCAACAGATTATGTTGGTATGTCGAAGAAATCAGACCAATTTTCGTATATATTTATTCCCGCCTTACCAATGAGGAGAAAATGATGTGAGGGTTGATTTCTTCGTCGTGTAAAAATATATAGGAAATGTATAAACGGAGGGAAGGAAGAAAGTAAGGGATTCACGGTCGTTTGGAGTTGGATGATGATAGTTCAAATCGCGTTTGGTTCAACGGTGACTCGAGGAAGTAATACAAGAGTTGGTAGATTTTCTCCACTTACGTATTACCCTTGTAGCATTTGGGTAGTGCGTGGTTTTTTCATCTTTTCTTTTCTCCTTGCTCTGGGTTAATTTTCTAGATACTTCTTAATTATAACGAGACACTTTAGAGGGGGAAAGAGAAAGAGAAAGAGAAAGAGAAAGAGAGAGAGAGAAAGCTGGAAAGCAAGGGAGGGTGGGCTGCTTAAATTGTCACCGTGTCTGACGAGGACTTTATGGAAATCATGCTTAATGTCTTCTGGCATTATCCCGACTACGTCATCTTATATGTATATGTATAGGGACCTGACCATATATACACATACACAATACATATACCCAAGTATATACTTAGCTATGCAGTTTGGTAAATACTCGAGAATAGGATGTACATAACAATCTAGATGGGGTATTTACATAATGACACTTGAATTAGCTTAAAATTAATTGACGATAAGATCGAAAAGCCTTGGAATACAAAAGTCATTAGTTATACCATAGGACGAAACCTTACGTTTCTCTAGACAAATTGATATGTTAATTCTGTGGGATTTCAACCTTCGAACGATATATGCTAATTCTATTATATTCACCGGACATATTTCGGATCACCTTGTTTCCTAAACTAACATGTAGATATACGAATAGAAAAAAAAAAAAGAAAAAAAAAACGACATATTTTTTTCTTCTTTCTCTTATCAGAATTTACCATAATAATTTATACGAGATTTTTCTCTCTATATATACGAATCCGCGAAATTTCTTACATTACCTAAAGAAAAACTTAGTTACCTATTCTTATATCCTAAGCTATGTATGTACTTGGCTACCGAGAGGATCACATAACGTTGAGCAAGAAATAAATTAACTGTAGATTATATATAGCTTGGGTTTTAGATTTATAGTCAATACAGAAAACTACTGGCATACGAAGTACGTGGGTAGGATTTGAGCAAACCATTCTAAAAGTTATTGGAAATTAATGAAAATTTGAAGGTAACAAGCGAGTAATTTTATAAATTTTTTTTTCAACTCACCAGGTACTGATATTATTACATCGTCCTTTCTTCTGAGGCTGATAACGTGATCGACTTGATAATGTTGCGTCAATTTGACCCATTCTTCGGCAGTGACAAGACTGAATCTGTAATAAAGATATAAACTAGTTATATATAGGATATAAATTTGTTGTAGGTGTTTATTGTGTACCGTACATAGGAATTCGTCCTGTAAAGGAATTCTCAATTTTCCTAGTTTACAGTTCGGATCGAGGCTAGAGAAGTTTTTGCCATCGCCCCTCCTTAATTATACCGCAAATTAGAAATTTCTTGCACACTAGAGACGGACGCGGCGTCCTCGTTTTTGCTCGAGAGATCGAAGCCATCTGCCCGTGGAAGCGTGGATTTTAACTTTGAATTCACTGAAGTTATTTCTACCAAACGAACCGGAGAAGAGGCGAACCGAACGAACTCGTACACCCTCGTTTGCCTCAAATATTTCAAAAGGTGGATGTTATCTTACGTGCTTAGAGACGTATTTAGAAAAAAAAAAATTCGATACACGAATATAACCTATGGGTTTTTTAGTACAATTTATTTACCTGTAATAATGATTATATATAGTTTGGGTCAGTGCAGGTTAATGACGTGCAAACGTATATACATATAATACTATATTTTCAGACTGCCAATTTTGTTTGATAATTAGTTCTGCGACATTAATTTCCATTCAGTACAATATGCCGTCGTACCGTTTCTCATTTGAATTTTCCCTCGGCAAAAACACTTGACGAGCATATTGCCGCATATTTGCCTAACGGTTGAATGATGAGAAGCAAAAACTTGTTAATTTAAACATTATCGATCTCCCTTAAATGCACTCGTGGAAAAATAAAATTCTCATTTTACATATAAACTTTGATCAAGGCCGGTTACAAAAGCCCACAATTTTCTTGATTCACATTTTATTTTATTTTTTCAATCTCTCCGATACTATAGGGGTAATCGAAAATGATTTCAATCGATTGCGACATTATATAATATCCCTAGTATTGATTTTAATTACATCATCTACTTCACGTCCGATGATAAATGAAGATGAAATTTATCGAATGAAAAAGAGAATGAAATTCTTATTTAAACTATTTTTCCCACGCAATTAAACATGAATATTTATCATCACATCGCACAGTATTTGTTGTGGTGAAAAAATCCCTAGGGATTAAGGCGATGCCTTGTGTAAACTCAGATATCTGAGTAGTCGAATTATTTGCTTTGGAATTCCGCAACGATCTCTAATTGTGCCTCAATTATTTATTTATTTTTTTTTCTCATCTTTTTATAACGAACATTTCTCTCTTTACGTTTCACAAATTCTCAAGGTAGGTATCGCCTCTTCACTAAATTCAATACGTCATACGCGATAAGGCTGATTTTCAAAGCAACGGTCAAATTTAGTTGATGCTTCAGTTTATAGTCTGAGAATCCGTAACTGATTAGATACAGAAAGGAAATACATATAAGTTTCGCGAGAAGATAGTTCGATAATATAGAAAAGAAAATGGCCACAGGTGAAGTTTCCACGATTATCGCTGTATGTGCTATACGTACATTATACATTCCCGAGTTACTTTTTCTTAGATATAAAACTTTGGATTCGGACGTGAGCGACGAGATGTTTAAAAAAAAAAAGCTGTTAAATTAAACATCACGTGCACCAGCTATCCAGAAAGCGGTGAAAACTTATACTATACGTCGAATAAAGGCGATCTACCAGGCATGTCCATCTATAATGATCAGGCTATAGTTCAAAAAAGAGTCTCCATGAATGATCCCCGGATCCTGATTTCTCAAGATCTCAAAAGCGGATCGATTCATTTACGATAAATATTCACAAAAACTTCGACCCTGTAATTTGATTTTACATCCGGAAAAATCTCACGAGTGAAAAATTTAGCTGAAAAAATAATATTCAGAGTTTTTCGGTGCAAAATCCTGTTTCGAATTTATATACAAATGCTACAGAGGAGTGGCAAGAATTAATAATGCGAGTATTATAGTCGCCCCCACGTGGTACATTTCCTTATATTATACTTGAGAAAAATTGCAAAATAAAAAAAAAAAAAAAAACCAAATTTCTCTCCATTGTGAAGATGAGGTGCTTTGGTTCTTGATTTATAGAATTATTACGAAAGAATTTCACTGAAATCGTATAAAAACTTTGATCCCTAGACCCGTTTCAATACGTTTTGCAAAATTTCCTACTCATTTTTTATTTATTAATATGATGAAAATTGAAAAAATTCCATACATGTGCCCGAATTCCCTGGCAATTCCCGGTTTTCCAATTTTCCCTGACCGCTAGACACTCTGATTATCATTTTTTATTCTATTTTTATTTTATTTTTTTGCAAATTTCATATTACGTATTTCTGGAATAACTCTAGGAAATAAACGAGTTTTTATACTCATATCCAGTGTGATTGTATCTATTATATATATGTGTGTTTGTATGGTTTGTCCGTATACCTATATATATATATATATATATATAATGGAGAAATGATTTTTTAACGCGGTGTTCGCCAAAGTTGGCAAAGCGCGCGCGGTCGACTTAGCCGTCGCTATCTTAGCCCGATAGTGGACAATGGCTTGGTATAATGGTCAGGGGTTGCCCCCGAGGGCGTGCGGGTGACACCAGTGCGTATCCATCAACTGGGAAGCGTTTAGGTAGGGTAGAAACTTGGTGCTTTTACTTTATAATACAGTGCGTCTGTCTCTCTTAAGAAAATCCCCCCCCCCCCCCCCTTTCACCCCCATGCAAAGTGTTTCTAGCCAAGAAAATGTTCAAATACCGAGGACTTTTCGGACTAGCTCAAGTAATTTTTTTTTTTTTTTTGTTCTTTTTGTTCTCTCTCTAGTAAAGAACTGCGACTAATGGGGAGGATATGTAGGTGAAGTTGATTGATTTGGAAAATAATTTTGTTGAAAAGAAATATTTTTAAGAAGTTTGTATCGAGGAAATGTTGAAAGAAAAGGGAAATGAAAAAATGTGAAATTTTGTTGAAATAATATATAATAATTGTGGTATGAGAATATGATAAGTTAGGGTGTGTGAGGAAAAGGATCAATTTGTTCGATGGGAAAGAAGAGCGTTTGCTCGAGTCACTGAAGATTTGAAATTCAATTCCATTTCTTATACATGTATGTTAGCTGCAAGTATTCCGGAGCGCGTTCCTTTGAAATATCGCGAGTCTCGTATAAATCAAATATGGCCGAGTATAATTTTTTTTGGCTTTAAATTGTCCCACGAATTCGTGGTCACTTACCAAGACAAGAATTTTAGTCTTATGATTAAAAAATTAAGCAAAAATAAATGAATAAAAACTACACTAAAAAACTTACTGTTCGTTCATGCCGTTTGGATGGTAAAGAAGACCCTTGTGCGGTTCACAGAGCAATACCGAATTTTGTATACCAGGGGGTGGCGTTCGATCGTAAATTTCAGCGTATCTGAAACAGAGAAAAAAAAAAAGAAGATATTAAATTTTGTATTAAAGAAAAATGTAATTAATTGGAATTTCCAACAACGAAACAAATAAATGAATCCCGTGGTTTGAAAAGTATCGATTGCATTTCGTATACCCTTTTTTTTGATGGGAGATGAATATCAGGTTGTTGGAAGTATTATACATATTATGAACCAGTTTCCCAGTCCCGGTTCCCTTATGAGTTTAGCTGAGTTTTGTAGTTTATTGCGAAACATCTTCTCGTCCCTTCGACGAGGGTAATTTTAGGGTGAGGAGGATGAGGTATATCGTTGTATGGGTTGTTTTCTGTTAGGTTCTAAACCGTTGCATACATAGGTATCTCTGGGGTACAATTTCGTAACGAGTATAGCTGCTGAAAAATTTCGCGACAAAAGTTAAACAAAGCATTGGTAGAAAAAAAAAAGAAAAAAAAAAGAAAAAAAAAAAAAAGCCGGAAGGGAGTATAGGAGGGTGTTAGAAGGGATGGTTGTCTGTAATAAGGGGTTGGATGGCCTGCTACCTCTCTGGCTGTTCGCGTATTTGAACAAGCCACGTATAATTAATACGCGTACTGCTTCACCGCCGTTTATACCGACGGACGAGATAGGACGATCCGGAGGAATATACAGGCGACGACAAACATACTCCGCACCGGTTATACCTACCCCGTATATAACGTATCAATCGACTGGCTAACCCCATGGCTTCGTTCAGTTTTACCGAGTTTATTCTCTTTGTTTTTTATCTCTCTATTTCCTATACGCCGCAAGCGATTAAAATGTAGTCGTTTCGTAACGCAGCATTTTAGATTTCTCGATTGTAAAGATCGTTGGGCAGGATTGAAGTTCAGAATTCCAAAAGTTCTGAACGATCAAAATTCCAAATTTATTTGAGACGCGATTCTGAGTTTCTACATAGAAATGTTAGAGTTCAGAAGTTGAAAATTCCGAAAGGTCGAAATGCAGACGGCTCAAAGATCCGAAAGTTAAAAACTCAGAAACTCGAAAAAATTTACAAATTCAAGGGAAGGTCGTGACAAAGCTGTGAAATAAACGATGTTCCATAAGCGAATTCCGAGATTCGGAGCTTTGGCCTTTTTAATCTTTCGGTTTTGGAATTTTTAGCCTCCTACTGTGTTTTTTCCATTCGGAGTTTTTCAAATTGGCTTTATACGTAGACTTTCGGAGAAATAATCTTTGTAAAATCTTTGATCTTCGGTATTATAAAAATTCGGAATTTCGACCATTCGCAGCTTTGAATAGAAAATTCGGACGATTTTTTGTTTTCAATTTAAAAAAATTTGTAATGGGGTATTTTCAGATGCAATAAAAAACTGATGAGGACACATTTTCGTCTACTATTTAAAATTAAACGCCCAACCGCAAAACTTTGTGTATAAAAAGCTTCTTGAATATGTTGTAACACTAGCATGAGTCAAATAATGATACAATTCAGAAATTAGGGCATACCTTGGAATTACTAAATATATTTCCAAAAAAGAAAATTTCCAAAAAAGAAAAAAACGTTCAAAAGCTCACGGGGCTCGACGAGTATGATCTGGGATTGCAAGCTCGGTAAATTGGTTAGAGTACCGATTGCCAAAGTTATACATATATATACAATACGAGTACATAACAATCGACAATAGTATCTAGGTATACAGAATGAATTGTGAAACACGTTTATAATATTTTTAGTGAAAGTAGTGGCACGAGTATGGCGTAAACCTAAACCTAAACTAAACTCGCGGTGTAGGTTATTCAGATTTCACGAATCGCGCCCACGTACATACATAATACCTAGATTAAGTATATAATATATATAAATATACGTTCTACATCCCGGCATTAAAGACACGTCAAGGTGGCTAAGTTCGTTCGTGCAAAGCGCGATCGAATCGTGATCAAGAATTGTAATAATCGTTGGTAAATCGGGTAAATAATTTAACGCTATTATATACATCTAACTAACGATATGTACCTACAGTAAAACCACATTATTCACACCTCTTCAGGCGCAGTAAATATGCAATACCTATGTATACAAAAATATCTTGTTCCTCTCTTTTTTCTCCCATCTATTTTTCTCTCTATTGCTTTTCATAGCTACTCGATTTTCCGTACCTACTACAAAGGTCACGACATAATGGTCCTCAGGTATGGGTAGGTATATTTCTGATAGTTGGCAGTGTACGTCGTGGTTGCGTCGCGACGCATCGCGTCGTTCCCCGAGAGACAAGGAAAAGGAGTTGAAACGGATTCGGCCTATTAGCCGTTCGTATAGCTGAGCTAAATGCGTAGTTGTAAGAGATATCTGTCTTTAAGGACATTATCTGGATACTCAGCGGCAGGGGTAGCAAAAACGTCCACCCCCGTGGTGCGTGAAAAATGATGCACAACCCCAATCCGAGGTCTTTCCACCCCCCACCCCCACCCCTCTCCTCCTCATCCTCCCACGGGGGGTGGTGGACCAGCCGGAGGCTGGAAGCCTCGAGGAAGGTTATACCCTCCATTCCCCATACACCCTATTCCCATTCTCATCCTCATCTTCCTCCTCGGCAAGGATATGGCTCTGCGTCAACGACGCACTGCATTATTCGATACGATTAAGACTTTTGACAAGTTTATATATGTATATGCATAACGTTACGTATCGTGCTTGGGTAGGTATGCTTTTACAGTCGTTGTTTGTGTATCATGTACCCTTTCGTGATTATCGAAAGAATTTTATATCACCCTGTTCAGATTGATTGTACGTATAATTTTTACCTTATACATGAAATCGCAATTTCACCATAAAACTAGAGTTTCAGTTTTGGATTTGAATGAATATATGCTTGACTTTGGACTTCGGAGAAACGAAAAAAAAAACTGCACCGAACGTTGAGTGTATCATCCCTTCATCCCTTGACCCTTGTATTTCATTTTCATACCTATGGTCTGAGGAATTCGCACATTTAACAGAAACGAAAATGAGACTAAGTAAATTGATACTAGATGAAGAGCTGAGGAACCAAAGTGCCTACTGATCCAGTGTGGACTGTTTTTTTTTTTTTCAGAAGTCCATATCAAGAACAAACCTTTCAACTCGTTGACAAAAATCTGAACCGATGATACCAAAATGAGGAAAACACGAACAATAATAAAACTTCTTGCACTTCTGTTGCTAGTTTCCTAGATACTAATTACCAGCTGCTGTAGATTCGGTAAATCGTTAATATAAAACGTTACTTAATGGGTAACAAACTATATTTGTTCAATGGCAGACAATCACGAATATGATGTAGTATCAATCGACATCGGACACATGGATGAAGATTCAATCAAGGTTGATGCATTTCAGGTTGATTTTTCATCTATCTTGTCATTTATAGTCATTGTGTCTCTGGTTATTAGTTGTCATATCTCGACTAGGAAATTCGAAATGAGAGACAATAATTAATTGTTAATATTGAAGCTATTGTAGTCAGAATGACTAATTGCGACATTTCAGTCCCAAAGTACTTTTACCGTAGGTAGGTATTTAGATAAAAGTGTACTACCTATAATGTGTATTCTGTTCCAACCTATTCAAATAATCTTCATAATATATAAGTAATTGTACTCACTCAAAAGGTACACGTAAAAAATTTGTAACCCGAACACTAGAAAATGAGATAACGAAAATTGGAGACTAACATAGGTACATGATAAGATAAAAGTGACACTGCTTGAAGAGAATAAAAAGCAGTAAATCAGAGCATAAGGGAATTTTAGGAGCCAGAATGATATAACACCGAGGCACTTCTATATCCTCGAGAGAAAGACGAATATCTTTGAGATGTGTGTAAGAGGAGGGCAGCTGAAAAGACAGTATGCGGGGGCGTTTGCTTGACCAGGACTATATCCCGGTGGAGAATCCCGCGTTTTAGGAAAGCGCTGAAGAGGGCAGTAGACTCGCGCGGATAGATGCATGGGCCCGTGTATATTCTCCATTGGTCGTAAATCACCGGTGGTGATATTAAAAGGTCGCTTATACGCGAAAACATAAGATTTATTTCTGCACGGCCTTAGAGGGCCAATGCTACAAGCTAGAGAGAATCAGAGAAAGGGAAAAAGAGAGAAGGTTCCCAAAGCCAAGGGAGAAACATTGGCGAACCCCTACGGTCAAATAATCGTGTCGTTTGTAGGGCGGTTTGTTCCTGCTAATATCGAGCCGCGAAAAAAAAGATCGGGGAAAAATATATTAGCTTCAGTAGGTATATACCTACCAAGAGATATCTTTCAACGATATAGAATCAAACAAATATCCGCAGCACTTTCATCGAAAATCTAAAACAAAATTTTTATTAGAAATTTCAGCGAAGGCTAAGCCGATCTAAAATTTGTATCCTTTTGAATTTTATTCTATTCTTTTTTGTCGTCTAATACACAATCGGAGCTGAAAGTCTGCCATGTTTATAGAATTTCAAGATTTTGGTCATTCTTCGAGGCAACGTACTTTTCAGATGGTTTTTTGAGAGTTTTTTTTTTTTATTGCAGGAGAAAGAAGAAAGTATAATAAGATAAAAAGTTCGTATTATTATCGCGGTAAAAGTAATCAAGAACACATTTTTTATTGAATCGACTTGAATTTGAAAAAAAAAGCAAAATAGAGTGCATAATTTTCCGAAATGAATAAAACACAGATTCACAAACTCTAACAACATGAAATAGTGAATTATTTCCAAAAATTCTGTTACGATAACGTTACGAACTAAACTTCAATAAAAATTTAGGTAATTGATGATCGCGAGTGTTTCTAAATGACACAAATTCCTGAACACAGCCATAAATATGTTTGGCACAATTGGCAGAATCAAAAAAAAATGTGAAAACTAGGTAGTTACATCCATGCATATAAAGAAACACAATTCGAAATGATAGTTTTCGACCATTTTGAATGATGGATCGATGTGTACCAATTGACCGAAGAAAACTTGACGCAAAAGCTTATTATCCCGTTGTTATATTATATACTGCATCGGGATAGTAAAGTTTTTATTTCAGTTTCTTCATATCCAATAACCAAGACCTACGATGGTATATGGTATATATATATATATATATAGTTATAATATACGCGCGACTCGTCGCGGTTAGTTAAGGGCTGTCACCGTCGCCGTTCGTGCATAGAACAGGATATTATGGCCCAGCTTCAAATAATAAGATCTCAACCGCAATGACTGGATGACTCTTGTTTTTGCTTTACTATAGTCAGGCACCTCACCTATACTAAACCTCGGAATCGATGCTATCAAAAACCGCTACTGCTCGTCGCGTGTACTACGGCAAATGATTTTAATGGTCAAACTCACTCGCTACTTACAATATTGCAATTGTCGATAGGTAAAAAAAATAATTATTTATATACATATATGTATCACGATTTATCTAGATCTCAAGCGAGTAAATATGATCTGACATATTTGTCCATCGCATTTTAACTTTTCCAAGTACCTACATAGGTATATAATGTACATTTACACCCGATCCGAGGACAACAATGTAACGGACGAGTGATCTAATTGTAAAACGTGAACGCAACCGTCGTTAGAGTACGTTGATAGTTTTTTTTTTTTTTTTTTTTTCCCCATTCACGGAACTATACGGGACTCTGTGTTGTTTTTTTATTTTTCTTTTATTTTTTTAAACGTTCTTGTATTTTTTCTCTTTGATTTTTTTGTTTTTTTTTCTCCCACAACAATTGGAGCGAAGTAATGATTTTAATAATTGGATCTTTTTGTTAGTTTTTTTGCTGTAAACTATTCACGACTGGAATTTACGGTATTTGACGGAAATACTAGGTTTTAAATCCTTGTATAGATTTGATGGATTTGAAGAGTTCAGTAAAGCTTGAATCTTTGAAGGAAAAAAAAAAGAGTCCCGTTGGTTTCCAGTTTTGGCTATCTCATTCCCAACAATTCAAAAGCTGTCACTACCTCGGAACTAGTAAGTTTTTTGAGCATCGTTCTTCCGATTCATCTATATTATATTTCCCGCCCCGTCTACTAGATTACTAAATCAGATATTCAGGTACAGCGAGTTCATGATAAACCGAAAATCTATCAGCAACTCCAGAATGCAACACATTTTCCTACTGAAAATTTCCAGATGTATTTATCTGGTCGTATAAAAAATTCCGCATGGAATTCATTGGAGATCCAGTATAGGTTTGCCATGGAAGTTCGTAGATTCCTACTGGTTTTTAAGTAAATTCCATGGGATTTTCAAACGATCGGACGAATCCATCTGGAAATTATCAGTAGGGTTCACAAACTGAAGACAACTGTACTTTGATTGATTCGAATCACGTGAGTATAATATGTACACATATAGTAGAGAGTGTCGAAATCCAACCTATTGTTTCGTTCGTTGATGCAATTGATCATTACTCAATACAATACAGGTTTGTGTTATAGTCACGGGAGAGTTCTGTGTACAAAGTCAAAAAAAATTTCATGTACACCGGCAATACGTGCGTAGGTATACATGGTTAGACTGTATAGTGACAGTCAGAAAATATACATATCTGCAGTAGCCATAAGTTTAGATATAGTTCAAAAATGCTATGACTATACCAGTTCAATATGGTTTTGCAAAAATGCACTGACGTGTATAGCTGAATATGGCTCCATAGTTTCTGGTGGTCATTGATTATTTCTGATGAGCCTATAATTTTTTTTTTCAGTGCAGGACAAGGTAACGCGATGCGCTACGAAGGGAAATACTCTGCAGGTGGATACGTAAAATGTGTATAATAGGTTTATACATAGACGTTATACCTCTATAGGACTATAAGATTATGATAGTTGGTATATAGTATAAGTCCGAAGGCAACAAGGTTGCATCACTTAAATCACGCAGTAGATATATGTACAGGGATATGGGCACACGAGCGTCGAAGCATAGCGAGAGACATGTTTTTCACGCGTATCTCCAGTAGCGCTAAGGTAGTTCAGTGGTCATAGTGGTCATGATGCCCGACCGTGCGGCTTAAGGCTTATACATATACATATACCTACGTTTCCCTTCAGCTACGATCATCCTTTGCTATATGTATATATAGTTATATACCTACCTATATATCTACAAACTTACGTACATATACCTACCTACCGAGATCGGTTTCGAAAAATCAAGAAAAACATAAAGCGCATCGCTCCTGCTGGCAAGTTTGCCTCGGGGCGGAGGCTGCCAACCGATCGCGATGCCAGAAGAAGTCTGAGGCACGCTTCAAGCTAACCGTATATACCCGAGTTCTGACAAGATCCCATTCTACAGGTATACAGATACGACAAACTTGTAATGCAATATGGCCCAGGATTTCAGGGTTTCTGTATTTATAGGAAAATCAGAGAAAGAAAAACGAAGAAAATGACTAGTAATGTCCCATTTTGATATGTATTTTCATTTTTTTTTCGTTTTTGTAATTATGGATTATCAAATTTCAATCTTGCAAAGTTATGTATCGGGAAGAAAAGGATCGAGTGCTGAGTGAACATTTCTCCAAATGGCCAATTTTAAAAGTCAATGACGTGGGGCGGGATTGAAATTCTGAATTTCAAAAGCTGCGAAAGGTTGAAATTTCAAATTTTCGTAATACAGATATACACAGTTTTTAGAAAAATATTTCCCCGGAAGTCTACGTAGCTAATTTGAAAAAAACTTCGAATGGGAAAACGCCGAGGGTTCAAAATTCCAAAAGCTAAACATCCGAAAGGCTGAAACTCTGAATTTTGAAATTCGCTTATGCAACGTCGTTTATTTCACAGCTTCGTCACGAGCTTTCATTCAATTTTTGGATTTTTGGACTTTCTGAGTTTTTAACTCCCGGATTTTTGAGCCGTCTGCATTTCAACCTTTCGGAATTTCTAACTTCTGAACTCCAACGTTTCTAGAAACTCAGAAACGCGTCTCAAATCATTTCAGAATTTCGCCGTTCGTTGGAACTTTTAAAATTCGAAACTTCAATCCTGCCCTAACGACGTATAAGAATGAAATAAATTTTTTATCCATCGATCTTCGGAGATGAAGACGTATAATAATATCCAACTATAATGCTGTCTCCAAAATGTTAAGAACCAGACGAGAATTCCCTCGGACAAGGACTGATGATTTTTTCAAGAGGGATTCGGTATAACTACAACCACTACCCTGGTCTCTTTTCTGGAGTGTATACTAATCCCGAAGGATTTAGTTGACGAGCGAAGTATAGGGATCAACTTTGGAAGAATCGAGAAGAAATATATACGAAAAGGCTGTTGTAATCATTCGCTAACCAAGTAGCCATATATCTATTACCAGAGTTATAACCACGGATCAAAAACCATTACGATTAATTAACAGTTAAACGAATATAATTAAGAGGCTGACAGGATTCAAGGTTTCTTATTTAATTGTCCCAAAGAACGTGCCGGAGGCAAGCGATATACTCCGTCGAACAAAACCAATAAAAAATTATCAAGAAAAAGGGGGGTGAATAACGAACTGCAGACTTCCAAAGCCAATTATTCTCAGTAATTTTTTTTTTTTTTTTGCACCGGAATACCAAATCCATACACACTTGATGTTTATGGGTAAATATTTTTCCTACAAAATGTCCTTCGTCTAGTATCTGATATCAGACCACATTAGTCTATATGTGATTTCTTAGTAATTTCCATGACTCTTATTTGTTTATAGATAAACTGTCGTCGATCATAAATATGATCTGTATCATAAAATATGAGTCGAATGCTGGATGCTGGTTATATACGAATTGTCGAGGACAACAGGTATAGCCTGAAACGGGATGATGCCGTGAAGTCCCTCTTTGATCGAGGGGCCGGCGATCAGTGTCTCGGTTGAAAAATTATTGACCGACAGGATGTCGATTATCGATGGTTTTTGCTTCGATTTCGTTTTTCTCCAAGCGCATAATTAGCTTTCGTTGTTCTAGCACGCCCTGGGCTTATCCCGCCGTGGCTTCCGTTCGCGGACAAGTGCGCCCCCAGGACAAGTATAGGTAAAGGTAGGTACCTACTCAGCCTCCGTAGATTTCAATTTAATCCTTTTTCATCCCGTATATATGCGTATATATGTATATACATATACGTTTAACTCATACACACACTTAGGTTACGTACTACGTTATACCATAAAGGCCAACAATTTCTCGATTATCAACGTAGGTATATATATATATATATATATGGTATATTGGTATATATAATATTTAAGAATGTATACGTGAGATGCGAAGCATTTTTAACATCCATTCATCCTCGCCAAGGAAATTCCGTCGAGGAATATATATATATATATATATATATATAAAGTAAAAAGAAGATAGTTCGGCGAACAATTTCGAACGCTTTTTAAATCTCTGTAATATCCTTAATTAGTCGAACCTCGGCTCTTCTCTTCGATCAGAACCAAAGTCAATTTAACGGTCAAGTTCATCCGGCGTATTTTATTTTATTTTTTTTATTTCCATTTTCTTTTTCGCAAAGAGATTTTGTTTGGGGACGATCGAATCTGTATTATAAAAAAATACCTGGGGAATATCACTGATAATTGAAGTATGTTATATATATATGAGGTGGTAAAGATACGGTATAACCGAGTAGCAAAAGTTATACCTATAGGAATAGCGAGAATGAGAATAAGAGTAAGAGAAAGAGAAAAAGAGAAATAAAAATAAAAAGAAAAAAAAAAGGACAGAGAATAATTACATACGGGCAAAGTTAAGTGTCGCAAGAAAGTAAGGAATGGCCGCGTCATAAAAGTAGAAGCGACAAACGGCTCGGCATGAAGCTATTCCAGGAATACGATTAACCGTCGTTCATTCACATCTCCCCTCTTATTTCCCTTCAGCTCACTTCATCTTCAATACTTTTGGTCCTCGCACCTCGCAAGGTTCGGATCCTCGTTCATCTCTCGATATACCAACCAACCGCCATCAGCCTTATAAGTACTTTTTTTTTTTTTTTTTTTTAATTTATATTTTTCAATTTCATTTCCTATGTCCCGTACTATGGACGCCAGATAAATTTTTGAAAACAAACTTTGGGGATTTTCGAGTATCTTTCTTTGATTTTCTTTGTTTTTTCTCAGTCGTTTTCATTTTTTTCTTATCTTCTGATCTTCGCACCTCTTTTTCTCTCTCTCTTTCTCTCTCTCTTCTCTGATCCTTTTATTTTATTTTATTTTTTTCGTTTTTTTTGGCTTTGTTGTTGATTTTTTTTTCTTTTTTTTTTTTTTTACGGACACGTAGTCTCTCTCGCGTAATGACCGTCGCTATACGCTCGAATGCTTCACCAGGGGCCGAGGCTACTGGATACTTCTGGTGTTGCTGCTGCTGCTGCTGCTGGTGCTGGTGCTGGACCCTCGGGTGTAGATGGAGGTACAAGAGCTGGAGGACGTAAGGTAACGGGCTCCCTTCTTCAACCAAGTTGTTATTCTTCTTCTTCATCTTCTTCATCGTCTTCTTCTTCTTCTTCTTCTTCTTCTTCTTCTTCTTCTTCTTCTTCTTCTTCTTCTTCTTCTTCTTCTTCTTCTTCTTCTTCTTCTTCCCCTTCTCCACAACAATCTTCAAGGCACGCTCGCCTTACGATTTGATTTTCTCTACTTTTACCTTGACAATCATCCAGATGCATGGTTATTACCAACCTGACCGCTAAGATGTAGCTAACTTTCCACTTTGATATGGACCGTGGTTTGTATACTCCTCGGTTCCTGCATGTGCCCCTTATTTCTCCCTTCCCCTTTGCATGGAATGGTCTTTGTTCACTTATTTCACTTTGTTTTACATAGATAGCATCTATGTAGGGAGAATTGTAATTGATAGATCAAATAAAGAATAAAAATAATAATAATAAAATGAAAATAAGAAGTAGGGTATGAATAGGTGAAATTGATATCCGAGTTGGAGGTCAGAGTTGCTATAGTTACACCGAAAGTCCAGGCTTATATATATGTAAGAGTTATTTGTTAGTACGAAGCGAGGCGTATACAACCGAAGTATCGGAGAAATTGGATTAACCGTCCGTATAATATACCAACACTATCTGTATCGAATATGTGTAGGTTATAGGTATGAGATGTTCGATATCCTGCAGTGTGTTTGTAAGAGACAGTGTCAAACTTACGGTACTGCAGATCAACCGCGATCGCCTCATAGCCTTTGTGTCCCTAAATACTGTTTCAGCGATCGATGGGCTATATGTACATTTCAATTCTTTCATGTATAAACGATCGCGATACCTATCGCTCACTATTTGAACATTATTTTAGTAGATTTTTATACTGTAGTTGTCCCAAAGGATTCGAAATCGATTTTTTATTACTTCGAGACTAATCACTCCATGTTGTAACGATGATTTGATGATAATGATGAGAAGAATCATCATGGGCATTAACGTAATGTATATTTGTTAGTTTGTAACTTTTTCACAAATTTTTAGGGACAAAAGGGACTGACGAGTCATTCGATTTCCGTCGTACTTTTTCGGGAGGCTATAAGAACCGTGTGAGTCTGATAATTGCAAATCACGAATTATCGATTGATAGAATAAGTATCTTTCTGCATTTATGGAATCGAAAAGTGTGGTAGTCTGAAAGAGTCTAGGATTCGCGACTCTACAAAGACTGAGATTTTTCTCTTTCGAAGTGCAACTTCTGCACTCTCAATTGTTGTGGTTTTTCACCCAATGGAGAGAACGTGTTTTTCACACTCATTTCGAATCAATTTTCATGTTGATTAGAGTGAGATATAATTTTTTAGTGGAAAATCCACTCTGTTAGACTATTGCATCTTTTATTTCAAATAATTTGAATATCGCGATATCTTCGAGAGAATGGAAATTATATTGAGCTGAAAAATATTAAAGGGTGATGGAAAATTTGGAAGATTTTACGTCATTGTTGCTGAACCCAATCTCACACGAATTCGATTTACAATCATCAGAGAGCTATCGTATCTCTAGTGGTGACAAATAAACATTTGGAAAGTTGTAATTTTTCCCTCCATTTCCCAAATGACATAACTTTTCAATGCATAATCATTGCCGGGAGAATTTGCCCATTAGGAACGCGATTTGATACAATTGATTCTAGAATTCTTCGAGCAAGAAAAGAAACAAAACTGATTTCGTTTCTGAACGTAGATCGTATAGGATTTCAATTCTCGGGTGCCTCTTGTTTTTGTGAAAACCCTCACAATTTTAATTTTGATCGATTATTGATAAGATTGGATATCGCAATGAGATAACTCGACCTTAAAGCCTGAAAAGAAACGGTGCGTAATCTGTAATTTTTTTGGTAATCAGAATTTATACTGTTCAAAGAATATACATGAATGAAGGAATATAGAGGAGTAGGTACCTAGTTCTCGGACATTTTTCAAGGAGTTATCACGAGTCTGGTATACTTAATACGGTTATATAAAACGTGGTACAGAAGATCGTTCGGGTCCGGGAATCCAAGAGAATTCCTGAATTCCAGTAGAATTTCTGAATTCTCGTATATAGCTCCGGCAGTCTCCCTTTCGCAAATTCTGCCGCCGCGGCGAGCAGCTCGCCCCGTGGAGCACTGATGATAGTTTTTGCCTCGCAAGATTTTTTGCCACCACCCCACCCCACCCCACCCCACTCCACCCTACCCCACCCCAACCAACCCACCTTCCAACCTCATCCCCCTACGAACCGGGGGTGGATGATATATGGCCGCCCCCGAGACACTGGCCGCCCTCCACTGAGCGAGACACGGATAGCCGGAATCCTGAAGAAGAATTCCTATACGAATATACCTTGTATACCTATCTATATATCATATCCAATCGTTAGCACTGATTTCGAGCTCTGATATTTATCGCTTATATTGCCAAGATACGCAAAAATCTTAGCTGTTTTGCATTTTTTATTGGCAGAATTTTCTTCTTCACTCAAATCGAAGTGATACCTCAAAAAAATGGTGTAAAAGTGACAAAAAAAAAAAAATATATATCAAAATCTCGAGAATTTCAACGTTTGAATAAAATTTGAAAATTCCATTCCAAGTCTAGATTCGTATAGTTTTTTTCTTTTTTATTCATTTCTGTCGGAGTTTTCAGGGGTTGAAAAAAAAAAAAAAACGAGAGGAAAACTGGGTAAAAAGAAGAGGAAAAGGATGTTAGGGGGGTCCGGAGGAGGCGGAGGAGAAACGGAAAGGCAAAGGAGTCTCTATCTCGAACGAATTAGCAAAATATCAACAACTGCTCCTCTACCCGTCCCCCAGAAGCACTGCTATGAATCAACTTATTTAAGGGTAGTTGGATTTCGCGAGTCGATGCACGGGGACTACTACTTTTACCCCTCTCCGCTACCGGTTCGAGAATGATTTATTGTGCCTACTTCTGGTCTAGCCAACCCCGGAAAGCCTCGACGACAACGAGGACACGATTCAGCCAAATGAAGGCAAAGTACTTTAGCATGTACGAAATAATACGTAGGCACACACAAGGGCGAATTGTTATTTGGACAATTTTATCCAGAATTCGAAAAATTTTTCGGTCGTCTTGATGGAAAATTGACAATTTTTCAAAACTTTAGAATAACTTAAAACTTTGCATATGATTCAGAGTCTATTGATATTATAAAAATACTTAGGTGCTTTGAAAGTGACGACTATACTTTCGTCCTTAAGATTAGACCTTTGATCACAGCTCGGATGAATACTATTTTTGAAATCTATACGTGTCAACTGTTGTTCATGGAAGTTAGTGCCAAGCTTCGAGAATTCGAAAATACACTGCGCGCAGTATTTCTTAATTAACAGCCAGTGGATTGTGCTCAAATTTGAACTACGTTTCAGTGAAATGAAACATTTGTCAGAATGGGTCACCAGATTTGCAAAGCATTCATGATCGCAAATGTCAAAAAGATCAAATATTTGTATTGAGATTCAAAAAGAATTGTTCACGTTAATCAAACGATACCCAAGAAACTAAGAAACTTATCGACGTATCGAGTTTCTGCTTCATCATTCTAAACAGGGTGAAGTTAATAATTTTTTGGTAAAGCCGGATCCAGATCGGTCCAGCGGTTCTTGAGATATTCTGTGCACAGGGTTGAAACAAATCTGTTGATTACAACAATGAGTTATGAACTTGGTTGTTTTATGTATTTCAGAACGTAAGAGTACAATTCTGAATACGAGAGTATAACTTTAAATGTTCAATTTTCAGTCACGTGACAAAACGTCATCTTCATTTTATAATTTATCTGCAAATCTAATTTATCTAAAATTTTATCTTCTAAAAGGTGGCACGTCTTAAAAACTCCACGAGAATCATAGTGCAATCTTTTCCAAAGCATTGATACATTTTTTTCGATCCTTTCTATACTCAGAAGATCACAGCCATGTACGATTGTCTTGAAACTCATATAAAAATTGAAAATTGTATGAGAAACGATGAAAGAACAGCTGCCTGAATCATTCCAATTGCATTTCTCGCAGTAAAAATCGGTCAAAATTTCAGAATATCTTCGAATTCTATGAAATGTTGGGAGATCTGATGCAATTTTGGATATTTTAAGAAAGGGTTTTTGCCATTTTTGGAGATCTGGCTTGTGACTAACCTACGTTCTCTTGATTTAGAAAAAAAAAAAAAAAAAAAAATGAAAAAAATATTCATGTGACTTAATCGTCACGGTGTGTAAGAAATGAATAATTGTCATCTCGGTTCAGGGTCGAAAATACGAGTCCCATCCTTGTTGACACATAGCATTGTACCAGGATGACAATGGCGGGTTTGGGTGAAGGTTCGCGTGCCAAAAAGCAAAAGCAAAGGCAAAGGGAAAAGGCGAAAGGCGCAAAGGGCGAAGAGAGCGAAGGGCGACGTAATTAATAACTTGGGATTGATTAAGGTGTCAGATAAGTCTATAGAGCGGTCGCCCGGTCCCCGACGCGTTACAATATGATTAATAATTTCGAGATAGCGTCCCTTTTCACCGAGCCAAGAGGCCGATTTTAGAGCATCAGTCTCGCGACGCACTTACACCTTAATAAATAGCTAATCACTTGCAATGTCCGAGGGATTTTCGATTCACACGCGTCGAAAGGAAAGAAAGAAGATGTGCTGATAATAATGGATATCGAAGAAACGTACTACCTTAAAGGCATCCCCATTTATTTTCCAATTCTCGAATTGGATCAAAACGATTGTCGACTAACTTATACGTATTATATCTATAGATGGACGTAAGAAGGTGGAAGACCAAGCGAAAGACCCCCAGGGGTAGAAACGTGAAGAGAAGAAGGACATGGTGAGCGATCGTCTATGCAAAT
The DNA here is from genome assembly GCA_963989295.1 of Ametastegia equiseti. Taxonomy (NCBI): domain Eukaryota; kingdom Metazoa; phylum Arthropoda; class Insecta; order Hymenoptera; family Tenthredinidae; genus Ametastegia; species Ametastegia equiseti. Next base: position 11,877,509 of record OZ022397.1, on the reverse strand, counting down.
GTCTAATCCTTTCTAAAATCCGTCAGAGTGACGTTGACGAATTGGTAAAGACTTTAAAATTCGCTCAGACAAATTGGTATCCTAAAATCCATTTGTTTTCACCATAAAGATAGAAGAGAGTGCAGAGAGAAAGAGAGAGAGAGAGAGAGAGAGAGAAAGATGAAAGTGGGGAAAATTGTCCAAATTTAAGCCCTGCAAGTGATTATCATTATTAATTCAATTACCTTATACCTGCGAAAGAGCAGGACAGATATTTAATCGGCTAAAAACATAACTCCAATTTCAGTGCTGTTCAATAATCAATCGGCCGTCGATTACTAATCCACTTCCTAACGATCGCACAACTTGTTTTCAACGATTTAATCCGACTAGTAGGTATACCCGCTGATTTATTGATTTGTTCATTCATATTTGAAAAGTGCAGGCTATACGCCTTTTCACACGCGATGTTATATGGAAATAAACTTTTACACCATTCTCTGAATTGAGTCTAAATCCTGCGTACGAAATTTGAGAACGAATTGTTTCGGGAGGGATCAAATGTGCCGATTGAAATCCGAAAATCGAATACCCTGACTGACTTTTCAAGATTTTTCAATACCGGAGAACATTGATTTATTCATCATTTCTGATTCGATATGCATTAATGAAATGAAAATCTTTGAATTAGGCAAACAGTTCTGGTTGAATAAGACAGTTATCATGTTTCATCTGACACAAATTTATCTGTTTTTCGGTCCAGGTTTTCAAAATTCCCAACTTTTCCAAGTGTTTTCTGCAGTAATTCATAAATTCTCAAATCTTTCCCCGATTTTGCTAATTCACAAGTAGGAAATTAATTCCGCAAGTGGGATCAACATTTTCTCAACATTATCAGTTACCACATTAATATTTTATCCTCTAATTTCCGCATTGATTGAGACCGCGTAAATTTTCTTCGATTCTTCAACATACTGCAGTAGCTTTCGAGCTTAATATTTTCAAATCCAATTCAGACAATTATAAGGTTGAAACCGAAATGCAAATCGAATAAGTGCGAATGGAGAAATTTAAATACGTATATGACTTTGTTCAACAGGATGTGGCGTATGACAAATTGCTTATTTATGACAAACCGAGTATTTAATTGGCTAAAAAAAATAACAGGACTATTGCATAATAATACCAATAATATGTTATAGGGTGGTGTTAGCCCTTAGCCGAAGTAAATATCGCGTGACCCGGGTCAACTGACAACTGAGATTGACAGATTTAAATTGGCCACGACGTATAATCCGCGTTACGAGAGTTTGCTTCGCGTCTCAGTTGACAGTTGGACAAACCGCGGGGATCAACTCTTTACGTGGGTTAAACCAACGTCACGTATCCGGTATGTGTCACATATGTATATGTATTATATACCTACATATATATATATTGCCGCTTTCTGGATTCACCGAATTAAGTTATCCCTCTATATATATAAATATAACAAGCTGCAGCTCGACCGCCCCTATATAAAACTTTTCCGACAAATTGGATTCGTTTAAAAATCATCCTTCTGGCAAAGACACTCGTTCCGAATTATAAAACCCTCGAAAAAAAAGGTTGGAAAAAAAAAAGAAAAAATTTATGAGGGGGTTTTCCGGGCTCTTATACACAGAGGCTACTATTTGTTATCCTAAAAATTAACGTTCGGTCAAGTGGAAAGCGAAAATATTTTTCTCCCAACTCCCTCCGCTCGTTTTCATTGTCTTCTACCGTGTCGCTATTCCCAAAGGTTTAATGTCATTAATTATATCAGATACTAAAGATCAAACATATTGAGAAATGAAAATAGAGAGATGAAAAAAAAAAAAGAAGAAACTTTTACTCTCAAAATTTTCATTCGTGAACTTTGCAAATTGTTACGCTTGTTATTCACCCTCGCGACGTTATATATGTATACTGAAAAGTTAATTTATTATCAGAGAAAAATACCACGCGCGTTTCAATGAATTTTTTTTTTTTTTTTTTTGTACTATAGGTAATTTAGTTTCAGAGTATAAGCTAAAATAAAATGCAGCTTAAAAGGAGATGCAAGCGATGGGGTCCTTACATTGTAATAGGCATCTGATTTTATTCAACGACAGGTAACCTAACCAGCAACAAATTATATAAAGTATAAATTTCACGAATTTTTTTTTCTCGAAAACTAGTAAGGATAAAAAAAAAAAAAAATCCCTTCGATGAATTTTTTTCTAGTCCCTCGATGTATAGCTGCCATTGAAATTTCAGTATCATCCGATATTCCGTTTTCGAGAAATAAGCCGTTAAAAATCGCATGACTAGCACGCAACCTAACCTTAGACGGTATGCAGTTGTGGAAGTAGACCATTCATCCGAAAATGCCTCGATGAATTTTTAGTTTAAGGTTCAAGGATTATTTTCAAATTTGTTTCACTAATTTATTATACCTCTTGTCTTCGAGAAATAGCTCGGCGAAAATCGGTTAAAAACAGCAAGGTGATGGGCTTTTGCATCCCCTTATTAAGGATTGATCGAATCTCATTGTCGCAGATGTGGCTAGATGAAATGTAATTAACTTGTATAATAACGAAAGATGTCGGTATATATATATATATATATATGTATACGCGTATAATGTATAAAAATTCGATCTAATGGTATATAGATCGACTTGACGCTTATGGGATGACAAGGAAACAGATATATAAAAGTCGCGAGAAGGTTATAGGAGGACTTTGTGAGTAAGATGGAAAGGTATTAAGAGTAGAAAGATCTTCCGTTGGGGCGATGTATCATTTGCTCGCAGGTCGTTAGCCGGTTTCAATTAGTTTTCCCTAGCTCTCTGACCGCCCCTTGCACACCGTCCCACGCGGACCTACCCTTAATCGTGTGGGCCAGTTTTTTCTTATAATTAGGAAAAGCTCGTTAATGTGCGACGAGGAGGTTTCTCTATCCACCCTTCTCCTTCCCTCTTCGATACCCCCGATCATCCCCCAGCTTACTTTTATATCTCAAAGTGAAATGCGCCAGAGGCAACAATCGAAATACATAACAATTCCTATCATTAACTCAAAAACACACATTTTGCCAAAAGTATGAAAAACATTTTTTCTACAGGCATTACAAGTAGAGAAACCTCGAGAATTGGTACTGTTTGGCAAATATTCGAGGCAATTCAATTTCAGTCGTGATTGTTAAATATAGAAATAATTGAACATGGGTGACGTATATAAGATTGTCGTGATTTTTAATGTTTTTTGCTGATTTGGATTTTTGTTTCATTGAAAAGAAAAATAAATAAATAATAAAAATGACTTTGACTAAAAATCAAAATCAAGAATTAAAGAAAAAAATGTCACACGTGGATTTTTAGAATATTGTCAGCAGCCAGCTCTAATCATATGGAATGCAATTTGTACGGTGAACGAAAATCGCGAATTCGAGTACAATGCATGAAGCAGAAACAGAAATGAATTGCACATTACCAATTGAGCGAAATAACGTGATATAAATTACACCGTGAAGTGTGACGAAAAAAATTGATCGATCACTTTAATCTTATCTATCTATAAATTGATGAATCAACTACGGAATCAAGGGAGAGAGAGAGAGAATTTCGACAATACAAAAAAGGAGCTGATTGCTTCGACTGACATTACGACTGCATCTGATTTCAGACTTGTTCGATAATTCATCGATCGCATTATGACTAATGTCCAAATGCGAGTTACGTTCCAATAGCTAAATTATTAAACCATAATTCCATCAAACCATAATTACATCGCTCACGATGGTTTATTCTCTTTTTTTTTTTCTTTTTCTTTTTTCAGATGTACACGATGAAGTTATCGACTGGGGTGATACAATCGCATTGAAAACCAAATTGACGAACGGTCAGCTACCGACATCTAGCGGAATATTTAACAACCCACGCTCATGTCGCGCTTGAACAACCTCCCGCGAGATGGCGCTGTGATAGAAATTACTGCTGCGATCGCGAATGGAAGAGCGGGACTTTCAAAAGCCAGCGAAAACGCGCGATGATAAGAAAATTTGCAATTCAACAGTACGAATGAATACCCTGTATTATTTATTCAATTTTTTTCTTTATGGTCGATGCTGAATTTAGTTCGTATTGCAAAATACCAACATATTTACATGTAGTTATTGTAATATTCGACGTATTTCAACGAAATAATAAAACACGCGAGGAAAAAAACAGAATAAAAATAATAAATACGATAGTTATTAAAATTTTCTGTATTGGTTTTCTGTTGAAAAACGTTGTTTCATTGAAATACATACGCGAGAACACATATTTACTTCTTTATTATTATAATTTCGATCTAAGTCCACCAAAAGATGCCTAAGAACTGGAATTGATGGCTTTCAATTCATTAAATTCCGCATTGAAACGCGACTCGAATGTTTCTTGTCTCAAAATCGTCTTCTGTTATAGCAGAGTAAATCCACATAGCATTATTGTCATGTTGCAGCGAGATCTTTAGAAAAAGTAGCCAAATACGTATCTTGAAGACGTTCACTAACAAATTTTCTTGAAATCACCAAAATCTTGAGCGGATCTTTTCACAATGAGAAACGATCAAATTTCGTTTCAATACTTCGATGACGAAAAATGATTCAATTCGGTTCAAGATTGATACTTTTCGCGCGAATTATTAGATATTGTAGGATTTTTTAATCCGTCCCAAACATCCAAAACCTGTGTGTTAGAGTTTGAAAAATTTTGAAATAACTCACCGAATAAAAGATCGCCAACTATCGACGAATCCTTTTTCAACAGCGTAAAATATCTTCTCAGAATCTTCGCACTTGAGAATTTCATTTCTATTTTTTCCGTAGTAAAAATCAGCCAACTCGTCTTTTTGATTTTTGGCTTTGATTTTGTCGTCCTCTTTCGCCTTCAACGCATTTTCCACTCGTTCCTTAAAAAAAATCAAATATAAACTAATTATTACGTTCATTAAACTTTATCACAATTTTATCAACATCGTTTGTACGATTCGTAAGATTTTCTGCCTTTCGAAAGAAATTGAAGCAAGTTTTAATCCAGTTTATTCGCAATTTAGCACATAAATCTCAACAGTTTTACGAAAATCTTGAAGATTTCTATGCTTTTCTGTCCAAAACTTTAACAATCATATCGAATGTCGTGGCAGAAGATTCAAAGAAAAAATCAAACATCGATTCATGGATACAAAAAACTTAAGTCTTCTCTTCGACTTCTAAGGCTGTTTAATTATTCTCAACTTCAACCTTCAGGAGGGAAAAGCAGATATGATTTTATTATCATTTACTATACAAATACTCCGGTAAATAAAGAAAGAAATGCATACCACACAATCGGAGCAAGGAGAAGTGGTGATAGGATATTCCTGAGCGCCAGGAAAATACTTTTTCAGAATAATCCAAACTTCTTGAGGGACTAGTTTCCTGCTGGCGTCCGGAGTCTTAAGCGAATGATGTTCGCAGAGTAAATCTTCATTGAAATTAATGATTATTTCATTATCTTCAATTTTCTTTGGACTGCCTGGAGAATCCGCTTGCTGTTCGTTGTTATCTGACGTTGTATCCTTCTCGTTCTCCATTTCTTCGGTAAACTTTTCCATAGCCAAACGACGCCAGGACCTCAACGAATCCGCACCAACGATGTAGCTTGTCTCTGTCCTGAAATAACCGAACACAATATTCGTTTGAATAACAATCAGCAGCCAAAAACATGCAAAAAATTCAGAATCAGGGCAAAAAATATGAAAAAAAGATTGCGAAGTTGCTTAGGATACACAAAAAATCCCGAAAAAACGTATAGTTTACAATTTCTTTGACAAAAAATGATCAGTAGTTCCATATTCAACTTAATCAATGAATAATAATGGTAATGTTGGTATACTTATTATAAAAACATATCAATCTACTGCGTCTAAACTTCGATCGAAGACTATCGATCCTCCGATATTCTAGAGAGAATAGTTTACGTTGATAAAAGTAACGGCTTACGGTTCTTTGAAGTTGCGCATAAGTTCGGTGACCTCCTTCTGGTCTTTTTCGAGTGATATTTTGAAGCGCATCATTTTGCAACGATGTTTCACGCAAGTTTCGCACAAAGAAGTATCGTCGAGATGAGGACCGCCCCGATATTTATTATAAAGTAAATCAGCAGCGGCTGATGGGATGTATTTGGCACGATTAACACGCAGGGGATCCAGCCGATAATGTGGACAAAGCAGAACCGAGTTGTCGACTGGCACTATTCCACTCAAAGATAAAGCTGGACTGTTGAGCCATTTGGACAACCAATCCGAAGGAATCCATTGGTAGTCGACAGATTCTGTGTCAGTGGAAATCAGGTTGTAAAAGTCGATAACTAGCTGCCTTTTGTCGTTTTGATCTTCTATGTCTTTTTGCTGGAAAAACCGACGGATTTCATTAATTAATATGAATATTGAATTCGGCAATCTTTGATTGATTGTCTTTATTTCATAATAACAATTTACCTTTTCCTGTTGCACAGCAAGTAGGCTTAACTCGTGCTTCACATTTTCTTGTTTGACTAATTCTCGAACGGTATCGCTTACTTCCCACCTTTCAAATTCCATCTGGAAAGATATGAATTGTTTATCATTGAGTTAAGAGGATCGGAGAACAGCTTCAAATCCATTGATGATTTTGAAATGGAATCTGTCGTTAAAAATCAATGAAAATCATTATTTCAGACAAAGATTGAGTCACCTCTTCGTAAAAGTCACGCTGACCGCAGCTCATTGCTCTATGAGCTGCTCCATTGAGAGTTTTGTAATCAATTTTTGGATTCTTCAAGTTCGAAGTGTTGTTTAAATCCTCAGTTTTCACTCGATGGTCTTCAATTTTGACAGCGTTTTCATTTCCTCGGCTCTCGACAAGGGTAGCAGTTTTATTCAGGCTTTCATCTTCGATCGTAGAATCAGATTCCTGCGATTTATCCAGGGAACTGCTCGGGATGGATTCCATCGAGGTATTCTCTGACTTAATAAAATGTGGATCTTTGGAGTTTTGAATTTTAGTTTCAACGTCAGCCTTTTTCTCTTCGTTTAATATCTCCGTTTGATTACTGTGATGATTCGGAGTATCGATGTGTTGCGCATTATTCATTTCCGATTCTGATTTTTTCAGTCTACTTCTTTTCGAGACGTTCAATCTCGCCGAATCGTTTACTCTTTTATAGACTAACATGTAGGCTGTGTTAGAAGATAAGAAGCCTTTAGGAACACGAGAACGTTTCACGTTCTTAGGAGCATCTGTAACGTGGAAATCAAACTGTTCAGAAAATGAATCGAATTGATTTTAGTTCAATGAAATCTTAGAAGTATCACAAATAATTGCAAATTCGAAATCATTCTTTTTAAAATCAAGATAAACTAAGCAGCTGTTGATCCTACCGGTCAGACCATCTTCGATTCGTTTATTCTGCATTTTTTCAACTTTGTCGTCGCTAAACTGATACCATTCGCCATGAGAGTTGCAAATGTTTGCTATGTAGTGACCGGAATGAGCTGATGCGCCTTTGTGACTTAAAACAGCGACTAAATTGTAGAGATGAGTTTGCGGGGAACTTTTCAAGTACTCTGACATGTCCAAATCCTCAGGAAACTGTATGAATGAATTTAATTTCCGCTTCTGTCCAGAATCTCTGCAATATAATGCAAAATGAGAAATAAGTATACGTTTAACAGGCAAAAATCAAGGCTTCACAAATTGATAAAAGGGTAATTAACACACCGATGAAAAACAAAACGTAGTAATTGAATATTCAGAGTTTCTGGGAGTAGATCAAGCCTGATAAATCTTCTCGCATCTTTTTTCTCATCGCAAGTTGCACAGAGGTACTTATTAGCGCCCGTTAGTTGTTCCTCCATTAGATAAGTCTCCAAAGCTTCTTTCAAAGTTGCTGCGAGTTGAAGATCAAGTTCGTAAAATGTTGTCGGAGTAGAATACTCCGTCTTGCAAGTTGTGCAGCTACAAAAAACCAAGAAAATATCAGATAACGTCGCCTAATGGTGATATGCGCCACATTTTCACCCACGTACCAATTAACATAGCTATATTTCCCCTGGCTAAGTCTCTGCAGGGTATGAGTAAGCGCGGTATTCTGCTGAAGCTTCCTTTCGATATGGCATAGCAATAGCTTGGAAAACTCTTGCGCATCTTGCTGCGTTCTGGTATCAAGAGACAAGGCGATAGCCAGATTAGTAGGATCCAACGATTTCTTATTCCCAAACTGAAGCATGGCGAATATATACTGCAACTGGCCAACGGCGGTGACCGGGTGATAAGGCTGGCCGTTTTTCTTCGACGTTATAAGGTTTTCGCTCTCTTCTGGGTCCTCGGTTATCTTCCATTTGTATATCACTCGTCTGCGGAAAGGTTTTTGAGATTAGTTAGGTGAAATAATTCTGCAATTGTTAGATAGAGGGGAGGTAACGGTTCGTTTTACATTCAAATGGATTTCGTTTACTTATTTACCTCATGTCTTCGTTGTGGAACCAAACTTGAATCAAACTATTCACGTAACAAGTTGCTCCTAGGTTTTTCAAGCCTACGTATTGCGTCGGATCTCGTAGCTCTGAAAGCGAACTTTCTAACGGAGCTATTTCTGCCGGTTGAGATTTTATGTATTTTTCTTCTCCCATGCCGGTAAGACATTGCGGATTGTTGGTGCAATTTCGTCTAGAAAGTTGAAAAATCGAGTGAAAAAAATAAAAATAAAAATAAGATGATTTTAGGAGTTAAAACCGATTCAAAGCTTTTGAAAATAGAATATAAATTTGTACTCGCATTTAGGTTAGAAAAGTAGAAAAAAGAAAAATTGTTTGTTTTGTCTCTTACTTACTTGCAGTTTTTGCAGTTTTTCAAACCGATTCTGTAGGCGTTTCTCATGTGTATTTCTTGGATATTTTCAACGGAAACATTTTCTACCCAAGACCAGGCTAGTTTGTCAAGATCTATTTTCTTGACTGGAGCCATATTTCTGTTTTTTTTATGAAAATAGTCGTAGATTAGAGAGGAAAATTATAATGATATATTTATAGGGTATAGCAATCCGGCGATTAACTTATTATAACAACAAGATTATAACCTCGGTTATAAACCGCTGGTAGTTAACTCACCGCGCGTAGTAGGTACTGTGTAGATAATATAACCTTTACAATATTTGAGGTTAACTGTCGTTGTCAACTACATGCATAGGCGGCTTGACCGAAGTGTTTGTTTACGTTATTTCACGCCGTTTCATCTCTCAATATCGAGTTAAAACCAGCCACAATACGGTGTTTTTTATATCGAATACAAGAGGATTGTTCGAGCTAGATTTTTTGTGTAAAATCGTATTATTTACAGTTGAATTTTTTCGTTATTAGATGAAAATAAAGCCCCCCGTAGGCGATAAACTCCCGGAGAATACGCTGCCATATGCAATCGCGTAAATTCGTACTACGTTTCTTCAATGGCGTATGTACACCGGAACGGTGATTTTCAAAACGGGTATATATCTATATAATCAGGGGGAAAGAAAACGTCGAGTAAATAGTTGGGATAAGTGGATTTTTTTATTCATCATATTATCGCTACAAGAATCCGGCTCGATGTGGCCTTCGCATTGAAGTATTTATTATTCTTCTCGATCTTTTCAATCCTCGTAAATCAAAGCCGACGATAATCTCCGCGAGCGTTCTTAAATTATATGTTATCTGTAAATACGTGATGGAATACGCGTGAGACGATAAATTCAGAGATTTACATAGCGCAGAGTGATATTCCAATGAGAAATAAAGAAATCCAGAGGGATCTGAGGCGAGTTTATAACCTAGATGTTCGGTGACAGCGTCAACTGACAGCTGCAGGCTTTCAGGCCGATTTAACCTGTACGTTTATTTCGGAAAGATATTCGACTTTCGAGTACGAAGTGTAGCGCGAATCGGCGAGGAATACGTGTTCCATAAAACCCGAAGATATTGGGCGAGATAATAGCATGTCGCAACAACAAATAGGTGAAAATAGTTTGACACTTTTTTTCAATTAAAAATTTGTATGTATGTTATTTATCCACGTGCAAGATTGCAGTGGGGAGAGTTGATTGGTCGACAGTTGGTCACGTGATCCATGGCGGACCAATCAAATGCAACAATTCCGTTTATTGGTGGAAAATGATATTGGAATATTTACCTCGTTCTATTGGAATATTACGAAAATTTCTTTTCTTTTCTTTGTGTTTCTTTTTTAGTTGGTTCGGATATTTTGTTAGAATTTCTCGAAGTTGCTTTCCACAATATACTGTACGTGAGAAATTTATATCCGAAAGAGATATTCGTTAGAAAGCAAATTTATGGCATTGGTCTGCAAGTGTCTGAGCATCCAGAACTGAACGCTTACCTCAAGGAAGTTCTCAACTCAATCAGTGAGTTGATTAAGCAGGATGAGAATTGCGTTAGAAAAATAATTCTCTGTTTTTACGGGGAAAACGGCACCCCGGTTGAACAGTTTGTCTTCGACTTTAGGAAATTGAAAGCTGATCTAGCTGTGTAAGTATACTAATTGTAAGTCTGGCAGTTTCATTGCAAGGGGAATTCAAATTTAAAAATCGTAATTCGGCATTGGCTGCAGTTTTAGAAATAAAATTCGGTACCTCCTCAACACGCCACTAGTAGAATCGATTCAATGTTTTATGACGACACTATAATTTACTGAGCTAAATTTGCATAAAACAAAAAAATGATTCAAATTCGCTAAGAACGCGCTTGATTGGCCATGGCGTCACTATATATTATTCAAGATGGCGGTACAGAAAGCAGCGTAGTCAAATTTTGTAGGTTAGGTATGCTATAAAGTGACGTCATGAATGGCGCGCGTTTTGAATGCTATTGAATTCTGATCGATCATATTTTTTAAGATATATACCGTAAAATTGCTCATCAGATTTTTCTTCTTATTGTGATTAGTCCCTTGAATAATCGTTTGGAATAATAACAAAAAGCTTCGGGGTAAATTTGTCTTTTTTTTTCTGGTTTCAGGGAAGATCCGTTTTTTTTGAAAACGGAAGAAGCGCTAAGAACATTTTGCTTGAAGTTATCGACGTCTGGTTCGTATTTGAAACCACTTCCTGAAAATGCGACATTTTCTGTTCAAATTCATACTCACGAAGCAGCGCATGTCGCTCTAAGTGAAAATCCAAAATGTGAAAATTTTCCTTGGATCGAAGCTGATGAAACAATGATTGACATAAAAGAGCAGACTCTGTTGCCTCTAAAAACGATAAATACAGAGTATCTGAAACTGCAAATGTACGCTGTGGAAAAAGAGAGCAAAAATGAAAAATAGGCGAAAACTTTCTCACTTTGTGATTGCATATTCTTGTAATACAATATAAAACATGGCAAATTATCTGTGAATCAACATTTCAAACAACGATGTTAAAAAATATCGAACATGATGAGATCTTTCAACTGTTTGAATAAACAAAACTTGTCAATTTGTAACAATGAAAAACTGTCATTCAGTATAACGTCAGTTTTAATCCGTTCGCATGAAGTGCACCCCCGTTTTTCCTATACATCGTTTCACAGCAGTTGGTGTTGTATTCTATATTTTAATTGATTCTCTAACTTAACTATCGTTCATCACTTCGATCGTCATCACAAAAATGACAGTACCACTATAAGGAACATGAACGAAGATACTGTTGCGCTTGAACCATGACTAGTGTAGTATTCTCCGATTTTTGCTGAAAAGGCTGCAGCGGTAGCCACGAAATTTTGCTCGTGAGTTGAGTGGAATAAATGAGCATAAGGTCCTGAAAACAAAACACAAAACCAATGAAAAATAATTGGACTTTCAATTTTCCGAAAATCGGTAAAGCCAGTATCAACGATAAGCTCAGTTACCTATAGCATATACTGCAACATCAACTCCACTGTGTTTGCCATCGTCAGTTATTATAGTAGCTTGTTGGCTATATGTGAACGCTGTAGTGTCCTCCAAAGAAGGATTTTTCCTCACAGCTGACGTCCTGTTGTACGCTTGGTAGGCCATGTTTTCTGGTCCTCCAGTAGTGTAGCCCAATGTCGTATAAGGGATATGGTCATACTTGGAGTTTTCAGCGATTCCTTGAAATCATGAAAGGTTGTAATTACAGATGTTGTCGAAGCTACGATTATTCACTCATTATTCTTTCCCGTGGGAAATTATCTTGTGCTATAAATCGCAATGACTTCATGACATTTGCTGAAGACACTAACGGGCTGCGGACCAAAAGAGAATTGCCAGATCCAAAAGAACTCTCATGTCATTTATGAACGGAAATTGGTACAAATACGGTTGTAAGCTCATTGAAAAATCGCAGTTTTCTGTTCTATATTGATCTGTTATTTGCTGATTGTCGTCAGACTTAGTTGCGAAACTGTAGCACCTTGTTCTTTGACTAATAAGGAGCAATCTTTCTTTCACATGCGTTTCGAGTGTATAAGGTATGCATTCAATCGACAAAAGATTTACCGAGAATATTGGATCCTCTCTCACTGATGCCCTGAAAGGTCATGGAATGACCATGATCGCTCGTCACTATGATCAGGGTCTCGTTTGTGTCGACTAGTCCTAGAGTTGCATCAATCGCTTCAGAGAATCTGACGGTTTCTCGCAATGCTTGAGCCGCATGTCCGCGATGATGAGCAATGTCAATGAGACCCCCTTCAACCTGAAAAGAAAAATGGCCTCAGGATATCTTGGGTGTTTTGAACGAGCCATGCAAGCGAAATCGTCATCACTACGCATGAAATGTTCATTTTTACCATAAGAACGTAACCCTTCTTTGATTTTTGCAAAATTTTAATGGCGGTAGTAGTCATGTCTTTCAAGCTTGGCTGCCCTTCAGGACCAGTATTTCTTTTCCAATCCATACTCATGTAAGCGTTGGAGAATATCCCCAATAAAAAGTCTGTTTTCTCTGGATCAACTTCAGATAATTCCTTGTTGTTCTGCACCACAATGTTCGAAAAGTTTCTCCGTGTTTTATCAGCCGACCAATCAGCCATCAGATTTCTCCCATCTCTGCTGTAGCAACAGCCATGATCTATCGGATCACCGTCTTTAGGGGGCGAATGACTTTGTAACATTTGTCTACCACCACCCATGATAACCTGTGAGAAAAATATCACCGTATATTATTATGTTTAGCTTTAGTTCCGTTATTGATTGATTTATCATGACATTCATGACAGTAGAGGTACGTTGCCTCTCATTGCATACAACTTTTCGGGCATGTGTCGACGTAGGGATTGTTAGCTTATCGACAAAAAATGACGAAAACTCGTGTGGAAAGCTTATTGTTAAACCGGATGATGAATGACCTTGATATTTCTTCCCGGCAAATCCTCAACGAGTTGTCTAGCTATGTCCTTACATTGCGCGGCGCCTCTGGGCATGGTTTGTTCGCATTCCCATTCTCTGGAGGCTGAGTGCGCGAACAGAGCTGAAGGAGTTGCGTGAGTAACCCTTGTCGTGGTAATGAATCCTGTTGAAAATTGATAGTCATTTGAGAATATGCAACACGCAAATTGTGACTACAGATTCAGGTTGATACTTCATTCTCACCGGTGTCTTTTCCGGCTTCTTGAGCCCAGGCAATGATTGAATCAACTTGATTTTCCTTCTTCAGACTTGCCGCGCAGTCAAACTTACGAACGCGGGCGTCAACCCCTGCGAGTTCGTAGTTTGTTTTAACTCCGCAAAATATTGCAGTGGCTGTCGATGCTGAATCCGCCACTTGTTTGTCCGTGTTGTAAGTCTGCAAAGTCAATTTATCTCTGAGTACTTATGTGATTCTAATGATTTGGAAGATGCAAATCCTGAAAGAGAATCAGCGAGAAAAATTGAACATCGAACTGACGAGTTATTAAAATGCCGATGATGTCTGCCGCATAAATTGGCAATGAGCAATCAAATTTAATTACAACTCATAGTTCGTATTCAGAAGTCATCTACGTATACCTAGGTGAAGAGTACTTTCAAAAGTATCGTAAAGAAGTAATGATGGTTTTTTGCAATGAGTGTAAATTTTACCGCGTGATCTTTCATCGTTTCCGAGACCTACACTAATGTAGATTTTAAGCATGGAAATTATATCCAAATTGACTTGGCTCATCAGGATAATCGGATGGAAATCCGTACGTCGAATGCGTATTTTTGCATGTAATGAATATCAGGTCATCGTTCTTCATCATCGGACTTGAGGTTGGCGAGGGATTCAAGGCCTGGTTCATCGGACTTCTCGTATAGACGATAGTGCTGGGTAAAATGGACCTATATAGTTACGCTAATGGCGATATTCAACATTCAACATTTGATAGCAGGGTCGACATTTATTGCAATAGGCCAAACCGTAATATATCCTACATAATTTAATTTTGTTTTCCGATAATAATAGCTAACGCAACTTTCGAGTATTGGAGAACCCAAAATCTGGTTCAACGCAGCACATCGTCATCCGTAAAAATATCTAAATAAATTATGCTACGCTATAGCTAGCTCTTTCCAGCAGCTGTATAGAAATAAATCTTTCAAATCTGGGTTTTCGTAAAAATTAGAATAATCTACTGCCGACTGTTACATAGAATTCGATATAAATAAAACTGGCATTACTTTATCACGAAATAACTTCAACAAAAAATCGATGACAAAATCTTTTTCTTACAAATCATCCTAGTTTCGCTATCGATTATCATATTCATCTCAACCGAGACGTTTATTTTTACACGCCTCGATCCGTGTATAAATATATCCGTTGGTATAGGGATTGACCTGATTTTTACAAATATCTAAACCAAATTTCCGGTTGTGGGACACAGCATAGATAACTGCCTGGCAAAATCCGATTATGAATTGTCTCGTTCATTTCGATAGTTTCGCGAGTTGTTTGGTAAGTTCTGAACAATACCAGTGCAATTTTCACGCAATTCTTATTTTTTAGGGTGATTGGTGGTTTAGATTATTAATGCCTACTTCACTCGGTAACACATGGTGATCGACCTGAGAGCATTTTTCTGTATCTACTTTATGGGATCCCCGTGTTCGGTCCATTTCCTGCGCTCTGGCTATCTATAGATCTAGTGTATCGAATATTCAGATTTTCTGACGTTAATAACCTGCGCCTTTTGCGACACACAATGATTTACACTACTGCTCTTGTCTAAGTCCGTATATACGAGGTCATCCTCTGCACGTGCTTCCGTTTAAAAATTTAGAGAAAGAAAACCTTATCTCGCATCAGATTCAGTGAAAAAATATTCGGTTTTACCAAATTTTTTATCTTTAGCAACGATTGCAACTGTGACAGCTTTTACAAGTTATGAAATGAACTTGGTCTATAAATTTTTAGGAGCTAAAACTCATCCTTCAGGAGTGAGAACGGAATTTCACTTCTGTTTGAAAAGAGATTTACTCCAAATGAATGGAAAACTCATTTCATTCATCGAGTTCAAATCAAATATGATAACGAGTGAATTTTCACTTCAAAAGATTATAATCTCATTCTCTTTGGAATCGAAAATTCACTTTCTAAGATGAGTGTGATTTTCAAGCGGAGCATTTCTGGAGTAGTTTGCTTAATGAACACATTAAAAACTTGAAGCTGTTGACGAAATAAAAAGTCATGCTGTATGATATTGTTCGGATATCACCGGATGAAGGAGAATTTTTGTTTAGTTGACGAAGTTTCAGGTTAATTAATAGGTGTTTTTTGTGAACGAGTTACGTCATAATTGTACCTTGACCAATCCAATATGTGGAAATTTCTCCCAAGCCAGATAGCTCTTTTCACCGGCATTGTAAATTCTACTGGCCGCTATAGTTTCGGGACTCATTCCATCTCCGAGAAAGATAATCACATTCTTCGCCGTATTTGTGTTCCATTTGTACTTTAATGAATTTTCTAATTCCGAACGTCCAACATCGCGCCAATAATGTTTATCTGTTGGTAAAATCAGTGACAAGTGTAAAAAGCAGCATTTTCCCTGTACCAAATGATGTTCACTCATATGTACGCACAATTTAAAACGCACTTAGTGCCTAACTGCTAATGATTTTCGTGCAGATTATTTTTTGGTATCGTCTAGCTTCAAAATCTTACCTTCCATGCCGTGGATACATTTCGTGAATAATGTGAGCAGGAATAATTTGAAAATCAATTCAACGGTAATTGGAGCACAGGGAGCCATGACGATCTTCTAAGCACAGGGCTGAACCAGCTCTGGCTTTAGGGATTTGAGTCAAAACTAGAGCAGACACTGCGTTCAAACGACTGCGTAACATCTTTGAAAAGTTTCTTTATATTATCCAAGTTAAAAAGGGAACGATGAAAGAGGTGGGGTAATAGAACAGCTGGAGGGGAGGCTCATGGGATATTTATCAACTGATGATGTTGAATTGTACCAACCCGAAGTATCGGCTCCATCTGATGCTGGATTGGCTGACATGTGTGTTTTCATACTGCAATTCAGTAACTTGATGGCAGTAATGAATGACGTGTGATTCCAAATTCCGAATGTGATCTTTATCACACGAATATTTTGATTCAACACGTTCTTCATTTGCAATTCAAAATCGTACGTTGCACGTGATCAGGTCGAACTGTACTCACGCACCACTGTCTATGTATCATTCAAAGAAATTGAAGGAACGTCGTAGCAGATAGTCAAATATTTTAATTATTTGTGTGTGGGTTCAATTTTTTGGCAGCTCTAATAGCACACGGATCACTATTTTTAATATATTTTCTGTTCTTCCTTCTCATTGTGAGTTACATCACTTTTCAGAGTTTCGCTGAGATGCCGGTGTGATATTAAATGCCAGATTCTAGTGTCGCGAAGATATATAGATGTGTACATGCTAGTAGTCAGAAGAGTAGACAATATGTAAAATTTTTACTTTCGTTGAGTCAGCTACTGATTGTCTCTAAATACTTTTTAGGTGACCTTTACGTATGTACAGATATCGTGATGCAATTAGACCGTAAGATGATCAGAAAAAAATCTGTGATAAGAGTATCAACGATGTCAATGAATAAAAGAATTTTCTAATCGATGCAAGGCAGTCAGGACTTATGGGGTCTGAAAACTGAGGTCAACGTTGTGAGCACTCTTTCAACGTGGACACGATTTTCTAAGTTTGACGATGACTGCTGACGAAAATCGACTGCATGACTTTGCTCGGTGGCTTAGGAATTACACATTGTTATCTAATCAGAATTCTAGGTGCGATGAGGAAATAGGAGTAAAGGATTCGAAGGAAATAAGGAAAAGAACTTTAGAGCATAAAAAACGTTCAAACACACATGTTTCCAGTAATCGATTCCGGCGCTTTGATACCGATTTGTATTTCATTTTCCCTTTGTTCTATATTATCAATTCTGTCACTTGATTCATTCATTAGCTGAATCGTTGGACTGATTGTTAACGTTAAACGATAATCGGTCGTTATCAATATGTAACGACTGTAAAAATATCATTTTATATTTGTATCACGTTTGCGTTTATCAGGATATTTTTCTCCAACGCAATGCTGCGGTGGGTTTCAAGATATATTCTAACGTATTCACACCTCTAGATCGTATGAATAAATATACATGTGATATGAAAGTGTGATTTTTCTAACGAGTATTTCGATGAGTTCTTAGTTGATATCGAGTCTCGAAATACGAAACTGGCACAAACAGATCTCTGTGCTTGTTCCGTATCGGACAATTACCTATTTTGTGATCATGAATTAATTATTGCTTTGTTACCAAATCTTTCGATGGATTTGCTAACTTGATTGTACGAAAAAAACAAAAAAAAAAACAAATAGTTTAATTTTGACTATCATCCATCCTGCTGATCATCACAAGAACGGCAGTACTACCAAAGATAAGATGAGAAAAGAAGCTGTCAGGCTCGAACTATGACTCCTGTCGTAGTATTTGCCGATCTTTGCTGAGAAAGCTGCGGCATGAGCGACGAAATTTTGCTCATGAGTAGAGTGAAACAAGTGGGCGTAAGGACCTGAAAACCAAAACAAATCATAGTTAAGAACCGCATTTTTTCAAATTGGGCAAAGACAATGTCACTCTGAACTACCTATGGCATATACTGCAACATCAACCCCACTGTGTTTTCCTTCGTCGCTTATTACACTTGCTTGTTGGCTGTACGTGAAGGCGGTAGTGTTTTCCAAAGAGGGATTTTTCCTTACAACTGTCGTCTCGTTGTAAACTTCGTAGGCCATGTTTCTTGGACCTCCCGTGGCGTATCCCAACGTCGTGTAAGGAACTTTGTCGTATTTCGAGACTTCAGAGATTCCTTAAAAGTGTGAAAAGTTGTAGATGTTATTCGAGAAGCTGCAATATATTTACTCATCATCCATCCATATAGGAGGATACTCTTGCTTTGGGTCGCAGATCAAAAGAAAATTGCCATTTCCAAAAAATTAGAGTCTTTTGGTGAAGATTGATGATCTGTTCTTTGCAGATTACCTTCAGATTTAATTTGAAAACTGCAGAAACTTTTTAAACAAACCAGAACTTTCTTTTTCCGGCATGCGTTTTGGCTGTGTTCATTAAAATTACAAGAGACTTACCGAGAATATTTGATCCTCTCTCACTGATGCCCCGCATAGTCATTGAATGACCATGATCACTCGTCACAATGACCAGCGTCTCTTTAGTGTCGACTAGTGCTAAAGCTGCATCAATGGCCTCAGAGAATCTGACTGTTTCTCGTAAGGCTTGAGCCGCGTGTCCTTTATGGTGAGCAATGTCGATGAGACCACCCTCGACCTAAAAACAGTGACGTTAACCTTATAGAGAATTCATTGTTTCAGCGTTTGCTCGAACTTTGTGCGTTTGTCTCACGGTATGAATATTTTCATCTAATGACAAGAAACTTTTGAACCTTCAGCGGTTTACGTTAATGATCAAGATTATACTTACCACGAGAACGAATCCGGTCTTCGATTTTTGGAGAATTTTAATTGCAGTGGTCGTCATGTTTTCCAAACTGGGCTGTCCTTCGGGACCCGTGTTCCTTTCCCAGTCCATACTTAAGTGAGCGTTAGCAAATATTCCCAAAAGAAATTCCGTCTTAGCTGGATCCACTTGTGATAATTGTTTGTTATTCTGAACCACAGCGTACGAAGAGTTCCTCCATGCTTTATCATTCGCCCAATCTCCTATCAGATTTCGCCCATCTACGCTGTGGCAATAATCATGATCCACCGGATCACCGGCTTTAGGGGTAGAATTGCTTTGTAACATTTGTCTGCCACCACCCATGATAACCTGTGAGCAAAATATCGTTAATGTTTCGTTAATGATTTAAAAGTAGGTACATTTATGATGGTACGTTGCCTCTCATTGCATACAACTTTTCTTAACGTATGACGAAAATTTGTGTGGAAAGCTCAGCCCGGACGATGACTTACCTTGATATTTTTTCCGGGCAAATCCTCGACGAGTTGTCTGGCTATGTCTTTACATTGGGCAGCACTTGTTGGCATATTTTGTTCGCATTCCCATTCTCTGTAAGACGAGTGTGCATAGAGAGCCGAAGGAGTTGCGTGAGTAACTCTGGTGGTTGTGACAAATCCTGGTAAAGAACATAATGTTGAATGTGGTTAAGCGGTTTTCCCCAGGAAAATTGAGAAGGTGAAAAACACCGTTTTTGAACTGCAATCTCACCTGTATCTTTGCCGGCAGCTTGACCCCAGGCAATGATTGAGTCCAGGTGATTCTCTTTTTTGAGGCTTGCCTCGCAATCTTGGTTTCGTACGTTCGCATCCACCCCTGCGACTCCGTAGTTTGTTTTGACACCGCAAAATAGGGCAGTGGCTGTCGAAGCTGAATCCGCAATTTGTTTGTCCGAGTCATAAGTCTGTAAAATTTATCCAATTATTTTATCTTAAAAAAATCCATGACACATCGAAAAATTCATCTGCGGTTATGAAGGTCTGGCGATCAAAATCCACTACAGCAATAATTTCGTAGTATTTTTGCCCCTGAACATTTATTAACTGTATTTTATTCCATTCTGCCTTGTTTGTTATTATTATTTTTTTTTTATTGGCATCGCAAAATCACATGCCAAATCCAACGAGCACAAACCGATCTTTGTATCTCAACTGATTCAGTCGTGAGAGAATGGCAAGGTTGTAAGTTGGTGTCGGAGAAGTGAGAAATATTATAAAAATCAAATAAAATAATCGAGATGGGGCGCTTAATAAAATATATTGAAAGTTAAATTGTCAAAGTATGGAATCTGTAATTTGCGAGACACCTCGGGTTCCCAGTCAATATACAGCTTATCTTGAATGAAAACCTCGATGGTCTAATACTTCGAGATTTCGAGCAATCTGTTTTGCGGAAATATTCAGAGTCTCAATAACGTCGATGTATATGCACAGGTGTGTTAATCATTCAGTTCGTAATACATGTATACACATGGTGAAGGCCGTAGCTGATGAAAGGTGTAATGATCGATAAGACATTATTACCTATACCATTTGCAGATTTATGTAATACATTTCTAATAAAACATACGGTGCTCTTATTCCGCGAATTTCTTGAGGTTTTGACGCTTTTTCTTTTCACTACTTCAAATTGAAAAACACCCTGTATTCGGAATCTATTCTTCGAAGACGCAGAGGCTAATCTCGTATTTTTGAAAATGAATTACTCGATTTGAATAGTCGACATTGGTATCCCTAGATCATGTTATGTTCATATAATCAGGTGAAAAGTGTGAATTGATATCTCAAAATACAGTCAAGGTGTAAAATTTCCATATACAGTTATACGCCCACGCATTATTTTCGGCTGGTTTGTGACTCACTTTTCCACGCGACATATTTTTTTTTTTCATCTTTCTTTCTACCTGTACCGAATGTTCGACAAGGTCATTCTTCACTATCAGACTGAGACTGGCTATGAATGTGAGGTTCGGGTATTCTCGTTTCTTATTAGTAATCAGTACGTTAGCGATATTCACCCAGTTAGGTATATCAACGTTAACTGAAAAATTTAGTTAATCAGGCATTTGGCACGCAAATACGTAAAATTGGACGTTGCTAGTGGATCAGGCTTACCCCGATTTGTCTTGATTACTTCCAAATATTATTCAAATGATTAGTCACCGTACGAAAAATACAATCAATTATTATTATTTAGCGTGTATATTGGAAATACTATCGATTTGAGATTTATAGTTGCATCCGAATGGGTTATTTTATGCTACCCTTGACCTTACGATACCAAACTATAGACTGACATCACCAGTAACCGAAAATGTTTCTGTTCACTTGACTAACCAATAATTGCTATCGCGAAAATAACTTTGTATGATAACCTAATATCAATACTAGTAATACAGTCCAGTTCACAATTTTGGATTTGTTTAAACGTTCGAAAAAAGTTAGATAATGAGAAAACTAGAGTTTGGAATGAGCGGTGAGATTAAAACGATCAAGATTTACATCTGTAACCTGTGTATGAGTAAACTGTGAAGTGCACGGGGATTTTCAGTTCGCAGTAATTACGTCAAGTCAGGCCTTTCGTAATTCCCTATCCAATATATATATTTCCACCAGAATCCACCTTGGAATCCCAGAGTCTGAGTCGAATGCTAATCAGGTATACTGGTGGCTATTTTTATAAAAATCGCGCCTGTATAATCAGTAATACATTATTGCAACAATCGAGACTTCTGCGAACGTGGGAGGAAATTGAATTCGTTAAATTTTTACCCATCGTTTAACTTTCTCCTGCTCAATATCAATTTCTTGTGTTTTCTTTGGTATTTATACACGCGTCACTGGTAGATATACCAAAATACAAATATATGCGATAGATATGACTTCGACCAATAGCTGAACCTCATCAACTGCAACAACATTTTCCTTATCACTTGGTCACGTCTGACTAGTGAATGATCAGATAATGTCATAAAGGTAGCGCAATGACTAACTGAAGAGCAGTATCCTCGGCCTTTTTCCTCAAATACGTGCAAGGTCCCCTGCTATGCGTTCTACCTACATACTGCACTCCGCATATTTATATACTTCGTCCATATCGTATTTGTACGCAAAAGAAAATATACTTCGTCGTATTTGTGTGAGATTATCTAGTCTAATCCGATTGTACTAATTACTAGAATACTCACGTTTAGCACGTGCAAATTATATCCTCATTATATATCAATTAGACTATGAGTCAACGCACAATTTCAGGTATATTATATTTTAACGGTAAAATAACGGTGGCATTCATTGTATACAGGAATATAAGTATACCTTATTAACAGTTACGCTTCCAATCAACAAATAGAAAATGAAAAAAAAAAACGCATCAACTATTTGTTCATGTCGTCAATGATTTGACAACTGCTTATTTTATCATACTAACGATACTTCGATCAGAAAAGAAAAGCGGGAAAACGATATTTTCGATTTCAAGTATTCTTCACCTACACTTAGAATGCTAAGCTGAATTCCAGCAGCATATGAAAGGTTAAAATTTTACCGCAAAATCGGTATGTCCTTATATCACACGAGCGGCTACAAAAAAAAAAAAAAAAGAAAAAATAAAATAAAAATAGTCTGATCTCATCACTCGGAGAAAGAAGTGAAGTTCGGTTTGTTAATTTTGTTGCCGTTGATCGGTGATCGGTAATATTTGATTGAGAAATTTTTCTGTACGTACCTTGAGCAACCCGACATGTGGAAATTTCTCCCAGGACAGATAGCTCTCTTCACCACCGTTGTAAATTCGGCTAGACGTTATGGTTTCGGGACTCATACCGTCACCCATGAAGATTATCACGTTCTTTGCTGTGTTCGTGTTCCATTTGTACTTTAACGAATCTTTTAACTCCGAGTCAGCGATGTCGTTCCAATACGCTTTATCTGCAGACAAAATTAACGAAGGATATCAAGGAATGATCCTTTCGAATTTTTTCACTCAACAATCCGGTCTTAAATGCACACGCGCTTCTGTCAAACGAAGAATTTGAGGTGCAGATATAAGTGGATAACCGATTCTGCGGATGATTGCCTATGGCAAGTTGTATCTGATGTCACACCATTGATTTCACTTGAATGCACAATTTTGAATGAAACTTTGACGAACGTTGAATAACAAGCTCACCTTCCGCCCCGTGAGCATCTTTGACGGATATTGTAAGCAGAAATAATTCAAAAATCATTATTGATTTCACTTGAATGCACAATTTCGAATGAAACTTTGAAAAACGTTGAATAACAAGCTTACCTTCCGCCCCGTGAGTATTTTCAACGGATATTGTGAGGAGAAATAATTTGAAAATCACAAGAGTTGTCCTGGCAGAAGGGCCCATGATGGTTCGAAGTTCGAAACTGAACAGGCCCGGGCTCTAGGTAGATAGTAATCGGACCAAGGCAGTCAGGGCGTTCAAACAACTACATATTTCTTCGGCGCGCTTCTATATATTATACGAGGTATGTAGGAGGCGGTGTAAGAGGGACGGGATAAAGGGAACGGTGAGAGGAAGAGAGGGAAGGCATGTGTTGAATCGTGTGTAAAGTAATGTGCGAGACCAGGTCTGCGAAAGAGTAGCCGTAGCTCACCACGTTCTCATTTTTCCTTCTGATCCTTCTCTGAACCAGTACCATATACAAACGAATGTCCAATGCACCGAAGTCGAGGAAAGTCAGATATTATTATAGTATATCTTATACACGTTCGCGTATACGTGCGTCATCATTTTGTATTAGCGTGAAATACTCAAGATGCATTTTTCAGAAATACCCGCTTCTGATAGGAAAAATATTACAAACAACTATTTATATACTCGTTTGTGCAACACTTCGACTCTTCTTGATGCAGCAGATGTCTATAATCTACCGGTTTTATGCATAATAAAAAAAACAACCAATATTTTGTTTTACTCGATCGATGACGTTATTGTCTATGATTTCGGGTACCGAACACGAGCAAACCGAGTGTCGCCTGTAAACGTCTGAATCTTCATCAATATTTGGTTATATTGTTTCCGAGCACTTGATCAAATACACTTTTCAAACAATCTCCGTTGGTTCAAGTGTTCGTCACTACGGATAGCACCTTGGATTATTCTCTCATGAATAGCTACGCCACAATTTCGGTGGAGTCATGCTGCAGGCAGGCATGTGTAGTACGCGGCTCATCAAAGTTGCTAAATGCCATTCTTCGCAACATGTTCATTATGACATAACAAGTCTGGTCAGAGCATTTTACTATTTGTTGCATTTTTCACACACACATACACACAATTCGTTTGAACTGGATTGTCATTCCCTTGCTACCGCGATGCACTGTCATCAGTGGTTTTCACAAATCTGATCTGAACGAGTTGCGAGTAGCCTATGCCTATGCCAATGCATTTATCGGTCGGGGTTTTTCAAGTCTAGAAAGCCGGACAATCAGGAAAACGCTAGGGATTTCTCTAGTCACTGGAATAGTCAAGGAAAACCCGGCGCGGGATTTAATGCTGTTATAGGAAATTCAGAAGAATAGATGAATGGCCTGGAATTTTCAACACATTTACTTACATGTATTGAATGACAAACATAGTTTGCAAGAATAGCTAGTGAAATTTCATTTTTAGTCACTGGACTTTATTTACCAGGTCACGTCCTAACTAATTGCTAATTACTATTTCTTGAAAATATCAATAGAGATTCTTCTTCTCAGTAATCGAAAACGAAGACAGTGATCATTCCAATCAAGCAAACATACCTTGCAGCATTCTTTACTCAAGTCTTTTCGTTGAGGGATGAACGAGAGCTTAATTCGAAGTACAGGTGTAAAGGATTCGAAGGATGACAAAAGGGTTTTTTATAAGTTATAAAATTTAATTTTTATATTTCTATGTATTCAAATGTTGGAAACAAATATATTTGGTGCTTAATAATACTGCAGTATGTATTTCATCTTGACATGGTTCAGAATATGGTTCTACGACTATTGTCTGTTCACTCGAAAGTGAGCCCGAACGGACGTTATATCGGCTAGTCATGCAGCGTACCGATTTATAAATTTTTACAATATAATCGTTGATCATTCTAAGGCTAGTCACAAAAATGTTAGCATCGTCGCAAATACTGTGAGAAAACAAGCCATCAAGCTTGATTTTGATCCATGACTACTGTTCGCTTGCGTAGCATTTGCTGCATGTATTGCAGCCCAAGCGACAAAGTTCTGCTCATGCGTAGTTTGAAATAAATGAGCGTACGGTCCTGGAAAACAAATACATCCATAGTTGAAGGTTAAGCACTTAATTCCAAACATGGAAACTCCTCTACCTATTGGCTATAACGAAGTTTGCAGATTAGATTATGATCAATTACCTATAGCGTACACTGGAACATCAGCCCCACCGTGTTTCGCTTCGTCAGTTATAACAACGGCTTGTTGACTGTAAGTGAACGCCGTAGTGTCCTCGGACGTAGGATCCTTCCTAACAACTGTACCGTTGTTAATTTCGTATGCCATGTTATTTGGACCTCCAGTACTGTAGCCCAACACCGTGTAAGGCGTATTGTCATAGCTGGAGTTTTTGGCGATTCCTTAAGGAGCAAAATATGATGATATTGTAGAAACTTCAGGATGAATGATCAGTGCATCATCATTCCAGACAGTTGAATAGCTCCAAAGTGTCATTTTTATTGGATGAAAAATCTCACCCAGTATATTTGTTCCTATTTCACTGACTCCTTGGAAGGTCAAGGAATGACTGTGATCAGCTGTCACTATGATCAGCGTTTCGTTTGTGTCGATTAGTCCTAAAGTTGCATTAATAGCTTCAGAGAATCTGACGGTTTCTCGTAAAGCCTGAGCTGCGTGTCCTCGATGGTGAGCATAATCAATAAGACCCCCTTCAACCTGAAAACAATCGGATTTGAACTTTGAAGAAACGTCTGACTAATGGCATCTGTTCTAAATGTGTTCTAAATCTGTTCTAAGTATCACAGACTATAATCGATCCGTTTTTACCACAAGAACAAAACCCTTTTCTGATTTCTGCAAAATTTTCACAGCAGTTGTCGTCATCTCTTCCAAGCTTGGCTGACCTTCCGGTCCAGTGTCCCTTTCCCAGTCCATGGTTATGTGACCATTGGCAAAGATGCCCAAAAGAAAGTCCGTCTCTTCTGGATCGACTTGCGACAATTGATCATTATTTTGAACTACTTTGTGCAACAAATTCCTCTCTGTTTTATCACTGATCCAGTCTCGTATCAGGTCTCGACCATCTTGACTGTAACAGGCCCAGGTATCCAGCGGGTCACCTTCCCTTCCGGTTGCGTTACTTTGCAACATTTGTCTGCCACCTCCCATAATAACCTGCAGACAGCAATGACTACATGTGATATGATGAGCTGATGAAGACTTCCCCATTTCACTGAGAGAGCGGATAGACTCATAGCTTTATCAGTTATGGGGAAATCTCACCTTGATATTCTTTCCTGGCTCATCTTCGATCAGTTGTCTAGCAGTATCCTTACAGTTTGCAGCACTTTCGGGCATCCTATGCTCGCATTCCCATGATCTATCGGCAGTGTGAGCATAGAGAGCTGAAGGAGTTGCATGAGTGACTCTCGTCGTAGTTACAAATCCTTTAGGTAAAACGGATTACAGTTTTACACAGAGATTTGAAACGTGCAAAGCTAATTAATTATCAATTTTTCTGCCTTCTATAGTCGACATAGGAAGACACTGTATAGGTACGTCGATTATGTAGCTAAGAGATATGAACCAACAGTGGTAAGTTCATTTTGTATCCGGGGATTTGAAACGTCGATGCATGGATTGGTGATTATATAGGATTATGAATTAAATAGATAAAGTAATCCATCGAGGATATGCGATGATGACAATGATTCGTAATTTTTTAATGAATGACGGTATGATATGTTGTCTCGAAGAGTAAAAAATTTATGAATGGTCGGAACCTTCAGTCTTACCTGTGTCTTTACCGACGCCTTGAGCCCAACTTAAAATCGAATCGACTCGATTTTCTGTTTTAAGACTAGCTTCGCAATCGCCCCTTTGAACATTCGCATCAACCCCGGAGACCCCATTGTTTGTTTTAACACCACAAAATACGGCAGTTGCAGTCGACGCTGAATCCGGGACCTGCTTGTCTGAGTCGTAAGTCTGTGGAATTCATTTTTGACGTTTCATTTTTTATTTTATTTTTTCTAACATACGTGTAATTTAGATGACCCGAAAATTGAAGAGATCCGAGGGAATGTTAATGAAAAGGCGCTGGTGACCTTAGCATCAAAAGTAAATCATTGACCTTAGAACAGTAACGGCGTGTGCAAACCAACAGTAATCTTCAGTTGGTAAGTTTGATCAACTGCACTGCCATCGTATGGGTAAGCTTCAGTGTTCCTGTCTGTAACTTCGATATTTACTTTACCTAGATATGAGAATTACTGAAAGAGTATCACCACCGGGGCTACTACTCCGATAAATGCGGAATAACATTATTTTCTTACCATACAGACCATAAATCACTGAATCAGCAGTTGCAGGGATAGTAAAGTAAGTTGTTCTATTTCTTTTTACTTAGTTTGTTAAGTCGTTTCAACCAAACGTGGATTATAAATAAGGAGTAAGTAAGTATGCGGTGTGTTTTATTTTTAGATACTGTCAATTAAGTGATGTCTTTTTGAAGCCTCCTTTTTGACCCTTGGTTTTTGAAACGTATGAAGCTACATACCTTGAGTAATCCAACATTGGGAAACTTTTCCCAAGCCAGATAGCCCTTTTCACCGGCACTGTAAATCCTGCTGGCTGCTATTGTTTCGAAACTCATACCATCACCAAGGAAGATGATGACATTCTTCGCAGTATTCGTGTTCCATTGATAGTTCAACGCCGTCTCTAATTCCGAGCGTGCTATACCACGCCAGTAATCTCGATCTATGTATGTGTTATACGGAAATAGCGGTTGTTTATTGTTTCGAATAAGACCTCTGATCCGATTGCCTGCACGTATTTAGTATACTGAGTGATATTCAGCTCCGAAAGCTTACCTTCTAGTACATCTCCGCGTGTCTCTTCAATCAGTAATGGTACAATCAGGATGAAGTTCGAAATCAGTATCACCGTCCTGTTGTACCAGCCCATGATATTTTATAGTCAAAAACCGAAGCTGGTTTATCAGCATTACAATTAAACCGTCTGGCAGACCGACGCGTTAGAATGACTAAGTGTTCTCATCAAGCCTTTCTTTATATTGTATACAAGATGACAAGTGTTAGTAGGGCACCGGCTCAGCGGAAGCGCGTTAAGAGGGGGAAAAACTGAGGCAGGAGGGAGACGGTATCTGTGCAAACACGTGCGAAGTACCAAATGTGTCGGACTAGGATGTGTTGCTATTTGTAAGCTATTTTTTTCTCCTCCAGCTGGCTTCAAGGATGCCAAACCACACAATGATAATTAACGGAAATCAGAATGAATACAAAAAAAAAAAAAAAAAGAAGTAGGTCAGCTCATGAGAAGAGTAGCAAAAATGCTTATGTTATAAAAACTTTAACCTTTTGTGGCCACCCATGGGTAAATTTTACCCAGGCCTTATTTTCAGTAAGAAATATTCAAAAAATAATACATCAGTTACGATTTTTTCAGCGAAAAGGTGCATTTTTCGCGCTTACGTCTTCCAGATAAATCCGCATTCATTTCTACTCCAAAATCGATCCTCATTACAAGTCGTAATAAAATATCTGTTTTCAAAGGTGCGCTATGCCACTTTTTTTCCCTTAATTATCACATCTGACGAGTATTACAGTTAAAATTTGAGTTGAAAGTATTCAGAATTCCAATAGTTATGATTTTTTTTAGACAAAATGTGTATTTTTTGACAAATTCACCTATTGACGATTATTTTTTGAACATGCGATTTGAATTTTGACATAACAAACTTTCAATCATGTTTGAGGATGTTCAAAGTATTTTCAGTATTTTTTCGATCCCGATCGGACTGATAGTTTTCACAGAGCAACCATTTGAAACTTTGCTGAGTAAATTTTACCCAGTGTGGCCAGTTAAGTTATGACAACAATCCTAGACTTGATTTTCAACACATGAATGAATGAATACATATATTTCGTTGTTGTTCCCCATACTGGGAATCGGAGATATTATTATAAATGTATTTCAAAGCCAGTATCACTCGTATACGCATATCTATGTACGACACAGTCAGCGTCAAATAGATTAAAGGAACATCCCGCATGAGTTATCAGTCTGCTGCTGTCTCAGCTATCAGTCGCAATACTGAAACAGGTGAACAGGCTCATATAGCGATTACCATAAATTCTCTAGCCAGAAAATTTTTACCTCAGAAACTTCTAAACGCCATGTGACATCGAATAGTTTGAAAGGAATTAGGGATTTCGTTAATTGGCGTAAAAATCTGTATATGTGCATTCTTGCAGTTTTTAACTATGAGGAGATTTGAAAACGCGAAAATCGAACGCGCCTTTTTTTTTACCCAGACAGTGCTGCCACCAATGTACAGGTGAGGGAACTAACTTGCGACGCAAGTGCCGTCGGCAAGGTAGTTATTGACCATTTGGTCAACTCTGTTGATAACTGTACGTGTATCGATTACGCTTGTGTTGTACGCAACTATTTTCAATAGGTAAATAGCTTGAGACTGTGGAAGATGAGCTAATTTTCAAGTGGTTCTAAAAGTCAATGCTTTACCTACATAGTACTTACTCTGTGACAAATATCAACGTTTGTAATTGCTCTACTACAATTTGGAGAATTTATAGCCTGACGAAATTCATTCAAATAGTTAAGTTTCCAGTTTCCTTATTCCAAGTGGATTTCTATGTATACACAGGTAAATATAATGTCAAGTATTGGCTGCCTACCTTTACAAAGTTACCCAAAGTACACATCGTTCCTTTAATTTATTGAAATAACGATATCTGTATAATAGGCGAAGAGAAGAAAAACGTAATCAAAAAGATCAACTCATCTCCTATAAGCGAATACTTTCTGGAATCAATATACTGATAAGAATCTGACAACAGCTGATTGTCTGGAATTATACCACACGATAAACTTTACCACGCAGATAGACTCGGTCAGATTTGCAGAAACGGTCTGAAACGACTTTGTCAAAGATACCTAATTAAATATATTTTTTTTTTCAAATTGATATTTCTTCTGAAGTTTGTTGAGAAACCGTATTTTCCGACGCTGCAAAATATCTCCGCGTGTAAGAAGAGGCGAAAATTCTCCCAAATCATGTATAATTACGCGTAAAATTAGTACAACTGCAAAAAATTTACGAGCTGATGTTCATAATTATACCATAATGAGGATTCTTTTTGCTGATGTGTTTTGTCGACTTTATTTCTGTAAAAATTACCGCATTTCGTGATTATGGAGTCAATCGAATGTTGATCGCAAAAATCCGTGATTAGGATACACATATAATAACACGTAAAGGAAAAGGTGTAATGATAGAATGATAATAATAATAATAATAATAATAATAATATACATAACGGTTCGCAAAACAGGTATAAATCGACGATACGAATCAACAAAGTAATAAGTGAGTCTTGTACAGACATACAATGGCGTTTTTCGCAAAGGCAGCTGGTGTTCTTCAATTTTATCTCCGCAATGGAATTTTCTTGAATCCTTGAAGCGTGAATGAGATCCTCTTGAAAAATACGAAATTGCTTGTTTTCCTGAATGGTAGATAATACCCACCTCTATTATGCCGTTTTTTTTTTAGTACCAAGCAATCGGAAAATTTGGCTAGTTTTGGAAAGTCGTCAATTATTCAT
The DNA here is from genome assembly GCA_963989295.1 of Ametastegia equiseti. Lineage (NCBI taxonomy): Eukaryota > Metazoa > Arthropoda > Insecta > Hymenoptera > Tenthredinidae > Ametastegia > Ametastegia equiseti. The sequence continues at coordinate 11,846,618 of OZ022397.1, read as the reverse complement.
AGCCATTAACCGCAGAGTTAATCACATACTGCTGAACGAAAGCATATACTACAATCTGCTGACTGTATACGATCTATTTACAATACGTATAGGTAATATACGTAATATATACAATATACGATAATCAAACTCCGTGGATTCAAATTTTGAACAGATATGCTCGGACGCAAAAACAAAAAATACTGATTGGTAATACAACGAAAATGAATAAATAAAATACAAGAAAAATCAAAATCGAAAAAGTATAAAAAGGCGATTGGGAATCTACAGGTCACATAATAATATAAGTACACACAGATATACATATTTAAAGTAAATAATTTATTTTTCTCTCATTGTCAGTTGATCACATCTTCAAGAATAATAATGATAATAATAATAATAATAATAATTACGTTTTCATTACCATTCTGGGCAATGGCAAGATTCAGTCAGGGAGTTGCTCATCAGTCTGACTAATACAAAAGTATACAGTGTCGTAAAATGAATGTGATTTATTCATTGACACAAACTAAAAAAAAAAAATTTGGAAATCGTTAGGTTAAATTCAAATACAGGAAAATACCTTTTCTCATTTTGTAAGGTATAGGTATATATGTATATAGGCGGTTGTGTTAGCAATGTGGTAAGAATTTGTTTGTTCGTTCATTAAATAATTGAATCTGTTATTTATCTTGGATTCCGAGTTAGATTCATATGCGTGAGTCGGGTGAGTTCCTTCCGGTCAGCATATATATAGTCACATTAGATAATTTCTGTAAAAATGTATAAATGTGAAGTGAAGGTAGGTATATAGGTATAGGTTTATACTTAAGACGCGCTCTGGGGCACGTTGAAAGTAAAATGAGAAGAAGAAGCTATTGATCGTATTTTTTCATCCCCCTTGTGCCGCGGAGGTTGGAACGGACGGAATTAAAGATGGCGGGAGTTTTTCCATTGTCTTTCCCCTACCCTCCCCTTCGCCCCCCCCCACCCCCGCCCACCCCCCATCATCCCCTTCCACCCTCCCCCCGCGAAGCGAAGCGAAGTAAAGGAACGGTAAGAAAAGGAGGGATGAAAAATGGGCAGGGATATTTTAAAGGGAAATTCAGACGGAGGCCGGCCACCCCCTGGCTCTCCCTCGTTCTCTTGTCGTCTCTTTCTCACTCTTGCGCATCCGCACACCCCCACTGTACCCCCCTTGTGCCTTTCGAAGGGCGCACTTCTGACGCAACGCTTAAAGAGGGGCTTCTTTGTGGATAATAAAAATGGAAGTATTCTAAATTTCCGTCCTCAATTATTTGATTTAAAACTTTAAATGCCGATGCTGCGTATGAATGTGTACATATCTACTTATAAATACATCTATATATAATAGTCTATAACCAACCTCCGCTGCTCTGGATATTTCCTCGTTTTAATTAACATTGACAGTTATTGAACGGTTCGGTAATTGAACGATCGCGTTTGGAATTAATGAAATTATATCAAATAACGTTATACTTAATCGTTCCGATCACTGTTATAATCCAACATGTATATAGGTATGTATAGGGGAGGGTAAGCCAAAAAGCCAAGAGCCAAAAACCAACGTAGCGGAGTCTGTCAATTCTCGTATAATATATTGACTATATTTTTCCCCAACGACTTTTGTAGAGGACCATTCGTGTACAGACGTGCTCATATATTTTTGTCACATACCTAAGTTTCGTAAAAATTTATCCAGATATTTGGGTAAGTGTCCTAGTTACTGATCCTGTCTCAATTATTGACCTTTTTCAATGATTCCTTTCTATCCGTCAGGTCTCAAATGATTTAAAAATCAATTCGTATTCTCTGAGTCTCCAGTAACTGATTTGTGTGACGGAGATATTCAGAATTTTTAACATTGATTCAAAATTTGAGAAAATACAAGGGTAAATAATTGGGTCTTAAAGGGTAAGTGATTGGGGCACCTACCTCATGCAAAAAATTAATGTGATATGAAATGTGAATAAAATTCATGAAAATTCGTGAATTTTCGTGAAATTGATATTTTCTACGGGCGTCCAAAAAAAGCTTTTGCAAATCATTACTCTTGATTGTTCTGTTTCTTTCAATTATCAAACTACCTTTCACGAGAAAAATCGACTCTCGTACGTGGAAAAATTTCTTTGGACATGGCGATGCCAAATGATGATGAATACCGACGAGTTATAGGATAAGAAATGGATGAAAATACTCAGTCTGGTGTTTTAAAGATTCTCTCAATGCTTCTGAAGCAGTCAGCACTCGACCCTTTATTCCGGCCGTAGACAGGAATTCCTTATCATCAATCGCTAAACTTTCCAGAATCAGTTCTCTTGATCTTGAGATTTTGTTTGTTAAATTTTCAGTATGATATATATTGTAACTTGAATTTTTTGATTGTTCAAAAAAATGAATAAGAAAATCCGCGGAGAGAAAGTGAACGCGCACCTTTCCTCTGACCCCTAAACTTCGTTATGCATACACATCTCTTCGTCGAGAAAGCATCTTGGATTACAACTTTGCGACCTCGGAAACTTATATTGAGGAAGGTTAGTTTTTGGAACGGTTGGCTAACGCCTCATAGCCCACATTTATATACGAAAGACTAATTGTGAGTTGAAACTACTCAAAGACCGGGCGCGCAAATTACCTACTTCATCTCTTATTACACTAAAAGTGCAAATTTTCCCGCAGAAGATTATATTTCTTGTCGTTGAAAATATATTCCACCATAATCTACAACCCCTGTTATCCATTTTTTGATTGGATCATTTTTCGTCGTTCAAAAAATCGAAATACTCGTTTTTCGTCAAGTTTCAAGATTGAATTTTCCCTCAACTGATCCACTATTTGCTTCCTCACAATACATTACGATCAAATCATCATGTAAATAATGAATTCCATCACACGCTGTTTCCCAAAATCCATGACCTCGTATTATTCGCTGAAAGGGAAAAGGGCTGTGGTGGGTTTAGTTAGCGAACGGACAGTCCTGAAGTTTGTGGAAAACGTTGAAAATGTCTAAGGATGTTTTTATCGCGTTTTAGAGGGTAGGATGTCAGGAGGTGGTGGCAGGGCAGTTAAGAAACGAAAAGAGGGTTGATGCTGGGGTAGGTAATGCGAAATGTATGTACGCAAATATCACGACTTGGCTCTTGTTTTCTCCAAGATGGGGGAATAGGCCTCGTTTTTTTTTTTTTTTTTTTTTTCCTCTTTTTGCTACCTTTTCGACAACAAACGTTTGTGTTGGTTTTGAAACTTTTCACGGAAACGCCAAGTTCCAACTTATAGGACGCTCGCGAAGTTCAAAGGAAGATATAAGATTCCAGGTGGCTATTTTATTCAAGAGTTCATCCCCACGGTGAATTATTCCCACATAATACTGGCAGTATAATAAATAAGCTATCGACTAAATCTGAATCGATAACGATTAGGTTTTTTTCAAACATTTATACAAATGAAAAAATTACTAACAATGAGTGATTAGAAATTTATTTCATCTTCAATAATTTAACAATATTCGGCCGAAGTTAGAATGAGATTAAGTCGTATTGCGCAAATAGCAACTAATTTTTTTAAAACGAATAAAAGATAAGGAGTAATGAGTATAGAATTTTGAGTTTCATACATTTTGAATGAAATCCGATGAAAAATTCACCTGAAAAAACCAATGAGACTGTATCCTGCGTTTTTATAAACTGTATTTGTTATTACAAACGCAGAATTGCTAATAATTATTGCTAATCCTTAATTTTGTGATTAAAGTTACGTGTACGAACCCCGTTTATCCTTCGATCCGTTCTTGGCTGACCTCAGGCGCGAACTAACAAACGGACGAAAGTTTCTGCAGCTAAGCATATAATACGAAGCCGAGGACTGATCGTTGAATGCAAAGTACACGTACCTGTGTATCCATAGGAGTACCAGCTACCCATAACCGGCCTACGTGCCCCATGGTCATATGGGCATAAGCGATCAGCCGCTGGTCAAACTGGTATGTAAATTATTTGACCACCCCAAAAAGGGGTTTCCTCATTTTTTCATACGGCCAGTTTTCCGCAGCTGCCCGTGTCGGACGAGTAGGTATATGCATTGTGCACCTATAGGTACGTTCCTTCAACGGTCGTACAATGTCCAATGATTGAACTGCCGTTGCTTGACAAAACATTAAGTTGAAATTGGTTACGTTAATGTAACAGAAATTTTTGGAAAAAATTCCTATTTCATGACTCAGATGTTGTTAGATTTGTAAAATTGATGTTCTACACATTTCGGCAAAATGTGCACGCTAATATTTTCGTGTTTTTAAACCATTCGAATTACGAAATGAAAAAATTTGATGCCATTATTTTGTTGCTTTAACGTTACGAACTTCAACTTTGTTACGAAACTAGAAATCAACGCTAAGTTTTACATCATCTATAAGTTTTTTATGGGAATTTCTATGCACTGATGATTCGAGAATTCTAATCAATGTATTTGTTTTCCCGAATCGAGAGTAATGCTCGGTTGAAACAATTTTTAGCGATTTTTTTTATATTACAATCATTACTTTATATTATTATATTTCTAATTCTGTAATTGGCTTGAATCATCTGAAGAATTAGGTTAGGATCTGTTTGTTAGCTATGGACGACGAAAAGTGGAGAGAAATAATAAGAAAAAACTAAAATAATAATAACAATAATGAAATAAAAAAGAAGCAAAATAGACCGCGAACTTATTAAAATTCACAGCCGCCCCGAGCTCGCCGGCTTAGAAATTAATTTGAGTTGGTTAATTTTTTCATGTAAATGCTAATTTCCCCGGAGCGTATAGCTAATTAAGGTAAAGCTAAAGCTTTGATATTAAAAAATTATTGAAAAGAATTTGCATGGTTATAATTACGCGACTCTATAACGTACTGTATTACATTCAACCTTGTAGAGTATCTGGTCAGACCTTGTTTCGAAATTGAAATTTTTTTCCCGTTTTAGATTTATCCTCTAACGAGCCAAAGAGCAAATTTCTCCCTCTATTTAGAGGGTTGCGACTTGTGAAAGGAAAAAAACATAATTTTACACATTTTTGGGCGTATAGATAACAGAAAAGTTGCTATACGTAGGATTTTGTATCGTGAAAACGTTGCGGAGTATCATTTTCTTCAATTTCGAGTAGACTTTTCCGCTTAGTCCTGCAGGTCCTATGGCGATTGTAAAATACCCGGTAAATGTGAAACGTTGAGACTCTAAAGCGGGAGAGGAGTATAAAGTACAAAGAAAGCCGAGCGTCTAAATACTCCGCAGCAGTCCGCGCAAGTAACAATAAAATCTGATTTTCCAACATTGTTTTCCAAGGGACAATGCTCGGTCGAGATAAGTTATGACGTCATAAGGCAAGGCTCGAAGGCGAAACAAAAGAAGATCTAGCTTCGCCTTGGCGAGGGCCATGGGATGGAGATGGGGAGGCTGCAGGAAAATAATAAAGACGAGTTTTTAATTGTACCATAAATTTAAACGCTTTTGTTTTTAACGCCGTTGCACGCTGCTCGCTCGATCCCATAGCCATCCGCCATATTGGATAATTGTTTCTTTCTTTTTTTTTCCTTCCATTTTTATTGAATATTATATCTTTTTTTTTCCACCTATAACTTTCGGGTGGCCCTTTGGTCTCTTCCCCTTGCCCCTTGATGAACATATATCAGCATGAAATTGTTGCAGCATTCGAAAACGATTCTAATCTCATGAAACACTGTGAAGAATTTTGGTTCTTGGAATTCGCTGCTCTGGACCTGTACGTAGGGAACAATTTTTGTTGTTGACTGGAAAGTTCCGCACCACTTGATTCATTATATAGAGCGATTTCTCGCGTGAAATTTTTTACTGTTTGCTCTCACCTTTTTTCATTAAATTTTTACGTACAATTTCAGATGAATTTGGTTTTGGTTTTAAAAATTTGTTCTTTATTGTGCATGAGGAATTTGCCCCCCGTGTAATTTCACGGATTTAATGAATTTCCTGCTGATTGCAGAAGATTCGTTATTCATGATCGGTTTGGCGGAAGTTGACTGCAACGTTGATGCCTCTCGCTGAATCAACCCCAACTTTCATTCACTTTGTGAAATTCTACAAATTGGTGGAATTGATTTTAAATTGATGCTGTCTGATGTCCCAAAAGTTTCAGAAACATCCAATCTGATCGTTGCCTCTAATACAAGATATATATATATGCGTGTAATTATTTATATAGACACCTAGTAGATCAAAATCGGAAGTGGACAGTCTCTGCATACTTTTTCGGGATTGATATTTCTTCACAAATCGATTAATGCGATAGAAAGATCAATAAATTCAGAGCAAGTTGGTATTTTTATTTGCATAAATGAATAAAAATTGGCATACAGGAAATGCATAGCTGTGTTTTCCGCGACTAGAAATTGAACGTGTGTGTCTACATATAGATACATCCGCGTGATTTTACATGGTCATTAACCCTCGCACGTATAAAGGTACCTATATATTATATGTTCAGGGACAACGTGCAGATGGGTCGGGTTGATCGGTGGGGCAAAGGGAGTAATAGTGCGAGGATCGAGGGATCGAGGAAAGAAGGGATGAAGGGAGGAGGGGGGGGGGGGCCTAAGGGTTGAAATTTTCGTTTCTGCAAACAGGTTTGTCCTGTAAGGGTTACGACTAACCCTTTGGTCAGCATTTTTTCAAATCTCTATACCCAGCTCGCCCTTCTCAAGGGATGTACAAAGCTGAAGCTGAAACTTATATAATGTGTATAATATACTATACCTAAATTCACTACGACATTTACGTATAACTACGTATTATATACTTACGGAGATTGTCTATAATCGTCAAACGAATATATACGAAAGAAAATTGTTGAAAAAAACTTGAGCATTTACAAATATTTCAAGACTTGAATAACCGAAGAATGAATATTCCGCCTCATTATCTGAAATATATCCGTCAGTTTAAAATTTGTTCGATCATTCTCGCCGTAAAATGTACACGCGTATAATAATTTAGCTGTGTAATCGCAAAAGCCTTGGAACAAAGGAGTTTCACTACCGGAAGTTCAGATTTCAAGTAGACCAGAGAAGAGACACGTGCGCGATCTTGCAAAGGCTGCAGTAAATGTCGTGACCACGTGCTGTTCAGCGACCCTTTAACCTGCTTAGACTACACTTTTAATGGATCTTGACCAATTTTTTTTTTTTTTTTTCTCTGCGTTTATATAAAACGGTACCTAGGTTCCTAGATACATGTTCTATTTTGGGTTCCAAGCGAAGGTATATGAATACATAGAACATTACATCAAATTTGTAAACGGCCTTGTCTAGGACGTAGAATGAATAAAATGAAGAAAATACTTATCCTTAGCCAGTATAATATAAAAATAATAGATAGAGGTATAGGATAGCATAGGACGAGGTGGTTATTAACATAAAAATAAATGAATGGTAGATGGTTCGCTTTCTTGGACCAAAGCTACCCGCATATTCCTTTTTTTTTTTTTTTTTTCTTTTTTTCACCGCCTCTTGCCAACGTCCTGCAGGCCGCTGTTACCCCCGCGAGTGTCTTTTATTTTTCAAGATGGCGCCGCGGAAAAGCCAAGACAAAAGAAAACGGTAGACGGTGACCCTCCTTCCACCCCCCCCATTTCGCCCTCTTTTCCGGCGCTATCTCATCCTCCTTTTCCGCCACCACGTCGAGGGACCCATCGCACCCGCCAAACCCACTTTGCGGTGACAGAAATTTTATTCATCGGTTGTAATTGCGTCAATTTGAATTTAGTTTGAATATTTATATTGAAGGCTGATCGATATCGGGGGTGAGTTTAAATTAATTGGAAATTTTTCGACGAAAGGGGGATGTTATAAGAGAGAAAGAGAAAGTAAAAAAGAGCCAGAGAGCAAGAGAATGTTATACATATAGAAGAGAGCTGAAAACTGCGAAAATTTTCCCTGTTCTTGACGATTAAGGTGTTTAAGGTATGGTATATGGCGCAAGCTTCAAACCGAAAGAAACTGACGTGGGGGAAAATTGGCAAGGAATGAGAAAACAGCCGCGGTTATTAATGATATTTTCATAATCGTTTCGTCATTTATTATTAATGAGTCGATACGATGGTATTGGTACTTCGGCTATATACATATACCCTCCCTCCTATACTCCCCCTATAAGGTACATCTTACTTAATTAAACGAGAAAACAAATCTCCGGCGTATCAAACGATTCGTAACATAAAAAAAAAAATCAAAAATAAATAATAATAATAAAAAACGAAATAAAATAAAAAACAACAAGTTGTTTCAAATGTTGAAAAGTTCGGCTCACATGAAAGTCACTGATCGGCGAATGATGTGACACAAAGTCACAATAACGGTCGCAACAAAAGTAAAAGAAAAAAAGCTCAAGGTTTAATTTTATCTCGCGAGAAGCTCTTTGGGTGTTTTACGCATTCTGCATAATGCAGAGTGTACCAACCGCCAAACCACCATGGTAAATGCTAAAAACTGTGAAGGTTTGATGGCTCTGCAACCAGCTATATAGGGGTTGGAGAGCCGGTAGTATCTACCCGTGTGTATTATAAGCGAGCGAGAAAAGCGAAGCACGGTAGTTTTTACAACCTCTTATAGGTATATATATATATATATGTATGTATATAAAAAGTGCGGAGTGAGCCAAGCCCCATAAAAAAGAGGGTGGGTCGTTGTAAAAAGAGAGGACCCACGGGACCGCGGCAAGATCAACCCCTAAAAATTTCCCCACCCTTGTGAGCCTCGGTCACCATCCCCCCCCCCCGAACAACTGGGCACCAACACCATCGTCGGGGTTGGGTGGCGGGTATAATGTATAGATATATATATATATATATATATATATAGATATACTAAGACAGAGCAGCAAGTATCAGCAGAGGCGCGATTCCTTCGCCTGGCTTCTTGGAAAGTCTTCCCCTCTTTCCCAGTTCTTTCCTCCCTTTTTATCCAGCTCCTTTTCGTCGCTGATGGGGGGGTCTGTGGGGGTTGGGGGTTTGGGGGGTGAAGAGCCAGCCAGCCAGTGGACTACCGAGGGGGGTAAAAGCACCCTGCTCGAAGTATTTGAGATAAGAATAAAGTCGGGAAACCTTAGCGAAAGGGGATGTGGAGGAGGAAGAGGCAAAAGAGAGGCGATGGGTAAAATGGAAGGGGAAAGGGGCATATCAAAACGCCCGGGAAGGCAAAAAGTATACGGCGATCGATGCGCCTTGCCCAACGAACAAAATGAAATTTATACTCGGTACTAGCTCAGGAAATGAAATAACTGCGAATAGTTGCAGTTCTTATAGCTATACAGTACGCGGGAACTGCAATACTCGAACATTATATATGCGATTGTAAATATTTCATTATTCGCGATACGTATGTTGAATGCAATCATCTCTACCTATACTTTGTCCATATTATACAATATGTATTCGAATCTAATCGTTTGAAAATTCGACGATTATTCTTTACTTCGTCCCGGAGGTATAGACAGGTGGAGGTATATACATATACGTCGTTATATTGTTTTTGTGAAGCTTAAAATACCGGCGAGGTACCTACGAGCGTTGGGTGGGTCGGATGAATTTCCTAATTAAAACTTGTCGGAAACTATTTAAAAGTTGAAAAAAAAAAAAAAGAAAAAGTTATGCTCGAGCGATGGACCATTATCACTTCGGCCGTAAGTTTGATAAATTATCAATTCCCGAGCGGTAATTCATTTTTCAAACTCCTGTATTATCTTTATCGGGATTTTAACATATACAGACTAAAACTATGTATATATGCAACGTGGTGTGTAGTTATAGCTATATTGTTTACATAAATAATGGGAAATTTTTTGAGGCTGATTACGCGCGAACCTTAACTACTTACTACTCCTGTTTAGCAATTATTTCTACCATTTCCGCTGCACTAGAGAGAGAGCAATTAGTAGAAGTCCGCTTTAAGCTGGGCAATAGATTTTTCCCCAAGATCTACCCTGCTTAGCGTTGAAAATTTACAGTGCACTAGGAAATTTCAAGTAAAACTAGAAACATGTGCGGTATTCCCTTGTCAAAAAACGTTTCTTTAATTATACACATCGGAATTAGCCAATTATAACATTCTATTATTTTCGTATTCCGTACGTACTTCGTTGATCAGCTATTTTTCTTTTTTTTTTTCAACTCTATCATCGGACTTTAAGTCGGCAGAAATTCGACGCAATCTATTGACAATATTTATTAATATCAATATCAATATTCGCCAATGATATTGATAAGAAAAGCTTAAATCCAATAAAGATATACCGGTACAAGTGTAGATGAATGAAATTCGTCATCAATGAAACGTTGTTTTGATTCAAGTTCAAAGTTTGAACTCGCGGTGTCTGAGTACCTCTGGACCAATGTATACAATATACGTATAGTATGTCTACAAATTTAAGCACAACTTAGCGGTTTCCTACCTTACCGATCTTCATTGGAACTTGAATGAGACGCCTCTGGCGGAGGGTTGTAAAACGAAACATTGGTCGGTCGGTATAGCAGGGAAATTATGGTAAGACAGTTTTCTACAAGACAGAACGAGGATTCATTTCAGTTTATCGTTAGAAAAGTAAAATCGATATTATGAATGATTATTTTATTGCTTTTCATGTTGAAGCGAAAAGAAAAAAGATAATCGAAATGATTATGATTCGAGAATATCAAGCACTGAACAAAATGCAAATTTTATGATGTATTTGCGAATTCGTGGCGGGTAGTTTGGGAAAGTTTTTTTGAATGTTAATACCGTATTTTATAATTCATGAGGTATGAGTTGCTTGACGTAATTCCCGGGTATGAACTCTGGCAGTCAGTTTAAACCCGAATAAGAGGCGTGCGTACGAAATGGGCTCGTCCTGTTCTATGGAATATTTTAATTTTTGACATCGCAGCTCTCGAACAAGGGTGGAACCGACAACGAATATTCGGACATGTTTTGCGGTTGAAAATTACGAGCCTCCGGTGTCTGGAAATAATTAAACAAATTAGTAAAACTTAACGAGGTCCCCGGCAACCATTGCGCGAAAACTGCCCTCATAAAAATTTCAACCCCCTACTCTCTAAGCGAGGCTAATTCAAGATGGCGTCACCCCTATTCCATTCTATTCTATGCTCTCTACTCTTCTCATCTCTAGCTAAGCTGGTTGGCAGCCCCTCGCCCTCGTTGTTCCCCAAACTCTATGAGGGTGGGGCCTTGAAAGTATGGCGCACCCTTCATCTCAGATGTTCCCAAAACTGGAATGGTGTATTCTACAGGAATGTCATTCCTATATATACAAACTATTCGATCGTTTGAAATCCAGAAGCAATTATACTCAAACGGGAATTCACATCGCGAGAGTTTTTCAATAAAAAATTTCCAGAGCTCGGATATTTTCAAAAAAAAGCAAAAAAAAAAAAAAAAACGAAAGAACGATGATTAAGTGAAAAATTTATTCATCATTATGTGACATACCAGTGTCTCAATTTTTTTCCAAAAACTTCGTTTGTACTGTTTATACATATTTGACTAGGAGATGATTCAAAAATTTCTGTATTTTGGCAGGTTTTGTCAATTGAGCTGCTTCTGGTGTAGAATGTTAGTTATTATATTTTGCCGTCTGGGTTTTAGGCACTACATACAGTGGTAGTTGGAATGCCGGGACGGAGGGTTGTATCTATGCCAGAAATTTCAACAACCACCCAGATTTCGACTCACGTGCCGTTGCCTGTGAATTCCTGGGACAACGTAGTTCCAACGAATAAACGTAAAGGGGAATGGAAAACAGAAAAAAAGCTATGAAAAATTCATTTTTCAAACTCAAGTCTGCCTAAAAAATATTACTACTCATGAAATTGATGATTAAAGTTCAAAGTTAGATTGCAAAAAATCTTAATTGAAGAGTTGCAGCCACTTGAGCGCGACTTCATCTCAACAAATTCCCGCAGCAAATTATTTCTCATTATCAAAAATAGCATAGTCGAATCCCGCGATCAAATACAATTTCAAAAGCACAGAAGCCGAATGAAATTTTGAAAACAATACAGGTGAGTTAGTTTTTGTTTTCTTCTATGAAGAAGAAATATTTTCTGAAGAGCTCCTTCTTTATACCTACCCGTCGCCTTGATCTCAACTCACTGTCGATGACGTCACTATTTATTGTACACAATTAATTATTATAAAAGTTTCTTCTGATTTCTATTTAAACCTCAGCTGATCACGACCTCGGCAACTATTTCACAATTATTTGCGTTTAGATAGAAGACATTTTTTAATTTTCAATTTACTAAAATTGCAGTTGAAAAATTCGTTTTTTGATTGCACGTAAATGTTTTCAATAAGAAACCATATACTATATTGACTAGTATTTATAAAAATCGAAATTTATTTATTTTTCGTTACATTTGGAGGAATCGATGAATCAAATGAAATATTTTCTCCGAATAAGAGCGACCTCTTGAAGACAAGATAACTATAAATCAATAATCGATAATCGCGAATGGAAAACAGGGCTCAAGACGCAATCTGCCAAACGGAGATTCGATTTTGTGCAATCAATCACATCGAGAGGGTATATCTTTGATTAGATTCGATCAGGACTGACTTCAGGATCCACGCGGTGATCAGTGACTTACGCAACCAATTCGCGATATCCAATTTGGATCTATTGGAAGAAAAAAAGGGGGAAAAAAAAGAAGGAAAAATTCCGTTTTTTCAAAATGAAAATAATTCAGAGCGGTTGATTTTTTCTCCGAACTATATTGCGGATTTTTCCACGGCCCGCGGCGTACTGACCTCGCCCCTATTTTTCACTCGGCACCCCTGAGCCTCCCCCTCTGCCCCCGTCCCCACCCTGGCCAAATTTTTACGATTCTGCGCGCGAAAAATGGTGTTTTTCGTATAGGGAGCCGGAGCTTGCGTATGGAGCCGATTACCGGCGGACTGGCTCGATCAAGGGCCTCTTTTGTTTGTGGGGTATTTTTTTTTTTTTTTTTCTTGCGCTTTTTCCTTTCCTAATTCTCTCAGCCCCCTCACCACGCGGTTTTAACTCCCGTCCATCCACCACCTCATCCTCTTCTCACTGTATTTTGCTTTCGTTGAGATGAACACGGATTTCGAGGGTATTTAGCTCGGAGATTATTTCGGCTCTTTTTCAATCTCCACCCATTCTACCGAGTGGGTACGGACCTTTTTTTTTTTTTTCCCAACCACCTTTTGCTCCTGGTCAACTCTCTAACTACCCTTCATATACTTTCCAGTCTTTATACTATAGTTATTGGCTTCATCAGTCAAACAGATTGTAGATTAGCAGACAATCAATATTTTATTAACAATAAAAATTTGCGATATCACGAGAGCCAATTACTTTTGCATGTAATTGAATTTGAAATTTTCTTATCTAGAATTTCTTGGCAAAAGAAATTTCCTAAAGTACAGATTTTTTAATCGATGTCTAGATTTAAGATGCCGAAGATCTTCCGGGGGTAGAACCCGGGTTAAAAGTAGGAGTACCGGAATCGATTAAATCGCACAAGTTTATAGGGGGATGAAAAATGAAGGATTAATTAATGTCGCGGGAGGCAGGGTGGTGGTGCTTAGAGGAATAATGGTCCAGCGGCCAATTGGGATCGAGCCTTAAGACGGGCTGGAAACCCTAGTAGCTGGGTGAGGGTCGGTAGGGAACCTGGAACCCCGGTCATAAATCCAGTTCGTTCTCGTAGAATTTCCTGCCGAGAGTATAAATTCAGCAGCTGGAATAAGGATTGCTACCTCTACAGCCCCTTTCAGACGTTCGTGGGGCTGCGGCGTGAGCCCGGGCGCGTTGCGGGTGGAGTAAAAGGTGGTTGGTAAAGGGGGATAGAGATGGGGAGAGGGGGCACCATCTTGGATCAATAAATGATTTAACATTCACAAAATGGCGGCTGCTCTACCGGGCCAGGCGGAGGAGGCGGGGGAGGCGGAGAAATAATATAATCTACCTTAGACTCTGGCAGCAGCCACCCTCGTCGCCTTCCGCGCCTTCCGTGCCTTCTGCGCCCTTCTCAGTCCTGCTTTTCATCCTACTATATGTATCAAGTCTCTTCCTCCTCTTCATACCCCCCCATCCCCCATTACCATCACCATCCTCATTCTCATCCTCAACCTCATCCTCATCCTCGCCTTCGCCTTCGCCTTCGCCCCCCCCCCCCCCCCCCCCATCCTCATCCTCATCATCATCCTCATCCTCTTTCCAGTCTCCATGGAACCACCGCCTGCCCCCCCTTTTCTCATACCACTAACCGTCGACGAACTCCGCGGAGAACTCCGCTAATACCCGCGCACCGAGTATTCAAATTTCGCGTTTTGAGACGCCTGGAATAGCAAATGATGCATGTCTATTCAAGTCGGTGGTACCGGGCTCTCGAACCTCATCCGTACTCCTCCTCCTCGACGAACCTCCCGACCCCGAAACAACCCCAAGCCAACGTTCTGTGTTCGAAGATGTATTAAACCCGGTTAATTTCGACTTTGACGCATCGCGAGAAGGCTTCAGTCTACTGCAGTATGGGTTTTACGCGTATGGTGCACACACGTTGGTATATCTTAGATATCCGGTTCTGTGTATGCTCTATCGTAATTCTATACACCCAATCATCAATTAACTCTGATACATATTCAGCTCCCGTGCCTTTATAGGAATACGACTGTAACCTTAAGGTTGATTTTGTCTTCCGAGAGACTCGTTTGCCCAAAGTATATGCCAAGACTTCGAGCTTGACTTCCAGGTTTCGAAATTATATACTCTTCCTGCAGGCTTTTGAAACTCCAGAACTTGCGACCTCTTCGTTTCGACGTCCCCTTTCAGAAATAAATAACCAGGTATATAACTGTATCCAAATTGCTGATACTTTTTATGCAGAAAGAAGTGGCTGAAGATTATTAGTAATTATCATTGAGGTCACGGGATAGAGTGCGTCATGGACTCATACTGAATTTGCTGATCACTTGATGGGAAACAGTTCCGAATTTTCAATTGAAATTCTCAAACGGATCAAATGGATTAAATATATGGCTTTGTATTGGGAATCTACGAAGCTAATGGAGGTGATCATTACTGAAACTGACGGAAATGTAAGAATTTCTTTGAACAATACCGAAATCATCTAAATTTCAGTATTCGCCTGACGTCTTTTAACCGCAAACATAGTTTTTTCTTACGTTCGCCTCATCGCACAGACACTATACAGACATCTCAAGTTTTCCTAATCAAAGTAACAACTCATGATATTTGCTGCATCATAAATGTGAGAAAAAACCATGATGCCGCATGATGAGAGAAGAGACATAAAAAGAGGGAGATAAAAACGATCAAGAAATTTCGTTGATTTTCCATAAAGTGTTCTTTCGCCATTTGACAAGGTATGTAATGTACATACATACATACATACATTCTCTTGTTGGAAGAGGAGCGTATCCTGTGTGTAAGACTGAGGATATTTGATAGGGTCGTAAGGTCTTGATATTGGTTGTTTTGAAGCTGAGCTTGTCCGATCTAGTAGATATAGCTACATGAATTCCTGAGAACCGGATGCGAAGCATATATAGATATATATGTACTCGCGTAAAGCAAACCCGATGGTTGAAAGTAATTGGACTCTAATATTTTACCGTAATGGCGTACTAAAGTAGATTTTAGGAGGATGTAGCCAGTTTAGGGAACGGAGTTTTCGAGGGGGGTGGGTTACTACTAGAGTAAGGGGGTAGACGTATAAGATCCCTAAATATTAAGAGGGCATTAGCGTGGGCGGCCATTTTGCATCAGCTCAAAGCCTCCCCCTCCCCCCCCCCCCTCCCGCTCACCCTTTCCTCCTTTCAATTCCCAACCACCCTCTTTTAACCTCTCTTCTCCTTCCCACGTCGTTCGTCGCAGAAGCGAGAACCTGCTGGCTGGCACATATTATTATATTATAAGGGTGGCTTACCCGGTTACCATCCTCCCTTCAACTACCCCCTTCAACTTCTACCTACCCTCAGTTCCCTACGCCCCCGGCCACCTCTGGGCCACCTTCGAAGATTATGGAAATCTAAGGGAATTATGTACCCTGAAATTTTGTCGAAATCTCACGACACAACGTTATATGTATATGCCTAGTACACCAGCTCGATAGAGTCCCAAACAAACAGACAACGTCGTCGCACATTTGGCACATGCACTCGTATTAGGTCTATGAATATTTGTTAATTTAATAAAATTCATTGAAGTTAGTGTACAAATGATGTAGTACATTTATCTAAATTTTGAAGAAATTCTCAACTACTTCAACTACTTTCCGTTGAATTATTCCAAGGGTTGTCTAATCTCAAGCAGTTATGAGGAAGTTTGTTATTGCGTGGTTTAGACTTAGGCTCACATGTCTTCATTAGGCACTTAGTTCGTGGAAGCCGTTGGTGGCTTCCTCTCTAAGTCCAAGTTTGTTGTGTGAGAAAACACTAGGACGGAGGGGGTTGGCTTGGGAGAAGGTGGATGAGGGCGCGAGGGAAGTTGATTTGAATTTATATTACTTGGCCACCCCTCTGAATACGGTCTAAGGAAATTTCCATATATCTGAGAAATTCAAACCGTTCAAAATGGCTCCTTATACAATAGTACCTTCCGCTATGTTTTGCGCCATGACAATGCCAAAAAATCCTACAGGCATCGATCAAGATCCAAATTGTCAATATCAAAATTTGCCATTATTCGGAAATCAATAAATAACTATAAATATCGATGAAAAACCATTGGGACTGATTCAAGTTGCAGCTCGGTTCATTTTATAAATCATTATGCGGTTATTTTTTAAATCCCACCAGTTTATGAAGGCGTGAGCTGATTAATTAAGGGTGTCGTTTTAATTCACTTTTCCAGTTTTGTTATACGTGCCAACAAGCCCAACCCTGGCAACCCGGACACCGCCGTGGGACAGCCAGACTTTTTTCTGTTAGATTTTCACTTAACCACTTAGTCCCCGGTCTCCAACGTTAAGTACTTTTTAACCGCCAGGTATATTTATCTTTTTCTGCTCCCTTTGGCCAACCCTCAAAATTCCAGCCTCTCTCTTCTCGCTTTTTCGTGCGATTACGCCTCGCGGAACTCTCGCATACGAAATAAATACGAAGCAATTAAAATGTTAAAACAAAGAGGGGGAAGTGTTCGCCCGGTTAAACGCTTTCACACTCTGCACGCCACTCTACTTTCACCAAAAAAAAGTGTATCAAAATAACCGGGTTGGTGTATATATCCACTTGAATCATGAATTATTCACACTCCCATTCCAGTGAAGACAAGAATTTAGAGGCCGTCATTTTTACAGAATTATTCAAACGGAATTTCAGGGTCTAAAATTTCGAAAAAAGCTTTAGCCATTTGTAATGAACAAGTCAATGTTTCAAATTGTGACTTTAGAATCCATAAGATTTCTTAATCAAGTCACATTATGTACCGTAGAAAAAAATCCAAACAATAATTTTTCAAAATTTTTTACTTTTTTGATAGGAAAATAAATTGTTGCGTTTGTCTTGTGTTCGACGAGAAGACTGGGCGAAGACTGGGTGATTTCGTATCGGATATCCATCTGAGATGCGAACGATTCCCACAGTGCAACTATTACGAACTGGTCACTATTTGGGAAAACCAGTTGTACACTGACCAGTGGCCAGTCAAGGGGAAGAATGAAGTAAGTGCCTCTGTACACTGACTACCTATTCAGCTTCTGCCCCAAAACTGATTCATTTTTATCCTAGGTCAGATCCAAGACGCGGTAATTCCCACCGTGCAACTCTTCAATGGTGTGGTCAGCATTTCGAGAACCTGTTGGACTGACCAACGATTGACCGGTAAGTTGCTTTACTACTTCCACGACACCTCCGAAACGCCGTAAAGGTTCAGACCGGGCTACCAAACCTGTCCTACAAGGAAAATCATACGCCGGGTGGTGTTTCTTTCCCAAATTTGTTTCACTTATTGATCGATCTTGGGTCATTTTCATTTTCACATACTCCAGTGCTTTGATTAGCAGAGTGAGTACTGAGAGGCTGTCAAGTCTCTGTGATTGTGATTCGTGATCACTCGATAGCGATATGAAAATCTTTTGGACAAACTCTTTTTTACGTTTGAGATAGAGTTTGTTCATTTTTGGGAAAGATTGGAGTACTTTTTACGGATTTTTGGAGAAAAGAAGGTCTTTAAAGTAGAACTAAGTTCTCAGGTCACAATTTTTTGAGTTTCATAAGTGCCCAGAACGTGAAGAGGAAAACCTTATTCTTTTGCTTAGGGGAAAAACCGGATATATGAGAAGTAAACTTATACTTATATAGCAACCCGAGGAGATCTTCTTAGGAGAATAATGTTTATCGATCGTGAGTAGACACCGGTCAAGCTTCCAGTTAAACAGGTCATCGCGGTTGTCTGTTCAACCCTTGAAAGTGAAAGTGGTCACTGTAGTATTTCCACGATTTTCCAAGGGTTAGAATTTAGTTTGACATCCCGTGCCGCGACGTGATCACAACTCGCTCCAAATTCGTTCAGTATTTTCACATACATTCGTTTTTATTCACATATAGTGAATGAATTTATCCATTCACGAAATTCACGCTGTGCATAAAATTCTGCGATGTGTCAGTGCGCGTGTCTCTACCACAAAAATTGAATAAAATATTAGGAGATATTTTTCATCGCGTTGGAATTTCTCACCGAGTGAATTGAGTTGTACATTCAGAATAATCACTTCTCGTATTTTCTAACCGCAAATTAACCACGCTTGGTATCACAAATTGTCAGTTTTGCCATATCTCTGGCAAAGAACTATCCTCATCCCTGTATTACCCCTTTCTCTCACAATTATCAGAATTTCCGTGACAACGAATTCATTCGAATTTGTCTTCCTTCGAATTCAACCTCCATGTTTCACGAACCGCGTATTATTTTCATCATCAATTCTATAGAAAAAATAGTAAACTCCACGATGCAATAGCGTTGAAATTCGGAAAGCATATCATCCGACGGGTGGAAGTGCCAGTTCGGCTCATTGTTCGCAGAATAAAAAGTTTTTTTTTTGAAAAAATCATCAGTCGATTTTTTCAAGTCAATTTTTTTTCTGACCGTACGAATGATTTTCAATTGATGGTGAGGGTAGAACATCAGATTTTGAGGAAATTTCGATGGCTTTATGGATAGGGAATGATTATTTGTTGGGGTTGTCGAGGACCGTTTAGTGTTCGGTACATTGTAGGTGTTGTAGGACGGACAATGCGATACAACAGGCATTGTTGAACGGTAGTCACGAGCTAACGTGAACTTAAGTTCTCCGGAGTATACAATCAAGTCGTTAGGACTGCAGAACTCAAAACTTTGGCTAAGTAACGCCTCAAGTTTTAAGCTAAGAATAGCTATGGACGTTGAACAAGCCTGCAGCAGCCCCCATTGTCAACGCACATGAAGATCGGATGTTCCATAAACGTTCTCTCATTTTGTTTTCATCCAAAATCATATAATTTGAAATTTCTTCAAAATTCACCTATAAATTCAAATCTGCTTATTGATGGAAAATTGACCAGCAGGGAAATTGCAAAACGATGTCTGCAGATGGTTTTGGTGAACGGAGAGAAGCAGACCATTCGTAGGTCTATAAGGTCGCGTAGATAGGAGCGGATCCTTGCGGTATTCCTAGGTTCTAGGTTGTTTGAAGAACGTTTCAGAAAACCCCCCCGTACCGATGTCAGATACACCCGGGGTGTGTTTTGGGGTGAAGTAAATTCAATTTCCAGTGCTATCAGCCATCGCGTTCTCTTGCAGAACTAGCAAAGCTTGCGTTGGCATTCAAAACAGCCCTTGGAGATAAAACCCTGTTCCCTCCTCAGCCTTCCCATCTCCGTTTCTCTCGTTTTCCCCTCTTACTCTCCCAGGAGGCGAGCCAGCCTCCCTGGAAACTGCAAAAGCAACCTGCCTTCCCCTTCAACCTCTTACGCCCACAATTCCGCCATCCACCCCCAGCGTTTGCCCTCGCCGTTCCCTACCTCGATCTCCCCCCATATCATTAATTATCTAAATTGAAGCAACCAACCCACTGCGGCCCGCGTCTTACGTCGAAAATATCAAAGGAGCTATTCCAAACAGCCGTGAGCACAGACCTTCGCAGAAAATGGTTGAAAGTTATGCTCGCGTGATTTTCAAGCATTTCGGCAATGCGGCAAACTTGTTCAGTTTCTTTTTTCTACGGGATTTTTTTTTCTTTTTTTCAACCCTCGGGTTAACTGGACTTGAAATACTTTCATCTGATCTTGTTGAAGCACCGATTTATGATTACACTGAAATTAATGAGTGTCAGAATTCTTTCCGTGGTTCGGCAGATCCTTCCAGGGGATGAAATCCTGTCTCTTATAGTTTTTATCATGAATTGAGAAGATCCGGCATCTGGTATATGGAATAGATTTTGGATTTTCTTTTCTCATTCCTTCATTCGGATTCGACGAATTGCTAAGAGAGGAATATCCGAGGCGAAGTTCGAAAGAATTATCATACCGATTTTTTCTTGGAGCTTTTGTTAAAATTGGTTTTTGTATTGGTAGAAAATTGCAGAAACCGATTGTGACTTTTGAAATTCCTTCGAGTGAAAATCTTGCCATTCCTAAAGAATGAAATGAAGAGTCCTTTTGTAAAGTACATCGGAAACCCTTTTTTCAATTCGTGGACGAGAAAAGTGTGTCTGCAAAACATACTAGCTACAATATTTGGAGTGGCTTTTTATTCCATTCTGTCAAAACGACGCGATTGTTAGTCTAAAAAAATTTATAAAGACTTTGTCAAACATGTAATTGAAGGACTCGCAGGATCAGAAAGTGAACGATTTTTCTATCCTCCTTGACAACTGACGCAGGAGAATTATACCGAGCAAGATGGGATACTGTAAAAATAATTTTCAAAATTAGTATCATCTAAGACATGTTCGTGATTTTTTTCCAAGTATCCGATTTTGCCCCGTAATCTGACGGTGCTCTATGTAGTTATATGTTTATACACATAGGTATATATACATACAGTATATATTTATTCCTCGAAATGGTGGGTTTTGGAATATACAGGCGTACCTATACCTACCTAAATGGATATAGGTGAACAGATACACACTAGCGAAGTAACCTACGAACCTCGCAGCATCTCAGCCTCATATCGACGCGTTTTAGCCATTTTCCCGGGATCGCATCTTACCCCCACTTTTCCACTTTCCTCGGTTCTCCTCCTACGCCTCTCTATACCAAGCCCAGGTCCCTTTATTCCCCTTTTACCTCCCGCTTCCCTTACCTTCACCGACTAGTGAGTAACGATTTTCCTCCGTCTTACTCTCATCCTGGAACCCTCCACTCTATCCTACGATGCGCCTAAATGCTTCCAAAAACTCTACAACTTCTACTATGGGCTCTCAGTCCCTGTGCCATTTACGGCTGCTTCTATATAACCGCTGCAAATATATATATACATATATATATATCTAACCGAGAACCTGGGGATCCTCGGTACTCGGAGTCCCTTAGGGCGCCGGAAAAACGGAGACATCGATGCACGGGATTGCGGTTTAACATTTTTCTCCCTAATACCCCGAATTACCAAAAATCCAATCCTAGCCCTGGTATCAAGGGAATTCGGAATTTCGGTCTATCGATTTCATCAAGCAATATGCTGCCGGTTATCTTTTGCTTTCTTCCATTGGATTTTTACCTTCTTTTGAAGTATTCGTAGACACTAATTCTTTTCTTCGCTGCAAGATCGGAAAGCTCACGCGTTTGGAGGTGGGATTGAAATTCTGAACTTGAAAACCTGCGAAAGATCAAAATTACGAATTTTCATACTATCAACTCATAGTTTTTTGGGAGCTTGCTTTCCCGGAAGGCTACGCAGCCAATTTGAAAAACTCCGAGTAGAAGAACACCGGAGATTCAAAATTTCGAAAGCTCGTCGTTTATTTGACAGCTTTGTCATGAGCTTCCCTTGAATTTTCATGAAACTGGCAGCCAAAATTAGCTGCAAAATAAAATGCGTTCGATAAAAACGAGTCTGTCAAAGACAATGAATCCAATTTTCGTAAAGTTTTTAGCAGAACCAAAGCTTCTATTGGATTTTATTAATTCTTCGGCTGATAACTTACGCTGCTAACTTCAGCTCCATGAATTTTCGGATTCTTGGAGCTTCTGAGTCTTGAACTTTCGGATCTTTGAGCTGTCTGTGTTTCGACCTTTTGGAGTTTGCAAGTTCTGAAGTCCACGTTTCCAGAAACTTAGAATCGTATCTCAAATGAATTCAGAATCTTGAAAGCTCGGGATTTCAATCCCACCCTGCCGTTTAATTTCCACTGCAAAAAGTTCGATCTGTCTCGATTGATTGGTTCCTATTTTTGGTTCCTAATTATTATCGTGAAATTGTTGGCGAACATTACCCCGCACCTATACCGGGAATATCTCAGAGTCTTTGACCTCGCACGCGTTTCCGTTTTGCCTTGGCAAGCTTCATAATTAATGGAAGAGGGTCCCGGGGAGACTGACAGCGGAGGATAGAAGGCAAAGAGAGAACAGAGTCGAAGAGATGGGGGTGTGGAGGGTGTGGGTCCTGGAAGAGGAAGCTGTGGGAGCAGAGGAAGAGGAAGAGGAAGAGGAAGAGGAAGAGGACGGGTTTCGCGCAATATCTTAAGTCTCAGAGCGAGGAGGCTTGGTTCCCTTGACAAGCGACGTTAATGTATGTATGAGATCCAACAGCCACCCAACAGAAGACATCCCATCCACCTATGTATGGGGTTGGGTTTCCGAGGGGCGCTGCATGATGAAATGAGAAACATGAGACGCCATCCCCTAAGACCCGCGACTGAATACCTACATTTCCTATACCGCGGAGAGACTGGGGTATAAGAGAACGAGAGAGCCTCAGAGAGGAAGATGAAGAGCACGCTCTTCGCGAGACTAAGACGACAGCACCAGCCGTCGTAATCAGCGGAGAGATGCTCCGAGGCTGATGCTCTTATAGTTCACGTTCCATCTTTGAACGATCCTACCAACACTATCATCACAACTCGGTTCAATTAGTTCAGAGGCTTACAAATCAACAAAAATCATCCACTGATTCTGAGATCCAGATCCGTGTCGTTTAGTCGATTTTTTGTCGACTCACAATCAGACACGTCAGTTATGGGTACAAAATGACAGATCATTTGGTATCCAATTTTTCGATCAATTGAATTTCCTGAACAGATGAATTCAACTTTGGAGATATCGAACATGGGTTTGGAAGAGTATGTCGATAGTTATATTTCGATTTGTGCTGTTGGCAAACCGGAGATCGGTGACCGGAGACGTAGACCATGCGTCAAGTTGATTGAAGTTATCAATTTTTTTTTCGCAACTTTTTCATGTTCTTTTTTACTCTGAAGCTTCTGCATAGTAATTGAAACGCTGTATGGGTCCAATATTAAAGGAGGATCGATTTTCCAAACGCAGTTTCATTAACGAGCTTGTTCAGACTATGTCTCCGTAGTTGTATGGCCATTTTCCTTTGGGTGATTGGCATTTCCCACAATCCATGGTATGGGTACACGATTCTCTTGTCTGCCTTGTAATATCTTCTAGCAATTGCATTAAATAATCGACATTTTACCCCACGTACGAGATATCTTTTCTCCCAGTATGGATATGTGATATGTTTGCCTAATAAATTCATCTTCGCCTCAACGCGTTTGAATTGCGAGTAGAAAATATCCATTCCACCCAATAATGGCAATATAATTGATTTTCATTTGCAAAACCAGAGTGACAGTCGGTCTTTAACAAGTCAGCAGACTCACGATGGGAAAATCTTCTTCGTCTGTCAAATAATTGTCACTAAAAATGTTACCGGTGGTCTTGAAAGTTATGAGAAACTAATTATACGTACTAGACGTGTGGTTTTTCTTTTGTTCTGTTTCCATGATTGCATGGGAAATTAGATGAGACATTTGGAGCTATGAATTGGTAGTTATGTTCTGTACACATACATATAGGTGGTAGAATTTCTATCACAGTAGAGAAATGCCTTTGAGTTCTGTATAGGGATGTAATCGTCTGGTATATACGAGAAGTTGGTAATGAAAAATCACAAGCCTCGGCGAAACCCCCTTGGGAATAACAATTGGCAGAGCGGATTTCGTAATGGAAAATGTTTTAGCAATTTAGTTCTATCTCTGGTTATGGAGTTTGAAAGAGGGGTGGGGATGGGGGCGGCGGGAGGTTATGGGGTGGCGTAGGGAGGCAGGCTCATAGTGTAATATAAGGGTAGTTTGTGCCGGAGCTTCGAGTCGGGGGTGCTTTCCACCCTCTCGCACCCCCCAAGACGCTTCGCTCGTTCTGATTGGTCGACATTATTCAAAATGGCGTCTTCTCTCTATAAGATCCGTTTTATTAGCATACTAGGAAAGGAGGCTGTGCTGTTGATGCCTTTGTAAAAATAGTTACCCTTAAAATTCTCATTGAAAAATCATTTTCGAAGATGATTTTCAAGGGTTATTCACATCGCCCTAACACCCACAAGTTCATTACACAAAAAGTCCCATGTAAAGACAGCCACTTTCGCCTGGGATTAAGTATTCCCAAATTCCTATGGACAATACTTATCAGACGCTGGTTTTAACCATAGGCATGGCTTGATGTCAGTTTGGATTATAATATTAGTTTAAGGAGTCTCCGACCTGCCAGCCTCCCTATAAATTGGCTCTGCTAGCGAGTTAGAAAATTATTGATGATAACGAATTAAGCGACGAAAATTACGCTGATCCCAAATGCAGGCTGACGTTAGTATTACATTAAGCCGCAACTATGCGGTGAAAGATTTCACTATAATTATCAGATAGCACATACCTCATTTTAGCAGAAACTTGGATTTACTTCTAATCAATAAACTCCGGAATGTTCATGAAATAATTTAAATTTATGAGAAGAAATTTTTCGAATTTGAAAAAATAGACAAGTTATGCAATTTGGGTATTGTATGAGTTTCAATTTCAAACCTGAAGGTCGAGTAAGGGAATGAAGAACGTGAATCTCGACCCTCCGTATATTCGACGTGAAGAATAAAAATCCGGTTTCGTTTTGCCCACTCAAAACTGAGTCTTCTTCTGTGTACTTGTCGTGTTACATAATTTTTCTCGAAACTAGTTTCTTACGGATAAGCATAGCTTTTATATCCCTTTTACCTTTTCCCATAGATGACCAGTGGTCAGTCGTCCCCCACTTTATTCATCGTCGACTCAATGACAGGCGGTAGGAAAAACCTGACGGCGATCCAGTTACGAATATACTTTTATGATTTTCAATTACCGAGGGGAGAATTGCTGATGGAAACAAGTATATCGAGATATGGCTCTCACGGTTCGGCTTACTTGGGTCCTGATTCCAGTTTGACTGTTTTCTTCTATCTTTACTCCGGGCATATAGATTTCAATAAATTCAAACCTACCCTGCAGTCAAAAGACGCGTTCAATTTTACGAAGAATAGAATTTTGTTCTCAGAGATATCGTTTCGAATTTTCGTCACGCTTCTTGGGCCCATGTTTATTTATCGAATATTATTTAAGGAATCCGATTAACATATTCATTTACGATAATACGGTGTATGAAATTTCGTTCCAATTATTCAACAATAATTATAGACAAGGTTGGTCGATATTCTCTGAAGAATATCGTAAATGCCCAAAATGCGATTGTAGATTGAACAAATACGTCCGAAGCCGATCAAAAATTTTTCATCATATTGGGATTTGTACTGTGGAAACTTTGAGCCAAAACCTACATTTCCGATTTGATTGAATATAAAAAATTGCAAAGGTATTTTCACGCGTTATTTTGTTTGTTAAATATTATTTCCCAATCGAACACCGGACAGAAACTTGAAACAACTTACCGAGAGTATCGGTTAACCGCAGCGTCATCGTTTGTCCATCAATCAAGTTGAAATTTTTTAAGCTTGTTGGAACTTTTGCAAATAAAAAATTGAAGTAGGTAGAACAAGAAATTACGATGTAAGTGAAAAAGCAATTGAAAGTTCCTATAAATTGAGGGGGTCCAATAAACGAAATCTATAAGACAAAATCCAATAATTTGCCACTATACTCCCATTGGAAAGAAAATTATTTTCTATCGCAGAACAGAAACATAGAAAAGTACACTTAGGTATAGCCGCGAGTATGAAATACGTAACGTTAATTAAATTCGCATTGTGTAAACCGTGACTCGTTTACTCTGAGGTCTATAGTTATTCTAAGGGTATAAAGAAACAGAGTACCTTTCTCGTCATTCAGTATATTCGTTAATTTCAGTGAGGCCTGTGTCGTCCTTTTCCAAATTACGTATTACTCGATGAATATATTAGCATTGCCTTGAAAACTTCTTTCCTCCCCAATTTTTGATTGATTTTTTTTTCTTTTTTTTTTTTTTTTTTCTTTTCTTTCGTTGTATTTTGGAAACGCGGATCGTTTGACAAACATAAGGTAGCATCAGTCAGAGCTTGAAGTATCCTACGTTCTTGTTAACAATAAGACCATCTAAGACATGAGAGCATGCGGCTCACCATTCGCTCAGTCACTCAGTTCACGTGTCTTGTAACATTAATAATGCGAGGTCGCCTCTCTGACGCGACGCCCTTGCTGTTTCTGTCCCTCAAACCTACCCTTGGTTGATGCTTGCTTTCTCGTCTCTCGTCTCTTGTCTCTCAGCCCTCTTGCTAGTAATACAACTTAGACTCGAAGTAAGTTCTCGCTAAACTGAGGAGAGCGTACTCCAACGAACCTGGCTGGCTGGATGGAAATTGACGTTAATGTACTTACTTCGAAAGTGTCGCGGTCCTCGATTATTCTCGTTAATCATATCAACTTTGTTATCGTATTTTTATATACATTTGCCAGTCCAGCAACGTAAACTATACTCCGAAATCAAAAAAATGTTCAATCATCTCCAATCAGTCGCAAAAAACGATGATTTTTATATTCTTACATTGGGCTTGCGTTTTATCGCGATCACTTTTTATAATTTATTTCAAAATAATGAAGATCGAAAAGAAAAAAAAAACAAATGGGTTTGGGCTGACTATGAGCCAGCCTTTGAACTTTCCGTTCTGTAACTCATTAGGAGCTGAAATAATATAAATTCTAATAATGAAAAGGAAAGAGAGAGAAGAAAAAAAAAATACTGCATTGATGTATTCCAGAATTTAGTCATTTTCGAAATGGTGCAAATTCTGAGGATGAAAACCAACATCATCAAAATCCGTTAATCCGTTCTCGAGATATCAGCGGTTGAAATTTTTTTTCTTCAAAATGCTACTGCACTAATATATTTGATCATTTCGAATTACAGAAATCATTGAGTAATCAGTTATCATAGATCGTATATTATTAATATCATTATTATCATTATTATCATAGTAATAATAATAATGAAAAGGTGGCAATTCGCCGGTTTCAATTAATTTTTGTGTGCTTGATATTTGAAAGCAGTAGAGGTGTATATGGGATTTCGAAAATTGATCCAGGTGATTATAACCCAACCCAACCTATAACCTTGATTTTCGATTGGCTGCGGTCACTTACGCGAATATTTGACGCTCTCCAAATATTACGCATACGTTGCAGCAGCAACGACCACGCGTTTAATGGGGTTCTCTGCAATTACCTGCAGGCATAACTGGAATTAGAATTTTGGTTGAAATTGTCAACGCGTCAAACCGTGGGGTGAGCATTGGCGCGTGCAAAAATACTTAACGCCTCGTCATTCCATCTCGCTCGATTAACACGAATTTTGCTGGCACGGGTCTACACGTTGCATCAAACGAATTCCAAATTTTTACAAATTCGTTTCTTTTTTCACGATTATTAGGATTAGCAATTTTTAAGTAGTTTTTCGGATTTAAGATACATCGATGTGATCTATAAAAGAGATCGTCATTCTTTCTTACCATATAAATAAATAAAACCAAATTTGATCAATTTGCCGGAGTGAAGGTGATATGTCTACTAATATTTAATAATTTGTCGATGCCGAGTTTTTGGAAAAAAAAAAGTGGAGACTGGATCATATCGATGTTTGGTATCTCGTCGATATCGATGAAAGAGTCTTCCTCCTTCCGAAATGATCTTCAAATTCAGCGAAGATACAAGCCTCAATTACTGTCTTCTACAATTTTCCAAAAAAATGTTTGATAAAAATTAAACCAAGTCAAGCGATTCCTGAGCGAAAAATTATATCCTTCATCTGATCCCTTTCATTGTTTGGTCGAACGCGCACCCCCTGATGAATTTCAGGCATTCAACGATCGTTTGTAATGCTTGATGTGGAGACGAATTCAAAGTGTAAAATCATATTATTTTCGCGCAGTACTGACGTGTTTCTGTATTGGTAGTATGCTTTTAGAAACGTCCTTTAATTCGGTAAACTTGCAAAAATCGTTTGATAAAATTGGTTAATTCACCCGCAACTACAAACATTAATTAACCAAAAATCTAAGTGCAGTTTAGAAGTCCTTTACCAAATATTCCTGAATATGGAAGAACCACCCTTATGTATGATATTCAATAAAAAAATAAAAAATGAATAAAAAAGGCGAGAAGAAATCTGGAAGCTGTGAGTCTGAAAATTGCACTTTTTTACTGCAGAATTTGGGTACCTATTCTGGAGTGAAGAAAAAAAGGCGAGTAAACGTATATCTTTTTTTATTTTTCTGCTGGAAAAAGTCATTTAGGTCCAAACGTGAATTTGGGATGTTCGTTGACCCATGGCGACTGGGAAGGGTTGAAAAAATATATAATAATTACAAATAGCGTCGAAATTGGAACTAAATTTCTCCATCTTCAAGACGTTCTCTTTCTGCACTTCCATTAATGAAGATACGATAAATTGAACGGTATAGGTCGCGTGATTTCCGATAGAACGACCTTATACGTATATATAATACATACACGTCATATTATCAAAGGGTCGTCTCCACTTCCGGCATGAAACTTGAAATGAAACCGGAAGCAAGCATCGCGTAATGCGTTACTTCGAAGAAGTACCATCCCCCTTTTGCTCCTCTTCATCCCTCCGTCATTCTCCCATCCCTTCCGCGACTATCCAGGGGGTGTTTGCTCTCAGTTACCCTTCAAACACAACCCACGATATCTGTCTCTTCAACCAAGAAACGCGGGAGTCGAAGAATCTCTCGATTTCTTCATCGAAGACTGATATCATTCTTCCAGGGTCCTGAATATCAGACGATTGTTGTTGTACATACACAGAAAATCAGAGAAGGGGTTAAAAAGGGAAGATATCTTCGTGACGTAAATTGGCGAAAGGGAAATCTATGGTATATCTACGTGGATTCAGGTAATGTAAGGATGTATGTGTGTATAATGCATAATACGCCCGGGCAGGGAGATATAGGCAGGCAGCCCACATCGTAGGTACCTACCTATACCGGGAATACGGATGCCTGAGGCGGGTTGCTTTGCTTGCTCTAACTTATCGATTTCTCGTGGAAGCTTTAAGCGCGCCATTGGCCCCTTAAAGGTTTGGAAAACCAAAGAAGAGTCCGTGGGCCAATAGCGGGGCCGGATTTCCATTTTTTATTTGATTTTTCCTATGTGGGTAGGTTCTAAGAAAGCTCTCGACCAATAGCAGCAGGTTTAGTTTTCGAGCTTGCGCCACCATTCGTTGAGGTTAGCGTCTTGACTCCGCCCCTAAAGCGCCCGGGAAAACAGGGGTTGAATACTACACTCTACTATGTGCCTTGCCTTGCCTTGCCTTGCCTTGCCTTGCCTTGGTTTCCCTTGCCTTGCCTCGGCGTGGAAACTCACCGGTGCCTATTGCCTCTCACCTAGCTTCCTCAGATATTAGATTTTACAAGGAGCGCGCTGGGATTTTAGAGAGCCAACTGGGGGGATGAGGAATAAGGGATGGAGGATGAGGGATGAGGGATGAGGGACGGGGGTTTGGGAACCGGGGAAAACCTGGCGGGAGGTCGAGAGAGGACTGGAGATTCCCCTACCAACCGGGGCTTGGAATAAATATTAATTACGTTCCTAAGGGCTGTCTGCGGCTCCCCTGAAATACTTTGCGAAACCAAGATCGAAAGATAAGCTTTGTTTCACTACATATACCCCACGATACGTACATACATACCTGTACTTGTTACTTTTTCAATCCGCTAATCTATTCCTAATGTCACAAATATATTATCTTCTTTCTATAATTATTCGTTATAGCGCCAAGTTAACGTCAAGTTAACGCCAAAAGATTCAAAATCGTCCCCCTGAGCTGAAACGACGTAATCTAAGTCTATATCATTCGAGAAGCGGATTTTGTCTTTTGCCAAAGGATTGACATGCTGTTGATGATACTTAAAGATTCTGATTGCGATTTCAATGCCTACTGTGTTAATGGAGAATTTCACACCCCTTCGACTCAGATTTTTGCGGCTTGATTCGAATTTTCTAAAATTTTTGAAAACGGCCGTATCGATCGAAACGATTTAAAATTCTGAGAAAATTCTGACAAAATTGTACATCAGATATAAAAATTGTTAATGTTGAATTTTTCAGTATATATTTCTAGCTTGCATGTATATGTATATGGTTAGGAACTCAGGAAATCTGTTGACGGTAAAATATTCCCCAAATGGAGAATGAGAATGAATTTTTTTGACGCAAAGAGCTATACCGCGAAGAAATCCTATAATCGGATTGTATTATTGAGTTTATACGGCCGAGTGGAAAAGAGCTTCTGAAATTTTCTGCGAAGGCTTATGTGTATTAATCGTATGAATATGTATCATATGTTATCATTTAATTAATCCTTCCAGGAGGACTGAAGCTAATGGGGTAAAGTTTTTCAATTTCCTTTTGCTTATCTTTTTAATTGAATGTACGATTTTAGCGAGACGAGTTTGGGCAACTAATCGTCGCAACGATGGAGGAAAAAAAAAAGAGAAAAATTCATTATCCCTATTCATTTTGTTCCATCGGCTATATAGTAGACGATTCCTCAATATCTCACTACTGCAGCTAGTGAGCTTCCACTTGCAGTGCAGTGCAGTTACCAACTAGTGACAAACTCGGCTGGTATATAATTGGTTCGAAACTTGGCTAGACCGGATCACAACCCTCAAACTATTCGACAAAATTCGGGGTTCAAGTCCGTGCTATAATAGTGAAGCTAGTGCTGCCACGCGTTGGACGAAATATGCACTAATATATTGGATGAGATCAGATTAGGAACTCGAAATTAAAACGAATGTTACCCCAAAACATCTATTACCTAGCCTAAACACACACTCATAAAAAAAACTCTTGAAAAAAAATTTTAATTTTCATGAAAAGCTAATTTCTGTCATCAATTTTCTCTGATATGAATACAAACTGTATATTAATTAGTCTATTGCCACGATTTGAAATGATCAATGACACCGTTTCATTTCCACGAATTCAAGAAATTGACTATTAGATAAAAACCATAAAACGTTCAGAATTTTGGATCAAAGTTTTATGTCGAACAATTACTTGACGTAGATGATAAAATGTTGAAAATTGATGAGGTAGCCGAATCGGTTCACGGGTCATTAGGATTGGTACAGGCCATTTGGTATGGGAAATGGTAAATCCTTGTGCTTAAAGTAAAGTACAGCTATCAGCCACAAATGGTGCCCTTAGATCGCGTGCCGCGTGATTTCGTATAATACTCATTCCAAAATTCCTGAGTAAAAGGCGTCAAGGATTTTGGTAAGGGTAAAATAAGGGATGAAGGGTACGCCTGTTAGATGGCAACTTGGATTGCATGCACGAATGGCTGCGCCGATAGGCATTCTTCGGAAATTATTGATTTTAGTTTATAGCATAATCAAGCCCCATTATACCAAGTTCTTAATCAAGGACCACCCTCGAATAATTTCACGTGAAATTTAAACGCTTCCAAAGTCTTCCTCTCAATTACCACTTTTCTTATTCGTACGATAATTTTGGCGACAATTACGATTAGGTCCAATTACAGATCGATAATCGCCTTATAATTATTAATTTTTTTGGATCGATCACATAATTGGATCATTTCTGAGGAAAATTCCAAAATTATACTTTCGGCGATGTGATAAGTCAACTCAAATAGTGTTTTTTTTAAACTGTAGCTATAGTTTGTTCGAAAGATTGGGTAAATTTGTGTATTGCATTTTTGGATCGGACGATGATCTGGAGAATTCACCTTTGGAAAATTGGTGTTGTGGATAATGCAGGTTTTTTTTTTTTCTAATTCGACAAACTTTTCAGAAACTTAATTAACATCGTTAAGGTATTTCTTCCAAGATACTTCGTTTTTTTCATACACAGAAAAAATCATTTGCCTATTTCCAAGTCGAATAACTTGAATGACTAAATTAAGCCGTGTTTGTATATTCAAATGACGTATTGAAGATTAAGATAGTAAATTTACACGTCTTGATTAAGATTTGCGAATCATTTAATATTCAGGATCAAAGCAAATGGTTCGTGACTCATTAGGGGTGGTTTTTTTTCATTTTTTTTTTTTCATTGCAAAGTCGTCTTCATCGTCGTCTCGGTATACTCCGTCTAATTAATATATAGAATATAGCTCGAGGTATAATTAGTAGGACTCGACAAGATCCGAGCTCGGCACCCTGTTGTCGAAGGAAAGAACCGCCCGAGGCTTTTGCAAGGAGGAGATGAGAAACAGCTAGTTGCGAGCTTGCGAAGCTCCTCGAAAATTAGGTCTACCAAACGGGGGAACCTTGAAATAACAGAAGACATTTTCTCGTTGATGAATATCAGACACAGCCTCTTGGTGCGAAGCTTTCCATGTCATGATCCCAAAATTTTCTCCAAAATATCAGCGCTGGCACAAACGAGAAAAAAAAACAAGAAAAAAAGAAACTAAATGAGTCAAAAGTTTTTACCTGAATTAAGTTCTGAAAAATTGAATTCACCTTGAAGGTCGAAGAAGTACTTACCGTACGAATATTTCGCTGATCAGAATTGCAGGTAATTAATTGCAGCTCAGACAGTGAAACTTGGGAAATGGAAATAGTGGAAAATAAATCGACTCAGATTCAGTTGATTAAGAATGTCATTTTATTTTAGTCACAATATACACAAGACGAAGATGAAAGGGTAGGTGCTTAGAAACTGAGAGACTCGAGGCGAGGAAAGAACAAAAAATTTTTGCATATTTGGGGTGGAAAGATTTTTTCTTAAGATTTTTTTTTTTAATCTTTTGTGTAAAAAAACAAAACTTTTTCATAATTTTTTTTTTTTTTTTTTGCTCAAAATTTTACACAATTTCTGGTGGATAGGGAAAATTTCAATTTTCTGCAGAACGAAGAAGGGGTGGCACGTAAGACGAAGGAGGCGTGGTTTCAGCATTGATCCAGCATCCCCCACTCTAGTCTCTAGTACCAGCTCAAAAGTACACCCTTCCTTCCTTCCTTCCACCTTCCATCCCTGAAACTCCGGGCCCCAACCCCCAACCCCCAACCCAACGCCAACTCTCCCCGTCCCTTTGCCACCCTCCTGTAAGAAACCGGCAAGAAATGAATATTCATGAGCCAACCTTCCCCTGGAGAACAATTCTAGGAAAAAGAGGAGCTGCAGTATTTCACGATAGCAAAAAACCTATACAACTTTATGCCAGAATTCCCTTCGGCTAATTTCACGCGAGACGTAATTACAATTGTCTTCATAAAATTATGGCACTTCAAACCCTACGGGCAGAGACTACGGGAATACAATTATTCAAAAATTGAACTTTGTTGGAGCAAAAAACTGCCTTATTCATTTTTTAATGATTCTCAATATACAATTTTAAATATAGCTGGGTTATCTATGGGATCAAGGACGTCATAAGGCATGTGAAAAGGAAAAAGCTTGTACAACTTTACACTGGAATTTCTATGCTGCAGAATACATGAGAAATAATAATTGCAATTATGTCTACATGTAAATTTTCAGAACTTAACGTCCAATTATAACTAGAAAATTAAGCTTAATTCTAATTTAGTTAAACTCTTATTTGATCATGCACGAAAACATGATTTGACGGAGCTAAATTATTTTTGGGACGAAAGAATCGGAAGCCCATGGACCGAAGGATGGAGGACGTAAGGAGGGACAAGATGTATAAAATAAAATAATCAACCGGGTGGACCCAGACTGAAGAATAATATAATTCTATTTAGGGTGCGGATTGAATTCTGTCGTGCTGCCGCATTATACTCTATGGAGAGCTACGTTTGTTCTAACTTACTGTTTGTTCACTCCTCAAATATCGGAGAGATTATATCTTCTCTACATCTTCTCTCCACAGCCAGACGGAGGACCGAGGAACTATGTCTGTTTGTTTAATCTAACTTGAGATTACCATTTCCATGATTAGAAAGAAAAAAGAAGAAAAAGACAAAAAGAATAAAAAAACGTACTGCAAACCTTCGAGTTACTCGTCTTGAAGCATTGTGATTTGCTTACAGCTTCATACTTAATACTAAGGTACTTTTTTTTCATTCGTAAATTGATTAATTTTTGAGTTGATGATAAATAGGAAATAGGAATGAACTCGAAACACGTTATTATAAAATAATTTATATTTGTTAGAGTTACTATTTACAAGGCACACGGTTGTTTTGTTGGCGTGACGAGAGACTTGGAGGTAATTGTTCTTCGTGTAATTGATTACGAATTAACCCAAAGTGCTAGTAGCGTCTTAAATTGTTACGCCCCAGTCTCAGGGCGCTAAACTGAAATAGTTTCCCCTTGATTTACGGAGCTGTTAACGTGTCCGATAAAATACAACGTCGTTTTATTACAGGCTGCACTATATATACTCTCTTTGCCACATTCACGTAGTTATACATTCTATTCGAATACCATATACGTACCTATCTTATCGTTCAAATCAATTACGTCAATGTTCAATGTCTTCGACTCTATTATTCAACTTACAATTAAAATTTGTTTAGTATCGCAGAAATATTTGGTATCCATTCGATTTTTAATCATCACAGCGATTTGAAAAAATCCAAAAGTCTTCTTTACCGAAAAAAAAAAAAAAAATGTTTGAGTATCATTTGCGAAGCTATATCAAGCACGTGGGATGCTATACTTAATTCGAAAATTTGCTGCTTCCTTCAGACCGTAGTTTAATTAGTATAGTATAGCTTCTTCTACACATTCACCCTTTGCTGGTTTAGTAATTAGTAATTACAGTCAGAGGTAGAAAGAGAGAGATAGAGAGCTAGTTAGATACGCCGGATGTTATTCTACGTCGGTATTGACCATGCTTCCCAAGTAATCCCCATACGCAGAATAATCAGGTGAGTCTTACCTCCTCTAAGGGTGAAATTTGAAACCTTAGAAACACGAAAATACACGATTGATTTTTTACCAGTGGAATTGATCTTGAATCAATTCTCGAAGTGTTTATACGACTTTTCATTAAAATTTTCTGGAAAAGTTCACGTCTGAGGGTGTCGTTTGATTTGAACGTCAGTGAAGGATCATTACTGAGAAAGTCTCATATTCGGTTGTATCAAAGTTTTTATTTCAGTATTCAAAACTTTTGGTATTTCTCATATTAAGCAACGTTCGTATCTAGGTATATATATATATATATATATGTATACACAGTTTCCTGCAGGGGATGAAAGGTTTGGCAACGTTCTTGCAAGTACAGTGCAGAGATCCCTTCAGATATTTAGTCTGTAGAGAGCTTGGAGACTCATCCAAGTTGCGAACTTTTGCTCATATTAGCTTTTGTATATATATTACCTCATTTGCGAGGAAAGCTTATACTACCCGTATATAGTATACGCTCTGTATAGTTATACCATCCTACATCCAGGCCATACCACGTTCTTGGCCTCTAATATTCTCTGTATTACCTCGGCGGGTGGTGGAAATCTCATTTCAAGGTCGTAAAAGTATGCGATAGTGTTAAGACAAAGTTACCTTTGAAAATTTCGTTTACGCTACAAAATAATCCCTTTGAGGTATATACCTATGTATATCTATATCAAAACCGCCTTTGTAAACTTCATATTTACAATCAAAATTAAATACATATACGCCAACTTTTTGCTTATGTGGATAGATATATGCTCGTATGGATGGAGCACTTCATCTTCATACACAATTAGTACATAATACATGTACATATGTGCCGTGACACGGTTGTGAGAACGGTCGCTGTCCAACGGTGACACCTAACCATGAACTGTGCATACACAACCGCAAAGTATCATCTTCATCACACTGTAACTGACCCTCAAACCATAACCCCAAACTTCGATACCGGACGTTGGCTTTTGGAGACTTGAAAATTTCCTGAAGAATTTGACATACGTATATGTTTCAAGGATGAATCTGGGAACGTCTCTTAAACAAGTTACCAAAGTCTCATCCACGTCTTAATGTTGTTTTGAAGCATCCCTTAGACGACTTTGGACGGTATAATGAGAACCATCACGCTGTTTAGATACCCCGTAGACACTTGATGGACAACATTAAAACACTCACGTTGTTTTGAATTATCATTTGAATGGTAGGACGACCGAGCCATGCACGTATACTTCCTAAACCTCGTTAGGTCTTCATCAAGATGAAGAAATTTATGGGAATGGAAGAGATTCATTGAAGAATTCTTTGAGTCGTACAAGGACCGGAAACAAGATCAATACCTCGAAGACGTTTATCGAACTATTGTATGATTTTTGAATGACTGATGTGTGAAAGAGTACCAGTTTATTGAAGTACAGTTTTCAATGATTTTGGCATAAGGTCGACTGTTTCAATGTAAATTTTCTGTTTCTCTTCCGGTTGGCTGCAAATGACGTATATGTAATTACTTTTTATTCATTTCTCTGACGACTTTTGTACATGACGTAGCTCTCTCGATTCAGTTAAGCCCTTGCGCCGCCCTTCCGTTGTACAAGACTTCTCGTATAATATCCTGCACGTCAGACTTTGAAAACTCCAACAATTTCCTCCCTCTGCTAGGTTGAGCTGTAGAAGGGTGGAGGGTGGAGGGGGTCGGGGGTGGCTGGAGGAGGTTGGAAAGGAGGAGGTGGTGGTAGGTGGTAGCGCGAGAGTTGAGTTTCGAGTTTATATAAAGTTCAGGCCACATCAATAATTATAAGTAGAGGTAAGGCAAGATGGCGCCTTCCCCATCCTTGCCAACGTGGTAAGTCATTATTCAAAACGTCCTCCAGCCGAAGAAGTACTGTCTTTTGATTTTGGTAAATTATGGGCAAGTTGGAATATCCTGAAGGTTTTCAAAAATTTTATTTTCACGATAAAGATGAGCCTGCAGTTCATACAACCTGCTGATCATCCTCACAGTTTCTTTTTGATCTTTTGTTCTAATCGAAGATCAAATCCTTGGTGCAGTTTAGAACTAAACTAAAACCGTTGGCCATGTTTGATGCAATTAAAGTAACTTTTGGATAAGCGGTGCCGTAAGGGGCTGCCGCGGAATCATTAAAGATGAAAAACGTGAACGGTACATAGTGAAGGGTGCCTTCCAACCCAAAGATGTCGGCTGATTAATGTTAGGGGTTGGTTCTTATCCCTACAGTCGAATATTCGGTTACAATGGCGAACTCCTGCACCTTAGATAACGCAAGATATTAATATCCCAGACAAAACAGACACCTTTATCCAAAGCCTTAAGCAGATCCTTCCTTTCGTATATATGGGATATTGCCTAAGACTGATAGTGGCACGTTACTCTTTGGTGGCAGCCAAGACAAAGACAATCCTCAACCTTACTTTCATTCAATGAAATATATTGGCCTGGATTAATTATTTGTGACACAATTGAATTTCACCAACGTCGACAGTTTGCCAACTGAACCATACGTATGACTTGGATATCAAAATAACATGCATGAGACTTTACCGAGGTATGTATTCGTTTGACGTTTTTCATCCAAGTTCTACGAAGCGCTATGTTTTGAGGGTAGAAGAACTCTGGCATCCATTAGATATTCTAGTGTGGTCTTAACGCTGTTTGAAGTTGAAATGCAGGTCTGGTGTTCCTCTAACTCGTAGCTGAAACTCAGAAATCTAATGCCGAGAGGACACATCCTCGGTCTCCGGGATACTACGTCAACTTTTAATGCAAGGGATTAGTGCGACGAAATGGGATGAACTTTAGTTTAATTCGTTCAGCTATTAAATCCAAACCCATACAATAGCCATGAAAATTTCAAGACTTTGTTACGTCATTGCCTCACTTTTAGGCTAATTGTGGTTTTTAACGAACTCTACACGACTATAAGTGCATGAAAGAGAATGATTTGGAATAATTTTTTATATCCATTTGACGAAAGTTGGAAAAAAAAAGATGATTAATTCTGTCATGCATTCTCATTTTTGATATAATTGTTACTATTTTTTGGAGTACAGGCGAGATTTTCAACAATCCGTAACGCGAACGAGATTCCTTCAAACGTCCGGGGGACTTTGTACGAATGTTTTGCATTCTAACGGTGTCGAGTAATTTATGTAGAAAGTGTGCTTCCCCTTGTTTCACACCCTCTTGCCTGGTCGCTCGAGCGTTTTATTTTCACTTAACCCGAAAAAGATTCTCAAAGCCAAGTAAAACGCGCATCGTTTCGCATGCTAAAATATTCCAAGATTAAAATCGCCCCCCCGTGGCTCGCTGTGATACTTCATCACATGTCCAACCATCTTTCATCGTAAAACGTATAAAACTGTGCTCATCGGCATCGTAATGCTTATTTTTCGCCAAAAATCTGCCACGGATTTTTTAAACTATTATACCTAGTCAAATTTTGGAACTTCAGGATTTTCATTCAGGAGAGAAATAGCTGCAAGTAAAGATGCTAAAAACTGCCTGAAACGGAAAAAAGATTAATCAAAACCCTGTAACAAAGTAGAGAGAAAAAAGAACGAAACTTTTTTTCGAGTTGGCAGAATATGTCTGAATATTTATTCGAAGTCACGAGGGATGTGAAAAGCAAGTGGATAAAAATCAATGGAGAGACATGACGTGAATTGTAGTGTAAGGTTGACAGGGAAGGGTATAAAAAAGCAGCGCAGTCTCCTCCTCTGGAAATTAAAATGAGATTCACTGGCTGGAGGTCGAGAGGGTATATTTAGCACAAAAAGCCTCTAATTTCCAACAAGGGTGTAAAAAGAGGAAGGGGTGGTTGCCGGGTCTATAAAACACCGCTTAGCTTTTTTTACCCGTGGGGGCGGTTTTAACCCCGTTAAGCTGTTTCCTGCCTTTTTCAACCTTTTTTCTCTCCGCTAAATTGAGTGAACCGTTTCCACCGCGCGGTCCCCGTACCAGAATCCACCTTATTGACATTGCCCTCCCGATCTTTTTCCGATAATCTGCAAAAAGAAAAAACACTTCAACATTTTTTTCCCATCAAACCTCTTGATTCTCATTCGTCATCAAAAAGTGTAATAATTGGAAGTAACATTAAATAATATGTGTTTTGAGTGTACAGTAAGTCGACTTTACTATAATGGCACAAGACCGTCAGAGCCAAAAAGGGAATTTTAATGTCAAAAGGATTAAAGGATTCTTTTTCAATCTTTTGCACGTTTGCTGTAAAAATGAGACCAACGTAGGGTTCACTCAAGATCACCAAATTTGAAGAGTGAAAGTAAAAGTTTGTAGGTTAGGCAAATACGACCCAATAGGTTTTTCATTTTGTTTCGTCTCATCACATTCAATTCTTCGTTTTTAACAAAATTCCCGTTTAAAAATTTCTCTATATAAAATGACAAGCAGTTGTTATTTAAATTTGACAATTCCTGAGATCAGTTTCACCAAATTGACCGACAGAGACTCAAGAATAGAGAAAAACTAATTGAATGCTTTAAGGAAAAGGCCTAATCAATACATTTTCGGGTTTCTTAATACATTGAATAGGAAAAAAAATGTTGGGGAGTAATTTTTGACGGCAAAACAACGTGAGGGAATGTATTCCGAAGAACTGATTTGAATGTGATACATTAAAGATGAAATGAAAGTGGATTATAGTGAAACGGGGGAAAAAAAAAAAGAATCGAGGAAATTGATGGTTTTTCGAAAGAAGGGATACTTTGGGATTCTGGGTGTGATAACGGGGTCTGGTAGCAATAGATCGCCGGATAGGAATAAGGCAATATAATGATTGTCGGGTAAAGCAAAGCGAGTCAATTCGTATTCGTATTCGTATGTATGTATATAATAATAGTAACGAAGACATAACAATTGAACAACATAATAGGAGAATGGAAGACAGTCCCGAGGGATAGTAACGCCC
The DNA here is from genome assembly GCA_963989295.1 of Ametastegia equiseti. Lineage (NCBI taxonomy): Eukaryota > Metazoa > Arthropoda > Insecta > Hymenoptera > Tenthredinidae > Ametastegia > Ametastegia equiseti. Next base: position 11,806,263 of record OZ022397.1, on the reverse strand, counting down.
GAAGACCCCCGCGAAGCGATAGCGTTTGCTCGGGCGACAATATAACTTGAAAATGGTAGCTCACTCGCTAGCTCTACCTACCTAGCCGGCGCGTTGCGCCGCGCGGTGCTACCATGCCGTTATCATTTCTTAGCCTGTATCGCCTGCCTGGTTATTACTGCCCCCCTGGGGCTACGCCACGGACTCTTAGATAAGCCACCCAGCGCGAGAAGGTGTATTGTCTATTTCACCTTCCTTCTACCCTCCCCTGCCTCTTCCTCCTCTCATTGCCCTCTCCACCCCCCAAACCCACCCCCTTCGTGATCACCCTGTTCCTCAGATATATAGAATTGTTTGAGAATTGCCCCGAGGTAGACGAGATTACTTAGCAAAACTGATGATACATTCGTGTATAAGGTGCAGGCTTCTCCCTTATAACGAAGAATCTCTTCTTCATTAATGAAGCATCCCTTCGTCAAAGTCTCGAATGGTTGATGATAATAATCCTGAGGTTTGTCTAGGATCAGAATCATTCGTTGAAATTTTAAACAACGTGGATTCGATGTGATGTATATACTTGCTTGTTATAAAAGTTTGTGTTCTAAGGTGGGACTTTGGTGAAATTTAGATTCTTTCAGGTTTCCTGCGTTTACACTCTCATCGCAAAACTTCTACACCTTTTTTTTTTCAATGCACATACTAACAGTAACTCACTTTTCTAGGAAGCGATTTTTTATTAGATTTTTCTAAGTCATTTCAAAAACGATAAAATGGATTTCATCCAAATTTCACCAGAGTCTCTTCTTTCCTAATAAAGAATCAGCTAGTTCATCGAGGTTTCGAATAGTTGATCATGATCATTAGGTTCGTCTAGGATCAGAATTTGTTGTAATTTTGTTGAAATTCTGAAAAACGCCAACTCGAGGTAATACACCCACTTGTTATAAAATTAGGTATATCTTTAAGAAGTAGGAAGGTGGGGGGGAGGGGCATTCGGTCCTTGGTCCGCAAGTTGAAACGAAGGCGACGTTAGCTGACTGATGACGTCATTACTGTCAGACTTAATGAAAATTTCCTGAAAGTTACCGTTCGCGAGGTGCGCGGACCGGGAGTGTGCGGGGCGGAAGTGGTGGGGTGGAGTATGGGGGGGAGGCCAGAGGAAAGCAAAATTTTACGAGAATTTCCGAGACTAATTTCTCTGGCGCTTTGCACGACGCCAGCGAGCATCGTTAATTTCTGACGTTAATTACTAAACCTGAAGTTTCTAGAAATTTCCTGCTCCCCCAACAGCCACCCCCCCCATACCACCCACTTTTCACCCCCTTTTTACCCCAGCCTCCCCCCCGCCTTTCGCCTCTTGCCTACCCGTTGCCTGCAGCCTCCCGGATTTCTGATATGAAGATTAAACATAATTTATTCAACAAACTCCGGGGACGGTTCTTACCAGGTTACTCACCACCCTCTTGCCCTGGATATCTTCCGCCCCATTTTCATTTTCATTTTTTCTTTATTACATTTTTTCTTATTTTTTGACAAGATCCTTTTCCAACTTTAGTTCTATATCGCCTGGATCTAGTGCAGAGTTTAATTTGAGACCTTGTTCGATTTCTTACAGATTTAGAATCATTTCTTGCCCGATTTCAAGCGAAGTAAAAACTTTGATGCATCGGGGTAGGTACATGTTCATATTAAAACACAATACCTAATTTTATGGGTGTAATTTGGGTTCTAGGTATTTTTTTCCCCGGATCATGACAGATATCAAAGTGTAGATAGTCCGTTATTTATCTTGAATATTGAATAGAAAAAAAGGGATTTCCTTGAACAAAAATCGTAAGTCATTTGGAGATGAACACCAGACTGCATCTAAAGAAGAGAAAAAATGCGTTGGCTGTAATAAAGAAAAAAACAAATGTTCCCGATGTGAGGCGTGATTGCTTACCGATTAGCGGAAAGGCGGCAGAGAGACAAGGCGCGAGACACGCTTCACGGGTCAAAATTCCCTCTTGGCTCGTGTTTAGTTTTCCGCCATCTTTGGCGCTCCTGGGGGTGGTTAGGGGGTGGCGGTGGTCGGGTCTAGATGAGGAAGGGCGGTCGGAAGGTAGAAAGGGAGAATGGGAGAATAAGGGTGGAAAGGGTGAAAAGGGTGGAAAGGGTGGAAAATGGGTGGAAGGGTAGCCTGAGGTGGGGCAGCCAGTTGAGAGACTTTACTTACTTACACACCCCCTATCCACCCCTACGAAGAGTAGATCCGACTCTAATAAGTGGGACAAGGACGAGGCTAGGTATTTCACTAGCGCGCGCGCAAAAGGCCCGGTAACGATTTTCTGCTCCTTCGAAGGAATATGAAAGGTGATATTTGCGCGAACGTGTGCACGGGGGATGGCGACGGGTACCGCGGGGTGGCGAAGAGGTTGAGGTAGCGGGACGTGGTGGAGGCGGGAGGGCGTAAATACGGCTCGGGTGGGATTTAAGGGATGAAGGGGAAAACCTTCTTTGGCGCCTAGGCCTGGGAGGCTGGGAGGCTGGGAGAACGGTCTTTGATGTCATCTGCTGAATATCTAATTTTCACCAAATCGGTTACCACGTCCCTACAAAAATGACCAAATTTATATTTATCACGCTCAGACCCAGACCCAGACCCAAACCCACGAGTTTCCCTCAAATGAAGGGAAAAAAAAACCGTCCTACGTTAACCCCATCGTCACAGTTCACTAGTATCGTTCTACACATGTAAAAAACTTGAACGTCATCGATTTAGATAATTTCGCATTCGAAAATAACCCCCCCGATGCTTGCAAGATCTTAATTTGGAGTGACAATAAAAAAGCTTCAAATCAGACGATCGGAAACCCTTTGAAAATTCATTTCACCCAAAAGAGTATCCAACGACAAAAAAAAAAAAAAGAAAATTTGAAGGAATCAGGCGATAGTACAGGTTGAAAACAATCAGTTTTTCAAAAGCTTTACGTAATCCAGTTTTGTCGGAGTAGATGACCAGTTTTTTGGTTACAACTAGCTTGAAGCCACATCAGATTCGCTCTAATTTCTAGTTGGATATAGAACAATCGAATTTTTGGTTTTGAGCTACAGACATGAATGCAAAACGAACTGCTGTCAAATGAGCAGGTGACGCTTTTTGATGTGGTAGTTTTTCTAGTAGAGAGTTGAAGTATACTTCTCGAACAAAGTTATTTTCAGTATCCGAATTCGGTAGCAAAGAATAGAATATCGGACTGATCAACAAGTTTTTTTTGTCACATTCGAGATAAGTTTATACTCAGAAAAAACTACAAAAGTAGGTCGCAAAAATCTAGAGACTGATCTATAGTTCTATCTCTTATATATTTATTGACGCTAGGTGTTCGGATCGGCAAGCACAATTTCTTAGTTTCAACCTGATCACGCTGCGAATAGACCATCGAGCATTGCTGTGACAGTCCGATATTATTGAAAGACATCCTTTCCGCACCTGTAAATTTGAAATATCCATCAACTCTGTAGGTACCTATGAATTTCGAGTAAAGTGATCGGAATTGCACCATCTTGACGAAGCCATAATTTGCTGTTCCATCAAGTGTATATGTGATGGTAGGATCCTTCTTGAGTGACGTAAATGCGTTGATAGAACAAGAATGTGATTGAACCATGGGATCAAAGAGACAACTGAGGCATCAGGGGGTTGAAGGTGTAAATTTTGATCGATCGATAGATAGGGGGGTTGGGAAGGTTGTATAGAAAGGAATAAGGTACGATAACGAATGAAGAAAAATTTGAACACGTTAAGGGATTTCGTTGAAAGCACCTTTTCCTGTAACGGCGTTGGTTAATTGGAGGCGCCCACCTCGCCTTTACCATCCCCCTTGGTCCCTCGCGCATTCGAGGAGGCTTTCTCGTTCCCGGCTGGAGACTTAGAGTTGGTAATTAAATACAAGGAACCTCGACTCGCGTCGCCTCGCGCCTAGAATACAGAGAGGGTTGTATTTAATTCTAGAGTTCATTCGATTTACTTCAACTTGGATTAGGTGCTTTCAAACTCCAGAGAATACCTCGCTCACTGAATAACTGGTGATTCGAGCTAAGCTTTTGTTCACGAAATGGAACGTCTCGTATAGGTACCTTAACGGCATCGCAATATCTTGAAGCAAAAGCCAAAAAAAATAAAGAAAAAATGAAAAAAAAAAGAAACATCCTTCATCATCAACCGCAATAACATTTCTTCGGTCTCCAATATTGAAATGATGATGCTGTTCAACTGACCCGATCTTTGCTGATGATATTCTCCTCCGGGAACTGCTGCTGCAGTGCTGCACGTGATTGTTGGGCTAGGTTCATCCTCTAAATTTTCTATTTACCGACCACCACCAGCACCACCATCACCACCGGTATATACACCGTGGCACCTATGCCATTATTGGCAATAACAGCGTTACACGCTCTCTCTCACCCCTTTTCACCCTTCGCCTATACCCATGGCTGCCAGGCAGCTAGGCAGGCACCATGACTGAACTGAAGGCATCTCTCTCTCTCATGGCGAAACTCGATTCCCAGCTAGACCAAGGGAAGCGAATACAGCCATAGAAGAGAAGAGAACAGAAGATGAGAGTGGAGAGAATAGAAGAGGATAGGTTGGCTGTTGCTTGCACATTTTGCTTGCTCTTGTTGCACAAGACGAAAATTTCGTTCCTGAGGCTATACAGAGTCATTTTGCACAGGAGAATATCGCAAGGCCAGAAACAGTGTGATTAGGTTTCATAATGGCGTTTTTTTTTCTTTTTATACTCCATATTTTTTTTCCAGAGTAGATCAAGAATGAAGGATTCATAAATGGGGTAGTAGTCTTAGCGTATATATGATGGTGGAATTATTTGAACGTTAAGATAAATTTTCAACCCCGTGTGTAATTTCTAGCAGCATCCCGACACTCTACATCCCTAATCTCGTTCTAAAATCTAATTCCACCAACAATTTCTAAGCTGGTCCATTAAAATTCTAAGCACAGAGTCTCTCGCTCGAGGGGCGGCTGGGCTACGGGGGTCGTTCGGGGGGAGGGGGTGGCTAGGGGTTGAAACAATAAGAACGCCGCCGTACAACCAGCCCCACCCTGGCCTCTAGCCGCCGTCGTGTAAGAACGCAGTAAAAGCTTGCCGGAGCTTTCATTGGCTGAGCTTGCGAGCGACGGAGAAAGATATACGCTTCGCAAATAGCAAAACAGTACGAGATATAACCTCCCACGGGAGAGAACCATGCCAAAGCCAGTTTTCCTTCTTCTCTCGTCTTACAACGCGACGTGATCCTTATTATACCTTCCAAAGTATGTATGTACAAAACTGAATAACCAAACAGCAAAAACTGCAATTTTTTATTTCATGGAAAGAAAAACGAAAATTAAAAGAAACAAATAATACTGCCTAAGCATCTTTCAAGGCGAATGGTGGAAATTTGCGCGAGACATACGCTGTAGGGGTTGAAATTTTGGTAAGAAAATTTCTCAAGATATACCTAGCCTTGCGGTAGGTATTGCTATTATAATTATAACCATCTCTGTCCCTGGTAAAATCTCAGCCCCTTGCTTCCGCGTCTCTCCTATTTCTCTGCTTGGCTCTCGAGCCACCCCCTAGAAAACCCCCACGTGTGCCTCCTCGGCTCCTAGGGGGGTGGTGGTGGTAGAAACGGGAACGGAGTGTGAGAGCCTAGCTGCTGTTTGAGTTTGAAATTACGAAGCGAGAGAATTTATATGCTGGTGCCGCCTGTTCTTGCGCACCGTTCCTGAAGTTTCATTTATTTAAGGCATCTCATACTACGAAAAGGGGGAGCTACCACGAGGCTCACCCAAGAACATCCAGGGTAGAGAAACCCGGTATAATATAGAAAGACAGGGCGAATAACGCGAAAACTGGGGACATGCCGAGGCGGTCTGCAAAGGACCAAGGGCACAGAAACACCACGGTTTAAGTATACCGTCTTAACTCTTAAGTCTGATTAAAGCAAGGCAATCAACTCCGTTACCCTGACAAAATATTACGTATTATGGTGTCCCCTTTTCATTTTACCCCGTATAACTATTCCCTAGACCATGAAATGCAAAATTGTTTCATTTTCCATTGATAGTCTCGTTACAAGAACGACTTTTCCAGAAATTCCGGAAAATTTGCCAAAAATGTTAAACCTTATCCAAAGTTATGGAAAATTAATATTTCCCATTACAATCCATTGACTGGTTTGACCGAAGAGATCAACAACGTCCAAATTGAACGGAAAATAAAAATCAAAGATTATGAGAAGTCCAGAGCACAACCCAGTTGAGGAGAGTTTTTACTTATTGCCAAAATTCGTTTATGTGACTTGTGTCCTTTTGCATAGCATCTCCTTAGTTGATAAATATTGATTTTTTTTTTTTTTAATACTATGGAGGAAAGCTCGGTGAATTCCTGATTCCTTTGAAAATGTATTTCGAAGAGATGACTTCTCATGAGAAGAGAGAAAATCTATCCTGCCTTCCCAGATTCGCTCGGCTAAAATACTTACGACATCCTCTTAGTCGGTTGTATTTTGGTCCTGGCACCCCTCCTAGAGACTGAACTCCCTCTTATATTTCTGATGCCGGTGAAAACACTAGCAGCCCTCTCCTCCCCATAGCCGCCTCATCCTGTCGCCGAACCGAACGAACGCCCGACTCTCAACCGGAGTCGCTAGAGCTTTTGTCTCTGCATTGATTTCTGGGGCCAACTTCGCTTCGTTGCCGGCGTCGTCGTTAAATTATAATCGCGAAACACCAGCCTAAAGTTGAAGACAAAGGATCCGCGGCTGCGATGTGCAGGGGTTCGCCTAACTTTGGTACGTGACTGCTTGATGGCTCGATTTATTCGCTAGACGACGATTGGCCGAAACTAAATTAGAACTTTCAACGATCAACCAAACTCTATGCAGTTCCCTGATACAACTCATACATAGATTATACATTTATATTATAGGTATATATTCAGCAAATTTTCAACCACGTCAAGAAATACTGCAGATGAACCAAAATATTGCCGAATATCCAACAACTTACTTCCACCCAATCTGGAATTGGGAAAGACACGTGGTTCGCAAGGAACGATTGGGTGGGATTGAGATTCCGGATTCCAAAAGTTCTGAAGGATCAGAAAGACTCAGAAAGTTCAAAGATCTGCAAATTTAAGGGAAGCAAAGCTGTCAAATAAACGATGTTGCATCTCACGAATTCCGAGATTCGGAGTTTTGATCTTTTGGATCTTTAACCATTGGAATTTTGAACCTTCGGTGTTTTTTCATTCGGAGTTTTTCAAATTGGCTATGTAGACTTTCGGGTAAATAATCTTTTTAAAAACTGTGCATTGGTAGTATAAAAATTCAAAATTTTGACCTTTCGCACCGTTGGTAATCCGAAATTTCAATCTCACCCCGAGAAGATATGTTTGAATAATGAAATGACTAATACGGTAGAATTTTTGTCACTCGTTATTGAAGATTATTTGTTCAAAAAACGGGTTTCTATGGATTAGGCAAAGTTCTAGGGGTAGGATGAGAAATGTGAAAATAATGTAGTTCTTCGGAAGCAGCAATGTGAAGCTGCGGCTTTCCCTGTTTGAATAGTCTGAGCCACAGAATCCGTACGGTGTATATACACGTACGCAAGGTCACACATGTACATATTGCAGGGGGTTACACGTGACACTAAGTATTCGTGGCTGGCGTATTAAGAAATCTCAGTGGCCGTTTGGCAGTCGGCCAGAATTCCTGGCAAATTAAAATACCGCCCTTAACATCTACTACGTACGTATACGTATGTACGTACATACGTGTGAGGAACAACTGCGAGGCCAGTGTGGCCACATTTTCACCAAAATATATAGACGTACATAGTTCATCCCCATAAGCCACGGAACCTACGATGTTATCGACCCTAATCATCGGCCTAATGAATATATCTACAGCCAAATATACACTACGAATGACGCACAGCGAAGTCTTCAAAAAAATGATGTGCTCATGATTGTCACAGATTGTTTTACACTGAAGAGCACCAAAGTACTGGCAATCCTCGAGAGTCGAGCAAGCCAACGGACTTTGGGATGTAATCCTTCCTGTTTCATCTTCTGAAAGTCTTCAAGGACCAAGTCAAAAGGATTGGCGTGAATGCCGGGTAGGCATAACGACTTTTACGACTTTCAATGCACACATACAATACATACTCAATATATCTTGCGGTTAGTTATCTGCTGGTGTTGAGAAAGATTTATGCACAGGATGTGCGAATACTCCGGGTATAAAGAAGTTCTGATGTCGAATGAAAATGGAATTCAGAAAATTGATAAAAATCTGTACGTAAGATTACAGATTTATTGAGATGTACATCCGTTCTGTGCCACTCTTTCGAACTTTTCAGAACACCGAAAATCGACGTTGACTTTATACGACATCTTGACATTTCTATGAATTCAAGAATCAAGGGAGAGACGAATAAAAAGAGTGAATACTTGTCACTTCTTTCATACGTCTTCTCTTCTCCATACCATAACAGCATGCTCTATTGTACAGATCTAAGAAATTCTGATTGTCAGAATTGAAATATGAATTATTTCTCAGACAATACGTGATCTTCCGTCTGAGTTCAGACAACAGGCGCTTTTCTGGAGTTGACAAAAAAAAAAAATACATCATCCTCTACAAAGTCTCTACTACATAAGTACATGTATAATACGTTTACCGTCTTCTATAGACCCAGGCATACGTAAATACATACATGTATATACATAGGAATATAACTCCCTTCAAGTGTATAAGAAGTTCCTATCATGGATTTCAGTGGTAGGTATAAGGTAAGGTAAGGTAAGGTAAGGTAAGACGTACAAACTTATACATATATACGTGTAACGCGGTATAGCTATATATATATATATATATATATATGTAGAGCCCTGGCAGACGCGATGAGCACAAAGTCGACGCTCCAGGTCCTTTCATTTGTAAACGAAATTACAGAATAAGGTTGAGAGAGCGAGCTCAGAGGACGAAGCCAGGGCCGGCGGCAGGTGGGAGGGGTGGGGAGGGGGGGGGGGGAAGGAAAATGAGAAGGTGTAGGGGGGTTGTGGGGGTGAGAAAAGGCGGGGGTGAGAAAATGGGGTGAGACAGGGGGGCGAAGGGGGTGGTTGCTCCGAAGCAAACGGCTCAAAGGAAATTAAGGCGCATTCACTCCTGCAGACTTGCGAACGCCACGAGCAACTACGAGGGAGTACGAAGAAGAGGGCGAAGGAGAGAGAAATATTATCACCTAGCGTACCAAGGAACGCGCCTGGCACGTCAAAAGACGATTCTCAGAGTCCCTAGCCGTATCCACCACCCCCCACCACCCCCCACACCCCCCTTTACCCCCTCGTCATCCGGAACTTTGAAATTATTTCACCGTATTAATAAACTGAGAAACCTGCAACGAGATGTGACTTCGATATATGCAGCATTTCACCTCGAAAACGAATAACCTGCGATCTTAAGTCAAGCTTAAAAGGCTTGGAATTCTTCCCCCAAAATGTGGGAAGAAATTTTACAGGAAATAAAATTAGACTGGGAAATTTTTTAGAAATTTAGTTCAACGTGGAAATATCTGGACTTTGAAACTTTCTTCGGCGTAATCGGTTCGTGAATCTCAATGAGAGGTAGAAACTTTTCATCTTCGAAGGACAAGGTACAGCCCTGTAAATTTTGAAATTTTTTTATCCAGCTGTTTTAAAATCATATTTGGCGGCTTGAAGACGCGAGACTAATTTTTGCAATCTTGGAGAAAGTTACATTTGGCACGAAAAATCCTTTTCCATTCCTTAAATGTGATGAAAAATGATGAAAAGATGAAAATGGGGATTTTTTTGAAGAAAATAGATGAATCGATACGAGTGTCAGTTAATCTTGGGTTCAAACTAAAGTCTAAGTGCGTGCGGAATATTTAAGGAGTGTAGAATATCCTTTCCTTGAATTAGAATTCAACCCTTAGCGCGAATGTAATGCCAACCCTTATATATCGTAATTCGGTAATCCCAAGGACCATGTGGATTCTACGCAGGGTAGGAATATTTGTACATGTATACATATATTTTGGTGTATATATATGTATATATGCGAATGCGAATTCACGTGCATTTCGTAGCCTATATATTATATACTATATACCGACTTTGCGACGCACCATTGAAGCCTCAAACACCATTTCTCCCTTCGTGTTTTACATCCCTTATTTTACTAAGGCTTGGGGTGATTCAACGGGGGTGGTAAGACGGGGGTGGCAACATGGCCGCGTGCCTGGGACTCCGCCCTCAAGTACCTATTGCTAGGGGAGAGAAATCATATAAAACCTAGCAAACTGCTTACTAAGGAGATCGCTACGGTTCGACGATGCGCCAAAGTTCTTTATTCCTTTTTTTTTTTTTTTTTCATCTACTTATTCCAAAAATTCATATGGGAGTCAAACGTCCCTTACTCTGCTGAACTTGTCACATTTCATCTTCATTCACTGTTTACACTGATTTGAAGTTAATTCATAATTTCCATTTTCGTGATTCGTTTTTTTTTTCTCTCATTCCAACAAATCAATCGATTTTTTCAAATTTTTATCATCAAATTATTCGTTCGTCGAAGTTCAGGGTGAAAGATAGTTTTTCTTGGGAGAAGAAGGAACAATTTTTGCATGATTTATTGATGGAAAAAAATGAACGGAGTTGTAGGAAAAAAAAAATATACGTTTTTACCTGAATATGTTGTTGTATAATGGGAATCCGTATAGCTCGCAGAGACAGTTTAAGTACAGATTAGATTGACCCAACTAGCACAAACTAAATTCACTGACTGACCACTTCGAGTCGAAGTCCGGAGCTGGCTGGCCATCCCCCTCTCTACCCCCCTCGTTTGAAAATCAACCCCTACGAATTTCAAGAATGACCGCCACCCCGATGTGGGAAAGAAAACCAGTTATGGACAAGACATAGTCCTGAGGAAAGATGGACAATTGCCAAAGGGTCACTTCGACTCTGAATTCAAAATTAAACCTGTTCTAGGTCAGTCGACACCGCGGCGCGTTGACCCTTTCTTAGCCGGCGAGAAATAGTGTGGGAAATTTTACGCGAGACGGATTTAAGAAGTTTCTTGCTAGATACAAACGAAATTGTTTTCTTTGGATAATAAATATTTCGAAAATTTGTCAACATTCGAATTTCCGTTTGTATAACTAAAAAACTAAGGGTAGGAATCGAAATGGGAATAAAAATAACAAATTATGATGACCACATTGATAATTATAGGTAAGCAAGATCTGAATTGCAGATTTTTCTAAATTATTTCCGATTCCCTACATTTTTGGACATTTTTTTGTTTCAATATAAATTTTTTCGTTTGCGTTTGGGGAACGGCAAGCCCTCGAATCCGAATTTTAGAACGAGTTACGGTGATAGTTTGAAGAGGACGTTTGTGCGGCATTCGCAACCTCGTGTAACGTCCAGTTAGACCAGTTTTCAAATTTTTCGGACAGGACAATGTTGGGTTCTCCATGCGGGAGCAGATGCGGAACGTTTGTCCATACAAATTCGTTCGTTGAAAAGACAAAATTTACTTTTTGATTCAAACGTCTCTCGTATAAAGAATTTATTACTTCTCGGCTATCTCTGTATTACATCGTATTTTATACCGTTTCATTCTATATGCAAAAACTTTGCAATTTTTTCTCTTTTTTTTATATCCGTGAACTCCGGCTTCAGGCTAAAAAGAAAAATCAACGAATACCTAAAACAAATTTAAAAAAAAAAAAAAATCGAGGCACAAAACAAGATCCTTCGGTTGCAAACAAATCGTTTCAAGTCAAAATGTCGGTTTCATTCGTACCATTTCATATCGGCGAACTGTGCGGACGAATAGGAATTGACCATACCGATAACAATGTCCGATGTGGTCAGTTGGCCTTTAATAAGCAATTACTTAATGCTTCATTAGGCTACGTGTATAAGATTTCAAGGCACAATGCAAATGAAGAATGAACTTTATTGTAACGCGACTTTGAGCCCTAAGGCGCTAGTGGCACCCCTCTGTCCACTCTTCGGACTCTGAATGACCACTGGTCAGTCACTCACTGGAGGGACGTATTTCAACGTACAACTTTGAAATTCAATATACGAGGTGCCGACGCGTAGTCTCGAATTTTACAATTTTATTTCACCGATTTATTAGATCGAAACTATTTTGAACTTGAATTGAATCATTCTGGGAGCTAGATTTTTATGACCAACGAACTAATAGAAAAAAATAATATTTCGCTATCAAAATTTGTCATTTGTCGAAATGACAACGAGAGTTAAAGAATATATGAATTCGCTGACAAATAATAGACATGGAATAGTTTTCTATCAACAATTTCGCAAGTTATTAGCCGAATCAGTTTGCGCCACCCTATATACGTGGTGTTCTCCCTCGGTTGCCCTTGATTCTTTTCAACCCCAGTTCCGTTCCCCTGGGACTGGACGCTGGTCAAGCCGGATGGATTGCGTTTGAGTGAAAAGAAAAGAAAAATGGAAAATCTAGTTTTTCCAGTTTAGCAGTTGATGCGAGTACTACTGGATTCCAGGGGCACATATACCAGTGCTCAAATGTACACGTAGTAAGAGGGGGCGGAAGGGGCCCCTTAATAAAGCAGAATAAAAATCTCAGAATCATAAAATTATTATCTCGACATTTCATTAACTAAAAAATAAATTTTTATAGTGTAAGGTCAGGAAAATTCGGCCCGTTAGGTTGGGCTGATATTTCTGATGAGAGTATTTACTGGATATTAGAAATGAGAAAAATACGAATGCTTCAACCATGCCCAATATCGATAATAGATGTCTTCAAAATTTCTAGAATTCGGGAAATAAGCTCTGAACAAAATTACCAGAAAATTTTTTCCCACTCTACCCTGCTGTTGCCTCTGTCAGAAAAAAATCTATCAAAATTAGGCACCTCTTCATTACTGAAACCCCATTTTTTTTTTTGGAGTATTCGACTCATTTTCTGAAATCGACAACTTACTGTCCCTTCTACTTGTGCCTCCTCAACAATGTGCTCTAACAATACCAGTACAATAAAGTTACGGAAATTTTACCAGTCGGAAAGTTGCTTGGTGTCTATCAATTTAAACAGAATTCTTCAAATAGTATTTTCTGAATTCCAAATCTTCTAATAAACTTAGGTACAAATTAGTTTCCGAATTACTGTGAACATTTCTATCTCAACCAAATTCAGTACAGAACAATTTGTCAAAAATGACCAACCCCCAACGAGTCAATTTGCCAAATCGCCTAAATTACCTCGTCTCTCACCCAGTTGTATGAAATCGTTGAAAAAAATTAACGAAGCAATGTCAGTTATATATATATTTTAACGTTCCAACGAATATAATCTCGCTAATGTATGATCGGCAGCTACTTCAGTTTGTTCTCACTCTGGCTTTTTTTTTTTTTCATTTTCTTTTTCTGTTCCATTCTGCTATCGAAGTAGTTCCCACAGCTCGTATGAATTTCCAATTTAAACTTGTAATACGTTTTGGAGTTACTTAGCGGCTGCATCCTGCATAGACTTCTATACCCCTTGAAGGTATGTATAGGTGCAGACGGAGATTGTGGTGGTCGAGATGAAGGGGGGGGGGGGCACGTATGCGGGGGTGCAGAATAGGTGCAATAAGGGGGGGTTTTCAAGGGGGATGCCGATAGGGCGTGGAAGGAGACAAGCTAACACCTAGCCTAGACACGGCGCATGCGGATAGCTCTCTCTGTATATAAGTAAAGTTTGTTCGCAACTTATAATAGGGACGCCTCCATCGCGAGAAGGATTGAGGTCGGGTTACCCCGTAGTAGCGGGCGAACTTGTACAGTAATAGACCGAGCAGGTGCGATCCTAGGTACGAACCTTCGTCTCTTCTTCAACAAACCCCCGCGAGTACGTGAAACATGACATGAAAACAAATTGCCCACGTTTAGTCGCCTTCCCCCCCCCCCCCCCCCCCCCCCCCCCTCCTCTCCTTCACCCCCATACCTCGAATGAATGACATATATGTATACGTATCTGCAATTGCAAATTTCTATTTTGTAGCAAAAATTGAAAAAAAGAATCATCCCAGCGATCAACTTTCCTAAGACAATATGGTACGAGTCGCTTGTTGAACCTAACCTAGCTAACGTACGAAATATGAATCTGACTGGAATTCGATTCGTTTTTTTTTCAAACGGTTAAATATTCAGCCACTTTTTGCCGTAGGAAAGCATCGATCTTCTGAGTTTCATTTCGATAGGTTGTATAGTTTTGAAGAAACTACGAATCCTGTTTTCGAGGTGATAACGATCGGTGAAAATTGAATTTCGAACATAGTCCCGTAGCATCTTAAGGTGGGTTATAATTCACACGCCTGCTCACCTTGAAAACGGGATTCGTTGTTTTTACCAAAGCATACGAGCAATACGAGCTTTTCAATTTTTTTAAATTGAAGTTGAATGATTCTAGGTTAGGTTAATAGACTATGTTAGTAATGGATGATTGTAAACTTTCAAAATTAAGACATGGTGAAATATCCAGCCTTTTCATGCCAAAGTCAACCATTAATGTCCAAAGTTTCGTCGCGATCGGCCGTGTGGCTTGACAGGAATTGCAATTCGCGTTTTCGAAGTGACCGGGCGTAGACTATAACCTTAAATAATTTCTATTCTATCGATAGTATTTTTTTTTTTTTTAAACCGCTCAAATTTTTCTTGCAAGTATAAATTCTCATTCTAATGTGTAATACCTGCCTAAGGTTTTATCTGAACGAACGTAGAAAATTATCTGAATAAGGCACCGCCTCGAATGGGGCCCTTCGAAACGAGACCCAACCCTTGATGAAACTCTATCCAATCCAGTTTTAAGGGCCTTTTGTACGAGGGGTAAGGCGGGCCCTGTTCGGGACTGAAGGGCGTTTTGTCGGTATTATGGGAAGGTATAGCTGAAATATTACCGCACAGGAAACGATTGAAATATTTCCGAGAGAATATTATACCGGTTAAAAAAAGACCACAGGATACATTAAATATATAACGATGGGGAGATAAGGGATGGGAGTAAAGAACAGGGGAAAAACTCCGTGTCATATATTTATTCAACAGGTAGGTTGATTATCGCGTACATACTGTATTCCGAGGTATAAAATACAGATACCGAAAAGTTGTTACAGTGAATAAAACATCAAATTAATCACGTAAACTGCAGAAAAAAAGGCAAGAAAAAAAAAAATGGTTCAAGGTATTGTTTATTGTAAAATTATAATAGAGGAAATGACGGTGGATGGTGATGTCGATTGTTCCAGCTTTCCTCTAGCTTGTGCTTTCGGGAATGGTGGGATTGACGGTCAATTTGAATTCGAGTTTAATCCTATACATCTATGCGGAAGATTAATTCTGAAGCAATTAACCGGTACCTTTGTTCACTTCTATTATTGCACGAATATTATAATTACCGTCATCGCGCAAAGTATGCATACCTATACACACACACACACACACACACACAATACAACGACCCATAATACACATGCATATGTATGTATAATACGTATTGGCGTATACGTTTATTTTGACCGCGTTGAAAGACAATGACCAGTCGTTACAAAGCGTTTGAAGCAATTTTGAATGTTGAATAATTAATTATTATTCCCTATATTATAATATAATGATTCCAGGTACGTGGATATCGTTTATTCAACTTATCTATATAGATACAATTATTAAATATAAAACGTTTTAGTTGTACGATAGATTTACTATATAATTTCAGATTTTAATTGGATAGAATTTTAGACACCCTTCGTCGAATTGAAAGTATCATGAAATTTTCACGATATCGGATACCGGAAGTTTTATCAAATTATTAACGACGCTGACGAAATCTTAACCGATTTAATTTCAGATCTTCTCATTTAATTTCAAAGATTCAATTAATTAATCGAACGACTTTGATGTAAATAAGCCCCAAAGTGATGAACGCGATAATCGACAATTGACAAATTACCTCGATTTCCCTTTTGCAATTTAACTGAAATTATTTTAACGATTCGTTAATTTAGAAAGGCTGCTGTTTTCCCTGTATCTACTTATTCTGTTTCAATTTTTAATACGTGACATGTATAGCAAATAATTCTGATATCCTGGATCGACAAGAACCAATTATTTCTTCTTCTCGGCATAACTTATTGGATTCCAATATCCTTTTCTTGAAATAACTCGCGAGCATTTCGAAATTATTAACGCAATTTGAAATGCTTTAGTATTCCGGTATAGGAGCTGCCTATATAGTATACATATATAGTATACTATACCATATATCGTACAGCAGCAATATTGCAGCATATTCGCTTGAAGAGTGAACTGCTGCTGGTCTATTCCTCATCGTCAGACGTGGTATTCAAGCAATCTAGAATTTATACGTGTAATCGCCTGTGAATTTTGGCCAAAGATTAATTATTACCAATCCACTGGAAGTATGGAAATTATACTCAGATATGTCTGAGTTTGTACCTACTATGAACCATCTATATTCCAACTACGAGTTGAAAATTCCTGTCAGTTTGATATTCCGATATAATTACGACACATTGTTTTCATATAGTTATTTCATTCTTCAGCAATAGCCTGTCCATAACGGTACCACCGATATAAAGAGGTCTGCTAAAGTGAATATTAATTGGACGACTTCAACCCTGTGTTTCATGGGCTATATGGATAGCCAAGCACAATGTAAGAATTTTATTTTTAGTGCTCGTTAAAACCGAGGCATATATATATATACATATATATATATATATATATATGTATAAGATAAAAATAATTATTGGTCAAACCGCTCGTAAAGTTGTATAGCAAAATTTTAACGGCAACCTAAGTGGAAAGAGAACGAGCAAAAGCCAGCCTTTTGCCTTTTAGATTGCTCAAGATAAACATAATGCCGCCGACGTGTGACGCGAGCTTAATCCTGCAATTTGCATTTTCCTCATCCCCGTACTACCGTACGTTCGCGATAAACCCTATCTTTATTTCTCATGTTAACTCATGCTCTTTCTCTTTTCCATTCTCCAAAATCAAGATTTTTACAAGTTTTTTGTTAATTTTTTTTTCGCTCCTGGGATTTTGTAGCTCCTCGTTGCAAGGTTTTGAGCTTTATTTGGTTTTTTTTGTTTTTTTTTTTTGCCAACTCGCGCTCTGGGTGATGCATGTATACGATGACTTCCGGTATAACTTGAGCTGTACTTAAACTTATAACGAGACTGAAATTTTTATGATAATTTTCACAATTTTTATAGCTAAGCTGGGTTAACAACTAATTTTCTTTCACTTTTCTCCACTCCACGATAACTAACGCAATAAAATTGCAATTTTTATAGTATTTACGGTGGCTAAACCTATAGCCTGTCATTTTATCTGTTGAATCATTGGCTCGTAGGTATTGCGGTATATAACGCCTTTGGTGTCACAGCGGGTGACCAATTAGTAATTGAGCTGTATATATCGACAAGGCCGTTTTGAAAAAAAAAATTTCTATATTGTTTCATTGTCGAACGTACCTTATTGTGTACGAACCGCAAGCTAATGTTTGTCATGGTAATTCACAGCTCGAGGCTAAATGGGTTTTATTATGCTATCGGTATTGTTATCGATCAATTACAATTTTTGTTTGTTTTGTTTTTCTACCCTCTTTTCAATGTCGACAGGTACCTACTAGGGTCGTTTTAACGAGCCAAGCCAAGCGCGAGATCAATTTTTTATCACAATTGATATACCCTATGATTTTCGAGCCAGTTTAATGTATTTTGCTAATTAAGTTCGTCTAATTGACAGTGTGATCGACACGCATTATATTATGCATGCAATGGGATGTGTAATTGTCGTCGAACGATAAATGCGGTCTGCCGTAGAATCAACCCTGGAAATTTGGCTACAGAAATTTCTGATTTTTTCAAAGCAAACTCATAAACCTATAAAGCTAAAAATTTCTTTGCAACAACACTCACGTGTTCGAGAATAGAGCTTGTTGGCCCTTGTATCGATTTTTTAGTCGGCAACAGGCTTGCTTCACCCTCCGGCAGATGGCGTAGTCTGAAAATTCCAACTTGTCTAACGGGGGATAACTGTCTGAGCGTTTTCGCACCAGACGGCGTTAGTATTACCAGCGATGAAAAAAAATTCCTTAGGGGTAACAGTGACTCTCTTTTTATACCCGGATTTCTATTGCTCGAATTTATTTTGTGCCTTTGTTTCTTCCAGTCTCAATCCTTTGAAGGTTTATCGTTGTTTCGTTATTCTTTTTCTGTTTTATTGAGACTAGAATCAGGGCTATAATTTTAAGTAACAATCAAGGAAATGCTTTACATCTACAGCTGCAAAATTTAATTTTTTTTTCTTCTTTTTATTTTTTCCTAGTTTGGGGATATTTCAGGAAAATTTGAAGTTTGTAAACTTTTTTTATTCATGCATCCCATGGACCCGATCGACCGACTGCGTATACGGACATTCCTTGATTCCCGGGCAACTTACGGGCTGAAAATTTTGCACCCTGAAATAATTGAAGACCCTCTCACCCACCCCAAAACCCCCTAGGTGAATTCTTCCATCCGAGAGTCGCTTCCAGAATTATTAAAATCCAGATTGAGATGATCCTGGAATTCTTGCTCGAGGGCATGAAACAAATGAAGATCACGCAGTTTTAGGGCTGGTGCACTTGCGCCCTTACCAGGCTAACTTTCTCATTAATTGCACGTCAAGGTGGCCGTGAGGGGCGACGCCGTCCCGACGCCTCGGACGAACCCAAACAGATCCTAACCAATCGAAGTCTTTCTTAATTCGAAAAAAATTCTCCATCGGTGAGAATGAATTTTTGGTTACTTTCAAGTCGGGAATTTATTGATATTTTTTGACGTCTGGTATTGAATAGAAAATAATTTCTTCGGAATATACAAATTGTATAATATTTTTATGATTGTTGAGTTTATTTGTTGTGTTGATTTTGACTCGTTCCGAAAATAATTCTTCTTCTATTTTTGATCGTGGTGGTTAATTTGATATTCGTATTTAACCCATAATTAACGTGACTCGAGAGTAGAAGAGGCTGACTAATAAATATTAAATAATCAAGGCATGAAGAAATTACAAATTTTCTTACTAAACTTTTGAAAAATATTCTCTTACAAATTACTTCACGTTTTATGCAGTTATAAAACGCTTCTTACTGCCGTTGGCTCTCGCAATGTTTAATAATTACAACGGTCGAAGCAGCCGGGCTAGGGTGGTAAGGGGTGGGGTATGGGGGTTATGGAGAAAGCGAGAGAAAGAGAGAAAGAAAGAGAGAAAGAGAGAGAGAGAAAAAGAGAGACAGAATAAGGCAGAAGCGGGGTTTGCAAAAAGGGGTGGTAAGGGAGGCTGAAGATCGCACTGTAACGGGCAAAGAAGGAAAAACGGGGCGAAGGGGTAAAATAAATTGAAAGCAAAATTGTACTCGCAGAAGAAAATGGAATTATTTCTCGACGATGGTGTTCTTCTTCGCCTGGCCAAGGGGTACGGAGAAAAAGACAGCAGATCGCCCGAGATAAATTCAGGAGAAAAGCTCATCTCCAGTTATACTCTGCAAAACTGAGCGAAACAACCTTTCGCACCGGGAATCGTTGAAAGAGGGACAAAAAAAAAATTAAAAAATAAAAATGAAAAATACATCGATCTCCCAATTCATTTCTGACTTCTGACATAACCCGGATAACCATTTTCATTCTCACGTAATTGAAGAAAAAAAAAAGGGATATAAAATTTGGTGAAACGTAAGAAAAATGTTGACGATGAGCAGATATATTTTTTTTTTTTTCTAACGAATTTGAAACACCTTATACAGACTTTGAGTTTAGCAAACTTGTTTCGGTTACGAAAAATAAAATTTTTCGCAGTAATTGCGGGATTCGTATATTTGAGAAGAAAACGAAAATTTTTCGCTTTGCTATAATTCATGAGAATTTTAGAAACAACAATTATCGTTATTTTTATTCATATAAAATTCATCGCAGGTCATTTGCATTCGATTTGTGAAAAAAAAAAAAAAAAACCGAAAATTGTTGCTGTGCAAATTCATAAGAATTTGATAAATAATTAACTTCCCCTCCTCTTCATTTTTAAAAGCATCTTGAATTCGATAAAATCTATAATGTAGATCGCGAATGCGGGGTGTATATAGAGAGAAACGTCGCGTAAAGTGCATCGGCGATCCTTGCCTCGGCTGTGCATCTATACCTATACATATATATAGACAAGCGCGTATATAGAGAGATGAAGATGCGCAGCGCTACGTAGGTACCTGCCTACGTTCGTATACAATACGTGCCGCAGGAATTGTCACGTGGGGGCGCATCATACATGTGGTATAGGTTATGCCGTATAACGTAACCTATACGGTCGAGTCTCTATATACATATATAACGTATATACATATACCTACATACCCTACCCAAGAAGCGCTGCATCTAGGCGAGAAGCGAAATGTACCTACATCGCCTCTCAGCCCTGCAAGCATAGAGAAAATGAGAAGCGTATAGGATAGGTAGGTAGGTAGGTAGGTAGGTATATACCTACGCGTGGGAATATAATTACCCCAACCATGTTTTCCGTTAAGTGCCATTATCGACGGAACTCGGTTACGTTGCGTTATATATACGGAGGCATGTCTATACGTTTGCGTAGCCACCCTTCAACCCCCCCCCCCCTTCTTCCCCTTCCCCCTTAGTCCCTCATTCCTCAGCCTCACCGTTCAACCCTTTGCCATCGTCATCGCCATTGCCCTCATCGTCCCTCTTCTGTATATGTTGCCCTCACCCACAACTCTCTTACCCTTGACGTGAGGCACAAGCCAAGAGGCCCACCGCCGTCGTAACTGCAACTACAGCCAACAATCCTCGTTCGTTCGTTTATAGGTATAGGTACGTCCGACCCCGACCTAGTGTTACTTACTTGGCGGGACATTGGGCGACGCGACGCGAAACGACGCTACGTCGACGTCGACGGCCCTTCACATGAACTAAGACGTCGATGTGTGGGAATTTCGATGTGGATGTAAACGGTAATCTCTACCGCAAATAGCGTCTGGTTAGATGAACGACAGGTATAACCATATACGGTTTTTTGAAATCTCAACGATATTGTCATGACAAATTGGATGAATTCTTATACTCCTCGTCGCGTGATGAGAAAAAAATAAAAAAATAAATAAGTATAGGTATTCGTTTCGTGTCGACAACGACTTTTGACTATTTCAATAATTAATTTTTTTTTTTTCTTATACTTTTCCGGAATTAACAAACCTAGTGATCCTGAAAAAAAACTTGACGAGAAAATTTGTGACTGAACAGGATTTTAGCCCGTGTTCTGATAATGAGAAATTGCTATGCCGGATTCAGATCGACCGTTGATTTTGCGCCGGAGAAATAGTTACCTATAACGTCTGAAGCGATCGGAGGTATAAAAGAATGATTGAAAAAGATGAAAAGTCGATTATTTTCTCTATGGCTTGTGTATGCAGTGAGAGAAAAAGATTAGTCGAATCTGAGATCTTGGGATTTCTTCGATTCAAGAAAATCAGCAATTTTCAATTAAGTGTTATTCAACCCATATAAACTTTATGTTACCTTGAGAGAAAGTATAACGTGTAATTTATTTGAATTAAACGAATTTAGTCGATCCGAGAAAATTATTGAGTTTATTAACGACTGGCTAAGTAGATCCATCTTGAATAAGGATTCGAGAAGGACTAGGAAAATACTTTTGAAATTATTTCAGTTTTGTTTCTTCAATCAAAACTGCGAACCTTATTCTTTCGGATCAAGTCAAGTAATTTGGCTGGACAAAATTTGATTTTGTGAATTAAATGAATTGTATTTCAGGCGTTCATCGAAGAAATGTAATTTCTTGAATTAGCAGAATTCTGTTTAGACGTTTAACACAGTATCTTGAAGCTTGCGATAGAAAGACATAATCTTTGAGTATATTGCTATTATTATTATTATCATGTTAAGGAATGCTTACGTATACTGGCTATTCAATAAAAATCCCCAAATGATTTGGTTCGTCAATAACATCATCGTATTTGAAAAAATGAACAACGTAAATCTTCGAACACTCTATCTAATAATCAGCCACCGCGTAGTTCGAATTAAAAAACTTTATATTGGTGACGCATGAGGAGAATTTCAAAGCAAGTTTAAGCCATCGCAATACAGAATGCTCCTTTCGTTTCATCTCTAGATGCCTTCACTTTCCCCTAAAACTGATTTTAAAATCAAACCAACGCGATTTTGTTTGGAGGTCGGTTATTTTTTAACTTCAACACAACCCAATAGGACGGAGAAATAAGAGCCCAGTTTGTTATTCTCTGGCTAATGTTTTCATGTATCCTTTACGCCATACTTTTGTAAACTTTCGTGTGGAAAAGGAAAAGGAAAAGGAAAAGGAAAGTCACCCGGATCTTAAGACAAGCTGTAAATATTAATGGTAATCCTATTCAAAGAAGCGTGTAATTAAAAGACGTGTAATTGGAGTCCGAATTTGGTAAAAAATGTCCGAATATAATGCAGAAGTATCGAATCGTCGCGGGGTGTTTAAATTGAGCTAAAAGTTCTGAGGTCCCTCGAAACATTCGCAGGCTCCATCTTGCCGATATTATTGACGTTTTTTGCCACCCCTATTTTTCCGCTCACCCCCGAGGGCCGAGTCGAGGGTGGCTGGGTGCTGGGCGGAGGGTTGGGTTGGGGGGGTTGGGGAGGTGTAAGACGGCTCTTATTCGCGCGGGCTTTTTAGAATACTTTATTGACTGAGCCTTCGTCGTGAACGAGGATGGAAAACGTTATAAATTGGCGTGCGGACGAGAGACAGATAGAGAGAGAAAGAGAATAAGGAAGAACGAGGGGGCGATAGGGTGGGCAAGCGACAGTCGGTTGTTTTTGAATTTAAATACGAATGGCGGGTCTCGCGGCCCCGACACTGTCTTTGCGAGAAATTAATGAACTGGAATATTATGAAACCCTGCGCGAAAGCACAAGGATTCCCTGTTTTCTTAGCTCAAAAAATTCCTCCTTCCCCCCATTTTCATTCCCAATTAAAACGGCAGGAAAAAGAAGCCGATTGTCACTCGAGTACCTGGATTCTGGCTCGATGTTTAAAAACATCGAATCTTTCACGAGCTGCGGATCTAGCTCACCAATAATTGCTTTCTACGGGGCAGAATTGAACTTTCGAATTCCAAAAGTTTTAAAGGGTCAAAATTTCGAATTTATTCGAGACGCGATTCTCAAGTTTCTAGAAATGTCAGAGTTCAGAACTTGCAAATTCCGGAAGGTCGAAGTGCAGAGAGCTCAAAGATCCGAAAGTTCAAAACTCAGAAAGTACAAAAATCCTAAAATTCAAGAAAAGCTCATGACAAAGCTCTGAAATAAACGACGTTGTGGTTCGCGAATCTCGAAATTCAGAATTTTGGCTTTCCGGATCTTCATAGCTTTCAGAATTTTGAACCTCCGATGTTTGTCCATTTGGAGTTTTTGAAATTGGCTACGAAGACTTCCGGGGTAATAATCTTTCTGAAAACTCTAAGTCTGTAGTAAAAAAATTCGGAATTTGAATCCCACCCCCCGTTCTATGACATAAAAATGGAAATATCAAAGTGTCCAATTGTATTCCCTCCACATTATGGTTCGAACGTACAGACCTGATCAAAAGAATCGAATGAATAAAAAAAAAAAACAATTCTAAAAGCTCAGATCCGCGTGATCAGGATTACACTTAACATCAGAGAGACAGAGATGTCTTGTTGGGATTAAAATCGCAGGCCTCGATTCCCATAGGCGATGTGAATAAACAAAAGGGGGATGAAAAAGGTCGAGCGGTCATTCATTAATCCCCGGATGTTCATTTTTCGAGAAATCAGAGAAGCTTATCTGTCCGTTTGTAAAATTTGAAAGAGATATGGGGGGGTGGGTTCGGTGGAAGCCGAAAAAGCAGAGGCCAGAGTATTTCTAATTACCAAAAATCGTTGCCAGCAAAAACTGGAGGCCGTGCTGTAAGATTGGCTTCTTTCATCTCGGTACCTAATCTAAAGGGTGTCTACCGCCAGCCCCACCCTCACCCCCATCGCCATCATCCCTTAAAAAAGCCCTGCTACCCCAGCTGGCGAACTAAATCCAAACTTCGAATTCAACGGCCCTTTAAAAAAAAAAAAAAAAAAAAAAAAACTTTGGCCAACTAATAAATTTCTGAATCAAGTAAAACTGCATGTGTTACCTCGTGTGAATGACCTACATGATGCCCACGCACCCATATAACAAAACATATAACAAAACGCGTACACTCGACTCGGGGCTTTCGGCCATATGTTGAATGGCAGTAGGTATATAAGGAAAGGGGGGGGGGGGGGGGGGGATGGAAAAGGGGTGGCAAAGGGGGATACTTACTTACGTGTACTAGTTGACCCAAGCGCTGACCCCCGATTCGCCCGGTTTAAAACACGTTGTACACGGTACAGTCTATGTGAAAAATTGATATTTTATAGGAAGGCTATAATGTGCAGAGCATTGTTCGTTTGCTCGAGATCTTGGAAGCTAATTTGTAACTTTCAAGGAACAAAGATTTTCCCGTGTATATAATCCGTCTAATTGTCGTTTCCGCGACGAAGGAGAAGAGGAGCAAAAGTCTTTGGCGACGCGACAGTAAGGCATATATAGAGGGACCATTCAACCCTTTGAATATCAGAATTTTATTGTCATCAGATTTCAAGTGATATTTCACTACGAATTTATATGTATATGCAGTTCAGATTTATATACCGATCAATTTTATGAATTGTCAATTTTCATTCTGTAATTATTCGATCTTTCAGCTAAATGTACGGTTTCAGATTCATTTGCGGGCAGATTCGTTTGATTTTCCAACGAATAAATGTGGGTAAGCGGATACTCGAAGTTTATAATTAACGATAAATTATGAAAAACACTTGGCTTATCATCGTTCAATTACAATTACGATGGTAAAGTATAGATTGAGGAATTCAAGAAGCTGTAAAAAGTTTTAAATAGAGTATGAAAAAAAGTTGAAAAATGTCGAAAGAAAAAGGAAATAAAAAAAATAAAAAATAAAAAATATAGATACCTCGAAAACGAACGGGCAAGTCCATCATCGAGAATCCGCCCTGTATTATATATACCTTATACTTTGAAGGAAAATTCTCGGACCGGATTCTGGAATAGACAGAGGCGGGGGATGCAAATTAAAATCTCCGCCATTTTCCTGTTTCTTATTTTTACCAGAGGTTCTCAACCGTCTGCTAATAATCCCCCTTATATTTCTCAACTGATATTGACCAGCTGAAATCAAAACTTTCCCAGCCAAAAAAGAGATATTAAAATATTTTCAAAAGTGGAGTAAGAAACTTGACTTACTCACAAGTATATATACGGATAACTTTGTGAAAAAACGAGTTATTATAGGTTACACGAAGTAGAAGACAATAATTAATAACGGTAAGTAAACATAAGTCAGCAAGACGAAATAAACGGAAGATAGATACTCTTTGGAAAATTTTAGGATCATGATTTCGATATATAAAACGTTGAATGACGTCGACAAAGTGCAAGATAGAATTATATGGTAAGAACGTTAAGTTATATAGCCGGATGGTCATTTACTTTAGATTTTACTCCTTGTCGATTATCGATCTTAATTAATATTATAATTAGGTTGGTTCGATGGAGTCGGAGTTTATAGTTGCTCTTTGAGATTTTGCGACTGCCTAGGCAGGTAGGTGTAGGTAGGTACCTTAGTATAGTTTAGTTTAGTCGAGTCAAGCTGCAGGGGCGACAGTTGCATTTGACAACCCGCGTGCCGGAGACTAAGACAGATTAAGTATTTTAAATTGAACAGAGTGAGACAGACAGCCGGGGGTTTTTCCCTCCTTATTTCTCTCGTTCGCCTTCCTTTTCACCCCCCCATTCAACCCCCCCAATCCCCCCAACCCCCCATCCACCACTCTTCCGGAGCTCTTTCTCTGTCTCTTTTCCACCGCCTCTTTCCTCCTGGCCGGAGGGCGTTCAGTTTTTATAATAAAGGACCGTAATTAATGCCACCCCCGGTCCTCCCCCCCCCCCCCCCCCCCCACCTCTCACTCTCATCCACGTGGAGGGGGCAAACTGAGGAGGGAATGGCTTAGGGGTGGGAAAGACCCTCGACTTAACTTTTTTTCCGAACCCAGGACTGCGAGGAACTCGCCGGGAAACTCATTATTTCTACTTTTACGTTTTACCGAGCCCCGTCGTCGTTCGCCTTGCCTTGTCTTCATTCTCGCCAAATAGAACTTCAAGTATTATTATAGAAAAAAAAAAAAACTTTGGAAACCGCATAAAGCTTCGTCTACGGTCAAGTTTCTGTCTATTCAAAGCGAGATTTTATTCCGTCTGATTCAACGATTCGATCAGTTGTAATTTTAAGTTATTTTTCATCTGGGTGATCATCTTCTTATTCTTGAGGGTGAAAAAAAAAACTCGGCCAGTCAATCAAAGGATGGGATTGAATGCAAATCTGTCTGTGCAGTTACCGCTGCTTCCGGAACCCGCATTCTAAGGCAGAACGACTTGGTACGAAATCGATGCAAATCCGCAAATATAACTATCAAAGAGGCAGGATAGGATCTTCTAACTTTATTACAAAAGAGCTTTGAGCTACTTCTCTTCGCTCAGATTCAATGGGAAATTAGAATTTGAAAATAAAACGATCTAAAAAGCTGTCGATGTGATTCAGTTGTGCGGTACATCGCGGACAGTCTTCTTGACATTAAAAACATCAAAATACATCGAAAATACTGAAAAATTGAATTATTAGTCAACTAAAAGCAGAAGCTCTGTGCTGTCAGATACGACCCCTCTATTCTACGCTGTAAAATTGTTAATTCCAATCCATCTATGCGTTAATGTCGAATCTAAAGCAGAAATGAAAAAAAAAAGTTCTTTGTGAATTCTGTAATTTGTTTTCTTGTATTTTTGGCTTTATTTCGGTTAATACACTGACAGTGAAGTCAGAAATTGTCAAATTTGAATTTCAAATTCGTGTAATTCAATCCAGAAATATTGTGTTACCAATTGAAAAAAGAAAAAATTGATCAATATGACTTTTCGCCGTTGAAAAATGTGGAAGAAAAGTATAAATGAAAAAGCTCCGAGGTCGTGTCCGCCTGACATACGACCTTTTACATTTTTTTTGCAAATTTCTTGATTTCGATCGATGTATTCATTTTTTTTACGAGGAAAAACGAAAATTGTTCCTTCAATGCCATAAAAATCATATTTTCCGAGGACTGATATCGATACATAGAAAGATTTTCCATCTAATAAAAGGCAAAAAAATGTCTATTCGATTGGTTTGATTTTTTTATATATCCCTGAAATGATCCCAGGTCAAATAGTACCAGGTATACCAGAACTGGCTTCAGTCGTTGGAGAATCTGCTGTAGTCATTAGCTAAATTGCCAAGCGCCTGCGAGCCTCTGGCCAATCGATTTTGCTTTACATTACAATAACACTGATTTCCTTGCCGTATAAGGTACCGTTAACTGGTGCATTTGTTCCTCAAGAAACGAAATCGAGTTCGTTGTCATGTTTTTTATTTTATTTTTATTTTTTCAAACGAAAATCCATATTCAAACTAATCCGCAATCAATCAAAATCCACAAACTACCTCTTATAGCCTATATCCTCTTACCTATATTCTCCTCCGCATACGACAAGGCTGGCTAATTATATTGGCTCTAGAAAAATCCCGCGTATATATATATATATATACATAAGTATAAAGCAAGCTAGGATTACATAACGGTCATTATGCACGGGCAACAATGGGCAACCGGGTGCTGGCCTGTCCGTGGTATAGCTGTGTATTTATATATTATATTATACCTACGTATAGGTACGGGTGTGTGTAAGTACGATGACGCGTAACGTCTACGTTGGCTCGTGGCTCTTGTCGTAACGTCCGAGAGCAAAGGGTCAAACCGGTTCCTAGGATTTTTATAGGGTCATCGTAGTACACAAGGGGGAGGTCAGGTCAGGTCAGGTCAGGTCGTAGGTACATACGGGAACCCCATCCGGGCATCTGGTCATCGAAAATTAAAAAATGCCTAAAAACTGACCTGACCAGTTCTCCGGGTATCCCCGCGTCGGATTCTAGAAAGGATATGGTAATCTGTAGCTCGAAAAGCGGGACAGGAGTTCGTTCTGGCCCTAGGCTAGTCCTGGCGGGTCCTTTGCCTATTACCTATACTACAATACCCCCTTGCAAAGGGTCACTTTTGAGAAACGGGTTTTGATTTTTTTTTTTTTTTATTTACACTAGGGTTTTGGGGTGGGGATCGCCATCGGTCTGTAGTAGGTAACTAGACCTCAGGTTCCGTTAGTGGTCACTGTGTACAGGAAACTAATCTTTCTCCATCCTCAGATCCTACGTGTCCTCGCTTACAAGCAGTTGTGTTTTTCAATCATTTTTCACAAGTTCATTATAACCCAGTGAACTAGTCACGTTTACCAAATTTCTGTCTAACTTTTTGTCGAAAGAGTGAAGAATCATGATCTGCATCGTCTTATAGTTCACCAATCCTCCGATCTTTTCTCTCACTTTGATAATTTTTTCCATATCCTTGTAACTTTTTATAAATAATAAAAAATCACGTCGTAGATTCTGATTATCAAATTTGGTTTATTCATCGACGGTTTGAGGTAGGGAAGTGATCAGTTAAACCGAACTAGGGCTAGAGAGAAATGTCTCTCCTCGTTTCTGCGGTCTTCTTAACCACAAGCGTCAAAACTTGGTGTTATACGAACATGGTACTTCTTTGCAGTATCCACATAGTTCATCAATATCTTCAATAATTGTTAACCTAAAAACCAGTTTGTTTTCATTTTGTGTTACTATCTGGTTTGGTTTTCGTATATAAACTTCGTGTCTTGATTTTAGCTAAAGATATAGGGAAAGTTAGCAGTTCCTCGATTAGCAAAGGGCTCTTGAAGTTTTTGGTGATTATTGCGTGCTTGATAAATTTCGAGGTCAACGTGATAGTTGGTAATAATAATAATAATAATAATTCAAGTCGGATATTCGTTTTGGTTAGAAATATCGGCATAGGGTTGTATGAAAATATCTTTAACTGTGAATTGTTCTGCGAGTTTGGATACTGCGCGGGTAGGTAGGTACTAGAAGCGGACGTTTTTAGTGTCAGTATAATTCATGAGACGTGTATCGGACGATAATCAACTGAGAAAGGGAAATATCGATGATCGGAGGCTTTGAGCCGTACAAGACGTATTTACCCTCGTCGTGGTTGTTTCCGATCTTATGAAATATGGGCGGTGGGTCTCGCTCCGTAATTATCCTATACTATATACTAACCCTTATATACAAGTATACCTACCCTTGAACGTCATTTCTAACTGAATAAACAAATCAACGGATAAATTTACTTGAAATTTATTAGCTCCGTTTTCAAGTAAATATACTTACCAAGAAATGGAAGGCTTCACGTTTCGTATAGTATCTCGATTATAAATCCACTACCTACTTCCCCATCCCATGACTATATCGTCTAATACTTTTTTTTTTTTTTTTTTTCTTTTTGCCAAAAGAGTTACGACCTGGCTGTTACAATATATATTCCAATTCTCTCCAATCGAACCTACCATCTTATTCGTGCTGCGGTTCACTCTTTTCTTATTTCACTTTTTCTTTCTTTCTTTTTTTCTTACTTCTTTTACCGCTCTCTTTCGCAACCTAAATTATGCGTTTAGATTTGAATCGTACAGTACATCGACAAACTTTTCAAATTCATCTTCACGCACTTTAGGAAAAAGAATAAAAGCATTCATTTTGATCTCATTGTTCAATTCAACCCCCGAATATTATTTGTTCAATTTTTACACAAGTATATTAATTAGTTTGCAAATTGTTAGTTAGACAAAATGATTCGAATGTAGTAACAAAAAGCTGCTTTAACTACCCTCAAAGAATAATTCTCCTCTTTTGCGTCTCAATATTGAACGATGAGTATAAAAATGAATTTTCGTTCAGACTGTCCAGCTATTTTTAAGCTGGTCAACTTACTGGGGGCTCGTACATTTGCTTGCAAAATTTTTAACTTACCTGACGTAAATTTCAACAATGTTCGAGGTTCGATTAGTAGAAAAGTACGAAGTTTGGAAGGACTGTGCTTCCACTTTGTCAAACATATGCAATTATGTTATCTTTCAAATTTATTTGCACAAATTTCTAAGCTGATCCGCGGGTCTTCAGGTAAAGTGTACCCATATGATTTTTCGGCCTGATTGTACCCACGAATTTAGCAACAAGAGAAAACTACCGGCTATAAGGATTCAGTTGTGGTCGAACTCACAGTCCAGAACGCGCGTGTATCTTGGGAAGTTAGGAAGAGAGCAGAGCTCTTGACTTTGAAGTTTGACTTAAGACGCGCAACAGTGCCACTTTGAGTTTCGCTTAGAAGAGCTTAGACTAGCGAATATAGTGCAACAGTGCTCTTCGACGTCTCGCGTACATAGAAGCTCAATTCTTCTTGGATTAATCAATCGCTAAGTAGGTAAATTGCATTGTACGAATACCGCATATTAATCGATACGAAAAATGAATAGGATTTTTTGGAATGAAAAGCTTCGACTTTTTTCATAACTTGACAAAGCCTAAGCCTCCTTGATGATGAATAAGATGAAAAAATGTCAAATTTCTCTTTCGATAAGGTTCGCATAGCCGCAGGTGATAAGTCTTTTACGCGTTAATCACGTTTTAGGAGTTAGAAGTTAGCTAAGTACGATGCTGTTTGAACACCCTGAAACTGTAACCCATTTTTGTAATCATCTCTTCAACGCAATTTCCTTTTCTCCTTATTTTATATGTTTTATTTTTTGACAATAACGAATGAAACACGCGTATTTCTTACCTCAAGAAAGGTAAACGAATATTTAGCTGTCGGTAATACTCGTTGGCTTGTCGTTATCACGTAACTTTTGTTTACGATTATATCTGGGGATTGAATCATTTCTCTCAAATCAGACATTCCTTATAATCTTACGTGTACAATTTATACAACAATTGAATTCTTTTTACAATATTATTTCGAGAATTTAGGCAATCGGTCCTTTATTAGCTTCGTAATCGTTTTCTAATTATCAATACACGTAATTAGCTGCGACTGCTTGAGACTCTTAGGAAGAATTAAAGAGGAAAGTTTTTGTTGAAAACAGAAAAACAAGATGAAAAAAAAAAAAAAAGAAAAGTAGAATGGGAATTTAAGTAGCAACCATTTTGCGTGAAGATTCTTTTCCAACCACCCTTCGTCGGGTTGAGTGCTTTGCAGTGGTAGGGGTGGCCTTTTCTGACGTCACCCACCCCCGCCCCTTAGCAGTTCAGGGGTTGAAAGACGAATAAAATGGCCGATGGCTCGCCTAATGCCTAAAATATACACGCCAGAAATCTGGCTACCTAGAGAGCGAGAAATTCGAATTGTATAAATAATAACGCGTTTCTTACCTATATACATATACGAATTGTTTTTCTACACGTTTTCGCAATTTGGCGCGAGCGTTTATTCAAAACAGCTTTCGCTACTCGGTAATAAAAGTACAGAAATTACAGTCGGAGTTCTTCCATCAAGGGATTAAAATTCTACCAAATTTAATTCAGAGGCTGACATTTCCTAAATTATTATCAGAATTTAAAGCTTCCAATTTCATTCGGAATATACAATTTTTCACAATAATTATATCAACAATTCAAAGCAAGAGCTACAGCTCCGATTTTCGGTTACCTTGAGTTTGAATTTTTGCGTTCTTTCATTTTTTTAAATTTCACCTTTCGATGTGTTAATTATTGATTAAGTAACATCGATTGCAATGCTGATGATGATTGAATTTCACTACTGAAATGGATGAGAAAATCAAAGAGAAGTGTGAGTGAGTTCAGAGCAATTGAGTTCAGAATGATTTTTTTCACAGATTTCGATTATCAGACTCCGATTCGAAAAGAATGAAAATCCAAAAACCAAATAAAATAGGGAAAAGGAAAACTGGACCGTTGAGCTCGTTTGCTTTTCATCGACCGATAGAATTGACCACAAACTCGTAGCCTCGATTTACCTGAAAACGTTTTATGTAGAATCAGATACCTATAAGTTAATTTCGAATTGTTATTACACGGGCTCGTTACGTGTTAGGTTACTTAATACCTAATTCCTATACCTACCTAGGCATCGGCTTACTCCTGGTCGAACGGTCATAAATTGTCAGCGAGAGTTTTTCTCCTGTGAAAATAAAGGCAATTAAAGTTTAAGACGACCACCCCCACTTCACCACCTTCCAACCCTTGCCCAACGTCTTCAACCCGTTTCCTCATCCCCCCCTCCCCCTCGTTTTTCCCCATCCCTTCCTTGGAGGGATGAACTGATGGGTGGATGCGGGGGTGGTGGTGGTACGAGGGGGTGAGATGGTTTTTGTCATTTGAAATATGCCAAGGGGCTGCAAGCGAGGAATGATAAAATGGCGCCACAGACAAAGGGGCGATTTTTACACCCCCACCCCCTCCCCTTTATCGCCCACCACCCCGCTATCCTCTTTTGTTTCCTGTTCTAATGAAAGCTTGTCTCACGAAACGAAATCAGAAATTCCCGGTTACTCCCGCGGTATCGCGAAACCCTTGTAGAAAAGGTGTCGCCGCGTGTCGGTTCGGCTGTAACAAAAATCATGTATTCACTCAAATATTACTCTTTCAGCTAATTTCATGAATTTCAGTTTCTTCATCCGGCCTGATCATATAAAGGGTCAAAACTACCCCAGTCATTACCAAATGGCTGCTATACACGAACAGGCTCCTTACAATTGACCAAAAAAATCTTTCATCATACATTGAACACTCGTTTTCACATCCAAAAACCAATAATAAGATATTGGGAAAAAATCCGGAAAGTGCATGCGCGGAAAGATTTACTTTGTTCCATTTCAAAAAATCATAACTTTCGTATTCTTGAATCGATTTATTGATAAGATTTACCGGCGTGACTACTTCTGAGATGTTGTACTTTTAGGAAAAAAAAAATTAATAAAAATAATAATAATTCCATAGTGCAGGGTATTTAAAAAAGAGTGTTCCATCCTGACATCTGTCAAGAATCTATTTTCGAGTCAGAAAAGAAACGGCCAATCACGTATATTTGGCCATTCAATTCGAATGAAAAGACGTTGAATCAATGCTAGAGTATGGAGTGAGGTCATTTTTACCCCGGATGACCCTCATCGTTATTCCCGACGTAGTGGATCGCGTGAACTGAAGCTTCTCAAGAAAGAAGAAAAAAAAAAACCAGAAAAAAAAAACCACCAGGATATAGATAAGAGCAAAAAATATACTTAGCTGGAGCATCGAGGATGGTAAAAAGATGCGTGTCTAATCAACCGAACAGATTTATCTAGGAGCCTCAAGGTATATCTAGGCCCGCACGCAACCATATGGTTTATCAATTCCATCCGGTCAAAAAACTCATCGACTTCCGGTCAAAAAACTCTTACCGTATAGATATTATACCGATAGTTAGACATGTGCCAGGTTCCAGGAGTAAGCATCGCAATATGGTCAGGATTTTTTTTTTCTCTCAGTCACGGGTTGGTGGTACAGGCCCTCGCAACATGTGTTCCCATGTATGTACATACCTACGCTTCATATCCGAGCTCCGAAGCTAACTCCTTAGCTACAATCTTCGGTAATTTCTACCTTCGTCCGTAATCGATTACTTAGAAATTTTTACCTTATGCGATGACCAGGTGTAATACTGATTTTTCAAACGAACTTCATCCTTGCCTTTCCTCTTATTCCATTAGTCATCCCTAAGCTGTCCGATCGATTAATTATCCTATTTTTTTTTTTTTTCTCTCTACATTGTCGATAGGATGGAGAAAAATTTTTCGAATGAAAAATCAAATCTGTTTATTCTGTTCATTTATTCATTTTTTTTTTCTTTTTTTTCAAATCAAATTTTACAGATAAATTGAATTGACCAATGATTGTTGTGGTTGATTTCAAATTCGGAATACTTTTGAAATTTTCAGATTATTAACTTGAAATAGTGTCAAATTGGCACCAAGCATGGTATAGTCGAAAGAAGTTGTCTGATGACTTGAGATCTTCGGGTTGTTGAAATGGTATAACAAAAGAGCCGTCAGCCAGTGACGATTTCGAAAATGCTTCCAACTAAGTCCTTTTTAATTGCACGCCAGCGAAACCATTGGCCATTGTTCGCGTGGCGTGAAACAAAAGAAAAATTCTGGGATGATTTGCCGGATCTCTCTGTGTAAAAGCGGTGCGAAGGGTGAATCTAACGGGTGGGTAAGGGTTCGGGTGGAACGGGGGGTGGGGTGGGGGGGGGGGGGAGAGGGTGGTCGGGGGTGGGAGTCTCCGAAGGGGTCGTATTTTAAGATTCACCCTCGGCTATCTCGGATCCAGCCCGGCCTTCCAAAAGGGGCGGATTTTTACATAATCAGGCTGCTACTGCCCCTACTGCTTGGTTGCTTGCTTGCTTGCCTTACTGCAACCCCAACAGTTTTAGATTTGACGTACCTACTCTACTCTCGTGTTCAATTAAAATATTCAAATATTATTTTACTCATCTTAAGCGTATGTGGATTTACTCTCCACCGTATACATTTTATCGAACACCAAAAGCTTTCGGCAAATAAAAAGATTTCCCTTTTCGCTCCCTCTGCACAAACAAAAAGAAAAGAAAAATTCACGTACACAAGTAAAAGAATTTTCTAAATTAACCTAATCTTCTGATTTGCATACTTTTACATTTCTTAGATCGTTTTAAGTCCGTATAGACCTAACGTCAGATGAATAGTCTCCTATATAGTTCTAATAAAATAAATTGTATAAGACGGATAAGGAGAGCAAAAGTTTGATCAATGAGAAAGACGATGTTCTAATTCTGTTGAAGGTTAATTTTAAATAAATGATACTGTTCAACTCTATGTCTAATGTTTATTAGAGATTGTCATAAGCAGGCATGAAATCGATGAGAATGAAGATCGCAACGAATGAACTTTGGTAGTTGCGTGTTGCCTGGTTCAAACTTGAACGATGTATCTTTTCGTTCGAAGATAGTTGATTATTTGAATTTTTCAAATTTGAAAACTATAGCGTAAGACTTGAAGGTATAAAAAGCGGAAAAGTTTCGTTTGACTTTGCAGCGGTGTGACTTGATGGCAGAATATCGGTACGCCGAAAATATATACGGTGCCCGTATTGCGTCTAAAGAACGTTCTTACTTTAGCCCCTGCAGAACAACTCTTTCGTATTTTTATTGATTTGCTTCTGGAGGGGATTTTAAGGGGTTGCCAGTCTTACCCCTCCAGGGGTGCCTCTCGGCCCACCCCCCACCAAACTCTACCATCTCATTTCCCCTTCATCCCTTCCACAATACCTTTATCCCCACTCCGACAACCTCAGCTCAAGAAAGTATACAAAGAAAGAAGACTGCTCTTGAAATCGCCCAAAGCTCTCCTCCCATTAGTACCTTAGACCCACCTAGCGTAAAGGGCAATGATGACGTAGGGCTATCAGTCCTTCGATTCTTAACACAACAATCATTGATCGGAAACGCAATTACCCTTACCTGCACGTGTATATGGACAACAAAACCTTTCCTGATTTACAATCACTCGTACTCAAAGGGTCAATTGAGAATCAATACATCAATTCATTAACAATTCGACCTTTTTGTTTTTTTTTTTTTTTTCCTTCGCGAGGAATGGGGAATGATCAACATGCGTTGACGAAGTCATTGCAAAGAATCAGTAATAATAATGAATCAATGAATCATCGATATCAAATTCATTCGGGACGTCATTTTTTTTTTTTTTTAATATTGATTTTGCAATCTACCCTAAATTAGCCCTAATGCATAAAGTTATTTTTTTTTCCTTCGGTCTAGCACAAAGGCGAGACAGCCTCTTTGACCCTGATATATATATTTTTTTTTTTCACGGACTACCCCGCAACTTGTGTAGGGAAATAAAAAAAGAGTAGCACCTGCCTGGGGATGGAAAAAAAAAATGTGCACAAAATGTTGGCACCCCCGGCGCGTGCCAGGGGTGACTGTTTACCGACAAGTGCTGAGGGCTCGTGGGCCAAGTGGGACACGGTTTTTTTTTTCAAAGGGGTTGCCTCTGGCCTCCAGGGTGAATTAAAGAGAACCCCTTACAGGGGGTGGGGGCTGACATGGAAAAAAAATGTTTGGGGTTACCCTGCGGTTTGTTTTCATCACCTGACGTGCTAAGTGGATTTGGGGCTTGAGACTAATCAGTGTTGGTCATTTATTTTACTCGGTACATACTCCTTCTGGGAAAAGAAATATTCCATGCTTTGCGAAACTAATTGTTTTCACTTACAGCGGTTTGTGTAATTGCTCCTGAATTTGAAAAAAAAAAAAAAAGTATACATACATACCTGCTTGCTTTGTCGTGGCGGTAGAAATGAATATTATGTAATACCACGAACAGTCTATTAATGAAAGAAATTGCGGTTTACTAGTGTGACACCGCAGAATCCAACACCGACTAACTCCTAGTAGTAGAAATTGCGTGAAAAAGTTGGATTACCGAGAAAATGGTTTCGTTGTAATACATGGCGGTCGTAAACCGCAAGAGAATTGGACAATAAATTTGAAACTCTGTTAAAAAGTTCTCCCGATGAAATATACAGGTTTTGCATCCGATGGGCTGGACTTGCGTAAATTTTTGATCAGAAAAATTTGAATTTCTACCCAAAACACACTTTGTTTGTTTTTTTTTGTTTTTTTTTTCACGACTCTATGAGCTATTTAGAGTTAAAATAAAAAAAATCGACTCCAGCTAGAGGCGTTGGATAAAATTTATACCCTCGTGCCATTAGCCCGGAGTTGAACCACAACCCTTTGGTCTCGCGTACGGTGGCGCTACCTGTAAAATAAACTCGGAACTAAGTAGAACCGAGATCATTCATCTCGTCAGCTCTGTAGCTATAGAAATTTGTCCGAGGTGATAAAAATGTTCCGGTAAAAATATGACAGAAATAAAGAGAATAAATAATAAATAGAAAACAAGCAGATTTCACTCTCGGCTAAAAAAATTTGTAAAATTGAATTAGAAATTTTGGGAAAAGTTTTGAGGAAAGTTTGTCAAGTGTTATTAATCGGCAAGTTATTGCATTTTACATCGTAGGGTTTTGAAATATATATTACAGTCACAAGTCACATCTGAGACTTAAGGAAAACAAATGCCATGCCGTTAAATCTTAATAGAAGTCTGGAAGACCGCGTTAATGTTCGGGTAACCATGTAAAACCGTACTTACTTATCCTATGCTTCCGCGAAACTAAAACAACGCTATACCTACCCGCTATCGCAACGATGGTTGGTAGGGCCCCGACATCCCCCTTCTTCCCCCCCCCCTTCCAGCTACTACCCCACATCCGAGGAACATTTGGTTTTTAACGAAAATTAACGAGCCCACCCGAGATTCTGCAGATGCTCGGGTATAATCTAATAGAGGTGGGAAAGTTACGGATGCTGGCTTTTTGAAATTTATTATTTTACCGTTTGCTTCGGGGTGCAATCCTTCCCCCTTCCCCTTTTTCCGCCCACATATATATATATACACGTTTTGCGTCCCAACAAAGTTATTTTCATTATTTATAAGGGTACGGGTTTCTGATTATTACACACACACACACGCATACCATCTATGAAACTTTTATGTAGACGCGAGCTCAACCAAAAAGTCTTGACACCCGTGACCACCGAGTGGTTCGATGACGTATGTTTCATTCGCTATATTATTTCTGATATTATTATTATTGCCATATTCGTTACTAATTGTCTCACATCATCATTCTTTGAGAGGGTAGATAAATTTATCAATTATTCATTCATTTTTTTACCCTACTTTGAGACTGATGGGAATTTTTTTCAATCGCTGATCATAGAAAAATGTCCTACAAAATTCGAACCATCATCAGAACGATCTTAGAATTTGTAGTTCCCAATTGTTCACCAGACATGCCATTACGTTTTTTATAGATTTGTTTTTAGTTGGGATTATGGTAAGAAGAAAACAAACAAAAAATCGGATATTCGGAGACTAAATGGACGCAATACTTGCGATTTTTAAAAGTTGAAAAATTTATGACCGGACATTCCGAGATCAGTTCAATTCCGCATTTTTATATTTCCAGCGTCATCCCTATGAATGAGGAAGTAATAGAGGATGTAAAATATGGGTAACGAGGGTTAAACCCTCTCCAAACGTCTGGATTTTTGTTAATTTTTGTTAGAGTCCTCGAATCGAGAAATAAAATGAATGCTTTGCGAATCTCGAATCATTTAGGTGTACACACTCTTTTGATGATATCGTAAATTCCTGCGTCTTTTGGGAGGCCCAATTCGGTGTTCCTGTTGTAAAGGAATTACGACTGGAGATTTGAGAGAACACGTGAGGTAGGTAGAGCTGGCTGTTGTGCTAATTAGCGTATGGTTAGAGGATCACGTTTGTGTGATTAATTAAGCCGTGGTTCTTCTCAATCATGGAAAGAAAACCGTTGGTAATTGCTAAGGGGTGGAAGATGAGTGAGGTATTTAGATGTATACAGTGGCGGCTATTGTCCGTGAAAAGTGAGAACCGGTGGTTAAAAAAGAGAGCGCGAGACAACGACCGACAGTATGTTTTCACTTAACCGGTAGTCGCTGGTCCCTGGGTCCGTGTAATTTTTCACGGAACCCCACCGGACAACGGACACTGGCGACCACTTCATAAAATTACTTTATTACACGTCCGGGGGGGTGGTTTTTTTACAAGCAATTTTTTATCCCAACCTCAACATATGTCCGCTTGGCAAGGGTTACCCTTTGAAAAATTGTTCTCAGCTTCAATATCCATATTTAAGGGCTGCTGCCAGGACTTCAGCTTAATCCTCAGGATCGGCTAACTCATCATCAAACTTCTCGTTCAAAAATTTTCTTA
Organism: Ametastegia equiseti; assembly: GCA_963989295.1. Taxonomy (NCBI): domain Eukaryota; kingdom Metazoa; phylum Arthropoda; class Insecta; order Hymenoptera; family Tenthredinidae; genus Ametastegia; species Ametastegia equiseti. The sequence goes on along the minus strand of OZ022397.1, from coordinate 11,767,130 downwards.
AACTAAACCTTCCAGCAATTCAAATTCGAGACATGAATTCTTCAAAAAAAACTTTACAGGGGTGGATATAGTGAACGTGTTAATTTGGGAATTTTTTGATTTTGTTTTTCAGGTCATGACGGATTCTTTGCAATACTAAATTTTCAGCAAAGTGCTGGAGAACCAGATACATAAATTTGTAGCATTCGTTAAAACAATGATCGAGGATCTATCTGATAAGATTCAAGTCGGAGTACCCAATTTTACGCAACGTTTATAACCATGCCCCTGCATTATTATGTATTGTTAAATAAAGTTACGCAATAATTGAGGTGGACATATAAATGGCACGTTGCAACATTATGGCTTTTATAATTCTAGCAAATCGTCCAAATAATATAATATTGATTGAAGAGCTTAAGCGTACACAAAATCGCGTGTATTTCGGGACAGGATGCGCGTTTCATAACCGAGAAATCTCAAGGAGGTGACGAAATAATCGCATATCATTTTCATGTCATATACTCTCAGCTTGTATTTTCAATGTTTATCTCCCACACCTGAAAACTCTGATTTCGAATATAAGCGCTTACGGCTGATTTCGACATTGCCATATCGCTTGTCCATGCTCATGGCTTGCGAAATATAATTCGCAACCGAATGCCTACCATGATGATTGTGAAACTGTCTTGGTTGGGGAGTCTACTTCCTTTTATACATCACGTTATGAGTACATTTCTCGTAATTCATACCCCAAATAACCTTATTCCAGACGTAACGAGATTCGGTTTATATTCGCTGGACGACGTCCAGACTTATAAACACGGAGAAAAGGGACTCGATCATGTCTTACCTGACGCAATACTTACGGTGACTTTGGCGGTTTCCTATGGAAATATATAATTATCGAATACCGCGTATATGAATACCTGCCGGAAAAAAACTGTTTCATCTTACAATATAATCTGGTACTGATTCCCAATGATCGAGAAAGATTCTCATGATGCTTATAATTATCATAGCAACGATTCTGTTTCTTTTGATCATACATGCCCATGTCCATTTTGCTCCGATGTAGCAGCACATCTTACAATTAGCCCTGAATCTCTTGAGGATGATTAATGGTGAATCGTGATGTTTGGACTCTGAAGATTACTGCAGCCTTGATGAAAACCTTATCGATTTGCTTGATTATGACTACGCAGTACGTATTACTACGTACATTTCCAATAAACGAAGGAGAAACCAAACAACGTTATATCATCATCATCATCATCATCATCATGATTTAACCAGGGAATAGTCATTTTGCAACAGTATTCTTGTCTTCTTCTGATGTCCTTGCTGTTTGTTTTTCAACTAGTCAAAAAGTTGTCCTTCTTGGACAAAAAGTCACAGTTACATCGCTAAATTTATTAGGCGAATCAGATTCCTCAATATCAAATCATGGCCAAATATTGAACAACATTTTGATGGTGCAGATGCACATTTAGCGATAATTGCAGACGAATCACTCTCAGATCGAAATACAAATGGGGATTGGTTAATTCTGATAGGTATTTTCTTCGAGTGGTCAATAAGAACTATGACATTTACGCATACATCGATCAATAATTTATACCTTCGTCCAGTAGTCAGCCCATCAATTCCTCGTTATTTTCTGTGGCTGGTGTTGGATATACGAATCCGACAACTAATTGGAGGAAAAATGACAATTGGATATTTGTACTAGGCACGTTCGTTCCAGTTTGTCAATTGGTGTGTACCGCAGCAACAATAGGCTCATTGTTGATGAAATTATCAACAAACCGCCACGTCACGAGAGGTTTGACAAATGAGTCTCGTTCCAGGGTTGTGAAGGCAGCCATCTTTGTTTGTCGGTAAGAATATCACAGAGCTTTACTCGACTCGAACACTTTGCTTTTGTATTTCGGAATCAGGAATAGAAATTATAATTTCATTTCTAGGTTCTAGGCAACCGGAATCTTCCGACTAGCGGTATTTATTAATCGAAAGTTTGGAAGGGCCTCGCGCTAGACGGATTGGCATAGGATAGAGTCGGAGGGGATTCGCTAAGTATAATAATCAATTTAATACCATTCATTTGGTATCCTTCCATTACGGTGTAATAGAAACGTCTGAATACTGCTCATATTTCACTAAGAAAGCCTCGGCAAACATGGCCGACAAAATATATGGATTTTACTGATGTTATATTCATTTGTATGCTCGCGCTAATTCAGCTACGCTCCGCTAAGCAATCTTGTCTCCTTCCTGCGTTTCTTACGTATACGTATACACAGAAATATATATATCACCCTTTGCAAAGTATACTTGAACAAAAATTTACTCACAGTTTTCCGTCACGAATCTACGACGATCTATTTGAATCTTTGATACTAGAAAAAATCAAAGAAAGTCCAAACAAGGTGGCTTATAGTCACATAAATTAGAAGAAGAAGAAGAAAATCCAAATAGCATCGAAGAGCTAAACACATAGTTTATCAGCCAAGTTCTATACCTAATGGCAAAAGTACGAAAGATTTCTTAACCAGTAATCATATTTTATTAGACCAATCCATACGTGCGTAGAGGAATTATCCACAATCTATATCACCGGCTTATAACCTAGAGCAGTTATCGACTTACGCGTATCTATGCCTTCCAGCTGGCATTGCTCCGTAATTTCATTGTAACTCGGGTAATTTCTAACTCTAATCATGCGTGCACAGTGGTAGACAGGTAGACGACTATAAAGTCTTTCTTTTACTTTATTTTTTCCTCAGTTGGTAGTGATAATCTGCATGGTAATTCACCGCTTTTAAGAAACTGTTCCATCATTTTTCATTAATTTAGATACCAAACGAATCGGTGTCGACATTACATTCCTGAAAACAACATGATCACTTCAACTAAGTACCTACTTGAGAATTGCAAAGATAGCGAGACGTCCGAAGGGAGTCTATTGATGGTCACGTGGCTTCAGTTCGACCGGCTGATGGTGGACCATTGAGGAATCTTGTTGGTAATGACGATCAGAGTCCAGAGGTAAATGTTTCGGTAAAGCGAAGCTTTATTAATTGATTTCCCTCCCTTGATTGAGGTTGATTAATGCTAATTGTTCTTGGAAAGTACCAACCTTTCTGGGGTCTTCTTTCAATGAACCGGGTGAGTACCCTCTGTGAAGAGGGACCGAGAGTGAAATGAAAAGACAATATTCCGCAGTCCTGCGGTTCGATGAACATATATTGGCAATCGAAATGAATTGGACCGGTAGGGTAACGAATTAATGAAAAACAAAACGTGAAAATTTGGGGTGGATTATTTTGCAAAGAAAATTCAATATCAGCTGCACGTGTATATAATTTTGCGTACATACTACAGTACAGTATTCTTATATATGTATGTACAGCTCTATGGAATGCTGTTTACCACTTTCCCCCAGAAAGGATCTTGCTCTACGTTTTAAGCACGTCTTGCAAGCGAAGTTGGCGACTTAGCTGAACATTTTTAGGGGTTAGCTTAATCCCTGAGGATTAGCGGAACCCTCTTCTTAGCACGTATACGTGTATAAATAGATGTGGATGTATTAATGTATTTATACATATACGCCAACTATTTCAAGACGTATATACAAATTCTAAGGCCTCACCAACAGTTGATTATGACTCGCTGCAGCTAGGATATATATTAGGTACCTATATAATACTTTCATATTTTCTCTTCGACAATATCTTCAACATCAAAACCAAAAGTTAACACCAGAAAAAGATCATTGGGACAGAGATACGAGAATCTTTGGATTGCGGAATTTTCAACAGAACATCACGTTTCATTGATTTGAAAATGATATTTATTAACCTTGTACTGGTCTGCAGTGATATGAGCCTCCTGAAGATTGTGTGAATTTAAAAAAATTAGTGAAACTGTTCAAACTTGGATTTTCCTCGGATAAAAACCAGCGGGATCTACAATCGGACATTTCAGATTCTTTTAACTTTCGGGTGGCCTTAATTCCCTTCATATTCTACAATCGTGTTTGACTATGACTGTCGTGCAATAATGACATGAACTTTTTTTCCTCGTGTCAGTTCAAAATCATTTTAAGGGCTCTACGTCGTTGGGAGATGGAATTTCGCCCCACGTACGCGTATACTCACACTGTTTTTGCAAGAAAATTTCTGAGCTTTTTCAAAAGCCGTTATTTCCAGATGCTTACGAATGGCGTGCTCGAGTCAAAAATGAATTTGCAGTAAATTGTGCTGATTTAAATATCGTTGACTTTGCCACTTATACCCTGAAATTATTCTGAAACCTGCGAATATATTTCGATGCTCTAGTTAGAGGCAAAAAGAGCTTTCGTAAAAAGTTATCGATAAACATAGCGCCGTTTAGAAGGAGTAAAAGAGGAGAATTAATATTGTAGATATAGGAGATGGTGGTGGTTGCACCCCTATACACTTGTTGGTGGCTTGCGGTCAGCCCCCCCCCTTTTACCTCGCACCCCTTAACTCTGGCAAACCCCGAAGGCTGAACACCACCGCGTAGTCCGGCCGTATCCGAGAACCACTCGTTATTTTTATTGGCCGCGTTTATCGGTGAAAACAAAAAAAAAATACAAATAAAAATAAAAATAAAAAAAAGTCGAAAAAACGAGTGGCATACGCCAGAGGGATGGTTTGGGGATGAAAACGGCGGTGTGAGGAAAGGGAATGGGGGTTGGTTGGGGTGGAACGGGAACTGGAGGACGTGTGTTCAGCGTAAAACGAGTTCCACACCGCGAACGGTATAGGGCAAAGTGAGCCAATTTCAATTTCAGCAGAGATTTCGCACGACTGATTTATTTAGTCTGCCACGCGGGTTTCACGGATTTCGTTTTATGAAACTTGAACCCCTTTGTGTTTCCGCTTTTCAATCAATTTATTCATCGATCTTTTCCCACCGTATTCTCGTTTTATAATTGATTTTATAGCCCTTCGCCCACTACTGTATCCAGTACGCGACATTAATTTTCATCAATTGTCCTACACCATTGACGAATTTATACATGTACGTATTCATAGATAAACGATATGTGGCACAGAAATATACCTTTTGAGATGTTCTAAATTTTCTTTAGTCATTCGTAAAGTATAAAATATTTGATTTGCATCTAAGGCTGGCAACTAAGTATATATAATGAACCTTTGATGAATCGATCCCAAAATTTCGACGGTTCATTAATCAAGGTACTAGGCGTGTAGTCAGATTTCCGCTTCGGGAAGAAAATCTGTTGCCGAATGACGTCACAAAAGTCGAGGGTAAATTCGCATCTTGCGGCTCGCTACCTCCTTACCACAAGCTAGCACGTGTCAGGCATACTTACACCCTGGAATATCGTCGTATAAACCTACACGCTTATTGTAGAGGGAGAAAACGATAGGGACGAAATGCTTATAAGGGTAAGAAAGACGGAGACGGGGTAAGTGAAAGAGAGAGAAAAGGGATCAGAGACAACGTGTAACAGCATCGTGGTTAGAGACACGCGAATTTTCTCCACACGCTTAAGCATTTTGATGCACGTATACATATATACACACGTGGGAAATTATACACAGAGAATTTCTCCCATCGGCGCCAGTATTTTCCGTGCTTTTCATTTTCCATCCCATTAACCCGCCATGCATGGGAATTAGAGTCTTGAGGTACCGACATAATGTGTCTGTGTTTGTTTGTGTGTGTGTGTGTGTACATGATAGAGACCCATGGGCTAAGATGGGGACGTAGATTACATGTCGTAAATCATTTGGACAAATCGTTGAGTTTGTTATGTGTCAGGGAACAGCTAGCTTTGGGCAATCAATTTCGTGGCCTTACATTTTTTTTTTTTTTATTTGTTTTTCACCCACTGCGCAATTTACGATGAAACGAGCTTTTTCAGTCGGTCATTTTGGACATCTCAGATATTTAGTCCTTTAGGAAAACTCAGGTTATTGCTGATGCGATAGAATTTATAGGACAATCGGCAAAACTACCCCATGGCGTATTAGATTCATGACTTTCTGTATTTGAGATCCACGAGCAAGTCCACGATCGTCAGAGCTTTTCTAAAAGACTTTTGAGAGTCGGAGATTTTTTACAACTTTTAAATAAGGGATTACAGCCGAAAATGCTTTCACAAGTTTAACTTTGTTGGAGGAAAATTGAAGAACAGTGAACGAAAAGAGGTTAACTCATTCCAGAATTTGGTATGAACGAACATTTTTTACAACTCGCGTGACTCTCATGCGTTATCATGAATAAGTTAACTGTATGTATGATAGACGTTGATTAAAAAGCTCAGAAAATCTTGAGCTGAAGGAGCATCTGATCTCACGAGGAATCCTTAGGATATGTTTCAACTGCTTTTACTCGAATCCAATTTGTGAACTTTCATTTAATAAAAATTTGGAACGCTAGTAAATCGCTGTGTGACGAAAATGGCAGTAACCTGTACGTGTGGGCTTTAACAGAAGTTGCTTTTTAGATGTAAGTTTATCGTGAAAATCGTATAATTTCGTATCATACTTACCATGTCAATAATTCTTGGATAGCGATAAAAGGTGATAGTTTACGATATGGGTTTATGGTTTTCTTCGTAAAAATCGTTGTGATGTAGCCAGTCATCTCTATACTGACAGCTCCATTATATCTCCTCCGTCTGCCAATCAACCTAAACAAGCAAAACATTTCGCGCAGCCCTGTGATGTACACGTTTAGACGTGGAAAAATTGAAATTTCAATTTGCTATTACGGCTGAAAATCCTATACAGTTTTCGATATATTCAGTTGCCGTTTAGGGGTACATTATACATTGCTATGGTAAACATCATTACGTTTATGAAGAGGCAAAATATCATTGTAACTCAACTACACGTGAATCTTTAAGAAATTTTTTATAATTATCTGATTATTATTCAAAAAGAAAATGAATGTAACAAAGTGATGATGAGATTTTTCTTTCCAGTATATCTCAACTCTTTGATTTCAAGATCGACTCATGTCGAGTTTCTCTACCGGCTGATTGATTTGCTTACATGAAATTACTGCGCAGCGATGGTACGTGCGATGTTGCGTAACAGTTAATTAAATCATTCAACATTGAAATAGAATCTCAAAATATATACAAATTTGTTTCTTTATATAATTTTTGGTAAACGTACTTCAATTCCGAAAATCGGATTTATTCGTTAATGGGTATTGAATGCACGTGTACGTTCATTGCGGTTCATATCATCCGGTTTAGTTGAAGCGATATGCGCGATGTATATTGTATATCATTGTGCGTATAAGACAGACTCCAGGCTTACGCAAGCAAATTGGCTGCGTTATGTGCATCGTACGAAACGTACATATGCTCAATTTCTGTTTAACACTATAATTAATCGCGTTTACTCCAACCGCAACGGGGCACCATCTTCGCTGTTTTGAAATATTATATTATATTATATTATATTATAAGAGAACCTTGATGATTTATTAATACGCGTACATAGAGTTGCAGAGTATGTTCAACTGCAACTATATCCGGTTCACATCCTGATGCAGTTTAGGCAAAACTAACAAACTGTCGAGCACATTAGGCATAGTCAATTTCTACGAATCGATGTGTGAGCGATTTTAACTCTCGTGGCTGGAATTTGGTATAAGCAAACTAATCAATCGATAAACGAAATCAATACATAGTACCTACCGTAGTTTATGACCGAAGCTGAAATCGAGCATCGGAACTCTTGGGACTTTGCCAGACATATGACGAATATCGGCACGTCAATATTTGCTCGGAGCTTCATGAATTTCATAAAATTTGGTAAATATTGAAATTATTTGAAAATCTCGAACACCCTCGATGCGACTAGCTGTTTCAGTTGTTAAAGATGTGAGAAATTTATGAAAGCTTTTCGCGATGCTGAAATTTAAACGATGATTAATGGCTATACTGGCTTATTTATTACATGGCGAAAAATGTCAGGATTCATGATTTCATTCATAGTTTTCCGCGTCATCTTTTATATACAGCCATTTTATATACAGCCTACGAGACGGAAACAGTAAATAAAGCCTGGCTCTCTCGGTGGTAGGGCAAGCTAGAGATTTTGTCCTCAGAGTTATAGTGAAAGTTTCGGGCATTTATTTAGTGAATCTGCATACTACATCCGCTTTCAAGCGGCCTTACGTATATCTGAGTAACGTAGTAACGTAACGCAACGTAGCGTTAATATTTTGGAACCCGAGTTTTGCTCAGAAGTCGTATTCAGATGTTGCTTAAACTTGATAAAAGTTTCAAAAATTTTAACTCTCCATCGTCTAAAATAAGAAATATTATTAATCGGGTACGCCACGTGCAAGTTCTTCATTCGTCTCAACAGGCATTTCGAATACCCACAACTTCTCTATCAATATTTCGGAAGATTTCTTAAATAACAATTAGAGGTTTATCGAGTCGAAAGTCTTCCAAGACCTACGGACAACTCTTATATATGCCCTTTTGAAGTGATATACAGTAGGAATCTCTTCCAACCTAACCTAATTAACATAGAAAACATGAGTTTCACTAGAATCCTATTCGTTTTTTTTATAAAGTGACATACTTAGCCAATTTCTGCCAAAAAACTGAATTCATTCGTCGAGGATTCATTCGGATCGGTTGGGTAGTCATCGAGTAAATACGATTCGCGTTTTCGAGGTGACAACCATTGGTAATACCTAATGAAATTCCGAACAGACTGCCATATCACCTTAAGCATACGGGGAGATTTTTGGGTTAATATATGAGGTCGAAGCAGATGTATTGAAAATTAGCGTTAAGATTTTTATGAGCTTTTTTTTAATGAACTTTGGAACAATCATAAAGTGTAACGAGGCTACCGCGATAGCAAACACCGGCGGCCATTATTCTCCATGTAAGAAGTGAACTTTACGAAACTCCATGCAGGAATTATTGATAGAAGATGGTAGAAAGATATGTGGGAAAGCGCCCGCCCGCGGGTTCACCTCGCAAGCAGAAAATTTACGGCCACTTCGAACTACCCTTAAACTCAGTAAAACTACCCCCTGAACTTTGAAAATTTAACTATAAAACTTTTTCCGGAAAATATTACCTGCGCCATAGGTATACGGGATACTACCACCGTTTACGCTTACCGAATCTTCACCATTGAACAGTAAGCAGTGATACGTCTACCTATATGAGCCCGGGCTTCTTCGACTTTACTTAGGTAGACCTTTGGCTTGTAATTTGCTGCAGTGACAAGAATAAATAAAATAAGTAATGTGAAAGTAAGGGAAAGAATATAAGGGTGAGAATAGGAAGTAACAGAGAAATCACGACGCCGTATCATCGCGTCATAATCCTGGGGCTTAAACTGCACGGTCATGGGTTTGAGGAGATCTTCTTCCGTGATGAAGATGGTCTACGGTTGACGTTTGACGGTTGACGAAGCTCGTATAGAGGTGCATCCTCTTATCCCAGGGGTTAGAGCCAAGAAAAGGGGTGAGAAGTACCCCGGGTAGCTAGGTATATATCACTTGTTTACTACCCCAACCGCAAACCGCCGACAAAAACATTAATGTCGAACGTTACTGTGCGTCTTCCTCTGCAAAATAGATATACCTTTACCCATAATTTCACCGTACGAGTAACAGGCATCGTGCTCGACGACACAGGTGTAAATCATCCCTCGAACGTTTTCAGGCTCAATAAGTTTTACAGGTTGGGATCTATTAGCAATTGCCTTCCGAATTTGGTCGTGGTCACAAGAAAAGCACTTGTGAAAGTTCAGGTGGACCACTGCTCGGATCTTTCGACTTTTTGGTTTCCAATTTTCCAGGAAACAAGTAGATAGCCGTGAAACTCCCGAAGATGAAGAGAAAATATTCGATACTTGTTTGTAAATTTCAAACAAACTAAAAATTACAAAGTTACTGAAAACCATGGTGGTTACTCAAGATTTTGTGGCGATGTGAAACGAGTCCTTGTGTATTTATTCGATGAAGGTTGTTGTCTGTAGACTGTCAGAGACTAAAAACTCTGAAATCCCCGTGGTACACTGAAACCCTTACAAGTGCTTTTCTATTGAAAGGCTAAGTCTCACGAATCCCAACTGGCGCTTGATTATGCTTCAAAAGAGCTGCGAATTGGGTACTCTGTGATATTCCGTGATCGCCTACTTAGTTCTCGCATGATGAGTCTAACCCTTTCCAAAAAATAACATGGTCTAGACCTTGCGAAAAAATAACTTCTGGTAATTCTCAATACCGATGAGTCAGTCCAAAGTGCTATGCACTGAAAATCGCCAAATGTATGCACACTATACTGATTACCATGTAACAGTATGCACTGCTCGCTTAATTATCGGATTTCGAACCGTCAGCATCCTAGCTGATCGGTATTTTTTCTTTTTTTTTTTTTCTTTTCTTTTCTTTTTCATATCTTCTCTTATTTTCAAGTGAGGAGAAGGTGGTGAACGTAGAACGAACCCCGGTCCTCTTTGGGCTAGACGGCAGTTAAAGTTGGTACGAAAGACGTCATCATGGCTGTGAATAACTCCCGAGCAGAATGCCACCGCGGCGGATCAGTTTATCTGAAAATTCGCGCCTCTGGCTGGGGTCCAAAGTTTGCCCATTTTTGCCCCAACCCCCTTTTGCGCAGAACTCCGGTATGGGAAATGGTGTGAGTTAAAGTGAGAGAGAGTAAGGGATGTGGGGGGGGGGGGGGGGGGGGGTGGGTGGCGGGTGGGTTTGTACCCGGAGGCAACACGGGCGCGGTAGTCGAGGGGCGGTAGCAAGATGATATTTTCTTATCTTCTCATTACTTAATTTTACGATTGCCTCTGATACCCCGGGCGTTGCCATGGTTACGCCTCTTAAGTGCCCATAAAAAGATGAATAGCACCACCATATTTCCGTGCACTCTACGTTCACGAACGACTCGTGCTTCGCCTCAAGAACCTCGTCCTACTCTTTCTCCTCTTTCTCTTCACCTTATATCATATCCTCACTCGTCTATTGCGGTTTTCATCCCTAAACCCGTGCCACTTCATCCCCTTAATGCTCAAGGAAGTCATGCGAGGTTCGAAAGAGCAAATTTTCATTTTCATGCAAATGACAAACCAACCCTTAAAGAATTATCGTTTCCTCAGTAAGTTTTTTTTTTCATCCTGGTGACACAGAGGAGAGAGGGTGGATTCAGGGTGGTGGATCAAATAGGCTGAAATTCCTTAAGAGTGGATTCTGTATATTGATTAGGGATAGCCCTCGAATGATTCCAAATGATTAACCCAAAGCGTCTGAAATCTTCCGCACGATCTACCGTTCTTCGAAGCTATTTCTTGCTGATCACCATCCTTCGCCCCCCCCCTTTCCACCCGCGCCTCCTTTATCCTGTAGTATCTATCTTCATTTTCTTAATCGCTCTGCCCCCCGACCACCCCCCTCCCCTCCCCCCTTCTCCTTTAACCAAGATGGCGTCCGCTGACGAAGACATATTACCCCAACGGCGAGTCGATCCAGGGGATGGTGAATGTACCTAACGGGTTTCTAAGAGATTGGATACTTGAGGATTCGGGAAAAAAAAATTACAGGCTTAAATTTTGGTACAATATTAAGTTTCAGAATTTTTTTTTTATTCATTTTTTTTTTTTTTTCATTCCAACATATTATGAATACATATAAATTGAACTTTGTATTGAACCGATGGGTTGATCGTACATTTTGGCGTGAAAGGCTTTTTTTTTTCAAATTCGCCACTGAAAAATATGAAGACGATTGTAATTTTGGGAGTCTGAAAGTCAAGAATGATTTTTCGAAAAATTATGATTACGAGAAAAAAATAAAAATAAAAAATGGTTCAGTTTATTGCATATTTGACCCAACGAACCGTATGGAACTTTTGATTTCCCTCCAAATTATCAAAACGTTTAACTTCACCTTGAATGTGCCTCCTACCCTCATCGTGAACGCATACATGTTTGAATCGAGAGGAGAGACTCGGTATAGAGAAGTGCACACCACATAATCCTTGGGTAGGTGGATATATTTGCCTGTGTGTTGTTGTACTTGCGTTAGTGTGCGAAGGGTAGGTATATAGTTGAGACTCGAGACACCCGAATATGGAACACTTTCCCTGCGGAAGGTGGTGCACGCATTATTACCACAGACAAGGGCGGAAACAAACAAGCTGGTTGTGGGTAGACAAACAACCACGACTTAGCGTTGAAAAAAAAAAAAAAATTCCAAATTCAAAAATGGATAATTTTTCATGAAATCTCTCGACTCAATATTTAAATCCACAAGGATTTTGTCTAAAATAGAATTCCTTGGATTTTTTTAAAGCTCTATTCTAAAAATATTCAACTGCTTTTGGTCCATCGAGAAAAGACGGTGGTGCCGTAGCTGCTGCTTGAGTCCGTGCCTTGTTGTTTCGGGTTAGAGAAAACGCGCGAGGAAGAAGGCCTGGAATCGTACACAAGGGGAGGTGGAACAAAGTTAAAGTCACGAGAAAACGAGTTTCTGCCCCTAGCTTGAAGCGCCGAGCTTTAGATGGAGGGGGGGCATGGGGGCCCGGAGGGTTGAGGGTTGAGGGTTGAGGGTTGGGGGGGGGGGGGGGGGGGGGGTGAGAGAGACGGAAAGCTTTTCCTTAGTTCGCGGGTGGGGCGGCCATTTTCCCGAGTTCTTAATATTTTCATGATGGCGGCCGGCGCGTTGGCGGAGCCGGTAGAGGGTGGACGGGGGACGGGGAATAGGGGGACGGGGAAGCAGAGCAGTTCGGTCTCGGGCTAGGGGGTTGGTAGGACGAGAGGGTCCTGGTAGGGAGAGAAATTAGAAAAGGGGAGATTTAAATATCAACCCCCGTGGGGCGGCCCGCGAGCTTCACCGTCCTTCTCCCACTCGCTTATATATTGATCCCAACGAGAAAAGGCATCTTAGACATTTTACAGGATGGAAAAATTATTCCTTAACTACCCCCCCGGGAAAACGACAAAAAAAAAGAAAAATTAAAATCCAAAAAAGCAACATCATTATGCAAGATCCAAAAAAAAAAAAAAAAAAAAACTTTCCAAAGTCTCCCAAAGTTCTGGAATAAAATCAGACATTCCCACTGAACATGTCATTTCATAAAAACCTCAGAATCTTCACATAGATATACATATTCTTTTTTTTTCCTCTTGTCTTTTGGTAGTTTAGCAAAAAGGGAAAGAAATTTGTTTCGCCTACGACTTCTGAGAATCTGACGACCCTAGTCTGTATGAGAAATGTGAATGTCTCGGTTATTTTTGGATCAGTTAAAAGCAGTTTGAATTTTCTTCTGTTTACGAAATTCTCGTCTGGGTCAGCCGCCACTTGTTTATAACTTACGGACTAATTGGTATGTTAGAAATTATGTTTTTGATAGCGGCTGGTTTACCTGGGTAAGTACGGCAGAGCAAGTTTTGTGTGATTGAGTGGGCCGTGAAGGTACGTGACCCTTTTGAAGAAAATCAGACCGAGCCATATTGCGAATATTCACAAGTATATATTCTGTATATATATATATATATGTACATGGTATATATAGAAGTATATATAGCTATTCCACAATTCGACAGAATTTGAATATCTGCGCGTCCTTTGAAGGCGCAGCAGGCGCGACAGAAGACAGGCGGAGGAAAGTCCCTGGGAAACAACAAAGTCTTACCCCTTTTTCACCCTCGCCCTCCGACAACGTCCTCGTCCCCGTTGAGGCACGGGGAGCGGGTCCCCCAGACCCGGGACATATAGCCAAGACCACCCCGGACCACCATCCCTCCCCCTTACAGTCCTCGCCATCCTATATTTTCCGTATCTGGAATAAGTGTGCAAGGGCTGTGTTCCAACCCCCTTCTTTAATTACGTTCAACCAACCCTCCCCCCTCCCCCCTCCCCCCGTATGCCCCCTCACCATTCTCTTCAACCTCTTCGTTTCACCCATTCATCCCCCCCCCCCCCCCCCAGACTCCGCCACCTGTTTTTAGAGAAGAAAATTTTAATTGAAATTCAGAGACTTGGTGTATATATATATATACCTACCTACCTACGTGTATACCCAACCGTATAGCTACGACGGAGGCCAATGGATCCGTTCTTCGAACGACTATACGTCGTAGGTTTAACGACTACCCTGAAAGTATTTATTTTTTTATTTTTTTTATTTTATTTTTTCATTCTTAATCTACGCAAGAATAATTTGAAAATTGAATAAAAATCGTATGAAAATGGAGGACGAACCACGTGTAGGTATAAGGAAATGATGAAGGGTTGAAGTAGCCAGTGATAAAGGGGTTCAGCTATATAGGATAAATGACGTCTTTGCTATTTTATTCTTAATTACAAAATCAATATTATATTTGCCTACTTCTCTCGAATGTGGCGTTTGAAGGTAGTATACGACATCTGCGTAGGTGGTGGTATGGGTGAATCTCTTGAAAATGAAAAATCTACGGGTGAATTAGAGGGTAGAAAATGGCTAATTAAAGACGGAATTCACCCTCCGTACAAAACATATAACCTACCCTTGATGGTTCAAAGCAAAACGTGTATAGTTTCCATCGAGTTGGTATCGAAGAGATATACCAAAAGATACGCGGGGCTACTTGCCCTTGAATTATTTCACCCTGCGTGTGTTTCATTATACTACAAATTACCAGGTATATGTATATACCCGATGTACGCCGCACCGTGTATTGTACATAAATATCAAACATTCATCTCACGTTACGAATTTGTTACCTTCTTGTAACGAAAACGTCTTAAATTTTCCTCTTTCGGGTAATTTTTCTAAAAAAAAAAAAAAATTATCTCCAAATATGCCCCAAGTTTTTTTCGAGTTAAAAATACACCACTTTGAGAAAGTGAAATTTTCATTCGAGGATAAAGAATAAGATGATTTTACTTTTATGAAGTGAAGATTATCGCCTATTCGTATTGGTTTTTTGACTCGATGAGAAAAAAAAAAAAAAAATGGGATCCTCGCGCTATATTTTGCTCTGATGAATATTGAAACTGCGTTAATTTGCGTAATTAGTGTAAGTTTTACTAATTGCAAGAAACAAAAAAAAAAAAGAATAAAAAAAATTGTTGAAAAAGTGAAGAAACATTCCGAGAAGCTACCTAGCTGGGTTTGTTTGCTTTCCTCGAAGGATCTTCGTCGTGGCTTCGCCCTTGCCTTGCGATTCCCTTCCTCGCCCACCCACCCGCCTGGGCCCAGGTTTCCCACCCCTTTTTAGCTCCCACTCCTAACTCGACGGTAATTTTAATGCGAAATTTAAGTCGAGTTGAAATTAGAGTTATGATTGTGTTGGATAGGGTATACACACGGACTTCGAAGCGAGAGATTGTGGCCAAGAGGTAGAATGGGGTGGTGGGTTGGGAGGATGAGGACGAGGGCGAAACGCCATGGGGGTTGGAGGGCTGAAGGTGCGAGAGGAGGAGGAGGAGGAGGAGGACAGAAAATTGATACGAGAGAGAAACCGCGAATAGAACCGCTCGATTGAGTCCACTGAGAAACGGTTGTGTCTGCGGTCCACCGAAATTGATCCGCCAACACCGCGAGGAAACTATTCGCAACACTCGCCGTTGAGCTTTCGCCGTTCCATTTCATCCCCCCTCCCCACCCCCGAGCTTTTTCTTTCACGCTGCAAATCTCTTGGTTTTTTTCAAATTCGGTCGTAAAAAATTTTTTGTTTTTTTCCTGTCTTTTGTCTTTCGCCGTTTGTCATATTTTCACCCTTTTTCTCCATCTTTCAATTGTTCGGAAGGCAAATCATGTATAAAAGAAGAAAAAGACAATTGAGGAAAAAATAAAAATAAAAAATACTGGAATACTCTGCAAAAGCTACGCGCTTGGGATTTTGCCAAAGCAGCAGAAGCGGAGGATTTAGCGACTGCGAAGTACCTAAAGGACATCCGATCTGCCAACAGCTTATTCTATCAACTCGTTCCACAAATTATACATGTATATATGTATACGTAGGAGTTTAGATGTGAAACACCACGCAAGGGTTAGAGGATATCTCAGGAGATCGAATACTACCTCAGCTTTATGGTCATTAAGAATTCTCATACGGTATTGAAATAACTTATCGATATCGATCTCCCATCCTATTATTTCAAAGCTTGCGATAAGGATAAGAAGAATGGATTCTAAAAATTGTCTGTATTGTCCAGACACCTTCAAGAGAGAGAGAGAAAATGTTAAAAAGAAAAAAGAATTGAAAAAATGGGGTAAAAGTTGTTGGTCGATGTATACCTACATATATATATATACATATATATATATATATATATGCGGTATAAGACAAAGTTTGAAAACTGAAAGCTCTGCAGCAGTTAGAAAAGGACGCGATTTCTAAAAGCTGAACGACGCGGTTCGCGAGGCGCCGAGGCAAGACGGATGGAGGGCCGCGCGGAGAGAAATAAAGATGGCCGCTCCCGCCTCCCAGGGGTGGCCTAGGGGTAATAAAAGGAAAAAGGGGAGAAAACTGAGGAGCGACTCGAAGGTACCGAAGCGGGGGTGGGTGAAGGCGGTCCGGGGGTAGTAAGGGGTGCCGCGGGGGAACAGTTCTTATTGATTCAGAGGAGCTACCCTCTCCGCGAGAAGCCATCCTGGACTCTTGCTTATGGACCTTGCGCAAGCGAAAGAATATACATTATTTACCCTCTTTTCTATCCTCCTACACCCACTATACCAGCTATACCAAGTCCCACAATACTCGCATCTCCATTTCGTGAGACCCCAAAACAACATCACCCCTTGCAAAATCAATTTCACCCCCCCCCCCCCCCCCCCCCTCCCTCCCCACACCCCTTCCAATCAATTACATTTTTCTAGAAGACATGAATTTCAAAATCAAAATTACGAAGGTGTGAATTGAATTTTGGGTATTAAGATGTTGGAAAATGAATTAAAACCGCAGGGAAACCTTTTTTCGAGATTTTTTGCTGTTTTTTTTTTACCTGATCCACTGACAAGTTTTTCCAACTCGCACCTTATCTACAGTCTCGGGTAACGTTGGATTGTTCGAGTATCGAAGGAGCAACGGAGCTATATCGGGTATCGGGAGTTGGGAATTGCGCCGGTAGACCGTAGCACATTTCCCTTAAGCGCATGGTATAGTAATTTAGTACATAAGGCAAGACCATGAAGGAATTTTCTTATAGGTGAGCTGCGGGAGAGTCGCAGCCGGTCGCAGCTCTGCAGCCTGAGCAAATTGACTTTTCCTAATAAACCAACTCGCGAATAGTAAACTTTCTTGAAAATCATTTAAAACTTTACTTAGAGCCTTGCGATTTTACCACGTTTCTCGCTTTTAATACGACGAAATTTAGGTCTCATAAATTATTCGTATATATCTAACGCCCACTGTAGGCTCTTTTCTTATTTAGACTATATGATATCAGGCACACGCGATATTATCATAGGCGCACTGTTTTATACCGAATCAGACCCTATACCTAGAAATAATAAATCTCTGAAAACAACTCGTACACTCAACTGGATTCCCGCTTTGGCGAGCTTCCCGAACAACAAACTTGGCCAGATTATCGAACGAGTAATCCTTTCCTCGGCGTAATCCAAATAGTTAAATTTATGGTTTATACCTGATTATTTTCTAAGATTCGAAAATTCATTACGTGATTTTATAATTCAGCGAGGAGAGATGATTAGCCGAGAATTAGACTTTGGAGTATTTCGAAAAATGACAAATTCAATGATTTAATGATAACGAATCGTACATGACGAGGATTATATTGGCTTACATACATATGTATGGTACGTACCCGTTTGATCGCTATTCATTCTTTAATTGTTGAATAAAATAGAGAATTCCTCGTGCCTCTGGTATAATCGAATGAAATTCAGAGAGCATATAAATTCTGTACGTCGTGGAATATTCAAGCCCGGGTCCCTGCAGTAACGGAGATGGAAGATTTTACGATCTGGCAAAATTTTGAGGAAGTTAATTAAAGGCTTTGATTATCCGATATCCGATTGTGAAAATCCTTTTGAGTTGAATATCTTTGAAAAGTAAATTCGCTGCCGCAGCTTTCTCAGGCTCCATAATATATAATACTAACCTGTATTTATACATCAGGCTTTCGTTTTCACGTTATATTCGATCTTGGTTCAATATTTAATCAGCTCTATTCGATTATTACTAGAGCAGAGAATATCGGAGAAGATTATCTGATCCTAATCTTGTAGAAATATTACGTTAGCGTGAAATTATTCCAACTTTTACAGCTGTAGTAGGTACTGATTCGATTCCGATTTGCTGGATCCCGTTTGATCTACTTACCAAAATTTCGTGCAAAAAAACAAACGATATACTTTCGCTGTCGTTAATTTTACGTTTAAAATAAATTTAAGTCTTGTGAAAAAAATTCTACTCAACAAAAAGAGCATTATACAATGTCCTTTACGCCTTTTCATCCGCGTAAGTACGAATCCCCGCAGCAGCGTAGTATAGGCACACGTATGCATATTAAAAAAGCGCTCGCTCCTCTTCAGGGGGTCTTTTTTATTCAAGAATCCTGTACTTTCCACGTATTTTCATGTACAAACAGATTTTTAGCTCAACGAAAATCAAACATTTACTCTCAGCTCGAAATGAAATCCTCCTCTCCACTCTCGAGTTAAACATCTGTTAGGTTATATATAAAGAAATACACGTTGCTGATATACGTGTCCTGAAGTTTGAGATCAAAAGTCCTTAATGAGAGAGGCTTTTTCGTTCAATTTTTCCCAAAATAATCCCACGATTCCACGTACTCGTATTATCTCCTCAATTTTTTTTTTTCAAAATTAATTGTCATTTTTTTTTCCACACGAGGGATATTCCCTATTCTTCAACTTTTGCAACGGTTAGAGTTAACTACAGCTTCCTTGACGTCGAAATATGTTGCTAAGATATGCGCGGCAGGGTATAGCTGTAGCAGGGTCACAACCCGCTTAGAGCCTGTCTTGTTATTTCTTGTTTATGGATCTCAGGAGCGTTAAGATACGTTGAGCTAGGATTCTGTTACTATTTATTTCAGGCGAGAGCCCAGAGACAGGAATTTACGCCAGAGAGCAGGGAAAATGCTATATAGTGGAATGAGAAGGACTCGGTTCTCTTCTCCTCGGTGCAGACGTGTCTGCAGCTAGTGAACGAGGGCCGAGTTCAGGGAGGGAGGGGGGAGTAGAAAATAGAATGAAATAAAAAAAAAATTAAAATAAAATAAAATAAAAAAGTGGATTCTGATGAACAATAGAAGGAGACTGAGGACTCGTTAGGGAACAAATTAAGCAAACTAGATCGTGGAGACTGGATACGTTGGCAACCAGAGAGTTAAGCCAACGAGACGTGTTCCAGTCCATGATGTGCAGGCCGTAGACTATATAATATACCGTAACGTCAGGCGAAAATCTCTACTCGAAAAATTAATTATATTTTAAAACTTCAAATTGAGTTCTCATCCCGTTTGTTTTTCTGCCTCTATACAAAGCTGGTTAAAGCCTTCCTATACCATATATCCTATACTCATCTGCCTCCTCTCCTCACTCCCACTGTGGCAAAAATTTTACAAAAACTTCACTAACGAACATCCCTCTACATTTCCCTGTACACTGCTACCTGTATACACGTACACAACTTATTATAACTTTGCTCCGCATCCCTCGAACGACTCTTGTATAATCATTGAGTAATGAAACAACCACCTTTTTTTTTCAACAGAATGAATCAAATTCGTATATTTGTTCTTTGATTAGTTTCAGAGGTTCGACCAGGACTTGAAGTGATAAAGTTATCAATGATTTCAAAAATTTCATAAAATGTGGCTATTTTTTCTAGAATTTTCCCGCGTATTTTTGGTTTCAGGACATATGCAGTTACCAATAGAACCAAATACCTGCGAAAGACGGTAGGATTTTTAATTAAAGTATCGTATACGCAGGATTCTTATGCTTAAGGCCAGTGGCTTCCAGCCAAAACTCAAAATAACCCAATTTTCAAATTTCACGAGACTTAGAAATTCGAAAATTGTCTTTATAAGAACAAAATTTGACATACAAATTTTATCACCGTTCAAAGGCAGTCAAATGTCTGATCTTCTCAATGAGCAAATCTGCATTCTATTTTACATCGACAAAACTTGATCCTGAACAGAGTAATGCTGTGCAAGTGATGATTATTTTATCAGGTATCAGTAAAAATCATTCAGAGTTTTTAAAATTAATTTTCTTGATTTCTAATCCCTCGATGATATTCTTTGAAAATGAATACATAGATTATACAAAAGCGAAAGACAATATATAGAAAGAGATACCTCCATTTTGTACAGCCATCTTTTCACCTCGCCCCCCTCTTGCTCGATAGCTAAAAGCGAGGGCGAAGGAAGGAAGGAAGAGGACGGTAAGGGTTGCGAAAGTAAGGGCTTAAAAATCCAGAACCACCCCTAGCTGCTCCGCGAGACGAGAAAGGGTTGGTTCGTCGGTGTTCGCTCGTCCATGGAGCCCCAAAAATCATTAAAAGCAGCCGAACACCCAAACTCTCAGAATCTCAGACGAGGGACGGGGGGGCGTCCAAATATCGCGGGAAAAGGGTAAAAGGGTGAACCAACCGACTGGGACGCCTCGCCACCTCCATAGCGAACCTATAACGCTCCCCGCGTCTTCATATACTTTTGCCCAAATTTTCAAGCTCATGTACCTATACAATACCGAAACATATGTATATAGTGTCTGATACTCTATCTTACGAATCTATAATCTTAGGCATTGGATAACCGCGAGTGAGTCTCTTAATTCAACATTATGTGATACAGCAGACGCAATTTCGTTTGATTTTTCAGTCTGCAATTGGTATCGATTATTATATACGTATATATTAAGCCTTTCATAAGTCCGATGTGTAAATATAGATTTATCGAATATTTTGCGAACGTGACAAAAGATTCACTT
The DNA here is from genome assembly GCA_963989295.1 of Ametastegia equiseti. Lineage (NCBI taxonomy): Eukaryota > Metazoa > Arthropoda > Insecta > Hymenoptera > Tenthredinidae > Ametastegia > Ametastegia equiseti. The sequence continues at coordinate 11,746,174 of OZ022397.1, read as the reverse complement.
TACCTTAACCAAAAGGGGGGGGAGAAGTTATATTTAAGTACACGTCTTTGTGCTAATCACAAAATCGTTCGATTAATCGTATATACACAGAAGTTCCCGTTACGGTTTCGTTCATAATTCATCAAACGCGAATCAACCTTACAAAGCTCTGACAGATATACTGAAATTTGTTTAGTTCACGTTTAGTATATTTATACACAATGTATCATCATCCCCCTTCAAACCTCCCCAAAGTATATCATCGGATGCCCGCGTACACAAATTATACGCATATATTCTGTCAAGATTCCTTAGGATTCTGAGAAATCCTTATTTATGTTTTGTAATTTTCTTTTCTTTGTTTTTTTTCTCGATAAATCGATCGAGCAACGAACGAAAGATGGTGGTGAGTATTGTATTTGCGTTATATAGACATAGCGAAGGCTCTTACTACGTATAACAGTGAATAAGTAAGTTCCTTAGAAAACGACTAGCGTGGTATAGTACAATTTTCTCATAATTTATTAACCGTGAGAGAAAGAGCACGTGGTAATATAGTTTGTATCGGAGGGTTGAAAAGAGTATACGAGAGAGGCGCGAAGGCCCTTGGGCCCTTAGACCCGGAGGCGGTAACCGGAAGAGTATGAGAAAAATCGGAAAAGTGAAAAAATCTCGAGCGGCCAGATGACGCGACATGTGGACGCACACGCACCCCGCGCTACTTCGCGCCTGGACGAGGCCAGATACGCACGTATTACCAGGCTATATAGTGTAAAAAAAAAACGAAAAAAAAAAAAAAAAAAAAACAGAAACCTATTATTTTCAAATGAAAGACCTCGTGCAAAGAATAAATATATACCCACAGATGCTGACATGTGGAAGGTGTACGGATGTACCTACTTGTAGATAAACAATTACCGTTTCCGGAACCTTTCTCTTTTTAATCAATAAGTAATAAATAAAAAATAAAAATTAATAATCGAGAAGAAAATCATATTAATTTTTGAATTTGAGGGTTTCGTTCGTACCCCCGAGATTAAACGGATGCTCAGCTATATATAGTTGCTTAAGTATCGGTGAGAAAGTTTGAGGCGATAAGTTTTTTTTTTTTTTTTTTTTTGTTGTCAATTTCGAACGACCGCCGCGGTGTTTTCCCCAGGGGAATATAAATTTATCTAATCTAAATCGAGGTAGCTTCAATTTAAGATCCACCTTGGCTCCGGGGGGTTACCCTAGAGCTCTTCTACGCTCAACTCCCTCCTCCGGCACCCTTTACCCGTCCGACACCCGCCCTACGTTGGCATCGCCACGTTGCCTAAGACAGTGAGAAGCCTTCAGACCGCAGAGTAAAGTATGGGACCATTCCTCACTCGGTTCTCTCCCCCAAAGTCTAATGAAACTTTGAAAAATCACCGAAATTAACCAAATTTAAATTACTCGTTAGAACCAAAATAACCAAAATGGCGGAAACGCCCCAAACTTGATTAATTCGCCGATTTACAAAAAAAATTAAAACGAAGTAAAAAGAGAAAGGAACCGTCAAATCAATCGTATACCATTTTCGCATTTTCCAAATCATCACTGAAGGTATTATTATTATACTCGGAATTTCCTTTCGCTTCGCTACTTCCTGAATTATATTCACACTTTTTGAAATAAAATTATTCCGTCCGTTTAGATTTTGATTTTCAAATTTTTATCTTGCGAATTCAGTTCTGGAGACGTAAGCAATAGTCACTGGTGTGTTTTGATTTTTGATGGGTTTTTTTTTTTTTAGATAGATGATCTTGAGGTATTTTTATAAATCTTGAGATTTTGTGAATCAACGAGACGACTTATATGTCTGAGACTCGGTCTGAGAGGCGCGAAAAATAACCGAACTAAATGCATCGAGCGAAAAAATGCAACTGGCCGTTGTCCGGGCCTAACGGGGACTGACTCGGGGGCCCGAAAAATGACCACTGCCCGGAAGGAAGCCCAAGAACTGGACAAACCAGTTTGCCGTTTTCGATATTAGGGTCCCCTCACCGCCTGCCCAATGTCCAGTCAAAGGGCTTAACTTGAAATTGAATTGTATAGAAATCTACTGCGACGCTGGTATATATACGCTCGGCTTTATTATACCTGTGCATAATATGCGTCTGGAATTAATTTGACCGTTGGTCTATGTACGTACGTGGATTTGAATTCGAAAAGCATAATTCGTATAAAGAATCGGACCGTCTAGAAAAATCCTACTACGAATAACTAACCTAAAACGAGGCAGACAGTTCCCAGAAATTCTTTTCAAACTCAAAACTGCAAAGAAGGATATTTCCAAGGTCACGTATGGACCTCGGGATGATATTATCATCTCGAAATCCTGCAGCAAGCTTGAAGAGTTATTAGCGTTTTATGAATAAGAAAAAGAAGAAGAAGAAGAAGAGGAAAACAAAAAAAAAAAAAAAATTATATTTCGCGTTGTGAACAGAAGCGGGCGTGTGTTTGATGATGCAAAAAGCGTCTCGGTGTCCCGGTACAGGCGCTGTACCAGAGCGTAGCTCGTAAACAGCGACAGTCTCTTGTTTTCTTATCTCCGCCCCAACAATGGAGCCAAGAAACAAAAGACAAAAGACGGGCTATTTATTTCCGTCCATTGTTTCAAAACCCGTTGGGAATCCGCTGGATGGTACTATCTCACCAAGATGACTGCATTCCGAAAACAGCCGCGGGAAATTTCAAACAATATTACAAACGTTTTTCAACCCCCTTTCCGGAAAACTATAGCTAAAAATTTCCATCCAACACCCGGACCATAACTTATACTTTACTTCAAACTTTTTTTACTTTTCAAAAACGCCAACTTTTCTCAAAATTTGTCAGTCGTGGATATACAACACGTAGATCGGTTGGTATTCAAGTGTTTCGGGTACATAGTATATAACGCGTTAGATTTTTTTATTTTATCTCAGTTTAATTAACAAACTAATTAAAATTTCGTAATTGCACTACGCTACCATCGGCTGAGTAGGAGGTCTAGGGGTACCGGAGGGGGGTGTACTACCCCCTAACGGCATGGTAGGAGCTGGGCCAATTTTCCAGCAAGAAAATTCTGATTCTAATTTCATGCAAATGGCCGCTTGGTGGGGGCGGCCAAGGCTGGGTGGGGCACTACCAGAGGCAGGCGACAGGGGTAAGAAAAGCGGCAAAACAATGGAACGAAATTTAAATTATGGCCTTCAAAATGGCGCCCGTATGCAAAGCAGTACTTATCCTACCCAGAAAGGTATCGCATTTATAACTACCGCCAACACTATCCGCCCACCAATTAATTCTCCCTCTGTTCACATTTTTTTGTTTGTTTTTTTTTTTTTTCTTTCTTTCTCCACCTCATTCTCCGAATCGATATTTACCCCTTTTCATCAAATTTCACAATTCTTAGCATCATTAACGGATATCACCCTCCTCGGAGTGAAAGGAAATTTTCCAGTTCTCATTTTCCAATTATAAACATTTCGTCTTGATCATGAGTCAGTGTTTTTCATATACACTGAAAATACATCTCATCCTAAGATTTTAAATTGCGTCGAAACAGAGTAGGAGATTTTCAGAATACTAAATCCAGAGCAGGATTGTGAAAAATTTAATGAATAAATGTGATGTAATTGCATTTTCAATAACCATATTACATTTCAAATGAGTTCAGTTGTAATGGGCACTTGAATTCGTAATCGAATTAGAAAAGTAATTGATGACTGACAAGCCTGATCCAGAGGGATTTGGGACAGCACGGAAAAAAAAAAAATGTTATTGGATTTACAAGAGTCGGGAACAAGCGAACTTTTTTGTAAAAATGAGAGGAATTTTTGGTATTAGATACAACTGCGATTGTAACTTCAGCAAGCGAACAAGTGATTCCTACCAGAGTTTCTGTCATTTTGACAAAAAAAAATTCGCTTGTCCCCTGTGCTGCGGTTGACTCTTATAAGTCCTACAATAACTTTTTTTCCGTGTGAAGTCCGTCTGCCTCGAAACGATGAATCAAAAATAAATTTTTCAGTCCAAACTTTTCCTCCAATATAGACCGTATATTTGATTTCAGAGTGTTTTAGAGAAACCCAATATGCAATTCAAGTCCAATGCTACTAACATCTGCATCTTGATATTCCGAAATCCTCCCTGAATCATAAATGTCCTGCAAAAATGATTGAGTCGTATGCAAGCTCTTCATAGTATCGAATCAATTATACATAAATTAGCATTTCCACTGGAGCCCTTCTTTACGAAATCATCAACTTTTTCTAGGTTAGAGATTATTTTTGAATTAGGACTATAGAGACATTAAGACAATGATGTAGATGCCTTAGGAAGTTCTAAGGTATGTCTAGATACATATAGTTTCGCAGCGATAAGCCAGATTTCCGTATATAATATACAGTGTGCGTCAGAGTACCTACGTTAGTTTGGTTTTTACAGTTTTGAAAACAGACTTGATACTGTAGTCTTGTTGTTAAGGAGATCTTTCCGAAGTAAGGGAGAGAAATGGGGTGTTGGTGGGGTGGTACAGGGTGGTGGTAGATTCATTTATCTTTCCCGTAGATCTGGCTTATATTTCACCGCCCTCCAAGGCAGATACTAAGACGAATGGTTTCTCCTGAACAGACCTCAGAAAATCCCGAACAAATGTAAAACAAGGAAACGACGCGAGACGAGAGAAGCGAGACGCGATCCACCATGGGGGTACACAGAGGGGCGATATATAGTACGATGGTGTAACTTTCTGTATATGCTATATGTACACAAGTATCTACACGTGATGTATGCGGAGTAGATTAGCTAATGTGAGGTACAGCCAAATACATGTAGGTTCTATATACAAACGAAACGGAAGCTTCTGCGTTGTACATATCGTTAAGCGTTTTTGAAGGACATGAATGGAAAAAAATCAGGATTGTTATATTCGAAAGTGCCACATACAGTGTGCAGCGCATCCCTTTCTGACAACTGACCCTATAAACATAATATTAAACGAAATATAGTGCATAGCATCAGGAAGTACCAGAATGACCACCTGGACATACGGGATGACCGGTAAAACCAGTTGGCGATAAAAAGAATTCCAACCAAAAATCCTGCAACAGGACGCCAAAAACCGGTTCTCTCACGGAAAGGGTTTACTGACCGTTTGCTGACCCTGAGGGTTAACCCAAAAGGAGGGCCACGCTTATAGGGTAAGAAAGGGTCAGGCTGGGGAAAATCGGTAAATTCCCATCGCTGGTCATTTACCACGAATATTTCCTACGATTGGGGGGTGAGGAAATATTACCTTCTACAAACATATTAGCCAGACGTCGTACGGCTATAAGGTCCGCACTTCGTACCAACCCCGACGTATTCAATCCTCTATCAAGAATCGTCATTACTTTCTAACATTTTGCATTCTCAAGTCATTTGCATATCAATCGTAATCAACAGTTGTAATTTCACTTTGAAGTTTTCGCGATTTTTTCGGGAAAACATTTACGCTTTGCTGATTAGACAAATCCAAATCGTTTCATCATAAAAAATGGCACTGTTATTTCGATTGGTCCGTGACAATTTCTTATCTATAAAAATAGTAGGTACATTTTCTTTCTACCATTGCCGATAGCCATAAGATCTATCGAATTGACTATTTATGTATTCATTTTTAATTCAAGGAGAATCAATCAGGTTGAATTTTCTTCGTGATTTGGATTTGAAAAAAACAAAAAAAACGTTTCTTTCCGGAAATAAATGGCACGTGGCGTTTTACACGCAGGCGTATATAGGGATCTATAAACAAATGTCTAGTCGATGTGTATATAGTCTCTAACGACGTAGTAACCAGCTTTTGTGTATTCGTCATAATGCTGCCAAATGGAATACTATAGAGTGACTATGAGGCGATCAAGATTTACCCACATCATACGTAAGAGAGGTCTTGTCTTTTATGAAGGACAATCTTTCCGCAAACAAGGTGGTTTCTCTGGGCAACAACATGGCGATGACTTACGTTGGCTGACTTTCACGTTGCCTCGAACCCAGGGGGTAGGTGGTAGGGGGAGGGGGAGGGGGGGGGGGGGAGAATGGGGTGAAAGAGAAAAGGGATGAGGGAAAAAGGGGGTGGAAATGAGGGGGGGGGGGGGGGGGTGGAGGGAGGGGGATGTGGCTTATTTTCTCCAAGATTTAATCTCACCGCCATTTTCATTTATCCCAAAATATATCCAGCTTGCCGCCCGTGAGAAGACTGCGTTCAAATTGGTAACTCTAGAAGATTAAGATGAAAAACGACCCAAACGCCTGGCGCTCCCTTCAACCCTCTACCTTCTCGTCGTCCTCCACCTTCTCCTTCTTCTACCCCTCCTTCTCTTTCTCCTCCTCCTCCTCATCCTCCTTCTCTTCTTCCTCGTCCTCTCTTCCACCCCTTTCTTCCCCCTTGGTTCACCTTCCACCTTCAGCCTTCCACCCGCCCAACGAACCCCCCCCCCCCCCCCCCCCCCCCCCCCCAACGCGAGGCTACGCTCCTGTTTTAATATTAATGGAAAGGCTGATGGGAAACCTGAAAGGAAGGAAATTGAAGGAAAATAAAAGGATGCTCTCCGCTTGGAAATTCCTTCGTAAAATTCCACCTTTGACAGACAGGGCTACTCGCGGAGACATAATTATACAACGCGGTATTAACATTTTTGCGATTATAGTTCGCCACCAACCGTGTCACTTTCGACGCACCTCTCTTTCATAACTCGAGTCACTATTCTTTGCCAAACTTTCGGCGTCCCTATAAACTACCCTCTAAACTCATCGATCTGTTATAATATATTTGCCAAAATTATTTTTTATACGCTCAAAATCAATTGACTAAAATTTTTATCAACGCGGTTGGACGACTTGGGTGTTAAACTTTTTTAAAAATATCTCGTGTATCAGTTTCCAGAACGTACCTACAGATATTCTCGCGGTTCAAAGAACTATGAAAATCATTGCCAAGGGTCGACGAACTTTGCTGCATTAACAATGAGAAGAAAAAAATTCCATCGGAATCACATACCTATCATTAGAATTTTATATACTGATGATTCAAATAGATCGGCCACTTTCAGCTAACGCTAATGCTTTCGACCAAATGAATTGTCAGCTGACCGCAAGAACTGAGCAAAAGAAACTTATCCTTTTTTTTTTTTATTCGATCAATCTTCCTTCGGTCAATATAATCAGCGAAATTTAAAAGAAGCAAAAAAAAAAAAAAAAAAAAACACTATTACTCAATTTTTTGAGGATCAGCTAAAGTTCGCGGTTAATCTGAATGATTGATTGGTCGCTCCTTCGAAGTATACTTACCATATATGAAACATATCAAGGTTGAATGATATTTGATTAGAGGTAGATGATTACATTGTGTGTAAGAAATTTTGGAAAAAATTGAACCTGCAGTGCCAAATGAAAAGAAGAAATAATCTGACAACAACGCGAACTATATAACGAACGAAACCGAAATAAGGAACTGGTTGGAAACTTGTTCTAAATCAGTAATGCACAAGCTGCAGTGCTCGCCGGGAGGTAAACACGTGTTAAAAGTTTAGTAATGTTCAAAATGGCGCCGTAGATAAGTTGAAAATCTATTAGTCCGGTGTCCCGAAAAGGCAATCCGAAGTGTTTTCGTTCCATTTCGTAGTACCGCGGCTGTTTTCTTACCAGAAGTGTGCGTTGTAAATTTGAACAGTATTTGTTCACCGAATACTCATCTGTTTGGCGGAGCAATGCCGTTGGTGTGGAGCTTTTCGCGGAGGGGGTTCAGGGGGGTTGGCAAGGGGGGCTATAGGGGGTGCCGGGCACGCGGAGAGAGGTTGGTACCTTCGTCTCTATGGCAACCGGATGTGATTGATAACACGGCATATAATTAATTTTAAACGCGAGAACGTAATGAGTTCCGTTTTAACGAACATCGCCAAGGAGAGCCTGAGATGAATTTCTTTATACGTATGTAAGTGTAGGTAGGTAGGTAGGTAGGTAGGTAGGTACGTACCCAACCACCCGTGCCACGCTTTCCGTAACGCGACCCAACTCGTCTTGGGATCGCGACGATAACAGGAAACGGGTCGGAAGTGTTACGGAATCAAACGGAAACAGAAAATAATAAATATAATAAAGCTTATTCCTTCGATCAACTTGACAAAAATCACCTTTCAAACACGAATCAAATTTTCTTAAGGGGACCAGTATGGTACAGTTCGCTTTTACAAATTTCAACTAATCCAGAATTCATTAATTATTTTTCACAAACGTTGATTTCACATTGAAATAAAAAATAAAAATTGTTCTTTTGTCCATTGTACCTGTGTCGTAAAGATTTTGGAGCACCGTTGGTTCGATTGAGGTAATTAAGTGCTCATTTTGTTCGGAAAAGAAATCCTGAACATGTGAACTAAGAAATCAAAATAAAAAATTCATTTTGTGCAAACTAATTACAGCAAATTATCAAATATTTTTCAAATCTGAGTTACTAATTTGCAAATCATTTGGCTAAAACAAAAGCATTCAAAAATTCCCTCGTTCACATGATGAGGATCAACTTTCCGAACAAAATGAGTTCTCAATTACTCCCATAGTACTAACGCTGCTCTGAAATCCTTACGACAGCGAGCTTTTGAAAATGTGAATATTTTTCTTAATATGAAATGAAATTTCGCGAAATAATAAATAAATTCTGGAACAGCTGTTCAAATTTCTGAAATAAAACTGTACCTTCTCTAATTCATAAATATCTCCCATCATAATTGTTTCAGATAAAAATGGAGCACGTGGAAAAAACTATCGGGGTTTTCTGCGGGCGAAGATCTCACCGGAAACGAAAGAAACCTGCACACGATCGGAAAAGGTAAGTTCAGACTCATCTGATTCTTGTCTCTAATTACTATATCGCACTGAAATGCAATTTTTTTTTCTTTTTTTTTTCTGATCGAATAGCAAACGATTGGCATGGCGGTGATACTTATAACGTCGTCTTTTGAAAACGTCAAAATGGACTGGTCGGAGCTATTCTTGCGCGTTAACGTCCAGCCGCAGAACACTTTGGGGTTTAGAATAGCGGTAGAATAGTTTCCAAAGAGGTTCTCCGCAGGCTTAGAGCCTAGTAGGTGACACGCGTATGTGATTAAGGGTGAATATAATAATCGATTCGTCAACTTGATTGATGACTTATTCGAAGCCCTAAGAGCAGTACGTTGATCAAGAACAGCCCAAGCCGCGTAATAGTTCGATTTACTAATTGATTAGAAAACTATGCATTATATTAGACCCTTTAACTATACCTACAGGTAGATGTATAACGCAGATTTCTGACCACCTCGCGGGTATAATGATCAATTACATAGTCTCATCCCTCCCTTCCCTCATTCCAGGTGGTGATTACATCGGATTTCATATTATTATCTAACTCGATATCCCATCGAATAATCGTGGCTAAAATCCCTGTATAATCTCCTGCAGGGAATTGAATAGGTCAACGAAAAATATAAGATAATTTATATGATTGAAATCATACAAATATGTAATTCATATTTTTTCCTTGTCATATTCATGAATTTGGTTTCCATTTTATTTCTTGTTCTATATCTTCAGTCTATACATCTTCGCGAATATACATCCCTCGAAGTTTTTCGCACTTTTTCTATGATTCTTCTTCTAGGAAGTGAGTAAATGTGTTTTACCCCAATTCTTCAGGGGTGGAAAAAATAAAAAATAAATAAATAAATTTGTCAAAAATTTAGAAAAAATTCGGGGTTGCCGATGTGGCTTTATAGAAGTTTGATAAGGCTCGCCTGTATGTCACAGTTGCCTATATGCATGTGTGTGTGTGTATATAATAAAGTATCTAGAATCCAGCTGACCGCGTCTCGGAACCCCACGAGGATTCCTAGGCTCTGGTTATACTTCTGGAGGCCCTCGCGGCGACCTCCCTCCGAGAGCTTTGTCGTTTTGCGTCGGTATAGTTGCCCCGCGCGCGGTGGGTATGCTGGGCGTCTTGGAGCGGGCGTCTCCTGGACGACGCCTCGGATCAATACCGACGCCCAGCGTCTCATTGGCCCCTTCTCTTAGGTGCCGTGGAAAATCGCCCCGGAGATGACGGGAGGGTGTGGGCTCGCCGGTGGTCCCTACCTTCGTTTTCTCAGGGCTAGCTCAGCTTTTCCACAACTTTTGCTTCGCTCTTCTTTTTCTCATTTATCCAAGAGAAAAAAAATAAATAAAAATTTCTTCAAAAAAAAAAAAAATTTTCTATTTTTTTTCTTTGAAAAAAAAAGAATGTTTCCACGTTCCTTACAACGTTTTGAAAATTTTTTATACTTTTTTGAAAAAAAGGATCAATTGCACAACGATGGTTATAAGGATTTGTATACTTTTGTTTCATATCGAGACAGAATAACCGAAATTTGAAATCTATATTAGCATTTTTTTTTCGGTTGTTTTCTATTCTTTTTCTTGATATTTTTTTCTTTTCCTTTTTGTTTGTTTTTTTTTTTTTTTTGGTGGACGAAAAACGGGAGCGGCGAACACATTATTAGCTTAATAACTCTGGCCGACCTTTTTTAATCCGGGTGGAAGACTTTAATTAAAAAATAAACAACTGGGCAAGCAGTAAACGTGCAAGAGATTTAAAGAGCCCTCTCGAGCCACGCACACGTATATAACATACACATATATGTATATAGCTGAGGGGGGTACATTTGCATTTTATACTCACGATTTTGGAAATTCTAATCACGACGACAGCCCCTGTCACCCGAAGTTCTTTTGTCGTCAAAAGTGTCAGGTAAAAAAAAAAGAAGAAAGAAAGAAGAATAAGAAGAAGAAGACGGAAAAAAAAACAGCTCAACGGATTTTTACCCCAAAAAAAAAAAAAAAATTGAGAAAAAATAGAATGATATTAGAACCTTCTACATCTGGAAGATGACAAAGTGTACAGTGAAAGAAAATTTTCCCCCCCCAAAAAAAAGTCTCCCCAATAAATAGACCAGTATATTATTTTTTGTTAGGCTACCGCAGGCCGCTTGACCCGTGACTTACGTGTCGGACAGCCATTTTTTTTCTCCTCTAGGGTATATTAACAAATAGAAAAGAAAAAAAAAAAGAATGAGAAAAGGGGGAAAAAAAGTACCCCTAAGCAATTCACCCCTCGCGTGTGCGAGTATGCGAGACAATAAAAAATGACGTACGACCAATGAGAATACGGAGAATATGGGGGTAACCCAGTATAGGCACTCTAAGGTCCAGGTCTCCCTTATTTTTGAGGGGGGTAAAAGGTCGTCGTACGTTTGCCCGGGGGTAAGAACGCAGGCTAGAAGGGGCTAGCCCTGGGTTGGCGAGGGGGGTGGCCAGCCTTAAGCAGAATAGGGGTAAGCCTGGCGAGGGGAGGCTTGGCTAAAAGTGGGGTAAAATAGGCCGGTATGGTGGGGTGACACTTAGACGGGAAAGTCTCGGGTTGAGAGGGGTTGGGGGTTGTAATATGAGGGGCGTCCGATCCGGTGGCTACCCTCTGCGATCCAAACACACACACACACACACAAAAAAAACCATTAAAAAAAAAAAATATATACATATGAATCGTATTCTACCCCATTGATTCGTTTTTTTCTATACATACACATGTATACGTATATCAGTCACGCTTACGGTACCCCATCGACAGAAAAAAAATACTCCCCTGCGTGCCAGTGTCAGAGGGTTGGTAGAGTGGTTAAAAACTGACACCCTTGTTTTGACACCTCACATCCCTTCTGGTTTTTTTTTTCGTTTTTTTTCTAAACATCATCTGTATATATATATGTACCGTTTTTCTTCATTTTTTTTTCGGTCGTAGTAATTTGGGGTGGTTTTTTTTCCAATCTCTATCTAATTTGGTGTATCATTACGCCTCGATGATATAATTTGGTTTTTATTCAACTGCAAATCGTATATAATCCGGGGGGGGGGGGGGGGAATGATCGCATTTGGTTATAGACCAAAAAGTATTGCGTGTGTTTGTGTTTGCGAAGGTTGTTGCTTCATGCAAGGGTAGTAGATAGGTTATAACATATATTATCTAGGCGAATGACGGAAGACGCAATGTGCTGATATCAGTATACTTGACTTGGAGTCTAAGGTATACACTAAACCGAAGGCTCATTGCCCAAATGGTAACAGCTGGACACGTTAGTATATAACAATAAAAGCTCTATCAAGCAGATATTATGCAGAGTTTGCTGCAACCTGCAACCTGCAACTCTAGTTCGACCGCCTAGTGCTGGCATAACTTCAAAACTTGATGACTAGGATGATTTTAACAATTTATGCAGCTAATTCAATATGCCCGCTGTTTACATTCGGTCATACACGTAGTTATGCATCGAAAGTTTTACATAATATAATTTTATGTGGATGATGAAACAGCCCTAGAAACACATTTTTTTAATTCTGTAGTTGAAAAGTGAAACGAAATTCTGAAAAAATGAAGTAAAATTTTATAAAATTGATGTAAGTATGGCCAGCTCTGTACAGCACGGAATCGAACCCTGGCTCGTCGGTTTACCCTGGAGCCTTGCAGTTCGATGCTGGCATCTGCAGGCGCCCTACATTCGTTGGGATCTTCTTAACCGACCGAGACATCGAGCCTCTACTTTCACACGCGGTTCGGTTTATTGCTGTATATAAATTCAAACCACCGCGTTTCTCTCTTCATCTTTTATTATCAATTTCAAATCAATTTCGAATGTTAATTACAACTTTTTACCCGAATATCTGTGACGCATTATCACTAGTCTGTATGATACTCAGACTCTTCATCCCCAGTTTCTGTTTCTCCAAACAAACAAAAAAAAGCCTAAAAAATAGTGAAAAATGCGGATTTTTTTTTGCAGCAAATTATTATTGAAAACAAATTTGAATTGCACAAGCTCTAATCGATCAATCCATATCAATTGATTCAGGAATCTCAAAGTTGACGAGGAGTATAATAATGAGAAATTGATTTCGGTGTTCTGCCTCGCTCGCTAATGCCATCTGCTGGTAAACCGGCGGACCAAAATCAGTGAATTGCATATACATAGTTGATTCGTGTATAGAATATAGTATATGTATATCGTTTCTCGTTCGAAATGACGCAAGTTGTAATTAAAGTTGGGTAGAAAACTAGTCCGGAGAGGCTTTGTGCCTTGGGCACCCTTTTTTGCAAGGGGTGAAGGGGGATTGTGACCCGAGACATGTTTGGCGAAGGTGGCCAGTCCGGGGACTGACCCTTCCGGAAACTGACCGCAATCTTTCCCTCTCTGGAGACTGTAGCTATGTATCCATACGCATAAGCGTCCGGTATTATAATCTTTGGCGTTGCCTGGTTTAGGGTAACTCTAATGGCTATTAAGGAGTAAATTCTTTGTCCGCTATCCCAAGTTCTTTACAAGATCCGAATATAAGAGTTAACATACGTAGTACGTTGTATGCAGCTATTCTCATCAAGGCCGGCTGTTGGCCCCTCTTACTCTTTACTCCCTTGACCGTAGGTCGGACTTTCCTTGCCCCGCTTCTTCTTCTTCTTCTTCTTCTTCTTCTTTTTCTTTTTCTTCTTATGATTTTGCAGGGTGATTGTAGCAATCTTTTACACAAGGTTCCCCATGCTCGGTTAAATATATGGTCAGAGTTGTTATAATAAGAAAGGAAAAGAACGTATGTGCCTCTATGTGCATTAAGCTCGTGAGCTCCACTCTCGGGAGATGAACTTAATGAAGAATTCGTTACACACACATATTCATATATGTATATAAATCACGTGGATCGAGTCCGTAGCAGTTTGCGTTTAATTTTCATTCTCAAACCCGCGCCTGCATCATCCCAGTTCCGAAAATGTCTGCAATTAAGATACACCCCTCGATCTTATGGATGCTAATAGCAATCTATTTCGATGATTGCACAAATGCGTGGTATTTTGCCAAAGCTAGTAGCTCCGTTGCCAATTTTAGATTTTTTAAACCTTGCCACATTTTATTTTATCATCTTCGGCCATTTTATTTTTAGAATGTTCTAGAAAACTATTCGCTATTCGCCATGCACTATCTCTAAACTAAACGATATTTTTCTCCGCCCATTATCGGTGGTAGGCCATCGTTGGAAAAAAAAAATGGATTTCGGTATAACTGTGAAGAAAAAAAAAAAAAAACAACTTCTCAGTTGAAAAATTTCACCTTTTTCCTTATCGCCAAACTAATAAAAATGCCAAAGGATGTAATTGATTCAAAATTCTAATGAGAATCCAAAAAAAACCAAAAAAAAACGAATTCATACATTTTTGTTTTTTGTTTTTTATAATATACTGAAACTTAAAACTGGACTCGCAACTAACGCATTTGATTCCTTTCCGCTTGACCTGAACCTTGTAGCGAGATCCTGTAGCCCAGGGCAACGAGAGCCCTAGATACCTACTTACTTAGTTGATTTGCGGGACTCCCACTCGCGTTGCAGAAACGAACGTGGATACGACGTTGCAGAATTGCAACTAGGGAATAAGTTAATATGTGTTCGATTTGCCAAACGATGAGATTATATATATATATTTTTTTTTTCATTTAATTGAACGTAATGGATGAATAGGAATTAGAGTGATCGTATGTAGATATTTCAATGAAGCATAAGGTGTGTGTAATCTTGCGATGCAAAATCCTGGTGCAGAGATAATCTTCCATATTGGCGATTAATTTGTTAATTATTACTAAAGCGTCGGGGCTGTAATTGAGCCGTACACATCAGCGCGTCGCCTACGAACATGCGTTTAATCACACGCGATAGCATGGGATGCGGATGATATGAAGTGCGATTTAACGCGGGAGTATATATATATGTATATATGTATGTACGTTAAACAGTCGTGGGTGAAAAAAAAAACTCGACCAACGTTTTTCATCGTAATATTTTTACTTTGAAATCGAATTTAATAAATATATATATATATGTTAAAGAAAAAAAAAAAAAAATGGTATTTGATATTCAGGATGAAATATTTATGTTTGTGTAATTTATTACCGCTTAACGTGAAACAGCCGATTCGTATACGAATAATCACTTCCGTTATATAGCGGATAATCGATAGTTAAAAATATCATAAGACAAGCTATATACCTATCTATAGGTACCTCTAGACTTTTACATTCCTTTCGATACGCCCATTCGCGTTTTAAGAAGTTTCAATATCTTCTGAACCAATCGCGGAACTCAGTATATCTACACGCCGTACTATTGTGAAAAACCGCAGAAATCAGTGTCAAAAACAAATATCTCCAGATTGACGAGACATTGAAAAATTAAACAAAGTACATTTTAAAACTTGAGGGATGTAGAATTCAGGAAAACTATACCGATGCAAATAAACTCAATTCATAACGTGGGATTACAATTTCAGAGTCAGACTTATTTGAAAAAATAAATTTTCCTCCAGGTCATATATTCTGGTTACCCGTTTCAAAAATAAAAAGATGATTTACTGCTCAAAATGGTACGAAAACATTTTTTTTTCTTTCAATAAGTCTGACTTTGACCTTGTAATTTAAGGTCACAAGGTGAGTTTATTCGCATCTGGATATAGTTTTCCTGAATTCTGCATCTCTCTGGCTTCGAAATGCACTTTGTTTCATATTTTTCTGTCACTTCAATTTGGAGATATTTGTTTTTGACACTGCAGATTTCTGCGGTTTTTCACATAGTGCGCCGTACGACAAAGATTGAAGCGGATTTGGCTATTCTTACATAATATAATAAAATCTGACAATAAAATTATATTCCCAAGTGAACGCTATGAAAAAAGTATAAATGACGGAAAATAACTCGCGGCTGGAAGACGCGGTAATTTTTGAGTTTTTTTTCTGGTAAATGATAAAATTCCCTTGATTTATGTAAAAAAATTCTGTCGACGAAGGGAAATTGTTGACCAAAAGGAAAAAAAAATTGAAAATTAAAAAAAAAAACAATAAAAAATCAGATAAAGCATTTTTTTTCTTCTCCGCAGCGTCCGTATAGGATCAGAGCTTATGGCCCGGCGCGACTCGTTCGTCCTTTTCCATTCCTGGGTACTTCGTATATTTCTGTCTTTTGGTCCCTCTGCGGCTGGACGTTTTCTGTCCCGTTTCCACCCCTGGAAAAGCACCAGGGTATACGGTGGTGCCCCATTCCACTAAACGTAGCGTTTTTTTTTTTTTTTTTTTTTTTTTCCCCATCCCCCTGTCCCAGTAGCGGCAGCAGGAGAGCAGCCCTCGGGGTGATTTTTATAATCTGCTACTTGTTGCGTCGACAGTGTTGGTCGGTCCTGGAACCGCGGGTGCGTACTGGAAAAACCGGAAAATAGAGGAAAATAAAACACTCGGGGATAAAAAAAAAAAAAGGGTGAAAAAGAAGAAGTAAAAAAACACCACGGGACCTTTCATCCCCTGTGCATTGGTATAGGTATAGCTGGTATGGGGGTTAGGTTAGTCTACAGCCACCGGTACATGCTGCACCTGTGTGTATGTATTTTCATACATTATACAACGAGACCACGAATTCGCATTGATTTCATTTTCATTTCTTCAATTACTCACGTACACGTGCACAATTGTGATTACGATAATAATCGACGTTCAAGAAAATTGCACACGCGGTTTGACTTCGAACGGAAGTTCTATCAAACCATGATAAAAACGGGTAAACTTATCCCACATATATAAATGTGAGGAAAAATAGATTTACATTTATTCGTAGTATGTACGAGTGATTGAGAAATGTAATTTAACAACGTGAAAAATTTCTCTGTTAATTCAATACGCATTTAGTGTGAAACGTTGTATAGGAATTAGTAAACTAGTCACATGAAATTCAAAAATTCATCCCCTTAACTGACGGAATCGATGATTCAGCTTGAATTTTTATACGATATGGTGAAATTTAATAGCCACGAAACTGAGTGATGAAAAAGTACAAATACTTTTCATTACCACTCCATAATTTATTTTTAAAGTACCATAATGCTTCGATTTGATGAATAACGTATTCAAAATTTTGTAAACCGTACATGCAGAATACCGTTTCCTATTTTAGTATTTCTTGAGCACCAAATGAGTGTGTAAGAAGAATTTACGTATATTCTAGGTACGTCAAAATCAGGCTATTTGATTGGAGAAAAATTCTGCAGTAACATATAGTTTGAAATGTTGTATAAAAAATTTCGAATTCGATATATTTCTGCTCGGATTCCAAAACGATTTAAAAAATCTACATCAAGATGTGTCGAATATTGAAATACATTCTTATAAATTTGACATTTCTTGCTGTAATTTTCAGTGTGCATCAAAATCTCGAAATCGTATCCACACGTGTGTATTCGAATTTCTAAGCATTCCTTATGAATTGAATATGAATACAATATTAAAATGAAGAAATCCCCAATTTATCAAAATTCAAAGCTTTTCTTTGAAATCAAATGACGAATATAACATTTCAAACTTTCATACCTACGTACATGTCATTTCAGTTTCTTCCCCAGATCAATAAATTCCATCAATTTTCATGCTTAAAAATTTTCAACAGATACATAGTAAAATACAATTAAAAATTTCAACTGGAAATACCATAACGCCGTGTGATAATTATCCATGGCGTAAAGTTAACACAGCTATGTATCTTCGCACTTATTAAAATATATCCATATACTCTGACTGATATAATAACTTGAGAATTAGTTGATCGCTTTTATACGTTACAGCGTTATATGGGATGCATTGCACGCGTGCATGTATATATGCCTATGTACTTATACGTATGTGTTAATACATCGTACGTGTACGTATACCTAGGCGGTGAGAGAGCTGGCGAGTTGTATAGCCGGGGTCTCTTGCACTCTGGTAGTCTGGTAAAATAAAACTAAGAGAAATATAGGAAAAGGGAAAAAGGATAGAGAGAGAGAGAGGGGGAGAGCTACTGAGGAAAAGAAAGTAAAAAGAAAAAATAGAAGAAGAAAAAAAAACAATAAATAAAAAACAAAAAAAGAAGGAGAAAAATAGGAAGTCCATTTCTTACTGCACGCTTGGAAGCAGCAGCCACGCGGTACTGGCGGCCGAAAGTTTAAAATAGAATATCTTACAACTAACTTTCATCGTTTGTTAAAAAATGAAACATTGGCGGAGGGTTGGCCGTTGGGGTAATATTTCTTAGTGAATAAAACCCGTTAGGATGAACAATTGTCTAGGATCTCGACGCCAATGATCACACTGACGTCACTGGTTCAAACATTAGACATTGTGTTGCGCATGCGCAGATATTGCGAATCGTTTCATTCCCCTCCCGCCGACAAGGTGCACTGTATGCTGCGTGTACCGCATTAGATGCATTTCTAAGTCGGCTCGTAATAAATCGCATAAATATTATGTACGATTTTCGCGTTCAGTTGCTTCAAGTGCCATTTCTGATTTTTTTTTTTATCATCGATTTATATTTTCTTTAAAAAATTGGTATTCATTCGTCAAACGATTTGTGTGTTCGAATCGTACGTTTAAATTTTGGCAGTCGATTCATATACCTACGGTTGAATTCTTGATACGAAAAGGGATTTTTCAATTCTCTTTTTCTTTGTACCGGTTTTAATTTAGATCGAGTTTGTTAATTTAAAAAAAAAATATACTCTTCGAATCGCATATAGTTTCTTTCTGTTTTTTTTAAATTTCTTTTCTATTCAATTACTTCGATGAAGTCGAAGTACGACGGTATTAGCGCGTCGCGCTGGCGGTTGCCACCCCCACCATCGTCCTACGGCCAAAACAAGTTTTTTACTATTTTCGATTTCTGGCGAAGAACTGCTTGAGAACAATTCAAGTAATTTCGCGTCTTCGGCTCGCTCGCTAGGCACCGATTTTACGCGTGTTATAATTCGCTCCGGTATTTCTAATAGTACGAAATTGAGAAATAAAACAGTGATTTTTCATAAAAAAAGAAGAAGAAATAGAAAAAGAAGAAGAAGAAAAATAAGAATACTGTGCCTTTTCGTTAATTCGTACATAAATACTATTTATTGGCTCGATAAAAATCGTGACTAAATCCAAATATAGGGTAAATAAAAAAAAAAAAACCGGAAGAAATCACAGAGAGAGATAGAAAGAGAGAAGAAAATAAAAAATGGTGGCATAAGAGCCTCGAGACGACAAAATACATTTGAACATCTATAAATAGGGGAAAAATCGAAGCGAAAATTTGCTGAGTCAAAAATATTTCACAAGGTGAGGAAAAATTTTGGTTTTATCGATTTTATCTATCGTTTACCTATATATATTTCAACTAAAAATTAATACTGTATGAACACGAGAGAGACAAAAATAAAATAAAAATTGTAGTAAGAGATTAAAATCAATAATCAAAAATCAACGATGAAATGCGTTGATGCCGTTAACATTATTAATATATTATATTAAAGCCATCATAACCTTGCTTACAGACTGCATCGCTTTGCTGCTAAAACGGAACGCTTGTGGACGCTGTGGTCACCGCTCTTAACTCTCGCTATTACAATAATAATGACCAAATTCCTATTTTGAAGAGAAAAAAACAAAAAAAAAAAAACGAATAAGAACCTAATAAATAAAATAAACAAATTACTAAAAACGTTTGTCGTTTTGTTTGTCTTCTTTTCTATAATTTATAAATTTTTTTTTCTTTGTGCAAAATCTATCATTTTTTTATGGTATAAAAGAAATCAAAATATAGATAAAAATGCGACGATAGACGACAAATAGACGATGAAAAGTTGTGTCAAATGCCTAGATAGAAAGATAAGTTACATATATATGTATTTGTATATATATATATATATATTTGTATGTATGTACATATATGTATATATGTAACGGTACTTTAGACGACGACGACGACGACGACGACGACTAACTGCATAGTATAATGTAAAGAGCTGTTTGTACGTTGTTATATCGATTAAATAAAAAGGTCATACCAACACTAACCCATCACACAAACTATATAATACAGTATCTACTAATTTGCATAAGATGATTCTCTCCCTCCCTGACTATATAGGCAGTTAAGTGTAGTAGGTACGTATGTATGAACGGGAGATATATATATATATATCTATATGTATATATACAGGATGGGTAGTTCCGTATAGTACCTGAATTTTCGATCCACTGGGCCTGTCCTGGAAAAAAAAATTTTGGACGCTGGTCTTTCCCCCTTTTCTATACCCGGTTTTTTGACCCGGGCAGCTGCGGGTCAGTTTTCGACGGGACTGCAACGAATTAAGATGTGGCGCGCAAAATTATCAAATCGCGTTTCACAATTAAATTATATTTAGTAAATTTCTTCATAATATATACCTTATACCATCAATAAGACGATAAGATTTGATTTGACATACCGTATAAAAGTACCCATAGAACCCCATAACGTTTTTAAAAAACGCTTTCGGATTATGATAGCCTCAAACTTTTGTGTTTCTATACCTACATGTAAAACTTTTCATTTTCATTCAAGTTCGAGCAAGTGCCCCAAACGATAATCGGATAATATTAATCAATATGTGAATACACACGGATATAAACCGCGAAAGTTTTTATACTGTTTCATTCTTTTTTTTTTTAATTTTTTTTCCATTTTTTTCGAAAGCTGAAACAACACCCTCAACAATATGTTCACGAGCAATGGATCCGCGACTAACAAACGGTAGGATTATTATCATAATTCATCAAATTAGTGTACCTACTTTTGATTTTGGATCTGATTTTCCTTCTTTTTTTATTTCATTTTTGATCTTTTTTTGATTTTTTTTTTGTTTCTCTTCTTTGGGTTGGTTCGTTTCCTAATTTTTCATTCATTTATCGGAATGAAATTGCCCGCAGTATGTATATATATACATGTACGTAGGTATACATGTATTCGAGATACGAATCTCGTGGTGCGGTACTCCGTAACCGGCGTCGGTCTGTACTGTTTCTATTGGCCGTGGATATCCCGTTGCCTCTCATCCCCTTGTCCACCATTTCCCCCCGAAACGACGCCTAGCGTCGGTCAGCCTGAATGTCTATGTGAATCGTGCGATAACTATCCTGCAGACTCGGATAGATTTCCGATCCAGGAATTGAAGCGGAACTGCGGAATTGATCTCCGGGAATTCGCGAACAGTTTTTTTTTTTTTTATTAATTGATTTTCAAAATTTCGTTAATTTCATTTCCAGCCCTAGGATTCATTTCGACGTTAAAATTCTGTCTTTCTTTCGTTTCTGTGCTTTATTTTCTCCTTCTAATTTTCAAAATTTCATTTCATTTTTTTATTGTTCCTTCTGCTTTTTTTTCATCCGGTTCATTAACACCGCTCACGTAGTTTGGACACGTCCTTTACCCTTTCCTCGAAGTTCCCTTGGTATTGAGGGTAGAATAAAAGAAAAAAAAAAGAAAAGGGTGTGAGAAGGATTTTTCAACCCTCTTATATTTCAGAGGAGTCTTTTCTCCATTATGCACAAGGGGGGGGGGGGGGGGGGGGGGGGGGTGTGGGTACCCTTTTCCTCCCTAAAATCATCCGGCAGTAGGATCCCTCGCGTCTTTCTTTCACTCCGTGCGGCAAAGAGCTATCTCGTATATATATATACCTACCTCGACCCGACTCAAACAACGAAACGTTAAAAATCTCGCGCCCTTAGAGAAAAGAAGAAGGGTGGAAAGAGAACCAACTGAGCCAGTCAAGGGGCCGGAAAAATAATTACTTCTGCGACCGCAACGAGCGAGAAAAATTCAATGAGGGATGAATTCTCTCTTCTCAGTTTTTATTTTATTTCATTTTTTGTTGTTAATTTTTTTCCTTTTTTGCTTTTCTCTTTCTAATTGTTTTCTCCAACGAATTTGTTTCAAATAATCCCTTTTTACCAATATAGAGCGTAATTTTTTTTATTTTTAACATCATTTCGATGATATATTATATTTTCCACTCAAAATAACAAAATCTACGTTCTTTCGAATAAAAAAAGGGTTGCAATTGATATGAAAATTCATGCGGACCATTTTCGTAATTATTTTTTTACAACAGCGTAACATGTAATAGCTACGGGAAAACCGTATAACAGATAAGTACGTCAGACCACTTCCGGTGACGCGATTAACAAGGCTGTAGAGGAAAAAAATATAGAAAATGGCGCTTTATAGACATTTTTGATTACACAATTAAAGTTCTGACCCAAAATGTGATTCGAATAATTTTCTGTACCGTATTAGGGAAAATTGTTGAGATGAATGCAAAGAAAAACAAGAAAAAAAAAAAAAACGGAACAAAAAAGAAAAACAGATAAGAAAATAAAATTTTCTCCCTGCCCTTATTGCAGAGCGCAGATTCGATCGTTCTACCGGATACCGACGACCGGAAATTGGCTCTGCCATTCCAGCGTCGCGTAATAAAAAGGTTAGAA
Source organism: Ametastegia equiseti (assembly GCA_963989295.1). Taxonomy (NCBI): domain Eukaryota; kingdom Metazoa; phylum Arthropoda; class Insecta; order Hymenoptera; family Tenthredinidae; genus Ametastegia; species Ametastegia equiseti. The sequence goes on along the minus strand of OZ022397.1, from coordinate 11,723,750 downwards.
ATTTTCCGGACGTTTATATACCGTTCGTTTGCGAGACGAATTTTATGAAGGATATATTTATAACGTCGGTATAGGTAGAATCGTTCGGTTTTGACGAATAACGCATGGGGTATAAGTAAGGTATTGGTGCATGATGCATTCTTTGGTTTATATAATTGGCCGATTGCCCAAGCTCGGCTATACCTATAATGCTCAACTTGCAAAATCCGCCTGTCTGCATGTCCGTTTTATATACGTGGCCAGATAAATTCTATAAATCTCTGGATCCTTGAAGCCAAAAGTTTTGATCAAACTTGTATGTATATATATATATACATGATATATCTATCTAAGCTCGGCTAACTGGTTTATGATGTTAACAAAATCTATACACACCTGATAGACGAGAGATACAAATGCAGCGAAAATTTCATCGTTCTATTGCAATTCTATACGATATTTATAATTTTTATTTGATTTTTTGTCTCGAATGTTCATTCATTTGTTTTTCTGTTTTTTTTTTTTTTTTTTTTGTTTTTTTTTCTATAAATAATTAACAAGCGATTAATTATCGGCTAATTGCCGGCAATTATTTTCGATCAAATATGCAATGAAACGTGTTGATATTTGTTGATGAAAATAAATGTGAATAAGGAACCATTCGGTGGATTCGGTTGTAAAATGTAATTTGAAGAAAGGTTGGCCCCTGCAATCGGGTTTATTGATCAAAACAATCGAAGAGCGTTGTCGAGCGTAGAGGGTGGGGGGTGGGTGGTAGGGGGTTAGAGGAAAAGATGGCGCAAAAATGGAGGGTGAAAAAGTTGGGGTGAAAAACTAGGGAGGCAGTCCCACGCAGTCCTCGGGGAGGACGGCTTGAAACCCGAACCATTTTTGGCGGGGCTTGTGGAGATTTTGAAATTTTATACGCCCCCGAGGGCTCGGAAACTTTTTAAGACGTCCATTAAGGATCCTGTGTCTCGTTAGCCGGGAAAAGAATAAAACAAATTATTCGGGAATATATGTGTATTATCGTCAAATGTATTACATGGAAAATTTTGATAATAGAAAAATTCCCCATTTTTTCGGACAACTTATCTTGAATCTTTCGATTCCGATGATATCAAATTTTCCCTGCAGCTTGTCTGAAGGCCTGACCTTCCAGCTTATACGATGCAGTATTGCAGGATCGAATTGTTTATTCAATAAAATTAGCCAAGTTGCCCTCGATCGTTGATTCGAAGTATAAGCGGGAGTGCTAATTTTGCAAATTTTCACATTCTGAATATTCCAAGGCTTTTTGCTCGGGCTTTACTTTAGCACATCATGCGAACCAAGACGAGGTGAAAACAAACATTTTTGCGCGCGTGCATCGGCCATCCGCCCGTCCGGCTCACCAGAGTCGGTATACTTTAGAAGCTAAATGCAAACGCGTTGCATAAGACTTCGAAATAGTTTTAAAATGGCCGTATGCTTGCCGCAGTAATAAATTAATCATTTCCAATTTACGGCGACTTACCTCATCGGCAAAAAAAAAACAGAAAAAAAAATTGAAATAATAAAATCAAAACGTAAAGAAATATTAAGAGATTTTCTATTTCTTCTTCAAATTACACATTTCGTAAGATATATCGTGTTAATTTAGAGAAAAAAAAAAAAATCAGGCATAGCTGCAGCACAGCTGATTTGAATATCTATGTCAGTATAAATATAATATAAAATCCGATTAAAATAAAATTTTTCCACGGATACCATCTTGATTAAATTATTAAATTGATTGCCGGTGAAAGGTCTGAGGCTGCAAGATTGGGGGGGGGGGGGGGGGGGGGGGGGGGACCTGTGTCTTTCTTCACGAAGCTGAGGCGAGCTAAAATAAATGAAAATGAAATCAATTATAAAACTGTTTGAGGAGCCTTGGAGGCGGTAGACACCAGGAGTTTTCGATAGATGGATGGATGGATGGATGGATGGATGGGGATCTTATATTTCCTTAATTAAAAATACAGACTTTACTTTCAATTAAAAATGGCCGACCTTTTTACCCCACTGCGAACGACTCCTCTTCGCTTATTCTCTTGAGATATTTCAAGTGCCTCCTTCAACAAAAGAGACTTGGACTTTCGCGCCTTCGAATGCCCCCCGTTTATTAACAAATGATTCTAAACACCGAAAAAGATAAGTAGGTATTGGGGCGAAAAGTTCATCCCCTGGATAAATTGAAACATCGCCATTTGGGATATTGTAAATGAAAAGACTTCTGGGAACTTGTAGATCTTTGAATAAATGAAACGTATAGGTAATTACAGCTTTTACTTATTTGCAAATTACCTTCTTTCCACCATGTCTGCGATTAATTTGCCAAGGAAGTTGAGTTATACCGGGTATTGTGTATCTTGCCCAGAGAAATTTGATAAAATCTTGTTAAAATGGGTTTATTTCTCTTTCCTTTTCTAAAAACTAGCAAGGGTTAGCCAGAATTGCCTCGGTTACTTCTTTGCCAGTTCCTTTGCCTCTTCTCATCCGCGTCGCTTACACGTCGAGAGTGTTCACCGTGCTTTAAGCCACGAGAAACTTGATTTATTAGACTCTTAAATCTTCCCTTTCTTTCCTTCACACTTTTATACTTTTAAAACTTTCATCCCGCACAGAAATTTCATTATAAGACGCCAAAAGATAAGCGCCAACTTAGCTCAAGCTCTACCGCAAGACTGAAATGATATATTGCGTCACTTTGTATAAAATCTTTTTCACTTTCTTACATACCATCTAATAAATATACTTACCTCACATCTAATATCCCTTTTCATTTTTCACTTCGTTTTTATTTAATTCACGAAATATTTCCTCAATTATCAATTCGGGCTTTTCATTCCGATATATTCGATCAAAAATAATACGGCAGCTCGCGACTTGACGAAGGAACAAACGTGGAATCGAGGAAACTGATTCCCTGAAAAAACCAAGAGATAGAGAAAAAAAATGGAGCAAAAAACCGTGAGAACATACATTGAAACTTCCCATATAAGAAGGCCAGCGATGGTCGTGAATGCGCGTGGCATATGTCGACCGCAGGGTGAATCCCGTGAGATGGACATCTGGCAAAGGTAATGACACGTGTCAATAAAACTTATCCGTAAAGTGTATAGGTACGCGTTACGCATGATCATGACCAATGATTATACATGGTTGGGTATATTGATCACTACTGTTAACTCGGGAAATTCCTTAACAAGCACGAAATTGATCATATATATATATATATATATATATAAGTATATACCTGCAATATGGGAAAATTAAAGAGATCCGGATAGATAAAAAATCGCACCCTTATATTTTCATCCCCTTCTACATCTCGTCATTATTTCTTATTTCCCAAATTTGTGATCTTGCTCGCATAGTTCTGTCAAAACGTTATTTTCTTTAGCAATTAGATCCGCATCTTTCGGACACTAACTGCATAATTTTGAATGATTTTTTTGCTTCTTCTTTGAATGTCGGAATTAATTCGACGATTTTCAAGAAACTGGATTTTGTAGCGAAAAAACTTTTCTCACTGATATGTATATAATATAATATACCTATATCTCGGAAGACCGAGAAATGGGAGATACTTTCATGGATGAATTGGCCGCAAATTGCGATGAAAAATAAGTTTGAAAACTCGGTTTCAGAGAGAAATTTTTGTTTTCATTAAATTACCGAAGAAACTTTTGGAATAACTTGAGAGGCTCTAGCAGGGCCTTTGCCACTGTTATTTTTTCCCCGTAAAACTTTTTCCTTCTCCAATACTATATAGCCGCGTTAGGTAGGTATAGGTATATAAATTCTCCAATGATGGAATATTAATTGTTTTTTTTATTTGTATGTTTTTTTGTTTTTTTTTATTAAAAAAAAAATTTTTTTCTCCGCTCCTCTTTCGAAATTATTAATTACCCGCTGGTTTTAGGTTTAATTATTTTAACCACCAGCTATTTTCAGTTTGACCTCAAACTCGACGTTCGGTTAAGAATAGGGGATTACTTTCTCATTTAGATTTTATCGCCCACCTCTCTCACCCACACCATTCTAATACACCAGCCATTTTGTGATTCCTTTACATCAACGGAGTCTTTTGTTTTTACTAATTACCCCCCCAGCGCCGATCATTAGGCGACCAGCCAAGAATGTGTTTCAAGACTTTTACCCCGCGCGACTATATAACTCGAACGACGAAACCTTCTTCATCCCACAGTTTCTTATCATTCCGCAACCCGTTTATTCATCCAATTAAATATATTTAATCATAAATTATCCATGCAGATTTCCTCATATTCTATTTATATATTTCATCAAACTAAACGGTACATCGTATATACAGTACGTCTATTTTCATCAACAAATCCACACGTACACGTTTAAGGGGAGCAGTATGTCACGGTTGGAAAAAATTAAACATAGTCCAAAATCAATTATTGTTCCATTACCAAAGTTCATTGTGCATCATCATAATCATCTCACCTAAAAACGGGTACTGCACGAATTCAGCCACATCGTAGGTCCGATTCGAAGTATCTATGACCAATAGGTATATGGAGGAATATAGGCCGTCACAAATTGAACGAGGGAAATTGGTAAATTTAATTTTTAGGCTGAGTTATTTGCAAATAAGTGAAAAAGAAATGTTTGATATCCGGAAAATTGGCTACATCTTCTATGATAATTTTTTTAATTCAATTTTCCCTCGTTCAATTTATAACAGCGAGTCTTCCGAACAATTCAGATCCTGAGAAAATGATATCGGGGACCTACAGTGTGCCTTAATTCATACAGCGACTGATTTTTAGTCACATTATGATTATAATGATGTAAAACGAACTCTGGTAAAGAAATAAACTGATTTTGGACCACGTTTCATTTTTATAACCGCAACATATTACTCCCCTCAAGACGTTTGCTATAAAAGCTCAAAACCAACTTGACACGAAAGATCGCATATCTGCTCCCTCTTCGGTATATGGTACGCTGTTAAATTAGATTAGGTTAAAATTTCGGTAAGGTTTCATTGACTTAAGCAAGCTTTAAGATAGTTTGATTATAAGGAGCCTTGGCAAAGATTGATATCAAGAGAAAAAATCCTCCCCCCCCCTCCCGAAAAAAAAAAAAAAAAAAATGGTAATGCTAGTTTATTGTGACGAGTCTAATTAAAGCGGCTTAAATGCAGACGACATCGGTTTATATACTTATGCCCACACACCTTTCGTTGGAATAGTGAAATTCGAAAGATAAAAATTTATCTCTCCACCGTACTATAGCCGGTACCCCAAAAGATACATAAATTTCTGGTAGGCCTGGGGGCGAAACGATGCGCGCGTTACCATTGTTATTGTCAATTCGAAAAGGGTCCAGTGTCCGTCAACCGGTGGGTTTGGGATTCAAATAATCACCGCGGTCCGCAGCTGCCGGGGCAAAAAATACCCGTCAATTGTTTTCGAACTTTGAACAGATTGGTCAATGCCTTTATACCTGTACCATAGCCCTTGTTAGTATAGGTAGCCCTTACATACTGACCCGATTCGAGACCAAACAGTGACAAAGTTCCAATAAAATTATGCCAAAAACTTATAGTTTTTGAAGAATTTTTTTTTTTGGCACGTTAAATGAGACAAAATTTGGCTGATTTTTGTGAAAATAAATCAAAATATCCCGCTATTTTCGAGGAAATAAAATGAAATGAAATAGTATCAGGGGTTCGTTGCACAGGATATGGTCCATCGTCCCTCGTCCGGGCCAGAGCAAAGGGCCAGGGGCCAGGGACCAGGGACCAGGGGCCGGCCATATGTAAATGAATACCATAGGTAACCTTTTCTCCCCGCATTGTCTATAACATGTGGTGACAAAAAAAAAACTCAGGTCAAATTTTAATCCAGTTAAGAATTTTTATTTTACCCAATTTAAAATAACAAAGGGGGTAAAGGCGTCCCGGAAAGGAAACGGGGGGGAAAAAGACAGGAAAACGGGACGGGACACCATTCAACAGCATTTATAGTTACATAGTATAGACCTGAGGACCTGAGAAACGAGGATAAAACAATTGCTACAATTAATACCTGATCCAGGATGACATAAAAAGCGTAGAATCTTTTTTGGAATTTTTTGTCCCTGTTGGATGAGCATTCATTTCTTAAGAGACTCGTTCTTCCCCATCTCAGCCTCGCAGTAAGATGTTAACTGAACGAAACGAAAGCCTATGAAAAAAGTTTGAGAAAAGTTTCAAGCGGTCGATGGAGCACAGTAGCTTCAGGGGGGATGTTTTATTTGCCGATTGTCCTCGAGTGAGAGAACGAAATAATTAAAATGTTGAATAAATATTATATCCTTACCTGATATAGTAGGTATATATACCTGCACAGTTTTCTTATTCATGCAAAAAAATGACAATTCAACAGATTCGTATACATATACACGACCTAGGTGCACATTTATATCTAGATGTATGTAACATGTAACATATACTATACATATAACGTACACAGGTTAGCAACTCTAGGTTGAAATTTAATTGAGTCGTTGAACCTTCGGATGCAGGGGAGGCTCGTATTCCTCTGGCTCGCGGAGTACCGTTATTCGGGACGTAATTAAAATCGAAAAGAAAGATTTAATTACACACGCACCTGTGGAGCTTCCACGTGTCGCGTGATGTATTATGAAAAATTATTACCACTCGAATGCCTACACCGTGTTCTTTTTTTTCGCTTTTTTTGTCCTTTCCTTCTTTTTTTTTGTCTGTTTTTTTATTTTCATTTTTTATTTTTTATCTTCTTTTTACCCATTTTCAACGCTTTTTCATGAGATAATTACTCCCTGGCTCTCGCGATCGTTATCACAGTTTAGTGTCTTGTTGATGCTGTACTCTGTATTCCGCATCGCCCATACGCTCATAATTCAAATTAAACTGAATTAACAAATTTGTGGTCAGGATCAATACCCGCCTGATAGCTCAGTGAGTTTGATGTGTGGATAGGAAGAGAAAAAAAAATTTTTAAACAAAGTTCAATTTACCCGCAAACTACACTTTGGATATATTTTTTCTTTTTTTTTTGTTTCTTTCTGTCTTATTGCGACGGACCATATTATTAAACAGACTTTACTTCATCGGTTGGACTAATTGTTAATCGTGGGGAAATATAAATATCAGCGATGAGGCGGCTAATTGACGTGTTAGAGAAAATATTATCAATCCACGAGTTATCGATCGGGACAATTGAGTTTATTGTACTTGTACAGACAAAGCGTGATAATTGTCCGTCAGCGTGGAATTTGGAGGAAATTGACAAAGTGAAATGTGGTCAGAAACGTGAGCTCGGTGTAACAGACATCCGAATCTCACGTTAATAAAACATCATGTTTAGTCCGAGGCAAAGCCCCAAACCTGTCAAATTCCCCCCAGAAGATATAAAAATTGGGAATTAATTTCCCATTTCGCTATCATCCAACGATATCACATGAATTTTCTACCCCTTTTCTCATTTCTTTTTTTTTTTTTTTTTTAGTCTTTGATATTTTTTATTCGTGAATCATAAAAAGCTGGGTAATTTTTATGTATGAAACGTACGTGAGTTTATATCCTAGTATAGCTCGATTGATCAGTAATAATCGTACTCAATTTATCCATAAGACGCATTTCCCTATACCTCCTAGCTTCGTCGTGTCTAATTGGTTTCCTTCACTTTTTGTTATGCAATTGTACAATTGGCGAGAGAAAAACTTAATAAAGATAGCCATTTCATTATGCATAATGAAATATCCAAGAGAAAAAAATCCTTGCAAAAAAAACTAATGATGTCTCGTTATTAATGGCACTCTGGCATCTTCCATTATTGTTGTTTTCTCATCAACCACTAGGTACTTGACGAAAAAGAGCTCCCGCAACGATGAGCTTTTACAATTTCCTCACTCGAGTCGATTTTATCTTCATGTGCAGGCATTCGACGATATCACCGAAACGAAGTATTCTGTCAGACAATATTGAGAAAATACAAGATTTGGGTCGTAGGGACTAATAATCATATCCAAAAATTTGATACGTAGGTAGATTTCGTCAAAGTCATCAAAATTCGTCCTATGCAATCAAAATGTCCAAAAGAACATAACTGAGCAGTCCAGAGTGAAAAATGTATTTGTGGTTCGATGCAGAGAGTATCTTTGGATTCCCGACAAAATGAACGTACGTCACGTATTCATTTGAAGTGGCTAAAATTTTGATGATCGCGGTCTTCGGTATAATATCTACGCTTTATGAAATATAGGATCATACAGTTCAAGCAAATTTTAGATATACCATTATCTACATGGAAAAAAATAATTGTTTCGACTTGCAAAAGTACACATCTGTCCTTTTTCCTGTAAGTAGTTATCTGTAGATATATTTATGGTTCAACTGACTATGTAAAGAATGGTGCAAATTACTGTAATTTTTGTATTTTCCGTAAATTTATCGAGCGTTTGAAAGCCGACTAGAGTTTTTTTACCCCAAATCATTAGATTCCCGAAAACTATGGCTATGTGTTGTCGGATTCGTTACGATAAAGGGCAAAAACGTACGTTATTACTTTTCTTTCATCAAAATCAAGACCAAGATACAGGAAGGATTTATGTACTCCGGAATCGTGGGACATATTATCCTGATTTGTACCAATCCCTGATCTCTGGCTTGATGAAAGCCTCAAAACTACGAATCTCAGAATTCGTTCATGCAACGTCGTTAATATGACAGCTTTGTCACGAGCTTCCCTTAAATTTTCGGATTTTTGGATCATCTGAGTTTTATACTTTCGGATCTTTGAGCTCCCTGCATTTCGTTCTTTCGAAATTTCCAACTTCTGAACTTTGACGTTTCTATATAGAAACACAGAATTGGATTTCAAATAAATTCGAAATTCCTACCATTCGGTACTCGAATCCCATGCACCCTTCTTCGATAAGCAATTTAACGAGCATCTTCTTCAATACTGCAACACCTTCACACTTAAAATTAAATAAAATAACCTAATCCCTTCAACCCCTGGATAACCGTTCAGAGTATATACGAATACCAGAGTATCGATGAAACGGGATATCGTCGAAGTATACCGAAACGATATGGTATATATATATATATATCCCTTTCTGTGTGTGGGAGGGTAATAAACGCGGACGTTGGTTCCTGCTCCAAACCTCACGCGTGTATACCACGACGAAGGTACATACATTCATCCATACATCCACATAGCTGTACCTACATACATACTTATATACAACCAATACCTATATACAACTCGCGTGTTACAGAAGGACGTGTGGTGTGAAACCCTCGGTACGTTTCATGGTATACGTAAACGTGAAGAGAACCTCCTATACTCGGTGTACCCGTTCAGTAGGTACCTATACGAGATGTAGATGTACCTATATACAGACGTCCACCACCGTTAGGTAGCTAGGTAGTAGGTATACGTATAGGTATAGGTACACCCACCTACCTACGTATAGTTCGGGTTAGCGCGCGAAGCCTCCACCGTGGAGTAGAGAGGCTGGGCGTTAGAGTAGTGGGCTGTGGTCAGTATGTACCGGCCGTTGTGTGTAGATTCGAAACGTGCGATAGAGTCCCATGCAGCATAGCTAGAGGGGTGAGGGGGGTTGAAGGGGGGAGGGGGAGGAGAGGAGGGCCACGGATCAACTATACTCTGCGAAATCGTGTGGCTATCCTGTCCCGAAGCGGGCGCGACGCGAGGGTAGGTTTAGGTGTAGTGGGGGTGACCGCCACGGGGCCGACGCGCAGTTGCTAGTCAGACACGGGGATGCTCGCAATGCCTCTATCAAAGGTTTCAAAATCGTGATTATTTATCATATATATTATTATTTTTTTTCATCTTATTATACTTTTGTCCTATACCGAGAATACATCTGAGATTAATTTTCACTCCCCCCCACTTCGATCACGGGGGGGGGGGGGGGGGGGGGCGAAGTGTTCTTTACCGCGTTTATTTTCCGCAGGCGTCGCGACCTTCGCGCACCTTATCTATACTCACCCTTCCTTCCTTCCTTCCTTCCTTCCTTCCTTCCTTCCGTTCTTCTAACCCCCCCCCCCGCGTCTTGAGTTTTGTACGGATTAAGCGAAAATCGAAAGTTCGCGATCTATGTAGAAAATGATCTATAATTTTCAACTCCTTTTAAATCGTATAATAAAATTTCGTCAACCCTTTCGATAAGAATCTAAACCTATAAACGATTTATTTCCGCAGAAAACTCGATAGATTGACAATAATAATAATGATAATAATAATACGAGTAACAATGAAAAACGTGTATATGTATATTTTTTAAAAGAATCGGATTACTTTTAAGTAATGAAACTTCGAGAATAACGGATATTTGAATTGATTTGAAATTCTATGGGTTCCGTCGGGTTTGATCGAGCAAGGACGAATTTAAGTAGAGATACCGTTAGAGAGGACGAAACGAAACGATTCCCGCGAATTCCGAAACGGAAGTGCCGAGGAGAAGCACGTGGGGGTAGAGAAAAGTCCGAAAGCAGCGCCGGTGGCTTCAGACTACCGCGCGTCTTACGACGCAAGGAACGCCGGGTCGTAGTGGGGGAAGGAGTGGGGCGAAGAGAAAGACGCTCATTCGTTCGTACGGGTCACGTGATTCGATTCTTACTTGTCATTTTCGTTTTTCTTTCTTTTTTTTTTTTTTCTGTTCGCCCTCGCTCTTTTGTTATTTAGCGCGCGTAGTTTGAATTCTAACCGTTCGGAATGACGATTTTTCAAACAAGCAAACCCCTTCCATATCCAATAATTTTTATCCTATTCATTGCTGAGAGTTATACCGTTTTATTTTGACCGGGCAACGTATTCTTATCGTTTTAAAAATCTCGCGGATACGGAACGGGATTATTTCGATTGCGGAACGTTTTTATGACTCGCGGAATAAATTAATAAAAATAAAAAAGTGTCTTAGGGATTAAAAATTGATAATCAAATCGAATAGTTGCAATAATCGACGATTATCTGCATAATCGACGATTTTTGTAACTCTTGACTATTTTCCAGACGCGTCGTACTGTGTTGTTATGTGTTGTAATAGTTATTTCATTGAAAAATTAATTTCATCGTTGAGAAGTCAATTGTTTGTCATTTAAAAAAGTCTGAACAACTCCAGTTATCATTTATCGAAGACTCTTACGCCTTGTTTAAAAATATCTGATTTCAAAATTGTAAAAGTAAAACAAAACAAAAATATAAAAAATAAAACAAAAAAAAATACAAAAAAAAAATAGAAAAATCGTTACAAAAAAAAAAAAAAGAAACAAAATTCAAGCATTGCCTTACAACATACCTACACCGAAAGAAAAAATTTGAAAGGAAGAAAAAAAACCAAAAAAAAAAAAAAGACGAAGAAGAAGAAAAAATAATAATTAATAAACAAATAAACACAAAGAACAATTTAGATGTTACAAAGTAAATTGTAAAGATATGACTAAAGTATATTTTTAACAAGTTTTGAAAACTTTAGATTTTAAATAAATTTAAAAGCAAAAAAGACAAAAAATAAAATACAAAAAAAAAAAGAAAAAAGAAAAAAAAATCGAAAGGAAACGGAAGAAAACGAGGAAAAACTTTAATTTTCAAAGATAAAAAAATTTATATTAAACCAAAAAAATGTGATCTAAAAAGTCGTTGCTACCAAGAGAGCCTTATGTCCTTGCTTCAGTTATTTCTGTTCGGAATGTAAGTAACAAGACATAATATAATTATGCTCACTTGTGATAATTACTTTGATATGCGTTGTAATTTTATACTCTGTTTAATACCTAATCATTATTCTTCCTCGTTCGCAAATTCTACTTGTAGGATATTACACATCGATAGTTTTGGCTCGTATCTTATGATAAGTCCTAATTCAAGCATGCGTGATGATATTTGAATAATATGAAATGAAATATCCTGCAAGTATGAACCGATTAATGAATTTACTGTGACGTCAACCGCTGCGTATACGAGATAATAATAATTGGTGTCCGTCTGGACATCGTAATTTGTGTAAAGAGAATTGTTACGAGCTCGTATATATACCTCATCCTGGGTATTAGTAGTAGAGCCAATGATTACCGCCCCTAAGCCAGTAGGTATAACTTAACATCGAACAAAGTCGTAAATCGTAAACGGTCAAGAACTAGCCGAGCAAACTGAGCTTTCTTGTTATTGGAAAACCTTTCCACAGCCTGTAAACAGGCTGAACAGTTTGCCTCAATCGCAGGTTGAAATTGTATATTCAAAACGCTCGTAAATACCACTCAATGTATATCACTGATTCTGGTACATCTCGAACATTCGAATATCAGCTGCCCAAAGACACCCCCTTTCAGTTGATGGAATTTGATCATTTGTATCAGCTATAGTCGAATCGATTTTGTATAATTGACTGAAAAAGTATCAACTTTGAGAATGAACGATCCAGAAAGATCGAACTTATATTTTAATCCCAAAATGGAAAAAGTTCAGAATTTGAAAAACGAATCCTAGAAACAAAATGTAAAAAGAGTATGAGATCGTGACAGGAAGTTGAAACGGTATTATTTATTTTTGATGAAATATTTTCTGTGGATGAATGTGGATAGAGATGAATAAACAGCAAAATGTACAAACACAGATCAGGGTGTAGGTACCTACAGAAGCGGATGTATAGTCGTAGATCATACATACCTACGTATGCATATAGTTGTATAAATATATATTTATTCTTGGAAAACAAGCGTCAATTTACAATTTCCAATATTTTGCCACACCCTCTATCGTGTATCGTTGCATAGCTATATACAGTCACAGGAGGTAAAATTTGTACCCTCCAAATTTCGAAGCTATATCGTTGGAGGCCATTTCCAATTTCGCCTAGTATATAGCCGTCTGGCTAGCCCCATACGTATACACCAACGCGATTCCAGCACCAAGAGAATGTGCATCGTAACATATTTATGCATCTATATATATATATACGTATATGTATAGATGCCATAGAGATTCACACGTGCTATGGGCTTGACTCACGTACCTATCCATATACATGGTATGGGTGAAGGTACCTAGGTGTGTTGGTACGTGTTATAGCTTCACGCAGCCAACAACGCACGAAGTGGATTTTTTGCTTTCGATGACTGCGCCTCGCTGCAACCCCCCCCCCCCGATTTCATCCAACCCCCTATTCCACACTACCCTGCCCTGAACCTCCGACTCCACCTCCACCGTCAGCCTGGCTGGAAATTTTTTCGGCACACCACGTATTGATCCTGGAGTCATTCAAAATGGCGGCTGGCCAGAGTCAGCCAATGACTGCGTGAATCGATGACTGCAGCAGGCAACCCCTGGACCGTCCAATGGGAGTACAGCACCGCTGCAGCCACCCCGATTACCGCTTCTCTATACTCCCGACATTTTCAACTCTCCGATGACCCTCCGATGATGATTTTGTAAAATTTTCACTAAAAATACATTCCGATTCCCGGGTCCAAATCTGCCCCGGACTATACGGATCCGATAATTAATTTAACATTTCCATTGCAATTTACTCTCCGCATCATACTGCAACAGCAAACTCTCGTGCTGATATCATTATGCATTCTACTTTTGTTTATAGTCCTCTTGATTCTGTACTCAAGTTTTCATCCCTTGTCATCTGTCATGATATTCACTCGTCACATTTCAATTTCTGTCATCAGAAAAGTCTCTTTTTTGTCTCGTGGACTCATATGATCATCGAAACTGTTTACTAGTGCGGTAGGGTGTTGCCTGTCTTTCGGATATTCGTATGAATCAGCTTTTGAACTCTCTTTTCCGAACAGCAATCTGCCGGACTTTGAATGAAACATTCATGCATGTAGCTTGTGCGAGAAATGAAACTGAAAACGAAAAAAGAACGACAAATGCTGTTAATTTTGGAGTTGATTAACAAACCGATACCAGTGGGTTTACCGAAATTCATTTTCATTCCAAGTAGCTAACAAATGATCATTTTCAATAAACAAAAAATTAATAATACACTAGAAATGGAGGTAATAGTACAGTAATATGTCCAAATTGATGAATTTATTAAACGTTCTGCATGTATATTCGATAATTGAAACCAGCCATCCACTAAACGGAAAGTTTTTGTCCTACGATTGAGGCTGCAGTGGAATCCTGAAGTATCGTCTCTTTCCTTCAAAACCCTCGTCTCTGCCCTGAACATTCCAATAAAAAGTAGCTTTGTACAATTGCGTTAGAACTTCGCACCAAACCAAGTCCTCTGAGTAACTTCTTCTCACCTTGCAACGCTGAGACCGAATCATCACCGAACTATCAGTAGATTCGTTTCATCTAGAAAACTGTAATACCAATTACAATTTTATTCCACATCGAAATATCAAGTGTCTCGTGTCCAACGATGGCTACATATGTGTAGGAAAGAGCCAGTTGGGACGGCTGAAATATGTTAAGGATTTTTAGGAAGGACACAATTTTAATACAAGATCGTACAAGGCGGTAACCCTATTTTGGAAAAGACGATTTTCAACCCTATCTTCTATTCGGGTAGGCGAGATGTCTTAGGCGGGTAGAAAACATGGGGTAGACCAGTATGATCATCACGATAGGACTGAAATCCATTAGCCACATCTTCAAGTAACTTAGTTCGTTCACATAGATAGACGATTAATCATCCATTGCTACGATGTCGAACATGCCGAATGAGTGAGGAGATATGTAGGAGCAAAAACCAAGCTCTTGCCAGTGATGTAGCTAATGTGAAAACAGATCGAGAAAATCGTTACAAGTTGGTGGCACTTGGATGAATTGAACACGAGATGTTCATGGGCTCACTTCTCACTCACTCCGTGCTGAGTGTCATTGCATTCACATGTATCCCGTTAACTACGAAATGTGATGACTTCACGGAGTTGTACTTACCGGGCCAACTCTTACCGAAAGCTTAAAAACATATTTCTATATCACTAAGTTCTAATCCAAGGGTAGATAATTTCTCTTTGATGTAACCGTTGATGAGTGTAACATTGAGGGAAAAAATTAGGAATAATCTTGAAGGGTGAGGCGAGTGTTATCCGATCGTGAGTTACCTTGATCCTGGTTACGTTGACGGTTAACTCTTATCTTATCACCAGCTGAGCAATTCATCGAAAGGGAAAAAATGGCCGCAAGGTATTCAGGTTGCTTCATCGGTATCGGTCAGTCTATTCCTCCTCGATCTTTTCAGTAAATCTTGATGAAGAAAATATCCACCTCCTCCTCCTCATCATCATCATCATCAGCCTTATACTTTATAAAATCGTTATAACGTATACGTACATACTGTTTTC
Organism: Ametastegia equiseti; assembly: GCA_963989295.1. Lineage (NCBI taxonomy): Eukaryota > Metazoa > Arthropoda > Insecta > Hymenoptera > Tenthredinidae > Ametastegia > Ametastegia equiseti. Next base: position 11,708,410 of record OZ022397.1, on the reverse strand, counting down.
TTTGCAAAGATTACACGTCATACGTAGGTATAATAAACCAACGTATAAACATATATTAATACGCCTGGACTTGCGGCGCGTCGTTGCATCACGCAATAGAGTGCATGTGTGCATATGTACTTAGATTGGCTTCTATTGACACAGGCATGCCAGAGAGCTATGTCGTACGTACAGTCGGGAAAAATTCGATACGGTATTAGAAATATATATTTTTTTTTTTCACACAACTCATTCGTATATATATATTTCATACGAACTTAAAATTCTCTTGGATCTGATTTCTCACCATTTTCCCTCCAAAAACAGTACCTCTTTCTGTATTGAATTTTATCATCGTCGAGGTGTCTGTATACGTACGTGGAAAATTTATTACCCAAGGATGAGGGAAAATGTGATTATTTTCAAGCATAATTTAGTAGCTAAGCTGTCGACGTGGGTACATGTAACATAGAGAGGAATATCGTGGCTGTTGCTGCTGCTACTGGCTGCTGCTGGTGCAGTTATCTCTAATAACGACCTTCTGCGCAATCTACAATCCGATTAGAATTTTTAAACCAGGCTGTACAATGCGGTTTTTCTAGCACAGGCAGTTTTTCTATTAAGCTTCATTTGTTTCTTTCATTGCGTAATACGGCCGGACGCAGCACTCATTTCATCCTACAGCCTAGAGTGTAATTCTTAATTCAACAATTTCTACTGCAGTTTAAACAGCCCGAACGATTCAAAGACGCAGTTCGTTCTATCAGATGCAGCATCCTCATCATTCGAATATGTACTCCTCATCTCTCTCTCTCTCTCTCTCTCTGTATATATCTCTGTATTTCTCTCTCAATATTTCCCTCAGTCATATATATATATATATATAACTCACTGTTTTAGCCCGGACAAGAACCCGCGACTCTTTCAACCCCTTCTTAGTTCCAACTTTTGCCGCCAGACGTCACCTTAGAACAGGGTGGATAGTCGTACGCCCGAAATATCCCGTTTCAAACGAACGAACATCACCGAGGGAGAACTTTTCTCATTTTATTAAACCCCAATCAAATATTCTCGTTTTTGTATATCAACCAGAAGTCCAACGGCTCTTGAGAATCAATCGAACCTTGAAATATACAGAATATGCTATTCAGGACCTACCCTTGCGATGCACCTCCTCATTGCCCATCTAAAAAGGAGAAATATTGCCATTTACTTGAACATGGAGTCTAATTCCGACGAATTTTGATCTACTGACGAGATCACACTCCTCTGAGATTTAGTTTCATCCAATTTTTACTGTTGTTCATGATGATTTTTCCAACGATGATTGAACAATTCGCTATAGGGTAGACGTACCGTCATCACTTGCTCTACTTGTGGCCATACCCATATAAGTCTTGGCCTGGCCACAAATGGTGGAAAAATGTTCTAACAGCTTTATTAACTGAAAACTTTGCTTTTAAACAATTAAGTAGTAAAAAGTTGGGTTCAATATTTGCTGTAGCATATGTTATCGTGATCGATTCACAGATCGAATAGATTTGAAATGCCAGAAATGAGTAATGCATTCATTAAGCATCATGGCAACGAATGGTACATCTACCATTATTGATAAGACATGAAAGATATCAGGGGAAGAAAAGTATAATTCGTTGAAAAGGTGTTGACCAATCGTTTTGCTTTTCAGACTACTAGCGTTTGGTGTAATTCGAACGATTTTCGGTGTCGTTATTTCAGATGAACATGAGCCTGAGGTAGGGATAGCTTTTTTTTTATTCTCTCATTGGAAGTATCGAACTTGTGACCACCCTCGATTAAGGTACCATAAAAATGACAATATCTTCCTGCAGCCCACCACCGGTGTAAGACAAATGCCTTCCTATATCCTCCGGTAATCTGGACAAGAGATCTTTCTTTTTACGAGGATACACCTATCGCTTTGTGCCTCTACAGGTTCAGGGTATTGTGTGGGTGTATTTATCGCGTCTATGTGTCGGAACAGCCACATGTGTACCAACATACTCAAGTTTGATGTGCGTACGAGTAGGTATAAGGTACCTGGGCAAGAGTCACACTAACACAATGATGACCATCCCGGTAAGAGGTGCATGGTCTTTTATTTAGTCCGTTATAAGTCCAGCTGCCGATCGTGATCGTGATCGGGAACCCAAACCAGCCACCCACCCACAATACAAGTTTCTTATACATACCGGTAGGTATATATCCATTGCTCGGCTGGCTCGATCCTCACCTGTTTTCACTTACCCGTTTTCATTTGTTATTTAAAGTGGCTTACATTTAGCCAGATACATTTTATACCCCCTCTCTCATCCCTTACTATGGACATCTATTAACCCCTCGTCTTCCGATCAATTCATATCAGTTTCGAAATTCACCGAGAACGATGACCCCGAAGAACTGAACGATCGGGTAAATTCACTGCAGTTAGAAATCTTGTCATTTATTCAATATTGTCGGTAGGGTAGGATTCTGAAAAACAACAAAATTCTTCTTCTCAGAAGATCAAAATTTTATGAAATATTTAAAGAATGAGATGAAAGTCTTAGGATGATCACCAAACGTTGGTTTTCTGATTCAAAATAAAGAAATTTCAACTTGCGACATTGTTTCGGTGAAACTTATCTATATGGACTTAGACATGGTCAGGGTAAAGTTGAAAAGGCCTGACATTCCGTACGGGGGTTTTAAATCTTAGCCGGGATCTACCCCCAGCAGGGATTGGTCCCACCGGAACCGTCCACCCTTAAAGCCTTGGTTTGGAGAAAAAGAATCCAGCCCCTAGCCTCTTTTTTCCGTCCGCCCATTGGCTGATTTTTTTTTTACACAGCACAGGTCCCCACCCCTTGGTTTGAAGTAGCTAAAGTCTGACTACCCGTGAAAAGCTGATATAATCACGTCGGTGATAAAACATTTGATGAAAGTAAATTAAAGTATGCAAAAATGATCCTCGCATTTCTCTCGTATACTAAGAGAAGATGTTCAAAGTCCCAACGTCAGCGGCATTCCCCCCACTCAACAATTTTCCACACACGTGGCAGACACGTGGGAAAAAAAGAAAAAGAATTAAAAAACAAACGAGTCTTGCGTGTAGGGGTTGCCATCTGGAGGGAGGGTAGTCGAGGTTAGTGGAAGGGAAAGACGTTATGGTGGTGGGGATTTCAATGTTTTGCGAGTAAGGGGTTACGCGGGGTAATACGGGGGTGGTTTTCTACCGAGGAGAAGAGAGGAGAATATTAGGGGATGAAGTAAGAGCGGGGAGATTTGCCACGTTAGAAAAAGGAACAGAGGGGTGAATTTCTCTCAGGGGTTGAAACCGCGGTTCACTGCTGGTGGTATACCTACACATACTCGCACATATACCCAAACCCCCTTCTGCGGGGGAGGGAGGGGGTGGAGAAGATAGAAACGAATAGTAGAAGGGTGGTGGTTAGTTAGCTCTTTCTCTCTCTCTCTTTTTCTCCCTCTCTCAGGGGAATATCGTGGTCCAAGATGACCAGCAGATGTATCATTCGAATCGTTAAGTTTCTACTAAAATAGAGAAAAAACAAAAAAAAAAAAAATGCAAGAAATTATTTACAGAGATAAGAATAGGTATATACGTATTTCGAGGTTTTTACCTCGACGTTCAACCGAATTTATGGTCTTTTGGGGGTTAAGCGATACTCGCATTCCGTATACTATATACATACTATATAGACTTTTCCCGTATATCGCAACGGTCATGTGGGTCATCAGCCCCTCGGTGTCAGTCACGCATATGTTACCAACGCACGGGGGCCATTTTTATATTTTACTCACCCCGGTAGGTACGTTTTTAATTCACTATACCCGTATATATATATATATATATATACATGTATAAGTGCGTACGACGAGTACGCCCCCTTATAGAATAGAGAACCCCGAGTAAAAAAACCCCCCACTTATACTATTTTTCACTCAGTCGACTTTTTAAGTTCGTCGAGTACACATTGCCCGCGTCTTAATGAATAAGAAGTTTGTGAACAATTTTAATCACCATCCACTCGGGTGATATTCAAAAACGGTATCCAAAAAAAAAAGACAAAACAAAAAAAACACATCAGTCTAAGTGAGTGAATCTCTCATACTCGTCCAAAATTCAAATTTGTCATTCTAACAATTCTAACTATGTGCGATAATTCAACTTTCTAATAAGAACTAGAAATTCGGGTATAGATAACGAATAAAAATTGAAAGTTTCTTTTTTCCTAATCTCTCTCTCTCTCTCGTCATCACGTATAACCTCAATCATTGTTGGAGTCGCCGATGAAATAAGAAAAACGAAGATGTAAAGCAAAGAAAACAGAAAAAAAAAAAAAAAAACAAAAAAGAAACAAAGTGATAGTATAAAAAAGAAGAGAGTTCAAGGAAAAGTATCGCGCGCAGGTAGTAGAGGAGAAAAAAAAATAAAATAAAAAAAAAATAAAATAAAAGAAAGAAAGAGGGGGAAGAAAAAAATTGGAGCGTTAGCGAGCGTCGGTTCTTACAACCCTCCTTCGTTGGGCTCACCCCACTCTTTGGCGCGTCTACGGGCACCCCTTAGACGTTCCCCTACTACCTCGAACGAATACTACCCCTGTCCCCTCCGGCACCCCCACCTTGAGGGGCGCGCGCCGAGACGTGGTGGGAGAAAAGGAAAAGAGGGGTGGAATAGAAACTCCTGTCCAAAAGCATCTCAGTTTTTGAGATATGTGAGGTGTATTTTTGGTCAAGTGTTGTATTGAGGATAGTCAAAATGAGGGGAATAAAATTTGGAATCGACCCAGGTAGTTAAAAAATAAAAATTAAATAATATTGATAGAGAAATTGGGTTAAATCTTGGTTATGTAAAGCAGAAGTTCGCCTGGCGTCCGCCACCTAAGACAACGCCCCTACTCGCCGGGTTCTTTAAGGCTCGGGGGGTGGCTTTAGTCAGACGCACGCGGTCTGAGACGCGATCTACCACCGGCAACGGAGAACGACTTAGCATTTGTCGCGAGCCACAGACCTGAGTCAGTTCGGTTCCTACGCGTCAAGGACTTGAACACGGAAGGACTTTTTCCGCAAAAGCATCTTAGCTCAGTCCTATACCACGACGACGACACGTTACCGTACCTCGTATAACGGTTGTCCACCGTGTCTGCTAGAGCCAACCCCTAAATCTGACACACGTACCCTGCTATTCAGTCCACAGTAAGCAAGCGGACTCTACGCTGACCCCCGGCGTGGACGTGACATTCACGTTGTCCCGTTTGAGAAAATCGACATTTCATTATTTTTATTTATTTATTTTTTATTTTTTCTTTTCTCTTCATTTCCGTTTATCGACGTTTATTCATTTCCTATTTAATTTTTCCCATACCTAACCAACTTTTTCGGTTTTTATAGTTCAAGTGTTTTTTTTTTTTTTTTATTGTACGGATCCGTTACTCACAACGTTGAATATATATTTTTTTCCCCCTAAACGTCATCTATTTGTTTACACTTTGTATATTGACGGGTAGACGATTTTCCCTCATTGCCAAAAAAAAAATAAAAAAATAAATAAAGTAAAGAAACCAAAGGAAAAAGAAAAAATCCACAAGTTTTCAGTTGCATCAAAAAACCGTTAAAAATTACGTCAACAAATAAACATATAATATAGTGCCTTGGTGAAATTGTGAATTATAATGAAAAAAAAAATAAATTGGTGTTAGTGAAAAAGCTTGACAAGTTGTTACCGATTTATCGCACGAATGACACATTATTGTTAAATAAAAACTGATGAATCTGAGATTCGTTGTCACATCACACAAGTGCTCTGTAACGTAAATAGGATTTTTTCTTCCGTAATCGTATATACGATATGAATGAAAAAGTATAACGTATCTCGATGTTTGACAATTATATATACGCAATTTTGAAAAAAAAAAAAAAGTTGGATATTACTTTTTGTCGAGTATTATTATTAATTGCCGAAAATACTTTTGTCATTTTTGTTTTCGATGTTTTATACGTCAATTAACAAATGTTCTGATTCTCTTTGGTATAGATACCTACCGAAAATATTTCAGAGACGTTAACATTATTATTTCAAACGTTTGACAATATTTATTATATACGAAAATACGCCAAATCCTTCGGTATTTCAATTATTATATACCTAAAGAATGAATCTGTCGAAATATTTACATTAATTACGCACCTGCGATCAAACCAAATATTTGACGTAACTAATTATCACGCTAACACCGATGTATTTTTCACTTCAGAATTTGTTAATTTGTATTAAACTTTTTTTTTGCTTCCTCTCCGTTTTTTCTTTTTATGTGGATAAAATTGTGCAACGGAATATATACACATTTTTTGTACTATACGTATATTGTGAAGAATTATACATATACATAGAGTAAAATTTATTTATACATAGTTCGATTGTGTTTTGCACAATTGTCATGAATTCTGTTTTGAAATTTGACGAGATAGAAAGAAATCGTGACTGCCGTTCGGTAGATAGGATTGAAAATTTACTTACAATTGTTATTAGTAACTTTTTTCGGGATCATGTGTGTTGTTATGTATATTTTATGTTTTTGTACGTGTCTTTCCCTCATACATGTCAAACCGATTTATGATTTACGACAAATAAACTATTCGTTGAAAGCATGTGAGTGTTCGTTCTTATTTTTATTTATAATCAAAGCCCTATTTCTTTTAGTTGTTTAAGATTATTATTTTCAGTTTTATCAATACTTATAATTTATACGTAGTTTTTCACTTCTTTGCGGCTCAATGCGGACGGCGCCAAGCGTCGCGACGGCCAGGATTACGTCCAAATATTCGTTCCTTCTAATCGTTTTCTCTGGGTTATTTTTTTTTTTTCACCGTTGGATTAACATTTCGTTTCGTTTCGTTTTTGTATGATTTGTCGTTTTTTTCTCTCTTCTTCCACAAATTTACCTTTTTATCGTCTTTTTATACTCAGGTTATCGAAATTGTTAATTTTTTTCCAACAAGAAATCACTATTTTCATTACTTTTTCATCGTAACATCGTCAGTTTTACTCAATAGTATAAGTCATGAAGTATATCGCGAGCGTTTCACGTATCTGAAAACTAAAAAACGAGAAAAAAAAAAAAAAAATCAAAACTGCAGTGTGTCATGAAGATTTTGCAGTATTATTCCAAAACGTTTCAATCAGTGTCGCAATGGTTAAAAATTAAAAGTTCAAAGACAATTTCATCGGCGTGAATAAAAATTCTTTGACCAACTCTTCGAAATTCGTGAAAAAATTTGTGCCTTTTCAATCTGTGTGTGAAATAATATCGCTACGGTGCTACCTGTCAAAGTGCTTTACATAAAAGTTTCGATTTACATCGTTTCGGTGTATATTTTCGAAATCTTCATGACCTAGCATAAAAAACTATGATTTAGAACAATTTCTGCCGAAAATATCGAAATATTCTATTCCTGCAAATCATTGACAATATCTTATAAGAAATTGCACGAATTCCATCACTGCAAAAGTGGAGAGAAATGTGCCACAATTTGATGAATCGTTTTGAAGAAGAATTTTTCTATTTTTAATGGAGGAAAAATACTTTCCTTGAATATCGACTATAGGTCGATTGATACCTCGAAATAAGTTTGGAAATTTCTGAAGATCGGATGGCTAGTTAGCTATAGCGTTACCTGAATTAATAAAATACAATTGATCTTTCGATAGATTATATCTTGATAAATTAGGGTTTATTTATATAATATGCATAGATATATGTAGTTTATTTTGTTCATCTTTTTGTATTGCAGCTTCGAGCGGGAGACGAATCGCAGCGAGAGAATCCCGCGGAGGAGAAGAAGATAAGACAAAGACGAAGGATAAGAAACAGAATCGAAGGTATACTAGGAGAAGAGGACACGAGGCGCAGTCTCAGTCTTAGAAATTCGTAAAAGAAAACGAGAGAGGGGATTGTAGCGCGATATAAGATACGACGACAAAGTGCTATAAATGAAGAAGGAAAATTTTTCAAAAACCAAAAAAATTCAATAAATATAAATGATGATATAATAGAGAGAGAGAGAAAAAAAGAAGAGAATCAAGAAAATAGAAAAAAAATAAAATAAAACGAAAAGTAAATAAAAAGAGAAGAAAAAAGTAAAATTCGAATATAAAGAAAGAAAACGGATAAAAAAAAGGAAGAATTTTGAAGATTAGAAACGAGAAGTTGTCGCAGAGATCATCATCGGAAGAATTCTTTATCCGTTGTGAATATAGATCGTGGATCAACTTTGCTCTATATATTACATATATATTTCAGTGTGTTCAAAAAAAAAAAAAAAAAAAAAAAAAACGAGTGTACCTAAGTGCAATATTTATAAAAAAAAAAAAAACCTACTAAACGATAATAAGGAATAATTATTAATGTCAGGATATATCGAATTATTCGATAATCGACACAATAATTAATAATTATTAAATAATTTAAAGAAAAATCTAGAGTCGCATCACGAGGCGTTTCCCATTATCTCGAAGACAGATAGAAGAAGAGACACACGGACACGAAAAGAAAAGAAAGATAAAACAAGGAAGAAGAAGAAGAAGAAGAAGAAAAAGAAGAACTAAAGACCAGAAATAAAGAAGAAACGAAATTCAGACGTCAAACATCATCACGTCCGAATGAAGAAAATTTTCTTGTGTCAAATCGCTTTGAAAAATATCCCCAAGTTCGCGTTCCCGGTATAATAACATAAAAATCACAGGGCTACTCAGGGCAACCGGGACACGTAGACTTGCAGTGGATTTTTATAATCGCGATTATATACGTATTAATCCATATATATATACGACGACTGTCTTGATAATAAACGCTTCGTTCACACCGTCCGGGCTGGGCAATCCTGAAAATAACCTGAACTTAAGTGTACTAGCTGTTAAGTAGATAAAAGATAAAGAAAAAAAAAGAAAAACAACACAAACCATATAGCAATTAAGACGATCGGCGATCTTCGGCTATATATTAAAAAGAAAAAGAAAAGAAAAAGAAAAGAATAAGGAAATCGGTGTTTAAATATATATCTCCGACAGTAAATAATTAAGCCGGGGTTAGCTGTCACTGTATATATACACATACATGTATATACGGATACGTAATAGTTATAACTCGCATCTCCCGACACTCCTTGATTATTAAAGTAAGATAAAAGGCGAACGACGAAGTATAAGGGTCGACCGATATACATGATCCATAAATATAAATATACTAAAGTAATTGGGATAGGATCATCTCTCGTTCGTATAAATATAATAAACAATATCAATATCGATAATAACCTAAACTGACAAGATATTTTTTGTTTTTCGCCTCGCGAAAGCGAAAGCGATAAACATCATTAATCGAAATTTCGATATAATAAACTAACGTCGCAAAGTACCGATTGAAACCGGACTGAAGTCGAGATCGAGCTGGTGCTTACCGGAAGCAGTGAAAAAAAGCGGGCAAGCTGCGCCGCAAGGGGATAGCACGGGCTTCGCGCGAAGGCCTCAAAATTTCGGACGCGACGGCACTGGACCTGCGCGCCCAGTCGCAATCAACAAACAACTTTGTCGTTGCTGGACAAAGTCCGGACCATCATCAGCACCCCGGAAACCATCACTCTGGCGATTCGGGGGGTCGGTTAGCCGGTGGCGGCGGGGGTGGAGGAGGAGGAGGAGGAGGTGGTGCTGGAGGCGGCGGAGGTGGCGCTGGAGGTGAAGGATGGGACAGCCTTAAGGAGGACGAGGACGAAGAGCTGAAGGAGGTCACCTGCAAACGTGATTTAGGTTCACGGGACGAGGAGGACGAGGACGAAGAGGACAGTTGCAGTTCACCGGAGCAAAAACCGGAACCCATGGAGGTTCAGGCCTCTGCTGTATCCGTCTCAGCGGCAAATTTACACGCGCTAAGACAGCACGTATTCAAAATGTCCGATTATTGGCATCAGCCCCAAAGAGGACCGCCTCAACACTCGCCGAACCTTCAACACGGCTTCAACATTCAGCAAAGTCCGATAGGACACAGTCCCATTCAACACAGTCCCATTGGCCAACAACAACAACAACAACAACAGCAACAACAGCAACAACAGCAACAGCATCATGCGGCTCAAGCGCAAAACCCACAACAGCAGACCGTCCAGTCGCAAAATTCAATGCACAGTCCACTTGGTCAACAACAACAAAACAACTCTGCCCAAGTAGTGCAAAATTCGGGTAATGGAATGTCACAAAATCCATCTGCTCAGTCACAGATGCAACAACATCAGATGAGTATCACTCACCAGCAATCAAGTCAACAAAATACACCGCTTAGTCAGCATCAGGCATCACCCCAGGCACCTACGACTCCCTCGCCAAATCAGGGGGATCACAATGTCATGAGTACGAATGGCATTGCACAAAATTTGCACAGCCTTTCGCAGCAGGTACAACAGCAGAGTATGTCCCAGGGCCAGAGCACGGCTCAGGTGCTTAACGCGAATCTTGGACAGGCTCTGACGCAGGCACTGACACAAAACATGCAACAAAACCTCAGCCAGACGTTGCAACAAAATTTGGCCCAAAATTTGAGTCCGAATTTGTCGCCGCAGCAGCAACAACAGCTTTTGAATCAGCCGCAGAATTTGAGCCAGATGAAATTCGACGCTCAGACACTTCAGCAGAACATACAAAACCAGGCACAAAATTTGTCACAAAGTTTGCAACAAGCGCAAAATCTTTCACAGAATTTGGGTCAGAATCTTAGCCAGCAATCGCTTCAACAACAAGCTCAAAACCTGAGCCAAAATCTCCAACAACAACAACAACAGCAACAGCAGCAACAGCAACAACAGGAACAAACTCTCGGGCAAAATTTACAACAGGCTCAAAACATGACCGGGACTATGGGCCAGAACGGCACCCTTGGTGGTATGGGACTTGTTAATCAACAACAACAGCAGCAACAACAACAACAAAACCAAAATTCCATGCTGAGTCCTGGCGCGGCCAGCCAGGATAGCCACGATGCTACGTTGACGGAAAAATTGGTCAACGAGCTGCAGGTGAGTGTTTTCATCATTTTTTTTTTTTTTTTCTTTCATTATAGATTTTGAATTTCGAAACATTTCGCGGTTACTATATACATGCGTCAAACCCACGAAAGCTCTCGATTCCACGTACCGTACCTACCTTGGAGGTATAATTTCAACCTGTAGGTTTCAAACTGTCTCAGGTTTGCACTATATGGAACTCGAGACTGTACCAAGCGGGATACATCCACACGTGCAAATACTTACATGTATATATAATATATGTGATCGTGTATACATATATATAGATGCGTATGCTGACTATACGGTTTGCGAACACACAGTCAATGTATGACTTACTGTACCACACCCACACCGACACACTTTCGCGCCAAACTTACACGTCGTCTCTCGCGGAGCGTAGGCACACACAGATAGGAATGGATGCAGATACGTCTCCTCGGGTTCTTGACCCGCGCAATATAGATAATATACCTACCATATATATATACCATACATGTACGCATCATGCGACTAGAAGTACTACATCTAAGGAAAATATCGAACGGTATTTATCGCCTGGATTCATCGCACAACCCTTTCAAACTCTATACAGTAGTCCTTTCTTCCGATCATTTATCCACTGTACTAAAATCAACGGTAAATATATAATATCGGGTTTATCCCATCAGAAATTTTCGTAATATGAACTAACGAATCATCCAGGACTTTTCGATCTTCTTGAATTTTATAATATCAAGTGACATTCGTCGGCTAGAACAACAAAACCGAAAGCATCATATCGGGAATATATGTAGACACGTTTCAGCATGAATTGAAAATTGTTTAGTTAGACGATCGGAAACTTTGGAAATACTGTCCACAAGGATATAACCGTCAATACTATTACTTCCGGGCAGTGTATAACCGTGGGTCAAAACTTTCTAGTTTTATATATATCATCGACAGTGAACTGTTTGACTTCTCATCTATTTGATTTTTTTTTTTTTTTTCTTTTTGCCTTTCTTCTTTATCGGACCTTTTCATTGCTTTGGCTATTTTCACTATGGCTTAGGTAGGTATATATTTGTATGTATACATACATACGTATATCCACGAAGCCTCGAAGAGCCAATTGTATCAGCTCAACTACTAATTGACTTTTTCTCTACTATTGGGAATACTAATTTTACACAGATGGTTTAATTACGCTTCGTTTACCTATATACCTGCCTCGTATTATCGTTGATAAACCGAACGTCTATATTAAACCTACGATTTCAAGGCTGTGCTGACCTGCAACGTTGAATTGGATCAATTCAGTCGAGACATTATACTTTAGACGAATGAAAATCTAGTTTCTAGGCCACCCTTATACACATAAATCTGTGTATGTATGTGTGCCACGAACCCGAGGGACCAACATTTTCCTTTTAACGATTGAAACGGGAAAGTATTTGACCGAAATTTTCATTGATAGAAAATTTTCGTTCACGTTAATTAAACCGGTTGACCAACCAACCCCTCGAACGTATATATATATTTGTATAGTATTATATATGAAATACCAGCCACGGGTACATCCCTCAAGTGGTAAAGTCATATAACGATTGATAAATGCATATATCTCCGAGAACTGAAGGTCCTGACTAACATGATCCTCTTCCTCAATAGTCCCGCGCCTCTGCAGCTGGTCTCGGAGGTGCCGGTGGTATGGGAAACATCAGCGAACGCACTCTGGAGGAGTGCTGGTCCACCTTACAGCGAGTGAGTTGAAAAGTCCAACTCGGTTCAACGCCTGTTTGTCATTCATTGTACTTTTCGATTTTTTTTTTTTTTTTTTTTCCTTACACATATATCGATGTTCTCTGTTTTGTTTTTTCAAATATTTTATTTTTATTCTTGTTTTATAGAGATTGAGACCAGAGTTAAGCTTTTTTACATTTTTTTTTTTTTTCTTCAACATTTTCTATAGTTTTTTTTTGTCGTTATAGATAGTTTTTCACTGATATAATTATTGTCCTGATTGATATTTCTTCTTTTAAATCACCCTGTGCACGTCTTCGTTGATATTGTATACCTTGTACATCTGAAAGTGAATAATTATTATTTCGTAGGATATATGGGAAACCTGTTTCTTTTTTCGTTTGATTTTTTTTTTTTTTCTCATTTTTGCTATAGACTTAAAGATTCTCGTCTTAGGATTATGTATATCTACATGATATTTTTATTGATACGACTTTGCTTTGCATCGCAAGAAATATCCTTTCACACACGTTGTCGTAGAAACTTTGATATTATTATTCTTAGCTTTGCCGTTTACACGAATATATACATATAATATATGTATAATAATTAATACACTCGTTGAGCATGTGAAGAATCATTATTGTCCACTATCTACCAATGTTATATTTATATACATTATATACTTGTCTCGTTTGTGCATAAGTTTTAATATAGGTTTTCTCGTACACCAACTTCATACTTGCCATTATTGCCATAGATATTTATGGTCTGTGCAAAACCGAAGAATTTTTGATAAAATAATTCCAGCTTTTTGGAGGCAACTCACTCGTATACGTCGACTAAATATTCGACAATGAACCATCATTTGATGCAGAGTTTGATTTTTGTTTAACTTTGAACGAGGAAACATTTCCATATCCCGTTTCACGAACGTACATACATACCTACACGCTGTATAATACGTATGGAGCGTAATGCCTGAGGGTGAATTGAAAAAAACATTTTTCCCCCGTTGAATATCATATCGATAGGTACCTACGTGTAAACATATCGATATCGAAATTTTTCCGAACGATTTTGATAACATCGTGATTTCATTTCGAGAAATTGTGATTCCAAAAAATAAACGTATTCGTCAAACAAATGCGAATGAAAAATCTGAATGAAAAAAAAATAAATAAAATAAAAAAAAATTCAGGTAGGAGATATAAAGTGGGACAGGAAGCGTAGGAATTTTAAATAAAATACCACTAACGAGCGGAGAATTGTGTTACAGTTGAAAGAAACGAGGCGCGGGGGTAACTTCTGTAGGGAAAACTTTTAAATTCGCTTCGTGAAGCAACAATTTGTTTCGTTAAGTAGCTGCGCTGCAGTCCTTTGTTTTTCCTGTAGGTAGGTAGATGGGTAGGTATATACGTATACTTTTATTTTTTACACGAATTACTACCCAACGGTAGCCGGTACTCTCTAAAAGCCATTGCGGCGTCGAAACTTTGAGATAAAAATTTCAAAAATACCAGAATGAATAATTGCCAAGTTATACAATCTTCGAGTGAATTTCATTAAGTCGTATCATTATTCATTCTTTCATCTATCTTTCGACTATAACCAGCCTCAATCCAGTTTTTGCATATAATTCATTTTCTCTCTCTTTCTCTCTCTTTACTTTTTTTGTTTTCCAACAAAAATCATAAAGAGAAAATGTACTTGCTGATTTTTTCGAGTTCCTCCACTCGATGCACATGACAAAAGTTGTAAAAATTCTCTTGTAAAAGTCCAATTCCATCCCTCTTGGAATTAATTCTCGATTCGATGCTCTTTCGACTGTAACCGTACGGTTGTATCAGAGCCCTGAAAAAATGTTGAATCTCCTTAACGAGAAGAGGGTATTTTTTGATTCGAAATTGACTAACAACCGACCCTCAGGGGCGCCGCGTAATATTTGGCACCCTCCTTCCGGGCGAGCAATTTTTCAAGATACTTTGCGGAGGGGCTTCCCCGAAAGCGTGTCCAATCGGAAACCGTCAAAATCGATACAAAATGGTCGACTATGCACCATTGGTTTGTCAAAATGTTCACGTATACTCCACGGATGCTATATATATCTACATGCTGCGGAGAAAATCGTGGGAACTGTAGAAACGAAAGAAAAAAAGAGAGAAAGAGAAGGGGTGATAAACACATAGGGAAAAAACACATCGTATCGTAATCCAAACATTTTTCGCATTCATACCCTCAACCCTTCAACGTGTGATTTTCTCATAGAACCTTTTTTTTGCGCTGAAGGGAATTTTTTATAAATTAAAATTTAATTATTTCAGTTCCTCTCGACGCGCACCCCTTTTCTCCGCGAGAGCCTATTCAAATCAATTTTTTTTAATTTTTTTTTGTTTCGTTTCTCTACCAAGTGTGAACTGGTACCTACATCCTTGTGCAAACAACGGGGTACGTATAACCACGTACATATCAATAAACGTATGTACATGTATACGTGGACGATTCACCGTTAGTGCCTACCGTTTAGACACATGGCAATTAAAAGGACTATGGGAGGATGGAAGATTCGCAAGCTTTTCTCATAAGCTGTTCTTCCGGAAAGGAGGGGGGGGATCAGATCGCGTACAGTGTAAAACAGGTTTGGAAACTAGAGGGATAAGAAGACAAAAAATAAAATGAAATAAAAAATTGGAATAAGAATACCGGGTAAGGAAATGAAGGAACGACTAGTAGTCGTCGTAGTTCGTTCCCTGGATGCAAATTGGATACGTGGTATTGTCTCAACCCCAATCTCAAGGCTCGAATGGTTCTTAATGCACTATACATATATATATATATATATATATATATAATATATAGTTTCGCATTCTTATATATATGGGACTTTTTTCTTCTTCTTCTTCTTCTTCTTTCTCTGTTCCTTTTCATTTAATTTTTTTTTTTTTTTGCATATAGGAGGATATTTCTTCTAATTTACATATAACGGTCCTCGCACCGACCTCTTTTGTTTCATCCCCCCCAATGGATTTGAAATCGGTACGGTTTCCGTGCCGTCTGGCCGTTATGCCCGATTCCCTGCGCGAACGAAATTATAATTTCTTAACCCCTTCTCCGGACGAAGTTTCTTGGGTTTTCACTAATTTTCTATGATTTTCGGATCGCATGATCGCCTCTAATAACCCCAAGGTATTCCACTTCAAAACAGCCAACCACCAACCAACCCCCCTTCAGTACCCACCATCCCCCGGGCACACGATGCTCAATTGTTTTCAGCTAATCTCACATACAAAATCTATACCTCTCTTATATATATATAATACCAATAACGAATGTTCTTACTTTTCCTATTCTTTTCATAGTCAAAATTTATATGTAGGACGAAAACCAACTAATTTGGCAATTTTTCTAAAGAAATTTCAACATTTCGGGGTTTATTTGATGAAAAATTGTCAATTTCCGTATAGTTCGTCGTGAAAAATGGACAACTTCAGCAGCTCATGATGAATGAAATTAGATTTTCTTAAATTTCTGTAAGGAATTGTTGCTCGCGTCGATGTAACTGGCAAAAAATTACAATTTTTTAATTTTAATTTCGGGAAATTTCGACTCTTTCGGAAATCTTGGGGAAAATTGGGGGTTACTTTTTCATTAGCTTGGCGATAGCCGATTCTGATTAATTTCACCATTTACAAGCAATATAATGTAAGAATTTGATAATCAGAAACAAATTTGTTAATTTTCAAAAACTTCCGCGCCCAATTTCGATCCCCTTATTATACGCGAACGAATTTCGTTCACCTTACGTAATTCCCTACTGACCGTATATGTATATATATAAGAACCGCAAAGAAAGTATAAAATCTTCAGATTTCCGATTCTACTGAACGGCCACGTGTGCCTGCTTATATGTATTATACGTATACACGTATACCTATATAGGTAAAAGCGCATGGATATCTCGGGGTCAAAGGACTCTCATCGGGCAAAGTTTCCGCGGGGCTTAAACTATTTTTCGCCAAAGATCGCATATAAGCGCGTCTCCAGTTTCGCCTGTGGACCTACCCCAACACAAGATACATTAAGATACAACCATAACCTAATACTACTTTACCACATACACGTGTTTCGCATATACGTACATACACGATACATATATGTACGTATACACACCCAACTATACGTCGCGGTATCATGGAACTGACCCGCACACGTGCGTTTTCTTGCTCAAGTTATTCTTTGTGCCCGGTCATGTTATATACTGCAGTTGTGCAGTGATGGTATTCTTTCTTTCTTTTTCTTTTTTTTTTTTTTTGTTCTTTTCCTTTTTTTCTCTTCTTCTCCCCACTTCTCTCTTTCCTTCTTTTTTTCTCTCGTTTTATTTTTTATCTTATTTCATTTTCTTTTCTCTTTTTTTTATTGTTTCCTTTTTTTTTTTTATCGTACATTGACTCGGCTCGGCCTAGAGCTTCGCTTGCGTCCGGCGTATACCCCGCTTTAAATATACACATATGCAGTGTGATGTGTGCGTATGTAGGAGATAAGATGCGGAAAGTGCAGCGTGTATAGGTATAGGACTGCAACGGATAAATTTGCGAATATTTGGCGAACGCGATCTTCTATCGTTATCATTATTATTATTATTATTATTTTTCATTTTATTTTTTTTATTTTTTTTATTCTTCTTTTTTTATCGATACGTTTCAATTTGTTTTTTTTTTTCTGAGAATGTTGTTATTATTATTATTTGTTTTTTTCTTTTTCGTTTTTACGAGACGTAACGATTAGAAAGGTCGATGATTTCTTTGAGAATGTAATAATTTTTCGAAGAAATCGCAAGCTATAAGGGTATATAGATGTATATATATAACATATATATATATATGAATGTATATTGCAGCTCTATTTCCTTTCCGCGGATAGGCTCGAAGTTGTAGAGTACCTAACCTCGGGTGCGGCGGGGCGGCTGGGTTGGGCTCCGGCAGCCTCCAAGCGAGCAAAAGATCGTTGCCCTTCTAAATATAAGTTTGAAAATCGAAGAGCAAAACTGTAGAGTTTTGCCTTCTCGCGGTCCTTGCTGCTGCTGTTGCTGTTGCTGTTGCTGCTGCCGATGCCGATGCTGCTGATGCTGCCACTAAAGAGATAGAAAAAGAGAAAAAGAAAAAAAAAAAAGAAAGAATTCTGTATGTAGCGTACTGTACTCTTCTACTTCTGTTATATGTACTGTATATCGTATCGCCTCTGCGTGGCCTCCCTCGCGACTGAATCGCGCATGGCCGCGCGTGTATGTACCTCGTCTTGCCTCGTCTTGAGCTTCTCGCTTGCTTTGCCTTAAGCTTCATCCGTTTGCCGTACGTTATAAGTTCGTATACGTTCGTTGGTAAGCGATTATATTCCTTACGGGATCCTATTCGTCGGACTTATTTCGCGGGCGTATGCGGTTATAAGTCTTTAGCGAGAGAGAGAGAGAGAGATAGAGAGAGAGAGAGCAAGCGAGAGAGCGAGTAAACGAACCTCGACTCTTCGGCTCTTCGGCTCCTCGACGTAGTCGTAGGTCGGGGCGCCGACAGCGAGGGACAACGGCTGTGCGAGAAAGAAAGAGGCGAAAGAGGGAGGCGGATCACGGTCGAGGAAGATAAAAAAAAATTACTCTCTCGTATATACATATATATATATATACATATATAGGTATACCATATGTATATAAATACGGTGGGGGCGTGCAAGGGAGAGATGAAGAGAGATATAAAGAGAGAAAGAGATCAAAAGAGTGAGAGATGAGAGAGAAAGAAAGAAAGAGAGGAGAAGAAACAAGGGGGGGAAAAAAAAATAAAGCCGATTCCGAATCTGGGTCACGGAACGTATGCGTAAAAATAAAGAAAATTACTCTCTGTTATCCCTGCGCAACAGTACAGCAGCAAGCAGCAAGCAGCAGCAGCAATACCAATAGCATCGTGGAACTTAAGAGAGGGGAAATACCATACTATGCAATATATTTACAGACGGAGATGAAACTTACTTACTTACTTACTGACTGACTGAGAACGAAAGAGAGAATGCGATAAAAATAACTAATCGGGGGGAGATTGACCGATGCAAAACTTATATGTACATAAATGTTCTTTATTCTTGACTTATACCAGAATCCCAATTAAATCAGATGTCATTAATTTTACCCTCAAAATTAACCTTCTATACATTTTTTTTTTTTTTTCTATTCACCTATTCCGATTTTTTGTGTCGTTTGTTTTTTTTTTATTGTTTTTTTTTTTTCAATTTATTCTCAATTTTGAGAATATTTTTCGCAACATTTGAATTTCATTCTTCACGTTCTCTTTGAATTTCTTGTGTGAAAATTAGTAAAATGAAAAACAAAAAATGGATAAAATTGAATTTGCAATAAAAGATCCGTATATCTACGGGGGTTGAGAAAATTGCGATTCGGAGTTTGTCGAACTCTTTGCTTGCAGCATATACTATAATACACGTAACTTTCTGACTTGATGTGAATATCCCGCGGTAACCTATAGGTACACATACACAGATGATATTCTTGAATAATGTTTTTTTTTTTTCTAAATATCTGCTGCAAGGTTCAGCAGCATCCGCGTACATACATATATGCGTGGGTGAATAGCCTTGCTCTCGCGAGTTGCAGACGGCCAAGGAGAGAGGAGAGAAGGGGGCAAGATCGTAGAGGGAGGCTGAGAGGATCAGGAGGGGAGGGAATTAGAGAAGGAAAGAAAATAAAACTACCTATATGTTGCTCAAAAAATAGAAAAAAAAAAACATGAAATTATTAAATAAATAAGAGACGTGGAATTAAAAATTCTATGTAAGCATTACAATTACAGCGACACATATCGCGAAATCCACCCGTCGACAGTCGGACTAATACTAGACTAAGATTTTCGCGCGCAAAATCACCGCGCGCGTCGTGTTATACCACCTCGAGTAAAGTTTCGCGCGCTTTTCTATCCGGTCGTTGCCACGAGTAGAATGCCATAGAATATAAGGACGAGGGATTTTCCGAGGATATTATTTCTCGATCTAGAGAAGCTAAAAATTTGGGAAATTGGGATGGGAAAATTCTGAGTAATTGCAAATCATCAGGAAACAAAAAGCAAAAAATGAAAGAAAAATCGGTATGTATAATAAATATGAAATTCTGCATAATATGAATGGAGATATTTCCGAAGGGAATGAGTAATGTGATATTTGAAATGGTATCAATTATTTCTCATTTTTAACCCGGGGTTTTCTTTGCATTTTTGGGAGACTATCAGTCGCCCGAGTTGCCGAGACGCGACTTTGACTTCTATCTTGGCGGGCTATATACGCAAGGCGAGCTCCTTAACCTCCGACAACCTCAACCTTCCATCATCCTGGACCCCTTTCCACCCCCCCCCCCACCCTCCCTCCCCCCCTCCTCGTTTCCCCATCTCTTCAACGGTCTACCTTCAGACCTTCGCGCCAGATCCCCCACTATTAAGTTCTCGGCCAATGAGGTACGAGGACGCGGTTGCATAGAACCAGGCTCGGTACACAAGGCACAAGGCAATTCTCTGGGCCGAGCATTTTATACAGAAAGACTCTTAACTGAAGTTGCGCACGCAGCCGTCGCAACCTAGGCTCTACACGCGTTTACGCATTCGTCTTAAGACTCAAAAGTTTTACGCGGTTAAAAATTCCGACTCCGCTGGTCCCGTAGAGACGCTGATCGTACCTTATACCGCGGCAAATATATACTCGCTAATACGATATAGTTTTTTGATTTTTATTTTATTTTTTTTTTTTGTCTTTTCTTTTTTGTATTTTTTTAATTTTTTTATTTCTTGTTTTTATTTATTTTTTGTTCTCAAACCCAAATACACGCACCCGTGAGACTGAAATTTTTTCAAACCACATAATTTTTTAACTTCATTTCATATTTTATATTTCTACATTTTTTTTCCCCCCTTTCATTGGGAAAAAAAATTTGTTTTTTTTTTTTAATATTTCTCCGATATTCAAACTTTTGCAGAAAAATTAAGCTGCGATAAGAAATTTAAGAAAAATAATAGATTTTTTTTTTTTCAATTTTTGCAAAAAAAATTCATCGTGTATACATTTTTTTTTTCGTAATTTTCACACTTTTTCAAATTGTCGAGGGGAAGAAATTAGAAAAAAAAAAAAAAACAGAAATCTTTTTGCTTCCTCTGCAACTGAATTTTTTCGTTTCTACAAGTATAGTGTCGAGGACTCCCGACTCTTAATGCAGATTTCGAAAGTATACAAAGTTGGCGACAAAAAAAAAAACGTTCTTTTGAAAAATATATCAACGTCGTTTGGTTTTCGAATTATATCGAATTTGAATAATTTTACAGATCTGGAAGAATTTTCTCGGTGGTTGAATATATTTCATTGCAGTTATATCAGTCACGTGTTCGCGGCAGTATATACAAGATTTACAAGACCTTGTCTCGATGGTCGTTGATAAATATATAATTCTCTCTGACAACAATATCGCGATATATCGTTTGATTTTTTTTTTTCCCCCCCACGTATATACTTTGCTGTTAATAATTATAATTAATTATCCCGTAACGCGTCAAACGCTCGAGTCTGTATAAAAAAAAAAAAAAAAAAAAGTGTATATTCTACTACATCCACCGTTGATTTAAAAATCCATAATTATACGGTCAAAGTTCGTCTCAAGTGTAAGACAATGGACCTCTGCAACAGTGTGCCATATTTTGTGATTTTTTATACTTAACATTTATTGAAGAAAAAAAAAAAAAAAAAGAAAAGAAAAAAGGAAAATAAATACTGTGATCTATAAACGCTTCGTACTATTTTCGTATAAGGTAAGAACTGTAAAGCAAGACAAAAAAATAAATAACAAAACAATTAAATAATGATAATAATCTCATTAATTATAAAATTATCTAGCGTCAAATTAAAAGCCAGCTAATCTACTATTGCATTATCTGATTAATATATTTATGAAACGATCAAAATTTTCAATAAACCAAACGCGATTACTGTAATTAAATATTATCATTCATTTCTCAAATTTGAAGATTCTCTAACGGATTATTATATCCGTTCGTTGATTAGAATTGCCCGAGAGATGTCAGTTAGCAGTTGTCTAGCGGTATTAATTCTGATTGAATTTGATTATGCACTGCCTCGTTGAATCAGTGATATTAGGTATAGGTATAGGATACGCGATTAAAAATGAACTGCAAATTCCAAATCTCTTCTTTTTTTTTCCACAAAAATCCTTTTGAATAATATTTCTAACAAATCTCTACTATCCTCCGATATACATATATACATATATACACACGTGCAGTACACTTCTACCATATTTTCTCTTATACTAATGGTACACAATATAGTATATATAATACATATATACACAGTTTTGTAACCGATCTCGTAACATCAACGTAAAATATTCAAGACTCAAGGAACCGCGTTGAGAATATAAAAACTGCGCCGATGATAAAGTGAAAAAAAAAAAAAAAAAAAAAAAAACGAAAACCAAGAAAAAGTTATGCAGTGTTACAAACGGCAAAAAATAACATCGAGATTCTTTGATGATGAGCATCGGGAGGAAGAGGATGGAGAAAAAAAAAAAAAAAGGGTTAAAACAGAAAAGAGAAGACAGAGAGAAAAAGAGAGAGAGAGAGAGAGAGGGAGGGGAAAAAAAAAAGAAAGAGGAAAAGTTACGCGAAAAAGTGCAAATCGAGAACCGCCGAGGCCGGTTAAATATAAAAGTACCCCGACCTATCCCAAACTGGCGCAAGAACGCTGCTGCCACCGAAACGAAGACGCCGTTTAAAACTGCAGCAGCAGCGTGCACTTGGTGGTCCCTCGTCTCTCTTGCTACTTATATGTCCCTCTCTTTCTTACTCTCTCTCTCTCTCTCTCTCTTTCTCTCTCTTTCGCTGTCTGTCTGTCTATCTGTCTGTCTGCCGAAGTATATACGAACCAAGAACGGTGTAAAACAGTCCTTAAGATATCTGAGACTGCTTATATAGGTGTCGAGAATAGGGGTTTCCGCTTAGACCGCGGTATTAACACCTTGTCCGGATGTGCGAAATTTTCTCGTAATAACACATATTATTCAAACTCTCTTGATGAAGAGCGAAAAAATAATAAAAGCACAAAAAAAAAAAAAAGAAATATAATAAGATAAAAGAATAAAAATTTCATTGTCATAAGCTAATATACGGAAATGTTATATATTTTAGTTTTTTTTTTTCTCTGCTTTTTTTTTAGTCCAGTTGTAGTTATACCATTATATTAAACGCACGAAATTTCATGAGAAAGAGAGAAAAAGAGAGACTTTGAAGGGTAAAAATGGCGACTCGAATCGTTACCACTTTTCAAAAAATGTTTGAATGGAATTTTTTGTTCTTCTCAATTCTTTTTTTGATAGATTATTGCTAGTTTTGCATAAAGTGTAAGTCTTGAGGGTTTTTTTTTTTTTTTTTTTTTATGGGTTCAATGACTTTCTGCCATCAAGGCAGGTTCTTGGACTTGGTCTGAGTTTGAGAAATGTTCTTATACGATTAGTGTGGCGAAAAAAGGGGGCGAGGAGGGTTGGCACATACTACGTACAAATCGGGAATGAATGCGGTAAGAAGAGAAGAGAATATAAAAGATAGAAAGACAATTTAAAAAGATGGTGAAGAAAAAGATAGAAAGATGCGAAATGTGGCAACACTGCTGAATTGCAAGCTGACATAAAACATATGCAAGATGCAGCAGCGAACAGCATCCTATATTATCCTACTACAGCGACTAGCTCTCTCTCTCTCTCTCTCTATGCCGTTGCAGATATAGTTTCATCGATGCGATCAATTTCTCATTACATATCGAAAAGTTGGGATAGTATCAGTCGATGAAATAAGAAAAATTCTGTCAAATTTTACTGAACCAAAATAAAGTAAAAAAATAAAAATAAAAAAATATCCAACTTAAAAACGACAGAGAAATAGATGACCGAATTCTTGAACATACGTTGTTCCTTTCTGCACATACGTATATTGCCTACACAATATAATTAAATATACATATAATTATTTTAGACCTGCGTATTCAGATATAGTATAGAAAATTTTATTCGGTTATTTGGTATCGATTTTTTTTTTTTTTCTTTCTCTCATTGGCCGGTTTGCTTCTAGCGGTTGGTGAACCTGACCTCCAACATAGCACGCCCGCTGCATTCCCTGAGTCCAAGTCACGCTGGATGTCATTAAAATAAATTAAGCCTTGCACTGCGGCAAAAAGTTGGTCGTTAATCTTTATTTTATTTATTCAGAAATTGGTTTTCATTTATTTATTTATTATTTTTTTTTTTTCAAATTTTGTTTTGTTATCTCAATTTTTATTCTTCCGGGACTAATTCAGGAATTCAACAATGTCTTCGCAGTCTTATGGTCAGAATCCATATTCACAAAAAAAAAAAAAAAATTCATCATTCGTGGGCAATTGACATCATCGACGATCGTGCGGTCACTTGGAAATTTTTATCATAGTTTCGAGATATAGTTTTCCGCATAAGAATATCGTTATTTCGATATAAAGCGAATCGGGAATCAGAGGGATATCCCCGTATATCGTAATTTTCCTTCGTCTCAATACCAGCCGCGTATGTACGTATGTGTGTATGTACCTAAGTTCAATTTCAATATCAGAACCGTGCCGTTTAGTGGCTTAACAGTCACGGGCGTTTATTTTCCACGCGGTCGTAGACCCTGGCGGAATCCGTCCGTCTGTCCCACGCCGGGACGTATAATTCGGGCCATTTTATACGTTTGACCAATTTTTTTTTCTTTTTTTCCTCTTTCTTCTTCTCATTTCCTTGTATTACGATTTTTCTATCATTTTTTTTTCATTTCTTGTATAAATCCGATTCTAATCACAGTTAGCTATAAAAATATAAAAATTACAACAATTTTCGTAAAATGTATCGATGATTTTGCAAAGCTTTTTTTTTTTTTTGTGGAGTTTTTTTTTTTAATACATGTGGAACGCTTTATGCAAAAAGTTTGTCGATTATTGGTTTCTTATACCTGAACAGCACCAACGTCGATTTGAAATTCCATAGATACGGTAAAAGTTGATCTCAAATATCAGACAATATCAAAAATCGAAATATTATCTGTTTTTTTTTTTTTTTTCTTTGATGTATCTTCAATTTCGTACAAAGCTGAACATATACAGGCCTCCCAATATACTTGGCTGTGATGCATGTGTATGATGTCCTTTTGCGCCCTAAACCCTAATGAGTAGAAGATTAAGTCGGGTTCTGGAAACATTTTTTTTTTTTTTTTTTTTTGAGAGGTGAAGTCGGACTGAATGTTCCATTTTTGAAGGGTTGTGTATACGTATAAATCGAATTACGTCAAAGTAAATTGGGTATAGGTATATGGAAAAATAATATGGTATAAAAAGATTTTTCTGAAACCGGTATGAATTTTTCTTAGACTGTACCTACCTACCTATGTATCTACCTACCGCGGTACTGACCACCGACAAACCCGTCCATATTGTCTTACCTTGTCCAGGGACTGACTACTAGGCTGCTGGGTGTCGCGGTGCATCACTGCAACAGCAGCAACAGCGTCAAGTAGTGTACATACGTATGTATACAGTACATACCTATGTATGTTGTCCGTTAGCATACGTTTGATATGATAAAAAATTCTCTGACGTATATTATATGCACACGCAAGGTTACTGGCTCCATGGGCCTCGCGGATCCAGTACCTATACAACGATATTCCAATCGGCTTGTGTTCCCGAAGCACGGAGGTATATCTCTGCCCATGTATATTTGTATATAATACCGATATATGATTTATGATTATATCCTATCGACTAATAAATGAAATTTGCGAATCATCTCTACACGGTTGGATTCCTTGTTGAAAATAAAAAATATGTTTATGTTTTTACAAAAATCATCTTCGACGCTTAGTTTAGACGCTAATCGGAGATCAGCTTTAGAAAGTATAAGCAGAATAGCTATAGCTTTTGTCAGCTTTTTTCAACACGGTATGGCGAATTTTGTTATTTCTTTCCAAAGCTGATCTCTTATTGGCGCGTTCTTACATCAACGCTAGCGTCTTAACTGAGAGTCGGAGTAGGGAATTTTTGTAAGAAAATTAATTTTTTATTTTCAACAAGGAATCTGATTATATGTGACGATGGTCTGTGAATTTTTTTACACTCTGTATACACGTGTATATTTAAGCAGATCGTATACTGCGTCAGGTATGAAGTTTCAGGTACATATTATAACGGAGATAGGCTAGCAGGAGTAAGTTTCTTCTAACTGATCAGCGACGGTACCTATAACCACTTCGATTCCAATTATAACCTTCCTCCGGTGGAAATCATTACATATATATACTTACATACTCACGGGTTTCGATAAATTTTTCCCAAAATTTCCTCTTTTTGTTAGAAATTTTACACCGCGTTCGCAGTTTTTCGTTACTAGTCCAAGCTTCGAAGATGGATACAAAAATTTTTTGTGAAATTCAACAGTTTTTCGATACAAAATGTGAAAATCTACGAGCATGTGTGATAAACCACAGAAACTAACATTTTTTTATCAAAGACTGCGAAAGGTTTTCATATTTTTTAAGAACTCATGAATTCGAACACAAAATTCATAACTTCATGACTCAAATGATGTTAAACTTGTCACTTGTCAAATGGTGAGGGTATAGGTCTGTTTTTACTTAATTTGGAAAATTATGCACCGTGTTCTGATGTTTTTTAACTATCCAAATCATGGAATCAAGTATTTTGACAGATTATTTTGTTACGTTGACATTAAGAACTTCAACCTCATAACAATTCATTATAGGAATTCATTCAAAAAATAATTTTCAATGAATCAAAAGCTCGGATACTTCACCAGTTCTCGAATAAGAAATTACCTAAACTGCGAATTTTCAGTCTTAGAAATTTTCACCTTCGCTCCGAATTTCATGGTATAGAATTGCAGAGTAGCTACGGTATATCTTTTCGATAAAAAAGAAAATTCTTCGCCTCTACTATACTTTTCCAATTAATCATCACAACGCAATGGCGAGATAACCGGGATGGTTAGTCTCTCTGAAAATCGAAGAATCTTATACAGCACTTTAGATCGTATAGATAATACAGCCACAGGCGTATACCATAATATGTATACCCGACGCAAGTGTACCTACTGCAACGAGTTCTACTGGGTTAATGACTTTTCCGTCTCGTATATACCGCGTGCATTTATTATAGGTACATAACATCTATAGACACGTTCGTTTCATTTATTATTATTATTATTATTAACATTATTATAGACTGATTGGTAATTTTTTTATTTTTTTCAATTTCGTAAAGTCCATCTTTCAGTTTTGGATTACTAATTTTCGGTAATTGAATCTTCTGTCATTTTGTTCGATTTCCAATTTGTTTATTTTTCTTATTTTTTACTACATACGTGTATGAAAAATTGATTGAAAAAAAAAACAAAAGAAATTGATCAGATTTACCGCGTAGGTATGTGATGGCGTTTGAATTTGTTTTTTCTTTTTTTTTTTTTTTTTGCGTCATCAAATAATGCAGGATCGGTTGAGTGGAGAAGAGGTAAGAGTCACGTACGGCGCGCGGTGACTCAGAAACGAGTCTGAACGAGAGGGCACAAAACCTTCGGCAACTTATAGCCGCGATCGCAATTGAAAGCAACTTAATTTCACTTCTTTGCTTCCTGAAAGGCGCGTGTTTCTCTCACCTCTCGATATAACGCGACGATTATTTACCGAGCGATTACCGCGTCTTGAATTCTTTGGCAGGATTTCTGGATAATGAAAAAAAAATAGTTTTTCGTTTTCTAGGTTTTTTAGGGGGTTTTTTTCCCCCAGTTTTTACGAAATTAGTTCCGCAAAATGACAATCGTTTGAAGTTTGGAATTTTTTTTCGGATTTGATCTAATTCCAGTTTTATGAATTTTTTTTTTTTGTCATTTTTTGGATTTCGCGTGACTGTATCTGTCTGTACGGGGGAAAAAATGTGTAGTTTTACAAAATGATAAACAAATGAGACTTGGCAACGCGGCTGGGACAAATGCAGCGGCAGCCAAGGCCTGTTGTACTTTTATTTTCAACCTCTCTTCACCCCCCGCCGGTTTATTCTTATTCGTTTCTTTCGCTATTCGCTTATTTTCTTCGTCCGACTACGACGACGACGCCACTTCTTTTATTATTTTTCCCCTTCGTTCGCTCGTTCGTTATTTCTTTTATGATTCTTTATTTTTATTCATCACCCTGCGCGTTGACCATGGTCAGTTCTCTCCATACCCACGTGGCCCCATATCAGGGACATCTTCTTTCGCGATTCCACGCCGTTTCTTTTTTTTTCTTTTTTTATTCTTTCTATTTTTTCAGATTTTCAAATTTTGCTAAAGTCTAGAGACGTTGATCGGAATTCTTGCAAAAAATCATCAACGATCGATGATTCGTCTTCTCAAATGGTAATCACTTTGCCTTTACGGGGCGGAATTGAAATTCGGAATTTCAAAAACTGCGAAAAGTCGAAATTTCGAATTTTTATAGGTACTAGTACCGACTGACAGTTTTTAGACAGATTATTTTCACGAAAATCTACGTTGCCGAATTGAAAAACTCCGAATCGAAAAACATCGAAGGTTAAAAATTCGAAAAGCTAAAGATTCGGAAGCCCAAACTTGCAAATTTTGGAATTCGCTTGTACAAAGTCGATTATTTGACAGCTTTGTCATGAGCTTCCCTTAAATTTGCGGATTTTTAGACTTTCTGAGTTTTTAGCTTCCAGATCTTTGAGCTGTCTGCATTTTGATCTCTCGAAATTTGCAACTTCTGAACTCTTGCGCGTTTCTAGAAACTCAGAATCGCTTCTATAATGAATTCAGAATTTTATCTATTCTGAACTTTTCGAATTTGGAACTTCAATCCCACCCCCCACCTTTACGTCTCCATATAATAATATCGATGATCTGGCGGTATAAGTAGGCAATATTTGTCGTATTATGATTTTATTCGCATAAGATTTAGCCACGATTCGACAGAATGTGGGTATATAATTCAAGTATACAACCGGCCAAGTTCTAAGCTAGTCACATCTCTCCTATCTGCGTCGATTTATTTGCAATGACGTCACAGATAAGACGTCTCGCGGCCATTATGGATAAAGATACATATACTATTATAAACTCCGCCCCATTTTTCCGGACTTTTCCAGATCAGATCTATCCCATAATTCCTTCAAGACAATATATACCTACTGCAATTGGATTCAACTAATTATTTATTTCCTGTACAATTTTTGACAAATTTCTTTGTTTTTTTCTCCAACTCCATAATCTACACGACTTTCTCTAAATTCATTTCTAATTTGAGAAGAAATTTTGGTTCGAATCAAAATTTCCGATGATCCGGATCTCATTTGTTTGTTAGAAAAGATTAAAAAAAAAAAAATGGTAGAACATCGCGAAAGCAGCTACTGGTAAAATCTGGTATAACTTCCTGTAAAGCGGTGGGATTAAAGATGCAATATTTCCGTTCAAAGAAGGCCTGTGATTGGCTGTATTGGTTTATCGGTGTTATTCGATTGGACGTTCGATGTTGCATGGTGTTATTTCAATCGATATCTCCCTAGCGATTTTTAAACGCGTTATCTATTCGTCCATTTTTAATTTTAGTTTCTCGACGCAAGAAATCATCCGTTTAGTTCACGACGCCACTCGGCGGACGTCGTTGCACTTACGGGAGTACGCTTCAATACGTGTTACGTCAAAAAATTGGCTTTTTAGTCAAATCGTAAAATCTCAGTTTCCCCGATAACCTTACCAAAAAATTATCCTCCTTACACGTTCTACTATCGCGATAGCTAAACGTCTACGAGGCGCGTGCCGATCAGTCTTTTATCATACAGCTTTTCAAAACGATTCCAAGAGCTGAGAATATATAACCGATAACTTAATTGATACAACTTGCGATTGTAATAATAAGCCTGTTCTATTTTAGGATCGAGGACTTTGTTCGCCTACCCGCCATTCCCGTATATAAAGTTGAGCTTCTCGTAACCGCGAGTCTCGAAATTTTTCCATTGTCGAAGTATTTCTGTCTTATACAAAATCTAGTTATCAAAAATACATATTCGATCGATAAAATATATATTTTTGAAAGGATCAGTCAAATGAAACGATACAGCAAATTACTGCACACGTTTATTGTTTGATCAATAATTATCTCCTGTTGCCTGAAAAGTCCTGACAAAATTTTTTTTTTTTTTCAACCCTCACCAACCCTTAGAAAATTACAAAAAATAAAAAAAAATACAACGTCGAGGAATTCCACAGTCGATTATTCGGTGTTTTTTTTTTTTAATTTTGGTTTTTTGGGGGTTTTTTTTTTCATCCATGGTGATTTTCGTAAAAGGGATTGACATGAACCCTTGTGAAAACGCGCGTGGAATTCAACTCTGATAAGGATGTATAGTTTGAGCGAAAACCATGGGCCAACGCCACCGCAGGGTGCTTGGCGACCCCCATCGCCACCCCAACACCACCCTCATCCCCTACCTCATTCTCATCCTCACCCGGGCCATCCGGGACACCAAAATCATCCCCACGTCCCGCCGTCGTACCAACATCAGCATCACCATTTGGTGCCGCCCCAGGTAATCATTGTTAATTTTACACTCCCGATATTCCATTTTTTTTTTTTTTGTTTATCAATTTTCTTTTCTCTTTACCTGCGATGAAAAATATTTGCCGGATGATCGGCGAACTGATAACGTGGAATTGATTATAAAACGTCATTTTGTGTATGTATATGGAAATTAGGATGAATTGTGTAAATTTGATGGTTCAGGGAATCGAAGCTTTCGATTTTGATAATTTTGAAATTCAGGGAAATGGGATCGTTTCCTAATCGGAATCAATGAGATGTAAAGATGCGTCATTTTTTCACCGTTAACGCAATTCTTCTGCATCTGAACCTTGAAGGGTTGATAGGTAATTCAAGATAGGAGATCGGGGTGAAAGTCGTCGTAACATTTCGGGGCTGATCCAACATTCCGTATACCTTTCTGAAAGTGTTCGAAACGCCTGTTGCTTAGGATCAAGTACCTACACAACAGTACAGAGAGTGCCAGTACCTACTGTTATACATTTTCAAGCCCACGTTCTAGACGGGTGGGGTAGGTAGGTAGGTATAACCAGTCAGGTACTAGAAAACCGGAAACGCATCTGTACCAGAGATAGATCGCGCAATGAATCAGCTGGGTTAAGTCTAACAATTACAAGAAGAACCCCCTTCCTATCTTCTTCTCTCTCTCTCTCTCTCTCTCTCTCTCTCTCTCTCTCTCTCTCTCATTCTTATACCTCAAACCCATACAAACTAACAAACTTATACATATATACCTACACTTTGAACCAAAGAAGCTAAATACCTACCTACTTGAGGAATCCTCTGTTTGAGCTAACGTTGCTTTAAGTATTCCGTACCTAAGGGATCATGATGGAAGTATAGTCACAGTACGTGGCTCATACCTACCTACCTAACTTTCGGTTGAACATATGCGACGTATGTAGGTAGTAGGTACCTATCTACCTTGGTCCTCCATGCGTGGGTGGAAGGAACTCGACAGCACCGTATAGCTCTTGTACTGGGAATGGGAATGGGTATGGGGATGGGTATAGGGCATATGGCCAGCAGCAGGTGAGACTTTTGCTTTTGTATTCAGTATATATATATATATATATATATATCTATATATACAAGGTGTATAAAGTAGCCGTGGAATTGTTGCGCCCTAGTACCCGAAGAAAAAGGGTTACATCGTGAAATGCTAACGATCTTGGTCGCCAACGACGAAACTTAAGGCCTGAGAGGGGGGACGAAAGGGGGGGAAAAAAGAGGCTCACCCTCGACTCGAAATTTTTAGGGCATCAGTTCCAAGGGCGACTCTTATAGATTGACGAGCTGAATTAAAATAAAGAAAGAAAGGATGAGAAAGTTAGAGGGTGAAGAGAGTATAGAGCACCCGAAAGGGTGAAACGCTCAGGAAAGATTAGCTACAGCTCGAGAAATGAGAAAAAAAAAAAAAAAAGAAATCAAGAAGAAGACTGAGAAGAAGTTTGAATTCAAAGTTAAACAAATTATTGGTACTTTGACGGATGTTCGTATTTCATAAAAAGCTCTCTTCTGGTACACGCCCAGGTACCAATGCCAGAGTATAATAATTGCTGGATCTGCCCACGTGGCACAAAATTGGCACTAACCCGGCTGACAAATTTCGTTCGGTAATACTGGATCAGTACAGATGAATTATTATCCCAACGTTAGGCCACTTCTAATGACTAGTACTGACAAGTGAACATACATGGGGCTCAGCCAAAAGTCAGTTCTGTACTGGGAATACACTGGGCTAATATATATGGTGTTTTATACTGGCTGAGGATTATTTCGAGTTGATTTAAGGCACCATACGTTTGACCACTGTTAACAACCAAAAATTGTCCAAAAATTGATTTTGACTTTGGCAAAACTTCACCCTTGGTAGTTGTCAGTATTGGCAGTCATGGTACCAATACCGTGCCAATTCCAAGCCAGTACGTACATATGGGCAATGGGTAATTCAGTAAGGGGATTCTTAGAAAATTCTTTTCTTGTAAATAATAATTGAAAAAAAAAAAAATGTTAGAAAAATTGTGTCGAGTGCATTAGGGATGAGGAAACAGCGGACAGAAGCGACTGCTTTTTAGGAAATAGCCAGGCTCCGGTAGGTTGATATATTTTTCCATTATTAAAGACATTAAGTTGCCCGCGAGAACGCAAGCAGCAACTCTTTCCATTCTATTTTTTTGTCACGGTGATAAATCAGAAAAAAAGATTTCTCCCTTCTCCCTTACCCATCCACAACCACCACTACGGTAAAGCAATGGCAATTTTCTGTCTCCTTGGAGATAAAAATTTGATTAATGAACCGGCCATACTGAATTTAAGAAAATTCTGCTAGGTACGTGCGGTTTTTACTCCACGGATTTTACAGACATCTGTTTTACTCTTACTTTCGTGTTTCTATACTTTTCGGGACGACTTATAACCCTTATCAATTACAATTTTCATCCCTGGTTTGCTATTCACCAGCAGACCACTTTATCCCCGATATATGGCAAAGATAAATCCCAGCAACGATCGTATATAGGTGAATTCGACACTTTTATCCATGTATAGGATATTTAAGTAATATTCGACGCGACGGTCAACTTCGAGTCAGACGACACGCCGTTTTGACAAGCGAGTAATTTTCCTCGAGTCAAAGTGGCGGGAAAATGGTATGATTAAAAATTGTCCAACGTAATGGCGGGTACGTTGTACGGATAGGAAGGTAGAAAAGTCTGCAGAGGAAGAGGAGAGGGTACTCGAGAGGAAAGACAATCGGTGGTATAACGAGGAAGTCTGTGACTTGGATTCGTCATTAAAAATCCGTAACTTAACTTTTGCGCGCGTCAAATCGTTTGTCACTACAGCCCCCCCCCCCCCCCTCCCCGCCACCGTTGGCCCCCCTCGGCCTTAGGTTCTTCTCACTTCGGTTGGTTCCGTCCATAGTTAATCATCGTAAAAGTCCGTTACTAAAAGCGTTGGTAACAAATGAAAAATTCCCGCGAACAAATTAGAGAATCTTTGGAGAAATCTCGAAAATCGCAAGAGATAGACATAAAGGATGAAGTAAGGGGGGGGGGGGGGGAGGGTGAAAAAAAGGAAAGAAGAAAGAAAAGGGGGAGGAAACAAGGCGAATAAAAAATTGAGAATCGGCCCTTCTTCAAGTCGGTAATATGAAAAACGAAAAAAAAAAAAAAAACGAAAAAAGAGGTATAAAGAAAAGGAAAGGAATAAGTAGAAAATCGTCAAGTAGCGCCAGGCTTTTCTCACGAGGATTAAGAGACAGTGATTCTCAACGATTATTGGATGGTTTTAAAAATAAAAGTACGTCGATTCAGGGCGCCTGATATTGGGAGAAACTTGAGAACCCG
Organism: Ametastegia equiseti; assembly: GCA_963989295.1. Classification (NCBI taxonomy): domain Eukaryota; kingdom Metazoa; phylum Arthropoda; class Insecta; order Hymenoptera; family Tenthredinidae; genus Ametastegia; species Ametastegia equiseti. The sequence continues at coordinate 11,674,575 of OZ022397.1, read as the reverse complement.
AACAGTGGGACAATTTCAATTCCCTTCACCTCTTATTCTTGGACGACGAAGTCGCGCGCGCGGGGCCATAAGATTCTTAAAACTTCTTACGAGATTTTTCGATTTTAATTACAGTTTTAACATATTTTAATAAAATCGTACCTTCCCACTTGCAACCCCTTTTCTTTTAATTCCGTTCCTAGCTCCTCCACTTCTTCTTCTTCTTCTTCTTCTTCTTCTTTACTTCGTTTTTTACTCCACTCTCGACTGCAGCATCCACCTAAAATTTTCTACGACTTTCTGATCCTTTCACAGGATTTTTTTTTTTTTACTCCGTGAAATCGTATGAAATTTAAGAATGATATAATAAAATAAAAATAATACACGCAAACCTCTAGTTTAAATCTGAAAATACTTTTCGAACAGACTGTATATGCTCCAGCCAACGACTCCCTAACCCTTTTCCTTAGGAATCCGCCCGCGCAACACCTGTCCGGGTTAACCCACTGCCGAATTCCCCTAATCATAGGGTTCTTTATGTTTCTTATTCATCCTAGAAGCTCGCTTTAGGAAATGATACCACCTATATATATAATCTGCCATGAGAGAATTTATACACCCTTTCATTCTCGTACCTACCTGCTTGACCAAATTAAAAATGAAAAAAAAGAAAAAAAAAACTCATCTGATGCTTACATACGGGGGTGAAACCATTCAGTTTCTCCCTTAATGTTTGTCAGAAAACCGGTAATAGTATAGATATATTACAAACCTGGTATTTAACCCTTCCGGGAAACCTGCATGGACGTTATAATATATATGTTTCCGCATTATAATATTGTTTGTAATTTAGAAAAATGAATAATCCCCCATTTGAATAAAGGGGGATGATTTTTGGTCAACCCCATTTTCCTAAATTCTAATTTAAAACATGATAATTGCCAATCCCCGCTACTCGGCACAAAGCACAGCGTACCAACTAACCCTGGCAGTTCTTCTCGCAGATTTTCATGCACAAAAGCGCCATGCAGATGCACGGCAGAGACTTAGGGGGTGGATTGGTTCGTCCTGGGGGTGGTGTTACCGGTGGTCTAGCCGGCCTAGTTGGACCTGGAGGTATGATCGGCGGCGGTGAGGTCAAACCACATCAGTGTCAACAGTGTCTCAAGTCATTTTCGAGCAATCATCAACTGGTTCAACACATCAGGGTTCATACTGGTGAAAAACCTTACAAATGCAGTTACTGCGATCGCAGGTTTAAACAACTCAGCCACGTTCAACAACACACGAGACTTCATACCGGTAAGTCAAAAGAAAAACAAAACAAAAAAAAAAGGATTTTTTTTTACATTTCTTTCGATCACAAACTTTTATCTTTAGTTTGAGGTTTTTTGTTTTTAATTTTCATCCTTATTCTTCTTCATTTGCTTTTATCATCTCGTCGTATTGGGATTCGCGATTGTTGATTATTTTCGAATCGCCTGTATTATTGGCTACGAAACCGCGCGATGTATCGAACTTTCCTGCAGTAGGTATTGGGTTCTTGTTAAGGTTTTAAATAAGGTTATAGGCACAAATGTAAACGCGTCGAGTTGGACGGCTGAGCTCTGCAGGGCTTTGGCCGTTGTAGATGGGGAGAAAGAATTTCATTAAAAGATGAGCGTAGTCATTCGGAAGGTATTATGCCCTGGTAGCAACCAGGAGCCGATCACTGGTCAGCGGGCTTCGTTGCTGCAGCCCTTAGAAAAATCTCATTTGCTTAGATTGAAATTTACTTAAGGGGCCAAATCGATGGGGAGAAGAGAAAAAAACAAAATTAGAGAAAAAAAAAAAAAACATACAATAAAAAAGGGAACTCGGAATGTAAGCAATTTAATTGCAGGAATTGATCTGTTAGGCGGGGTAGGGGAAATTGGGTAATATCCTGATAATGTAAGTTGAATCGACGTATATATAAAATAAACGAAGATCAGCAAAAAAAAATATATTTAATCAAATGGTAAAATGCCTGTAATCCAATAACGAAAAGGTACTATGTATAGACGAAGAGTTTTTTCTTTTAACTTCGGGAGCCATTAGTTTCTAAACTTTTATGCGGACCGTAAGCTTGTCTTTTTTTCTGGCTTCACCGAGTCGCAATAAAAGAAGGGCTCGCATTGATTTTGACCCACCCCAAACCACTGGCTGAAGAATAACGAATAACTACTGTTCAACGCAACCCCTTACATTAATAATCACGTACACCACTACCAAAGTTCCCTTGGTTAGTAGTAGATCCATACCTTGGCTATTAGTGAGTATATATAGATACGAAGTTCGCGGTTTCAAGCTAAGTGTCTTTTCGCATCTTTGTCTACGGTTACCGATGTGAAAACTTAAAAATATTGCCCCCTCGATGAGAATTTCCTATTTCTTTGTCATTAATCTTATATATACATCGTCCGTCTTATCCTCTTATAGAAGCTAAATAAATATTCATGAAAAAACTACGATTACTTTTACTAATCGTTAATAAACGATCCAACCTATAGGTATATACCCTATTCTATTTGACGATGAATAAGAAAAACATAAAATTCAATGACAAGATAAGAATTTTAATCATCATTATTTCAAAATCATTCAGATATCTCTCTCGTTCAATCATATCCAAAAATTGACTCGAGAATCAAAAAGCTTTTCGAAAACTGGGACTATTTTCAATAATTGTTGATATAGGCTACCAAAAAACAAGACGAGATTCTCCGCAAATGACAAAATCAGTATATTTTCATGAAGATGTAATCATGTGCGATTTTGAAAAATTTATATAAGCTCGAGTTTCCCTTGTTCAAATATGATGAAAAACTGAACTGAATGAATCTAAATTCTTCTGATTAAACGGCAGATATATTTTCTAGATGAGTTCTGTTGTGTCTTCAAGATCGGTTGTTCCAAATTGTCAAAACGATCATTTGGCGATGGAAAAAAATCATTTTTGTATTGAAATTTTGCGCATATCGAAGACTTAAACAATGCGGACGAGGTATGCAGTATTAATTAGTAATAATTTGAAGCTCAGGGGGTTCCCATCGGCATCATAACGTACCTACCTCGGCTATAATTTATTTACCAAAATTTGCGAAAGCATTAATATATATATAATATTGGCGAATACATAATATCAATAGCCGGTCAATAGCGGAGTGCTAGACAAATATATTCGGGTAGTTAACCCCTCTTTGCCGAGGGCGCTGGACCCGTTCGACCAATACGAGCTTCGCTACCCCCACTACATCCGGGAAAAAGCGCGCCAATTTTTCGATTACCCGATCGCTCAATAATGCAGCTGAAATACGCACACCGTTGAAACGCCAGTTTCACGTACTAGGCACCTACGTACACTCCGTTCAACTATGTACATACATATACAACTATACATACCTACATATATATATGACCCTCGATTTTCACGGCTGAATTTTAGTAACAAAATTTAGTTTTACTATTCATGGGGGTTAAAATACTTTATTTTTTATCATCCCATGACAAATTTTATTACCTGTTTTATACCGTAACTGCTTCTAACGATCGATTTAACGACTTTTTACAATTTTCGATATTGAACGCGTTCCACGAAATTCACGAATTTACTATTTCGTTTTTGCTCCTATTTTTTTCGAGATCCTTTAATTTCCTACTACTTTTTACCATTTTTTATATCAATCAATTGAGCCAATGGTTGTGAAACGGATTTTTATAGTATTCAGTGCTACAAGTATTTCCCTTTCTATATGTATATATGAAAGGGTATGAACTATATTCTATAGCTAACGCGGTGTTATTTGAAAAATTGTTTGAAAATCTGGGATTCTGCGGTGGGTTCTGATTTTCATCAGGTATTTAAAAAACGTCTCACGTCTCACGGGCGAAATTGACCGGACAATTTTAAAGCCCACTTAATACTGAGAAAAATTGCCCTTTCGCCCGCGCATGAATAAAAATTAAGCACCTACTCCTGCTAAATTAGTACTAGGTATATACGAAGCAAGCGTCTTAGAGAAAAAAAAGGGTAAAAGAAGGGGTGAAAAATATAAAATAAAAATGGAACGCGTTCGACACAAGTCTGTACACACCGACCTTTTTCCTATTCTTTTTTTCTTTTTTTTTTTTTTTATTGTTTAAAATATTTTTTTGTATCTTCAAATTACTTGCTCTACTCGACATTTTTATCTCTCTTTACCCCACGCTGGGCTGCCAGCTTCGGCCCGTCTTTAATTCGCTAATTTCAACCGGTTAAGAATTCATACAAGGGAATTCCAGACGTCTTGGGGAAAAATCAAAGCAAAATGCTAACAACTCTTGGAGGCAGCGTCTTTTTGCGCCTTTTATCACAAATGGCTCGGAATTAAAGATTAAACAAAGTGGAAGCAAGGAAACGGACCTTGCGCCGACAGTCGGATGAGATTCTGGTTATAAGAAGAGTTAAAACGTTGCAGCATACGGTGGCAAAAAGTAAACTTGAAAAAAAAAAAAAAAAAATTAAAAAATTTGTAGAAAAATCAACGAAGAAACATTTTGGGGGAAAAAACCATTTGAAAATGTTTGGAATGATTATAGAGTTCGATGCTTCAATATATTATTAAGGTTACTTTGATAATCTTCTTCGGATTCTGAACGTCAGACATTTACTGACTTGGGGTGAAAAGCAACTGCCGGACGTACACATTAAATTCGAGAGAAAATATTGAATCGGAATTGAACCTGCATTACGATATTCACGGTTACCTTGGAAAAAAAAAAAAAAACATCAAAGCTGAAAGAGAGAATGAGAGGAGAGAGAAGAGAGAAGAGAGAAAAAAAAACTGATTAACCAAAAAACGCCTTATGGCCAACAGGAATTAACCTAGTCATGCTGCATATGCAGGGCGAGTAATATAGCGCGGCAATCAAAAAAGCCTATTCTAATTTTCTAACCCTTCCGCGGGACCACGTACCTATATGTTATACATATACAGACGCGTAACGCTTACGCATTGATGTTTTTTCTTCTCCCTTATTTTTTTCCTCTGTTTTTTTTTTTTTTTTTTTTTTTCTCTGCTTGTCTTTCTTTCTACGGGGGTTCATTTGAATAGGGCTGGCTCTGTGCGGGGAGATATGACTAGAACTTTTCAGGATCGAGGGTTCTGTACAACAAGGGTTATCTTTTTATTTTTTATATTTTCTATTCTTATTCATCATCATCTTCTTCTTCTTCTTCTTTTGGCGATGTATCTTCACGATCGACAAATTTTCAGCGTTCCGGACTGTACACGGGAATGTCTGATTTTCATAAATTGTTCTGTAATGATAAAACTATACGTATAGCAGAATAAATCTAGAGCAGATCTAAGCCTCGCAGTCGGAGCTCGCAGTATCAGATAGTTGCTACGCGAAATATATTTTTTTCATAATATTTATCTTATCTATTGCAATGATAACGAGCTCGCCGAGATGCACTAAACGAAATAGTCTATAGTGCAGTTGAAGAAAATATGCACGGATCTTGTTATTTGCTATTGGACCGCAAGAGCCAAACGAATCAGTATCGATGATGGAAAAAATTAATTACACTTTTATGTATATTAATGAACAATTGCTACCAATTCACGTTTAGCTATTCAGGGTTTGATCTTCTGATCGAACCTCAATTACAAATATCTTCTATTAAAGAGGAAAGAAATCTGCCCAGACGCACGACGACTACCAAACTCAACGTCTGCTTGCACTGACTCAGTTTCAACCCTTTGCTCAAACCTTTTTTTTAACTCCCCCTAAAAAAATCTCACCCCTAAAATATCGCAGGCACTTGCTAACTTTTTTATGAGTTTTAGATACCCAACTCTTTCTCTTTCTTTACCTCTCTCTCTCTCTCTCTCTCTCTCTCTTACACTCTCTCTTTCTCTCTGTTTATAAATGAATATTTCTTTACTTAGTCTCGTTTCTTATTTTGTTTTCTTTTTGTTTCGTTTTTTTTTTTTTTTTAAACGACATTACTTGAGTCAGAAATTGCTGCACTGAACCCAGTCGTGAAAAATTTCTCTTACATTACTGTGACTTCTACTTTGACAATTGGAAATATTTTTGCCTATAGCTACATGGTCAGAAAAATTCGAACAGTCGATTCTTGATCCGTTTAACCCTTGATTAAAATTTTTGTGTCTAAGGCTGGACTGCTGGAGGCATTTTAGATATTTGGATTCTGTGTGCTCGGCCCAAAAACTTTGAAACCTATGCAGATTATGAAATATGTCACATTAACTGTGTTACTGTCTGAAAATTCGTTCATAGAACTCGTGTAACTATTGGATTATTAGAATGAATGATAAAACTTCATGTCCGATTTTCGGAAATTTATATATGGAAATTATCAACATCTGAAAAAATGTTATTTCGACACACGATCACGTTCAGTCAAAGTAACTGAGACTTTTTTTTCACCTTCTTCTCATTGCGTGTAGAGAATTTTTCTCCCATTTCCAAAACACCTGATTTATATCTTAACCACTTACTTGTATAAGGAAGTGCAAGAACTCGGTTCAGACAAGCATTATATAGACATATATATAAAGGTATACATATACCTACTATATAAAGATACGTGAAATCTTTGTTAATAAACCAGAATTCAACGTCACGATCTATAAAACATGAGAAGCCTCTAGCTGATTTATCAGATAGGCGGTTTTATCCGGGCTTCAACCACGGCTGCAAAAGTGGTTCAGGGGTTAATAATATTGAGCACACTGGCGTACAATAAAATATAGATTTCCATCTAGTGATACTTTCTATAACAGCGTGTGTGGGAGTTTAAAGACGCCATACGGTATACGGGCTCTGTACTTATTCCACGGACGAGTAGATATAGATATATCAAACGGGCTCTTTTTACCCATCGAATATACATCAGTGAAGAGGCTAGTTATTTCACCATATGTGTGTGTGTGCGTTTGCTTGTACATATTATACGCTTATGCACATCTTGCAAGAGTATAATGTGCTGCATGCGATTGCTCGGACTCTTACAGGTCAGACTTGCATTCGCTACTCCTACTCTGTATATATTCGAGAAGATATAAGGAGAAGGAAAGAAAAAAATAAAACAAAAAGAAACCCCCAGAAAGAAAGAAAGAAAAAAAAAAATGAGAAAACAAAAGAAAGGGAAAGAAATGCTGTTCATCGTACTATTACTTGCTTGTAATTACCACCTTGGTTTCAGGCCTGGGGTACATAAAGTACCTTGAACATGTATTATAGCGGAAGAGAACCGTTCGAATTACTTGGGCCAATTTGAAACAAAACGTAACATAAAATTAAAGAGAAAATGAGAGGAGAGGGAGAAAAAAAAAAAACAGAAATTAAAAGCTGTAACATCTGGCTATGGGGGATGATACAGTAATCCCTGAACTTTGGCTTTCCAATGTACTCGTATGTATTATACTCGTCGGAAGTTTTCTTAACTATTATAAACAGAGTCATTCAGGTTTAGTTCGATACGCCTTTAGTTAGGTGGTTTAGGTATAGATTGTACATACCTACCCGGTTAGGTTCGGTTTAGTTAGTAATAGGAAGAGATATATATCTGACTATACCCTAGATTCTACCGCAAGATCTCATATCGAGACTTGTGCACGCACTAGACCATTTACCGTTACCAACTCGCGGCCTCATGATGCCTAAGAGATGATCAAAATCCTGAAACGTCCTGCAACCCGCGGAGAAAGAGAAAGAGTAAATCTAACTGAGTTTACTTTTAAGGCAATTAGAACTCTTATGGAATTTTTTTTCTTTTCTTCTACATCCCTTGAATTCAAACGATTTTCTTATTTTCTTTTATATTTTGCATGGCACAGCTTTCGGATGATTAATATTAACGTGTCAGCCGAATAAGGGTGCCGTTTAGATTACGTTCAGGTTTGCTGTTCACGTCACAAAAAACAGTTTCGTATTACTGAACCAAGTCACAATGTGTGGTGACGACTGAATTGCGTATGAAATCATCGAAATGATTGATTTTTTACGCTGCTCGACAGCTGCCAGTTGCAATTCAGAAACAGGAAACCATGTCCTTGTTATATTCGATCGTTGAGAAATGGGCACAGAGTTGGCTATTTGAACGACAATAGACTCTTTCTAGAAATCGAACGATATTTCTTTGTCGATTTGTTCGGAAGATTTTTTGATCTATTTCGATTTTTCGTTCTCCTTTGGTTTGTGTTGGAATTGATGAACAAGACACGGTTTAGGGCAATAAAATCGAAGACGATTGATTGTGTTTTCCTTCTTTTTTTCTTCTTCTGGTTTTGTCTGGGAAGATAAAAAATTAAAAAAAAAAAAAACAAAAAAAAAATGGATACCGTCGTCTGGTCTGAACTTTTATTCACTGGTCCTCCTGGGCGAGGTATTAAAGGATTTCTCTAATCTAAGGGGCCAACCGAGAGAGAGAGTTCCTCGTTCATTTAACATCTCAGCGGCATCAAAGCATGCACCCGTGAAACAAATGACTCGTAAGGTAAAATCATAAAAATATGAGTTCCTGGCTCGTAACGCTGTCGAGGAACATTCATTCTGAGACATTAATTTTTACCCCTTTTCCCTCGACAAGTAGGGCCTTCTGCCTAATGACCCGGGCTTGGCGCTTGCGTGCTTTTTACACAGCGAGATTTTCCCCGCAAAGTGCACGTTAAGTGCGCGGCATTTAAAAGAACAACGAACCGAGGTAGAATCGGCCAAAGTGTCGTTTCGTTGTCTTTCATGGTACGAAAAGTTGTTTTGCGATTACCATTAAACGTTATCCGGAAAACGGGCTTGGGGGGAGGATGAACTAGTCTCAAAAATCCGTCAATTTTTCGTCAAGATTTTCAAAGATCAAAACACAAGGAGGAAAGAAAGAAGCTTCTGTAGATGGATGTAGAAAACTAAAAACTACCAGATTATTTCGTTCTACTCTTTCTTCGTCAATCGGACAAAAGATTTGACCTCACAATGGGGAAAGACTCTTCAGAAATTGAGAATAAATTACAGTTGACATCAAGAAAAATGATCCAAGCTCAAAGTAGGGCTTGCTAACGATCCGGAAACATTCGAATGTCTGACTACTTTGTCCCAATTTAAAACTCCTCGATTTTCTTTTCTTTTTTCTTTTTTTTTTTTCTTTCTTCTTCTTTTTATTCTAAGGAAGGAGCAGTGGCTTTGGCTCATCAGCAACACTTCTATTGAAACCTTCGAGTCCTTTGGAATAAAATGAGATGGTATATGTATAAGGTAGACATCAGTTCGCGGCGATCATAGTCCACCTATTAATATCATTCTTCTATGTTTGAAGTTTTAATAACTGATGATAGTAGGGCGATATATGTATAGTAGCTGGAATGGATAAATCGATCTATCGACTAATAAAAATAAAAAGTTCATCGCCCTTTTGGGGAAGGGTTACCACCGGTTAGCTGGTTCTCATAAGCCGGGTCAGCGACCGTGCCCTTTGGGCAAAAAACGGCTTGGATAAAAGGTAAAAAGTTTCCGGGCAGGGCTCAGGGCAGGTGGAAGGAAAGAACATATGCCGAAGTTCGAGTCCACCCGCGCCTTTCTCCTGGCTCGTTTATGCCCCGCTACCTATACACACACCCCCACCATACTTGGAATTAAGTGTAACTTATCCCGTGGTTTTGTATGGTATGTTATGGTATATACCATATCCCAGCGAAGCTGGTGAAGAATGATTTCGGAAAGAATGGGCATGGGTCTGAACTTCAGGCTCCTTAAGGTTGTATTATAGACTTTAGAAGCTGTTAGACACGATGTGGATCACAGATGCAGATGATCATTTAAAACCAGGTAGTAGTCGTCGACCCTGATCAAACGGACGTTTCCCTACCTGGATATTTCTAATCGATTTTTATCTGATCTGAGCCATGAATACCTCAATGGTTAAACTTTTATTCGAGACGTTGTGCGGTCAGATGGAACGAACTGTTCCGGTTTACGATTAGATTTTAGGCTACGATCGAGAAAGAGAGGGAAAGATGAAATAAAGGATTCTCATACACCGATCAAACGGAGAATACTCTCGATTTTTTTCATCTTCTTTCTATTCTCTTCTTTATGGTTTTGAATATCCCGATGAATGTCCATGGTTCATGGACCCGATATTCACTCGGGAAATCATTTCGCTAACAGACTTGCATGTACTGCGGGTACACCCCTGTGTGCATCGTTGAACCCCGCCACTCACAGGCTCCGCCAAAGCCCTTCAATTTTCGGACTGTACCTTCACCATCGAAAGCTTGACCCATCGGACAGGTCGTTGTACCGGGAACTAGCCTTTTCCAGAGCTAGTTCAAACATCAACGAACGGTCTGCAGACATTCGTTGGAAGCATGATTACAATTTGGTATCATTTGGAACTATTCAGGATCTGAAATGCAGATTTTGAAAGGACTTTTTCGATAGAGTTGACCTTGGAGATAGTACTTTCGAAATTGTTTTTCGGGTCATTTTCTTCGAGGTGATTTGAAGGGTGGATAAAAAACGTTGGATGGTTACTCGAACGAACGGCGTCGGTAGTACGCGGAGTACAGGGATGAGATTGCGTGGCGCTAGAGTATTCCTGCAGACTACTGATGATGACTGTACAGTACACTAGCCTGGCACCCTAACACATAGGTACACGTTCATGAAATTTCGCACCGCGTACACGGTTTGCCAGGGGGTAGAAATCATTAAATGGGCGTGGCACACTCGTGGTTGCCCGGATGACGGTCACGTGAACCAACATGGCCGTCCAGCCTCCCCTCTTTGAAACAGTCATTTGTTATCAGCCATTTTATTTTAATGATTTCCATGCACGCGTGAAACTGCAGTACAGTTTATATACCCGTATACCCTAACCCGCATGCATGCATGCCCAGGGATGATGCTTTGCCCGGGATCCTTGCATCAGGCTTCACTTTATCCATATATACCAAATTGAGTATATTCGCGATACAAAATGCTTTCCATATTTCCATACACCAGTTGGTGTATACATATACGTCAGCTACGATTCTACATATACGAACACAATTCACTATAATAAGCTCTAGATTCATTTGCCACTGATCTAAAAGCTCGCGCTCATGTGCATATACAAAGAAGTCCGAGTATGCAAAACTATTATACCCCGACATCAGAGAACCGTAAAGTTGCAAAATTCCGTAATGTATTATGTATGTAGACCGTACGTAGGTGTAGGGATATGGCTCGATGGTGGTACCAGGCTATTAAGGGTGAAGTAGGGAGGGCCTTGTTTAATGATTTTACCCTGGTATTTTCACGATGACCAGAGGAGGAGAGCAGGGCGTAAATTTTGTAGTGGCGCTCTAGTTGGTACTCTGTTTCGTTCGTTCGTTCGTTCGTTCGTTCGTTCGTTCGTTCGTTCGTTGACCGAATGCATTATACATGGATTGCAGGGGACATTAATTTTCTGGCTTTGGCATGGACGTGTAGGCTGGCCAGTCGGGGAAGAAGTATGTACACGCTGTCTGTATTTGTGCCGGTGTGATACCCATGGAAATAGAAGGGAGGAGGGTATAAAATCGAGTCACCCCGCCCGTTTACGAAAGCATCATTATTGGTATATACTATACACGAATTATCCCATGGGTATGTATGTTATAGGTACATACATATCATCCCGTCAGGATACATACTCTTTTCACAAAAGTATGCACATCTTTATCATTCTTTTTAACCCCACCTCACCCTCGTTTACCACCTCGATTCAGGGATCAGAGATTAAACACATCACCTATCCTACCTATATATAACAGCTAGGTGTTTCGGAATTCCAGGAAAATCACACCAACCGCACGTAGAGCACTCTGATTTGTTCAACTGACTGGACAGCTATCTGCCGAAGGGTATTCACCTGCACCTCCATAATGTTCTGCGGTGTTTCTGGTCCATTTTAGCCAAAGGACGAATTGCGATATGCGGGGAGCTTTGACGGAACTGTTAAATGCCAATGAAGTCCAGATCTGATCTTTAGCTTGAATTAAAACAACGTGGATATTTTTATTAATTTTTTTTTTTCACGACGAAAGGGTCCTCAATGGAATTTCATATTATATTTGCCAATGGTCCGGTGAGGGTACAGAGTTTAGAGTAATTATTGATATGATGCAACTTTTTTATGGTAAAATCAAGGCGTTTTTGATTCGTTCTTTTCACAGTCTTGTCAGATAATTTGAGGGTAGGTACATATAATCTTTATCGTATCTTCCTTTGTCCAAAGAACGCAGCATGCGTACGGTATAAGAATATTTGAAAGAATGAATCTAACCAAGTGCACGTTGGGTCACTGATTCATCAAAGTAATTCTTTATAAATCGTAATTCTTGGTCTCGACAAAAGAATATAAGAAAGGGTTGCGCTTTGCTCTCGTAGCCGTGGTAGGTAGGTACCATAGCACCCCTATATAACAGCCCCTGGGTCCTCCCTCGATCTCCGCACTTCCGGCACGCGAGATTTTCAATTTTATAATTACACTTCTTATTCTTTCGTACGACGCCAATTACCGAAGGGAAACCATTAGGTCGATCAATGGGAGTGGAAAAAATTATTTAATTTCTTGGAAACTTGGTGCCACGTGTATAAAATCTACACCCATAGCTCGGATCATCAATTCTTTATAATATACCTAAATTCGTATATCTAAACTGCAGTAGCCGCATCAGGTGACTTTTTATTCTATTGTAAAGTTATTCTATTTGGAGATGATTTTTTTATTCAATTTTTATCTCCGTTACTCTATTCTCGAGTTTCAATGTCGCTAGGATATTTGATACTGCTTGATCTAGCCAACCAACCTTATAGTATACGAGTCACCGTATACTTTTACAGTAATTTACTCGGCAGATGCCTCACCTGCATTACGTTTACCATTTTCAGCTGTAGGTTTATATTAGACAAACTGAATGTCCATCATGTAGATATCAAATTTTCTCTCGATAAACTGATAATAATTCTGATATGGTTTAGGTAACGAGGGGTCGCGAACCTTTTTTATACCTTTCCGATGAATATTTGAAAGTGTAATTATGTTAACAATAACCAACCCCCTTTTCTTTTTTCATAAATACACCAACGCAGTAGCATATTAATTCGATTTTAATTGACTATGAAAGAAAACCATTTCCTTGTACTAATGTAGGCTAGCAGGTAAAACGTACGTGTTCACGGATGCGAAGGTTTTGAAGATCCGAACGTATATACAGAATAAGGTCTATACGAAGAATACCTAAGGAAACTTGAAAATTAACTGAACACACGATAGCATACTCGGTCCCTGTAAATAAATAAATAATTATCTTTCTTGCCCACCATGCTTTGGTATAAGTTCCGAGGCATTTATCGGCCTACGAGTTTCAATACTTATACACACATATTTCTAATTCTAATTGTCTTTATACGGATAGTACCGATGAACGTGATGAATAATTGAATCCTGTACAGGAACATAGTAAACTTATAAAATATAAGAACAATAATTATTATCATTGTGGTTATTTTCTAGCCGTATAGTCTACAGGTATATATATTTACCTATTAATAAGAAAGGTTCGCCCACGAACGTGCATCATGGTTAGAGCTGTATACCCTCGCGTGGCATCTCGTCTATGTATTAATACGGTAGAAACTAATTTCTTGTTTGATTCAATTTTTATCGGTTGCAAAAGCGTCAATTATCGGAAAAGTGTGCCACGCTTGTGAACTACGAGCCACTCGATGCAGGGTACCAGGACAAGGCTGATACCAAGTGCAACATACATTGTTAAATTGATAAGAAACGCGTAAACGCGTTGATTTCTTTTTTTTTTCTTATTGAAAAATAATACCGTGGTTATGACGAATAACTCGTGATAAAATAAAAATAGCTCGATTCAGTGTCAGCTAACTGCCAGATGCCTTAATACTACCTTATTATTATATCTATATTGATATTACAAGATAATGAAATATGGAAAACGTAATGAATAATTATGAACAAAATCGGGTATAGATTTTAGTGTAAATAATTAACGTTATATAAGATGAACTATGTGTCTATATAATCCACGTACGTAGGTATTTGAATTTACGTATAGTGCATATGAGCGATCGATGAGTGTACCTATGTCAAGTGACGTAATTCTTGCGTCTATAATCCGCGACAAGTGTAGGTGTAATCATATGGCTGTAAATGACTGATAAATTAGATGAATAATTCCTGTTCCAAACGTTGAATCGAGGGTACTCGTATTAATTAGGGTTGATTAGCTCTCGGTTATCGATATATGGTTAATTAATAAATAAGTAATCGCAAGCCACCTTATACCCATGCAGGTATATAAGGCGATGTAAACGAAACTTGTATAGGCAGTTATGGGGTGAATTCTGTTGCCCCCCAGTCTCATCCGCTCAAGTAAACCCTGAAACGAGATTCGGATGTGAATGTGAAAAAAAATTAAGGGGGTTGAAGAAAGAAAAGCTTGAAAGCTTGGAAGCTCGAAGACGTCCACCCCCTGACGATCCGATGGAATTAGAGTATAAAGAAAGAAAGTATATAAGAGAATGAAAGAAAGAAAGAATGAAAAAAAAAAAGAGGAAACAGAATGAGAATCATAACAATGATAACACGATCAACGTTGGGGACGTTTCAGACAGAGTTATTTTTATTAAATCAACCGTTGGAATTCTTCGGTGCGGGTCGTCCCCGGCGATTGAATAAAAGATGAATTTATTGGGTACAAGATGTAAGTGAGTACGAGGATACGAAAAAAAAAAAAAAACCCCATTTCTTACTGTATAATGTTGGTATTAATAAAAGATAAATCAGTCAGCTGGTATAGGGAATAGCTTTGTTGAATAAAAATAGCCAGATATGGCAATATTATGGCTTTCAATGTTATTCCCATCGTCGTTTCCAACCCCCTTAAACTTAACATAATGCCGTAAACTAACCCGCAAAGATCACGAAAACATAGAAAAACAAAAAAAAAAGAAGGAAAAAATTAACAAATAGAACACACATTTAAATACCGTCATATTTTCCACCAACGATCAATTTACATGTTACAAGATTCTCCAAACGAATAAAATATAAAAATAAAAATTCATACAAAATTATATGTACATCCGATGTGTATCTATGATCAGTTATTTTTTATGGATCATGTACCTAATACTTACTGCAGCTGAAACGATATTGTTCGATGGCGTATAATGTTACAGTAATAGAAATGAATTTGGAAGAAAAAAAGAAAATAAAAAAAAAAACAGATAGTCAAAATTCTGGGATGAATTGCGTAAGTGGGAAAGAAAAAATGAAACAAAAAACGAAGAGATGAGAAGGGTTTTTTTGATTTTGATAAGTATAGTTAGGTAGGAGTTGTTTCCATCGTTTATTATTTTGCCATTTGTCCAGGAGAGCGACCGTACAAATGCCACCTTCCAGAATGCGGCCGGGCCTTCATTCAACTCTCGAACCTGCAGCAGCATCTTCGGAATCACGATGCTCAGGTGGAACGTGCCAAGAATCGACCCTTCCACTGCACCATTTGCGGGAAGGGATTCGCCACCGAGTCAAGCCTAAGGACCCACACGTCCAAGGTCAGTCATGTATGTACCAAATCCGACGTCCATATATTACAAACGTTATTTAATCTAATTACTAAAAAAATCAAAAAAAAAAAAAAATCAAAGAAAAGAAAGCAAAGGTAAAAAGAAAAGAAAAAAAAAAAAAAACCAAGAAATATCAAACAAATAAGAATTAATAGCATTTCGTATCAAATTCGCGTAAACTAACACGGTGACGGGGTGTTATATGTGCTTTCATTATATACATTAAAATCACCACCTTATATACATTTTGGGCAACAAACCACATGGATTATTAGATAGAAACGCGACTTGCGAGGAGTTACAATCCGATACTAGTCGCTGTCACGGTATAATACGTGTTAATATTTACCTTCGAATGCTATAGTTGGAAAAATGAAGTGTAGATCAAAATCAATTAATTTCTTCATCAAATCGTTCATTTCCCATCGTTATGATCCTGTCATTTCAAAACACCTGCTCCATGAATTTGGGCACTCCGATTCTCCAATTCGACTTCGTTCTGGGATCAAGATTGCTACAAATAACAAGCCGGAACAAATTGACCGGGAAATTGGAAATTGGAAAATTTCGTTTCTGGGCCGAGACGTCTGCAAATTAGTAAAAAAAAAAAAATATATATCCAATTGTGGGAAAGTTTTCCATATCTTTTGCCACTGTTTTTCAATATTGTTTCCCAAATTGAATTTGTAGCTGAACATCTTTCAAAGAGTTTGTTTCATAGAAAAGTCGAATCGGATCAACGGTATGCTCAATTTCGTACCGCAGATGATTTCAAATGACACGATTCTGACATTATGCGAGATAAAATTTGATGACAAAATGCAACGATTTTTTGGGATAATTAGTTTGATGGTTAGATTTTGTGTTTTGTACAAAAATGTTGCAGGGGGTTTGTGCAAATTGTAACGATAAAAGCTTGGGCTTTGTTGTCATGGCTTACGCAGTAATATACAATAAAAACCAAAAACAGAAACAAAACAAAAAAACAGGAAAGAAATTTCTTTGCGGGTGTAAATATAAAACGGATGAAAGATCATTAAATCCTCGGTCAAAATTACGATACTCGTTTGTAATCCTAAACCGAAGATCACGTTAACTCGGAAGTACCTCTGCGCCTGTAAATTCTACCGGTCGTATATGTATATGTGAATCAAATAATGAAAAAAACCCGTTCGGTAAAGAAAAAAGTAACCCTTAAATGATCAACGTTCATGCCGGTATAGGAATCTTCTCCTAATCAAATTCACCCCTCGAACAATACAGCCTCGGAGCACGGATCTCATTCTCAGACGAACTTTTTGCTCTTCTTCCCCTCTATCACAGATTTTCTCAAATCCCCCTTTGGCCCCGATCCGCCGTACACATGTGCGGTGGAAAAAAAAAAAAAAAAAAAAAAAAAAAGAACGTGAGAAGACATCTGGTCTTCTTTACTATTGGATAATGTACGACTTCGTTATACCTGGGGCTATGTCTTTCAGATTAGTTCTTATGAGTTCGTATCATTCGGTGTTTTTCGAATGCTGACGTTCGACACAATGATTCGATTGAAAAATGATTTTCAATTGATATTTTTTAAAGATTAATCGGAAAACGAGAGTATAAGACACGTAAAGAGCTGTTCGATCAGCTAATGCATCTTAAGTTAATCCTTCGCTTTATAACATGAGAAGTAATAAATATCATGTTTTTAACATTTTAACACCCCGTTCTAAGATCCTTTAATTAAAAGATAATCCGTGGTTAAGCTGTGGTTTAATTTATAGAAAATAAAAAAGATCCTTTTCGTCGATAAATCTTGCGATAATCTCCCGTTCGGTTAGCTCTTGGTAACCCTTCGTTAGCTGATATCCTATACATGCGTGTGCAAAGGAAACGGATGGATTGAAATCTTCAAAACGTCAATCCTAGCTTTACGCATTTATTTATCTAGTAAAAAAACAGAACAGTTCTTTCATCAACGGAATGCGGCTTCATGTCCATCATTCATACGTATCAAATAGTAGATCCATTCAGATCGACATGCTTCTGAAAGATTGAAGCATGGCCGATGAAATCCCAATTAAACAAAAAAAAAAAAAAAAAAAATACCTCCAACTAATTGTAAGTGGAAAGCAGTTCGAATTGAGTATTTCCTATGTAGCAATTTTTTCGATTGATGTCGTTATGGATAGTCGAAAAAAAATCGGCAAGACCCATAAGTCGATAATCTTCTAGAAAGAAAAAAAAAAAAAAATGGCGCGATAGATAAATTTGAAACTTTACAGACTGACAGCTTAGCTTTTGATAGTAAAAAATTGCCATGTCTGGGTAAAGATTGGCACAGGACTTGTTCATCAGGAATAAAAATCCTCGGGAAAGCTGATAAAAGTCCAGACTGCAGTCCGATTGTCCAAAAGATTTCTGATTTCAATGGTTTAAGCGAGATTTTTCTCAGTTTTTTTTATTATCGTGGCTACATCGACCATGATCGCGAGTAATCGATTAGTTTTATTAGTTGATCATTGTATTAGGGTATCATTAACTGATCGAGTGGCCGTTATTCCGACCCCAACTCTACACGAGTGTATCTAGGTTCTATTAATTAGTACCGCGTCTTCAGGCTATTGTCCGATGCCACGGAGATCCTGAAAGCCACCGGACACCAAAGTCTTCGAAGGAGACCCCGCGTCTCCTTGTATAATATGTGGGCAGTTATAAGGGAGGAAGTAGGGCCCGCCCAAGAAGTAGGTATAGTAGTTTTCTAGATGGGGTGATCGTTAACGATGTTAACGGTAAAGAGGTAGGAGATAGGTGGGTAGATGCAGGGTATCTCTTACTTACCTACCAACTGAGCTTTAAAAATAAACCCACGGCTGGCAAAAATACAAGGATAATTAAAACGCTCGAGATGAAACTCTCGCAGGTCTTGGAAATAAAACAAGACAAACGTAAAACATCCCATCTAGCTTACCTAATCGAATTTACTCCGAGAGATTTCTTGAAATTGTTTTCACTTATAGTCGCTCACTGAAAACGGTATAACCCAACCTCCTGCCACCCCCATATCCCTTTAAAATATGATAAAATCAGTTTTCCTTTTTCCAAAATGGGGAAATAAGGGAATTGAGAATTTGTCGATTATTATGGAATTCATTGCAAATTTATCTGAGTATCTTTTCATTAGAAATGAATAAAAATTAGTATTTTGAAAAAATGTATAGGCAGGGATGAAAAATCGCGTTTGGACTGCGTGCTGGTTAAACATTATCCTATAAGAAGACAACACACGCCCGCCCTGGGTAGGTATAGAAGCGAAGGAACACAATATTGTAATAGGCAAGAAATAAACCATCTATACATACATATATACATGTATCTATCTATCTATCTATCCGCTGGTGTTTTACCCAGTTTTATATAGTATATCCATTCTATTTATCTACAGTTTAGCAGTACAAGGGTTGAATGCCGTGCAACACGATATCTCCTACCCTCTTTTACCTCCCATCCAGTTTCACCCTTAGTAAACCCCTTCGTATCCCACTACTTCAGGTATTACTACTACTACTACTACTACTACTACTACCCTACCTTATCCACCCACGTCACCCCTTTTCTTAATTGCCCCTCTGCGCCGCTACTTGGTAAAAACTCGTTAACCATTGGATTTATTTCCCTTATTAATTTTTGAGCATTGACGTATTGCTGCCTGTTTAGAAAATGTCTAAACCGTTATATTTAGACGACGTCGCGTGCCCGAGGATTATCCTGTTTTTTGTTTTCGTCCTTTTTATTTTCTTTCTGTCTTTTTTTTTTTTTTTCTTTCTCGTTTTTTATTTTCTTCATTTGTCATCTGAGCTTCGTTTTTGCTGATTGTTATAGATCGACGGTTTGAGATATTATACCTTCTTCGTGTTTTGGTATCTAATCGGTCTCTGATAAATGTAGAAAAAGAAAAAGAAATTCTAGTCCTATAATAGTAATTCCTAGAGGTGATACCAAAGGAGTTGAAAATGCCGGTAGTGTAAACCCTGTTTTGCAATTAAACTGGTTTTTCCCCGTAAACATCGACTTTTGGCGAATATCCAAACGGATTCTTTGTCTCTTTTCGGTTTTAAAATAGATATCTGGGACGCCTTTAAGACTGCATTCATAAATAAATGTTCTTAGTTAGCAGGAGCTAGTCAAACCGCGTTATATAAAATAGTATCTAATTGAAACTAATGAATTTCTATTCGAATAAGCTCGGATTCCACCCTATACACCTTTATTCCCCCCCAATCATCGTCATCGCAATCATCATCATCGCCAATACCTTCTGTACATACGTTTTTACACCCCTCTACTTATCCCCCTTCGTATAATATAAATTTTTCCCTATCTCACTCTTTCTTTCCCTATAAGCAATCCGCTGGTCATATATGCATTCATGCGAATATGTACGTACATACGTGTAAGATTTTTTTTATCTTTACTTTTTTTTACGCTTCTCGCCCCGCCCTCAGTTTTTACCACGTTGAAAAGGGTAGACCACCCTTATGGTTAGACGGTGTGCAATCAAATCATTTGTACCGATTCTTACTCGTATATATATATGTGTGTATATATGTACGTATATACGTACACCATATATATCGGGGTGGGATTTTCTATTGTAAGACTTTTTCTACTTATGGGGTTCCACGCCTGTTATTATACTCGGCAACATGTAGAACGAACCGTGGGGATATCCTATTGGCAAAACACGTTCCCCTCTGCATCACGTGGGTCTCATATATATATTTTTTTTTTCTCAATTTTTTTTTTTTTTTTTCTCCGCTTCTTTTTCATTTCCTTTCGCCTACTTTTAGAGGTGTTGATTAAACGCCTATTATTCATGGATTACGAGGCGTTATTCGTGTTTAACGTTGACGGTTGTCAGCTTCTCTATTCATATACTGATCCAGATACACACGTGTGTCTAATATATATCTATCTACGTGTCGTTCTATTCGTTGAAAGATTTTTTTTTTTTTTTTTCTTTCACAGTTCGATAACGATATTTGGTGGTTAGGTATGCAAAATTGATACAAACGAATGGATATACTATATATATATATACATTTCTGGATTTCTTTTTTGATTTTATATATTATTAGACAAAAATGGATATTTTCTTTGTTCGTTCACGATCAACGACCCATGGCCGCAGACGGACGGAGGCTGCAGCGGCAATCCTCCTCCTCCTCCTCTCCTGCGAGAGTAAGATCCGCGAGTATATCTACCTATGTATGCGTATATATATATATATATATATATATATTTATATATATACATATATATACATATATACACCTTGTCCGAGGTACCGCGAGGTATTACGAAGGTTGTCTGTCTGCTGCACCGCGGGCGGCCTCGGCGTCGCGAAAGAGAGAGAGAGAGAGAAAGAAATAGAGAGGAGGAAGAAAAAAAAAAAAGGAAAACCCATAAATAAAAGGAGGGAAAAATAAATAAGAAAAACGAAGCTGTACCGAGAGTATGAAAAAGAAAACGAAAGAAAGAAAGAAAGAGAAGAAAAAATAAAATAAATAAAGAAAAATTACACGCCGTAAGACCTTCGGCCTAATGCAACTATACGGTCTGCTCTCAGGCATCTCGAGATGCTGCGCGATGTTCTTTTTTTTTTTGTTCAACTTTATTTATTTTCTTAGCTGGTCGATTTTCTCCCACGTATAGTGCATATATAAACTTCTATGAAGACATGGTGCATCGGGCCTGTCTTTCTTTTAACGAATTTTCTCCATCGCGTGTTATACGTATTGGATTATAATTGGTAATTTCTTGATAGAAGCAGCAAACAGTCGCTCCCTGCTTTGTCGTTTATCCCAATTTATTCCATCAGTCAGAAAATATTACTTCATCTCATTGGCATACATGTGTTTGGAACTAAAGGGGGGTTGTGTTACGTTGTGGGGGATGCAGGCAGTTTTTCGTTAAACTAGGAAGTTATTTTTTTTGGGGGGGGGGGGGGGGGGGGGGGGTTAAAATGGAAAAGGAACGCGAATCTAGGTGGATGGTAGGAGGATCCGGCTACGTACTTTGGTACCTAAAACTTGGACGCGTGTACACCTATGTGCTAAGCACGCAGGCGGCGTTCGTTAAAACAAAATGGCTACTTTCTGGCCGACGTCACGCATGGCTTAGCCGTTACTCACACCCACTTCCTTCTTCTGCCACTCCCCGTATATATATATAAGAGTCCGACTATACTAGGGATACGGAAACTTTATCTACATAATAGCTGAACGCAGTCCTTCGATCAGAATTCGAAGACTGGGAAAATTGAGCCTCCGATTTGCAAGGCTCTGTTTTTCTTCTTCTTCTTCTTCTTCTTCTTCTTTATAACAAATCGAAAATCATCAAGCTCGGGGGTTCAGCCCCCGGACTTCAGCACGCACCTTATACTGTACGCGAACCGCACCGGGAAACCAAATCAAAAGTTTCTCGGCTTGGTAATAATAGCCAGGGTTCTATACCGATAGGTCAATCCTGTCACGAACACTAACCCTTAGGGCAAACCTGACGTAGTAGGTACTGTTTTAAACAGAAATCAAAACCCTCGAGCTTCCCAGCAGACCGTCGTTCTTTATTCTCAATTTTCATACAATAATCTCTTATATATCCACAAGAGATTTACCTACCATATACTTATACCTATATAAATCATGAAGAACTTAATCATGAGCTCTTGACCCACGATGGAATTTTAATCAAAAGATCATTCAAAGTACCGATGACAATTTCCCGAGCTTTTTCAGTCATCAAATCTGTTCTCACTTAGAATCATTTGCAAATCTAAAAAAAAACTTTTTCAACTACAACCGTGAATAATATAGGTACAGTTACATGGCACAAATCGGTACGGACTTAAATCAAAGTGATGATTAAAGGTTCGGTCGAATTTCTAATCGTGCAAAATGAGAAGGTACACATGATGATGAAAGTTTTCTCAGCCCAAGTCTTATAGGGGCGTTGAGATTTTTTTGTTTTTTTTTTGTTTTGTTTTTTTCTTCTTGTATAAGGACGACTCGATAAATCTTTCGGATTGACCGGAGTGCTGCACCTCCCGGTTATATAGCGTTAGGTTAGATGTATGTATATGCAAGAGGATAGAATCGCGCCCACGCTACTCGGCACCAGGGACTCCGCGGGTCTCTCGGTGCTGCAGCGGCTGACGGTGTGCAAAAACGAGGATCATGCTAGAAAAAAGAAAGAAAAAAAAAAAGAAAAGAAAAGAAAAGAAATGAAAAAAAAAAAGAAAATGCGCTGGAAGAAACCGGTTTTTTCCAGTTGGGCCAGGTCGGGGCGTCGAACCTTCGGACCGCAGGCTCCCTCCAAGAATAACTTATGCTCTCGTACTACGTCTCTGCAACTCTTGGTGGTGGCAAGGAGATGCAGCTTTTGCCCTAGGTCCGGGACTAGAAAGAGAGGCAGGAAAGTCCCGCAAATAAAATTCGAATGAGAAATAAAAAGATTGAGAAGAGAGGAAAAGAGAAAAGAAAAGAAAAAATGGAAAAGGAACGAGGCCCCCAAACTTTCAGGTCATTGCCATCGCCATGGTCTTCTTTTAGCCTTTCGCAATCGGTTGCAGGGTTATGCGTTTTGACTCGAATTTAAAAGCCCGAGTTACCGGCAAGGTTACCAACCTTTTTCCCCTTATGCGCATACGGCCTGCGAGGAAAATAAACTGATTGAAAAAAAAATAAAAATGCGAAATCGAATAAATTAAACCGTACGAATATTGAATTCCTTGACGATAATCTTCGTGATAAAAATATGAAAATCGCGATTTCGTAAACTCGTGACTAAAGAAATATAATCCAAAGCTAACTCGTAATTAGATTAAGTATATTGGCTTTGAATTTGACTGTTCAATAATATAAATTAAATAACAATATGAAAATCAAAAAATTAAGTCAAAATTGTTTTTTTCAAACGGACGTCGTATTTTGTTTGTTTTTTTCTTTAATTCACTGTATTGTTTACGAAAATTAAAAAATATGTATACTGCATCCGATATACGCGTTTTCCAACTCCCATCCACATGTAAACATCTGACATATCAACGATCAATTGAAGATTTACCAAATTTGAAGTCCGCAAATGATATCCGACTGTTTGATTTCCAATTTTCATTTCACCAGCATGCTGCAGTATTGTCTACTCTTTTCAAAACTTCTTCAATAATCGTTGAAACACTTAATATACATGCTTATATATTAGTACCTATATTCATTTTGGGCTTTGCTTTTATTGTTTCTCCAAATGTCCACCTATACGAATTTTCCATCTCACAATAAGTCTTCAAATTATCATCTATTTTTTTTGTTTGCACTTCATTTTTCGTTCTCTTTGGCCACAATGTTTGTTTTTCGTTTCATGCAAGTAGATTCATCGAACAGCTGCTTATGTGTCAGTTCAATACACGGCATATACTCTTTCCTAATACCCAAGCAATTGCAGCGTATCGTTTTGTCATCCAGCTTTCCTCGAGTAATTGAACGTCCCATTTTTCCTGAAAAATTCCAAAAACCACTTCCCACGGATCCTACGCTTATACAAATACCTAATGGGTGGCGGCGCGTGGCCTAGTCTGACTGGTATCATTCTGTTTTGTGCCCAACCTGCGCTTCTGGTACACTGGTGGTATTTGGGCTGGTGTCCGCGTCTCTTCCGTGTCTCGGCCAAAAAAGGAGTTGCAACAGCGTGTTGTGTTCCAGCAACACGCCGCCCTGATTGGCGGCCCTAATGCTACCAGCTGTCCTGTCTGCAACAAGCTCTTCCTAGGCGGTGAGGCTCTCATGGAACACATGAAGCATACTCACAAGGATCCGAACGCCTCTGGCGTTGCCAGTAAGTATCTAATTTTGTTAATTTTTCATTTCTTTTTTTTCCATCATCATAATTTTTGTTTTTTTCTTCTTTTCTTTGACGGTTTTCGATAATTTCTTGTTTTTTCAATTTTTGGCATCAGCGAATTTTATCAGTATGTGTAAGAAATTTATTGGGGAAGAGAAAAAATATTCACCAAATTTTCATGTGGTATCAGTGAAAATTACACTGTATTGGATACATATATATATATATATGTATATACGAGTGCTGCTGAAGATCTGCAAGAGAAAACATCTCGGCCATTAGTTCTCCTTAAGTCTAATTGGCTGATACCAATAATAACTCTGGCTGGCTAGTTTTTACCGTTATAGAAGTGATCCAAGTATGCTCTAGTATATATATATACTATATATATATATATATACGTCGACGACACGTCGTATCTTATGTGGTTTATAATCACTCGCATAATCCACTTTGTACACGTATATAGAGTACTGTATCCGTATTATGTATAACGCGATGTACGTTATAAATTCCAACTTGTTTTTATAACGGCTTGGAATTGGAAAGTATACAACTTATGGGATAGATGCAATAGATAACAGTAGATTAACAACTATATTATCATCGATCTAACGATTTCCAAGACTTTTCAGATCGCCATACGATTCATGATTATCAGTTAATAATTTTATAGTACAAAGTCGTGGCCTTCTGATAAGTTTTTTTTTATCTCTCGAAATTTTCTGGTGTGAAATGTCCATCAGTATGATAAAGCGAATCTTACTGTCCATGAAGTAATGAGACTTCATTCTGTTCAGAACAAAATTCGTCTCGTTTTTCTCATCGAATAAAAAATCAATTTTCACTCCAAAAAATTCCGAGAATACAGTCCGAATTTTGAACTTGGGATAAAATAGTTCAACTTTGATCGCAAATTTTGCCAGTCTTAATCATCTCAAAATGAATTAAATGAATCAGCATATAAAGATATGGCATCTATTTGAGGATCTATGGGTAGTTTTTTTTTTTTGGTCTTTTGATAATATTGATACGAAGAAAACGGAGAATTCATTCACTTCATAACCGTGTATCGATATTTTTCTTTTAATATTAAGACTTATTACCCCATTTTTTTGCTTTGGCGCGGGCATATATGTTCTATTTTATTTCATATACTAACATAAATCTGCACGATACTTTTTTTTTTAATCTAAAAAATACATATCTATACGTACTAACAATGTTTCATCAGGTGAAATGGGCTTTTTTACGTGTGTCTCTTTGACGTGTGAAAGAATGAACAAGTGTGCGTGTATAACCTAACTCGGTTGATAATTCACTCCAAATTCTGATTTCTGATCTAACTTTAAAATTAAAAAAATATGAAATATGAAGAATTGGTGAAAAAACTAATTCGTAATACCAGAATTTAGTTATCAAAATCAACCGAGTAGGTAAAACGCGATACCTGGCTAATGTCTGATCGAGTGTGAAGCATATAAGAGGTTTATTACGAATCTGGTGTAATCTTGATACTGGGACGCTTTTCCTGCTTGGCATTGACCTTGAAATTGTGTCCCCCTGTTGTTCCTCCCGCTGACTGCACACCCTCCGTTGCCGGGGTTTACCTAGCGAAGCGACGGACTGCCAACCACCCTTGCCCAGTTTGCGGGAAACACTACGTCAACGAGGGAAGTCTCCGGAAACACTTGGCCTGTCATCCAGAGACCAGTCAGCTCAGTACGAATCTCAGGATGTGGCCATGTTCCGTATGCCAAGCCGTCTTCACCCACGAAAGCGGTAAGTCACGGAAATCAAGATGTCTGCAGTTGGGACGTGGTGTTTTTTTTTTTTTTTCTCCTTTTTTTTCTCCTTTCATAACATATCGTCGTCGGATCGTTTCACAAGATGATCATGTCATGTCAGAATGACTGCAAGAAGTGAAGAAAAAAAAGAGTGATAACGAATATATGTGTATATGTTCAGTTTCTCTGCAGTCGACCTCAATGACAATTATCAACCTATTTCTTGTTCTTCTTTAGTTTTTTTTTTTTTTTTTTTTTTATGTTCTTCTAATTTTCCCAAGTTAGGGCATCGCCGTGAGCAATTCAAGCGGTTCAATACCGTTAAGCCGATTCCATTTTACTGCAAGCCAATTAGTTCGATGGTCATTGACGAGCCCACTTCCGGGACTGACGATGATCATTGATCTGTCAATATTGCGTCCGTCGTGTTGTCGTCGTAGTTGTCGTTGCTGTTATCTCGCCTGCCTAGGCCTGCAGTTCGTGCAGAGTTCCGACTTAAACGGAATTAATACTGACGATGAGTGACAAGTGTATTAACGGTTATATTAGAGTCAACTGTGTGTATAAGATCTATTTCTCGCAATTATCCAATGATTATATGGCGGTATGATAATCCCCTGTGTGAAGCAACAAATACATCCGTCATTCGTGTTTGATATATTTGTCAATTACCTAAGTCCGAATTTTGTTTCATTAATGTTTGATTTTCAGGCCTACTTAGTCACATGGAGCACATGAGGATGGACCCGAAACATCAGTTTGCTGCACAATACGTTCTAAGTCGTGCTGCGGCTGAAAGACGGGAACGAGAACTTTTAGCTGCAACTAGTCAAAGTTTGGCTGGATCAGGTTTAGGTGAGTGCACTTTTTTTTGTTTTTTTTTTCTAACTTTCCTTTTTTCATTTTGTTTCGTTCCTTATCCGCGATCTACGCGAGATAGAGCACAATGCAGGGTTTTTTAAAACTTACATTATAGTTTTCTTTCTCCGTAACGATTTAGCGTAGCAAAGAATTTTTTTAGAAAGAAAAACTTATATCTATATTCAATTCAGGAACAGGGTTGGGTGTTTTGGGAAGCCAGGCTGGAGGACCACAGAATTTACAACAACCACCAATGTGTCAATCACCGTCAGCCCATTCCGACAGCAGTAGTGGTAACGGAAGACTATCGTCGGCCGGAAGTGAACCTGGTACGTTTGAGACCCTTTGTCAATTAGTTCATTCGTTATCTTTACGAACGAAACAAAATTTTTACGTGTTTAGAAAAAATTTTTATCAACGTTTTCATCCCGTTCTATTGAATGTAAACAGAAAAAAAAAAAAAAAATGAAATGACTCTTAGAGATCCTCGTTCAACTGTGTGCCAATCGATCAACTTCCTAATTCTCTACTTTATATATGCGTTGAATAGTTTTTTTTTTTTTTTTTTCATCATCATTATTGTACGCGAACCTGGCTACCATAGAGTTCAGGAATTTTTGGAACAACTAGCTTCGGCCTGCCTGCATTATTGAATATGTACATACATACTGTATATGATGAGGCAATGGCGTTCGTTGGAAAAGAAAAAGTGTATCCTCACGTTTTTTGTGATGTTCTGATGAGAGCAGATTTTTGCGTAGGCGCCGGACTGTTGAACAATAACAATAACAACAATAACAACAATATGGCGTCGCCTGGTCCAAGTGGTAACAAACTCGGCGAGATGCTTCGTGCTGGTAGTCAACCTGGAGGTGCGGCACAACAATACCACGACGAAATGCAACAGCAACGTATGGCAGCTGCAATGGCTGCAGTATCAGCGGGTGAGTGAAATGTTTATATTAAAGTCCGTCAAACCATTGAAATATTCTCGCAAAAAAAAAATGATAAATAAATGAATGGAAACCTTTGAGTAAAATACTTAATTTCTAAAAAAAAATTCTCTACTTTGGGAAGTGAACGTTCTTATCGAAATTAGATTCTCAATATTCAGCATTTGAATAACTTAAAAGCTACTGAACGAATTATATAAAAAATTCAGCCACTTCTGAGTCGAACAGAGCCGTATCGAGTTAGATAAAAATCATCGAAATCCGTCCATTTGTTCTCGACGTATATCGTCCGACAAAACGTAGAGCGACAACTCGAATTTGCCATTTTTAGCGCGATTGCAATGACTCTCTATTTTTATTCGAACCAATAGTTAAATTAATCAATCCGAGCTGAGAGTATTTCTTTGTCAAGGTGTCATTCGGTTTGTCATTGATCGCGTTAAAACCCGTTGAAAATGAAAATTGACGGAAATATTTCCAGACCGAGTCGTGGCTGATTTGGTAAAAATTTTCTCCATGCCTCATATGCGATGAGTGATGGATTCAATGTTATCGCTATTCAACTGTAATAAAAGACATAATTTCTATGTTTTGTCATCAAACCGTCGTAAATCAGACGAACTTTACTCAACAAACAACGCATACTTACTTACGCGATAGCCAAGATGATGTGATACAATTTTCAATATACAAATCTCCAGAATATTCATAACATTTGAGAAGAAGAAGAAAAAAAAAAAAAACGGAGCATTTGAGTAATTTTCTCATGAATTATTACCGTTCCGTCGATAGAACTGCTTCCGTTGAATTGGCAAAAAATCCATGTCCGGTTTCTTGCCAATGGATGGAAATGCAGAGGGTGATTTTAAGCTTCGGTAAATAGCACGTCGAGCGTGTGTCGGTAACGCTACCGACCCGTGATATACTCAGCGACGTACCAAACTGCAAATTGCAGTACTTAAACCTGCGGTACATCGATTAAATTCTCGATAAACTTTCCGTTTTGTGTCAATATCGCACGATCAGTAGACGACGGAGGACGTTGATTTATACGATTTATTTTCTCCAATTAGAATTTCATGAAAATAAGGCATCGATTATAGATGTTATAGCCTGCAATTTGTTCAAAACTTCCTCGTTAAGCCTTATATGGCTAATCGCTTCATATACCTTCAGAACTTTTTTGCCTCTCAGAACAAGTATTTATTGCAAGTTATACGCACAGGGAAAGTACAACCGCGTTTATAAAGACGTAATACGCATTCGGAATACATACCTTGATCGTCAATCTTTGAATCACGCGTCTTCTTCCTATACTCACGTACTCGAAACCGATCAAAACACTTCTCTAATCATATCGATCTCACGTTTTTCCTGATTTTTGACATCTTCTTCCGGTTTTAACGTATCGTTTTGCACAATGCACCAAATCACAGATTAACTATAATGAATTTCATACTAAAAAAAATTTGCAAATTTGATACGTCGGCAAATATAACCGCAGTGCATGCGCTGAAGGAACATTTTGCACACTCCGATGCTGATAATGGTGTCATGGAATTGCAGACTTTGAAATAAAAATGTCAATTTTTTGCACTATCTCTGTTATCTAGGACTGCAAAATTCGGTATCCCCGAACCTGTCTCCAGCAGATATTGCGTCTTTGGCTGCCGCAATGCGCATGGGGAACAACGGCGATATGAGTGGCGGACCTCAGGGTTCAACGGGACCTCAACAACAAGGTGGTCAAGGACAAGTACCGGAACAAACTCTCAGAATGCACCAGGCCGAAGTTCTTCTTCGTTCGCAAGCTGAGGCAGCCTTAAGACTCGCAGTAAGTTGATTAAAATTCGGCATATCAAACATTCGAGCTTTTTGCAGACTAAAGAAGAAGCACTTACGTTCCCGTTTTTTTTTTTTCAAACTTACCACGAAAATGAAAAAATTACCATTCTCATGGAAGTCATTTTCTGATTGAAAATCTTTCTACGAAATATGCGGTGACATTATAATTTTTCTCTATCTGCCTCCAGGTGTCACAGGCAACTGCAGTAGCGGCAAGTTCTGGCACCGATATGAGACATCATTTGGGACAACACAACGGTGGAGGTTCTGGGATGCCAGGTCATCACGGGAACCAACAACTATCCCAACAAGATGGTCTTTCCCCTGACTTGGGTAAGTTTTGTAAAAATTATTACCTTAGACCTTACGTATCCCTGCAGCACATTATTGTCAAATGATTTGCAAAGTAATGCTTGTCCAAAAATCTCCAGAGCTAATTGTCAGTCAGACCCAGAAGGATAAAGGTCTTTCTTCTCAGGACCAACCCTCAAAATTAACCAATCAAATCATATCAACTTGAGATGATCTTGAGAAGAATTAATACCTGACTATGAATACCACCCGTAGTAGTTGAAATTGAAAATGACATACTAAAAGAATGAAATGTCAATTTCTCATCAGATTCAATGATTTGTAAAAATGATTGTTTGAATCATCATGAGTTTGTTTTTTTTCTATTTGTTTAGGCGAAGCACTTCGATTACAAGAGCAACGCTTAGAGCAGGCATTGAGATTGCACGGTGATCCACGAGCGTTGGGTTTTACCCTCCAGCACGTTGTTAACCAACAAAACAATCAGCAACCATGAAAATTCAGCTACTACTGAGACGAGTGGACCCCTTGGACAAGCGAAACATCCTATAATCAACCACCAAAAAGAGAGGAACAACGTTCTCAAACCACCGATGAGATAATACAACAAAATCTATTGGGGCAGGAACAGTTAAACAATCCCTCGAACACCGAACTTCCCGATACCGCCGACAGAGGCGTTAAAAGGAAGTCCGAAGATATGGTGGAGAACACAAACAACGCGTAAATATATATTCGTTTCAAAATAAGAAGATGAAGAAGATAAAGAAGAAGAAGAAGAAGAAACGAAACAGTTCAATTAAAATCAGTGCGTATATAAATTACAATCGTCAACAACGCGCCGAACTGAATATACAAAAATTTGTATATAAAAATATTTACGTCAATTATACGATAATAATTCGTAGGTTTGTGGATTTAAAAAAAGGATATTAAAATTCGCGTCCAAGCGTGGTCAATTGAATATTGCTCTATGTCTCAGCAGTAACCGTTGATAAATTTAAAAAAAAAGAAGAAAAATTGAGAAGAGGAAATTTTCTCAACTCATATAGAAGAAGAAATACAACAACAACAACAACAACAACAAAACAACAACAAATGAATAAATAATGCAAAATATAAAAGGACTACGATACGAGATGATGTGATTAAGTGGTTATATATATATATATCGTATGATGAAAATGTTTAAACGCGGTAATATATAAGGGGACATTCTTTAGCAGTGCAATCTTATTCGTGGCTTTAAACGGAACCATAATACCATACAAAATGCGTGTTTTCAGATTTTTCACCTTATTTTTTTTTTTTTTTTTTTTTATCCTATCCAATTCTGGATTGTGTTTAAACTTCGTTCTTCGACGTGTACGGCGTGTGTGTAATGCGATTATACGTAAACACGTATACATATGTTGATACACGATAAGAGAAACCGAACAGAAATCTATCGCAAATTCTTTGTGAAAGAATAAAAATTGAAAAAAAAAAAAAAAAAAGGAGAAAATCTTACGCGCAATTATAATAACGTCGCGTTGGTTAATTGAATCTCGAAAATTTTTTTCCTACAATCTCTCAATCGCAATATACTAATTACGACTGATGTAAAGAGAGACAGGAAGAGAAAAAAACCGAACAAAAATTGATGGTGAAAAAAAGAAACAAAGAGAAAAATCAGAAAAAAGAAAAAAAAAAATGCTCGAGAATCAATTTGAACGTGGACGTATTATGGTATGTTACATACGTATATATATGTATATATATCGTCAATACATATATAAATATAAATATATATAATATTTTTAGTACGAGAGTCGCGAGATGAATAATACAAGGTCACGCGGGCGACCTTTTTTTATTTAATAGGGCTCGTCAGAACTAAAATTAGGTTTAGGTGAAAAACAACAACAAAAATAAATAAATAAATAATAATAATAATGAATAAAAGGTATAAAAAATACACTCGAGGTTCCCTTAATCTTACTTTACATGTTTAAGGATATTAAAACAGAACAAAACAAAACAAACAAACAAAAAAAAACAACAAAAAAAACCACATGAATAATTGAATAAATATAAGTAAATGAATAAATAAATTAATAAATATAAAATTAAACTCATTTATGCAACATACACACGTACATATATAAAATACACACGTTACACAAAACTGTGCTGGAGGCGTAGCACGAAAACTATTAGTTCGTAAGCAAACAAACAAAAAATATAATAATAATTATAAGAAACAGTTATATATAAATATATATATATGAACATATATATATACATACATTAAATATGGAGAGAAAGAGAGAAAGAGTAAGGATAATTGATATTGAGAGAAAGTGAGAATTATTAGAGAAATTGTGCGAAAGGGTAAGTATGAGTGAAAGAAAGAGAGCAAGAGAGAGAGAGAGAGAGAAAGAGATTAAATAATTAAATGCTAAATATTATATATTATATATATATAAAATTATAAATAATAAATGTAGGATTTATGAGACTAGGGTAGTTAGAAGAAAAAGAAAACAACATTAACATCAACAACAAGAACAACAAAAACTGAAACTAAAACACAGAAGTAATGCGAGATATAAGCGCGCTCGGAAAAAAATTAGGTAACAAATATCTCTTTATTAAACGAAAACAAAAAAAAAAAAAATGCGTTTGCGAATGTTTGTGGTAATCTGAGGTCCTGTGATCGTTATAAGAAAAACATTGAAAAATAACATAAAAATAACTAAAATGAAAGAATACAAAATATTTTCTTATTTCAAATAAATCAACGTGTATACGTTTATCGATACTGCGTTAATCATATTTCATTTCAATTGCAATATACATATATATGTGTTATTACGTTCTCGCAATATTAGAAAGAGAAAAAGAGAGTGAAAGTGTGTGAGAAAGAGAGAGAAAATGAGAAAAAAAAAGAAAGAAAGAAAGAAAGAGAGACAGAAAGAAAGTAAGAAAGAATTTTTCTAGGCTTTATACTTATATAAAGAACAACTTCCATCGGTTAATTATTATTATTTTTATTACCTATTATTATTATAAATATTATTATTTCATTATAATTATTATTATTATCAAGGATCGACCATTATTTCTTGAATTTTGGTGATCTTTTTCGGTGATATTGAATGAGAAAACGAAAAACATAATTTATAGATATTCTAATGAAGCGAAGAAAAGAAAATACAAAATTCACAAAAACTTGATAGAAAAAGAAAAAAAAAAACTTCGACAATATTATACATACGTTTTATTTTCAAACAATCGCAGACTGAGGAGCGCGGAATGAATGGGAATCGTAAGAGTGAGTGCAGCGAAGTAAAAAGAAAAGAAAAAAAAAGAATTCTTTCCTGAAATCTTGAATTGATTTTTTTTTTTCTTTTATCTCGATATATATATTTTCATTGCGAATACTAAATCAAAACTAATAATATATAATTTCCGATTCCTGACGAACACGCAAAAGAACTCTATATATGTATATGTATATATATATATATATTCAGGCTCTTTATTTTCTATATATTATAGTTGATAATCTTTCGGTACGCGTGATAATATAACGACGATGACGATGATAATGATAATCAGTTCTTTTCTATATCGTTGTTCAAATAACATAAAATATCGAATAATATACCAATCATCACCCACTCAAATATATGAGGCAGGGGAGAATTTATATCCGAAAGAGACGAAAATCGCTGACTAACATAATAAAATCAATAAAACAACAACAAAAATACAAACAAAAAAATTCATCGACAAAGCTACAATATATATCGATCCCGCGAACACTCGCGATGGGCTCACAAACTTCAACTGAACATCATTTTCACGTACAAATTGCTAATTTTTTTTCTTTCTCATTTTCTTTATCCAAATTCATACTTTTTCCGATTATTAATATTTTCGCTAACAAAAATTCTAAGAAAAAAAAAAAAAAAACACACGTTTAATATGAATATCTTTTTTCTTTCAATTTCTTACGTACACAAACTAATTCGAATAGTAAAAATTATTCCAGTTTTAGTTTTGAGCCCATCGCCGAGTGTTTGCAGATCTTTTTTTTGACAAACAATTTCCGTTACAGAGCGTTTTTCCTCACAATACTTACCTACTTGATTCTATAGTGTAAATACACAGACGAAAGCATCATAATACAATTTTACAATAGCTTAACCTAAACGAATACATTAAAGAGAATAAAAATAAACATAAACAAAAAAAAAAACCAACAAAAAACAAAAAAAAAACCAGTAAATAAAAAATAGGGTTAGTTTCTATGTAAATATCTAAGCCGGGTGAGTGTTCACCCTCACCCTGCCACCATAAAACTACATATTTTGCCGAGCTTTAGTTTACCCTGGACCTTTTCGTAAAAGAAAAAAAAAAAAAAAACATCCGAATACGAATGAAAGAGATAAAGATGAAAGAAAAGAAAAACACAGATGAAAAATATTGTTAAAATTTCTAATCAACGATACGCAACAACTCGCGCGATCTCGTCAGTTATTTTAACATTATTAGGTGTATATATAGTATACCAAAATAATGATAATAATAATAATAATATTAATATTAATAATAAAAAAATTCAAAACATTAATAACGAATTGGTCTGGGTCTACGAAAACGCGTCTCTTTTTCTTTCATATGCGAAATAATTAAACATACAACGTATACACAAACACACACAAACACACACAAACATACAATATAATTATCACAGCATTGCGATGGATTGTACAGCTATATGATATAGATTTAAGCCGAACACTATAATTCACACAACTGCACCACTGGCTTCCACATGAT
Organism: Ametastegia equiseti; assembly: GCA_963989295.1. Taxonomy (NCBI): domain Eukaryota; kingdom Metazoa; phylum Arthropoda; class Insecta; order Hymenoptera; family Tenthredinidae; genus Ametastegia; species Ametastegia equiseti. The sequence continues at coordinate 11,639,474 of OZ022397.1, read as the reverse complement.
ATAGGGACCAAAATTTCATTTAACTTTACGTAATTCGTTAATTTTTCAGTGAAACAAAAAGTGATTTCCACTTTCATGTATCCTTCACCGAAAATACATATAAGGATACTGAAAAGTTGGAGAAATTTTTCAAGTCCGTTTTAATTATCATTTTACAAAAAATAGAAATTCGCAATTTCTTTAATCGAAGAAATTTTTCCCTAAATTAAATTGAACGGTTCAGTATATGATCATAAAAATAATATATCGTTGAAGAGAATTTAACGCGTAATATGTCACGTTATTTATCAATTTATGCTAACGATGATTCTCTGTCATGATTCGTTTTAACGGCTCTAAATAGTTTTCTTATGATAATCATAATCAATCAATCAATCAATCGCGGTCCCTAGAAAAACACGACGTTGAAACCTTTGAATACTGCTAACAAGATACATTTTGATGGGGGGAAAACGAGGTGTTTAGCATTTCAAAGTTCACTTGTCTAGATGTTCTTCTGAATCTAATACACCCTCGCGTATACACCCCGACTGCATGTATGTACAATACTAAAACACAATAGCTTGTAGTGTATGTTCTGTAATCGATGAAACAAAATAATAGACGACTGTCTTTCAATTACTGTCAGACAGTTGTCAAAAAAAAATCACAAAAAAAATTTACAAATATATTGGTTTACATATGCCCGTAAGAGGGCCGCGTCTTCCAGTTTTCTCAATATCGATCCCCTTCAGTGGCAGATGAAAATATAGAAAAAAATGACAAAAAAAAAAAACAATCAAAACCGTTATCCGAACTTTATTGCATTCGCAAATATCAAACTCTACATTGAACCCTCGGCATCCAACGCGAACGATCGTATTAATACGAATTATAGGCGAAGATATATAATAATGAGATGAAGAGATAGAGGGATGCGAGGGATATGAATTCAATAAGGTATAATAATGAATCGGTTAGCCGCGATAGGATGTAATAATTGATGAAAATTTCATTGGGAGACCGGTCCTACATAATCTTAATCTCTCCATGTAAATTGCTAAATGTTTATAACTAATGAAAAAATTAATGCCATAGCCCGGATGCACTGGTGTATACTCCCAGTGCATACACACTCACAAATACGACTCGAATTAAATAATGAAATGATCATTAATATGATATATATATATATCAAATGAAATATATATATACATATATATCTGACTCGCTCGTGAACAATAATACATGAAAAATACAAACTATACAGACTTGATTCAATAATAATATAATATGCCCAATTACACGCAAGATAGCCCTGATTAAAAAAAAGCGTGACCAAATGCTTTGTACACAACTTATAAAGTATATACCAGAGAATATTGTTGTAAAGTATATCGATACTCGCCTATACTATATGTATAAAACTGTACCCTGCGGTTTACAGGCGGTATTTCTATATTACAAATCTCAAAATACATTCACATATACACATTATATATACACATTCACAAACAATGATACACAACAACATAAAACAAAAAACTACGGATATGTAAAGACAATGAATTTTGTAAATTATTCCAAATTCCCTATACATATACTATGAACACGGAAATGGTATATATTGAAACGTAAAGAAAAATTCAATCCCCCAACCCCTGTTTATTCGGTAATATTATATACCAATGTATACGCGCGAATATATAAGTTTCAAAATTAAACGTCGAAATTTATTTATTTTTTTTCTGCAAAAGTAACAAGTATACGAAAAACTACCCCGAAATCACAGATTTAAAAAAAATGAAATTTAATAAAGAAAATTCCCCTCTTCAGATATACAGAACTTAAATGATCTATCACTAAAAAAAATATACCAAAAATAATCAAAACTAATACATATATATACAAACCCGGATGTGACGATAGCCTTTTAGATGTAAAGGCTAATATAATCCCAATTGCAACCACGTGTAGCTGCACCAGCAGCCCTCCCCCAACTGTTTTTTTGTCTGAACAGTTGAAGAGCAACAAAAAAAAAAAAAAAAAAATAATGATCAATATTTTCTTTTCGATCGGGTTTGATTTTTTAATGAAATAATCTACAATGAATATGTAATACGCAGCATAAATACCGACAGTCTAGCAGAGCGAGCGCCTCGCGGATACGTGTTTTCACACGCTTCCGGACTGAGCCTCCACATTTATAAACCGGAATAAGTTGTTTAAATATTCACTATATAATAAACTATAGATATGTAAGATAGTGGGCCCCCCCATTATGCAATACCATCTGTCAGATCTCGCCTATGCCCAGCACTTGCAGAGCTTTAAGAAAAACAAAAAAAAAACGGAAAATGCTGCATTTACCATTTTCTTTTATCGCTTCATAGTTTCGATCTGATCCTACAATAGATAACTTCATATGAAACTAAAACAAAAACACCACGGTAATACTCAAAAGTATCGCTTTGCAATAATTGATTTTTCAGAGATCAGAATCTCCGCTAAAAGTTCAATTATTATGCATTTCTTGAGCATTAAATTATCAATGAATCAGTTAGATTATACAGTGAAAGATCAAGAAATAATTTTTCCATATTGCAAAGAATTTTTGTTTTCTACCTTTTGCTAAAAAATTTAGGCAAATATATGAATTCCTAAATAATTGGAAATAATTTTGAAAAATTAAATGCATTTAAATAAGTTGTGCGGAGCTGCGAGATCTTGAATAATGAATATTTTGGGGTCCACTGTATTTTTTGCCATGGGTAATTGCAACTTAGCATAATTGCTGTGCCACTGGCAAAAGATTACTTTTCAGAATATTCTGAGAATTTTCGTTAAATACGAGAATCATTTTTTGTTTTCCTTCGCATACGAGTCTGAGATAACAGAGTTCAATGAAGAATGATCAAAAGTAAACAGAAAGAATACAAATATGACGAAAACCAGAAATTAAAAAAAAAAAAACCGTTGGAACGTATCCTACGCAAAGGACAAAAAAAGAAAAGAAACACTTTTATCGAAAACAACGACACCGGTGTTGTTGATAACCATATTGCAATCGAAACATGAAATCCAATCTCGTGATTAGCTTCGTACGCAAATTGGAACTATAAATCGGTTGATAGAAATTAAAAAATAAATAAAGATATACACGTATGAAATAGTAAAAAAATCCGCTAGTGAATGCTTCTGTAAGGGTTTTTGTTACAGTAACGAACATTATCAATATACAACAATCAATTAGTGCTATATAGTAAACAGTAAAGTAATCAATAAATAATTATAATTATATAAGTAAATACAGGATTTTTCAGTGTCTGCTCGCAACCATTTTTTGAACAACGAAAAAGGATCTTAATTTTCACTTGAAACCCCGTTTCAAAATGGCCTAAGGAGAAAAGAGTTTAAAAACAAAAAAAATACAAAAAATACAAAAAAAAATAATAAAAAAAAAAAAAAAATACTATACGTACGTCGCTGTCAAATACACCACCACAAAATGGACTTCCAATGAATTATTTTCTCGATGAAGTCTCGAGTTTAATCAAAATATATTACGAAATACAAAACTGAATAGGAAAAAGTAAAGAAAAAAAAAAAAAAAAAGAACGAAACAAAAAAAGAAAAATACTCAAGAAAAATTTTAAATTTTGGAGAATTTTAAGCCTTTTTTCAAGCCCCTTCCATACTATACGCATAATATATTACGAATAATATGATAATAAATGTATTAAGTGTGTAGCCTAGCCAACGTGTATTCAATAGGGATCGTACCTTTAACGTACAGCCATATTTAAACAATATTAATACCAGTGTCAACCTAATTAATAACAGATGATTTAGCGCGGAAGCATACACTACGGAATATAAAGAACTCGACTCAGATTCGGATCGGAGGGCTCTCGAATACGCGGCATCCTTCTTGAAGAATCGTTATTTTCGATTGTATAGTCTAAATCTTAGTATTTATTTGCTTTTCTTACGTTTGAAATTGCCTTTGGTGAACTATGACGTACATATTTGATTGTATGTTACCTCTCAATAATTTTCTGTGCGCATATTTTTTTTTCTATAAAAATTCGAATACAACAACGATTGATAATGTCAGTATTTATAATTAACGTAGACTTGGAATTCGATCGACAAATTTTCTTAGTATGAAATTGCTGGGATACTTGAATGATTGTTTCCCAAATTCGTGTTTTTTTTTTCAATAATTTTTTTGGTGGTTTATATGATCAAATTTTGAATGATTCAAGATGGCGTGCCGTGATTTTCGGAGATTTGTTTAAAATACAGCGTTGCGTTATGTCACTTACAACGTTGTTTTACCACAATACAACCACCCCACCGCCCCTTCAAAACAACCCCCAATTTTACCCATATGTTCTTGTTTATTCGTTATTATGTGTGTAGGCGCGCTCCGTTATTTGCGAACTTGACATCATTTTACAATTTGGCGAATAATAATCAAAATTTATGTAAAAAAAAACAAACTATTGTTCGACTATTAATCACCGTCTATTTATCAAAATTGCAATTTTCTTACAAATATTTACTGATGATTTAGATCCAGGAATATTTTAGACGGTTGCACGAAATTTACTAAAACTACCCTTAAAATAATCGAATATAAATTACGCATTGATGTTCACCAGTAAGCGAAAGGGGCGCGCACATTTTTCAACGTTCCATTTGAAATAATTTACGTACAGTTACATCAAAGCAAAGTAATGTTGATTTTCGTACAGACTTGGCTCGCGCTATATGAAGTTGCATCGAACTCTTTGGCGAGCTATGTATCTGTCAAAAGTTTTAAGGTATCCATTAAGTTTCCTCAAAGTCCCCTTTTGGGCAAATACACCGGCGAATTTCCGGTCCCGTACGCCCAATAATTAAGAATATAGTTTTAGATATTTAGATTTTTTTTGGGTAAGACGAAAGTATATGCGAAGAACAATAAAAAGAAATAAAAATCATTCGAAATTCAATTCTAGTCAAAAACAAAAGGTACAAAAAATGACGAAAAATTAAAATGAAACAAAATTTTAGCTTTAATGGGCAAAATCGATACTTATATATATTATACGGAAATTATGTGAATCGGAGTTTCGATCAGGCGTCGCTGTAACAATTAATTGTAGATGATAAATTTTTCACTCGTTATGTAACTAACTATATATATGTATAGCGGACAAAATTCTTAATCGGGGTTTACGGGACCACGACTAAAAAATATCCATGTTGACGAAGAATAGTCTTTTTTTTTTTTTGTTTGTTGTATAATAATCGACTATAGGAGCTACAACTGATACTTTTTCAATGGATGAACGGTGCGAATGATGTTTGGAAAATTGTGACTTTTATTGTATACCTTTATCCCCTGCAGCCTAGGCATCGAACATTTTTTAATTCAAAATCACATCGGCCTGCGAGTAACAAAGAAAGAAAGAAAAAAAAAAAGAAAAATTAAAAAGTAAAAAAAACTTCCAAATACGTTTTCGCGCAAGGTCTTGTATAAAATTGAAGGGTCTCAAAATCATGTCGACCCCGATATATACGCCATTGTAAATGAAATTGTGCGGAAAGGAGTGAAAGTAAAATTGAATGAAAATTGTATTCTTTGCCTAGGTATTTCTTATTTTTCGATAGGTCTGTTAACTATACAATATACAATGATTAATATTAAGGCAATTGAAGGCGTATTTTAGTAAAGTTTGGGTGAATTTCGCTTATACATTAAACATGATCGTCATTAAACCTATACATTTCGAGATTTTTTATATTTATATGAACATGTACGTAAGCTACGTAAATATTTTTGTTAGGTTAAGTTTTTATTTGTTTTTTTTTTTTTTAATTTAATTTTTTTTTTCTCTTCAATACCTTGAGTCTTAATTCGTATTGAGATTTAGTTGAACGGAGGCAAAAGCGTGCCACGCGAAATCAATGAAAAATCAATATGTCTTCGCACATACATATTTAGGAATGATATACATATATTTCACGCGGCAGGCGTTGCCACCGAATCATACATACGACTGAATGTTCTGTATAATCGATCAACGACATGAGATATTGTTGTTGGACTTAATTCTTATATGCATATAATATACGTTTGTGTCGATCGAGGTAATTAATAATTATTTTATAAAAATCACGGAAATTTTATATGCAAAAGATTTGATAATATATCACATTATCAACTTTTGCCATGTTACTTTGGTTTCCTTTATATTGTTTTTTTCTTTTTTTTTCTCTTTGTTCAAAATTATTTTCTTTAAGTTCCTAGACTTACTAATACCGTTCAAACTAACTGTACAAGTATATTATTAAAATTGATAATAATTAGACTGATAGGAATGATAATAATTTGAAATGAAAATTGAAGTTATGTTTGCTAGTCAAAATTGGTTATTAACAAAAATCCACTTATCAATTATTATTATTATGATTATTATTATTATTATTAATATTTTTATTATTGCCATTATTATTATCATAATTATCATTAATATTATTATTATTATTGTAATTATTATTATCATTATTATGATTATTGTTATTATTATTATTATTATTATTATTATAGTTTTACTCGAACTGCATGGAAACTACAATTACTACGGTTCTTTAGTTACTATCTTTACAGTTCACTATATATTATAATATAAATTATGATCATTTATAATTTATCATAGGAGAAAAAATTGCGTATACCTAACTACAGTAACCGCACTATACATGATTATTGATTATGCATACAGGAATGAAGTTAGTTAACGTAAACTTTGTAAACTTTCCGTCTTCGTTCACACATATAATTTACACTAACGGTTAAATTACCATCGAAGTGATATTCTAGTTTCATGCGTTTTGTAATTTTTTGAATCTTAATTTAGTTTTTTTTTTTTTCTTTTTTATCCTTTTTCTTTTCCTGTCTTTAATTTAGGTTATCACTTGCTATATTATATAATATACATGTGTTATTTCGTGAAAGTAACGTTTACGTTGTTTAAAATACGCTGACGATTGTCATACAGAAAAAAACTAATGACCCGCCGTGCATTTATACTTTACTCATATTTAATATATATACATACATATACCTAATATTGTAATTGAAAAACAGACAAACAAACTTTCGGTAACATTAGTTGACTGTATGATTATTTAATAAAGGCATGCAATTATTGCTTCGTTACTTTTGTGCCAATTATATATACATACACATATATTGTAATATACACTCGGAGCAATTGAATACATAGGTACGTACGTATATAACGAGACGAATGAAATTATTGTATTTTATATTGGCCAAAAGATATAACGGCGCGATTCTGCAGTATGTTGTTAGACGAATGAAATATAATGAAAAAATTCTGATAATAGCTGTACGATTTTGAAATTCGAATATTATTTGCGCAGTGCGAAACTATACATAAATATATATATATATATATATATATATATAAATATATATATACATAAATTTAGTCTCTTTCGGTTACGAGTAAGAGCTCCAGGAGTTAAACGTTGTTTAAAATATACAGAAAGACATAGAAAAAGATGGAATGAATCAAGTAAGGTATAAACGTCACATTTGGACAAAGAAATAAGGAAAAAAAAAAAAAACCAAAACACACACAGAGATGGATAAGAAGAAATTCGAAATTCAAAGTTCCAGAAGATTTTGTATATAGGTACTTCTAATTACTGTAAACACTAGGCAATGTTTAGGCTAATGTGAGAAACAATTGAATATTCAAAAAATAAAAAATAAAAAAACGTATAGATTAAGATGAAATTCAGAGACGAGGTTGAATAATGAATATATATATAAGTCTACTAATTCAACGGAATTTCAATCAAAATTTTATCTCTTTTAAACGGGGACAAAATTCTGTAAAATAAATATCAAATTTTACATGTGGCATTATAGAAACTAAGTTAGGCTAAAAATTACGATTTAATATAAAGTAAATGAAAAAAAAAAAAAAAAAAAGAAAAGATCTTTAATGAAATTCCGGAAATAGTAGCACCTTGTCTCGTCTAAAATTAAGTGATTAGAATTTATGGAAATGATGAAATTAAGAACAACTAATACTAAGTGGACTAGAATCGCAACCGATGGGCATTATGAAGATTAAAAAAAAAAAAAGTGAAAAAACGAAAAAATGAAAAAAAAAATCGTGGAGCGTCTTTTTCAAAAAGCGTCCAAAATTGTACCTATTTTCATTTTATAAATTATTATATTATATATACGACGACTAATTATTATTATTACATAAAAATTATATCTATATATTGGGAAGTGACGTATTCGGTCGTGGTTATATATTAGCTAAGACGAAAAAATTAGACAAAAATTATCGACAGAAAAATGAAAAAGAACAAAAAAAAAAAAAAATTTTAATGATTGTACATTGTATGTCAACAAGAATAATGACACAAGTAAGATAAACTAGAGAACCCCCTCCAACCCCTCAACCCTTCCTGCTCCCCTTTCTTTCCCTTGTCCCCAACCTACCCCCTGAAAAAAGGTATAATAATTACGATAAAATTTACGTTCCACGTTTGAATTTGTAAATGAAAAAAGATCGTATTCGGTGTTTTTTGTTTTTGTATCGTTTCGAATAATAATAGTGGCCCTGGACGATGTTTGTATGATAGTAGCTGAAAATTAATTATTTAATGATTAAAAAAATGAAGAAAGAATAAGAAAAACAAAAAAAATGAAATAAAAAGATTAATAAAATTGTAAAGATATTTCGCGATCCAGGCAGCTAAATAACTCAAAAAGTCATTCTTGGTGTTCGATCTTTTGTTTCTGTCTTCGACACTTTAGGGATTATTAGCAGAGTAAGAATCATTGCGACCTATACAGTTTAGGAATTCAAATAAAACGTTAGCCTAATTTTTTATATAAATAACCGTTCGAAAAGAGCGAAATCGTGACATGCGAAACTTTTCTACTAAATGAAGTAAATTAAACAAATTAAAAAAACACAAAAAAAAAAAAAAAAAAAAAAAAACACGTCGCGTAACATTTTCTTTTCGAACGGTTATGGCCTCAAACTCACAATAAAAAAGAAAGAAAAAAAAAAAAAAAAAAAACAACTACTTTATACAGTAATTCTACCGTTTCCATGAAACCAGTGTGAATGAATGATGAAGTTAAAACGTGAATTAAGAAAAGAACTAAAGCATACATTGTCGAACTGTTGAGACATTCTGCGTTCAGTAATATGAAGAAGATGAAAAAAAAAAGGACAAAAAAAAAATCATAAAGAAAAACACACTTTGTTTATTGTTTCTCTGTTCAACGCATTATATTAATATTGTCATTGATTACTATTATTATTATTATCATTATTATTATTATTATTATCATTATTATTATTAATTATTATTATTACATGGTATAATAAAAATTTAATAAGCAATTGAATACATGATCTTTTCAATTAATATAATAGACCCTTCACTAGTATATTTCAGTCAAGAAATAATTTTTTCTCCAATTTCATATGATATTGTTATTATTGTTCTCTTGATAGTTGACTAGCCCGAGGACAAATTGAAACAATATTACAACAACGTATAAATATTGTCTCGGACAGCACTTAAGATTTGTGTAAGTATATAATTAATAAGTTCCCCGTTTTAATCAACGCATACATATGCGTAAAGATAAGACCTTGTTTTTCTCGACATTCTACTTGCTTTTATTTTCCGATGGATAATATTACATATCTTTTTTTTTTTCTCACAAGCCCCAGCTCTTGCTTGCATCAATTCGATGATATATTATCATTATTGTTACGATTAATATCATTATTATAACTTGAACGCGAGTTTATTGCACTGTGCCCGACCCTTGCTATTTGTGTTCTGCATTCAAAAAATGGAAAATAGTTTGAGTATTATACCATAAGAAATCGGGATCATATCTGAAAGATTCATGCGTTAATTCACCCCCACTATATGGACATGTAAGTATGTATATCTCTCGCATATCGTTGACGAGTTGTCAGAGGTTACATTAGCCGTTAGGAAACAGTTGAACTTGCGTCACAAGTGCGCGAAAGTCCGTAAAGCAGAAGACAAATATATAACTGAGTATAATATGCTTCGCGTTTTAAGAATTCCGAAGGTAACTAATTCCAGGATTTTTAATTTGAATACAGAAATTCGCAGTTTTTTTTGTACCGCTAGTTTTAAATCAAATGAATTGACCGTTTTTGGAAACGACTGTTACTGCTCAAAGTGTGTGAAATGTTTATCTAACTTTCGTAAAACTCCAACGTTTCAAACAAAACGTTATCATTCCACGAAATCGAATCAACAATGCAAACACGAACTTGGCAGACGCACTGTTCATTCGAAAACACAGTGTAATTGCTGGACCTGCCTCATAAAAAATTCATTTTCAACTAACAGTGACGTCAGAAAAACCTGCCTCCATGATCTACACGTTGACCATCAAGGTTCGTACGTATTTACTTTATTTCGAATACTTCATACTTCAGCAATTTCAACTCTCAATTGGCTCTCCATGTTGATGCATATCATCAGTAGGTTCAGTCAGGGTTAGTAACTCGTCGATTTTTCTTAGACACTGAGCAAAACGCCTTAGCGAAATTCTTCATTTGCTTAGACAGCTAGTGGTCAAGTTCGTATAAACCCATTCGCAGAATCTTAAATTAGAAAATTCTAATTTCAAATGAAAAATTTTCTCCAATTTTTGGACACAAAGGGTAAATTTCAAGTCCGAAAAATTCGGACTACTTAAACGTAAACTGAAGTTTAGCCGGCCATTGGTTCATCGATATTCTCCAAAAATAGCCAAACTTGATAACGTTCACACGATAATAACAGTCTTGGACTGTTCCTCGTGACGTCGTACCAATAAATTGCTGTATATCACGGACCACTTTGCATGCGAATATCAGCAATACTCGTTGAATAATTGCTGGATTGAAAATAACTCTAATGATCAGTTACTGACGATACACAAATAATAATAAACATTGTTGATTGAAGTGAACAGGTTCTACGTGTATAAATGGAAAACGATCAAATGTATGTGTACAAGCAGACCTTCGACATGTCACCTTTATTTATGTTTATACTCTCTGAACATGTAAAAAAATTGAAGAAACGCATTTGAATGAGGATTTTGGTTTTGGTTACAGGAAAGATAGTTAATTTTGCTGGATGGCTTCTTCCAGTTCAATACAAAGATGCGATCGCCGTATCCCATCAGCATACAAGAATGGCAGCGTCTCTATTCGACGTTGGACACATGTTGCAAACTCATGTATCCGGTAAAAACTCCGGTGAATTTTTAGAATCGCTAACCACGAGTGATCTAAAGAATCTGGCTATCGGAAGCGCTACTTTAACCGTATTTACTAACGAGCAAGGAGGGATCCTCGACGATCTTATCATAACCAAAGACGGTGAAGACAAGTTTTTCGTCGTCTCTAATGCCGGAAGACGTGACGAAGATAGTAAACTTCTTCTGGAGCAACAGGTGCTTGGATTTATATGGCCGTGAATGAAAACTAGCTACCATCAAAAGATACAAGAAGTTGCTTTTTTTCGTCGCACTTTCTCTGTTTGTGGTTAAAAAAAATGGTCTTTAAATTTCAGCAAAGGTTCAAATCGAGCGGTAAGGAGGTTTCTTTAGAGTTTCTGGATCCTCTGGACCAAGGACTAATAGCTCTCCAAGGACCAAAGGCCAGCAAGGCTCTCCAAAACTTCACAACGATTAATTTAAGCGATTTGAAATTCATGCAAAGCGTAAGAACCGAGTTCTTTGGAAATCAAATACGAATATCTCGATGTGGTTACACCGGTGAAGATGGATTCGAAATTTCTGTACCTCAAACAATTGCAAGACAATTTGTCGAGGCGTTACTCGGCGCTGATGATGTCAAATTAGCTGGTCTTGGAGCTAGAGACAGTCTTAGGTACCACAACTTTCTTATTATTTTTCACTTTGTGCACATTGCGTACATAGAAATGTATATATATAATATGCTAAATAGCTTATGAAGAAAAAAAACTACTTAACAGCCGATGCAAGATATTCACAGATGCTTTCTTCAATCATGAAAAAGCGAAGGTTCATTTATCGATTGGTATTTATTGATTCAGATTAGAAGCGGGCCTGTGTCTTTATGGGCACGACATAGACGAGACAACAACACCAGTAGAAGCTGGCCTGACTTGGCTTATCGGTGAGTCGAGTACGAGTTCAGTAGTAATCGGACAGAAAGTATGAATGACCAGACAAATCCAGACTATTGGGTCACTCGTTTCCCTATCTTGTTACATTCGATTTGAATATTTATTCGTGGCGTAATTTTCACAGCGAAACGTCGTAGAGCTGAAGCCAATTTTCCTGGAGCCGAGAAAATTCTTTCCCAAATAAAAACGAAACCAAGTCGAAGACGCGTGGGTCTTCTTTTGGGACAAGGACCCCCCGCGAGAGAAGGTGCAGCTATTTTAACTCCGGAAGGAGAATCCGTTGGCCATGTCACTTCCGGTGGGCCAAGTCCAACCCTGGGACGTCCAATTGCCATGGGGTACTTACCCCTCGACTTGTGTCATTCAGGAGCTGGTACACTCGTTGAAATTCGGGGCAAAACGTACAAGGCTTCAGTCGTTAAAATGCCATTTGTTAAGACTAATTATTACACTGGTAAATAATGCCGGACTGCGGCAGCCTCATTGGCAGAGTACGAGTTAAGATATAGAAATACGCGTGAAAATTGTCACATCACGTAGTAAAATCACAATATTGGTTCCATTGCGAGTTGCGATACCTACCTTCAGATACAACTATCTGATTGGACTGATGTGTACTCGCGCTAAGGCCATGTTAGCGTTATTTCCATACCTGAATAAGTCAATTAAAACAAATCATGAAAGTGAAGATTGTTATTTTTTTGTTATTTCGAAAAAAAAACCAACCAAAAATAACAACACATTGAAATCACAGGTGAAAGGACTAGAGTTAATTTTTAATCCAGATTTACACCATGAGGAGTCTTCGACTAAATTGCAACTTGTATTAATCCACGCATCACGAAACCGTTTGTGTTTCTAGAGGACTGTGTTGACAATAGGGAAATTGAATTGCGGTTTTTGTCATTCCTCTAATCACCTGTATTTCATCAAACGAATAACTTGATAGCGTTCAACAAAGCAATCCGTTGAATGTGCTTCGTCAATTTCTTACCCTTCCATAAAATCACTAAGCGGTTCGATACTTGCTTTTCAGTTTTTGAAGATTTAGTTTGTTTTCAACCGGTCCGTACGGGTATTATTCATTTTTCACCAATCCATAATACCTTTAGCTCGACCTTCAGCGATACAGACAATTCAAGCTGATTCCCGGCCACCGCGCCGTATTTGCGGCAAAAATATTTCTTGAAACTGCCACTGAGAGAGTGGAATCGCCACCTTTCGGACCGAACAGTAGCGGCATCTGCACGATAGGTCAAGAATTACAAGGAAAAAATTCGAGTTGCAGGTAAGGCGCATCGATAGATGAATTTGCCTGCAATACCTTCGGTAGCTGTTCAGATCGGTAATGCAGATATTATCGACGGAGAAGAGTTACCGATGCGCCTTGTAACAACGCAACTGGTAAATTAGAAAGCACAACTGATACCCAAAGGTACAATAATGAACACGTGCCGAACTGCCGAACAGTCCACTGAATTGCTTGTTCAAATCAATAACTTTGCCAATGCCCGGACGGGGTCAGGCTAGCTGAGTTTGCAAATAAATTGCGGATTTATTCGAATCACTGATCATCACGTACGCCTAAATAAAAAGAAAAATTCGAAGATTAATTGTATCAGCCATATGTGAAGAAGAAATGTTGAAAGAAACGTTTAAAAATTTTTTATCTATTTATTTACAAATCAGTACCACAAAACAATGCTCAGTCTTATGCTAGTGAAGGAAATAAATCTCTCTTAAGTTTTATCAGCTTTATACGTGGGACGAACGGTTTGTAATTATTGCTTTCGAAATATTATGCGTAACAACTTATGGTAATAGTATAATAATAATGGATTATGCAAAGCATCACACGCCAGTTGAAAAGGCACTCAAATTCAACCGAAAGTCAATTACCACATGTTTCTTCTGTCTTGTTATTCCATCTTTTTCACATTTCAATTTTTAACACACACGTTCTCCGTACGAATTTAGTGATGTTAATAAAACTATTCCAGCTTTCGGTGTCTGCGGTATTCAAGTATGACTCAACGTACCAAAAATTAACATAAATTACTGTATCTGAGTAACGTCCATTACACGATACTTTCAAATCACATGTAGTACATACAATTGATCCATCGACTAAATGCAGTATATATATATGTGGAATTCGGAAATGACTGAAGCCTATATCACAAAATATAAATTAGACTATAATTATTCTAAAATACCGGTTCTATCAGTGGACAATATTTAGCCAATTATTACCCACAGCTATTTAATGTATTGTTTGGATGGGACCGATAACGAGTGGATTATAACTCCTCACTATGTTTCAAAAACAGGAAATAAAAAACCGTCTAAAATTCGTGTAGAGAATTTATATCGAGTAATTATAAAGTAAACTTTCAACACGGAAAGTAAATAAAGTTCTACTTCAACATCAGAGATTCCCGAATATAGTGAATCCGGTTTTCCTCAAAAAAGCATGCTCTTGACAAACAAACCTTGACCATTAACATCGAACAATCAAAGGGACCATGAATTCCGTAGATTTCTTAAAACAAAAATAATTAGATCATCGCACAGATCAAAAGTATAGCTATATTTTCGGAATAGTATAACTTTTCATTCGACTTGTGACTTGTGAAATGTCAAGTCCAAGACACAAATCAATGAGAATAAAATAAATTAGAGTAACAAATAAACGTCAATGAGGCGGAGATGAAGATTATTGGGAATCCCTGAATGCGTCAAGCTTAAAATGAATACAAAAAAAAGGAAATAAATTGAAATAAAAAATAGAAGCCAATAGAAAATTCTAAAGAGAAGAGAGAAACGATCACTCGACTTTCCTTTTCTCTTCCTTGAAGCCGTGGCCAGCCTTGTCAAACGCCATAATTTTCAAGCTGATGTATCCGAGGAAGAAAAGTGCAAACATAAGGAATATAAAACCGGGTGGATATTTGCCAAATAACATAACACTGAAAATACCCACAAGTTGCGAGGCGAGTACCAATAAAGCGGAATATACTGCCAACGTTAAAAGGAGAGAAATCCTCTTGCGCTGCTGGGGTTTAAACTTAGCGAACTTTGGCTCAACTTTAACGTCTTTGGTAGCAACGTTTGGCGTAGATGTCTTTCCCGATGAGGTTAACGCCTCGTAAGATTTCACCGAGCTTAAGGAATCGAGATTCTTTATAAGAACTCTCTGCAAGCTGATCGCAAAATGGACGGAGTTTTTCACTGGTGTCATTTGCAGAATTTTTTGTAGAATGCTCTGCACAATGACCGAAAAGTTGTGCACCAGCAACAAAAATTGGCAGTACATCTTCTGCACCGTTGGATGGGACTTGGAATTCCCAAACGAGTACAACAGATATGGAAACAGGTTCAAATTCTGGCAGCAATGACGTAGACGCTGCATCGATGCGTGGCGAAACAGAAGTGGAGGTCCGCTAGATTTTCCGTCTGTAAAATAAAATTATTGGATGAAACAGGCTTCAGTATACTTAAATGTTATCATAACAAATGTATCCTCCGTCAACTCAATTGAAACACTTTTTTCCGTCGAGTTTTTCAATGTTGTTCATTTAATTTGCTAGTTGGAAATATCTGCAGAGGAAAATCTCACGGTAATTCATTCACATTTTTGAAAGAAACTGTTCTGCCAACGCGGGTTTCTTTTTGATTCCCCATATCTCAGTATCGAAAGTTGGCACTAAGAATTTGTTATAGATACGAAGGAATTCCGTTTTTTTTCCCCATCTTTTCTAATCCTTAAAAATGGAATAAAATTTGTAAAATCTGGAAAAATTCAGATGATGTTTCCTCAAGTAGTACTACCAACTGGTAAACTATGAAAATTGTCGCAGAAGTCGATGGAAAAAATTGGCTTACTAGACAAAGAAAGCTCGACATGAGGGAGAAAAGTGTACAAACGAGATCATGCGAAAACCACAAGCTTCTAGAAAGTGCAGTGTAATCGTATATCTGGACGAAAATTGCTACTCAATTAACACCACCGCAGTTTCGAATTTATATACTCACGCGGTATGATTTTTAATTCCAGTGTATATATATAAATGTATTATCGCGATTATTTGAGTTCGTTACTGATTTCTCTCCGCACTTTCCGACCGGCAACTAAACCAACGCGTCTTATCGTCAAGTGGTCGCAAGTTGCGGGATAAACTTGACTACACAGAATACAGAGAATCTCTCGGACGTCATAATTCACAATTCATAAATCGATATATATACACACACATGTACAGGTTTCGTGACGACCATACGGAATTTTTCTCATACAGAGTTGAGATTCCTCGAGATTTTCCTGCTTTTTTCTGACTCATTCCACAACCTCGCATGATCCGTAATATGAACTATTATAATACGCATGTCTTACAGCTTTTCACGTAATCGTATAGATCCCTGTGCAGTTATGTAATATAAGTACACGAAAAAAATTGTATACAATTATTTTCGCTGTCTGTAAGGTAATTGAATCGACGAATAAGTCTTATCCGTAAATAGTTGATTCGATTGCAAGATTTCATGTTATTCATGAATCAAAGACGAGCGAAAAATCTATCCATAAAGTGGTGTCATGAAATAGTTTCTATAGTTCTTTTCCAACAACCATTTTCGAAAGGTTATCTCGGGTATATTTGGCAGTCTATTTACTTCAGGCGTATTCATAGGTGAACACTATTATCCCAAATTGCGATTATAAGCTTTCGAACAATGAAACAGTTAAAAATTAAAGCTCACCTTTGAACATGCCCGAAACACGTCGTACCAGCGTGGATCGCTGCTTGACTATCGGCGAAGACTGCTTCTGAGGCTCCATTCTCTCACTCATGTTGAATATCTGCGGTAGAGTACTTGTGGTCTAAGTACCAGTTCCAGTTAGATCCTTTTCAGTAATTATTATTGTTATTATCGTAAGGCTGGATTTTAACACCGAAGTAAGTAGCTGGCGAGGATTTTCCTGCAATATAACAGACACAACATCTCTGATTAAAATACGGTACAGCAACGGAGTGGAAATTTTTAGTTATCTATTAATTTTCTGGCTCTTTTTCTCTTTCTTTCATGTTGAAATGTGTGAGATCTATTATCCAATCATTTCTATAATAGATGGTATAATTTTTGTATTTTCACCGCACTATATCTCCGTAACCGGCTCTAGTGAATTGCAACATGATGAAACAGATCATCTTGCGGGATCGACTATATTGTGTCGATGAATAATTATAATTAAAAAAGAAAGGAAAAAAAACGAATATTCAGATAATAAATCGTGGTAGAACATTTTTGGATTGGTTCGGAGGTTGAGATAAATTTGAGGATAATCAAATCATTATATTAAGCTTATCCAAAATGTACGAAAGACAGAAACGCATGTTCAGAACGTGATCGGAGTAAGCAGAGAACAAAAAAAAAAGTGAAGTCGCAATTATCGAAGTTTTTATTTTTCAATAATTGAAAGACAATGTAGAATTATAATAATTCGATTACTGAGTTTGGATTGATTGAAAAAGAATGATTGATTATTGATGATAGCAGAAAAAAGAAAAGAAGAATAAAAAATAAAAAAGATTAAACAGGAGAATTCGAGTATAAATATTAGCGGATTTAAACATATGATAAGATGTTGGCGTTCGGAAAAATTATGGATTTGGATTCGGAATCAATTATTTTGAACGATACCTATTATTATGCATACCGACTGACGTCCGGCGTTAAACTGAAAACGAATCGGTCGGGAGAAAGATTGGAAAAAAATAATTGAAGAAAAAATTTCAATGTCCGATAACTCTTAACCCGTAGAGATACAGAGCGGAGGTCCACGGTCACAAAAATTACGAGATGAAAAGACCCGGCTTCTCTGAGCACGTTTTTACAGCATTCTCTAATATACCCTATATACACCTAATCAGATATGACTCGTGAGCTACACCAGTATGCAAATATGCGTCAATACTAATACACTTTCCGTTTCAGTCATGCAACCCGCAGGAGAATCGAAGCCTCTATGAATTCATCTATAGGTAAACAAAAACCAAGAGTTTTTTTTTTGTGCCACAATTCTTTTCTACACGTTCCTTGCAATTATCCATTACCGCTTACGTCAGAAGGACGTTCTCGCTGATCACGCGTACAAAGGTGTTCAGAATATCCTTGAGTGTTTGCGCAAGAGTCCAGAAGATCATTTCTGATTTTTTTTCTTCAAGTATTTGACGTATTTTTAAAAACTTTGATACTATGAAATGGACCTCAAAATTAATTACGATATAATATAAAATATTCGACTGATGATGTGTGGCAATCATTTCGTAAGTTAGGTTTAAATATACTTGTTTTGATGATACGGCATCATAATGATATGTTATATATATGCCGTGACTTATTGACCGATTCGCTTTATATATTATGAATAAGAATTGACAAGTTTTTCAAATCAATCGATCCGTGATACGATATCGCAAGGCAAAGGATCTCAGTAGTAGCTAAATCATCATAAATAATAAGTTAAAAATGTTAACTGTACAACAGGGGGAATTTAACTGATCAACCGTCAATCTTCTAATAATTTTCTATGATTCGAAACGATTTTCTATCGATTAGGTAAATACATATAATTTTACAATCGTGATAAAACGATATAGAAATTGAATCAATAATCGACGGTCTTTCAAATGGAAAAAAATAGTAAGCTATTGGGTATTAGGGGCAGGGAAACGTTAGGCACTGAGAATACTGTCGAAACTTACCTTTGTACAAAATATACAGTGAACTATTTACAAGGGGCGCACCCGTAAAGTTGCGAATATTTTCCATAAAAGTATATTTTCTATATCAATATCTAGCTGTATTTTTTATAAAGATTGAATACTATAGGAAATTCACGAAATATGCCCATCCTTCGGATCCCCTGGTTTTGGTTTGTGCTCTCTGATGAACTACGCTCTCTCACGAAATCCAAACAACTGACAGTCGGCACACGGTCTAGTCACCCACGCAAGCGTCGATAACTATACCGTCGTTCACCATTGGCTAAGAGCCCCGGTTTCCCCGAACGGTGCCCAATGCCTGTGCCTGTGTTAAAACTGCGAAGAATGATTTCGACGTTGATTCAGTCACGTAGCTACTAGAACGCGGTTGCCCGGACGGGTTCAGGCTTATTCAAATAATTATAAACAAAAGTGCGGAGAACTAATGAACGATTTTCCAAAGAAAACTCCGCTATATAGTCTCCTTGAAACCTCCTTTGAATTTTCCAAAAATTCCACTGTACGAAATCTCGGTTTTTCCTAATTGCCGGTCCCCTGGCGCAGCTGTGGCAAAAACTACCTGAAACTCAGGTATGGGCTCGCCAAAAGCCGTTAAAATTTTGTTCGAAATTTCAAAGAATCGAACTTGAACCTCCTACTTATTGACAACCAGTGGAAAATTCCCAGTCGGTTCAATTCTGAATCTGACCGCTCAGGTTTATGACGTTTATGCCAAAATTTATTCCACATCTGACACATCATCAACACGTGCGTCAACCAACAATACCCCATGTTCTAGCCCCAATTGAATCTAATGATTGACCCACAGAATCAAGGTGATTAGTATGCGACGCTGATCAATGGAACAGTGTTAATCACGTGTTCGGCTATAGCCTGGAAAACAAAAGGATTCCACGATGTTCGAAGCTGGATAAAAAGCTATTTTTGTTACCAAGATAGAGATGGGTGCGAAGTTCTTTATAGAATCCGAAACGACTCTTTTCTTTCGCACTGCAACTATATGCATACGTAATCTCAATAACTGCGGAGCTTGTTGCACAAAAACAACCGATTCTTTCCAAGTTTCTTATATATTTCTCTTCGGAAGTCAATTAGAAGCTCATTCGTTCTTTGGCCAAATTAAAAGCCTACAATGAAAATAGGGAAAAATGTGAAAGATGGAAAAATTTCCGCATATCTAGTTCATCGGCTCTTCGAATTTCCAAACGTTAACCCGCTGCATGCGGAATGACACATAACAATTTCTTACGGGCAGTTCCTCGAGCAATCAGGAAAAATACTAGGTTACAGGATTGTGTGTGTGTGTGTGTGTGTGTGCGTGTGTGTGAGTAAAATTTCCAGCTCCAAGAGCCTCTACCCTATCTTGAGCTAGATGCACGTGGTTCGAGACTGGGATGTCGTGCGCCACGCGTTGTACGCGTGATCAACGTATTCGAATTTTGTCTATAGTGATCACTACTCATTTTCCTATAACAGTGTAGCATGGTTAGAAACCCTCGAGGACAGCATAGCAACGAGACATTAGTATACGGCCTCGTGTAGCCTCGTGTTGTCCCGAGCCCACGAGGTCCCGAAGGGTTCCACGAGCTCCGAAAGCTTCAAAACAAGCCAATACCTACATATACACGAGACGAATGTACAACATACTGTACCCTACTCCAAGAGGCTCTGCAGTATATGTATATGCGGCAGATCTCGCGCACGTTTGCATCCCATGGGATTTTCCGATCTATTTTCAGCAATAGAGCGACCAGCTCAGATCTCTTAAACAACAATATATGTATACCTATGTATGCACTGATTCAACATTCGGTACTTGCAATGCCTACTGGTGGCTAAACTTGTTGCACTTGAAAGAATTGAGTACATACGATACTTAACTCCGTGTATACATAAGTATATCTATATTTAAAGCGCTGGCAAATGTACGCAAACATCTTTGTGCATATATACAGCACAAAATATACATATATGTCTGTATATATGGGTATAAAGTTGTAAATCGATGACCTCAGAGATGCAGATTTAGAAAATGCCGTTGACAGTCTACAGGATGATCCAGTTTTTTTTTTGTTTTTTTTTTTTTTGGTGACCATTTATGAAAACAATTTTTCCTTTTCCATTCCTGTGACGACAGGCGGTTCCTGGACTTTGTACCAATACACCCGTAGAAATACAACGCAGGGCGATTATAATTCGTTCGGTTGCATCGACTTGACCTGCAACTGCGCGTCGCGCTTTGACGTTGCACTATAAATGCTTTATTATCGCGTTAGGGGAGGCACGAGGGCTGTTGGAAGTTGACAAATTATCAAATAATAAGTAAATCACCAGAATGAATTGCACGTATGAATTCTTTCGACCTTGTCAAATTATTCACCGGTTCAATCGGTACCACGAACTCGACTGTATATATATTATCTTCATAAGTATATAATACGAATTGGTGAAACGTCAATTATATGCACTTTTTCTAATTTTACATGTACACGTGTTGAGTCACGTTCAGAACTGAATCCACACAACGTAATAATGACATCGCCGGATATTTAGAGAAGATAAGATTTCCCGTTGCAGTTAGTCATAATTATAGTATCATCGTTTTATCGAATAGTTTCCAATTCATCAAGCGAGCCGCGGTATGAAGAATATTGCAAATTTATTAGAATGAGATCAATAATGAATATGAGAATATCTTTTTCCCCAAGTAATTCGTTTATATGTACCTACTGTAGGTACGGGAACTTTGAATATCTCCAAATAAAGATTCCGTATATGTATACGTAATTCATCAAGATGGATAGTGTTGCATCAGTCCATCGCTCTAGCTGATGTCACACTATCTCCTTCAGACGGAAATTATAGTGAAACATCTAAAAGGAAGATTGAGTTATCGGAGAGGCTGATATATAGGGTCTCAACTCTTGAGCAAACAGAGTTAAAAATATAACAAGTATGCTATGATAAGATCGTCTGCAACAAACTTGAATTACATACTTTACATCGTATTGGATACCTACGTATATAATACGCTCATATCTACAAACGCATATTTAATTAGCATGAATAAATAAAGCTGACCGCGTGCGAAATCAACGTTGAAAACCAGTTACTAGCAGTTTACAATATATGTAGTAACAAGCACGATAAAAGAAGAAACTTACTGCCGAAGAAAAAGAATGAAAAAAAAAAATCATGTCGATTGCTCAGAAGTCAGATTCGTTCGTTCTTAGACTTTGAACGGCGCGCGGCGGTACGGCTATTATCAGGCATGTTTTACATATTATGCTGTAATCGTGAGAAAAGAGTAAGAGGAACAAGAAGTTAGTCAATCGGTTGGTAAACTTCGTTCAAATATAATAAGGAACCGCGACTCCTACGGATTTAAAAAAACAATTCAGCCGAAGGGTCCGATCATCTTGATTTAGCGCATCTGTATAAGCTTCCGACGAAATCAGCATTTCACGAATCGTTATATATTTAATGAAATTTGGACGAAAACCTAATTTTCGATTCGTAAATCACTAAAAGAGGTTAAATAAAGAAAACGGCAAGTATAAGTTTTGTAGATGATGGCGATATGAGTATTGCAGAAGAATTTCAACCTTTTACAATGAAAGTATATTGACGCAGAAAACCTTTCGCTGCAGAAAACTTACCCGGTCAATCAACGAAAGGTTCCCTGCACCGGCGCTTCCATTGCAGAGAAGGTTGAAACTCCTTCCCAATGCACGCATACAGCTTACACATACAAAATTACATCAACAATTACATCAAATAATTACCGAGGAAGAGAGGGTTTCGCAATATAATTGTAATGATGTGTGATTCAGAGAGCAGAGGGTGAAGATCTTTTAGTGAAATCAAGCTGTTCTCGCAGCAGTATTGATCGGAATTGAAAATATATATTGAATATTTACTATATTCTCAATTGCAAATTGAATGAGATATACTAATTACCCAATTAATAAACTGAAAGGCCGGAACCTTCGGCAAGAAAAATTCTCATTGGAGTATCTGCGTTCTCGGTTGACCCGTAGAATGTGAATATATGAAAGGCAGAATTATTTTCGATCCCAAAATGATGGTCAAAAAGTTTCTTCTTATCACGATCGATATATTATGTAAGGGTATAATATGAATTTAAATGGATATATATTCATATGCTCTGGTCTGTTGAAATGACGCGAAATTTCGATCTCGAAACTCCAGATCGATTGAAAGTAAGATACGTATGCAGGTATGTATGTACTCGTACCTGTATAAATATCGATAAAATTGCCCAAAGCATTTTTCGTCCTGCAGACAAATACACATACTCATTTTGTACGATACATCCCATACATATCAAGACGCAACTGTTAATTACTTTAGCACAATGATCGAGAGGCAAATCGTAAATACATTTCAATTCCCGTTAACCATTTGACTATAAGGTATATAAAATCTGATCTCATTCGCGCTGATAATCAATTACCTTGTAAAAACGATTATCTCAAGCACTGAACCATTTAACACTGAATATAGGCTACCACGTTACCTTTCAATAAACATACCTGTGCAACAGCAACCTGAAAATCTTTCACAATTTCAAAATGCACGTTTATTTTCACTTTGAAGCTATTTTTCTTAAAGTGAAAGGTGCATGTACGATGAGGTAATTAGGGATCGCGGCTCGGATCACCGTGCTAGTGAATGATTTATACTCTTTTTTTTAATTTTTTATTTGTTTTTTTTTTTTTGTTTTTTGTTTTTGCTATAAATATTTTTAATTTTTACTTTTTGAAAGCAAAATCACAGCTACATAAGATGTGGTTCAATAATAGTTATAGAGAATATTATCGATTAATAATAATAATAATAATAATAGATAATAGATAATAATAGATAATAATAGATAATAATAGATAATAGATCATAGATCATAGATAAAATTATATAATAATTCTCTCTTACATCCATACGACGGTAAATATTATAATACTAATGATCGTACATTATACCTATTATTATATATTCTAAATAAATCTACAGTAGATTATATAATTAATTTGCTTTTGTTGCAGGTAGCCATATATTCATTATATAGTATAGTATAGTATAGTATAGTATAGTACAGTATATGTATGTATGTATGTACCAGGCATTGATTCGTAGATGGAACAATTAAAACGGAACAAAACGTAAGGCGAGAAGAAGAAAAAAAAAACAAGAAAAAAAAACAAGAAAATAATAAAAACGATGACGTATAATATTACAATAATATAGATAATTATTATTAATTCGTGGGTGATTTCCATATTATATATAATATAATTCCTAAGTTGAAATATACTTATTCATATAATATTAATTAACGTTTTATTTATAC
This sequence comes from Ametastegia equiseti, assembly GCA_963989295.1. Classification (NCBI taxonomy): domain Eukaryota; kingdom Metazoa; phylum Arthropoda; class Insecta; order Hymenoptera; family Tenthredinidae; genus Ametastegia; species Ametastegia equiseti. The sequence goes on along the minus strand of OZ022397.1, from coordinate 11,615,069 downwards.
ACGTGTTTATTATCAATTATTCATTGTATCACTTATTGTGTGTGTGTGTGTGTGTGTGTGTGTGTGTGTGTGTGTATATGTGTGTGTATAATATATAATATATATATATATTCTCATGCATACGTCTCTAATAGCTAAATAAATATGTTACAAGGGATTTTATTTTATGTTATTTCATTATTATGTTATTTTATTCATTCTTTTTCTAATAAGAATTATTTTTATCCTCCATTATTAATATTATTATTTGTGGTATGGCACTCGTATGGCTGCTAGCCTAGCCCTCTGTGATTACGACTTCCATTTTTTTATTTTTTATTTTTTTTTGTTTCTCCCCCCTTCAATTGTAAGTATCAGCACGTATTTCTCTGCCAATTGTATCATTACCATTCATTATTACTCCGATTATAGTATCTCTCTTTTCATCTCCTTTCACTCTTGTTCTCTCTTTCGCTCCGTCTATTTCATTTGAGAGACTAACTTCATTCAAGTTTATTAATAATATTCAATAAATCGTTACCTGAAAATTGTAAGCCAAGGGCTAGGATGGATGACTATCAGTGTGTACTTCCTATGGAATGCTACTATTAAAATAATTAGACTATCTTCTTCTTGGTTTTTCAATTTTGTTATCGTTTTGTTTCATTATTTTATTTTATTTTATTTTAATTGATTTTTTCTAAATTTTACTTCTTTTTCACGTTTTTTGTCGTACATATGTATATATGTATATGTATATGTATAATATTGAACGATATAGGACGAACACATACCCGGAGAGCAAGGTTCACTTTTTCCGTTCACATATTCTACAATACATGTATGTATATTTAATAGATATATATATATATATAATATATTCTTCATTTCTTATTTATATTCCCTTTTTCGCAGACGGAGGAAACTGAGATAAGTTCCTTAAACGAATATCGGGGCCGTTTATAAACGTGCGATAATATCTAATATTATAAGGGAACGTGTGACAAACTTTTTTTTTTTATTTATTCTAGTCAGTATGACGTATAATATTGTATACAGATCTCTACTAACAATTTACTATGTAGGTATATGTTGACGGTTTTAAAAAACAATTCACGTTGTTCTTATTGATTTTTCTTTGTTTTTCAATTATTTTATTCATTTATTTCTTTATTTTTATTTTTAGTTTTATTTTATTAATTTTTTTCTCTCTGGTAAGGCACTAAAATTCAGTTTATTTGTCTCAAGTTGCCAGAAGTTAAGTTATTATCTTATTATTTTGTTCTATTCAAGTATTCTTTTCTTTATGTTTTTGTTTTTTTGTTTTTTCTCTCGTTTTTCTTTTTTTTTTTTCATAACTCTGTATGTATGTTGCGGTGCTAAGGCACGGTTCTAACTGTTTATCCACCCTAAAGGCACACCCTAACGTGATTCAGAAAGATATACATATGTATTCAATAAATTGTATACGTACGTACATATACCTGCTAGATTTCTAAAAAATATTTGTCTGATACTTTTATTTTTTGCTATTTATTTTTATAAACTTCTTTTCCTTTTTCTTCTCCTTGTTTTTCTCATTCTTTTTGTAAATATAAATACATAGCCCGCGGTAAAACCGTTTTCAAAAAAGTGACATAGACTTTTTTGACAACAGTGGATATACATAGAAAATCATGATACTAATATTTAATGATTCATTTCTAATTCTGATATTATAATATTATTATTATTATTAGAATTAATCAATTCAGCGTTATACGTTATACAACATGCAAATTCTTTCTCTCTCTCTCTCTCTCTCTCTCTCTTTCTCTCTCTAGAAAAAAAAAACGAAAAAAAAAAAAATTGATAATAATTCTTTCTCGCAACTATACGCATATACTAGAATGTACAGAATATTGTTTTGCTTGAGCATATGATCATTCTTACATAGAAATTACGGGGAAAAACACCGAAAAAAACTTCTAATTCATATCAGTAATTTAGTAATACGTTAAAAACGAAAAAGAAAAAAGAAAAAAAATGATAATTAAATAGTTTGTTTTTCAATCTCCGATACTAGATTGTGAATTTTTCTTTCCTTTCGATTTTAGAGTATATATATTACCTCGTGTTACACATTTAATTATATACTGTTTACGATAAATGTTAATTTTCCTTCTTTTTTTTTTCTTTCTCTCTCTCTCTATTTTGCCATATACATCGCGCGTTTATTCGCCTGCATCTTTCAAAACTCATAATCATAATCATATTCATATTCATATTCATATTCATATTCATATCGTCTGGCAGTCTTTATTAATATTTCTGAATACTGTTTGTAATACAATATATAATATTTTATACTTCGTAGATTTTCAAAATCCATGAAATAATTCTAGTACGATAATAATGATGATAAGTCAGCATTAGGCATACGTTATACATACATGCATATTATATGCTTACACGTACATACATTCAGACAAGTATGTATGTGTATACAATATACATACATATGTATATTTCGTATAATATCTAAGAGTTAAATAAATACAACTGTCTTTTAGTTTCCATGTCTTTTGCTAAAGCCGGACTGACTTATTTCGATATTGTTCGATCACCTTCGGAACTGGGTCCACTTAAAAAAAAAAAAAAAGTCACGGTCCTTAACTTGGTGATGAAATAATAACTCGATACAATTTTGATCAAAGTTGTTTGATTGATTAAACGTTATTATATCTCGTCTTTGATGATTATATTCAAATATTCATGTTTGCTTGTATGTTTGTTTATCTTTACCTTTATCTTCGCTAACTATACACTAGATTCTAGACCGTATATATAGTACGACACGTTCCATGTTTAATATCTAAATTACCTATTAAATATTTATTCAATTTGTCTTTTTTCATGCTAAAGCTATAATAATATAATAATATATCTTATTGTCTTAAAATTTCGCTCAGAAGATCAATCATCGTTAACACATATCTCTAAGAGGGGGAGGAGGGGGGGGGGGGAGAGGTGGGGGTAATAATAAAATTTTTCAAATAATATTCCCTCTTTCTCCAAATCTTGCATCGTGAATTTCCAATCCTCATCAATTTCATCCTTCTCATTTTCCTCATTCGTCATTAGTGTCTCGCCCATTCATCGTAAGTTTCAGTAGGGGGTAGGTAGGTATAGATCATCAATAAAGAATAATCCATTAGTCGGGGTGGGTACGCATTCGATCCCGACCGTCAAAGTCTCCATGTAGGAAGTCGTAGGTTCGAGGATGACGAGTCAGTCATCCGTCGTCCATGAATTCACCGTCTGTGGGCGAATCAGTCGTAAGTCTTTTAAGAGCCTCTATACATCTCTGATTGTGTTCCGTATACGTATAACATATATGATTATATTCCACAAGAAAACAAGTTCGATAACATATATACGTGTATACGTAAACGACAAAACACAGGATCCGATCCAATTCGATTTGATTCGATCGTTAAATCCATAGTATTAAAACGTTTCAATTGAAAACACTATAAATACTAGCCCTCCATATGCCGATATTTGTGAGCTGACATCTGCGCAAGTCCCAAAACGGCGTATTGGCACTGCAGGCAATGATAATGAGTCTGTTTTCCGGAATGCTGACATTGTACAGCACCGCATGGTTGGCTAGGTGTAAATTTTTGGAATCCAGCTGCTGCGATACTGTCAAGTTTAGCATGTTGTCTTCTGTGAGCAACGACCTTATTTGTATCGGTACAAACAAAATCACATTTCAAACAATGAAAATGAGAAGCTTTGTTTTGCATGGAACCCAACGAAGATGTATAAGCGCACTGAGGTCTTCCGCAAGGTACGTTAGCTCTGTACTGTTGAAAATCACCGCCCATCAAAGTATCGAGACGTTCGTGCCTGGCGGTGTGTTGAACGAAACGTGTCTTGTCGCAGAAAGAGTAGCCGCAGTCTTGTCTCATGCAGTGAAAATGTGTTTGATGTTCGCGGTAACCGCAATGTGGATAACGACAATCCTCGTTGAACCTGAACCTGAGATATCCTTCGGGAACTGGTTCGTCCTTCAACATTCTCATAGAATGATGAAGCCTCTGTTTTTTAGCCTCTGGAGAATTACTGTCCGGTGGAGAGAGTGATCTTTTACCACCAAGGTTCAGATTAGCGGCCAAAGATGCTAAAGGATTTTCGTCTCTTGATGGTGGAAGAAAATTACCAGGTGGTAAACCAGGCGCAAACATAAGCCCCGGTGTACCGGCGTACATACCACCGTGTTGAAGAAACGGTGGTAGTGCTTGATTCATCAATGCAAACTGTTGATTCATCGCGGCCATAACCGCTGGACTAGGAAAGTGAAAACCGTGGCTAAGGTCGATCTCAAAACCGGGTGGAATTCCGGCCTGTTGAAGAGACGCGGCTTGGCTCATTATCTGCGATTGTGTCTGAGCCTGTGACTGAGACTGGCCATTTTCGTTATGCATCATTTCATCCTCTCGGCTATTTTCACCCGGTTCACGTTTCACGTTTGTATTTGTTATAGCCGATGATGAATCTATCCTTTGGTTATCAGATTTGGATATACAATCCTTGACGGACTGTTGTTGCTGCTGTTGCTGTTGCTGTTGTTGTTGTTGCTGCTGTTGTTGACCGATCGAGAGATTCTGTTGTATCTGTCTCTGCATATTTTGAAAATTTTGTACGTTTTGTGCTATCTGTGCGTTTTGTGCCATAAATTCATGTTTCTGTGATAACTGAGCGAGATATTCGTGTTGCTGTTGATTAAGGATCGCCTCTCTTTGAAGCTGTGGATTCTGCACGCTGCTGCTACCTCCCATTTCGTGTTGTTGTTGACTCAAAATCGCTCCCGTTGAGTGTTTCGCTATATGGGCAACAAGTCTGTCGAGTTCGGAAAATGCCTGATTGCAAGCGTTGCAATGATAGTGATTTTTACGCTTGAGCTTGCAGAACGGACGGCTGCAACTTTGCTCCGGACCGTAAAGGGTGTGGGGTGATGAACTGGTCGATGGAATCGCTTGTGGATCTGAAAATGAGAAATAAAAAAACATCTCGTTAAATACAGAAGTGTAGATCTGTTCAGGTGAATGCGAAAGAAAATCAAGATACTTGCAGCGATTGATACAATTTTCATCCTTTTGCATGTTTTTTTTTTTGTTTTCTTTTTCCTTATTGTTTGATCGATTTTGAGGATATCAGCTGCAGATTTCTTGGATGACCAGTAAATGAGGTAAGAAGGATAGAGAAACAAAACGATGTCTACATTTTCAATTGAGAAAAAAGAGAAAGGGGGAGAGAGGGAGAGAAAACAAAATAAACAACTAAATAAATGAATAAATAAAGAAATAAAGATTACAAAACGGAATTCGAAATGCATAACATCATCATAAACGAACCTTGATGCACGGAAGCTCGCATGGATAGCATGGCGCCCGGATGTGCCGGTTCGATCGGCGGTCCGCTGACCGGATAATAGGTGCCTGCCGCCCTCACCACTAGCAACAATCAACCAAACAACCAACACTTCAAATACCTCCCACTATAATACAACCACCAAATGATATATGAAAAGATAAAACGATCACGATTCAAGCCCATATTGTACACAATGCGATTTTGGACGGATTAGAAATCCGAATTTCATGGAATTACAGGAAACAGGGTATGGATATAAAATACGATACAAGAAATCTTGACCGTGTATATAGATGACATTTCGGCAATATGCAACGAGAGGATTAGGATCAGAAGATGAAAATAAATACAAAATAATCTCCATATTGTCGCTTGAGGGAATTATAGGATCACAGCAAGTGTCTTAGTGTGCTGTGTGCAGTGTGCATGGTGCAACATTGTGATCTACTCAAACGAGATGTGAAAATGATGGCGGGACTCTTTCATAACTAACGAAACATGAATTGAATCAGAGAACCTGAAGTATGTGAATTATGGATTAAGTCTACTCTATCACCGGCGGGAAGCATTGCGATTGCGATGAACTTTTATACTATGAATCTATTGCGTCTTCAATGCATAAAGCTTATCCATATAATATATGTGAATGATAGTCGCTAGCTGATTGAAAAATCAATCAAAAAGATCAAAATATCGCGAAAACGAAACATTTATTCCGATTGTTGAAATGAAAAAATGAAACTTGCGCACAGTGTTCTGCGCATGTTTCTATATATATATTATGCTTTATTAGCTTTATGCTTGAATGGCAGATTCATCCTCCAATATCCCGCTTTTTAATTCTCTCGCATTGTGCAGCGGGCTTGCGTATGAATATAAAACCAAACAGAAAATAATAGAAATAAAAAAAAAAATTAAAAATGAAAATACCTGAATCAAAACTAAACTATGTATATAGTGTAGGTAAATGCAACTAGTGAATAACGGTGCGATAATCGTGCAATAGAGTTGAGTATTCATGCTTATAAACGTGTATAATAATTTTAAGACGATATGTGTATGTGTGTGTGTGTGAAAAAATAAATAAATAAATAAATAAATAATGCGACTACTCAACGCCGAGGATCCAAATTCTGCAATACTTTAAAAACGAAATTGAAAAAAATAGCATGAATAACTCACCGGTAGTTTTGCTGGAATCCGGACTAGGTATTTCCCTTTCCTTATCATCGACGTTCGTAATTCTGCCTTCGATCTGATCGGCGAAACTATCATCTGGTTTATCGATCAAATCAGCTGGATTTTTCACTTGAATTCTTGGTTTATTTTCAAGACAATACTCGCTGGTTTCCGGTTCGTTGCAGGTACCCCCATTATTGCCCTGTCCACTGTGTTGTTTCTCGTGTAAAGCCATAGTTGAATACCTCACGAAAGAATAACCGCAATTTGGTCTTGTGCAATGAAAATGTCTATTAACTCGATTGCTGTGACAACCGTTGAGCTTGCAATCGATCATTTTATCAAAGAATAAAAACCCAGGTAATATATCAACGTTGTCATGAAAGTCCTTGCTATGCATAAGCAATTGATCTGGACGATCGGTAGAAAAATTACACCTAAGTTGTGAGCAGTGATGATGTCTAGTAGATCTTAAAGCGCAAGCCGAATCAGGACAACACTCAGAATTATACGTTGAAAATCCATCAGGTTCACCGGAAAGACTATTAGTCGGAGATACACTGCCTTCTCGATCCTCTAACGTATTATTCGGAGTCGAAGATGGTGTGGGTTTAGGTAATTTAAAGCTTGTGAATATGGCTTGTGGAGAATCGTGTGTATGAGAAGCCGGATCACCACCGGACCAAATTTCTATAACTCGATTCTTTGGTGGTCTGCCTCTTTTCCGCCTGAACATAGCATCGATGTTAGTCAAATGGGTGAGGGTAACATCCGAAGAAAGTGGATGTGAAGACGATGATAAATTAAGTTGTCTGCTATACTCGTGTATCTTGTAATGTTGAAGTCTGCGAAATGGTTTATCAGTAGCCAATATAACTTCTCGACAATTATCCCACGTGCAATGATAATGTTTTTCTTTATCAAGGTACGGACATCCCTCCTCGCAGCCACCCTCTTCAAAATAAGCGTCGGTTATTCTCTCCTGTGTCTCGTGTTCTCTAAGATGTTCCCGAACTTCCCTAGGGTCTCTAAGAGTAGCCCCACACCGATCGAGACCACAATGATGATGATCTCTTCCCAATTGACAAGGGCACTCTGAGCTAGCAGGTGCTAGGTAAGTTAATTCAGCTTGAGTAAGTTGGTCCCCAGAGTATATTGGCGTATTTGTGATAGTCGAATTGCCAATGACGTTTGGCATCGAGGCTGAAGATGTCAAGTCCATCGCGAGTTCACTAGCACTTTGAAAAGAATCATCCATAGAAAAATAAGAAGGTGATCCTCTACCCTCGTTAGAACTTTCCCCATTTAAACTGAGCGCAAGACTTTGTGTTCCGAGATCATCTGGTGCCCATGAACCGGGTGGACGGATACCAACGCTTCCAGCTTGCTTATATTTTCTATAAGCAAGCTCGGAATCGTGTCTCTCATGTTTACGTTTATGGGAGAATAACTGGCCCGAAGAATGCAATACGTAGCTACAATGTGGTCTGATACAATGTATGTGATTGCAGACACGTGAGAATCGACATTGGTCAAAAGGGCAGGCCTCGGATTTCATGAACTTCTTGAAACCGTCTCGTGACAATTGTTCATCTTTGATGTGATACGATTTGTGCTTTTCTGCAAATAAATGAAAACAAAAGAAAACTCAATAAGTAACGATAGGTGTATTTCAAGACTAGTTGTAAAATTTCAAACAATCAATTTCTTACCCATATCGGCCTTGTTCTTAAACGTGAATCTACAACCGGCTCTCCGACAGTGAAAATGAGTAGTCCGTTGTCCAGCGAACGGACAATAATCTGTTCCACAACTTTCGGTGGCACGAAATCTTTGAAAGCCTTCCTGTATTATGGCAGAGTCTTTTCTGTGATAGTTGGCGTGCATTTGAACGTCTGAAGTTGATATGTAGACTTTGTCACAGTTTTCGTGTATGCAATGATAATGGGTTTGTTTTCTATTATGAGGACATGCCCGTCCAGGGTGTCGTTCTGAACAGTCGTCGGTTGGTGAATACCGCATAAAACCATGCTGCAACGATTCGTCTCTCTTTTTGTGCCACTTGAAGTGTCTGATCATTTCCTCTTTCTTAACGAATACTCTACCGCTACAGTCAAGACAATGGAAATGTTCTCTGCAACCCAACTCCTTGCAATATGAATTCCCGCATTCCTGACCGGACGAATAACGCCGTACGTATCGCGAATAATCGATTATCGGTTGTGGAACTGGAGACTTTGTGCTACCGATCAAGGGATCAGCAACCGGAGACATACTTTGCCTTAACAGGGCTGAAACAATGAGAAAATAGAAATTAGAATTAGATTTTAAATAATGATGAATTCAAATCGTATAAGTTTTCCATATCGCAATTAAATCATTAACTAATCGCGGACCGTAGTTCCGAGCTTGATCATTTCCTATAATTAGATGAGAACGTACGTATACAATAATTACAAAGCGAATAGAACAATTACAACGTTAAATTTAGCGAGTGTAACCACTCGTGTTATAAGAAAATCGAATGCAGAATAGCCTCCCTGCTGTGGGTAATGAGAATCATACGATTAACAATGAAAATTGGTGGTTTGAAACCCGAAGGATATACATTAGAAGGAACGTGAATTCAATAGTGTAGCCTACTACGATACGCCATTGTGTTGCCTGCTTTATTAAGAATGCTACTAAAGTTGTTCCGGAAATACATATATTATTCACACGTTATTCAGGCCACGTCAGTCGCCATGGCATTGATAAGTTAGATAGGAAAAAAAAATAAAACGCTTATACAAGAAAACGTTTGGACATACAGAACCGTGTACCAATTTATTTCTGATTTAATTAAGTCGATGAAACATTTTTTTATTTTTTATTTCCTTGTCTTGTTCGCCTGTCAACAAAAGTCATCCAGTCTGGTTCCACCTTTCAAGCCGACTTGTTTTACACGTTTCTCATTCCCGTCCAATGGTGTTTTTTTTTCATTTTACTTTTTTTTTTCATTTTATCTCACAGGGAAATTCCGGATCTACGACATTACCGACCCTATGAGGGTCGGCAGATTACCATCGTTCGATATTACAGGGTTACCATTGTCTAATTATTTGCAGCAGTCGGTAAAATCTGTCTACAGTCTTTAATCGATGGTCGATGAAGTAGAAATAATTTTACCGACAAAAAGAGGCGCGTGAATTGATACGAATGCAACTAGCGACATTGAAACTTGGCCAGATGCAACAAACCGCAACCACCAGATGCCGGTATACCGCCGTTATCCACGGTGCTGCGATATACATCGAAACAATTCCCGATACACATATCAAGAGTTATGAGCGGGACCGTTCGTCGACCCACGCCAAGACACCCGGCGCGCTCATTTCGTATCGAAGACCCTGAAAACTTGTTGGTTGGTTCGGCGCCGCCAAATAAATGGAATACGATAGAATAATTATGAAAAAAATGTTACAGGAAAAAATTAAAAAACGATAAATAAAATAAAACGTATTGAAACAAAAATTCAAAATCAACTTTACCATAATTGTAAGTATGAAATGATACAGAAAGTTTTTTTGCAACGTGTTAGATGAATTTTTGTTTTTGAGTCTTGTTGATCGAATTACGATGAATACATTTAAATCCAAAATACGTATATATTATGTTAAATCGGCGTATAAGACGATGTAATTTTCTATGCCACCATATAGTACAATAAGTCCTGTTGTAAAAAAGTAAGGTAAAAGAATTTCATGATAAAACACTGTCGACATTGAAACAAATGCCGCAAGGTTTTCGACTAACAAGCTGTTTTTCGGCCAATTTACCCCTCCCATTGACGATTAAAATGTCGCTTGACGCGGCTTCGATCCGTAAATGGGTTTAAAAAAACAAAACACAAGAAAAAAGAAGACAAAAAATTTTACCAAAAATAAGGCAAAGAAGAAATGCGAGTGAAAAAGGAAAAAAAATTGCAAAAAAAAAACAAAAAACAAAACAAAACCCTATCGCGTTCCCGCTAAGTACCCCCAAAGTACCGGAACGCCGAACAATCTTAATCGAGGCCCCATGCATAGGTATATACATATGTGTATATATGTGTATACACCAAACTCTTTTGTTTCGTTCGCCTTTATCGTATAGGCATTATAACAAATGAAGGCCCCCCTGCCAACCCCTCAACCACCCGGGCAATTCTCAAGCGAAGAATTTCTCGTTTATATGGAATCGCGCGCAGCGGGCATACACCGATGCACGATGGTCCGTGGGGAGGGGGTTCTACTGCTCGACTGTCCACAAACCGCGAGGAAGAAAGCAAGCAAGCAAGCAAGCAAGCAAGCGAGCAAGCAAGGAAGGAAGAGAGCGAAGCGAGCTATACGGTCGCGAACTCGATTCCAGGAATTATTTCGCGCGGTTTGAATGCGTTCAGAAACGAGTTTAAAAATTGTCGAATATTTCTTCAGCTGCAGCAACGACGTCGCGTATCCCGTCGTCCCGTCCCGTTTCGTTTCATTTCGTTTCGTTTCGTTTCGTTTCGTTTCGTTTCGTCCCTTGCCTCTTCCTGCGTCGAAACCTCCCTCCTTCCTCCCCCGAAAGAAGACTTTGCGCGCACGTTGCGTATATAGTATTATAGCGTATGTATACCCATACAACAGATATATGAAGTTCGGTTAACTCGCTCACTCGTTGCATGAATTCGTATTCGTTCCTTCTTCGTTTCTTCGCATCTTTACCGCCCCGTATAGGTATAACCTGAAGCCACCGTCGCCTCTGTTCAAAGCGAACGAAAAGGAGAAAGAGAAAAAGAGAGAGAGAGAGATACACGCTGCTGCATTATTGTGGAGCATTACTTTTCTCCGCCAGACGCATGGGACCTCCAAATATGCGGAGCGGGGAATTATACTCCCGAGGAACTGAATCGGGTTTCTTTTTTAATCATTTAGCCCGTTTCAACTTATCTGTCTTATGACCGAAAAATTCCAACGATCTTTCGAATAATCCCCCCTCCCCTCCCTCACCTTGCCCCTCGACGTATATATATACATATACCAGCATTAGACTGGTTCAAATAAAGTGACTATTTTTTTTTTTTCGAAACAATTTCATTTATACCTTCCAGGAGGTGTAAAAAGGTGCCTGTTAAAAGGAGAGCTCTTAATATTAATATTTAGAGGTCGCTCATCGCAGATTTCTATTTCCCATTGAATTAACATTGGAAAAATTTTTTTCAAATTTTGGAATTTTATATTTCGGTCTAGAATCAAAATGCTGGGATGAGCGATACATATTTTCATAGAAAATTAGTTGCTCTACAGAAAAGGTCTCTTATCATTTTTCAATCAATTCACTCCTTCAAAAGTTATTCAAGGTTAAAGTTTAATTTAGAGTAAATTTAAGTTTTTTTTGTTTATTTCTGACAAAATGTTGAAACTTATCGCTTAAAATCATAAAATTATTCATGAAAATTATTCATGAAAATTATTCATGAAAATTATTCATGAAAATTATTCATGAAAATTATTCATGAAAATTATTCATGAAAATTATTCATGAAAATTATTCATGAAAATTATGCATGAAAATTTTATGATTTTAAGCGATAAGTTTCAACATTTTGTCAGAAATAAACAAAAAAAACTTAAATTTACTCTAAATTAAACTTTAACCTTGAATAACTTTTGAAGGAGTGAATTGATCGAAAAATGATAAGAGACCTTTTCTGTAGAGCAACTAATTTTCTATGAAAATATGTATCGCTCATCCCAGCATTTTGATTCTAGACCGGAATATAAAATTCCAAAATTTGAAAAAAAATTTTCCAATGTTATTTCAATGGGAAATAGAAATCTGCGATGAGCGACCTCTAAATATTAATATTAAGAGCTCTCCTTTTAACAGGCACCTTTTTACACCTCCTGGAAGGTATAAATGAAATTGTTTCGAAAAAAAAAAAATAGTCACTTTATTTGAACCAGTCTAACCAGCATACATACTATACCCATCCCGCGAACGTGCGCGGAAACAAAACTTGCGGGATCATTTTTATCCAAAGAGCCCCCGATATATATTTTCATCCGTGCACAAGATTCTTTCACACACGCGAATATCGCCTAATACAGAAAATCAGCTCCCAGCGCAGAATAATAATGAATTGCTAAAAAAAAAAAATTTAATAACAAATTATTCATTTGTCACGCGATCAGAATTTCAACTTGTAAAAAGAGAGATTCACGTTTCCGGAAGGACGATAGTCATATCTTCTATATACGTTTAAAATTTCGTACCGATTCCTGCCGCCGCGGTTTTGCTTCGGCAGCGCGAAGTTTGAATAATAATTCTTGAATGAAAGGAAGGAAGGAAGGAAGGAAGCGCGTGAAGCGAGAGTTCTCGGGACAGTAGCAGTAACATCAGCATCAGCATCAGCACACCTGCGCACTAAACGTTCCCGATAGAATATGAGGCATGAGATACGGTGTAGGTAGTTAGTTTGTTGATACGTAGCGCAGGGTGCCGATATACCACCCACGTGCATATACGTAAGCGTATATAGGAGACCCGATTCAAAATAAGAATAGGAAAAACGTGATGCGGCTTAAAGAGGAAATCTTAAAAATATGAGAAACCCCTAAAGAAGAAACGCGGGATAGGGGGGAATATTATAGGGAAGAGGAGGAGACAGACAAGACCACGCGGGTCCCCAGTATTTCGGTCCCCTGAATTTCCCTCCCTTTTTTTTTATACCGCTTTTATCCCCACCTAAAAAAGTATAGTTGGCCCCCACCCGCGCCTGGCATCACACGCACACACACACACACACATCTAAACGTGCCTCTTTCAACGAAACCCCTTTTATTCTAGGTTCTTAAAACTCGCGCAGCCGGGCAGCAAAAGGGGTTTAAAATTTTCAAAAAGCTGTTCTGAAAAGGCCCGTATTTCAAACGGGGTCTCTCTTTTTTATCATTTAATCCGTAGGACCCGGCTGAATAACCCTTTATAAGCGTTCTTATATATGCTATAGTGCTCTACATATAGAAAATCGACGGTGAATATATTGTATTTAAGAACGTATATTTGGATAATATAGAGTGCAGCGCGTTCACGGCCGCGGGGCCGCCTTAAGGGGCCTTTCAGTTTCAACGAGGACCCCCAAATACCGAAAAAATCCCAACGGATTTCGTTCTTTTTATATTTTTTCTCCCCCTCCCCCCTCTTTTACTATTTTTTAATGATCCTTGTCACAATATTGTTTTACCAGAACCGACTCGCTGCAATTTACCCTTACGATATATAACATATATATATATATATATGTATGAATATCGGCGCACCCGAATGCATTCACACGCATGTAGGTTATGTACCTACTACACGTTTCTATATATATTTGCGGAGAGTAAAACTGTAACTAGAAGAGTAAAATTTCCCGAGTATGAAACTGTCTCTGCATCTCTCAAGGCGATGTTATTTCCGTCAAAATAACGTCCCGCGGTCTCGGACAATTCTCCCATTTCTCATTTCTCGTTTCTCGTTTCTAGTTCCTCCGCGGCTTTAACACCTTTGAGAAAGTCACGACGTGATCGCGATGGCTAAGATACCAAAAATAAATCAAAATTCTTGGTACTATTCTAACGGTTTATAATGTAAACCAGCGGCACATCTCGCGACAAAGCCAATTCTAATTGCCTCTAAACCGCGAGAAACTTGAGGCTTAAGTCTACCTAGATATAATCTCGGAAGATCTATGCACGGATTTTCAGCAGTGATCGTTGTTCACAAATTTACGGTCTAGCTGTTGATACACAAGACATAATTATATACACTACTATACAAGCAGAATATATCATTTTGTTGCGGACACCTTAACTCTTGTGTGAATGTATAGTTTTACAACCAATTTGTTAATCACTACAACATCAATTCTACTGGCAACAATCAGCTGAATGATAGTATAACAGCAGATCACGTTCGGTGTTCATCTCATTTCTAAACGTACTATACATTTTCTCCCTGAATATTTATAATGAGTAAGATTGCTTTATGATTTTGAATGTTTGCGTTATGAATTTAGATGAATCGATGAAACGTATCAATGAAGAGAATGGACTTGATACGAAAACAAGTCGTCAGTTATAACATATAGAGTCAAATTGATGATGAGCGATGTGGACTAGAATTTTTTTTATTCAAAACTGGTAAGTATCTAATTTTCTCCTGTACACATCATAGTAAGTGTAATAGAGAGCCAATATCTGCGGGACGATGTTATATAATACGGTGAAATGATTTGAGGCAAAGCAATTTGTTCACCGGTAAGTAATTAATCTTTAAAAATCGTCTAGCCGATCAATTGTTATACGTGTGTATTATACGTTGAAAGAGAAAAAGGGCGACTAAACAGAATGAAGAAAAAAGAAATAAAATCAAAACCTCTGTAACGTTCGTTGTACATAGGTACCTACCTACGTTTCGTGTTGTACATACATACATATACCTCTATACCTATGTATATGTATAAGTACTAGGCGGGCTTTTGTACAAAATGTTGAACATTTTAATTGAGAAGTTTTCTAAATCGGTTTGGTAACCCCTTTTTTCGTAGGGGGCAGAGAGGAACAGAGAGGGAGAAAGAGAAAAAGTAAAAAAGAAAGAAAGAAAGAAAAAAAAAATTGTTTCTATAGATTTTTGAACGACTAGAAGCGCGGCGCGAACGCCGCCCTGCTGCCGCATGACGGTAAAAATCCCCGCCACACATATATATATACATATAAGTATATACATATATAAGGATCTAACGCGCAATGCACGCCGGGAGTCTGCGGCGCCCCTACGAAAGTCTGCTTAGCGAAGGCGACCCCCTTGTGTTAGTTTTGACGAAGAGAGAGAAAAAAAGAGAGAAAGAGAGATGGGGTCAGGGGGGGGGGCTAGTATGTAACATTACCCGCACAAAACGGACCCCTCCCACCCTTGAAAATAAACAGAATCGAACCCTTTCCCTATATGTACATACATAGATATACCGTACCTACCTACATAACGTACCCGACCCCGACCCACTACTAAGCCTACGCTTCTATAAATTCAAATAAAGCCTCCAGGATTTCGATCGAATCTCTTTGTCCAGTGCGGGGGGGCTTAAACTTTTCAATTTTATTACGATCGGTGCCAATCCGGCTCCGCACGGATCATCGGCGTTCTGTCAAAACAGAAATCTGATAACTCAATAGACAATTTTCCCATATTTTACACACGCACACCATTCGACTGCTACCAAATCCGACCGAGTCATTTGACACAGATGAATTCACCGTGTATCTATTAGTGAAAAAAAAAAAGATATAACGAATTCCCAATAACCAACATCAATTCTAACAATGTCACCGTTCCACATCATAGGTATATATATATATATAGCATTGAGCACCAACGATGATCTGTGTTTCAGTCAAGCAAATCGTTAGATTATTGCATTGTAATGTCTCTGAATCTGGCAGATTTTGGAATATTGACGGGGTATGTTTTTGAGGATTCAGATTGACTTTGGAGCTGATCGAATCATTCGATGATGAAATGGTGCTGACAGAACGAGATGGTTGGTGGTGGTCGATGGTTGTCCAATGTGTTGTTCCGAACGTTCAATTGAACGAAATTAGCAAGAAAATCTCTTATTATACCTATTTGACCGTCGAAAATTAGTGAATTTTGACCTCTTCATAACTGGCCTTAGATTTTTAACACATCAACAATCTGTAGATACTTTTAGTGGATTATAAGAATCGTGGTGAACCTTATATTCTTCTAAATTTTCGTTCGAAACTCCAAGCACGTACGGATAACTAGACATAAACGTACAGCATAGAACTTTACCGATAACTATGCATGCGGATGCGGTAAAATTTCGTACCATGAATCATGCGAAGTTAGTAAGTATATTATAAAGCATACGCGTCATTCAACGAATCTGCGTCATCACGTAGAAGCGCGTGGTGGACGATGATTGACGGTGATAAATTTCGAAATAGGGTTACAATAAATCTATATATTCGGGTAAAATGACTACGTTATTTACCTACGTATATGTATAACGTATATGTGCTTATTGTATAGTATATCAGATATGAATATGTGACTAATTGTTAAACCGCGAGTTTGAGGAGGTTCGGGTTATAACTGCAGTTGGCTATTCCTCACCAGTCATTGGCAGACCTGATGATTTCGAAAGCTCGAACTAACGAACGAACAAACGAACGAACGGCTTGTCCGTACGCGAATTAAATTTAGAATATTTTTTAAATTTCTCCGATTCCGTTCGCATGATTTGGCAGCGGTCTCCGCAATGTTCGACTCTTACAAAACGATCTTACGATGCTAAAACAATCGACGACGATCGCAAGAAGGGAAGAGAAGAGAAGAGAAGTAAAATGAAGAGAAGAGAAGAGTAGAGTAGAAGAAGAGATGCCGCCGCGACGTTGTTTTTGTTAAGCACGGAAATATACTAGAACGCGGCAGGTTAAAACCTGCCCTCCGCTCTTCTTCTTCTTCTTCTTCTTCTTCTTCTTTACCAAGGCATTCGCAATGCTCTTAGTTCTTCCACCCTGACCGATCCGCGCAAGCTCTCGCAAGAATTGCCGACCTACTATACATGGTCAAAAGTGAAATACATAACCTAAAAGTCATCAGCTTTTATCCTCCGTAGCATGATTGTTTCATTCTTATTTACCACGCCTGTACTTATAGTCTTTAGCTTTGACTTTCTTCAGTTCTTTCCCTTCTCTTTGACTCTTTCCCTTTTCTTTTCTTTTCTTTTCTGTTCTCTTCTTTTCTTTTCTTTTCTTTCCATTATTTCTTTATTTTCACAAAGACGGACGTTGCACCGTCTCTGGGTCTCCTCTTAAGCTTCTTTTATGAAAATAGCTGTAAACCGGATGTCGTTTAGGATGTAGAAGCTAAGATATTCATATATATACACGTATATATACATAGTTTTCTACTATAAGTCCTCCGCCATCGTGTTTCTTGTTTTATTTCATTTGTTTCATTTTAACCGCACACGTCCGAATCTCTTAAAAAATTAGAAACAAATATATCACATACATGAAAAATGAAAGCAAGAACAAAAAAATAAATAAATAAAATAAAATAAGGACTGAAATTTCTGCATGCGTATTGAAGTCTTCGCAACTCGCATCGGTTAATGTTATAACTCGACGATTTCCTCAGCTCCAGTTCTCGTATGTACACGTATCTATATTTATAATCGAGGCGATTGTATGTAGAGTGCGGGTACTTTAGTAGGTAAATGAATCTGTATTTAAACTGTATGTATGTATCTAGATACAGATCTCGTCACTCATACAGCACGAATCGAATCAGTCGAATTCCCAGTTTCGAGGACAGAGCGCGATTGCCAATTGTTTCCCGAACCGAACCAATCCGGGCCAAGCGGCCAACTGCGACGCTAACTTCTCTCTGTTCGATAATGTATAATGTATAACGTATACATGGACAATATACGCCAACACTATTTAGGTATCTATGTATCTATGAATATAAATATAAAGAATATACGTTTCGTCACAATTCACCAATGCGTTGAATGATTACAGATCATGAAATCAAAGTAAAGTAAAAAATAATAATTAAATGCATGAAGTAAAGTATCAAGTAAAGCCCAGTGCAGGATTCGATTCAGCTCCCTATTCCAATTTCCCTTCTGGCCCCCTGATAGCCGATGACAAAGCTTCACGTATAAGTATGTTGCGTTCTATGTTGAGAATTAATTGGAAGTCTGAAGCGGGCGCTGCAACGATCCTGATGTACTATAGCCAATGACATTTTGGGCGAGGCCAAATTTTCACCAAAAGAACAAATCTGCTATTCGCGAGCTTTGAAAGACGAATACCTGTGCTCAAGAACACATGTATAGTAGCCGTTGGCTATGGTCCCAAAAATTTGTTTAAACTCTTCACCGAGTTCAGCATTGCATGACATTTTTCCAGCCCGTAAAATTCGCCCCCTGTACATATAGGTATGTAGATGTTCGGGTATACCTTTATACGTATAGGTGGAAGGGTAGTACCTATATAGGTTTATGGCATGAGTCGATAGCTCGTTGTAACCTCTATTCGATCGTCGAACCAATTATCTATATACACGATGCCTATTATACAGTGGAACAAGTATCGTCGCAATCCGCATATACCTATATACCTATATCTATTGCACTCCGTTGCACTCCCCCGTTACAAATCGATGTCAATCTATCTTTACGTCTGGTCAGATTGTATGTATATATACTTAAACGTCGAAATCCACCCCCCTCTTTCTCCTCTTCCTCTCATTCCAATCAAAATATCGGTAATTAGTTTATCTTCGATAGTGTGACCGTTCATAATGCTATTGTGTAATCAGAATCAAATTCGTATGATTAATGAGTATCTGAATTATCCGCATAAAAATCCGAAGATAACAGGGATGAAAAAAGCGGTTGAATAGTGCGATTCGAGTTAAGGAGAGCAGCAAAATTGCACATGGTGCACAATCGATTGATTATCTTGTGAAAGGGGATTTGGAAACACCTAATTATTTTACTCATCCAGGCTTCAAATTTTGCAAGGAATTGTAGTAGAAAAATTTTCCCAGAAGACATGAACAGTTTTTGTTCTCCAAAAATTAAATATTTCTGCAGTATTTCACTGATTTGCAAACTACTCGATCCAGAAATAAAATTTTCAAAAATCCCACACCCGATTCATGTTAACAGTTATTCCAAACGATGATTAATCCCAAAAGAGCCCTGATCGTATCAACGTTGTGAATAAATTCATTATGAACAGCTGTTTCGTAAATATGAGACAATTATGTAGATGTCAAACGAAGTTTGATGAAATAATGAATTGATTTTGAACTATGTTCGATTTTTTTTTCAACCACGACAGACTGTTACCTTTTTAAGTACGCGTGTAAAAAACACAAAAGGCATTTTCATCTCGCATTAGGTTTACATACACATACATTCATAGGCATAAAAGCTACTCTTTTGTTTCCAAACGCGCGTTAAGCATAAGTCAGTTAACGATGTAGATGATAAGAATTAATTGTTATTTTATTAGCTCGCCATTACGAATATACCTAGACTTCTAGTTAATTAAACACTTCGCTAATCACGCCGTCGCTGAAACCCATCGTATATTATATACCCTCTTTCCTCCTATTTCATCTCATCACCGACTAATTTTTTTTACCATTTTTTTTGTTTTTTTTTTTTGTTTCGTGTGTGTTTTGTATTCAACAGGTGGCGCAGTTATAATTTATTGAAAATCACCAAGTTCGATTCGGTTATTGGATTCTAAACAATAGTTGAACTGTTTTCTAGTTACATTTTCTCGGATGTTAAGCACGAAATGAGATTAAAAGCGCAAAATCGAGCTACGAAGGATCACCAACGATTTTGCTTTAACAAATTTCACGGTTCATTTGCAAACTTTCAATCAACGGCGGGGGATAAAACTTTTCAAATTAACGAGTGAATAAATATTTGACATTTCGTAACCGATACTCAATATATTATACATATAAGTATGAACATCGGTATATAATTATACAATAGCTGAAGCAACGTATTTAAATATATCACAAATTTTCTTCCTATCGTTTCGACACAATTACTACAATACTTACTACCTACACTGTTAAAGATTGATTGATCGATTTCTATGTATCTATACGAATCCCTTATGGGAGTAGACAACTTCTCTATACATAGACAAAAGAAGAAGAAGAAGAAGAAGAAGAAGAGGAAGAAGAAGAAAAGGATATAAAGCGAAGCGATGCAAGAAAAAGGATTGAAAATTTGATATTTGAAATTTATACGGCCGACTGCTGTAAACCTCGTCCTCATCCTAAACCCCATGATCCCCCATATACCTACCAATACATACCAATATACCAACACCGATACCAATACCCAATACCAACACCGATCCAAAACTCCCGCCAAAGTTCATTGGCTGGTGAGAGAGCCGCCAGCCGTCGAGCTAATTTATCGTTATTCAACTTTTTATTAATTTAGGCCATTCCGACGCCGGGCAAGCGAAACGACCAAAAAGAGAGCTCTCCTCTCGGACTGGCACAATAAAACTGGTACACTTCGAAGACGGAATGCAGTCCCTAACTTTTAATGCCTATTATTCCGTTCGACTCTCCTTTTTCCTTCCCCTTTTCCATCCCCCTCTTTACCCCCTTCTCGCTACTGCCCTGCCCAGCCCTTCGAACTTGCATATCTACTATATATACTACCTTAGATACATTAATTTTTAATTAACTTTGAAAATTCGCGTTAAAACATCGACAAGTTTTACTCTACAAGCATATAGATACAGATATACAGATCACACACTCATTTACTTTGAAAAAGGTACAATAACGCCTGTGATTCTGCAACCCGTCATACACGTCGGTAGGTATCAAATGACGTACTAGGGTCCGAGACCCGCGCGGGTACCACCATCATCATCATCATCATTCACATATCACACATAAATATATCTTATACATACGTGTAGGTACTACATTGAAGATCAAGGAACATGGGCAATAATGATAATAAAGGGATAAAACGATACATATACATATATATGTATATCTCAGAAATCTGACGAGTAGAATATTATATTTGTTAGTTGGAAGTATTGAGTAAGGGTGATGAAGGGGTCTCAGGGGGGGGAGGGGGGTTATATGTTCTTTTACGAGGTATGCTTAGATACGTGCGTATATATCCGCGTGTTCAGTGTAGGTATATATATACATATATACGTATATACAATATATATTCATATATATATATAAGTTAGGCGATGAAACCGTAGTTGTAATTCCGTTTAAGAGAAGCAATATTCCACCAAAGAGAGACGGAGAGAATACGTTAAAGCAGCAAGCACAACTACTCTAATTGGCCACTTTGTCCATTTATTCGATTTATTTAAATTATGGGACAATTGACAGTAGCATTCTATTTTTTAAATCTCCCCGGCCAGTCGCTGATTGGGCCCGATTGGCGTGAGACTGAACAGAGGACTCACAGATTCCCCAGTTGGATTCCCCATAGGCTTAATCAGCTCTGATTGCTGCTGCTGTTGCCACTGCTGCCCCCTACCCTCTACCCCCTACCCCCTCCCTTTTACTATCATATTTTACTTTCATATTTATTCTTATTTTCATCTCATGTATACCGTTTTTTTTTTAATTTTTATTTTACTTCTCTCTTTCTCTCTCATTTCTAACCCTCTCCGTCTTATGTGGGAATATTAATAATTCCACACTATACAACCTCGACAAATAAAAGATACAAAAAAAAAAAACAAAAAAAAACGTATGCCCAAGGCATCGGATCTAATAGATCTTTCACCTCGGTGTAAAGATTCATCATCATCATCATCACCGCTAGAATGACGACCGCATATATGGTGGAGTAAGATTATAAAGAAAAAAAAAAAAAGTCAAATAAAAAGTAAAAGAAACAGCATATGTATAGGGCATACAGTGTGTGTATGTAAAATAGAAGAAAGAAGAATAGTCGTTGGATCGATCGATCGATCGTGTTAATGGTCAAACATTTCGTTTTCTTAAAACAAAAAAAAAAAAAAAAAGAAGAAGAAGAAATGTTTCAAATGAGGAATAAGAAAAATATATGTGATTTTTTTTTCTCTCTTGTCACAGGGGATATTGTGTTCTGAATGAACCCGGGTTGAGGGTTCTCTACATTCGATTAGATGATGTTGTTTTTTTTTCTATTTCATTTTCGTCTTCTTTCTTTCTTTTGATTCATTTTTTTATTTTTATTTTTTTCTTTCATTTTGATGAATTCGAATTATCCCGCCCTCCCCTCGAGCCCATTTCCTTGATAATTCCCATAATGCTGTGGGCGGATATTCCAATAAAGGGGGGACACCCTTTGAAAACGCTGGAAGCTGGGAGAACGCGTCTCTTCTCTCCACAATGTATCATATATGTATATATGTATATATATATATAATATATATATATATATGCGGTACCAGTCGACCGGCTGCTTGAATTCTCGCCGATCGGAAACTCTCGCGAGTTTGTAGTTGCGTTGCGTTCCGTTGCGTTACGCCTTTACACACACACACATTTTATATATATATATATATATATGTGGAGGTAAATTTCGTTGACATTTGAAATACTTAAATTTCATTTAAATCTAATTTAAATCTTAATTCTATAAAAAGGAAATAGAGAGGACTCACCGGAAACCTTGGGGTCAGCTGCCTCGACTGTCATTGCCGCCAGGCTGGCTATTGTAGGGGGAACCTGAAAGACCCAAGAAGAAAGTGATGTATAAAAAAACGTACAAGTAGAAAAGTATCGCCGATTGCAGTACAACTTATAGGTATATATACGTGCCGATCGAGTATAGAAATCGATTTCAAACTTACGAAATTTCAAAATTTCGATATTTCACATATTCATTATATACATACGTACATCATAGAATAGTCATATCAACTATTAATGAGCAACGAATCAAGGGCCACGCGGAATTTTACGTATTCAAATATTTCAAAGATCTTTACTTTGAAAAAAAAATGAAATGGAATGAAAAAATTCAATAATTTCGTTACAAATATATAAATGTATGTGTAAGTATCTATGTGTCCGTGTACCTGGTATAATTTCCTGCAAATGATAGAATGATTATCATTAATAAGGTTTAAGATTAACGACCTTCCCCGCGGACAATGGCTTCGAATTTAAATGATTTCCGGCGTAATAATAATTCTGATTAATTTAAAAATAGGGAACAATTAGAATTTATATGCTAATGACAGAACGGCGCACAACCAACGTCGAGTATCGGGTTATATCGTATACAAGAGACGCGTTCGCATTTGTCGACATGCGGGTTACGTTGTTATAACTATCTTCGAAACAATAAAAAAACCAAAATGAAAGAGAGAGAAGAAAAAAAAGAAAAATAAAAAGACGCAAAAAACAAGAAAATCAAAAAAGTTCAGAATAAGATGAGGTAAGGTATATATATATATGTATATTTAAACAAACAAAAGAAGTATAGGTACGTTCTAACGACGAAAACGAAGACGAATACGAATACGAATACGAAGACGAAGACGGAAGCCCCACTGGGATTCAAATTATTCGAATCCTGTACGATTTCTGAAGCCTTATACTTTTATACCGAGTCCAAGTAGACGTTGAATTTAAAGTGGTTGCCACATCGTAACCTAATCTACCCACTGCTCCTTACCATACACACTGTACGTTATACATACGCATTACATTCTCTCATTGCCGATGCGCAAGGTCCGACATTTTCGTCATTCATTTATCCCCCCCTAAGCCCCCAGACTCTATCAAGCTTCTCGCAAAATGGCGAAAATAAATATATAATTCGGTTTGAAGTGGAATTCAATCCTTATTGGTTATTTGAAAAATTGAGGTATAGAAGTGAAAAAGAAGAAAAAAATACGAGGCTTAAGATCGTGACATTGACGGACAAGAATGATCATTAGGTATAGCCGCATTATTGGAGAATAATAAAACAAGTTCCACATGTTTGCCAAATCTAAAAAAATTTCAGCAAATCAAAAAACATCAAATTTTGTCTCGAAGAAGATTAGCTTGCGTTGAAGTTACGATCAGCTTCTCGACTTGGATCAACAGAAAAGAAAGAAGGAAACTTGACTATAAATGATCATGTACGGTATATATAATACAGACCGCGACATCCTATATATACCTGCATTATTAATACCAAAAAAAATTCAGTCTAGTTCTCAAATGCAATTATTACATAAGTTGAATTTTATCCCATATAACCGAACACGTTGCATTGTTCAAGTTTATCGGAGAATTAACATCGCCGTACCTCTATGCGGGCATTTAATATTATAGATTTAATGCAAGAGCAAAACCCTCTCTCTCTCTCTCTTTTTCTCTCTCTTGCTTTGCACGTATGTATGATAGTATGTACCAACATATATGTACACATCACATACGTACATACACAGGAATGAATAGTGAGAAGTGTATGTAGCCGGTGGGCCGCGAGGGGGGGGGGGGGGGGGGGGCAGAAGAGGAATAAGAGGTAACGGTGAGGGGTGGTAAGGGGGGTGGGGGGAGCAGAAGTAGGAGGGGGGTTTAGGGAGTACATGAGAAAACAATAGAGCTGATTTGCAAACAATAGAATAACGTTAAGAGTCAAGTATTATACGCTGTTGTTACTTCTTGTGCCATAACGCGGGAGAGCATATGCCCATTAATATTCAAAGGCAAAATAATGTAAACGTCACGAAAAAATTGAAGAATAATTTAAATTTTCTCCCTATACGTGTACATACATGTAGGTACATATATCTATATCTATATATCTATATATCTATATCTTATATATATATCAAGAATGAACCCGAGGTTCACTCTTATAACTAAAACGATGCTGCTTCTGCTTTTTCTGCTTTTTCTTCTTATTCTTATTCTTATTCTTCATCGTCTACTTCGTCTTATTCTTCCGCTGCTTATGCTTATGCTTTATGCTTTTGCATAGGGCAGACTACTAAATCTCGGAGTAGCAAATAGTTATGAAACACTTATAAATCTCTTCGAAGGAAGATTATGATCAAAGAAAGACAAGTAGAAGAGAAAAGAAGAAAAACAAACAAAAAAAAAATCTGGCCCGATGTGTAACAAGGTTTACGAATGACGCCTGAAGGTTTCTAAGTTTCCCGTTTTTCTTTCCTTTTTTTTTTTTTTGTTTTAGTTTTTATCTTTTCTTATTCTCTTTTTTGTTTTCAAATTTATGTTCACACTTTTAGAATCCTATATACGCAAATAACCGGTTTTTATACACTTACCATTATATTTATTGTATGTAAGAACGAAATTTGCTCGGGGCTACAATTATACATCGTTGATACCTATTCCTAATAGATTTTTGCCAAATGATATTTTCAAACATATAAAAACGTATATAGGTATGTACCTATATATATATAGCGATCGATCGATCAGAATTATACGAGGAAAGTATGAAGTCGCGTTACCGATTTCCGGGTAATAAATGTACGTACATATAGATATAGTACAGTTACAATTAGGTATGGTTATTTATCTACGTGTCAACAACTGATATTTATTACAATTTATTATTTATGAAAAAAAAGGAATTTGATCCTTTCTATGCAAAGCCAGATCGCGGACGATATAGGTACTTAATACATAGAGCGATAGACTTTGACCATATCGTTTACGTTCACATACGCGATCTTCGAAGATTTCAATTTCTCGTTCATTATTTATTTATTTATTTATTTAGTTTTTTTTTCTCGCAATTTTTACTCCTACAAACGATCGTTGATCACAGAAATTAAATGATGTATTTTTCATATTGAAGTCAACAATATACCTAGTCGAGTCAATTATTGATCAAGATGCCTGAAGTTTCGACAGTTTCATGTACTGCCCTCGTTAGAAGCTTTTTATTGAATTAAAAGTATGTACAGAAAATAACTGCAGGGATGCAAAAAATTGTCAAACAAGCCAACGGTATTTTCAAATAAAGATTTTGAGAAAAGTTCATAAGAATTACTGGTACTACCAAGCAAATCTATGATTTGCAGGCACTTGATCTACAATTGACTCGATTTAATTGTTCAAGACCTTGCCGATATAATTAATACTCAAATCCTATATACCTGGAATTTCCAATTTTTTTTTCTGCACAGATTTTTCTCACAATTTTATCTATCTATATCTATCACCCATTCTCTCTCTCTCTCTCTCTCTCTAATGCCTGTAACTTTTTCGTAGACATTTCGTTATTACATATATACAGATATACATGTATAAGAGAATTTCGATTATATTTTCAAACCCGCGTACCTGTATATGTAAATATTGCGGTAAACAATGAATCCCATTCGGACAAAAGGAAATCGTTGTACCGCGTGGTCGCGGACCAAGTTTCAACGCAACATGCACGAGTATATGGATATACGTATACATACATACATACATGTATATATATAAACGTATTAAAAAAAAAAGGGAGAAAAATGGAAAAAGAAGATTGAAAAAAACAAAAAATAAGCAATTCCTCCCGTTTTATACCGCAAAGTAGTAGTAGTAGTAGTAGTAGTATAGCAGTCCGTTCGTTTTACCCGTGTCGAAGCAAACCACTTCTCTCTTTCTCTCTCTTTCTCTCTCTCTATCGGTTACTACCCACGGTTTGTTCAACGATTTAGTACCCACTGTTAAATTTTCATTCGCTACGAACGATTAACGCTAAAACAATGCGAATTGTTCTTAGAACGATCCCCTATAACCATACCGCGCACTTCTAAAATCATGTACTCATATATATCTTCCACAAACTAATATCAAATCTGTACGTGTACCCAAGTTTCGCACCAAAAAATATTTATATATACCTAAGAAATATCGAAGACAATTTGCCAAGAGAAAAAAATAAAAAAATAAAAATAAATTAGAAATATGATTAGAAATCAATCAATTTCCTCATTATTGAATTTCCTATTCTTCTCTATGTTGAATTAACTCGTAAGAAAGATACGCTGACCCAAAATGGATCGACCAAAATTCTTCGTTATATCTTCATAAAGTTGTCTTTCGTAAATTTGAGGCTTCGTATAATTGCCAGTAAAAAGATGAGATGATTCAAAAAATAATAGTATAACAGACTCGAAAAAACGACAAATCAAGCACTTTATTTCAAGAATAATAAAAACTTTTATACGATCATGACAATTATTCGTATTCAAAGGTCTCTGTCCTTTTTTGGGTCAGTGAACCTGTCAAGTGCATTACAAATCACGTGTCACCTCTCAGGGGTTAAAGGGGGCGATGATAAAAATTCCAAAATATCAATCCGTAGAATGGGCAATATTTCGAATTTGCAAAATATTAATATCAAAATATTAAGAGACATGATATTTCAATATTACGAAATGAATACTAAATACATAAAATAAAATAATTGGCTCACCCTTTCCTCGACGTCATCCCTTCGTACATTTTGAAAAAGTACACTGCCCATCTGTGCCAAATTTTGTTGTAAAAGTTGAGCTAATTGTGGATGTTGCGATAATATGGCAGGATTTTGTTGAAGTAGTTGAGCCAAAGCTGGATTCTGTACGAGTATTTGACTTAGCGGTGAATTTTGTACAGCATGTTGTAACTGGGAGGGAAAATTTTGTCCTCCTGTTGAATTTGACGTTTGACTTGATTGCGACAAGCTCGAAGCGACATTCTGACGTGGTGGACTCTGCGGTGTGTGAGGTGGTGTCGGTGGACTTCCTGGTGCCATAGAAGACGAGTCATTCATCTTTCCTGTACCGAAACAAAAGCGAAAACAAATACGTTATTACCTTTGAATTACGCTATTTATATATATTCAAAAATTTCCCTTTCTCTCTCTATTTCTTTCACCAAATCCAAATGTGAAAGAAATTCTTAAAATCTCTTTATCCCTTTATTTCCCGTCTTCCTCTTATTATTTTGACATCTGTATATCTACGACTTCCGGTTTATTTGGAACCAATTAGCTTTTTGTCATTTCTCGTCCTCTCTCTCTCTCTCTCTCTCTGTACGCAATCTTTTGACAAACGAGAATGAAAACCTCGTCGCCATTACATGAAAATGGTTGTGTAAAAAAGCTAGTCAAGATAATTATTCAGAATTATTCATATAAAAATTCAACAAGTATATTATCATACGAAGTAAAGAAATTGAAAAAAAAAAAAGAAATCAAATCAAATCAAATCAAAATTTCAAACGAAACGTCATGAAATGTCCCCTTCTGTTCAAACCAAATTTTTCCATTGATATTCTCATGCGTAAATTTCTAGTAATTTACCAGAGCGAAGATAAAAATGTCTGTATAATATATTCATTTATACGAATGGATACCATATATCGTTTATGGTACGGATGATTAATTACTCGGTTCAAGTTAAACCTTCCCTCTATATATTTCGCAAGACAAATTTAGATTATCAAAAAAATTAATTCAGCACGAAATGACATTTCTTTAAAATAATAATACGTCAATAATTCGATAATCGAATCGGATCGATTATGACGATAAGAATATCAGAATATCGGGTGCAGAATACGAATTGATCGTCTGGTTATAAAATTTGCAAAGAAGTTGAAGAAAAGGAAAAAAAAAAAAAAAAAAAAACGGCAAAAATCCCGAAAACGTCAATTACCAAAAGTCTTGGCGAGTTCCGGGCGGGAGATGTTTCCCTTAACGCGTACCGCGCAAGACTGACTTTCCAAGATTCCAGAATTTTGGAAAGCAAGGAGTATCCCAAAGATGTGAAAGAAGAAGGGAGTCAGACAGAAAGGGGGGGATGAAGAGGGGGGGACGGGGTGGATAGAACGCCTAGTACATATGTAACAGAATACGAGAAATTCTATTGGCTGTTCAAACGGAGGGTGTAGACCAAGAAAAACCCTACTGTACCTATATATACACGACCTCGCAGCGTAATATATCCAGGGGTGGGAATACAGCCACATTATATACCAAAACCAGGTATATATATATATCTACATTTTTACATACAAACCTATCCACGCAAGCAGAAAAAAGGAGAAATATATAGAATTGGTATATTTTGGGGTTGAAAATACGGTGGCAAAAAAAAAAAAAATTACATAAATCTTTTATGTCAAAATCTGGACGTTTTTTTTTTTTTTGTTTCTTCGTAATAAATTACGGTAATTGGTAAAAACTACGGACTATATTTGTATAGAACGTAGTACATATTATATGTATATGAGAATATCTGACGGTGTGGAGATATATCAGAGTGTTTAGTTATTATATTACGTCCTCGACTCGTTTGCGTACAACGTGTTAATTATCATGTCACGTATGTAATTACTAATTAGAACCAAGTATAATTACGTAATTCTTGAATCGCGCGAACTAGAGCGTAACAATTGAGGTGCAATTTTCATATATGAAAAATCCTATAAACGTACACATATATGTATTATATTTACGTATAAGTATTGGTTTACATCTATAGACGCGTATGTAAATAAATATATATATATAATATATAATATATGTATTTTTCCCTCTACGTAAGGTAGATAATAAAAGGAGAACACAGAGAGACGGGTAAACAAAGCGACTAATTACTCCGCCGAGTTGTAATTAGAAAACCTATTTGTACTCCTACGTATACTGTATACATATGTATGTATATGTACATACGCAATCATCACCTACTAGTGTATCTTTGATAATTCTTTTTCTCACTTGTATACAATTAGCTATAGAGAAAAAAAAAAAAAAAAAAAACAAACAACAAATAACCACGATAACATGAATTTTCGATGAAAAATCCAATGCAGAGAATAAAACCATCATTTATACTAAATTACTTCGTCAATTAGGTACTCGTTAATTATATGTTCTATACATACATACATACATAAGCATACTGTATTTAAATATTCAAGATTTTGGCATTTAACGATTATTTACTCCTCAAGTTATACGTATATAGGTACATATCTTTTGATACATGCATATAAGTCTAATCCAACTGACGAACAGACATTAATTTACGAAGATCGAATATCAGGTATATACGTATATAGGTATTATATAGGTATATTACGACAATTTGTACCGATAAAATCATCCTGATCAGCAACATGGCCGCCAAACACTTGGCAGATTATTAAAAAAAAAAGCACGTCATTCACGTCATAAGAGATTTGTCCATATTTATACCTACCTGATAATAATAACAACAACGAAGAAAAATAGTTATTAAGAAATGAGAGAACGATCGAAACTTTTTTTTTTTTTTCAGCCCATAGTCCAAATGCAAAAAGATCATCGATCAGAAGCTTACCTACAGTATTATTTATTCCCGCATAACTATATATAATTCTATACAATCTGATCGGAGATAAAACGGCGACATTGAGAAAAATAAAGGAACACCTTCACAAAATCTAAGAAAAAAACTAAAAATAAACGAAAATAAAAATGAAATGAGAATAATAAATGAATAACGAACAACAATTAAAACAATATATAATAATCATTCATTTCGTTATCGTACGCCTACGATATATAAATCAGGTTTTACCTGAACACGCGATCTCTCATATATGTATACATACACCTTTGAATTACGACAAAATCTATAATAATGATATTAATAACGATGACATTAATATATGAAGAAAAATGTACAAATATGATGGATCCAATATCGAGAAATCGTTCGCCTATTATCGATTGAAAGAAAATAAGAAAAAGAAGTAAAATTATTAAGGGGGGAAAAAAAAGTAAACGCATCCTTCGACCAAATATACAATTTCCCCATCTCTCTTTATATATACCTGTACTCATCGTGCTTCATTTTTTGATATAAACGATAAACCAACACGTCCTCTCTTCTTCGTTAGGGGGATTTAAAGGGGGGGTTTGTATTTCTAATACCTCTCAGGGCGCAGGTAGGTATAGACGAGGTTATACCCCAGAGTCCCCCCCCCCCCCCCCCCCCCCCCACCCGATCACGATCGTAAAGTCCCAAGAGAGTAAAGAAGGCTCCTGAGAACTGAGCTAAGCCGAAGCTCATATACCTGTCTACACGCTACGTTTGACCCGAACGGTGGAAAAAAAAAAATTGGGACTAAAACGGGAAAGGGGAAAGGCGAAGTCCCCTGCAGGGGGGCCTCAAGGCAGGAGTACCCCGGCGGGTCCACCATAGACCCCCGTAGGGGCGGAAAAAAAAAAGAAGCTTATTTCATTTTTTTTTTATTTTTCTTCTCTATATACATAACATATACCGCGATCGATCGATGATTTGGCACAAAATTACGCAAGGCAATTTCAACCGCGGTCGATATCGTTATTATCGTTATGTACCGATTTCGTTAATTCTCGCATACTAGATATTTAATCTTTTGGTATAAGGTACATAGGCTTATATATATATATATATATATATAGCCATCTACATAGTTTCTATACCTACCTATTTACCACAAGATCGGTATCAACGACCTGAGTAGGTACATAAAAGAAGATCGGCAAATAACTCGTTTCGAAGTTACGCTATTCCAATTAGATTTTTTGTTTTGTTTTTTTTTTCTCCTCAACTAACGATTTTTTTTTATTATTATTTTTTCTTCTTCTTTTTCTACTTCGTTTTTAGATGTATGAGAAATTAGGAGTGTGTATAATATTCTTGAAGTTGCGCGTTTTAAATCGAGGCAATTTTTTTTCACGGACGATCGCAGCTCGAAACGACGCCTTCGCCGTGGGGCGTCTGTGTTTCTCTGGTTTTGAAACATTTTTTTAATCCAAGGTTGGTATATGGTATATACTATTATATACATATAGGTATATACGTGTGTTTAAACGAGAATAGATATATAAGAACGCCCGAGCACGTGGGATCAGCCTCTCAATCATTATCCGGGAATCCAGAGTTCGTTCGGCTTGGAAAGCAACAGAGAAAAAGAGAGAGAGAGAGAGAGAGAGAGAAAGACCAAAAAAAAAAAAAAAGGAAAAAAAAGCCTGCTTTAGAATTTTTAATTTCAAAATCATGTTATACCATATTTTTCTACACCGCTTAGAATTGTTACCTGCTCCCCTTTTGGCTTCCCTTCATTAATTATAATTAAGATAACAAACGGTGGACGATTTTTCAATATATTATCCTCGACTATATACCCGAACTGGACATTTCGATCATTCGAAGGTTTTTACATTTCAAAAATGTTTTACCGATTTCAAGCAATTCATTCTTCCCTAATGAAAATGAAAAATCGGCGGAGAAAGAAAAAAAAATCGAAAGCGATTCAATCAAGAAGATTTAGTCGCGAAATAGAGAGACAAATTATCGATATATATATATATATATCTTAAGGCGAGGTAGGTACTTAACGTGGGGAGAAAGATGAGAGATCGGGTCAACGACACTGGTTCAAATTTCAAATTTTGCACCAAGGGAAATCGGTTAACCCTCCCTTAGGGCAAATTTTTCTCACAGGTTAAATCGAGCGTGTCCCCGGACTCTTCCGCAATGCGTGCAGGTAGTCCACCGTTTTGGTATAATATATATCTATATCTATATATATATATACCTATAAGGTACGTATAATATTATATAGCAGAGGTTTTTCGTCTACCTGCACGCGTCCGCCTTACCCCATACATACCTACCCCCTATACCCTATACGGAAAACGGAAGATTACGTAAAAAGGTAAAAAGGAGGCAAGAGCGACCGATCGAGCGGTAGTATAGAAAAAAAGGTTTCCGCACTAGGGAAACGGGTAAAACTGAGTTAATAGTTGGTAAAACGGTATTCACCCTGTGACCCGGGGGTTATTTTTTTTCGGGGTCGTTTTTTTTTTTAGCCTCCCTTCATGCTTTTTTTTTCCTTTTCTTTTTCTTCTTCTCTCATTTATGCTTCTCCTTCTCCGTCGTATTCTTATATTTTATATTATTTTCCTTCCTTCCTTTTTTTTTTCTTTCCCTTTCGTTTTCTTTTGGGATTTGTAAGGGTAGAAGAGACTTCGGGTTCAAACCTTCCATAACAGGGATAGGGGTTTCCCTTACCCGGGTTCCGGAAATTTGAGTAATCGCTATGTCGTTCAACCATTCAAGATGAGGCACGGTAGCTAGTTTCTCGATCAGCTGCGGGACACGACCGACAGACATCACGCACCACTCCACACTTCCTATGTACACATGCATATACCCATTACGAAGAGGAGCCATATTATATATATATATTATACCCATAACCACCATGAGAAAGCGGCAAATTTCCTAGACAGTTGGAAAATTTTTTTATTTGAAATTAATTTCTGTATACGAATTTATACGGAGCAATTAACATATCTAGATATAGATTCCTCAAATTTTCATCGATTTCGATCCAATTATTGAAAATCAGGTTATGTATAGTTTCAAAAATTTGGAAACGTCGCGAAAATTTCGTTTCCCAAGATTTCAAATCTCATAGATTTTGATATTCGACGTTCAATACAATTTTCGACTAAATTTTTTTTTGTTGATTTTTTTTATTATGCTATAATTTTGAATCATCCGGTAATGAAACTTCAAATTCAATCACTGAAATGTTATGAATGTTCAAGAAAGCCTTGTAGGTATTCGATGTGAACAAACTATTTTCAATGAAAAATGATAAATACCTACATCTTTTGCAAAAAAAAAATATAAAAATACCGATGAATCGTGTTAATAATTATCGTTGATTAATCTCTTCGCGGTTACCATCAATGAGTCGATTAGTTTCAGGTAATAATTACCCGAAAATAGATAATATACTATATACATCGTGTTTCGTGTACATATAAGTATATGTACCTACAGCACAGCCACCTTGACTTATACGATATATCATGAATAGGTAATATTATATTGGGCTAGTAGTAGCAGCTGTCGTTGCCCAGACAAGGTTACCTGTGATAAGACTTAATCTCTCGAATTCATATAACGATCTATGTCCATTATACTTATTTATATAGGTATACATACATACTGAGATTTATATACGTACAAGGGAATTGAAATTTTAATGGGATTGATCACGCTATTACATTCGAATGGATGAGTAATAAAAACTCATGAAACTGAATAGATACATCGATCATAACCGACGCAAAACAAAAACTAAAAGATTCGGAGGAAGTTATAGGAAACGAAACAAGAATATAACAAGATGGATATAGCCGTTTGAAAAACTCTATAACAAGTTAACACTCTGACATAGAATTTTGGGATTAACAAAATAATATAAGCGAACATTTCACGGGGGTTGGAATCTACAAATTTTATCAAAGATCAATCGATCAAAAGTATTGGAGCAAAAGAAGTGACAATTTGAAGAATTTGACAAAAAGCACTTTTTTCGTACACCTCGAATTTATAAAAAATTGTCTCTCAAATTATTATTCACTTTTTTACTCACGCTCTCTTCATCCCAGCTCCACCTTAAAATCTAGAATAAAAATTGGGATGAAAGTGTTTTTCGTCGATTCGATTATATACGAACTGGAAATCCATTCAAATTTACTCTTTATCTATGAAATTCTCTCGACCTGATAATTATAAGTTTCTAATTTTCACGTATTTGAGAAAAATGAACGAACAAGTTTACCTTTTTCGATATTCAATTATCATATAACCGCATACGCGTATAAATATCGAGATAAGTAAAACCGCCAAAAGACAAGGATACTATAGCGTGTGTACCTTATATACGTGCGTAATACCACCCGGTCGTATTTTGCAATTACAAACTCAACATACCGGATAAAATTGGATTAAACTTGTGTATCGTGGCTATACGTTTACGCGATATAAAGAGCTTGCCTCGAGATTAGGTTATAGGTGCCGAACTTTACAACCCAAACGGAAGCGAGGGTTTTTTTTTTCTCTTCTCTATTATTTTTCTATTCTCCTAAGGCTTAATAAAGGCAAATAGTACACGGTACATTGTATCAATATAATGATTATACAGCCTTAGATTACCACGTATACGTATATAGGACATACGAATTAAGAAGGCATAAAATTAGAATATCGAATTGACTCATAGATCGGTAATAATGATTCGATGAAAAACCCACAAACCGCGCGATCAGAAGATTATTTCAATATATTCTTAACCCTTGACTGCAATAGAATCGATAAAGTATTTTTGTTTCTCAGAATTATACATGCCAATAACTAAACCTAATTGAAATATTTCGCTTTATCGGTTCTATATATGAGGAGAAGTCGATATTTCATTGTTTTAATTCTTGAGTAATTCGATTACGCCCGTATGTACGTCAACATACTTGTAGAAATAGAAAATCAATTCCATCGATCGTCGATGGTTAGAGTTTTAAAATTCCAATAGCAATTTTTCAATACCTTATAGTTTCTTATACTACAGCCTCGAAACCGAGGACTGCACACAGGCGTATTTTACGACCTCGTAGAACCAGACGTTAACTGCACAACTCGAACAGGTATAGCAAAGCTGTCAGTACGATTGTTTCAAATTATTTCCAGACGATTTACCTCTCGTCGATATTATCGCTTCGATATTTTCAACGATACCGTATATGAATTTCAACAGTTTTATTATTAAACTGTACGTATATGTTTTATAGAATATAGATAGTCAATAAATGAAATAAAAAAAGCTTGAATGAATTTTATAAAAAGTAATGAAAAGCATAAATGCAGGTCCTTCTCTCTTATTTCATCCCAATTTCAATTTCCCTTTGCACCCTTGGCTTGGGGGTCTTGGGGTTGCTATAAAAATGAGAATATTGAATTTCACGGATGTTCGACGAGGAGGCAAGGATGTAAAAAGGATTCGACGATGGCAGAGCCCCATATATATGTATGTATACCCACATCAGTACAGGATCAGGACGAGGATTACACTGACTGTTGATTAATATGGCAAAGAATATATTTCTCAAGTTGGACACGGTTGTTCCTTATAAGTTCGAGATGGTGCGGTTTCCAGTTTGAAATATTCTCG
Organism: Ametastegia equiseti; assembly: GCA_963989295.1. NCBI lineage: Eukaryota > Metazoa > Arthropoda > Insecta > Hymenoptera > Tenthredinidae > Ametastegia > Ametastegia equiseti. Next base: position 11,578,889 of record OZ022397.1, on the reverse strand, counting down.
TATTAGGTTTCCAAATTTTAATATTTGAGATGAATCTTATTCTCTCTCCTCCATCCCTCCCACCTCCCACTCGAAAAGACTTTGGGCCTGTGCAGGTAGCCGGTAGGCCGGTTGTTGGATACGAGATAAAGAGTCTGGGTCCATTTTTAACACCTAACAGAAGTTGAGATGAAGGACCACGATTACGAGCGGACATCATCCTATGAGAAATAAGCTTGCTTCTTTCTCACCCCCCCGTATACCATTCTTTGTTCCAGACCATTTTTTATTGACTCAAATTCTAAAAAAAAAAGTTATACATACCTACCAAAAAAAAAGCAACATTCAACGATTGTCAACGGTACGTTATTCACCCCGAATGAATTTCAAGTTATACTTCAAAGAAATGACCATAATTATGTAATTGCGACGGATAACTACGTTTTTCTTTTTTCATTTAAATCAAAATTGAATGATTCGTTATTTCTTTCATGTATAATGAAATGAAATTTATTTCGGTAAAAGATATAAAATTTTGTTAAAAGTGGCTAATTTCATTTGAAAAGAGAAAAGGCAGTAATGATAATGATAATGATGATGATGATGATGGTGATGATAATAACCATTGCCCCATTCGAACGAGGAGGAGAAACGCGATGCTCATTTTTATTTTTTTTTTTTGTTTTATGGTTTTTTTTTTTTTTCTCGCGCCCCGTACCCGAAAACCCTTTTATGCCCTCCAAGATTAATTATCTTCCATATTCAAAAAATGAAACGAGCCAAACAAAAGCCCCGAGAGAGCGTTCTGGGTGCATTGGCAATGGCGTATATACCTATGTGTTATATAGGCACGCGGACATACATATGTGAGAAAGATACGGTGACGTGTGTGTGTGTGTGGGTGAATACCAGGCTCGCATATCCCGATATACATATAAACATGTATATACGTATTATATGTATGAATGTTAGTTTCACATATTGCCTGCATTAATAAGCTCGAAAATCAAACGAATCGTATTCACTTCATTCCGGTGAAACATGACTTATAATATGTATAATGTATACCAACCAACGGTATATGCCAGCAACGTTAATGAATGATCGGTATATCCGGTGACGAGTAGATCAAATTCTCCTTTTTTTTTTTTTTTTTTTTTTTTTCTATCGCCATAACTTATCGCTAAGATTATCAAGCATTAGTACAAAAAATGAAAAAGAAAAAAAAAAAAAGATTCAGAGAATTCATCGAAAAGAATTTAAAGTTCGATTCTTTAATCAATAATTCGTCAAACTTGTTTTATTACCCAAATTTTCGAACACTGGAATCTGTTTATTCTGTATCGAATTTGATTCGATTTGAAAATCGAAAAGTATATTCGCATAGGTTATAATTTAAGACGAAGTAGATTTTGGGTAAATGAATTTCGGTCTTCCGGTTACATTTCCACCCATTTGCGTATGGTTTTAAAATAAAGCAACTGACAAATAACGATACCAGGTAAGATCGTAGTTTTGAATCAAATTCATATATATCTAGAAAGTATACCGTTGTTTCTTTTATTATCTCCGGTCAACGAATCACCAGATATTATTCGAAACGAGGAAAAAAACAAAACAACTAACAACAACAAAAAAAAAACAACACGAAAAAAACAAGAAGAGAACAAAGAAAAAAAAATAAAACAAAAATAACACATTGGTCGGGGTACCAATATGGCGAGCAGCGGGGTGCCACTATCGCTATAGGAATCGTTGCTCTATTGTTTGAGCTCGAAAACGGGAACGATTCCTCCACGTCACGCTCGAAAATTTGAATTTTCTTATATACCTCCCCCCCCATCTTGCCCTTTCTCTCTCTCTCTCTCTCTCTCTCTCTCTCTCTCTCTTTGTACATACTTGTGTTTCTTTTTCTTTGCCCGTTCCATCATCCCTCTTGCAGCCTCCATCTTTCTCAAACTTTTCTCTCCCTCACACTCTCTTGCCACGACCAAAGGGTCATTAGCGGCTTCGTAAAAAAAAAAAAAAAAAAAAAAAAAAAAAACTCGACACGTGAGATAACGCTTTTGACGCTTTTAAATTCCGTTCTTAAATTTTTTCGGAATTTCACTGGATTTGAAAAAAAGAATGTTTACATAGCATATATACCTAAATATGCATATAGATAGATAATACAACGATTCATCCCTTACGAGAAGAAACGAGAGGCAACAGACTATAATGTACATACCAATATTAATATACACATCTGATTCATAGTAGTAGAATAATAAGGTGTAGGTATTATAACGAAAAGCCAAGAGAAATTGAAATTCCTTTCGAATTACGTTATACAAGCTTGCTCATATATGTATAGCCGGCAGGTTATAGGTAAGTAGCATATGCCTATATATGTATACATATGAAGAGAAGGTTAGAAAATTCAAATGATCAATTTGAATATTGTAATATCGAATTAATGCTGGAAATTCGACTCGCTAATGGGCTAAAATTTCGTCTAGACCTCATAAAACGAGCGATCGTTTTCGTCACTACCTTCCCCTCCCTTCCCCCCCCCCCCCTCCTTTGCCCTTGCCCTTCTCTCGTCTCCTAGCTATCTCACTCTTTTCCTCTTTCCCCTAAACTCGGGCATATGGGTAAAGTCGTAGGTATAGGTATATACACATGTAGATATGTATGTACAGTAGGGTGGGCCAAAAAAAATTAATAATTTTTTTTTTCTTTGGTACCATGAAAATGTTGTTCAAGATGACGAAAAATAAATACTGTAAAAGTTTGAGCTCTTAATATTAATATTTAGAGGTGGCGCTTCGCGATTTTAGATTTCCCATTTAAATAACACGGGGAATTTTTTTTTTTTTATTCGGAATTTTATTCCGTTCTAACGAATCGGTGTATTGTGAAAATCAATACATGTTCTTGTAGGAAATTGAACGATCTTCAAAAAAGGTCTGACATGATTTTTCGCTAAGTCGACTCGTTTGAAAGTTATTCAAGGTTAAAGTTCAACCTCAAACGATATATGATGACTTTCACCATTTTTTACATTTTATCACGAAATAATGGCTCATAACAAAGTCGTTGACTACATTAGAAATATTTGATTTACCCATTGACTTTCTCGATGAAAATGTAGAATCTTGGACACAGCATGAAAGCTATCAAGAGAACCTGGCATTTTTCAAACGTCTTAGCGTTGTTAACGATGTAGCAGAAAGAGGAGTTGCATTAATAGAGGAGTACAACAAATGTCTCACTAAAAATGAAGAGCAGTTGCAATATTTATTGCAAGTGGTCAAGAATCACCGTCAAAAATATCCTAACTGTAATAAAAGGAATTTGACGAAATTCTAAAGTAGTGCAAAAAGTGCAAATTATAAAATAAAATAAAATATGGTATTTTGATTAAACATGGCTTTTATTATCTTACATTACATAATAATGAAGTGTCAATAAGACATTTAAGTGAAATAATTATGATTTTCTAGTATTTTTTAAGGAATAATTAATTTTTTTAAGTCATTCCTCAGGTGAAACGGAATTTCGAGTGTCACTCAAAGTCAAGTATAGAAAAAAATCGATTAGGATTATTGGTATTTCGTAGAAATTTCAATGTTCTACCACAGAACACTTGATGAACTTCACGGAATATTTGGTGTTTCATTTTTATGAGCCATTATTTCGTGATAAAATGTAAAAAATGGTGAAAGTCATCATATATCGTTTGAGGTTGAACTTTAACCTTGAATAACTTTCAAACGAGTCGACTTAGCGAAAAATCATATCAGACCTTTTTTGAAGATCGTTCAATTTCCTACAAGAACATGTATTGATTTTCACAATACACCGATTCGTTAGAACGGAATAAAATTCCGAATAAAAAAAAAAAAATTCCCCGTGTTATTTAAATGGGAAATCTAAAATCGCGAAGCGCCACCTCTAAATATTAATATTAAGAGCTCAAACTTTTACAGTATTTATTTTTCGTCATCTTGAACAACATTTTCATGGTACCAAAGAAAAAAAAAATTATTAATTTTTTTTGGCCCACCCTAATGTACAGGTATTATATATATATACATCAGGGTTCTTCTCCTCGCTCGTTCAGAATCTCTCTTTCTCTTTCTCCTCCCTTTGCGCCACCGGCCGATGTTTTTCTGTTTTTTCCCTTGGACCTGGTGGTGCTCCTTTATTTTCTCAAAGGTTGGTCCCACCGCGTACTCTTTTTTGTTTGACATAATTTAAAATTTATGAGTTCGAGAATCGGTTATGTGCGGTGTGCCACTCTCCTGCGGGCTGCATTACTCTTTCCTTTTTCCTCTTTCCTCTTTCCTCGTACCTCTTTCCTCTTTAGCCACCCCCTTTCACCCCTGGACCCTTCTTCCTCCCTCGCCTCATCTTTCTCTCTTAACTATTTCACTCTCACTAAAAGAGTTTGGGCCATCCTATAAGGGCCCCTACTCGCCAAGTTCCAAAACGAGGCCCTGCATCATCCCGCATACAACATACATATATATATATACATACATATATACGTACACTGCCAACGATTCGCTGGCTTCAAGCTCGTTTCGCATACAGATTTGAATATTAAAATTAGCCTGTTTAATACCCTCCGCAACTTTATGTTAAAGAATCTGAAGCTCAAACCCTATAACAGGATAAAAGCCAGGACTCGTATCTTATTCGCCAAACCGAGACCCAAAATAACAAATAAAAAATAAAAACAAGGATAGACAAATTTGCAAAATTGAAAAGATCTATCCTTTTCTTCTACAAAATTTCTTTTATTTCTACAGCCTATAGATTACGTGAGTCATTTTTTTCGGTATCATTATTGTCATTCTATTATTGTTGTTAGAATGAAACGCAAAATTCAAGGGATTGAATGGGCATAGGGCCCGGTGCGTGACGAGATATGAAAAATTCGTGAATTGGGATCTGATACTTGAAGACATAGCCGAGACCCCCGCCTGCGTGCATACCACATTCACAAAGCTTATTAATATCGGTCTTACACATTAGGCGACCCATAAAACAGGTTTTCGCAGACCTTTTCATGCCTCCGGCCGGATCCACCCGCATGAGGGGAATTAAAAAAGTGATAATAAAGCAAAAAATAAAATAAAATAAGAAACAAGAAATTTCAAGAAGTGAAAAGAGAAGAAAATATCTATAAGAATTATAAGCTCTCGTTTCTATACGAAAATAGTTACCTACTCTGTAGCCCCGAACGTTATACAAAGATGTAGCATATCTACAGACGGGACGAATGTCATCACCACGGAGAGAAGTATTTAGCTCATAAATAATTTATCCTCATAATATTTTTCCGGTGTTTTTTTTTTCTTTTTCTCACTTTTTTTTCTTTCTTTCTTTCTTTTTTTCTTTCTTTTGGGCTTATAGCTTATATTGCACAAGCGATGGAATATACAAATTTTTTCTTACATACGAACTGGATCTGTATACCTGTACGTAGCTACAGATACACGTGGAACTATTTGAGTAAATTTTATTCGATCAGAGAGGTTTATCGAGAGAGAGAGAGAGAGAGAGAGAGAGAGGTTTGGCAGGAGAACGGTTTTTAAAAAAAAAGAATATAACATATACAAGAACGTAGGCAGCATATGATCAGGAGCGCGTATATACCTAAATACATAATTTCGCGGCTAATTTCATATTTCATCAATATGTACATACATACCTAATAATTATACTCGTTTTCTTGTTCCTGGGTATATTTTAAAAGGCGTTACTTTAGGAAATGATCGGTTTGCCCGCGTTCAATCGTTCTCTCGCTCTCTTACTCGAGCACAATTTACTCGCTTCACTTGACTAAACTCGACTTGACTCAGAATCAACTTATACTCTGCTCTACTCTCCATTCCTTACCTTACCTTTATACCTTTCCTTTCCTTTCCTCTCTTCTCTTCTCTTCTCTTCTCTTCTCACATTTTGTACAAATCAAAACATACCGGGCACGAGGCACCTACGTATGTATAAGATACGTTATTAGCCACATATTTTAAACTACATATATATTATACATAGATGCCCACAAACGTATTATACATATTCAAAAGTTATGGAATGTTAATACGGTTAAGCTTCTGCAAGATCGTTGGTTTGACTTCGACTGTACTTCACTAGCCATGTGGTTTCAAGTCCGATTCAACTCATCTTTCTCTCATTTTTTTATTTTTTTTTTTCCTCTTTTCTCTTTCTCTCTCTCTCGCTCATCGAAGCACGTCGAGTGGCAAGAAAAGCTTTTTTTCTTAACAAATACGTAATCTACACACAAGAGGATGTATACACGATATTTCACATGTACATAACTCGAATAGTTTGTAAAAAAGCATCTTTTATACGATGATTCGTGATTACTTCAATATCAAGAATGAAATTTCAACTACAACTTTGGGCGCCACCGATGAATTTGACCGATTGTGAAATTTTTCACTCCAAGTGTAAAATGATAAATGTGGATAATATATAGAAGTACAGGCTCATTTTCCGAGCACGTATAATATTCGTGGGTACCTACTTACTTAGATACGTATAGGTGGGGTGGAATGAGATGGGGTGGGGATTATACATACGTACGGCATACCAACATGCCTCCACAATACACACAGCGAAATATAAAGTATGGGCTAGGCCGAAGCATCGTGGAAGATAGATATATATATATAACTGATGGATTGGCCCATGATTAATTTGACGAGTAGTCTTTCTGGTTTTCGGAGACTGACGTCTCGGGCTACGCGTCCTAATGGGCAACTGCGGTCGCGGGCTGCTGCCTATCGCCCTCTCAAAGTTCAATAACTCAAAACGGAATTGTTTGAAAAGTTAATCGGTATACTGTATATATATATATATATATACGAGAAAGAAGCGACTATTAAGATTGTCTGTATGAGGTAAAATCATCAATTTCTTCTTTTTCAAAAATCAATGTATACATATACAGGAATAAAATATTATTTGGATCATTACTTGGTAAATATATGACGCGAAACGAAATGATAATTAGAATTGGTTGCTGCTACCGATATTCATCCATCACAATACTTATACCTATAGTCGTATAAGCGACAACACGTACGGGGGCAATCCTACCCGGAAGTAAAGGATTAAGTTACGAAATCGACCAGCTGTGGAATCCACCGTGAACTTTGGTACGCATCGTTAGGGGGGGGGGGGGGGGGGGGGGGGGGGGGGGTAAATAGGTGTTATAACGAAAACATAATATCGAGTCGACATAATATATATATATATATATATATATATAAGCTCGCCTGGTACTGCATCAGCATCAGCATCAGCATCAGCATCAGCGTTAGTACATACCTAAAAATTAAATAAATAATCAAGAACTGTAGAAATCCGTTAAGATTTGAAAGGCCTCCACTAAAAGGACTCCATTGAATTCTAAATTTAAACGAATGTCCGAGTGTCAGCGAGTTGACAGGCAAAATAAACAAGATGCTGAGAAAAAACGAATCTTTCTATCCCGCTTCTCTTTCTCTCTCTTTTTTTTTTTCCTTTTTTTGTCTCTCACTCTCTTCTCTTTCTTTCTCTCTTTCTGTTTCCTTGGTTGCTAAGATCGAGCAATGAAAAACTGATGAAAAGATCGAGTGAGCAAAAGAGTGAGAAAGAGAGAGAGGGAGAAAGAGAGAGAGAGAAAGAGAGAGGGAGATGAATAGATACAGAAAAAGGGACGAAAGTGAAAAACGTGAAATAAAATACGAAAAGACAACACCGAGGCATCCTGAAAGTTGCCTTAATATGGGAAGGAGGTAGTCTCTAATACACGTCGTTCTCTTTCAAACGTCAGCACCGCGCGGATTCCCCCCCCCCCCCCCCCCCCCCCCCCTTCTTCTTCATCTTCATCACCGCGGTATTGTGGTCATTTAGTTTGAACAAAAAGTGGGATTCTCACAGGCGTTTAGACAATCAAGGAGTGACTCTTGATGCGGAGTTAATTAACAAGCAAAAACCTTACAGATAGAACCAATTGGCTCGAAAATAATCTTCTGACGTAAACCTCGCGCGGAGATCGTCCAATTATTATTATAAACTCCTCCATATTTCGCATTTAGGTATAAATTTCAAATTTGGACATGCTCACACGTACAATATACACGATTGTCAAAATTGTCCAACAACAAGTCAGATAAAAAATGTGACTGCAAAAATGAATCGGTTGGTAATTAGCAGCAATGTTCTGACCAATCTTTTCGAAAAAAAAATTAATTAAAAAATGTCTGTTCGTTTATATTCAGATTCCACGATAATCTTAATTTAAAAATAAAATAAGGAAACAAAATTTCTGAAGGTTCGTTAGAATTATACCTTTTTGACTGATAGGTCTCAATATTTTTACAGAAGAATACATAAAACAGGAAAGAATAATTGCGAATGCAGAGAAAACAGAAGGGAATATATGTATATAGAAGCTTGTTCGAATACGTAGGCGATAGTATGAGAATAGTAAAAATATGAATATATATTCCGTCTCGAATTGAATTACAATTCAGTAAAATATCAGTATACGTTTAAACTTATTGAAAGCATCTGAGAGAACATACGGCACATGTGCGCATATAACGCCGGGGCTCTAGCGCAAACCGTCATTTCTGTACAGCCCAAGAGTCGTAAAACGTTTCATAAAACATTCTACGATCTCATCATACCGTTTTCTGCTGCTGTTTCTACTGCTACTGCTGTTGCTGTTACTGTTGCTATTGCTATTGCTGTTATACCGCTGCGCAGACACGATGAAAACTCTTAACTATAAAAGGCTTCAGAATCCCGCCTTTGCGCGAAATTTTTATTAATTTTCACCCAAATGCCATGTAAACGTTTCAAAACTCTATAACACTCGACGAATTATTATCCACGAAATTTGCAATCTCACCTGAAACACTCGAGTTCTTGTTAAAAGAAAAAAAAAAAAAAAAAAAAAAAAGAAACTGAATAATTCTCAAGATTCTAAGATCTCGTCGAACAATTTGTCTCCCGTTGTCATTCTGAGAAATCATCAAAAATTTCGAAATTTCTCGATAAATCTATTAACCTCTACAATCTCAAACATCTCGTCGCAGCAAAAATCAATAACAAGAATTGTAAAAACCTTGAAGAAACGTATCTGATCTATGACGATATCGATCACAAATAGAAAAAAAAAAAAAAATCAGCCGTCGACACAGCCGTTCTCATATAATAGATGATCAGGTTTTGATAATTAAGATGAAACAAATTTGTTGTTTTTTTTTTTTTTTATTTTAATTTTTTTCCACTGACTGTTGATCGATTTGAGCAGAAATCATGATTCTTTATAGATATATATAAAGACCGAGGATATATGTGCGGATCCGTTAAAATGCCGTGGGCTAAACGGTACCTACGTAATGATCCAAAGTCCTCTAATTACAGTGTGAAACCGATGTATTAGAATAATTTCAATCTACGGATATACACGTGTCGAGAGCTATAACCTCGTCGAACTAACAAATAGATTAGGTTCAAATAACGTAACGTATTGAGAGTATATCTCGCGCAGCTGCACAGATAGCTCCAGATTTAAATTTTTAGGATCGACTGTACGGCCTCAGAACAGAATGTGGCACTTACATATTGCTCTGGTGAAGTTCTCACATGTGCGCACGTATGTACGTGAATATATGATGGGTTCTCAAGATGGCCGACTTATAACTCATAAAGTTGGTCTTCTCAGCGTAGGTATATAATACCTACTATATACTTCGCGCCGTTTCAGTATTCAGCAAGTTTTAACCACTCCTCGACAATATCGATCCCCAGGATCAAACCCATGACGACCATCTTTTATTTTAAATTTCGTCCCCCTCCAGCCCCCCTTACTTCGTCAATTACGTGCAATAATAATTTGTATTAGCGATTTCACGCCAAGAACTTAGCGTGGGTTGACAGTCACACGTTAATAGAGAACAACACGACGTTTGAAACGGAGACAAATCATTTCACATCACATAATTATCATCACCCCCTCTTATTTCATGAGCAAGATATGTTAAAGAATGAGTACCTGGCATATAGATAAATGAGACCAGAAGATTAGACAAACCGTTCGAAGCTCAGGATTGTTACGAATTTTTTATTCAGAAATTCGTAGACATTAACGAATGTTGAGACTCTCTATTATGACAATTGGAATGGTCCAATTGAGAACATTCGGTCATGAAACTTGGTATTAAATTTCTGATCAATGTTCCTGAATTTTCCCTGATTTTTCAGATCAAACGAACTCCTTGTATTATACCTAGATGTATATATGCAGACGGATGACGAGTGGTCAATTGACTGACAAACAACGAAAGGGGCATAGTCATCTCCTTTTTGTAAGCAATTCTAGAAAATTAGTAGCGTTAAATTGAAATTGTGATGGTTTGTATTACATGGTTGTTGGTCTTAGAGCCAGGGAGAGAGAATTGTTGAATATATGAGACTGTGAAAAGCCTCGTATGGATAGTTTTGTCAAGAAACCGTGAAAAAGGAGTGTTTCAGTATAGTCAACGCTGCTCCGATACCTATACGTACACTTTTGAACCTTATGCGACAAAACCGTTTCTGCCCATTTTCATTTTTATTTTTTCTCCACTTATCCTTTCTTTTTCCTTTCTTTGGTTTTTTTCAATTGAAATCTCTCCGTCGTCTCGATATTCTTTCGAATATTTTCTATCATCAAAGAGATATTTCTTTCTAATTCTCGACGATCAAGTTTCACAACGATTTCACTGCGCGTACGTAAAACGCAAGTAATTATAGGTAAATCCTAAAAAATATTTCTTTGTCAATGAAATCCAGGCGTATGTACGTACCTATCCTACATAACCTATATGGGTAAATGAATCAATGCGAGAGAAACGTATACAGGAAAACAATTCGGTTACACCGTAAACCTCGCTGCCGCGGTGCTGCATGCAGGTCTGAAGAAAACTAGAAACCATCTGAACCTCGTATTTCTGTAAACCCCATTAATCATTCCGCTCGGATAAAGCCAGAAAGGATGGAAGGAGACGAACGGACGAACAGACGGGCGGACAGATAGACCCTGAGCTCGTATATATATATACGGATATACAAGGTGAAGAGAAGAGGATGAAGATGAAGATGAAGAAGAAGATGAAGAAGAAGGAGAAGAAGCAGAACAAGAAGAAGAAGAGGCCTCCTCTTCTCTGCACCAAGGAGCATCGCCAGCAGCAGCAGAATGAAGGCGAGCCAGAGGAATCATTTTTTATTTTTCGAATTTCGTCGAGACGCGTCCATTGTCAGTGAGGTATCTGGCCCTACACACCGGTCGGAAGATTCATTAACTGATAGTGTTGTGTTATTTTTTATCTTACTCTTCATTTTCATTTTTCTTTTTTTTTTTCGTATATTTTCATCATTTTTGTTTTCTCGTTTTATTTATTTTTTTTTTTTTCTTTGTTGTTTTGACGAAACGATTTTTTAAATGATATCCTCCATCGACTACTCATCCTTGTTGCTAAGGCCCACCCGTTGGGAACTGGCCTGCAACGACTGCAAGGGAATTCGAAATCGGGCTTCAGCCGCGTTGTTCGACCCATACGTACGAATCTCACCGTGGGTTTGTAACTTATACAGACTTGAAAAAGTCAAGAAAAATCCCAATTCTAGAAAACCGCGAAGGAAACACAATCAATCAAAAATAAACACAGCTAGGCGCTGACGTAGAGTCAAAAAAAAAACCAAATTGAAGAAATTGAAAAACTTTGCTACATATTTCATACCGTCGCGCAATTTCCAGAATTGAGTTTAAAAGATTCATTTAAATTTTCCATAAAAATGTAACTCACAACGTTCTTTTCAATTTTCATCCCCGAACAATTCGCACAGTAAAATTTTCAACCCTGAAGATTTTTTTGGGAGAGTCTTGCGCAAGGAAAACGATCATTCGTTTCATATTATCATCTCCTAGCTGTCAATATCGATACGCAAATTTGGAAAAAACTAGAGAACGCAACATAAAGAATAAGAGAAAATGAAAAAAAAATTTCAAAAAAAAAAGAGATTTTCAACTCACCCTGAGGTTGACTGACTGGAGGGTTGAGAAAAGTTGGCGGTAATTGTCTGGCGACAGATTTTGCTAGTTCGCCACTTAGGCCGTAGATAGCGAGAAGTTCCTGCATCGTGGATTCGGCGTATTCCCTCATCCCTTGTGCAGGAATAATCCTTTCCTCGGTCCCAGGAAGTCTTTCGTCGTCAAATTGACCGCCGTTTACTTCGAGGCGACCAACCGCGATCTCAGGGTCCAAAGCTCCGGCACTTCCGCCACTTTTCTCCGACGAATCGGAGTTAGGACTCCTTACCTGCAGGACACGCAATCCAACTTCCTATTTCATCCACTACTACTAAGAAACAAAGTAACAACAATAATACTGTCAAGGCGAGCAGGAAACTCGTATCCTTTTTCTCAATGAATCGAGTTTTTGAATGGGGAAATTTGAACAATTTTTCACGATTTTAAAATTATTTTTATCATTCAAAGCCCTCGCTAATCTTCTCCATATATCCCATAACCACGTTATACATACATAGGTAGTCTTAGCTGTAAATCAATCGCAAGGAATCAAAGAATTGATGAAAGACGGAATTCTATTTTTTTTTTTAAATAAAAGTATAAATAACGACCAATTTTGACGTTTGACTCAGCAAAAATTTGTCTTTCCGTTTTTTTTTTTTTTTTTTTTTTTTAGTTTTTGGACACATTGAATCACCCGGAAAAAATTGATTCAAGGATTTGAGAGATTGGCGATGTTTCGCCCGATCATTGCCACAATTTCGAAAAATTGAGTTCGAATAACAGCGGGTCGAGTATCGAGTCAATAAATCGTATAATATCGAATTATAAGTATGAAACTCGAATCATGAAATAATGTTTTACATCTCGCCATCCTAATGAAATCTCGAATAATCCACAAAAAATTATTGCACGAGTAGTTCATAAAATTTGTTTCATTTCCATTACGTGGCTGAATGTGAGAAAAAAAACAAATTTTCAAAATAGTTTATAGTGGCGAAATTAATACAAAATTCACAATTGATAAACGACTAAAAAATTCCAAGTTTAAAACTGAAAATTACCAATACGTTCGCGAATTTTTCCCGAATTCTTCCCAAGTTAAAAAAAAAAAAAAAGGAGCTTAAAAAGAAATCGATAAGATTTGCACAATTTCCTTAATCGATTGTGAATAAAAATCCGGTTTCTTATATTTAATCCGGTCGATCTGATCAAGGACATTGATCGATGATCGATGGATATAAAAATACATGGTAGGTATAGAATAAAGCGTAAACTGTGTATATGCTCGATGAATTATCACCTCCTTACCTCACGGCTGGGGGAGTAAAGCTTCTGTGACCTCAGCTGTTCCAAGATAAACTTGTGCCTCATGGAATCACTGCTGTCGTCATCAGCCTCGGAATTAGAAGCAGGCCTAGTAGTTACCGAAAGATCCATAGGACTAGCTTCGTTATTATTCAACCCTTGTTTTACCCCATCATCGGAGTTAGACTTGCCTCTCTGTTCCTCTATAGGTAGCATTTTTTTTCTTTCGTATTCTAATATCTCGACAGCATTATCATTCGAGTTATTATCAATTTGATTATCCTCATCGTCGATATACCTGCAGTCATCATCCCTATCAGATTCATCCGATACTTCGGCCATACGACTGCTAATTGGTTTGAAATTTTTTCTTTTATTTCTCGGTTTTTGACCTGACGATATTTGCAGAGGTGTTTGTGACTCAAACTGTGAATCCGAGTCCTGGTCGGCGGTTCGAGCCGTTGCGTAATTGTATACGGAGTCGGACAGCATCTCCGCTACACGTTACAGAAACAAAAACAAAACAAATTGAAAATAAAATAAAAAATGAATTAAAAATACAGAAATTTGATAAGAAAATTCGATACACCTGTACGGGAAATTCCTCTTTTCCTTTCTTTTACTTTTTTATTTCGTCCTTTGATCTCGTCAACTTTTATCAATCGTCAATGGGCTATAGATATACATAAATATAAATTCTTGAACGGTTTGGAATTTACCAAAAGAAGGAAATCTTGTCTCTAGTTCTTTGACGACGAGGGGAAATTGATTTTCGATTTTTCCATCTTGACTGAAAGTGACGGGTGATGTGAAATGTGGATGAAACTAGCGGTCAGATCATTGGCAAAAATGATATATTTTTTTATTTTTGATCTTATGAAACTCTTCAAGTTGCCAGAAGCACCGACAGTTTCCACTTTGTGAATTTTGACCGCGATTCAAAAGTTTTCATATCCCGTTCAACAACTACGCGGCTGTAACAATAAAATCATCACTGACAACTTACTGGGGCCATACGGACTGGTGACGGCTGACATCTCAACTCCTTCTCCAGCTCAAGTTCCTCTCCTCAGTGCATTCTGGAGCAGAAAAGAAGCGAAAAACCAATTAAAAAAAGAAAAAAAACAAGACATGTACGAACCATTTTTCATTGGAACAAAGTCCACACATCAATACACACACACACACACACACACACGTATAACGTTTTAGTTATAGGAATTTAACGATAATTGTTTTTCCATTCGATCGTAACTAATTAACGAGGGGAAAAAAAAAATAAAAAATTAAAAAAACAAGAAAATTAACAAATAAAACGAACTGAAAATAAATGGACCAACGCAAATTGGGAATTATGCGAAAAGAAGGCGAAAATAACGAGGAACGTCAATGAAACAAAAGATTGATATACGACCGCGACAAAACGTACGTTGCAGATGTGTATTTTATTATACCTATATGTATATGTAGGTGAATACGTATGTATGTTACATACGATAAGAAGAAATAGAGAATATAAGTATAGACAATATCGATTATTTTCTAGCTATTTTCATATAAAAGTACGCAATCTTGTTCTCTGTAGTCAGTTTCCTCCTCCTCTTCCTCTTTCTCTTATATATAAATATATATACATATGTATATGTAGTCCCGAAAAATGGTTAGTCGATTAGATTTTCAATCGAGGTGTTGCTGCAGTTGGCTGTAAACGAATTATACTATATATCTAGAAAACCGGAGCAGATTCATGTTGATGTGCATGTTGCCTATACTAGTAGTAGAAAAAGAGAGGGAGATGGATGTGTATATATACCTACGTATATATGTATGTATAAATATATCTATATACATATGTATGTACCTACGTATATTCTTTTCGTCGACCATATATATACAGTAGGGGTAATTAACATCTGTTATAGTGCCTACGGTGAACGCCCCGTTTTACCCCACCACCAGTGCCATAGGGCGGACCTTGAATACATTATCAGATGTATGCGGAGAATTTACGATCGGAGGGGTAGCTCCTCGGAGGCTATAGGTAGAGACGTGTAAAAACCGGCCAAGTAACAAACCGCTTCCGAATAATCAGAGGCTATAGTTCTATATATATTATACTCTATAGTCTATTTTCTATCTGAACTACATAATATTAAACATATAGGTATGATATATTCGGCCGCGTAGTTTCGTAGCTGAATTTGTGAAGCCTTTCTGCCTATGTGCAAAAATTTCAAAAGAAAAATTCAATAATAATAAGAAGATGGGAGGATTAGACGTGTGCCTACTATTTATATATATGCCGATACAGAAATACTTGGAATAATCGGACGTAGGTACTTAGATGCGAATGGCGAAAGACCAAAGACGAAATACGAAGCTGGTGATCGTCTGGTATGGGTATATAGGAGAGAATAGTCCGCGAACGAACGAAGAAACGAACGGTGACCTAGATTCTCTCGAAATGTTTCCCCGCAGGTCTAATTTTAAAGACAAACAAGGAAATTAAGACCTCGCGTCGCGAATCGCTAGTCCCTATACATATACCAGTCCGGTAAGACTTGTACCTAAATAAGTTCCAAATCGGGTCTCTGAATTCTGGAAAACAAGCGTTATACATATAGACATCCGTTCGTATATCAAGAATTTCGAGCTAATCGTCACCCAAGGTGATGATCGAAGTGCGCAAATGGGAAAGGATTGAAGTTCCGAGTTTCAAAAGCTCCGAACAGTCGAAATGCTGAATTTATTCGAGACGCGATTCTGAGTTTCTGTAGAAACGTTGAAGTTCAGAAGTTGCGAATTCCGAAAAGTCGAAATGCAGAAAGTTCAAAGATTCGATAGTTAAAAACTCAGAAAGTCCAAAAATCCGCCGCAAGGAAAGCTCATGACAAATCTGTCGAATGAATAACGTTGCATAAGCGAATTGCGAGATTCACAGTTTTAGCCTTCCGGATCTTTAGTTTTCGGAATTCTGACCATCCGCAGCATTTTGAAATTTAGAATCTAATTCCGCCCCAGAAGGAGTTTATCTGTACACCTTTGATCTGTTTCGGCTTCTCCACCAGGATCAAAATTATCCGAAATACGTGAAACCGGAAATTGAATTGGAAAAATTATCATAGGTAAAATAGAATAGGGTCGGTTTTCAAGACGTTAAAAATATCGTCTTCACTACTTTACAAATGACTTGGTCTGAAAATGAATGAGAGAATACTTGATTGAAATTTTGGAAGCAGGATGATCCTGAACTCTCACTGAACATGAGATAATGATGCGAGATGATTTCAGATGAAAAAAGGTTTGATTTTTCAATCGACAATTCAACGAAGTGTTCCCCTTCTGCAGTGAACGAATTATCCACAATTATCCGTGATTTCATTGAATCGGAGAATCTGCGGGCAAAGGGGGATTTCAATGATTGCAATAAACTTCACAATTAGAAGCATCAGAGAAAAGTAAGGATGAGGAGTCAAGAATTGACTCGAGTAGATTTTATACCAAGGCGACTGACCACTCGACATAATAATGACTGGTAGACTAAAGAGGAATGAGATTAAAACGAAAAGAAGAAGAAGAAGAAGAACAAGAACAAGAAGAGGAAAAAGAAGAAGATGAAGAAATGTATGAAAATAAACGACTAAGAAAGGCAAGAAAGTTGTACATCTATATGATGTATAAGTAACTCAACATTCGTCAAACACTCGAAAATGTAGCGAGAAGTTGAGAAGGAAAGAAGTCATGGTATGGATATAGGATCCGTGAAGAGTTTGGAGTTAGGTATACCAAAGTATGTGACCGGCTACTAGCTACTGCTGCAGCCAGTCAGTCCCCACAGCAGCATAAGCATAAGCATAAGCAAAAGCAAAAGCAGAAGCAGAGGCAGCCGGCTTTTTGAGTGTCTAGAATCCCCGAGGAGGATTATTCAAATCGAAAGGCTTAAAATAAATAATTTACTTCGAAGACGAGAGTACGACAACGAGAACGATGATGATGGTGGTGGTGATGGTGGCAATAGCGTAACACTAACACAACCACCATCACCATCACCATCACCGTATATTCTCGTGGAAATTGTTATTCCAGAGCAAACAAACTCCTTGAATGAGTCACACTCAGTTCGTTGAATTGTTCTCGGATACGATAAACACACACACATACACAAATATAGGATGTGAGTATACATATATGTATATGAGAATAAAAAAATTAATTCGGTAGGTATTAAAATCAATAAAAATCATCCTGTTTAACATATTCATATATGTACGTATAACTTAAATACATACATACATACATATGCATATCTTTGATCAATTTTTACGCGACAGACAGGGTATACACGTATGAATCGACTTGAAAAAAAATAAAATAAAATAAGATAAAAGTCTAAAGAACTAGTGGGATTTGATACTCATGTATAAAAATATACGAGACCGTGAAATAATCTAGTTTCAAAGATTCCACGAGTACAATTTCTCATATTTTTCTATTTTTTCTATCATTTCATACAAAGGTGTGAACTACATACATACACGTTAGGCGAGGGTGAGTGATTCGGGATATAGCTAGTGTGCGGTTTATAATATGTCGTGAGGGAATGTGAACGTGTTCGTATAAGATACGGTGTGAAACGCGAGAGGCTAAGATTAAAGAATTAAAAACATGAAATTCTAAGAACTGGTTGAAGTCATAATACATATTCGTAATTTCTCGTATACCTACACATATATACCTACATACATATATTCGCATACCTGTGTGTAGTGGAGGGCAAAGTGCGATGTTACAATGAGAAACAAAGCAAAAAGTATCAAGGAAGAAAACCGAGCTAAAGGAACAAAGATATGGAAAATTGAGGACAACTTTTGCCGTATCATGATGATCTTGTTTGGCAAAAATGAATATTTCCATTTCAAACAAATCTCCTTACCCATACCTTAGTGGAAATTTCAAACTATTCCTAGTTTTTCATTGTAAAAAAGTATCTTTTTTTTTCACGCAAAGTGTCCGGTTAAATATAAATAGAAAATTGCATGAGAATTTCAAATTTTCTCAGACAAAAATGATGAACTTTATAGATTAACCTAATGAAAGAAAAAAAACACAAAAAACTGTATCCATACATTATCGATGTTTTATTTTGACTGGAAAAGTTCCAAGACCTCAGAGAGATTGATGTCTAAGGAAAACTTTAAAATTTTGTCTGAATTCCATTTTTACGTAACTCAAACTTCGAGTGCAGAGACTCGCGAAGAAACATTGGAAAATTCTCTGAAATTTCCAGGTTCTTTTCCAACTGCATAGGTATGTCAATTTCCATAAGAATTCGATGATTCCATAAGATCTTTGAAGTGGCTAAATGCAGGACACCCTTTCACATAAATATACATTTTTATTGACGAAAAATATCGGAATAAGAAAATTCCAATTTTCCACAAAGGGTTAGTGAAAATTTATATCATTTCCCGGAAAAATTCTTCTAAAAATCGGTAAAACGGCTTTGTGCAGAAATCGCTGTTCTGGGCAGGTATAAGGATGCGAAGGTATATCGTATGTACATTGTATGTACATATGTGTAATGTGATATATATATATACCAGTGATGAGGTGTAAAATGCGCGAGGCCTGATTTTCCGCTAAACTCTTTCAAACCGTATAGTATTCTAAAAGGGAATACGTTAAAAATAGAGCAGGCAACAATGTACTAATCTGGTTAGAGCATTTAGCGAGCAACCGAGCATTTAGAGCTACCTAAGAAGCCTCTAAGTAGTAACCGCCGCCGCATATCTAGCGACGCGACGACGACTCCTCGAGCCTTGGAGCTCATTTCTCAAAATACGCTAAATCGTCTTAATGGACGAGCAATGGCGTGGAAAATTATTATTGTTTCACTTTCATATCCACCAACCCTAACTTCCTAACGTTCCCTCAATAATTTCACTCAAAGCTTCGGGGTCTAAGTTCAAAAATATGCCCAAATCGTAGGAATCTACGTCTACATTTGCGTTTCTCTACATCGCCAAAGTCGATTGAAACATCCAAATTGAATTTTCCGATTTTCTCAGGTTTTCCAATAGAAAAAATCAGGATTTTTTTCATCATCTGTTAATCCATGTACATCGAAGAAAAAACGTCATTTAGTTTAATTGAGTTATTCGTTCGTTATACTCAAATTTTTCACAGATTTTCAAATTTTCCTTACCTTTCTAAAAAATTCAGCAATCTCCTGACTTTTTCCTGACTTTCAAGTTCAACTGGCGTCTTATGTCTAGTCGTACATATAAACGACGATCCGCGGCGAAAAAAAAAAACACAAATAGCTAAATGAACAAAATTTCATCGAATAGTCAAATCAATGAATGAATAAAAATTGAACAAAATTGAAATTTCTTTCAACAAAAGGATGCAGTACTAACATACGTCACGGTTTACGCATCCATATATTTCGATCTTCAAAGAAGTCTACGCCGGTGTCAGGTTCTAACGAAAAACAAAATCATCATTTTTTTTTTTTTTTTTTTTTTTACGCTCATATTTGAAAATTAGTAGCAACTCCGTCCGCCCGCATTGGCACTTTGACGCTAACCTGATTTCCTTCCAAAAACTCAATATCGTATTTGTTCATTTCCTTAGCTACGATTTCTACACATTGCGACGATATTCAGGCCTATCTATAGAACTACACCAAAAACTATCTATATACAACATTTTGAAAACTATAATACATATATATGCATCATGCGTCGTGACTTGATAACAATATAAAAGAAAAAAAGAAAAAACAAAAAGTTAAAAAAAAGGGTTGGGGAAAAGTCGTAACTGAAAATTTAGAATCGGATTTAAATTTTAGCATTTGTCATTCGAGTTTTTTTTTCCGTGTATTTTTTTCTGGTTCTATTCTTTTCAAATTTTTTTCAATATTTTTTTTCTCTTTCTCTTTGCTATTTGCATTAACGAGTATGATCGCGCTTGGAATTATGACGAACCGAATCTGGGTACAATCTGCAGTCTCCCCCCCTTGTTCCCTCTTTCATTCTTTCTTTCTTTTTTTCTTTCTTTCTCTCTGCATATACCATGTCATTGAAAAAGGTGGGCTGAACGGATAAAAAGGTCCCCGCGGTATAAATGATGGAGAAAGAAGAGAGGAGGACATCAGCATCCCTATATATATAAATACACACATAGAGGCATACATGTATATATATCCCTATATACATATATAAGTATACAGCAAGGATGTCCCATAAAACGAGATTTCGAAAATCCGTTATTTAAATAAGTAACACACAAGCGCATGCTGCGCAGTTTCGAATAGCCTGAATAATTTTATAAAATTAATAGTAAAAGGGTAGCTCGGGCTATAGCCTATTATGCGCGTATGCAAATATCGGAAGGGGTACTTATTCTGTTATAGGGGAAGGAAACCGTGGCATTGGTTATAATATACGTATGGATATATATATATATATACATAGATAAATATAGAGAGAAAGAGAGAGAAAATATGAATGAAACGAAGTATAGTAATATAAGAGAAAGAGAGAAGAAAATCTAGAAGCCCTAGCTATAGCAGCCCTGCAGCAAAGCATTAAAAACTTTCGAGATTTATAGTATATATCGTCGTCTCTTTTCCCTCCGAACGAACGAACGTATAGGTACCTACGCAACACCAAATAAGTTGGGGTTGTTAGCGATAGAAGGAGAGGCTGGCGCCCTTCGAAAGCAGAAAAAAGAAGAAGAAAAAAAAAAAAAAAACCCCCTGCATCCCCTACAGCCTGAAAATCACCTTTCGTGAAATTTTTACTTTTTTCTTTTCTTTTCTTTTATTTATTTTATTTTTTATTTTTTTGGTTACCACCCCTTTTTTCATTAACCCCCCCGCGAACACCGCGATACAGAACATCAGGGTTAAATTTCCCTTAGAACTATATACTCATATTATATAATACCGCCTGTGTCCGTCTGTCTATCGATGACGTCAGCGGAATAAAAAAAAAACCTACTTCTCATCATTACCTATAATATAGGTACATGAAATAAATCGAACGATTTTATACATAGAATCCAGGATAATGGAAAAAATAAAAGAAAGAATTTTTCAAAACACTATATAGCTATAGATGAAAAAAAAAAATGTATGAATGGAAAAAGGAAAGAAACAAACATTATATAGAGATCGTATGGAAAAAAAAAAATAATGAATTAATCGTCACTTATAACAACGATCTTAATTACGTGCGTACATAATTTATTTGTAGTAGGTATATATATATGTACCTATATATAATATATGTAATACCGGTTTCAGATCACGTCAACGAATTGACTTAAAAGAATTGTTCGTTTCTTTTTTTGTTTTTGTTTTCGTTTTTGTTTTTCCTCGTATTATATTGTATATGTATACGAGATAAGGAGAAACGAAATGATCAAGTGAAATGGACAGGTACTTGGGTCGCGTACCTTCGTGATACCTAGAGGTATAAATTTATAACGAAATTTTGGAATATATATATATATATAATATATGAATTCGGAGTAAAAACGTTCCGACTTATTTCTCACTTTGAAATTGTATATTATAGCCTTACGGCAGTCCCCGCGGTATGTAGGTATGTAGATATGTATGTATATAATATACCGCGTGTAACGTATTACATAGAATATAGGCATATATATATATATGTAGGTACCTACCAACTTGACGGCCTATACGTATAACGCGGTAGAGAGAAAGAGAGAAATAGTAAAATAGAAAAAGAAGGAAATAAGGAAAGAGAGAGAGAGAGAGAAAGAGAACAGCAAGAAAAAGTATACTATAGTCAGCGAGGGAATGATGGATCGCTTCTATTAAAATACTTTTTCGACGTAGAATACAGAATGGGCCCTCTTCTCCTTCTACTTCTACTCCTACTTCTTCTTCTTCTTCTTCTTCTTTTTGTTTTCCTTCTTCTTCTTTTGCTTCTTCTTCTTCTTCTTCTTCTTCATCGGACGAGTGGATTTATTTACATATTTTCAATCTGGATTAAGAGGTATACGCGCAGCTTTCCTCTTCTCCTATACATTCAGAAAAGAACCCCGTTGCTCACTCTTCCTGCACTCTCTTCCTCTTCTACATGTATAGAAGGTGCCTTATCTCCTTTCAAGTCAACCAAATATTATAAACCGACTATACTACCGCGATATACGTCCCGAGTGACACACCAAGTCTCATTTTTCATAGTTAAAAGTCAGTCAGAGTCCAGTCACTCAGTCAAGTCTCGGATAGATGATGGTGGAATTCCGTCCCAAAAAACACTAACGACGCTCCACTAATCTGGTGAAAATTTCTATTCCCATAAGAGTTATATTCAACGAATTTCTAGATAAACGAAGATCTTTGTAGATTTTTATTAAGAAACAAACAAACGAAATCTAGCTTTTTGCAATTCAACGCAAGAAAAAAAAAAAAAAAAAACATCCCATGAAATTGTTACCTTTTATCGATGGAACCGCAGAAAATAAATTACAATTCCTAATTAATTACCCAAAAAAATTCGTAGTAAAATTCATACAAATATATGTTCAACAGGATATGCTGTGGTTCGATGAAATAATCAGAGTTAACTAACTTTTACCGCTCATGTATTATTCACTTTGACTATAATTGTGAATCAAAGCTCCATTTTTTCTGTACGCAGGATAAGAATTTATCTAGTTTGTAACAGACTCGGGATTTTCATTTCAACAGACCCTAAATCATCAAAGATGACGGAATGAAAAAATAAATATATATGCTGCAATGAACGAGACTAAAAAAAAAGAAAAAAAAAGAAAAAAACCGCCAAGAGATCCTAATGACAAGTACAAAATTCTAAGCAGGGTATATATGGATGCCGATCGATTATCGACCAATAATACATCAGATATACGAATATATATATGAATGCCTGGTCATCATGTCTTTGGTTTTACAAAGTCGGCGGGGTACCCAAGAACGATTTCAACCCATGATGAACCTGTGAAAGGATACGAATACGAATATACGAATATACGAAGACGAATAGAATAAGAATAAGAATAAGAAAAATAGTAAAAATGACAAGTCGGAAATAGTAGGGGTCGAAGCAAGAACCATTGGATCTATATAAGAAACGCCAAGAGTCTAGCGCCCTCCCCCCTATTATAGTTGAATAGTTAGGTTAGGAGAGTTTGGTCTAGTAGCTGTGGCTCGCGTGGAGTTATACAGAAAGGCAAAATGACAAATGAACTCCTCTTAGCCGTGCGAGTTCTCATATCGGAGCTATTAACATAAGGCTAGATAAAGTAACGAATTTAAAAAAATCGAATGTAAAAGCAGAGAGAATTCCATTCGAGATCTTATCCAGGTCTAGCGCGCTGGCGTACTATAGCTGCGACTCATTAATCACCCGGCACCCTTCTTGGGTTTGTTTCCTATTATTGCGAGAGAGATGAAGAAAGAGAGAAATAAAAGAAAGAAAGAAAGAAAGAAACAGAGAGGCGGAAAACGTGAGAAAAAAAAAAAAAAAAAAGAAACCAAAAAAAAAAAAAAAAACTAAAGACGAACTAAAAATCCAAGTAGCCGCACATAAT
Source organism: Ametastegia equiseti (assembly GCA_963989295.1). Classification (NCBI taxonomy): domain Eukaryota; kingdom Metazoa; phylum Arthropoda; class Insecta; order Hymenoptera; family Tenthredinidae; genus Ametastegia; species Ametastegia equiseti. The sequence continues at coordinate 11,554,924 of OZ022397.1, read as the reverse complement.
ACGAACACCTAGCGTCTCTAATAATGACACTATATGCATATGAGTAGGTAAGGATACGAGTATATGATCGAAAGCTCGAGTAACACGGGCGTTAATAAACTACCAAACATTAATATACGTGTTCTTCGAGTTGTATTTTGAAAAGGTTGCTGAACGGGGCAATATGTAGGTATATATAAGAGGCCGCTTAGCACCTGAAGGTATGTAATACGAAGAAGATGATGTGTGTAAAGGTACGAAGGTATGTACTATCATCTGAAGTATATTACATACATATATAATGAAGTGAATTGAGTCAAGTTACATACATATAAGTGATTAGGTTAATTTTGCAATTAGTATCAGGAACGATTAAGCATGTTAGTTTAGAAGGTAGATCGAACTTTCTTTTCTATTTCTCATTCGTTCGTTCGATCCTTTTTTTCACGGATTTGAGGTGAAAAAAATGAACATGCATACAAGAACAATATAGTCGTGACTATAGAGGCAAAAGGGCTTAAGCACAAAAAAAAAGAAAAGAATTTCGTTTTTTTTTTAGTGCAGCCAAAATCTTTTTCATGCAACATACGATCTCTTGGGCATAATCGCAGAAGAAGAAAAAAAAGTTTTTTTTTTTGTTTTTTGCGCTTAGGCCCTTTTGCTTTTAGTCCTACGATATATGTGGATGTATATATATAATAACACACATCGGATCGACGAAAAGCTATTTTGCAAAGAATTGATAGAGAATATGGCATCAGGGAGGAGTAGGGAGAAACGGAAATTAAGATTCTAGGCCAACTGAGCTGGTCAGTTAAATACAAGATGGTCGCAGTATATATTCTCTATATACCTACCATTCGCATGTAAATATATATATATATATACATACATATTGTACGTATGTATGTATGTACCTACGACACTCTTGCACAACGGCGACAAATTGAATTCTTGTCCCATTGCGCGAAATCGACCAATTATCGAGTTACGCTGAATGGACTTCGGGGCACTTGCAATAGCAGCCAGTGTATTAAGTTGTATTAGAAGTTTGATGAAAGAATTTCAAACACGCAAAACTTGCAACTACTATATAATAGTTTAATGAAAAGATAATTGTTAAAAAAAAATATATGTATTAAAAACAAAGTAAAACAATCGTTGAAAAATTATACAAACCCGCGCCATCTTTATGGGTTTAAATGTTAAAAAGGCGAAGCACTGTATGAGAATGAGGGGAGAAGGTGGTGGATAACATTGAGCAAATAGCAGGGAAGCGCGTTATTATGCGATTCCATACAACGTATAGAATATATGTACTGGGTTTAATTTATTTGAAAAACGTTCGCCGAACGTGTTTCACGTTCAAATCAAGAACGAATGGGACACCAACGACCGCCATATTCTGGATTTCGCGCCTTTTTTGTTATTCCATTGTTTTCTACACCCTACCTTTTTTGGCCTTCTCGAGGCTCGACTTTCCGATATACATACACATATATACGTTATATCTGTCTACATACATATACTTTTACGTATACATAAATCAACTCAAAGTGTTAGGTTATACCTCCATGCCCATCAGCCAGTCGTTCGCATACCTAAACCAATCATCAAATATTCTATAACGTGATTTTGAATTATACTTCCCGTACAGGTAGTTAGTTCTCTTTTTCTCTCTCTCTCTCTCTCTTTATACATATAAACCATTGACTAACAATTTTTTTTTTTTACAGCCTATAACTAATCCGGGCGTTCCATTTTTCGTATAAGGAATTGTCGCGCGATGACAACTATACAACTATCAATTATCCCGCTACTATTCCATATACTGTTCAGGTATATCTATAAGATACCCATGATGATTTGATTGATTCTAATATGTAAACCGCCCCCGCGCCTGATAAATTACGAAAAAAAAACATAGTGTGCGCTTATTGAGAGAATAAAAAACCGAAAAAAACCTTACAGCGATAAGAGCAGCAGCAAAAAAGCTCTTATTATAGTTTTTTAGCAGCAAACGATTTATTCGAATATTAAAACATTGACAGTTTGGTAACCGGAATTAATGTTCGGACCTTGAAAAGTTTTTTTTATATCATTTTCGCACCGAATCCTTGATTTTTTCCAAAAATGTCAATCGAATCAATCGACCAATATATTCTCTCGGAATTCAGAATGAACGTAATAATTCTTCGAACACTCGAACACACTCACCATTCCTAAACCGGAAGTGGTTTGATCTCTGAAATTTCCGTACGGATCATCTTAAAAAAATACTTCCGGTTTTTCTCAAAAATTTCATTTGAATTGATCGAGTCATTTTCCCGGAATTCAGGATACAGAATCTTCGACTTACACACAAATTTCTATCAGTTAATGAGGATTTTTCTTTCATTCCATGATTAGAAAACCTGCATGCCAATAGCTCTCATATAAAATTTTCGTGGATTAGAAATCTCACGTTTAGGCAACCCTCAGCCACAGAATTATGAATGAAAGAAGTCCCTGTCGAGAGAATAGAGAGGAAAATGAAGAAAAAAAAAAATATGATAAATGAAGAAAGATAGAAAAATAGGAAGAGGGATGGGATAGAAAATGGGGGAGAACTTAGTTAGGCCTTTAGGGGTCTTGCCGTGCTGAGAGGGACATAACCAAACTCTGCAGCAGCAGCAGCACCAACTCTGCTCACTCGGTTACGAATTATCTACATATGTATATGTGTATAAGCCTTCGGGCTAAACTCGTGTTCACACGCACGAGTAGAGAGCAAATCTTCACATCTTTTACCGTCTGCATAGCATTTATTCGCCCGAAAAGTAATACACGATGTACATACGTACAATAAGCTTGAAAAAAAAAAAAAACAGCACATGTATAAACGAGGAATAGAATCAATCAAATCATTACATTATATATAGCAATAATAATCATCTTTGACGGATTGTACGTCAAATCACAGGCTAAGAAAATACCCCATTTGTAAAATATACCGTATATAACGACTTCGATTAATTGCAGAAATAAAAAATGAAAAAAAAAAAGCAATATGAAAAATTGAAAAAGAACGAAAGAATAATTTTTCAAAATCAAAGAAAGAGAAAGAGATATAGAAATAAAAGGAAATGAAAAAATTATTAATCATGGTCGTTAATAAATGAAATAAATAATGAGGAAGAGGGACGAGAGGGGGGGGGGGGGGGTAGGGGAAAACAAATGAAGTCCGGAGTTCCTGTGACAAACGAGCGGTTCGCCCCCGAAACGTCAATCAACTGCGCTCAGAAGCCATTCTATATGCTCGAAATGCCCAACTCTAGCTATTGTGCGCGGTTGCGACTCGCTCTTTACTGGTTCGCAAACTTATACCTACTCGCGACGACGAGAAAGACGACCACCAGGAGGACTTGTGTCAAGACAATACTTATCAACGTGCGGTAGACTAAATTTAAAAAAAAAAAAAAAAAAAAAAATGGACTGCGTATAAGGCGTAGGTATAACTAAAAACGACGCAATTCGGAGATGAAATGAAAAACAGAAGAAATTGATAAAAATTCAAAAAGAGAAAGAAAGAAAAATATAGAGAAAATCTTCTTCGATGATACATCGCAAGTGAAAGAGAAGAACCGTTATTCGTTACACTCACGTGCGAAGAGATATCTACATGCGTATCGAGCGTCGTAATGTATTGTACCGAAATGTATCTCGAAATCCAAAAATTGAAAAAAGATTTTCTTCAGAGATTTAATCCTATAAATTAACCAGGACAAAATTGAGAACGAACCGTTCATTCTATATAGGTTGGTGTTAACTTCTGCGTGAAAATCGAATTTTCCCCATAATTATAATTTTTTTTTTTTTTTTTTTTCATCTTCAAATGCCGAAAACAATTTGGTTATATTTCATTTGCGATATATGTAATGACAAATTCTGAATCACCCTGTATCTTCGTATATTACATATGCATGAATTCGTTGAGTTGATTAAAATTAATATTTCGTATGAGTAAATCTATGCATACATATGGTACATATATATGTATATGACATGGCTACATCCACGTGACATGGTCATATTGGTAACGGATTGGTAAGAATAATGAATATATCGTATACGTGCGGTTGCCTAACTTAGTTACTCGGTAGTTGGTTCGATTGTTGTTTGAAATGGGTCTCTCCTTTTTTTTTTTCTTTTTCATCTTTTCTTTTTTTTTCTTCTATTCTCTTTCTCTCTTCCTCGTTTGTTGTGGGTAACATCTGCTTGTATATACCTATTTTAGAAAGTCAGTCAAAGTCAATCAAAGTCAGTCAGTCAGTCAGTCAGTCATTCATTCACAAAGGCGTATAAATATTAATAATGACAATATTGTAATTTTGAAAGAAAGAAAGAAAGAAGAAAAAAAAAAAAAAAGAATCAAAAAATCATAATGGAAAGAAAAAAAAAAAAGAAAAGAAAAAAGAAAAAAAAACAGTACATGGCCACACCCCAGAGCCCTAGATACATAGAGACGCACGTCAACTTACATACGTATACACTAGAGTTTGTCGTGATTAATATCAATTTTACATATGTATGTATATACATGTACGCATATACCTATGAGAAACTGACATGTGCTCAAAATTCCTAGACGTTAAATTCGAACGAAATATACTTACGCCACGTTTCTATATATGACCTTTGATTGTCCACCAGTTGGTCTCGAACTTTTAGAAATCTTTGGCAAACGAACAATCGCGGTAATTGATATGTAATATTACTTCTATATTCCTTTTCAAATGTTTGTTCAAATTTACTGTAAACTGACCTTTGTTACAATAAAAGACTGCATAATTTCGGAGTAAACAAAACTTCGGGGTTTTTATTATATTTCATATCTATTCAATATTTGAAATTTACATTTTATCAAATGAATCGATTATTTCGTATTGATTTCCGTGCAAGATAACGTCACAACTGCAGATACGATAAAAAATAATTCATTCAAATTCAAAACGTTTTGCTATACTACCAATATGATAATTATCGTTATTCCATTCGCAAAGATTAAGATAAATCGTTTTGGCCGATATTATACCGATCATTCGTAAGCTCAATTAAGAAACAAACATATGTCTGGATACACACATATGTTTCTTATATGATTTTATTCTTTTTTTTTTTTTTTTTTTGTTCTTTTTTTAATAATAATTAAAGCAACCGCAGACGTATAGAGACGCAGTAGGTATATGAGCGATAGAAGTGTGGCGAAAGAATTCTTTCGACCGCATATAGGCGGAATTTTTCTAGCATATATATACATAGTTGAAGGTGCAAGTAGGTGTGTATAAACGTATATATATATATATATCTATTATACGTACATACACAAAGTGTATGTATAATTGGAGAAAAACTGTGGGTACTGTGGTAAAACAAGATCTTGTTTACTTCGTTCAACTTTATTTCGTTATAGAATTTCCCCTCGAGAGATTATAGAATAGGAAGTGGCACTTCCTGGCGTGGGAGGTATACATCGAACAATTAACACCAGAAGCTACAGATAAGAGCGAATATATATCGTGTATATCGTATATCTTAAATCGTACTTTAATTACACGGTTTCATTTATACGCCGTATATATATATATATATATATGTATAATCCAACCTGCAGGACCTTGATCCCTTCCGTACTCCTTGAAAGAAATTTAAAAAATTTCTAAATGAAAAATATCTCCACGCTATTTCGGATATAAATGCACGAAGATTTCTGACAGACTCAGGTATTAGATTTCATGGTGGTTTTTTTTGTTTTTTTTTTTTCAATTTCTATATCATTTTTGTTTAAACATTGACGAATTTCTTTCAGTCAGTTCCTTAGCGGAAGAGGAAAACGTGATAGATCAAATCTCGAGTCCAGAAAGAAATTAAGAAACGGAAGAAGCAACGGAAACAGATAAAAAGAAAGAAAGAAAGAGATAAAGAAATAGTGAAAAGTGATTCTCAAGGCTGATGATTATCGTATAATTCCTTATTGAGAGCTAGTAATCGAATAATGAGGAGAAGAATAAAACATGGGGAAAAAAGAAGGTGTAGAATTTGTTTGTTTGATTTTTTGTAAATATATGTATATTATATATATATATATATATATATAACTATTTCTTATTTCTTTTCCTCTGTCTATTACACCGTCACTCACTTAGCTATATATATATATATATATATATATATATGTGTATATATAAAAGTATATAGATATATTGTATACTGTAACGATTTAAAAATCGGACAAGTTTTTCGTTAAGAAAGGGAACGATGCCGCGCGCGTATCTTGAGCGAAGAAAAATTTACGACAAAACCCCGCCAATCTCGCGGTATTTTGAAATTCAAATCGTCTCTCGAGCGCAACTTTTTTCACCAAAAAACCTGCGCGTTCTAAATTTAAATTTACGATTCGCCCGGCTGCTTGTCTCCCGAGTCAACCGTCTTCATTTCATTTCCGAGTGAACGAATTTATTTCGAATATACTACTATTATATACGTATATATATAATACCTACGTGTATATAGATATTGTGTGTATATATAACTATATACCCTGCAGACGGAAGAAAACGATCCTCTATATATGTATAACTAACCACCGCCCCGCCTTACCTCACTGCAACGACAAACAATGAGAAAATAATTATCCTCTTATAAAACGGTTAACAAGCCGCCTCATTCACTCATCACCGTCGCTTCTGCAGTTATGAATAAATTAATTCACCAGGTAGGTATATATAATATATATATTATATACTTGTTCCGTTTTTGTTATATTATATATATATATATGAATAAATAATATGTATAGGCATATGTATGTAGTAGGTATACATACATACATCATCGAGTATTCGATCACACGTGATCCTGCATCGCGATCAAGACAGAATATCAACATCAACAACATATGGCGTTGTTTTGGATAAACTAGTCCACGACGGCTATCATTCTCGGGTTTTATATACAATATCTATATATACATATATACCGATATACATATACGTCCATATCCATATCCATATCCATATCTGCACTTATGTATAGTTTATAATAAGATGGAGACGTTGTTGTTACTCGTATGTGTGCCTAATGTTATATAGGTACGTTAAATTATAATATATCAGGTGGATTCCTTCGAGCGTAGATGAAACATTCATGGTAAATTATTTCATTATCGTTAGAAATTATTTAGCTATATGTAATACACATTTTTGATGTATTAACCGATAGAGGCGATTCTTATAGACGATTAATTATAATCTATGCTATCTAATTTCTTCCTATATTCGATATTCCTGCAGCATATATCTAGTCGATCGCGAGAGAAAAACTTTGACAACTCTTTTATCACTGAAACATAATATAGAGCGAATCATAGGGGAAATGATCGATTGTTGATATACTCGACATAGAATTTTATCAATTTTTTCTTTACAAAATAGGAAAAATTTTCAACAGAATTAAGAATCTATACTGTTTAATTAGCACGATCTATTATATCCGTATGTAGAATTGGAATTCAAGCTATAATTAATTGAATCGCGTTTGTGAAACGATGTATGAGATTTTGTAAATCGGGTAGTTTAATATCATATTCGAGTTTGGTTAAAATTTTTGAATGAAACTGAAGCTATCAGCCAGAATGATCAGCCCAACGATTCTTAGTGAAGTGAATGAAAATAAGGTAGCAAAATTGAAAAATCTAAAGTTCGCAATGTTGCATAAGAAGTGAATGAATTTAACCAAAAAAAAAGTCAAAAATCTGTACTGTATCATCCGATTTAGAAGACGATTAGCTCGTACTTTGGCTGCTAACTCTGACTGCTAGCTTCAGCTTCATAATTTTTGAATTAAATATTAGAAAAGGTAAGAAGTATAGCCTTCCTCGGAAAGTCTACCCATTGCCAGGTACATGATATATACACAGGTTTTAGATCGCTCTAATTTTGATAAGTTATGAAAAAATTCGGAATGTGTCGCTCGCAGGTACGATGACTTTTCGACGATGACCGTTATTCCGGAATTAATACATAATTAGAACTCCGGACCGCCCATATCGTATCTTAAAAACTAGATAACCTAGATATAGAGAACCAAGAGGAGAAAATTCTACCTAATCCCTATAATGCAGTACCGTAGGTATCTATACATAATTACATTATTAATATATCCCAGGAGTCAGCTGCGCCCTGCATAGCTATAGTATAGCTACATGTTTGTCAGTTTTATACATGATTCATTATAATAATTCATAATCTAACATATTATAGTATATACATATAATCTATATGAAATTCGACAAATTCGTCCAAACGTAGTATAAGCTAATAGATATGATGCCTAATAATACCCTAACTTATATTAGCTATCTATATGTATCAGCCGAGTATCTAATTCTACGTTGACAATATAACCTTGCTGATATATACAAATATATAGAAAAAAAATCGAGGTATTTCATTTAGTGCCGATTAATTATAGTGAAAATGCATAAAGGTGAAACTGCTGACATCGACCACCCGCGGGTCGTCGTCCGTTGCAGAAACACACACACGTGTACATACATATAAGTATCATGTAAAATACAGTTACGTACATATGTATGCATGTATATATAATTATATATATAATATATACATATATTATAATCCCTTTTCTGTCATCCTGCAGTGCCAATCACCTCACACGCGATTTAGTTAGTTAGTTAGTTAGTTAACTAGTTAGGTAGAAAATCTACCTGCAATTTATATTTAAATTTTATCCGATTCAAATGCTCTTGTCAAATAATCAAATTATACAAACGTGGCTATATTTATCACATACATACATACCTACGCACGATTCCGCTACCTATATACAATATATATATACTATACTATATATAATACATGCAAAAATGCGAATTAATTAAGGTGAAAAAAAAAGGAATACGCTAATTATAATAATGCCAATTACTATGTACGGTAAAACGGAGCAGGGTCGATGGCCTTTTTCTCTTTTCATTTCATTTCTTCATTTCCCCTATGAGTTGCTTATTTCATTTTCTTTTTCTTTTTTTTTTCTTTTTTTTCGTTTTTTGGTTCTTTTTTTCGACTTACACGCGTCGATACACATACAGTGTGTAAAATATAAGGTGAGTCAATTATTTCACAAATACACCCATATCGCCGTGTTATAAAATTAAATGAGGTAAAACTATATACATATATATATACACAAGAATGGCATATACATGCATGTAAATTGTACACATATGTAAATCGACGATTAAATATATTCCGAGTTCATGTGATCGGATTGACCGCCAGGGTTAACACTTCGGATGTACACGGATATAAAAGAAAAGTATTTCATGTATATATACATATAAGCAGCGATACTTTCGACCGTTTCGTTAGATTTCCGAATCCATGAAATCTATATATAACCTCCTCACGATCAGTATTCGATGAATAGTCATTTTTTCCGATTGATTATTACTGATATTTTGATAAGCTTTCAAAGTTGTTGAGCTCCAAACTATATACCTAAACACGTGTGAAGAAATGAAAGAACAAAACCAAAGAGAAAAAATAAATAAATAAATAAATAAAAATAAAGCAAAGCAAACAGGAAGTAGATATATATGATACGTAACACGAGTTTCGTGATGATTTTGATAACGATTGATAAAAAAAAAAACCAACAACAATAAAGAAGAAAGAAGCGAAAGAAAAAATCAAATAAAAATGAAGCATAAATATATTAGAAAGAGGAAATGATGCGGGTAATATATTATAGAAGAATGTGAAGATGTATTAGTCGGTGTTTCAAGATGACGATTTAAAGACAAGCGAGTCTTAAGAGGGAGTAACTCGCTGCAGTAGTAGTTTATAGCAATTCACGTTGATAATTAAAATCGATAATTATCGAGACTTAATAACCGGTCGTTGTCGTTAAGTCTAACGAATAGGAGTCGGTCTTTCGAGACCAATATATTATTTCGCTTCTACTTCTTCTTCTTCTTCTTCTTCTTCCTTCTTTTCCTCCTCTTCTTATTTTTATTCTCTATATCTACTTCTTATTTCCTTCTTCTTCCCACCTATATAACGCACCAACATTAGCAGCAGCAGTAGCAGTAATAGTAAACGGCATTAGGTACCTACTTGTACCTTCGAAGAAGGGCTGAGAGAAGAAAAAGATGAAGATGAAGAAGAAGAAGAAGAAGGAGAAGAAGAAGAAGAATGAGGCTTTCCTCAATAATATAGGGCGTGGAAAAGAGAAAGAGAGAAAGAAAGAGTCGGCATAGTAAAAGAAGTGAGAAAGAAGAGCTGGGAACTATGTATACATATGTATACATATAGATTATAGTACATAGCTGAAAGAAGAGCAAAGTCACTTCTTTAAATTGAAGAGAATCCTGGCAGTGAGGAACAAAATAAACCATATACTAAAGTTTCCCTTGGGTTGTTAATAAAGCGTCTTCGATGGTATATTTCGATAATATGTACATGTACTTATACATATATATATATATATATATATACGTATATGCCCTATGTACTTAAAACGAAAACTAATTCCAAGTTACCAAATCACCCGCATTTCTCTTTTTTCCCAAATTTCAAAATTGGCGGAAAGAAAACTAACCTATATCAATTTCCTTGTAATTATAGGAAAGATAAATCCATACCCACGATATAGACACATCGATTTTAGTCATTTAATTACTTTACAGAAGGGGAAAGATGAATTTCCGCCAATTTCCTAAATTTTCCTTTCATTTTTCCTCCTCGTTGTATACACGTGCATACGAATACATATAGACGTCACGTGGGCATAAGTATATAATGTTATGTACGTATATGTATAGACGCACATGTGTTCATCATTTGTCATTTGACATTCTCCTGTCTTAGCTTTTTAATTCACGCGCGCGGTTCTCGCATTCGTCTAAAACATCTTCTTTTCTTACTCTTCTTCTTCTACTTCTATTTCTACTTCTTCTTCTGTTCGCTTCTCTTCTCTTCTATAGAAAAGAAGATCTCTCGAATATATAGCTGTATAGTAATAAGTATGTATGTATACCTATACCACCGTCTATCTTTGCTATACACGAAGATACGTCCGCGCTTATACAGATAAGCATTGAAATCTGTTCCTTTTTCTTTCTCTTTCTCTCTCTCTCTCTCTCTTTACCTCTTTTTTTTTTATTGTTTTTTACCCCTTTTTTCGTCCTTTCTTCAATTATCTTTCGTCCTTTTTTCTTACGTGGTCAAAAGCTCGCGCGCGAGCGACTGTCCCTTGAAGAAGGATTGTCATATTCCACGTGTATACATATACGTCCAACGTATACTATACATATGTGAATATAGCTCAAGATGTGTGTTATACGTGGATATATATATATCTGTATATAGATATACACACACGGTAAAAGAAGAAGAATTCCTTTGGCGATATTATATCCTGATGCTTTTTTTACTGGTTTATGGGATTTTTTTCACGCTGTAAGCCGAGTCGTACATCAGCAGAGGGCTGCTGCTGCTGCTGCTGCTGGCTCTTTTCTCCTCTCCGACCAAAGTCGACTCTTGAAGTTTCAGTCGAGGGAAAGAAAGAAAGAAAGAAAGAAAGAGAGAGAGATACATATATGTAGAAAGAAGAATGAAGAAAACAATAAAAATGAGTAAACAATAATGATAATCGTAATAACAATAATAACAATAATCAAGAAAAGAGAGAGAGAGAGAGAGAGGGAGAGAAAGAAAAGAAGTAAAAAAGGAAACAAATACCTAGCCGCCATAAAAACAACAGAAAGTATTGAAAAAAAAAAAGAAAAAAAAAACTTTCAACCTTTTATTGCTATATGCCTGAAGGTACAGTCCAGTCAAGTCCAGTAAAGTCCAGCAGTCAGCGGTATAAGTAAGACCGAAAGAATAATATAATGATAATCTATATATAAACCGATGCAACAATAGACGCGATATTAAACAGGTGGGCACAAATATACGTTGTGAACTTTTGAATAAAAAGAAGAAATGGAAAAAATTGGAATATAAAAAAAACAAACGAAACGAAAAATCAAACGAAAAAAGAAAGATGGGAAAAAATGAAGTGAGTTATGATTGAGAAAGATGGCAATGACGATGAGAATGATGAATTGAAAAATTAGAAATAACGTAAAAAATGTAAAAAAAAAAATAAAAAAAATGTTAATGTGAATAATTTCAATAATAAGGAGAGAGAGTTTTTAGCGCTTTTGGTATATACAATATATATGTATGGTATATAACGCGCGGTAGTTGATAATTGTAAATATCTGTATAGCTTGAGGATTTGTGAAATCAAATATTGTTAGAGAATCGTGTTTGTTGGATTAAGGAGTGCCGCGCGGTATAAGAGTGCCCGGGACTATATCTATGCGGTTGTACTTATATATCCAGCAGCAGAAGCAGCCCGACTATATACAATACTTACATAGGTATATATATATATATGTATATATAGAGAGAGGATAGAAAATTCTACGCGACTACCATACCTGTATATTATACATATATTGTAAATCCAAGAATTTTAATCTCAACACAAACCTCGTCGCTCATAAGCGCGCTTTTACTGGGTTAAACTTCTTTGCTGCCCCCAACGCCGCTTGCTACTACATATATATATACGTATTGTACATACATATACATACATATGTACCTACATGCGGCAAAACTAACGCGTAGGTTTTATTATACCTTTATATCCTGCAGTTGTAGGTACTGTACGACTGAGTCTGAGTGAGGCAAACATACTATACAGTACATACCTACACCTATACGTGCCTATCGTAATTCAAGTAATGAGCAAACTCGCGCGAGATCAAGAAAACTTGCCGATTAATAATATCTCCTTCCCCACTCGCTTCCGCTCTTCCCTAATCATATAATTTAACTCGCGGCTATTCCGACGACGACGATGACGGATAATTTTTATATACGATAAAAGAATAAATCGATAATTGATTTTCGCCTGAAACCGGAAGAATTTTTGTTGTTACATGTACGAACATGAATATGATGAAAAAAAAAATTAAAATTAGAAAAAAAAAATGAAATAAAATGTTTAAAAACATGAAAAACCGCAATTTATCTAACGATTATCACCAATCGACGACGAATTCCATACACATCACACAACTCGATTCGTAATTCATCTCGTTTATCGTCATCCCCCGTATAACGTGTCGTCGAGAGAGGAGGAGACATGTGGTTCGGCAGCGGAATGACGTCATCCGGTGAGAACCACGTGTCGCACATAGCATATAAGTAACGCGAGATATAGAGAATAGCAGGGGCGCGTTTTGCGCAATTTGAGAAGAGAATGAATATAGCAAAGAGATGAAGATTTCATCTTTGGTAATCATTGACGGGGGATAAAATTGGGTAAATTTGAATTGGTTGTCGATATGCGATTGTTCGATGCGACTGATCGTTGCGATTGTAGGTACGAAACGACGAGAAAGATGCAGAGAGGAGTGAGAATGAGATCTCGAAAGATTTCGGAGCGAGTATTGGATCCCAGGGGAGGCGCGGGGGTTCGCGCACCCCCCCCCCTGAGTCCCATAACGATTAATCAGATTGTTGGTTTTTCGTCGAAGTTTAAAGCAGCGGCGTTGGTCGGAAGGAGAAGAAAGAAAATGACAGAGAGAGAGAGAGAGAGAGAGAGAAAGCGAAAGAAATAGGGACGGGTTCAGGGGGCGGTTTTAAATGTCGGGAAAATAACGATTCGGTAGAGAATTTTTATTTTTATTGGTCATTCCTCGTACCTACTTTTCAGCCCCGCGTCGCGTCGCGTTACGTTACGTTATGTTGTACGTCGTGGCGCCTATATAGAACCCGGCCGTTCTTCGGTGAGACAGAAACAATTAAAAAGTTAAAATTTAGACATTAAAGATTTTTAATAGCCCCTGAGACCCTCTCGCCAAGTAAAGAACGAAGACTGACGAACGAGGAGAAGAAGAAGAAGAAGAAGAAGAAGAAGAAGAAGAAGAATAAGAATAAGACGGAGGGGAAAAACGTCTCTCAGAGATGCAGAAGAACCCTGAGAGTCCAAGTATCGTAATAAAGATTCGAATTTCGAGATATGTTTTAGACGTATTTGTACGTAGCTACAAATCTAAGCGCAATATAAAAAAACAAAAAAACAAAAACAAAAAACACACGCGTTATAAACGTATTTTATCTTTTATTTCAGGAATCTTCGAAGCAATAAATGAATTGTTTTATCGCGACGAAGGTGGGATGAACGACGACTTTATAGAAAAGAGACACGAGCCTTAAAAACCTAAACCTAAATCTAAATCTAAATCTAAACCTAAAGAATAAGAATATGAGAAAAAATCAAAGTTCTTTCTTCTGATTTACCTCGATTGATCAGAATTTGTTGTTCCTCCTGCAGAAGTTCCACACAATAATTATCATCGCAGTCGTCGTCACCATTTAGTAACAACAAACTATTTCCTTCTTTACTTTACTTTTTTTTTCTTTTCAATTTACGCACTTGTGTTAACCTCCCGCCGTTTACACGATTTATGATTTATATATTGACATTCAGGGGTTGGGATTGTTGTCGTCGTCGTTGTTGTTGTTGTTGTTATGGCAGAATAAAATAATTGTCATATATAGTAAAATAACGAATCAACTAATCGAACACGTGTGATTTTCTTATGTGACAGAATACACGTACATGTGTATACTATAAACTGTCATTTAACGAACACGCGGTTTCAACATATACACACCGTCAAATGATATACATCCACATAAATTTGACACACTGCGTACACAGAAAAAAAGATGATCTTGTTGTAAAGTTGTTGTTGTTGTTGTTATTATTATTACGATTATTATAATCGTTTTAATAATATTCTATCGGTGGCAACATCGTTATATCCCACTATTAGGTTTTTAATTTTTTTATTTGTAGATTAGAAGTCATCCTTTTCATCGATCCTTCTCCACCTCCTTTTATTCTTCTTCTTCTTCGTCTGTTTTACTATGTATTATCTTTCACCCTCTTCAATTCATCTCACCGTTCATTTATCACGCGTATCCCGTACGCCTACGTACTCTTTCTATTTCTCTTTTTCTCTTTTCTTTCCTCTCCGCGTTTCGTACCGGAAGTATTACAAACAACCCGTTCTTTTTCTATATATCAGGGAGAGTTTGGTTATTTCGTACGCGAATCCCGCGTAGGTATCCGTATAACTATATACCGTATGGCGTTATTTTACACATAGACAGTAGCGAGCTGTCAGTTCAGTTCAGTTCAGTTATCGTTGTCTCGTCGTTCATTTGCGGCTCCTGCTTTCATAGATTCTTACATATTACGTTTCACTGTTTTTTTTTGTTTTTTTTTTTTTAATTTTTATTATACTTGAGGGATGAAATGAGATATAATATATATATCATCGAATGAACGAATGAATAAATAAATGAATGAATAAACAATAATAAAACAGTAAGGAGATTCCGTTTTCTGCCTTGATAAGTTTTGCTGCAGTTGATTCGAGTCGTTGTCAATCGTTGAATGTCGAAAACGATTGATTATTAATTTTGGCAGTTGTTACTCGACTCGATAAAAGTTTTATTCGAACTTGAACGTATAATAGGAAAGATAAGGATATCCCCGGAGTTTGAAATCTCGAACCAGACCGTAATAAGGATGATTAATAAAATCCCGTGGAGCCCGGAAGGCTCTCTCGCGCTTTTCTGCTGCCGCTTGCGAGGCAGGATTTCAATTTTCGCCGCTCAAAGGTGGGATTCGAGTGCGCGTGGTTCGGCTGGCGCGAGATGACTGAACCCCACCACTACGCCGCTCGGTAGTTGGATTGAAAGGGTGGTGCGGCGCGGCGTCGACCCGCGCAACCCAACGCAGCGCGAGAGGTTTCCTCTATTCTCCCTACCGCGTTTGAAGGAGAGACTCCGCGACGCTACGCTACGCGCGAGCAGCTCTCCGTCGCACTTTTGCGGGCACCGCCTGCGCGCCCCCTCTACCACTACATACTACTTTACTCTGCTCTATTCTATTCTATTCTACTCTACTCTACTCTACGCTACTCTACTCTACCTCTACTCTACTCTCCACGATACGACGTCGTCTTCGCCACCGCTACCGTCAACGCCGTCGCTACCACCCTGCGGCTTACGGTTTTCCCGCGATACGACTGTGCACTCGTCCTCCGCGGTGAAGGAACACACGGTTGCGCCCTGCCATACCTAGGACTGACTCGTCGACTCCACGTGCGAAGCTCATTTTTTTCTTTCATGTCAATGTTTCTGACAGTATTTTTAGTTTCTTTTTTTATTTATTTCTCCTTACAGTCTCTCTCTCTCTCTCTCTCTCTCTCTCTCTCTCTCTCTCTCTCTCTCTCTATCTATCTATCTATCTCTCTCTCTCTCTCTTTGTCAGGATTAGTATATAAGATTTCTGTAACCTGTTATCAACTGTTTTTCTATTGTTTTCTCCGTTTTAGGAGCACTTTGTACATTATCCTGTTATTTCCGATTCGTTGCTGTTTTTGTATCACTGAAAGTCCTTAGGGGAGCATATCCCAGGGCTGTAATAAATGTTTTTCTCTCTCTCTTCCTCTCTCTTTCTTTTCGAAGCGATATAGTACATGTCGCTCCGGACTTAACCTATAAGCTAACATATACGAAATATGAATCTGACTGAAATTCTAGTAGTTTTTTTTTCAAACGGTAGAATATTTGGCTAATTTATGCCGTTGTAAAGCATTAATCTCCTGAGTTTTATTCCGGTAAGTTGTATAGTTTGGAAAAAACTAGGAATCGCGTTTTCGAGGTGATAACAATTGGTAATCATGGAATTCCGAACATAGTCACGTGGCATTTATTAAGGCGATATGGGAGTCTGTTCGTAATTCGATTATTACCAATTGTTGTCACTTCGAAAACGCGAATCGTACGTACTATTCCAATGACTATCCAATCGATCCGAATGAACCCTCGACGAATGAATTCAGTTTTTTCCGCATAAAATGACTAAGGGTGTAGTTTCGTCAAAAAAAAAGATAAGATTACAGCAGAACTCATGTTTTTTATGTCAACTATAGGTTAAGTTGGAAACGATCTATTCTGTATCATCCTAACCCAAGAACGCACCTGCGAATTTTTTTGCAGGACGTCCTACATACATATACTTATGAATCAATGAACAGATTCATGTACGTAATCGTGAAAATCCATAGCTTTAAACATTCGTGACTGTGAATAGTTAGATCAACGAAGAATTTGTAGGGAGTAAATTAAGTGTATGTTACTGGCTAGTTAATTGTTCGACCAATTGTCGTGTGAAGCGCAGAGCTTGATTAGCAGGGATTTATATATACACGGCACTTTATGTACAGTGACTAATTGAATATAATACAGAGATATATATAGATATAGTTCAAGTACGGACTTTGCTTCATTATTACTATACTGCGATCGATTGTGTTTCTCACAACAAGGAATAGTCATCCATTGTCTAATTTACCCAGCAATCGATTATAGTTGTTGCGATGAAAGTGCGTAGATGAAAGTTTCCACTTTCTTCAAAGATCGAAGGATAAAAGTACGTGAGATGAAAGAAAGTAAAAAAAAAAAAACGAAAATTTTCAGTCTCCAAATTCCATCAGTTCGAAGAGAAATTACATATAATAGAAGTTTGAATCCAATTATCTGTAATATACAGATTCGATGGTTTGAAGGAGAGAAAAATTTTCATTCAACTTGGTATAATAATACGACCTGATTATAACTCTTTCGTCACTCCGTTAGCTATGCTTGAACGAATTTCGTCATTGTAAAATAGGTAGATCGTTAGATTTGATAAATGTTTTAATAAACTATACGTGTATACCATGAAATACAACCCGAGGCGATCGCGATCGATGCATCAAAACCTACGCAATTTCAATATAATGATAAAATCTCAACAAAAATCAGAAACCCTTTTATACCTTCGAGCAAAAACGGTTTTCTAAACATAAGTTCAGGAGAATGGATCTTCGTCAGTTAGGGCCCATAATTTTTTACTCATTTATTTTACGCATAGGTACCTATACATATATGGATGCGGAGATAGATTTATCTGAAACAATTATTTTACATGAATATCCAATTTTCTCTGCATATATAGGTGCGGTGTTTCCGCAGACAAAGAATAAACAAAACAAAAAAAAAAAAAAAAAAGGCGTCAAGAATCACGCGGGAAAATTTATCGCGCGTAATTATACCCTTTCAAAGTTCGTTATTACGTGTATAGGCGTTCTAGATACAAAACTAATCTACATTGCACTATAGATATTGCTTTATGCGCGAGAAACAATCGCAAATAAAATTTCATCAATGATTACAAACTCGTGTATACCTACTCGTATTTTATGTATATTATAATGTGAAGGCATGTTATACATCTATACGTTGGGATTTAATTCATAACCCTTAAATGTCACAGGGTTTGAAAAATGGCCGAATCTTTTGACATTAAAATAGTTGCTCCTGATCGACGTATCTTGCGACATTGACATTCAAGAGTTGATCGCGGTAAGGATATCAAAAATTATTTTCAAATCGCGTAGTAGTTATAGGTACAGGAACTCGTCTTCCGGAATTCAAATTTCGAACAACTAATTCTTGCACGTATAATAGTACGTGAGGAAAGCAACCACCGACCCCTCGCGTTTACTATAACGCGGTAAGCTAAATTGGGGTGGTTTTTTCCAACGTTTTTTTTTTGTTTTTTGTTTTTCTTTCTTTTTTTTTTTTGCTTCTCTTTTCAATATTCCTGCATCCCGGCACCCTTTTCTAGTCCCGGTACTCCAATTCATATATCTTTCACATCCCACAGCAAAGATTCCCTCCTATTTCTTCTTCTTCTTATTCCATATAACCTCCTCTTTTCTATATACTCGTATAAGAGCTCGTCTCGAAAACTCCTCGGATATCCGACTGACACGGAGACTCGCGCATTTGGTGAGAAGGGGTTTTTTCATTTTTTGAAAGGGTTAGATCTGAACCTGGTCTTGCAGGAATATTTTAGTATCGCTGCAGTAGGTATACACGAGGCAGTATACATGTGTATCGGTCCTTTTGGTTATTTTTCTGCTTTTGAAAAATTCTTTCTTTCGTTATTTCGCACATGATTGAACGAAAATTTCATTTAGATACGGTTATGATTATTGTAAACGAAAAAATGGCGAATTTTTGAATTTTTTTAAATGCTTTTCTTCACAATTTCTAATCGTGTCACATTGCCTATACATATATGTATATAGTATATATATGCACAGCTGAGAATCCCGTGAAATTGGAATGTGGGAAAATAAAAGATCTGAGAGAAAGGGTTGTCAGGGGCCGAAAGATCCTCAACTTCCGAAAGGGTTAAGGGAATGAAAGTTGAACAAAAGGATACGGGAGTGGTTCGGCTTGAGAACCCGTTACGATTTTCCTAAAAAGTCTCTTTAGCAGCAATAAAATATCCCCTTACTCAGGTATATAGCCCGACTGTAATATGCGTAAGTATAAAATCCACACATACCCATATTATATACATCCGTGTAAGAATATACATTCGTAACGTATACATATATTATACGATACGTACGCGTACCTACCGCAGGGTGTGCAGCAACGAAAAGAATAAGCTATAGACCATGAATTTGAAAAATTTATCGTCAATCCAGATCAAATGTTACCAAAGAAGAAAAGAAAAAGGAAAAGAAAAAAAAGTTTTCAGCGGTCAAATTTGTCCCTAAAATATCAGAATTTGGTATAAAATAGCCGAAAGGATCGATCGAATTACGAAAGGGTTCCTAAAGATCGCGTCCCCCTCTCCAGGGTTCCCTGGGTTTTATATAGGGATAGATTCCCTGTGAGAAAACGTCCATTAGAGGAAAAACGATGCCCGTTATAAAAAAATGACAAGTTGGGAAAGAAGCCTGTGCTGAGAATTGGAAAGAAAGAAATTCTAGAGAGCGAGAAAGACTCGAGGGACGAAGAATATTGGGGAGCCGAATCACTGTAGTCTGCAGCAGCAGTTCTTGCGCGCATCATGGGGGAATCAAATCTTGGTTTCCGGATTCAGGTAGCTTCGAAAAACGGCCAGCCCTTATAATACGTCTGCAGTATACGTCTATAACTAGTTTTCCCCCTTTACCTGAGACGGGATATTACATCCACGGGGTGTCCCTTGGGCAATAATCCATCTTCCCATACGCCATATATATGTGATTTAAAAAATGATTTTATAGAAGAACCCAAACCCTCGCAACTCTCTCAATATTATCTTCAATTCTATTGCCGGATAAGATACGGAAACGGAAGTAAGAAAAACCGGCAAAGTTATATATAAGCAAATATAAAAACGCTAGAAAATCAAGAAAATCGAATTTTGGTGTAAAAAGATAAAAGGATTGACAGTGAAATGATCCACGACGGAAACGGATGCTGGATAAATAGAAAACCGCGCATATTATAATTGAACTCCGGTGGGGCGATTTTTTATCTTACATACGACTTGCGCATATACGTATACCTAAATACGTAAAGATACGTTCTATACATATATGTATCCTCATGTAGTTGGTATACGCGTATACACGAACCTCAAGGTTTAAAAATACCATACGAGACTCTAGTCTCAGCCCTTTTTCTTGTAGAAATATTAATTTTTTTATCTCCCCGCGGCCATATGGTGCGGCGAGGTAGCTATCTTCTTCTCCGAGTTAAAGAAGAAAGAAAGTAAGATAAAAAAAGGACCAAAAAAATAAATAAAAAATACAAAAAGAAAATCAAAGAACAAAAAAAAACAAGAAACTTCACCAAAGAATATTTTTAGCTCACGTGGACTTAGCCAAGGTGTTCCTTCGGGTATAGGCTCAGGGTTTTCTATACTATATCCTTCTGTGCACTTTATGCTTATGCGCGCGCACTGATAGAAAAGGGTTGCGTTACTGTTGCGCAGCGCAGCGTAAGGTTAGATCGGCTGGTCCCTGAAGCAGCCGCGTTTCCGCATCTACGATTTAACGGTGTTTTTGTTTACAAATGTCATATTTCTGTGCGGCGAAGACGTTACCACGCGTATATACCTACCCCAGTATAGTGTGTCTTTCTTTACTTGGGTTGATTTTTTTCTCTTCTTCTTTCTGTTTCTCTGTGTATATCTTATTCTTTCTTTCTTTCTTTCTTACTTACTAGTTTGTCGTCTAATGTGAGTCTCGAGGAAGATCCCTCTGGGTGGTGCGGGTTCGTATATAGGGTCGACGAACCGCGCCTTTGGCATCATCCGCAGCGTCATTCTCATCGTCTCTACTTTTTCATCTCTATACAATTCTCCGAAATATGGTGAAAACCTCCGGGCACCGACCCCATGTGCACGATTTTACATTTTAAGTTTAATTTATTTTCACCACCAAACTATAACTTTATTACTAACTTGCACGTAGGCGTACGAGGGAAAAAAAAAGAACTTCTGGATTCACAGGAGTCTGAGACAAGTGAAGTTTCTTGTAGAAATGACAGGAATTCGCGGTGTATAATTCGCGGATACCCAACCGCGATTGGAACTTGAACAAGCGACAAAGTTATTCGTACCAGAATTTCTGTCATTTGTGCAAAAAAATTCATTTGCCCCAGCTGTATACTGCTAATGACTTTTGTTCATCCAACTAGAATTGGTTTTTCCGTTTTCTTATTCTTTATTTTTTTACGCTTATGATGTATGAATCACTGCGCACATTCGGACGTGCATATTTTTAAAATCACAAATTACATGTATGTAATTACAATATATTTATACATGACATGTGCATCAATATATAATATACACACTTGGATGACAAATTTTTTTCGCGAATAAAAGTTAGCGAAAAAGGATTGACGCGATAGCTTTCTACACCCCCTCAATCACTTCACGTTGTTCACAACGGGGTGGAAATCACTCGAGCCGGTTTCAAACGGCTGCTGTATGGACAGTAGGTACTGTTCCAAATGACTGAATATAAAATAATGGATCAAACTTTGCCCATTAACCGGTATATGGAACATCCGTTCTGGCATGTGAAATATAATAAACGATTGCGAACGAGAACTGAAAGGTGTGAACAGAAAAATATCGACTTCTTAACTCAAAAAGTCAAAATAATGAAACAATTTTCAATTTATTTTTAAAAAATTTATGGGTTATAGATACTCTCAAGATATGGTACCTACCCTCAGGGAGAAATGGTTTCGCCTATAGTGGGCGTTGAAAAAACCAGGGGAATAAATCTGTCGATCCTTCAAAGTCGTTGATTTCATTAGAAAAACAGCATCAGGGTTGCAAAAAACACGTACCTAATTAATTGCCAATTGATAAAAAACGAGTACATCGATCTCGACGATTGGTTTCCTCTCCAGAATGCAGCATGAATGATAGTGATATTCACGCAAACTACTTGAAATGAAATTAGTTCAAAGTATAGAAAATCTCTCAGAATAATTTCGGAGTGGTCTTACTTAGCGAGAGAAGAAAGTTAACCTAATAGCATCGCTCTGGCGTTTTCGTGGAATAAAATGGAGTGAAAAAAAGACCAATTTTTAGCAAAAGTACCTAGCGGAAAAAAAGAAACTGAGAAAATCAAAGATTAAAAATTCTTGGTCCCGTTTCGACCCTTCCGTTGTATCCATATTAATATTAATGTATATGGATAATACCGGGCTCTTGTATTACATACATAAATGAACAGATATAATGCAGGCGCCTATTGCATTGACCAGGACTGTCGACCAACATGGAATGTGGTCGGCCCAGGATACGTAGCTGGGTATAGTTGGCGTTTTTATTATTATCTTATAATGCGTTATGTATAATAGCTGCACGCACGTAACGCACTCTAGGCTGGTTATACAGTATACATATATACATAATATACGCCGATATATACGTGGGTGGATATAGAAGCGGTATACTCGACCATGGCGAGGAGTTCGCATATTGTAATTACATAAATTATTTAATATCTCGACCGGAGTATATGATCGCCGAGTTGATCTACTGCTTCTACCGCTATCGATATTAACTGTGTAATGCATACATCATACATTTTCATCTATTATCAATCAAATATGTCCCTTTATTATATTATGACAAGAGAACTATTGTTTATACATATATGTATGTATGTACAATAATATATTCTAAGTGGCTAGTGCGAAAACTAGGCGATTTCCGTCGAGTACGAAATCAGAAGCACGCGCCGAAGGCGACTTTTCGCACTTGCCAGACACGATATTTTTTCTAGCTCGCCTGCTTGGAAAGTTTTATTTGAGATAATCAAAGGCACGAAATAATTATCGAGGTTATACGTCACCCGCGCCGGATGGTGTTACTGTCAGTGCGCGAAATTGAGCTATTTCGAAGTGCGCATGCGCCACGAATTCTCTAGTGCGAAAAGTAGAGCATATCGTGTGTGCGCATGCGCCAACTCTATCCTTTTCTCATCATTCAGAAATGAGGCACTTCACGCACGCTGTACACAAGCCTCAAAAATAACACTTTTCAACCAGGGGTCACACTGAAAAAAAAAAAAATAATAGCCTGTATGTGTAATCATACAAAGTGAAAATCATAGTTCCTTCGCTTTCCGGAACGATTGGACAGAGGTATATACGCACGATGAACGATATCGAGGATTTATTTCGGTCGATTATAGATACAGCCGGAAGTTTTAAAAGATTTTTCATTAGTATGTATTTTTGTATTTCGAGATATATACCTAACCTCTGCAGGCTGAGGCAGGCAGGCATCTAGGGGTCCGTCTCTCGATGAGGAACACTTACGTCACCGTAGGTGTAGGTATATACGTACAAACATACATATATGCGTATACACGCAGTGAGACGAGGCGATTTAAACTCTTTGACAAATAACCCTAGCTGACTTTATTAATAACCAACAAGTCTGAGCTTTTTTTCCCTTTAAATTCAAAGATAGAGAGATACCCAGGTGTATTAGGTGGTATGATTTCAAAAGGGAACTTTACACGTCCGTGAAGCAATTGATCGTCCCATTCCTTTCCTTTCTTTTCTTTTCTTTTCCTTTTTTTTTTCCTTTCTTTCTTTATAAGCGTGGGTTTTAAACTGCTCCAAGATAATATAATTTCGAGTGAACAAACACGAGTATCCATACGTCATAAACGTTCGTATTAAACCACTTGACAACGACGTCGATTAAAATATTTGATAAACGTCTAAGTAATATATATAAACTAAAGTAAAGTGAAGTAAATTCAAGCGATAAGTATAACCCCTTAGCAAAATCGCTTCAATGTATAACCGTGCAAAGAGGTATAGAAGAATAAAAAGGGTCAAAAAAACCAGAGGAAGAAAAAACAAAAAAATACAAAAAAATGGAAACCACGTCGCAATTGCGGTTGCAGAATTCCATTGTACTGTACGTATAGTATATAAGACCGTACGTATATATAAGAGAAAGTATATCATATGCTGTCAAGTATCAAGTACCGTACCTATGCGGAAAATCAATTGACGTTAATAGAGTTTGTAATAGAAAAATAAAAATTGGTGTTGAAAATGATTAGAATAAGAATTTTGAGGTTTGTGTCTGTCCGATTTACCTCAAGGATAAGGAAATTTTTGTTTGAACCGAAATTTCTGGCGCACATCGAGCGAGTGGAAACGGTTCCGATCCGGTACAGGACCCGCGAGATTACAGGACACACATACATGTATTACATATATATGTATATATATCGTCTCAGAACCAGGGAGAGGCCAGAACACTTGGACAAGAAGAGAGGCGACACGCGTTCGCGAAGGGAGATCTAAAATATTCAGTCGTGAACGGTTCTATGTATTGGATATAAGACTGGTTTTCAATATGACTCACGCGTGTATATATCAGGTAAGAAAGTATTGGTGCACTCGTATATCAAAACCAGTAGGCACCCCCGACATTGCGATCGGGTCTTAGGTGTGCGTTAGTGTAAAATACCTCGCCGAGGTTGAGGTTGAGTCCGTGCCGTGATCACACGCGTGTATTGTCACACACATTCACACGCACGTGTATATATTTAGGTATATATATATATGCATCGCGTGAATAGACTCACATGCAACTATGTGCGTTTTGTCGTATTATTCACATAGTAGATCGGTAGGTACTCAGTTCAGTCCTCCGCAACTATAACGTATTTCCAATTTTTACAGACTGCAAGTACTTGGGTACTTCGAATATATAGTATAGAAGTAAGTAGGTACTTGCGGAAACTCTCTATATAGGATATTTGATAATAGAGCGCGTGTCAAACACGTTGGGACGAATTTTTATCCACGATTTACTTTTTCAGATATATTAGGAAAGAAACACGTGTAGGTACTTTCACGCCAAGTTACTTTAGTTGAGTCTAGTGTCTTTGGCTATCTCGTCATTGACGGCTCTATGAAGATGGGTGTAGGGTAAGTGTCCCAGTTAATGACACTGTCCTAATTATTAACATTTTTCAATTATTCATTTTCATCTGTGAACTCTCAGATTATCAGAAAATTAATTCGTATTCTCTGAGTATCTGTAAGCAATTCTGATTTGCGTAACGGAAATATTCTGAATTCAGGGGCGGGATTGAAATTCCGAATTCCAAAAGTTCCGGGAGGTTGAAATTCTGAATTCATTTGAGACGCAAGTCTGAGCTTCTAGAGTTCAGATGTTGGAAATTCCGAAAGGTCGCGCGAAATGCAAGAAGCTCAAAGATCTAAAAGTTGAAAACTCCGAAAGTCCAAAGATCCGAAAATTTAAAGGAAGCTTGTGAAAAACCGGTCGAATAAACGATATTGCATGGCACGAATTCCGAGATTCGGAATTTTCGCCTTCCAGATCTTTAGCTTTTGAAATTTTGAACATTCGGTGTTTTTCCTTTCGGAGTTTTTCAAAATGGCTACGTAGACTTTCGGGGAAATGAATTTTCGAAAAACTTTGGCTGTGAGTCAGTAGTAGAAAAATTCGGAATTCTGAGCTCTCGCAGCTTTTTGAAATTCGAAATTTCAATCCCGCCCCAGAATTCTTATCATCGATTGAAAATTTAGGAAAATATCAGTGTCAATAATCGTGTCTTGAAGTATCTGTAATTGGTTGACCACCTATCTTATTAAATTTCACTCACCGATGACACACACGCCGATATTTAAACAATAGCACTAGTCACTAGTGCTTCGCGACTTGCGCGTTACCGAATAATAAAACGACAGACTTGAGTAAACTGTTCGCTCAAATCACTCTAATATGCGAGTATTTCTAGCCGTATATACCTACATATACCTTGCGGTTGCCATATCGTTGATATATTATTCATAATTTTATGCGACGATTTCTGGAATCATTATTATTTCACTGTAATCAAATGACAGGATTTCTTCCACACCTACGTTCACTTTGCTTCAAGTATTCTCTTACAATTCCACGAGTTGTCTCTTGTTTTTTTTTTTTTTTTTTTTCTTACTCCCATTTTTTGTTCTGCAGTTTTTTTTTTTTCTGCTCAAGTTGAAAACGGAGCAGGTATATCGGCTTTTTCTCTCATATTTCTTGAAACGTCGAGCATAAGGCGTTCTGTCACCTTGAAATATAGCATTGATTTGCTGTCGCGATTTTTTTTTTCTTTTTTCTTTTAATTCATTTTATTTTTCTCTCTCTCTCTCTTTCTTCGCCGATTAGAATACATCAACATTTGCAAATATTATTTTTCAAATGACAGGTACAGATCGGTATATCAGTTTACCTGGTTCAACGAGCTACTCTGCTATTGCTATATAATGGAAAAACGTCCGGAGTAGGTAATATAAGTATATGTATACTTGTTGGGATTCAGATTAATATGTAAAAAAAAAAAAGCAAAGAAATTGAAAAAAACAAAAAAACAAAAATACAATTAAAAAAACCACTAGGAATCAAAAGAAGGGAAAGAACCGAACAATGAGATATTGTAATAATTGTAATAACAAGAGTAAAAGATTGAACTAGGCCGAGAGTTAAGCGATTAATTTACAACCTTGGTGAGCCAGGACTGAATAAAATGAGAATTGATTATCAAGAAACAATCTGCGTACATAGTACAGAGTATATATGACGCAATCTAAGAATATAATAGCCAGCGTGTTCTCTTTTGAGCGCGTAATGTGCGTAACAGAAATTCGAATTTGCGGATCTGAAATTGTCCTAACGGTTTGTTTGGCTTCGGGCCGCTTGGCCTCGATTTTGCTAACAAGAATTACAAAATAACTCTCTGGTAGGTACTGGTGTATATAGTAGGTATATAGTATTATATACATACATATACTGGTGCTGTATGCTGTGCCGATGCTGATGCCGATGCTGAGAGTACCATGCGAGGTGATCTGTTTGGCCCCATCTATACGTACGTACGTATACGTATACGTAGGTAGGTATATAGAAATTTTACGTGGTAGTACTCTAATCAGTTTTAAATAACATACCGCGTGCCGCGTTGGTCCGGAATCTACTATCCACTATCCAGCATCCAGTATAACGGGCAATTATCAAAATCCTAAAGAAATAGTGAAATATGTGGAACGAACGAGCGAACGAAACGAAACGAACGAACGTACGTTACAGTTGGCCAGATGCCGGATTAGGTTCGTTGGCCGCATACGTCCATATCGTATGTATATATAATATAAATATATATATATATATATATGTATATACATATCCATATTATACGGTAGGGGTATATCCCAACTTCTAAACTCCTAACTCGAATACCAAAATTAATATATCAAATACACATTGCCGGTATTTTCGAATAGATTTATCGTTTTAATTAACCGGAAGTGGCCGAAGATGATTAGTAGAAATCACCGCGGTATTCTTTATATTCATATAGAACCCGTGCTGTGTATGTATAATACATATGTTCAATGCACGTAGATACACGAGTATGCAAAACTATTTACAAACACACGTAGGTATATATGGAACTATTCAGATAAAATATAGGATACATATAGGTAGGTATGCTACGTATAAGTGGTGTGATATATTAAGTCATTTAATGAATCTTTCATAACTATACAGTATAATGAAAGACTGTATACCTAATAACCAGATACGATGTATATTTGCAAATATCGTATTGGAATAAAAATCGATGACCGTGGGAAGTTTGCTGAAGTTTGCTGTATACCGATAAACTCACGTATATACCGAAATAAAGAGAGAGAGAGAGAGAGAGAGATGAAACGAGATGAAACAAAGAATGAAAAAAAAAAAAAAAAACAATCATTTTTTTAGCAGTACACCTAACCAGTTTCTTATTTTTTTGCTATACATACCGTATCTATGTATATGAATAACAAAATATACGTCTATATAGATCATAGAAGTGGTTATGTATGTATGTATTTAAGTGTAAGGCGATTGTGTCTAGTACCCGGGAATGTGGTTAACTTTAAAGAGATTGCAGGTACGACGCCCGTACCTACATATACATATTATACATACATATGTTTACACATGTGTACGTGTATTCTATAATTTATATTCCAGTCTTGTTCCTTGACAGGCTAACCACGGTTTTATGTGCTTTTCAGGAAATGGTATTAAAACGTAATTAATTTCAAAATCTCGATAACACTACACCGCGATATACAGACATACGTATATATATATATATATATATTGTATATAGGTATGTATACTCATGTGCGTATAAAGTTTCATATACATAGTATTATACCTGGGCCAGTTACCATTCTATTCAATTTTGTTTTTCTCTTTGTACATAATATTAACAACAATAATCACAATAATCATGAAAATAATATCCTCACTCGAATTTGTACGGCTTTTTTTTATTTTTATTATATATACACTTCCTGTTTTACATGCTCTTTGTGGAATTCGTTCGTAAGACGTATATAGGTACATACATACATAGATACAATATACCTGTAATTAACTTTCGTACAATCACAAGTATATATACATAATTACATACATATACACATACTATATATATATACGTGAATATATATATATATGCAAGAGATTATACCGTATAGCTAAATTTTATCGGTGATTTAGTTCGAATTCAGGTACAATACATAGGTACAACAATTTGTAAGGCCGAACGTCGACTCATTCACAAAACGCGTACGAGTAGTATATAGTACCTACGTATATAGATATATCGTGAGTATAGTAGGTATATACTATATACATACATACATACGTAGGTATAGTAAGCGAAGGAGCGCAAGGGTATTTAATTGATAAGTCGACGAAACAATGGGCAGCCAGGCAAGCAAGCAGGCGATACGGTGTGACCGACGATATGCGTTACGTACACGAGATGAGTGCGTATGATATGTGACGTCGCAAGAGGTGTCAATGACCTTTTATTGGTCACACGAACATATTGTAATACTTATTATTTGAAATATTGGGGGTTTTTTTTTTTTCATCTAATGTCTGTCTTTCTTTTCTTTTCTTTTTTTTTTTCTCTCTTTTCTATTCAGCTTCTTTTATCTTTCTCTAAATCAGCGACGTTGGATCGAAGGTCCTTCCTGCAGAGGCTGTAAAAGCACACGGATGTATAAAAATGAGTATATAAGAGACACAAAAAATGAATAATAAAAAAATTTAAAAAAATGAAGTGAAATCAAAATAATATCACAAATATGGAAAAAAATCGTTAAAATTAAATATCGCGAGTGCAGCTATATAGCTGGAGAGAAACGGGCTTTTATATCAAACGATACTTTTCATATAATAAAATCTAACTGACGGTATACGACATGGAGTGTAAAATATCCTATCGTGGATATTATAAATACTTGAAATGTGAAAAAAATCATACATACATACCTATATATATATACAGATATATACTCCCACGTAATGATTTAAGGACGACTTTTTTCAGATAGAATTTTATTCTTTTTATACGTATATACCTATGTGTATAGAGAGACTTGTGTGGGTGTGTGTAGTTCCGGTAGTCAAAATTTGTGACATTTATTCTCACATAAACTCTATATATGCATATTTATTATCATATAGTATAGGTATGTGACTATCATAGAGGCATATAGGTAATAGATAAAAGTAGCCGAGGATACCTAACCGGTTTCCTTTTTTTTCATCTTTCATTCTTCCTATTTTCTCACTCTTTGTTTAGAAATTTTTTCTATTTTTTTTTCACATCTCTAAACTTGTGTTCATGCATAATATTCACAGCGTATTACTATTTGGATATAGAAAAATTTTGGAATCAAATACACTTAATGCTATTGTTATTATCATTATTATTATCAGGTAAGTATAGACAAGACGATTCTTATCTTTACCAACACATACTTTTGCATATACATAGAAGTTTTATACAGGTGTGAATATAGAGGGTCAAGTTTACCGTATAATTTTATATATATATATATGTATATTTTTTTGTCTTTTTTTTTTTTTTAATAAAATAAGAATTCAAATCACGTTATATTCTCGCACAAGAATCGACAATATCACCCCGGGCGGTATTTCGTGAAAATTAGGTGAGAACTAGCCTCAGAACTGAACGATCAACGCTCTCCTCTAAATAATATACAGTTCCCTATATGGGAAAGAAAGAAAAAGAGGGGAAAAAAAGTGATTGAAAAAAAAGTAAACTGCCGACAAAAATTATAGAAAAAAAAAACAAAAAAAAACGATAATTCCATACCTATAGGAAGTTAAGCAAACGCGCGGCATCGGATGAGCATGGAAAAAAATCTTAAGTGCCGATTTTCAAATGGTCAACCACTTGTGAAATTGAGCTATCGACAGCCTATTGACCCCGATATATATATATAGGGGATCCCTATTCTGTCCTCGAAATCTTTTCTCTGTCCGTGTCCCATTGACCAGCCCCTTAGGAGAAGAAGAATGAGAAGAATAAGAAGAAGAAGAAGGTGGTAGGTATACGGGGATAGAAAAACTCCTCCAGCCCCTGTTGGCTTTTGACCAAAAAAGAATTAGGCACAATGGGTATGACTGAAATATTTTGACAGACTGACCGCTATAGGATTATCGACGTATCGTAAAAAAGTGTAAACGGTAAGGGAAGAAAAAAAAATATCCATATAAAAAGCAAAAGGGGCAATAGCAAAAAAAAAAAAAGAAAAAGAAAAAAAAAAGTTTCTACGTACATAAACGGTCAATTAACCGTATATACCACACCGTATAGAAGAAAAAAAAAAGGGATGACCGGACCAAAAACGAAGGGTCCTTCCCTCGGATATCTCAATAATATGCAGTATATACCGTAAGTTGGAGGAAATACGTGTGAAAATGCGATTTTCACAGTGGTTGGGCAAAAATAAAGTCCCTTATATTATATAAAAAATGAATAGGATATGGGATAAAAAAATCAAAGACTAGACATTTTATTTAAGGATCAAATCTCGCACGTTGAAAAGGTATGATATATTAACCAGGTGATCTGCTAGGGGAGAAATACGAAAAGTGGGTGATTTATTCCACGTATATACTTGAGTCGTCAGTTTTTTTTTTTTCCCCCCATATATTTATATATGGATATCAGTTGAAAATAAGAAGAAGAAGAAAAAGATGAAATAAAAAGAAAGTAAAAAAATGATTGAGAAAAAGAGAGAAAAATGTAGAATGGAAGAACAATTGGACGATGAGACCGTTCGAAATTCAACTGTCTGGAGACGGAGAGTCTCTGGTTACATTGCTCCCAGCCTCGTAAACTCACACTGCAACGGATGCTGGTGGGTATCGATGTACTGGTATATAGGTTTATATGTATACCTATACCCGTAAGATATATACGATTTACACATAGATGAAAAATACCCGCACCAGGCGGGCACGGATGATGGTCGTCGGTGGGTCCGGTCAGTCAGATACTAGGGTATTCGTTTGTGTCCGAGTAACAAATACCCTCATATACCTTGACACCGTATATACGTGTAATGAAACTGATTTTTCCATAGTTCGCGTACCGCCCGAAGCGAAACAATATGGGGGTACCGTCCGTGCCAAAAAATGATCGCGAAATCATTTTGGAATTAATTATTATTTTTATGGGGAATGATCGATGGGGTAATATTGAAAAAATGTCAAGAAATTCTTAGGGGTTTCTAGTGTTCTATGGTATTTTTTATTTCCGTCAAATAACTCGACCAAGAATTAAGAAAAATTGGCAAACTTTGGCGTCTGGCTCGGGACCATAAAATGTCGGAGTAAATCATTCGGTTTTATGGTGGAGCACGTTTGCCAACCTTTAGCTGATGAATTCCTTACCCAGCATGCACTTCACTCTCTCTATACTCATGCCGCAGCTCTTTTAGCCGCTTATATACCCATACACAGATATATGCTATGTATACCTAGGTATGTATAGGTAGGTACACGCATGCAACTGCTATATGCCAGGCTTCGAGAAAAATTATTTCAAAACAATCCGCAAGACGACTACCTATACCTTCTTCAACTCCCGTCTTATGCATCAAATAAACTCTCTTCCGAGAACCCGATGCAAAGAAATCCTTTTTTCCCTCGTTTTTTTTTTCTTTTTCATTTTTATTTTTTCTGTTCAACGCGGTAAGCTGCATCCTAGTAATTAAAAATCCACCCTTCTCGACCACGTTTCATTAAATAAGAAAAATCGAATTCCCATCACAATGGCTAGTGACTTTTCTTTGGGCTGTTTCACGGAAAACGCGGTTATTTCCTGAAGTTTGTTTGATAATATCAGAAGGTTTCGTATATTCCTAAAAAGTGAAGTCACTGCAATCACTGCAAAGATCGACAGAAGACGTAACTTCGAACACTGTAAAAAATTTTGGTGTCAATGAAATGGACCAAATTGGACTACTATATAGAACAATTGAAGTATGGTTGATTCAAAAATCCAGCACCGATTGAGTTCACAAAAATATTTCGGCGTGTCAAAAAAGACTTTGAATAGTGTCAAATTGACACCAAATTGCATTCTATAGTATAAGGGATTCCACACCATAAATTTTTTACAGTGAATCGGGATTTTTCGTGAAATACTTTTTTTTCTAGAAATCGGGCATTGAGATCTCCGAGGAGCGTTCGCTACCGGAGAAAAAGGCCGTCTTGCAGTGGGCGTATAATGGCAGCGTTATTTCTCGGTATCTTTTGCGTACCTATATGTATATAATATACCTGATACGGTTAATATGCAAACTACAAAATTGTAATACGCAATTCAGTCCTGATTTATTCCTGCGGGAAGAAATACGTGAGTATTTTACGTACAAGCGTCGGATATTTCGGGCTGTTTTTCCTTTTTTTTTTTCTTCTTGTTTTTTTCTCTTTTTTTTTGTTCCTCCATGTTATTCAACTTTCTCTCGTACACGAGTGATAAAAAGACTCAGCTGCGATATCCCGAGCGATTAATTTTCACTTCAAACTCGATACGTTTCAGGCATATACGCTCCGAGCAGTTAACGGATATAAGTATATCGAACTCATTCTAACCGTTAATAGCTAGTCCAACCTACACGCTTGTCTAATGGTATAAAGACACAAGTGCCATTGTGCGTATTTTTGCCGTTCTAAACGACAAAAGATTGTGTTATTTGAATGATTTGTTTTTGTTTTTTTTTGTTTCTTCGATTCCCATTTATAGATGTACTGAGAACTTTGAAATTTTCGTATTCAGAAATACTGAAATTTAAGTATTGTTCGGCTGAAAGCTATGCAGAAGGTCTTGTGCCCTGGTAGACACGATTTTTCTAATCTTACAGTTTGAAATTGTTGATTCTAACTTCTGTCTCTGCAGTGAGATAATTCTGCAATTGAAAAACAGGAAGAATGGATCCTATACGTCCTCTTGTCATTTAGATTCCTTTCTCGATGGCATAAGGACGAGAGATTATTTTTCTAATAGACACAGTCTATAGACTCTCTGTCGGTTAATCTGCTGATGCTGACGATATGAATGATCAAAAACGAACTGTGAACCTATTTCGAGTGATGTGGAAGTATCGTTAATTGAGTTAAGAAAATGAAGAAATTGGCACGGATACGATATTTCTCCACCGTTGACAAATCGGAGAAGAAAGGACTGAGGTATAAAAAAGCTACTTTTACTTCAACTTCTGAAATGTTTTGATTTCCAATCAGCTATACATACGCCTACATCCGATTTCGGAGACAAAAGCTAAAAAAAAAGATAATAATTTTATCCTAATGAAGAATCTACTTTTACTGCAACTTCTGAAGGATCTTGCGATTTCCATAATGATCTACATATGCGTTATTCCCATTTTGACGACAGAAGCCAAATAAAAAAATCATTATGACTCAATGATAAGTCTAATTTTGTTTGAGTTTCGAAAAATATCTTGATTTCCAATGATCTACAAGCGTTTTTCGCATTCCACGACCAAAAAGAGCGAAAAATAAAAGAAGATAATTATACGTCCTTTCGCCATTGAGATCGCCTTTCGGCGCTCACGTCCTCGTCGCATTATATATGTATAGACACGCGATGAGTATAGATCTATAGTTATACATATAATACACAAGTGTATCACATGTATGAAGGTATAAACGATTAAGGAGTAAGTATAATAAGTTATACCTAAGTAACCTGCGTATATGTAGAAGAAAGCAAGTAGGTATAACCTATCGTCTTTTGTTTCATGGCGAGTTCACTCGACCACTGAACTCTCCTCGGTGGGGCAATTAGGAGAGGAAGCTAACGGCACATGCCTATCCTAATATGAATTTTCAAATAATCAAACGCCCCGGACAAAACGAAATACTATACATGCTTCTCCAATGGCTTATACCAGAGTACGTATGTACGTACTATGTACAATTCAAGTTGGGTATGGTATGGCTTGTGGCCTGTGGAGTATGCCTCTACCTATATACATATACTATATATATAATATGTAGGTACCTAGTAGGTTGTAGAGTTCAGTCCCAACTGTGACAGTGTATATGTACGTCGTCGCTTTTGTATGTTATTATTCCGAGGGCGCGGACGGGGCGACACGTTCGCGGTATCCGGCCATGTACGTGACGTCACTTATGTGATAGGCCGTCACCGGTGTTAAAGGAGTGTGATATGTGGAAACGGTCGAAGAACGGTAGAATATAACTTTAGGCAATACCCCAGAACACTGCAGGCTACATACGTATAACTTACCACGTCACATCACAATCGTATAAATAAACTATATACACAAGACTTAAGTTGTAACGTATCTATAACTTGTGGAGCTTGTTGAACAGGAAGTCGAAAGAAATCTATAACCATTTCCCTCATCCGCGTTGGTGATTTTCAGATATTCGTGGTGATTTTCCGATTCGGTTATTAATTCGAGTAACGAAATCAAGTCTTTGGAATCCGATGGGTCCGCGGGATAACCTGAAGCTATTTCAGAAGTTGGATGAAAAAGCAGCTATCCTAAGTTTTGCATGAAGATAGGCAGCTATCTCAAAAGTCACTAGAATAACAGTCTATTTCGCGAGCGACTCTGAAACCGCTCTGTAGTTACATGGTAAGTCAATGGTGCTACAGAGCGATTTCAGAGTTGTTCGCGAGATAGCTGTTTTTTCAAGCAAAACCTGAGATAGCTGGTTATTCCGCGGACCCATCGAATCCCAAAGACTTGATTTCGGAATGTTGATAGATTCCTGTTTAGGAAATGGTAATTTTTCACCTCCGAAAGACAAGCTTTTAAGATTCAACAGTTTTCTATCAAACCGTTCTCCACATCCCCCCAGAGTACCTAGTCAATTTTCATTTAATTTCAAAGCTGAGGCAAAAACACCAGTCGGTCGCAATTTAGGTGTGGAATGTCAATTTTCCATCTTCAGGGCCGAAGGGCTGCAATCTTGTGAAATTTCAAAGGTTTTCCGATCACCTGTTTTCCGAAGCATCAGGATTATTCATTCTTAGACGTATTTGACAACTTGATCTGAGGAGTCAAAAGGTCGAAGATTTTTGGAATCATCAATAATGGCTTTTTGACCCAAAAGCAATAACTCAAAATTCCTCATGTAATGAAAAGTAAAAAGTCTTCCAAATGGGCGTGATGCATCCAAGTATAACGGATTTGCGCAAAGGAAAGAGAATCGTGGATTACACCGCGAATGAGAAAAAGTTTCATCCCCCTAATGGTGAACAAGAAATTCGCGCAGACGCGTAAAAGCGGGGCGAAAACTCCACCCAATCCAGCTCTAAGGGGTTGAAACTGCGGCTGGGGGTCGGTGGTTCCAGGATAAGGGTGCCTCGGCGAAGGTAACGCGCATGATATCGCGGGCTGGCAATATACATGTATATATATATATATATAGATATATGTACAAAAGTATATATCTTGGGGTAGGCGTGTCGTGAAAAAGAGGCTTTTTCCTCACCACCCTGGCACAGTTCGGATCTATATGTACATATTCGTGCTATGGGATATTGTTTTGCGGTTGAAAATTATAATAATTTGATAATCCGTAACTGTTGCGAACAGAGGCAATCTATGTGGCATATTATAAGAGAATCTGGCCCATCCAACCTCTGGTTCTGGCTTCTGCCTCTTCCTTTGCCTCCTCTTATGCCCATCCTGGCTAATTTGAATATTTGTATAATCCGTACGGCGATTGGGCGGAACCAGAAAACAACTCTCTGTCGTCGACACTTTGCCTAATTGCGGTAAAAAGTCGTCTGCTTATCTTGCATCAAGGAACTTAATACCCCCTTC
Organism: Ametastegia equiseti; assembly: GCA_963989295.1. NCBI lineage: Eukaryota > Metazoa > Arthropoda > Insecta > Hymenoptera > Tenthredinidae > Ametastegia > Ametastegia equiseti. The sequence goes on along the minus strand of OZ022397.1, from coordinate 11,518,133 downwards.
CTCCCTCTTTTTTCCCCCATACTTTGCTTCCTTCTTCCATACGCTACGTAGGTATATGTATAATGTTCGGGACGTCATAAATTTCCAACTGTTCACACTTTTTTTTTTTTTTACTTTTATCTCTTTTTGGGAAAAATTTCATCTCTTTTTCTCTCACAATACATCTTCTTTTCATTCATATTTTTTTTCATTTCAGTATTTTCGTATAATCTTAGTTAGCAACATCATAGGTAGCTGTGACCGAAAATATTACACATAAATAATACGTATACATATATGCGTATGTATATTAAATGTATATATATATATATAGATATATACCTGCGGGCTGAAACTGTTCTAAAATTCTGCGGTCCAGGCCACACATATAGGTATATAATATAGGTAGTGTAGGTAATTAATCAATGACAGTAAGATTCATTTTCAGGTGAGAAATCATTAAGTTATTAATTACCTCCGCACGGCTCACGTCTCCGCGTGTTCTTTACCATACGGTTATTATGATTATCATCATTTTTTAATACATTTTTTTTTTTTTTATACACATGTATCACATTTACAAACACACTTGGATATAAATTATTTTTCTTAATCTTGATTCTCATTTCGGTCAGCGAAAATTTCATCCTCATTCAGGTATACATACGCTAGTGGATTGATCATCGGAACTCGTATAATGAATGGTGAAAAATGTGGATAAAATAATCAGACAAAAAATTTGTGACCCGAAATATATATATGTCATGATAAGGAAAATCAATATTCCGTGGAAGGAAAACCACAGTATATATATATATATTATATATATCTCTACGTAAATATATGTAGGTATTGTATTCATGTACGTAGGTGATAATGTAATATAAAAATATAAAATGAACGAAGTATTCTCTTCCTCGAATCGCAAACGTCGAGAACTTTGCGGTTCGCAGCTGTGGGTCCGATGATGAAGAATAAAAAAATTAAAATAATAATAAAATAATAAAAATCTCCGGACCCAATCATCAAGGACGGAAATACTTCGTTAATATACTCAAACGCGAGACAATGCAGTATAATCTCCGCTTTCTCGGTACATAACATTATGAATACAAACTCGACCGCCGACTGCGTTCTATACGGATATTATAGTCGTATAACGCTGCAGTGTATCAAGGTACACTTCATCACATCACCGATAATTTTTTGTTTTCATAGGTAATACGAATATATACCTGCAAGGATGATTATACTTTGAAAAAATGAGAAAAAAAAAAGGAAATTGTATAATCGAAGTATAAAATTGAAAAAATTGAAAATTTCTTTTTCCCCGCGTAGAGTGAAAAGTTTTAGGATTTGTCTCAAGTTGCAATGTCGTGCAATGGAATATATCTCGGATCTTAAGTTAGTTCGATGATAAGTATTATATATGAATTTAGTCGTCGTTATACCTACAGCTATATACGTATGGCAGTGAGGGAGATATTGCAGTATATATGCGTCCGTTCCTCTGTTAAGAGTCTCTGTGGTTTGAAACACGATCAGCCTGAGAGTGTTCCATCATATGTGTCTATAAAAGAGAGAGAGACGCGTGTATGTAGTACGGGTGGTTGTATTAGTCAGAGTGTACTTGGACTGGTTCTTAGAAAGAATCAGGAGATAATTAATTGTCCTCATGGACCAGTAATGATGCTGGGAGTCGAGGCACGCCTCCTCTTACAAACGGGCATACGAACGCACGCACGCACGCACGCATACACGCATGTGATATGTACACGCTTAAAGCTCACATAACATACGAGAACGAAACTAGGTATTTCTCAATACTGTGTAAATAAAATTAGAATATAGATCAAAACTCAAACGCCGGGAATATACGTTAGACGATGTTAATTAATTAAATATATATGAAACCCGATTTGGATCATCAATATATACATTCCTGTACATGTATCAACACGTGTGCGTATGACAGGGACTGCGAAAGTCCCGTCAAATCTCTTGCTCTTACACATACCTGTGCATGTATGTATGCTATAGTATAAATCGGGTAAGTTACAGTGATGAATAAGTATCTAGAGTTCTTTCGAGCCTTCCGTTATGACATTCGCCTAGATATATAAAGAATATAGGTAAGAGAAGGATGCGGAATTACCCGCGGGTTCGTTATACTTTCACGTACTTCTGAATAAGTGATCATCAAAGCATCAGGTTTTCGGTCAACGCCGAGCCTAATTCCTAATATACCGCTGCGATATTAAAATCGCAGCTGATCGCGTTCGTGGAAGGTTAACGAATGCCTCGAGCAACGAAAAGAGGATTTTTAACCGAAAAATATACCAGATCGTATATATAAAAGCTACCAGACTTCGTTTAAAGTTTAAAACCATCAAGAGTTTACGTATATAGTATAATGCAGATCTATGCACCTATACACACTGCCGCAGATCTACTAGCAAATGTAATTATTCAGCTGCGGGGATACCTCAGGGTACTGATTTCGCAAATAACTAAAGATATAATGGTATTGCACTGTTGAACATTTTTTCTAATGAAAATCTACAGAAATTTATGCATAACAATTGACCGCACCCGAAAAAAATTTTTAAGGTTTACCAGCAATAAGTATCGCTGTCATAGTGTAATAAACATAAGTTTACGTAGTTCAAAAATGCTTTTATTATCGGTTCTGTATACGATTTTGCAACAATGCACTGACTTATAGCTGGAGGAGTCGTATATTTTCTGATGGTCACTGAGTATTGCTGGTTAAACCATATTATGTTTTTCAGTGTTGAACATACGTCTAAAGGTCCGGAAATTTGGAAATTCCTGTTTCAATTTCAAGACGATTGTAAAATTCCACTTTGAATTGCGTCAAATTTTTGAACACGTTCTCATCAACTGTATAAATTTGAAACATGGTCATGCTGAGAACTAAAAATTATTGACTTGTGTTTCGACTGTTCAACACAGTCTTGTAAATTTCCTAGAAACATGTTGAATATATGCATAGAACGATAATGATCGAAATTGAAATCAGTTTTCTTCGAAATGAAAACAAGACATGAAATGTCAAACCTTTGTATAATCATTCCAATTCGATAAACTGCAGTTACTTTGCAGACGTCTTTAATTTTGCATATTCATTAAATTTTGAACTATTTTCAGCAGTGTACTTCTGTACATGAAGAAGCTCATAATCCTGACTCTTATTTTACTCTCACCGGTATGGTATATTTCATTTCCTCTCCGGTGATGTAGTTGGCGTATTGAATATCTCTCGCGACATTGATTCCCATGGAGACGATACACCTATGATTACAAACTCCCTTTGGTAGTACTGCAGACATACAGGTAAATAGGTAGGTAGGATAAGGTAGGTAGGTAGGTAGGTATGTGCCAATAAAAGAAACTTCATCCCGATAGACAGATAGGTGGTTAACGTAGGCGGTAGGAGTAACCGGAGTCGTTAAATTCCCTAAGAATTTTTATCCCCGTTCTTAAGTAAAAAGATAAAATTTACTGCTAATCTTAGGTACATACATACATAATATAACGAGTAGTAGACGTTAGGTTGCGAAATCCATACGTGCAATTCCTATATATTTCTCAGTAGCTGTAGGTCAGCGTTCACGCGCGGCTGTACAATACAACATTGAAAACTACGACATGTATATCCTATTGCTCCAAATACTCTAAAGCAGTAGGGGGGTCTGTCTTGCCTTCATAGCAACTGCGATCATGTATACCAGTTACAACTATTCAACCATATATACAATGAACCAAGTCAACTTTTGCTACCAGGGGTTTAAAACGCCTGGCTAACTAAAACTTGCCGATACCATTACCGCCGCGGACTTAAAATCCGCGCAGCATTTGAAACGGTGTACTCGTATATATCAGCCCAGAGGAAAGAACCGTGAGCGTTATAGATACTTGCGGGGAGAAACGATACAACATATGTATTCGTATACATATTATAATATATATATATATATGTATGTGTAATATATAAATATATGTATATATATATGCTAAAACCCTCGGCATTAGTGGGAGTCTCGCTCCCGAGTCCTCCAGGTATGAATGTATGATCTATCTGCATCTCGACCCACCAACAACCCAATCCGAGGACTGCGGACTGGCTTGTATTGGGTTCTTGACCGGTCTCGGAAAGTTGCCTGGGGCTAGCGAAACCAGAGCTCGTCTCTGCAGCCGCCAGAGAGCCGAGTGCCCGAGTATTAATTGTTGCCGGATAGATATAGAATATATAATATAATATAGCTGTACATGTGTTACACTCACAATGAAAAGACTACCACATATGTAGCATGTATAGCAAAGTGTGTGTAACCTCAACTCATGTACAGGCATATATATCTATTAACTGCGAGCTTACGATATACGCACACGTGTTTAGTAATAAGGTCGATGTTCTCTGATCCTGCAACATTATATACCTATAAGATATAAGTGTGTAACATAACTATTATAGTATACACTTATAAGTACGAAAATTTTTCAAGATTATAGTTTTAGCTCGATTAACTTTTTGCTTCTTATATTTAGGTATATATTTACCGGTTGTATATACCATATACCTAGATACATTAACATTAGGATGTATTGAGCTATTAGATGTCCGTATAATACTGGCAAGACTAGCGAATAACCACTTGGCGATGTACAATATTCGCGTTCCGTATTGCCTAAATTTGTATCCATATAGTTATACCGATTCAATGACCGAATATATATACATATATATATATGCTTACACTACGCAGTTGTGTTTTACACACTGTTCAATCGGCCACTCCCATTTTCTCTATCACCGTGCCCTTTAATCGACGTATTAATATTCTAAATGTGTTTGATAATCAGGAACGCGTGGAATCTACAACCCAATGTACATATACTTGCACACGACCTCATAAGTATTTAGGCTATTTGCCCCTCATGCAGAGTTTTACACAAAATCACGTGTGGACGATTTTTAACTTTCTTCATCAAATGTCACCCAACGAAATCGATGCACATCAATTTGAACGAGAAGGAAAGATTATTTGAGGCAAATATTTGGAATACACGCCACATTTGCTTATCAAATACACAATAATATAATAACGCGTTGCCGTAGCAGAAGCACGAATATGCCCAGTTACACGTGGACATAAGTCCCTAGCGTTGGGACTCAAGAGAGTTGCCTCGACTCTTGCCGGGTGGCTATCAGGTATGCGAATGGCGTTTCAGGTAAGCGCGTGTCAAGCGTCCCGACGCTTCCACACGTGTGGAAGTACTACCTAGGGTCGTGTTGATCACGCGTCAATCTCACACACATTCGGTGTTCGGATCTCTTGCTTCGATCCTTTGATTAAATATCACTGTACAACGAACTCCGTACTATGCCAGTACTCGTATCTTCCATGTAACTTCCAGATTCAAAGAAACTGACCATCAACACTCGTATATCCACTTCATGAAATGAAGGAAAAAGTGTTCTTCTTCTTCTTCTTCTTCTTCTTCTTTCTCGTGTTGCACATTCAGATCTTACCTTTCCGTATTGAATATCACAGCAAAAGATGAGCTGCTCCAGATGAGCCAGATCGAAAAAGGTTCACTTTGATCATAAAGTATATGATGCATGGAAGTGTGTGCTTTGCTTAAGGGCGATGAATACGTATGACGTAGTTTTTTCGGGGCAATGCTGATGATGGAGGTGGTAAATTGAAGAGAGTTCAGACCGTGAAGAATCATTGAAGAGAGAAGATCCTACGAAGTTATCATTGAAATAGTAGCTTGACTATATAATATACGTACGTTGTGCTGCGTATATATGAGTTATACGACATGCATAGGAACTTGCGATCGTCAATTGTTTGATACAAAGAGACGGAAATTCGTTCAGAGTATAGAACTATCTAAGTAAGTGACACAGATATTTGTCGTATGTACGTATGAAAGAAGGACTGGTGTAGTACGATCTTTTTATCGCAGTAGTAGGCCAATCGGGTGAGTGAAAAAAATAAATAGAAAAATTATATCGTGACTAACCATATGTGGCAGGATATTGTATGAAAGAATATTTGATAGCAAGCTGCAAGTCGCGGTAAAAAAATCGAATTAGTAAAGTTAATATGACGTCTGCATTCCACCGTTGCAGCACGTGTGTCATGAAAACGTGTCTTGGTTGCGTATCGATAATTTTTATCGAAGTTTATATGAACGCGATGGCGGTATACGGTATGGCTGTATTCTCACAAAAGATATATAAGTGAAAAGAGTGGGGGAACATAAATAAAAAGAGTATAAAGAATAAGGGGAAATGAAAAATTCTCAAAACTTACTGTACGATTGATTTTTGAAATAACATTTTCAGCATTGGACAAGAGTTAGCCTGTTATGGTTATCCTTCAATATTCTTATGGTGGATGATATTTGAATAAAACTTTTAAGACATTCTCGACTGTTAGAAACCGACAAAGGACGATTGACGCCGATGTTGTGCAGCGCTTGTTCGACACGTGTCACACACGACGGATTGAGCCAAGACGAGACATAACGCGACAGAACCCAACCATGTGGGGGACACTCACAATATAGTATATGTATACTTATAGGAACTCGCCACTCTCTGCATTTCCATACATTCCTGTAGTCATTCGGTTTAAGAATTTCTATCCATGCTCGTATACCGGAATCATCGGCTTTCCTGAATTTAGATGTCGCGACACGCGCCGAGAGAAGAGAAAAAAAATAAAAAATAAACAGAAAACAACAACAACAAAAGAAAGAAAGAAAAAAAAAAAACATAAAAGAAGAAACGCACACAAAACTATACGTGCCGTAGCGCATGATCGGAATCGAATTTACTACTGCTGATCGGATATTCGCTAAAGTAATTGAATTCATTGCCAGAAAACACGTCACACATCGTCTTGGCGCCTTGAATCTCTGCCAGTAAATCAGGAGAGACAGATTAGGCTGGTACTTAACATAAATTAGACTGAACAATCAAGATGTACATATAATGTGTGAAATAAAGGTGAAATAATGACGATCGGTAGTATAGTATACCCTCAAGGGAAATTCAGTCTCTCTAGCATTCATTCATTCATAGAAATGAACCTACCGTTGAAATAAGTCGGAAATCTAAAATTAACCCGTTCCCTGATGGCAGGAAGACGACGCTGGCCTGACTTGACGGCCCATCACCGAACGGTGCCCTGGTTGATGTATATATACCAATACATATACCTATACATATTATATACATCTATGCATACATGACTATATCCCCGAGTTATACCTATATGTATACTGTATAATTTCTAGTCCACGTGCTTCGATATTTGAGATAACTAGCTAGCTCAGAAAATTCTCATTCGTTTCTAGGTTATCGCCACCGTGGTATGCGGCATGTGGGCGTTTTCTATAAGTACGCGCATATAACTATATGGACGATATCGTGTATATAAGTCTGCACAGATATCGATCTGAGCACTGCATATGGTTTTGTCTATGCAAGAAAAAGGCAAATATGTGAAATATAATAGAAAGTTAATTGAAAGATCGAATGTTACCGCTGCAATCTTCACACAATGATTAATGTCCGGATATTGACGAACTGTTGATTTTTATGGCATTATTGATAATGTCGTGATAACGGTAGGTATAGGTGTGTAACGATAGTAGGTAGCAGATATTCAATCGACATTATTACAGATGCAAATCATCTCGACGTGTGTTAAATTACATTTGCAAAATAGAATGGGGAAAATTTTTGTCGAACGATCATTTACACAATATGTACGTGATGGCAGAATTTTGGCTGTCGCCCAATTACCAGCGTCTGTATGCGGTGTGAGGAGAATTTTTTTGGCAAACGTTATTATTAAGTTTTCAGCTAATTTTCTGAACAACGGTGCGAACTTGTGTATTATGATTTGTTAGAAACAGCGATGACAATTAGCACTCGAGTTACGGATGCAGGGGGTAGGTAGGTATAGGTACGAAGTGCGACAAACACTTTTGACTACTTACACAAAGTGCCATTATTACCGCGTGTTCTGCAAAATTGTCGTAGTTTTGAATGAACACGACATTCCGGCATGTTGTAGGTACACATATATATGAGACAGAGTCTCACTGTCCATCCAACCGATTCTAATATATAAGTGTAACGCGGACGACAGAGTACCGCCACACGAGCAAGGCCAGGTCTGGCTTCACGTTTCAACACCAACGCGTCAAATTCAACGCCTATCTTTTGATAACAAACGGAATTCTTCTATTGTTGTATAGTATCGCATTGTTCTCTTGGCTAGATTCAACTCGCCGTAATGAAATAGCAAAGAGAGAGAGAGAGTCGTCTCGTTCGAATATTATAAGTATAGGTACTAGTAGGTATAACATATCGGGCATCAAGGTATATACGGAGGCGCGGACGGAGGACAGATGCTTCATGCAAATTAGTCGATAAATCAGGGAAGACGTCGAAATTCATTATCGGCAGCTGCCACTAACGATGGTTTTTAAAAAAAGGGTTCCTACTCTACTACGGTCGCCATATTGTTGTTAAATACATGATTTACAAAAGGGCAAACTGAATTCAATGGGTCGATATACTCTCTATACCAGAACCATTCGTCCTTACGTTGGAAACACCAATGGATATCTAGATTTGCCACCCAGTACCCAATCAGATCTGGTTCAAGGAACCCACATTTGCAATTCAAATGAGTCCACACTGCGTTCAAACAGCGTTCGATTATTTAGATATGCAGATGATTCCAGAGTTTTTTTCACAACCGCAAACCTTTGCCGAGTGCAGTCAGGCAGGCCTGGCAGGCGGACAGGACGACAGGAGGACCGGCAGCCAACAGTCAGGATCAGACATAGAAGCCCAGGAGTGAGGATCCAGGAGCCAGGAGCCAGGAGCCTGAAGCCAGGGGCTAGGGGTGTCGTCATTGTTAAGATCGAGAAGATTTGCATGTCGCCCTAGGGGTGAAGCGATGCTCACTTTTTTTTTCTCTCTCTCTCTCTCTCTCTTTCTCTTTCTAAACATATGACGATCGGGGTGCGAAGTGTCATTTCCAAAGGGAATAGAGTGTTTGGAAAATTTCAATGAAATATGGTCGATATATATGTTTTACGCGTGATTTATCTACATAGGTTCTAATTTGCATAACGATCGATCTAGTTCCGTATCACGTTACCCACCGTCTGCCCTTACACTTTTGACAAACTCAAATTTGAATATTCCTGATCGGGAAGTAGAGAGAAGGTATTAAACGAAAAAACCACCGGGTGGTGATCGATTAATTTCACATTGAAAGCAACGTTGTAGCTGATTCCCCCCCAAAAAAACGATGATTTCCTGAATTCTGGAAGTTTTTTTAGACCATGGTGTGTTCCAAGCATTTGAAAACGGAATAAATTGAAGCAGTCTGAACAGTCGCCACTTGGCTCTCTGCAATTGTTCGAAATTTGAACTTGGCGGTGGTGTTTGGTTCCTCGCCCACGCCGCATGCCTTAGTTCTTATCTTGAAACGAAGACAGAGCTGGTTGCAAAAGCGTTGAATGAATGAAGAAGAAAGTATAGCCGAGCACTCGACAATCCTGGTGAAGTGAGAGCCGTGTGCTGGACTCGGTAACCAACTTCACACCGATATCGCTAAAAGAAAACACTATACGCTCGCCTGTTACTACCCTATCAATATTATGCTTAGTTGTTTCTTGGTAAATCCCCTACCACTGAACTCGTACGTATACCGCCTCCACGATGCATTGTTGCGTCTACTCCATATGGACCGGATACGGTAATTGGAGAAATTGCGTGTACCTACATTGTGGATGTATGGGTTTCTGCTCTCCCAATCAAATGTCCACTTCCGGCGTATCATCGGCCACGTTATAGTAGCTAATCTCAAGATTCTAGAATAACGTACGTGTGCATTGATCCACATATATCACTCTGGTGTTATCCTACATCCAGTCCGTACACAAACGGGTACGGCAAGTGTCCTGCTGGGTGAAATACTTGATCAAAAGTATTTCAGACATACTGCAATACGGAGAGCTGTTTCTCATGAGAAACCCACATGCGTTGAAGAAAAAGCGTTTGAAACTTCAGTACATATGAGGAAAAAAGGAACCGGTGCAGATTGCGTCAATGATACCAAAGTAGTGATTTCTTTTTCGAGATGCTTGAAACCCTCCAATGGTACGCGGTTTTTTGGTGGAAACGTTGAGATCAGGTACTTCCATTTGATCATGTTCTAAATCCAGACGAGCAGAACTTTAGTGTTCTGCTTTTCAAAGTTCACAGAAATGTCAAGCTTATCGATATAAGGACCAGTTCAGGAGTATCTCGGGGTGTCCTGAAGAACTGTATCCATTACACTGTACCGTTTTGCATTGAAAGTAGGTATTTTGAACCCGAAGTATTTGGAACGTTTCCCAGCCATGTCTATGGCAGTGTGTTCTAAATACAATGAATTGAAGATCTCGTCTTCTAATCCAATCCAATTTGATTCAATCACAGTCTCAGATGGTCGGGGCTTAATTTTAGGCGGTGCATCGCATGCGGGGGAACAGTTTTTGAAACAATGGCAGTCTGTCCAGGACATCATGATGTGCTTAATACGAAGCTTCCGTTGTTTATGAAATCAGCGATAATTCAATTGCAGAGAATCGGTCGAGGCTGATTGAAACATTATCTTTTCTCACAGTCTTTATTTTTCTTTGATCTTCGTCGCTTCATCCGTCAAAGCCACGCATGGGCTCCAGCGGAGAGAAAAAGAGGCAAGAAAACTCGTCACGCACTCGAAACTTGATTGTAAATATTTTTATTCCACAATCATTGTCCAGCACGGACGTGTAGTATAAATTTTTAAAATATCTTAAACATCCGTTCTCGAATGTAACAAGTATACAACGTATACACGATTCGTTTCAATTTCTCAGAAATCCTCTGACCCCAAAATCAGTCGTACGTATTGGTCGTCTCAAAATTTTTCAGGCTCTTTATGGAATGAAAAAACGTTTCTTGCAGATTAGGTAACAGCAAACTATCACCATCTGCGGTAATTTTATACAGTGACGTCTCAAAAAACATCGTATCTCAAGTTCGGGTTGAAAACCAAAATACAACATTGAAATGACTCAAATCCTATGGGAAAATACGGTGTTTTATAGAAAGGATAGTGAGAGAATTTGAGGTATCATGTTTTCCGCACTGCGGCATCGATATTCTCCGACGTTCTCATCGCGGAAGTAATTTCTTCGCCCAAGTGACTAAAGTAAAGCTTAAAAAAAGGTTAAAGGGGGGGGGGGAGGGGGAAGAAAAAAATACACCGTAGGAGAAAAAGAGCAGATGAAGAAAAGAAATGGGAAAAAATCATCACCTCCCAGGTGGCATTTGGCGAAGAAATATACCTACTGGTAAAGGACAATATGGACCACGCGGCAAATGTGGGTTACGAAGTATAAGTATATAATACCGACTCAAAAACTGGGCAGATTTTCTTTTCTATAAATCAACACGTAAAAGGATGCAGGGTCAGGAAAAATTGGGTCCCTATACTATATTCCGGAGGCGTCCTCAATTTATCCCCCTTATTTTTTCCCCCCTCCCGGTCGTTTGCCATCCGAATCCTTATTCCATCCTTACACAGTCACCGTTCGCCACTTTTATGGGTATAACTCGGATATATACAGAGAAGATCTTTATACCTGTCGAGGGAATTGCGTCATAATGTGACCGCATTTGCAGAGGACCCCGCCCGTATTAAGGGCATATTTAGCAAGTTTTTACCCTGAAAATCGATCCCTGGGTCCTTACACACAGAACCAACAATATAAAGGGTCGCGAGCGTGGAAATTTTGTTCAACTATCGTTGTGTATAGATTTTTTTCCCCTCTTCTTCTTTTTTTCTTTTTTTTTTTCACTTTCCTAAAATCTCTATACCCGTTGCGAATTCGGGGTCAGACGACAGTCACTTGTTGTTGACTTCACGTTTCCCCGCATGATATTCGTTTCTAATGCGGTTTCGAGACGGTAGCTTTTCACTCTTTTCACGATATTATAGGAGAATGAAAAACCATGAGGAAAAAAAAAAATATATATATATATATATACATATATATACCGCAGAAAAACCGAAAATTTTACGCGATCATGGCTAAAATTGTGGGTGTAATGGTAAAATACGTAAGCTGTTCCTTGAATTGCACAGCTGCTCGGAGTAGACAAATACTTGTACATACATTCAGACACGGTGTTCGCATTACCCGAAGATATACATACATTCACATCCGTGCGAGCACGTGTTTGCATGTACATACATACATACAAACGTTGCAGAGACGAATGATGTCTAGGAATTAGGAGACAATGCGTTCTAAAACCGAGTGTATAATATGATGGCGAGGTGAAAAAACATAATCAAGCCTCAAGGATGCATAGTAGAAGCAGAAGCAGCGGCATATTGAAAGTATAATAAGCCAGGTACATACCTATAGGATGAAATCGCATAAGGTGATTTTTATCGCGAATAGACGAATACCTGCAGGGGTGTTATATATACATACACCAGAGTTGGGAATGAATATATATAATACAGGATGAATACCGAAAATGACTTGTAGATTCTTGTGGTAAACAGGCTAGCTATTCTAGGCTAGGCTAGCTGGTCTAAATTTGAAAGTTGTGTCATGTCCCGGATCTTGCAAAAACCTAACAGACCCGGTAAATGTCATTGCGAATCACTGATTGATTAAATTATACGGTTTCTGTCCTGGCGAATACAAACTTCTCACTATTATGTACCGCAAACCTATCAATACATGTTTGTTATACATATATATATATGTATAATAGGTATATATGAATATATCTACCGCAGATGGGTAGATTATACACCCAAGTACATATCCACTCTATAGCAACTCTTTGGATGGATCCATATGACAAAGATTTCTCGCCAGCGTAATGAAAGATAACGCTGTGTGCATGGAGAAATTGACGAACAACGGTTTCAATTATATCTTCTGTCCACCTTCCGTTTTTTTCTTTTTTTTTTTTTTTTTCTTCTTGTTTCTTTATAATATTCAAAATCCAGTTAGCTTAGATATATCAGACAATCCTCAGGTTCATTTGAATAAGCCATGTAAGTACCGTCACACCGGCTTACATACACACTGGTACGGTTTATGGACGGGAGTATAGATATATGTACGTAGGACAGGATAGGTAGGTACATATAGGTGTAGGTGTAGGTAGATGGGTAGGTAGGTAGGTAGGTAGGGTACGTAGGTACTGACGAACCAACGTAGAAGGATACATATATGTATATAATATATACGTCCACAACTTCGAAAGTATATTATACATTATGATTCGTCATTTCGGAATAACAACTAACTCAGGGACCCGACCCCGCCACGCCCTGCACATGGAATTCAACATTTGGGACACACTATACTCTTGAAATACTTTCTTTTTACTTGTGGGTTACTTCACCTTCTCGCACTACGTACCCGTAAGTAAGTCCCGAATGTTGTATACGGGACGACGTACCTTCAACGTTACTTCTTTAGCTGTAGGTGGACGTAGGTACGTATATACCTACTATACTTGACATTGCGTCGTCGTCGTGTCAAATTCCACGAACACCTATATCTATCTTTACGTACACTAGCTGACATTAGTGAATACAATGTGTCTATGTCTATACATCGATATATCTACATGCATTTCTCTCTTTATATATATATGTATATCTATCTTTATCCTCCTTCATGTTTATATATCCGTATAATAATTTTGAATCATTTTTTTTTTTTACGTATTATGTTAAACCGTGTCCCTGATGAATTTCTATTTCCGTATTTGCTGTGGCAAAAAGAGTAACACGTATTGATTGATCAATCAAATTCAAAAAATTTGAAAAGTAGGATCCAAAGGTCCTAGAGCTACTATATATTATAGCTTTGTGCTTTTCATCGCGTATAGATATAAGGAATTTGATATTATTGCAAGTCTTGTGGCCTAGACGATCACTTTCGCCAATTCCACAAATCTCCAACTTTTTGAACATTCAGCTGACGCCACGCACACGATTTATTCCAACAGACTGTAGTCTGTCTGCTATGTGCCCGAAATGAATAAGTCATGTGCAATGTTTCGAAAACTGTGACTCAAGGATGAAAAAATTCGAAACCTCTGTACAGGTTTACGGCTCGTGCCCTAAGGATGAAAAATTGCCATGTCCAATTAAGATTGACCGACTGGTCCAACCGAAGAAAGTCATTAATGGATTATGACGAAAAGTCCAGAGTTGACCGATTTTATATGTCTCTTTACAACGAAAATGATACAGTGTACAAAATATACTGATCACATGAGACAAATTTGCGATTCAAATTTGATTATTTCTGACATCAATATATACTGCAGCGAAAGAACCAAAAAAGCCTCGAGGATATATATAGGGGGAAAAAATTCTATACATTTTTTCCTAGTTTTTAACATAATGAAGTATATCCATGCATACAAGGACGCTTAAATCCTTCTGGCATCAGACAGTACGCGATACACATATACGTATCGGATTTATACGTCTATATCGGAACCGCAATACATACACGTGTTGTATATGTATATCTACCGGTATTTATCAATCGACGTCTCGCGTAATCGCAAAACTCTTATTGCGTGGGCCCCTTCCCACATCGATCGTATAAACTTATAGAGAGACCAGAGGAAGAGGAAGAGGCAGGTTTTACTTCCGGTCAATATTCGCGGAGATTTGCCCTTGACCTATCCCCCTTTCAAGATTCTTTTCTCGCCCACGATCATCGTCACAGCTGCGTGTATGGTATATACAGTACATACATATCTATATATCGTATTTATATACGCGAACACATGGACGCGGGGGATAATACCTACGTACATATGTTATATATATGTATAGCGATCCAGAGGAAAGTAGGTATAGGTAAATAAATATATAGGTTGGTATTGGTCGTATGGATATATGTATTACTATATTTGTATCCGATTCGCCTCCGCCCTCGTCTCTTGCACGGTCGGGACCGTTGGGGCCAAATCTTCCCAATTGCAACCATTATCCATTCTCCAATTTCAATGGTTAATGATATAGCATTCTGATGCGACAAATTGCATCGCGTCGAGGTTTACATACATACATACATGTATATATATATATACATGTATACCTACGAACGTGTTTTTATTTCATTTATTTTTTCATCTTCTCTTATTCGTTTGAATTTTTGTATGTGGAACCGATCTTTGGTAGGTATTATACACGTGTGTAATTCAACAGTAATCTTGGGTCTGCGAAGAAATAAGAGAGAAAGAGAGAGAGAGAGAGAACGATCATTTTGGTATTATAGTGGGTTTTATACTCCAGACTGGCAAATATACATATATACCTACACGCGTGTATATATATAATACATAACAACGTTTCTCTACATCTCGTATGAAATTGATTATATGTATCCGCGGTTTCGAATTCTCCGTCAGTATAGATGATGTGCATGATGCATCCAACGTTTGAATATACATATGTATATACGTATGTATAGATATATTTGATTTTTCAATATTTATAGACCCTGAAAAGCAAGCGGTCCTGTCAACCTCGCGTCTCAATTTGACGGGCTGTTTGTTTAAACTGTCGCCGAAAGTAGAGGCGCCAGGAAGCTGTTGAAAAATTTGTGAAACCGTTCCAGTTCGAGCGTATAGTAGGTATATAAACATAATGTATGTATACACACGACGCTTTTCTTTTCTATACACATCGAACGATCTCTGCGGGAAAGCTTTTTCTTCACAAATTTCTGAACGATTATTCGTTACGTTAAATCATTCATTCCTTTCGTACACTTTGGCTATAATCAATTATCGTTTATAGCTGTAGCATCGAGTTACAGAATGTCACTTCTAGAGGTTTTTCTTCTTCTTCTTCTTCTTCTTTTTGGTGAATTCCAAGAAGAATTTTCAAAAAATGTGTCCGTGTCGCGTGTCGTTAATGTATCGTAAGTATGACATTTAATTCCGTGACGGTATGAAGGATGATACGTCAAATGATGTATACGAAACAAAAGGTATATATGTATATAACTAAGGAAAGGGTGAAAAGAGGAAACAAGATGTGATAGTGAGGGTGACGCTTTCGAGGGTCGAGTAGGTACATAGTATATATAAAGTAAACGACGTTTCAAACGTATATAATACCTACAAGTGTTTGAGACAGAGCATAAAGACACGTGACTGACCTGCTCGCCGCTCGCCCAGTCGTCCGTCTAATAATAAGAATCTATTATTAAAAGATGTGTGTGTATATGTGTGTGTGTGGAACTCTACGCGCTTTCTAAGGACACCTATCCATCGTATCCCGTGTCTCGCTAAAAGTACAGAGAGCTATAACTTATCGTATGTATATATGTATGTATGTACCTGAACCTATACAGTGCAGTATACATAATATACCTACGGATACGCCTAACCTATAACGCCCGATTCCTCCCATTATGCTTTCCAATCAATTAACCAATTCCGTGATAACTGACGTCCGTGAAATCCAACGTCGAGTCGCGACGATACGAACCAACTCTCCTATCCTTCGTAGGTATATACGCCGACTGCGAGAGTCTCTCTATCTTTATCTCTTATTCTTTCTCTCTCTCTCTCGCAGTCCCTCTCCGCGAGTCTCTTCCCTCTCCCCCCCCCCCCCCCCCCCCCCCCCTCCTGGCGATATTACGCCGGTCAACGAAGGGATGACGAAGGGTCACGAGTCCGTACGGTAATCGTCGAGTTTTGCCGAGGGAGAGTCCAGAACTACGAAGTAAAACGATATTATAAAGGGGGGGGGGGGGGGGGGGGATCAGAGCGGTACGCGCGCACGGCTTCAAAGCGAGAAAGAGAGAGAAAGAGAGATAAAGAGAGAGAGAGAGCAAAGGAGAGAGACTATATCTCGGTTTGACTATAGAGAAAGAGATAATATACGAATTGTTAGAGGAAGAACAGGAGGGAGATGAAAAAGGGAATAAAGAAATGAAGGAAGAATGATATTCCGAGATATAGTCGTGTGGGCAATAAGAAATAATCTAAATAATAATAAAGAGTATAGGTAGGTATAAAGAAGAATGAGAAGAAATATATATATATATATATATATATATATAAGGATAGAAGAAGAAAACTGGTCGCATTCCCAGGGCGTATTGGTAGTCGGGAGTT
Organism: Ametastegia equiseti; assembly: GCA_963989295.1. Lineage (NCBI taxonomy): Eukaryota > Metazoa > Arthropoda > Insecta > Hymenoptera > Tenthredinidae > Ametastegia > Ametastegia equiseti. The sequence goes on along the minus strand of OZ022397.1, from coordinate 11,500,873 downwards.
GTGGATGCGAGTCTTGGCCCGACGGGGGTACGATGAACAAAAGAGGATCACGCCGGTGATTACAACATTAATAAACAAATGAGCCTTGAGGCGGGAGAATTTAACGTCCAATAGGGTTTCGGGGGCGGATGCTAGGCGGAGCCACTGTCGACCAACCTGGCGTTACTTCGAACCGTTCTCTTTCAGCGACCCACCGTTTATACTACTATATTATACCTCGCCCGCTCCTGCGTATACGTCTCTGCGTCTGCGTACGCGTATGTATACATGTATACTTACGTTCGCGTACGTGTGTCTCCCTCTCTCTCTCTCTCTCTCTCTCTGTCCGCCTATGCGTTTCGTTGATCTTGAAACGTGTGCTAAGAGAGAAAGAGAAAGAATGAGAGAAAGAGAGAGAGAAAAAAATCTCTGCTTCATTTGAATACAGGCACCAACCCGCGATAATGCTCTTCTTGCGCGCATGCTGTTTTATATATGTATATATGTATACAGATATACAAATGCATATGTGTCTGTATAGCAAACTGACTCGCCAACCCCTTCATCAACTGCAACTACAACACCGTACCGAGTGAACTAGCAAACACCCTAATACACCTTACACTATCCTTTGACTGCAGTATACGGAAGAAACCGTAACTTCAATTGTCAGACTATTTTATTAGCCCCTTCAATTTTACACCTAGTGTATAGATCAATCTTCTTATCTTGGTTATATGGCGCTGCAGGTTTCACAAATCTGGTCGGTACACGTTACTATTTATGGTAGTATAATGAACTCGGAGATCTATTTATCAAGCAGTATTTTTTTTCTTCTTTCTTCCTCGCTTTTATTTTCATTTTTTATTTATTTTTTGGTTTTTAGAAGATTAGCTACTAATTGCTGGTTCTATATAAATTATTTACGTTGTATTTGATGTACGAAGCATTTTTGCCGTATATATGTATGAATTTACGTATGTATGTACCTACCTATGTATTTATACGGATTGAGTGACGAATGGGTAAATACATACATTTTTGTACTCGTATACTATAAACGATGTACACGTACGTATATAGGCGTATGTGTTCGTCCGCCTTTCTAACGTAAAAAATTGCGTGAATTGTAAGTTATAGGTGAGGAATTTAGAAAGCTGTTCTTGCGTTGTTACGACGAATTTCATATCTTGGCATCTGATCATCATACGTATAGACCTATATATATACCTATCCGTTGAAAATGTCATCTGGTACGGTGAGTTTTTTGGTGAAGGAGATATGCAGGTGAATTCCATCTATAACATTCTAGCAGGATCTATATTATACATACCCTATACCGAGAACATTTCGTGAAACTTTACAGCCTGAACGACCGACTGCGCATGCGTGAAATAGTTCAACTTCATTGGCTGCCGAGATGGACACGCCCCGATATTTTCGCCTGAAAGTCAGGAGCACCAACTTCATCGGTTGAGATTCTGACTTCTAAATTTCGCATTGACGAAATAGCCGCTACATGGAAATTCAGTTTGACAGCTCAAATTCAGGGTGGTCAGTCTGCGTGAGCAGCTGATAAGGAAACTCGCGCATGTGCAGTCGGTCGCTCAGACTGTCAAGTTTCTAGAAATGCTCTCGGTACATGGTAATCCCGAGATTGACGATCCCGAGTCACGTCGTTTCTCATGTACCTAAATACGAATTGATTGTTTCCTGAAATTTGAATAAAAATGAATAAAACTCCGTCGTATCGAAATCGTAGGTACGTATAATACATACGTGGTATGGAAACACGCGAGTAGGTAACAAATGACCATCGTCGGCAAAAGCCTCACCTTAAAGTTCAAAACAGGGGGGAGAGAAACGGGCGGGCGCGCCCTTTCCTGCATTTGAAGTGTTCCCGCGGTACGGAGAGTCTTACTCATTAACCGGAAGTCAACTATTACCGGAAACTTAATAGTCCGTGAAAACAATAGAATTACGAGGATTAAATAAAAATTGACCGTCGACTTTGTGTACCAAGAATATATACGTCTCCGTATCTACCTTCCTACGTACCTTACTTGCTCATATAGGTACTCCCCACCCTAACCCCCTCGCTTACATCCCTGAGGAAATTGTCTTCCAACAATTACCATCATCGCTTGGCCACATAATATAAATATATAATCAAAGATCCGTTGCCCAATGTTCTGGAAAATCGATCCATCCCATCCGAGACGCGTCTACCAAACCTGAACACACTTCGATTCAATTAGTTATACAGTGTTGAGGACTTAGAAACGATGAAAGAGTTATGTATTGATGTACGCAATTCAAGGGAAATCGATGATCCGTGGTTATATCTACGTCCTCATGTGATCATCAGACATTAGGATGATAAGGTGTAGGGACGACATGGTGAACCGACTTTTGTGCGGACTATAGCTACCCGAGACGACCCCCCAGGATAAAATTACTATACGAGATGCAAACTGTTTGGTAAAGAAGCTGGAGTCGCGGGACAAGTAAGATCACATGTCCTGTGCCTGCCTAATTCCCTCCGCACTTGTATCCGCACGTAGAATAATCTCCACGGTGAGGATGCACACCTATATATGTGTAACGAGCCCCCACTGTATTTGTATGCACATGATGGGGTAATAGCGTAGTATGCATCACACGATGGTGTGCTTGTGCGGTTAAATACGTTAGCAATGTTCAGCACTGCATGGGCACCACCTCGACGAAATGTACATACCTATATACCTCTATCGTATACCCTTCACAGATGCAGGCAACGGGGTCGAGCCTGTATAGCCCCTTGTCTGATCACCCGCGTCCTAATGAAGGCTGAAAAGGTTTATCTGCCAAGGCTTTCGATTCCAAGTATATCCCATTCCTATATACCTACCTACACTTCGCGTACGATACTACCACCTCTTTCCGAGGACACCTTGGCGATCGTTCTTAGCCACCCGCTTCCCTACTCGTACATCCGGCTGCAAAAGTTCACATCGCGTTTATGGTTCTATCATCGATGAACTAATCGCCATCTCGTCAGTGATCGGCTGTATTCCACTCTGATTTCATTGGAACCACTAGAGTCTAACAGGCTGCGATTTTCTGTGAGAAAATCTGAACTGCAAGTTTTTTCTTCTTTGGTTTTCGGTAATTGCTGACGTGCAAGTGAAACGGTTTTTCTTTAAGGGTTGAGGGTGCGTTTTGCTAAGGTGAGTTGGGGTTTGGTTGGTGGTGATGATTGGTAATTTTTCTTGTGCATCGATGGTTTGCAAATTGAATTTTTCGCCTTGGCTGTACGAAGGCTGTTGAGGCCACCCAAAGTTGGAGACGATGCATGCGGCCAGTGGTATAGTCGGAGTGGGGTGAAGTCCGCAATGTTAATTTTAACTTAATTAAGGCTTAATTGAGAGAAAACATCCCGCTGGTAGCTTGCGCGACACTGCAGCACACCACATCTGCAACGCAAATCCGAATTTGAAATTTCAAAAAACTTGAGGGAGTGCAGCTCGGTCGTGCTCAATTAGAAGCGAAAAAATCTCACTCCGTCCTCCTGACGCTATACTATATACCCACCATACCTACTCTCTTAACGTAATTACCATATCAAGGTTCGCTACCTGTATGATATCCACAGTTATATAGGTACCTACCTACTCGGCTATCTACTTTATACCTAGCTAGTAAGTAAGCGTAAACGCACACGTGTTTGTATATTATCTACTTTGACTTCTATGCTAGATAATTTTTCTCTTCCTGCTGTTAAAGGCCGGACAAAAAGCTAAGCATCATAATGAGATACCGCGTTTTCATTGACGCAAGAAAGCTCAAGGGCGAAAAAGGTGATTTTAACGTCACAAGGGCGTATGATATTTTCGCCGTACCTATTTGCAATCGGAATGAAAGGGACACACATAGATCATTCGAAGTCGAGAAACATAAAGGTTTTCCGACTGTTGTTTCGTTTCCTGGTTTCGATAAAAGAGATATGAATGCCTCCACATGAGAAGACGAGGACGACTCGCGGTTTACGATTATGGTGAATGACGAAAGAGCCGCAGAGATCGAAAGAAATTTAAGATAAGGTTAGTGGAAAAGGATCTTTTGAGGATACCGAAAGATCGTAAAGCTCGACTATTCGATAGATCATAATTATGTTCTTGAGGTGTATATATATATATGTATGTATTGTATACCTACCTGCTAGCTCATCCATATATACCCGATACCCCTCTCGCTTCTGAGGGAGGAACAATAAACCGAAATAAAGAAAACGATAAAAGTTTTAAGTCAAAGTGTCTCTTATAGAGGTGCGTTAACGGGTGTAAACGTTTGAACTTTGCCTCTGAAGATTGTCTCCCTCGAATGTATTCCAAATATTTACCCGGCACCTGCAGTCGAGATCGTATAGTAGCTACCTGACCGATACTATCCCATTTCACTTTTATAAAGACGTAGGTAGTAGCGTCTTTCCAAGTTTCGTTACCACAAACCAAGCCGAACCGTTCGGGCCAATTAATTTTGACTATATGTCGATGATCGAGAGAAGATGAAAGAAGATGAGAAAGAGTGAGATGCATAGTTCTTTCTTTATATGCCAGTATCATTTTAGGACCTTCATCATCTCCTCAAAACTCTCCTCTGTCCACTAGTTGTATATATTGTATATAATGTATACCCAGCTGTATACCCCGGCACTATATACATATAAGGGATATATAAAGATAATGGATATCTCACCTATTCGGAGCGGACTGTAGCGACCGGGAAACAAAGACGAAGTGAATTTATCGGTCACCTGCGCTAGTGTCTGATCCAGCAATTAAAAATTAGGTTCAACCAATTTCCAGACTTCGGGTACCTGTGAGTTGTTCAGCTCTTTGTGAGGTTCGATTAAAGCGATATGGTACAATTCGGTTTGAACCTAACCTAGTGAACACAGGAAATATCAATCTGCCTGGTATTGTATTTGTTTCTTTCAAACAGTAAAATACTTGACCAGTTTTTGCCATAGCAAAGCATTAGTCTCCCAAGTTTCATTCCCATAGGCTGTACAGTTTGGAAGAAACTACGAATCGCGTTCTTTAGGTGATAACAATTTTGTAATAAAATTCCAAACATAGTCCCGTCGAAATTCCATTATTATTACCAATTGCTGTCATCTCGAAAACGTGAATCGTTCTTTCTCGGTGACTATACCCAACCGATCCGAACGAATCCTCGACGAATGAATTCAGTTTTTTTGGCAGAAAGAGGCTGAGTATGTCGTTTCGTCGAAAAAACTGATATGATTCCAGCAAAACTCATGTTTTTTCATGTTAGCTAGGTTAAGTTGGAAGTGACCAGTCCACTATATCATCTTCAGAGAGAAAAACATTCGATTCAATGTATGTGAATTGAGGTGAAATTGGAGTCTGCGGTATATAATCGTTGAAGAATCACGGCTCGTTACGGCTATCTCTTTTTTCCTCTTCAATTCTTTTTTTATTTTTATTTTTTTTCTCACTTTGCTACTTCATTTTTTCAACTAATTGCCCTATAATTGCGGCTCACATGCGTTCCTCTCGTTTAATTGCGCCAAGTTTATACACCGTATATGAGAGGGGGCACCTTTATTCACGCGTCGTAATTCGAGTCAGGAGCGAATAATTATTATTCGAATTGCAGTTGATAACTGAGACAAATAAGTGCGAATTTAACAGGTTACGCGATGGTTGAGTGGTATATAAACGAAATATACCCGACAGTGAGTTAATTTATAGATATGTACTCGACTCTACTCACCTGTCACTGCAGCGTACATCGGCATTCCGCAGCATTCTTATACATTTTCAAAATATCAAATTTTTTCATTCACTTCCACTTTTGACATGCTAGATTAGGAATGAGTAGGAATATTTGTGTGTCGTGATTTATTCGATCTTTTACTGCCAGTTCAAAAGCGGAGATCTTTCACATTGTCATCTTTACACTGCAAATCGGGTCATCTATCTAATTATATTTCATGCTTCGTTCTCAAGATTACAATTGTAGTCCCCCCTCTGCCCTCGCGAGAAATCACAGCATATTTAGAGTGAGAAATAAAAAACAGATTACCAAATAAATTACCAGATTAACAAATTACTTACGAAGGCGAGGATCGTAACGAGATTCGTCAAAAAGCCTTTCCGTACAAGTGACGGACATTATTTTTCATCACGAGAGCCGGAAAATTGCGACGAAGTTGCGATTTTGAGGTTAGAATTAGGAAAAAATATTTTCTCGGATGGACAGATCCATTTCGGCTACCAATGCTCAGAAACTCATGCTAAAAACATTGCACGGATCCCAAAATATGGTTTTTCTTAAAGTTTCTTCGGAACTACACAAATTCTCCCACAGATTAATTTTTCTTACGAATAAGAGGCTGATTTTCCGATCCATTCAGGAATTTGCTCCATGTGAAATATTCCGAGAATTGATTCAAAAACCCAACGTACAAGTTTCAATAAATTTCTCGTACATAAAATGAAATATCAAAAGTGGAAGTAGATGAGAAAATGTGGGAATTACTTGTAATGGCGCGTACATAGGTCTAATATAAAATAAAAATTATATTTCAACTGGCAATCGTCTTAGTCATTTGTTTCGGCCATACATATCTCAAAGGTTATTCTATACACTGGTCCTAGATTATTTCTCGAGATCGAGCTCTCGTAGGTGTCAGAGTACGTAAATGTATCTAACCATATGAAATAAGCCGGAGTAAACCTAAACTCGAATATGCTTATGTTGAGTGATAATCACAAATAAATCACTATAGATGATACAACGGTAACGAAATAATCGATTTCTTTATCTATAGTCTATACCCATCGTCGCACAAATATAGATACCTATTCGGTTTAATTAAACATCCGAGAAGTTTGCTCTCGTAAACATAACCTCGATGTGTATGTATGTAATTGTATATACTTGCATGTAGATAGGCATCCTTTTAGGTGCATATACACCAATATATAATACGAGAAAGAATTCAGATGCGTCTTATGTACATGTACCTCGTTCTACCCAGAACGTCCGGGGAGTCCCCGAGCTGCTGCAGTCCTGCAGACTCGAGACCCATTCATCGTCGAGTCTATGAGCTCGAGCAAAAGGCAAACAAACAGTTCCACTAATACGAATGGATAAATACGCATGCCGAGGCATACGCACGACGAACGTCTTGGCTCTGTCGTGACGTCACTTCCGTTTCCTGGTACGCCTCGACACACGGTTGCTCATTTTAATCGATCGACAATGAGGACGTGTGCTGCGGTATTCCGCCTCTTTTTTTTTTTTTATTCCTCTTCTATTCTATTCTATTCCATCTTTTTGTTTCATTATTTATATTATTTTATTTTCTTCATCGGCTTAAGTTCACAGGATTCATTACATTCCTTGATCCAGTTAAGATCAAGGATATTTGAAAAGCTTTCAGAAATAAAAAAAGGAAGGGGCGAAATTTCTCATCTATTTCTTTTCAATTCTATTACCTCTTTAGTCTTCATATATATTTTATTTTCTTCATCTTTATTTCTTATAATTTTACAAGATTCATTACAATAATCCTTGATCCGGTGAAGATCATTGATATTTGAAAAGCTCTCAGGAAAAACAAAAAGAAGGGGGCAAAATTTCTAACGGCGATTTGGTTGGAGAAAATACACGATCAAGTGTATATGACACGCGTGAAGAAGCATATAGAATTATATATCGTGTCGCCAGAAATGTATTATTCAATTCGAGAACATATATGGATCGGTATGAAGGATCGGTGGTCAAGAGTGATGTATCACTTTCAAACTATTTCTGACTTGGACTGATGTATTCGGTTAGAAATTACCATAATTCCGAGTGGCCCTCTTTTCAAACGAATTAGCCCAGTCAAAATATATAACCGAGTTAAAATTAAAGGGGAATGTTGTACAGAAGAAGAGGAGGGGGGGAAGGGTGAGAAATAAATTGTTACGTTCTCCTCTTCGCGTATATATAGGTATACGTTTTTATTCATAATCAAGCTTTGCTGATGATCATTAACCATATACGTCAATTATTAACATCTTGAACGTAAACTTTCGGCTCGTTAAGATTAGGTATATTCATGTCTAATGATGATTTCTCTCCGCGGATCACTCGCCCCGCATACCAATGCGTGGGTACTGGGTATATGTAGTACATACGTATATCGTTTATTCGAAAAATTACCTCATTCGCCTATACGCGTTTGTATAAACCGTACATCGCTGATATGTTTGTATAAACGTAAGAAAAAGATACATGTATACACATATACGCGGATGGAATTCTATTTGTTTTTAGAATCCATTTATCTATCTATACGTATTCACGTTCGTCGATGCTACAAATAATAATCCGAATCTCTGTTGAACGACATTTGATAGTTTCTGTCAATATATACTTACTTCACACTTATCCGTATATGTATATCAACTCGCATACGTTGATATATGTATGTGCCACGTATGTAGGTATGTATCTAACCTACACCTTCACCTACACGCCTCGTATTCACAGTCACTCGAAAGTCCAGATGGCATTTACTAATTGTATCTCCGCGGCTAGCTAGACTCGAGATTATTCAAAGGGTCTGGAAGTGTGACGCGTGGGAGACTCGCTATTGCATTTATACGTACCTAAAGACTGTTTCAAGTCACGTCGCGTATCCTGACGATTTTTGCCTTAAATTCTTGACACGTCACCAAAAAATACTTACTTTCCAATGTCAGTTGGATGGTTCAGAAAAAAATTTCAATCAAGCGCTGGGGTCAAAATGAATAAAATAAAAACCTTTTTCGAAATGCCCAGAATGAAATCATCCGCTTCGAAAAAGTACCATGCCTCAAAAGTATCCGAAAAGTCATCCAGAAAGGACCAAAAATATGTTAGGTGTTTTTTTCACGGGCTTCAGAACGAAAAATTGGAATTGAGGGCAAAACGGGCACCGTCTTAACTTTTTCAAAAACTACTTGTATAAGTTTTTTGGCGGTATAACTCACCCAAAGAAACTACGGAAAATGAATCAATTGGTTCATTAATTTTGTTTTCATTCGAATTGAATCAGAATTTTTTTGAAAAATTCGTCGAGAACTTCTTTCAGAAATTGATCACCCTCATTTTTCTAATTATTCTTACCTGAGGAACGTGAGAAAACTGAAATCAGTTGTTTTCGTAAAAGTTTCGCAAGTGCAGTCCGTTTTGTCCTCGATTCCTATATCCCGATTTGGTGCCTATTTTTCTCGGGTCTCCCTTATCTACATCATTTCGCATTCGCATGTTCAAAATTATTTTCTGCCAATTTATTATTTGATTTCAGAAAATAAAAGTAGTTGTCCCATATTCTAAAATCTTCAATAAACGATGCATGATTTTGTCGATTCAATTCTAACGATGCTGTCCGTTAGTATGACAGTTTCAAAATCGTTGGGGTCGCTTTGACCCCGTTTGACCAGCGAAAACGACCGGAAGCTCGATAACCTGTTAGTTTTTTTTTTTTTTTTTAATAATTCCATAATTCAAACGAAGAAAATTGAAATAGATTCTGACAAGCGCGTCTAAAAAATTCGTTGTCAAATTTTTGTTGGATCGTAGTGGCGACTGGTTGACTGTATCGCCCCTGTACATATATTAGCATATTATATAATGTATCCAGATTAGATATAGCCTCGCGATATGGCGATATAGGTGCATCTGTACTATATATACGGACTAGCAACGGCATGCATATATTACAGGCAAGGCGAAGGTGGGCGAGTCAAGTCAGTAGGTAGTATATGCGAGATAGACGAAGGGCACAAGCCCACTTTTCTAAAGAACAGGTGTAACGAACCGTCAGGCCAATAATCCTCACTTGCTGATTAGTCCGTAGTTAAGGTGGTGGTGGGCTAAACCAACTATTAATTTCTATGGTATTTTCCGGTGCCCACCTCGAGGGACGCGCATCCGCCACGTACCAACGACCAAAAAGTCATAGAGTGGAACGAATCTTGACGAATAAGGAAACGTAAGGATCTTCATTTATTTTTCTTAATCCGAACCTACGAGAGAAATTTTTCAAAATCAATTTTCAGTCCAGTCAAAATGGAGTAAAATTATGGAAATTTTTTAGTAAAGTCGTATCGACAGTTTTTTTTTCTTTTTTTTTAAATAAAATTTTGGATTGGAGTCCAAATTTGTACATAGGGAATATATGTTATTCGCCTTTGTCAATGTCGAAACGGACGTGACACAGGTGCATTGCAGGTACAAAAATGGAATTGCTTTTGGTGCTGATGCGGTTGCTTTCGATCGGTGTTCAATTCGTATTTCGTGTTGGGAATTAACAAGCCGTATACAATATTCACAGGCAGTAACTCACTCGAAGCTTTGCCTTGTAAAAAATTTTACTCCAACTCAATAATAACCGGCCAATATAATTGCGCTGTTAGTTCAGCTGTTGATCTCGCGAGTACCGCGAAAAAACGAAAATCTCTCAGATATTTCCCACCCATAATATATGTATACGCTATTTGGCTCAAAGCAAAGACGGCGCTTACTAATTGATTTTTCAACGAAATGTCTCTGAATCTAATTGAACGTTTAATCAAATGAACAGACTTATGAGTATTAGCAGTAGCAATGAAATACTGATTTCTCTATACATATAAATATTCGAGTGAATCGAATCATCGATTCTCTGCTCAATGACATACATTTGAATCGAATGGAAGACATTTAGGAAGATTAGATTTTGCTCAATTGAACATTTGTATGATAGTTTAGAAAAATCTCGTTTTCGACGAGTTTCGACTGAAGGTAAAAATGAAAAACAAAAAATAAGAAGAAAAAAAGGTAAAAATGGCAAACGCACGAGCGAAGCATGATCGAATTCTTTTGTTTCGACTGGGTTGAAAAATGGAATGAAAAGTATAGGAGCTGGCCGCGGACAGGGAGCGAGGCTGGAGGGTTATACGCGTCGAAGAAGGGGCCCATGATGCAGCCAGGGTGCCGGAGAGCTGCGGACCCGTGGCTTCGCGGGCCTTAGCGTTAGCGCGGAGTGCACTGCACGCTGGAATATAAGGTTTTATTTTCGAAATTTATGATTGTCAATAAATTTTAAAAGCGTTCCGTCTGGAGCCCTAAGGGCTGGCAGGGCTGCCCAAACCTAACTTGAAGCGAGACTGGGCTTCCTCGATCTCTCTCGGACTCGTTCTCTCTAACACGAACTCGCAGGCTTCGGCGTTTAATTGCGTTTGGTGTGCAACCCGTGCGGATTTTACAACCGCGAATTTCATTTCTTTTCTTTTTCTCTCTTTTCCTTCTTTCTCTCTTTCTTTCTTTCTTTCTTTCTTTCTTTCTTTCTTTCTTTCTTTCTTTATCTCGTTCTCTTCCCCGCACTGCCCCGCCAAATATCGCTGATCTTTCTCTCTCTTTCATTTTTTACCCAAGCCCTTTTCTGTTTTGCTCGTCTCGAGATGTTTAATTGTTCGACTGGTTCTCAAATCCCCACACATACATGTAATCCTATACCGAACGGGTTGGGGATTGGGGAATATATACCAGTAAGGCCCTTTGCTCGATCCTCTGGCTACTCATACTTCGTGTATTTCGTGTAATAACCCCTTCGTCCGACGTCCATGAAGAGGCCAATTTCGAAATCTGGAAAAGGTCGAAATTTCGATTTTTGTCTAGTACCGACTCATAGAGTTTTTTCGAAAGATTATTTCCCCGAAAGTCTTCGTAGACAATTTCAGAAACTCCGAATGGAAAAACACCACGAAGGTTAAAAAATTCCTAAAACTAAAGATTCGAAAGGCGAAAACTCCGAATCTCGGAATTCGCTGTAGATGCAATGTCATTTATTTCACAACTTTGTCACGAGCTTAACTTAAATTTGCGGATTTTTCGACACTCTGAATTTTGAACTTTCAGATCTCTGAGCTGTCTGCATTTCGACATTTCAAAATTTCCAACTTCTGATCTCTGACGTTTTTGGGAATTCGAAATCGCGTCTCAAATAAATTTGGAATTTTAAATACTCGGAACTTTTGGAGTTTGAAACTTCGGACGAAACCCGGCGTTTGTGATAAAATCCTGAAGTAAATACGTCGCGCTACTTCAATAAGTTCACACAATTACGCGACACGCACGTGAAGCACGTGGATCTCGGTGCAGAGGTTAGTTTTCTTCGCGAGCTTTGAGCCGCCGAGGTTATATAGCCTTATACACGTGTAAAGAAACTCGCGGGCCTTACCGAGCCTCTCCTCTCCTTCGGGGTGTAATTTCTCGGGATTTGAAAACCGATATTTCATAACTAATCACCAGAATTTTGGAGGCGTGGATAGGGGCGCGCGTGATTCATCAAGCCTTCCCCGAGGGGACGCGCGAAAGATTCCCGAAAGAAATCGAGTATACACGAAACCGACCGAGCCGATTAATATTACCAAACATTGACCAAAGACCAAAGGCCGGCCAGGCCGTCACTAGATTCATATACGAATAGTATTTCTAACCCTGCGGGGGCGAATAAGAAATTAAAAAAATAATAATCAAATTTCATAGCAAGAGAAGAAAAAGAAGAAAGAGGTCACCCGTGAACTAAAGTCTGTCCACAAATATACAAGAATGTAATCTAACGTATTTTACTTTCAACTTTCGAGATTTCGCAGTCGTCGAACTTTCGAACGATGTAAAATACTTTTTCACTTTCATTTATTGTCTTTCTCAACGTTGTGTGTGTGTATGAACAAAAGGTTCGGCTCATCGTGGAGGTACTTGTGTTCTATGCTATAGCAATAATCGATCGAGCCGATGTCCCCCTTTCATTTGATCTAATTCTGCAAATGATTGCCATCAGGATACAGGGACGATGCAGAAACACAGATCAATCAGAGTTTCTGGAATTCCAAATTAGAGAATTTTTTTGCTAGATTCTTCCTGTTTCTTTTTTGCTGTTTCAAAGTACACAAGGCCCACGACCACTTGTCATTAACAGTGTTCAACAAAGTTCTAATTCTAGTCTAATTTTTTCAAGAAATCATTGAAATGTTGAATTGAATTACCTGCATTCCTGATTCAAGGTGAAAAGCTTCATCTCCGAATTTTATTCTGCGACGTCGTTAGGCGAAATTGCAGACCGTGAAGTCGATCTTAAATGAAAATCAGTACCTAGATATAATCTATTGAACAAAAAGATAGGACTTGACTTTGTGTCTAGGTCTGCAATTCAACCTGACGACGTCATAGAATCAAATTTGGAAAATACAAACTTTTTCCTCGGGCAAGAATTTTTCAGCAAAAAAATAGGTTTCACACAATCGAATCTAATTTCATCATTCGAGGATACGATCCCTGGAATCATTCGAATTAAAACTCAAAGTGAATCGTGTTATAGCAAACTCCTGGCAATTAGTGTACCGACTAATGAGATATTTTCCGATGGGTACAAGCGAGACGATTCTTAGATATCTGAAAAATGGATTAAAGCCGCGGTTTTCTAGCACATATACGTAAATATGGGTGTATTATATATGTATGTGTAGATTGAGAGCGATATACTCTTTGGTTATGTTTTCACAAGGGTTAGTATCTTTTATAATTACCACCTTAGTTAATAAATCGAACTGAGGCCGGATTTGAGTTATAGTCAACGATTTGGCCCTCGTATACATCTCGGCGGAACGGCCACGGCTAGCTGCCCGGCCCCCAAAAAATATGCCTTAGGGACTCGCGGGAGGAATCCAGGATTCTAAAATACTGCCTCCAGAATCCTTTTCCAATTATTAAATAACGCTATATGTATATAGATACTATTATACCCGCGTATATACGCGTTCGCTACACCTACATACGTTATTTCGACTCTCCCCCGCCTCGAGAAACTATTATCGATATATATGTATGTATGTAGGTATATGTATACAGACCTACATACATGAATCGCGATCATTTATACCAACCAATTTACACCACGCTTTTCGAATCCTGCAGTCTGGTTCCAATATTATATGTATGGAGAAAGCTAAGGTTTCAGTCCGCACACATATTATACTTGCGCAATTCTCATTGTCAGCCAACACGTTTCGATATATCCATGGCAAAATATATTACTCTGCATTGTCTCGTGCGCGGTATACATACACCAGTATATCTCGTACAGAGCCCCATGCAGATATACCCAATAATTACTGTTTAGCGTGGCTTTGAACTATGCGCGAAGTGAAAGAGTCCGTAAAAAATATTATATTGTACACACTGCGACACTCGAACATATCATCATTTGGTAAGGACCAATCATCTTTATTATTCTTCATCACGTCAGGGACGTAGAAAAGTATTGGTTACGTGCCAAAAATGGATAACAACTTTTCCAAATATTCTACGCACTTCTCGACTTTAAATATTTCTGATATTTCTATTCCAAACGAACGAGCCGATATTAATGTTTCAGAAAAATTAGGTTGGGTGGACAAATTCGAAACTTTAAAAGAATACTTATAACTTCTCTCTTGGAAATGAAAAATTGATATGGCGGATTATAGGGATCCGACCTACCGGTTCGGTCGAAGAAGGTCAGAATCTCTGAATTGCAAGGCAGAAGAAAATAATCAGAGATTATGAGTCCGGGACAGGGTCCAATTGAAATTCCGAATTTCTAAAGCTGTGAAAAGTCAAAATTTCGAATTTTTATACCATACCGAGTCACGGTATTTAGAAAGATTATTTCCCTGAAAGTTTACGTAGCCAATTTGACAAATTCCGGATGGAAAAACAGAGGAGGTTAAAAATTCCGAAAGACAAAGATCCGTAGAAGGCCAAAACTCCGAATTACGAAATTCGCGAGATGCAAAGTCGTTTATTTGACAGTTTTGTCACGAGCTTCCCTTACATTCGAATATTTCTTAACTTTCTGAGTTTTGAGCTTCCACATCTTTGAGCCGTCTGCATTTCGACTTTTCGGAATTTGCAAATTCTGAACTCTAGAAACTCGGAATCGCATCTCAAGTATAAATTCGGGATTTTGACCGTCCGGAACTTCAATCCCGCCCCTCCAGGACAAACCGTTCTCCGATTACTTTTAAGGGTGAGAATTTCCCAAGAGCGAGATTTCGTTGAAACGACCCGCGGCATTCAAGAGACTTGAGACTTTAGAGAAGAATCAGATGTGCCTTATAATTTTTTGAATGTGGAATAAGATGTTGTAGTATATAATTGGATGATGAAGAAGAATGGTTGAACATAACGTGCGGGATTAATTGTAAGGGGTCGTGTGAGCATTTTGGTGTTAAGTTGATAGAACCAAGTCATTTGTTTAATGTCATTGGCCACGTATGTATGTAGAAATACGAGATGGAGTTACCAATGGGGTGAAATCAGACATGTGGTGAAATAGGTTGGTATATAATCCTGGGTCCCTAGTATATATCTCTCTCTATGTATTATACGGTGTGTGGATATGTATTATAATCAATGCATATTCATACGCGGGCGTTCCAAGAATACAAAAAGCTCCGGTCGCGGCGATGCTGCTGCTGCTGCTGCAGATGCTGTCGAGTCTTAGATGGACGCGAACGAGAGATGGAACATAGTGAAAGATTCCATAACGGCCCAAAAAGAGCAAACATCGAATGAAATTAATAACCAGCGAGGGCCAGCGGTGGTTCGATAAAAAGTTGAATAACGACGTATTCGGAATTTAAGCCGTTGAGTAAGATGGACGGACTCGTGGAGACGACTCTGAGTTCAGGCTCTATAGGGGAACGAAGGGGAACGCGAACGAATGAACCAACGAACGAACGAACGAACAAACGCGCGCGCGCATCCTTTAAAATTGGAATAATAATGTTCTTTCATCTCGAAACGATGACTCGACTCGATTCAATATTGTGGGAACAAAAATGCGGCAGATCCTCCTACTTAGAAACTTAGTCCTTATAAACTCGAGAGCATATAGTAGGGGTACGTCTTATGGACGCCCCGGAGTATATTGCCTTGCCTTCATATTCACGTATGTACATAACGTACATACGATGAATATTAGTACCTTTGCCATGGTAATGGTAGGAGGTAAATAGAAAATATGTTACTTCGAAGATATCCTGGGGCCCGTGAGCAGATATATCCGAAGCACACATACCACACGTATGTATTCTATAGCTAAGAACAAAATCTAATCGGAGAATGAAATCGTTTGACTAGATTTTTAATTAATAAAAAAAGCCTCAGATATCATGCTGCCAGCTCCGTCATGCTACGAGTATTAGATTGAGCTTGATTAGGAATAACTATTATCCCCCGTCTTCTATGTAGTCCGTTTGCCAGTAATAGGCGGTGCTTTGATCGGCTTGTGTCGACCGATCGCTCGATCTCCAACGAATCTATCTCCAATATGAATCATTGTCTTCTTCACCGGGCTTAAACCGAACCCAGAAAACTTCGAACGATCGGCTCCGACGATATATCAAAATTTCAGTCACCGTTCTTAAACTCAAAATTCACACGGCATGAAAGAGTGACTTTTTTTCACTTCAACTTGATCAGGAATTTACTGAAAATTACTGGAAAGCTCTTTGACAGTGATTAAAAGTGAATATCACAGTCTAAAATGGTGAAATCTCATTCATTTTGGAATGGAAAATTCACTGTCTTGGAAGTTTGAATTTTTTCAACCTCATCAAAACTGATATACCTACGAGGTATTGGAATCCAATTTTCCAGTGTTCAGTTTCATCGACAGCTGCACATATTATAACTTCTGCAAGCAGCAGCGACCGCGCTTGCTCGAATATTCTCATTGTGTTTCACCTTCTTATTTTTTAATTCTGTTGATTTCTTTTTCCATTACTTTTTCCTTTATTTGTTCATCTCTTTTTCCAGGCTTGGGTTCGACCTCACTTATTAACGGTTGTAGATATTACCCGGGAGGTACGTGTATATGTTCTACTTCAGCTATTGTTAAATTCTAACGAGATTGTACCGAGACAAATGTATAATTACGTAAATTGTCATTAATGTGCCTACCTGGCGCGGATAAAATATTCCCTTGTTTATTATCTTACAGTAACCGCAGGATCATTCCTGATATATAACTATTATTACATTATTCCCACGGAATAGTTATTAGACCGCGGATTCATTCTCATTAGCTATCCATATTCACGAGTATGAGGTATATGAACCCTTGAGATTGTAACGCATCCAATACAAAAAAGACCCCAATGTCATAGTTTGAGGATAATTAAGGATTTTTCTTTTCGATTATAATCCGACTGATGAACTGATAAATTAGAATGAATTTAAAACACAGTAGCAAGATATGAAAGAATAGTATATACGAAACAAAGCGAGGTCGTTGGACGGTTGGTCAGATTGGACCGCAATCACTCGGTAGGGTATGGGTACCAGGATACCCATGATCCGGTAACTTTATATCTAGATCCTTTATCGATGGTCCAGCGCAGCAAGGAGTGTTAATAATTTAAATGTTAATCGACTCACCATTAGATCCGCATCTTTTCGCTCTTTCTTCGTACACGCGTTGGTCCAGTCAGCAAATTCCTCTCGTCTGAAAGAAGAAGAAGAAGAAGAGGAAGATGAATAAAAAGAATAAAAAGAAGACTCAATAGGTATATACGTACGGCAAGAATTCATTTAGACGAACATGGACCGCGAGATTGTTCTCTAGCGATTCGAACATCTTCACTTTCGCTATTGTTAAGTAGGTACATCGCAAACTTTGATCAACACGATCCGAATTATGAATTTTTCAAAAATTAGTCAATCTGAAGGTTTCTGGCTCCCAAAATAATTCACCCTTTAGTTAGTTAGAAGATATCGTTGAAGAAATAATCGATATCTAGTAAAAAGTGAATCAAGTTATTCTTTTTCTCCTCTTAGTTTTTCTAATTTTCGGAAAAATTTCTATCATTCAGTCTACAGTCCGGGAACTTTGGATCCTATAAAACTTGCACCGTTGATCTTATTACTTATATTTAATGATCGTCACAATCAACGGCTAAAGCTACATCAACAGACTGCATTGCAGTCGGTCATTTAATCAGGTTAAGTTGCGCCCAAGTTGACTCTTTCACAATGTACCGGTAATTTTTCGTTTTTTTTTTTTATTTTCTTTTACTCTTCTCATTCAACGAATTCTTCAGGGTTTTTTTTTTTTTTGTTTCTTTATTTTTTCCTGTCTCGTTTCTTTGATTTTTCTTTTTCGTCTTAACATTAACTTCGAGTCGCCCATTGTGCGTGGCCCACGTAATGGCGTGGCGTTTATACGTCACATATTTGTAACTGTATCTTAAGTCATATCACGCCGTGCCCTCGATACATGGGTAATCGTCTGCTATATGGGAGGAAGGGCGGAATTCGAAGGTATTTGTAATGGTGAAAAGCTCGTGTCTCGAGATTCCACAACGCGCCCTTAAAAAATCCTACCATTTTATTAAATTGTACGGCGATTTCCCTCCCTTAGGGTTTTTAATCACCACCGATTATTTTTTCAGACTCTGACGTTTGCGATTTGATTAGAAATATTAGAATCGAATTGAGGTAGCCAATTTCGAAGTATGAATATATACGTGATTGGCTTATGAAAAATGGTATTTTCAAACAGACTCGTTCCCCAGTACACGTTTGTATCGTATAACGTATGTACGACGGCTAAATCGTTTTTTTTTTTTTTTTTTCGTTTTTTTTTCTAATCTCTTCTAGTCGAACGTTCGTTCTGGGTATGTGAGCATACAACGGTTTAGAATGTTGAGCGTCGAACCAATTAATAATTGTCAATCTTAAATCTTGACGGATCTAAAATCGATAATATCGACGTTATGGCTTGCGGGAATAAGGATTGCCTTCTCTGATTTCTAATACTAGCCAGTATCTATATCTCGTGTGTCAAGGGAACCCGGTCTTCTGCGACTATATGTATATGTATACGAAACCCGCCATTTAAATATCCGTACTCAAATCTCTCCATATATATATTTATACCTCTCAAAATCCACGTGATCAAGACGACGATGACGTCAACGACCCGGTTTTTAATTATTTGGAGAGAAAGACAAGAAAAAAATATATATATATATAATAATAATTGAAAAATTGTAAATTATTTTAGACAACTAAACGTGATACGCTGCGAGGATAAAACGGGAAGATATTTCAAAGTTACACAGAAAATCCTGACGATATATATAAGACGAGTTCTTCTCTATATACGTTCCCCGTGTCAGAGATCGAGCCACGGCTATAGTACCGAACCCATAAGGCCTGATTGGCCGTGTAATCCCCATTAGGCCCCACGAATCGATTCTCGTCCACGTTCGATATTCAAATAATCGAACAATGGCCTCTCTCCTCTCTCAAATGCCGGGCGGCCCGCTGCCAGACCGACAGACTGGCGGGCAAAAAGAAAAACTTTTAATAATAATCATAACAATCATAATGCCCCGAGTACGTATCAAGACAGAGATACATGCGTATAAAGGATACACGCGCAATGGTGCAGCGCGTATACATATATATATATATATATATATGGACCATAAACATACATAAGCAGAAGCAAATAGAAAAAAAATTAAAAAAAACACAAAAAAAAACGGAAATCGAATTGTTAGAAATAGAAGTAACGCGTATATTCGTATGTTTGTATTACTCGATATTGGATATTGGATATTGGATATTTGTATGTCCAATTTATAGTATTGGACGATAATCGCCCAGGAAATATGAATCGTATTAGTTTATATCTACTCGTCAACTGAAATCGATTTCCTGGAAAACTTAATTCCGAAGAGGAAAAATGAGGAATTCATTAACGAAAATTGTACGTCTATAGTCAATGTTCCATTTCAATAGGATTTAAAATAAGGAGAAACTCGTCAGAGTACCTATTGTCATCCCGGGGCGGGATTGAAGTTTCGAATTCCAAAAGTATCGAACGGTCAAGATTCCGAATTTATTTGTATCACAATTTTGAGTTTTTTTTTTCAGAAACGTTAGAGTTCACAACTTGCAAATTCCGAAAGATCAAAATGCAGGCAGCTCAAAGATCCGAATGTTCAAAACTCAGAAAGTTCAAAAATCCGGTAAAAATTCAAGGTAATCTCATTACAAAGCTGTCAAATAAACAACGTTGCTTTCGTATCTTTGTCGTTCGGAATTTTTAACCTCCTGTGTTTTTCTATACGGAGTTTTTCAAATTGACTATACGTAGGATCATTCGCAAAAATTTTCCTGCGACGTAATGATTCGATTGTTAATAATCATTCAATACAACGATGTATTTATTCAAGACAGACTGAATTGAACAGATTTTTTTTTTTTCTTTCTCTTCACTCCAAATCGCGTTCCGCAATGAAACATTACATGACATCTATGCAGAGAACACGATTGTAATATGTATTCAGAAATGTTTTTTTTTTTTTTCGACTACTCCGGAATTCCCTATAAAAAATTTCTCGTTCTAATATACAACGAATAAACAAATTTACCGATTCCAACAGCCCGTAACCCCCAGCAATCTACAGCAGAATTGTTGTCAACTGGAAATAAGGCCGCGGATATATTTGTTCGTGTTAAAAGTCATATTATCACCCAGGTACGTATCTAGTATGCAACAATGCCTCGAGCAATGTCCAGGACGTATGTGTCTACACCAATGCACATATCTACGTATTCCTATATACAAACGGGTATTCGCCGATAGGCATTGTAAGTTGTAACATACTCGTTGTTAGTACGTGGCGTAGATTGACCCGCGTGGTTTGGTTAAGGGGTTAGGTACATAGGGATGGCGCGAGGGGATAGAAAGAGACGAAGGTATTTGGAGGTAGGGGGATTTTCTACAGAACGGTCGGTCGGTCGGTCGGCGTTATTCATTTTTTACTTTCAAAAATCATGACGATGCTCATTTTTCTGACTCGTGAAGAATTCTTTAAACTGACGGGCGTCGAGCTCGGGCGCGGCGAAGGCAAGTCGGAGTTGGAGTTGGAGTTGGAGTCGGAGTTGGAGTCGAGTCGGCTCACAGGACCTAACCTGACGTCTGTAATACTCTCGCTGCACCATCGAGGAACAGAGCAACCTCAGCAGCAACAGTCGCGCGGGAGATGCTCCTCGCTCCTCTCCTTCTGAGGGCTCTTTTTCTTTTCTACATCTCTTGACCGACCGATTTCTTTCTTTCTTTCTTTCTTTCTTTCTTTCTTTCTTTCTTTCTTATCCTTTCTTTCATTCTTTCTTTATTTCGTTATAGTTCGCCCTCGCTCTTATTCAGGATGCAACGGTCTGTCCTTTTCCTTTTTCCCTCCTCTTTCGAAAGATCTTAGATTTGAAAAAAAAAAAAATAAAAGAAAATAAAAAGAAAAAGGGAAAAGGGGGGGGAGGGAAAAAAATAAGGCACGATGCTGTTGCCTCTTCTTTCGTCTTGCGAAGGAACGAGAGGAACGAGGGCGCCGCGCCAGTACCCAGATATAAGCTGCAACCCCCACCACAACCACCACCACCGATCTCCGACCGTCAAACGCGGGCAACAGCCACGCGGTTATAATATTCATATTTCGAACGAAAGATCTTATCTCGGAAATGAATCGAACGCGTTCTGATTCGAGATATCTGTTGCCGGCGCGAGAAAGAACCGCCTGTATTGTATGTACCCTATACACACCTATATATATATACATATACCTACCATCATACATAGATACGTGTACATGATATTAAACTTTTGGTACTATAAGATAATACGTTCAAGTTCGACTTGATAAACCAATACCTATTCGTATCGCCAGCTTCAGCATCTGCCAGTTTATACAAGAGTTGCGGTAAGACGAGAAGACGAAGAATAAGAAGAAGACGAAAAAGAAAAATAAGAAAAAAAAAAAGAAAGATGAGGAGGAGGTTGAGATAGAAACGGGCTGATTTGATCCTCGTTATAATTTATTTTATACAAATGGAGGCTCGAACTCTCGCCGCAGGAGTCTCGAGCCTCTCTCGTAAGGATCTCGCGGTTAATAATGTTGGAAAAAGTTGGAAGTTAATTAGATATCTTTCTTTAAAAATCGCCTAATTAGTTCTTTCGACTAATTAACTGGTGCACAACTAAGGAATTAAATCGATCTGACGATCGAAAAGTTCAAGGTCGCTAATATGTACTCAATCCCAAACTTCTTCCTTTCCTATATAATATACAAACACCAAACATATCAGAAATATCACAACTCTGATATGATTCGGCGGTAAAATTTCTTCCAAAAATTGGAAAATCTCAAAAAACATGTAGATGCGGTAGAAATTCTTTCGGATAATTATACAAGGACGAAAATTGAGTACATAAATCGTTTCTAGAACAGGAAGTAAAAACGTTCGATCGAAACACTGTATAATTATATAAAAAGCTTTCCGTATGAGGAGAGACGGCAAAACGGCTAAAATATCGAGTATAAGGCACGCGGGACGAAGGAAGGACTAATGTAAAACGTACCTACAGGACCTTCCGCGGAATAAAGACGCGAGTGGTTTAAGACTGACCGAAAGTTTGAGCCACGTTGGTTCTGAGGGCCACCCGGTAACGTCAAATCATTTGATACGTATTGTTCGTGATTCAAACTCGATTTTAATTCCGAGAAAACGAAGAATAAAAAAAGAGAGAAAAAACAAAAACAAAAATTGGAAACGAGGAAGAAGAAAAAAAAAAAAAAAAATGGTAAAAAGGCTAAGGTATATAGGTACGCTATCATAATACCGCCTCCCTGAGACGGGGAGATTATGGCTTTATGCTGCGTTCGCGTTTGGGGCCCCTGCAGGCCCCCCTCGCCGCGTTCCCCATCACAAAGTCACTCGGACTCGAGTCAGACTCACAATCAGCCGTAGTCGGGGGAGTCCTCGAGTTCGATTTATCTTTTTATATTCGATTTATCGTTCTTATTTTCAGGGCCTTTTCTCAACAACCTCTGCAATTCGAATAAAAATACTATTTCACGTGTATTGAAATTAAGAGAGACGTTATTTTCACATAGGTATATTTGTAAAAGACGTTGCGATGTTATTTCGGAAATTGACGTTTCGGTGATAATTTATCAATTTGATTTTGTAACGTGTTTGTTAACGTATACGATCAAAGTGTCTGCACATATAGGTATATGGGGGTTTTGTGTATAACTTCGAAAATTTTAGACAGACTTTAACATATACGAAGACACGCGAACGGAATAAAATTTTAAGAGTACAAAATATCTTCCGTATATCTCCCTGGGGTCTCTCGGGCAAGAAATACCTTCGGAAGATAATTAATCATATTTTGAAAATCATTCCAACGAGATCTCGACGAGCAGATAGCGGCTAAAATCCCAGAGTCATACCTGCGACCTTAATCTAGCCTTCGTATACATGTTCGTATGTATATATTATACGTATATGTATGTAAGTATATATCTATATACAGGCACATATATGTATAAGTAGGTATATATAGAAACACGGGTATACCAATTCCTCGGGAGAAGTATAAGGTATTGGAATAATGGGGAACCTGTTTCGTACTCTCGTGCGCACAGCGTCATTTCTCATTTCTTTTAAACTTCAAATCGACCCCGGGCAGATTACTCGCTCGTATTATTCCTTTCCTCCGCAGATTGAAACGTTCCTTCCCTTAATCCGTAACGTCCGAATATACAAACATTCGTATTACATCAAGGTACATATATTCCCATAATCCATTCAACGTCATTCCAGAATATCCGGATTGACAATTTTCGAAGAAGATTGCAAAAACAAACAAAAAAAAATGTCTCGAAAAAAAATTCGGTGGAATTTTTTTTAATGAAAATAGTTCCTCTCATTCTCGTTATTAGATTATAGAAAAATCTTCTATGCATAGAAATTTCGTCAAAGTCCTCGTTTTCGAGGACAAGAACCAGAAAAGAAAATGGCAACAACCGATGCCCCTTTAATTGCTCCAGTGAAAAGATACATATCTCGTAAAGATGGATAAGAAAGGGATAAGAGGAAAAGGGGGGGAAGGGCATCGCGGAGGGGGAGGTAAAGGGGGTAAAAAGGATCGAGTAGGGGGTAGGTAGAAAGGTAGATAGGTATATGTATATGTAGGTAGGTAGGAGGTATAAGGAGAGACCCGATGCAATTATAGCCAATTTCGCACGAACGAGAGCAAAACAATTGAATGGCGCGCATGCGTACCGAATAAGAATAAAAAGTGTTGTCTGGTGCGGTGTAGAGGGCGGGGATTCCCCTTCCTCGGTGGAATTTTTAAATTTTGTCACGTTCAATTTTAAACACAGTCATTTGTACGATCTTCGTTCTGTGTGTGCTCTCTCCTCTTCTTCATCTTCTTATTCTTATTCTTATTCTTATTCTTCTTCTTCTTCTTCTTCCTTCCTTTATACCTTGGCAAAGACCTTTCCTTTGCTCATGCAAGCGCGAGCACGATTTATGCCCCCCTCCCCCTCCCCCTCCCCCCTCCCTCATGTTTGTGTCTTTGCATTACATATATAAAGATTGATTATACACGTATACCTGTATACATATATAGGGATTGAAATTCCGAATTTCAAAAGCTGCGAAAGGTCAAAATTCCGAATTTTTCTACTACCAACTGATAGTTTTTAGAAAGATTATTTTCCCGAAAGTTTACGTAGTCAATTTGAGAAACTTCGAAGGTTCGAAATTCCCAGAGCTAAAGATCCGAAAGACTAAATTTCTGAGTTTCGGAATTCGCGTATGCAACGTCGTTTATATTTGACAGCTTTGTCATGAGCTTCCTTTAAATTTTTGAATCTTTAGATTTTCTGAGTTTTCAACTTTCTGATCTTTGAGCTGCCTGCATTTTGACCTTTCGGAATTTGCAAAATCTGAACTCTAACGTTTCTAGAAACTCGCAGAATTGCGTCTCAAATAAATTCGGAACTTTTAGAATTCGGAGCTTCAATCCCACCTCACCTGAAGACGATTATTACCTATAGGTTTTTTCGTCTTTTTTCTAATTCTTCTATTTCAAGTTGAAAAATCGAATGACTCGGAATTCGGTTATTTGAAAATTATAACATCTGCTATATATATATATATATATATATATAGAATATATAGATCGTATATATATATATATATATATATATATATATACGATCTCGAAAGATTTGCCCCCATGATTATAGTTCGTGTACTCGTAATTCCTTGGCCCGGATCAATCCGGCAAACGAAACTTACCAATAGTTTTACTGTTTCCATCGCGTAACGTAATAAAAGAAGAAAACTCATCGTCGACGATCAACCACCGACAAAAAAATACGGAATGTATGTAAGAAAACCAAAAAAATATACTAAAAAAAAATATGTCTATGTATGACCGCAGTGTACTTCGAAAATTAGGCGTATGTAACATACATTATGTATATATTATGTACCAAATATAATGTTTACGCACGCGCAAAGCATGCGTGTATGGGGAATATCAGTCTTATATCGCAATTATGAAATTATTTTTTGATTGTTTCTTTCGGTTTCTTCCTTTCACGTAAAATTTGACACATCTTTTGCCGAGGCTATTGCCTGAACAAAATTAGATTAGATCATCGTTGTTTGACATAATCCAAAAATTCTAGAGATACTATTGTGACCGCGAGTTTAATCTAATCTAATCAAGTTTCACGCGCCTATCGCTTATTTAAATTCCTGAAGATACTAACAAATATAATATCTTGTTTCTTTTTTTTTTTTTATCCTATCTTGATTTTTATTTTATTTCTATTTTTATTTTTATTTTTATTTATTTTTTTTTGTACACCGGAAAGATATAAGTTGGATACGTATAAACCGTCATTACGATCGGGTTCGATTGACCTGAGTAAAAATCTTCGAATATCATTCTCCCACAAGCAACCGGGTCTGTATAAAATAGTATAGAATTTTATACCGGACCATCCGGAGGATTCAAACGTAATATTAAGACGTATATATAGAAAACTAGGTATAGATGTATAAAACAGTTGGGGCTATATACGCGGAGGTTCGGAGGAACCGGGAACGACTATATATCCCACAATCAGAAATATTCGACACACGCCCAAAAGCGAAACCGCAAGAAGAATATTGTCGGAGAATGAAAAAGAAAAGGAAAGAGAAAAAAAGAAGAGAAAGAAGAAAAAAAGGATGAAAAAAAATAAAAAATAGAAGAACTCTGGGATAATACGAAACCCACGCTGTCTCTTTTCAAATAATTCAAAAAACCAACCGATCAAACATATATTTCAGGGCTGCTATACGCCATGCAGCGTGTAATTATCGAAAAGGCCGGACCCTGAATCAGTGAATGCCTCAGTGGTGTTCAACCCACGAGGATAAAAGAGATGCTTTTTTTTATCCAATCATTTTCTCAACCGCGTATTAGTACAATTGCTACGAGAATTAAAAAAAAAAAATGATTTTCCATGCTTAGGTACAGGAGAAAAATCACAGATTCAATTACTTGCAGATACACATTCAGGCACATATATTTATATGTTTGCAAAACGTTTTTCTCTTCGAATCACATCACATCCGATAATTGACCAATCATCTCCGTACCGGTGTAATAGCAAATTATTATCTAATATAATTTTTTTGGTTTTTTTCGTTTTTGTCATCTTTACCTTTTTTCGTAGAAAACGTCGAAGCCCGTGTGAAACGATGCACGTGTCACTGTGTTACTATATTTGATTGATGCGAATGAAGGTAATCGAGTTACGTATAAAATCTTGTAGCTCATATATATGAGAAAAATTTAGAGAGAATTTTGTGGCCGTCCACGACAAGCGAATAACGTGAAATATGTAATATATCTATCTTATCGCCAAATAAATGGCTAGGCTTTCTCTAATCGTGAAATCGCCAGCAAAAATATAAATGATGCCTTATCATCATCTGATGTAGTCTAGGTAATCCTCCTGGGCCGTTAGGCAAGTATAAGTAAGTAAGTAGAATTACGCGTTTTTTTCCATGTATACCTGTGCAATGGTATAAATTAATATTATAGACAGCTGGTTCTCTACTGCAAGCACTCTGCGTATAGGTAGAGGTACCTACACCATGGTCCCTATATGCCAATTCGAGGCTTGATTTCTATCAAAAAATCCTTCAAGTATAAGGTATAAATGCAGCAACTGGTGTACAAGGACGTAGCTTTACAACGAGGCTTGGTGGGTATTAAAGCTCTTGCTCTTCACTATCGCGCGTATAAGGGCCAGACTTTTTTTCTTTTTTTTTTTTTTTGTCATACACGACGTACAAGGAACCCCCGTTCAAAAAATTTAAATATAGCCGCGTTGCCACCCTTCGTAATATTCACATTTCCATTCCCACGACAATATGGGACGTATTAAAAAACAAAAAAAGGGTTGTGGTTGCAGAGCTAACTTACCCTTACCCTTACCCTTACCCTTACCCTTACCCTCGGCTAAAGCTTCCTTGTTACTATACTGGTGTGGCAGGACTCCGGGTACTTCCGGTCTTGGATAAAAACTCATCCGAAATGGGAAAGTGCCACGAGATTCCGCTATACCTATACGTATAGCTTGCTCAGCTCGCCTGTCATTTTTCTACGTTTCTTATTTTAATTTTCTTTTTTTTTTCCCCCATTTTGGTTATGGGAGTAGGCGAAGAAGGGCTCGGTATGACTACGATTCATTATTTTCTCTCGTGGACACATATATCTCAAGCTAAACGTATATTTTTAGTGTAGAATATACAACGCGGTTGTACCTCATACTTGAAGCCTGCAGGGAGACGCAAAAAAACAAAAAAGATATATATATATATATATATTTTCTGTAATTCCTATGAATTATCAGCCAGTCAAATTATATCTTTATCTAAGCTGACAATACGCGAGAGATTTTAAACTTGTTATTTACAGCTGTATAGGTAGGTAGGTACTAATGAAACGGTTTAGATCTATTCGGAAACTCGCGCCCGTGCACACGAGATAAGCGTACAGAAGTTTTGCCAAATTTTATCGTTAAAGAAGCAATCTATTACACGATGCTTTGTCTTATCAGCTGAGACGCTGAGTGGGGATGGATTTAACGCACTTTGTATAAAAAAAAATGTAAGTCACACTTCGATTCCAAACGTTTAAACATTTTTTTTTTTTTAATTTATCTGTGAACTGAAATTACCTAATGTAACTAGAAACTTTTAATTTGATGGATTACTATATATATGTATACATGTATATACGCTGCGATAAATGCTATCAATATACATATATATAGATAAATATAATTTGTACGAAATACGCGATAATTTCAAGAAAAATCTATAACAAATTTCTAACCGACGTACGACAGTTGAAATCTACCGAAAGTTACAGAAAAAACGATTAAAATTTTCTCATGGTGTTCGATCATTAGAATTTTCACGCAAGCCAGAACTCTTTCAAGCCGTTCTGATCGATGATCCCGACCCCTTCCCGATTTTCGAGTGAGGTAAAAGAGGGACAGTAGGGGAAAGAAGAAGAAAAAAAACAAAACACACTGACCCTAAAAAAATCCGCGTAAGAGGTGCCTACATAGGTATACGCCAGTTTTAAAAAAAATTTCGAATTTAAGGAAAAAACTCAGTCCTCTGGTAAATAAACGGGAAGATGATTAATCGTCGACTGTGGGTCCGTAGGGGCCTGACCTAGACCCCGAGCCTCATTCTTGCAATTTTTTTCATCACCGATTCTTTTCTCTCCTCAAGTTCTCGGCACCCCAAAGATCGATTAAAAGGCTTGGGACTGAATTTCGCGAGACGGTAGCCTACCGCGCAGCGTGAGACGTGACAAAGAAGAAAGAAAAAAACAAAAAAGAAATGAAAAAATGTCGAAGATGAGGATGAAAAAAAAAAAACACTAACGTACGCGAAAATGATCGAAAATTTGTCGAAACGCGTCTACAAAAATATGCAGGTGTATCTATATTTGGCTCGTCCGGTCTTGAGACCGGCATAAGGTTATACGAAGAAAAAATTTTCACCAGAAAATCCCACGCGGGACCCCCTCGTCTGAGGAAAAAGGCGGAAGTTAAATCGTAACCCTTAAGTCGAGACAAATTAAAACTGGCGGCATAAAACATTTGAGTATTTCCATAGGGTGTATATATATATATATATATATATATATATATATATGTATATATATGGGGCAAAACCAGAGCGTATTATCCAGTTTCCCACAACCTGTGAAACATTTACTTTTTTACGTAACATTATATCCCTCCTGTAGGAATAGCTACTGCAGCCACCTCCGGATTCCCTTACTTACTTTCATGCACCCGCTCAACTTCTGTTTCCCAAACGTTTTTGCGTCGTGTTAACACGTGTAAACAAAACCACCGACGAAATATATGGGGGATTCCCAGTTTCTGTAAACTAGAACTTCGATTTACGGAACTGGCTGGTGAGAAAAAGAATAAGAAAAAAAAAAAGAAAAAAAAACCCCTATACGTATGTTTACACAGCTAATTGCATACGAAAACCTATTATCCGTTCTGTGCGATCATAAGTCTTATGTGAAAACGCATATCGCGGTCTTAGCGCCATAAGGTCGTAAGCCACGTTATTCGACATTGTGGTCGTATTTGAACTGAAAATTAAGTCGTGTTGTCTGTTTTCTCAGGGTAATTTGCCCCCAGAATATCTACACGTGAGTTAATTGAAATTGTAAGAGTTGGTGATTTGCATGGACAAGACTTTCCGGTTCTGATTTAAGAGAAAAATTCAAAGAAACTTAAGTATCCGCAAGAATCTTTATTCTCTTCATTATTTATTCTCCTACCGTCACTTCGAATTGGTTTCATTTCATTCCGGATATGCAGTAGCAAATATTTTCATTATTCTAGCTACAATTTTAGCAAAATTAGAAGAAAAATTGAAACCAAAGACGTCGTACCTATGTGCCGAAATATACGAATAACTTTAGTTCATCAAAAATAGCAATTGAAAGAAGTGGCAGGTGACACAAAATATAGAACAGAATATAAGTTTTGGCGATCCTTGGCTTTTGGTTATTAATTTTTCTAATGAATTCAGGCTTGTTCATCAATACCACGGTGAATTCGGATAAAAATGGAGAAATTACACGATCTTGTGATATAAAAATCGGATTTTTCTAATGCAGGCTTATGACAATGAAACAAAACAAAAAAAAAAAAATGAAAAAAGGTATAGAAAAATTGAAATGAAGGGAACCGAACTCGGGCGAGAGCTTGCAGGAAGACGAATGACTCTTTGGAAAGTGGAAATGTTTTTGTTTGACGTTGCGCGGCATATGTTTGTTATAAAACGTGCTCCCCCACGGAATTCCAGAGATTTAGAAAAACCTCAACCCTCTTCGTGAGTATGGCGACAACGTGTTAGAAAAAGAGAACCGAGTCAGGGATATAGTCACAGGGTGGAGTATAAGGTTCAGAAATATTGAATGGGAAGTGAAGGAAGTGCGAGGGAGAAAGCTATACGTCGAAGGGCTGCATAGTATGTAGTCGAGGTCCTCCAGACCGGCGAGATATCCGTCTCCCACGCCTCCTGTAGGAGATGCGGTACCACTCTCGTCTTCCAGAGTTCGTTGCACTGTACCGTACACTACGCTCTTCTCTAGTGGGTCTATTAATTTGAAAAACCGCCGTTCTTCGGATCCTGAAATCGTTTTAGTCTTTTCCGGGCACTCGACCCGGGTGAGTAACCAACTAACTATATGAGATTCGTGAGTGTGCGGAGAGCAGCACCGAGAAGCAAAGTAGAAACGTGGTATACGGTTTAGTTTCGGGACCGAACGCCTTTGCTGGCTGCTGCTGCTGTTGCTGCCATGTAGATAAGGACTTGAGAAACAGCAGACTCGCGTTAATTTAAGTTCCTTACAACCCACATGGCCGTTAAACGGGGGGGTAAGAAGGGGGCAGTCGGCTTATCAATATGTAATTTTAGATTTCTGAATACGTTGTCATTCCTCGGCGCCAACCATATTCGTTGCTCACAAATACCTACGACCATTCAGATATCCCAATACTGTATGAAATTTATTGATTTCAATAACAGAATCCTCTTCTTCATGAAGAACTTTCACCCTTCAAATTTCTTTCCGCTATATTTATTCAAATTTGGAGGGTAATCTTCATTTTTTTGCACTTTTGGATGTTTCATTTCGAGGGTGGTAATATGGCTGATGTCTAGAGTGGAATTCTCAATCGTGTGGGTACAGCATGGATTGTGAACAAACTATATCCCTCCATGTTTGATACTTTGACAAGTTTCTTTCTCTCAATATTAATGATCAAAATTGAGTTTTTCGAAGAGTTGGAAGCATTAGAGAATATTTATTATCACCATCGAACTCAAAATCGCAACGTGACTCATTATAAGATATTTTACTCCCTAGGGCTCGACCCTTCCTAGTTACCCTGGGTCGAAAGTACATTTCCACGCACATACCACCTTCCAGATTATTTTCCATCATTTGGTTGTTGCAAATTTTTATGTAGCAAAGCTTGTCCTATCCTTCAGAATGTTCGTCGTATGATCAATAATTTTTTCGAGTCAATTGGAACCACGCTATTTCTAAAGCGATCTTTCAAAAACGCCCGGGGTCATTTCACCCTCCTCGTGACCAGCGTGAAATGCTTGAGAGTTGTGACCAGGGATGATTATAATCGAAACGAAACTCGTAGAAGAACCAAATTTTCATAGAGCTTTTCAGAATCTCAACATACATGTAGCAATTGCAGAAAAACCATATCATATTTTACAGAGTAAAGAGCAGCAGATAATTCCCAACCAGCACTTTTGTATCGGATGACTTTGAACCGTGCAGACATCCATGGTTATCGAGATAATCCCATTACACATATACTCGATGTGGCAGTGGCAAAACTAAAGGCAGCATCAAATATACAAGTCAGAGGGATTCTCCCGATCTATTTTCTTCTTTACAGAAAGAAATAAGGTATATATACTGCATGGATAATGGATGAGCAATTAAACATCTGAAATTAGCCATGATTCCTCGATGGTCGGCTTAATCTACACACATATGGAATATTAGCTACTGCGGACGTGCATACGTGAAGAATTATATACCGTACAATATAAGCGCACTGCATCAGGGAGCTATAACTCTATACTTACGCTATCGAACGCATCATATACGAGGTAGGTACATATATACCATACGAAGAGCCGCAAGTTCAGCTGGCCCTCCTCACTTGAGTGATCGTTTGTATGTGTGATCACGACTACGAAACGCAATACATGGTACTTGCCACTTGGGCTTCGAGGCAGAGCAGCTGACCCAAAAGGGGTTAAGGACCCCTTTTTTTTTTTTTTTTTTATACGACCGTTGAAAAGAACCCCTTTCGCAATTTTTGGATTTCCGTGTCTTTAGTAATATGAGAATAGAAAACAGCGGGCAGGTAGAAGGAGCGTTTGGGATCCGGTACCCTTTCAATCCAACGTAGCCAAAGGATTTCTCGATAAAAAAGAAAACGAAAAGAAGCTAAGAGAAGAAGAGAAAGAGAAAAAAGAAAAAAAAATTGCGCAAGATGACATATCGCGGGCTTAGATTCCCGGATTTCTACGTCATGTTTTATATATAGAATGAAGAAGGACACGCGGGGTCCTTCCTTCGCCTGCAAGGGTATTGCAGTACCATACTTATAGTTGTATATGCCCGTAGTCACTCTTTCTCTACCTGGTCCCGGCCAGTCCTGTAGGCAGACCCAGCTGTGTTTTCTTAAGAGATTTCAGATTTTCGTCTTATTGTTTATTTTCTTTTTTTTTTTTTTTCCTCCACGATGC
This sequence comes from Ametastegia equiseti, assembly GCA_963989295.1. Taxonomy (NCBI): domain Eukaryota; kingdom Metazoa; phylum Arthropoda; class Insecta; order Hymenoptera; family Tenthredinidae; genus Ametastegia; species Ametastegia equiseti. The sequence continues at coordinate 11,468,056 of OZ022397.1, read as the reverse complement.
CGGAATCCTTTTAGATCGAGTTTGACGCTAGATCCCGATACTGTCTGGACTCGAAGAGATTTTTCTCAAAGGATCTAACAGGATGACGGTGTCAGTTTCGAGACATTGTTCGTCCACACACTCCCCGCTACGAACACTATCGCCACGTATATATTATACCCAGACACATACATATATATATATATATACATATATATTTATTATATACATCTATCTATATACGCTTTCGAAGAATCATCGTTTCATCACCGTAATCCTTTATCATCGAACGGTGATTCTCACATTTTTACCCTTCAATTTTCTTAATTATATTATATACTGTATTTATTTCGTATAACGTTCCTGCAGCAACGCACTGCGCCTTATCCTTAACACGCACCTACATCGCTGAACCCTGGGACAATGGATCGTGGCCACATCACGTACTTATATATAATACATACTGAAAGGAAATCGTCGCCTCGTTAACTGCCCAAAGTTGGCTTGGGTAGATATCGCTTTGTACATAATTACCGAAGAAAATTTCACCCCAAAATTTGTATAAGCGTTATAGGTAATATGCCTACCTACCCGCGGGTATCAAGCGTGATGTGAAAAAAAAAAAAAAAAAAAAATACGTTTATATTTAAATCCAGTGTCTCTTTATTGACAAAAATCCCCAAGGATCTTTCCCAGGGTCAGGTATAATAACGCTAGGTAGGTAGGTAGTATATGTACCCATATATACCCGCAGCAGTGCCAGGACCTTTGGGTCTGTTTAAATCTAAAATCTTGTCTGTTATTTGAATAAGATTCACCCTTTTTTATAATTTTATATAATTCCCCTGCGCGAGGTATAGGTATACCTACCTACGTATATATAGCGGTGCACCAGGCTTACAGGTATAACCCAAAATCCTTTCCCATACCGCTATAGGGGGTTGTTTCTCGTCGAATTAGAATTTTTTATACATACGCCTCGATGGCGGGTTTCATTTTCACCTGGCATTACCTGAGATATTCTCAAATTATGTATTTCCTGGATCGATGCAGTAGGCTGCAGTAGGTATCCGTCTTCAAATCATCCAGATTATTGGGAAATAACCGTAAGTATAAGCTAGAAAAATCGAACATCCGGAAAATGTATAATATAAGTTGAAATACGTGCCTGCCGAGTATAGGTGAGGCAAAGTTACCGGATGTTTGTAAAAAAGAGACTATTAAAATGAGTAAGAAAAAGTTTGAGATGAGGAGAAAATAGAAAAAATCATTTCTCACAAGACATGTGGACCCCCCCCCCCCCCCCCCCCCCCAATCTTTCGTCGAGTGACAAATGGATCGACGTTATATACGTGGGGTTTACGTAAAACGAATCCAAAATTTGAATTCGTAGTTTTTTTACAACTGTCTGAGAGTTTGATTGATGAGAAAATTCGATCATGTGTTGAAAATTCGGGACAACGTTTTTTGGGGTACCTAAGCGATATTCCTAATTCAAATTTTCACGGAACAGTACCTATATACCACGGGTTGCATTCACTTCACCCTTTACGCGCCAAGACCATTTCTATATATTATTTATTTTTTTCAGGGTGTCGAACAAATGACTGATGATCCTTCACGACTCTCATTTCGTATGTGGGAACCGAATAATATTATACAATATTACATATTACATACTGACTCTAGTCTCTATCGACTAGCAGCTGATGCATTTTATACGAATTTTCAATATTATATCCAACGAACATTACGCCACGTACAGTTCAATTTATCTTTCGATATGATTGTTTTTCAATCATGGATATCGCGTACGTCTGATTATCATTAATATAAGCAATGGCGACCAGGTTTCACGTATCATCATCAATTTATGTGATACCTACTTTGCATCAATGACATTTTTTTCTATCCACAAAATCCGTGAAGTACTTTTAGGAGACGAATTCCAGCTTTTATGAGGCGTGTGTCTTTTTTGCAGTGCGAATAAAAGCATCGAATTCTTCGTGTGATTGTTCAAAATAACGAAAATTGAAGTCTTAGGCCACGGAAAACCGAATTTAGTAATTGTCGAAGAAACTTCACGCCCGTTGATGCGAGCTGATTTATTATTGCAGATTGTTGTCTTTTTTTGAGTATGACGAAAACCGATGCACTGCAAGTATAACGTTGCGCATATATGAATGCATACGCGAATTCCACGAAATGGCGTACTTGAGTTGTGCAGTGGATTAAAATAAGCATGACGCGAATCTCTTTCATGCACATGATTCACGTATACGTTGCGAATAATTGGATGGTCGAAACTGAAGTATTAAAATATTGTAAAATCGATAAATCTAACAATGTACAAACTATTGTTATATAATTATTGAAACTTCGTCAACGATGTAAAAGACGATTTCAACGCATGCATGTTATGTATATACCGAGAAAAAGCGGATTCCATATTGCTATGTAAAACACAAATACGCGGTTAGTTGGGCATTGCCTAAAGCGCCATTTTGTGTTTCATCGGCTCGTCTCGCGGGTGTACAAAGCGCCTCGCGTGCGGAGTAACTAATGAGAGTAATCACTTAATAAAGGCGGCGCAGATCGCGTGACCATCTTAGCTCTGCGCGTAGGTAACTTCGAATCAATATTTGCTTTCGCGGTGAAGTTAGGGTTACAGGCCCTTCTTTTTTTTATTTTTTTTTTTTAGCAATAAGTGTAATTTCCTTCGTGTTCTTAGTCGGATGTATTTTTTTCTTTTCTCTCTTCTTCTTCTTCTTCTTCTTCTTCTTCTTCTTCCTATCAATACTCCGTGTATTCATACATACATTCGTTCTTCCGATTGGAATCATCATCAGATAATTATATTCATACATAGATTTATTCAATACAAGTATAAGTCATATCTCCAAGTTTCTTGTTACGTTTGTAATAAATATCTATAAATAGGTGATATATGTACACCCACTGCACCTATCTATCTGTAAATTTAATTCGTCCGGCGCATAAGGAGATATATAAGTATAATTCGTCGCCGACGATCAAGTTAATTAACCGTCGTAATTAAATTGTGTCGCGGATGTTTTTGCTGCATCAAGGGATCGAGGATCGAGGATCGAGGATCGCGTAGCTCTTTAGCCGGGCGTTCGATCTTTCGTTTCTATGTTCATTTTGTTCCTGGGCCTCTCGCTCGTCGTTCATTTGTTTGTCGAGGTTTGAATTCCTCCTCCGGCCGCCGCGGACGCCGACTTACGAACCATTCGGAATTCGATCAGAAATACTTAAGATGGCGTCTACCTCCTCCCCGTACCCCCTTCGAGCTCCCCCCCCCCCCCCCCTTCCCATCCCTCTCACCGACTCCTATTGCCGTCTATATTTCTTGGAACCAGGGCGTACATAAATTAATTTTTAATTGAAACAAATTTTACGAGCTGAAAAAAACTACCGCCTTATGCTGAGCTGACGAGAATCCCAAGCGTTTGTTCGCAACGTAGATAGATTCGGGCGACATCTTTCGGTTGTGACGAGTATCGTTCAGTGTCGGTAACGGAGTGCTACCCACTGTTACCGACACTCAGCCGGTAACAGATACAAACGAAATGGTACGAAACAGTTATTGACTGTTTCAAGAATCATCAATAATGATAAGACTGCGTTTTAAATAACCTGTTCATTCAGTTTAAATTGAGTAACACGTTACTTGATTATTTTCTGATTTTGATTAGATGTTTCCCAGCCATACGAGTAATCGTTGATAAAAATGTACTTTGATTTACCGACAGATGATAATAGGCTATTTCAACTCAACGCGATACCACCAGAAGGCGGCAGTTGGGAGACGGATTTGAAATCTTAGATTCGAATTGAACGAACTTGAAGTAATAAGAGGTAGTAGATATTGTAGGATAAGTGAATTGATTTCAGAACAGCGACTAGGACTGATTGATAAAAAAAAAAGGTTCCATAAGTAATGAAAGGTTTGTATACCTATGAAAGTTCGGAGTGCTGAATTAAAACTTGTGATATGATTCACGTATGTAAAGTACGATTAAGATAATTGGCACAACGAACTATGTTGAAATTTGTTAGCCGAGATTAGGATTAAACTTAGTTTGTAAATTGTTTTCCTTGTAGCTTGATTCGAGTCAATTCTCACCCTAATTCTCGGTTTATGCAACATAGAATCATGGCTAAAAGTGTCATGATTTATGTTAATTCAAAAACTTGAATATCCTACAGCTAATCTGACTTTCATATAACGCGTGCCACGTACCTACCTTACCCGCCAAATCCCACCCCCTCATCTACTCGACCCCGTTAAACGTTCTTTTGGCACAGAGCATCAGGGAACTTAGTCATTGCGTCGACGTGCCGAAGTTCAACAAGTTTTCTCAGAACGAAAGCGAGGTGGGCGTACGTCCCGCTATACATACATACAACCACACGGCGCGTTGTGTGCTACGCGACGCGCAGAGCCGAGTGGTTTTCAGCCTCGTTCGCTATCGCGTTAGCCGCGTCGGAGGGGGAGGCGCGGGCAACAGCAGCAGCAGCAGCAGCACAGCGACCACGTTATGAATGAACTTTCATTCAAAGTTTCGTCCGCTAGGCGGAAGAGCGTGGTCCGGCCCCGCGCAGGCTCAGTTTTATTTCAAATCGATTGCGAGGTAGTCGAGTGTGCTCGGGGTTATTCGGGCCACATCGGTCATTCAAAACTGTTCGATTCGCAACAGTCCAAAACCACGATGGATATACATACGTCTATACCTACACGCACGCCGTATTATTATTATTATTATTATTATTATTATTATTATTATTATACTGGCTTACCTGTTCATCTGCAAATCTCTATATAGCTCAATAGCTATACAATCATTACAATCATCATTGTTATTAAGATATAACAATTATTCAACAGAGTATGTGATATGATATTGTATAGAGTACCGAGTCGCTGTATAAGACACACTAGCTTAAAGGCCCACTTATCCCAGCTGCAAAGTAGCTACCGATTAAACTCAAGTACCACAAACTATGCGGTCGATCCTGTAGCTTTGCTGACGATGCGGCAAGTTTAATCCCTTGCCTTAACTCTCTAACAACGTCAACCGGAACCCGTTATAGCAGGTACACGATTGGTAGATATGTATGTACTGCGTCCTTCTGGTTGTCCGTGTTACAAAAGTAACAATCGCAATCTTATTATTATTATTACAATTAGAATAACAATAATGATTATGATATAGAGTCGATATAACGAGCGTGTTTGACACGTGCATTCGTTCATTGATTGGCATAATGAGAATCTGCGAAAGGGAGAATAATCAGATTTTGAAAATGGTCAAAGGGTATAAAGGATCGATGATCGATAAATAGTTGAGTTGAGGAAGGGGGAAAGGGGGGGAGGAGGGAGGAAAGGGCAAAGGATATGGACGTTATACGAAAATTTGGTAAAGGACTGGAAGAACGAACCCACCGTCAGTCGTCAGAGTCGGTGGGTTCCGTTCGGGTCCGTCGCTCGCCCGCAAATACCGAATCGCGAATCTTCGCAAATTTTCGGCACCGCTCGCGCGAGTCCCGGGCTCAGTGTCGAGTGGGCTGCCTGGACCGCAGGCGCCTCTCCGTCAGCCTCGGGGATTACAAACGGATTCTTATCAAATGTTGGGGGAAACAGAAAAATCATCTAAATAGTCTGAGCAATGATTAGAATAATAATAAATGGGATAAATGTTAACTAACCAAAACGCGTATATATCTTTACCTCGAGCAATGAGTTGAGGGTTTAATTTATTGATGGGGTATAAGATTTACGTATTGTCATAGTATGGAATAGAGGTGGTAATAGTAGATGTTGTACCTACGCGGGGGGGCCAGGCATCGGGCACATGTCGTGCGAGGGAAAGTGAGCCGCGGGGATCGGGAATAATAATTTCATTATAATTCGTAAATATAAATATTATTACGAAAAATGAAGAGAAGAAACGACTGCAGCTACAACGGAGAAAAGATGAAGATAGAAGATACGGAAGGTGCTCGAAGAAACTCGAAACGACGAGCAATATTTCATGATATATTTATCTGCTTCAGTATTCGTAATACAATCATTTTTTCAAATTAGCCACAAACTTGGGGCTAATCGTGAGCCAAATAAATGATTAAATTAGCTAATTGAATTTTAATGGATTGGTAGAATTTAACGAGACGCGATGTTCGCGTATTCATCGATTCGCAATAATAAATTACTGGACGTTTTTGATCGCGAGACAATTACAACCTCGAGATCATCGAGTCTCGAATATGTAACATATATTTCATTTTAAATAATTAGAATAATTCATGGAAGATGTTATTCCCTCAAGTTTCGATCTACTGATGTTCAATCAATTTCGAGTATTTTACAATTAGTCAAATCGAATACACACATCACGTCATTATACATCATTCAGTACAACGCGCTGCCCGATATACAATTATGACAAAGTTTTTAGAAACAAATGAACACGTTGGCACAGCATATGGACTATTCCAAGTAAGTATAACAATCATTCAGTATACCCGATTCAGAAAATAGTATTTTTACTATTCTCAAATAACCTTCAATTACCTAGAAAAATGTACACATACGTAGAAAATACATACAGTTTGACTATCGCTCACGTTTGACTTATATATTCTCACGGGTATAATGAGATAATAAGACGAGCGAAGATCCGCTGCACTTTCTTTGGCACAGAGGGGTGAAAATTATGAAGCAGTAAAGAGGGTTGAGAAGCTGTGAGAAGTGAGGTGGAAGATGGAAGGTTGTAGGTGGAAAAAAGCTTTCTTTCAACTCCTCCGGAGATAAAGGGGGTTCGGGGGAAAAAGGGGGGGAGGTCCCCTAGGGATGACGGTGAGAATAGTGCGAAAAATAGTGGAATTGAAATATATAAGAACAATAGCCGGAATCCGGAGTAGAGTATATTATACCTATGTAGAGGTAAAGAAGCAAGAGGTGAAACTGCCTGGCTCTTATTTTTTCTAACTATGCCACACAGTTTCCAGTTATGGGTGAGGGTAGAACCAGAAAACAAAAGGCGATCCTTGGCATCAAACATTCAAATTAGAAACCTCTGCGGTTCCCGGATTACCTTTCGTTATATTTGCAGCTCCCCCTTCTCAACCCCCCCAATCCCCAACCCTTAAACACACCTACGTATATACGTACCAGCCACTGTAACATCCCTCCCTAATTTACACATCTACACGTACCGTAGGTAGGTATAATTTATACCTATGTATAATGTATGTATGTATATGTACACTTCTGCGTGCGCATACGTATGTATATGAAATAGTCGTCGTCTACCTCGAGAAACGTATGTATATAGGTATAATATACATATACGTACGCGTACGTATACAAAGTGATTCGGAATTCATGACAGATCTTTCACAGGATCAATCCTTGTCAAAAATGAGATTGAATTCTACCTAAATAAAATAATTTGAACGTGACTTTTCCTTGGAAATTTCTACAGAGGATGATAAAACGAAATTATCTTATCACCCGGGAAAATAGACGATTTGAAATTAAAATGATTTCGATTTCAATTTCGAGAATAAGAATTAGAACAAGAAATCCAAATTTTGATCAGGGGGAAAAAAAAAAAAACTAGGCAATTTTCACCCCAAAGATAATCGATATTGAGAAAAATGATTGAGGAAATTTTAATGATGATTCCAACGGTTATTGACCCTGTAGATCAAATTCAATGACGAATTATGAATCATCCTGTGTAGGATATTGATATGCGATATAGCTGTATAGGTAAGCCAGGATGTGAATTCGTGATTGCTATAGTAAAATTCGTGTATTCAAATGAAACTTTCTTTCGTAGGTATAATTCCGATGTAAATATTAGATTGAACCAGCTCTAGGCTTGCTGAGACTCCGCTTGGAATGTAAATTAAAGAACATCGCGCGGGAACGAGGGGGGGGGGGGGGGGGGGGGGGGGGGTCAGAGGTTGGAGAGCAAAAGTCTGCGATACGTGTTGTCACGTGGGTAATTTATATTAAAACCCAAATAACCGAAACGTTGGTCTTACTGACAGTTTTCTGGCCATTATATTAAATACATATGTATAATGTTTATATACCTATATACCTGTGCTTCCCCGTTTCCGCACTAGGCAAGCAAATCGGCGACTCGGAATATGATGGGGTATACATACCCATCTACGCCATTCACTGGAAATATGACTGTTTGACGTTATCAAGACGTGGGATGATAATTGCCTCGACAGAGTACCGATCGAACTTCGAAGTCAGTCAGGGAAAAGTCACGAAATTTCTGAATTACTGGTTATATAAAAATCCGAGAGTCTAAAAATGACAAAGATTCGTGTAGAATACATTTCATTTGACCCATGAAAAATCAATTTTTTTTTTTTTTCTCCGAAGAGGAAAGAACTGAAAACATGAGGGAATCAGATTTAGAGGTTTCAATTGACACCCTCTTCAACCGACGGAACCTATGAATGACATACACAAGATTTTCACCCAGCATCTCACCCTATGATATGGGATAGAAAAAAAAAAGCATGGACGTGTGTAGAATTCCATACTGAAAGTGAGAGAGAAAGTGTTAGGGATAATCAACATCCTCAAGTTATTAAATTGGCGAAACAGCTATACAGCCGGTATAAGAGGGAGGGAGTAAAAAAAAAAGGCGTAGCTTTCGTTAGATCGGGTGCTAATTTTAAAGAGCTGAAAGGGCTCTTTCCTCGGTCGAGTACTACCATGTATACATATATACATAAGTATATATGCATGTACACGTACACCCACATCAAGTGCGGCGTAATAATATAACGGCGAAGAATAAAACTCTCCTATACACATTCGGGAAACCAATATAACACCGTTTCGTACATATTATTTATTTATTATTTTTTTTTTTTATCGATCTATAGTACCTAGTTTGCAAAACGTTTTTTTTTTCACCTAACTAGCGCTTGATTATAAGAAATACTCCAATATACTATAATCTTGAAATATTCGACGATTCAAGATTCGTAACGAATTTTTTACGGGGTAAAGACTTTGATGAAATTGAAATCAAAGTTTCCTCAATTATCCATTTTCATATACCATTTTTGCTCTATTTTTCCAATTTTCGCCAAATCTGAGATCGTAATTTTGTTGCCATTTTTTTTCGTTTTTGTTTTTTCTTATTTCACCCTGCACCAGAAATTGAGACCTGAATTTCTTTAGCCAATGATTTGAACACCAATTTCTTATTACTAAATAGTGAATTTTGTCCTTCTTTGTTAATTTTGTTTGAAGATTTTTTGAAAATTTTTTTTCGAATCCTCTTCGGAACTTCAATCCAAATAATCCTAGCAATATTTGTTTTCTACGTCATCGATTTTTGTTCAATCCTCCCCCCCAAAAAAAAAATAGTTTTACACATTTCGTAAGTGTTTTGCCAATTCTTGTTTCAACTACGAAAACATTTTTTTTCCAAAAATGGCTGAAAATTCGAACAGAATTATATCTGAAGTTGACTCGAGAAGAAAAAAAAAATTCTTGGCGAATTCTAAAACATCGTGTACACTGAGAGGCTTCAAAGTTATGTCGCAACATCGAGAAACGTGTGGGGGCATGTTTTTTTTCTTAAATACAAAAAAAATAAAAATAAAAATAACTAATAAAAAAAATGAAGATCACGAATGAAGCCATGTGTATACCAAAGCAATACGTGAACAGCTTTCTTCGTCAAATTTTAACTCATTTTTCCACACGGACGTCACTCGGGTCTTCTTCCTTTTTTTTTTTCTTGTCTTTTTTTTTTCTTTTTGTCTCTTTTTCCTAGCGAAAAAGAAGGCTCTATACATCAAAGATTCACTCGGATTATGCCATCGGTGCTCACAACCTTCGATCTATACATAAATCGGACGTTATGTACATACATACCTACATGTACCCACCTTTCCCTTGTCTTATATATACATATACCTATTGTATGTATCGTATGTATACGTATAGCTGATATATCGTGTGTATAAAGGTATAGGTATAGTAGGTATAGGTAGATAGGTACATGGGATTTGTTCGATCGTGGAAAAATGTCGTATCGAAATTCTTTACCCCGAAGATAAATAAATACCAGAAATTTGCGAGGGTGGAAAAATTCACCGTAAAGTTGGTATTGGTGTGGGTATTGTATAGGTGTAAAGGTATAGATTATATACAGGTATATTTATACCTGTATAAGTATTGGTTTTGTGAGTCGGGGAGCCAGGCTACAAGCCTTTACCTACCTATAATACACATATATAGATATACATATACATATATTCGATTTGTCGTTGAAACGTGTAACAGACTGTGATACGGATACTAGATACCCGTAGGAGACTTTCTCTATAATCTACCTGAACGATATATTCTTAGCTGCAGCTATTTCCGGAGTCCTTTGTACAATGTCACAGGTACCCTTATACTACCCCTGGACATATTTGGCAGGTCCATTTCTTGCGCAGGTAACGTGAAAAAGCTTTCAAGATCTGCCGGGTATATCCGGTGAGATCGTCGCGCAGCTATATCGGAATTCTAAATCAAATCATTTTATTTTTCCCTTATAGCTCCAAGCTATTCGCTGTTGCAGGGATAAAAACCATTCGAGGTAAATCCGTAACAAAATATACGATGGCAAACCCTGATGCCCAGGTCCGTGGACGCAACTCTCTCGAACCGTTTTCATCCCCCTTCTTTCGACCACACCGCGACCTCCGCCTCCCCCCAACCCCACCCCCCCATGGACCCATGTGCTGCCCCCGGGTACAGTCACCCAAAAAAATACACTTTTATTATTTTTCCGATATCCCCCCCCCCCCCCCCTCCCCCCACATGCAGCCTCATCGTATACATATAGCAGCCCGCTAACCCAATTTCAGATTAATTAAATGAGATTCAACGTAGGTAGGTAGGTAGGTAGGTAGATGGGTATGTATCCACCTACATTCCGACTAAACAACGTATTCGTTAACTCCCTTCGCGTGCAGATCCATATACGATTGGAACGTGATATTCGAGGATTATTCATGAGATAGGTATAAGCTTGAATTTTTGGAATGATTTATATCCGGGCTGTCGTCGTTGACAGAATCCAATCCAATAAATTGTTAAGGAATTCCACAATAAATCTTATCCTATGCAAGAATAAGGACGATCCTTCTTTACCGGGATAAACATATCTCGAGAATTTTTCATACGTTCGTTTCCAATCTGAACTTTCTAAACTCTTTAAAGTCCTGTCTACCCCAAGGATTTTGGCAAATATTTTTTTTTATATCTGACACCTGCTCAGCTGTAACCGTGTACAGGAAATCTTTATGAAGATAGCAAAATGCGATGAGCTATATACATTCTTTGACTCAATTTTGAACCCATGTTATCATTTTATATTATACTGATTTCATTCGCACAGCTCTCTATATTCACTGCGAATTGCACCAGTCCATTATATACCCATAGTATAGCTAGCTGCATCAATTCCTGCATGTGTTGTAATTATGTGATACGTAATTTACGAGAGATTTGATCAGCCTAGTTGAATACCCCGTCTATTCAAAGGGCCGTGGGAACATGTACGTTTCAACCCTGTAAGCATATAATTGAAGGGATCGTCGGAGTAACTGTATATATAAATCGAGTCAGCCTTTTTTTTTTCGGCGATTGCATAGAAATGATTCAGTAATCATGGATCTATATCGATTGGTTTGTGAATTTTATCATGAAAATCGATGGCTCACTGCAGTTGTCGAGCTGAACACGCTACATTAAGAAATTGTTCACTGTCTATTAGAAAAAAAAACCCTTTGCAATAATTTTATGCGATACCAAAATGTGAGGAACAGTTAAACTAACAGAACAGAATTGTCAGAAGAACGACGTAACTCTGAAAGCTGATTGATCAAACTTTTGATGGTTTAATTCATCTGGTTATATCGTTGCGCAGACTACAAGACTGTCTGTTCAATTGTGTCAGGTTGAAATCGACTTGGTTTCCCTTCCAACGTTATGTTTTCTTATATTATTCACAAAACTCTGTTTTCCAAGTAACAGGCATTGTTATTCCATCCATCCCCTCAATTATACAAGTAGCTATGATTACACTTGTGTATATATATATATATAATTGTATAACCATACCTATAAACAGAGCGCTCTGCGGGAAAGGAGCGATCAATTTTCATAAGGGGTTAAATACACCTGGAAAAGGAGTATTTTTTAATGCACTGCAGGTTTGTCTCGAGGGAATTTTTTAATAACCGGCAACTTTATTACACCTTTCTACCACGGTCTTTTATAAAGTATGCAGTTCCGGTACCCACCTGCAAGTCAGAATCTGCAAAACCCCTGAGGAACCACCCCACTCCTATGGCAATCTCAAACTTAAGACAAAAACCTATTGCCAAGTTACTATGTATAATGAAACAGTACATTTCATTTGAAAAAACGCCCTAAACACATCTGACAAGTCTTTTCAAATCAGTCAATATCGCGACATGCTTACGTGAAGAAAAATCAAAAAAAAAAAAAAAAAGAATGACAGATTCGATACTATTTTTGAGCAGGAAAAATTCAATCAACTCATAATTATTCTTATTTTTTTCTATAATCCAAAATTCACCCTGTTCGGATTCGAAGTGATTTGACTATTTATTTTTGAAGTACCGCATGTCTCCAGGGTATCAGCCGTACAACATTTAGGGGAAAAAAAATCAAGAATGCAATAGTTGTATGATTTTTTTTTTATTGAAAAAACGAATGTTGATTGCACGATCAATAATTTGTTTTAGTTAATTGGAACGATACTGTTCCTAGAGCAATAGAATTTAAAAACGATTGGGGTCATTCTGACCCCTACTCGAATATGAGCGTAAAACCTGTGGACGGTGTGATCGCAAAGGGTATATAAAAATGAGAGAGAATTTTCCAACCACATGAAATAGAAACTTGGTACTCGATGCAACGGAAAATCAACAGCGTTTGACCAATTTGAGTCGTACTACCTTAGTAGATTTCCGGATCCGAAACGTGTATACAATATAGTTTCTGTACAATAACGCCACACGCAAATGTCTACAACATCTATTTATTCGCGAACAAATAGTAGGTATATGGAAGCTCTATTCACCGCCGCAGGTGTTTCTCATCGCACAGTCAAAGTACGAACGAAGTTACACCCCGTCATTAGGAAAGGCTTGCAGTGGAGGACACGCGAGCTGGCGAACGATATCAATAATTTTCTCCCTGGTTGGATTCGCGTATGTACACAAGCCGGAGACGAGACACGAGCTGCATGATACGCAAGCTCTTCGTTTTCCGGTAGGAGCTTTTTGTGTTTTTATTTTTATTTTTTTATTTTTTATTTTTATTTTTTTAAATTTTTTCTTTGCTATCTTGTCTTTTTTCATGTCTCTTATGAGTACCTACCTAGCTCGAGGGAGACGAACCAGTAGGGGTAAAATTTTTCCGCCACCTCTAGGTCCCGATTAAAAATTACCCCCCTCGACAAAAGTTCAGCTCCGAGCTTTTGCGACTCTCTTCGTCTTTCGCCGTTCCTTCTCTGCATGCAGAGTCGAGTTGTGGAGAGAAACAATGAGGATAGAGGAAGAGAGACGAGGATCTAGTGTCTTCCAACCCACCTACATCCTCATCTTTTTTTCTTTTTTTTTTTTTCTTTTTTCTTTTTTCTTTTTTCTTTCTACCACCGTTGCTCCCGGCGTTATTCAACCCTGGGCCCGGCTCCACGGCCTCTGCTTTTGCTTTTGGTTTTGCTATTGCTGTTGCTGTTACTGTTGCTGTTGCTGCCACGGTGGTCTCGCTGGATGGTTGGGTTGTTCGTTCGGCCGTTTGCGTCGCCTTTTTTTTTTTTTTATTTAGTCCCGCATATGGCGGAAAGTAGCATTTTTCAGGAGAGCCATATCCGAGCAACGAGGAGCTAAAATAGGGAAAATTTTTCTGTCTGTTAGGCGCTATAAGAATCGCATATGTGCAGTTCAGCGAAACGATGATCAAAACTGTGGCTTCTGAATGTGTTTCAATCGAAAATCGTAGGAGGGATTATCTCCGCGCGCAGTTTTAAACCCGATTATACCTAATGTGCAGCAATATTACCCAGATTTTAAAATCCTGGACGATCCTACGAATTCCGCTATATATACGGATCAAGGACTGTTTCATTGATCGCGTGAAAAAATTGTTATGTGGGATCAAGAAGTGAAATACACCAAAGTTGGAAATCTTATAAGGTATCCTGCAGTTCTTGAAAACTAGAGAATTACTGATGGGGATACTCTCACACCGATAATAAAAAAAAAAAAAAAAAAAAAAAGATTCAATCAACAATTGGAAATGATCCGCAGAAGAATCTGGACGCAAAAAATCATAAAAAATGATAGTAATAATCATTTACTGAAAATGATTCTACAGGAAATTTATGTGGTGCCTAATTTTCGAATACAAAGAAACAATAATGGACCTTGTACACTCTTTTGCAAATGGTGTATAACGCGGAACGCGATCAGCCGTTTGAAATGATCGAGAAAAATGTTGATCTAGAAATAATAGCTCCATATATGTATAGCCGTAGAAAAGACTAGCCAGCAGCTGTGCGTCGATAAGAAATGACTAAGACCTGTTTGATTCAACGTACATACATGTATAAAAGTCGCGACAGGAGATTTTTCGGGACGTTTGTATTCACTCCCACGAGCTTTCAGAGATCGTGACGTGAGTGCTGCAACAGATTCTGAGGATTTTTATATACGTACATACATACGTCGGTACTTTTTTTATTTATTTTTTTTTGTTGCTCTGCGGTAAAGCACTGGCTCGAAGCAGTCTGCGAATATCCAGCCGAACTTTATACGGAATATTACGCTGTGGCTACAAACGAATACATATGGCATACATTATGTTATAGTTCGGAGTTGCAAGAGGTATAATATAAGGTATAAAAGAAAAAGGCAAAAAGTACCTACTTTAACGAAATCCCACTGACGATTGGGTGTTTCAAGATTGGCTCGACTGATTGGTTGTTTCGCCAACTACCAACAACCGATGTTCGGAAACCCGGTATGGTAGTGAATCACCAGTGAACCTATGCTGACCACTTTTAGTCCCGAATCGAACCCCAAAGTTGTCCTTTAACTCGAACGCCAACCTTTTTTGTCAAGGGGTTTTGGTAATTTACCTTTACACACATGGCTAGACCATTCTTTGCCGAATTAACTATACTAGTACGAACTTTACTAATGCGGGGTGCGCTGTGGCCAGTTCATTCGGGGATGAGCGTAAATAGGTGGAGGCATTTATCGCGCAACCCGCTAATTCGAAGATCGATTCTCGTTTCAAAGGAACAATATTCTTTTCCTCGAGAGAATTTTTGAACAAATATTGATTGGTGGTGAACAGAATATTTAACATTTCTTCTGTAATACAGATATCGTGTTCTTCAACGACCAAAAAAAACCATTTCAGTTGACAGTGTAGTTTTTCCTGAATCTAGGATCATTTATTCGCATTCATAAAGGATAAATAAAGTTTATTTAATAATTGCGCGATGGTAATCATGGGTGTAAATAAATATTTGTATGTACGTATACATAGGTAAATATACGTTTTCTTCGTTATTCCAAATGTTATTTACTTGTGTCAAGCAAACTGCGGCTGATACACCCATACCGACAAAATATGTTCGGATGAATAATTATTCTTGGCCTCAGTATAGGAAATTGAAATTTACTTCTGCGCAGTGTAATTCTAATCATTGATCACCTTTAAGGAGGTTTACAATATACCTACCTTGAACCCCTCGAGTGCACCATGGTGCGAATTCACGTAGTACACATTTTTTTTTCTTGCGTTCCAATAGACCCCAAAAAAATGTGTAAATTTGAACATAAAATCCAAGGAATAGAATAATGCGTTCATTTCATAGAGAATTCTCTCGTTTACAATGAAGATCAAAAATCCCAAGATCAGCCCAACGGTGGTTTCGATTTTTTTCATTTTCCCGACATCTAATTGATACCATGATATCTTGATTCTTTTGGTAATTTTTATCAGAATCCTGAAGTCGTATGTGAGAAAATGAATTTCTTTTCTAAACCCCCGAACTATTTTAGGGTGCATATTATACAAACCTCTCCGTTTTCACATTTTTCTGAACTGAAAGATGTAACCGAACCACTTAAAAACCATTTTCGCGTCTTGATGGATACTGAAAGCTATAACCTGAACCGGCATGCTGTATGCTAAAAACACCGTATTATATTATCCCAAGTTTCTATAATTACAACTTGTCACATGTATTACGTATATTTAAATTCTCTTTCGACTGCCAAGTGAATCACTATATTATATATATATACCCCCTAATGTACGTGTGCCATATACTTGTATAAGATCTATCTGAACCTTGTCCAGTTGTCCACTTGACAATGCGCTGTGCTGTTCAAGAATATAGATATATATATATGACATTATACATGTATGTATACATCGAATTCACTCGAAATTGAATACTCCGAACGTTTTCAAATCAATATATAGGTATAGACGTATAGGCGAAAAGAGGATTCTGGCTCGTCTGCAAGTGTCCTCAGGCGCCGCGAAAATTCCCTTAGACATTATAGTACCGGTGCCAGGACCGTATAGCCTGAGTGGAAAAGGACTCTTGAAATCAAATTTATTATTCGATCTGCCCGGTTTGCAACGAAGATATAAGCACTGGTAAAATGTGGATGGGTGGTATGTGTATACGTCGATGGATTCGACTGATCGAATAGAAAATAGAACCAACGAGTTATACACATACCTTGATACCTATATACGTATAAAATACATATACATATATAAATACGAAGAGGATCTTTGACGCAGATCAAAATTTCTTTTTCCAACTATAAGGGAAAAGGCTGATTTCTTCGCTAACCTTGCCACTTCAATTTCAAAGGATCCTTGTGGGTAATATATATTTTTCTGTCTCTTTTATTCGAACCGACGTTCGCCACTGTCTGTCTGTCTATCTGTATCTTTGCGGCGATGTATTTCGTCGAGATGTATAGACGCAGAAAAGGTTTTCGCGACTATTTTCGGTCAAAAGAAATTCTACCATGCTTCTTTCGAGTAGGACCTTCGTCAGGTTTGTTTGATAAATAAATGGATAAAAAAAAAATATATATATATATATATATATATATATATATACATAGATATAATATGAAGCAGGAGAAAAGAAACAGAAAAAAAAGAGGCTACAAGTAAGAACTGGGAGAAAAAAAAAAAATCAGTACAATATACCAATTTCACCTCCACGCTGTACAAAGGTAGAGAAAATCGTTTGACGAAATAGAAAAAGCTATTTTGAAGGAATTTTTTTTTTTTTTTTCTTTTTTCTTTCATTTTTCTTCTTCTAGGACACGATCGTCAAGCCTTGAAGATATGTATAAAGAATAATCAGAGCACAGCGCTGCAGCAGTAATCTTGGCAATAATAAATGAAATCCTATTAATAAAATTGGGTTAGTAAGTATCGATTCGGTTCGATATATATAAATATACGAGAGTCTCAATGTTGCTGCTATGTCAACCCTATTGAATTAGAACTTGCTACGGAATCGGATCAACGGTTATTTATATACCTCTTCGTGTATATATATATGTATAAAATACGTGACTATATACCTACGCGACATCGAATTATTTCAAACAAGCTTGTCAGAGCTGTATTGATACGTGAGCATCTTCCGATCGCGGAGAATCTCTCTGAAATGGAATTCTCCTTTAATCATTTAACAAGGCCGGTTCAAATACCCGCGCAAAGAAGAAGAAAAAAAAAAAAAAAAAAAGTCAAAGAACAAAAGGGATCAAGGAAGAAGAGGAAACGAGAAAAAAAGAAGAGAAAAGAAAAAAAAAAAGAAAAAGAAGAAGAAGAAGAAGAAGAAAGAAATGAGAAAAATAATTAACGGATGTATTTATTGTCTACCGATTCTCAACATCGATCGTATTTTCTTCATATCCCTTGTCAGGTTCGTTAATTCGATTGTGAAACGGAAAAACCAGGCATAAAAACGAAGGGATATAATTTCTCCAACAACTGTTTGTTTGTTGTACCTTATACTGGGTTGTATATGCTCCGTGTTGTCCGTTCAGGATCCGTTCTACTCCACTCTCCACTCTCATCTCGGTATTCCCTGCCACCACACCTACCCACGTACATACCTACTACCTACTATACCTACTACCTACTACAACACGTCAATTTCCCGCGGGAATAAAGCCGGCTTTTACCACGCTAATAAATAAGGCTTCCTGAAATATTGCGGTGAAACACGTTAGCAGAACCGGAAGTTTGAAATCCGAAATGTGGGTAACGCATCAACGAAGAGGTACAGCTGTATATGGTATAGAGTTATGTATGTATTTACTTATATATGCTTCTATCAGCTTGCAGCTTCTGTATCTATACTATGAAGATAAAATCTGCCCGTTGAGAAGCTCCTTGCCCCTGTACTGCATGAGAAAGTGTATATATATGCATCGAGAACGAAATGCGCTTCTAAATATGATCGTAAAACGGTTCCTATCAAATCTCGTGTATAGGAAGTTACGGATAAACTGCGCAACAGCTGCATTGAGAATAAAAATATTTCGTATCAATAATTCGCTGATTGTCGTCAGCAAGATCGATCGCGTAAATAGCGGAATCTCTCAAGATTTTCTAAAACGCGAGATACAATTTTCGAAAATATACTATACCCAACTAAAACACATCTAGTTAGATTGTAAGGTAAATCACGAGGATAGATTGCGCACGATTAGGAAAAAGAGAATAAAAATTGTACAAAATCCATGTCCGCAGGTATATATGTATATGTATCTATCTACGTACGGATCGACTATGAATATGCATTCTTGAAGTGTTCTGAAGGATTCTTAACGAGGAGGACACGTTTTTAATGCAAGTTCTTCATGCGAGGCTGCTGCAGTGACCCTATTTTCGAAAATATGATTTTGAAGCATATCTCGCCTTATATACAGTAACATATACTCGTCGGGTATAAGTTGAGATGCCTTACGCGGATGAGAAACATGGATCAGACTTAATTATCCATTACCATATAACGTCGAACATGCCAAATGATCGGGAAAATTAGTATGCAGTGGCAAAGATCAAGCTCTTGCCAGTGAAAACTCCAGACGTTATAAAAATACCAAGGATGATTTGGACACAAGGTGTTCCAAGGCTCGATATTCACCCTGTGCTAAGTCCCTTAGCATTTCCATACCCTGCAAATGGAGAACTATGAAGACCTAGTTGGTTCACCAAATTTTCCAGCACGCTATATACGTACTTCCTCCCTTTACCCTTCACCTTTCACCTTTCACCCTGTACAGGTAATCTTGGATATGGAATGCTGATGATCAATTAAGAGACAAGGAAGTGTTTGTTACATTATCACATCATAATATACTAGACAATGAGAATGATCTCAGCGAATAGCAAACGGGCAACCTACAAACACATAGATAACCAGGATGTTTTGTGTATTCCAATTCCACGGATCACCGCGAGAAGGTGGGTGGTTGTATATACATATATATATATCTTTGCCTGATCCCAAATGGCATGCAACCAGCAGCCTTCGTAGAGGATCCTTATATACTCGCGAACGGGAAAGCCTGCGAGACAATGGTAAGAAACTTTGCCCTACTTATTGGTGTAAGGTAATATCCCCGCATATATATATATATATTCTCTAACCGTAGTGCTGCAGGTCTACCTTGTTTCCTATATGTGTCTAAGACGAACAGGAGATTATGTTTCAGTTTCGAAATCCCACGAGAATTCAACAAGCAGTTAGATACATATTTTAATAAATAAATAAATAAATACATTCGTACGTCAATAAAATTCGAGTAATTTCTATAAGCACCAAATTCCTGTACCCTGACGAGGAGCAAAGTTGAATATCGTATCAATTTTTTTTCACCTATAATTGACAAATTAATTGTTGATCTAGTATCGCAGTATCGCTTCAACAAAATGAAGATCGAGCTTTATTGGAGAATTTTTTCTAAATTAGTGGTGAGTGCTTTTATGAAGTTCCCGAACCGCTGCAGCTGCTAATGAATTGATTCTTGACATGTATGCCTGCAGTTTTAGAAAATATCGAATATCGGGTATATTCAGCTATACCTGAAATCCACCACGTGTAATCAACAGACAAAACAAATACGAATTGATTATAGAAATTTGATACGCGTTGAAAGACCTGCGTTATACAATAGGTACATACGCTCAATTTCAACGTTCGAAAACCCTGATGAAATATGAAATATTTGCTGCGGTGCATAAAACCCGATCTAGGTACTTTAACTAACTAACGAATCCAAAAAAAATAATAAAATAAACCCATATTTTCAACTCACTGACAAATAACAGAAGACATGATACATCTACATCGTTTGATCAAGTGATGCTGCAAGGGCATCATAAGAGAAAAGTCTCATGTTTCAGTTCACCCATCTCGTCAGTTTTTCGTCTTATCTTCCGGTGAATGTGAAGAAAGAAGAAACTTATTCATTCGCTCAGTCACTCGGGGTGAGTGGCTATCCGATATCCAAGTGCAGAGTAGCAAGAGAATTTCATCGGGTCCCTCGGGCGGGTAGAGCTTTTTATAATAATTCAAATAAAACAAAATATACATATATTTTTTTTTTTTATCATTATTTTCCTCAGAGCTGGAGGATTCAGGGATGATGGCGATATGTATTATACCTGTATACGGTAAAAAAAAAAAAAAAAACCCCACCCCATACCATAACCGACGCAAAGCAACGCGACGCGGTAACGCACAAACGCGTTACGGATCCAAAGCACCCGAAGCGTGCAGCTACTTGAACATAAACAGAAATGTTATGAAGTGTACCTTCTCAAGTGTCAGGGGTAGTCATGGTCGTAGCACATCCCCCGCGTTTCTTTTTTAACTCGATGCGGTCCTGCAGGGGTTGTATATATATCTATGTATAATATGTATATGTATATGTATATACATCTATGTACGTATTCGTTATAACCTTTTTTTATTCTCAAGATGGGAACAAGCCCTGCAGGGGTGTCGTAGCCGGGCGTCAAGTTGTGGGCTCTACCCCACGGAGGAGGGTTTCGCGATGAGAGGACACTTTGAAGCGATTCTCTTAACTAATTGTTTAGCAAACAATGAGAAGACGAACGTTGAATGAGAAATGGGACAATACGCTCCAGCCTTCGTATATATATATATGTATATACCTATACATAGAATTATTATTTGAAAACGAGATTTAACGCGTAAACTATGATATATCACGTATAGAAATAATATTGCTACATGGATTTGTTCGGGATGTCTTCAGAATTTGTTTTCTATACCCGAATTATTAGTCCCCAGGAACTATGCGGACTGTTTTTAATACCTGCAAAATTTCACGCGAATAAGGAAAACATATTTTTCAAACTAAATATATTTCACGAACGGTTATCAGTTATCGAAGATAATGATTTCCATTATTTGTAGGGAACAGAATTACTTGCAATTCTGATTTAATCGTAAGTTTTTTCTTTTTTTCTTTAGAGTTGATATTTTTCGAGCTACAACGCTTTCAAATTTTCCGAATTGTAAACATCTTGGTAACGGTGGAGCGCGCACTCAAAATAGTGATCCATCTTGAAAAGTTTATAAGATTATAAGATTGTGCTCTACAAATTGAGAGAAAAAGAAGTTATTCTGCTAAGATGATTTCTATATAATAAGCTGTCGCGTATTGTAGCTATAAAATATTCATCCTACAAAGAATTAAAAAAAAAAAGTTTCATAGCAAAATTGTATAGGGAAATTTTTTCCCATCTAATATTTGGCATTACGGACCGATTTTTTGGCGAGTTCCTGAATTACATAAATGAAGTATGGAATCCCAAAGCGCGGAAAGAAAGCCTTTGACAATATGTATATCGAGTACAGTTATAACAATGAACGCAATCAATTGAGACACGATGATCAAAACTGTTCTTGATTCATAAAGAAGTTTGATATTAAATTTTTTTTGTTTTATATTTGTCGTTTTGTCCATATAGATTATTGATTTCTCGCACGCGAATAAAGCTCCGCGCTTCGAGTTGATAAATTAAAAGAAGAACAAACGGAAGCTTTTCAAAAATTGACGAGGATACTCAGCTCCGAGCTTGTGTATTTTAGGCCTTTGAGACGAAATATAAAGAAAAACTTTTCGAGAATGATACGAATGAACTTATGCCGCTTCGAGTTTACCCAGAAATCATCTGAATATGAAATGATTTCCTCGTTGTATTCTTACATGTGCCGAGAAATATATAATACATAAGAATAATAAGAATACCTACTATATATATGTATATTCGCGTATCGTGAAATGGCAAAGCTTTTACTGCACTTCTGTTGTACATTTTGTATAAATCATAAAATAGTCAAACGGAAGTTATCGTCAAACTTTTTACTCCGAATACATTGAATAAGAAATACGCATGCACGTATAGATATATCAGGTACATACATAATCGGAGTATGTTATCTGTATTTTCCATGTAATATCTCATCCAACTTACTATCGCAATACCTACTTTTAATTCCAACTTATTCACCGTACAGGGGATTATATTTCAAATTATTATACGTAAATGGGAATCACACTCTCGGGAGCTGATGCGCGGGCGTGAATAAGTTGCAAAGAAATTTCGCGCACAGTTTCATTATGCTTGAGGTTATAGAGAATAGAGTATAATCTGATTCAATTTTTTGTGAAATAGAAAAACAATTGGCAAATTCATTTGCCAGAAACTTTTTATCGAATCATTTCTTTTTGTTTTGAAACTAAATTTTCCTATCATTGATCGCTTGTTAGTCGAGTCATTTGACGTCGACGACCCCTTATATGTATACATATTACATTGGTATACGTATTTTCTAGCGGAAAAACGGGAAATTTTTACTGAAAAAATCACGAGGCATTCAAAGCTCCGGCTAAATCCAGTAGTCGGATCAAACCAATTGTTGGAGATTCTGATCCTGCCAACATAACAAAATTTCATGCCAATACTCGAATTCTTCCGATAATATATACCGATATTTCCATGATTTATTTGGATCTCATATATGGGTTATTAAAAGATTCAATATTATATTATATTATTATAGTCAGTTTCCAACCGATTTCAATAGTCTTTGCTTTTTCAATGTGATAAAATAAAAGATTAAGAAATCTCTCGGCTATCTTGATCACAATGAATTTATTAGATTTTCAGGATTAGGTACTACGAGAAAGTGATTATTTTCCTAAAACTTTACCTCGATTAAACCTTAAGTCGTCTACTGATGAAAAGGATATTATCACTTTAACTTTAGCTTTGAACTTTTTGTCTCTTCATTTCACGGATTATTCGAGTTTGCATAACTTGATAATTGTCAATCATAACTTTGTCCGAGCAGTCGTTAAATCAGAATAATATCATTCGCGCGGAAATAGAGCTTCGCTAGTAAATTTTCGGGCTCCAAAGCATTTTTTTTTTTCAATTTTTTTTTTCAACAACCCTGCAGCTGCCAACCCCGCGTTCTGGTTAATTGTACAAACAATTATAACGGTATATATTAATATCGAATACGTGTACATTGTGTTATATAAACTTATTGAAAATAATTACATTTTCATTAGACCATATACGTATAGGTACTTCGACTAAAAATTCCGATTCAATATACCATCGATTTGAATCTCACGAACACGTTGCTTGATTAAGTAATTTTTAAACAGGGGATGAAATTTTTGTTTACGTATAATAGGTATTTTAATATAAGTTTATATATAGTATGGTTATGTCTGCCTGAGCTCATCTGTATATTAAATTCAATTCAGGATTTGGGTCGTGGTTATAGCTAACCTGATGAACATATAAACTGTCCAACAAACGCGCACGCAGGAATTAATTGAATTGAATATTCGTATAATGATGTTGCAGAGATGTAAGGAATGATCACGTGGGTGATGGTCGGGCTGCTTCTGGCTGCGGAAACGACCTGCGGCAGAAACGTCCTATCCGGGAATGGAAATGAAGACTCGAAGCAAAAAAGTACCGGTGTTAAGACGACTGCGGCTGACGACGAAGAGATATATCGTACGTGGGGAGCTTATCAATTTTTACATTATTATTATTATTATTATTATTATTATTATCATTATTATCAATATCAGTATACTATACAAGAATTCGAGATGAAAGAATATCCAAAGATTCAATTACGGTATACATATTATATAGGTATACATATACTCGGGAGAATTAATTTGATTGTTCTTTATGGTATTGGTACTACATACATAGATATATATATATATATATATATTGTATATGTATATATGTGTATGTACACGAGTTTGATGAAAGAAATTGTAAAAAAAAAAAAGAAAAAGAAAAAGAAAAATAAAGTAAAGTAAATAAATAAAGAAAAATAGAATAATTAAGTTCGCAAAATTTTTTGGGCGAAACAAAAGAATAGCTTGAGGGTATTTGGTACATTTCGGTACAACTTAATTTTACCGGTATTAACTTTTCTTTCGCTCGGTTATACTTCTGCCCGCGGAGACTTCGCCGCGGTCCAAAGGTTCCCTTTAAAACTTTCATAAAATATTACTATGTCAAAGAAATATTCTCACAGCCTGCCATTTTTTTTTCTATTTTTTTTTCTTTTAAAAAAATTTTTTTTCATTTGTTCTCCTGTTATTTTTCGCACATATCTCCGTAGACATACATACATAGATGTATAAGTATACTCGTATATACCTACCTTTATTATATACCTACCCATACAATTCACGATATATATATACCATACGATGCAGGTATTGTATTTTAAGGAAATGTTTTCCATCGAGTTACGAATGTCACGGTTTCGTATGACAAGGGGTTGATGACGGTTCCACCCCCATACTCTTCCAAGTACATAATATAACTATATACGTACGTGTGGGGGACACGAAAAATTCAGTCTCGATAAAAAACGAGATAAAAAAATCACTTCTGAGTTGCAAACAATAATCAAGGCGCCACTGTGGCAATCAGACGGCAAGAAATCTCGTAAAATATATATATATGTATTTATTTTTTTTTTCTTATCGCGTATTCGAACGCGTATATAAATTTCACCACGATACATTAGTTATATCAGTATGTCATCTCTCGAGTTCGAATAGATAACCATTTTAATATAATTTTTTTTTTTTTTTTTCACTCCATTACCGCAAACTATACCTACGATACGATTGTGGTATTATATGCTAAAGTACCAACATAATAATGCAATGTTCAATTTTTTTTACATTACAGGGCTGACCTGCTACACTTGTGTGAACGTCAGCGATAACCAGGTACATATATATACAAATTTTTTGAAAATCGTAACTTTTTTCAATTTATAATCATACCATGACAGATATTCAATGATTGGGTATAACGAGAAACAAATTCTGATTTTTTTTTTTTTTTTTTTTATATATCAGCGGAGCAGGGAGGGTGTTCCAGGATCCATATTGTTTAAGTCAGACATGTGTGTTCGTATATTATACCTATATTCAAACACGTATGTGTAGGTACACGTCAGCGTCTGTATATATATAGGTATATGGCTGTTTGGGCTACTTTTCTTGGTGACAAAGTGCGTAATTCAAATTGAAAAGGGTTCCGCAGCAGCCAGCGACCCTTTCATGGCAGATAAAAAATGATCCCGTGTATAATCGCGAGATAATACCGATATTACCTAATGAGCCTTTTACCGGAGGGTGGCGGGTCGAAAATACCTGAAAGCGCTCGATGTGCTGGTTTTTTTTTTTTGTTTAATTTTTTTTATTTTTTGTATTAATATTATATATTTTTTTCTTCTCTTTGTTTTTTGTGAATTTCCTCTCCAAAGCCCCGGGGCCTCTAAGGTATGAGAAAGAAAACAAACGACGCCCGAAGGCCAGGGACAAGAACTCCCCGATCGAACCTAAACTCTGAGTTGAATTTAAAATTCGTCCCACGCTGCAATTGCGAGTTTCTCAATTTCCTATTACACCGCATCTCGCGGTTTACCTCGATGAGCACTTCGACTTGCCCTTTCGAAACTTTAACTTCCGCAAAAAATCAAAACCTGTTTTTCCAACATCCTTGAAATCATATAGAACAGTTGTGGCTATAGTGCGAAAAGTAGGCGATTTAGTACGAGACAGATATTACCTTATCGCGTTTTCCACACACGCTATTTTTCGTAACTTCTGCTTGGGAAGTGTTATTCGAGAGAAGCAAACGTACGAAATAATTATCGAGGTTATACGTTGCTCGCACCAGGTGGCGGTAACGTCAGTGTGTGAAATTGAGCTATTTCGAAGTGCGCGTGCGCGACGAATGCTCTAGAGCGAAAAGTAGAGAATATCGAGTGTGCGCATGCGCCAACTTTGTTCATTTTTCGTCATTCAGAAAGAAGGCACTTCACGCACGGTATACAAGCCACTTTTCAAACAAGTGTTACAAAAAGTATAAAATTATTCCATGTGCTCAATTCTATAATAATTGACTGAGGCAATAAAAGCAATACAGGTAAATCAAACGAAGCTTCCGTCTATGTAAGAAAATAATCTTCATCTTCAGTATTTTATCCCGCATAATCAACCCAATGCCAACGTTTGCCACATCACATATCTCGTTGATATATATAATATATAAATACGTGTGCCTATATATGTATAGCTGCCTTTCGTAATTCTGTCTATCTTAGGGTAAACTACCCTCTGAGTAGGAAGTGACGTTCTACGTTCTGCTGTTTTAATCAATAGGAACGTAAGAGGGTTGGACGCAGAGCTGTGAGAGTTGGAAGCGACCTAGGGGCCGGGGGTGACCTAGGGGTGACCCGGGGCGGCAAGAGGTTAGGGACGGGGGTGAAATATACTATTGTAAGCGTATTAAGTCTAGTTCCACAATGCGCGTCTGTACGGTATTCACCTAGGCTTTTAAAAACCTCTCGTTTTTTCCTATTTTATATTTTACGTTCGTATATGTCACACGCCCGTGCCCAACAAAGAACTAAAATAAATTTCGAACAACGCACGTTTGATACGCCGAATAGACATTAGATTTAAAAAAAAATCTACATTTTATTACGCGAAAACAGTTGGATAATAAGTTTCGATAAATTGAATTCAAAACACTAGAATTTCGAGAAAATTTATCTATATACGTACTCGAATATCGATTACCGTATGGGTTTTAGATTTGGAAAAATGATGTGTTTTTAGACGACAAAATTCTCGACAGTGGTGAAATGGTTTATTTGTAACCGTATAAAAGAGAGAATAATAGAAATGAAAAACTGTAGAAATAAAAGATCAACAACAAGAGCGAACGAACAACCCCGCGCACAGATGAAAAGTTGGCCTGTTTATTGTTCCTGCGAAAAGGCTGCACGAGCTTTATGTATCTACCTTCACCTAACGAGTTTTGGTACGTAGTATAGGTATCATGTATATCTGCCTCTACAACGGCTGGAAAATTATATCACGAATACGTGGAAATCCGCCCACACATACACAATTCTGTATATAAAAGCAGGAAACATTTTTCAAGAGACCCTAACGCAAGACAAAAGTCGTCTAAATACATACCTATATTCATACACGGTTAATGATATAAATCCAAATCTAAATCTCAATGTTTTTCGTATATACATACGCGTTGTCAAAAAATATAAAAGAAAATATTAACGAGTTTACATATTTTCCCATAAGCCACGTATATGTACGAAATGTTTTATGAATCAAGAACATCTCTCCCTTGTCAGAGCAGAAAAATAAACCCTAATTAATTCCCATAAAATCATTTAAATATTATTCGTATAAGAAACAAAAATTTCAGTTACAGTACGTCTGATTCTCCTCCTTTTCTTCAGTTTTATTCTTTCTACGTGAGGATAAGCTATATTCTCAATTGTCAGAGTGTAATTAAGCACGTGCCAGATAAACTTCAAGATATTAAGGGGCAGTATTACTTGAATTTCGAGTCTAATTACTTGTGATATTAATTCATCCTGCATATATAGCCACAGTCGACTGCACAGTATACATATATACACGATTTTCGTAATTTCTTACGTTCAATTTTGACTCGGAAAATATAAAGCAAATAAATAATTAAATAAAATTTATCAAATCTTTTTCTGTAATATAATATAATATAAGATGTGTCACATCCGTAATCTGTTTCCAATCCGTTTTATTTTACAGATGTGCAACGAATGGGCAATTGACACCCCGTGCCAACCAGCGGGCCGGGATTTCTGCCGATCTTTGCACGTTCTGGACAGCCGTGGCAATAGTGTATTGGCAAGTAAAATTTATTGGATTTTACACTAACAGAATCGTTGCCAGGTACTTGTGGAGTAGATTTATCTATATCCTCAACCGTGTGATTATACACAGAGATAAAATTTCGAGTACTTTTCCCGCGATTTTATTTCAACGTTCAACCCCTCGATTTAAACTACCGCAAAAAATACAATATTGGACCAAACCTACCGCCGAATCTAATGAATATTGTTATTGTTATTCAGTATAAATAAACTTTAGCAATTGAGCAAAGTTAATTGCATTGAAAATCGTACGTATAGTCATTCCATTTGGGTAGTTTTGGTTAACGTTAATAACACGAAACGGGTAAATCTCTACGTATTTTCCGAAGTTATAATATATATTTCTATTGATTATTTCGATTCCGTAGATATACATATATATATAATAATAATTGAATAAAATGGAAAATTTGCTACAGGTTAGCAAGAGCTGCGCGACCAGCGACGAATGTGGCCCAGCATCGGTTGGTTGTGTACCGATAGACACGCAAAAGGTACGAAATAGCGAATTTTGAAAAATCGAAGATATTATCGATCAATAAATTCGGTTATTTCGTTCCAGATCTGTATCAGCTGTTGCGACTTAAGCTACTGCAACGTCGAGTCACCCACAAACGCGACAAATGCTATTTTTTCAAGAAAAAGACGTACGAAATCTAAATCAAAACGAAAACCACCTGGGAATGGGGCCGCTGATAATTATACGCGAAACGGCCGATCTTACAGTCTTGTATTTTTCTTGACCGCGTCACTGATTCTACATGCATATCAATCCTGAAACGGAAGACGAATGTAATTAAATCAATTAAATCGTACATACAAACATAAATATAAATATAAGTATAAATATATATATATATATGAAAAATTAACAACAAAACAGCAACAACAACAACAAAATATATATATATATATATATATATATGTATGTGTATATGTATATTTAGCAATTTCTAATGCCGTTTTAAGAAATAAGTTATACATGTATGAAATTTAAGATATACGTATATGTAGATAAATACATATACATATATGTATATGTATATCTTTATTGATTGAAAGATAATATATTAGGTATATATATATTTATCTTGTAAACCGCCGAATGAATGAATTTTAGAAAGAATTATATTATCAACGAAAGGTATGTATAATTTTAATGTATAACGTGCTGATGATGATCATGTATAGAAAGAAACATAGAGGTTCGAAAAGAAAGGAATTAACTACACGAAAGAGAAAGAAAAAGAAACCGAAAAAGAAAAAGACAAAATTAATATACAATATAAAGTAATAGGGCGAAATATTGAAATTATTGACAAATTTAAAGAAATGTACCTAATATGCTAATATTATACATATATGTATACATGTATACGTGTATATATTATTATTGACTCGCCTATTACTAAATTTCATTGCTATATTATATTATATTATATTATATTATATTATATTATATTATATTATATTATATTATATTATATTATGACGATAGACATATTACATTGTTACCGCATGATGTAAAACTGTTGGTAATAAAATAAAACAGATTATACTTGTATTATGCCTTTTACCATCTATATATTCTTCCGCTATACTTTCATATACGACGTATAATATCGGAGTAAAATAATTAAATTCTTCTACAACAATTCGTTCACGCTAATCAATTCTATCCTAATTCTCTGTTTTAACATACAATTGTTAACTGAACTTTTGTTATCAATGAAAAGAAAATACTTGAGAAATTTTTTATTGCTCTTGAACGTTTCATCATTTGTCATTCATCAATGCGCAACTGATGAAAAAAAAAAAAAAAAAACAACATCAAACTGCCTTTATTTTCTATCACTGATCTTTATACTAACTTATTACCTATACCTACACCTTTGCGGCATAGACGATCGATAAAGGTAAAATTACAAAAATCGTCACCTCGGAGCTATAATTATTTTTTTTTTTGGAATGAAATGAACGATTTCGGTGACGATAAAGTCAAGCCTGCGATTTTTCATCGAAGAATACGAATTCCGGTAATTTCTTGTCACAATCGTTGACTGAAGAATAAATCTAAAGACGTCTACTCCGGGGTAAAAATGCGTGCCAGTCAAGTGTTACAGCAAATTGACAAGTCGACTCATTGTCAGAATGGTAAATAGGTACTGTTGATAATTTGATGCCGCTCTGTTTCAGCGAGCCGTCCTTATTTCTATTTGTAGTGAACAGAGCTGGATTAACAACGACAAATTTTCAGAAGCGGGACTACCGATTTTCTCGTATCAATAACATTATTACAGAATTTGTCCTGAGGAACGCCGGAATTGATATGGGGGCGACGGATCATTTCGGGGACATAGGGGTGAAAAATGAATTGATTCGGCACGATGGTGATAATCGACTGTTGACGATATGTATAATCAAAATTATTCAAATGGACTGCAGTTTCATCCCAGAGACGACGTTTCGTAAAAGTGCCTCACGAATCGAACCGACGATCACGAAATATGCTTAAAATTGTGAAGATCCAAAACGAATGTAATTTTCTGCGTGTGGGCAGGAAGACGAGGGGATAGATGTTGAATATGCATATTTTAATTCGGGCGATCGAAAGGAGTTATTTTTGGGGACTCGAATCGTGTGATCGATGATGAATGAGCGATTTGCATTATTACATATACTTGCATCGTATAATGAGCTATATAGGTATAATCGGCCAGAATCTGTATTCTCCACAAACTCCTCCGATAGATCCAATTTTGTGTATTTTCAAATGGTTTTGCATTCGGAGAATATATATATATATATGTATATACGATATTTATTCTGCAAATCAACTGATGTGATTTGCGAACTGGAGATCGAAGCTTTTCAAAGTCCGGAGCGATGTATAAATATAGCTGGTTATCGGCCAAACTTTTAATTTCCATAAACTACCCCGATATACCTATACCTAATTGTGTGTATTTTTGAATGGTTCTTCATTCGCGGAGAATCGGAAGGATATTTTGTCTCGCAACTCGGCTGGTGTGATTTCCAATCTAGGAAAGTTTATCGCCCACCGTCGCACGTATAATAAGCTAATTGGTTTAGATAAGAATTTTTGATTTCCTAACATTCAACTTCCCGGTTTTGTAAATCGCACGATAAAACTTAAATCTATACTCCCAATTAGCGGGGATGAGCGTAAGATTGAACTATTTTCACTTTTTTTTTTTTTGGTCAACAACGCGTAATTCATCTCGTGAGGCAAATAAATATAAGCATGCATTTTTTTGGATTTTGTCAAAGTCTTGATGAAAATAAATAACATTATCAGATATGCAGTATACTCACAGCTTTCAAATGTAGCCAACAACCTGGATGAACCATTCTCATTCCTTTTCATAGTTGCAACTGCAGTTTCCGGTCCACATGGAGCGACGATGTACGGGCTGCATGATGCTAATTGATTGTTCATCACTATGTCACACATCGTTCATCACGATCATCACTCATCACTCGGACATTAATTATTTTCTCGACGTCCGTATCCGAAATTGAATCCACTTAACATTTTTCTAATGAATTAATTGAATGAATAAATAAATGAATAAATCAGCGAATAACTAAATGAAAGAAATCTAACGTCTCTTCTCTGCCAATCAAATGAAATATACCAACGACACGCAGCGAGTGGAGATCATTCGCGAATATGTAGAGACGTTACTATAAGACAATTAGATCTGCAGACAGGACAAGATTATTATTCGGACTTTTTCAGGACACGATATTGCCAGTTCAAAGTACATGTTATATGATATTATCTTCGGCAAAAAGTGAGCTGAGAGAAATATATTCAAGCTAGAGAGAAAAGTTCGACTTGAATTTATAGTCAAAGAATCGCTTCAAGAACGCTATTATAAATTTGTATCAGCGTCAAAACAAATGCATCTGTTATATGTACCCCGACTAGGCTGAAAGAAAGAGATCATCGAACATCGGGAATTGTATAACCGTCTTTCAGATCCAGTGAATGCTGAATGTGACGAAAAAAAAAACTGTCGAGACGCCGAGCTTAGTTGGACGCAACCGTCCAGCACCGCTGTTCGAACGCGAGTGAAGATTTCGAGTCGGTCGAGCGACCGGCCGCGGCCTCGTATTTACCGATCTGCGCGACGCAGTTTCGCAAGAATAGCCCGAATCACAAGAGAGCGCTAGCTCGCTGTAGCTTTAGACTGGCACTCCAAAATATTGTGCATTTTCAAAACTTATGTAAAAAGAAAAAAAACCGCATCAGTCGAAAAGAAAAAACAAATGCTCCAATGTTATCACGGAACGTTGACTGAATAATCCGCGGGCCGGCAAAGTAGGCTTGGGAACGAAACAGCGTGCAAACTTACCGACTGAAATTATATTGCAGTATATCTATATATTCGCACACTATAGATATACTGCCAAGTTATCTCGGTCGGTATGTTTGCATGCTGGAGATAATTTTCTGTAATTCATGTAATTATTAATTGAGAAATTATCAATAAAAATACAATAAACATGGTGGAAAGTAATGGTTTTGGATTCATTGATTTTCCGAATCAATTTTTCTTGTAGCGGGAGGTTATGTCAAGTTAGGATAATAATATTTATATGTATTGCAAAAGTCCGTTTATGTTTGTAATTTAATATACGACGGAGCATTTCCGAATAAAATCTTTCCCAGATTTTTGGATTTTCAAGGATGTACGCCTTGTCAACGCCTTGATCTACCCGCGAGGTGAAAATTATGTACCGATAATTCGAAAAGAGCGCTGAAGCAGAAGTAACCCGAACTTAACTGGGTGCGATGAGGTTAGAAAACCGTCCGCAAGTTGGCGCCGGAGTTTTGTATTCCGTGGGTCTTGCGCAGTGGTGGAATCTGTAATCTATTAAAATGGAGGATAAAAGTCAGGTTGTAGAACCGAAGGGGAAAAAAGAGGATATTCTCGATAAGGATGCCAAATCTAAAAGGTAAGTGAGTGCGGATCGGGTGTCGAACGAACCCCCGAGTTCACGTTCATTTAACGTTTTCGCATCACCCAGCCTTCTCGCCCTACCAGCTTTACAAGTCGAGGCCGGTCGCGGGCCACACCGTGCGCCTTGCATGCTCACAGCCACATGACGAAACATATTCGCTCTTTAACCGTTTCCCGTCATTCTCACTGACGCCTTACTTAACAAAAAACAAATTTCTACGTCTGTCAATCCCGAGCTGTACTCCGTTGCTCCGATTATTCAATCTCGATCTTCCGCGCGAACGTATTCTATTTTTCATATTATCGTCCGCCCATCGTTTTGACAGGAACCCGTCTATGAACCCGGAGGATTATGCATGCATGGATTATGCTATAAACAACTAATAATTCATCCTCAAACTCCGTGTATCGGTTTCTCTGCAGGTGCTCGGGTTATCTCTCGTTGGGAACATCGATTTTCCCGCTATCATTTCCGCTTTTTTATTAGTCTACGCCGCTTTATTTACTCCACTCGAATCGAGCTCGCTCGCTTCTTTTCATTGTAATAATTATCGCGAAGAATTTGACTTGCGATTAGCTGAATACTCCGCGTGCGCTTAGCGCGCGTTTTTTTTTTTTGTTTTTTGTTTTATATTTTTTTATTCTGCTTCATTATCGAACGTTCGTCATGTGGCGATTTTGTTCTTCGTTTTCTTTTCGTTTGTCAATGCAGTCGTTCCAGCTATCGCTCTATATGTATATTATGCTTCCGTCCATAATTTATATCTTTTACAACAGATGATTATAATACCGATAAATCTCGCCTGATTATTGTCATTGTTAATTAATGTCTTTTATTTTCCCTCTCGCTTTTTTTCTTCAGTTTGATTAAAAAATAGTCAATCTCAGCACGACTATACGGAAAGGCTTTTTTTGGCGAAACGAGAGGTTTACAGAGTGCTGTAACGAGTTTTGTCAAAAATCCTTTACGTACATTTCCTACGAGAGCCGAAAAATCGCGACAAAGTTGTGATTTTGAGGTTAGAATGAGGAAAAATACTGTTGCAGTATTCATTGGTGTGTGTAGTTTTTTAGGGAGAGTGTTGCCGACAACAGTCGGTTACGGATTATCAAGGGGATATGTGGAACAAGATTTTACACTTGGAATTTTTCAAGGCTATTTTCTCAGCAGAAATATATTCGATCGATGTGAAATTGATAACAGCGATAGAGAAGAATTGAACGAAGGGAATGATACTCTTCGGTATTAAAAAAAAAAAAAAGTTCAATACTCTTTTGCTGAGAAAATAGCTTCGGAATATCGTGTTTCATTTCACCCTAAGACAAGTTGCGATAATATTCACGCATTTTTGCGAGGAGGATGGTCGGATTTCATTTCATTTCATTTTCTCATTACTTCAACTCGAGGGCTGCTCGCTCGCTCGCTTGCTAAAGGATTCCGCGGGCCTGGGTGGCAATTCCACGACCCTTCTGAATTCCTTATACCCCACATCCTTCATTCAGCTCTGCTCAGACCACACGGTGCCTGAAAGCCGCGGCGCGACGCGAAACTTGTACGCGATAACGTATTCATAACGGGTGAAAATATTTTAATTGTAAATATAAATGTACGTTTACGTTATTCGAATAAATTCCCGGGCAACTTTCAAACAAGAATTTTTCATTCGTTCGATTTTTGAATGCCGACAGCACTCTCCTGTATTTTAGCAGTACAATAACATAACGATATTATCCGCTTGCGCAATAAATCGCACTAACCGGTGGTATCGCTAACGGTGGCGGGGCTAACATAAAAATAATTTGTTTGCAAAAAAAAAAAAAAACAAACAAAACCACAAAAACACCCGAAACAAACATGAAACTAGCTCGAAAAGACGAAATCGTAGAAAGAAGAACCAGGCTGCAAATGCCGCGGGAAAAGAGCAGAACGAGGCCGGTGAGGCCGAGGAATCCGAAATGCCTGGCGGCTGTAACATCTCAATAACGGACATCCAAATGGCCATGGAAGCTTTCAACATGCAACAAAAACCAGCCAAGACTCAGGAGGAGGCTCTTCAAAAACCCTATCAGTTCTGGAGCACTCAACCTGTTCCAAAAATGGGTATGATGCGATATAAATTATTCATTGCCATAATTAAAACAATCGACAAATGCGATTTCTCCACTTAGCATTTCTCAAGCCTAGTTTCTCAGCGGAAACGCATCCGATCAATACGAAATCGATATCGGCGATTATGTGAAAGTGAACGAAGAGCATGATGTTCTTCGTTTTGAAAAATTCGAGAAAAAATTTTACAGATTATTTATCGACAGTGATATGATCTGT
The DNA here is from genome assembly GCA_963989295.1 of Ametastegia equiseti. Lineage (NCBI taxonomy): Eukaryota > Metazoa > Arthropoda > Insecta > Hymenoptera > Tenthredinidae > Ametastegia > Ametastegia equiseti. The sequence continues at coordinate 11,432,267 of OZ022397.1, read as the reverse complement.
TCAACTTTTTTTCCCGTAATGCCCGTTGTTCTCGTTTTTTTTTTCTTTCGAAACAAAGAAGAATCGGCTTCGAATTCGAATCCGTTCGATCCTTTAATTTTGTTGAACTTTCAGACGAGAAGATCGTTTGCAACGAGCCGATAGAAGCCGACAAGGCCGACATAAGAGCGGAACCTTATTCTTTGCCGGCTGGTTTCCAATGGGACACATTAGCCCTTGACGATCCATTGGTATTGGCAGAGTTGTACTCTTTACTATCGGAAAATTACGTCGAAGACGACGATGCTATGTTTAGGTTCGACTATCCTCCGAATTTTATCAAATGGTGAGTCGAAACTGATTCTCGAAACTATGCCAAGAATAGAATTCTGCTTTACTCTAATATATCCAATTCGTCTATTTTAGGGCACTGCAGCCACCCGGATGGCGGAAAGAATGGCACTGCGGTGTTCGCGTTAGTAAAAGCGGTCGATTAGTGGGTTTCATATCAGCAATACCGGCAACTCTTCGCGTTTACAATCAGTAAGACCAATTTTTTTTTTTTTTTTTCCTCTTTTTCTGTTACTTCGATTATATACGAATCGTCATCTTTTATACAAATTTTCATTTTTCAGCTCCCAACGAATGGTGGAGATAAACTTCTTGTGTGTTCATAAGAAACTTAGGTCGAAGAGGGTAGCCCCTGTTTTAATTCGCGAAATAACACGGCGGGTAAACCTACAGGGTATATTTCAAGCCGTATACACAGCCGGCGTCGTTTTACCCAAACCAGTCAGTACTTGCAGGTGATTACGCAATTTTTTACCTTTTCAGGGTTCGTACGTATCTGGAAAACATGGAAAAGTCAAGGATTCTTATTGCATTTTCACAAAACAGCGCGTTTTAATCCAAATTTAACTGTGCAATAATTCAAAATAGCAATTCACATTCGAACGCATTTTTAGATAATTCTTGTGTCGTTGGTATATCCCAATGAAGCAAAACGACTTAAAATGAATTAAATGCGTCCAAAACAGAATTAACACGAATTAAATAGATGCGAAAATAATTGTGTGGGATTTTTTTTTATTCTAAAAAATTGACGTACAAGTCTTTCAAATTCTGCTTTATTCCGTTTTTCACATACTCAATACGCTTTGGTTTACTGGGATCGCGATCAGGTTTAGACTACAACAATGAAACGAATGATAAATATTTTGTTATTTTGGAAAAACGCATGTCCTTAGAATACTTGGAAATGCGCTATTTTTTGGCTGAATTACTTTGAAAATTCAGAGAATACGGATGAATTCAATTCCAGATGAAACGTACCAATCCTGTTCTCCGAGTTCATTTTCAACTGATTTTTTTCGTGAGCACTGATATTCGGAGGAACACCTCAAGAGATTGAATAACGCTGATTATGTTGTAGGTATTGGCACCGATCCCTGAATCCAAAGAAGTTGATCGAAGTCAAGTTCTCTCATCTGTCCCGAAACATGACGATGCAGCGAACCCTGAAATTGTACAAATTACCTGAAACGACGAAGGTTACCGGGTTCAGAAAAATGCTTTACACCGACGTTACCCAAGCCCACGAACTACTGGGACGTGTGAGTAGATCTTTGTCTCAAATTTGTTCTAATCTTGAGATATTTACGATTCAGATGAAATTTCATACGAAAAATCTCTATATCCAGACAGGAATGTTACCTAATTTAGAAGAAACCTCATTTTATTTATCAATTTTAAGATTTTCATTTAATTTTTCAACTTTATCGAAGTAAAATAAAATGTGTAAATTATTTCCAGTACCTGGAGAAATTTGATCTGGCGCCGGTATTCTCTCTGGAAGAATTTCAGCACTGGTTTTTGCCCCAGAATGGTATAGTTGATAGTTTTGTGGTGGAAAATGATGGTAAAGTAACAGACATGGTCAGTTACTACACGCTTCCTAGTACCGTGATGCACCATCAAACCCACAAGATTTTAAAAGCTGCTTACAGCTTCTACAACGTATCGACTGTCACACCGTGGCTCGAACTAATGACCGACGCTCTCATCTCAGCGCGAAACGTAAGACGATCTCTTCAAATTCAATGGACTTTTGGGAATTGGTAACCAGTTGGATAATTATCGAAGAATTTTCTGTTCACAGCTTGGCTTCGACGTATTCAACGCACTTGACTTGATGGACAACAAAGAGTTTCTTGAACCGTTAAAATTCGGTATTGGCGATGGAAATTTACAATACTATTTGTACAACTGGCGTTGTCCAAGTATGCCACCAGGAAAAATTGGATTGGTACTTCAGTAGACGAAACGGAGAGAAGACGTTATAACATTTTTTCGAGGCCTACAACATTTTTTTACCGGATATAAGAAACGTAACGGAAATGGACGAGATTGAGAATGATTGTTCGTTCGTTCAGTAAACTACGGGCAAAGAAGAAAAAAAATAAAAAGAATCTACGTACGAGCTGTTGAGAATGATAATAAAATAGCAAAATATATTTATGTTTGTTCATATAGTTGTTTATGAACTGAAAGGGACGTAATGTTTTGCTATAATGTTGATGAAAAAGTTTTTCTACGAACAAAATTATCTTTTTTCAATAACACAATATCGCTATTATTCGCTTAAGAAAACGTGTGTTATTTACCACGTTTATTTCTTAAACGATAAAACGTGTATTCCAGAATATTATGTATGTATTTTACAAATTACATACATAGGTATAGGTACATACGTACGTACGTATTAAACGTATTTAAAAAGCGGTCCCGCATGTTTATCTGCATTCATAAATTCCTACACAATCGATTAAGTAAACAATGAAAAATAATATCTAGTTTTCTAATTCTTAACGAGCTGTATAATAATTAAAACTAGCGATTGCGAAAATATGGCTTCTCAATTTTCTCGTTAGTTTATTCGGACCGCTCGCTCGCAATGTATATTTGAGTATATTAGACAATGTAGATAAAAAAGTACCTCTTATTATTAACAAAATAAATAATAATTATTATTATTATTAATATTCGGAAGACGTCGTCGTACAACCTATCATTATTAGCTCAGTCATTGAAACGTCCAAAATCCAAATGTTACAACAAGAAAATTATCTAATAATTTATTGTTCCTAGGAATGTGGACGTATTATTATTAAAAACAACAACAAAAAATGAGAAAAAAAAAGGAAAAAAAATAATTATATATATAAATAAATAAAACGTTTTAAAATATCGTCTTTTATCAATTTTTTTTTTTTATGTTCACATATCACGTGTCTGTAACATAGAAAAATTTCACAACGCCAAGAGAAATAATTTTTTTTTTTTTTTTTTTTTTCAAACATGAGCTTGTTTTAGTTTTTATTTTTTTATTCTTTAATAATAAATCAATCAACGTTAAATGCAAGTTTGACAAATTACTATTAAATCATATAATATCAATATTTAAACGGTAGATAAATAGAAAAACAATTTTTTTCAATTCAATTTACAATTTCATTGGTATATAGTGTGTTTGTGTGTGTGTGTGTGTGTGTGTGTGTGTGTGTGTGAGTTGTGATTGCGAAAATTGCAGGGAAATAAAAGCTTCCCGCAGAGGGAACATAGTACGTAAGGGTAAACTAAGTAACAAATAGTGAACAACTATCGTCAATCCAAATCCGGAAGATCGTAGTACTTAGCGGTATGATAATGGCCTGCAGTTATTTCGAAATCTCTATCGGATATCGATGTCTCTCTAATGTTATCATCGATGTAGATAACGTCGTCAAGGCTGGACGTCCTTGGATGATTAAAATCGTTGGAGAGATGAGATGAAACCTCGAATTCTTGATTGTAAATATCTCCGGTATCTTCCATCGAGGATTTATTATAGTTTGCCTAATTACGTGGAGGGAGGGAAGGGAGGGGAGGTAAAGATATTGCAACCTTTGATAAACCTTTTCTTTAAAAATGACTCCTGAATCTTTTTACTTGAAGGAAATCTGCCGACTTGTAATTGTTGATTCCACGTTGCGGTGAATCTTGGATGACTATCATTTCCGGTACGACTCGGTTCGCTCCCCTTTCGAGAATCGACGTTGTCACCTTTAACCATGAATTGATCATTTATATCTATAATTTCATATTCGAATTCACCTTCTGTTAAATTGTCATCTCTCATCTCTATAAGAATAATTAACTAATTATTATTATTATTATTATATCTTGTTTAAAGAATTTCTTCTTTTATACTCAATTTTTTCAATCGTTCGAATCATGTCAAAGCGATAATCACAGGTGAATATTGATATTGTAATGTAACAACGTCGAAACATGCATTAACAGGATTTTCTTAACCATGTATTTATTCTCATTAAAGAAAGGTACGTCTCGTTGTGATCGGGTTCAATTCCGTTTAAATTTTCAGCAAATTCTTCATGCCCTTGATATTTGCTCACCTCAAAACCAGCTCCGTTGTTATTATGCCCGTGGATTGACTCTTTTTTCTTTCCCAATATTTTCACCTGATCTTTCCTTTGGCAGTTGATTATACTTCCATTGAATTGATCGTAGCAATTGGAATTACCGATTATTCTTAAATCCTTGTAATCCCCCTGTGATTGGGGAGGGTTTTTTGATCCTAAAATCTTAACGGTGTCACTAGACGTCGTTGGATTACCAAAATTCAGAACTTTCTCTATTTCCATTTTGTCTATCGAGTGGCCAAGGATTTTGACTTTGTTCTGACTACCTTTAGGCCCGAGTATTTTTACCTCAGGCTGAATAATCCCTGAGTTCAAATTATCGCAATTATGAAAATCTGAAAGTTTTAATCTTGGGGGTACGTCGATCGACTGGTTTTTCGTTATCGAATGATCGTTTGACGAAAGAATAGTCGATATACTGTCACAGTATGAATTATTATTGTGCTTTAAACTCTGAAAGTTATGATTCATCAGGGAAATTCCAGTTCTTTCAAAATTCTTTGGTAAAAATGAATTCATCTGTGAATTCTTAAAAAATGAATTATGTCCTAAGCAATTAGGCTGCAAAATCTGATGATTAGAAACACGAGGATTATTTTCTCCCAAAATTTCCAGTTCTTTTTCCTCTAGACAAAAGTCCTCGATTTTTTCATGCTCAAAAATATCCTGATCGATGTCGTTCTGCATGGCGAAACGATCCTCGTGATCATCTCCCAAATTCTTACTGTTATCCAAAATCCTGATGTCTTTATCCCCGAGAATTTCTATCCCCTCAATTGGCTGGTTGTGAATTTTTTGTATCGATGAATTAACTCCAGAGTTCAATACGGTTATTTGGTTATTCGAGTCCCCGATTATTATTTCCTGATTATTCCGGGAGTTTGATATTTGCTCGTTTTGCTGCTGCTGTCCTCGTAGATTAGCAACTGATATAGCTTCCGCTTCTTCGCCATCTAATATCGTCACGTCATGGGAATTCTGCGCCATCAAATCACGAGCTTCACTGTTAGTCATAACCTCGTAACGACCGTCTTCGGTTGCTCGTACAAATTGGATACCACCCTGGGCTGCCAGTTCTAAAAGATCGTTGCAGTCCTCAGCGGATCCCGAATTTATAACCTGATCTTGAGTATTCTTATCTAATTCACCGCGAAGTTCTAGGGGACGATTATCCGGGCAAGATAATTGAGACTCGATTGGCTCGATCAGACTTTCTGTATGATTTGAAAAGAATTTTGATTTCTATTAGCAAATTAATTGACTAGTTATTATTTTTACTTTTTTATTTTTGAAGAGAAAGAAAGAAACGTGATTTTATATTGACAAACTTTTTGACTGTACAAATGTGAATTTCGGTTCAAATTTCGAGTTTCTTTGAGGGGGAAAAAAAAAGGACGAAAGTTTACCTTGTTCCTGTCCAGGTCCAGGTGGTTCGATAAGGAAACTGTAACTGCCGTCAGGTTCGATACGTTGAGTGACGGTAGCGACGACTGGTACTTTGATTTGAACAGCCTTTACACCATCGAGATCAGCCAGAGTTGGGCTGACGGTCATTTTTCCAGCCATACGTAGATCTTCGGCAGTAGCTGGTGTCAGTACCTGTTATTTTCATCACGTTTTACTCGGTAATTTTTACTCGGAATTTTATAGATTCTATCTAGCAGCAGATTTTCGAAATACTACGAGCTGGATGATCGATGGATTCTATGATTTGACCAACAATCGCGTACCTACGTGATATATGATGATGTTTGTATATTCAAATTACGAAACAACGTGCTGACGTTAATTATACGTGTGAAAATCATTCGGAAATTTCGATATTTTGATGAAAAGCGTGGCTTTTGTCAGTTAAGGTAAGAAGTATCCCAATTATTGACATTTTTCAATGATTCCTTGTTATTCGTGAGCTCGAAAATTATCAAAAAATTCGTTTGTATTCTCTGAGCAACTAGCAACTGATTTGTGTAACGGAAATATTCAGAATTCTTGTCACCGATTTAAAATTTCAGAAAATATGAGTGTCAATAATTGGGTCTTAAAGTGTCAGTAATCGGGACACTTATTCTTTATACCCATCATGAACTGATGATTGAATAATGATGAGGGATGAATAGAAGCTTTTTATACATCAAGAATATATGATAAAAGCAAATTACTTTGAAAAAATTTATTAATTACTTGTTTACGGTTGGCAGTGGGACAGTTGGCAACTTTAACGAGAACTGGTATTCCCTTGACTGGTTTGAACAAAGCGAACGGTGTTTGTCCCTCTAAGATGGCATTTTCCATCGCTTTTGTCTCGATTCTATCTACGATCATGCTCCCCGTGTAACCGCCCTTTTTTTAAAGACAAAAAAATAGTCAATTTTATTTTACGCTGCAGTGTTCAATAAAATGGCATTTAGGTATTAATTACCACTGATCTTCTACTGGAAGTTATTATACATAAAAAAAATCATACATAATTTGTTAAAAATACCATTTGTGAAAAAATACCAACGGGATTGAAATTTTCTTTATTCCCCTGTACTTCGGCGATCATGGGACGTTCTCCGTTCGTCAAAGAAACGATGTTAACGTTCTTGCTAAAAGGAAATATCGATCGAATGTGAAAATCGTGTGGTTCGAGTGGAATTTGAATTTTTTTTTTTTTTTTTTAATATCGTCACTTGATATATATATATATTTTTTTATTTACTTTTTCACGACACCGGGAACGTTCATATCCTGAAGGACAACGGGGGCGTTAGGATGACGATATTTAATTCCATGCTTGTACTCCTCGTGAGATCTCAGGGAAAATCGACGGGGGAATTCCTTGCCGCATATACCGCAAACGTACTGCATTTTTTCAGCGTGAGCATGAGCCTTTACTTTGTGGCACATCAGATTTGACATCTGATTAAAACCCTTGCCGCAAGTCTCGCACTTGTAGGGTCGCTCGTTCGTGTGCGTAAACACGTGATTTCTCAAATTTCCTAATTTCAGATATACAGATTTTTCTTTCAAAGGGGTATCCCATCCGTAAGGAACGAAAAAAACGCTTTTTTTCTATAAATTCATTCGTAAAAATTGGCCTGGGCAGGCTCGAGATATTTTCTATAGTTAGCCATCTTTTGGAGGAAAAAAAATGCCACGGACATGATTAGATGTCGAAGACATTTCTCCATGAGGCTAAAGTGATTAATTTTTTTATTTTCATTTACTACGCGTGAGAAATGAATTTTAGATATAAAAGACAATTTTTTTCTTTCTGGTCTGTTAGGATTCGATACCTCTTTTAGCTAACTTGAAGTGGATAATAAAATTGGAGATGATAATTTGTGTTGTATGTACATAGAGATCTAGTCGAGAAGTCAATTATTGTTTGTGAGTTTAGGTGTGAACTGGGTTTCGAGCTCTCTCACGATTTGCAAAAATTTTCAACGATTTTTAAGACTGCGGTTGATTTCAAACGATTCCAGATAATTTTTGATGATTTCTGATGGTTCTGGTAATGAATGTCTTCGGGTAACTTGAAATAAAATTCGAATGATTTCAGAGCTGGCTTTCACGTAGCAAGTTACACGCAAGTTCATATGGGTTTCGTATGATTTTCAATGGGTTAAAATAATCTCACTGGATCTCACGTGATTTCTAATAATATCTCTAAATATTGGCAAAGAATTTCGAAAAATATCACAAAATTTCAAAATGTTCACGGATGCTTACACTAGATGAAAAGTGATTGACCCCTCGAACCTAGTTTTCTATACCATTGTCATCGATTTTCTTTTTTCGTATGAAAGATGATATCGAATGGGCACAGGTAATTAAAATGTATACGAATTGCGGACGCAGTATTATGTACCTTTTTGGTGGAACCCTTTTCCGCACAAATGACATTTATGGGGTTTATGTTCGGAGTGGGTCTTGCGATGGGAAATCAGGGTGGACACTCTAAAACGTCGAATAACAAATGTGTAAAGAAATAATAAACTTGATTATAAAAAATATCCCGCGGCGATGTAGATATATATATATATATATAATATTTATGCGAAAAGATCTGGAGAAAAGACATGATTGAAATTGATTTAAGAACCTGTTAAACGTCTTTTTGCAAAATTCGCAAACGTAGGGTCGAGCATCGCTGTGAATCGCACGGTGTTGGCTCAGGGTTGATAATTGTCTAAACGCCTTGCCGCAAGCTTCGCATTTAAAGTTTCGCTCGTCCGTGTGAGTTGGCAAATGTCTCATCAAGGTGTACTGGTGGCGGAATTCTTTCGAGCCTATACAGTTTTTCGTCGTCAGTAGTTTTTCCTTTCCGGTCATTAATTTATTATAGTTTCCGATAAAATTTTTTGTATAGATAACATTAGGGGACATCGGGTAAACTGCACGATCGAAATTTAATCAAACCAACAATTAGCCTCGCCGAAATGTTTAACTCGCGAAAAAACTATGAAATTATATCAAGTCTAGTCAATGAACAGAACGAAAATAAAATTATTCAAATCCTGTCGAAAATTATGGTGACTTTAAGGAAAATCAAGTATTCCGAGGACAATGATTAGGTAATATTTGGGGGGGGGGGGGAAGAAACGTTATAGGGAAACGACTGAAGGAGAGCTTGTTATAGAATTCATCACACGGATTATATTCGTTGGTAGAAATATTGACTTTTGGTTAAATAATTGGTACTTACAAATTCCGCACTCCCATATTTTAAGCGTTTTTCCATCTCGTTTGAGGTACTTGACAAAATGCAGTCTGGAGCGAGGATCGTCCTTGTCTACGAGCTGCGTGGTCGACGAAGGACCTTCGCTCACGGGGTGTGAATACACCACGACGTTATCTTCGGTTACATTTTGGTCAAGAATCTTAATGGACAGTAAACGAGGGATTGAAAAACACGAGATTCGTTGATATAATGCATGAGTTTGAATTCCTTTTTCTTTTTTTTTTTCTACTATTCATTTTCGACTGTATAAATTTTCGATACTATAATTGTTTCATAGCTTCATCTGCCATCGACGATGATTTTAAAAGCTTGTACGTTTCATGTGATGGAAATAATACGACGAATTTCCACAAATTATCATTAAAAATTCGAACTTCATTCCTCGATTGTTTTAAGTGATTGGAAAATTTTCTAGTTCTGTCGACGGAAATGTAAAAATTCCTCATGAAATACTATCAAAATTTGACTCTTTTTTTTTTTGTGAATATTATAAAAATTGACCTCTGTGGTGATTTATGGGATTATCATGTGAATAGTATTAACGAGTGCCTATAATATTCAATGGATAATATAGATGTGTGGCACATATACCTTGTATTTCACCGTGTCTTTTCCTAAGAGTTTCGTAATCGAACCGTCGACGTTGATCACCTCGGATCCTATCGCCGCGTCGAGATCCAAACAATCACTCTTGGAAATAGAAGAGGAAAAAAAAAAATAAATAAATAAGGAATGTAATATTTATACATGTTTGCATATCGGTTGAACTAAAGATTACTAACATATTTCGAATATTTTCAAAGAGTTGTACGTAGACTTTTCACTCGAGGAATAAACAAAAAACGAGGAATGAAAAAACAAAAGAATCAGATGAATGTTATATCTATTTCCCAAATTCCGAGTTTTTCAGAAAAAAAAACAAGAATGAAAAACAAAACAAAAATAATAATGCTTGCTTCGAATATCTCAAACTTTCGCTTCTCGTGTGGCGCAATTTCAGAATTATCTATTAGGTAAAATCGACTTACTATACTCAATTATCTCAGTATTACTGTTCTGAATTTTTATCATATTTATCCTCCTCCATATATACATGTATACATTATACAAGCTCGCCATACGAAAAGGTAAGTTGTTGAAGTAAAAATTCGGAGGTTTCTCTGCTTTGAATTGTCAGCTTTTCAATTCTTGAGAAAAAACAACAACACGAGATACATAATAGGTACGTTTCTCTTAGATATCATTTGTATACTAACTTGCATTAAGTGACCACTCGAACCAGGCTCGCCTGCGACGATCGAAATATCGCTATGGCCATCGGCCCCGATCGTTTCTTCCTTAACGTACACTTCGTAAACGCTAAATTGTATGAAATATGGTATTCGTGAAATCGCATCGGTCTCCAATTGCGACGCATATATACAGGGTGATTCGGAATTCGTGACAAATATTCAACGGGGTGAATATGCTTATCAAAATTCAAGTCGAAATTTTCCGAGCCATTTTTCGGAAAAACGATTTTTTTTTAATTTAACAAAATACACGGATTGAACAGAAAAACAATAACAATTCTTTTCTTCTCACTCTATTTCTTAATTTTTCGAATCCTTATCAGAATTGAGATCGAAATTCCCTAGTTGATTTTTTAAATAATTTCACGGAATTTTTTTTCTACAATTTTTCAAGTTCGATTTTTTTTTCCTCAACAATGAACCAAGAAATGAAGCATTCCAATCTGAATTTTGACGAGGATTTAGGAAACTACGAAACATATTTACATAAATACAAAAATAAAATTGTTCATATTGGTTTTCTCTTCAATCTGTTGTATTTTTTGAATGATATTTGACTTCAATTTTAATATGAATTCACTGATCTACAAAATACTCGTCACGAATCTTGAATCACCCCGTATACCTACTATACAAAGTATATTCACGCGGAACATAATTCTAAGCTATACAAAATTCTACATAATCTACGAATCAAATATCTCACCTAATAACTTCATCCTGAATTGGACGCGAAAACTGCTGCTGAGGGTCATCGTACTGCGCGTCCCCTGATCATTCGATACATACATACGGATACCAATAGATGATCAATGAACATAATAATTTCAATAAATGAAACTAGATAGCTCCTACTTCGATCCTAACTTATCCGAATATCAATCTGACTTCATCAACATAACTACTTGTGTTTATAATCAACAAAAGAGTATAGATATGTAAACGTCTTTAGAGAATCGGGCGGAAATTTCTGCTTATACGTTTACATACAATGTATACCGGAATATATCAATATTATCATTTTTTTACACTGCGCGAATAATTTGACTTCCATTATGACTTTGTTGCTTATATTTTAGGTTAATTGTAAGTTGGGAAAAAAATTAGAGCTACGTTTTTAATCTCATATTTTGTTGAAAGCTAAAAGTTGCGTAGGTATAGTGAAAAAGGGAAGAATTTTATCGTGACCTACGCCGTTGGCCATTGTTGGCTTCGGCGGGGATCTGAATGGCGAATATTTCAGACGTTTATTACCAAATTATCTTCGATTTTTTTTAAGCGTAAAAAAACATCGAGATTTGAGCTGAACATGCAGGGCGTATAGCCCGAGGATTAAGATTCATTTTTAAAACAAAATTCAAGCCCCATCTTAAACAAACCAACAAGGAATAACGACTACTGCAATTTTTTTGAGCTATCTAAATAAACGAAAACCGCCATATTGGCAGTTCATTTTGCTAAATAAATGCAGGAATGGTAGAACGGGTGCAAAAAGTATCAATCAATGGAATAAGGACGAGGTAAATAACGTTAAATACTCACACGTGTAGCCTTGTAACAAATTGCTGTGACTCATTTTACAGATCTATTGAATGTGTAGCACAAATTTATCAAGCGTGGACCGCGTCCCGCTCAAAAGCCTATGACTCTGAAGTTCGCTGACTGTCGTTCACCCTATCCGGCACGCCACTGTGTCGATTCGATTCAATCTCATCGCCCGCCCCCAATCGAGGGTCAATGACCCGTTTTTTTTACAGCAGGACAAAACCCACCACGTCAACATTATAAAAAAGAAGAAAATAAAACTAGCCCAGAATTAGGAAGGGATAATAAATTCTACAAACGAAACTATCCTGTAAATAACAAACATCATCCATTTATTGAAAAATGACAGTTTCATTTGATTGTTTCAAGTATAGTTTATCGCCTAGTAGTCTGAAGGTAGCTCAAACTTCCCGGCGTTGATTCATATACTCGGTCGGTAAGTTACGACACTGAAGTTTTTTATCGTTAAATTAATTTACCGACGGAGTATGGGATATGAGAAACGAGCGGAGTCGTGGTTCGCTGATCATCCTTGAAGCGTAGTTTCTCATCTTACGAAATGCGTGAGGTTACAGTAGTTAAATGGTAATCGGTTGTGAGGTTATGTCCGTATTACTATACTATAATTTCTGTAATTTTTTACATTCAAGTAATCATATAAAAAGTCATATAAATGATCGGTGTGCTTGGTTAACCTATAGAACGAATAATACCAGAACTAAAACTACAAAATATTATAAAATATGAACACAACCACGCACAAACTCATGATAATAATAAACAATATTTCTCAAGCAATTAAATCTCATCTGACATATGAATCCCACAACATATAGGATACTAACTTAATAATAAATCAAGGTTCGGACCTCCCTCGTATACCTTCCTATTAATATCTATTCACATGCATCCTTCCTAAATGACCTAAAAATTCAATTATTCAATAATAATACTTAAATTATATGACCTTCCGTCTGGCAGTATTTATCAACAACAACTATTATTATTATTATTATCATTATTCTTCTTATTATAATCATTATCATTACTATTATGATTATAAGAGACTATTATTCCCATTATTATCATCATCATCATCAGGCTGCTACCTTGTTGTCGATGTCTCGAATAATCACATGCTAATTAATTCTCAATGTCTTATTCCAAATGTCGAATGACTAGAAAAATTCCCTTTCCTAAATTATATTTTATCATTCATTCACTTTCTCGTTTTCATGCCAAATATTATTATTATTATTGTTATTATTATTGTTATTATTATTATTATTATTATTATTATTATTATTATTATTATTATTATTATTATTATCATACGGTCGAAATGAATTTCTCAAATGTATTCTAAAATTAGAAAAAATCTAGGCATTCCTGTAATGCGAGTAGCAAAATAAACCGACTATGTACTGTTATTTTGTTTGATTTTTTTTTTGCTACTTATTTAATTTCTTTTTGTTTAGAATTCAAATTTTTTTTCTTATTTTAGCCAAGTGCCACCGAAATGAGTGGCGCGGTATCTTTGTACGACGGAACGGAGAAGGAGCCAACTCCTAATAATAATCCATTGGAAAATGGGGGAGGAGCTACTAAAAAATTATCCAGAGGTATATCACGGGCTACCGAAAATGCAGCGATCGTTTCTCATGCCAGATCTTTACTCGTTCCACTCGGAGCAGTGGATACTCCTGAATTTACATTTTCTTTGCCAGATCTTTCCGTTTATCCAGGTTCGTTGAGGATCGCTTATATTTTTGAGTCTTACATGTCCCGATATATGTTTTTAAGTCTATAAATTCATTCGAAATTTGTTTATTTTCAAATTATTTTTGGCTCTTTTAGCAAGTTGTGAAAACTCTGTTTAATCATTTTTGTGGAAAATATGTTTGTAGGCATGTTTCGAAACACTTTTCTTCCATTTTTGGGAATTATTACTTTTATTATTAAATGTTATTGCCAATTCTTAGGTATATCAAGCTTCTCAGAGTATTATGAAAGCTGTATCAATATTTTCCAAGCTGCTTGGTGGAAGAACCTAAAGTTACCTAAAGTAGAAATTTTTTATTTTTTAAATGTCTATTTCAATACGTTATCTCAGTTTAGCCTGAATTATGTTAGTGCTTCCTGTGATTACGAAATCTGATTCTTAGATTCAAAATTGCGAAGGAAATGTACAAGTTATTCACCTCTAGGTAGAGAAAAATAGAGAATTTTGAAATTCTCCTTGCGTTTTGATCTCGTTTGCAGAATATTTCTGTTTCAGGAAGGTTTTTGGAATACCAAGATCAAGATATTCCAGTATTAGATTCAAGATAGAATCCTTAGTCCTTCTGAAATGAGGAAATAATTAATATTTCATAAATTCGTGCCCTACGAATTTAAACAAAAGGTGGTTTTTGACTATTACGAAGTAAATCAAGTCGATCCAATCTTAAATGCTACAGTAGGCATGTATCTTGGTCTAGGGATTTCTGAACACCTTTTTCGAAACATGGATGTACTGCAATAATAATTAGGATGCAACACATACTAACAGAAACAGCTCTAACATGACCGAGACCAAATACAATTTTGAAACAAATGTACACAAGTGAGACTCTCAGTAGAGTTTTGCCTGAATAAAAAACAGTAAGCTCTCGTGTCAATTATTTATCAAAAGAATTTGCACAACAGATTCCTTTCGCCAATTTTTGGAGAGAGATTTAATAGAAGGAGGGTGTCTGGCGTCGTTGGAAACAGCCGGCCGATTGAATTGGTGGTGTGGAGCCAATGGAAGAAACGGAGGATCCAGAGTATTATGGCCATTAGCTACTTCCGGCGACGGTAATTGTTTGCTACATGCCGCTTCGCTTGGTATATGGGGTTTCCACGACAGATTATTGACCCTGAGAGATGCTCTGCACACGACTTTGGCCAAAGGTGAATACCGTCACGCCCTTTACAGGTACGTACGAATTTCAATCAACTCCAAACTTATTTCAATAAGAAAGTAGAATTTTCACTGCTCAGCGCTGATCCCCTGATTCCCCAAAAATATCTTCAATTCAAAAATTTTTTAGCAAGATTCTTGTTTCGTTTATTCCCAAAAACAGTTCTGTCTTAGGACTTTTTTTAATCAACTCCGAAATCCTGGAGTAAATACTATAATTAGAATTATGTAAAACAACTGCCGCTTTCTTGCGGATCATTTTATCACAGTCTATAAGAGTCTGATGAAAATTTACAGACTGAACATAATTCGGTAATAATATCAGGAGGATTTATTCAATGGAATCCAATAGAATAAATAGGGCGCTTTGATGGTTTGTGATGATTAGTAGCTAGTGATTCAAAATTGTTTAAAACTTAATAATGCTGTTCCTACTATTTAATATACTTATTTTATCCGTTCCCCCTGAAAATTCCAAAATTTCAAAGAAAATTCCCTTAACTTTTGCTCATTTTTGCCGTTTCTTAGCTATAAACTTTGAACTTTTTATTTCGAGAATGAGTAATGAAAACTGAAGATATTTCTCCAATCCTATCTCTAATATTAGTGAGACTGCTTTAAGTAGCAATAGCCGTTTTGTATATTAGGTAACAACTTGTTTCATTGATCTACATGTGATTCCATAAGGCGATGGAAGTGGAGGCAAATGGGACTCAACGCTGTTGCTGGATTGGCTTATTCCGCTGCTGAATGGGCCACCGAATGGCAAAGTCTTGTCGATATGGCTTCTGCTCATCCTCGAAATCCTAGCGCTAATTCCTACCAAAGCTTGGAAGAGGTAGCTCCACAATTATTCATTCATTCAATTAATCTATCATCAATTATTATCAAAATCTATTCTATTCCTTCAGAAAGATAGTCATAGTTCTAAACTTCAAATGATTTACTACGTTTTAGTTGTTTGAACCAAAAACCACCCGATTCTAATTATATTCACCTTCTAAACTTTTGAAATTTTGAATTCTAGACATCAGATTAAAAAGAGCAAACAAATTATTCGACTTTATTTACCGCCGGTATGAATACATTTATAAAGGTAGTTAAAAATCAGATGAAATCCAAGACTAAGTTGAAATTTTTCACATTTCTGTATAGTCGACAACATTTCAAAGGATCTTGGTAGGATAATCTGTGAAACGAACATCAGCCATTGAGTTATCTTCACTTAGATTCTTATAATTTTGTAATTATCAACTAAACTGAACTGATTTTACATCCAAACGATTGATTTTCCAGGTTCACGTGTTAGCGCTAGCACATGTATTGTGCAGGCCGATTATCGTGATAGCAGAAACGATGCTAAGAGACGCAGAAGGAGTTGCTTTAGCTCCGATTCCATTTGGAGGAGTATATTTACCGTTTGAAGTTCCGCCGTCTCGGTGTCATCGAACTCCATTGCTTCTGGCTTACCATTCAGCTCACTTCTCTCCTCTTGTTACCGTCGATGGGACTGGCGGAGAAAATGGAACCGGAGAAGGAGTCAGTATTCCTTTAGTGGATCCTGACTCAGGGCACCTTTTACCTATTTTGTTTAGCGTAGATCCTGGCCCACGCTGGGATTCCGTTACCCCTTCCGAAGTTTTACCAGTTACACAGCCTGAACTGGTTGGTATTGGGCTAATTTTTTTCATTTTTATCATCTAGATTTCATTCCACAATCTCGAGTTATCAAGATCTTTTTAAACATGATTCGTTTTTTTTTCTCAGGAAGACGTTGTTCTGTTACGAGAATACCTAGACTGTGATTTCCAGCTTTTGACTGCAGATGAAATGGAGAGGTAAAACTACTTCAGACTTATATCTTCTTTATGGTGTTTTTTTTTTTTTTTCTAAAGTAGACACTGTTAGTAGTAAATATCTGATGCAGTTTCACAGGTCTGATTGATTTTTACACATTGAAATTGAAGAAATATATGAAATTCGTTTAGTTAGTTGATTTCATACTTGAGATTGCTGAAAACAAAAAAGATCAGACTTATGCTTGATATTGAATTTAATGGATTATTTTTATCAGGTATTCAGAATCGGACAATCCTTCTTCGAACAAAAGTAGTCGAGCAGCAAAACAGTTGCTTGGAGTAGCAAAGCAGTTCGGTTCAATAGGTAAATCTGTTAGTCGGAAGTTTTGGTCGATGACGAAGAGGCCTAAAAGTCCTCCGTCTACATCCGGAGCTTCTGGTGCTCTTTGTGTTCAAATCAGGAGTAAAAGGCATCAGTACGCTGATCAAATGCTTCAAAATTACCTACAGTGTGCTCACGCTAGGTACCAATAGTTTTATTCCACTTAAATTAATTTATATTGCGAAAGTTAATCGATATTATTATTTTATAATTATGAAACAGGTACCCAAATATCATCGTTTGGTTGACGATAAAATATACGATTTGTATAAAAATTGCTAAAATCTTTCAACAAGTCAACGTATCTTGAATTTTTCTCTCACATTGGATAATGAAATATCTAATATTTGAAGGTATCTGCGTGAACAACGAGCAGAGAATACTGGAAGTACGATGAATTACGGAGCTGGAAAGTCGAAGTTTTATGCTGCGAGTGATAGGGGCAGTCACGTTAGCGTCAGTAAGCTGCTACCGACAAATCCTAGCAGCAAGGATCGTACTCTATATCTATCTCGGTAATATAACTCGTGTTATGATAATGAGAAAGATCAAAATAAAATTGCAATTATTAAATTAGTACGTTTATTTTACTGAAATTTATCATATATTTCATTTCCGTATCGATTGAAAATTTGACTAACAAGAATTGCACTTTATTTCAGATCTACATTTTATAATAATCAGCCATTCTCTGGAGATGAAAGATCTGAAAGTTGGAATAATGGCAGTGCGACTGAGGTTCGTGAATTTATTAAAAGTAACATCAACTCAAATTAATTCCATTTAATTTCTGCATCTCGTTTTTTTTTTTTTGAATAATATTTTCTACTCCTCGATAGTCAGTTCCTGAGATGTGAATTTGAATTGGTATTTTAAACACAAAATTCGAGGATTTGAACAAATAAGAAAACTTCGGAATTTTGAAGCTTTCGATACAATGAAATTGTATGCAAAAGTGAACACAAATAACACAAAACGATGTAACAAATTCATCGATTCTATTGCTCGTTGATGCAGAATTGAATCAATTCATTCAGAATAATGAATAAATGAAACGAAAAAAAACAACAGATTTTTCAGATCTGTGATCCTCAAATCTGAAGAATCTATTTGTCCTGTGTATTTTTTTCTTTTATCATTCTTTGAATGATTTTTCTTCATTCATCCATCAATTTTAATCATAAATCTATGACCGTAATAAATTATTTTCATTTTTCTCTTACGAATGAGCGTGATAAGGAAAATAAAGTTGTTTTTTTCTTGTTATTTAGGGCGAGAAAACAGTGAGGCAATGTCGTAACGAAGATTGTCAATTCTTCGGATCTGTAGAACACGAATACTATTGTTCAAAGTGTTGGGCAGATCGACCGTATCGTTGATTAATCGGTTTACTCTGATGACAATAATCTCTGTCTTGCTAATAAGTATATACCTGTAATAAATAAGTATAAATCCTATATTACACGTTATCAAAGTGTAGATATAACAGCTAGTCTCCTGAATTGGAACTCATATGATCGATAAGCAGCTATAATGATTAATATACTGCTAAAACTATACACATATACAATATATATGTACACTATAAATATGCGACGTGTCTTTATCGCTCTATATTTTCATCACTACTATATTTATCAATATTTCTATATTCTGGCAGCATATCAAGTATTACAGGGTCACTTATACGTGTGTGATCATTAATTTTTCAAATATTCGCTTCATCTATAAAATAATATCTATCAATCAAGTGTTGTGAGCAATTTATGTTGAATGAGAAAATGCAAATCCCATATATTAAAGGAGAAAAAAGAAAAAAATGACAAATAAGTATTCAAGTTTTGGTAGAAACGATTTATTCCCTTTTTTTTCCTTCTCAAATTATTTACGAACCGTTCATTTATCATTCGCAATCTACCGATATGACAATAAATTCATTCATCATTAGGTAATAGGAGAACTTTTAGAATCGTCGGTTGTAGTAAAATTTGATATGAACTTATTTGTCATTTGAGCATTCGTTAAAGATGATCAAATTCGTTTTTGTTATAATTGATCGATTTTTAAATTGAGATATTACCTCAAAGTAACTAGATGACGATATACGTAAAGTGAGAGCCATTTTCTCATCTGAAACTCGCCCAACACGCCCTGTACATTACATCTCATATTAATTATTGATTAATATTAACGTATTACATAACATAACATTGATATGCGCATTATTTATGTGCCTTGCCTCGCGCTCTATGGATTTAGGTATACGTATACACATAGGTAGTTGTTTTGTATAAAATTGCAAGCGCGAGTGTTGTTATATGTATTTGAAACTTTTATCTTATTATTATTGTATATTATTTCTACCCGCAGCTTTCTCAAGACTAATTATACCTAATAATAATTAATAATGTTATCTTTGCATTTTTGACTTTTCAATTGCTTCGTGTGTCTTTAGCGTAAACTCCATTTAAAAAATACTAAATAAGAGTGGAAAATATGAAAAATTATTAATTTATTTGGTCAAATGTTCATTCGGTTATCTTTCAACCTTTTTTTATTCTAACGAACAACAGAAATTCATCCGGAAAATGAAGTTATCTACTCTGTTAAATGAAAAAAAAAAAAAAAAACATTACTGAAGGTTCATAAGTTTAGTTTTTTTAAAAAAACGTATCAAGTGTTCAAAACAGAATATTAGTATTAGTAGTAGGTAACTTGCAATAACTTATAATGTGTCAAGTGAATGGAGAAGAGGAGATAAAAGAATTATGGATGTAAATTTCATACTTCGGGGATACAAAAACTGATAAATTTACACAACAGAAATTATAGACTGTATTAGGTTGTGGATCAAGAACCAAAACTCTATATAGGTATATGTATTTGAAAATAGGTGATATTTACCACCGCTGGATATCGTTTACCCCTAAAGAAAAAAAAAAAAAAGCTGATTACATGTAATGGTTGATATTTTCTTATTTCTTCTTTCTAGACTTACATTATGTAATAATACTGTGTAACATATTTTCTCTCACAATCATTACAAGCTCTCAAGCTTTAGTAATAATATAGACTTAAGAATGTTATTATTAACATAATTACCTACGTATATTTAAACAAACTAATGTTATAATAATCTATTAACTTGTCAATCAAAGCAATACCTAATATTTTAACGCTTTTTAACTACGTTTTATAGTCGATAAGTTATCATTATTATGGATTAACTAGTGTTATTAGATAATGTATCTGTACGTTATACTTCATTTTTGTTGTTTGATTATTTTCTTTCTTTCTGATATTTTTTGTTATCTTCTTTTTTCCACATTGTTTAAAATTGTTTTTGTTTTTCTATTTGTTTGTAAATTGCACCTAATTGTTCGTGTTTTTTTTTTTTTTTTTGGTGTAGATTTTCACGGATTGAAATTATTTCTGAATACATATGATTATATATAAATATTAAGTAAATATTAATTTATCGTAAACTATTCGAGGTAGCTAAATTTGAGATTAAATTCTAACGACTCAAATATACCTATGTTCAATAATTTTTAAATTACCTATTTGGTATACGGTATCCAGTAACCTACCCGTACCTATATCTATATTCATATTAAAATCGTACGCTGTCAATTTGTCGCGATTTATAATATGTATAATATAAGAAGAATCGTTTCAAGCAGAAAAAAAAAAAGAAAAAACCAATAAAAAAATCGATGAAAAATAATCTAAAATTTAAGAAAACTATATAAGCGTATTTCTCGATGAATATTTTACCCTTGTTATTATTCTCCTGTGATTTATTGCTCTGTTTATAATATACATAAATACATATAGATATACCCATGTGTATATTTACCTCACAATAACATTTCGCAAAATTTAATTTCTTATATACACATAATTGTTCAAGCTATGTAATAATAATAATAGTAATAATAACAATAATGAAAAATGCTCTACGCGGTGTAAAAACAAAATAAAGAATATTTTTATATAATTTATCGATTCTATTTTTATATTCATCATAAAATACCTAGATCCCCATTTCTCTGACATTCTCTCATTAGAAAACAATAACTGTGACAGTGTTATTTTTGTTTTTTTTAAATATAATACAATCGAGAGTTTTTAGGTATTCATTCTGAAAAACATCTGTTTTGAATAATTCTTTAATTGATTGTACGAAATTTTGTCAAAATATGAAATTTTCTTGTCCAACGAGAGAAATTTAGTGGTTTTTATTTTGTTCTCTTCTGTCTGTATTGGCGAACTCAACGATGTTTCAGTTTTTTTTACGTGATACAAAATCGTCGAAAATTTTGAAAGCGATTGTTATTTGAAAATTATTGATAATTAAAATTCTCAATTCGAGAAATATAGTTATCAATGTTTTCGTTCAGCACCAGATTTTGGGTCATCAAATTCCGAGTAGAGAAGGATGGACAAAATTCTACGACGAGAACCTGTTCACTTCAATTTCACGTGTACATATAGGAAAGATTTTCGATTTCGAATGAATTTTACGGATTTCTAATCACTTCTTACACAGACTATCATCGACTCCAGGTGAGTCTGACAGTGACTTTCAATTACTACTATAATGATTTTTGCAGACTAATAGCTCGATACTATGAAATATTTTTTTACTACCCATGATTTTCAAGACCTCTAAGATTGTCAAAGGTACCAAATGGTTCGAATTTCTTCCCCAATTTTTCCTTGATTTAGTTCTTTTGGCTTCGATGAATGCAGAAAAATATTATTTAAGAAAATATCCTGTAGTTCCCTGCCTCGGAACTATCACTCTCTTTTTATAACGAACAAGGAAACTCGTATAGGGTTCGGTATTCGGTTCAAGTTCTAGAAAAGTATAGATGTAAGGGTGGCTTATAGACGCCGGGTGTGTTTCAAGCGGGTGAAAAGCGTCGGTGAGACGTCTATGGTCAGCTAGAATGACGTAAAGGGCTCCAGTGGCCTAATTATACGGTATGCGGATGATGTTGGGTTGGGTATATGCCGAAGGTCCATACTGAAGGGGCTACAAGCCCTCGTGGTATATATATATATATATATATATGCTTGGCTGTTTTTGGTGAAGTCCGGTAAAATATACCACGGGCTCCAATTCGTCTCCGGGGTCCTACATCCGTAAAAACTAATGTTACATGCGGCTAGGAACCATACGTGGCTTTCTCGGCCCTGAATTCCTTTCGAAAATTGCTTTTGCACTACACAAACGCTGCTACATCCAGACATCCTTCCCTTCAGACTTCAGATATACATCTATGTATGCTATAGTATATTCAATTATTCATCGTTCAGTTCTGAACTCAATTTCTTTTTCGGACACTGTTCAATGTTGCATGAGAAATGAGCGTTATCATTTGTAATTGAAGGTTCGATGCTGAAGATGACCAATCGGTAGTACCTATACTACACTTGGATTCTATTCTCGTTCTAATTTTTTTGTATCTTTTAAATTGAATTTTGTTTGCCTCGAGTAATGGTCACGTGAATTTATTATAACATGAGAGTGAATTAGGAATGTTTGAAATTTACTAATTCTTCTTCAAAGTTCATTTCAGGATCTTATCGCCACGAAGGACATCGGTACGTATCATTGTGTAAAATGTTAAAAGAGTCTATGTGTGAAGGTATAGCTGCAGTGTCAAGGTATATGAGTTTCTTGATAAGACGACTTTGCCAAACGAGAGACGGTTATGAGCTGTTAATATTAATTCGTCGAAATGAAAAGGGCCCTTTATTAATTTTTACAAAGTTTGCTTTACGGCTGCCACTTAACGCGTAAGGCTTCCAGTATTATAGTAGTCTCTTTGGGATTTCATCCAGAGAGTGTCGAATTACTTGTGATTTCGGGTACACCGTTGACCTTATTTCAATATTACTCGAGCATCTTCCGTGCAGAAATGATCCTCAGGATATCAAGGAAGATGCAGAAAGCTTTTTTTCCCTCACCAGCTAGTTTACTCTTCCTCATGATCATCGGTGCAGTTGCCATCCGCTACGAGTTAGTCAAATGTGGTAATCGAAGTAATGGCAGTTTTGGAAATTGTCATAATTTCACAAACTTGAAAAACGCAGTCGACCTGTTGCCTGAAATGGAAGTACCAATGACATATGTATGTAACATTTACTGTTGAAATGATGTCACAGTTTTCAGGGTTCATGGTGAGACTGAATCTTTGAATTCGAAATAAGATTTTTCCAGTTCACAAATCGACGAATATCCGACTTTATTTTCCGTCCGATTCTCCATATGGCTAGTGGTTTCGATATTTCGAAGTGAAAAATTTTCAGTACGTGGTTCGCGTCTGCCAGTGATACTCTGCAGTATACGCGGGGAATATTCTCGCCTTGCCCAAAGCACCCGCGTCTCGGTGGTATATTCAGGTTGACGCAAGTGGAGGATATTTTTCCAGGACAATTTCGGTCTCCCGTGCTCACGATCCTCATTGCGAGCCTGGAAATAATTGAGACTTATAAAGGAGGGATTTGCCTCGTTTTTTTTCGTTTTTTTTTCTCTAAGAAACAAGGGTAAAAGGTACACTTCGTAATATACCAAACCGAAGATTTGCAGGTATATTTCACCCTTTCATCTACGATATTCGTATAATAGAAGGTCAGGGTGTAAAATCAGCCACCAAAAATGTTGAGGATTTGAAAATATTTGTCAAACTGTTTTTTGTTTGTTTTTTTTTTCAATGCTTTCGGTTCATACAATTTTCTATCTCTCATCACACAGAGAGTGGCGAGTCAACCTTTTATTTCACAGCGAAGAAGTGACGAATTTCCGATGAAACATTCTGAAGAAGTTTACAGCTTTGGCATTCCAGAAATTAGATTAGAACAAATTGCAGGAGAGTTAGGTCCTACTAATACAAAAAGATTTCATTTTTAACTCTGAATTGCTCCAATTTTGAAATTTTCAAGTCAACTTAACAAACGGAAAGACTGGAATTCCGATGGAACCATGATTTCCGGATTTTCAGGGTCTGGAAACGTGAAGGCTTGTCAAAATCAGACCCAGTAATTCTTCAATCGATTCCAATACCTGCTTTTCCTTTACATACGAAAAGTGAAATTTCCTGACAAACGCATAGAGATGTGAATTTATTTTCGAGTCAATGAAATGTTGAAACATCAAGATGGAATCACCGATAGCTTAATTTTCTTAAGGGGTCCATTTGGCCCGCTACCCCCTGAATATATCTGGCGAATCATCTCCTGACCCATGGAATCGAAATCTCATTAGTGTAATACCGTTCTAATTTCACCAGCTGAGTCGAAGACCTGGGTGATACAGCCACCCCGAAGGTATATATAGCAGTTGAGTGTGTAATTTGCGGCTTGTAATACCCCGTCAGTCGTTTGTTACTCTGGCTAGGAGAAATTGGTAAGGGTGTCAGCGGTGAAGTAACTATGCGACCGCCTTGTCCCATCGAGAAGGGTTTCCCTCGTCTAGGTACGACTAGGTCCGCAGATACCAGAGACAGAAGGGTTTAGACACGTGCATCTTTCTCCCCTAGGTACACGTCAAGGGTTTACCTGAGTTGTTTGTAGTAGAGGGTGGAATGTCCCTTTAGGAGAATTTTCGGCGATGGATTTAGGGGTTGAATGTTTCGATTCTACGTGCAAAATTGCAACTGTGGTGCATCATACCCCGTATGGTAGAAAGGAGAAATGAATCGCGTTTTAATTACGAAATGTGGCGGAAGACATCCACTACCACGGTATGAAGATGAGGATATATATCTATATCTTCGCGAGACTGCAGGATTAAAAGCGAGAAGAATAATAATTAAAAACGCTTTGAGGGTTGAACAATTCCCCGCAAATGTAACGAATATTCGCACCCCCTTATAGCCGTGTGGCCTCAAGCTCTTTCTCCTGCACTTGCAAGAAGTGAAGAGAAAAAATAAAAGCCTAGGTACCAAGAAAAATAGTTGGAAGGTTTGAAGAGGAGTGGAAATCGGGATTCCATTGCATGTATTATAGTAGGGGAAAACGATCGCGAAAGATCATTTCTGGTAACTCCTACTTGAAAAGTGTTATTTCCAAGGCCATATTTTTGTGTCAAGCATGCGTGGAGTACCTCATTCCTGAATAATGAAAAATAACAGAGTTGGCGCATGCGCACACTCGATATAATCTACTTTTCGCACTGGAGCATTCGTGGCGCATGCGCACTTCGAAATAGCTCAATTTCACGCACTGACAGTAACGCCATCCGGCGCGAGCGACGTGTAACCTCAATAATTATTTCGTGAGTTTGCCTCTCTCGCATAAAACTTTCCAAGCAGGAGTTACAAGAAATATCGTGTGTGGAAAGTGCTACTTTTCGCACTGGCCACACAATGTATTTTTTACGGCATTGGTATGAAAAAGTGGCTTTTTGGAGGCTGTTTTCAGTCGGTAAAGTGGCACTTTATGCAGCTGATCTCAGAACTGCCATAAAAAGACTTTATAAGGCAGTTTTGATGCGCAGTTCGAAGTGCGCATCTCTAAACTGCCGTATAAAGTCTTTTTATGGCAGTTTTGATCGACGCATGCGCGGTAGTTCTAACCTACAAACTTCTGAATTTTGTGCTTTTTCATACAAATACCGCAAAAAATATGGTATGTCGCATGCTCGTAAACTGCTTTTCGGCTCGGATGATTTTTCAGTATTCGCCGTCGGCTCGCCTTCGGCTCGCCTTTGGCTCATACTGAAAATATCATCCTCGCCTAAAAACAGTTTGTTTACGAGCATGCCACATAATATACTAATCTTGTTTCGTTTTGTTTTTGTTCACGCTGCGTTACTTTACGTTTACATGAAATGGTTCCTTATTTTTGGATAGGCATTTCGTTAGCAGGGTAAAAGTATATGTTTCTCCACATACATATGTGTAGGTACATACATTGAGCGTGTGAAAGCACGGAGGCGCACTTGTTCGAGAACGTAAACCTGTCAAGTTTGCTCCGAGCTGAAAGTAGAGTCTATAGGAGTTCTCGGGGCGAGATATGAGCATGAAAATGCAAGAAAGAGTTGCTACGACGGAGGCAAGTTTCTCACCTTGTAATGCCAATAAACGTTGACGGAGAGTCGGGAGCTAGAAACCGGGTACTATACGGTGGAAGCAAAAGAAATATCAGAGAGTTGCAGAACTTGTAGTCTAGCGTGACTGTAAATTTGTTGTCGTGAATTATTACAGGAAAAAGGGAAACTGGGTGCCCCGAGATATCGGGGAATTATTTACTTTCATGCTTCTGCAACTTTGGGTCTTAAATACAGCTCAGACTCGACTCAAGTTTCTTTTTTTTTGTTTTTTTTTTTTTTCTTCAGACTCAACATATCGGCTTATTGTTAGCCCTCAGTTTTCTCTGATTAACTTTTTCCGTCTCGAGTTTCCTCCCAATTTTTTTACTTTCAGGCTTATGTTTCTCTTATTCCGTTTACTTTTATCTTGAACTTTACAAATTTTACGAATATAGCCTCCTACATAAAATGTACACGATGAGAAGGAAAAAGTTCAAAAATACGAGATTCGGTCCTTCGAAGGTTTTAAAAAATCAAGTTAAATTTCCTAATTACACGATAATGAATAAAATCGTTAATATAAATGAAGCACATAAATGTACGAGGCAAAATTCTCTTTTGACCGTGAGGAAGATGGCGAACAGTCCTTTGAATATGCGGCACCGTCTCTCTATGGTTCAAAGAGGTGGAATAGCTTGAAGATATCTCATAGTAAAATGGAGCCTTGCACCTGGAATATTATATGCAGAGAAACTCACCTCGCGATTTCTTTTGAGGCTGGAGGAGTAGTCTGTCGAGTAAAATGAGATGCAGACAAGAAGCTGTGATGGGAACGAATGACCTGAGCCTGACCTCGTATGGTAGACGATATCATTCACCAGAAGGTTAATATGATATGCTTATCTACGTAGTTGTTTTGGTATGAAGAGACCAGGGTGCTGGTGGATTTGAGGTCGCAGTAAATCATGAGAAGTAAAATCGAGGTATCTCTTCTCTGAGCCATCTAGCCGCACTGCAAATCTCTAGGAAATTTTCACGGTGGAGATGAGGTGTTCACAACGTTTCTGACGTTAATTGTAAATATAGTTAAACGAGGTTATCTCGTTTAAGCTGTTAGTTTAAGTCGCCCGAGAGTTTCAGGTTGACGCACTCGTTATAAAACGATAGCTCGTAAAGTAGTTGTTACCCTAGATTTACCAGATTGAGTATAACGATGAATGAAGTGGACCAGTTCGCCTACGTCGAAAAATTAAACAAGAATCCAAGATCAGAGTTATTTGCAAATAATTGAAAAAGAATGTCCAATTTTCAAAAAATCCATGTCTTATAATTCCGATAGTGTAAAATGAGCTTTCGTGAGATCATAAGTCGGCACTGACGATCCTCTTGAGTCTGATGAAAATTTCAAAGTACCAGAAAAATGCTTGCAATTTTTCGACTGGAAGAACCATAACGTTGAGAAAAATGCGTAACGGAACAATAAGCTTTGGTGATATCTCGTTTGTTAAGTAAGAATAAAGATTTGTAAGGGGTGGTTGGTTGGCTGCAGGAAAGTACGAGTAGATTGTGCGACGTGTAAATAACAATAGTTAACAGGGAAGGTAAAAAAGGTAAGTTTGAGGGTGTTCTTTGAAACAGTTGAATGCCTAATGGTACGTTTACGCGCCCCTTTTTTTGACGTCAGGAAGCGAAGTAAAGGCAGGGTGAAAACGGGACAAAGCCTTCCTCAGTCGATATTAATTTTTACTTGGATAATTTTTCACTCAATTTAAGCTTCGCTTCCGTAGTATTACGCCACTTTAGAATCACGCCCGAATTAATAAAGCGTGGCATTAAATTTCTTGGCGTACTTTTACACAGGCCCGTATTATACCACATCTTTATTTTATTTTATTTTTCATTTTTTATCTCTCTTTTCTTTTTCGATTTCTCATGCAAATTTGATAGAGGGATTTGCATGCAATCTCTTTAAGCTCAGCTAATTCGTCTCTTCGTCTTATTGCCCAGGTCATATTATTATATATACATATACGTGTAGGGAATTGGAAAAGTAGGCGATTATCCGTGCTTTATAATATTTCGTTGAATGAAAACCCACAAGAGGATTAAATCAAGCATTTTTACTCATCACACCTCGCTTGACCAAATTTTGTCTCCCAGAGAAGAAAAGACATAAATAAAATTTAAAAAAATACAGATTTCACTCGCTCTCGCGCACGCAATCATCTCTTATGAAATATTGCTTTAATGGGTATAGGGTCGAAGGCTCATGTGCGAAGGCAGGGTGCTTGTACAGGAAAAGTGAGACTTTAGCAATATTTTTAATTGCTACGACGTGGGCTCTGCACGGATGCTTGGGATTTGCGGTACTTTCGAGGAAGCAAGGGATGAAGAGTATACAGGTGCTGACGGCATCCCTTATACGATCTGGCGTGTATTTACACACGTGTGGTATAAAATATATAGTTACTCCATATCGTACGGATTTCCACGAGAAAATACACTATAATACATATCCACAAAGTTTCACGTATTTGGGCACGAAGTGTAAAGTTTCGTTGTACATACATACCTACAAATAGTTTGATTTGTATAATAAATTTCATTGCGAATATGGGGTAAGTTACATCGGATCGATCAAGCAGATAAACAACCATGTTATGTGCCCTGATGCGTTGGTCGGACTACAATTCTGTTGAAAGCAGATTCATGTTATTTTACAAACAGTTTACACGGTACATTGAGTATACTTGACTAGGGTTTAATCATTACACAAAACCCTCTTCCGTACCGGACCTTATACCCATACGAATATAGGTATGTATATTGTTTGATCGACCCAAACTTGTATGGAACACTAATTGTAAGCTAGCAGAGACCGGCACCGAGTATTAAGTGGCTTTTCAGCAAAGGGTATGAAATGTGCAAACATGTTAAATGTACTTGGCTAAAAATTTGTATCATCGTTAGCATCGTGTTACAGTCTACTAAACTACTAAAATACTAGAATTTGATTACTCAGGATGCTGTGCAAATACGTAACTCTGACAAACAGACACCCAAGAAACGTCAGAATGAGAGAAGAAGATTAGACGCGATTAGAACCAACAGAAGAACGTAAATTAATTTTCAATCTTCTCTATTCTCGAAATCGATATCAGTAATCGTCAGATTTTTATTTGACATTTTTAGATGATGTTGATTTTCGTTACGAAAATCCCCTTTATTTTGGCGCCTACATCCTTCGGCCATTAGAAACGTGATGAATACATTCATTCCAGGGAATGCATGAAAAGTTTGTAAATTTTGAATCGACGAGTTCTGCTCAAAAAAGCGTGATGTGAATGTGACGATGAAAAATAATGGTTTCAAATTAAATTCCAAAGTTATTTCTTCTGCTTCTTTTCTATATGGTCGATTTAGTCAATGTAGCTGGTCGTAAGGGGGCATCCATTTTACACGAGTCATAAGGTCCTGTACGGGTTCGGAAGCCGAAGGTAGGTATATATAGGTGTAACTTCCTTCCACAGGAACTCCTTGGTCTGGGCTGGTTACTGCACTTTAGGGACATGTTATCTCGCCGCGTATATACCCGTGGCGAAAAGTCCACCGTTGCAAATGGGAATTTCCTTGAATTTTCAAGCAAACGCGTTTCTATTCGGGAAACAGGAAACAGCTAGTTATATATTTAACCGACTATCCAGTCACCGCACTAAATATCTTGCTAGCCAATAACTTTAACTTCTGCTGCTGCAGGCATATATACCTACCTAACTACATATACATTACCAAGGAGCACAGTCGCATTTTACTTATGCCCCATGGTGGTGTAATTTAGACCATTTCCTTCTTGATTTGTGTCTTGCATTCATTCTCCAGTAACATCAATAGGAAGACGAAAACTTGGTCCAAGGAGATAAACGGTCGGATGAAAATTTAGGAGATCAAACAAATCGTAGAATTTTCAATTCACGGCTCCACACAGAAAAAAAGTGCACTAAAATTTACTACGTGAAGAGTAATTGTATAGACAGTACGTGTTTTCAGTAAAATTGCCGCAATTGTGGTGTTTGGTACTTTGGGGCAAGTATAAGCTTCAATGTCTATAATGAGTAAATGTTATCGCAATTGGTGTAATTTCTATTGAAGACAAATGCTGTCCAAACCTATAATTACTCTTCGCATAGTAAATTTTACAGCATTTTTTTTTTTTTTTTTTTTTTCGTGCAAGTTAACTCAGAGTCGATTATTTTCCTAAAGTTAATGGATTTTCTTATTAGATATCGGCTAGTATAAGTTATAGTCGGAATTGGATATTGAATATTTGTTTTTGAATTGCGCATTTGATTGGAAGGACAATAAAAGTTCGGTAAAGGTTTGTGCCGTTAATGGAAACCCTAACTCAATTCTCGGGGCTCCTCGTTCCGTGCAGAGGGGGCAGTGCGAGGCAGGGCAGGGGTATACTAGGTTTTGTCGGCCAACACTCGCTGGGGCCCGGAAAAGATGCTTTCATAAAGAATGGTTTTCTTTTTGCGCGCACTCGTATACCGGGGGAACCCAATTTCTTTCCTCGTATTTTTATTTCATTCGTATAGCTTGAAAAGTCGGCTCCGGTCTCTCTCTCTCTCTCTCTCTCTCTCTCTCTCTCTATATATATATATATATATATATATATATAATATACAGCGGTTATATATTTCTTCTCTTTTTCTTTCGCTCCTTCTGCACCCGCCTATATATATAATGGTATATATATCAACTCGACGATTATTTCCAACGTTAATTACGTTATATCGGAAGCAAGCGCGTGATTCAATTTTCACTCAATACACGTGGTTTGGGTTATGAGGTACATGTAGTAGGTACGTACGTGATAAAGAATTTTTACCATAGAAATATTTTATTTCTTTTCCCGCAAGCATACAATCTGCAAGCCACTTTCCGCAGAGCTCGATGAATATTCAGATAGATAAATCAATACCCCTGCCCGTTATATCACTATTTGACAATACACGAGAATATATATAAACTCCGGACAATTCAAATCGGGAGAGAAAAGCCGTTTAATGTAACACGTCAATCTGTATAATAATAAAAATGACGCCGTTAAGCCGACGCAGTAACTCCAATCGCGTGTTAATTCAAAATTGCAATATGGCTTTCGATTATTCGAATAATCCGATCCCACGTCCCTGATGCCAACATGATGGAATCGATAATATCTATAACAGAATTGGACCTACACCCGGCAGTATCTAGGCTCAACCATTCGAATTTTGCTATGACTGAAACGGTTGACAATTGTGGCAGGCGATGATTTCCGACGAGAATCGGAATTGCGGTAAACGGATTGTGCCGATTTGCTGCTCTTCGACTATCTACTCGATAATTCAGCGTCCCCGCGTCACACGGACGCGGATGCTGAAGCCAACCCAGACCACGACGTTGTGATGATACCCCTATATATAGTTTGTATCAAAATCGACGTGTATTTTCGGTATAACCGATCTTCAATGAACGACAATTTACCGCAGACTCTCCGTCCCCGTGATCTATACAGATTTGTAATTGAATTTCTTCTCATCTTCGTTGACTTGATTTTCGGTTAAATCAAGTTAGCTTTGCGATGAAATAACGTTAAATTTAAGCTGTTTGAAGTTCCGGGCCTCCATCAAGCGAATCATTTTGATAATATGAGTATAGCCGAGTTGCTCAATTCTTTAGTGATAAAACGAGATCATTCATGATCGCATCACGACACTATTCAGCTAGTTTCCTGACGTGGCTTGAGTAACAATCTTACGAAACATTGTTAGGTATACTTGCATATTACAAGTGCCGAAATCAAATTTCAGAACCTTAAATTAAATCTTGTGGTCGGTTTTTAACTTTCATAACACCTTCTATACCTTTCATCATTCAGTGAGCTTGTTCAATCATCATCGGTCACGTGTTGGTCACAGCATTTAGCATCGAGACCCCATAACATGCTCCGCAATGCAACCAAAAAACTTTGAATCACTGTCAAAAAAAATCACGATTTCTTCCCAGTTGCGGATAATCCAGAAACTGGATAAAAATCAAGTGTGAAATAGATGTACCAAAATTTGAATCGTTCTACCGAGCCATTTCGG
Organism: Ametastegia equiseti; assembly: GCA_963989295.1. Taxonomy (NCBI): domain Eukaryota; kingdom Metazoa; phylum Arthropoda; class Insecta; order Hymenoptera; family Tenthredinidae; genus Ametastegia; species Ametastegia equiseti. The sequence goes on along the minus strand of OZ022397.1, from coordinate 11,399,942 downwards.
AGCTTTTCAATGAAATTATCAGACGAACACACCGATGGTGTCCTTCGAACCCTGATTGTTTATATTCTAGGGTAGTTCATTTATTTATTTATTCATTTAGTTATTTCTCAACCGCTTCCAATGCTTTATTCCTTCAGTACAAATGATGAAATTGTGAATTTTGTTCAACAGTTTCGCCCAAAACATGAATAATAGTGAGATTTATGAGCCAGTATGATATCGGTGGCCTTTCCCAGTACGACGACGGTGACAAATGTACTGGAAATTAGTTCCTCGATGCTCGATGGTGGATAATAAGTATATAGGTATGTATGAGTAAGCGAGCATATATTTGATGTCCGTAGAACGTGACTTCCCTATGACCTCTAATATAAAGCCATAAAGCAAGATTCAGAGTGGCCGGGATGATCGATAGGGTTAAGTTTTAGCGTCGCCTACCATCGTACATACGAAAGTTAAGCTTTCCCGAATTTCACCACTTCTAGACCGACCCAAATGGAAATTTAGCTTTTGGATGGGCGCGCTTAATCATATAACCTACCTACCACGCAACGGTCCCACGTTGTTGGTTCGGCAACCCCGGGGTCCCCTGCAGATTCCCCCATTACTGGTTTATTTTATGATGTGTACCTTGAAGAAGGGCGGAAGGGTGCGGACCGATACTCCAGTTGACGTCTTCATCAACGTTTCCCTCATTTTCCTCTCATCCCCACCTTGACAGACTTTAATAAGGTACAAAAAATTCTTCCGATTCGCATAAAATCAGAAGCTGCCTTAGCTTTTCAGCTATAATTCTACGTGTTGATTATTTTATGAACTAGAACAGTCCAAAAGGTCCAATATCTCAAGTCACGCGACAGGAAAAAGGGCTGAGAAGCGTTTCGCATTGTTCTCGCATACAGTGCGGAGTAGATAAAAAGGGATGAAGAGGTCTGCAGAGAAGAAGTGAACAGAGATGAAGAGAGAAAATGAAGAAGAAAAAAAAAAACTCAAAAAAAAAAGAAAAAATAAGGAGAATACTGGAGGTGAAGACCGACTGCTCGAAGATGTTCTGAGGTGGAATATAGCGGGCGAAAGAGTCGCTCCCGAGGGCGCAGAGGTGATTCCTTCGGTACGATCAGAGTTCTCTCCACCTGGTTACGGCGTAGGTAGGTATATCCCTGGTTCCCGGTTTCCGGATCTGAGTACATAGGCGTATATATGAAGGTAAGGTATAGGATGTTATCCCGCTTCTCGCGCCGTCTGGGCGAATGAAATTTTAATTTTTGATAAGCCGTCTCTTTCCCCAAAAAAAGTTCCCCCCTTCATCCCCCCCCCCCCCCTGCCTCTCTTTTCCTTTTCCTTTTCCTTCTCATCCCTCTTCACCCACCACCTCAAACCGAAAAAGCAGCCACTGGTGCCATTCCAAGATATTAAATATTGTAGCCAGAGGGGTGTTTGGTCGGTGGTATATAGGTATAAGAATCTTGAGAAAAGTATACTGAAAACCGTTTAACGTTGGTTCCAACAACTGCACGATTCCCGAAGCTCTCCCTATGACTGTGATGTTGACGCTGACAAAGAGTTGAATTTTCCGGAAGAAGATCTCGTTCAGGATATTCACCGGGGTGCGCGAATTGTTGGTCTTGAATTTTCATTTGTCGCGTCAAGTAGCGTTACGGGGGTTCGTTCCCTCTTGTTTGCGCTATACTTTCAAAGGAACGGAAGCTACAAAAATTATATATGAAACTCCGGCTGCTGTTTTCACTATAACAATTCTTTTACCGAAATCCACACTTTGCTCATTTGCAAGCTCCAATTCATTTCGCAAAATTGCTTAATTCTCAGGCATTTTTTCTCTATCCTTTTGCTATCTCTGTTTTTTTTCTTTTTTTTTCATCCCCCTATTTTTCAACATAGGAACTATTCGTCACGATCAGCGATACGACATTTCGTACACACAGTGTGATTCATTCCATTTGATGAGCTTTAATCAAAACAGTAATGTTTTCTTCTGTTTATCGATTATGTGTTTATAACTTTGACTTTTTTTACGTATGAATTGAAGTTAGTGAAATTTGGGCTACGTTAGTTCTTGAGTTGCCATTGGCGAATCTGTACATCGCTGGGTCAGCTGACTAGGGTGGCTTAGCAAACAACAGAAAATTGTTGGTTGATCGTTCGGTCGTATACCTATACCTATACGGCTGGATGTTTTAACCAGGCTGTTTTCTCTCTGTACATATTTAGAGTAGATAGTATTCAGGTATCTCTGTTATGTTTCAATAAAACCGCAATTTCGACAGAATCCCCCGCTGTTGGAATACCAAAAATGTCACCCCGTTGTAACAAAAAGAAAACAAAACAACCCTCGTTATTCATAACCGGTGAAAAATCATGGGATTTTTTTTGTTCTTTTTTTTTTTTAATTTTAACTCTCTGCAATTCGCAACAATTACTGTGGTCAACTATAAATTGCGAGTACGTGCTTCAACGCGATTGCGAGAGAAAAAAAAAGAAGACAAAAAATCAAAAAAACTTGGGAAGAAAAATGACGGTGAAAACAAAAGCTCGTCGTCGCAGCCATTTTGATGCCGTACCAGCTTTTTGTAATTAGCTAGAACCTGTTAACCGGTGAGGTACGATACCAGATGGTTATTTTTCATGAATTTTTCAGTTTACCCGTCGCAATTGCAAAGTTTATTTTCTTTTTTTCTACTCGTTTTTATTTTCTGTAATCCCTGTTTTTTTGCTCCTATTTTTTTTTTTTTTTTTTGCTTTCTTCCTCATGGACCTAGACTTCTGCAGGCCAGTATACAGTATATATGTATAGGTACTCACCTACTCATATAGGTCGCGCGTCGCGTCGGGACGCTCGGCGTCCACTTGTCTGCGCCGCTGTCTGCTGCTGAAGAAGAACTGATTAATTTTGCTGATACACGAAGCTCGGGCTCGACAAGACTGTCACTTCTGCAGATGCTAAAAACTGTACTGCTTTCGCGTTGTATTAACCAGAGAAGGTTTCTTTCCGAACGTCGTTGTATACATCTTTGCGCAATTAAAAATTGACCAAAATCCAATCCCTGCACAGGGATGAAAGACGAAAAACGAAATAGGTGAACTAATTATTCCAACCTCGATTATATTATACGGCTAATGAGATTTATTCGTCTATAGTTAGCAATGAATGGAAAGTTTTTGTTCAATTTATTGCAAGTTCTGCGGGTCTAGTTTTTTTTTTTTTTTTTTTTTTCTACGTATATACTTAATAGCTGGGGGCTGCGGCACGAACCATTAGGAGTAGAAAAATTTGTCTCGCAGTTTATAGTCTGCTGAAGTTGAATAGAATTTACTTCTCGCGTATAAACATTCCGTTATAATTGCTCGACATGACTTTTCCACCAGCGACCTACTTGCCATTATACAGTCATTCAGTTTTTCCTTTTCTTTACTTTGCTCTCTTTCTCTCTCTCTCTCTCTCTCTCTTTCTCTACATTTTCCTCGTGTATACGTATGAATATATATATATATACATGTATATGTATATATTTACTCAGGCTTGCAAACACCGTGACAAAGGAACCTGTTGTCGCTGCGTTATTTTTGCACGAAACTCTTCTCGGCCCCAGTCCCGACTTCAGCCAGTTTTTGAGGTCTGCAATATGGTCGAAAGCTTCCCAGAGACATCCGCAGCTCGTATAGATAGAAAGACTAGGAGTTGCTTGTCTGTTGTATAGTGTCTTCTCCTTCGTATACGACGTACTCCGAATCTTGAGGACGAGACGCGGATATATAAAAACGCAATTAAAAACAAACTCGGGGTATTCGCGGTGCCTTATTGTACATATGTATATATTCCAAAGCTCACCTTCCATTTTACAAGTAATTATGAATACTACGAATTTGCGAGCTGGGTATATGATAAATAACCTATATCCGTTTCTTCAGGATAATATGGAAATTTTCGGAAATTATTCCATAACCTTCCGCGCTGCACGCGATTTCTTCCTCCATTTATATTACATCGCTCAACGATTTACCTTGCGAGATTTAACCTCTAACGTTTCAAAGCGAATGGTCGTTAGCCTATAACTTGTATATCGATATTTATTACGATATTGAAATTAAACCCTATATATATATATAACGATATACCTCTGCCCAAAAACGAGCTTGCGAAATATTGATTTGGAGCAAGAGAAGTTAGGAAATAGCTAAACGAATTTTTTTTTCTTTTTCCAATTGTATCAGCCGTTCGTCACTGTCAGGCTCGTTGTACTGCACTTTTGCATAAAGCTTGGCGCGTTTTATCACATAACGCATGACGCGATATGGGTTATTTATCCCCGTGCAAGTATAATCACCATTGCGAACGTTTGGAACGCAGTATTTTTTATACATTTATTTATTTTTTTATTTTTATTTTTTCATGAGAATTTTTCATTTTTCACCATTTTTTTCTATTTTTTGTTCCTTCTTTTCAGTTTGTAATTGCGCAGAGACAGGGAACCCTCGTTTGACAAGCAACCTCTGAACGCAGACCTCTCAAATGTCGGATCCGACATACTGCATTGTATAGAGAATTTGTAATTTCACACGTGGCGTAACACGACGGTCCACGTGTTACTACGCTCTGGAGTCCGAGGGAAAACCCCAATGTCCGTTGTCAGCTGACCGCAGTTCGTATATATATATTTCTATTCAGGGACTTCTCCGGTCGACGGAAAGCACCGATCAGAACTTTTCCTCTTTTGTACGAGTATCATATATGGTAACTTGTACATAGACATATATATCGCCGATATATACTGCACTGGTAAAAGTTTAACCGGTTTTTCTCACCTACGCCTATAATATTTATAAAATACCCGGTCATTCTTTTCTTAGAGAAGAAGAAGAAGAGTGAAAAAAAAAAAAAATACAATATGGACCCCAACCCCTTCAACTTTTTCCCCCATACTTTGGGGAAAAACAGCGTCAACGATACCGGAAGTAAAAGATCGTCAACTTCTATACATCCTACAAGTTTTTTCTTTTTTAGGGCTGATTTTATGCCGAGACTGAAATCAATCGATAAAAATTGTAGTGTCGAATTTCAGGGGTTGCAAGACGTTCTATATGGTGATTATCATTGTTAGATGATAATATGAGAGCGTATAATTGGCAAGCTGTTGATAATACGATTATCAATCAAACAGATGAGACGTAATATGTTACATATATATGAAGGAGATAATGAGCCTCATGAACGTTGTTATACATATATAAGTACTGAGTAATCGATAATTAAAGAACCGTACGTAACGAAGATTGAAGAGTTAACGAATTATTTGTTCAACGATGGGTTTCAAATGCCGACTAAGTTAGGTACAATAACCGTCAGTTTGCGGTCGTCGAACAATGAAGTGGCAGGCGATTTACGGGTATATACCTATACATATATATATAACATGTATATGTATATCATATATTACATATATACATTTCAGTGCAAAGTTGTGCGAAGGTAAACGTAGGTGTACTTATCGATACCATATACACAATTACAACAACCCTCTATATGGTATATGTGTATATAATATGTATTTACGTACATATACATACATGTATATAGTATAATACAACGTGTGAAGTTTTAGTTGTAGCGAGTGAAGCGAATGAGCGCGGGGAGGGCTACAAAAGCGAATTGTACAGGGAAGGCACACGCCGCGACAACAGTACAAAAATCAATACAACTTCGCTCCCCGTCTGAAAAGAATTGTCCCGATATATGAGGCGGGCGAAAAAAGCGCGAATCCAGCGCGTTTGACTTTGGGATAGGAAGAAAAAAGAAAGGGGATGACAAAAAAATAAAAATAAAAAAATAAAAAATAGCCGGATCAAGAAATGATAGAAGGAAATACTTGAAGAGTTTAAGATAAAAGAAATAAAATAAATAGAAAATAGTAAATCGATGTACTCGGATCGACAAACGATATAATATAAATTCAACTCGTCGTATAGAAAGTTGTATATATACATATATATATTTGAGGGAAGAGAGCGTGCATAAATTCGTTACGTAAAACAACGCCGGAGACGAAATTAACCCAAGGAAATCGATAAGCTTTGGCAAAGTTTAGTCCACGTTTTGTTCGCAGTGCAGAGCTTTTCATCTTGTTTCAAAGAATAGCGAGATGTTGAAAAAAAAAAAAAAAAACACCCTTGTTTCACAATTGGAGAAAGAAACCCACCGAGCGTCATGGCCACTGAAGATTTTATTTTTTAAGCGATAGCCGCTTTCTCCTTTCTTTCATTCGAAATACAAGGTCCCAAGGTTTCCCCTTAAGTCAATATCTCTCAGGGCGCAGGATTCCAAGTAGTATAGGTCCGCGTACGTGCGACTAGAGTCTCGTGGCGCTGGTGAGGCGAAATGCTGGCAAAACCACTCACCCCCTCCTCACAAGCGCCACGACGGTGGTGGAGTGAACCTGGAGGAGGAACGCTCTAACCTATTTGCGGCTTCTATTCGTGGACCCGTGGAGTACACGATTCCTGGCCAGTAATTTCAACGTGAAATAAAGCAATTTTTTTTTATAATATACATATACCAAGTGGTGTGAACGAGTGACGGACACGTGGAGAACATTTTTTTCAACAAGGATCTCGATAGGGGCTGAAATATCAACGGATTTCATCCTCTATGGTAAGAATATTATATTATTTTTCATTATTATATCGAATATATAACATATAGATTTGCCGTTCATTTCGAACGAGCTTTTTCTACTCCGGGGGGTGGTGATCTTTTTCTTCGTGATTGTCGTAGGGTGACAGGGGAAAAGAGGGGGAGGAGATGAAAGACGGGGAGGGAAACTCTTAGAGATCTTATCTGTTCAAGGAAGTGAAAAATTCGACACTTTTTATACGAATTACTATCGCAAAATGCTTTCTCACTCTACTATAACTAACAACTGTGTGTTGTCATTTCGTTCACGAGGAACGTTCGCAAAAGCTCAATATTTTAATCCGTTGGTATTTTTAAGGGGATGAAGAGGTTTTTTCAACGGAATATTATTATCATCAGTGTCGACAGCTGCGGATCCTTACATTAAAAAAATTAAAAAAACACAAGTGAATGTTGTGCTTTTTTTCTTTCCACGATGTTAGAAATTCTATTTTGATTATAATTTTATTTTTAATTCTTTTTTAACAGCGTTGCGATCAGCGAATTATTTTATGATCGGTCAAATTTACACCAAAGTGTGTTCGGTTGAATTTTGGAAAATAACCGAAGCTGCAGCTTGGTGAAATTTATTTGCGACGCGTATCTTCAAGCGTATAGAATCGTTTTCCTCAAGTTTTCCGCATCGTGCACGTTTATACCGCACCAGGGGTGTACGGGGGTGTGAAAGTTCTTATATTTCTCGGCACCCTGCGGACTGTCAATTGCTTCGTTTTTTTTTTTTTTTTCTTTCTTTTATTCGATTCATTTTTTTTTCTACTATTTTTTAAGTTCGATCGTAGAGCCGATAATACCGTTTGAAACATCGCTCTCTCGCTCGTGCACCGCACAATTCACGGTATTGTCAGTTTCCTGGGCACAAAACGTATTATTGTCATAGAATTCTCTCTGCCTACCTACCTACCTACCCCCGTTGGCGGATGCTTCACTGCAATGGGGGAAGTCTATTATATATTGGATAGGGTGAGGTAGCTCCGAGTTTTATCTACCCTTTACCTTTTAAATTTTCATTGCGGTAGGTCCTAAAGGTCTAATTTTTTCCTGCCGTAAGGATCCGTATCTCCGACCGCGTAGAGACTCCAGATTTCTTCTCTTCTTATTCTTCTGTAATCCTTTTAACTTTTTTACCATAACGAAATATACGTACATATATACGTATCATTTGCAAAAGTTTTTTATCCTATATGGTTTACAGCTCTTCTTATATTATGTATATCTACTGCAAAAAAATGATCTTCCTAAATTTATGGCAAGCTTGAACAATTGTGTCCAAATAATTATTACGGTCGTGTGAAAACTGATCGATGTGAAAAATGATCTTGAAATATTGTCAAATTGGCAGCAAATCGCATTCTATTCTACTGTATCGTCTGCACCGTAGATTTTTTTTGCAGAAATGTGCATATAATATGTAATACAAGTAATTCAATCAATTGGTTTACAGAAGGGTAAAAATTTTTGTACAGAATTCTCTTTTGAGTTGTTCAATTAATAAATATTTAATTCAAATAATTAATCATAGCTGTATATATATTATAGGCTTCATTTCTATGGTCAAACAATTATTTGTGACACTTTCAGCCCCCTCTCTCTCTCTCTCTCTTTATTTCTCTTTGGTTTTCTCACATCGCTAAAGACGACGAGTTGAAACTCCAGAGTTCAGCCCCTCGTCAAGAGTGCGCACTGTGTTTATACCGGAAACTTGAAAGCTTACTTAGCCCGAGGAGGTAGGTAGCTCCTACCTTCAGTATAAGGAGTTTTGTATCGAAAACTCTCTGCTTTCTTTCTTCTTTTGCCTCTCTTCTCTCTCTCTCTCTCTCTCTCTCTCTTTCTCTTTTCTGGATTTAAGTAGCAACAAAAATCAGAAAAAAAAAACAAAAAAAAAAAAACACTGTATCCATAATTGTATTTGGGTTTCGCTTCCTCGTGATAAAATGCGTAGTGCCCCAATTTCGGATATCGACGTTACGTTTTTAAAGCTCTTTTCCCTCGCCTACTGATATCTATCTGTCTATCTGTCTATTATTCCTATTCGTATTATTATTATTATTATTATGATTTTTGTCATTACGACTAGGGGGATCGGGTCTCGAATGGAAATATCGGTTTGATGGTATAGGGCCATACCCCGATCAGACGTTGTCGTATAGAAGGACGACATCTCTTTGCACCTTCCGAATCCATTTGTGATTCTACGTGATATCACATAGGTGTATATGTATATACGTATGTATGTATGTATGTATATATGTGTATGTACGGGTATGTGCGTATCCCTTGGTCGCCAGGGTGTTAGGGATCTATTGATACTTTGGCACGATCTGACCTCGCGCGTGATAACGTCTTTCGCGCTTTTCACCCCCCTTCCTCCCCCCCCCCCCCCCCCAAACGTATGTAGTACGTATAACGCTTGGTCTTAGGTATATACGCGAACGATGTGTCGGGCCTTGATTGTATACTTTGATCTCGTAGAAATCCTCCCACTTTCGATATCGTCTTGGAAATGAATCGTTGAGACTTCCACGTGCAGCATCATGTGGTTGTCAATTTTTGTAAAAGTGAAACAGAGAAAAAATGAAGAGATAAAAATAAATAGGGAAAATAGAAATCAGGGAAGTAAAGTGTACTGTGTGGATATATATTTGTTGAAGTATTGTTAATTTTCAGAAGTTGTACTAGGGTAAGTGTACCAGTTACTGACCCTGTCCTAATTATTGACCTTTTTCGATGATTTCTTATTATCTGTGAGCTCTGAAATGATCAAAAAAATCAATTCGTATTCTTCGAGTCTCTAGAAACTGATTTGTGTAACGGAAACATTCAGAATTCTTATCATCGATTTGAAATTTAAGAAGATATAAGGGTTAATAATTGGGTCTTGAAGGGTCAGTAATTAGTACAATTACCTTATACTAAACAGAGAAATTGGTGGGATATTCTTACCCTTTTCATTGAGATCTCTGTTACTTTGGGGGAAAATCGATGTTAGGTTATTTATATGTATATGAAGGGTGAAATTTAGACGTATAAAACGTAATTGGATGTAGAGTAGAATTTAGTTTGTTTCTCATTCTTGTTTGACGAACGGCAGAACCGCAACTGAATTTTGTATATAAATTCATTTCGGTTGTATATACATAGGTATAAGTATATATATATCATCGTCTAGAAAAGAAATTGGCTCTCTTGTCTTACTTCCCTTCAGAAATAGCACTCTCAAATTACGACCTTCTTCTTGGTAAGGCAACCAATTACTCTTAACGAATGCCAATCCAATTCAAACTAACCTCGACGTCCGCTAATTAGAAGACCAGATACTCCTTTAAAACCCAACTCGAGGATACTTACAGAAAATAGAAGAAAAATATACATATCTATTATACAAATATGTATAGGTATGTACGTACATAATAATGGATGTCGACAGTAAATAATTTCAAACGAGGATCAGATTGTCAATAATGATCGTTGGAGCTTATTGATATTTTTTCTTTGAATTTTGCGAAGAGAAGTGCACCGTTACGAATTCCTGTTTCAATGGGAATGTATTATGTCAATTAATTACCAGGTATTTTATCTACCTCAAAATTCAAGTATTCCAATGATTGGAAGTTTACGATTTCTAGTTTGGAAAATTGAGAAAGACTTTGTGAACCTATCACACTTGGAGTTCTAGTTTGAAAATATATTTCAATTTGGATTTGTATAGACACTTATTGTGGAATTTGATATGAAAATTGAGTAATTTTTGGGATACATTTTTCTAAAGTTTCTACATTACCTGATAATGAAATTTCGAACTTAGTCAACGACATTTTTTCATTTCTTGCTTTGAAATTAAAACACACTCACAAAATTTCAAACTTTTGGACACTGATTTGAATTCGGTATAACCGAGGTCTGTAAATTTCGTAAAATTTTCTATACCCTGTGAATTTGAAACTATATTTTTAACAGCGTAGAACTCCGGGTCTAGATGAGGCAAGATATACTTACAAGATGCGTGAAGGTTTCGTGAAGAGTATTGACGTCTGGAAGGTTTTAAATATTGCACCCAAGTCACGTCTTGGGTCCGTATCCACCCCCGTCGCCGAAGCCAGCAACCCAAAAGCCCGCGAAGCCAGTAGCAGTGGCAGCAAAAGAAGAAGAAGAAGTAGAAGAAGAAGAAGAAGAGGAAGAAGAAGAAGAGGAAGAAGAAGAAGAAGAAGCAGAAAGAGCCGCAACCGCAGCAGAGGCTAGAAACGAGTATAGGCAGTAAAGTGGCGCTTTTCTCTTCCTCTTCTTCTTCGTCTCCTTATTCTTCTTCTTCTTCTTCTTTTGCTTCTTTTTTTTCTTTTTCTTTTGGCCACCCCCAAACGAGGGGGTTGATTTCGTATAACTACCGCAAGGTTACCGCGAGTGTTCAAGAGACAAAGAAGATCCGAGAAAAAGTATTAAAAAACTTTTTGGTAAAAAAAAAAGGAGATAGAAAAAAAATAAGGAAAAGGGCAAAAATAGGCTCCTTGAGGTGAAATCGTAAAGCCTGTTTTACCGCGATGTCTCCAGCCCCCCCCCCCCCCCCCCCCCCCCGGGTGTGTTAACCCGTTTCTCTTCGGCGTAAGGGATGAGAAAAGAAGAGAGGTTTATCGTTCGATTTCGCCTTGAATTTGCTTCGAAAGTTGTTCCTTGGCCCAGGTTCGTTGTTTTCCTTTTCTGTATAGGGTAAAAGAAGTTCCTTTTTGGTAAGTTATATATAAATATATAAAAGTACCGGATGAATCCAGCTATAATACGCCTAAAGCTGTGTCCAAGTCGAAATCTCCTGTTTTTAGATATCCAGCTGTTTTATTGAACGAAATATGTACGTTGAGAGCGTATTTTCACGCCAAGTCGCATACCGGGACGGTAGGTATATATATACGATTCTGGGCAAAATGTTATATGGGCTTGAGAGGCAGGAAAATGCAGGAAGTTATGGAAAATTATAAATGGAGGGAAGAATCAAGTAGGAAGTATATGAATCGAGCCATGAAATGAATTAAAAGGTACGGGGGATGTTATAACTACCCTCCAATAATATATGGGGACAATAATTGCCGATATAAATGTGATTCTGGTATCCGGTTCTTCCGGTTATTTGATATTTTTCTTTCGTATTTTACTATACCGTTGAATAAAACGATTATTTGAAAAACCAATATACCCTACTTCCGATACCGCACATTCCGCTATTTAACGGTATTCCCTTTACACGTAGGTATACATACATCTAACCCAATAATTTGCGGAATTGCTAAAAAAGGGGTGCAAAAAATAAAATAAAAAATATCTTCATTTACAGCTATACGGTTTCATCTAGTACCCTATACTCGGCACATATCCTTTATATGGCAATGAAAGCTTAATTGCCAATTAAATCTTGACAATCAATGCTTTAATCTATCTGCACGTTCGATTACAAATTTTACAATATTTTATTACCAGGTTTCCGAGTCAAAGTTTATACAAATCTGATAAGTAGTCGCTGTTTCATTCCAAGTAATGAACGTGTATAAAATCCAATAATTGCAATTCATCAGCAAATCAAGGAATGGATTGACAATATTTAGGGAAAGCTTATTATCGTAATGGCACCAAGTGATTATCCAAAGATTAACGATGGATCTTGGTACAACAATCCCTTAAAAGGAAGACGTATCTAGATAGAAGTTTGCGAAGGGTCGAAAAATCTGGAAATCGCATCTGTGACCAATCTTGTGTCGTCGTTGCCGAGTATCGAAGCTATCTGTCAAGTTCAAGTGTCTAAGCGATCGAAAAAAAAAATAAAAAAAATGTGATTACGAAGATTAACTTATTCCTTTTCATTTTGCCTCTGTTTTTACGTATTTGACTCATAAAATGCAATCGATTTTGCGACACATCAAAGAGAAGGTACACACATATACCTGTATGAAAGGGTTTGATTTTGATGATCTTTATTAGGTTGAACTTTGTGAAGTTGACGCAATAAAATTTTCAAAAAAGATTCTATCCTCCATCACTCAAATCTTGTCGAAATCTTAGAGTATGCGAGATCTTTACGTTTGACTCAATTTGAGGAATTATTTTTGCCGAATTTTCTGCTCTTTAAGGACCGAATGGAAATCTTTCCCTATGATTGCGTCGCGTTAACGTTACGAATTTCGGACTGTTTGATTTCGTCTATGTAATTTATAAATTCAGCACGGCATACCTGTACGTTGAGTTGACTGAAAACTCTTGAGTTCAGAGGATTCGAAATGCTTACAAGAACCTAAAGAGATGGATATAGAGGAAGAGAGAAAGAGATAGAAATTTGATTGGTTGCAGAACGAGATGTGATTTCGCACGTCCAATCAAATACACGTTTGCCCCAGAGGTCGTGTCCAATCAAACGCCATCAAACAAATATTTGGATCTAATTCCATGCAATAATAATACGTCCACACCCTAGAGTAAAGACAGTTGTACAAATACACCTCGTTTGGTAGCACAACGTTACATAATCTGGCAATTTCATCAGTAAACCTGCTATAAAATTAGACTCGAAAATATCCACTTGCTGATAATTTCCCAGTTTAAGGCGATACGGTAAAGGTTGATGTGAACCTAACCTATAAAGCTAACATAAGAAATGTGAATCTGACTGGAATTCTATTGGTTTTTTTAAAACAGTAAAATACTCAGCTACTTTTTGCCATGGCAAAGAATTAATCTCCTGAGTTTCATTCTGGTAGGTTGTACAGTTTGAAAGAAACTAGGAATCGCGTTTTTGAGGTGATGACAATTGGTAATCATGGAATTACTTAGTCACGTGGAACCTTAAGAAAGAGAATCGCATAAATTTCTGACTCTCATTTGAGTAACATCATCATTTTTGTTTTATTTTGGAGCCAAAATCCTTGAATGTCTTTTTTCCCTTCTACAAAAAAAAAAAAAAGGATAGGCAAGAAATAAAAGAATAATAAAAAATAGCGTGAGGGTTATAGGAAAGCGTCGGTCAGGAATTTGGTCAAATGAAAACAGATGATCGAGTCGGTTAGGAGCACGCAACGCGTGCAACACGTGAATCCGTTGAGTCCAGGGTTAGAGCCCTAAGATTTATCCCTACAATTTTGGTGGCACTTATATACCTACAGTAAACCAAGACCCGTAGAATATGGGATTATTACTTTAATTCCATCACTTCTACGACGTATTATATTATTATCGCCGTTTCTTCCAGCTCCGGACGACGTCTTTGCCAGGATTTTATAACCACGTATATTGTATATCTGGACCGAGGCTTATTCCGAGATGACGTTTTACTCAAAAGATGCCATTTTCCTGTAAAGATGATGACTATCATCATCGCAGTAGTACTTTGGGCAAAAAATTGCGAATTGAGTAAAAATATGAAACATAATGACAAAAGACGAAAAAAAAGTAACTTAGAATTATATAAGGAGAATTTTGTCGAGCCTTAGGCATATGATTTTTAGAAGTTCTGACGCATTCGCGGATGTTAATCTTTGTGAAATAAATTTCCTGGTTTAAATGACTGGGAATTATAGACTGGGCTTAAATTTAAACGATAGGAGTATACCGCGAGGATTTAGTTAAGGTAGGACCGAATCCTTGGGAAACGGGGTCGCAAAGGAAGACTGAACCAAGGTGTTAACATTTTAGTCCCACCGCCCCGTTTCACCTTTTCTTCCCTCTCGTTCTTCCCGCGGCACCGGTTACTGCAGACTCGGGTAAGCTCTAAATTTCGCAAATTCCAAGAAGGCAAGTTTCGCGCTACGTCCATAAATCTACACCGGCCACCCCTCCACCCACTTTGCCAACCTCTACTTTTCACCCCCCGGTTTAACCCCCCTGGTTAGATACGGCCCTACATTCGAACCAACCGAACTCGTCGAGAACTGGGAAGGGATGAAATATTTATTTTAATTGCCCCTAATTACCCAAACGGAATTTTAGATTCTAGCTCTACCTCGTCGTGCATCCTTCATGAATTAGATATAGAATAGATTCTCGTATTTGGGACATCGATTTTTTCTTTTTTTCTAATTACCTTGAGTCTCTCTTATTCGTTGAAAATTAAATACAAGAGAATTATTGAAGATTCAGACTGTTGAAAATTTCTCTTTGAAGCTAATGGAAATGTATGTGACGCGCGAAAATCGAGATAGATAGTTTTGGAAATTTAGAAGCTTTAGAAAATTTCATATTCAAGATTTGAAATTATTTTTTCAATTATTCCATTAGGAATACGTTCGCCTTAATTTTGTACACAATTAAGTTAAATGTTTTGTAAAATTTGTGAAAACATTGTCGTTAGATATCGCAGATCCGTCAATTTTTCATTTCTTATTAACCGTAAGGATTCGATCAGTATTTCGCATACCTACCTAATTTCTTTTTTCGAAAAGTCGCGATTGCATCAAGAAACAAGAAGGGAGTGTCAATTCGAATAATTAGCAAAGTTCAGGGGTGCGTGAAGCAAGTGCCAGATGATATTATCCTCCTTGCGGTTATAGAAGCATCGCGGAAAACAGAGGAAATATTCTGTTTGAATTTATAGCAGAATAGCTATAGCTCAGGGGGGTTGGTGGTGGTTATGGTGGTGGGATCAGGGTGAGAAGTGGGTATAAGATTCTGGTGCGGTAAGTAAATGCCTGTGTAGTTGGGGGCCCGCCGCGCCGCCTAGTGCGGATAAGTCTGGGGCGTGACAGGGTGTGAAAATGAAATATATAATTTAATTCGCCTTAATTAGAAATCTCACTCTGAAAGTGGCGTCTGTTTCACCTAACGTAAAACGACGTTAGAGAATTGGATTTCTCTTAGTGAACGAATGGTAACGATTAAATAAAACATACTGTCGAGTAAAAGCCGACCGCCGATCAATACGTTCGCTGCGGAAATAAAAATTCGCATTATTCCCTATACATATGTACTTGAAAGTTTTACAGAATTTATCTATTATCAAAAATATATATGCGTATAAGGTATAGTGAAAAGAGGAATTCTTCACCGTTAATGACTCGTTTAAAAAGAATTCGAAAATTTATTCATACCATATTTTACTGGCGTACCGAACAACGCCGGTTTTTACTCCGAGCTGTAGAAATATTCTTCGTGAAAATGCCTGTTTGATGTAATAAATAGGTACATTTATACGTCTGGGAATAATATTCCAGTCTGTTTCTGTAATATAGGTATGTATAATATAGGTACATACGTGTGGCGTATGTTGGACGTGAGATTCTCGTACAGATAGATATATGTTTTTCAAAACGATACTCGTTTTCCCCTCTATATCGCCTAGACAAATTGTATCGGGCATTATTGTCCATACGAGGTTGGATTTTCAAGCATATAACAAAATTCACGATACGGATAGACTTGCAGGCCTTTTATAGATATTACGAGTAAATCCAACTACATACTGCATACTCTACAATATCATACAATTGCTATTTATGACGGAACAGGAAGAGGGCTGCAGATCCAGCTTACAAGGATTTACCATTTTCGTATTTCCATCCCAATAAACGAGCAAATCTATGCCTCGGAATTTGAAAGCATGAATTATGGTTTTAGAATTAGTTAGAAACTAAACCTGCGTATGGTATTAGCGAAGCTGTGCCTTTGATCAGTTTTTCAAGATTTAAACTTTCTTAGCAATTTCATCCGCGCACTAGATACGTATCTGCTTTGCCTACTTTGCCTACTTTGCACGGAATAAGAGTAGGTATATGTATACATACATGTACGTGGATTTTGAATTTTTCAACTTACGTCGAACGTCGAGAAAAACTTTACCCGTTTCTCTTCGTGGGAGACGTAGGAAATTTATAGGGACGTATGAGGCTCTTTGCGGGAACTAGAGACTTCGTTGTCGTGAGATTTTATTTTTCTTTCATCTCGTATGAGACATAAAGAAAAAAAAGATCGAACAAAAACTAGACGGAAAAATAGTCAATGTCGAAATTTTCATTTCATTCCAAGGGGAAAAATCAATACAAACATTTCGAAATGAACTTTGATGAAAAAATGAATCGATTTTGAAATATGCCGTTAACTTTTCAAGCCACAACGTACTACATACTGCGGACTCCCTTAAGCTCAAGGCAATTATTATTATCGTCAACACTATAGGCATATACATTATTACATATGCGATTGTATATATTTGCTTTGAATCTAGTATTGCGATGGAGATAAGGTTTACGAGTATTAAACCGTACACAACCTACATTCCGCTTTATGAAATTTAGCTCAAAACATAATAAGATATAGTGATAATAATTGTCTGCACTTTTCCATCCGCGGTCGCGATATTTCAACCTCCGATTCTTATCATCATCAACAATTCAAGCCGCAATTTCCACACTCGGATGTGCTTATACAGACAGTTGGATGAGAATACCCACCGTGCCTATACAAGCGGGAGATAAATTATTTCATGAGATAAGATTAGGTTTCTTTAAAAAAGCCAAAATGTGCCGGATAAAACGGCAGTCGGTTTCATTGGACAGAGCTTGTTTAATTCAAAGAAAGTTCGCATCCATCGCACACCTCGTTCGTAGATTAATTTTTTGAAATGAAACTATTTCTCTTCTTATTGTTCCTCACGGTGTTCAATCAGGTGAGTTTATAAACGCAGTTGTCTACATAGGCGATTCCAAGGCATTTTAAACCCACTTCCTACCAGCTCATCCTCTCGCTTAGAATCTCCGAAAATTATTCATTTTCAAGTGTAACTAGATAATTGCCTCATCTACTCATATTCAATTAAATGCTTAATAAATTTTACAAATTAAGGACACAACCGATGGCGCTGAAAATTCCTTCGCTACAATTACCGGAATAATCGACTACCTGATCGAAGGTCTTAGAAATTTTTTCACATCTGCTCTGAATGACGTCGCCAATTTTCTATCGAGCCTGGACTCAACGATTAGTAATACGGCAAACGGTGTTTTTGGAACTGTTTCCAGTCAGGTTGACAACCTACTGTCTTTGGTCGAAGGCCTTTTTGCTGAGGCTCGAAGTTCAGAAAAAGTATTGGACGATTGTGTCAGTCGAGTCACAGAATTGAAGTATTTGAAGTGAGTATCGTCATCGATATAAGATTAGATTGATTGTTCAGTGAGATTTTTTTTTCGCTATTTCTAGACCGAAGACATCAGGAGCAGTCGATATTTGCAAGAAAAATTTGACCGCAGAAAAAGCAAGAGTTTCAGAGGATTTGATGAAGGAACAGGATCGTGGAAAAGGTGTGATATCCTCGTTGACTAAGTCCCTTCAAAATTGTCTCAAGGGCTCGTTGGTTGGCTCCTGTATCTCTAAGGCACAGCAATCGGCATTTCAAGCAATCCAAGAAGTTGTAACAAACGCGCAAACTCTCAGGCAGAAAATTTCTCTGGCCTCTGAAGGGGTAGCAAATTGTCTAAACGATGTTGGAGAAAACGGCCGACAATCGGCTAACCAGATTTATCAAGAAATCAAAAGCTGCATATCTCGGGCTCCACTTCGTAGAAGGTGAAATTTCTTCAGTTAGCAAAAAAAATTTCGATACTGAAAAGCGCGCGTCTCTAATTTAGAAAAAAAAAAAAAAAATAGGAAAAATCTCTGCAGTTAGAAACGCAATTGACTACCTTGTCTTTCTCTGCACTTACTGATGATACGTTATTATCATTACGCTGGATGGCTCGAATAAAAATTTTCAAAATAATCGTTGTTTATTTGCTTCTCGAAATTTCTCAAGAAACTACTTTGGTGTATCTATAGATGTGGGAATATGGTATAAGCTGTATAAGGAAGTTGGTTAGCAACGGTCTTACCAAATGGCACTTTAGCAATGATTTCAATTAAATCTCAGGACCGGATTTCCTCCCTCATTCCCGGCTGCCACCTGGGCAGACACCTACGTTGTTCACACAAGGCGACCCGCAGAGATGCTCCTTCGGTATCTTTACGACCTCCCGGGGATATAAACCGGCTTTATCCCTTGTAGTCAGGGCAAAGTCCGTATTCGGTATAAGACTCCCGTCACATTTCCCATACCCAGGACATTTTCCTCAGCAACGCACCATTGTGCCACTCGAAACTTCAGGTTTCTGGCAAAGATTTGAAAATGACACTGCAGTCTATATCTGTTAAATATTATGCGGAATAGGCGCATAGGAAGAGAATGAACTATAGAGACTAACATCAGTGACAATGGTCTCTCGGAATACCTATTTGATAGAAAAAAAAAAAAAAAAAAAATGGGAAAAAAACAGGAAGAAAGGAAAGAAGATGGGGAATGTCATCGGCTAAGCAGGACTTATAGTCAAGGACAGAATATCGTAGCCCCATTGACATCCGTTAGCCAGCTTAGTTATTTTTCGTTTTTTGTAAATATAGATAACGTTATCGTCTGTTACGTTGTTTTTGTGTGAACGTACTGCAAAAATGCACGTCTTGTCGCACGTGGTGGGTACTTTTTACTTGGCAAACTACCAAGCGTGTTCATTGTCGCGAAGGTCCATCGTGCCAACCTTGAGGAGGGTCTGTGCAGCAGAGATCTTGTAATCGATGGTTTCCTTTGAAACTTGGCTATCAGTATAGCTGCGAGACGGTTATGGCCGGTTTCCGAATAAACTGACATGAAGCTTTACAAAAGTGAAAAGCTTTTTACGTTCAAAATCTTTGACTAGTTACAGATTGAATTTGAAATGGTTTTGATCAAGAATTGCGAGGATGATCACCAAGGCTTATTCCTCGATGATTTTAGACCGAATTTGAAATACTTGTCGCAAATTTTTCAAAAGGATTTCTTGACTCGCCTCGAGTGTGGTCAAATTTTGAAGAAAACAGAAAAAAAAAATCTGATATCTTTTCGAACTGCATCTGTAGTAGGATTTGTGATTTCTGTCGTTGTGTCATAGATGCCAATGTAAACTAATTGCTAACACTATACAATTTTCTGATTAGGTATCTTTGAATCTGAACAAAGCTGACTATTTTTCAATGCATAAAAACGGAATTTAGAGAAAACTGATAAAGTATATCCTCAGATGTGTATCGATAATTTCATATGACCGGTCAAGAATGGATTTATTTTCGTCATTCTGATCAAATCATGTCATCCGTCTCACGTTAATAAAATTTTCACACGTTTACGTATCAGGGAAAAATGCAGGAAGTTGACTATATAGGGCCTGGGCAAAGTCGCAGCAATTTTAAAGGTGAATTTATAACATTGCAGCGGGGGTAACTAAGTCTGACTATTTGTATCAATTTGTGAGTGCGTGCCACAGCCGCCTAAAGTCTGTATAAGAGTTAACGAAGACGCATGAAATTCCTTCGTGTCGTCGTGTAACGGGAGGTCGTATCCAAATGGCGACGAAATTATTCCATCAATTTCCCATCTCTTTTTCCCTTGCTGTCCCAATATCGAATATTGATTTTTCTATCCTCGCTCTGCAGTTTATTCATTTCCTGTCCTAAACACCCTATCTTTTTATAGCTTTTCGAAAAATCATCATTGACCCATTCTGCAATGTGGTACTTGCGTGTGTGAGCAAGTCTTACCACATTGCAGTGCTAATCCAATATGCCCGTTACTTCTTTATCTTTCAAATCTTCGCTGATGACAGGCGAGGGCATAAGCCTTCCATAATCGGTGAGATAATTTCAGGCCCTAGTCGATAGACCATGGAATAAGCACGCCCTAAGGAAAGGCTAGGGGTTGCCTCTAGATAGGGTGTAATATTATTTGGGGTGGTTTGGTTTAGCGAGAATTACCGAGCAAGCCAAGAGGAATGGTAAAGGTTTGGAGGTTGGGTGTCGAAGGTGGTTGGTAGATATATAGGTATATGTATGTAAAGGTACCTACGGTGTGCCGAACAACCGCGACCTTCCGACAAAACCTTCTCGCTTCAGTCAGTAGGTACGTACGGCCATCAAGGCTAATGAATAAATTCGATTACCGAAATACGCTGCCGATTATCGATTTCAGATTTATTCAGGTGGCGCATATTAACGTGTTTTCGTCATAGTAAGGCTTTATACCAACCCGGAAGCCACTACCTCTAAACGGTATTTTGCCTGAAGATTAAAAACCCACCCATGATCAAACTTTTTACCATTTTATCGCGAATTACAATGATTTCATAAAATTTATTCATTTCTCATATGAACGATAGTAGCCTGAATTCAAAAAATCATGAAACGTCCATTGAAGTATTAATTCATCACAAAAATTTTGAGTCGTAACATATACAGACAAGTGGCAAATTTATTTCCCTAAGATTCGATCTTCTTCAAATCATTAATTTCTTTTTTTTTTTTTTTTCTTCATAGGGTTGAAATCGTGACTTTGGGATTCTAGGGGTTTTGAAACGTGAAGATAATTGGTAAAAATTAGACATACCTGGAAGTTCCGCAGTCGATTCCAACATTTTTCTCACTCAGTTGAATGTTAAATAGGGGGGGAAAATATGGATAACACGAGATTTTAATTAACGTTCGAATGGATGACACTGATGAGTACCACCAAGTGTTGCGAATGTGTGTGGAGCTGCTGCAGATGTCGGGAAGTGAAATATATTCATGACCAGCCGATTCATTGATACAAATGCATTTCCATATTTGTCCTGGAATCCTTATGATTTATTGTTCGAGTAGAAAATGATTATTTAACGTTCTCGTGTTGTATAGTACGAGAAACGAAACTCTCGTCCCTGGAACCCACATCTGCGTATTGATCACTAAAACCCTCTGCAACGATGATTTATTTATCACGGGTTGAATTTATCGTCCCTGGGCTTCTGAGACAGGGAAAAGAAACTTGAGGCTTAGATAGGAATTTTCAAGACCCCCGCAAGATTACCGCTAATTAATTTAAAAAACCCAGCAACCTACCCTCAATTCAGATTCAATTTAAATTCGACTTTCCAAGTCTTTTGGATTCTTTTGAATATAAAAACTCAAAGTGCAAAGATTTATCGACTTTGATCGATTTGTTGATTTTGGAGCTTTTTGTCAAACCAATTCGAAGCGAACACGTATTACCCCCCCATTGAATTTTTGCAAACGTGAATATTTCCTAACTGATCCTCGACGTAAAGTTGGGGTAGGTACCTACATACAGATCCTAGCTTTTCGTGCAAATATCCATTTGCCTTTGTTTGTTTCTCTCACTCGGTTCTATATACTGGACCTGCGATTAAACCGCACTCGTTTTCCTCTTCCTCTTCACATCTCTACTCGTTTCACAACCAGCTAGACTCTCTATACATCTATATATATATATATATATATATATATCTGCAGCATTCGCGCAGAGAAAGGCTGGCAGATTTCAAGTATAATCCCAGCCAGACCCTCTCGACACACGCGCGAAATAATGACGAGAGGATAATATCGGAGTCGGCAAAGCCTGCAGCATCTCGTGGCCGTTAGAACGAGTACGAAAGAAAATAAAATGAAAAAAAAAAAAAAAAAAAGGGAGATGAGAAGCGATTTTTCCCTCATTTATTTTCTCTATTCTATTTTTTTTGTGTTCTCTTTACTTTTTTCTTTTTTTTTTTTTTAATTTTGTGCACTCAGCTTTTATATAATAGTCGAAGTTTTCGGATGAAGAAAACTACCATACTCTTAGAATTATAAGATAAAATGATTAAATAACTAATTTGATCAAATTTTCGAAAGACCCGCTTTATACAATTAGTGGAAATATTTTCCAAAAGCACTCTAGTTTATATTTGAAAGGAGACTCGTTTACCAGAAACGAACATCGTCCGGTACTTAGGTTGGTTGGTTGGTTGGTTGGTTGGTAGTTGCAGGGTGAGAAGGTATAAGGTACGCTTCGGCTCTCAACGTGGATATAATTACGGCTGCAGGATATGTAATTTTCTTAATTAATTCTGGCATGCATTTAGCAGCAGCGTAGAGACGTTTAAAGCGGTTTGCCTGACCCGGGAATTCTTAACACCTCGTACTAGGGTCGGCGACCGTTAACTCGCAGGCTCTTAATTGCACTCGCGCCTTCTTTTACAGTCCAACTTTCAATTTACAGATTTAGCCTCGATTTCCCTTACGAAATTATTATTACACGACCAAACAAGAGGCAATACGTATAAAGTACCTACTGTAATTAATTGTACGAATTCAAAAGCCGTGTGAAAATATTCTCAATTTTTTACACACGTTCGTATATATCAACCACCCATAAAGGCGTTGAAAGCAACGAACATGAGCATACCATTTTTTGTTCTCGTATTTACCCCCCCCCAAAAAAAAGGGAAATATATTCAGAAACATTGAAACTGAATTATTGCTCGAACGAAAGTTGGCTTTTTTACTGGTAGATACAACCTTTTAAATTTTGTGCTTTAAATCTGTCAATTTCAGTTAATCTCGACTTATTTTCATAAGTTTTAAAGTTATGGCTAAAGGAAAGCAAAATTTACACCTTTTTTGTCATTTCGATTATTTCCCTGGCCGCAAAATGGTGTTGAATCTTTTGTTTTCTCTATTCTTGACTCTCTTAATCATAAAATTAGCTAACAGTGACGTGAAAAATTGTCATGTTAAGTCGAAATGTATGAATAGACAAAATTTGGTCACGGAATTGACTTAGCAAATTTCTCGATTTTAAGTCAACTGTGCAGTATACGTCGTTTTCATTGCAAAAAATAGCAAATTGCACACATCTCCGCTATTCGTATCACCTTTCTCAGGCATTTATCATATCCTTATGCCGTTGGAAAGCCGATGTGTAATTGTGTAGGTAGAAATGCGCAATACATTATCTCTGATTGTCAGGTACGTATATACTATAAAAGGGGTGAAAATAATGACTGAAACCAACATAGCCCCCGCACATTAACTCTGTGCGGTTTAGCAATTCGATAAAAACTATTCCACGGTGGTCTGCCATGGCATACGTAATCATGTGGTTAAAGGCAGGGAGGCATGCAGGCAGGCAGGCAGGCAGGCAGATAGGCGTCCAGGGTAGTCTGACTGAAGCCGTGGATCCTGGCAGTGGTGAGCTTAATAATTCGTAATCCGAGAACAAAGCATCGTGATGAACGGGCTCGTAACAAACGCGGATAAACCGTAAGGGAGCTGCAGAATACGGGTATAATATAAAGAATAGTCTGCGCGTATTGCAGCGATTTGTGGATCCCACGCTTTTCATTTAATATACGTACATAGTATATCTTCCATTGTTGTTCGTACGTTGCCAGAGTGAATTTAAGAACTTAATTGCTTTCGAAGGCAGTGGCCCAGACTTCTGGGCAATTTCAAATCAGCTGTGGAATATCCACTGTCTATTACACGTAGATTGCGCAGTTCTATTATATGTATAGTTTATTTCAGATAGAAAGAACCCCCATATACGCGAGGGTTTCTTTTTTATTCCCCCATATATACCTAAGGAGAGAGTGAGAAAGAGAGCTGGTTGTATTTTCACCATCCTACACCTTTGCTGCAAAAATATTTTTCCTATATCGTAACCAAAGTGCGGGATGATGGATCGAGAAAGCGATTGAAAAAGTTTCTTTCCGTTAAAAGTATTTGACGTATGATCGCTAAGGTTGATTTACTACCCAATTTTTTCTTTTTCTTTTTCTTTCTTCTCTCTCTCTCTCTCTTTTACCCACCAGAAATACCTACCTTAGAACCGATTTTATCAGAAGTGTTTCAGTTTCGTCGATGTTTCGATGCTAATTTAACCAAAAGCCAAAAAGGGCTACAAAACTATACGTGAACATCTTGGAACAAAATTTCAGATCGAATGAATGACGCATTCCAAGTTTATGACGTGGTCGGAAAAGTTCAGAACAGTCAAAAGTTCGCCTCGTATCATTAGAATATTATAATTTCGAAAGACCTGCTTCGTAGATTAAGGCACACCCTTGATTTGACGAAGATTTCTCTAGGATCAAGATTATTCGAGATACGAGCCGTCGTAAGTCGAGGGCGGGAAATTGGAAGATTTCATTTCCGTATTGAGTCATCTGGAAATTATATGTAAGCGAAAGAGAAATGTTCAATCCTTGGATGTCGTCAATGGCAATTTCCAAAATTTGATTTCCCGCACTCAATTCATGGTGACACATATCTCGCGAACGATTTTTCTATCCAGCAGAGAAGTCGAATCGGAAAAGAAAAATGAATAGATGTTTGACGATGTCCATAATTTTTTTTTTCTTTCTACATCACGGTCCCGTTTAGAAAAAAAAAAGGCTCCTATGCCTTCTAGGCTAGTCATGAAAACTTAAGAACCTGCTATTTGCGTACGTATTTTTGTCTGCTAAACTTTTTTGAGAAAGATCAAAGGCATGAAGACGGAGACGTTTGGGTAAACAGAGTCAAACTCACCCCCTCCTGCCACGTAGTTGGGGTTCAAGAACTAGACATCGGCTGTAACTTTGGTGCGAAATGAAATCCACCCCAGTACCTACTCACGTCACTCTGGTATATATCTGGATTCCTTGGTTAATCTTGGTACGAACAATCCAACGAACATTAGCACGGTATTTAACACCACTGGGAAAACATCCCTCTCTCTATTTCTCTCTTAAGTTTTCATGAATTTTGAGACTCTTGTTAGCCGCGTACGTAGTACGCAGGGCGTCGATATGGGCGACGGGCTCTGACCCTTGTGCAACCAATTCTGCTGGCCAGCTCTAGAGAACCTCGATTCCTTTGGTCCCTGGGGAGTCTGGAGAACCCCAAGTCGGTACTATAGTCCATTGTCTGCGTATGCTCATCCTGCAGTAGGTAGGATATAGCAATGCTCGATCTAACTCTGAGAATTCCGGAATGTCGTATGAATGGAAAGTGATTGGGCCTCTGTGAATATATCTCGGTACCTTGCCATCCGGAATTATTTCTCGAATGAAGAGGTCAGATGGGTACCTAGAGGTCAGCTGCTTACTTTTTTATAACGATAGATAACCCACTCGTTTCAAATTGTTGAATTATTCTTCGAGGGAAGAAGACTGGGCAAATTAGGGTAAGACCCAACGTTTCGCAGGCTGTAAAAACGTTCAGGACAAACCGTATGGGCTTTTTCTATATTATTAAGTACATATTATATAATATTAATAAGTCTCGCTAGACGTTTGAAAAAATTGCATTGCTGAAAGTTCAGGAAATTTTATTAATATTCTGAGTCGCGGTTATAGACAGTAAGGATTTATTTATTTAGTTAATTTTTTCAACTATGCCTGTCATCAGTTCGCCACCTCATATGGTTAGAGATGCTTTGTAGCACGGGACAAATTACACTTACGTTTATAAATTCCAGTATCAGGACATCAAAGTGTAACGATAAAAGTCTGAACTCAAGCTTATAAAAACAAGGGATGGCGAATTAAATTAGTTCAGCATTGTTCGACTGACAGCTTTGCTGCTGAATCCCTTTTTTTTTTTAAGCTAACAGATTCAATTTTTGCCTCAAAAATTCTCTGAGAATTGACCACTTGCATCGTTCATAAAAAAAAATGTCTCATCAAGAGTAGCAAGTGTATGATATCTCTTTCATTACTCCTTTTGCATGAACAGATGAAGTTAGAAAATGTCGAAGAGAGAGAATGAAGTCCCTCCAATTTTTCCTAGTAATAGGTAAATATACCAACTTGCAGTTAGATCGTGAGAACTTCACACGAGAAAAGAACAACATATTTTCGGACACATATACTCTAATTGCTATTTTAGTGTTAAAAATTTGCAGTTTCCCAAGTTGGAACTGCCTGAAGATGTGGGTTAGGGTTTAAATGAATACTGTACGCCCTTGAGATATCCACATTCAATACAGAATAGTAGAATTAGATATTTACCAAGTAAATAGTTAAGGAGGGCGCGTACTTCGCCCTTTACCCTAAGCCCCGGGCATTGACCGGTGTCCGCGCTTAGCTTGGGTATTTCACTTTAGTCCTGCCCGGAGGACTTGACCCCACCTTGTCCCCCGTCAGTTCCTTGTTCACCGGACTTTATCCCCGTCCCGTAACACCGACCCAGTGCAGTTTCATTGTTCCCGTCTACACAGTATGTACTCCGATTCCAATACCCACCAGTACTGTAGGTATGTACGTCTCTCTACATTGGTTTGGACCTTTGGGCCAACCGAAGGCTGAAGGTTGTTTATCTCTGTACCTACCGGATAGATTACAGCACCGAAGTGTACAGTGCTGTTTCTCCAACGATTATACTCTCTCGATTTCTGCTTATCTTTTTCACCATCCAACATCTGGTCAATTCTCGTGTTCTCTTCTTACCCTGGCAACTTGCTATATACGTTTTGTGATGAACAATCTGCAGCTACTCCTTACACGGACATCGTATTTCAGGGGTCAGTCTGGCTTGAAAGTTAGAAAACAAATCTACCTTTTTTTCATCCCTTAGAGTTTTTCAAACGATGAGAGTCTCGATTATGGAATTTCGTTATTCCATTGGCAGCGTAAATCTGGTTTCTTAATTGGAGAAGCCCAATCTGATTCATTGGTTTACATCCGAGTATGATAATTGGGTCAAGCAGACTACCCGCTTTAAACTTTAATTGGCTCCAAACTGATTCTCAAGTATAAACTTGTAAAAAAATTTGTTCACGAGTTGCAATGGGTTGGCAACAAAAATCGAGCAACAAGAATGTGTGTGTTCATCTGAAAGAACAGTTTGTAGATTGTCAGTAAATTTGTTCTCAGCCTCTCAACCCTTTTCATATTATTTCACATAAACTTACAACAGTTTTCGGTTTTCTTTCGTTTCGGATCAATTAGGTGCACATGAAGTAATCTCATGCTCTCAGGTTCTCCAACGATCGCATGATTGCTGACAGCTTTCGTTATCATAGACATTTATTGATAAATTTCGTTGTGGTTTTGGATGATAAATCAATTTTTAAAAGTATAATTGATCATGTAGTCGACGAGATAAAAATTCCCAAAGATAGGACAACTTTTTAGATGTTCTAACGTTGACTGACGACACGTTAATGTAAAAACATGATAGTCGATAGTATAATTTGGCAAAAAATGGTACTTGATGAGGGAAGACGCGAGAATAAGTGGAAAAAAGAGCAATTTTAGTATTTTTCGGATGTTGAATTACAACGACGGTTGTTGGAAGGAGATAGAGAGATAGAGAGAGAGTTTGGGATTGTATAATTTGCGGTGGGTGGTTATCATTATAGTAGCCTCTAATGGAGGTTGACGGCCTATACCTACCGGTCTGGATGGACCTTGGTAAAGGCGAGGGAAGGGAAGGGACTAGCTATAGGTGGAGAGCGAAGAAGGATTCCGCTACGCAGTGCATCTTTCTCTGATTTCCCAAGGGAAGACTATCCCGTTGCCCACTGTGCAGAGAAGATGATCGCCGGTGGATCGTACGATATGCGAGATCAAGCGCAGGAGCGAAAATCATTTTATTTCCTACTCAAAAATCTACATAATTCTCATCCAACTTTTCAATTATTCTTTGCATATTTCACCCGCTTCTAAATATCTCATCGATAAATCTAAATCACTTCGACTTAATTAACCATTAGAATTCATCTCATTATTCAAAATTTTAGAAAAAACCCTACACTTTCTTCAGAAAATTACCGTCTTTACAATTTTCAAAATTCTCTTTCTACTCGAGGGTTATAAATTACCTCAAATTACCTTTTTCGTCATTGCATAGTTTTTTTTTTTGACTCACTATCAAAGGGTTGGCAAGAGTTTATGATCATTTGGGATTGACTATAAGTTGAAGGGAGAGAATTTTTCCACTCAAATTGTTATGGTGTCGGCGTGTTTCTACTGTCTGATTGCGAAAATATAGGTATAAGCTTACTCGGTTTGTCTGAACGAACCAATCACATAAAGTAAGGTGAATAAAAAATTGCGGTCACAAGGGTCGCCGCGGTGTTACAAACAGGAGAAGTACGAAATGAGGGTAAGAATTGAGAGCGTAATGATATCAGGGGGCAAATTCGAAACATTTGTATGGAGATCTTACGGCATGACTCGACGCATTTACAAGATAATCCCTTATGATGAAGCAATTCAAGGCGTTCTTCGTCCTTGGGCAAAGCAGAGTTAGTCAGCTTGGGACGATACAATGATGGCAATAATCTTTTGGGTCAGCGGGATTATTAATGTTTCTTTACGGCCTCCGTGGTATCCCCATAGAAGATTATTGTAGAAAAAAAAAAAAAAAAATTAGAAAGTATTCATGTTAATATCCCAGCATTCAAATCCGAGATATTTGAGCTCACGTTTTACTACATTTTGGTAAAAAAAATTCTTGAAGAATTTTCATTCTCTTGAAAAAATGGAGTAAAATGAAATTTCGCATCTTTGAATTTTGGACTGGTTAGGTTATATACATTTAGGTATGTATATTTACATAGAGTAGAACATAAAGACGCACTAGGAGGTTTCACCGAAAGGTTGAAACGTGGAAAATTAACCAACGGGATTTCACGGGAGCTAAAGGGAATCCTTGGGACGGGGTTCCACTTTACCTGGCACTCACACTTATACTGCAGTAGATAGTACGTCTCACGTGTATACTGGCGTTTGTTGGAGTGGTTTCTCATGTAGCGTCAGCCCCGGAGCTAGTACGAGTATGTATAGTGCGTTATATATATGTATATATGTATATATATTTTATGAACCTATATGTATACATACAGTTAGCTAGAAATAACAAAGATGTCTATAGTTACTAGTAGGGTTAATTTTCCTCACCGATAAACCAGAATTTAATCATTCCCATGAATATCTATCAAGAGCCTCATCTCCTAACGAGCTCATTTGATTTTTCTAATGATTCAAATATTCGCCCAAAGTCTAGGTCTGATATATTTTTATCTAGTTACGCAAAGATTACTTTTGAAAAAAACCGTACGCCCTGGAATTTATAGAGGATTTGTGGTTGTTGCTGCTTGTTTGGACTTATTAAACCTGGTTTTCCACGAATTACATCGATGAATCATGTCAGTCTAGACTCCAGAGGTAAAGAAGGAGTATCCTTATCATAGGAATCGGAACATTTCATTGTCAAAAATATGATGAATTTGTGAAAATTTCATGGCAATATAAAGCCCCTATCTACTTTCTCGTACATAAAAAAGATCAAGAATGAATCTACACTTCAAGGAGTTGCACGATGCTCGTACAACCCTACGATAAGATTCAAGCACATAGTTTTGAGATGAAAACATTAGGTCGCCAAAACTGAGATCCAAAAAAAAACTACAAACCGATTTGATCAGAATTCTAGTCGTACTAAATTTTTTAATGGTTAATATGTATGAGTCGGATTTAATACACGATTCGAGGATAATTGGAAATTCGATGTTCACGATAGGTATATATTAGAGTGTGGTGAGGGGTGGATAAGTGATGTGGAACTTCCCGATCCCTAATATTCCAAGATGAATCGAGTAACATTAATAGTAGAGAATCGTGATTGAACATCTTATTACACCTGAGTTTTCCAGACTGTTGGTTAACTCCGCTAGATTTCAACTCGATATTAATGCCTTCGGCTTAATTGTTTAGCTTGAATCGACAGTATCCTGGGAATGCTCACTGGGAGCTTGAGCTTCTTTGAAGAGTAGACATTCCGTAATAAGCTTCCTCAAGACATACATTCCGGTTCACCTAGCATGCAACCTGCAGTTCATGGAACATCTTGTGCATATTTTGAGGTGGCTGAGGTTGTCTTGAGAGTATAACATCCGACCGCACGAACGTTACTTTGAGTACGTATAGAGCACTGCATCCTGCATTATTCATATATGATTTATATTACATTGTTAGTGCGGGTTAGCTAATTCGTTATGGAAAATCGATCTTGACAACTAGCTACTACTAAGTAGTACTGTTTCTATACACCCGCACACTTAGCTCCTGATAGATTCGCGTATAAAGCTTGCTGTCTATTGATAGCTCGAGTGTTTGCGAATTCAGTGTGACAATGAGTCGGGGGCGAAGCCGCTACTAAAAAATTCATCAACTTTCTACACATCACGATGCGAAACTTTGCTTTAGGTTTTTTGTGGATGAAATTTCCCCGGCTATTTGGAATGAAGAGATATATCACATCATCATCACATTCTTCAAATAATTCTCTAACCATGTTGAATCTTGTTCACTAAGTTCAACAGGAAACTGTTCAATCGAAAATCATGGGTAGTTGTGAAATGTAGCCAAGGCTCCCAATTTATCTCCATATTCCTTTTCGAATTCATCAAAAAAATGTCCCCTGTGCGGTCCACTCAAAGGAATGATCCATGCGTCAATCGCAATGATGATATCATGAAATTACCCATGTGCTACTTGCCAATATCCTAAAAAACACGACCTCAGTGAATTGAACGTTGTGCTTGATGATGTTTGTGTTGAAATTTACAATATAGAATTCCAACATATGTATACACTGAATGATACTGACATAATTAAGTGCGACTCGTAGATAGATATTATATGTCTGCCTGAATTATGTCTATTCATGAAATCTACGCACTTGTGAACCTCAGCCCTCGAAGTATTACGTCAACCAATGATAACCAGAGACCAGTGTCGCTTCAGTATCCCTAGGTCAGTTGATATCGCATCATTTGATGATGGTGGGCAAAAATGTGGCTATACATCAACCTTGATGACATGCAAATAAATGACAGCCTCTCACCGACGAAAACAAGCAATATATTTTATAGAAGAAACACGATATTGCATTACAGTTATTAAATATCTTACATGTATACAGCGAAAACATAATCGGTAACCGAATGATTAGATTGTAAATTGTGAGTTGTTTAGAAAAATTGTATGGCGTTCCATATCACTGTACGAAAATCTGAATGAAATCGTTAGCGGAGAAGACTCTTGCAGTATCGCACACAATCGAGTTAATAAATAGGCATCTTAGAAGGATGCATACAATAATCGATGCACTTGCACTAAAATAGATTTCCTTGATGGTCCAATCACATAGGATGTACATCGAGTCTATGATTATTTAGTTACAGAGGTTCTAGGTACGCCCATAGTCCGCCTATAGCAGATGCCATAAAATAGTTCGGATTCAGTTTTATTGGTAGTTGGGTTTTCGGCGACAGTTTTAAGGAATAATTCTTAATTGTTGTTGC
This sequence comes from Ametastegia equiseti, assembly GCA_963989295.1. Lineage (NCBI taxonomy): Eukaryota > Metazoa > Arthropoda > Insecta > Hymenoptera > Tenthredinidae > Ametastegia > Ametastegia equiseti. Next base: position 11,368,110 of record OZ022397.1, on the reverse strand, counting down.
GACTGCAGCTTTCATTTGCAACATGGCCATACGGACTCCAACGCAGACCCGAGGACCTTCTCCAAATGGTAAATAAGTGAACCTGTGTCGGTTGGATTTGTTTTCTTCAGAGAAACGTTCCGGATCAAATTTTTCAGGATCCGGCCAGTATTCGGGATCCATTTGAAGTCCGGCAAGAGATATCATTACAGGTGTTCCAGGCATAACTTGACAGGTGATTCCATCGGATCCTTTAAGTTCAATCTTTTCTGTACAGACTTTGAACAATGTTCCTGCAGTTGGATTCACTCTCATTGATTCATTGAACACTTTATCCATGTATGTCATTTCTTGTAGGGCCTCGTAAGTGATTCCGTTATGTTTTTCAATCACCTTTAGAACTTCCTCACGTAAACGCTGCTGGATTTCTGGATTTCTTGCCAGTTCATAAGCAACAAAACTTAAGGTAATACTCGACGTCTCATATCCTTCAATAAAAAATGAAGCTGAATGCGAAGTGATTGTGTCATCGGTAAAATCTCCACCAACCTTGTGATCCGACGCTCCTAACTTTTTGTAGTTAATCATCAACTGTAAAAAGTCTGGTCGTTCCACATTATTATCTTCTCTGTAAATTAGCATGTCCTTCACTAGTTTTCGGAATACTTTGTCAACTTGAGCTGGTAAAAATCCTGTTTTAAACACCTTGGCGAGGTAAGGCACAAACATAGTAATCGTTTGTTTCAGTCCCTTGACCAACGAAGGTTCGAAGATAGTTTTTCCAATTTCAACAAAAGTTCCGTCTTCGGCATCTTTGAACGAATGACCTTCAATCCCGAAGGCAGCACTGGCCACAACCTCAGCAGTGTACCTCGAAAATAGTGCCTTCAGTTCGACCTCAACCTTGCCATTTCCTTTTTCAATTTTATCATCCACATAATTGACAAACTTTGCACAAACAGCATCAATTGACTCGTACATGTATTTGAGCTTCCCGGAAGAATAGGCAGATGATAATTGCTGACGAGATGATTTCCACTGTTCTCCTTGCAAGAAAAACGGATTTCTCGATAGTAAACTATCCAGTTCTGGATTCAAGTGCATGCCATTTGAACTAAAGTTCGTAAAATTCGTCTGAAGCACAGATTTCACCACTTCCGGATCTCTGATCAAAAGAGCAGGCTTCGTTGTGTCATATAATCCAACGATACTACATCCAGGCATTTTTTCATAAAATTCCTGATACATTTGAGTTACGTTTTTCCACGCCAAGAACATCGGATAAACATTTCCAAGTCCTGGCACAGCACCTTTTATGTATGGTATGGATTTTTTCTCCCAGTATCCATAATTTTTCGTTAGATAATGATAAAAAATCACTATCAATAAACCCACTCCTGCAGCAATGTATATAAAACCCATAGTAAATCACTTTGAATTTGCTTACTGAATTCTAAACTCAACTACAGTCGACTCTCCAGCCACAACTGAGATGTCAGCCCGACATAAATTGTTATTTAATGCGTGGACCCTACGTTCTTCGCATATCCCCCACACGTATCAGAACACTGATTGCGTCCGGAGATTGTAACGTTTATTTTTCTGTTATTCATTTTGTTGTTAATTATTTATAGATACGGAAATTCGCCTCACTTCAGGTTAATCGTTTTCATCGAAAGATTTTTCTGAAATTATATGATAATTTTAAAAATTGGACAAATGAACATCGACTATCTTGCCTGAAAAATGCTTCGTGTATGTCCGTTATTGAGGATCGATCATTATAGTGATTAGACAATATTTTAAACACGATTCACGAAAGACATCTCCAATATAATCACCTAAACAATTCTAATCTTGAAGTCATTCCGAATATCATTTCACTCTCCTTCGATGGTTTACTAACTTGACCTTTCGTACCAATTTATAACCAAAGATTGCTCGGGCATTCGTAGGTCAAGCTAACATACGTTCTCATAGATAAGCTAGTTGGTCAGTGGGTAGGTGAATTCTTTTATCGAGTAATAGGCTGAATTGGCCAATTGCTGCATAACGAGGGGAAGTTCGTTGCAAAACTACGATGATATATGCCAGATTTGCAGCGTCACGATTTGCGACGAACATCTAAACTCTACTTACATGAAGTGGAATACTAAACGCATAAAAAGTGGCAAGATAGCTACTGTAAAATATATTATTTACAACAGTGGAATACTTGATAATTATCAATGAAGCGCTCATAGAACTTTCAAAAAATTACTGATAGTCGGAAAGCTCGTTATCAAACAGAGCTACGCAGCAAGTTCCAATGATTATTTGTTTCATTGAATGGAATTTCAATCGATTAGCAGCAATGATAATCGATGAAGAGCATGAAACTGAAGGTGAATTGTAATTTATTGTTACTGAAAAATGAACGCGATAACGATATAGGATCAGTTATAATAATTGGTCTAATGGAAGATTTCATTGCATCCTGAAGTCACCAAAGCTTTGTCAGTGCTTGACACTTTCATTAGTTGCAAGAGTTCTCGTTCATTTAGACAACTGGCCAGGCCCGTTAGTTGGGCTACATTTTTTGGTGAGATGGTGGAAACTGTGTTGAACTCATATCGAGCAAAAAATCCGACAGACAAGAAGATTGTTTTGCAAGTAATGATCCGGTTGAGGAAATCCGGTGCTATCGACTTTCTGCACGATGGAAAATTTCGTCAAACCGGGATTGGTTGCCGTACCAATTCTCCCTAGATCATCTAGACGCAAGCTTGTAAAACGTCAAGTATGAATGACAATGAGCTTTTCCTCTATCGTAAAACCGTCAATCCTTCAATTCACGAATGACGTCAGTCAGAAATGAGCACGTTTCAGATGACCAAGGAGCAATTGCTTCACAATGCGAAGCACCAAGACGATATTCTGTCTTAGGTGCTGCATCACGATCAGAGTTCGCATACTCTGTCATAAAATATGGTACTCAATTGGCTATATTGCCACTCAAACGATGCACGAAGATTTCGTATACTTGGCAAGGCGAGATAACGCTAATTCCGAGCTCGGTAATCCTCAGGATGAAACGGGTAGACACGAATTTGTGTATTTATCGTTTGGAGAAGGTCACAGGATATGTGCTGGCACCAGGATGGCATTTATATAAATGAAATAGGCAGTTACTGCGATCGTACAAAATTTGGAGCTTCGTGTTTCCCCCGGAATTAAAGTTACCCTTCAATTAGATCCACGATACGACGATGTCTTCTACGATTGGCGGTCTCTCGGCGAACATGAGACTTTCGTAGGGTCGGTCTGACTAGGAATTTATATTTTATTCAAATCATGTTTGTCCAATGAATGTTTGTATGTATATCTACACACTTTCACATGCGATGACGTTAATTTTAACAATATATACGATATTTGCTCACAACCTCTTTTTCTGATAATCAAATCCATTTCCTGCGTAAGGATAATACGAAACACTGATAAGTCTGTAGATTTACGAACGTTCGTCCAATTCGTCTGAACTGTCGTTATCACCGATCAAGGAAGAAGATTTCGCCAAGGGGTTGTGTTTGGTGTTGGAATATAGGTTTCCAATATTCGCAGGCGAACGAAACAAATAATATATTGAGGTATAAGAATCAGCGAGACAAAATTAACGCAATTAGAACGAGAATCTCAACTTGAAGATCTCATCTAACTTCTAGACATGGCAATTCCGTTCGTTGTTCGCCCTTTAGCCGACTCACGAGGAAGTTAAGTTTGGCATCTCTTGAACAAACGCGGGATCGTGTTAAGGCGCAAACTTTCGATTGCACGAAATTAAAACGCTTTTAGCACCGTTCACGTAATTGTTACGACGACTTACGAAAACCAAGTCGTAGGTATACACGGTCGGTTATTATTAACAATAAACTAATTTCTAATTCTTCCAGGTGCCTTCCACACCTAATGGAGCTTAATCTTTCGGGAATTTGGTTCGGAGATAACTTTGGTAAGTGTAATTAATCGAATCCTAAATCCAAGATATTTCCAATGCTACAACCAAGAATCTTCTATCTTTTCTGTGAAAATTTCTTTCCCACTTTACGAGGATTAAAAATCGTGCTCAAGAGATTCGAAACTCGACCCTCACAAACGAATTCATTATAAATTTATCGAGTAGGGTCCAAGGATCTCCCGAATCAAGAATCTACCCAAGAATCGTGATAAGAGGCTGGGGAACAAAGTCTTAGGGAAACGTTGAGAATATACCGATTCTTATAGGGGCTGGTCGAAAGCTGAATTATAATTAAATTCTAAACGCAATCGAATACTCCGCACAAAAAATTCCGAACTACAAACTACAAACCGATTTGATCAAAATTCGAGTCGTACTAGTTTTTTTAACGGTTGATATGTATGAGTCAGATTTAATACACGATTCGAGGATAATTGGAAATTGGTTGTTCACCATAGGTATAATACTAAAGTGTCGTGAGGGGTAGATAAGTGATGTGGAACTTCCCGATCCCTAATATCCCAAGATGAATCGAGTCACATTAATAGTAGAGAATCGTGATTGAACATCTTATTACACCTGAGTTTTCCAGACTGTTGGTCAACTCCGCTAGATTTCAACTCGATAATAATGCCTTCGGCTTAATTGATTAGTTTGAATCGACAGTATCCTGGGAATGCTCACTGGAAACTTGAGCTTCTTTGAGTAGTAGACATTCCGTAATAAGCTTCCTCAAGACATACATTCCGGTTCACCTAGCATGCAACCTGCAGTTCATGGAACATCTTGTGCATATTTTGAGGTGGCTGAGGTTGTCTTGAGAGTATAACATCGACCGCACGAACGTTACTTTGAGTACGTATAGGGCACTGCATCCTGCATTATTCATATATGATTTATATTACATTGTTAGTGCGGGTTAGCTAATTCGTTATGGAAAATCGATTTTGACAACTAGCCACTACTAGTCCTGTTCATATACATCAGCACACTCGACTGCTGATAGATTCGCGTATAAAGCTTGGCATCGATTGATAGCTCGAGTGTTTGCGAATTCAGTGTGACAGTGAGTCGAAGGCGAAGCTGCTAATAAAAAATTCATCAACTTTCTACACATCAAACTTTGCTCGAGGTTTTTTGGGAATTGGAATTTAGCCCGGCTATTTGGAATTAAGAGATATATCACATTTTTCAAATAATTCCCTAACCATGTCGAATCTTATTCATCAATTTCAAAAGAGAAACGTTCAATCGAAAATCATGGGTGGCTGTGAAATGTAGCCAAGGTTCCCAATCTATCTCCATATTCCTTTTCGAATTCATCAAACAAATGTCCCCTAGCTGTGCCGTCCACTCAAAGAAATGATTTGGAATGATCTATGTGTCAATCACAATGATGATAATCATGGAATCATTCTCATGTGCCACTTGCCAATATTCTAGAAAACACGACCTCAGTGAATTGAGCGTTGTGTTTCAAGATGTTGGTGTTGAAATTTACAATATAAAAATCCAATACATGTAACTACTGAATGATACTGATATGTTTGAATGACTCGTAGATTATTACATGCCTATTCATGAAATATACGCTACACTTGTGAACGTCGGCCCTCGAAGTATTACGTCAACCAATGATAACCAGAGATCAGGGTCGCTTCGGTATCCCTAAGTCAGTAGATATATTACATGACTTGATGATGGGCAAAAATATAAATACATCGATTTTGATGACGTGCAAATAAATGACAGCCTCTCACCGACAAAAACAAACAATATATTTTATGGACGGAACATGATATTGCATTACAGTTATTAAATATCTTATATGTATACAGCAAAAACATCATCGGTAACCGAATGATTGGATTGTTGTGCATTGTTTAGAAAAGTTGTACGGCGTTCCATATCTCTTCATGAAAATCTGATTGGAATCGTTAGCGGAGAAAACTCTTACAGTACCGCACATAATCGAGTGAATAAATAGGTATCATGGAAAAATGAGTGCAATAATAGGTGCATTTGCAGTAAAATAGATTTCATTGATGGTCCAACCCCATAGGATGTACATCGAGTCTATGATTATTTAGTTACAGAGGTTCTAGGTACACCCATAGTCCGCCTATAGCAGATGCCATCAAGTAGTTCGGATTCAGTTTTATTGGTAGTTGAGTTTTCGGCGACAGTTTTAAGGAATAATTTTTAATCGTGGTTGCAACTGCAGCTTTCATTTGCAACATGGCCATACGGACTCCAACGCAGAGTCGAGGACCTTCTCCAAATGGTAAATAAGTGAACCTGTGTCGGTTGGATTTGTTTTCTTCAGAGAAACGTTCCGGATCAAATTTTTTAGGATCCGGCCAGTATTCGGGATCCATTTGAAGTCCGGCAAGAGATATCATTACAGGTGTTCCAGGCATAAGTTGACAGGTGATTCCATCGGATCCTTTAAGTTCAATCTTTTCTGTACAGACTTTGAACAATGTTCCTAAAGTTGGATTCACTCTCATAGATTCATTGAACACTTTATCCATGTATGTCATTTCTTGTAGGGCCTCGTAACTGATTCCGTTATGTTTTTCAATCACGTTTAGAACTTCCTCACGTAAACGCTGCTGGATTTCTGGATTTCTTGCCAGTTCATAAGCAACAAAACTTAAGGTAATACTCGACGTCTCATATCCTTCAATAAAAAATGAAGCTGAATGCGAAGTGATTGTGTCGTCGGTAAAATCTCCACCAACCTTGTGATCCGACGCTCCTAACTTTTTGTAGTTAATCATCAACTGTAAAAAGTCCGGTCGTTCCACATTATTATCTTCTCTGTAAATTAGCATGTCCTTCACTAGTTTTCGGAATACTTTGTCAACTCGAGCTGGTAAAAATCCTATTTTAAACACCTTTGCGAGGTAAGGCACAAACATGGTAGTCATTTGTTTCAGTCCCTTCACGAACGATGGTTCGAAGAGAGTTTTTCCAAGTTCAGCAAAAGCTCCATCTTCAGCATCTTTGAACGAATTACCTTCAATCCCGAAGGCAGCACTGGCCACAACCTCAGCAGTGTACCTCGAAAATAGTTCTTTCAGTTCGACCTCAACTTTGCCATTTCCTTTTTCAATTTTATCATCCACATAATTGACAAACTTTGCACAAACAGCATCAATTGACTCGTACATGTATTTGAGCTTCCCGGAAGAAAAGGCAGATGATAATTGCTGACGAGATGATTTCCACTGTTCTCCTTGCAAGAAAAACGGATTTCTTGATAGTAATCGATCCATTTCTGGATTCAGGTTCAGGCCGTTTGAACTAAAGTTCGTAAAATTCATCTGCATCACAGATTTCACCACTTCTGGATCTCTGATCAAAAGAGCAGGCTTCGTTGTGTCATATAATCCGACGATACTACATCCAGGCATCTTTTCATAAAATTCCTGATACATTTGAGTTGCGTTTTTCCACGTCAAGAACATCGGATAAACATTTCCAAGTCCTGGCACAGCACCTTTTATGTATGGTATGGATTTTTTCTCCCAGTATCCATAATTTTTCGTTAGATAATGATAAAGAATCACTACCAATAAACCCACTCCTGCAGCAATGTATATAAAACCCATAGTAAATCACTTTGAATTTGCTTACTGAACTCTAAACTCAACTAGAGTCGACTCTCCAGCCACAACTGAGATGTCAGCCCAGCATGAGTTGTTATATAATGCGTAGACTCTACGTTTTTTGGACATCCCCCACGCGTAATGAAAAAAGGTCAGATCGCTGATTGGGTCCGGAGATTGTAACGTTTATTTTTCTTGTATTTTTTGCTGAATCATTCATAGATATGGAAATTTGCTCTACTTCACTCTCTCAATTTGAATCAGCGAAACTCACTGTGAGTCAGCGAAAATATACTGATTACTGATTTAATCAGTGGTATACTTATCACTGTAAATCAGTGTATTTTCGCTGATTCACAGTGAGTTTCGCTGATTCAAATTTAGAGAGCAGGCTAATCGTTTTCATCGAAATATTTTTCTGAAATAATATGATAATTTTGAAAACTGGGAAAATGAACACTGATCATCTTGCCCGGAAAGTGCTTCGTGTGTGTCTGTCATTGGGGATCGATCATTAGCGATTAGATACGATATCTAAGATACGATTCACGAGAGTCATCTCCGATATAATCACCTGAACAATCCTAATCTGAGAGTAATTCTGAATATCATTTCTACTTTCTTCAATAGTTTACTAACTTGACATCTCGTACCGATTTATAATCAAAGATTGTTCGGGCATTCGTAGGTCAAACTGACATATACATTCTCACAGATAAGCTGCTTGGTCAGTGGGTAAATGAATTCTTTTATCGAGTGATAGGATGATTTGGCCAATTGCTGCACAACGAGGGGAAGTTGGTTGCAAAACTACGATGATATATGCTAAATTTGCACTGTCACGATTTACAACAAACATCCAAACTCCGCTTATGCATGAAGTGGAATAATAAACGCATCAAAAGTGGCAGTACAGCTCGTTATCAGGAAGAGCTACGCAGTAAGTTCCAATGATTAATTGTTTCAGATTATGGAATTTCAATCGATTAGCAACAATGATAATCGACGAAGAGCATAAAGCTCACCGTGAATTGTAATGTATTGTTTATGAAAAAAGAACGTGATAACGATATTGGATCAGTTATAATAATTGGTCTGATCCGATGAAAGATTTCATTGCATTCTAAAGTCACCAAAGCTTTGTCAGTGCTTGACACTTTCATTAGCTGCAAGAGCTCTCGTTCATTTAGACAACTGGCCAGGCGCGTTAGGTGGGCTACATTTTTTGGTGAGATGGTGGAAGCTGTGTTGAACTCCTATCAAGCAGAAAAATCCGACAGACAAGAAGATTGTTTTGCAAGTAATGATTCGGTGAGGAAATCCGGTACTATCGACTTTCTGCACGATCAAACCGGGATTGGTTGCCGTACCAATTCTCCCTAGATCATCTAGACGCAAGCTTGTAAAATGTCAAGTATGGATGACAATGAGCTTTTTCCTCTATCATGCAACCGTCAATCTTCCAGTTTACGAATGACGTCAGTCAGAAATGAGCACGTTTCAGATGACCCAGGAGCGATTGCTTCACAATGCGAAGCACTAAGACGATATTCTGTCTTAGGTGCTGCATCACGATCAGAGTTCGCATACTCTGTCATAAAACATGGTACTCAATTGGTTATATTGCCACTCAAACGATGCACGAAGATTCCGTATACTTGGCAAGGCGAGATAACGCTAATTCCGAGCTCGGTAATCCTCAGGATGAAACGGGTAGACACGAATTTGTGTATTTATCGTTTGGAGAAGGTCACAGGATATGTGCTGGCACCAGGATGGCATTTATATAAATGAAATAGGCAGTTACTGCGATCGTACAAAATTTGGAGCTTCGTGTTTCCCCCGGAATTAAAGTTACCCTTCAATTAGATCCACGATACGACGATGTCTTCTACGATTGGCGGTCTCTCGGCGAACATGAGACTTTCGTAGGGTCGGTCTGACTAGGAATTTATATTTTATTCAAATCATGTTTGTCCAATGAATGTTTGTATGTATATCTACACACTTTCACATGCGATGACGTTAATTTTAACAATATATACGATATTTGCTCACAACCTCTTTTTCTGATAATCAAATCCATTTCCTGCGTAAGGATAATACGAAACACTGATAAGTCTGTAGATTTACGAACGTTCGTCCAATTCGTCTGAACTGTCGTTATCACCGATCAAGGAAGAAGATTTCGCCAAGGGGTTGTGTTTGGTGTTGGAATATAGGTTTCCAATATTCGCAGGCGAACGAAACAAATAATATATTGAGGTATAAGAATCAGCGAGACAAAATTAACGCAATTAGAACGAGAATCTCAACTTGAAGATTTCATCTAACTTCTAGACATGGCAATTCCGTTCGTTGTTCGCCCTTTAGCCGACTCACGAGGAAGTTAAGTTTGGCATCTCTTGAACAAACGCGGGATCGTGTTAAGGCGCAAACTTTCGATTGCACGAAATTAAAACGCTTTTAGCACCGTTCACGTAATTGTTACGACGACTTACGAAAACCAAGTCGTAGGTATACACGGTCGGTTATTATTAACAATAAACTAATTTCTAATTCTTCCAGGTGCCTTCCACACCTAATGGAGCTTAATCTTTCGGGAATTTGGTTCGGAGATAACTTTGGTAAGTGTAATTAATCGAATCCTAAATCCAAGATATTTCCAATGCTACAACCAAGAATCTTCTATCTTTTCTGTGAAAATTTCTTTCCCACTTTACGAGGATTAAAAATCGTGCTCAAGAGATTCGAAACTCGACCCTCACAATCGAATTCATTATAAATTTATCGAGTAGGGTCCAAGGATCTCCCGAATCAAGAATCTACCCGAGAATCGTGATAAGAGGCTGGGGAACAAAGTTTTAGGGAAACGTTGAAAATTTACCGATTTTCATAGGGGCTGGTCGAAAGCTGAATTATAATTAAATTCTGAACGCAATCGAATATTCCGCACAAAAAATTCCCGTTCTCATCGCAACGTGGTTTGAAACTAAGGCGAAAATTTCACAATCTTTTAGATCTTCAATAATCATTGTAGGAATTAGATGAAGGTATGTTTTCCAGAAGACCCAACCAAGTATCTCATTCTCAAATTGCAGACAGGTGATGTACAGATGAAGATTCTGGGGAATGTTTAAGAGGAAAATCGTTGATATTTTTTATCTTGAAAGAAAGTTTTTTACCTCGAAATCCAGGCCTAGGAGAAAAGAAGCTAGGAACGTCGCGAGTTGCTTGAAGTTTCTCAAGTTGACGGCGGGCCAGCCAATCTGGTGCTTTATACGCGCCAATCGGGACATAGTAGTCGTTCTTGGGAATGAGGGTGAAATGTGAGAAAGGAGGATGAGAGATCGATCGATCGCGAGCTTTGCTACATGCACAATAACAAGAGATAGAGTCCTGTATCCAGGCTAAACAGCCCATTTGCCTCGCACAATGGAGCCTGGCCGCCGCTTGCTCCACTTAATTACTAGACGCTGTAGAGGCCATCGGTATTGCCAAGTTGACGGAGCTATATCTTGCACTGTTTCCCATCCTCAGAGATCAAAGAGTGTCTTGGTTTCCTCGCGGATCTTCATCCCCTAGCAAGCTCTTCTTCTTCCCTTCTTCATTTCATGATTTGATTTCTAATAACGAGATATTAGAAGAATGAGATTCTTTCATCGAGAAATTCTCTATTCATGATGGTTTTTAGTAGAAGTTTGTCCTTTACTGATAATCGAGAACAAATAAATCTTTCGAAATATTTTCAAGGGTGGAGAGAAAGCAGCAGCAGCAGCTGCAGCATGAAACAAAACAGCTTTCCTACCAGTTTGACAAATCGCGACTGGGTGTAGAACTTCCTTGTGTCAAGAGCAGTTAGTTTTTGTTGCTTTTGTGGGGTTCGCCTTGTGCGCACGGTTATACTACGAGGGGTGTGCGAATTCCGGGGGAAGGAAACGACGGAAAACCGTATGGAAACCGTCCATTAGGTGTTATTTGTTCTCGTGCGAATCAAGGGCGAAGAATCAAAACGATTCCTCTTTCAAGGAAAGTATAAAAGCAAAGGAGAGAGAAAGAAAAAAAGAAAAAAAAAAAAAAACGAAAAAGAGAATGAAAAAAAAAAAGGAGATATCCCATTCCGCCTGATATATTCAACTTGATTTCCTATCTCGTACATCTTCTTCGAGGGTTAAGCACGGCGCCAACATACCACCCTCGAGGTTACTAAATCCTTACCAAATGTATATGTTGATCCCAAAAATGTTTCGCTACGTCGGTGAATTCTGCGATTTGAAATATAAAAAAGCAGCCAAATTTGTCTCCTCGCGTAGCTCTTGAAAGAAAGAAAGAAAGAAAAAAAGATAGATGCGTTGAGAACTCTTGTTGGAAAATTGATGCCTAATCAGCGCCTAGGGATATGAAATTTGACCAATCCGCGAGGATCTTTTGTTCGGTAGATCCGGGTATCAAGAAATTTTCACGGTATTCATAAAATATCCCATTTCTGCTGGAAGGGGTCCTGAAAAATTGAGGGATTTCATTGACATACCTGAAGGAGACAAATAGGCAAGCTTCCAAACTACGCACACGGAAAGGTGGCTGGCTGAGCTATTCGCATCTGTGTTCCCTTTCGGAGTCACAAGCTAGATGGTACCTTACCGAGGGAAACTCACCCCCTATAGATATTACCAAGCTCACGACGTGCAAAAGTCCACGATTACATTTCAGAGGGCGGAAGAAAAAGATATCACGGCTAAAAAAAAAAAAATTCTCCTCCTCGTTGCAGTTAAATTTCTCATCTAACTTTCTCGCTTTTTTTTCTTAATAACGACGTTATGTAGGACCTTGAAATAATCAAGTTGTATAATATTTTATCGGACGTCGATAAGACGTGCAGAATTCACATATACGTGAACTTGAAATCATTGATTGACCATAATCACGTGAATGCGGATGACGTGAGGAAAAAAAGATAATGTGAGATAGAAATAAAGGAAAAAATTGGAAGAACCTACCTGACATCGTATACTTTAATTTGCTTCGAAGTTCAAGAGCGCTGTCAGAAAACGGTAGCAGCATGGCTGGTTGGTATTGATCCTAAGACCTCAGGTTCGATCCCTGTTGACTGTGGGCCGCGTAAAATACTCGTAAACTAACTCCCTCCTTTTCTGTAGCTTCACCCTGTACCCCCTGGCCTCTGCATTTACCCCTTTTCCCTTTTTCCCCAGTTTTTCCATTTTTCTCTCTGGTCTGTTCCCCCTGCTGTCTAGGCTCAAGGTCCTCTCAGGTCAGGTTCACCCCTTGAAGCCCTTCTTAAAAAGTAAAATTTTCCACCCCTTTCTCTCTTCCTTCTTTCCCCCCCTTGCTGACGATCTATTCGTATCTTTTCCATCCCTTTGCTTTACTTAACTTTCCACGCTACGAGCACTCGTTGATAAGCGCTGGACACAAAGAAGGGTAAACGAGCCAATTGCAGTAAGGGTTACTTTTCCAAGCTCGTCTATCATAGAGAAATGCAGAAATCGCGAGGATCATAGACAGATCTGACCTCCGTTAGCAAACTACAAAATAGCCCACGAGAAAAAAGTTTGCACGAAAAAAATCGATGCCTAAAACTCCTAGAGTATCGAGATAATTACGCCGTTTGTGAATGAAAAAAAAAAAACAGTAAAATGATCCGATCACGATGATTCATATTGCTAGCCTGGTAGCATCCTTGTAGAAGGATGTACCGTGTACTGGTGTTACATGATATGAGAAGGTTACTTTCAGGGTAACTCGAAATATATTTCTAAACCGTATAATATAAGAGGCAAGTACTGAATTGTCAAGAGGAAAGCTAGTTCTATCTTAACACATGATGTACGCGAGTATATGCTGCAGTTGCCATATAAGACGTTCTTATCTCACCACGGCTATAACGTCTTCCCGAGCATTTTCCAAGATCAGAAAGATGCACTTGGGAAAAATGGGGTCCTTCGTCTCACATCGTCAGTGGATATGTGTGGAACGATGTGTCGTTTACCGGCAACCTTTTTCGCTTCGATTACCAAGAGAAAATACATTCGTGTACCTTCACGATTAGATCCAATATCAGGATCATCTTTGAGCTATTCACGTATAATATAGTTCTCTCATTGTAGTTGAATATACAGTAATAATGATTAAGAATGTATGAAGGAGACCTGCAGGAATGGCGATAAATTACCATGTGAAGGATTCGTGTGGGCGGTTATAAGTTCGTTGGAGAATTTTTAAGAGACAATAATTCACCTATATTTATACGAGAGGGAAGAGATAACCCACGTCGGCGTGGCGCACTGCAATATGCATATTAATCTCGTTACCTAGACGTATATTCGGTGAGATGAAAATTCACCAAACTAATCTAGTTTATGCTATAAGGTAGTAAGATGCTCGGAGTAAGCTTGAACTAAACTTGGAATGCTTTCAACCCGTCGTCATATTCACCCTAATAGAACCAGAGAGTGGATACACACATACTTACATCAATATACCTAATTAGATTTGCTACTGAATAGTTTCATGATTATCATTTCATTACCTAGCATGTCATCCTTAATGATCCATTAGTACAGTTTGTGCTAAAGAGTTGCCAAATCATTTCTCCTCGTAGAGGAGACCATTGATTGCTCAGGTACGTAAAGGACGTTCTGGCCACTGGTAGAACAATCACATTCGATCGGCTTTGATTGTTTTAAGATTACATTCTCGATTGATCGGGTATTAAAAGACTATGATTGATAATATCCGCTGCATGGTGTATTTTTGCAATTAATCCGATCATTGAATCGATTTATGGTTTCAAAAGAGAGCGTGCAGCGTTTGAAAAGTTTATGGCGAGATGGAAGTCTGTTCGAAATTCCATGATTACCAATTGCTCGAAAACGCTAATGGTAATTTTTCGACGACTACTCAACCGATCTGAACGAAACCTCGACGAATGAATTCAGTTTTTTGGCAGAAAGTGGCCCGGTATGTTACTTCGTAAAAAAAAACTGATAGGAATCCAGTAAAACTCGTGATTTTCATGTTAGCTAGATTAGGTTAGGTTCAAAGCGACTTGTACCATATCGCTTTAAGGAAAAAATGGTACAGTGGCTACAAGCGGTACATGATCTGAAAGACCCTGACCGAAAGTTAGTGAGAACGAATAATTGATCGTGCCAGGAAAGTGGTTAATATCAAGAATGGGCCGTGAGAACGGTACTAACTAAGGCGTTGAAACTTTAAGGTCGCTGTTTCAACCCCGTTTGCGGTCATTCACTAGGTGAAACGTCTGACAAGCACTAACTTGCGGTCTTCCTTGAATCGCTAGGGGCCGATAGGTAACTTACCTAGCCCTGAAAGACAAAGAGGAACCGGAAGTAAGTTGGATATTTATTCGTGGCAAAGTTGCGTTGTACTGATGCATGGTTGAAATTGCCCTTAGACGGGGTTGAATTATCTCACAATATCTGCATGGCAATGACGTTGCCTAAATGATTCGAAAGGAAATTTTCAAATCACCAAAAATCGGTGAAACTTTTGCATTTATTCATAACTTCGTTTTCGCATCTAAGAAACGTGTTAAAGACGCGAACGACGCGGCAGCGTTCCGAAACACCTTCGTATTCATGTCTCGTTCGGTTCAGAGGGTGGCTAAGGCGGCGCGAAGGGCAAACCGGAGAGGAAAAGACTTCACCTCGGTGCTGGTCGCAATTTCAACCCCTCACTATTTCTTCCGTAGATTTTTGAGCTGCTTCCTTATTTTCAGTAAAAACGCTTCGTACCTATATACCATTGACTTCACGAACTGGACCTGCTCTGTGACCAAACGAGCCAATACCTCATCTTATAAGAAACTCAATTTCCAACTTATCTCAAATCTTCCAGATCCTTCCGGGCGTATAGAAAATGTTCAGATCAAGCTATCGTTGATATTGTGTGAATGGAATTGGCTTTAGAGTCTGCAGGGAAAAAGCAATTGCAGAAAGATGAAAACGCTTTTGTGGTTCGAGTGGTAATCTTACCGCGGAGAAGTTTCAATGCTAATTTCACCATTGAAGGTATAATATTTCATTGGCAGACTTCAGTAATATAACCTCGAATACCTACCTTGAACCGGGTCAACCTGCATCGCTCGTTTTGGTATGATTAATGATCGTTCTTAAGTGCCAAGACTAGAGTCGGAGCCCGGGTAGCGCCAGATAGGCAAGTTAGAGAACTCGGGGGATAGTTATAGACGTACCTTTCTGGTTCAAAGTACTCCAGACATCAGACTAAACTCGATTTTCATTTGCGATTCTACTTGCCACTTCCCGGAGGTATAATGGTCTCCGATTTTCTACCATCCAAATTCACAGAGCTTGATTTATTGGAGGTTTTCGCGGTGCGTCTACTTCGGGGAATTTCTATACATCATTGTCTAGCTTCGGAATAATTATTTTCAGATTAGCTAGCAGTTTCTGTTATTCAATTATGCACAGACTCTTTGACTGACTACAACGGTGTAAGGCACATGTATCAATATGAAATCGGATATATGCAGCTGAAATATTTCTTGGCTGAAAATATAAGAGGTATGATGTTGGAAGTAGTTCGCAGGTCAATTGACGTCGGATATTCTGAACAGAGTAGAATGTGGTCCGGAAGTATAGCAAGAAGGTAAAGAGATGCGGATGGAGGTAGGTACGTGTGAGAAACTGCTGTTTGCTGTTTCCTTGCATTTTACGAGTCGCTGCTGGTTTATGTGCGTTTCATGCACTGCAAGACTTGTGAAATACCGCGAAGTTGCTTCAATAAAAACAGGCGTTACTGTAGGTACTCCCTGCTTTTCCTATTTTATACATAGGTACAAACAGCAAAGTATAAACTTTGTACTTTTGTACGGGATTTAAGTCCCTGATATATAGTGACAGCTGCAGTGCAGAATATACTAAATCCTTCCTACAATCTATACCTGATCGAATTTTTCTTTTTCAAGTCTATAGAACAGACATAGATACAAATTCTACTTTACTATATGGGACATATACTTTTTTACTTTATTTCGGAAAAAATCCCATCCTCGGAAGCCAGAAGAAGAGAAAACGAAATCCTATACAGTGAACTCGATGCATCTATATGTATAATATAGAAGTGAAGACTGAGAAGTTAATTAATTCTTGTTGGGTGATTATTGGCTGAACCTTGTGATAAACTACGAAGTACTTTCAGTAAAGCGATATTAATTTCCGTCAGAGTTCTTCAATTTACCTTAACCTCTTTGAAAGCTACCCCCATAGCTCTTTGGCGTTCCCCATCAGTCATCAAGCTCAGAAATGTCCATAATCTTTAGATCGCTTTTTATAAAAGTTTAACCCAAACGAAGGGATGACGAAAACGGTTCTAGCAATCGCTCCTGACTTCCCTGACTCTTGAGGCTTTTGCCTGGTGGTTTCCTGGCAGAAAGGGGAAGAAGAGAAAAAGGGAAGCCGAAGAAGGGGAAGAGGAAAAAGAGTGGTAGGGGGAGACGCGTAAACGCCCGGCATGTTAATTGGGGGCAACTTTTTAATACGATCCTTTCCCCTTCTCAGTCGAAAATTCTTGGGGGTGGATTTCCCAGGATCGGTATATACGAACGCCAACCGAATCCTGGTTAAAGTCCTGCCGGAGTATTTATCGATTACTAACCTCCTTCGTTTATTCACCCGGGTTAAAATTTCAAGTATATATTGGGGGGTTATACATACCTACCTGGCTATAGGTATTTAGTAAAGCTATTAAAAACACTCTCACCTTTTACCCGACGAGATATTATTTAATACCATTTTACCTACTTGCCTTAATTTCTCCCTCTTCGCACAATTCCCATAAATTTTAATTAAAAAAAGAAGAGAGAAAAAAAAAACGAAAACCAACAAAATTAATAAGATAATTCGAAACGATGTACATTTTTGGTTTATATACATTCGAGGAAAAGTCCGCGGCTGAATAAAATTAAGTGAGAAACAAGAGTTGAGGGGGGGGGGGGGGAATTACAAAAACATAAAGCTGCAAGCTGAAGAATCCTTGACTGAATAATCTCGGCGTTTGCGGTCCAGCGCAGCGTCCTGAAATTCAGGAGCAATTGCGGTGCATTGCTGTAGATTGACGAGTTTGAGAACCATCACTTGAATAAACTAGACTAAGCACTTCCTTGCCGCGGGTTCTCGAGTGTGATGAAGTAGTCTACAGTCGTTCACCCCTCACCTTCGGTTGGGTTTGCCAAGAGAAGTATGTACTTGTCCCTGCAGCAGTCGGTCGCCCTCTCGTCAACTTGTCATTCAAAGAAAAATACACGAGTACAGGAGGTACCACCCTGCTTCTCTTCATCGTTGAAAACTAATGAAAAATTCCTCATTTGCTGGAATTCATATAATCGCAACCTTTACAACTACTTGGTTAACAATAATTAACATGATTAAGAATTATTGCCTGACATCTATAGCCATTCATATCTAGGTCAGATTTTTCCCATGATTTGATTCAGCGTATCGTGTACCTGTGAAAGTCAGATTATTTTCGCAGCTTATGTGGTAATAAAAAAGGCATATCAACAAACTACTGTCGTTATTTAAATCTCCAAATTTCTTGCCAGCTACTCTGATCTTCTCACGAGACATTCTCCGCCCTCTGTTTATAATGTTTCTAAAGTAAACGTCAAATCCATACCATAACTTTTTTGTTTTTCAAATCACATCAAGTCCACTGAAAAATGGGTGGAATAGGGTAAACTATCAGTCGCTGGAAGATCAGTCCTAAGAATGGTATCAGTAACTGGACAGGTGCTAATCCTAAGTTGCCTAAGTTGTTACTGCAGGTATCAGTCCTAAGCTTTACGGCTACTGGCACGTTTACCTGAAGTGTATAAAAAATTAAAAAAATAAAAATTCATTTTTTTCACTTGAAAAGCATGCAGCTTCGTTATGGAGGCGTGAGATCGCTTATAGTTTAGACAGTACGCGTTGATAAACACCCAGCCTTTTACAATCATTACCCCATATGTGAAAAGCGTGAGTTTTAATCACCCCTTTTTGCGCAATGCATCTCCATCCCTAATTTCACGCCTCTGATGCATTGAGGCCTTGCCATCGAGGGTGAACGGTTATGTGTATAGGGATGCAAACGCTGAGCGCATATTTGCGTCTAAATGGAAATGACTCGCTTGCTGCAATCAACGCTAACGAATCTGCTCCAACTTCGATTACCACGTTGTTATAAGGCACTCGATAAAATCCGACGTCATACGCAACGACCCAGACCCAATACTGAATGACTTCTGGAAATGAATTTCACTCGATTTTTACATTCCAGACTATAAAAATCAAGCGATAACCTCGGTGATAACTGCACTGACAGGACAATTAAAACGTAACCTTATGATGGTCACGCACGACATTCACAGTCTGCTGATAATCAATACACGTTCGAAAAGTTTCACGCTTATAATTAAAGAAATATTTGATGCATTATTGATTAGTGCCAATTTATATTAAATCCAGGTATGCCTGTCACTTTTCGTTCTGAAAAACTTTTCATGCAGTTTGGAAATATTCATTCCAATCATGTTGACCTTTCGCTATTGAACTTTTTTCAGTTTAATCAATTCGATGTAACTATAAATTGAATATCGATGTCCATGATAATTTGCCATGAAGTCATTGTTATCGAAAGTTATACTTGAGTTACAGAACACGCGTTTAGTATTTATTTGATATTGACAAAATTCAAGTTTCTGTACAGTGCAGGATAGAATTTGCGAAGAGCCTATACCTCTCAGATATTCTAATCCATGTGTGAGCCGTGGGATTAGCTCGAGTATACGAAGTAATCGTAAGCTTCCTGAGAAATAGCTGTGCTAACTTGTACACCTGCGAGATTAATGATTTAAGGATAATTATCACACTCACATTACTCGATACGATCAGGATAATCAATTATCCGTTAATTAGTGTCAGAAACCTAATACCCTCATACTCGAATCCACAAATTTTCAAGAATCATTTTTTCCCACGTCAACTCCCATCTCAGACGAAAGTTAGTATTTTTCACCATCTTTGTACTTTCACGAAGTGTACGCTAACACGTATTTGGACAGTATAGGTACATAGTATGGTATAGACTAAGGGTGGAGCGAAACGGTAAACACGTACAAGTTATATTGCTTTAACCCCTGTCCCGCCCCCGGCAAAGGTATAGGTACGCTCCTTCCTGACCTCCTAAATAAAGAATAAGGCCCTAGAACGAGGAAAAAAAAAAAAAAAAAAAAAAAAACCGCCCTTAAATGAAGACAGTTTATAAGAGTGGTAGAGGTTGGGATAGCCTAGTGCCTGGATGAGGATTAGACTAAAACATTTTTATACCCTTAGACTTGGATCGAGAGAAGATGGGGTTAGCCAAGCTGTAAGCTCCCGAAAATTTAAGGCTCTGCTTTCCTAGTTCGAAATATCTTTCCATTTGGTTTTACGGCCCACTCGAAGACAGCCAATTTCATTTTTTGGTCTTTGGTTTTGTGTTTTTCTCTATAATCATGCGGTTTTAGGCAAGATGAAATTTTACCTTTTCACTATCGGCAATACATTTTTGAAAGCATGTTGTAAAAAAACTGTATAACGTTTCTTTCCATAGCATAGAGTGGAAGATATAATACGTGTCTCTTTGCAGATGCCATTATCGAGCTTTTCTAACGTGTCCAGTCGGACTGCAGATATATCAAGTAAATAATAAAATGATAAATATGAGTTGAGAGCCTCTGAACTGGCGCCAGGTTGGCTGGAGCCTGACATGCGATCAATCAACCTGCTGCCCTGTCCCCTGCCAGCACCCTCCACCCTTTCACCCTTGCCAACCATCGAGCCCGTTTCACCTGAGTCGAGTTCTCTCTCGTGTTATACCTACTACATACGAGTCTCTGTTAGTGCTGTTATAGGACAAAATTTGCCAACCTTGTAGAATCTTTGATCAAAGTTCAACGTCCGTGCTCAATTTGTCTGTGATATATTCCTCGATCGATGTACAAATTTCTAAGGGATGAATCGATCGGGAAAAAAATCGTAACTATAGCTTTCTGGTTGACGTTGTAACCGCACCTTGATCAGGTGCGGGTGATGTGTTTGCGAACTCAATAACGCCTATATCATTTCACCGATTCTACGTATAGATAATTCCACGAACGGATTTTGTGTCCGTGTGAGTTTCTAGGGGGTTTTACATGAGAATACTTTTAGTTATTTATCAACGCGATGTTTGGAGCTTCCACGATTCTTTTCATCCCCTTGCAGGCTGCCCGTGCGCCCTTTCGGGCAACGAAAAGCTGCACCGTTTTCTGTTTTCATCATTCGTTGAAATCGCACTTTGTGATCTAAATTAACCAAAGTTTCGAAACTCTCCGAGAGTTACCTATATGTATAGTCAGAGCGTCAGAGTATCAACGAAATTGCCTCCATACGTGGCAATATTTTTATATGGACTCCTAGCTTACTATAAACCGTGTTACTACTCTCCGTACAATATCGGGGCACAAAAATAACGATGATTAACTCGGTAAACCAGGGATTGGTTCCGAAATTTCACCACCAGATTCTCGCTTCACCTTTGCACATTAATATGTTACGTGTTTGATGGAGTCACGATTAGGTATACCATAAGATGTAACTAATAATTTCAAGAAGATCGAGTGAAATATGAAGTAAGAAAATATTTTTAGTTTTTTTTTGTTTTACTTCGATTTCTTATTTGTATTCGATAAAATGTATTGCGTATGAAAATCCATTCATTTTTAGTATAGTTTCGGTTTTGCTGCGTTTTACGCGGACAAGAAGTGAACCCGGTACATTTGCATATTAAAAATTAAAAAAGCTACGGAAACGGCTCGCTTCATTAGGCACCGTAGCCATGTGTGTTGAAATCTAAATTCCGTGCGGTGAATTTTGAACAAGCATCTGTCTGTTATGGAAATTTTGTTGAAAACTTTCAACTTTATTTCACGCCTTTTTCTTTCCGCAAATAAACTTGGAACAATTTCGAATTTCTTCACGAGCTAAACTTCGACCGAAGAGCACTAATACTCCCTACAATGAGGGACGAAGATGTCCACGATTCCTAAATAAATTCCTCGATCGCTCAATCCCATTTTCTTTTTTTTTTTTTCTGGTTTTCCCTTCGGAGAAAAATTCATCTCCTCTAAAGTAGCGGAGATATAAAAAAAAAAAAAAAAACGCTTTACAGTGGTTTAGCTGCACCTTTGATGAGCATGCCTATTCGCAATTGTTGAATGAGTGGAAAATGTACATTTTAGGTCGAACTGGGATAATTCGGTAACGGTTTAAGATACAGAGATCCATTGCACCTCATTTTCTTCGTGAAGCTACCCTCTATTACCATATGGGGAATTCCAGCCCAACTGGGACAGCTTTTGACCCTCACCCCTCTCGATTTTTTTCATTTTTTTTCTGATATTTGGTAGACTGAAAGGAGTGCTTGTGATTTATTTCAAATTTTTATCTCAATTCGTTTTCGATTTACATATTTTTGAAAATTCGCAATTCCCGATGATCGTCAAACGTTTAAACGCCTGTATCTCTGAATCTATCAGTCGGATTACAAAATGTGAGTATATGAAATTCATCGGAAAAAAGTGTACTTTTTGAAAAAAATATTTCTGGATAATTGTGCCTCGTCCTTCATAGTGAAATCTTCGTTTAAACATGAAAAATCGATTTTTCTCAAAGTATGACATAATTCAAAATTTTCAAAAAATTCTCAAAAATACTTCGAGGAAAGACAAAATTTTTGAGCTATGGCTGATCGTGGGCCTCGACTGCTTTCTATTTTTAACAGAATTTTAATCGAAATTTTAATTAAATTAATCAAAATTCTATTGAAAATTGAAAAAAAAAAAAATTCAATCAATCAAAATTCTGTTGAAAATTGATTTCTTAATTTTTTCTCAATTTTCAACAAAATTTCAAAATAAATTTTAAATTGAATCAATTAAAATTCTATCAAAAATTTGAGAAAAAATTCAAAATAATCGATTAAAATTCTGTTAAAAATAGAAAGCAGCCAAGGCCCACGATCAGTCATAGCTCAAAAATTTTGTCTTTTCTCGAAGTATTTTTGAGAATTTTTTGAAAATTTTGAATTATGTCATACTTTGAGAAAAATCGATTTTTCATGTTTAAACGAAGATTTCACTATAAAGGACGAGGCACAATTATCCAGAAATATTTTTTTCGAAAGGTACACTTCTTTCCGATGAATTTCATATACTCACAATATGTAATCCGACTGATAGATTCAGAGATACAGGCGTTTAAACGTTTGACGATCATCGGGAATTGCGAATTTTCAAAAATATGTAAATCGAAAACGAATTGAGATAAAAATTTGAAATAAATCACAAGCACTCCTTTCAGTCTACCGAATATCAGAAAAAAAAATGAAAAAAATCGAGAGGGGTGAGGGTCAAAAGCTGTCCCAGTTGGGCTGGAATTCCCCATATACAATTATCAATAGGCACTTTTTCTAATGTTGATGTTAAAGCTATTCAAAAATACCTTCCAAGACGGACAAGGGAATCGATAATAATTCGATCAAATCGAAGTGAAAATAAATTATAGGCATACCGGCGACAGTGATCGCATATGTCTTGTTGAGAGTTGCCTTGTGTTTTGCGTCAACTACTTGAAAACCAGTCGTGGATACCCTGGGGTTTTTCGAGTTGTCTTGTTCACTGTCTGTAAGGGTCGCGTCTGCAGTCGTCTGGCTTATATTTCCAGTGCCATGGTCCTTGGAAGGCGCGTTCTGCATGCTAAATAAAAGCAAAACTGCGACGTTGTATGAAATAACGTATTCCAGTGAATTTCGTTTTACCCTGCAGGCGGGAGCCAGGGTTTCGAGTAATAGCAACTGACGGGGAAACGGTAACCTTATCAGAGCTGAGCATAACGTCGTTTAAAGCTTTTCATCCCTCATTTCTGCAGTCGAAGATTTAGATTCACGCTGGCGTATACCGTTGATGGAAACTTTTAGCTACAACTGTGGTAAGATTTTTCTAAAGTATATGAGAAGCCAGCGTTACCCACGAGCACAAGAATACCTTATACTTCACGGTAACCATATCAAAGGAAAACGATTTTCGTTCAGATCAATGAATTTGAATAATTCAAGCTTCCATCCCCCTGCACGATCAGTGACACGTCAATGGCTAGCCGGTGGTATAGGTAGGTGGGCCAGACAATCAGTGGATTATTTGAAACCACATTGATAGTTTGGGGTACCGATAGGAGGCAATTTTGTTCATGGTATCGTCCTGAGTTGATCGCTACCTGCAACAACGTATATTATACGTACAACATGCGAGTTTTGTATTCGAGGCAAACGGCCCCTCTGGATAATTAGGGAAATTCATACTCCTGGGTGTTTGTAGATAGTGTTTACACCGTATCAATAAATTCCAGGTATATACTAGTTATCGGCCCCCTCCAAAGTTTGCCAGAACTTTGCAGAATCGATATTTACGATTTGAAGATCCAAAACGGCCCTGCTAATCACTTAATTCTATGGCAAAGTTGGCTCTTCTCGGTGATCCATAAACTGCCTGAAGCTTCAATTATCAGAGACTTAAAAGCCCGATAGTTAACTAGCCATGAACACGGAGCTCAATTAATTAATTCTGTTTCGCAATATTCGCAATATTGCTAGTATATTCTTCTGCGTCGAAGCACAGCGTCCATTTGTCAGCAATATGAAAATGTATCTGGATACCTTACACGCAGGTTATGCTATAAATTCATGCATCATATCCATCGCGACATGCGCCCATAGTCAATTTTCTCCTCATTGCTATATGAATGGGGCACAGTTAGAGAGTATAAAGTGAAATATTACGTGCGCAATCAGATATACATACGTTGTAACTGAAACGTTACTTTATTGCTAATCACGAGAATACTACTCCCTGTTGTGTTGCAAATGTTATTGAATACATTAAGCATTAATGGTAGGACGTAGGCTCGAATTGCAACACTATTGAAATTTAATCTTGCAATCAGAGCAATCCGAATATATGTATATGAATATAAAATTGAATAATTTGAGGACGAAATATCGGTCTAGAATATAGATGCGTGTGAAATTGTCGAACGCAGAAGGGGGTTTTGTAAATGGGAATAGTTTGACCGAAAAAAAAAAAAAAAAAAAAAAAAAAAAAAAACTAAAAGAAATACAAGACGAAAGATACGGAAAATTTAAAATATTCTACGCGTCACTTTCCGTCACTCTGTCTTTTCTCTCGCGAACCTTTTCGAAAGCACTTTACACTTATTATCAACTTTGTAAAGCAAGTTTCTCGACAACTTTTCTACCTTCGGGTGTATCGAAAACGGAGGAGAATCGGTTTTGTCGTGAGAAAACTGGGTACACACGCACAAATACATATATACCTATATATTTGTACGTGTATATATATGTATATACCCATGTTTGCGCAGACACGAGAAGTGATCTGACAATATTTGCTCTCAGACCCGAGGGCCAAGCTGAAGACCCCGTCATGCAGAGGGTTTTCCTTTTTATTCCTCAAAGGATTGATACAACCCTCGTATATGGGTTTATACCTCATGTAATTTAACACTGGATTAACAAGAGGGTGAATCGCTTGATATTCATCGATAATCAATCAATTACTTCCTAATTTCTTTTCCTGTATATTATAGGTATACTGTGAAAATCTCTCAATAATTACTTCCAAAGCCACCATTGCCGTTTCGGGTGTAGCACGACTGACTTATCTAGATCCCGTGGTATGAATGGCCGTCTGGTCTCTGGCGCCAGGTCCCAACTTGGTCATAGATTTAAGCAGACAGTCTTGTTAGCAGAGCAGCTTTTTGAGAAAAAAAATAAAGTAAGAAAAAATTACTCGGCAAAAATTCAGTTCATCAGATGATGCGGAATAATCAATTGCTTCCGAATAAGGATAAAAACTTAACGATCTTTTACGGAAAAGACAAACGTCATCACTGAAGTATAGACTTTACTGTTGAAATTAAGCCTTCAATACATTTCCAACAGTAATTCTCAATTTCACGTATGTAATGTAAAGTAATCTGAACTCCACCTTGAAAGTCAACTTGAGGCTCTGCAGCACGAAATCATACCGTTGAACGTACGGTCTCTTGTGTTTTCATGACAAATAGTATCGCAGATACATCAGAGGTGAAACGTAATTTCAAGGTGTGCCGCATGCGTCAATTCTGATTGTACATACATAAAGTTACTGGAATGAAATAGTTAATAAGACAACCGCACAGCAGCACTGTCTGTATAATGAACGTATGACATTGCGTACAGTTGGTGTTTTTTGAGACATTTTTTGATATTCCGTATTGGGTTCATCTTGGTAAGGATGTTAGGTGGTTTTTAGGAGAATTTTCTTTCTTCGAAATGGTACCAGGCGGTTGGAAGCCCGGGATTTTATGCTTTATCAGCCCTTACCCTGAATCTGCTTGATTTCGAGCTTCAATTTCCCCACTTCAGCGGTAGTATAAATGTGACTCACAGGGGCTAGTTGGATAGCGGGTGGTGAAGCGTGCTCCAGTTTTCATGTCAGAAAGTGGGGGATGGCGCCTCTACGTCTGAAGCTACCCCAGCCCGGTGACCCACCCGCACAACGACCACCAGCCACCATCGCCGCCACCAGTTCCTGCTCCACAAGCAAACGCGCCTAATCTAAAAGCTCGCCGAATGCTTACAAATATATATAATACATATAACCCCTTCTCGGGATTTCATTTTCGCGTAAAGGCCAAAGGGTAGTAAACTCACAATCAGGGTCAGGTCTCACTTGAACCCGCTGAAAGGGTGTCGACATATCGTGTAGAAAAGGAACTTGCTCTTTCAAGGATCACGTGCATCGGGCAAGAGATTAAGCTTGCACCAGGATCACCAAAACCCCGTGCAAGCTTTTCCCAAAAAAAAAAGTGACCTGAGTATATTAGAGTCTTAGACTTCTTCGTCTGAGAGTCGATGACGTGAGGGATCGATGCTTAGTTATTAAAATTGGGACTCGTTTTCGTCGTAGCTTGACATTGTGATCGACGAAAGATTTGATTCCTGGTTATTCGCCAATTCGTTTAATCGAAGGGAGTTTTGTGGTTACATGAAAAAGTGCGAAACTACGAGAAGCTCTGGCGTGGGCGATGGTTCTCGATTAATAGCCAACCCGAAAAAAGGTAACGAGATTTTTAGCCGCGGTTAGGCCGTAGGTAATAAAAAATTGTAGAATAACTTTAGCCTGTAGGTTATATCGCGGAGAAACCAGGTAGGTATAACGTAAGGTTGGATAAATCTGTAACTACTTAATGCCGAGATAAATTTGGCGAAATGTTTATTGCCCGAATTTAGTCCCCCCAATGAATCCGGTTAATGTACTATTCCTGTTCTCATTAAACTTATTTAGCCAAATGTACGTTATCCCGGAACCAACGAATTTCCGCACTATCCGTTAGAACCCGTTTTAAAACCGATAACAATATATTATCCAGTAACAGCTTCAAATTACGATGTGTTATATACTGTGCTTAATGGACAGACCAGATATACACGTGTTAGTTTTACCAACCGAATGCACGCTGTTGGTAAACACATTACGAAATAACGAATAACATACGTCGATAGAGAATAGAGAAGAAACATTTTTGCGATATAAATTTACGTGTATAAAATTCGCGAAAGGTTTTCCATTGATTACGATTACTTTAATAATAAAAGAATGGTAAGGTGGAGGTCCATTATCCAGATCTGTATTTTTTGAAAAAATAAATTGACTTCAACTCCCAGGACGAAGTACGAGAACTCGTTCCTTGTGCAGTTGATTCAATCTTCGCTATCGAATTAGCCAGAAGTTAGCACTCACGGACGAGTAAACATTGAAACTCGAGGAACGAGGAGAGGATATTGAATTAAATCTCGCATTACTCTGTCTCCGAAATTTCGAACAGAACTGAAACCCATACCCACATCTAACTATTGGATGAAATATCCGAATAACCAGTCCGCGTTAAAATTCCTCAGTGAAGACGATTTTTCTTATTGACATGTTACAGGCACACGTGAATATATTCAAAAAATTTTCCCAAGAGTTTGACATTACACTTGGAAAAACTTTTCAGTCAAAATATCCCGGCACGGACCACTACGTTTATGGTAATTTGGAAATTATATATCGTTTTAAGTAATTCGGAAATTCTGCACTACTTGATGCACGATAATTTCTTGCTGTGTCAAATTCACCTTCAAGGGTGTCGAATTGACATCGAGTTGCATTCCGGAGTCTCGAATTGACGTCAAGTTGCATTCCGTAATGTCGAATTGACATGAAATTGCATTCCATGGTAACCAATTGACATCAAGTTGCACTGTGTAGTGTCGAGTTGACATCAAGTTGCATTCCATAATATCGAATTGACGTCAAGTGGCATTCCAGAGTGTCGAATTGACATCAAGTTGCATTCCATAATGTTGAATTGACATGAAATTGCATTCCATGGTATCCAATTGACATCAAGTTGCATTCTATAATATTGAATTGACATAAAATTGCATTCCATGGTATCCAATTGACATCAAGTTGCATTCTATAGTAGTCTACATATGTACACGTCGAAATCTTCAGTAAAAGGAAATATCGAGACTAACGATGTACGATAGAAATAAATTGGTCGTGAAAAATATATAAGATCATGATGACATTGTCTTGGGTGATTTCGATATCGTTGAGGGACTCTGACGTACAATACACCATGGTATACATTCCCGCATGTGAAAAAATCGTCTGCATTCCGCGTAACGTTAAGGTTGAAGTGACTCGCGCCTACTACCTTTGCTTCGTCGTCAATGGGAAATGTAGTGTGGTGGCGTTCGATGGAAGAATCGCTCGATATACGATAATGGGAAAGGCAGAGCACGACATTACTGATATAGGAAATGCTTTCGGGTTAGATTGAATTGGTATTTAGAGGATTAAGGGTGCCGTTCGACGGAGGGTTAAACGCGAACGGGTATTAGACTCAATATACCTGCATCGTGATCCTCGAGGATTCTCTACTTCGAAAAAAAAAGGGGGAACATGCGTTCAGGATTCGAGA
Organism: Ametastegia equiseti; assembly: GCA_963989295.1. Taxonomy (NCBI): domain Eukaryota; kingdom Metazoa; phylum Arthropoda; class Insecta; order Hymenoptera; family Tenthredinidae; genus Ametastegia; species Ametastegia equiseti. The sequence goes on along the minus strand of OZ022397.1, from coordinate 11,339,368 downwards.
ACTTTGAGTAAGATAGACAATTACATCCTGACACATCCTGGAGACGTACCTACACCTAATGGCAGAAAGATTGATTAACTTGATGTGACAATGTTTTAACGCTAATGTGGGTAACGTTGGGACACCAGAGGTTTCTCCCTCGGGGATGACGACCCGACAAGGTTATTTGTTGCCATTTGCTTTGCTCGAAGGTCCTCAAAGTGTGACCAGGATAAACCTGCAGCCTTTCGACTACCATATAGTCTGTTTATTTTATGGAACCTGGTCGCGTGCGAGTTTACCTTTTCCTAAAGTTTAACCCCCCTTTTTTTTTCTTCTCCCAAAGTGACGGGCTGTGAAAAAAAATGAAGACAAACATGACACCCCATTTTTTTCCTTTTTTCTCTCACGTCTATTTCCTTCGCCATTCTTCGTGAATCGTAACTTATTTACAAATCTTGTACCTAAACTTCTTTATGTTGTCTAATCGATTTATTCTTTGGATATACCTAATCGTCATTGAATGTTGATAAAATTCAGCGTAAAATCAATTGCTATGAGAGATAAATTTCACGTTGAAAGGAATTCATTGAGATTCAATGAAAGTATAGAGGAAAATTAATAACTTCTCGTGTAATGGGGAATAGCTTGAAACGAGTTGAATCCGTATTATTGATGACGAGTTTACGGTCCCTTTGACAAGTTGAATGATAAGAAATTTGAATAAATTGTTCCAGTCATCAGGGAACGGTGAAAAACCAAGAGGGAATAATAAATAAGAAAGAGTATCAACTGGCTTGTTTATCGCGTTTGGGGTATTGTCAACAGGTAATTGAATCCGAAGCTTATTATTATAAGGCCTGAACACCTCTCGAAGGAATGAATTCAAGATGGTGAGACATAAAAATAAATTCAATGGTAGAAATGGGTCAAAAGGCGCTGCGCCTCGGCTTTCGTATGGGTGGCCGAGCCCTGCGGCATCGTCACGGTCTCACTATATACCTACGTTAGTCCGACGATAACCCATACAAAAATACCCGACTTACCTGACAGGGCGTATAGGAGAAGAAGGATGAAGAGAAGGAGGGTTTACCCTGCACCTTTACCTGCTGCCCTATGAAATATCCACCCTTTTTTTTTACCGGTTATTTCCTAGTCCCATTGGCTCTAATGGCTTAACAGCATTGGCTGGCGCCAGACGAATTTATTAATATTCCAAACCAGCCGCGAGGTTCTCCTCTGACATCATCTCGGCGACACGCACCCACGATCCCAGCTGCCGGGAGATCGTCTTTCAAGCTAAACTCTGATTCGCTCGATCCAGGAGAATCCGAAGCGTTTCATTGGTCGCTCTTGCCACACCGAACAATGCAGTGGTGTTTACGTCGGCTCAGTACCGTCTCATTCACAGTACTGATCAAACGTTTTTCTCCTAACCGGGCGTGTTTCAAGTCTGATAACTACGGCAAATCATTCAAAGAAATTTACCGACACTGTCTCAGTTAGAACGGAAGTGTTTTGAATTCCGTTGCATTGTACAGTTTCAGTGAATGATGCATCGAACACGTGACTATAAGTGAGAGTTCTGTCATCAATTGTGTCTGGTTTTATCCCAGGCCGGTATACTCGTCGTTTGGTTGATTACACAACTTGAATTTCATCTACGATGAGCTGATCATTTTTGAAAGTGAGTAAACTTCGAGAAACCTGTATCTGAATTATGGTGATTTTTAATTTAAGGAACCAGTCGGTCAAGTCGAGAATCGTTCATCGTGGTCGTCACGGTGTACGCGATCAATCGAAATGTGATAATCGTACGGAAAAATATAGGATTGAATCAGCCGAGGTGAAATTACGCGCGGAATTCAAGACTTGGATATCTAATTATCCATACCTCGATTGTTATTTCGTTGGTATTGACTAACGGCGTACCGTTTAGCCAGCGCGAGGGCCCCCGTTTGTTCACTCGAATAAACATAACGATTTTATTTAGTCGAGCTATTTCCGGTTCAAAGCGATTTCGAAATGTGTCTACGGAAACTAATGCGGAATGAAAATTAACAAGCCTTGGGAAATACACGGGGCGATTTAACGCAGGTCCGGAATAGCCGTAATCGTGAGATCGGAGTCAAAACCCAAAACCCATAACACTAAACTCTCGAGTGAATACGTACGATCGTGGGCGCAGGAATCTACGATTAAGTAGAACTCTGAATTACTGACTAAACCCTCATGCTCGTAAGTCCATTGGACGGATTGTTCCCTTGGCTAGATCTAATAAATCGTCAACTTCAACCCCCCCCCCCCCCCCCCCCCCCCTACACCTAACCGTAGATCTGAAGCTCTGGTCAGTCTAGAACAACCATAGCGTTTACTTGATCCTTTGGCATTCTTCACATATCAGTAACGGGCGGTGCAGACTTGCTGCAGTGTACCGTTATCTCGACGTTCTGGGATTTGGATCAGTATTCGGATCATAACATTTGGTTATTCTCACTCACGTCATCCTCAGACTATGTCACATTGTTCACCAAACAAACGTATAGCATTCCAAGTCACTGACCATCACTGAATCAACATGTCTAATACTTTCATGAACTGGAAACTATCTGGTCATTTAATTCCACAAACAAAACGTCAGACTGAACACCAGAGTGTAGACGTATATTTACAAATTATATGGAATCAATCGAGTGAATTACTGTACACAAGTTGGACGAGTCGTATAAATTCGTTTGGAAATCAGCAGTGTCGAGCGAGACTTATTGCGTTGGAGAAAGGATGAGTTTTACGTAATTGTTGAATGGAATGGAAGTAAAAAGTGTAGATCGTGGTATCACGATGACTTGACAGCAAGTCAGTGAAAGTAGGACTGAAGGTTGAGTCAGCTTTTGAGGTATTAGTGAACTGTAACGTGGTGTGAAGGTCTCATTGAGGTCTGCTATTTGACCTTGACCTTATGCCCGACGGGATACTCGACCCCTGTCTGTATTAGCTACTCCGTTGTCACCCTGGAACTTTTTTTTTCTTCCTAGACTCAAACCGCGACGGTAACCTGACACTTTCGAGTTTTCATATATATATATATTTACGTGTCTATGATATACACCTTTGTCACGCGATCCGCTGAAACCACGATACGCGAATGTACCTGCGGGCTATTAATTTAGTTCCATTTAAAATGTATTCAACCTTCTGTTAAACAACCTGGATGAATATGAGAAGGAAATTTGTGCAAATAACAGCCTCTGCAAAACACATTTTGCATTTGCTGCTGACAACAAAAAGCAAAACAGTTGTGCCGAGGATCATTTGTGAACTTTCCATGTCAGCGTACCAAAACTGCATGATTTTTAATCAGAACGGCGGAATGTGTAGGAAGGACAGCTCAAAATATGACATTTTGATGTCTGTACCAAAAGTTTTCCGTTCAGTTTTGTATGTATCCCATTTTATCACGTTTGGAAAAATGAATACAGTCTGAAATCAAGGAAAATTAGGTGGATTTCATACAGTAATAATTGTCCTGTCAAAAACTTCTGCAGGATTCAGATTGTTCGGAAGACGTACCCCATCATAAATTGTCTGCTGAAAATCAAATTGAAAATTTGGCGTCAGACATACGATCTGATTTTCAAAAATCGAACAATTCTTGTCGACTCATTTGCAAAGTACTAACAAAGGAACATCGCCAACTATCCCGCTCCAATTTTAACAAAACTTTGAAATATTTATAAGAGGTTGAAAATATATGAAACGTATTTTGAAAATAAATCACCCTGAAAATAGCAGATTTCGCTATTCGATAGCTCGCGAAGAACAACCTGCCACAAATTTTTGACTGACAAGGTAGTATCGGAGGTTTTTGAGATCGCTAATTTTGAATTTAGAGCAATCTAAAGCAATCCCCATCATTTTGTAAGAAGTTGGTCTGCCATTTTGGGTCAGCCATCTTGAATTCCCTGATTTTTACTGCAGATTTCAAATCAGCAATCTTAAAAAACCTTCAATACCGCACCTTGTCGGTAAAACAAATCTTTGGGCGGTTGTTCTTCGCGAACTATCGAATAGCGAAATCAACGATTTCCAGGGGTTGATTTGTGTGTTCACTTACTGTAACTACTGTAAGTCCAAAAAGGAATTTTCCAATTTATGACGGACTGTACAACACTAATAATCTTAGGGTGATACTAATAGTCAGGTATTTTTCTCATGACTATTTCAATTCAGTCATGGACATGATTTGATTAGTTGAGGACTGTTTTCGAGATGGTATTGAAAAAAATACCTGACTATGAATACCACCCTTAATCCCACCTGAGCTTTCATCGGCCTCACATAATTATATGCCTGGATTCGATCTGCGGTTGTTTTGAAATGAGACGCGCGATTAGAAGATAGTATGTCGCTGGATGAATAGTGTCTAATTGTAAGGGTCATTTCTCTTGGGTTGCAGGTTGCGGTTTTGAAAGAGGAAGTGACTTAGTCTTCAAGACTGTTACAAGCCCGGGCGCCAGTGTAAGGTCAGCGGTGGTGCCGGAGTGATATTCTACATATGTTGTTGTGCGGCGAACTCCTGAGCGGCAGTTTTGTGACAGCGGGTGCGGCTTCGGTCGGCCCCACAGGACGCGGGCTCTGGCTACCCGGTTGTCTGCGCGCAACCAGCCCCAGACTCATATCTCCTTACCTGCCCCTCCTAGCCGAGCTCCTAGCCACCAGCTACTACACCATGGCCCTTACCCAGGCCCAACAGAACAACCTTGACAATCATCCCTCAGCCGACAACCTGGACCTCGATGGCCACGACATAGACGAGGACGTCTTTCTCGGTGAGTCAAAAAGCTAAAAAATTTCCGATTTTTTTATTACCACAGATCTGTGTGCTTTGAGTTCATCAACAACTCACATGGAGTTTTAGAGACTAGAGCGAAAAACTGAACCGAACACCTAGATTTCTTCTTATTCTTATTCTTCTCCTCGGATTTGAACGAGGATCTGAACTTATACGCTCGGTTAAACAACAGCTGCACAAGCGAAAGTCACAAACCGTAGAATGAAATGGCGACCCTGTGAAAGCCCTTTGCTGGTGGTATAGGTATATAGGTATAGGGTATATATGGGTACTATATGTGTGTACGAAACTTCCAAGTGTTTCGTGTATTATACTTGGCTTTTGTGAGTATTCTCTCGCGGGAAAACCAAACGTAGCGAAAAATAGGTACCTGCAGCTATTATACCTACTATGGTACTATACCTGTGTCTAGATCCTCAGGGTAGATCCGCGTCGTCCTATACAATTATATCGAGGCTCATTTTCACGTTGAAAAAGTTTTTATTAACTTGTATATTACTCTATGTCCGTAGAGTACTGAAGATAAAGATAAGGATTAACTTTATTCACGTTTCATGGTAACTCTGCTCCCTTAAGAACAATTATACAATTACACAATTACACCGTTAGGTTGGAGGACTTGTAGGGACTATTCGAATTTCATGGGACATCAAAATGTTGAAAAATATGTTGATTCATAGCACCCGGAAGTTATAGGCGAAGATCTATATAGTTAAATAGCGAACTTTATCTACGTTGTGAATTGTTCAACAATAGTTTGTGTAAATCTTTGGGCAGAACTCGAAATATCTATACCTTCTCTTCCCATAAAGCGAATTCCACTCGAAATTCGAGTTTCAGCTTTCAACGGGGTATCTATGAACCGTGATATTTCGAGAGTTTGATAACTCCACCGGCGAGTCGACTCAAGCTCCTAGTCAATTTCAGAATCGTTTTCCATATTAATCGGTCTAGTTTCCAAAAGCCCGCTAACTTTCTGGTACCACCAATTTAAATATTTGACTTCATATCGACGGTGCGGCTCTTGCACCGAGTAAATACCATCTAGGTAATCCAAGTTACGTCTAATTTGCTCGAAAATTCTCGGTTACGTATAGCTATTTAACAAGTTATTATGGAACCGTTCAGTTTTACACAGACTCCTTGACAAGTTTCTTTTCTGTAGAAAATAATCGGTCCACTAGGTTGCCCTGGACTTTTAATCCCATTTTTTTGGATCTTTATTTTCTTCTGTCGATCTTACCGAAATACTGTAACTTTTCATCGCCATTCTCTTCGTCATCGCACTACTCTTCTTTTCATTTAATTTCAAACTTGAAACCGAACTAACCGTTCAATCTTAATGGACATGGCAATCTTTCATCCTCAAGGTAAAAGCTATATAGTGCTGTCTAGTTTGACATTTTTTCGTTCAAACATTTTCTGGGTTATCGGGTTTGTTCATTTTGCACAGATAGACAGACAGACCGACGTGTGTTCAAAACCATATTATGTGGCGTGAGCTGAAGGGTGAAAAAGTAGAAAATTTCTCGAACTGGTGAATGTCGATTTTGACACGAAACCAATACCATTTTCATCCTTTTAAGTGATGGAATGTAAAAACAGACAGAAAATCGGAAAGAGACAGACTATCTTCGATTTAGTTACATACAATGAATTTACCACGTAGGTGGATACCGTAGTGGGTACCTACTACCAACATAGATTTATATTACAGCAGGTGTTGATAGGGTATCTGGCTGTGAACTAAGCTTTGGCCAGTGTCCAAATACTGGAAGCTCCGGTATATAATGGTGTTGCTAAATAATGGACAACGCTTACAATCTTTACTGCTGTTTATCAAGATTTAGTCCTCTCTGGGCAATTTCGTGCCAAAGAGCAAAGAGGAGAGTAGCGAGATAGATAGATAGAAAGAGATAGAGAGAAAAAAATAAAATGGAGTTCAATGGGATCTGTTAACTAACCATTGAGGATTCAGCTGCAGTGATATCTCAGAGCAATAAGGCATACGGAAAAAGAGTTATTGCTGAAACGGTGATGTTTGAAATCATAAAGTGTTATTCGATTTTAAGACATATACATGGGAGCTGGAGCAGGAGAATTCAGTGAAGAAGAAATTGGAAGAGGAGAGGGAAAAAAAGATTTCCGCGTTTTTCGTTGGGAACCACCGTAAAGTAAAATACGATTGAAAGATTCTTTCTATATTTGAAATTGGTATTTCAACCGCGTCCCAAACGCGATTCAATTTATACCAGGGGGGAATTTAACTCTCAAGGTTTCCTCATAATATACATACTATGGCCCGGATGTATCAACTTTTTTTTCTATATTCTATTTTTTTTTCTTTTATCTTTTTTTTTTCTCCTGGTTTCATCAACCGTTCGTACCGTTTCATCTCACATATTTCATTAGGAGATTCTACAATCACCAATTTCGTCATGTTGCTTGACCCGTTTAATTCTCTCAGAAAATCTTTGAATCCGCGAGCGAGCTATCTCGTTTTCTCTCCCACGTGGTTGACGCAGAGACTGTAATTAAATTCCTCCGCAATTTGATGCGGGAATTGCAATTTAAACCGCATATATATATATATATATATATATATATATATATATTTGTACAAACGTGTCACTCTTGATCCAACGAAAATCATGGAAAAGATCCAAATTGAAACTGGCTATTGGATCTCGTTTCATTTTGCATTCGCACTGTTGTACCAGAACGTTACCATTTTTTTGTTTTTTTTTCCTTTTTTTTTTTTTGAATCCTAGTTTAGTTTGTATTTTTCTTCCAAAGTCGATTTTATTCCGCCAGATAGATCGACTACAATACTATCGTATTTACTCGGTTAATTGAACATCGGCTTAACATTTTTGGAATAAGCGGAAGTCGATAGCTGAGCTGCTTTAATCATTTCCGCTCTATCAACAGCGTTACGAAATACATTGAGCAAACACATTCTCAATAATTGATAGCTATTAACAGGGATATAGGTACACCTCGATCAAGTTCCTCGTTCACTGAAACTATATGGTGCCTTTTCTCCAATTACTGTATCTACGTATTATATTATGTCGGTTCAAAAAAGGACAAATCTTGCAATATTTTATTATCCAATTATCTTTTCACTATCCTCTTCACTGCAGTAAACACTTAGAAAGGAATGCGAACTTTTAGATTAGATTAGAAATCACGAGATTTCATACTGCTTAGGAAATCCGTAATTGATTCTTAAATTTTGAAGAAAGTTCGTCTTTTTTTGGACCAAATTCACGTACTCTACACGATCAGTTCATATCCATCCATTTACACAAGTATTCATTGTCCATGTCATAATCCGAGTTGGTCTTATGATTGAAAAACGAATCTCATATTATACGTTTCATACAATGTATATTATTATTATTATTATTATTATATCTATTATCTATCCTACCTTTAAACATGAACACCACATGTCTGAAACATTTACTCATACTTTTGTATTTTTATTTTTCAGCACAGAAACTAGGTACGTACACGATCACATACTTCATCACAAGTTATTATTTTATCGATAAAAAAATTCGCCATAAACTCATCAATATACATTCGTCATTGTCATACTCATGAATTAACAATCTCACGAACAACACGAACCTATAATTGATAACAATGATATTTAAAACAATTTGAAGGATGATTAAAATACTCTATCAACTTTTTGCATGCATCTGAATGACTGGTACTACATGAATTGTCAAAATTATTATTTCGTTTAACAATTAGTTATCTTTTCGTCGTAGAAATAGTTATAAAGATGGGGTGATAGTAGTCGGCAAATGATCAGGATGTCGGCGTAATCATTTTCGGGCTAGTGAACACAATAAACAACCAAAGAGAGAGAAAAAAAAAAAAAAAAAAAACAGGAGAGAGAGAAAAAGATCGAAACGGAAGCTAGACTATAGGCTTGTGTGCAATATCGTATCTCTTGTACCCTGAGGTTTTAGAGAAACAGCAAAAAGCTAGAAGTTGTCCTTTTCTAAAAATCAATAAAACCTTATTTCGAGGCTAACCCCCGTGTATATCGCTTAGATAAACCAGTGAAAGGAATTGTATCCTTTCAAGAATCCAGAATCCCCTATTCAACCTCCACTCTGACCCCTCGCCATCATCTACTGGTACCCGCCGACCGGAGCCACCAAGTCAGCCCGCGCGTCCTTCTTACCTACTCAAATTCCCTTCCGCGGTCAAAAGATGCGAGGTATCCTTTTTTTTTTCTTCCTGGTTTTTTTTTTTTCTTTCTTTCTTTTGCCTTTGGCCAGATCAACTCATCTTCTAACTCTTTCCTCTTCTCTTCATCCTCTTTATATATCCGAAATACAACGAACTCCCGCGCTGTTGTTGGAAACTTGCGTAAATTTTATAAACTGGGATCCAGTTCGACCCAAGGAACCGGCATCAGTTTTCTCATTCGTCATGATGATTCAAACGTAGAGTTTGATAAAAAAATCTCTAGGGAAAATAATTTTCTTTCTGCGGTATTGTATCCTCGACTCGTTTTTGAATGATGCAAGATACGAAAGATTTAACTCGTGAGGAGAAAGAAATTCTGAAGACATTTTACAGTGTAAAAATAATGCTGTATAACGTGACGTCGAATCGCTATTTTATGCTCGTATAAAAGTGTCGTTGACTCTTTACAGAGCCATGATCAAGTCAGTTTTCTGTCATAAACTGTTCACCCTGCAGACATAGAAGTGCGATATCTTCCGCAAAGTGTTCAACATAAATGTATGTAGGTTACATACCTATAGGTACGTATACCGCAATACCTGAAGCAGTGAGTGGTTAAGAAAACTCGAAAAGAACTTTCTGTATGCATATAGGATAATAGTAATTCTGATTGAAATTTGTTTGACAATGCTATTCCAAAAATTTCTCCCAGAAGATGATCGTAGATTCTCGATCCATTATTCATATTACCTACTGCCCGTAGAATTAGTCTCCTGTTGTGAAAATGATTTGTATCTCCATGGGACAAAATCTGCAAAGTCTATTAGTGCAACGAGGTACCCACAATGCAGAAGTCTCGCTCATATTTTGTCCTCATATGGTTAAAGTTGCAGTGAAAATTCCTTTAGCCGTGGATTTTTTTTTCTTTTTTTTTCTTTTTTTTTTTTTTTTTCATTTTTCGCATTTTATTTCCCCAGCTAGTCGTTGCTATCGAAGTCTGTGCCCTACGGTGCTCCTGCTGGGTACAGGCAGGCAAGCAGGTACCTTATACTGGCAACGGGTAAAGTGGTTTAAACTTCAGAGCTACTTGCCGTGAAGTGTGAAGTGTGAAGTGTGAAGTTGGATTCCGCCTCTCAAATTGCCACCTCGACGAATTTAAACGCTTCTAAATTTTCTCCGCATTCCAATTAACGGATTCATACAAAATTGTGAATGTTTAAATTGGATCGCAGGATGCAAGGGAATTGGGTGAAAAATAATCGCTAGATGTGGAATATTTTTCAACTAACTTATGTAACGAGATTTCATTTATTTGACTCAATCAACATTTTTGACAAAAAAAAAAAATTTGCTTTTGGAGTAACTACATTCGACGGAAAATCCTAATAGAGAATTCATTCGATGGAAAAATTTGTTAATGACATGTGATTGAGACTAGGAATAAAAAGCATAGTCGGTGGTTGGTGAAAAATGGAAACTGAGTGTATTTTGTATATTTAGGAAAATTGTGTGTCGATGCAATGTGTGAAAGTTGTGAACCTGCCGACTTTGTATAACAAATTCTCCCGGGACACAACCCTGTATGTGGATAATTCATAAAAGAGTAAAAACAGTGAATTTCCGTAGGGAATATCGGTGCATAGATATTCATTGAACGTTGAAATATCAAATTATTTCCCTATGGATGCATTTATCACATGTGAATTGACCAAAAAACTATAATTCCGGACAATATGCGAGAGACTGAAAGCTCTGGCGTATGTTCACATTCTCATATACAGAATTGTATACTTTACAGTATTTGTTCTTTTTTCATTCCAAATATCAATTTCTAATTTCTTATCTAATACGTGGAAGATACTAAAACTATGGCAAAGTTAAGAGTATCGGAATGGCGTATGGTATTATCTTCCGTTTTCTACGTCAGTTTCAGCCACTCTGTCTCCTTTTCGCTGTCTCCGGCTTCCGCCACTACCCACTAAAGCCACCCCTATACTATACCCAACCTTATCCCGAAGCCTCCTAGATCCGAGATTACAAGCAGATGTTTGCCAAATAAACGAGTAAACTGGTTTTATCTGGCCCATTCCATCTGCTACTCGGCAAATAAATCTTCTGCCTATACTTTATGCCATTTTATTTGGTATGAATGCGAAAATCCGCGAGTTTCGGGAGGCTGCTACCAAAATTACAATTTTTACACGAAAATTTATCCGTATTTTCGAAATTACTAATTACTCAAATGGCTCAAATAAAACTTCATACAAGTTTCTTATGGAAAATTCTTCGTTTTTCAAATTTTTGTACTTTTATTATAGAATTTGTCTAGAAGGGAGAAAATGAGAGACAGAGAAAGGGAGAGAGAGACAGGAATAAAAAAAAAACGAAAAAAGGAAGCAAGTTCAAACGATTCGTAGAGGAAAAATTGTTTCCTTTCTCTTCCCTGCAGTCAAACATCTAAAATACTGACTTCTGAAATTTTCTATGGAAAAGTTTTATGATCAAGGGGATCACGTCGAAGTTGAAATAACTTTTACAAGAGACAGAGTAGATAGCGTATAAAAATCTGATTAATTTTCGATTTTGCGTCGCAGAAAAAGTTTCCTAAGTTTTTTTTTTTTTTTTTTCTTATCTCTTATTCTCGTCAAGTTATTTGTCTGCTCTCGTCGTTGTGCATCCGTGAACAGAACCATCTGAAAATTGGCCTGGGCTTCCCTTTATTACAACGAAGACAAAGTAGTTCTTCCCGCATTTGGCAAACCATCCTCTCACTTCTTGGTTGGTGACTCCCTATTTTTTTCTCCCTTTTTATTTTTCTTTTTTATTTTTCCTTCTCGCCATTTTCTCTCTTCTCTTTCATCTTTCATCTGTCATCTCTCTTTGCTCCCTTGTCTCTACTCTCAGCTTTTAGCCACACCACTCATAGTCAGCCAGCTACCTTCGGCATCCAGTCATTCGTAGCTTCACAGCAACTTCACTTTGTCTCTTCGTAAGCCTGTCTGTTGCCGCTATCATTCCGATGCACACGTTTGAATTTTGCCCTCACCTATTTCTGGCATACGGATCCAGAGATCCGTATTGATCCAGAAGCCAACAATTTCATGCTCTCTTGTTCCTACGCTAATCACTTCCGGTAACTGCTCTCGACTTCAGTCTGCAGTGCAGTCCTCGAAATCTAACTATTTGCAATCAGTCGTATTTGGCTCGGACAAAAATTCCTGTCGCAATTAATATCCGGGATATTTTGAAATGCCGGAAAATTGCTTCGGTTAAACCGACCTACCTGCTCGAGGGCACAAATAAATTTCTCAACCATACCCTACCCATGTGGTGATCTAGATCTAGTAAAATGCAAATATATCTCCGATACTGTGAACCTGAGGAAAATCTAGGATCCCAGGGACATACGTAGAGCAGAAAACATGCATGGGGAACACGTACTCGAATGGGGGGGCTAGAAACGAGGAACATACCAAGCAAGACTCCATGCAAATTGTTCTCATTGAAATGGCCGAGGTAGAAAAATATATATACTGGCTTTAGTTATGTCTTCTGTATTTTATGCCATGTATCTACGGAATAGTCTGAAAATCCTTTCAGATTCGTTTGATTCGTAAGGACGTTTTTTTTTTTTTTTTTTTTTTTTTTAAAGTCAACGTTCTACGTTGCTGCAGGTGTTGGTACGGAAAGCTATATGAAAATTTAAGGTGATTGTGTGACTGAAAGCTCATCTGTATTTTGAGACCATATAGAATTGGAAAAGATTTAAAATTGTACAAATGATATGAATTTGTAGCAGATAACGCGACTTTTTATAAAACTGCACTTCACTTTTCGAGTGATCCGGATGTCTGAAGCACGGAAAAACTGGTACATTCCGGCTCTGTGCAGTCGACGTTATCGCTGGGACTAAGATCTGTGAATAATTTACGGTGCTTTAGAAGAAACGCTATTGTTACTACGTTTTTTTTTTTTTTTTTTGTATTTTTACCCACTTTTAGCTGTCTAGTTCAGACATAGAATATCCCAGCTTTTGCTAGGATAACGATTTATGTTTCCTTTGCAACGACATCTTCTCAAAAAGCAGTTTCAAAAAAAGTCGCTTTACCTACTGAAAGTAGTTGAGCTTGTACGTTTGCAACCGTTTTTTCACTCCATGGTTTCGAAATACAGATGAACTAGTACTTTTCAGTTACATAATTGCCAATTATTCCCGTTATACTTTTAGTCAAGATTAGTACTTGAAGATCAAGAGCTGAAAGGTGACAGGTGATAACTCTAAAATCTTATTTTTGAAACAGATAGAAAATGTATAAAAGAAATGAAAATTGAAAGGAATGATTTTTTTCTGGTTCAATTCGTTGAGATAAGATTTTTTCTTTCCGGGCAGGAAGGGATGATTTTTAAATATTTGTTTGAAATACGGAGTCGCCTGTCACTGGTATTAAAAAATTCATAAAATGAGTAAGCTGGAGATCGTGTTGACCCGGAATAAAAAAAAAAAAAACTTAGGTAACCCTCTTGTTTACGGCCTGCCTACATCTTCGCTGAGCGGTTACTTTACAACGTGCTCCTGATCGGAATACAGTCAAGTTGCGCCGCCCTCGCTTCGCTTCGCCTCGTCGGGTTCGCAAGGAGAAAACCAAGGATCGCCACCCCTCCGGTGTTCCTTCTTCGAGTGACATAAGGGAAGCTCGTGCCTGGAAGAGAAAAGCTGCCCCATACTACGGGGGTTGGTGTGAGCTTTTTTTCGAAATTGCACCAGGAATATAAGCGGGCAAAGTCGTAAGTTTAGTAAGCAAGAAGTGCGTGATAGAAATTCGTAATTTCAACTGGCGACATACGGCGATTGATTGACACTTTTCTTCAGAATTCGACACGTGCACGAATACTTATATTTTACATCTACCTGTACGTAAAGAATACTTTTCTCATGGCAGCGAAAAAAATCCCGTAAAATCCCTTAAGAATAAACCTTCCAGCCACTTTCACATGAATTTCAAAAATACTTTTCGAAAAAAAGGTGTCCTTAATCATTCCAAATTCGAAATCGTATTTTTTTTTTATCCCAAAAAACTTTCGGTATGTACATTCTTCTACATTTTTTGGAAAGTCTTTTAGCTAAGAAAGAATAGTGACTAAGGTATAACCTGTTTATTTATCGTATTTATTCGCCAGGGATTCGGGCCTGGTGCGAAAGAAGCAAATTAATGTATAGGAAAGAGGAGTAAAAAGGAGACTAGCAAGGTTAGAGTAAGGGAAGAAGATAGCTGGAGAGGAAAGAGGTATTAGAAACTATAGGAATGAGGCGCGGCGAGTAGCAGGTGCAGGATTGATAGCGGAGGGAATTGGAAGCTAATTAATGCCTGCGAGAAGGATTACCTCATGGTATATAGGAGCCTACGAGCCAATGGTGGAGACCTGGGATCGTGCTCAAAGAATTTGGACAAAAGGGAACTCTGCTCCGGTAATGGTGAATTGTGTGATTAAAAGTCCTTCAGTGCTTCCAGCTCTCTGTCTCCTTATTTTTATCAGCGCTTTCTTCCCCTAATCCCTTCTTTGAAATGAGTTTTCCCCAATTCTTAGACCCCCGTTTTCCATCGCAAGCTCCTTCTTCTTCCTCTTTTACAAGGTAAACTCGATTGCCCATTTTTAACGTCAATTAACTCCAGCTGTTTTATTCCTCGTTATAATTCTGGCTATTCATGAAATTGAAAATCCATTTTAACTAACCAGATCATGGCTGGCTGTATTTTTTTTATTTTCTTTTTTTCTTTGTTTTTTTTTTCTCTTTTCTAAAACCCTTTTCAAAGGGAAGAAATATATGTATATATTTTTTCTCTTTATATTATATATACTCAGGGCAGGCGTGCTTGACACTTCTGATCGTCTAGTCCTTGATAAATCATCGTCCATCGGTCTTCTGTGAAAGTACCATTCATACATCTAACGCCCTATTTCAAAGGACCTTTTTACCTCCGAGACCGAAATTCCTGTACGGATGTTTTCAACGTTCAATCTTGACAGCAAATCGACAACAAAGCTCTGAGTTGTTGACCTAAGGACGTTGTGGTAGTAGCCCTTCAAACCAACGTAGGGAATTCTTTATTTCTTTGGATTCTGTTCCAAAAATCTCAACCAAAAAAAGGGCTTATGCAGAAATTCCATGTTCACAGCGTAGAAGTATCGCTCAAGAACAATTGGAGACTAAAATTATCAAGATAAGTCGAATGGTAGGAATTTTTTTTTTTTACGACAACGAGATTATCTAAGATCATATTCTATCTTCAGCGGTAACCTTCAGTGGACGTGATCCTCGATGTAAAGTATGAATAATGAAAGTTAAGTCCTCTTCAAACGTTAGTATTTTAAATAGAAATGGATCGCTTTCTTTCAGCTGTAGAGAAAAATCAATATCTTTTGAAGAATTTAAACCAATCGAAATGCGCAATACAGGCACACCTTCAGGGAAGACCCTACTGAAACTGGAAATATAAAACAGTTTTCTATTTTTCGAATGGCTAAAGAAGTTCAGTCAAAAAATTAATACTCGGGGTTCTAGATTATAATGGAATGCGTTACACACGAAAAGTTCTGCCAAGGGTTCCCTGCCTTTACACTTTCATCGTAGAAGATTCTAATTTATTCATTTTTTATTCAATAGGTACATTCCACCGTAATCTAGAATGCCTGGTAGGTTTCTTGATTCGATCTTCAAAAAAAAAAAAAAAAAAAAAGTACATGAAAACCTGCAGTTTTCGTCAAGTATCAGTAGGGTCCCTTCCCTTAGGGAGGGAAAAAAGCTGTCGAATGTTGAGTCTACTTGGGTAAGTTTATCCGTTGGTCGAACGTCAGGATCTTGAGCTACCTAGGCGATATAAAGGTATATAGTTGGTAGAGTCTTTGACAGGTCGTTCCGTTGGTTTGGTAGGTGTAGCCAGTAAGGTTAAGAAGCAATTCCCATGGGATGAATTTATGGGTGGTCGGGATTAGCGGGAGCTCGTGCAATAAAAGTCTTGCTATCCTTTTTCTCTGTGAGGCGGGTAGTAGTTCGAGGATAGGACGTATATAAGCTCGTCGCGTGTAGCCTCCTGTGCAGAAAGTTCCCTAAAGGTGGCTGGAAAAGAACACCAACAACCGTCTTGGAAGACCATACTACCACAACCACCATACTACCCTACCTACTCCAACCCCTACGAACATCCCCATGTCGTATAAGGATGGACGACCCGACGGTATTAAAACCCGAGAATGGCCTTGTTTTCCAACCACTTTGCGCCCCGGATATCTTCCTCGGAGACCAAGCCAAGGTGAGGCGACGTTCCGACTTCGAATGACGCGAGGTCATTCCATACGGTGAAGATTTAAGAGCCAAGAAGCTGTAGGTCTGGACCTAGACCAAGAAAAAGTCGAAATATGGAAGAAAGAAGCACCCATGTACAAATGCCAGAGTATTGCCGGATCTATTCACATGGCACTGAATTGGCACTACCCTAGCTGCTGAATTTCATTTGGTAATACTGGCTCAGTTCAGAGAAATTATTTGCCCAAAATTGGACAAATGTTGATGACTATCACTGTCAAGTGAACATACATGGGGCTCAGCCAGAAGTCAGTTCAGTACTGGGAACACACTGAACCGTGGTGGTGTTTCATACTGGCTGAGGATTATTTCGTGTTGATTGACGGCACCATGAGTTGCACCAGTGTTAACGACCCAAAATTGTCCCAACATTCATTTTGACTTGGGCAAAGCTCGACACTTGGTACCTGTCAGTATTGGCAGTCATGGGACCAATACCGTGCCAATGTCAAGTCAGTTTGCAGTACGCACTAGGGTGGTGACATATGGACGCATGTTCTGTGAACCATCCTGCTTATTAATGTCTGCAATTCCTACAACCGGGGTAAACTCGTTGCGCTAACTGCGCTAGGCGCGCCCTCGGGTCTCTGGCTCTTCGGTAAGTGGATTACAGGTCCCCGCAGTGCGTGGGATCCCAGGGTGGTATATAGGTGGAAGTTGTACGTCAGTATTGGCTTACATTCTAGCGAAGATGCCGACGTGATATCTCCAGAGGGCTGCGTCGACAACCCAACTCTCCATCTCTCACCCTCAATATAGTTCGATTTCTCTCGCTCTTTCTTCTTATGGGGAATTCGTCCGGGTCTGTACATCAGAACATGTACATACCTATGTACATACAAACATGATGTATACATCTCTGAGACTCCATCCTCCATGACATGAACAGAGAAACTGGAAATGATTATGGCAAAAGTTGTTCAATCCTGTAAAAGTTCATCGTATGTCGAGCTCGGTTCGTTCGCCATGTCGGTGCAGCTTTCAGCAAGTTAATCTTGCACAGTTTATATCCACTAGAAAAAATTCTTGTTTCGTTTTTCTGCTCGTAATGAAGGAAAATAGAAAATTGTTGTTTCACAATGTACCGCGCAGGTACCATGGCACGAAAATCCATTTTCTTGTAATGGACGAAATTCTTCTAGCTCCATGCGAGTACATCAACGCAGATGAGATGGAAAATTGTATTCTTGATGAACCAATGAAAATCCTGATCATGACAAATTGCTCTACGATTTTTCCGCCATTCAGAGCTCGTATTTCGTTAATTTTTCGAAACTTTCAACGCTCTGTGGTTTTCTGTCCACAAATTTTCATCATCGATGTAAACTGATGGCCAAAATTTACCAGCACATTTGATCAAACTGTCGAAAACATCGCGAAAATTGACTACAGGACGGGAAATTGTTTTCGGCTAATTTTGCCACGTTACACGTAAATGTGTGCAATTAGTTCGTACAAATTGGCCGAAATCGATTGGACACTGCCCACTCAGACTCCATAGAGACTCCTTTACTACTAGCATGTCTGTATAACTTTAAATAGAAGAGTGCCTCTCGTTTGTCTTGCTGATGAACGGAGCACTTGTAAAGTCTGCAGAATAGAGTTATTACGTTCGTTTGTTTTAACGGATAGGTATATGTAGCTTCGGGCAAATACTGTGGAAATTTGCGTATGAATTTCAACAGGGAATCATGCAAATTGCTTTTTGAATAATAGGGATATTTCACTGATTGTGAGCTTTTCATGTACGATGGGGCATATCGACCGTTACACAGATTATAAAAGCCGGAAAAAAGCGGTTGTTGACTGGCTGGAAATTTTCTTTCCCTGGAAACGAAGCATTGAAATGAAACATCGCATCTACAGACCGATATCTGATTTTCGATGAGTAGGTAGGCAGCTATATCGGACTCGTATAGTTGATTTCAACGTTCAGCTGACTCGATGGTTTTCTCAGCTTAGCTACGGAGTCTGCGATAAGAATACCTCAGCGCAAATCGAAGAAAAAAACTAATCACGGATCCACGATTTGATTATTGAAACAATCGAATGATGAGAAAATTGCTATTTCGAGTAGCCCAGGGTCGCTAAATTGAAAATTGGAAAATTCAAGTCGATTCTATTCCACGTCGCTACCACCCTCGTGGTTTACTCCATGCTCCATACATGTGGCTAGTCGCTTCACCAAGGCAGCTACTATTATGCAGGGAAAGAGCGAGTGCCTCCCTAATATAATAACATTTCAATTTGAGGACGGAAATTGCTCTGCAACCCCCTGAATCACCACCGACCACTATACCCACCGACGACTAGACCCACGAACACTCCTCGACCACTGCATCTTCCTGTAAAATGCAGACATTTGATGCTGTGCAAAGAACCGACGCTTCAAAATGATCAATTATAAACTATGCTGCATGCCATAAAGATAACCAGATCGATTCGTGACAGGGGAATATTGCAAAAAAAATTTCCCATCATTCTCATCTTCTACGTAAATCACCATTCGTCTCGATATTGATTTGATGATTGCGTTAGTTCGGAACCGTTTCAATTGAGGGACTTTAGGTACATGGAGAGTTTCACGTCAAACTGGTCAACCCTATTTCATAAGTTATTTCGATTCGGTTCACGACATCTTTGTATTTTTTCGATTTCAAATTTTTAGCTCATTTTCGTGAATGGGTGGTATTGAATTTCCGAGTTTCAGAAGCTCGAGATGTCAAAATTCTGGATTCGAAGAACTCCGAATCGAAAAATAGGACGGTTAAAATTCCGAAAGCTTTAAGGTACCGGAAAGCCAAAACTCCGAACGTTGGAATTCGCTCATGCAACGTCGTTCATTTGACAGCTTTGTCATGAGCTTCCCTTAAATTTGCGAATTTTTGGACTTTTTGTGTTTTCAACTTTCGAATCTTTCTGCTATGTGCCTTTCGAGCTCTTGGAATTTTTAAATTCTGAACTCGAACGTTTCTAGAAACTCAGAATCGTGTTTGAAGTAAATTCGGAATTTTAACCGTTTGGAACTTTTGGAATTTTGAGCTCCAATCCCGCACCTTAGTAAAAACGTCAGTTTTTAACAGGCGATATAATCGTCGTCAACAAAAAAAAAGCGGAAGCTTACCGATTGGAGGTAGTTATGAGACGATATTATCGATGAATATAATATTGCTAACCTTTTTGAAAAATGAAGATAATTTGCTGAATCAGATTAGCCTTTTTGAACAAAGAAGTCCCGTATCTCCGTTAAATTTTTTAAATCTGTCTAGTTTCGTCGAGCTTTTTTCCTGGACAAAAGAAAGATCAGGGAACAGAGTAGACGACCCCAATTAACCCTTGACTCCTGACTGGGGGTTATTCCGAATATCCGAGGCCGAGTCGTGTTGGGATGCAAGGGTAACGCCGCCGAGGTGCAATCGTGCAGAAAATCGCGAAACCACTTCTTCACCGAACGTAAACTCTTCCCGTTACGTTTTTTTTTTTTTTTTTTTTTTTTCTTTTACCTGTCCTTTTTCTCCCTCTTTCTCAACTGAAGGCACGGATTGATAGACGAGGACGAAGCGGAGTTGGTACCACGATAGAGACGACGCAAACTCCGTCGGGATTCACCTGCTGCAGTCTTGATCGCCACTTACTCGCATCAACGCCTGCCTGCCTGCCTGCTTGCCTTGCCTGGCTTCGACCTGCAGCCATCCACTTCCGGTGAACTGAAAGAGAATTTCTTTCCTTTTCAACGTCGCCTAACGATTCTCCCCTCGATTTTCTCGGCTCGTTAACTCGATTTACTTGTCGAAGACTAAGAACTAAAAAAACTATCTTCGATTCACTTAGGCTGCGGTCAATCAGCCCTGCGCTTATTACGAACATAGAATTACTTAACCGCGGTAAGTAAGAGTATGATTCGTGCCTTGAAACGAGGTACATAGTTGAAACTATTCTAGACTTTCGGGGACTCATGACCATACGATTCAAATGGTTTGTAGCCAGTCGCCGCATTTTTTTTACGGTATGTCTTGGAGTTTTTTGTTTGTATAAAAAATACTCATGCATGTGAAAAAAGAGAGAAAAGGGTTGGCGGGGGATGAATAAAATGTTGGCTGTTATTGTGGTAAGAGAAGCACATAGAGCTTGCACAATTTTCTACTCAAAGTAGCATCAAGTGCATTTTTATGCTCACCGAAGCTTTCGTTTCTTTGTGAAATTTTTTTCGTTTTCACCAACTGCATTCCGACCTGAATAAAAACGAGTATTATTGCTGAACAGCTGCACGTGAGAGATTGAAAGATAGCGAATCTTCAATTGCAATTATACGTTTTATACAACTGGCTGAGATCGGAGCTGTGCAAGATATCAGATTGTGTGCGGTATGCAATCCTCCATACATACTATATGTCTTCTCATAAATGTCCGTAGCGAATTATTTCGGTGACAGTAACACGCAGTAACCAGCTTTATTTATGGTGTTTTTCGGATCTGGTAGTAGGTATACCTACATACGAGTACATACGTGCAAAATTATCAGTAACCCACGATCGAACATTAAACGCACGATGTTATCCGCTCCCGTATCGCAGTCAATCAGTTACCTGTATGACGTATGCAATCGGAACACTGAACGAGGGACGGTGTAGTAATGATCTAGTAAATCATATGGAACCATAGACTGGCGTATATACGAGTTACATGAATCTAGCTAGGTATATGGGTACACAGATTTGATTGTCCCATCGACATTCATCACTACAGCAGCCTTCATTCGTACCTAGCAAATTTCTCGAGTATGTCAGGCACATCCTTCGATATCAGGTTATATGTAGTACCTGTACTGGTGAAAATGCGAATAATATAAGTTTTTGACTCGAAATTATTTTAAATTCGATGAAGTTGATGGTCTCCTTGGCAAATTTGAAGGGAATCAATTACTTGAACCTCTAAGCCTGGTGCCAGTTCGCCAAAATTTAGTTGATTTATTTAATTACGAATGAAATGTGCGCGTGAAAAGGTGAGAAGTTGAGGCGGAAGGTGGTTGGTTCTGTATGTAGGTGAGAAAGTGTGAACGCTCTCGTATTAATGTGAAATGAAAAAAATGAGAGAAATGCTCATGTTTTGCCGTGGTTAAAACCACATTTCTGCATATATAACGAGTAGAGGTAAATGCAGGGTTAGTGGGAAAAAGAGAGGAGAGAGAGAAAAAGAGAGGAGGGGAAGGGGTTTATAGCAATAAAAGTATGTCGCATTAATTAAAATGTACTTCATACTCCCTCGCCTGGTTGCGAGAAATTGCACCATAACTGCAATTCTGTAACGTTAACCTTTTCATACATCAGCACGTATTTGGCAATCGTAACAAGGTGTAATTATCCTCATACGCTAGTTGGATGAAAAACTAAAACCAAGGTACAATATTCCCCGGAATTTCTTCCCCCAATGCCAATTTGTATTTTAACTTTCAACGGCAATTGCGTTCTTCAACGTCACTCGGCGCCTCTAATAATTTATATTGTTAATTCTGGATGATTGTTTTATTTTCAAGGAACACTGCCATAGAAAATAAAAAATCTTCTGTACCTACTCCTCAACGTTGCGGATTTCTGAACTCACCTCGACCGAAGAACACACTTGGAAGAGAGCTATATATCTTCAAATCATAACATCTTTCTTCAGTACTAGAAAGTAAACACTCATATAAACTGTTGAATGATGTAAAAATTCATCAATTGACATGGTGATGGTCAAGTTGATAATATCGATCGAGACTCATTGAATCGATTTCGTCTACTCAATCATGATCAACTGGTAAATTTAACTAGTGACAGACACTAAGTTGAAGATCCACAGTAATTTGGCCTGTATAACAGGATCAACGATTCCTGGTAAAACTAGGATTCAACCTTCTAATTTTTATCAGCAAAAGTAACTAGGAATCTCCGTAACAGCTTGAGGAATGATTTCCAACTTGGCAATAACGTGTTGAAAAAATTTTATCGAAAAAATTATGACTGCAGCTATAACGTAGACTTTTACGAAGTGAACGAGATAACGTTCAGAGAATGAATGAAAATATTTGACCACTGTGTTGGGACTTTGGTTACTCCGTGAAACTACATATGGATCTCAATTTTGCCCAGCTTACCTAGGATATTACCCTGCAGACAACCAAAATGCATAGGAATTTTTCACTCTTGTGCCACTTTCCATACGGTCATGGTGTAGCTGTACAAACTACGTTGTGTTTTTATCTTTCATGTTTCTTTTGCTAGCTCGTCCTTTTCCTCGTTATATCTTCCAGATCGATCTGTTTAGCGATGGTGTAATGAAATTGGCAGAATTGCTTTCTCTTTCCCTATGAAGCAAAGTAAGAAGAAGCTTCTATTTCTTTTGGAAAAAAAGAAAAAAAAAAAACAATCTATATCGGAACCGCAGCCCTGCGTCAGGAGCTGAAGGGCTGAACCTGGAATCACATTTTCTTTCGTTTGCGGAAAATTTGACGCGGCCAAGGAACCCGGATGAAAGTTTAAGGACTTGGGCAAATGTAATCGGCCCGGCAAGTATAGAGCTGTCAGTGCAATGGTCAGGTTCGGCCGTAAATATACTGCACAGACCCGCGCCACGGTCTCGTCCTCGCGGTTAACCTTATGTACGTGCTCGTCATTCTGGGGTCGCTGACGTGACTACCCCTTACCGGCACTACTGACCACAAGGTGCACCCGCCCAGAATCTTAGAAATAGATCGTTACCGGGAACAACGATAAGACGCAGGCCTTATCTGACTGTATATACGAAACGTGAAATGACAAGAAATAGTGAAGAATCGAGAAAACTAGGTAAAAGATCAGTTTTTGAAAATTTTCTGCATTATTTCACGGTATAGTTTTTATCAAAATACGATCAGAATATGATCGGTAGTTGCTAGTCAAACTGATCCAGAGTCAATTTTCATCTTGCAAAAGCAAACGTTCACCTTGGACGAGATATGACGATTTTTAATGCCTCCGAACTTAATGTACAATTCTGTTAATTCAAAGTTTTTCGTTGAGCCGTTTCAGAGATTATCTTGTGAATTTAAGTTCATGAATTTCGAAAATCGATAAAATGATCGCGTATCAATCTCGGATAACCAGCAGATACATATCTCGATCGTAAGGGATGAATTTTTACTTTTTTTCTAGTGGAATAGGATGTTCGGATGAAAGAATTTCTCATTTTTATCATCCCCTGTCAACTTCGAGTTTTCTCAAAGCATCAGGCCGATTGACGTCTTCCCAAAAACTTATTTGCCATTTAGAAGAGGCCCGAAAGTATATAGAATTCGGTTGAATATGGGAAAAATCATTTTTAAAAGCTGAGCTAATATACTTTATTTTCACATCATGAAGGGCGATGAAAAGTGGAGATAATTTTTCTCGCACTGGTTCTGATAGAATTAAGTTTGCAATTTTATTTATCTCTTTTGAAAAATCGTCAATAATTAAAACCCGATTAGCGAGACCGTAACAACCTGCTGCTGGCATGTGCCATGGCAATTGCTGGCGACAGCTGCCTGTCTTCGTGTACATGTCATCAAGGGTTGGTACCGAGTAGAAATTAATTCACGTTCAATGATACTCTTGGCCAAGAGTATACCAATGACGCATACCTATATATTATACATTATACCCGTTATATAGTCAGCCTTTGCCAGATAAATATCAGCCGAAGAGAATCTTGATAAGTACCCAATCCGGGGCTACAGTCGTTCGGTATTTCCAGTACGTCGCAACTGTATGGTCGATGACATAATGCAGTTCTCGAAATAGTATCGCTTGAGTTTATCAGAATTTATGAAATGATCAAACGAGCCTTTTTCGCGTTACGAAAAACACAGTCGAGGGGCAAATCGCAATATTTTTTCAAGAAAAGTTGCTACTTTGCTAAAATTCTCCCGCAGTCTCGTTCATTGGCATGAGTGTTTTTTGTTTTTTTTTGTACTTTCTCACAAAAGGGGTCAGATTCTTCGAATAATTTCACTGGAATTTTGACTCTGCAAATTTAGTAATCGTCGACGAATGAAAATTTAAGTGAAAACTTTGAAGTTGATCGAAATTCATCATGATGACAGTAATTCGTTAAAAAATGATACGAAGGGATTTCCAAGGATATTTTTTTTCCCCTGACAACCTTGTCTGCTAACATTGTGACGATGTTTTGTCGAACATTTTTTAAGTAAATATTTCGAAGTCGCAGTTTTTCAAACGGCAAATATGTTCGAAGTTTAACATAAAATTACCTACGTTAGTCGTAATAGTCTTTTTCTGCATTTCATGTGTTTTCACTGTTTGAATGAAAATTATGCAGAACATAAATCTATAGCATTATTCATTTCACGAAGTTATACATTTCTATTCCTGATTACGTTGGCTTGTTCCTAATAGAGAGTTTATATATTTTTTTATCGACTGAGTACTCCGGTTAAATTGCAGAAAGTGCACAAGGAGCAAAATAATTTTCGAAATTCTCATTCTCTCACGATATTAGGAATGCTGATTCTGCTTGGATTAGTGCATGAGAATCGACTTTCTAGCCATTAATTTCAAAATATATTGATAAGTTTGACAGACCCGATAAAAATGCCATTTAGCATAATTACAACAAAGCGTTTGATCCTCAATATTTTTCGATAACGGTCTGGATACGGAGTTATCAGTACTCACCTACCCACCCACATAAGGTTTGACATTGATTAATACCCATGCGCAATGTAAAGTGGATAAATGGCGATGTTATGTGAAGTCGAAGTTATTCGTGTTGCCTTAAAATAGTCCGTCAAGTATTCAACCAGACGGTAATTGATAAGGTAGAAATTGTGATTGATGGGTTTGAACCTGACCTAAGGATTTGTGACGCGCAGGGTTGAATTGATGAACCAAAAAAAAAAAAAAAAAATGTCACTGTTATACTCGTTTGGCCTCTGGCAGCTTTCTTCTTTCACCCGTGATCCTCTTCCCTTATTAATATAAATTACCTCTATAAACGTAGATGTGCGGTGAGAAAAAAAAGAAGCGAAAAAATTCAAACCCCATTTCCAAGAAGGATCTCGCTGTATCAACCACAGAGAACAGATTTACCTCTACGAAAATTCGTATATGCCTATACATCTCGCTTCCTTGACACGTTCAAATATATAATACACACGTATATATATATATATCTAGATAGTCTCTGCAGGAATTTGAGGTCCCATCGTTTGATTTTCATTGCCTCATAAAATCGGGAGAAGGGAATAGAAAAGAAAAAAAGGAAGAAAAAAAAAAAAACCAAGGAAAACGAAAGAAAACTACCTTTCTGAATTTGATGATAAATTTATTTAAAAGGTAAGTCTGTAACAACCCCTACTCCCTCATACTCTCGATCCTTGGTAACCGTTAACCCCCATGCATCCCTCTATATTTTCATCTGACTGAGAACCACTGGATGACGTCATCCAGCGATTCTATTGGCTGTTGGATGGTCACGTGACCACACCCTCGGCCACCCCTCAGTTCAAGGGGGTTGAAGGGGGCGCCGCGACGCTCAGCAGTCACTGCGACGCCCGCGACGTCCGAGCGTCTCCCGGTTTACTAAAGTCGGTGCAGCAGGCGTCGTGTCCGATGCAATTGCAATAACATTGCAGTTTTTGGGGTTTATCAATTAGGATAATTTTCACTTGAGGAAAGTTTCATGTTCTGTATTTTTTTTTTCTCTTCGTTTTTTTTTTCTTTCTTTCTAAATAAATTTTCAATTCAAATCGCGTGTTATTCGCAGACTTGGATTTAAACCCGTTTTTTTTCAAATAGTTTTACGATCGTGATGGTTTTTTGAAATTGTATTCTAGTTTCGTTTGTTTCTTTTTTTTTCTTCTTTTTTTTTGGCAGTTTGTTAATTTTGATCTTGGCAACTACCAGCGTGGAATGATGATGAAAATTTATGATAGTTCATTATAGTGCAGTTGGAAAAATTACATTGTTTTTTTTTTTTCTTTTTCATACGGCATGAGTCAAAACGCGATTCGAATAAACAAGCTGCTATTAATTGGGAAATTTCTTAGCGTTTTGAGGGTTACGTAGAAAAATAAACTATAGGTACTAATTTATATTCGTCCTTCTGACTAGTTGACAATATTTGACAACCGTGTTGATCGAACATGAGTTAAAAAGTTCGAACTCCGTTCGTGCGCGAAGGGCTTGAATTGTCAGTAAAATAGTGTCACAAAACATATTGCGAACCGTCACGATGGTCCTTCACGGCGTAAATCGTAAGTTCATTTTCATTCATAATTATATTCAATGTTTGTAATTCTCCCTTATTTGAAAAAAAAAAAAAAAACTCAACCCTGACCAGTGACAATTACTGACGATGAATTCCATCACGTGTGGCGTTTTGTCTGATCACAAGTGAATTTTTCACTTCGAATAATGAGTTTGGTGGACTTTTTTCGTTTATATTTTTATCAGATCGATGATTTTTTGGTGATTATTGTAAAAATTTTTTTAAGAACGTGGGGTAATCGGGTGAAAAATTATTGAGGAAGATGGAACAATTTCTCGACTGTCAGATATCGGAGGGTGAGATATTAAAATAATTCGCAAAGAAATTCGCGACTGGGTGAAAATATTAATTCCTTTTGACAGAGCTGGCGAAAAAGAAACGGAATTCGATGTGAGAAATATTCAAGATGGTAGTAGCTACGTTTGTTGTTTACAAAATTTTTTTCCTCCTCCTTCTTATATACCACCCATACCACATTGCAAATATATTCGTGACCAGAATACAAATTTCTCGAAGCGAAATTCAATCACATTGAAAGCGCGAATACCTAAATCCGTGAAAAATATATCAATGGGATATTTTCTCATGGGAAATATCTATACCACCCTTTAGATATACATATATCTTCATATACATCTGTATTATATGTATACGTATACTTAGATGGGGCATTAGAAATTATGAAACAACTAGATGAACATGTAACGAATTTAAATACTATATCATGTATACATAATATATTTTTAGTACAGATATTTCGCTGATTGATCAAAATGCGAAATGCTTAGTTAATACGCACCCTTTTGTACGTATACATGTATAAGGAATAGAAATGCTACCCCATAGAGGCCAATATACATACACCCTTTCCGTTTCCATTCCTTTACTCTCCTTCGAGACTTCCGGCCCGGTCTGACCGCCGATATTGGAGCGTGGATTTGCATTTTATTACTTCTTATTTTTTTTTTGCATCGATCGCAGAGGAACGAAGAAACGAGGGATCGTATGGAATCCCCTAGCCTGACACACGTAGACGACCAATATATGTAGATATATATATATATTATATATACATGCATAAGATTGAGAGCATAGAGCGTGTATTCACTCGTGTACGTATGTATGTACGAGTATATGTACAGTATACATACATAATACATATCCGCGAAGCTGAGCCAAAGTAAACCGAGTCCCTCGTACTACCGAGTCGCAGTACGGGTTCTATTAAATAATACCCAACCCTTGAGTCTAGGGGTTCGTGTAGACGTCTGCATGTATATACATACATACATACATACATAGATACCTACGTCTAGGTATTCTTACATGTCGATAAAATTACAGAGTTGAAATGTACAACGCGAGTAAGTACTTATTGTGTTCGCCTGTTAAACATTCAATGCCATTAGTGACTTATTCATCTATTTCACGACTATACCTATACACATACATGTATATTACAGCGAAATATACGATATTGAAGGAGCTTGAGTAAAGCAGGGGGTTGTCGTCAATTGCTTTCATAATTCAATAACGTAATTGATGATCCATTGATTACAAATTTTTTTTTTTTTTTTTTTTTCTTTATGAAAATTGAATAGGTAATGCAGGATTAAATATTTATTGGTAATTTTCACTGCAGCGTTTCACTGTCACAAGTCTGCTGAAGCTTATCGGGAATCTAAAAATGGTCCACAGATGCAAAAAAATCCTTTTGACAAAAGCAACGTCACGTTATAGGTTATATCTTGACCAACGATATCTCTAACGAATATTCAACATTTCTGCAATAAGGATCATCTCAAGGTTTAGTATATAAGTCGTCGTCCTCGTACTGCATCTCAATTTACAATTCAACAGAGCCATAGAGATTCGTTTGCTACCAGCAAAGTATCGCGAATGAATTAAAGATTTTTAAAGAATCTCCGAGAGTCGCTCTTTTCACCTGTCTTTCTCTCTTTTTCTTTTTTTTTTTTTTACGCTTTTTTCTCTCTCACGACCCCTCCGGAAAGCGTCAAGTCTTTGAAGAAGGGTCTCTATATAACTACGCGGTGTATCTTTGCGGCAAAAAAAAAAAAAAAAATAAAAAAATAAAGAGCAGTTGAGGGAAAGAGGGATGGAAAGGTAGAGGTAGAGGGTGTATCGATTTCGGAAAAGGTGCCTGACCGTTAGTCACTCAGTAATTCCTTCGACCCCGCACATTGGCAATAATTAGACTCTTTTACATCTTCTCGAATTTCCTTCTGGCTCTGGCCCCCCCCCCCCCTGGCCCTGGCCCTATAAGCCCTCACCCTTGTTCTCCGGGTATCGAGTGATATCAAAAGCACGTATACAGTCTTCGCTTCTCATCCCTCTTCATCCCCCTTTGAATTAGCAGCTCGTAGATATTTTATGATTATTGCTGACGGAGGTGTATAACGAGTAAAAATACAAAGCTCCAAGTTATCGCCTACCTACCTCGAGCAATGGGCAAAGAAAAAAAAAAAAAAAAAAAAACAGAAAATTTCATTCGCCTTCAAATGCTCCACCTGTAGCAGCAGACAGATACAACTTTAGGGGATGAAGAGTAGAAAAGAAATAACCCCCGGGGTTTCTCTGCTGTCATACCTTTTGTACCCTCTTGATTACTAATATTGTGATTATGGTTATTATTGTTATTATCTTGCTTCTTTTTTTTTTTTTCTCTTTCTTTTTTTCTTTATTATTTTCCGTCACTTGGACTGAGACCGGAGTCTCGTTCTTTCGAAAATGAGTGTCTCCGTACGTACAGGGGATGCTAGGAGGGGGGTGTAAAGAAATAAGAGAATAAAGGGACTAGTACGGGGATCCCGGAGTTGCTAACTTTCAGGTAATTAACTACGTCCCAACTTGGTTAAGGTGGTAATTGTGTTTTATAAGGAGCTTCGGGATGTTGAGACAAGCATTTGTACAGGGCTTCGCGCTACTTTCGTGCGATTGGTATAAGGGATGGTAAGATGAGGGGTGGTGGGGTGGGGGTGGATAGTTTCAAAGATAGGCAATCGCAGGGGGCCGCGAAGCGACGCGTGACATCGTTAACAGGCTAATTACAATATTACGGAAACTCTGGAGCAACGGAAAATTCCTACGATACAAATTACATTCCCTAAAGCTTGTGTACTATCATCAGATCAATCGATGAGGAAAATCTCTTTGGTGGTTCTTTTTCTTATTCTTTTTCTTCTTCTTTTATCGCGACTGAATTATCTTTACGCGCCTTGGATACATACCACGTGGAAATTTGATAACGACTAATTTCTATCTCCTAAATTTAAACAGTAGGTTGAATTTATCTGAGGGTACCCTATGTGTACCTACCTGCACATGAACGCAGTCACATAGAAAAACGACCTGCGTCATGGTATAGGGTGGTAATATGCTCATGCTTTGACGTAGAACGCCCACGTTGTTGATGAGTGTCAATTTATCGCGGTGGACGAACATATAGGCTTGGCCTAGGTTCTCTATTTCGCGTATACACTTTGGAATATTGTGTTAGAATAATAGCGTAGCCGAATAGTACCTATATGCACCTGCCTTGGTGTGCAAGAGCACTTTGTCTAGATTCAACTAGAACGGAAAGTTGAGAAAAAAATGTTCAAATATTAAATCGAGGGAAAAAAAAAAAGAAGAGAAAACGGTTCATTAAAATGGAAATAGTTGCCATGGAGTGGCGGTTTATTACGCGTCACTGAAAATTACCCGCAAATTGGACGCGGACTGCAGGGATTTTAAGTCCTATACTCAATCAAATTTTTTCAACATCCAGTATTTTATACTCCATTTTTTGTTCCCTTTTTCCTTTCTTGTAAAAATTTTTGGAATTGAGATTACGCTGGATGTTTTTTCACCATATGGAAAGCCGAATACCTTAATTTCACTATCCCAGATTTTTGCACTGAAGCCAGAGCCGGAACTGATTGTGAGCAAGAAATTTACTGGAGATTGAATTTTGTATTTGATCCAGAGTTGAGGGTAGTTCACCAAAGGCCTATTTTGGAAGATTTGAAATTTCTCAAGAGTGTTTCGAACGAGTTTACTCAATATTTATATTTCAATAGCAGTTGGCAAAGTTACTCACAATCAGATGATATGTGCATCTTTCCTGGAAAAAATTTATCCAAGGATGAAGTTCACTAACGAATGGTCATTTTTTCTAACGATTTAGTTCAAATCATTCATCCCTGAAAACCGCTTTGCTAGATATTGAACATTGCTACATTCCTTTCCCAAACAGAATTCAATCAAGGGTAGTTTACGGATCAAATTCGGGAAACTCTAGCTTTTCACAATGTATTGGTCGAAATTGATCGGCGAAAAACTGTTCTACAGAATAAAAAGAATGGTGTATTGGACTGCACACAATAAATTCAATGGAGGGTCGTTCACTGGTGACCGATTTTGGAAAATGCTGAATTTCTTGAAAGCAAATCCGTCGATATTTTGTTCGGAATTGATGGTATTAGAGGATATTTTTCGTTCATGTTTGAGAACCGAGAAGTAAAAAAAATATTTCACCTCTGAATATTTGAAAAAATTACTTGAAAAATAATTCCGGAATTGGTAAGACTGACGCAGATCACAAAATTCCTTTACCTCATAGAAACTTGAGCTTTAGTTCCTCTCAAAATATGATTTCCTGGATATAGAGTTATAATTTCCAAGTACGAAAGTTTTGCGAGGTAAATCGAAATCAGGTGATAATCCCGAAGGGCAAAATGGCGGTACGTGATATCAGCAAAGCTTGAGAACAGCGCGAAGTTTGTTTATTTTTCTGTGGTAAACTATAGGAAATAAGTAAACGAAGCTGAACCGTTGAGAATGAGAGAGAAAAGGAGAAAAAAAAAAAAAAAATCGGACACGAGTAAAGGAAAAAAGTGTTGACCAACGAGGGGTACCAGGTGGTTAACACACGTCGTATGCTTTTTAAGGTGAGAGAAACTTTGGCATGTAACTAAAACCACGAACAAAAGAAGCAAGGGTGGAATGACAAAAAGCTGTTACCCCTCATTTGCAAGTTAAAGAGTAGAGCCGAATTTTATTCCGCATAACGTAGAGCTCTGGTAAAAGCAGGGAGTGCCTAAATTAGGTACTAAAAATCCCGATGACGTATTCCTCTCTCCGTTCGTCAAAGCCTAGCTTGCTGGCTTTTCATCGTACCCTTGTCGTTTACTGATGCATTCCTAAAACAATTGCCCATTGACCCCCTATATTATATACATATATATATACCGAGTTTCGAACAACCGAGAACTTTCCTAGATATCAACCACAGCATGCCAAAACTCGGGCAAATTCACATTTCAAAGTTATATACATATAGTACACCATGCAACGTTTGTCTGTGGAATATACTACCCTTGTATTTTGGTGCTTGCTTTCCGGTGCGGTCGTATAGGTATGTATGTAGTTGTTTTTGGAGCGCATGAAACTGGCGAATTCATGACGGACTATGGGGATGAATGAGCTACTTGGGGTGAATTTCCGATGAGAATACATTCATCTCCAGGCTTATGTTCTATGCGGATATATTCTTCGGGGTCTAATATAAACCCGGCTATTCGAAAAGTCTCAAGTGTTCTCATGCGATTTAGTAACAAATCGTACTGCACAAAGGGTACCGCGCGTATGGGTCAGAATCAGAATTTCAGGCTCGCCTACTTCAATCCTGTGATCCTTAGACCGAAGATATCCACTTTCACAAACAAGGTTCAAACGAAAGTTTATATCAAGATACATCAAGGTATATTCATCATTCGCAAACCTTTAGGCCTGGGTAATTGAATTCCCCCTTAATATTATTGCTTTAATGATTTCCCTGGTCTTGCTTGTATTCAAAGTATTCAGGGCAAAGTGAGGAAAGATCGCGTAAGATTTGGAGGAATTTGTACAAAATCTAAATCATCATATTCAATGGGATTCACTCTCGATGTGCATTCTTCAGAGGGTTCCGAACTTTGAGGGCCGGATCGAAATTCCGAATTTTCATATCATTGACTCGCAGTTTATAGAAAAGTCACTTCCTTGAAGGTCTATAAAATCTATTTTTGAATCTCTGAATTGAAAAACAGCTAAGCTTTGAAATTTCGAATGTTGAAGATCCAAAAGCTGAAAACTTTGAAACTTGAATTACGTAAATGCACTTATATGATTGATTTAATGATTTTAAATGGTCATCTCTCCATCAATTTTAAGATTTTGTTACCTTCTAAGTTCGGGACTTGCGGAACTTTGAGCTTTCTGCATCCCGATCTTTGGAAATGTTGAAATCCTGAATTCCAACGGTTCTGAAATCCCGGAATCGTCTTAACTTAATTCGAAATTTCGACAGTTCGATGCTTTTACAATTCAGAACTCTGACCCAGCCCCCAACTTTGCTTTACAATTACAAGAAAATCGAGCTTCCGATGGCATTAGCAGAGGTGTAAAATACCTAGGCAAAAGCACTTGAAAGTGTTGAGGGATGGATTTGATTAAAAGACGTCCAGATTTTGATTACAATTAACTGTTAATAATCGATACTTATTACTCTGTGTCAAGTATTTTCGCACTTTCATCCTCGCAGCCACAAAATCTACGTATAAGATTCCGTCCTCACTGACATCGCAACCCAGTTAGTTAAATCTCCTAAAATCCATAAAATCCGAATACGTTGTAAGTTTTATCAAAAAATCAGATTCAAAAAGGCTCGGAATTTTTGTTTTCTGTCTTTCGTATCGAACTGATGCTAATACGTATATACGTGGTGCAGATATGAGAGAAGAGTGTCGACCGAGGAAAAAGTAAGAGAACGTAAGTGAGTTGAATGTGACATACTCGGGTTGGGGGAAAAGCGGTATGCACCGAGGGTAAACTAGGGTTGATGCGAATCCGATAATGTCATCACATGGATGGTGTTCGACTGGAGTATCAGAAAAGAAAAAGAGAGTGAGTCCGTGCTAGCGCTAGCGCCTGTTATGTGAGTCCGCGAGCGTCGAGGGCAAATATTAGATTTTTATTTGCTTTGGATATTGCAGAAAATATCGCGGCAAAGCTTCGATACACGTTTCCAAGGTGGTCCCGTCCTCGATCCCACATTTTTTTTTTTCGTTTTTTTTTTTGCGCTTGACGTAACCCCGAAATATCATTCTATCGCCTATCCATATATTTGTATAACCGTGAATCTTCATATCTCTTTTATATTCACATACGACGCTATATGGGATTTTAGTTTTTTGTATGAGAAAAATAATTGAAATTGCAATGGGAAGGAACGAGTCGATGATCAGCGAAATTATCCACATTGACTGGAAGTATTCAACTTTTGAAGAATAATCAGCTCTAAAAACTTACAGCAAATATAGTCCGAGTCGGAGGATTGCGATACTCGAGAGTGTGCTTCAGATTCTTTGAAAACTAAGACAAACGAGAATACTTTTAAGCCGCTTTTGCGGGTAGTGCTTCGTCGATTACCTGCGGGCAACTTAAAAATAAAAGGGGTATTGTCTCGTAACAAAGAAAAGAATAGAATCGAGGGGGATGAAATCAGCGAGACATTTTATCAGCAATTTTATTCTGGCTCTATAGGAATTGTGAAGAAAAAAAGAACAGAAGAAAAAGTAGGAGAAGAAGTGTAATTCGAAAAACAAAAGTTTCAGTCGACCGTTATACTGCAGATACGGATCTTCCCGCAGCTCCCTATTAGAAATCGAAATTATTCTGGATAAATTTTTACTAAAACACACATGAAAACGAATTTTTTGAATTAATAGAGCACCTAGAGGCATCGGACACGCTCATGCATAATACATGTCATGGAGAGCAATATGTTGCCCCGCATGTTATTTTATGAATCTCTTGGCTTCTTTCCCCATTTTTTTGTTGTTTATTTTTTTGTTGCTTTTTTCTTTTTTTTTTTTTGCTATTATTTTTCTCCCTTCCGAGCATCTTCTTGGACTTTCTCGCCAGGACCTCACCCTTTCACCATCTTTCCTCTGTATGTATGTATATATATATGTATTTTAGTATACATACGCGTACGTCTATCTGTCTCCATCTTGCCACTAAAGGGTGCTTCAGACTTTATGTATAGACGTAATTCGGACCTGAGACAGAATACGGTTTTTCTTCGTATTGGTACGAATAGCAATAACTCCTGGAAAGAAAGAAAAAAATCTACTGCTTTATAACGAAATACAATTTATTTGAAATTCTTTGTTCAGCGATATATACTGCGATATGATTTTTTTAACCATGTCGATTCTTACCGAAAGATATTATGGCTTTCCATACACGATGTATGTATACATCCAACGAGAAGAAAACAAGTATATTTATTCCTTACCGAACTTTGAATTTGTTTTCAACTCATCCTATCCTGCACATATCCATACATATGAAATTTACCGAAATTTTTAACCTGCGCAAAGAATCCTCGAAGCAAAAGTTTCTATTTTTCTGAGAACAGGGGTGAAAAATGATATATTTCTAGTCTCAGGGAATAATTCATTTTTTTTTCCATCTTTCTTATGTATGTACCCTTATTTTGAAATTAGGTGTATGTACATAGCTGAGAATGTATAAACGCGGTTTAATTAAACAATTTCATGTCGAAGATAATCGGATGGTTATTCAATTTAAACAACGCACGCTTATGTTTCGCTAATTTTTATTAATTTTTTATTCGATCTCAGCTTACCCAACGTCTTTATACCTCGCTTCGCCGTACCTGCAGTAATCCGAAGTACCCCTGAGTAGGTACGTACTTGAGGTATAGCGGTGCACTTTGTGCTCGTATTAAACTCGATATATAATTTCAACTTACAATAATCTGGCTAATAAAACATGAGCACGTATATCTATAGTTATATATGTAGCTGTATACATAGATACATATATATATATATAATTATATACATACAACCCTACGGAATTGCACCCTATATAGTTGGGGGTGCAAGCGGGAGGCAGACGGCAGGCGTCGTCTCGTCTAGCGCGTGAGGTAGAGACTTTATGACTATAAGATATTGTAAGTATAAGTAGCCGTATCGCATATATCTCGAGGCACCAGGTGGTGGTACAACAACCGAGTCAAATAATTTACCATAAATTGGCTATATAGGAGAACGAGAGAGAGAGACTACCTCCTACTTGTATCGGGATTTGTGGCTCGATTTCAAATACCGTCACCCGGTCAAAATCACCCGGATATCAAATTTCGGATATCATATATAAATAAATGTATACCTGAGGTAGGTCGCGGTGAATCACAAAAAATCTACATATCTTTCGGGATTCTGTATACTCACAATCTTCAACTTTATTCAATTCTGGAGAGTTTTTCAAATTCGTATGGGATTCGCTCAGCAATTTGGAGATTCACAAGCTTAATGGAGATTGATAGCATTGCTAAGACAACATCATTAAATCATGAAACCGTCTTCAACTTGGCAAGTTTTCAAGGAATAAATAAGACCGATTTTTAGAAATTTATGAAACATTTGAAGTGCTCATTTTCCCAGTCTTTTTTTTATTCAACTCGAAAACGGTGCAATTAGATTGATGAAAGTAACCATTTTATGCTACTGAAGTATAAAATTCTCCTGGACATTATAAGAATCTCCAAAAGTCCCTTCAGTTTCGCAAAGAATTTTGAATCAGGTATAATAACTTTGGAGGCTAATATCTGAGAATGGAAAAACAATATGGACTTGTACCTTTTCGTTTCAAACCCTCCAAGTATCTGGATATAATATGAAAATTTCTTTGCTGAAAAGTCTCGGTGTTTACCTCATGCCAGCTAAAATTTTCCCAGTTTCACGTCACCTGGAATTTTATGTACATACCTAGACAAAGAATACCGAAGAGTGATATCAATCCGAGTTCAGTTTTGCATCAAATGTCTATAAAGTAATATCGTACGAAAACGTTATATGGCGATCAAGTTCCGGTGCGTATATTACGTTACAGGGTTCGGAATGCAAACTCGCTGAGTAGATATTCTCGAGGTGGTTTCTCTCGGACTGTTCAGAATAGGTTTGGCATGAGAAGCCCAGAGATATCCTGCGGGTATAAGGGTATGCGTCGAGAGAATTTTGGGGATTAGGGACTTGGAAATGGAAGCTATGAATATCACTACCTCTCCTAGTTCTCTAGTATTATATATATATATACACTGCCATGAATACACCGGACGAATATTAATTCAGAGAATTTGCCAAAGTTTGTACAATACGTCTATCCAACAGCATTAGGCTACTCTATCGAATGCACGTGCTACATCACGTACATATCTTCAAGATATACGGGTATACGAAAAATGTTTCGAAGCTCATTTTTGTCGTCAAATTTCATTAATGAATAAATGTGACTATGGATGTGTTATCTGGATTTAATTGAATATCATTCAACACATCTTTGAGGTTGTGTTTATTTAGCACCGATTATGAAAGAAAAAAAAAAAAAAATACTGAACCGCACTGCTTCAGAGGTAGAGAGTGTTGAATATGAAGCATCTCTGAGTTTCTAAGCACGTCTAATCTTCGTGTAATAAGAAGTTACGATTCACTAAGTCGCGGGATGGGCTCATGACGGGTGCGGCTGAAAGATATTACTTGGTCCAATGATCATCGTCACGGACACTGTAGTACATGGTGAGGTATACCCGAGCCGTTTTACTTTTTCCTTTTTTTCATTCTTTTTTTTCTTCTTTCTTTCTCTTCTTCATCTAGTTGTTCTTCATCATCATCTTCTTCTTCTTCTTCTTCTTCTTCTTCTTTGCCTGTGGCGTTCCCGTATTTCCCCTTAGTCTCCTGCAGATAAGAAAACGATCAGGAAGTTCTCCGCATCCGTCTGAATATTTCCATGGCGCGGTGTCTGAATTACTCTTTTCGCGCCTGCCATCGTCCTCGTCGCCTTAAGTGAAGACGTTATTGCGTGCCTAGAATTCCACCCTCTTTCCCTACCCTGCATCCCTTTTTCATCCCTCGACCTTACCTTTTCCTTTTCCTTTCCCTTTGCTCGCTCTTAGCCATTCTTAATGTCAAATGAGAAGATTCGTTTTCCATCTCATGACAATTTTATTCCGTATCATTAATATCCGGTACATTTAGAAAAAAGTATCGTTGAATGGACCAAAATTTTACTGAATTGACAACAAATTCGATATAGACAACAAAATATGGAGTTGATTTATCAAAAGATTCTGTGGATTTAACAAACAATTTCTATCCGCTAATCTTAGTTGAATTAATAAAGCAAAACAGTTTGTCGATTGTTGAACAAAATTCTGTTGAATGGACAAAAAATCACCAACAAATTTATTTTTGTTGAATTTGCCAAACTTGTTTTCTGAGTGTGTTATCGCTCAGCGCATTCTTTTATGATGTGAAAGATGATAATTTTCTCCCCGTGTTATAAATTTGGATTTTTTTTTTTACTATTCCTTCGTTCTTGTTTTTTCTGTAACAAAAAAAAAAAAAAAAAAAAAAACAAACGTTGCACGTGTGTTACACATGATGTTAAAAACCCTATTCGTAGTTACCTACGTACCTGTATCTCTACCTCTACGTTTTCACAAATGTCATTAATATCATAACCCCGTGCTCGCTCGTATTTCTCACTCTATACTCTTTTTTTCTCAGGCTTGGGGCACTTGGTATAGCTTTTATTTTCCGAACGACAAAGAAAAAAAGAAAATGGGGTTGCAGGCAGGCTGCAGGCAGGACACAGCACCCCAACCGACCCGACTGTGTCGTTTATTTCAAAACCATACGGCGGACTACTGTCTGCATTTTGCATTTTCTACTGCATTTTACCCCAACCCGGCCTTATGCGATATGCAAATAGAATTACCTGCTCGTAATATTCACGTTTCTCCATACCCCCCCATCGGACGATGGTTTTGAAAGGAAAACTAAGGGTGAAAGGGTGAGGGTATAGCAGTATTTTATCGGTATTTCATTCGCTTCTACATAAATGTCATTCACATCCGTTCGATATCAAACAGTCCATTATATTCCGTTAATTAATATGCTTCTCAGTGAATATTGGCCACGTTGGGTACAGTCGATGTAGGTACCCAGTACAGTGCAGATATTTATGGGATGTGTCGGTCACATCTGGCCCACTGTAGTATATCAATTTTTTCAATTTTATTTTTGTAATTCATTAATTTTTTATACATGAAACCCTTGAAGACAGCATTGGAGATGTTTTATTACCGAGGAATGATGAATTGAAACCCACGAGTTATATACAGACCAGAAGTATTAGAAATCGTATATGTGAACAATAACATGTATATATATATTGAGTATGGAGATCGATATTGAACGCTTCATTTCGCATCGGTGGATTTCAATCAGTCACTCACACGTGTGCTTCCGTTTTATTTCTCTCCTAACCCTCGAGTCATCAAGAGATCGAATAACAACAGCTGCCTCGATTTTAAATTGACGACAAATCGGACCGAAAATATGAATACTTGATGCCATCCAACCACGATGGGGGAATACGTATAGGTATATGTATGTACCGATTTTCAAAGCACGTGGGGTGAAACGAGGGAAAAGAATTATCGAAAAAATGATTTCCAACCACTTCTCGTACCCGAGCAGACGAAATGGTTCATATAAGTATAGCGCAGATAGCATATAGGGAAACCAAATACTTCGTCAGAAAAAAAAAAAATAACTAAAAGAAAAATGGCAATTTAAAAATTTTCAAAATTCAATCTGTAATCGTAGAAATCAGGCAGTTACCAGCACGAGGATGAAACGTGGGAAGGATTTGATTCATGAAACACCATATAGGGACTCACATTCACTAGGGTTCCTTTATACATTTGCATGACCACAACTGTGGAATTTAGAGTGTGCGGTGGTTCAACCCATACGTAAATACCTACGACTAGAACATTCCAAGGGTATAACTTGCCCCCTAATTTTCCATACAAATGACAAAAGTTCGTAGATATATAGGTAGGTAAATTCGAGGAAAAAAAAAAAAAGTGAGAAAAGAAAAATATCAGATGTGAAGATAAAGTTGTAACGACGCAAACGATCGGTGAAAATATTTCTATAATAGTGACAATGTGAAATTCATGTATATCGTGGATAAAATGAGTAAACTTCATTATTCTGGAATGACAGGAAAGTCGATATATAATTCGGTATGTAAGTGGTGGAATAACATATAGAACTCGATAATATTGTGTTTCGGTTGGTGATTTACGAGAATATATTACGAATTCCCTCGTTTATCGCAAATCTCGATTGTCGCAGGCAGGCAGTGGTCAGCGTGCGATTATACCTAATGAACAAGTTGAAAGGGAAAGATTAACCCCGGAAAATGTTAGCGGAAAATTATATCGAATGATAAAACGATGCGTGGGTATAGGTGTAATAAATAATAATGGCCTCGCTTTCTCTCTCTCTCTCTAACGTATTTCCAAAATTGTTGTACGAATATACCCTACGTACCAAATATATATACCGTAATACCAAATGGTAAATCAATAATGTTCGTCGCTCACAGAGAGTTACGATCACGAATACTAAATTTCCATTGCGCCAAAGTGATTTCCGATATCATGTTTACGAAAACATCGTACGGTATACGTATACCGACCTTTGGATAACCATCGGATGATGTCATGTTCTAAATTATGACTGTTAGGATGCCTGATTGTTGCGATTTGAACAATTCGACCTGGTTGTTTCAGAATCATTTTATTATACTTTTGTCAAATGAACTGTTCAACAATCGAGCAAGTGTAAATTTTGGTATCGGAAAAAATAAGGGGTGAGATTGAATTCCAAATTTATTTGAGACACGATTCTGAGTTTCTAGAAACGTTAGGGATCAAAATTTAGAAATTCCTAAAGGTCGAAGTCCAGTACGGAGCTCAAAGATCCGAAAGTTAAAAACTCGAAACAGTCCAAAAATCCGCAAATTTAAGGGAAGCTCGTGACAAAGCTGTGAAATAAACGACGTTGGAATTTCGGCGTTTTGGATCCAGCCTTCGGAATTTGGAATGATTCGGAGTTTTTCAAATTGGCTATACGTATAGAATTTCGGAGAAATCATTTTGCAGCTTATGAATTTCGGAATTTGATTCCGGCCCCGAGAAAAAGATTTACAAAAACGATCCTGTCATGATAACCTTCGGCTGAATTCATTCTGAAATGCCAAACCGAGGAAGTAGATACTGAAAGTAAATTCAGCCCCTATTTTATCGCACTAATTTATGCAATTTCAAGCTTTTATTCTTTCCGTACTGTTGGAAAGAAACAGTTTCGTCACCGCCTGCCGTTTTCCGTTACGAAATTTAGTTAATCTAGCTAGAATGCTTCGCTGCCCTCGGGGCTGGTTGTCCCTATTAAGGACTTTCTCCTATCTCCATCTCTCTCTCTCTCTCTCTCTTTACGTCACCGTTTTCTCGTCATACCCTTCGCTAATCCCGTAACAATTCCACGCTACGATCCCCTGGCCACAATTAAACCGTTGCATAATCCAAAAACTATCTTCCTTGACCTGCTGGACCATTTTACATCCGCATTGTCATAGGTCTGCAGTACTTTCTATTGCATCCTAATAACGTACTGACATCAATAGAATTTTTTTTTTTTTTTCTTGTACGATACAACGTGTCTGAGGGTGTATAATTATTTTTCTTTTTCGTAGGTACTCGCACGCCCTAAAAATATGAAAATTGAATTAAAGGTGAAATCATGATGAGTACAGCAGGTCTAGGATATCTTCCTACTTGATGTGGCATTCTACATATTAAGCTCTTTCAGGCACCTAATGCAAAAAAAAAAAGGACCAATATAGGCCTGTTTTCCAATAAAATAGCCTCTCTGGCGTCTACGTACTTCTGCCATTAGCCAAGCGACACGAATACACGTGGACAGTGAATAATCATTCCCTGTATGAGAAATATCACTGTGACAATTCATAAAACGACAGGATTCATTTTGAACACTCGGTGTTTGCTTTTGCGATAGACTTTGAGCCCTGGGGTTACTTTCCGTTCTCTGGAGACGCGCAGATGTGTTCAACCTGGAGTTGCTCGAGCTTGAAACTTTGGAACTTGTATAAAATTTCATTCCATGATTAAGTTCTCTTTTCTGATATAATACCAAGCACAATCAGGGCATGTGTGAGATTATCGAAAGAAACGAAAGTCTACTATATATCTGGAGCATCCCAGCTATCAGTCTCAATTCAACGAGAGACGAAAAGTCTTGTATTTTCGGTTGCATACTTTAGAAGCAACAGATTCAATGCCTTTGGGTCTACATATTGTATGTACCTACATACTTACGTTCCCATACAACGTTTGGTAAAAAAAAAAAAATGTATGAAAAGCCATAAAAAATCAAATGGTATCTTTGCATTTTTGTTCTTGATCGTTGGTCAGTAAATATTTCTTCCAGAAGATGTATTTGTGCCAACTTTCTGGCTCAGGGGAAGAGAAAAAAAAAAAAAAAAAAAGTCTTAAGTATACCTACCTACATCTATACCTAGCTACCCTGGCAGGCGGTGGTATTTTCTCTGCGACGGTAATGAGATCAGTGTAGGGCCAGCAGGCAGACACACCTGCACCTGGGGCTTCAACTAGAGCACGCGCGCTCCGAACGTCCCTCTGCTTCCCTCACGCTTCGGATAATCTTGTTACTCATAATACCCTGTTAATCTGAGCGAGACTGTCTATAAACAAGTAAACCCAACGGTCAGGCGCACTCCTCGGGGTGCTCGATCACTACCCCTCAGACGTTTTCTCTGACAGTCTGACCAGGCACAAGAAAGAAAAAAATAAAAATAAAAGAGTAAATTTTACCCCCAAACTTTCATCAACTTTTTTTTTTTTTTTTGTTTTTTTTTTGTTTTCGCTTTTTGTTCAATTTGGACTTTTTCTGGCAATCGCAGTCCGTCGATCCAAATACGACATGACAATTTTTCATCGTCAAGGGACGAGCTGTTTGATGGCCCTAGGTGAAGTTTCAAATGATTTTGTTCAGATTTATTTCTCCAGATCATTTAGCCATTTTGATTTCAATGACTTCAAAAGTTAAAGACAAATACCTGTCGGTCAATCTCAATGGGATGTAATAGCATAAATTTTCTTCTTCGTCAGGCAACGAGCCATAATTCTATGATTTAGGAAATTAGGGTCCAAACATCGAGGTTTGTTGGAAGCGGTAAGAGTCGATTTTCAAAAAAAATGAATAAAATAAACCAACAGCATTATATTTCTTACATGATGAACAGTGAAAACCGATTCACTACATAGAACAAG
Organism: Ametastegia equiseti; assembly: GCA_963989295.1. Classification (NCBI taxonomy): domain Eukaryota; kingdom Metazoa; phylum Arthropoda; class Insecta; order Hymenoptera; family Tenthredinidae; genus Ametastegia; species Ametastegia equiseti. The sequence continues at coordinate 11,296,375 of OZ022397.1, read as the reverse complement.
TTTCGATCCGGCACAGATTATATAAGAAATCAAAAATGGATTCCCATAATACATCGACGTGTTAGTCGCAGTATCAGAATACGGATTAGATCATCTCCCTGAATCGCCCTTCGACTAGGGATAATTCCCACCACGGAGAGTAGGTATCATGAATATATTTGTCCTGTCGAATGAATGTAGAATGTTGTCCAGGATATCCCGGGTAGTACGGCTATGAAATTCATTCCTCCGGCTCGTTGTCAAATTTAGAAGCTTGTATCTTGGAGATGAACTTCGAATATCAATCTTCAACGATTTATCATGAAATCTTTAAAACCACAGTCATCATAAATGATTGGAGCGGATGTTGATTTGATTTGAACTGAAATACGAAGATATTTTTGTCTCTACAATGTCTCTAAAAATTGAAACGTCGAAGTAATTAGCTTTAGAAAATAGAAAATGAATGAATCGCAAGTTGATTAGCTTGATTTTTGGGAAAAATATTGTATTATTACACTCGTTCTAAAGATGCAGTCCGATGCTAGATCATTGAGAAGTGTTTTAAAAAGATCCAGAACACGGACATTAAAAATAATATATAGCGGTTAAATTTTGTCAGAGGATTTCAAGTGGATTGGAAAATGGAAGCTATATATCCGATTACCGCAGGAACGAAATGAATGGCGGCTATATTGGAGGATCGTGTGAATCGATTTAAAAGTAATCCCACCTAAATTGCACAGAAGTAAAAGCACCCTTGACGTAAAATCAACTCGGTCTAACCATATAGAAGTTTATTACCTGTCTTGCGGTTAAGGGCTTAAGTGTATGCGGTGCAGTGAGTAACGGGCTTGGTATACACCTAGTGTCAAACGATCAGTCTAGAACGAGCTTTCAAAAACCCGCAAAACGTATGGCAACGCGTTGCGAGTAATGAGGTGATTTTCACCACGTATTAAATTTACCACTTTAACCAGAAAAATTTTTCGAAAAATATAATATCGATTAGAAATTTTCAAGAGAATTCTGTAACATTCTAACTTTTTCCCGCATTATATTGGGATAATCCTATTTTCCGGAGATTTTATTTTTCAGCCACTTTTCCCCGTATAAGCTATTTTATTTGATCGCGTTTTCCAAAGGATTATAAAATGTTCGGTCGGCTGAACGCTGCCTTCCTCTATATATTCCCTCAAACCCAAACTTTACCCGGATTTTACGTGATAAATCTACTATCGTGTGTAGACTCGTATTATATATAGTATACGCTCTTACGTAGGTATACAATATCCAATTTTGTTTACGAGACGTCTCCATTCACCGAGATGAAAATATCAGGAGACAAAAAAGTGCACAGAACCGATGAAACGAAATGAAATGAAATGAATTGAGGTAAATTTTTTTCCAAAGCGTAATTCAAAAATTCACAAGTTAATTGACGTTTGAAAAAACTGAGGGATTTCTTATTTTGGAGATCCAATACGTTTTGACGGTACCGAGGATGTCAGCCATTTTGATTTTAGTTAAAAAGTAAATTACATAGACCGCCCCTAGTAAACCTAGAAGATATAAAACCCATGCAGGTTGGTACGGTGTGTGTGCTGCAGTTAAATTGCAACGGTGCAATCTCAGTTTATCATTCCCAGTGCAAGTTCCAACGAGTAGATTAGCTTCCATCACTCTCTCCCGCCCTTCTACTTCTACTACTTCTACTTCTACTTCTACTTTTACATTTACTCTTGTCCTACGTAGCGTAGGTATATTCCTTCCTTCTTTGCAACCCCCCTCCCAATCCTCCCCACCAATTCCAGAGGTCGAAAGCTCCGGGTAGTTGCCGTGACACGAAGAAACTCGCGTAAACATTGCCTCCCCCGTACCCATGGAGCCGCTATGCCATTTCCCAACGTTATTTATGTTTTACGTAACAAAGTTCTGATGCGTAAAACATGCTACATAAAATATGACGGAAGTAGAGGGTGCAGGGGGGGGGGGGGGGGGGGTGAGCAGGAAAAGGTACTACCTACATATTGTTGCGCTTTCGTATAATACACATTATGTCCTAGGGTATATAACTGTATAACAAAGGAAATCTCATACTATAAGGGTGCCTCTAAACCGTCTAATAAGTCGGGATTGCGGACTTGCATTATAAAAAGTACGACCTAAATATACCATCACGTCAAAGGGTGGCTTACTGCCACCAAATTGAATGGCACGAGCTTGTAAAATGAGCGTATATGAGCTTGCGGGTGAAAAGCAAAAAGAAAGGCAACAGAAAAAAAATACTTTGCTATACGATGAAACTAAACTACCCTATGGTACATAGAGTTTGAACGGGGGGAAAAAAAAACAACTGAAGATTCTATCGCAAGTCTCAAGTCTTTTTCACTTTGGAATACCTAATACCCACTTGTCGAAGGGCTAATATCAATTAGAGAGAATCTCTTCAGAGGGGGGGGGGGGGGGGGGGGGGGGGGGTGGGTTCAAACTGGTTAGACACTAACCAGGGTGTGGGAATGACGTTAAGCCGACACGGCCATTCCAAAAGCCTGCTGTGTAATCTTTGGCATGGATCCACTCGGGTCTCACCCACAATCTGCCTGCTGACAATGTTATCTAGGATGTCTTAAGCTCGACTTTATCAAAGGTCATACGAAGTTGATTCTCAAGGGTAATGATCAGAGCTTTCCTTTTTCACTTCATGCCATTTCTGTCGCCAAATACTCATCAGGATCAAACTCAAGGACTAAGGTCCGAAAAATAACCGTGAGTCCTCAGGAAATTTGGATGGCTACAACTTTTGTATTTATGAACAAAGCTTTTTATGGTTGGTAGCTAGTTCTGCCTAATTGTAAGCGAAAAATATACACGCCGGATCGAACTGGTATAATTTGGTAACGGTTTGAGATACAGAGGCCCATGACAACTCATTTTCTTCGTTAAACTACCATCTATTACCATCTGCAATTATGACAAGATTTTCTCACAAATGCAGAAGTTATAGCTATTCAAAAATACTTTTTTCAAGACGTAAGGAAAAAACCCCATGTACCCCTTGAGAGCTTTCAATTTCTACATGGGGATATTATTATTATATGTATACGGAATAGTTTTGTAGAGCTGGGGGGGGGGGGGGGGGGGGAGGGGTTGGATCTGCTGTAATCATATCACAATTACGACAGGTTATGGATCATAAAGCAGTATTTTCCCCAAGTCTCTTCGGGTCGGTCATAAATGTTAGGTTGTATTAGAACCTTGAGTACCTTTCATCTTTATACGACGGACTCGGATCATATGAAGAGAGGGTAGGTATAGGGCAAGCCTTTTGTTCCCGCCATAAAAAGGACAAGAAAGTAACAAGGAATAAAAATAATAAAAGGAGTAAAAAGTCAAAGGAAGTATAAAGTCAACGGTATAATGCATTTCACAGTCTGAGAAACACAACTGGGGTACTGTATTACAATCTTTCACAAATCTGTTAAAACCGCGCTGTTCTTCTTGAATTCAAATAACTTTACGCTTGATTACAGATCATTCAATTACCCTTCATTCATCACTTTGATATAATCTCACCTACGACGGTGAGCACGAACGGGTAGATTCGATACAAAAACAGGAAAAACAATGAAAAATGAATAATAGAATGGGAGAACTGAAATATCGAAAACGTATATACTATAGACATTCTCGATAATTTCTCTGAATTTTATAGGAATAATTTTACGTTTAGTTTTACGACTAGTGCTAAAAGAAAACGTGTATAGCAATCGCTCGGTTTCTTATATACGAAAAGCTAACTAACTGGTGTAATTTCCATCGAAGCTGCTCCTAAAAACGGGACAACGATAAAATGAAATTCAACTAGGGGTTGTGGCGTTCGAAACCCAACACTCTTGCCAGGGAAAACCATTCTTCCAACCATCCAGCCTACCAATCTAGCAGTCTTGTAATCTGGTAGGGGCGAAGAATTGGGAATGGGGAAGAAAAGAGAGAGAAAGAAAGAGAGAGAGAGAGAGAAAGAGATATTTTCCGAATTAGCCAAGAAACCACCCTAATAACATTACAAGCCCCCATTCTCTCTGTGTATTTCTGTTTCATCCCTTCCGTTCGCCGCCCTTCATGCCTCGAGTCTCAACTTTAACTATAAATTTTCTCTTATCTTAAGGCCAAGAAAGCTGCGGGTACAGGTATGAGTCTTTTTCCACTCGACTAAGAATACGTAGGTAGGTACATACGTGTGCGAAGTGTATATATATATATATATATATATATGTGTACGTACGTCGAATTGTAGATAAGTCGCGTATGGCACCAACGACTTTACACGAATGGTCGAACCCCCTTTGCACGTTCTACAAACTACTTCATTTCACCCACTAGAAAACTGCACGACACCCTACTTCTGTACCCACTGCACTTATTCCTTCGAAAACTTCACGCCAAAAAGGTACGATATACATTTCAGTAAAGTGAGGAGTAAGTGTGGCGTACCCTCTAGATTTCATAATCGTGGGGATGAAAAAAAAAAACAGACACGTCTTGTACTAAATACAACCCTTATTTTTGCTAATAATCCCAAAAGCCTGATCTTCACTCCTAAGTAAGGATCGACTTTTTTGTATTCAGCAGATTTATATAATCGAAGTATAGATAATGAATGATTCAAGGTCTGTTGATGAACTAAATAAGTCAAAGATGGAGTATGTGCAATTGCAGTCCTGTACAAATTAAAGGGGTGTGTAACATCATACATTGACAGTTGATCAAATAAAATCTACTGATTCAGATTTTATACGAATTTCTTTCGAATTTTGCGCACCATGTTTCTTATGCTGTACTCTATCCTGCAGCAGAGTGTGTTCGGTACGTAGTATAACGAACAAGCAGATTCTATAGGGGTAAAAAAAAAAAAAAAAAAAAAAACATCGAAGGATAAAAACACCCATGTAAAGCCATTCAGCTGCTATTCGGTTCTGAAGCATAAAATCCTGACAACCACGTTACGTTGAGATCTTTAATGTGTATTACCTGTAGGTATAGTAGTATATATAAGTATAGATGTATACATATATGTGCAATAGTTTAACAGAGTGTACCTGCTACCTGGTGCAGTAGTTAAAACGCTGTAGGGCATAGTAGTGGTAGTTTCATTCCTTGATTAACCCGTTGTAATTCCTCCCTCGTCGTTATGTTAACACAGGGGTACTCCAACGATTCCCCACCCATTGGGTCGACGAGCTCACGGCACCCTCTACCCTTAACGTTATCCTCGTGATCCTGCAGGTTTTTATACCTTTTATTTCGATGTCGTTGCAAGCTTATGACCTTTTTACTTTTCGCGTAACAATTTTCTTTATTTTTATACTATACCTTGCTCAACCCCTGTGAGGGGGTTGAAACTGGACGTTTAGCAATTTAGTGAAGCGAAACAACGGCATGGATTCACTGGACGCAAGTTCCGCTCGGGGTTTTGGATGGCAATAATAATAATAATAATAATGATTATTCAGCTTCGTAATTACCGTATGAGATTTTTCACCGACGTTTCTCGTTCCAGTTTTTTATTTTTTTATTTTTATTTTTTTGATCATTTATAAAAGGAATTGAAACGAGCGAGTAACAAGCTGAAATTTTGCGAAGACTATGGTTGCGAAACGGAGAGCTTGCTAGCTTCGAAATGTAGAAAATAGCTAATATTCCAAGAAATACGGTTATTACCGCGATCTAATATTTTGCGCAAACTTTTGCAACGTCAAAACTAAGCTCTTTAGTACCCGCCGACACCATATTTGTCTCTTATATATATATACTGGGGAATGTTTCAAATGCTATACTTACCCCGTCCCAAGTCCCAACGTCTTTCGCTTTAGCCCTTATTTATTCACGTACCTATTTATCGCCGTTACACGCCTACGCCGATCGTGCAAACGATAAAGAGAAATGAAACTCCGAGTTCAAGGGTGCAGAAGGTCGAAGTTACAGAAGGGGGTTCGAAAAAAACGTTCAGAGAATCAGAAATTATGAATTTCTCAATCAAATGGTTCTCGTCAGCAGACCCCTTACTATTTTTCAGGACCAGCAGCCTCTTTTTCGTCGCAGGAACTCAAAATCTCAATTTTTGGCTTGACCATTTAAAAAAGTCCCTTCCCAACACACAATTGCCAATCACTTACGCACGTTCAAAGATTAGTTGAGAATGAAGGCTGACAGTTCTTAGGGAACAAATTTCACTCTTGTATGGTCAAGACTTTTACACCACTCAACTCATAAGTCCACCAGATTTGCTGCCATATACTTGCGACGAAATTGACTATGTAATATTCTCCCTTGTTCGACTATGAGCACATAGAACTATGAACACAGGGATGTAGATAGTGACTATGTACTATAGGGGAGGCTGGTACGTGCTCGAACCTTTCCTAGTGAGCTTTTGCTTCGAGTATAACAACATCGTAGGTAAAGCTAAGCACCGTCGTTTGCGAAGATGTTTGAATCTCTGGTTGTTTGCCTCTTCCGATATTATTATATATTGTCACTTGCGGAAACTACACAGTGGGCTTGCAGATAGGTACTGTAGCAGCTTTCGAATTTATGAACAACATAGTTCATCATAGAGCTTTCTATATATGGATTTGAAAGCACAATATGGTCCGCGCTAGAATCCTCATTTGAAACACTCGCTCACTCACTCTATCCGCATAGTAAAACTCGAGCTTTTGTTACATTAGCGGCGAGCTGAGAGAATGGGAATTAGACACTGTTGGATTAAGGTAAAACAATGCGCTAGAGCTGGTAACTTTGCAACGTGGATTACACAGGAGCCCTGGGGGTTGTCTCAATTTGTTCTCACGGTGAAACGTCAGGAGTTAACGACTCTACGTTGCTTATACCGCGTTGGACTACCCTGGCTTCTTTGTACTCTATTCTAAATCCTATTTTCTACGGATAGTAACCTAGCCAGGTTGGTTACCTATTGGTACATACCTAGAGAAATTTCATTGGCTTGAGAATTTCTTCGTGAGAGAAATTATTTTCGATGGAATTTGAACGATTTTCTACCCACATTCGTTATTCGTGTTGAACGAAACTTGCAAAATAAACTGCAGACACGTTGTAACGGTTGTTTCTTTTTCTTTTTTTTTCCTACAACTTTTTTCCAACTAAAAAGTAGTATCAAATTACTCAGGCTATCTCCAGAAACGAGTTAAGTGAGAAAAAATGACAAAACTTACAGCATTGGGACAATTTTCAATATCTAAATGCGAATCTAATGAGAACACTTTCTCAAATTGTACCTAACTTCGCAGTTAGGGTGATATTTTTCGTAGTCTAATCTTTCGTAAGAACTTTATGCTGCAGTTTCAGAAAGTAAAAGACAGACGTTTCAGGGGACCAGCATATCGCAATTGGCAATATTGATTATATAGTTCGAAATTAATTTTTGTCTATTAACACTCCTGAGTTTATTTCACGTCATTATGTTAGTTTTATCTCAATATACCTGCTGCCAAAATTTAAGCACGCAGTTGGTCGGATTTAAATTCTCTATAGTTGAAAGACTGTTGGGAACATCTTTCCCATAACGAATTTAGCGCAGAAAATTGAATTGTAGAACCTGATGTAGAAGAAATGGTAATTTTTTTTTTCTAAAATTGAACATTTCTATTATTCTCGACCCAAAAAATGGGATTAACTGATTTCCCACTCTCAATTCATGACTGTTATTATCCAAGACAGTCTTGATCTCACCGAGAAGTTTGTTTGAATTCGTGATCCTTTAAGTTTTTCGAAATGAAACTGAGAAATAAACTTTTATGCAATAATCAATTGATTTTGAACTTTGTGTGATTTTCCCAACCACGACGTATACTTTTACCTGTATATCTTTTTTTTTTTTTTCTGATGAGCGTACGGCTAGCGTATAACGTGTGAAGTCATTCCTCTGTCGATGGCTTTTTCTTCGGTTCAAGTGGCAGCTTAAAGTTGATTGTGAGCTGCTCCACGAGGCGTACTTATCGATTATTCAGTCGACCTCTACCCAATATCGATTCATCCCCCGTACTGAAGCTACCTCGTCAATATCCTCGCTCAAGCCGCAGCTCCACACACGTCAAGTTATGAATGATTAATAACAATACCCCCCTCCCTCTCATGCGCCTATTATTGCCTGGGGTAGAAATTACCTTTCGATCTGTTACGCGTAATACGCGAAATCAAATTATTTCTTACCGCAGATAGGCATTTGCCGATGATCAAAAACCAAAATTTATAACCCATAGATGGCAGTTCGATATTCCTGAACGCAGCACAACTGCTCGCGAATCAATAAACGTTTTGCAAGAAAAAAAATAGAATAATATTGATATAATTAGTCGTTGCAAACGAAAAATTGTGAGAAAAAAAAAATCAAATCTAAGAATTTATGTCGGCGTTTTTCAAAATTCTGATTGATAGCTCGATTTAGTTGTAAACAGAGGTCGAAGGTGGGATATATATTTTGTTCGAAAAGTACACGAAACTTGGGGAAGCAGCACTCGAATCTTTCGACGAGTTTGCCGCAAGCTGAACTAACTGTGAAGTAAAGTAAACTTTGGGATAACAATTCTACGGTTAAAAAGAAGCAGTGTAAACAGATGATGTAAATTGTACAATTCTCTCTAAAAAGTAGAATTTTTCCGGAACGAATTTCCGCACAGGCACTTTGTACGGGGAAAAGAATTCCGCTATATGATTTATAATGAAACACAACTGCAAACTGAACTGCGTTTTAATTACGAATAGAATGATTGTTCATGATTATATTATAGTTGTTATTTTCATCGTATATATTGTTATACGTTTATTTAACTAAGCGAATAACTTGTCAACTATAGGTATGATTATATAATAATTAAGGTTTATTATACGTATTATTAAATATATTGTATTGTGATTCGTATTAATTAGTGAAGGCAATTCATCAACCTGACTGCTTTAATTGCTTGCTGAATTTACCTTGCATTTTGTATACATGTATATATCACCTTGCACCGGTCGCTAATTACTCAACGAACAAATATTAGTCTCATTAGCGAGATGATAATTATTTATCCTCTTGGATGATCCTATGTAAAAGATTTTCATAAATTTGTTTCATAGATTCTCGGATGCGTTTATATCTCGCGTGGTAATTAGTCTCACTGTAACGCTCGTGATATATTATATGAATACTAGGAAAGTAGGCCATCGTTAAAGTCAGGACGATATCATCTATTCTCAAGTGTTATCCCGAGTGCAAAAGTAAGATAAGATTAAAAAACTTGGCAACAATTTGCGCACATGCGCCCCCGCATGAATAGTATTTTAATTAGCCCAAGCTATTCATGCCTGTGATTGAAAAAAAAGAACTGAGGTTGTCGTGGCCGCCTGCGGATGAGCAACTGATTCTTGAGGAATTCCTTTGAACAAAATTCACAAAATTCTGAGATATTCTTTCCTTCCCAACGAATTGAGCAAAATTAAATACAGGACGACTTTTCTCTTTGAAATTCTTTGACGCATTGAAGAAAAATTGAAGGAAACGATCGTCGTATAATATAAAGTCCATTGAAAACTTGAACGACGTTATATCAGATGTGAGATTCAGAGAGAAACTTTTTTTTTTCAGGTTATTCAACATTCATTATAATATTGTAATATCATCAGAGATCTTGTTTCATTATTTTACTTCTGAATCCAACTGCGTAATTATCTCGTGCTGTCACATTTTGATCGAGTTGTTATTATATTCAGTATTTTTTTCGTTCATTTTTACAACTGTTTGTACTAGGTTCAACCCTTAACATAAACCGTGCCGGATACGGGGAGTATAGATAAGAAATTTAATTTGGTTAAAAACTAAGGGAATAAAGAGGGAAAGGGCGGATATCCTGTGGCTGATTATAGCTAAAAATCTTGCCGCCTTGCCTTGTCACATATCCTTCGTCTAACTCTCATCGCGTGCGCGATTTTTTTTATTCCACTCACATCACAAATCTGCTACTTAGATTATTTCATTTCTTTTATTTTATTTTTATTTTTTTAACGACCCTTGCTAATTCGTCACGTGTCCTTATATATCGTATATACGGTCGAAATAATCACGAAAAGTAGGAGTAGAAGGAACATGGACGTATCCTTTCGCGAATTCAGCGAATTTCGGTCTTATTATCATCGCACGAGTTACTTGTACTTCGTTTTCGATATTAACTACGTTCTTCATGGTTCGGATGATTAGATTTTCACTATGGTATACTTATTTCTCTCTCTCTCTCTCTCTCTCTCTTTCCCTCTTTCGATAAGATGGCATGATACATCGCGTGTTTTACTATCGCTATCTATTAATTATGGAAAAAATACTCAGTGACTATATATCTGTTGGTTAATTAACTCACCCCCATACCAAGAAAGGGCTTATTCACAGATAATTACCGACGCCCATCCAACGGACGTGAGCCTGTATTTAGAACGATATGCCGCAGGAGGAGCCAGGGTTGGGGACATGAACAGTGGTCAGTGAACAATGGCCAGTTCTCTCCCCAGTGACGGATGACCTGAGGGTTTACGTGTCACTGTAGCTGTCCATTTCAAATTACAGAGCAGAATATATATTTTCTTTTTTCTTTTTTCTTTGTCTATTAGACATTTTTGATTTGATTTTCTCGGTTATCTTCGGACTTATCCAATCGTGTCGTGCGTCTCGATTGCTAATCGATTATCCATCATCGTTTCTAGCGATATATTTCACGTCGAGATATAAAACACATTAAAACGAACCACGTTAGTTCATTTTATTCTATTTCTTTTTTATTTAATTTTTTTTTTTTCACCCCTTATCTCTGGACGAAGATTTTATTCATTTGTATAGGATACTATAACAGATCTGTAGGAATTTGTGTAACTAGGTATAATACCGAAGTTAGGGAATAATAATAGCCTGTCGACCTACTCGCGTTAGTGAACACGGAAATGACAGTTTAATGCACTAATAAAACTTCCAGGAAGACAAACTACCCTACGGTAGCTCCTATTGTAAAGTAATAAGCTTTAACGAGCTTGCAGTATCCTCGACGCAGTCAGCAGGTAGTATATATATATATATATATATCGGTATATACGATCGAAATTGGCACCTGCACAGGCTCTTTCTTTTGACTAAAATTTCAAATCCACGAGAAAGTGGATGAAAAAAAATCTTCTAATGGAATGGTGAATATTTTAAAAATAGTCTCATTTTCCGAAACTCGTGCGTTTGAATTGTGGAAATGAATATGGAGTCTGTCGGGATGAATAAATACTAACAATTGGTGAATAATAATAAGTGAGAGCAATAAAAACGACGTTAACAGAACGACAACAGTGAAATGGCGTTCGTTTTATTGACCGTAATAATCACGTAGGAGTAATAACATGGCATATACAAGTATCTATATTTGTAACAACACGACTTCTACGGGGATATATGATAATTATTCACCATATACCCATGTATCTTCGTATCTTGATATCGCGTGCAGTAAAATTATATAGGATTTGTTGTTTTGTTGAAAGAACGAAGTATAGAATCTCTTCCGTTTCCCGTTATAAAGCATAAATAGATACGGAATTAATTACACACGAGATTAGCTCTTGTGAATGTGAGAAAACAAGGTGGACAATAAATTTCACTTCGTTTTACGACACCGTTATTATTATTATCCCAGGGTATCAAGTAGCTACGGCGCAGTAGCGTCAGACATGTGAACTTGTCTCGCAGTAGTAAAAGTCTCGAGTAGTCAGACAGCCGGTTATTAATCTTGAGCAGTTACCTGTATGTACCACCGAAGCGAAACGCGCAATACTCAAAAGTCAAATTTAAATATTCATAACTAGACTTTAAGGGACGTTTCGAATTTCGTATGAAAGAAATTGATCTTCTATATTCGAAGTTTGAGGAAGGAAAAACAGTCAATAATCTTCTTTGAAAATTCTGTAATCCTGCAGGGGTGTATTAGGTATGTTTAAAAAACAGTGAGCCACTCCCTAGTTTACTTAAGAATTTTTTTTTCATCGTCAATATTTATAAGCGTAGGTATAGGGTGAACCATGGATAGACGAGATCACGTATACTCGTAGCTGTATATCTACGTATAATATATACCCAGGTCGAAATTCATGGTGTATTCATTGAATGCTTTGAGTGTTTTAGGATTCATCGTAAAACTAGGTGTGTCGTGTAGTAATAAGTTTCGCTACGGTATATGAATTTCAGCTTGCAATCCCCTACTAGAGGCCGACACTTCCTATACATAGAAAGCTTTAAACTATACTGCAGGGTACACTTGGGCTCAAAATTTTCAGGGTATTATCATGGTATTTGATAGTTACCCGGAAAATCACCATCGATCAAAAATATACTAGAAAATTGTTGAACCTACTGTACCTAACCGCGACTCGTCAAAAGGTGCACTTAAAACTTTACCTAGTAAAACCTGCCAAGGATCGTAATATAAAACTACGTAATATCCCAAAATTACTTTAGTCGGACGAAAAACACTTTGAATGACGGTCAATAAACCCCATACGGTTAAAAAAAAATAAAACGCGATCATCGCTATGGATATTTCTGTTGAAATATTAATTCACCCTATCGATTCGAATGTAATTTTCATCCCTGAACACAACTACTCGTTTAAATATATATATATATATATATTTATTATACTTTAATTTATTCTGAATCTAATGACACGGTTTCGTCAAAATGTGGAAACGTGACGTCGACACGGAGCTTTAGAGCACCCTATTTAAAGCTCAACGTTACGTGCACGAAAGACCTTGGTCCGATAGTTAGAGTCAGAGGTTAGGGCAGCCTTGAGCCATAACCTGCGAGCTATCAGAGCATCTTATTCTCCCATTAGATGAATTAAATAAATTAGTTATTAGGTGTTATGATTATTTTTAATCAATATTTTTCGATGTATAATCATGTTTTTTACCGATGTCTTTAGGACAAAAATAGGGCAAATATTACGCGTTTCAAGGCCTGGGTGATACGGAGGTCACAAAGTCAAGGATTACTATAGATTATAGATTATTGACGAACAGCGACAGTCGCGATGCTATACGTCGAGCTTATAGGGGGCTGCTTTTGAAAGACAAATCCCAGTTCTAAAGCTGGGCAGGCAGTAGGTACATACCTACTACTTCGAAAGTATTTGAGCCATAAAGTTTGGTAAACCATGATCCGTATCGCTCGGGGCACATCTGATTATCGAAAAAGGTCAGAGGTCAGAGAAGATTGGGGGTTGTAACAGCGGTGGGTAGAACACCTTAGTGGTTCCTCAGCCTAGACGTAACTGATATTACTAATTTTCTAATTTACAAGTAAATCTTGGGATTAAGAAGTGTTCTATTGGCTGCGTGTTGGACAAACCTTGGCTTATGCAGTGGTCGCTAATTTACCCAAAAGTTGTGGTTATACCTTAGCCTGGCCAGTTGGCCTGGATTGAGTGACGCACGAAACGATCTTGGAGAGGGTATAAGGTACGAGGGCTCTCGCACACGCTCCATAGAGGCTAGACGTCCTGGCGCCATTCATACTTGGCGCCGCACGCAACCCTTAAATGCTATTACCCGTCTATACTAGTTCTATGTGCGAACTATTCGCTATTTGCTATTCGCTGTTCGCCTGTGTTAGTGAATGAGAAGAAACGGCTATAAGCGAAGAAAGTAACCCGTCTATTTTCATTTAAATACGTACCTATAGTATTTTTACCATGGGTGACAGTCGAACAGTCTGTAACTGATCCAACTATATAAACCCTAAACTTACTGACTTATTTCCATTTGCTTTATAACTTTGTTCTTCGTCTTTATACGGTTTATTCTCTAGTGTATCATAGTCGAACTTCGAAATTTCGCTTCAACTTAATACCAAAAGCAAATTCTACCTCATATCGAAACGGTTTTTTCGGTTCGACAATTCTACGAATACGTTTGACCAAAAGAGTTGAGGTTTGCAACAAACGATTTCAATTTAAACCTCAATCATGAAACTATATAAAAATCTGACCCTGTATGAAAAATCACAGTTTTTACATTTTTTAAACTAAAAATAAAGTTGAATATTGATATATTGCTAATTACGAAATACTAATCAAGCTCCTACTCAATCCCAGGCCAACGTCGTAATTGGATTATCTTGACCATGTTGGCCTTCCTGTAGAAATGAAACTTTTGAGTAAAGTTTTTTCATTGGATTCAATTTTTAATCGCGGGATTGGATTAATCTGCCTTTGTTGATCCCTCGGCTCCTTGAGAGGAAGAAGAAAAAAGAAAATTAATAAGTGATAAGAAAGAAAGATACACACTACTGCCTTAACTGTGTTTATATATTTGCACGATTTTTTGGACGTACGTAGATCAGGCTGGTTAAAAGTTAATTAATTATGCGTGGCGTGGTTTTGAGGCTAAGTGCGAAAAAAATAAAAAAAATAAAAAAAAATAGTACCCAGTACAATCGAGGAACATAGAATTTGTCAGCTACAAATCTAGACTACTCTAGCAACGTTCTTGACATGGCACATTCGCGCACGAGAGCCCTTGCGTTTTTAAGGAGCATTCAGAACAGCGACAAAAAGGGGCTAACTCAGTCCAGCCAGTCAGTTGGTTATTAAGTCATAAAGATATGCGATCTTGCCATAAGCAAAAACGCGGACCCTTTCTATTCGCAAAAAAATCACCACTCCCCTTCTCATGCCTTTTTTATAGCATCATTCTTTCTGCGGTTCTATATTTCATTTCATTTCATTTGAATCTATTGGACTTTAGTTTTTACCGACGAAAAGAATTGTGATTTTTCGAATGGAAAATCAGCGATAAATTGAGAATATAGACCGAATTGCCCGAGTTTGAAGCCACCTCAAGCAAATTACCTTTGTTTGAAAAGCTCCCAGTGCCAGATTGATTTTAGAAGTTAGATTTCAAGAATACCTACGAAAGTTTTTTTTTTTTTGCACTCTGTTTCAGTTGATTTAGATGAACAAATCAATATTTTTTGTGTCTCCGATTCTCTTAAGTTTGAAAAAAAAAGTGAACCATTCGATACCTAGTGTTTCAATACACGGTTATATGCATGCAGAGGTATATCTAAAGGTAATTTAACCACTTTATCAGGCAAAGAGAAGGTGACGTAACTCTCACCTTAAAGCGCCGTTTGGGCGGCTAAACGTTCACGTAATTAAATCTCTGTTCATATATATTTTCCCTGCAGTCACCGTTAGGTTCAATTTAGGAAATTCGAGCTACGTAGTAGACGCGCCCCAACTCCAACGGGATAAAATGAAATTTCATTTCATCCTGGAGGAAGATACGGTTTAAGGAAAGCCGACATCTTCCCCCTTTCTACTGCCATCGCTGCAGTATAGATACCCATACCTATATCTATCTATCTACCTACCTATCAAAGTCCATTGCATTTTCGGCAATTTTTCCCAGACCACCTTAATTTTCGCGTAGATTGAACTCACGTCCGCATATAATAATCCAAGTTGGATATTAGCTCCGGGCTTTTCACCCCGCATGCTGTTCTCTTGGTTGAAAAGATGATCGAAACCTCTCGGCGGCACAAAAGCCCTGGTATATAGAGTCACTTCGGCCACTTGTTCAATTTCTTAATTCCATAAAAAGTCACGATCAAAGGGCTCGATCCCTTTTTCCCTCGAATTATCGAGACGCGCGGTGAGTTACTCCGGGTTATTGAACCGCAACACTTTACCGAGTAGAAGCAAGATTTCATTTCATCTTTCACTTGTCAGCCCTTCAGGGTATTTTACTAGTTCGAAAATGATTTTTAACAAATCTGTTACTGTTTTTATTCCTTTCTTTTTGAGTCTAGTAGACGAGTTCATCATTAGCAAATTTTAAATTACAGAGTAGAACAAAAAAAAATAAAAAATTTCAGTGTTAGTTTGACATAAAACTTCCAAGCTTAACACTTCGAAGTATCTTTTTGTTTTTCACTAATAAAATATGTTGAAATTATCTTAATTTATAGGATTATTGATGAATTTTTGTAAGAATTAGACTGAAGACTCAGGCTGAAATTCCTTATTCGTAACTTCAACATCACAATTAATCGAAGTAACTGTACGATGAATTGATTTCCATTGCATCGATGATTGGACTCAGCGAATTCTACATGTGAAATTAACGGAGCTTTTTCGAATAAATTTATTCAAACGAAACGATACCTGTAGGTTTTCTTTTTTTTTTTTTAATTCATTATTTAATAACATCAGAAAATTGTTATATCGTTACATATCAGAAAATTCAGTCGAAATAACTGGAGATTGTTAGGTTTTTTCTCGCTGTACCTAGATGGGATCGCTTTATTATAATAAATTCGAGTGCGATGTATGGTTTCGAGGTTCTATTCAGTATCCTGAAGAGCAATATATATATATATATATATACCGTCGAGATATACTTGAATTTTATATCGCAACGCAACGTAGCGAGATGCAGTTACCTATTATGTCAGAATTACCACTACCGTAAAGCTAAATGTTGCTCGTTCAGAGCAGGAAATCTTAACCTTTCGAGGCCGCCGCTATAAACTTTAACGATCACTTTTGGGATTGGACCAAGCCAGGAGCCTAACCCACCTCGGCTCACTAACACTCTGCACCCCATAACATTTAGATATCGCGTTCGCATCATCCCTGTTCTACGAGCTTTTGCCCTTGTCAAGATATCCCCACTCTGCAGCCGGACCTTGCAGCATCCCTGTAACCCGTGGTAACCTTATGCATATATGGAAATGCCTACACCATCGTGTACATTCGTAAATTGAACAAATGTTATATACAAATAGATTTTTTTGCTCATCATATGAAAATTAAAATTCAAAATGGATAGAAATTTGGTAAGAGTCTAGCCAGTCCGTCAATCGTAATGTGGCACATCAACTTGCCATTTTCAAAAGACAAGCAACAACCCTATGAATTTTCGAATTTATCTATCGAGCTTTTTTTCCAGAACACCGAGCTTATTTATTTTAAATAGACTGACAGACAGACCAAAGTATATTCAGAATCACGTGTGACGTAAACCAGAGCGCGATAAAGTCGAAAATTATTGGCATTGGTGAAAGTTATTTTAAAAAATGTGAATCTATTTTGTAAATAGTGAATTTTGTAAAGAAATTCGAATTGATAAAATTTTACGATAATATCTTCTCTCGAGACGATTGTAGCTCTTCATATTATTACATCCCTGAAATAATATGAGTGATATAAAATGAAAAGCTCGACGCTGATTCAGCTTCAGAGCTTTAACGTAAGTAGCTTCGTGTATTAGCTAGAAAGGCAGCCTGTACGAGTGACTCCTGTCACCGCCCCTATGAGTCACCTCGCCTTATCGATTCCTCTGACGATGAGAACCGAGACTTGGATGGGTCTGGTTATATTTATCCTTGCCTTTTACTGTTTCTGGGAATATTGAGTTTCATTGATGATCTGCTGAGCTTTATATGGAATAGATATAATATACATACCAAGTCACAAACCTCTGGGAATTTTCTTTTCGCAAACATTCAGAATGAGCTTTTTCTTCTCTTTGCTTTGTATCTTTTTTTATCGAAATGGTGAAAACTTTGCAAGTTGAAAGCACAGCTACCCCAAGAAGCTTTACTTTAGTAATTGCTGATTTCTATAGCTAATTAAATTCATGTGATGTTCTTCTAATATGTGATGCTGGAAATATTTTGAAATGTAAAACGAACCACCCTGTGATATATAAATGTTTGCAAATCAGAAGGGATGATAGAATATATTTAAACAGCCCGGGATTAATATCGGGCTCACGCGTGTCTAGTAAGTTTTCAATCCTCTAAATTATTAGTGTTAGGCCTTAGGGCGGGCAGAGGGACCCGAAAGAACACCTCAGGCGATTAAAACACTAAATCCTGGTGTTCCCGTTTCCCATTTCCCATTTCCCATTTCCCATTTCATTGGAGGAAGTATACGTTCCTCGTAGGATTCGTTGGGGTTGGTATAGTAGAGAGAGTCTGTGGAGTCGAGCACGCGCAAACAATCGTTTCCATGATCGTGGCTGGATTCGCGTAATTAGGCAATTGAGTACGCTGCAGGCTCGCACAATACGTCACTCGCGGGCTTTGTATACTTTACAGCCAGAAAATTGTTGATTGGGTATTTTACGAGCCCCTGCGCTTATTTATTTTCACCAAAATTTTCATTGCGGCTATCATATGACGCGGAAACGTTATACGATTTAAACCTAACAATGGCAAAATTCGTCTTACAAATGGTTTCCAAAAGATAAATTTGACCAGCGAACTTTTGGTCTCTCGATCCATCATTCGTTATCGCAAATTAAAACCGCCCATGTGATAAAAATGGAACTGAAATTATGACGTCAAACCCCATTCAGATTACAGTGCAATTAATCATTTCTTCTGATTAGTTTCACACGTTTATACCTACTTTTAACGTCAATCTTAGATCGTTTTGAAACCTTTGTAGTACCTTTGACTAATCGGTAATTATTCAAAAATAAAGAAAACACTTTACACCGTTGTTCAACAATGTGCTTTGTCATTCTCCTGGAATTAACCATATTAAACTGCGTGACTTTCAACGACGAGGAAACCAAAGCAAAGTATATACTTATCAGAAAATGTTTAGAGTCGCCGTGCTCGAAAAAATAATAACACAATGTACATATTCGATAACCGCATATTGTGTACACGTTCCATTCGTTCTTATAGATTTTCCGGATTCATTTTTCCTCAAATTCTGTTGAATATGTTGAAGAAAATTCAAGGCGTGTCATTGAGATTATACCTAAATTTCATCCTCTCTTTTTCGGCTGAGGATAGCCTGTACATTATCAATGAAATGATTCCCATAATTTCATGGAAAAGTTCACGGATAACCTTATTTTTTTTTTACTTGGACTTCCTCTGTCCAATCTACAAATTCATCCTCGGATCAATTAGCCTTAGGAATTTGAAAAAATCCACATTATAGTGCCCGATAATAAAAATTATCCAACAAATGGATGGAAAAAAAGGGGCTCAGTTGATGAAAAATCTCCCTTTACAAGCACATAATGTTCGATCACTTAATAATCGGCCCAAGCTCTCGTTAGCGGGAAAGCATGATAATGACATGAATTCTAATCTACCCCTGAAATCATCACGAGCTTTGCCTCGTGTAGTCACGTGCGAATCGTCACACGCATTGTCCCTGAGATATGTCAGCCAAGGTTTATTTTTTCTCTTTATTTATTCATTCGTTTTGCACACAATTAGTTTGTGTTTCTTTCTTTTTTTTTTTTTTTTTTTTCTGCTGTTTCTCTTGTACGAGGATAGATTTTCCCTTCCTGAAAACTAACCTCACCCGGAATTCCGTGGCTGTCGACCGAAAGGCTTTTCTGTCTATAAAGGTGCGAGCGTAGAAGCTGGTCTCGAGGAAATGCCACACAATAGGGGAGAGGGTGAACAGACAGAGGGGTCTACAACGGTCTGTCGTTCGAGGAGGGTTCTAGTAGTAGTCCTGGAAGCTCATTTATCGCAGCAGTCTAAAGGTTAACCTCTGCCACATACGCTCTATGGAGTTGAAGCGAGACTAGAGACTAGCCGTTAGTTCTACCTTAGAAACCCTATAGTCCTGCAGCACGCGCAAGAGTTTCCCAAACTATTTGCAAATGCTTTTCAACTAACATATATATATATATATATACTTGAACTGCGGTTGGTCCTTTCCTTCTCACTCCTTGAACACATACCCATACATAAATTTTCTCACCGGGGTATACATTTTTCACACTAGGACAGTGTCGTAGTCCTTTTGCTGTATAAAGTTTCGTTTATCTCTCTGAACACCAGCCCATTAATTTTTTTTTTTTTTTTCAACATTTCCCAAACGACGCGGTTGCATTTCGGTTATTCCAAAATCAGTTTTCCTTTTTTTTTTTTTTTTCTTGCTTTTTTTCCCCCAATGAAGCCCTTGCCTTGAGTCCCAAACCCTTGACATGAAGTTCAAAGCTATCTGTACAGTTTGCAACGGTGAAAATCAGTTCGTAATTTTAAAAAGGGATAAGAACAATTAATGTTTGTGAAAAATGGAAGTGTTTTACCACAAAAAATATGGTGACGGAAACGAAATATGGATATACTTCGCCGGTGTTTGTATAGTGTGGTATTTGCCGCTGCCAACATCTTGAGGAGTATCAGTAAGTTACAGGCCAGACACGCAACGTCGTTCTGATCTTGGTTCTTGTTTCTTGGTTCTTGGTTCTTGGTTCTTGGTATGCATATTTTATAACGTCGAATAAACAGGTACAAGAGAGCGAATGTTACACTATATCCCGAGATTAAAGCACGGTCTGTTTGTTACGAAGAAATATATATATATATATATATATATATATACGTTGCAGAGGTGACTGCAGCAGCAGCAGTGGAGGAAGAAGAAGAATAAATGTAAGAAAAGGAGATAAAGCGTCCTGTGCGAGAAAAAGAAAAACGGAAGTACTGCGGTACCGAGACAGTTACGACAGTGCAGCGATGCGTCTTCGTTTTTCCGGGAGCTTTTTTTCTATTTCTTTTTTTCTTTAGTTTTTTGTTGTTGTTTTTGTTTCACATGAATCGAAGCTGCCCTCCAGGGGATGGGAGAAAATCTCGTTTTCACGTGCAACCCCATCTACTTCTTGAAACTCGATTATTTATTCCCTTGGGACTTTGACCAATTTCTCTATCGGTCCTCGAATTGTCTGGACTTTATACGATAGGCCAGTAGTGTACATATACATACGGTATATGCTGAAGAACGCGACATTTTCGAGTTGTGTATAACCAATCGATAAGAAGGTGGCACAAATAGACACCGAACAAACGAGGCCAAGGGAACTTACCGAGGACTACCGATATGCTCTGCGGGCTTTGCAAGCTTTATATACGTATACTTAGATGTATATGTATAGTATACCTATATTCGATGATATAAAATAAACGATTGCACAAAACCAGGACACACGCGCTAGTCTCGATAATAAATATACACAATTTGCATCGCATGTTCACCATCATACACGAGAATATCTACACACCCTCAAACGCAATGTTCCTTCTCATACATACGCACCTTCGCTATAACAATTTCACGCAACGAAATTCCATACTCTTCCACATGAGGCGAAATGAATGATATATGCTTTCTGGTTGTGAAAAGTTGAAAAGTTTTAATTAAAATACGCTCTGAAGTGCTCAACCAATGGGAATGCAGCTCTTCCAGTTTTTTTTATTTCGTTTCTATCTCATTTTTCATTTTATTTTTTTCACTGTTGTTGATTCATTGCTGGATCAGAATCACGAAGGTGCCTGCGATTAGAATGGCACGATTATTAATTTATCAAAACTGCTGTATCTAATTTGGGAAAAAAAATCGCAAGAATATGATGAAGAAGAGAAAATGGATATCTTTGATACCGAGGGAAACAGACATGGCTCCAAATAAATGGAAGGATGTTTATCTCCCCGGGGAAAGAGGGTGTATAAAAGCTCGTTGGATGTACCCTGGGAGTCGTGGGGTCCTTTATTTTCAGGGGTGTATACCTCACAGAGCATAACCAATCGTCATTTATTTTTCAGAGAACGGACTTCTCTCGTTCGAGAACCCAAACTATCATCTGGACCCTGCGCGCCTTGACGACGCCTTGAACAGTAACAGCGGCAGTTCTTTATACGACGAGTTTTACCAGGAATTGGTTGGCGGCGGGGGTGGTGGTGTTGGTGTTGGTGGTGGAGGAGGGGGTGAAGTTACCGGTGGTGGCGTTGGCGTTACCAGGGTACAAGCTCGCCGAACCTACGCGGCACTTGACCTTGGAAGTATGGGGGTTGACGTTACACAAGGACCCCTTACCCAGGACTCGGGGGAGGACGCGGCCGACAATACCGACAATCACAACCTCAGGTTAGATCATCGATAAATTTTCCTTTTTTGTTTTTTTTTTTTTTGTTTTTTCTCCTTCAGCTTTAGATTTATGATACATCATCATTCGGATATAATAAGCAATTGGAAATATTCCCTGCAGTTGAGATAATATGATCCTTAGATGAATTATTCGTCAGGTAAATTACACATCGAGATCGTCCGATATTTTCTGGTGAAAATGGCTACTAAGTAATTCTGGACAAATTTAATACGAATTCTTTTTTTTTAGAGCAATTCGGATAGTTCGTAGTTTTTTTTTTACACAAAAATGTATTCTTAGGATGAAAATTTGTTGCAAATTTCGCTAAATATTCATATAGCAATTTCGTTAGTAGCAGAAAATTTTTGCTACGAAATTGCCACACCTGAATTTCGTATTTACCTAATAATGATACCAGCATCCCAATTTTTTGATAATTTTCTGTCGGATTAGATAATAATCTGTATACTTGCTCGTTATTGTATCGCAGTAAAAGTTGAGTATAGGGTTTTAAAATGTATAGTAAGGTTGAGAAGGTGAAAATTTCTGAGGTATATTTACTTTGTGAAAGAAATGATTAAACAACCTAGCGTTGTATAGGATATATAGGATTTTAAGGGAAAGTAACGTGCTCAAGCTTTAGTGTATAGGCACTGGTACAGGGTACAGGTAGTAGTAGGTAGGTATATCAAAATTCACTAGGGAGCAAAAGCAATTTGCTTATATTTACAACTCCTTAATCGTCATGGTAATTAGAAAGCGGGTTTAAATTAATACGAGCAGCCATCTTATACCGGGTCGTTTTCGGTTGGGGCGTATTAAATTTTCTCCCTTGCACTTGAAGAACAAAGTTTGAGGAGTAGCTCATTCCCCGGGCTTACAAACGGGATTGAAATTCGTTTGATATGGTGGATTTCAGTCACGTTGTTCAGGTATTCGTGCCATATGAATAAACATAAAAATCCACAAACTAACAGTAAGGTGCGGGTAGAAATATATACGTATTACATTCAAAATGAAAACTTCTCAGCTTGTAATTATACGAACGTATATTCGGCAATAAAATGGGCTAGTTAATATGAAACAGTCATGCGAATGGGACTATAAGAGTGAACTTTTTTCTTAAAATACGCATAAGGCGAAGTAGGGAAAAGACACGCAATTGAAAAGGCGAAGAATATAAGGTATATGTATATAAGGTATATAAGCGAAGGACGAAATTCCATAAGAATTCGGGCTCATCTCTTCACGATGTCTATTTTACCCGGGCTATAAAACTCCAAAGTTAGACCTCATCGAAGACTGCATAAAATTTCAATAAATCTGCCGGAGTGAAAGATATAGAACCGACGGACGGAACGAAACGGAACGCGCCATGTTTCAAGAGGTAGTTCCAAGTTATTGAGGACAGTTTCGATCTCATGGGCCCATGGACTTTGCCCGAACTGAGAGGATCAAATTTATGATTGTGTTCTTTGCCCTGAAATTTCCATATTGCACGTTCTTTACATACGTACAAATACATATGTATATTATTTTTTTCAAAGCTTGCATCGCTTTATTCGCTTCTCTATTCAAAACTCGTATAATTGTGGATATAGAACATCAGTACGTTTCACAAAACGGAAATAGCAAATGTTATCCGCAAGCTCAATGTGCGGTTACTCATGAATACATTAATGAATCATGAATGAAATGACTTCCTAAATTTTCCAAAACCAAGTTGCCAAAAACTGGTCTTCAATTTTTCAATTCTGCTGCTTTTACCTGTTTTATTGTTAGTCTAAGTTTTTTCCCATAGACAATACCTTGTTCCATCAAAATAATCTGGGATACTGACCTCCACCCCTGCAGATTGGGAGGAAAAAAATTGGTAGTATCATGTCAAAGCTTGAAGAATATAGTGAAAACTGCTCATTGACTGTTGAGATTTCTGTCTTTAGCCAGTGGAATTTGGCAGGATAAAAGGTCGTCGTATGAAATTGGACTGGTAGGTGACAAGTAGACGTATTTAGAGAGCTAAAAAGGACTTTATTGCATTTTTTCCAAACGTGAAAATTGAACATTTATCCATGACTTTTTCGTTTCACCGAGATGTTATTCAGTAGGCACATGGCAAAATGTATGAAGAGAAGAAAGAATTCGTTTCTAATATCAAGCTCGTGATCCTTGGGATGATAAAAGTGACATCAGACGGTATCAAATCCATCACATTCTTGCGACGTTAATCTTGTTCAGTATCTGGAGAAAAGTGCGCAAGCTCCAAAGCCTTCGCGTGGAAATTACCGGGGAATACGAGACCGACGGAAATACAGCAACAGAAACATTCCCCAACCCGTCTTAATATGAGGAACGATACTATATAGTCTACGTCACGGAAGTTCAACCCCTAACAAGACTTGTTTCTCTATTTCGTACTTTTATTTTTTGTTCCCTCCTGTTCTTTTTTCTTTTTTCTTATTCTACGCTTACTTTTGCTTCTGTTTCTTCCTTTCTTTCTTCCTGCGGTAAACACCTACGACCTGCAAATTCCCACATTGTACTTATACATACTGCTGCTACTGTACAAAGAGAACGCAGTTTGTGCAACACGTTGTACATTTTTTACAGATTGAAAATTTTTTTTAATATTCCTGAGGAGCAAAAATCATGCTATTCACATGCTTTGTGAAAAATCTAACGCACGCAAGATTATACCGAAGGATTTTCAAGAGTTTGTATAACCTGATTCAGTCGTATCACGGTGCATAATCAGATGAGACCCCATGGACACATTCCCAACGATCCAGAGTAATTTCGTTAACGCTTTTTATTGTCAGACTCTAGAGATTCGAGCGAAGTAGGTAATAATTGACAAATTAGAACAGTCGAAAAGTTATCGATGACCGTGTTTTTCCATTTCCCATCAATTGATAATCATCAGTTTACCGTGTCTCTCAGATTTTGAAAATCGAAGGAATCAAACCATTTGACTTTGGAACAACTTTTCATGTTGTCGTCTGGTATCATTTTACAACCAAGCACGAAATCAGTAAGATATTCGGGAAATGGTCATCAGAAAATGTTTTCCACTCGTTTGAAATGCAGATATACCCATACCCACACGTAAAACTGACCAGAAGAATAAAAGTTGGCGACGTATCCCGAATGAAAGCAAAAAGTGTGAGAAAAAAACGAAAATTTAGGCTTTTTTCTCGGTTAGGAAATTATTCTCTACTCAAGTTTTATTTACCTATGTTCTAAGGCATGCGTAATTCTATAGTATACTTGTGCATTGCACGGGCCCTTTGGACATATCCAATGTCCCAAACTCTGCAGGGTGAACAATAGCTGAGAAAAATGTATAGCGAAAAACTCTTGTCATTTGAAAAGAAGACCAGTTTGGCAAAAGCCGAGCCAGCCTGCTTTTGCTCGGTCAGAGAATATTAGATGATAACTGGAAGCTTCTTCTTCTTCTTCTTCTTCTTCTTCTTCTTCCTTCTTCTTTTTTTTTCCCTCCGTCGTGCTTTACGTTAGTCGAAAAGCGGCGACACGAAGGGTGGCGACGATAAGTTCAGATTGAACTCAATCTAAACTTGCGACAAAGTTGCGGCAGCTCTCATTCGCAATCTCTATATATACCTACCCCTCTACTTTTGACCGTTCCTATTCCGATCCCCCTTATAATACCCATATACGACCAGAGAGTCCTAAACTAGCCGGCATTCCTTAAATTACATATCAAAGTTCTTCGGTTAAGAGCAATTTATCGCAACGACTTTTTTCGTTATACCTACCTACCTATACACCTACATAACGTTTACGCGATACCTTATACTCTCGGCTTAGATTTTCTCAATTCTCACCATAGGAGAAACTTTTTGTCGAGACACTTTTTCCTCGATTTTACAAAAAGAAAAACTAACTATCCTTTACTTAAACGGCATAGTTTCTTGTAAGGAAAATGATTTCATCACTTCTTTCCCACATCATTTCAATCATCTGATACACAAATTCAGGCACATCGTTAGTTTGGTTCGTTTTTTTCCAAAATCCAAAGTCTTTGCAAGATGAGATATCATAAATTAACCAAGGGGAATTTATTGTGGTAAATAACTTTGGTGAAGAAACAAATTCATTTTGAGGTAGTACGTTTTATTTTTCAATATGTGTATCCTTTTGGTCTTAGCCAATCCATTCAACAATCAAAATTTATAGCCATTCAAATAATGGAGGTGACTTCTTATTTATCTGTATTGAATCGTGTATATTTTTCCAGATAATTTTTCCACCCCTTCTGAACCTATACAGACAAACTTTATTCAAATCAGAGAAGTACAATTTTCGTTAGAGCATAAAGCACATGTTTACTTTCGCTCGTTTTCTTAGATGAAAATATCTCAACGGATGTCGCTATATCAAGGTATACGGAGACAAAGGGGATTATATAAATTTTAGGCAGCGTTATAGGGTAAAATAAGAGTATAATGTATCCGTATTATTCTTCATTCTTCAAAACCCGCAACTTGGTTCAGGGTAACCGCTGCAATACCGGACAAGGGTAGATTAATACGAACCACATCAATCTCCATCAGACTTATATAATACGGAGGCCTTCATCCCCTGGCACAACTTCTTTTGAGCCCATGCACACGGAGATATTCGTCAGGAACCTATATTTTTTTCCCTTATTTCAAGATTCTTCAATTATATCTGTCGTTACATCTGAAGAAAATGGCTAAGCACATTTATTGCAGACGTTATCACGTGGTTGATAATTTTCTAGTTAGTTTCATCGAAATCCCAGGTAGATTTTCAACAAAATGGAAGAAAGGCGTAAAGGACAAACGGTGGTCAGTCGACAGGACAGAAGGAATGAAAATAAATTCGATAGCTAGAACCCTCGTCACAGTGAAAAGACGGCACGCAATCCCTGGGTCCTCCTGGTTCGAAAAGAAGTGCAGTTAATTCCGGTTGAGCTGATTTTTTTTTTTTTTTTTCCCCAAACTGTTTTACTGGCTCAGTTTGGGATCCTGTCTGTATGGCTGCCCTGTATATCTAACCTCAGCTCTCGAAAACTAGTGACTATCCACCACTCTTACACCCTCAGTCAAAGAAAAACGAACCGTCTATCAGTCTCTTCCGCAAGATGAAAAGATACTTTACAAAAAAAAAAAAAGAAAAAAAACCACGTCGCCTTTTAACCAAAGCTCGGAGTACGTGATGGCTGATAGATGCACCGTTGAGATATTCATCTAAATGCAGCATCCCCATCAGCAGTGTAGTTGAAAGAAGAGCCTGTATATAGTGAAGTGACGATTCATTACCAATTTTGATACAGGGTTTTTACGTAATAGAGTTTGATGAGTGAATCCTATTCGAGATTAGTCAAGCTTGTCGATTTTTTTTGTTGATCTTTATCGATGGGAGAAGAAAATGGAGAGTACATAATTAAATTGCCACGTCATGTCATTCCGCTGACCATGATTTTCTGGTATCTAGATATTTCAACTTGAAAAAAGAACGTTGTCTGTCATTCGAATGACTATAGGTATATTGTACCTGAATAATTCATCTGCAAGAACCGGACTAACGTTTTGATACTCTGAAGAACGCGAAGTATTGATTGAGAAGCTCTATATTTTATGAAAGCTTGCGCATATGTACAAGTCAAAAAAATTCCTAGATACTCGGTGTGTATTTATGTATAACATACATAGTTGTTAACTTAGCTTGAAGAGACCTCATTACATGATCGCAGTTCGAAAATTGAAACACCCACACCAAAATCAGTCATTAAATTTCGATTGAATGCAAAAAATGGTCTGCTTTTCAAAAAATTCAAAATTCTTCTTTCAATCATTTCCAATTGACTCAGCCCATGAATGACATTTTCGATTACGCAAATACAAGCTTAGCAGAGACTTGAACAGATAATTCCCATATCTATATACGCATTACTTTATTATAACACACACTGTGCGCGCTTTGCTTCAGCAATATCAAACAATCTTCACTCTGAATCCTCGTCGATGAATCCAAAATATCATATCACCGAATATAAGAGAATCGATAGCCTATATTCTACGCACTATACCTACCCATATTTCCAAAGATAGTATCTGTTATTTACGGCATCCATCATCCATGGCGTTATCTGCACAGCCCGTTAGTCCTCCATAGTCTATATAGTCTATGCCATATTCCTCTTGTCTCTCTTTTTATTACTATTTTTTTTTTTTTTTTTTCTCTCTCTCTCTCGATCGGTCACAATTCGCTTCTTTTTATCCAAATAGCTTTTATCGTGATAAATATACATTTATATGCGTGCGTAGAGATTTTTGTTTCTTGATGGTTGAACGCCGTTTTTTTTTTTTTTTTTTCTTCTTTTTTTTGCAGCTACATTTTTTGTAACGGAGTAAACTTTTTCCATTGTCAAACTAAACAGCTGCAGAGAGGATCGTCTAGAGATATAGGTATAATATATGGGATATGGGGTACTCAGGTAAGAAGAGGTGAAAGCTCGACTTTACGATCTTCTCAAAGAAGGCAAATCATCCAGCCGAAGACAGAGAGCGTAGGCTTATTACGCGTGAAATTCGCAAGCATGACGTCTTATCCGAGCCCAAGCCACATAACAATATCGTAACGAAAGTTAATGTGACGTGACTTGAGGTGAGGTGAGGTGAGCCTCGTGTTTCGCCCTTGCTAAGCGTGAGTTAGACAATTTCCGGTTTCCCCTAACTATTCTGCAGCCTCCCACATACAACCATATGCGCAGACATCTTTCGGCCAAATCTCATTGCTTTCAACCAATCATCTCTCAACGTGTTCTCCTATACGTGACCAAAGTCACTCAAGGTTATCTTTGTGTGACCAGTTCACGAATGTACCTATACGCCTATCTCAATAATACCTAAAAACTTTCAGTTTTATTTCTATCCCTCTTTTGATGACCCAATATTGTGTAGAATAAGAACTTTTTCAATAACCTTTACGGAAAATTTTACTCGAATTCGTTACAAGTATTGTTATTTGGAATTACACTTTTCTTTTTGTTACCATTCAACGGCAAACAGTAAGTGGAAAGTTGTTATGTCAAAATCCAAATCACAACATGTTAAGAAAAATCGTAATGCATAGCTCACGTTTAAAAACAGGTATTTATTTCGACATGTGAAGAGGATCGATTTTGGTGTAAAAATAAATGCGGATTTATTTGGAAGTTTTTAGAGTGCGAAGTCATTAGAGTGCGAAAAATATACCTTTTCGCTAAAAAAAAAATCGTAACTAATGCATTTGTTAAATTTTTTTTCATTCAAAATGTGGCCTGGGTGAAATTTACCCATGTTGACCACAAGGAGTTAACGATCACGGTGATCATTTGAACTTTGACGGAAAATTCAACGCTGTGAAATGATGTTTTTTTTTTAATTTTGAATTACGATTTCGACAATGAAATTAATTAGGCACGTTAGTCCTGTATGAGTGTATAAGAGATAGAGAAAGTATCCGAATTCCGAAATGAAGCAAAGGATTTGAATCATTTCGCAAAAAAAGCCAAGGTGAAAAATAAGGTTTGCAAGGTATACGTTTCACTATACTCTTCAAATTGTTCGGACGCAGGATCATTTGAACAAGTTATAAAATAAACCGTACACGAAAACATACAAAGAATCAATATCGACACTGCTTGTCCGGGGAAGGAATCCAAGTCTATAACTATGACGAGTAATTGATTGAAACCCAAAGTGGAGTAATTCGATCAAAAAACATCAAGAAAAAAAAAAAAAAAAAAACGAAAATACGGGGGAAAAAAAGCAGCAATTATCTACCCGTGAACAAGTCAGCGCACTCCCTTCCTGTGGCTACAGATGGACAAACCATTATATTAATGGAAGCCTATAAAACCGACGCGCTCCCATGGCTACGCCAAGATAACGTCTCAATTTCCACACCCGACATACGTGCTTTTTTTTGGGGGGGTATTATTTTTTCTTTTTTTTTTTTTTTCTTATTGCGGTCTCAATACAAAATCCTCCTATTCGTGTTTTCTTTCTATAGGTAAATGATTTTTATTTTTTTTTGCCAAATTTCTATTCCGCGTATATAATAAATTCATCGATCCTATGCCAATCTATATCTTTGACACGTATTAGCTCGCTGTTCGTCAATACAAGAACTATTTTTGGTCATGCAAGGGTGGCACAGGTCCTGGTACAATAACATGAAATCGATATATGAAAAATAACTATGTATCTATACGTATCGCGACTCGGTTTTATTCCTTCGCAGTCTATTACACCCCCCTGCAAGCTCGATATACAAATCGAACCGAATTCATTCCTGTCTATACCATAGTAATCGAGCTTTTTGACTTTATGCCTCACATGACTCTCTGCACGAGGCACCGATCATCTATATATGTATACCAATCGTTAATACCTAATCGGCTTTGTCCCAGATTACGAAGTCAATTATTTAACGGATGAGTATTTTTTATCACTCTAAAAGGCCGTTATTCCCATAAACGTCCATCGAGGTAGTTTTTTTTTCACGGGGTTATCATATGGTTGGCAATTTTTAACTAACTTATATAGACTTATGGATTAAGGAATATAACGCTAAAGGGTAGGAGGTAAAGAAATATCGAATTTTCTCAAACGTAATTTGTCAAATATAAAGCCTGATGGAAATCAAAGTGTATAGCAACTATTAGCAAAAAAATGACCCAGTCTTTTATCTTATTCAGTCAAAAACGACTGTGCTGTTGATTCGATATACGGTTGGCGAAATAATTATAACACAGAGAGGGCTTCAAAAGAAGGCTAATTAACGAAAAATTATGTAAGACTGATTTTGAGAAAAATTAATTACTCAAAATTTGATGTTTTGAGTTGGGAACTATCTGGCGCGTGAGGCTTCGTTGGCAATTATTAATTTTTTTAGATTTTCCAGATTTCAGTTTCTCGTACACTTATAGAATTACATATAGTTTTATGAAGTGGATTTGATTGCACGGATTGACGGAGAAGTTGTACAATATTCAAAAAGGTTTCCGCAATACATATATAGTCGTCAGTACAAACTCGTGTAGGTAATTAAAACAATTCAACTACAGATACGGGTCGTTTGAGTTCCTGGTAAATGAGATTGAGATTGATATACAGGAAGAAAAGACGTCACGGCTAGACTATTCGACAAATTGTTTGTCCGGAAATGTAAAGAGGGTCCATATTAGTCGAGGTTTCTCTTCGTTGCCCCCACGGGTCGCCTTACACCGAATTGAACTCTTGTCAGAATTTAATCGCTTCGTTTCACTCGATGTACCTGAATGATAAGAAACATATGAATTTTATCACCTCGAATGGTATTTTTTTTTTTCTCTCTCTCAAGTTTGGAAAAGGCAAAGTCCGTTAACTGTTTTCGTCTCAATCGCAATTGGTTCGGGTAGGTACGACGAGTACGCGAGGTATCGTAAAAATTGAATTACGAATAGCCGAACTGAAATTGAGACTTGGGAAAGAGATAAAAAAAAAAAAAAAACCACGTAGAAACAAATTTCAATATTAAATCTGGTACATATTTGGCCTACCGTATATACAAAATCTGTACTTTTTTAGTTTTTCTCTCTTCTGCTCTTATGACAAAAAATGAGAACTTTGCTCAGCCAAGAGACGCCTGGCGCCATCGTTCTTGGTATCGTTCAACTACCAGAACTCGTGCCACTTCAATCCAAGTATCTTTTACCCTTAAGTCGCGAAATGCGGGGAACTTCGTGAAAATTAAAACGTCGTTAATGATGCGCGATGTCATTGCTGCAGGTAGCAATTTTACCGAATAGTCCGCCGACTCAAATATCGACCTGTTTCTCCTATTCAATTCGACCAGTCATATTTTTTTTTTTTTTTTTTTCTAATTGTATCGAAAAACGGTATGTAATTGCTAAAATAGATTTTGAGAAAAACGAGAGAAACTTGGGAAACCAAGTAACAACAGAATTGCAACAAAATACTTCGACAGCGAAATTATGAACTGAATTATACTGTACTTATGGAATACTAAAAATATCAATTGTATTAAAAATCCAACTGTTTATTAGAAAATGAAATTTACGAGTCATACCCTTTTTTCAAAGAACGAGCTCATTTTTTCTAGTAAAACACATCTTACTTACCAAGAAACTTATTTGTACATAATATATGATATTGATTTCACTTTCAGTTTCTTGATTTTGTTCTTATTTTTTCAAGCTTCATCCTCCTGATTCAAACATTTTGATTCTGTGCCGTAGTTTTTTTGAACTTCAGAAGAAGCTTTCATTTTTTTTATCTTCAAATTATTTTTTCTACAGCTTTAACAGTCTTTCAGCCCTAATTTCTTTCAGCCCTAACAATATTGTCGCCTAAGGAATCATTTATAACTGATTTCAAGAAGAATATGTAGAAAAACTGGTAATTATTTCATTTCTTTTTGGTATAATTCCCCCCATATTGTCCATGGCTTCGTATGGTAGATGTGTACACATCACTTTCCATAAACGTATATATATATGTATATGAAGAGAATTACGTAGTATTCGCATAATGCGAGGAATATGCATCGAATAATTTAGCTCTGAGCGTATGACGTAGCCCAATCGCGATGTTATTATGTATATTAAATGCGTAATAAGATCAATCGCACAAGGTATATGTCTACAATGTACATGCCATTTGCATAATCGGAATAAAGGGCATCAGTAAAAGAGGCCGGGTTTCACCGTATAAAATTTTTGAATATATTTAGAACGGTTTTACAACCGGAGGACCAAAAACACTCGAAAATTGTTGCTCGCAATTTTCATTTTATTATTATTATTTTATTTTTTATTTTTTTTTTCTTCCTCTACCCGCGCAGCTGCGAATTATATATATATATATATATATATATATACTTTCTACGTTAAATTATAAACAGAGACAGTTAAGGTCAGTCGATCTTATACACTTACATATAGATATATACGCCCATACCAATTAACCTTCGACCCTTTACGCCTTTTTTTTTTACCTGTTGTACACCTAATAATCATTCTAACGATAATAATACTATATAGCTAATAGCTAAGTAAAGCGTCCAATACGGCCATATAGAAACGGCGATTCTCTAGAAAACCCTATATATATGCCCGTTTCTTGAGGTTAGACGAATAATAAAACTATATACGCGTGTTAATGGCAGTGGGAACCGATTAATTGCTAAGAGAAGGTTGAGCCTGAAGGCAGTAACCCGTGACGAGGATTCGAAATTATACTTGAGTAGAAGCTGGTCTAAGTATCTTTTATGTAATTGTTTTTTTTTTTTGTTTTTTTTTTTGTATTTAGTTCTTCTTATGTTTCTTATCTTCCGTTGATAATTGAATGAAGAGAAACTATATAGGAGAACTGGAATAAAAAAAAATTTTCAAGGTATAGAATAATAAGAGCGGTAGGTATACGAACAAAATTGAATGAAACCATTATTTTGTAAGTGGTAGTAGGTAAATTCATCAAGAGCGTGGAAATTAATATTTATTACCTTATTTTATCTCACTTGATTATTTTTGTATATAATTATTCATACATTCTCTATTAGGATACAAAGGCGCCGCAATTACCCGTGGAACGCGGTTGGCAGGTAAAAGATAGATTCTCACCTGCCTCCATATTAGAATAAGAAAAAATAAGAATAAGAAAAAAAAAAAAAAGAAGCACCGGGAAACTCTGTATATACTATGTATATTATATATGTATGTACACGGCTCAACGCCTGTCAGTAAATTACTACGGCATTAATAGCACTAACGAGGATTTAAGCAAAGTTGAATAAACAGGCGGAAAAGGCGAGAGAAGGCAATGGAGGCTGCTGGGAAGCAGGTAAAACGCAGGTAGCAGGTATATATGTATTGGGGCAGGGATTTCCCCTCGGTGGCGCCTGCCACCAGCGAATAATGCAATTTATTAATGTTTATTATGTACCCACCGTAGTCGGGCAACGAGAGAGTTTTGTGAGTGGAAGCTTTTTTTTGGGGGGGAGGGGGGGGGGGGGGGGGGGGGGAGGCGCAAAGAACGAGAAGCCGTGAACGGTAAGGTCGAAATTGGAGAAAAAAAATGAATTTATTATCTCCCAGAAAAAAGAGAGAAAGAGGGAAAAAAAACTGCCTTGTATCGCCGAGTATCCCACTTTTGTAAGGGGGGGCCCCCTCCCCGGGTAGGTATATTTTTCCCATAACATTTCATTCGAAATAAGCATTTTAATAACAATTCCCAGTGTAGAAAAGATCGAGCCATTTCACCCCCGGGCAGCCATCTGTATCAAAACCGCGTATAACAGCGGGGTGTATCACACACAACCCTCGATGATTACATGAAATTGGAACTTAGTGATGTCAGTGATTGACAGGAATTTCATTATAGAATGGATATTCGCAATTGAATTTATTTAGAAAAAAATTTTCAACTCTCGCGTACATGCTTTTATGCGAGAAATAAATTTTATGTATACGTACGGCGAGAAACTGTAATTACAATATCTTCATCGTAAACAACAATTTGGAAATTTTGCTTCAATGTTATGTAGGACTTTCTTCACAACTGCTGCAGTCACGTGATATCCGAATTATTTCATCAGTCAAATAACAGCCGTTAATCTCTACTGGACTTATTGATGTTTCCAGTATTTCGAGGTGTATTTTAGAACTTCTGCTAGAGGCGGGATTGAAGTTCCGAATTCGAAAAATTCCAAACGATCAAAATTCCGAATTTATTTGCGACGTAAGTCTGAGTTTCTAAAAACGTTAGAGTTAAGAACTTGGAAATTCCGAGAGGTCGAAATGCAGACAGCTCAAGAGATCCGGAAGTTCGAGAGTAAGAAAGTCCAAAGATCCACAAATTTAAGGGAAGCTCGCATGACAAATCTGCAATGTGAAATAAACGACGTTGCATAAGAGAATTCCGAGATTCGGAGTTCTGGCATTTCGGATATTTAGCTTTTTTAATTTGAATAGTTTTATCAGTGCAGTGCAGTTCACATATGACACTTCAGACACGGGGGGCAGAAGGGAACAAATTGGTTCATTTTTTAAAGTTCAAAATACTAAATCTCAGCAGTTTCATTAAACCCCCTAGTCTTAAGGGATGAACTTTGTCGTATATTGAAAGCGTTTACGCCATTCTTTCGTTATAGTTTCTGAGGTTTTTACAGTTTTTCAAACGTTAGACATAACATTCAGCACAAACTTCCGCCAAGCACGTCCACATTTCGTGAATTTCCAAACATGTAAGATAAAAAGAAATGTATGTGTATGTGTGTGTGTAGGCATAATGTAAACGACGAGGCTGTAAAATTTGAAATTAGAAGATTATACGGAATATTTATTTTACGAAAATTTTCTCCCCCTTTCGGTGTCTCGCTCTCTTCCGGTTTTCCTCTTCTTTTTATAAAGCTACTATATATACTGCAAAAAGAGATCTAAAAAAACTGCGATGTGCCCTCTTTTATTCTCTCACCAGCTTGTGGAGACCACGCGACCCTCGCTCCTCGTAATAACGCCCGTTCTGCAAAAAGAAGTCTTAATCAGATCTGCAAATATTCGCAAAAAATTAAACCCAGACCCTTACCCATTGCCTCTGTACACCTTCGTACGTGTACACACATAGTTATATACACGAGTTCGTATACTAGAGGTAAAAATTTCACATGAAAATTTCGTCTTTAACAAAACATTAACAAGAACTTTTTTTCTTTTTTTTTTTTCAAAATTTATTGCTTCAAGTACATATTAGTAAGTCCCAGACCAGCTACGCTGACCGGAGAATAAAACGAAACGAGATCAAATTCTACTTCCGTACATCGTCTAACCCGTGTTGTATACAAAATTGATCTACAAATTAGTCAATTATCAGTTCAGAAGGAATTTTTTGGTTTTATTTCTTTACTCGTGTGTGGGTTTTCTTTTTTCATCGTATTACCTATGGCCAAACCGGATACACGGTTCTCCACTTAAAGAGTAATTTATCATGACCGTTTGAGACGCAATCTGTCGTTGGGCAAAATACCGAGTGAGTATAGGTATTGGTATCAGATACGATACAATAGTATTTATATATATATATATATATATATGTAATATATATATGAAACGAGCGTGTTTCTTTCCTATCGAACGCATTTATACGTCACGCAGCTAGAACCTCGTAGTCTATATAGGTATTGTATGTGTAACCTTGCCGCTCCAGAAGGTCCCCGGACCTTATGAGTTCGTTGAGCTACTTTTATTACACCGGCAAAATTAACCAGCTGTTAAATTAGCTGCTATCACTGTACAGTGAAATATCTGTATTTTATACTTATAAGGCACCTAAAACGCGAGATATTATCTTTTCGATAGCTCGATTTGATGCAGATGTGCTTTTCTGATTTCTCAAACCCCTTGAACTGCAGGTGATTCGAAAACTACTTTTTACCACCCACGACGATTAATCTTTCAAAAAATGTCACCAAAATTGACTATTGGTTTTGTTCCTCGTTATGGAAATGCTGTGAACGTCGATATCGAATATAAATATCGACTTCTTTTTGGTATAACATAATCGCGAATAATTCTGACGTATATATATATATATATATATGTATAATATAATTCGGGTAAAGAAAGTCCAGGCAGAAAATCGATATGCTGAGGAATATAAATAGATTATAACGATAAAATGTGCAAATAGGTTAAACACGACGTATCTATACCTACGTATGTATGTAGAAGATACGCGTATATTTTAACGTGAATAAAGAAGGAAACAAAGGCTCGATGTTAAAGGTAAAAAGAGTAAGTTGAGTTAGCATATAAATGAAATCCGTAGAAGCCGAGTGAATATCAATGGGCACCCGTCACTCAAGGCACAGAGAGCACACGCGATGCATTCAAGAAGTTTCTATCAACGTGGGAAATACATTTTGTCCCATTTTTTGAACTAAGAATTACATATTATACGATTCCGAAATTCTTACGGAGACGGTCAATTTCTTTGCCAATACATGAGATAGGGACTTGAAATTTCGAGAAATACTTCAGCTAGATACCTAGACATATATTTTACTTAAATTCACACTTTCTTTCGACAATCTGATCTATCAAACCAACTTTCGGTGGCATTGTTTCGGGAATAGATATACTTTGAGATTCAAAAATCGATCGGACGATAACGTGGACAAGGAATACTCGTTTCCTGTACAAAAGTGCTCGAAGTGCGGGAAGATTAAACGAATTATACTCCACTTCTAGTATTCAAGATATACAATAAGAAAAAAAAAACAGGAAAAAATTAAAACCTACCGTCCACTCAATCAACAATATATACCGTGAGTAACAGTGAGTAATCGAGTTACATTTTATCTATA
Organism: Ametastegia equiseti; assembly: GCA_963989295.1. Classification (NCBI taxonomy): domain Eukaryota; kingdom Metazoa; phylum Arthropoda; class Insecta; order Hymenoptera; family Tenthredinidae; genus Ametastegia; species Ametastegia equiseti. The sequence continues at coordinate 11,259,001 of OZ022397.1, read as the reverse complement.
CATAAACTTTCACTACCACCTCGATTGCTCCACGTTCCTACAAATCACAATGACTAGAAAATTACTCAAGGCTATATTATATTTCTCAGATCAAAAGGTCCAGCTTATTAGTTAACCGAAATATAGACGATTGTTCTGCTCGGTTGACCTAACCTAAATCGGCACAATTCGTTCACTAATAATTCATTTATTACTATGATCCGGTAAATATAGGCGAACCAGGGCATATCAATCGAGACTAGCAATTACGAATGTTAAGAATAGTTCGTTCCTTTTTTTTTTTCATAGGTTAGAACCTTGTAGAGAAAAATCTTACGTCAAAATTTACTGTACCTTTCAGTCATTGGTTTATAAAATAAGCGTTGGCTCCGAGTGGATAGAAGGTAGCGGATACTGCTAAGAATATCATGGCAGAGACTTAAGCCTCCGCTAATTAACGTTAATGGTAATTAAGCGTCGTGGGTTATGCCAGGGTGGCGTCATTTACCTACTACTATATATATACCGTTCTGTTGCGCTACGTCGTTGACATACGACGCAAGTCCTGGGGTTGTAAGGTAACGTTAAGGTATATATACGTACCTACGTATCTACCCCCTGTTATACCAACGCATTAATTGAGAGTTAAATTTCCTTCACCTTATACAGACGCGCCCAACTGATGGTGTTTCTCTACGGAAACATGGGGATTTTACCTTATATATATAACGGGCCTTAGGTATGTACCTACCTCATTTTATGGGGAGTGTTACTTTTATAAAGTATCCCATTACTTATACGTCTACTTCACGCGGTACAAAGGGTTCTTTTCACCACCACCTCTTTCAACTGCAATACGTACTGGTGCAAATTAATGATCATATTTACACCTTGAACGGAATATCGCCAGACTCTAACGCAGGTAATTATAACTCAATAACAAATTGGCCAAACGCCATTCGGGAAAAAATTCTCCATTCCATTTGCCTTCTACAATCTGAGATACTAATTTCATGAAATCATTTACTGCAGGGTAGTTTCAGAACGTGTAGACAAATTTTGATACTATCATTCTGGAGTAATGACCACTTCAACTCAAGGTGATGAGACTGAGATCATGATGTTCGAACGTATTAGTGATCGTCTGCATCCAAAAACAGGCCATGTCCACAATTTGACAAAAATTGACTTGCTCATGGATTTTTGTGTATGTTTCGTCATTCTATGATTCGACAAGCTTCGAAGTAGTTTCAAGTCGTCAAAGACTCAACACACCTTGGAAATGATGGTTCTTTTGAGAACTAACCACGTCCATAGCAAAGTTTGATTCGAATCATAAAATTTTGGAGTTTTGGAAACACGATATGTACGTAATTTTCTTCATTTCCTTTTGGCCCTCTTGGTCGTTTTTCCTATTTTCCTTTAAAGTTGGGACAAAAGTTGGTAAGCGTATAGCTCCTGGCCAGTTGTGTAGATTAAAGTCTTGAATCCAGGTTGCTAGTATATGTATAAGGTACCTACGTGATGAGCGCCCGGGGCTCATATAGCGGAAAGTGGTTCTACTTTGCAAGCATACAAGCAGTGTCTGACGTCAGCTAGTAGATATCTCACAAGGTAACTCCCTCGTCGTCACACGTCTTTGTGTTTGTAAAATCACAGATCCGTATTGCGAGACCCTCGATTGAAGATTCTACAGCAATAACAACCTATATGGTATAAGAACAATAAAAAAAAAAAAACAGCGCACCTCATACGGAGTCAGCCATTCGTTTCGATGTAAACAGATTCGCTTTTCTCAAGCGGAAAGACATCGCTTCTTTTATACTTCTTATGTAGGTACTATCATCATTATATTGCCAATGACGTGTTGTTTAAAAGCGGAAAATATATGATGTACTTACAGAGGGTGTCCAGCGGTCCTGGAAATCCAGTAAGTCCTGGAAATATCCTTAAATTAATAACTTTCTGGAAAAGTCCTGGGAATGTCCTTGAATTTTCATTGTATCCTGAAACTGTATTTTTATGCTCGATTAGTACTGTATTTAGTTGAAATTTTTGTGATTTAACAGCATTACCGTGCTCGCGGTTTTTTTTTCTTCAATTTTCAGCCGTATTTTTCATTTTGGAAAATTTTTGTTCTGGAACATTGTTGAACAAATCTAGAACAACTTGGAACAACTTTCAAAAATATTTTTTTCCAAAAGTGGGGGGCTAACTTCACGTAGGCTATTTGCTGACGTATTCGGTAACTTTTGGCCGGCGTTCGTGGGTTATAGTGTTAATTATAATATCATTAAATACGTTATATCATGGTGAACTTATCAAAGATTTTAGTTAAAAACTGTCTCTTCTCATTGTTATTCGGCAACGAAAATTATCCTGGAAACCAATAATTTCATTCTAAAAAAGTCCTGGGAATATCCTGGGATTCTTAAGATAAAATATACTAGACATCCTAGTTATACATTACCACTCTCAACTTCAAATATCGAATTTATTTCGTTCCCTTATTCGATATAACTGGTCAAAAGTCCTATAGACTACTGCATTGCTCAAGAAAAAAAAAGGATCGAAAGCTTGGACGGATCCTGGGATTGTGGATGAAGGCTAAAGGGGTCAAGAGGGCAGGAAGAGGGCGTTGAAAAAGGAAAAGATTTACAACGCAACACGCGTCACGTTTTCTACGTGACAAACGGAATTCAGGAGTACATGTACACATCTAAGAGAAGCCCTTGTTTAAACTTCTGTTTCTATACAGACTTTTGGCGAAACTTGTATATATATATATATATATGTAGTATGTAGTTTCGTAGGACTTACAAGTACAAGACGGAATGATCTTCCGGTTAAAAGGAAGTGAAGTATGGCGTTGCACCGTGAAATTGGGCGTCTGCAGTCTGTACATACATATAACAATTCGATTTACTTTAACCACGGGGATTGAAATTGTCAAGTAAAGATCCTAACCCAGAGAAGACGATTCCATTTTCCGATTCAAGCAAACCCCCCTATACTATACAATGCGGTAAAATGCAGGTGGCGCCTACTTCAACCCAGGAGGCCGCATTCCTCAACCCAAGATACTGGAATCCACGTGTCGTATTCACGGCGCCAAGTTGGTGGGGCGTATAGAAAGGGGATTGGTAAGACACACCGGGACCAGAAACAAGGGTTGTTCTCTCTTGATTATACGGGGGTGCTGCCTGCATACTGACTAGGGGTCGCGGAGCTCGCGAAGACCCTTTCCCTTCCACCCTTACTCCATCCCTTTCCTTTCCTTTCCTTTCCTTTCCTTTCCTCCCCTTTCATTCCCTTCTCTAGGATACCTTATCCGCCTCAGCAGTAGTCTAGCTCTATAGCTGTATAAGCTGTATCTATGTATGTATGTATGTATGTACGTCGCGAAAATCGACCAGACGAAGCCACCATCAACTATATACCATGACTCATCCTTTATCGGCGAAATACATTCCAATTAACGAACTTCATGTTACACACCGGATATTATTAGCTATAATATATAGCTATAGTTATATATAATATATAGAAGAATGAAGATGCCTGCAGGATATATTTTCCGAAAGGATCAATAGAAATACGATTTTTGTTCTTAATCATGTTTATAAATATATGCTATAGCATTGGATGATTCAAAAGATATATTTATATACTCCGTATCATTGACGCGATCATTGAGCCTGAAGTACTGAACGATGAGAAAAAGAAAGAAAGAAGGATAAAGAAGGTGGGAAAAAAGAAAAAAAGAAAAAAAAATAGCGTCACGAAAGATCGAGCAGGGAATAATAATACGAAGCAAGATCCTTGATCTTGGCAAAAGCGAGTGAGCTGCGCACAGTTCGGCTGGGAAAAGACATTGATATTAGGAGAGGTTGGAGGTGATTCAAGGACCATTTAGCTCGCGGGGGATATCTTCTTTTTTTTTTTTTTAACAATCTCATTGTCCTCTGTCTTTCTTTTCTTATTCTTAGCTTCGTTGAATGACTCGCTCGTCTAATGAATTTCATTAGGTCGTTGGAGTATCTTATATTCACCAACCTTTGTTGCGAGAATTTTATATTATATACCTCTTACATTTATGTTTATTAACACTGGTTTCTTGGTGATTTTTTTATAATAATATTGAAACGAGAACTGCGGAAAAGAATTGTATATATAGCTACTTCACGACATTCGCGAAGATCTTATCAAGTTAATTTTCATCCACCACGTACTATACGCGGTACGGATCATTATTCCCGTTAGCATTGTGCCAACATCCTATAATGCCCCACCTTGTCTTACAGATATTTGGATAGACAAAAACTCTAATGGAATAAAATAAAACACCGCCTTTTTTTCTACATAGGTAAACATGATATTCTAATTCAGGTACAATCGAACAAACCAATTGACTTGTATGAGTCACGACTAACGTTTAATGGCATCATCGTGTTCAAAGCCAATCTAAAAGCACCCTGCAGAAGACCCTAAACCTATACCAGAAACTGATGCTGAGGAAGATCTTAGATTACCTTATTCTAAGGACGTGACGTTTCCCCGAATAAGCTAGCCTTTTCGATTTGTACATGAGAACACAGGTGTAAAATGTGAAGTAATACAGTTTTACTAGCGACAGACGTACACCTATAGTTGCCATCTTGCTTCGACCTATCCTATACCTTTGCACCATACAGTATACTATGGGGTTCTTGTTACGGTCGAGGTATAAAATTGCGGAGGAAAGGCATAGGTATATGTACGTACGAAAGTCTGCAGCGAGTAAAATTCACGAAGGGAAAAATTCTCGCGATCGTTACCTTTTTCTGCACAAAGAGAAATACCTACCGCGAAACTCGTATTTTTGCAAAAATCTGTTTACACGAATGTTTTATCAGTGGCCGCACTGATCACCGGGTGATTTATGATCCGGGAAAAATTCCAATTTATGTTATACACGGCTTACGTATACCTACGCCTGCACCGGGCCCCTACCCGATCATGTGTGCCCATGTGTTTAGAGAAAAGAACCTGAGGAAAACCAACTGAGATGATGAATTTCTTCCGAATGCAGATATCTTCCAGCAGTGAAACCACCAGACCGAAAATTATCGTCTTTTCGAGTGCGAAAACGACAGGGATCACTTCGAGATAAGATAGAACACAATTCCTTAACCCCTTTTATCTCCTTCGGATATAAAGATGAACAAAAAAAAAAAACGATACCTGATTTTTGTGCCCAGTCGAAATTCGGGTTTGTAAGTCAAGTTACAATTCAGATTCTTTACACCTACGTGTAATTATTACATTCTTACAAAGTATACAGGACGTCTGAAAAACCGAATTCGAGTATTAAAATTATTGGAAATTTTTGGGAATTAATATCGTGAAATTTCATATCTAATATTTAGAATTCTGTGGATTATTGTACAATCTGAATTTCCAAATAATTTTAGAATTTCACATCAAGATGTAATACATTTTTGAATCCATCGGTATCGGTTTGCTTTTTCCAAGACAAGTTTGTGAATTTCAAATAAAAAACGTAAACAGTTTTTTGACATGAAGGTGCTACGGGGGTTTGTTCGGAATTTCATTATTACCAATTGTTGTCACCTCGAAAACGCGATTCGTAGTTCTTTCCAAACTATAATACAACCCACTGGAATGAAACTCAGGAGATTAATGCTCAACGATGGTAGAAAGTGGCCAAGTATTTTACTTTTCGAAAAGAACGAATAGAATTCCAGTCACATCCGTATTTCTTATGTTAACTAGGTTAGGTTCAAAGCGACTTGTAACATATCGCCTTAAAACACAAGGATCAAATTGGAATTTGACTACCGAGGCAGAAAAATTTTCTCAATCTTTGTGTCCCAAATTTCAAAGTATTTCTAACGTTGTACAATATACTTAACGAAATAATTGAGGGAATAAATTTGCCTGGTTAAATTTACGAGATCATGACGTAGAGCCGAGACCACAGTGATAAACCGGGGGGGAGGGGGAATCATTGCCGATAAATTACTTCGAGTGGAATATCTGAGATATTCAGGATCCAAGAAGACGACGCGATCTTGGAGGCGCAGTCGTGCGAGTGACGTCACGAATGACGGATAGCCACGTCGCGACCCTCCTAAGCTTCCCTCATGGTTTTAGTTACCTTTTTTTTTTTCCTTTTTTCTTTTTTTTCTCGTCTCTCTCTCTCTCTTTGTTTCTCTACGTGTGGACCATGAAACCATGGTTCAATGGTCTGGGAAAAATCCAAGATCCCTCTGACCCTTCAGACATCTACCACCTGGACGAACAACGACTAGCCGTTGTCTTCGGTAAATGTTTCCATTCCCCTTCTATATTTAGGGTGCTTTTTGCCCAGGGGCAAGATTACCTATCATTTAGAGAGAAAAGAAAATCTCTTACACTCTAGGCAGTCAGTCAATTTTCTATTCTACCATAATATAAGAATATACTATGTATACCTAGAAGAGGGGAAAAATAAACGAAAGAAACAAAAGGCAAATGCACTTTGAAAAATGTAACAGATAGCCGAATCTATTATTATTATTGTATATTGTTGGATATAGTGTTGGGGTCAGGTATTGTATGACCTGTGGGTTCATTCAGTACATAGGATATACATATATATACCTATATATACATATACTTTCGATTACCGGTAGTATTTGGCACACAATGCCGCAGACCAATCAATAGAGTAGAGGGAGACTCGGAGGACGTTATTGGCTGCATTCCGTGGACACGAGATATCGCGAAATGAGGATATACGTGGCTGTATGTGCAGGATTCTCTCATCCGGTGTATAGTGCATAATGGGGTTGTTTCCTCCCCCTTTAGCCTTAAATAGCTAACGTTCAAATGGAATGGCGAGTATTGTGGGTATATCTGTTTGCTGCTGCAGTTTATCGAAGTAAATAACAAATAATCTCACAAGTTCGAAACTGTTTGTTTCTATTCGAATCCCCTTTAGCTTCGACAAAACCAATCGAATATCTTATATACTGAAAGACGCATTCTTCGATCTGATTCGGCGGTGAGGTAAGCAATATAGAAAATTACTCTTTCTTATCGAACTTTGTACATTCGGAAAGAAAGTTTTTGATAAAAATTTATCAACCCCTCTTTTCCTCTTTTTCTTTTTTTTTTTTGTTTTTTTTCTACTTTTTCTTTCTTTCTTTTCACCCTCGTTATCGCACAGACAGAGATGGACGGTATACCTTATTATACCCATCTAACCACTCTTATACGGTTACTGTTTTTCTTTCAACGTATAATTTTGCCTGTTTTATACCAGACCTATGGGCGTAACTACGTATTACAGTTATAAATTACACGAACTTCACGCATATACCTATATCCCTTTACAATTAAGAAGAGTATCCTCGGGCTAGAGACTCTTATCGTACCTACACGCTTGTCTAGCACACATCACTGCTTATATTCAGAGAAGTATTTGCGTTTGAAGTGCATCTTGCACTGCAGCAAACTATTTCTAGTTCTTACTTTAAAGAGGGTGGTATGTCGCGATTAGAAGAATTATAAGTATACCCCTGAATCAATTAATTTCTTCATCAAACTTCATTTCACAGTGGTACATAATCGGCTAGTCTTTTCAATACACCATTTCATGTATTCAGACGAATCGACGATTTTCCAGGATCTAATATGTTCGGAATACATACAGTAATTTTAAGTCTTTGTATATTTTCAAGTCTCACAAGCTTAAGTATGACTTCTTATGACTTACATCTCTGCCTTAGTCTCAGCCACGTCACTGTGTCAGCCTATGCAATCCTGATACGATGTCCGTAGTGGCCTAGACATTTTTGTAACATAGGAATATGCATTTTTTTTTTCAACAAAAATCTTATCGATTCATTTACAAATAATCGATATATTATGTCTGCGAGCAAGATATTGAGTCATATACGGTTTTAAATTGGATAGAGTTGAATGTTGCCCAAGGTAGATGGCCTGCAGCCTGATTCATTATCATCGCATATACTATATTAATCGTTTTTTACAGATGTGCAGGTGTAACGCACGTGTTGTGTGTGAAAAGGTTGAGTTGATGAAATGGCGTAACGCGAATCTTCGTTATAAGTAAATACATAATTAACTAAGGAGCGTATTTATAAATGATTATGCAAACTGAGAGTGTAGACACATACGAACAAGAGTTATCGCCCGTGAAACTTTTTTTTTCAACTTTCTTATTTTGATTTTGATTTTTTGTTTTGTTTTTTGTTTTTCACGTGAATATAATCAGCTTAGTTATGTATATACGTCACGAGTGTTTCTTTTGCCCCTGCAGGATGTTTTTCTCTGTAAACAAGTCATTACTTTTCTTGGATGAAAAGTTCCCTTATCTCAGAGACTCGATTAGAGGAACTATTTCGCTGGCAAACATCGTGATGCCCTTTTGTTTCAACCCTCCGAAGGACCCCACCTCCTCGAAGAGAAGTTGAAAAGTTTCGAATTTACTTACTCGCCACTCTCGAGCGGTGGTCCTCCCTTTGAGATATTTCAAATTCTTTTTATTTCCTTTGCCTTTTTTGTTTTTTCTCTTGTTTATTAAGAGCTGAAGACATTTGGGAAAAGAAAAATCAGAAGACGATCAAGACAAAAACGCTTTTATTTGATTCATTTCAAATTTCGAACGAATCCTGCAGGACGATGGAGTTCATCTCAAGCTTTTAACTAACCCTACACCTGTTCTCCAAACTATATTATATGTACATAGAGAAGTGTACAAAATATTTCGATTTGAGGTAAACGCAGAGCCCGTCATCGGCTACCATTTACATAAGTCGTTATCCCCCCCCAAGTACATGCGAATGCACTATATAGCTGCGGCTTAACGCCAACCCTGGGGTAGTATTTATATCGAACTACTACGAACCCTGACTGTCATTTTTGCACCCCATTTTATACCCCAAAAGAAAATAAAACAATTAAACAATAATTTTAGGTGAAGGTAATTCTTTTGCTCTTTTCTTTTGTACTGGGAATTTGTATACGTACTATTGTGGTATTTCATTCTCGTATACGGCGTAACGAATCGTATTAGTTTATACAATGACGGACCGGATGTAAGATGTTCTCAGTTTACTCAAATAACTATCAAGGAAGAGGAGAATAAAGAAAAATACAGAATCTAATCAGATTAACTATAATTATGCGTGACAAAACTTAACAATTTTTAATCGCATCCGTGGACACATACCTACCTGCCTTGTTAATGGTTATAATAATCAGCCATTACAGTAGATTGAATTTAACTACTCTTTCGTATATTAATTCTCATGATTTTCAACCCAAGGAATAGGTACGATGCGAATCGCGTATATGTATGTAAATTGTCGGTATAATACGCAGGAGATCGAATCTTCCTTTTTTAAATTCGTCAGCGCGTTGCTATTCGCTATTTATAGAAATTACTCTTTAGCAATTTTAATACTACGCGAATAATTTGCATGTTTTGTACCTATAACGGTGGAAATAGCATCGGCATTCGATAAGTTAATTTAGCTAACTCCAAAATTCCTGTGGATGTAATTTCAAGTGCCATTTCATCTTCTTCACGCAACATTCTTTGTTTTAAAAGTCCAAAATACATTCATTACTCCAAAAATTCATTTCGATAAATTTGCTGCATGAATTCTGGCACGTTGTTCGTGAAATTCTGCTTCTAGAGTTTCAAGAAGACGTGCCATGAGGAATTTAATGCAAGAAATTGAATTTAGAAAATTTGTCATAGAAGATTTGGTCCATTTTCCAAAAATTGAACAATACTTTTTCACCCATTTGCAAGTGTTTCGATCTGAAAACAAAACTCTTCATTTTTTTTATACCAAAATTATAAACCGGTTCGTATATTCTGGACAATTTCAATCCCAGAAATATCGAATCTCTGAATTTGTGCAGCAGGTGTTTTGAAACGAGACGACGATTACGTAACGTAATGTGAAATGAACTTTGGTGAAGAAACACACTGATTTTGGATCATGATGATTTATTTAAACCACGACATACTGGTCCCCTTAATATAAAGGTGAAATTTTACGCTGAATTAGCCAATTTAGTTATATGTATATCATCTGGTGGAATTATGGTACGTATAGGTATTTAATACGTGAGGTAAAAAAAAAAAAAAAAAAACGCAACCCTCAAAGTAGCGAACCGCTGCAGTCGTCGGCCGCCACCCTATCCCTCACAGTAGTATGAACATGCGATGGTACGCCAAAGTGACGTCATTGGGGGGCCCGAGTACTTCCGGCGGCGAACGGACTTTCACGAAGCTGGGGGACAGGAATCGGAGTCAGTCCATGATCGCTGGCCAACAAACTAAGTTGACGAATTCAATTCGTGTATAAGCATATGAAAAACCGGTGTCTATGCCTATACGTTTAATTCTTTCAAAGTTTTATTCAAAATCGGAGTAATTTTTTCAAACAAAGTATAAATTATTCTCTACGATCTAATGATCATTTCGTTTCGTGCTTCTAAAACGTGCTACTCACTATGTAGAGATAAAAATAAACCGAAATCACGTGAAAAAACAAAATTTTAAACAACACGATTTCGAAATCCATTTTTTAAACACAAATTTAACACACTGAATAAGAAAGATACAATTAGTTTTCGGCTGAATAATAATTCATCTCCATCGTAATCGAAATTCCCAAAGTTTTCCGCTGTAATATTATATTTATCTACGATTGAAATATCGAAAAATTGGCATTTTTTTTCGTTGTATTTCACAAATGAACAACAATCCAAGTGTCGTTGAAGTCGAGCTGATGCCTAGGCTACCCTTAGAAGTTGACCTACAAACCACCGGCAGATGACTGTAAGTCATTTGTATTATAACTGCGCGAAGACCGCGTGCCGTTTTAAACGTCAAAATTTTATTACAAGGATGTTGTTTTACGCTCATATTTGTCAGATACCCAGTGTCTGATTACTCACGTTTCATTTACTCATTGCTTTTCGTAACGGTATTCAAATTAAGGTAAACTTAAATATCATAATCGTAAGAAAAAAATCTTTTTCATTCCCATATCCTCTTCATGTCACGATGCTATATGGAGTCTAGCAAAACATCATCAAACAGGCTGCATTTACATCAACTAATTACTAAACGTGTCCGTTAATCAGAAATTGGAATATTTTGTCATTATAAATTCAACTTTTTTTTTTTTTTTTTTTTTCTATTTCACCCAAACTATTATCAAAGATATATTATGATTGTGGATTTAATGCTTGACGAAAATTCGATGTATACAACTAATACGTAGAGCGTAATTGGCTAGACATAATAATTATCGCCGCGGTATAAGAACCGGCCTGTAATTCCTAAAGGTAGAAATAAGTTGAGCATTGACACCTGCAGCCTAGCCGGCTGCTGCTGCGGCAATATAATGAGCTGAGAATCAGGCCGACACTGGTTGAATTATATTTCTCACTCCCACGCGGTTAATGTATAAGTACATTTATTTATGTAACACATTTATAGGAAGAGCAATGTCAAGTTTATTATCGAGTGTGAATTTCTTTTTTCTTTTTTTTTTTCTTTTTTTTTCTCTTCTCCTATCAACGGTTTCACGATCCGTTGATATTGCAGATAGAAAATAAAGGTAGACGGTTTCATTATCAATACAGGTGTATATTGAAGATATTTTGACGTTTCTTTGACGCCATTGATCGTCAGCCTAACCCCTAAATGAATGGTGAACCCTGCATTATGGTAATTCATAATAATATCGAAACCGTTTAACCGCACCAAGATGCAAAGGTCTAGAAATATTATGCGCATAATATATTATAAACATACTTAGCATATATGAAACGAAAGTATATTAATTATGCATCTCAAACGCCATGACATAATAACCTTCAGCTATGCACAGGTTATGTTAAATCTTCGATGATCGTCTACAGAATCTGCGATACAATTTTAAAATATCATTCCCCCCTTCTCATATATATGAGAAAAGGCGTTGATCATCGCGTCATTAAATCTCGAACAAATTAACGCACGTTAACATTTATTCGATTCTAATTATAGCGCAGCATATATTTGCATATATTGATTATTATTAGTCTAGCACTTCGTTGAGTGCCGAATTTATGTTCACTATTTTTGTTTTTTCTTTCCTTTTATTTTCTTTTTCGTTTTGGCACACCTGTTTGTCAATATAATCTAGTGTCAGGTATACATACAATTTTTGTTTTTTGTTTTTTGTTTTTTATTTCTTGTATGACTAACGTGCAGAGATTTGAATAACACGTATCCTTAAGGCAAGGCAATGGTTATTCTATACCGTATTATAGAAGACAGAGTTGACGACAGCCTTCACATATAAAATATTTCGCTGCCGCGCAACATTTGAGGATCGTTAAAGACTCGTATACGTATATATATGTATAAAGTACTTTACTTGTTCGCCTCGGCTGCTTTAATGTGTTGAAATAAAAAGTAATAAAAATCAAAAAAACGAAAGAAAAAGAAGGAGAAGAAGAAGAAGAAGAAGAAGAAGAAGAAGCATCCAATTCTCAACGAGGTTCTAAAATTAGAGTCCATTTCACGCGTGTCATCTTTAGGGTATACCCTAGCTTCTTTTGCTTTGCCTGAAACTTTCTTGCCTTTATTTTTCTCATCTGCTCTTTCTCCTTCGTCTTCTTCTTCTTCTTCTTCTTCTTGTTCTTCTTCTTTTTCCTTTTATCAGCGAGGCAGTATTTTCTGTGTATATTTAGAAAGAGATTAACGTGTATAATGACTGTGCAGTGCGAGAGGTATAAGTATAACCATCGGAGAGTTGAAGAATTCATAAATCCTTTGGGTTGGAGTAAAAAATCAATACAACCAAGCTCGGTGGTTACCGAAGCAGTTTTAATTCCCGAATCTTAACTCCTTGATTTCTTTCTCTTCGTTCCAAGCCATTGGAATTAAGGAGGAAAAAAGAAATAGAGAAAATTTGTGACCGAGGTGCGAAAAACGCCACGATGTAACATTAGTTTGAAAAAAAAAAAAAAAAAAATCAAATACAAAAGACAAGATCAGTTATTTTAAGACCTAACACGGATCTGTTCAGCTTATACCTATAGTCATAATCTCGATACGATCATCCCGTTAAATGACGTCAGTCTTTCATGAGTTTTATCTTCACACGCCTACACTATGAAATATAATAAAATTTCTTGAAATTTGGGAAAAATTCTTCGATTTTTTTTTATCTCACGCGTTGTTATTCCGGGTGAAATTTCATTCTTCGGTATATATGAATTCTCTTTTAATTCTATTTTTCTTACTTTCGTTCTCTCTTTCGCCCTTTCTCTGATTAAAGTGCGGGTGGATATTATCTCGAGAATATTTTCAAGAGCCTTGAAGCTGTTCGAGCGTTAGCTAGTCTTGCCACATGGCTCTCGAATGGTTGCGGTCAAGGTGAGGCCAGAAACTCTGTTATCTACATTTAGATGTGTATTTTAAAACTCAACATTTTATATTTTAAGCGGTTCAAGTTGGTCATTGCTATACATTTACTCGTTACAATCCCAGGGGTGAACGGGGCGAACATGTACAGACCCTCTTCAGATTAAAAACCATCCACGTTCTTTCTGCCCCACTCGTCTTAACGAGATTCTCGCTGCGCCAGACTCTCGCTGATAATTCCTCCCATCTTACAACCTATACAAGAACCCGTTATATTGATTAAACATAAACCTATTCTCGTATCGCTGATCCAATTGCTTGAGAACTTCAGAACTTTCGATGTGTTGTTAGTTATAATCTTAGTTAGGAGAAAATAATATTATACAGTATATACTCATAAAACACATTCGAAAATTTCTTTGTTACTTCTCAAGGCAATATGGAAGTCTGTTTGAAACTTCATTATTACCGATTGCTGCAGTCACCTCAAAAACGCGAATTTTACTTTCTTGACGATTAGCCAACCAATCCGAATGAATCCTAGATCAATAAATTCAGTTTTTTGGCAGAAAGTAGCTGAGTATTTGACTATTAGGAAAAAATTAATAGAATTCTAGTCAGATTCAGATTTCTTATGTTTGCTAGGTTAGGTTTAAAGCAACTTGTACCATATCGCCTTACAATCGCTGAAACTATTATCACGCAATTCGCTTACGAACTGTAAAGAGATTACCGTGTGGACTGGGACTGTAAAATTCCTGACAATCTGGCAATCTGACTATTAGAGGTCAACTTTTCACAGCAGAAATTTTTTCTATCATCACGTGATCCTGAATTTTTGAATTAATCAAAATGATTGTTCGATCGCGTTCATTCTTCACGGTGTAAATTTCTTCCTTGATCTTATTGAGTATAAGAAAAGAAAGAGAAATTTTTTTTTTTTTTTTTTCTTCAATTTCCTAGTCCGTTCTGACGTCCGGCTTCGGTATAGTCAGTTGAACTGCATGGTTAAAATGAAGGGTTGCGATAGCTCTAGCCGTTACGAGTATCCAATAGCCCAAGACTTGGGGTCTTCAGTGGTGACGGCGGTAACAGAGAGTAGGGGGTGTGGCAAATCAGCATAAACTTAATTACCCCACTCACCTCCACTTTCCTTTCTTGAGCCAGTCGAGTCACCCCCGCACGGCATCGCAGCCGGTAAGACGCCAGCCGCGAACGAATGGCGAGGGTTGAAGGGCGAAGAGAGGAATGAAGGAGGCAAAAGAGAGAGAAAGAGAGAGAGAGAGAGAGAGAGAGAGGGAGGGAGAGGGAGAGGGAGAAAGAGAGAGAGAGATAGCCAAGGAAGGGTGAAACGGGGTGGTGTGTATTGATCGACCCAGCAGCTTCGTTGGCCGTTATCGTTGCCCGCGACGCTGGGCTACCCTTCTCTGCCCACCCTTTGCCCCACATCATCCCCCTGGCCAGCAACCCTCGCCTCCGCGACGCCCGACGCTCGACGCCCGACACCCCCGCTTCGCGTAGTCGTGCAACAGCGTTTTCCCACTCTTATTTGCGCTCGAGTTAGACGCCGGGCGTCGGGACGCCTCGCTTGCCGCGCTACGCCGCACCACACCACCTCGTGTTCTTCTCAAACTTCCCTTAAACGACGTCCTGTTTGAATTTAGGGTGAGGGTATATAAGGGTGTCGTCGTCTCATATCCACGTGTCTTTACATCGGGAAGAAACAAAACTTACCTTCTTCCATTTGATATGCAAATTATTCTATTTTAACCGTTCTAGAAATGAGTACGTTCAAGAAAATCGAATCATATATAATATAACGGATCGACGATCAGTCCCAAAAATTACGAGAAATATTTGGGTGATGACGTTTTCATTTAAGTCAAACTTTTCTCCCAATTTCAAAAATTGCATTACACAAAAAAAAAAAAAATTGCAACATTTCATTCGATACTCCCTGTTAACTATGTTGAAAAAACCGTTGAACATATCCGTGAATTTTTTTGAATTAGTGGTCTAGTTGATCTGTGTGATATATTCATGGCTGCTACATCTTTACCCACTATATAAATATTCTTTTCCTGGCAGTAGATGTTCAAGAACTCTCAAGAGATCCTAATATCAATTATTCTACACTCTCGTATCAGTTCAGTAGTCTGCAGTGTCTCTTTCGGGTGAAAAACTTCCGCACGATCGCCGCTACGCGGAAGCTCGGCGCTGCGGTCTCTCGCTAAATAAAACACGCAGGCTAAATAATTCAGGACTCGCGGGACTCTGGACTATTAGAACGATTGACGAGACAGACGCTCGAACCTTCGGCACAAACGCAATAGACTCGCAAATTTACCGTACCTATATGAGATCGTCAAGCATATTGTACACAAAATATAGCAATGAATGCAGATACCGTGTAGGTATTGAATTTTATGATATTTTCAATGTGTTCTGCGAAAGTGCCATATCTGTATTGGACAAAACAAAAAAAAAAAATCTTCAAAATTGAGAGAAAAAGTTTCTCAAGATGTACAGTGTTCAGAAATATCGGTGATTCATTCGATTGTTCATTCTTTTTTGGTTCTTTGTTCTTTTATTTGAGAATATCTCGTCCAGATTTTATGTAACTTGTATATACTGAATACGGCGGATACTCTGACGTCAGGAAAGCTATAATACAACGAAAGATTCGACCGTGTATGTTCTTTTGTATTCCAGTGATTTATTGCACGAGATATATTCCACGCTGGGCATCATACGTTTCCGATTTTCCATTTGGAATCTTGCTGTTGTGTTTTTTTGTTGTTGTTGTTAGTATCATTATTATTATTATTGTTATTATTATCACCATATAACCAAAACGTTATTGAATGGGCATTGAATTTAACGGATATTGACTACGGTGTCCAAAAAACCCGCGTTCTATGGTGTTATGAACATGTACATGCAGATATCATAAGTGCGTTGTTGTATATACGATTTTCATCAATATTTCACCTAACAGATGTGTATATCATATGATAAGTATCATTCGAGGTATACCTACCAGGTATATATAAAAAAAATAATGAATGCTTTCTATGCCGTATATTTTCTTCCAACCCGTATAAGAAAAGCTACTCTGTCATGTGCAGGAAGCGATGAGAAACTCACATCAGGTGACAAGAAAGTATGTGTAACGAAGAATGGTGTCACCCGAGTTCATGTTTTGTATTTTGCAAGATTCTTTTTCTTTTTCTACTACTTCTTGGCGTCTATCTTTACAGCTGCACCTCAACCCCTGTCGTAGAAGCATTCCTCTTCTAACATTGAAAATACCAACGTCACCCCTCTTCCTGTATATACCCTATAAGAAGACACATAAACCGGGGAATACCCATAAATCTTTGAAATGGAATGTATGTACTGCCGTACGCGTGTAGTTCAGACGCAAGGTCTTCTTCTACCACCTCTTCAACGTCCTCAACGTGAGCCAATGTTCACCGTTTTGAAGCTTCGCTTACAAATTTATCTCCAAACTTTGTCCCAAAAGTAATTGGAAAAAGTGTTTCCATTATTTTACAGTCTGTATCCTTTTTTCATTCCTTTTACAATAGTATATATAAAAAAAAAAAAAATAGATCTTGCAAATAGTAGAAGATGATATCTACCAACCTAACTTTCGATGTCCATTATCTATCTTCTCACGATTGTTTGTGAAAGCGAAGAACCGTGCACGAGCCAAGATATCTTTGTGTAATGTTGGTATAGGTTCTCGTATAAATGCGATGCGATAATTAACGAATTCATGTAAAGGTTCAAAAAAACGTACGTGTGCGGTAATAAGTGGTAGTGAAAAACTTTTTTTTCCCTCCGAATGCGATAACGATAAGGTGGTGGTATGGCTCCACGAGACCACCCGGTGGCGACCCGAAGTGCAAATAGATAGCTTTAAATTACCTTCTGGTTATTTTTTTTAAAGTTGTCCTCGTGACAAGGGCCATTCCAAGGCAACCATACCTCCATCGCCATATTCTGCACGCTTTACGATCTCTGGTCCCGCGTTTTCTCCGCGCAAAACCCCCCCCCCCCCCCCCCCCCCCCCCTAAACTCATGGCTTTTGCCAAGATTTTAATCTAACTTCTGCCGTAAAATGCGATCACCCTCGCAGTTGCTGGCATCCCATGGTAATATGGCTAGGTATTATTCTTATCCATGAATTTTTTTTTTTCTACACTCATTTATACGGTTTGTAATAACGTATCTAATATTTATGGAAACTTGCAACGCTTCCTCGATTCGGATTAACGTTTTCGTTCTCTTTTTAGCCCCGAAGCTAAGGTATAAACTCGAGGTCTTTCACAGCTGTCCCTTCCCTCGGAAGATCGTCTTTGCTCTCATTTTATACCTCCCCGATGAAATTTGAGACCTTAGTTCACCCGGCGTGCAATTCAATTTTACCAGACAATATCACTGTTTGAAACAAGAACGAGAGAAGAAGAGGAGAAACTTTTCAATTGAAAATTGTCACTTTGTTACCGTAGAACTTCAACGCGATACGTACGGGCTTCTCTTATTCTCGATATTATACCTTTTTTTTCCCCACCCCCGTAAACCTCGAGAAATTATATGACAAAGATTCTTTCTTACCCGAAGCATCTGCCATACTTTGACATTTTTCTATTTTCTTTCGAGAAGTTAGGTCATCCTGGATTACTTATCGTTAAATTTCTATCAACAGTAACGTAAAGCCAGAAGGAAATTCGAGATCTTATTGTTATACGGAGATGAAAATGCTGAGAAAATTATATCACGAAGTAACAATTGAAAAAGTCTGCTTGTTACTTCGACAAATCTATTATTTTCATTCAACATGTTTGTTATGAATTGTTCTAATTAATTATTCAGGGATTGTTTCGTTGGTGAACAAGGATAGTCAGAGATTAGATACGTTCAATTGCTGCAGCCGTGCTGAACTCTCCAAAAAATGTATACTGATAATCAATACGATCATATTGGCTGACCTGACTGTTATTCGAAATTTTTATGAATAGTATAAGGAAATGGACTAGTTCTCTTGAGCCAGAGAGAAGAATTGAAAGTATTTTTACAAAACATAGAAGCGAGGTAAAGTATCATCGGATTTAGCTGATTGGTAAAAATCTAGTGTTATGCATGTATATGCCTCGAGCATTCATCCATCGAACTTTAACACCCTAGATTCTGGAGCAATTTTTCTCTCAAAGTAATAAATCTGTACGGTTGGTGGTGGTGATGGTGGTGGTGGTCCCGGGTGAAAATTTTCCTCGTATAAAACTGGCAAACTTCCAACACGTGTAGGTATGAGGCTAGTAGTACAACATCCATCCCGCATACTTTGCATATACGGGCTAGTCACTTTTGCCCCTAAAATTGCGTCAGGACAAATAACAACGACATTGTTTTCAACCGTGTCAAAGTTAATCACCAGACCGAAGGTTATAACGGGCTGACTAAACTAGTGCCAAGAATGGGGTGCGTATTTCGGAATATATGTATGTATGTACATATAGATACTATATGAAAATAATTTACCTACCTAGGTACGACTACTGAAGAGCTGAAAATTATTAGATCCCTTAAACCAACCCCCGTATAACAACCGAGTCTCAAAGATAGACTATGACACAATATAATGTATACCTACATACCAGACTCCTAACTTCACTATATGTCATGTCATAAAGACTTGACATCCCATTACGCGCAAGGGAGTACCATACCTACCATGACTTCATCGTTCTAGAAAGGGTCCTCAAAAACTTGCACGTTTAGATAAACCCAGCCGATATAGGTACGTACACCTACCCTCGATTTATTCGTAACGACATGTAATTACGATAACATATTTCAAAGGAGGCGATCTAACTTCGATACAGATACCGTAAGACGTATAACGTTGCCCTGCATGTCCCTATATGGCTCTCCTGCAACGCGCCCTATATAGACCCTTTTGTTTATTTATTTTTTTTCTTATCGAAAGACGTTAAAATCCCCGAACGATCGATCGAACGAGTATTTTATCGCCCATCGTTTATGCATATCAAGTAATTTAACACCACGAAGAATATTTTTTTCACCCTTCAATCGTTTTCTCCCAGATATACATTTTCGGTTATTGTAACTTTCATCTTAGACGTACGGGATCCGAAATACACTGTCAAAAATTTCAGTTTCAGATCATTAATGAAAAGCAGAGAAAATTAACACACATTTGATATTCAATCATTCAATATCAATTGATTGGAAATTAAAATCTATAGTTATCAGAATCCTAGAAAAGGAAAAAATTTCATATCCAAAGATTTCGAGTTTCAAAGGCTTTCGACAAAAATACAGTACTTTTCGTTAACATTGAAACACTAATACAAAAATTCAAACGTATAGGAAGTGCAGTTTCTCATTACTCGATAAGTACCGTTAGATTTCTTTCAGTTATTTGTACGTTTGTCGAACGTGCGGGATAAAATATAGAATAAATATGCACAGTGTGTATTCAACATAGAACAAGACTGTCAAATTCTCACCGAAGACGAATACTGTAAAAGAATTGACGAGTAGGTTAAAACGGTGAGTTAAATTTTTACACCTGCTCAGTAGATATAACTGTCGTTTCTCATATCGCCTATACATATATCTTTTGCTAGGCATTCAACTATAAGAGTGACGAATGACCAGCTACTTAGTTGTTCCGAAAAATAATCCGTCTGTAAAAGACGGACGCGATAGAAGTTCAGTATTTCCTTCAAATAGCTGAAGATGTGTAGGTACATTTGAAATATATATATATATGTAGAGAAATAAATCACCGCTATCTTATATTCGTAACATTATTTTCGTTTCTGCGAACAGAAGTAGTAGATTTATATAACGTAGATATCATGAAATCTTAGAAGAATACTTTTTCGACTTCTGTCTCACATTTATCTTTCTAAACAAAGAACTCGACGGATTCTTCGGGACATTCTTCGAAACATGGATCACCCTCAGTATGCCTATAATACGTCTTTTTGCGGATTACGCTGTTTCGTCATCTAATTGGCATACCCGAATTTAAAAATCATCAATATAATATAGACGGGGTACTTGCAAACGGATATAGAAATGCTTAGAACACGTTCTGCAAGCGCTGAACGCTTTCGAATGATTAGCGCGATGCTAAACACAGTAAATACAGACCTCAGCAGTGTGCATACACCTCGCTAATTGGTACATTACCTGAACCCTGAGCGAACCCATTGGGCCAATTTGACGCCCCGTTGGTTGCAATTAGCTATCGCTATACCTTAATTGACTGCCAACTTGACGCGCATATGGGTGCACTCAGGGTTATGAATTTTGAAAATTAACCCCGTTAGTCATGCGGCGACGAAGATATAGTCTCACAGAATGTCCAATATCGTGCGAAAATTTAAGTCTCTGAATTTTAGAGTAAAGTCATACATTTTTCTGTACATTCCAGATAAACTCAGGCAATTCTATATTTTTTTTTTGTGGTTTATATATTCGGTATGAAATCATCGAAGATCTCGATACCTGCGTGGAAGGCTACGATTGTATCTGGGAAGATATATAAATGTGGTTATATATTTTCTAAACAGAGCCGCGGGGGCCCCCTTTCAAATGTCACGTGTCACGGTTAAGAATGAATCTCCGGGGCCTTGCCTAGTTAATCTATCCCCCCCCCCCACTTCGAAGACTCAAACTTCGAACATCTATTGCGGACAAACAGCGGACCTATACTTCCAAAATAGAAGTAGTTCTTCGAATGAAAACCAGTTTTCTGCGTACGTTTATACTATATCGATAACACAATTCTGTATAGAATTTGTGTGTACGTAATGCCAAAGGCTTCTTCATCTACACGCATAATAGTCACATCATGATATTGAACCTCTTCGTTCTTGGTCTTAGCAGGTATAACATCCACATGTTTATAGAAATCGTTTCTGGGTCAAGACCAACGCCCAGAGTCTGGACAAGCGAGTTTATTTATTTATTTATTTCTTATTTATTTTTTTTCGATTCCTTTGGCAGTGAGGTAATACTGTTTAGAATATTTATCGTAAAATCCAACAGCGTCAAGGAAACATAAAATTTAGAAGATATTTATGCGAGTCATCAGACATACTTATTAGGACCGGGCGAAAATCCACTATTTTTTTTCTCTCTATAATTGGACTCCGTGACTTTGCAATTAAGGATATACGAAATCTCGCAAAAAACTCGAACGATCGGAATTCATCTCCATTGCAAAAAAAAAAAAGAAAAAAAGAAAATAAATTTCGAAAGACCAAACGAGTCAAGTTTAAAAAAGTATAGCGTAATAGTGTTACGGAAATCTTTTGCGGTCGTGATAAGAATTGAAAGTCAATTATTCGTCCCTCAAACAAGGTGATAAATCGAAAATCGATAGATGTCTTTGGGGTTGAGGGTCTAACGGACAACCGGACGATGATGGGATGCTGCGATAACGAGTTGATAAAAATCAAGGGTGGATCATAAAGTAGAGTATACTTCTTGAGGGTGAAGACGAAATCTTGAAATATTGTTAATCCTATAGCCGGACGATAAGAAACTCTCGTTCCTTGCCCCTTGGAAATGATATAGGTTATTCAGTGCACGAGTTTCGCCAAGTTATTCCTTGAACAAATTGAGGTGAAAATGGCGTCGTCTCGGTCACAATTCCGAGGGAAAAGTTCACCCTTTGGCACCATCACCAACGATTTTACACCCCGCGTTCTCTACAGGGAAATATCTTCGCTCGTGACCATCGCCATCCACGACGTCACCCATTGCCATCCAAGTACTTCTTTTCTTATGCTTTAACAGTTAGTGGCAAACGGTTATCTAGGTATATACTTTCTCTGCGACAATTATCGCAGGAAGTGTTTGAAAACTCGAGAATTGACTGGTACGATTCCCAGTTCTAGTACTTTAAGTTCTTACCAGAGTTTCAAGAAACTTTCCCTTCCTCTTATTTTGGCCTTCCAATTCTAAGGGAGGGTTTTCACCTTGCGTTTCTTGATAATTATTTCATCCCTCGACGATCCACCTACCCCAGAAAATTATATTCGTTTATGCATTCCGTTTTATTGACACAAAATCAGATTCAGCCGTATTATGCCTACGTAACGATGTATATGTAATAGTAGATGAATTAAATTGAGACTAAATTTCCTTCCAGTACTTACACCCTTTTATATATATACAATCCACGAGAGAGCTTTTAAGTATCGGCGTTAAAACTGCAGTCGGTAGTTTAAAATTATATTGTCTCCTATACCTAGTAAGATCCTTCATCATTTTATATCACTCGAATGTTTTAACGTACAGTAGTATAAAGGACTCGGTTAATTGGTCCAGATAATTCGAGGATATCACTCGCGTCTCTGGCTTTTCCGTAAATGATAAAATTGGACCTTTACCACTAGATATAGTAAGCTAGCTTCAACGTGTGATGACGTTAATAGTTAATAAAACTTAATGGGACGGTATGCAGTGCAGTGTGCGTGTGTCATGTTGAACCAACGCTACCTCAGGCCAAACACTAAACTTTACGCTAATTACTAAACCGCTTAGCTAATCCTTTAATTACTTTGACAGGGTTCACGACCCCGCTTCAACGAACCACTAAAACCGTAGTGTCAAGACGACATTTTATCACTGAACATGTAGTACTATCGGGAATACTCGAATGCATCAGGACTTACATTTCAATTCCGCCATTTTGACACCTCAATTTCACTACCTACTTTCAATATACGTTTTTGACACCTTTTTTTTATCCTCATCATCTCGATGACAACTAATTGCACAGACAAATTTTCAAGTTTTAAGCGATAGTTTATTTCACGAGTTTTATGGAAAACCATACAAGTCTTGATCGAATTTCGTCTGTATTTAAGTGAAAACTGACTTCTCTTCAGCAATGATTTCAATTTTCTTTTGAATTCCAATCCTTTTTTGAGATTCTAATAATTTTACAAATAGAGAAGTTAGAATCTTAGATAAAATAGGAGGAATCGGAAGAAAATTGTTGCAAAAACGTTTACGAAATGCAAATATATCGGAGTTATTGAGGTGTGAAGGTGGTTCGATTGACGTTGAGTTCCTCAGGTTCTTATACACTATTAATTTATCATTCAAAGAGGGAAATTTTTAATTTCAAAAAATTACCAAAATTGCCTCTCTGTTACTTTACCCATGACTCCTCGTACGAACAGAATTCCTCTCTCACTTGTCTGTAATATAAACACGTGTGATTCAGGTACAGCAATGAGGGTGTAGCTGAGGAGTCGACGCTGGTCGATGACACCCTCAACGGCAATCCTCACGTTCATGTACTCGGCCGTGCCGACAGATCAAAGGGTCCAACGTTGCCTCCGCAAGTTAGCGCCTCTTCGTTGACGGATTCCGTCGGATCTATTGGCACTCTTGCTGCAGATCTTACCGAAAGAACCAACGCCACCTTAAGGGAGTACGTTTATCGGCTTTGGTTGCGTCTTCTATGCGCGTTCATTTCACCCGATCGCGTGACTTTTGGCGTCTCTTTCAATATATCGCGATACCTATAATTGTATGGATAAATAGAAAACGTGTGGTCGATATTCAAATAGGTATCAATACATTTGATTACCCAAAATTCACACCCACATATACGGATGATTATTCGAGCAAAATCGTCTTCGCCAATTTTTTGGGAAAAAAGGAGGGGATCTGTGAAGGCAGTTTTTGGCTATTTACGGTTTAAAATGAACTATGTAATTACTAAAACTTGCGAAAAGCTTCGTATGAATAACAACTATAATAGGTTCAAGATGATGGAAGTTATATCTCTCGCTATCTGCTTCGTCAATTTTAATCTAATCAGCAAACTGAAACTGTACGTTACATTTTGAACAACTGCGACCCATTTCTGTTTGATATTCAATCTGTTATCCGAATGAATCGAGAGAAAAAAATCAGTCATCTCACACCTTGCAATGTGTTTATCATTTTATTTACTACATATATACATGACGTACATACATAAAGAAAATGAAAGAAAAATCAAAGGGAATTTCATTTATCAAACCTACGATGATTTGGAATATCGAATAACAGTTATTGCATATTATGAAATACTGATCAGACCTTGAATCGATGTCTACCCAACGACAGAGTTGCATCATCTTGAACTAGGTCGGTTTTTGTATCTAGGTAAGAAGCTTTTTACAAACTTTTGCCATTGGCGTGAAATTTTTAATCGAATGGTCCTGACCGCCCTTATTGACCCTCATCCTTCGCTTTTCGTGTATTTCCGGTCTACGACAACCCTGGTGTACAATACACCGATACACCAATGACAAAATAAAAAATTGAAATTTCAAATCGGACACCAAAAGTCCGCTAATATTTTCGCTAAGTGCGGCAAGGAAATCGGGCTGCGTCTTTTGAGTTTGATTTTGATGAAATAGACCAAAAATTTCGAGTATACGTTTCAAAATACGAAAATAAATCGTTTGAGGCAAAACGCAGCCCGATGCGTCCAAAGTTGATGTAGGTACTCAATAACGAACAACGGTCGTAATTGACTTAAATCGAGGTACTTGAACATTCAACGCCTAGTTGCATAGAAAGTTTGCGGCTTCCTTGTCGTAGCACGTGCTTTATACGTGAAAATAAAAGTATTTTCTTCTTCATGGTGGTAGAAAATTATAATAATGAATTTCACAAATTATTTGGAGATAGAGATGAATGACCATAATAGAATATCTTTCGCTTTGAGCTTTCATTGTAGACCATCTTCGCTTGTCTCTATTTCTTAACTATAACCTCATAATAATCTATCTCTACATGACTGTCTCTCTGTGTACGACTGTTCTTCTATTTTTCTCGCTATTTCACCATATACTGCCACTCCTTCTCGCCTTGTACTCTTCTATTATCTCTTTGTGCCTATAATTATTACAGTCTGGCTCACTCCGATCGTGCTTGCAATCGCTGCATCAAGGGAATCCACGTAGATGATTTTCACTTTTTTCTAACTATAAGTGATCAAACGTTTGCATCAGTAATTCATCATTTCCTGAATATATACCTAAATATTTCGCCCACTTAAAACCAGTCGATGGTTTTTATCTCCCTTAGTTTTTCGAGTTGATTCTGAACCGAGTGTTTATTCGAACCAGTAATATTGAATTAGAATCGAAGCCGTATAATAAGTTAGTATCCGATATCAACCAAATCACATTCAGTGCTCGATTTCGTATGTACGTACAATATACTATTTCAGAGTTTGTCATTCATTATGTATAAAATTTTTTTTATATCGAAGGATGATAAATGGACTGGATTTTTTTATAGACAAGTCTTCGAGGTCCAGGCTCAATGATCGTAAGAGTTTAACGAAGTTACCGGGTTTCGTTGAGAGTTAAATCAATTCCCATTTGGGTTTCTGTGGTGTAATGAACGATTGAATTATTTTCTTGGTACACGAACCCGATCGTAAACTTTTACAACCCTCGTGTAGCGAAGGGTTGGGTTTATATTCTAGGGCAAAGAAGTAGGGAAGGAAATGGTTGGAAATTACCGGTTGATAGAGCTCAACCGGAAGTTGAGGCCAAGTCACCAGCTGGTTGTCTAAGAAATACGTAACACTCAACGCGTACTACCCTGTATAGAATAGCCAATACCTAGACTTCTAGGAGCCCCTGTTATCAACCGAGCCTTATAGGTACGCGGAAGTTTGCCTTCGGGGGTGAAGTATTGCCGTTAGTAATCGAAGTAGAGGTTGTAAGCGAATAGCAAAACGGTTCAACGCCCTGTAACTGGTACAAGTCACGATTCCCGCCGGCTGACTTATGGTTGGGAAGAGTACTAGGATTATTCTAGTGAGAATAAATCAAATTTTTTTTTTTTTTTACTAGATGAAACTAGGCCAGCCCGTGGATTCTAATATTCTTCATTTTATTATTTCGCGTAATTTCTATAATCAGATTAGATTCTTTTTTCAAATATACAAATTGTCTGTATTTTTATTATCTTCATTCTGCATGAAGAAATGAAGCATATACATGTATCTACTTCGTGTAGAAACGTGCCTGAATTAATACACGTGGATTAGGGAGGGTGAGAGCTTTTATTCTTTTGTTCGATACGATGGAAAGGCTGAGTTAAGACGAAACCAAGTCATTAATATCTGTCATCGCATCTTGATGGGGTGCTGATACGAGCCCTAGAGATTTTCAGGGTTGAAAGCACTCCGTGAAATGCGCAAGTGTGAATTATATGTATACATACCTTTCTCGTCGACAACAATGAAACGTGGAAAACTATTGTCTTTGTTTAAAACAAGGGTCGATTTCGCGAAGCATCAGCTCAACTCTTCAAGTACATTCGACCATTTAGCGAAATTTTCGCAATGCTCGACTCGTCGAAACGATAATGTCAATTGAAAATACTGGGGTTTCCTTGATAAACTGAAAAATTTATACCAAATCAACAATCCCTTCCTCGTGCTGGAATTTGTATACCAAAGTGGAATGCAATTATTTGAAACGTTGTCTAACCGAACTACTGCAGTCAAGCTTTTAGGGGGTAAAACTTTTCTCTGCTTGCATTTCGGCCAGCCATCCTGGCGCCACGTAGTTATTTTGCTTCCACACTATGTTTCAAAGGTCGTACATAGCTTTTGTACGTATTGCTTCCCGCCTGTTTATCCGCTTATTCACTTTACTTGGCTGTTTCGTACCAACCACCATCCTTACACATCCTGAATAGCTGTTTCCCTCTATATACTATTTGGCCAAAGGTAATTGCTCGACGTTGTACCATCCGAAATTATAGAGGTCAAAATTTCACCGGTGGAAATGGACCCGGCATTCATCCGCAGGGTATCATTAAACGTCTAGCTTTGCGTCAACGTGATCTTAGTTAGAGCTTGCAGCAAATCCTTTACTTACCATTTACTATGTACTGCGTCAAAGATTACGTATAACACTGCACTCGGTCAGGATTTTTACTTGATAAAATCTATGCGGTTATCATCTCTTCATGAAAATCATTCTGCCAACGAATTTTCAGACTCTTATATACTCGTATTTTCGAGAAAACTTATATTATAACTAAGATCTAGATCGAAACTTGAAAACTTCGCTGATTGTGATTGGTTTTTTTTTTTTTTTTTATCGATTTATTGCAGCTATTGCGAAAAGCCTGACAACGAATCAGATATGGGTGGTGTACCTCACGTCGAAGGTGGTTTAAACAGCGACCTTTACGCGGTACCAGTGAAACGTCGTCAGCCGAAGGATCACAAGGACCAAAGGGACTTGTCGTTGCAACAAAATTTAGAAAAGCTACCAACCAGTGGTGATATCGATGCTGTAGACTCTGAGGACAAAGATGAGAATCTTCCACCAGGATGGGAGAAACACGAAGGTATATATACGAATACGTATTAGATATTTGCCGGCCAAAAGGAGTCTAATCACTTCGACATTGGCCTCTAAACGTATATAAGTGCTAATGACCAAAATTATCGAATTACTTTCAGACAACGATGGACCATATTACTGGCACATAAAAAGCGGTACCATCCAAAGAGAACCACCCGAAGCTCCGTTACCTTCGAAATCCGAATCTCGCAGAAGTTTAGTTAAGGATAACGATAGTGTGAGTTACATTTTCTGACTATCAATGAGTTATCGTGATCAAGCGATGATCATATTCGTGGTAAATAATCGCAAAATTTCCTCTTCAGATAAATAATTTTCATGGAATTGGAGGTATGGCGAATACCGTCACTCGGAGTAACACCAGTTCCGCTCTTGATCAAGATTTGGAGAATAAAAGGAAAGAGGATCTTGCGCTAAAGTAAGTTTCCTAATGCCAACTTAGGCTGCCTAAATTAATGGCTCGTAACTCATCGTCGTATTGAGATACTGGTAATTAACACGAGGTCAATCCTCACGGTCCTTTAAAGGCGAAGGAGTTATCCAGCCCGCGTAGACACTGAGGGTAGAGATAGGCCGATCAGGTTTGCGGTACGTTCGTTGGGGTGGGTCGAGGTTGCAGAGGAAGATCTTACCCCGGAACGAAGTAGCAAGGCAGTTAATAAATGCATCGTCGATTTGTCATTGGGAAGGAATGATTTACTTGACGTTGTTGGAAGATGGGGAGACGTGAGTTATAAATATATACACATTTTCTTGTAGGTCTTAATGTTATCGTTCGTTCACACATCAATTTTATTCTTCATCAATTTTTCCATTATATTCACAGGGTAAGGATTTGTTCATGGATTTGGACGAGGGTGCGCTGAAATTAATAGATCCAGAAAACCTGACAGTACTCAATACTCAACCCATTCATACAATCAGAGTCTGGGGCGTTGGCAGAGACAATGGACGGTAAGTACCTTATTATGACTGCATCAGGGTGAAATAATTTCATGCGGAAATAAATTCTTGACTTTATATTCGCGTCACAAATCGTGATAAGTAATTGAACAATTTCATTCTCAATTCAATTTAGTATTATTCACTTTACCTAGATACCGTAGATACGTTACGGTAACTAGATCTGGATATAATTGGCATAATAATTCATTTCGTAGAATAAATTGTCCAGTGCTCTGGGTTTTTATTATAATTCTTATACTAACACCGTTTAGTTTCGGAGTAAAAAAGCTGCTTTTATTTTACACAAATTGGACTGCACCGAACTGCACGAGAATTTTTCGGTTGGTAGATGAGGTAAGTGTACCAATTAACGACCCTTTTAGACCTGATTATTGACCCTTATATTTTCATCAATATTGAATCTATGATAAGAATTCTGAATTGTTCCGTTGGACAAATCAGTTGCTACAGACTCGAAGAATACAAATTGATTGTTTTTTTTATAATTCGAGAGCCCACAGATTAAAAAAAAAAACCTTTGAAAAAGGTCAATAATTGGGACACGGTCTGTAACTGGTACACTTACTCGCCCTACTTGTCTAAGCGTCAACGTGATTGGGTGAAAGTAATCCAGTGCAGCCCAATTTGTGTAAAACGAACGAATCTATAGATTCATTTCTTCTTTTCTTTTCTTTTTCTTCTCATTGTCGCAAGTTTTGCCTAATCGAATTATGTCGCATATGTATATGTATATATGTGTGAATTGAAAGTGGCATTAACATCGATGTTTCTTCCATGTATGCCTTTGGCGTGGATGGACACAACAGTGAAAGGTAATTTCAATATTCGAAGCTTGAACATGACACAGGCTTTAAAAGCATCGCATGGAACCGCAATGTACTTATTCTTATCATCAATTTACACAGAAAAATGAAACAAACAACAATCTATTCGCGCATGTCTTATAGAATTATTCAATAAAATCATCGTTAACACTTTCAAACTACAGTGTCAAGAGCGAAACAACAAAACCCACAATGAAGAATAATTAATTTAGCATGAATCGTGTGGTAAAATAGACGATGAAAATTTCGGAGTAAAAATGGTAGAAAATTAGTAACTTATAGATATTTATTTTTTTTTTAAACAGGGACTTTGCGTACGTGGCAAGGGACAGATCGACGCGACGGCACATGTGTCACGTATTTCGTTGTGACATGCCAGCGCGTACAATCGCCAACACACTACGAGATATTTGTAAGAAGATTATGATCGAGAGATCGTTGCATCAGAATCTAGCTAAACCAGTAGATATTAACGGTAGGACAAGTTTGGCAACTAGACCAACCAATCTTCCTACCGAACACAGACGATTTCATAGAAATGGCCAGGCACTTGTCAGTAAGTGTAGAAACAACAATTCTATCGAGAATGTGAAAAATATACAATTATACATATTTATTAAATCAAATTTTATTCTTAGCACAATCTTTCCCAACTCCAATGGAAGAGCCAAAAAAAGTATTGCGGGCTCAGTATCTTGGATCTATGCAAGTCTCTCAAGCAAGTGGTATGGACGTATTGAATGACGCGATAGATCACATGGTTACCAACACTCCAAATGATCAATGGCGAAATGTTAATGTAGCAGTTGCTCCAAGCATGATCTCCATACTCACACCCAATGCAAGTATCCAATTGGTTATTATCATAGGAGTGTATGTACAACTTTTTTTTTCAATTATGGAATCTATGTTTTTGGTTCACAGGATGACAAGCTCATCACTGAATGTCGAGTTCGTTACCTTTCCTTTTTGGGGATAGGCCGCAACGTCAAACAGTGTGCCTTCATCATGCATACAGCTCAGGATATTTTCATCGCACATGTATTCAACTGCGAACCAAGCAGCGGCGCTTTGTGCAAAACCATCGAAGCTGCTTGCAAGGTATATTCTCGTCTTCTAATATTCAAGACTTGGTACCTTCCTGAGAATTTCTACTATTAGCAGCTTTGGCGAATTTTTTAGATAATTTGAACAGTTCATAGGTTTGCACTTCAAAGAATGAGTATTTTTGGAAGTAATTATTATGATTTCTCACGTGAAAAAATTATACGGAAATTCCTAATTTTTCTATAAATTTGCTGAGAATCCTTGTACAGTTATTTTCATCGGGGTAATAATTTGAATTTGAATCCATGCTTCATTGTCAAATTTAAAAATCATCATGTTTCGCAATCTGCAGTTGAGGTACCAGAAATGCTTAGACGCTCATCCCCAAGGATTCAGGAATGCAAGTAGTCTGAATACCCCGGGTGGTCGGGGACTTGGAGCAACATTAAAATCTCTTGTCGGATCCCTAACTGGTCGAAGAAATAAGCAAGGTGAATCCTGAGATGAGGCTCTCTCGCTGCAGGTCAGTTAATAATACACATCTCTCCATGTATTCTGTATTGTATATCAGTATTGAATTACTATTTTCTCATGAATATTTTTTTACTTCTTTTCATTTGCAAGATGTTCACATACACCATAATATAATGGTACCTACCGTTTTTTAACTTCCAGTTGCCAATTAAGTTTGATTTTTTGTTTATTCAGGAACTGTGGCCACTACCTGCAGAGCGAGAGGTAATCAGACACAGACATCTGCAATCTCCATTAACTTTAAAGTATTTTGGAGGATCACCACCTAGTGCATCTCTGCGATCACTTCTCTCGCCATCGTTGGATACCAGGCGCATACAGTTGGCTCGCTGGGAAAGCAATCCTTAGATAAAAAAACAAAAAAAAAAACATACATCTCTATTTCTTATTATTGGGTGTTTTGAATTTCACCCTTTCTAAGAGAATGAAAAAACGAAAGATAAAGAATATGAGAAAAATATAAATAAAAAATTGAATTAAAATCATTCGGTACTGGTGTCCGCTGCAGTAAGCCCCCTCCGAATCGTGAATTCAGCAACGTGCTATATGAAACTTATAATGGACAAGGCTTAGTGTTAATATGTTATTGCAGTGTACGTGTTGATTTAAACAGAGAACAAAAAAAAAAAAAAAGAATTATGGAAAATACTTTGTATACTCACACACATTTGCACCCGTTTCCCTATTTCGGTTTTTATCTTTATTTGTTACTATTCTTGCCTTACTTTTCTGTTTTTCTTTTTGGTTCTTCTCTTCATATTCACACAGTATAAATGTTATAACGAGAAAGAATGAACTGAAAATGAAAATATTGGCAATTATATTTGTCAAGATTCTTAATGAGGAATTCAGTTTTTCGAAAAATTAAGGATGATATCCTGTTATGAATCCACGTTGAAATTGATCCTGTTCGATTGAGTTGTTCCGTCACGATCGGTAACCAATAAAGTTAGCGTTAATTACGATAACAATAATTGAATACGTTCAAACTTTGTGAAAGAATCTGTACAAAATTGTTTTTCATTCGAAAGGGAGAAAAAAAAAAACAACTAAAGTCAAAAGTAAACTTTGAAAAAATGTATGTCATAGTTTGCGATTAACGTGTCTCCAGACAAACGATGGTTTCTTTATAAAAAAAAAAAGAAGAAAAAAAAATAAAAAATGAAATTGGAAAAAATAGTTAAACAATTATTAAAGGAATATTAAGAAAATCAATATCACTGATAAATTTCATGATAAAGAAATTGCTCGGACATTCCGCGAAGCTGTAAGTTTATATACATACATATTATATGTAAATCTATATAGGTATAGTAAATTTCAGCAGCTTCTCAATTTTAATAATCACACGCGTCAGACGCCATGTTATATCAAGTAGGTATACTACATAATAATATACATATAATAAGTCAAAATGGTGTAAATGATACCAAACAATTTGGGATTCCCCTGTGTTATGTAATAATGAATTGATATCAATCTGTATTAAATATATAGGTATACTTATATACGATGTGGCCATAAATCGTGCTTTCGTTTTAACGAAAGAATACGAAAAAAATTAATGAAAATAAAAATAAAAATCAAATTTCAAAAAGAAAGACATAAAAAAAAGAGGAAGGAATGACAAATTCTGTACATATGTATGAGAAATTACTAATTTAATAACTATTACTTACAAAGATGAACAAAAAAAAAAAAAATACTCGATTAAAAAAAAAAAAAAAAAAAAAGAATAAGAAAAAGAGAATTAAGAATTAACGAGAAGGAGAGAGTAAATTTAACGTATCCACAAGGCATTTGAAAAGCTACATAGAGCTTAGATATTTCTTGAGTGTACAGTATGAAAAGAAAGAAATAAAGGGAAAGAAAGAAAAAGAAAAAAAATGAATAAAAACCAAATGAAATATATTCAAATCATCAGACACATGTAGCAAATAGGAATTTATTTTTTATGCCAAGTAATAGGACGAGAGCTTGCGACGAGGTGATATGACAAATATTAGCGTGATGCTCTTTATATATATCGCCGAGCGTCACAATGTATCAACATTGAAAGTGTGTATGTTATGAAAAAGCTACGTATATAAAGGTGGTTTTGAGTGTACAATGATCATAACTATATAATTGCTATATAGTAAATAATAATGTTAGCGATTATATATCTCGTGAATATCTGCATATAGTTACTTAATGTCCACACGATCATTCAACTCGCAAGATCAGAATATACATATATAATATACTTATATATGTATATGTATATGTATAAAATATATGTGTGTATATATATACTTGAATGAAATAATTGCTGTAATAACAGTAAGACGCGTGTATATGTATCTATAGGTATACAATATACATTATACATACATACACATTATATATGTATAAATACAATATATTATATATATATATATATATAGATGCGTTTTCTTTTTATATTCGAACGAGCCGAGAGAATATGAATAAATATATATACATTAATATATACATAGATTACGCTTAAATTTGAGTATAAAAAGTGAGCGACACCTCGTCAGTTACATATATATGATTATAAGAACATAATATTATGTAATATCGTATAGGTTAATAAATAAATATATATACATATGTATTCAACCTTAAATTATACAACGTGACACGATTGATTTATTATTTACTTGTTTATTATATCATATATATATACATATATGTATATATATATATGAATAATTATTCAATAAGATCCTGTTTTTATTATCACATTAAATTGATATATCGTGCTGCAAACATACATACATACATACATACATACATACCTACATACATAATTATATTAATATATTTAATAAATGATATTTGCTACTGTTGCTGGTTGCAGGGAATAATATAATATATGATATTGTATTCATATAACAAGTAATATAATTATTCTATATGATTATTATCATTACTTTTATAACTCATACCAATACATAACTCTATCAACATCATTATTATAATATCATTATCATTATCGTTTCTATGATTTCTCTCAGCTGTATACGTAATATACGTATAGCTGCGTGAATAACGGAAAATTATCATTGATATTGTTATTACATTATCATTATTATATTACGTTTATTATTATTATCATTATTACTTTCATTATTGAAGATTATATGATATAATAGCGTTACGAGCGAGATATTACATGGCCTGCATTCTTAGTATTTGAAATTATAAATGACAGATATAATCATACTTTTTTGCCAGCATCGATTGTCAGATTCTATAGTTCATTCGATGTATATGATCGATGATCACGATCCAAGAGCAAGCCGCAATATGTCATTCAACGTCAAGTTATATATATTCACGATTATACTATCAACTATAAGAATCACTCGAAATTATTCTATCAATGAGAATAAATCTTGAAGTAATAGAAAAACATTAACGTGATATAAATAATATAAACGTATATTGAGAACAACGTAAAGTTTGTTGGAAAAGAATTTTAAAAAATAAATAAAACAGAGAAAGAAAAACATTATTATTGAACTCAATTGTACAAATCGTAATGTAATTTGCTAGAAATTCAGGCCGTGGGTTAATAAAGTGTTTGATCATCACTATTCTTGTGTACAGTATATAGGGATTCTGTCCTGTTAGACCGGAAATGTAGCTGCAGTGGGCCAAAAATCATAATAATCGATTACAACGGCTAGTATATTTCTCAATATTTACGGTATCCAAATGTTCCTAATCGTTGCAATTATATACTGAATTGTATAGCTAGATAAAAACAGCTGCGGTGCCCTGGATAAAAATTGAAAAAACCAAAAAAAAAACTTAAAAAAAAATATGCGAAAATATAAATATATGGGAAGATAAATACTCGTTGTTGAAATCATATAATACATATAGCAAGAAATGTTTTTTGCGAAGGCTGTTACTGCAAAAGAACAAACTTGTGCGGGACCCAGGATGATATGTTTCTATATTATAATATATAGATTATATATAAACGAATAAAAGGTCGGAAGAGGAGGATCTAATGCTGTAGGTTAAATAAATAAATTAAATTAAATTAAATTAAATTAATGAAATGAAATGAAATGAAATGAAATAATGAGAGAAATCGATAATTATTATTGTAAATACAATATAATAATACACGCTAAATTGCCCGCCTTTATATATATATATATTACACTATATAAAATTACAATACACAGCCTGCGCCTCTGTTATATAGGCGATTGCGGATATATTATTATTATTACATATAGATTTTGAAAACCGCAATAATATACCGAGGGCTCTTTTTATCCGCACTAATTTTTATAAGCTTAAATTTTTCTTTCCTTTTACTTTCTATTTTTCTTTTTTTCTTCATTTTTTTTCTTTAATCTTATCTTATTATACTTCAAGAGTCACTATCAATATTTCTATGTACATGTATTAAATTAAATTATATTATATTATATTATATTATATAGGAAATTTTCTGAAAAACCGCATGTATATGAAAAATAATAATATAGGAACGTATTGCCCCACGTGTGTGACTAAGACGAGTGTGTGATATATTTGTATTTTAAAAACCCAATCCAACAATAACACAGATATAATTTATATTATTATTATTATTATTATTATTATTATTATTTATATCTATGAAATACAAATCATACATTCTATCGTATGTTATATGAGATTCAAGATGTAAAGTGTATATGTACATATTAATAAGAATATAGTCTATAAGACGAAGGTGAAAATTATGTTATAGCACTATCACACGAAAAAACAAACACATACACATACACGCATAAATACATAAATTCATACACGGAAATACCATACATGAAAAAACACACACGTGCATAGCTTAACTGTGTTATAAGTGTTGACATGTCGCCACAAAGAATAAAGAAAAAAAATATGTAACAAAAAACGAAAAAACAAGAAAAAAAAACAAAAAAAAAACAAAAAAAAAAACCATTGTAACTGATAGCATATAGCAACTATACTATATTTACTGTGAGATGTAATAACCCTAACTACTGATATGGTAGAGTTGTTCTGCACAAACATGATGCTTATAATAATTATAGTCTTTCAAAAGTACGTAACTATATACTTAATTATTATTACCTCTATATATATATATATAGATGGACTGTATATAATATACATAAATATGTATGTATATCCGTTTACATACTTATTTATATACGTATAGATATGTGTATAGAAACACGATTCTATATGATATATTGTTATATGATATAATACCAATCGCATTTCAACTTATACAAATACAGATCATTCATTGATTTTTGGAAAATTTGTTCGAATCACTCGATATTCACGTATAGTCAATCTGTACCGCCGTCTACTCAAATCGCATTTCGGAAATTTTCAAAGAAAACTTCAAGAAATTAACGGTTAGTATACTGTCGCGTAGGTGATCAACTATAACGAATATTTTATCTTGGATGAATCGTTTATAGGAAGAATTTTCTTTTTGCTCGTAATTGTGATCAATAAATTGAGGGAAATTTTTTAGAGAAAAATTCTTGAATCTGATAGTGATCTGCGATTATTTATTAATTATCATTTCATTCGGAGAAAATTCAATCGTTGCAGGATATTATCATGAAGTATATCATTGATCTTAATTCCTTTTCCTTCCAAGATATCACGAAACTAAATAAAATCTTAACTCGAGTTCATCGCTGTGTGGAAAACAGAAAAGAATCTTTGGTGATAATCCTATCATAACAAACGTGGAAAATTAGTTGAGATACAGTACGGTTTATTATAGCTTCGATATACTCTTCTGAAAAATTATAGAAGTTGAAATCATCGTTTGCTCTGTGAGTTCTGCGCTACTTAATTATACGGCAGGCAATTCATTGAATATAAAAAAAAAGCATATGTATTTAAATGAGTGAGACGAATGATGAGAGAGTTCAATAGCATTTGACCAAAGTAATGGTGGATCGGGACGGAAGCTTCTTAACTCGTCGATTGAAATAGTCGGGTAATCAAAAATATTAAAAAAGTCTTATTTATGAAATAATTGTATAGGGATCGATCACGATTAACTTTAAGTTGTGAGTATAAATTATAAACAGATTGAACGTCGATCAGTTAACAAGGGATTATTGTGCTAAGGAAGAAATGAAATACTTCCGAGTTTGCCTTCAGAGGATTGTGCGAAACATTATAAAATACTGCGGACAATTAACAAAATTGATTAATTAATCAATTAATGATATAAAAATACCAAAACAATATAAATGAATGTATGATAATAAATATTCTATAACTGCTTATCGCTTGGTGAGATAATATTACATTTTTATGCATACGAAAATTATGAACAAGTCAGAAAAGAACAAGATGAAACAAAAAAAAAAAAAAAAAAAGAAAACTATGATCGGGGGCATATAATTAATAATTTGGATACTTTAGAAAAGTTCTTAAATATCGATAATGTGCTTGCACTTCTATGTAGTTGGATCGATGAATTGTTATTATATATTGAAATAATGATTATTATAAACAAGTTCATCTGAAATACTGTAACTATACATGCCTCTTGTGAATAAAATGCCTATTCACTTCTTTTAAATGTGTTTTTACATATATAAGAGCTACGTATTATTTTTTCGTTTTAATAAACCGATATCATAAATGGAAAAACAATTTAACAAATCAGTGAACATGTTATAGTCATTGCCAATTAATTTTAGGCCCTGCTGTTTCTGTCTTCATCCTCTCAAATGAATTTGACAACTTTATTGAGGGCCATGAGTTGGACACTTTATTATTCGCTATTCTTTGAAGTTTTATTAATTATATTACTAAGTTTTATATTGTAAAATACGTACCGATCAGGATACGTCTTGGGAAATCGACCGAATTAGATCAGAGTAGGCGAATTATTGCGAATTTCCCACTAACGTGCCAGATAGGGTTTATTTCATAGAGATTGATCGGATTTCTGATGAAATTGTCGAACATAGATATATATATTTCCGCTGTAACAATTCAGTTTGATTTGCAATTACACTTGAAATTTTAATTGCCTTACAAGTAGAGCGGCTTGGTGATTTTCGTGACTGGCACAGGACGTGATTAAGGTACTCTAATCTCTCGTGCGATCGAGAAATTGACGTATCGACTGTCTCGTAAAATTTCCAAACGTAAAAATTAGTTTCCATCTATCGTAACAAGTTTACTAAATACGGCGTTCTAGAATCATGCCTTTACATATATAAGACCTAAGTCAGTGACGTGTGTTTATCAGAGTCTACTCGCAACTCGACTTCAAGCAAGGAACCAGCTCCAGAAATTTCATACACTCGAGTACAAGATGTCACTATTACGGCTAATTTTCGTAATTGTTGCTTGTGGTATGGCACTTGCACATAACGTCGACAGAATGAACGAGCAAAAGCTGGTTGAATCTTCATTCGACTCTGAAATATATCCGCAACAATCTAAGTCGGTAACGTATCGTTTTTGTTAGTCATGTACATTAACAAGTCGGGGAAATCTACCCGGTAATTCGGTATAAAATTCTGGTTGCTATCAATTGATTGCTATTTCTATCAAAACTGATTTTCGATCATCTGAACAGGTTCATCGTCGCGAGAGTCCTGCAGAAATAGTTGCAGACCATTTAGTTGGTGATACAGGTGCGCTCAGTCCAGACAAGATATCAGATATTCATCACGATACTGGATCACTAGACAAGAACAAACGATCTCTTAATGTTCAGCCCGAACACGTCGCCGAACCTGGGTGCTGTGGCTAATGGATCAAAATTGGCCGATATATGTGTGTATAGTTTGGGATCATCTTCTGACGGGAAATTTTTCACTGCGAACGGAACATATATCTGAAGATTATATTATTGTTCCCTCTGTATCGCCCGTACTGCAGTTTAGTACTTTTATAAAATCATCGACAATATACATTCCAAAATCCCAAACTAAATATCATCGAATACTATTTTCTGTCCGAATTCTATTTGAGTAATAAATAAATAGTATTTCTAATAATTGCGATGCAATATTCAGTATTGATTACTGTTTTTCGTCATCATTCAATCGTTTTTCAAGTTTATTGCACATCATAATTCATACGTCACTTAATAAAAGCGAATGGATAATTGAAATAAAAAAATGGGCAGTATTTTTATGCTATGATATTCGATCGAATGAATAATCGACTCAGTTTACGCTGTCCTGGTATGAATGGGACTAGAAATTAATATATGCCGTTCAATCGATGCAATTTCGAAAAAAAGATGAAAAGTCCACGAATATGCACTTTATAATTAAATACGTGCTCCGGATAATCGCAAATCGGCTGCTCCACTGACTAAGGAAAGAGATCAGCAAATTTCAATGGAAATACCCAGGAAAATGCGTAAGCATAGGTTTTTATCTGCTCATGTAATAGATATTGATTTTAAAAACGTGTGAGCGAGTAAAGAAATGGAAATACCAACTCGTCGACTCGATTGGTTCGGAAACGCCTTATTATACGCAACCTAAATGCTTGAGGCCAGACGGTGGCGCTTTTATTATCTCAGTGGCCAATTCGCGGACTATTTTTGCCGCAACAGTGAGCTGCAACCGCATTATAAGTATTTGAATCTTCACGTATTGTTAAATTCAAAATTACATAATTGTTACGGACAAATAGATGAATATTCATTTCCAGGGATGATAACTAATCCCGCAATAATAATCTCGCAGTACTTGCAAATTATTTTCAAAATTATTCCGCAGAGGCACACGATACAGCCAATTTTCGAGAAAAGCGAGATATTCGAAATAAAGAAATTCTCGAATTATTCTGCAATATTGAAAAATCAGTTTTCAGCCTGCTTTTCCGAAATTTGCCTCTATTTTCCAGTCTTTCTGATTCGCCAACCTTGTCATGTCACTAGAAAAAAAATGCTCCAGGCTAAGGCCTCTTTTGACTTTCAGCAAACTAAAAGTGATTTTTTTTATTTTATCAAGTCTGGTTCATTTTAATTCCTAGTCAGGTATACTTTGCATTAGAATTCAAAGTCTAGCTATAACCGAATGGGGTCGTATATCATTCTGGACATTTTAAAAAGCAATAAATAATTCTTTATTCATTAACGTCGGGTATTTGCGTCAGCCTTGAAAAATTTTCTACGCTTATAATGCAATTTATGGTACGCGTGCATATCGTGTATATCAATATTCGTATTCTGAGTATACATAAGAGCTAAAGCATATAGCGCAAGCAATCAGTCACAACCACTGGCAACGTATGA
This sequence comes from Ametastegia equiseti, assembly GCA_963989295.1. Classification (NCBI taxonomy): domain Eukaryota; kingdom Metazoa; phylum Arthropoda; class Insecta; order Hymenoptera; family Tenthredinidae; genus Ametastegia; species Ametastegia equiseti. The sequence goes on along the minus strand of OZ022397.1, from coordinate 11,218,444 downwards.
TCACAAAATGCAGAGTTTCCCAAAGTAGAGAACATTTTCCTCAGTCTATCGAAGAGCTCCGTTCACCTCAAAGCTCAAGCGACAATAATCAGGCCTATAACTCGTGCTCTGTTTATCTTTCGGCTATAAATTCATATAGTGTTTAACGTCATGTTGAGACAGCTACTCGTTATCTTAATATTTTTCTACACGGTGTACGGCATATCGGCTGGAAAAATGGATCATGGGGCGGAATATCATGCACAAGTCATTCCGATTCACAAGCCACACAGAAAAGCCAGAGCAGCATCTTTGACGAATGAAAAAGTCGTCGACGTTCTACACGCTTCGATCGATGAAATACTTGATGATATCGGTGGACCGGCAAGCGAAGCTCCGATCAAGGAATCTCAGTATATAAATTCAGCAACAGCACAACCATGCTGGGCAAAACCGGATGAGATAATGACAATGATCATCCCGATAGAGGATTCAACGGATTCGAATTCTTCAGAGTAATTTAAAATTGAATCTAACAATTCTTCGATAACCCAGTAAAGTTCCTGTGACCTTTGTCAGCTGTTCTAATGAAAATACTGGATTAGTCTTCAGATGGTCTACGATCATTATTTACAAGATCGATATGCGGGTTGACTGATCTCTACTGAATTCATTCAATTTAGGATCTTCTAACTGATCGTTAGCGTTCGAATTTTACAGCAATAACAAATTAAAGTCGATAGTAAGAAATGTTGAGATAGATAAGTTCCAGATTCTCATTCAAAATTTTATTCGCACTTTCTTTTCATCATATAAAATCCAAAGCAATATAGAATACATTTGCGCAATATATAATTGCACGGTTTAGTGGTCTGCACACATTACTCAGATTCGAGGAATTGATCACACATGAAAATACATATAGGAATGTATAATACACATATAAATATACCTAATAGTTACAATAAAGAATCTATATAATACCAATTATATCCGAATGTATAATCTAGCTATTCTAGTGTGTCAGATTTACGTTCGCAAATTGAATTTGCGATTGTGTTAACAAGTGGACACGTGGTATAAAAAATACTTGGTTCCCATGTGGCTTTCAGAACTTAGCAAACTTTCAAGAGATCCTGATTTTTGAAAGAAAGTGATAAGTTTCTGATCGCTAAATACAAATAATAGTTTTGTAATAACTTTGTCTATGAAAATCGTACGTACTTGAATAACAACTTGTGGCATAAATAATGCATGTATTTTATGATCTCCGGAATGCAAAACTAACTGTTTGAGTTGACACACAGGATAAAACAAAACAGAATATTAATTCATTATCTATTTAAGTAAGTTTGTAGAATACAATTTTTTTTCTCTTTATACGCAACTCTCAAACCCATTATTACTAGTGAACATAAAAATAGAAATTGTGTTAAACTTTCTTTAACAATTCTGATTTTATGTCGTCATTATACTATAAGAGGCGCTTATGCTAAGAGCAAAGTTAACGATGAATAGATATTGGCCCCTATTTGAAAATCTACCTAATATGAAGAATCAGATTGTTTCTTTCATGATCAAGTTGTAAGAAAAAATAAAGGAAAAAAAAAAACAAACAAAAATACATAGAAAAGCTTTCGGAATAATAGGCAATAATGAATTTAAACTAACCGAACGATTTGCGACATTCCGTACTCCGCTTATATAATTGAATCAATAAAAAATTAGCTATTAAATGAACAGTAGAAATATGGTAAATGAAAACACAACACAATAAGTCTGCTGTTTTGTCATAATAAATACCTAATTTAAAACTACTCGTTAAATATTGATGGCGGAAAAAACTGTGAATACATATTGGTCAAATTCGATTGTGCTAAAGATTATTGCGGAATAATTTACAACCGTTTTACCTTTTTGAATACTAATAAAAAGGGAATCTACACGTTGAGAAAAGTCTGAGTTCTTGATCATTGTAATTAAAGTTGCAAAGAATTAAGGGGGGACTTCAGTGAAATTTGGATAAAACTCATTTTTTAATTTGTAAAATGACTTAAAAAAATCTGATGAAAAATCGCTTACAGCAAAAGTTAATTAGTGTTAGTATGTGTATTGAAAAAAGAAATCCAAATTTCACCGAAGTCCTCCCTTAAATTTCTAAAGCTTGAGTAATTCAATTAACACGAAGAGTTATACAACCCAGTGTCTCATCGTAAACAATTGTGCAATTGTAAAAATGAAACTATAATGATATGTATACAACCGTGATTAGGAACAAAAAAAAAACAAAAAAATCTCAATCATTCACCGAGATCCCCTGATTATCATGCACAAAAAATACCTAATTAGTAAATCTATACGTCGAAGACTTGGCGTTAACTCTTTAGATAAGGGGTAACAACTTGCCACGCAGAATGTGGCTTTGCCTGTAAAAAGTTGATTTTCCTTCTTCCCCACCTCAGCCATAAAATACCAATAATTACGCAAAGGAGACTTTCTATGTAGTATCCGTCCAGCTGCGTATAACATTCTCCGCCATTGGTATCGGCACATAACTAAAAAATTTCAAGCATTAAATCACCAGTTAAAATAAATAAGAATAGAAAATCTTCCTCCGTTTAGACATCGCCTTAGTTCTTACCTCTCGTTCTACAAGAGTACTACAGTCGTTGTTCGGATCTGTGGTACATTGCCTAAATGTGAATGCATCGACAAACCAAAGCGCAGATGTAGCTGGCCAATTTCCTCCAAGATTACACAGCGTATTTAATAACGTCATGTAAGTTCCGCCTACTGCTGGGTCACTTATTCTTGCAAAAAATGCCATCACGGCAACAAACATGCTGTATAGAGTGACCTGAAATTGGAAGAATAGTTTAACTGGTAAAAATTTAGATTAAATGAGCACAAAATCTTTTTTTAAATTGATAGTATGTACATACATAAAACTTTGAATATTTTACCTGATGTATCGAGTAAATAACAATAAGAGTAACGTAATAATAAATAGGAACGTCTCCGTCAGATACTACGAAAGGTGTTAGCCATACTAGAAATGCGGCAACTAATCCAAAGGCAAGTCTGTAAAGGATATAAAATATCAGGATTATTTATCACTGTCTACTATTTTGCAGAGTCCAAGATGTTATGTATCTGCGTTTGCTGTTACCTGTACGGTATAGCTTTCAAGTAAACATCCATTGGTCTTGGTCCTACGGTGTACTTGGCTATGGCAAACGGTAGAATAATCTGAAGCGGCACCATCGGCACTGCCATTAAGGCCATTTTTTCTTTAGGTATTCCAGCGTCGACCATTTTTAGTCCCGTTACAGCGTCGCAAGCAGAAAAACCAATCTGGAAATTAAGTTGATTCAAGATACAGTTGGATTTAACGTTGAGAACGTTGTTTGCATTGTGAAAGAATAGAAATTATGTGAGAAATTGGATTATTAGACGGCACTTGTTGTTTACTAGAGTTAAATCTACTAGAAGATGAATGAAATTTAAAAACCTTTGCAGTTAACAGAATGAGCGCCAGTGTTTTAATGTTGGGAAGTTTGATGATGTCCCATAGTAATTTATAGGCGTGTGTTATGTCCATGTCTGGTTCACCCTTCTGAGGCTTCACTCGATCCTCGTGTTTGAATATTGCGACTAAAGTAGTCGTGCCGATGAACACCCATCCCCAAAAGTATAAGAATCCTGGTAGAGTAACAAGTCCTTGATCGGATGGCGTGGATCGCAAATACCCATTGCAAAATGCTGCGGATTCAAGGGCTATGAATAATACATAGCCCAGAAAGTAACCAGCGGTTTGTCCCACGCTGTTGCAAGTCGATGCGTGCCCTACGTTGCATCTTGAAAAGTAAACAGTTTATGTGTGTCAATAATTTTAGGTCTTATTAGTCTACGTAGGATTATCAGATGCAAGAAAGGTGGGATTTAGTTGGCGTTATGGAGTATAGGATTTGAAGTTGCGTTCCTCGATCCTTTGAAATCAAAAACTCACCAAAAGCCAACTTGCCAAGGAAATATTTTTGCCCAAGGATGGATTTTTTGATATTTCAATTTTGATGAAAAAAATTATAGTAAGATTCTGTAAGTTTTGAGAAAAGACTTCACCTGAATCTTAGCAAGAACTAGTCCTTTCGTTCTGAAATAGCTAAAAAAAGTCAGATCAAAAGCGAATTGTACAAATGTGTGGTGAATCTAGAATGTGAGTTCTAAAATATGTATTGAAAATAAATTCTTTCCTTTGTATCTGCACTTTCATTGTAGAAAATTGAAATATTTTTTTATTGTACATTCTGCGATAACTAAAACTCATAGGATTCATATATTTATCGAACTTATCGAACTATTCAGAAAAAACAGTACTGGCTTTCGTCAAAAGATTGTCATATGTTAAATTAAAAAACATACAAAACTTCCACTTTTAGAAGAGAATTTCCTCAAAATATGTGGACGAAAACTTGTGTATTGTATCTCAGGGTGTTTATAGAGTTCTGGTTTTTAAATTCCAGGCTTTTTCCAGGATTTCCAAGGATATTTTCATGTAAATTCAAAACTACTCAAGAGTAATACACGATGTAACTACAAGATTTTGAAGAACTTTAAATATTTCTTTACCCGAATCAGACAAGTTATTTGACCTTTCGCCTATTAGTAAATCACATATTGCACAATATGATTAGATCACTATATTTCAGCTAGTATCCATCCCCAATGCAGATATCAATTAAAGAATTAAACATTATACTGTGAAGAAAGGAGAAAAATTCTAAAATTGGAAATACAATCAAAGATTTTGAAAAAATCCCAGGCTAATTCCAAGATTCTCGAGTTTTCCAGGATTTATAGACACTCTACATCGAAAGAGAAAAAACGCTGATACTTCGGAAGGACTAACTACCTCTTGAGCATGGTGAGAGCCCAGCCATCGACCGCAATATCCTGCGTAGCTGCTAAGAAGTTGAGCGTAAAGAACAGCCCAGTCAATAATTCAATATTAGGACTATTATGCTGGTCTCCCAGCCATAGATCAATGTGACTAGAAAGAAAGAGCATGAATAGCCCAATCAAATACTGGGCAGGAATCAGCCAGGTCTTTCGTCTCCCAAATCTCTGAAGAAACATGGAATCCACTATCGGAGCCCAGAGCAGCTTGAGCGAGAATGGCCAATTCACAAAGCTGAACTCCGCCTGGAAATAACAATTCGATTAGACGATCGACGAATCGCCTCAAAATGTTAAGACGAATAGTCGTTCTGTGTATTACCTGCTGGCGATAGGAAGCTCCTCTGTTCTGGAGCATCATTGGAATAGCGCTAGACAAACCGAGAGGTATACCTTGCAAAAGGTACAAGAAGAATAATATCGCTATGTTTTTTTCATCCCCACGTGTGTCTCCGTGTTCATGAGCACTGAAAGGTTCCCCGCTCCCATCTTCGATATTGTTTTTTGCCTCCGTTCGTCGTTTCATCGTCTCTAGTAGCTGTTGATATTTTTCGACGAGGTAGCGAATTTTCGTTGTTGTTTATTTTATTTTATTTTTTTTTTTTTCAACACTCGAGAACTTGGGGATCGAGAAAAGTGAACACTGATTTTAGAGGGATTTGATTAATTCGAAAGAATATTGAAAGATTATTATCGGTTTTTTATTAACAGAGACTTAGACCGTATGGAATAATGACAAATATTGGAAATCAGATTGTTTTTAGAATAATATCCGGGTCAGCAGAGCTCACGAGAAATGTTTTAAGTGTAGTTTTTAAAGTCGACCGATCTAACCTCAAGAATAAGCCTCGATTCGGACGATTACAGATCGTCGGATGTGATAGTTGATCATCTACGTCGGATTGGTGAGTTAATTTATTACCTAACTGACTCTATCAGTTCGTTGAAATTCATTGTCATTGCACCAGATAGTTAAGAATATGAAAATTCTTATTCAAGTTGACAAGGCCGAATGCCACGTTGTGTTTTCCGAGGTATTGGAAGTACTCGAGTATTGGGACACGTCAGTCAGTAATTGCTATGAAATTTTAGCCTCTATTTACGTACACTCTGTGGGTAAGAGAAATACCTCATACCATATTTCAAGGTTTCAAGTAGTTTTCAAAATTGCCAAGAGATGGCAGCGCTATTGAATGAGAAAATTCAAATCGTTCATATTCGAATTTCGAATTTCTAAGTGAAGACCGCAGAACTAGGTACTCGACTAGAATAGAGCCTTGTTTATTATTGAGTAATAATCTAAATCGAGTTTGTTAAAAATGAATATTCCCGTCACGTATAGGTTCATCAACCTTTCGTTTAATTGATGTGCAGGGTTTGTTATATTTTCATAGATTGACGTATGAGGTATGATTGTGTGGGGAAATAATAGCTAATAAGCGCATAACTGTGAAGATGAAGAAGAAATTAGGTTTTCCAGAAAACAAATAATGAAGAATTAGAAAATTTGTTTAAATGACATCCATCTACAGCAATTTACAATATTCGGATAAACGATTCTACGAATCCGATTATCATTAATCGCCTAAATAAGCGTTTTCAAGGATGAAAATAATCCGTAGACAACTCAATTGACAGTTTTTTTTACTCAAGAATTGCTGTGAGTATGTATCATTATACTCCAAAATAATAGTGGATAAACTATTCAAGCTTAAAATTTCACCCTCGAGATAAATATAGTTTGGTGTCCAAACTGCAGGTAGATACATTTTTCGGCTACATTTCTGAACAGCGGTGTTTAATAATATACATTTTCATCTGACAAACATATTTATTGAGTATAGGTAGTTACAGGGATTTAATCTCTCCGTCTAGGCAAGGTGCACGGGAAAATTTCGCAGTTTCCTTCTTGAGCTCCAATAGCCAAGGCAAGTTTGATCTCTTTTTTCAAGTGCTGATTGACGTAGTTGTTGTTCAAAACGTTACTTTGGACCCTAAAAGTAATTCACAGTCAATCCTTAGACAGATGAGCTGGTTCTTTATTGTGATATAATATTATATATATTTAAAAAGAAATTGTTGTCATACAAATCCATGAAACGACGCTCCAAGTTATAATAGATACTGTTCTCCCTGTCACTGATATTCTTATAACGTGAAAGGTCCGCGAAGTATTCTCGCTGTACTTCGCACGCAAGTCTCGCGACGCACTTTCGAGACGTCAAGAATCTACTCAGTAATGCTATATCTTCTGTTTTCATATCTTTTCGAGGAATCTAGGAAATAAAATGTCGTGAGACTCTAAGAAGGACTGATTAATATCTCGTACACACCGAATATCAAAAAGATCAAAGAACGTTTTGTTCAACTCAACAGCACAAAATTATACGCTAAAAAGATTGTGTAATATTGATAAAGACTTTAATCGAGAAGTTTAATCGTCGAATAAATATTACAATACCTGTGATATGTATTCCTTGAGTAACATCAAAGGATGCTCATTCCAGAAATCGTCGGCAGTCGAGCGTTTTTTTCTTCCGTGAGCAACTCCCAAAGGTAAAAGTACAGGATTCGTTGCCAGGGCAGCGGCCGCTCCTATCAGGGCGACCCCAGCAAGCGCCTTCAATGCTAAAGCCTTAAAAAAAAAGTGTTCGATTTACTCCGAAACCCGGTTTATTCCTGGGGGACAATCTAACGATTACCAACCTTCTGAGTTTGAAGATTTCCTCCCGAGGGATGACCCATCGCTCCTCCTTCACCATAACCGTATTCTCCACCACCACCGAAGTCATCCGGTGATCCAAAACTGCCGAAGCTACTTGGTCTATTGCCACCTCCGCCCCCGAAGTGACTTCCAAAGCCACTATTACCTCCACCCCCGTGGCCACCACCACCAAAACTTCCTGGACCACTTGATCCGTAGCCACCTGAACTACTGCCACCTCCGTAGCCTCCGTGGCCTCCACCTAATCCACCACCTTGACCACTTCCTCCGTAACTACCGGCACCCCCAATGCTGAAACTTGGTTGACCATACAACCCACCAGGTCTGCTCGATGATCCACCCCCGTAGCTAGGACGAGAATCACCAAATCTGCAATCGCGGTAGGTATGGGTTTGTCAAAATGTTGATATTATACTGAAGGTGGGACGGCTTGTGAAGAAATAATTGGTACATGGATATAAGAGCCGAAACAGTATCCGAGCTTGCAGTGCATAGTAATGATGAACTTGCATGAACACTGACTATTTAGGCAACGTTTTTTTTTTTTTTTTTTTTTTTTGTACCTGTCCCCGTTGCTACCCCCACTGTGGCCTCCCCTAGTTGGTCCATGTCTTGGAGGATATAACCCTCCAGAACCACTACCGTAATCGTCTCCTCCAGGTCTGCCATCTCCTCCGATGTGACCTAAGAGATAGCCCGAAACCGATGAGCCATATCTGTCACATGGAAGAAGAGAGCATGTTACATTGTGAACATGTTCATGTGAGCATGTAGAAAATTTATCGGGAGTTCGATGCAGTTAAATTCTTGGTTATCAGATGTCAAATTTAATAGGAATACTGTATGCAATTCTTGTGAGAACCTGTCACCCGGACGTCCTGATGAAGGTCTAGGTGGATATCGTCCTCCTTCAGGCTCGCTGTAGACGTATTCTGGTCGGTCAGAGTTATAGCTGGGACTTCCATACCTAGATCCACAGCAGCTGAAGCCTGTGGAGTAAAGATACCCATATTTCTTAAGCTGTCGTGGACACTTCATTAGATTGGATCATTTATCCAAATGAAAACTTGCCGAGAGATAAGCTTTCCCTTGATTTTTTACCAGTGAGCTTTTGGTAGGACGTATTACGGTTCAGGGAATGAACTGAAATTAGGAAAAATTCTATCCCTGATTTTCCCCAACAAAATAGAAATACTTTCTTGTTTTTTTTTTTTTTGTTTTTTTTTTTGCCTCTGTGTCAAAAAGGGCTTCGTCAAAACGACCAACCAGGACTATAGATAGTCCGTGGGTGATAATTGTATGGCAAATCATCACAAATGACTATTCCCTAGGATTTGATATTACGCTCTGATCGAGTATTGCTCAAGTTTATTCTCACGTTGCTCCTGGACGCGTTTAAATGTCGAAATCAATTCGAACCCTTTCTGCACAAACTTTCGTTTCAATATTAGCTCAATCTATTTCGTGTCACTGTGTCTATATAGCGTGTTCTTGTGACTATATCTGCATTGAATAAACGACACAGAGTTTAATTACGAAATGTCAACTCTGTTGGCGGGTATTCTATAAAGCCTGTTGGATGATGATGAAGTGTTCCTTCAGAATTCAACATGTAGGAGAACCTTGGTAGACGCAATGGTTACCGCGAAATCGAGCATAATGTGGAATAGTATGTGATTACAGTCAGTGCACTTATCCGGTATATTTAATCTGTAGATATTTACATAACGAGGTATTACACTAACCACTAGTCAAGCCACCACCAGAACTGTCTCGAGTGTCGTAGATTATACCACGTTTTGGATTCAACTTATCTTTAAAATCCAAATTTAGTGGACCAAGAAAAGTTCGGGGTTTTTTCTCCTTGCCAAATTCTTTTTTCTCTGTGAATCTTCGTCCCTCTTCACCTTTGGTTTCTTTATCTTCAAACACTATCGACGTATTTCTCCGTTCGTAGTTTGAACCGATGGGAAACCGTTCGTCAGATTTGTTTTCTGACAACAAGATATTACCGGATGGCGATCGCAAAGTTCGTGATTCGTGATTCAATACAGAACACACGTCGTCGATAACAAATAATAGAAATAGAAAGCTAGAACAATGCCGGAAGTATACCATTTTCAAAAACTGGCAAAACGAGCCGATCTCGAAATACTTTGAAAAAATTTTGTGAATACTTCGTGCTCGGAGGATTCATAAGTGACTCTCTTCACTCCGAGTTTCACCTTTTATGTAGGTCCTCATACTGGAGGGAGAACCGTCGCAAGTTGCCCTTCAGGGACGAATTGAAAATTCGTTCCACGCTTCTGACTTCTGACCACGATACCGATGGCAAAGCCTGCAGGGGATATCCCAAGGGATCAATGTGACACTAACTACGCAATAGCCCATCAATACCATTTCCTCAGCCAGAACCAATAAGAAATAAATATTAAAAATATAAACTCGAAGTGTTCTTGTCCACTTTTTGTTCATAACATAACAGCAATCTCTTAAAATTGACTTTCGACGTAGAGAATAAAAATTAAATCATATAATCTGTGACAAGTTTCATATTGTAATGAAAATTTGGCTTTTTGTCCATATTTGTGAGCTTTCTTTTGTCAACCATGTAGAATAAGTCTGCGAAATAAAGAAAGTGACAATGTTCCTATGTGCATTGCAGTGTCGTTCATTTGCTGATGCGACCTCGTCTCAGAAGCGAGTAAGAATTTTGCGGAAAGAAGAATGAAAAATTCTTCGTTCACAGTCCGTCCCTGTGGTCACGAAGTATGACGAGTTTGATGAGTCTGGTGAAAACAAAAGTGTGACGAGGAAGCCAACCATGCGCTCATTGTCACGCGTTGTACCTTTGGCTCTAATTAGACTCCGACTCTATACAAACTACAGCCGACGTTACTCAGGCAAAGATTTTTGCAATTGAGGTAAGATACTGTCAGTATTGTGACATCTTTTCGGCTGGCCTTGTACGCAATGATAACTAAATCAAAACCAGTTAGGGGAAAATCTCAGGCATGAAGCTGTCACATGATATACTCGCGGTAGGAGTCACACGATTCTTCTAATTGTATAAGAGAACACTGCGAAGGCCGAAGAATGTATAATAACATATTCGCTTCATGGCGGGAACCTCTGAACATGAAGCTACTTTTGGATTATCCTTCCTGCAGCCATTGGAGTTCCCGAACTCATAGGTAAGAAACCTCATCAAAGCATCATTCATACTCGATCATTGATCATCTGATCTGTCTTCACATTTGAAGATGCAAACAATTTTTCAAATCGATTTCTAAAACTGTCTCCTCCTATCGATTTCTACGAATTTTCAGAGTAAGTCAAATGGTTTTTAGTTTCTTGTGAACAATGATAGGTTTCGTAGTTGTTCACAAACAATGGTGAATTTTTATGGTGATTCGTTATGTGGAATTTCATTTCGTAGATAAACCTAAAAGAAGTGATAATTCAGTTTCTCATGAAATACTGCGATGAGTCTGAATTTCGCTGAGAGTTTGAAAAATCTATAGATTTCTTTCTATTTCACTGATTATAAGATACGACAACTATTTTTCGCTGAACCCCATAAAGGCACAGACGTACTGCAGTTCAACGTGTGAAGAAACAGAGCAATTTCATATGCAAAGGGCAAAAAGAAGGACAGGCAAAAGTATTATTTACAGTTTTGCCTGATGAGAGAAAAGCAAACTTGGTGCGCTATGCGCGTCATCGTTTTCCCTGATATTTGAATTTGACTGAACTTGCAAAATTCACTAGATTCAAGGGTTATGTCATTACACACGGCTGACGGACATTTCCGGTGAAAACTCAGATTCGCTTATTAATCTGGAGCTCCGTGCGTGTATCCGGTACGAACAATAAATGAGGCGAGTAAATGCAAGAACATCAGACTCACATAAAAAAACCGTAATCAAGTGGGTCGAACCTCCCTATCAATTTCCTCAAATATAGTCACATGAATGCATGCCAATTATAATAAATTCAATAAGCATAGAATGATTTTACCATCAACTGCAGTCGCAATTATTGGCAATCAGCGAAAAAAGCTGACATTCCAAAGAAAGAAACTAATCGAAGTTTTTTCAATGCCACTAAAAAATTGTTCTTCGCATCCTAACTTTCGTTACACCAAGTTTCGTAAGCTCATGGTGTAATATAAACCCTCTTGATCTTGAATGAAGCAATTCAAGAACGTGTCAAAGAAGTTTGCGTTGAATTGAAACCAAATGATTTTGAGAATAATTTTTTTATTGCAAGGATTTCGACTGTTTCGATACGAAATTCAAAATATCAATCAGAGTATAGAAGAGCGGTTTTTCATTCGTGAGTCTCTGTTCGCTCTGCAGATTTTTCATCCAATTGCTTCCACACCGTACGTGCACAGCATAGTTCTCCCAATCTGTAGAGATGGCAGTGCAATGTAGTTTGCAAGAGCTGCAAAGAATAATTAGTGTGTATCGCAAATCTTAATACATAATGCAATCTGAAGGTGTACCATTTTCCAAACTATACAATGATCAATTATTCTATGTCGAAAGGATTGTTTTCGACCGATTATACAAGGACCCCATGATACTGGATGAATATCTTCGCACCTCTACATCTCATATTGTTCAAAAGTTCATACAAAAATTTTTTTGAATTACAGATTTTATAAAGACATTCATTATTTATTCACAGATTCATTAAACAGACTGAAAATGCATAAAACGTTCCTGTTTCAAATTCGTTTCCTTTAACACTAACAATAATTAGTGGTAAAATATCATACAATTTTGTCACGTTTTGAATTATCAGCCATTTTTTCATCTAATAAATTTCTTTTCAAACAGTGTATAAGCGTAACATCTCTCGTATTTTCGCTATCTAATCAAAGTACCAATTTCAAGATCAATCATCTCCAAAATGGTACGGTGACCTAATCAGAAATTCTCTATACCATGAGCATGTGTCTTGGAAAAAAATCGCCAGACTGTATTTTATACATTAACTGAAACATTACAACCTCTTCAAGCCAGTACCGCCTTGGTATCATTATCTCAAATCTTTCAGCTTAATCGCAATAGGTTTGTACAGCCTAAATCCTTTTTCTTTATCTAGATCGTTGTTTGAATCGAACTTGAATCGGTATAGGTAATCATCTCGGAGCTACCAGTCGTCTGAAGTAAACGAAGTTCCATCCACAAGACACCATCTACGTATACATAGGTTAGTGTATATAGAATTGTCCCCAGGGCGAATTCCCTTAGCTTTTATACTTTGCTTCTCTTTCCGTCCTTCTTTTACCTCCCTTTCTATACATTTATTTGCCAACCCCCGTTACCGCGCTGGACCGTTCTTAGTGTTTTTGGTCGCCTAACCCCACGGGATAGAAGTTTTACTCTCCCCACATACAACTGGCGCCTCTGAAAAGAAAGAAGAAAAACAAAAAAAAAAAAAAAATGCCGCGAACATAATTTCGACAGACCCTACCAATAGCCCGGAAGACCAACTCCCGCGTGAAATTCTACGGAATCAGCAATTTACTCATATGACCAGGCTCTGTAAGCATCATGGCAAATAAAAAAAAAAGTTCATTATTGACACACAGAAACTTGTAACAGTATATATCGTTTCAGCCATGGTAGTAATCGAAAACTCAGCATGAATATAGAATAATATAGATCAGTTGCGACAGAACCTTCGAAATAAATAAATAAATAAATACTACAACTAGTACCAGCACTAACTGATGAGCACTTGTTTATAATTACATGGAATACGCAAGCATTAAACAAAATTCTTTTTCTAATGGTAACTGCATATATAGGTGAATAATTGTCGATGGTGTCTTAATTGTCAGTTCGTCGTTGGTTAAAAATTGGCCTTGCGTCATAATTATTAACTACGAAATCTCGTAGTTCGTCATGCGATGGCAGAGGAGCCTTCCTGCGACCTTTTCATATAAACCTCGGAGCTAATCACGTAATCACGTATAGCCTTGCCGGTAACATAATCTTTCGTAATTCGAAAATTAGTCTCATTCGTTTTTTTTTTTTTTTGTTTTTTTTTTGTGTGTTTTTTTTCGGGGCTTCGATTTCACGTACCACGATCCTCGATTCGAAATATTATATCTGCAAGATGAATATTACCATGTAGGAATAAACTGGACAATAGATTGACCTCAAAATAGTAAAAAATCAGTAATCGAAGGACGAAAACGTTATATGACGAAAAAAGAATGTGCCGCAGCTAATAATCAGTTGATCAAAGAAAACGGTGTGATCTATAGTGCTTCAGGGTGATTATCTTTAACGAAGATCAATCTCACGTGCTTGTGTTTCGACGGTGTGTCCAACATCCCGTAGGACCGGCAGTAGATATATGTATGTATGTACTATACGGAGATAGAGATGACAGGATAGAGAGTAATCAATACGCATTCTTGCACGGCCGCCCGTGTCTCCTTGGCAACGAAAAGCGGCGCTTGCGCGGGATTTTGGTCGTTCTGGGTATTGCTAAAAGCCAAGCAGGAAGTGCCGGGCAGAGATAGACGGGATTCGCAGTAGAAACGGTCAATCGCGAGCAGACGGTATCTGCATTCCCATGAAGAGCTATTCTCTCGCTTATTCATTCATCTATTCATATGTATAGTATTCGTACATTTATTCATTCGTCTGCTACTGGGATTCATCATATTCCTTACAAAACCATATACCTATACCGCTATAGAAGATGGATATATAGCGAATCCTCAACTCGTTAGAAAACATCATCAACTATATCACCAGTCGATGCTAAATGAAAAGAAGTGACACTATGCTTGGACCCGTTTTTTAGATATTCTTCCATCACCCGTGACAAACCAGATCTGCCAATCGAGAGATCAATCCGTGCTGGTCCGAATGATCTTCGTCAACTTTGTCGCCATGAGTGATTAAAATTGCCCAGAATTTAGCCCTTGGCCATTTTTCATTCCAGAGTATACTGTAATTAAGTGAATGGTTTTTAGAGATCTCCTTTTTTTTTCATTGATGATCATTAGTCACCATGTAAGTCTAATTGGGTTTAAAATCAGTTCAAAATTGCGATTTTTTTTTTTTTGGGGGGGGGGGGGGGGGATGATCTGCAATAGAAAATTATTAGTCATTTCGATGTATTCAACACTTGACTATTCATAGCTAGATGATCTTCAAGCAGATGTAACTATTACTACAGACTTGTACCGTCTATTTGTATGTACATACCTATACATATCTATACTTATGTGCTTTAAATGAAAAATAAACGAATATTATCGAATGGATGAATGGACATAATGATTGTTTACCGCATGTGATATATTCATAATGGGAACTGAATTATCTGAATTAATTAAACGACGGGGGGGGATACACTCCGATCACATGCTGAAA
This sequence comes from Ametastegia equiseti, assembly GCA_963989295.1. Taxonomy (NCBI): domain Eukaryota; kingdom Metazoa; phylum Arthropoda; class Insecta; order Hymenoptera; family Tenthredinidae; genus Ametastegia; species Ametastegia equiseti. The sequence continues at coordinate 11,203,375 of OZ022397.1, read as the reverse complement.
GATGAGCGATTCAGGTATCAGATGTATGGACAGGCATTGTCACCCCGCACGACAAATGCGAATAATTTTTTATGGCTCGCTTTCGCCGTCTGTGAAACAAATAGATAGACACGAAAATATCGCAGAATTCGATCACATATAAACGCGGGAAATTGAAAAGCTTGAAAATGAGCGGGAGTATATGTGTACGAATTTGAAATGCACACGAATTCTGCGTTGCAAAATGATCGTTTCTCAAATCGTACTCAAATTCAATCGGCATGACCGCAAGTTGCAAAATTCGTGAATAACGATCATACGTATAATTATGTAAGAAATGTTGGCGTCTGTCGAGATAAAATCTTGAGAAATGATTCGATCCATCTTCCTGGTAAAAATAATCTTCATACTTTCGTGAAACTCTGATCGTTTGATGGATGGAAGAGTATATTTCCTTAGCTGAAGGTACCCGGAGATTCTCCCGCTGCAAATTATGTAACAAATAAAGATTTTTCGTTGGAGGCTGTGCCGCTGTAGGGGAGCACGATTCCCAGTATTTTTCAGGGCATATCAAAAGCTGTGTTATACCTACTGCAGAAAACCGTAGTCGAAATGAAATAAAAAAAACATTGCGTTCCGCCCTTCACAAATTCGGGAGGTAACCGCGGGAAAGACTTTTTTTAAATCATCCCTTTGCAGCAGCATGAATGATGACTCTCGTAATCCTCAAGTCTTCGCCGAGGTTTTCTTGATACCGCGAATATAAGGGGTAGCTGGCGTGTAGTTGACCGTCGAAAGTTTTAGGGTAGCTCGAGGCGCCTGCGCGACGTCGCGACGCCGATAGCCAGGCGCTCGACCCGGCCGCAGTACGGAGCCGACGCACGGTAGAGCGTCGTTGGGTCGTCGCGACGCTGCCCTTAAAATAAGCAAATTTAGATACCTTATCGTAATCGGTAAATTACTGAACTGGACTCTCGTCAATATCGCAGTTCATCGGAAACCGAAGGCCTCCGAAAAAAAACGCGCGAAAATCAGATTCAATCAAACGGGAAATAAGCACTAATCACGGTTCTCAGATCATTCGTCAAGCCAGAAGCTGATTGATTGATATACCTTAACGTGAATTTTCGTTTTTGGTACATAGAATTTCTAGTGAATAAAAAATACGTTGAACAAGAAACCGGCGTTTCGAGATCGAGCAGTCATCGACTGATTGTGTGAGTGAGGGTTAATGAATTTGAAGTCAATGATTACGTTACTTTCATGTAAGCAGTGGGTGGCCTCTTCGGGTACTTTTGTTTATACATGCGGCTTTACGTGTTAGGTAATTCATAAATAATCAGTATGATCAATTGACAGATCGGTGAATCATCTACATCTAGTTGGTCTTTGATTTAATCAATTTAATCAATCCCAGAACTATACCAAGTGTCTTTGTCTCGAGAATAAATTCGTTTCGCAAAAGAACAATGACTTGATAATCATGTGACGGTGTAACTGGTTAACAACAGTGTATTTTTTATTATTACGATTAAAAACAGACCTGTATCTACAGCTGTGAGAATATTATAGTGCGTGAGTAATATACCGTATAACTACCCTGACTAATATCAAACCAACTCGTCATTGCATAGGAAGTATTGGTAAACCTATAACGCTAGAAAAAAAAAAAAAACAGGTCAAATTCATAAATGTATAACATACACGTATTCTATGATCTGATAATAATTCATACCTCGTGATTGTACACGGTGGTTAATGCGTAAGTAATTTGATCAATGCCACAGATTACGAGCATAAACTTTACGGTGAAAATACCATTGCGAATAAACGTGAAACTGATGATAATTAAGTGTTTTTACGGATAAATTACCATTTATCCATAAGAATTTATAAAATTATAATCATGATGATATAATAAGTCGAGAACTGAATCGAAAGGAAAAAAAAAAAGATTGAGAAAAATTGGAATTGAATGAAACTGAACTAAACTGTAAATTAAACTTGATCAACGCATGCATGTGGGTCACTCACGCCGTGGTTGCAGTTGCAGCTACACCTATAGCATAACAAGATCACAACGGAGTTCAGCGAGCTGAGAAGGTAAGCTTGTTAAGTGTTGTACATTGACTTCGGACTTGAGCACACCGTACCATCACCAACCGAACATTTCTTTTCAGTTATATTTCCCTCCCTTTTTTTTCGCTTATCACCTATTTGTTAGCTGTGTTTTTGTTCTCGTATCTGACAGTTTAATCGTACAGGATCATGAATAGGGATACCTGAAATTTTGGAATCGTATACGCTGATTAATTGATTCGTTCAGTTATTGAATTTTCAATATAACGTTTCAATGCGAATCGCTGTTATCTATAAGGATCTCTTCTCACACATGAATGGTTCAAGAAAACGACCATTCTGATTTTCGCTATATAACAGAATCCGCTGTAAGAATAGTATTCATTGATGTCTGAAAAATTTCAGACGTGGAATATATCGAGTTTCACAATACGAGAAACACCGAATCCCGAAAGACCTACAGATTATAATGACTGATGCTTTTTTTAACACAAATGAAGCCATCCAATATATACTTTGGGATCACTATACGGATTACTCGTTAGAGAGGGATTAGTGATGTGGGAATTGCAAATACGACTGACAAGATGATATTTCAGTAAATTGTAACATCTTCCTGTCTGTGTTCCATTTTTTTGCCATCAATTCATAATTAATCACGTTTTCTCTTTCCGACTTGTACTCTGATTCGAGAATTTTTAATATCGTCAGCCGATATACCGATATACCTAACTGTAATTCGATACTCATAAAAATGTATGATCGAGTTCGTAGCAGGTGGCGTGAAATAATAAAATCACATGCATCCCTGATAGAAATTGAATCGAAGCAGTTTCTCGTGCGTAGTTCGCCTTTGATGTTCGGCACCTTTGATCGAGGTATTTCGGAAACGGTTGTAAATGCAAGGGGGCTGCAGGTATCAACGAGGTGTTTTACCTGAAAAAATCTTCTTTGATCATTTCATAAGCTACAAGCTTTGGAATATGAATTTGATCATGTGAACATTCACCCTTATAAGTACTCAGAGAATTCTCGTAGACCAGTATCAGCACTAGACAGTACACAATCTGTGTTGTCCAAGCTCATCTCAGAAACATCTTCTTGATGATAGTCCTCCGATGAAGAGAATAAGCCACTAGGGTGGTTTCTTTCACTGGTTGCTACTGGCTCTAGAAGTAGACTTGAGCTTGATGTTGCAGAAAAGGAAAGAATTAGCATGATATGCTATAAGAAGCGACAAATTGTCCCGATGTTTGCCAAAAGTTCTTGAAGTCTTTCATTTGAAGATGTGTCCAGAAGTGTTCACGCGATTCTTAGAAGGAGGAATGACGTGATTGCAAAAATCAGAGATCACTCTTGATGGCAGATTTTTTTCAAGCCATTAGAAAATATGTCTACTGGGCAAATTCACAAGTTGCACCGTACGGTGAAAGAACTCAATACTGTCAACGCAATCAAACCCAATTTTTGGCATCGTTGTCCGATAAATTATAGAAGCTGAAAGATCGTCGGATATCATTGTGGGCCGTAGTCGCGTATATTAAATTATGCGCTATTAGTAACCGATAATCACCAACTATGCGACGTACCTACAGTACTACCATCAGCCTATAACCTTAATAATCTACACGGTCTCGGCAAATTCTACAGACTGAATGATGTGTTTCTATAATGCGGTAGATCAACAACGTAATTTTATTAGACAATTGATTACATGTGCAACCGATAACCAACGCAAATCCCTTTTCTGCCTCTATGATCACAAGTAATTTGTGGATTTCCTTATACGTATGCACAAGTATGATCAACACGTTGTAATTTCGCAATATGATTTCGTACAAATTTACAAAAGATTATCAATTCACAAGAAGAATTCATGCAAGTTTTTCATTACTTTACCATAATAATCAACATTGACTATGTGCAGTTGTTGAAATCAACATGGAAATTTAAGTGGGGGCCATTTTCAATTGGTTTTTTGTTTTTTTGGAACAGCGTGTATGAACAATGCAAAAGTTCGATTCTCGCTGAATTTTTGTTTTTAGTTGTTAGTATTTCGGAAAGAGATATTATGTAGTCCTTGTTATCGTTGTATGTATAACATATACCTAAATGAAAACTTAAGTTCAGGTATAGCGTGGCGAGGAGATCCAATAATCGATGCCAAAGTGGAGCGAAATAAGGTTATTACACTGGGTGATGACTGCCGGTAGCCGGTACAGTATATATCGAGCCAGAAACAAGGGCATAGCAAGTTGTTAACCTGTGGCTTTCTTTGCATCCAACTGCAACGTGCAGCTGCACAGCGTCTCTATTTGAGTTGCTTCGTCACCGCTCAATGACAACGTCCTTCAGCTTAATCCCTAAGGAAAGCAAGATCTTTGCTAAGCATTAGACAACAGAGTAGGCCGATAGACTGCACTCGGAAATCCACAAATGGAGGCAGAAAGTCTTGTTCAAATGTCCAATGAGCTAATTTTTTATTTCCGGAATGCTGAAAGTTTAGATCGAGACCGAAATCCCTAATATTTTCACTATAAACTTACCAGCGTATTGAATTTGACAAAAAGATGTCCTTCATTCGAAGAGTAAGTCGAATCTTTCGAAACTTATGACATTGCAGCCAGTGGTATAGATCAGTACAATGGGAAATTTATTTCAGAATTCATTTGATATTACGGATTATTGGGAAATGTCGAAAATATTCATTACGAATCGTACTTATAATTATGACTGAGTTCTTGGCGATTCTTGTATATTTCGATTGAGCTCATAGTTTCAAATTTATCGGGATGGTGTAATGTTTCTGTTTTAACGAAGAAGTGTAAAAATGACGCCACAAGATACCGTTGGAGCTTTATGCTACTCCCAAAGGAGCTACTCACACTTGGCAAACGAAAACTGCTTATAACAGAAATCTTTAGAATCGCACTTTTGCCAAGACTTAAAATTTTCTTTCAAAAGAGACTCCTCAAGTGCGAATATCTTTAAGATCATCAGTTTTAACGAAAGACAATTTCTGTCTTGAATTTCAAGTTAATCAATAAGCTTGTTCCTGCAAACTGGGATTTCGATTCGTTACAAAATCTCGAAAGAAAACGAGCTCAGGAACAAGACCATTTCGAAGACTTGATTATTTTGTAACAACAGATCATTCTAAGCCATCGAAAAATACGATGGCAAAAATCCGTCCAAGGGACTTACAAGGGTCGATTTGGATCTAATAAATGACTCTCAATTGTCAATTGCCGTAGATTAAAAAAAACTTCAAACTATATATGGGGACAACGAATCGAATCTTTTTTCACGAGAGCAAATCTGTTCGTTCCGTGGACATGAGGAAAAGTTTAAAGTTCCTCTAAGTAAAACTTGAGTTCTATATAAATCGAAGAACTTGTGCATTAAATTGTGTATCTGCAGGCTCGGGCAAAGGTGGATTTCGAGTGGTGCGCGACGAGGAGGAAATATCCCCAATTTTCATGCGGACACTCCCCAGCTGAAAGTTTAAAAGACGCAGTAGGGGTTCCCCTACCCGAACACGAGGGGCCATTAGTAGCCCTAACTCCAGGAACGCCCTAGACTTGCGTTCGACGGGGCTTACTTTGCCCTCGCTCTTCCTTTACTTAGCCTTCGCACGTTCCCTTCCGCAAACACTGCGGTTTTACTCGTTACTGAGTTTGCACGACATCCTGACTTCTTTCCTTCATATATATATGTCCTTATCCAAACCGTCAAATGCTTAGGTATGTCTGTCCATAACCAGTTTGAATACACTAGGTATTTGAACCCTTCAAAAAGTGACTTTCACGATGCTGAAGTGATGATATGAAGATGCAAAATGAACATTCCTCTTTGAACAGTAGATTCCAATGTGATTGAGTTTACGCAGTAAATGTAGAATACGTAATTACAGTTTCTTCTCATCATCATGGAACTGACAACTTTTATAAAGGCTACAAATTGGTCACAAATGTTTTTCTTGCGAGGACTCACCCTTCGTCTAAGAGTTTCCAAAAACCGCCCTAAGGTCTGAGGGCGAATTTGTCCACAAAGCACGTAGCCATAGGGCCGGCACTTTGGCGCGGTAGTTTCAGACGAAATGACTAAAAGTTGGCGTTCATTTGGTACCATCCGGAGTAACGGTTGAATTCACAATGAAGCAGATAGGGTGGTCGGATTTTTTTGTCTTCCAAATGTACGAGTAGCAATTTGAAATTCTAACGATGAACAACGTAGAGTGCGTAACTGTGTTTCCCATAGCTGCACGTGGCTTCCCTAAATCCCATCCGTGACTTCGAAGATCCTTATTCTACGTTTCAAAGTCAACGTGAGTCATTCTGATTTCTTTTCTGGCACAAATTTTTCCACACAAAGAAGTGCTAGAGCTTTTTTTTGAAAACGAGAATCGTCGACAAGGGGACATCATAGGGAATTGTGAAATCCGCAGCAACTAGCTGAAATAATATCCCTCAGATATACGTCAGAACCAGGGCAGTTTACTACCCCAGACCTAAAAATGGCAGCAATCCAAGGGATTCGAAGAGGGGGATGATATTGGATCAAGATTTTATGAGTCGTGCAGTAACTTTCGGATGTGCTATGTCAAAAAAGCACGCGTAGAAAAGCATAGGCGATAATGTAGGGATACGCTGGATTTCTAAAGGAGGGGGGTTTTATATATCTTCGGATCCCTACACCCTCGTCTATATCGTATGGATTAGTGTCCTACGGGTGGATGGCAATTTTTCAGCGGTTTAGGAGATCAATTCTGAGATTGCGTTCAAAATATGCAACGCTGGCATTGTACCCTATCGCTTCAAACACGTAGCAATTCTTATTCCAACTATCATCCCACAAGAATAACTCTTCCATTCGTAAAAACCTCTAACCCTTGCAGTAGTGTTGCAGCAAAGCAGAATCTACAGTCCAAGCCCTTTGTCTTTCATCATTGTACAGATCTGACGATGAGGGAAAACCTCGGGCAAAACATGATGAACCAAATGGTACCGTGACCCAGCCATTTTCATTTAGACTCATGGTTTCTCTATCCGAAAAATTTCTTCAAATAGTGATTTGCTCGACTAGTACCTAAGCAGTCCTCTTCTCACCCCGTTGCTCAGGCAATTCATAATGAATTCTGAGAAATTTTATTTTTTTTTTCTTATATTTTACTTTCTTGAATGGTTCAAAAAGAGGGAATAGCTACGAAGGAGGGAGAGTGGAAGTTTTTAAGGGGTAGAAAATGAAGTTCTTTGTGAAGGTAAAAGTTGTACTAGGGTGCTAATTTATTAATTCCTCAAGCGTTGAATCTCGCCAGGTACTTTGCCCCGGTAGAAGACTAACTAAAAGTCTTGAAAACTCATCAGGGGTGCTTTTTCGTTGAGAAAAGTTTATTTTTTGATAGATAATATGCCAAATTGAATAAACCTACGAACTATACTTTTGCCTCCTGATAGACACTTGGAACTTCAAACTCATTAATTTGCACCAAAGGCTTGCATATTTTCTGCACTTTCATCGTGACGCTTGTCGTAAAAGTCTGAACTTGATGACAAACAAATTTTCATTTGTAGAAGTTCGCGAGTAAAGTTGAGACTTGTTTTCTTCGGTCTTCTCTCCACATTTTTAAACAGGTATAGTTATTTTTATTTTTTGTCTTGGTATCTCAATCATTTACCTCTTGAGTCAAGCTGCGTGCAGACTTGGAGACAAATGACGTCATTAGTGTGGAAGAAATGAAGGAAAAATGACGCTGCAGTCGTAGCTGGTTTACGGTTGCAAACTGGTTGCAGTAAAAAGCAGCTTTATCTCAAGAATCCCGCCTACGACATAAATCTCGGTGAATTTTTTAAAATTTCATCAAAAATAATGTCAATCGTCTAACACGTCGTAATAATGATCCGGATTTCAATGATTCTAAGGGTAAAATTCAGAAGAGTACTCCAGCAGCCATCTTCATAGCAGGGACTTTCATTTTCCGAAGGGTAGCTGATGATGATGGAAGTATACGTAGGTAATATATTACTGTCTCTTTTAATCGTGCCACATAATATAATCAGTTTTTATTTGTCATGGTCTCCTACGTATCTGAGATTCAGGTACATTCAAGTATACCGTACTGCAAGTCAAAAATCAAAATCGATGGGAATTGAAATTTTGTTGACATGGATTACAAAATAATGAGGGTGTAACTTCAAAGATAGATGCCAGGTATTTATTAACGGTGTTATAGCACCAGCCTCCGATCTCATTTGCTATAAGAAAATCTAATCCGAAGGCGATACCAAAAAGGGATCATCGAGGCTGGTAATAATTGGAGTGCGTTACGCTGCGCCCCAAGAGTTAAGCACGGTAGAGAAATTGAATAACTCGAAGCGGCCCTCGCAAAAGTCTCCCTTGCTTTTCGCTAAGCCCATGGCAGTAGTCTTCTTTATGACGAAACTAAGCAGCAGCAGTAGAAACGCCCTTCCGTACATCTTTCTGCGTCTGAAATAACACAGGGATGAAATCTCATCCTTATACTGCACTATTATGTTTTTACCCTGAGGACAAAGAGAGTCACCTTTAATATCTTTCTGAAATCATCAAGTACCTACATGTGTGGCACTTGAAACGTGAAATTAACTATTCCATTTGACATTTGGGACATCAACAGGATTCAGGCGAATAGCATAATGCTGAGCTAATTTCAGAACTCGAGATAATTATTGTACGGGGATTCGTTCAAACTTGCGAATAATAATTAATGCATCAAACCATTTATGACACGATTGTGCATTTTTTAACATACAGCTAGCGAACGATAAGATGAATTTTCGAGTAGGGCTCAACGCTGTTCAAAAATTCAAGAACGTTTACTCTTCATGCCAGTGTAGATATTCGAAATTTCACATTTTGTACAAATCCTCGTGAACCAATTAATCCCTTTGTGGTAATCGACCTCGTCTTCATCCACCATGTGTACGCCGCAGCTATAACATGATGTACGGTAGTACGGCTCTTCGTTAATGAATTTGCCAGCATTTCATTGCCGGAACATGATACCTATGTCTTTCAGTCCAACTACATCCCTACCTATGTTTCGCTGTCCCTGCATGGGGTATATATTTTACCTGGAAAACGATGTTTCAAATTTTTTGCTAGACCATGGATACGTTTTGGAATGCTCGGTCACATCCTGCTCTATCTACTGAGCTGGAATTTCGGAACTGCGGTATCGATCGGAAAACCTTATACAGATAAAGTAGCTTATATACTCGTGAAGTTTTACACTTTGTGTAAATCAATGTAGGTACTTTTAATTCATATTGTCAAGTTCAAGGCTAAATTCGCGGAAACCTACATCTGTTAGTATTGACTTGCGAAGTTCTGGTTGACAAACATTGAATATAAATCGAAATTTGACCAATGCGATAAGATTTCATCGATAGGACTATACAATAAGCTACATACATAGTCCTGTCATGTTGTGGATTAGTCCAAACTTTGCCACCAGCACTTATTCGACTTCTCTGTTAAGATCGTCATAGTTTGGCAGAAATGAATAGAGTTTTGGCGTCGAGAGAAACCTTGAAAGCAGAAAAATCTCGTACGTTCAAGCTCGGGTGCATTCAATTTCCGCCATGATTCAAACAGACATTCACCAAGTGGTTACAGGACGCTGGTTTTCGCAGTTGCTTACGCAACTTCTCAAGAATTATATAGGACTTCAGCTGTAGTCCTGCGAGAAAACTACAAGAAAATCTCGACGAATATTACATAACGTACTTTGGATGATATCTGTCCCGGTCATACGATATCTGTCTGCAATTCTATTGCGGTTTATTGCAGAAGTAACATGGCACTTAAATAGATATATACATACCTATATGCAGTTTCTGCGGTTGTGCCAAAACGCCCGGAAAATGAACACAAATGCAGTTCCAAACTGATATTGCATTACATGATTATGTCAGTTTTATAGAGAAAAAACGAGTGGAAAATATAAGGCAAGAAATCTCAAGAGGTGTTTGTAGAATATCGCGGAGTTTTTGGTATTTCTGAGCACCTAATATTTGCGGAAGCACTACGTCATCTTGGCCCCTCATAATCCGTTTCCGTATCGTTGCGCGCGATAAGACTGCAGGAGATGGGATGAGGGAAAATGGAGGAAATGGGTGGATCGTGTCCGACCCTCGCGAATATTGGGGTATAGTATATATACGGGGCATTCCGTTGCAAATCGACCATCCTCTGACCCCAACGATTTGACATTCAACTTGTACTGTTTTTTTTCCCCCCCCCCCCCCCCTTTTTTCGTGTGAGTGAATAAATTACTCAGAATTTCTTCGATTTTCATAATGAACTGTCATTGCCTGACGAAGATGGGAGAATCCATGATTTACAACAAATAGTTCTCTTATGGCTTTGAAGTTTTTGTTCACAATTGGATAACCCTCAGCTGGTTCACATGAAGATCCAATGCATAAAACTTCATAGAATTTGTACTTGAAAAATGTGTGGGTTTGAAATTCTGAATTCGAAAATCTGCAGAAGGTCAGGATTCCGAATTTTTATACTATACCGACTAACAGTTTTTAGAAAGATTACTTCCCCGGACGTCTACAACGTAGCCAATTTGAAGAACTCCGAATCGAAAAACACCGAAGATTCAAAATTCCGAAGGCTAAAGATCCGAAAGGCCAAGACTCCGAATCTAGGAATTCGCGCATGCAAAGTTGTTTATTTGAAAATTTTTCGATTTTTTGACTGTCTGAGTTTTCAACTTTCGGATCTTTGAGCTATCTGCATTTCGACCTTTTGGAATTTGCAAATTCTGAACTCTAACGTTTCTAAAAACTCAAAATCGCGTCTCAGATAAATTCGAAATTTCGACCTCCCGGGACTTATTGAATTCGGAACTTTAATCCCCGCCCTAATGGAAATCTAGTTGACTTGACATCAAATGCCCTGAATATACATATATATATTCTCGACATATTTGTACATATGTCATACATACTTCTATATAGCTACTCAAATATATATTAACAACCTGCTTTGTATTCCCGGGGGATTCACACAGTTTGTCATTGTCACTTTTGCAGCCCTGCAGGTAACTCAAGATACTAGAGGCTGCAGCTTCCAGCAAGACGGAAGACGTGAGCATAAATACAACTTGTAGTCCTCGTTCTCGGCTTTTCCATCATATTAAAATGGAAAACAGTGACGGATAACCTAATCCTTTTCGTGTATAACCATCCTGAGCACGATTTGTCAAATATAATTTTGAAAACAAAGCGAATGGAAGTAAAGCGCTTCCTGCTTCGCAACAGACCATCGCGTATCATTGATCTCAATAATTTTTAGACCGCTTAGGTATACCTAAGTCCTCAATGTATAGAGACAAGGCTAAAAAAATGATCAAAAAATAGCAAAAAAATCCTAAGAAATGACGAAAGAGGAGATCATGAAGAGAAAGACGCATAATATTGCGGAGTTACATCTGAGGAGGAAAAAGCCTCAGATATTGTGGAAAGACGTAGTTTGTCCCATTTCTCAGCGATTTTCAAGTCGCCCTCTTTTTTTTCTCTCCATAGAGCTGAAGGCGTTGACGCGTCACGCGGTAAAAGATTACAAACTGTCGACTTTGAAAACACTTCTGGGGTCTTCTTTTTTCATGAAAAATATATGCTGCGCTATGCACGCAAAGTACTAGAAGAACGCCAGCAATGCATAAATGGAACAATTTTTTTCATAACTCTAGTAAATCTTCAATGTGGCCTTAAACGTGGTGGATGTTTTACTTGAAACGGATTCAACCACAAATGGATATAACACTTCTTGTTTTTTGAATGAAAGAAAAAATATTCAATCCTCAAGACTCTACGCTATCGGGTACTTCGTAAGCGTCACCATATTATGGTATACGCGATATGAATATGCAATATTGAACTAACCACTGATTGAAACTTACGGAGGCCAATGACAAAATTTCCATGATGTTGATTCTTCGCTAACGAACCTTTCGGTGGTTTCTGATTTCTGATATCATATTAGTTCTCTACCGTACATATGTTATTCTAACGGTGGATTTACGTATCATTGAATTGCCAGCGGGGGGGGGGGAGTTGATATTCGCACAATATATTCATTAGCCGTTTGACAGAAATCCTGTCCTATGACTAAAAGCGATTTTCGCGGTATGACGTGAATAGAAATCAGTGGGACATCTCGTTTGTGAGACCAATGGTCGATTTACATTTATACTTGGCAGTCATTCCTGCAGTCTATAGATGGATGTATATTCGAACAGAAGATCACTTCATTTAATGAACCGGTAACGCCATTCAATTGAAGAAGAGCTTTTCAAAATTCATCGAGATGGAAAATGAAAGGGTGACGAGAAGGCCGTCTCTGATCAAAAAGTAATTAAGGAAAATAACGACGCAGCATTGCTGATTGTCAGCCACGTGGCCGAGTGCCGTTACGCCATCGCGCGGGTCACACTCATCCAAAAACATACCCATAACTTTCCCCTTTACATACTATATCAATTGATTTTCAGCAGAAACTGCAAGTGGTTCTAGCAATAATTCACGGATTCATTCCCGTGTACCAATTCCAGAGTATTGCTGGATGTACCCACATGGCACTGAATTGACACTACCCCAGCTGCCAAATTCCTTTCGGTGATACTTGCCCAGTAAAGATCAATTATTTGCCCAAAATTGGACAAATGTTGATGACTACTTAGTACTGACAAGTGAACATAAATGGGGCTCACAATCAGCCGAAAGTCAGTTCTGTACTAAGAATACACTGGGCCAATATGGTGTTTTATACTGTAAGGTGTTACACCGGTGTTAACAACTCAAAATAGTCCCAACATTGATTTTGATTTTCACAAAGCTTGGCCCTTGATAGCTGTCAGCATTGGCAGCTATGACACCTGCACCCATACCGTGGCAATGTCACCAGTTTGCAGTACGCACATGGATTTCTGACCTGTAAATTTCATGTGAGATTTCATGTTCAAAAGCATTTCTACTGAAGTTGCGGTTACGGTTAATCGCACAGGTTGGACAGCGTTGATTACTGATCATGTATACTGAGCCAGCAAATCCATTTATACCAAATTGTGAAAATCCGTACCTACAGGTTTGCAATTCGTGCTACTATCAAGTGCGTGCGAAACAGCGGAATGTAGTTAGTGGAAAGGGCTCGCGTTACCGAAATCGAATTCCTGTAAATTAATGCACCCCCTTTGCAGCCTTGCAAACACGCGTTCGCAAATAGGATGCGGAGCGTACCAATACAATTCCGCCATTCGATGTAACAATACGTTACGTTACGTGCGTAGCGTAGCGTTGCTCACAAAGCGTAGGTATAGTTTCGACCCCTGAAATTTGAAAATAAATTCGCTTCGCGACGTGGAACCCGCTGTGGGCCTTTGCAGGGGTCTAAGTCCTTATAGCAGCCAGACAATAGGATCCCCGACGCAATCAGACCTTCGAAACAAAGTGAATATCCATTCACTTCACGTATGTAGATACAAATTGTAGATCAGGATCGTATAGGGCTAAACTTTTTTCATTTTTTATCGCAAGGATAACTTGAATTGAATATCTAATCTATAGCTTGTCACGGTAATAGATCTGTAAGTTATACTTACGCGTATGGTGTACGAATAGCTTCACACTTTAGGATAAGAATTGGCATTTCATCGACAAATAGATATTTCTATGATATTCGCAAATACAGGATTGTATTTTCAAAGGTTTGAAAAGCTTTCGTCAATTTTATATCTTGCCTCTCGTTTCACTGATCGATCGTTCGATCTGTCAGGGAACTCTCACATCGACTATTTGGCTACGTCTCTAATGTAGGGAAATCTCATGAACCGCAAGATCCGTGGATGTATGAATATAACCTATACTTCAACAACTCGTCAAGATCCAAAGGCTGAAATATGTGTCTGTATACATACATATGTACGAAAGACGAATTGCACACGATATACATAATAAATCGCAAGTTCATGATCTGACGAAACGTTTCCCTGCTCTTCAGTGAACAGGCCATCGTGTTACGGATGGACCCATCAACTATTGACTCTCGTGTGTTGGTATCGATAAACGAGAAGTATAATACATGATCAGAAATCGTGTTTATTATTTGTGATGCATTTCGTATAAACTAAGGACTGCGAATGAATTAGATGAAACGCGATCTATGCATATTATGGCCCATAATGTTCGTTCGAAGCTACATATTATCTTGGCAAGGAATGGAGCAGTCCTTGAGAGGCCTCTGAGGAAATAAGGAAATTGGAATCGAGCCAACTCTTTGGAAGGAATTGATGCCAAATAAGACGAATATACATGTATATACTTATCTATCTATCAGTAAGAAAGACAACGGGACAAGATAGAAACCAAGCCTATTTTGCTGCGGTCTTGTGTAATATGGGCAGATACATATAATACCTATATACTGTAAATATTGGCGAAAAGAGGCCAACGACTAAACTATAGCACAACCAACACACCCAGACATTAAATACGACAATCTCGAATGGCGGAGGTGGCTTTAGGGTACATATATGAGCATCTATTGGTAATGCTAAACTTTGATCACTGACCTCCTTTCTCGAAAACTTACTGACCTGTCCAAAAGTAGATTCGAATAGCAATAGTATATAATTTAACATGTTTCTGCATTAAACCCCTGACGCAACGGAGCGGATGAATCGTCAGAGAAAAAAATTAGAAAAAAAAAAAACAAGAAATTTTCTAGATTGCTAGGGATTGACGGTGAACGGTGAAATTTCCGGTTGGAAAGAGACGTAACGGAGGAGACACAGTAGGATGAACTGAGGGAACAAAATACATCAAACGACGAAACTCGCTGGACCGCTTAGACGCCTGAGAAATGACATCGATTAACGCCCCGGAGGGCATCTCCGCCATCCCAATTACCTTAAAACAGTTGCATTAGCGATGTAATGGCTATAGGGGAGAATGCTGAACAAATGTCAGAGATCGATCACTCTGTATTTACAGATGTAATTCACCAAAAAAAAACGAAACCTCTTTCGTGTGAAAGTTATAAAAGGAACAAATCAAATCCAAAAAGCTTTTTTGTCAAACAAAAAATTGGGAAAGAATCTCAAATCGAAAAAGCTTTTTCTATCGTTTTTTTCATCCACGAAATTTTTATATCGTATATTCGAACTCTCTCGATCGTGTAAAGTTTGGACTCTGCAGAATTTGGATGAAGGGCTTGCCTCGTATCGCGTAACTAAGCAACTCGTGTAATTCGAAATCCCCAAGCTCTCGGTTCACTCGGAAAACAGATAATACGCCTACGTTTTACTAACGATGTATGTTCAACAGTAAACGTTGTTAACCGGATAAATATTTTCAATTCATGTACGTATCTTGGATATGTTTCATACTTTGACAGGTTGTAGCACATGGTGCTTAAGAAAACTTGCTCTTTTTCCGTTTTTCCAAACTTGCAAACTGTAATTCTTGAAAAGCAGTTATTCTATGCAACCTATAACTTCCCTGATATGCAACTGATTGTGAGTTGAAGAAGTTGAGTTTAAAAATCCTAAATACATCGCACATAAGGTATTCTCGAGTATAATACGACTAACTGAGAAATTATGAAAAGCAGCCACGACGTAGACGGAAAAAGCAACCCAGCTGATACACAGGGTCGTTCTATAGATGGAAAAAAAGTTACGATGAGATCCGGGTCCCTGAAAGAAATCCCATTTCACCCAGGGCACGACTATGCCATCTGCGACGTGACGAACTGCAGACTTTGCCCTGAAAAATATCGCTGCGGCGAAATTATAATCCTATAACTTATAGGAAATAACTAAAGTCATGGGTACTATAGTTAATTCCATAAATATACTACTTTACGAATGAATACATGCTTCGTTAAAATCTTTCTGAAGAAACTATTTCATGATTATCAGTTCCACGAATTTTTACAATCAGTTTGTGCAAAGTGATTTAGCAAATAACGTCACAAAAGCCGCAGGTAAATGATTTTGTGAATTTATCAATTGATGTTACAGCGGTCTGCGGAGGGTAACATTGATTATTAAAATAGTAAAGAGTGGGTTTTTGTCAAGCCTAGAATTCAACGCACGCCTTGATAATGACATCAATGGCAAAAAAAGAAGAGGACTGTAACATAACATTTGCATTTGGATAATGGGCCAAGGTACTTGGAGAAGGGCGGTATCCGTTGAGGGTGCTAAGAGAGTGCGCCAGGAATATGAAGCTAGGGTCTTGCGTGTTACTGCAGAAGAGGCTCATTCTCTGATTACATGATTAATTATTAAAGCAACCGAAGGCGGGAGTATACCGATATAACCATAGGTTCAATCTTATTTTCCAGAGAAGGGCGAACCTCCCGTAGTACCTTGCAGCTGCTGGCCACTAGCTTTATATTCGATTATTTCTACCTCTTTTTACCCATTGCTAGACTGTAACGTTATACTCCTATACGCGGCCATTTCCAACTGGAGAACAATGTAATATTCAAAGTAGATAGGACAATTCATGTTAATCTATTCACCTGAATAATTCACACATCGCGTATAATATAGTGTATAAATTTCAACTATCTTGACGGAAATGCCATTACCGATATCGATCTCAAGCTTGTGATCATTTTTTCTGGATAAAAACTGACGGAATTAATTCGATGTTCAAATAGATCAAGAAATTGTCACTTTTGAGGTTCTATTTTTTCGAGCAATTGGCTTGCCTCGATACTTAATTTATAGGAAAGGCTCAAAAAGTACCATTGTGCCAAGTCTAACTATTTTTGTCTATTATGATTCCACGTGTTCTCGAGTCCTTTGGAACTGTCAGAAGAAAACCTGAATAATGTATGATCCTATATGAGAGTAAAAGATCAAGAGAATCGTGGGCGAATAAAGGATGGGGGGAAAAGATATTGCCAGAAAATATCCTCCTGGCAAGAAAAAAAAAAAAAAACAGATTCATCCAACTCGGGCACGTGACCTAGATTTTTATTTTACGTGCCGCGAAAAATATCCGGTTTACCATTCGGCAAAATGTCTTATGTGATAAACACTCGTATTTTTTTATCCCGAGATTCATTGTCCTGTTGAACTGTTCCCAATCCCTCGAAAATTACTACTTAAAAAAGAAGAAAATGTCTTTTTATTTTCATCTTAGACAAGCTAGATTATGAGGGATGAACTCTTCCAGGGGAAAAAAGAGAACGGCATATTCCTTGAAGAAATAAGGATTCACACACTTCTGTGCGTGACCTAGATTTTACTTTAAGAAGCGGCATGCCTACATCATTCCGTTTTAGAAAATTGGCTGTGGCAACTGCCAGTCTGGCGCCACTCTTGATTTATTTTGGATTGGAGTCAGAGGGGCCCTCCTTGTATTATTCCATAGTCTTCAAAAGTGGATGTTATTCGGACTTGATCTACAATCCTTTGATTTTCAATAATAAAAACTAGTATGGAAAGAATATCTGATGGCACCTACGTATAGGTATTTCTGTCAAGAAATGAAAATTTCATAACGTCTTTGAGTCTCTCAACAATTCTTATACTGCAGAAGAGGGATGAGCTCAATTAAATCTAATTGCTAAATATTTCTTTGTATGGCTTCTTCACGTTTAGGCCACGTAATTCAATTCACAGAGAATGTCCGTCTTGCTGTCGTGAACATGATGTCACAAGTATTTCATAACTTGGTAAGAAAGTTCGTTGAAATTTTGCTCATTCGCATTCAAATATCCTTACACACGTATATTACGATCAACCACCGATCGATGTCCCGACAGGATCTTTGGTTATATAATTGGTTTTGTGTTCGAAGTGATTGTTGGGAAAACAATTCGTCGAGTTGAAAGTCGATTCCGTAATCAATTATATTGGCATGAGCTTCGCAAATATTTAGACTCGATTTATGCACCCCTTGATAGACCTGAAGACCCTCTTAGATTCGCCGCACTTTTAGGCCATTCAACTACTGGAGCGTCTCGTCTAATCGGTGTAGCAGATCACAGAATCTATTTTTGTACATTTATGTACATGAAAGAAATTTGTCATCAAATATCGAGAATAACTTCAGCTTTCTAGTAAAACTAATTCCTATAAATTATCGAAGCAATTAGCGTCTCGTACAGACGTTACTTCAAATGCACTACCATAATTTTCTGAAGAAGCAAATTGCCAAAGAAATATAAAATTGATCGAATGATTCTTGAATGATATGGGCACACAAATTCGATGGTATAATGACGCTAACTCTTTTCTTTACCTAATTATGAGCAATAAAATATTTTCTGTTCATGTAGACATCAATGATTCTTCTACCTACGAAAAATAGCTCAAGATGTTGAGAAATTCAGATAATTTTTCAACGTTGACTGAAATTCCACTATAAATGGTTTGCTGCAGTTGAAACCAGACCGAGCAAAGGGAGTCTTCCTTGTGCTGGGCTAAGTGAATTAAATGTAACAAAGATTGGGATGGATAGAGTATACCCTCAAATCACGCAAGTCGGTTAAATGGACATTCGTATCCATTAGATTGTCGTTTAATTTACTGTCTTGGTTGCATCGGCGATTACGTGAGACCATTCCACCGATAAGGAGTAGCTAATATCGTCGTAGGGTCCGTTCATTAATTACATAAGGTCTATAGATGGAAGAGGGGATGAAACCGAATTGGATCCTCACAGTCGAGGGTCAAGAACCAAAGATTCTCTTTCCTCACAATTGAAATTAATCCATAACTTGGCGCGAAAGGGGGAAATTTTAATTGCACAGCAGATTAACTAAAAAGGCTCAATGGCACCCATTCGGACGCTAGTCATCCTTTACTCTTCGCTGCAGGAAATATGCAGAGAAACTTTAACTGTCTATCAGATTCGAGGTACAGTGAATCTTTTTACTCTGTGTGAAAATAAACCCTGATCATACTTTTTGTTCAGGATGGAATTTTCGAAATTTGGCTATAACTTTCAGTGAAACTTAACTCAAGGATTGTTTTTTTTTTTTCTTCATTTCTGCTTACAGGTGAAGAATGTGGAGCTCGGTGACAGCTGCCGGAACTGAGAATGGTCCAGCTCCACCATCTAGGAGTAAACATAGTGCTACGTTGCTATCTGGTCACGTATACCTTCTAGGTGGTCGTAATGGGAATCTACCCTTAAAGGACTTGTGGCGGTACAGCCTTGGTAAGTATTTTTAACATTTCTGATCAAGACTGACAGTTTCATTGAATATCTGCCATCGACTGACAGGCAATAGTGTATCAACTATTTAGTTCCTCAATAGTTCCTTCACTAAGGGTATTCAATTCCGAGCTCAACCATATGGTTAAAATCAACGATATATATATATTCCATATGTATTCTGACAATACTGCATGGGTGGAATCCATATTCCCTCGGCACACAGTACACATAGTAAACCCCGGCACCCCGATGCTTGTTTGCATTGGTAAAAAGAAAGGAGCTTGTTCGGAGAACAGGGGTTTCCTTCTGATCAATAACACGGTGTTATTAAACTTCGTATATGTACATACATCGTATATGCATAGATAGGAGAACAAAATCGGATATTATGTGATAGGTACGGGTATTGGCCACTCGATTGAAGCGCTTTCATATGAGTATGTTGCGAGGTCGGTCAATATCTCCTTGTAAAGAACTGCAGTTGAGTTTTAATCGAAGCTCAAGTATAAGTTGTGGAACACTATAAGCGTGTATCCTGGCCCCATATTAAAGCTTATGTACAAGCTTGTGGCTCACGCGCACGTGTGTAACGCAAAAGAACATTTCGCATTTGATAAGGACCCGGTTAGTCTTAGCAACGGGTAATTTTGTGGCTACCTAAATTCTGGGCCCAAGATTTATTATGCAAAACTTCGTACCGCGAAAAGCTATTCAAATCCCAGTTAAGCAAATTCGCAAAGTAAGCTCCGGAGAGGAAACTGTAATTTATCACAAAGTTTTCAGATGCTGCTGTACTGAGCAGTTCTATTCTAACACAGTCTTCCTACTATACGGGCTTTTCAGAATTCAATTCGACAATGTTTTTTTTGACAAATAGGGTAGTTTAGAAAATTCTGCAACTACAAAAGAACGTACGTAAATTGTACGTCAGAGTCCAAAGACAATTTTTTCTACACCATCGAAGTTTTGGAAACCAAAGAAATTTCCAATCATGCAACAGTCTCTTGTTGTGAAATGATCAGACGCTAGGTTGATTAATAAATTACAGAATCGATCGATCCAATTTTTCAAACATTCCAGACATTATTCCATGCTTTTTTATGGAATATCTTCAAAAATTCGCCACAATCGTGAGCCCCTTGAGTAACGACTATTCAAATTTCAATCATTTACGCCTCGTCGCGTGTTTCACACGCCGGTAAGTATAACGAAGATACGATAAGCGGATCGCTTTGTCACCGTTTTCATGAATTTACACCCAATAAACTTTGCGATTATACTAAACTGCTGTATACTGCCTGTTCTTTTTTTTTTTTATGAATTTCGAATCTCGAGTCGTCGGAGTGTGAATTTCTGCTATGAAATTGAATCGCAAATGTAAATGACGAGATATTATCATCCGCCACACAACTTCGAATACCAGATGCATTTGATTGACCAATGATCAGGGAACAGTTCGTGTGTGGTCAATCGATTGACGTCGCTGAATTTCCACTAGAAAACACCGTACCTGTATCTATGTGTATAAATATTTGCATTTGAAATACCTACTGAACAAGCACTCGATTTTCCATCGAACGTTTAACCAGTCGAGCTGTTCTATGATTAAACTTGTTGACAGGTGAAATATACAAAAAGTATTCATTGGATGATATTTTTGCATTTGATACTTAATTCTTGACTACCCATCCGAAAGTATCAAGCTCTCAATAAATTCAGTACACATAAAACATGTCCATGATGCACACAGCTAATTCTTTTTCCTTTCTCATGTCGTACGAATTTTCTCATCCCTCTGATTCACGTTAATCGAAGCCATGGATTATTCTATTTACCGAATGGGGCTACTTGAGTAAATATTTACCGTGTGGACAGCAAAGCTGAAACGTTGCCTAAGCTACTGGCTAAAGCTTACGCCGCAGCTACCAGATGTAAGTCCATGTCTAGTAGCTAATTTGGCGAACTTGGCAAGACTTGTGATGGCAAAATAATGACTGGCATATACAACGCCAATGATAGTATGGATGTAGTTCAGATATTTATCAGTATAGGTACAAAGTATGGTCTTTCATGTTCATTAAATAATGATGTAAACATCAATCTGTATTCAGACGTTTATTATTTTATTCAAAGTTCATTTATAACAGGGCCACGAGGGGCCGTTCACTCTTGAATCAGACAAACGATGTCAAACGATTTCATGCGATCCAAGACGATTTCATTTCGGTAAACAGCGAGAGCGCCAGATTCGCTCCTTAGGTATCCTAACGTTGCGATTTCACTACCGTACGCACTACTGCGAGTTATGGCGACCAACGGCAACACTATACCTAAACGATTGCGGTTAACGCGCTGCGACTCGCTCCTTATTTCCACTAATCCTACCGACTCGCGCATTCAGTGAACGGTATTTACGTTATTTACTGTAAGTTGAGGATTCGGGCCTTCTCTTCGATGAGAAAATCAAATTTTCCCACTATTTGGATTCACTCTCAATTAATGAGGATGAATAAAAAAATATTGCAAACAATTTAGGGTATGAATATATATTTAAATAAGTCAGTTCTATAAATCAGAACGTTGTTTTTGATAAATGGATCATAGGAAAATGTAATTCGAAAAAAAATGATGGATTTTACGTTAAATCTTAAGTAGTATCAAATGCTGGTAAATTAATTGAAGAATAGGGTAAAAACAAATAACAGGATTAAGTCAAAAAAGTTTTGCATCGATTGATTAAGACCTTCCATTGAAGTTTTGCATCGGTTTGTTGAAAAATATGTTTATTCTTTAATCACATCCACGTAGTATATGCAAACTTATATCAATATTGAGTAGTATAAAATAGTATTTTCTTTTGGCGTGTATCATTGGTAGGTATATTTTCATCACCAGCAATGCCCTTTACAATAATAACTTACGGATATATCTTTGACCACAACCATATACCGTGTGACTAATGGAAAAAGGGCTTAAGCGACATGTTTACGCCCTTTCGTATTCCTTAAGGGCAAAAGGGCGTATGTTTTTTTTTTCTTTCGTCATTCGACTGAAAAATCGTCGAAACGGAAAAATATATCAACATTGAAAAATAAAAGCAAAAGGGCGTAAACGCCGGAGATACGCCCCTAGCTGCTTAGAAAAATCAGTCGAATTAATGCCAAAAGAGTGTATCCCTCAAAAATGTTGAAACTTCCGTCAGAAACAAATTTCGGTGGATACGCCCTTATGGCATTCACTTTACCAAACAAATCGTGCCGACTAATGCCAGAAGGACGTATCCGCCAAAAAAGATCCGTTTTTTGACGGACGCCGATTTTGGCGATTACGCCCTTTTGGCATTAGTCCAAGAAATGGTTACTGGCAGCAGGGCGTATTAACGGCGTTTACGCCCTTTTACCATTCAATTTCAGACTCGAAAAAAAAACAGCAGCCTTTTTCATTTCAAATGATTTCATATCAATTGGCAAGGAAAACAAAATATATACGCCATTTTGCCATTTAAATGGCACTTTTCTTCGCTTAGGCCTTTCTTCCATTAGTCACACGATATAATCTGTCACTTATTTTAATAAAGTTATAATCTTCTATTTCGTAGGAATGATAAAAAACAATAACGCAAGTTTTACCCGTAACGCTATTTTTAGAGTTTGTGCTTTATTTCACTAAAAATATTTTCACTTAAACTAAGACCGATATCGGTGAATATCGGGGACGGAAGCGTAGGTCTATATTGCACAATTGAGATGTATCCGTGCACAGCTAGTTGAAGCATTTTATTACAATTTCTGAACTTGAATTCATATAATAATCAAGCGAGTCTTCAAGCTGTATGAGTAATTGGGGATATTTTACGTACCTGTCTTCTCACCTTTTTCAGCAAACGAATGCCCGACACTGTCGAACGTTGCGCTAGGAACGCACGACACTATTCTACCGTATTTTCGGTAACCACGTTAACTCACTCTGACTTCCTCGCTAACCGTGCTGACTCGCTCCTTAGACTCATTGACTCGCTCGTTGAACATACTGTATCGTGCATTGCGCTAGTGATTTCAGCGCACGACATGAGTTTCGAACCGATTTCACTCGATTTCCGCGCGTTGAACGCTATTTACACGGTTTTCCATAACTTGGCGTTATTTGTTGTCGATTGCATACCGATTTCAAGCATTAAAAACGGTTGATTCGAGAGTGAACAGCCCCTCGTTTAGACCTTTTTGTAATTAAGTGCATAGCCGACGCGCCTCTCAATAAAACAAAGAGAAAAAAAATTGGATGCTCTTCCTCGGGTCGATTCCAACCCTGCTTTTAGCAAGTCGCGATAAAAGTAGTACTAGTTATGGAAACTTTGAACCCTCGGCGGTATATGGGGATCATTGTGCAAGGGGTTCTGTGAAAGATTCTTCAATCATCAGGATCCTCTACAAACTGAATTGCAAAATGATCCACGTGGATTTTAATTCAATTCAGAGTCAAACCAATGACAGACTTCTTATTATGCGAGCACCAATGTCAGTGCGTGTTATGCTACACATGAATATACTAAGCGTAGGGAGTCTGATGGTCCGATTCGGAATACATGAATGAGAATGACACCTTGAATGTGGTTGTATAAAAAGATTCCATCCTGAAAGGATTCTTGCAATCCAAGACAATTGTCGTACTGGATGAATGCTCACCTGTTCAAAGAAAGTATACACGACTTGTACCTCTGTCGAAGAATAAAAGATGAACAGTTTGAAATATCTCTTCGATATGACTTTGTCCTGTAATCATGTCAGTACTCAATGGCAAGATCCTTGAATAACGTTTGCTATCATCTTCACAAAGCAACTCGTGCATTTCAGTAAGTATTTGGCATATCCACCTTGCATCTGGATATTTCTAGTATGAATTTATATTACATGCAGCCGTATAGGATAGATGCCGATATCGTATAAATTTCTTCATCAGGAATAAACCCGCGTATGTTACATGCGGAGAAGTACACCGCAACGCGTTCTGACCGCACGCACCCGACGATTAATCAGACACGAGGTGGTTCAAGGGGGCCATAGGATGTTCGTGTGCGTGGGTGAATATTAAACCAACCCCAGAAGGGTTGGACCCCTTGGTTATACCCGGGAACGAGTATCGGGTGGTGAAACGGCCACAGGGTGTTTTTCGGGGATGATGGGGGATGTGCATCGGCGTATACAGGCAGAAATATATCTAAGCGACAGAAAGGGGTGGATTGTGATTGCTAGAAATTTTTTGCTGGTTTTAATGTTGAGGTAATTTGGAAGCGGATAATCAATAGTTAATTATGGAACGTTGGAAGTTTTAGTCGATAATTTTTCCCGCCAATAAGACGCTGGATGAAACTGTCCCGAAATTTAGCGGAAGGTGAATGTGATATAAAGTCTGCAATATGTGGATTTTGAAGGAGCTTACCAAAGAAATCAGTGATACAAAATACTGACGATAATTGATTTCTTTTGAGTAGAACTCGGAGATTGCGATGTAGCAAAGAAGTCCTGAGGCTTTCAAAGGGAATCGTAACATTCCTCTGAAGTAAAATAACTTCAGAATTCGTTTCTGCCCTGAATGTTTCATCAAACGTCGACGTCTTCTTGCAAAACTTTTAGAGAATTCGCGAATTGGAACCATCATTCGGTTGAGTATAACATTTCTCAGAAATACTTTTATCATCAATGTATCCAGACGACAATTCACATATAGGTGTCCTGACAGATTTCAGTAGCCGAAAGAAAATCTGCAATAATCTAAGTTCATGTTTGCGAAATTCCCTGACAGATGCAAATGGCATTTAGAACGCCGCCTTGCAGATATAAAATCCTCGAGTGCGTAAACGGACGCTATACAGTTTTACCTCAAGTATAAAAAAACCATGCCAGCAGACAGGGGTTTGGAGGATAAAAGCTGCAAGCGAAGACCGAGGGTTGGCAAATGCAGTAAAAAGAAAGATGTCATTTAGGGGAAAACAACGCGACAGATCACACAAGCACCACAAAAAGTAACCACAAACAACATCGACAGCAAAAATGCGTGATACAACCACAGTAATTCAGAGTCAGAGCAACACTCACACTCTTCACTCACAGTTTTATGTAGTTCTCAGTGAAAAACAATTAGGTTCGAAAATCCAATGTCTTCATGAAATATTATGCAAACGGGTGAAAAGTTGGATCGATTCTGAAGATGCGGCTAATCGTTTTGAAGGAAAAGATACTCTAAGCAAATTGGTAATTCACGGTACCTAATACTATTCCTAAGTCTGAAATATGAATTTTCCAGCACCATATCTTTCATGATTCCAGGTATCTCTGTTTTGTCAAGATAGCTGTTTCTGTTTTTGAATATTGAATTTTAGATATAGTTTTCTTGAAGATCTCCAAATTACCATAAATTAGAATATATCTTGAACTTTTGGAAGCACATTATACGAGTATATAATATGCATGAGATTAGTGCACGTGAAGAGAGCATATACTTTCTCATATACCGAGTAGTAATAATTCAATTAAAGTGTGAAATACGAGAAAAGTATGCCAACGACTTGGGAATGCTAATGTAGAAGCAAAAAAATATGGGGCAATATTACCGCCCCTGGCCATCCCCCTATAGCATAAACTACCGACACAACGACCATCGCGACTCCTCTAAATATTGACCACCACAAGTTCATGCAATTTGAATATCCCCCTAAGTTTAATAAAATGCGGATCCCCGAGGATAGGGGGAAAAGGTCCTTGAACCGCGAAGGATCTGTCAGCGCAGTAACAGCAGAGGGTGCCGAACACAAAGAACTTCTAGATCTCTAGAGTCTAAGGCCTTGAGTGTTCAAAGGATTCTTAAATTTTTAGGTACGTTATTCCTTGCTATAGTGGAGCGAAGTTTAAAAGCGATTCAAAATCAGATGAATTATTCCAACCGAGAGAAACTCGTGTTTCGTTTAAATACAAGGACAATTATTTAATATCCTGAAAGATGAAGAGTGGGGGGGGGGGGGGGAGGTGAGCTGACATTTCTTGGGTATTTTACAACAGCGTGCAATTATCTTGGGCAAAGTTATATTATATTTAACACTCCTCGGTAAGCGACTTTTTACGTAAGCCTACAGGTCAAGAGGAACGGAGTAGCGAGTTGATACTAGGACGTGCTCGAGAACAAAGACTTATAAACTTCCATTGGAGTTATAATACGATGGTATATATATATGTATGTATACCAACTCTAGTGGCTACCAGAGCTGTAAGGTTTTCTCTCTAGAGATGCCCGAGATTGATTACAAACACGTGCTGTATCTATCTTGTTGACGGTGAAACAATGCCTCCATTGTATGTATGTAAAAAGAATCATCAGCTATGGAACGATCAGTGAAGTTAAACGTGAAGAAATAACTACGCAAGCTATACGGTACTGCAGGACATTTCTAATCTTTCGGAACTCGAATGTCAAGAATTTAGTAGGAAAACTTGAAAGACTTCAGGATTGATCAACAAATTGAAGAATAGAGCATCGTCTTTTACAGTAAAGGAAATATTTCCAAGATATTGCATTCTGTAGGATAACAAACGGAATTTTGAACAACAAAAACTGAAATTCAGATCGTAAATTAAAAACAAAAAAATAAACAGAGAACAAATCGAATTCAATTTCGTAACATCAAAGCGTGGAAATCTCACGTAGTCTGATCGACAAAAGTTTTCCAATTAGGTTCGAATCTGGAAAACAGTTGGTGCTTTTTTTTTTTTTTTTTTTTTTTTTGTTCAGGCAGGTTTAATCGACCACGTCTACTTACGCGGACTTTCAACGACGTTTTTCAATATTTAAGAAAAGTTGAAAGCCCAATGCACCGGGGTCGCCTTTCAAGGTACATCTCGACACTAGTGGCTCCATTTTCTACGTTTCCTTCCTTCCGTTCTGAACCCCACGTCTAAGCATCGTCGTATTCTTTCCACGAAGAAGGGCCACAATGAGCGAAGAATTCATACCGCCATTTTTCTTAGCTTTTCATCTCCGGGTGCGAACCCTGCCAGCTATAAAGCTCGATTCTGCAGTTCTTTGGAGGTTTTCTTTTCTATCTTATTTCATTGATGTCAGATTTCATTGTGCTTTTCGCTCTGTTGCCATGTTTTTATACATGATATGTCTATCCGATAATCGTTATTCAAAGAGTCAACTTTTCATTCTCTCAAAAGCTCTGTAGATCAGATTAGGACAACGTTCGAGCATTTTGCGTGAAACTTTCTCAAGTAAGGGTACTGGCTGATGTTGCCATACGATCAATAAATGCCTGAACCAAAAACTACTTGAAACAATGATGATAGTATATTTCTTGATGTTTCAGCTGAGAGTAGATGGGAGGAATTACACCCCGGGGGCGAAAGACCTTCAGCCTTGCAAGAACACAGTGCAGTAGCGTACAAAGATTGCCTCTACGTCTTCGGTGGAGAACTTGGCTTCTCTGCAGGCACAGAAACCCCACTTTGGGTATACAACGTCAAGGTAAGGTATCGCACAGGGTAACAATAAGGAAAGTGGACGATCATTTTTTTACGCTTACATCAAGATCTATGATAACAACATTCATTTCTATTTTTTTTTTTTTCGTAATATTGAATGCAATTTGTGAAAAAGAATCGACGATCTCGTATAAATTGAAAACCACCTCACGGAGGATAAAAATTTGGCAAAGCGTTTGCGTCTAGACTTTGGAGTATTGGATATGATTGCTTTCTACCCTGAACCAGATCGGGTATTAGAAATAAGTCAGAGATGAAAATTAATCGATTCCACTACCTTCCATTATTTCTGCCAATTTTCTTTGTCTGAGAAGATAAGACACGTACTGGATGAATTGAAACTATAAAATATAGTTGAATTCTGAAATTTCCAATATCCATGATATCTGCAGGGGAAATTGTACTTCATGCCAATGAGTAGGTATCCTTTCAATATTTTAAGTAGCTCCGATGTGAATGTCATGTTCGTTACTTCAATCACAAAATAGATATTAACGAAAGCTTGGCAGACCTTGTTAAAAAAAAGTCAATCAATCGCAGTGATCAGTTCCGATAACAGCTGTTCCTACCTATTAGCCTTTAAAAAAAGCTTTCCAACCAGAATAAAGCACCGTTTGAAAGTGCCTGACGAATGGCTATCGTTCCTGTTTCCGGTGAACTGACTATAGGTATCGGACTAGGATGTTGAATGCAAATAAATATTAAAAAAATTGTTTCCGAAGCAATATTTTGAAAAGCTGCACGATATCGACTCTTGCGCCACACCTCAATCTACTTATACCTCTAGATTGAAGGACAATGGAACTTTTTACAAGCCACCCTGTCCCCGGATACTCAATTTATTTGTTGCAAGGGAAATTGACACGTGTTAGGGATCGCTGCAGTGGCAACCAGATCCCTGAGGGGCGTTTGACTCCGTCTATTATTTGCCAACTTCGCAATGGTAAAACTCGATTACTATAGTATACGGGCTACATCCGTACGTCCATCTCTATAGGTTAGACAAGACTATACAAAGATATCTAATAGGTACGTAGGCGACAGATCCCTAACCGCTATTGCCTCAATATGTTAGACCGAGTTCCTGCTCGTTCGATCTCTCCACCCTTGTCTGCCCTTCCGTCACTCAAATTCTCGTTGCTGATTGGACAGGGATGTGTAAAACTTGTTACCAATGACGCTGCTATTGATTTAGCGGTTTCTTGGGGTAGAGCGACAGCAAGTATCAACGAGGTCTCCCCTTCGTCCTTGCCAAAACCTCGCTTGGAAGGACACACCATTAGCAGACCCTGATCCATTCCTCTTTGTACATCAAACAGCTTGACCGTTCGGCTTGCAATAATTCTAATCATCACAATCATGACTTGGCTGTGTGAAAATTCTGATTTTGAATCTCACCTGGAAGTCACATTTTTTTATTCAACACCTTCAACGTTGAAGGCCTTCTTTTCCAATTGAAAGGAATCATTCAGTACTGGACAGTGCAGTGGAGAAGTGCATTTCGGGCAAGGCTAGTTACAAAAGAAGAAAAAATTCGGGGACAACAGTTTTAGGGGATACTTTTTTGGCCTATCATTTATTTGAACTAAAATTTGGCTGACATTCCCCAAAAACTGACGGTCAAAAGTAACTCATAGTGTTGGTCCATGGACGAGATGGTTTTGAATGAAAAATGTTAGAGAAAAGTCTGTATTCGTCTTGGTTCAAAATTTAACTGGAAAAAATATATCTGGAAGTAATGTGACAATACATCCTGAAATTCTATTCTGGTTTGGAGGGAAAAGTGGAATCTGACAAAATGAGATGTCGGACAAGGGTGGCTGTGAAGCAAGACATGGGAAAGGCATCTCCGTAGTGTTCGCAATAGATTCTGGATATTGAAAAAGGCGGACGTAAAAGCGACAGGGTAATTCGAAGCTGCCAAGGAGGATTTATTCTGCACTAAGGTCAAACCCCAGGACCAAAAATCGACAATTTAGATATTCGCGAGTAAGAACTTTGAACAGGGTGTAAATTATACGAGACTGTATATTACACCAATGCTACAAGTAAAAAGACTTTAATTTCCGTTTATGCATATTTTTACGTTCGCAGTGTGCTCCATTATGAAGACACTTGAGAAAATCCGTAGAAAACTATCTCTAAATCTTTATGCACACCGTAAAATATACGGTTGTACTTATCTCCAAGGATATCCCGTCTATCAGTCACTGTCTTCTACCATGTTCTTACACAATGTCGCCTACGTTATATATGTATAGAACCGAAATAGTTCTTCATCTTTTAACGCTACAAAGAATAATGACCATGGATGCGCTGACATAAGGGGAGTCACGACGAAAATGGCAATTGATGACCCACCCGCCAGAAGCAAAGACACGATACGTGTTTGGTCGATAAATAATCGATTACGTATATCGCACTTTCACTTATCTAGTACAAGATATACAACAAAATTTGACTTGGAAAATTTACTGTCATAGGGTGACAAAAAATATATGACCCCATTCGACAGGGGTGGTGATCAGAGCAACTTGATGTGTTATAATATTTATACGATCATTGCATCTTAACAGGCAGGAGATCATCTGTAAATTATGATCCGATTCAAAAACCAAAAATTATACAAAACTAAACCACAACTGAACAAATGATTCGTGAGAGGGTAGTGTACGCCAAATTTCAGTATGGAAGTTTCTAGCTTTTTTGAACCAGCGAAATTATAGTCATTACAACAATAAAAAAAAAGCGAATCCTTTCTGTCCTTCAAAGCAAAAGAAGAGGTGACAATTAACTCGAAATTTCCCTAATTTCCGGTTGCTCTTTTGATTCTGGTTTCTAGTTTCGATTGCCCCAGGATGGTAGACAGTTAATCAGCGAAGTCGGCCGAAAGTAACGTAGGTCTTTTTTTATCTCCTTCATTTTCTGTCTCGCGATCAGCCAGGCAATCAGCGATGCCAACCTAATCACCGCAACGCCTAGGAACTTGGCCTTAAACTTGCTAAAACAATTAATGGCGCGCTCAGATTATCTCCTAAACTTTTCTCGGTCCAATTTCGTGAGTCTAAGTTCCTTGAGAACAAAAATAATTTATTTACACTAAGCGATAAATGACATCTGAACTGTTCCGATGAATAGGCTGCTCCACGAATTTCATTCTACCCCGCAGCTAACATTTCCGATTCCTAAAGGAAAATTTTCAATAAAATCTATCGTCTCTTCAGAAATCCTATGAACAGCAAATTATTGTGTTTGAAACATCACGATTCGCTCTTGCAGATAATTTTCTATGAATTAGGCTTTCATCTCACTAAACGAAAAAATAGTTGCCACTGTGAGTCAGCGTTGGTACCTATTGCGTTGAAGATAAGAAGTATGAGTATCAAAACCTTAAAAATCCCCATAAAAAAATTAACGAATCAGAGCAGACGAGAGGTCACGGGTCAAATTAAAAGGCCACGCCAATTAGGGGTATTGATGTGACGAATTTGAAGAAATGTCCTTTGTGCCCTGAGGCTGCACACTCCAAACTCACTGCTAATGAAAGAGAAATTGAATCAGTTGAAAACAACGTTGCGAAAATTGTAATAAAAAATTCTAATTCTATTAGCCACGAAATTATCAAATTGATTCGATTACGTATCACGAACATGATGGATTATCAAACAGCCAATTGAATTATGAAAGCCATTCATAACTCCTAACTCTGATTAAAGATGGACTAAACTCTCCAACACAAACTAGCGTTGATGCAATGTCTATTTACATAATTGTGAATGATGAATAATGGCTGGAACATCATCTCAACTTTACATGAGACTGCACTGAAGGATCAAAGAAACCAAAAGCTTCCATTAAACTACGATATTTTCCATATTTTTTTGTAATCTAGGGTAGATTTTAATGCGCTCCAATGATCAGAGCACATAAAGTACCCTGCAGGAAGTCAGTGTAAATTATTTCTAATCGCAAAGTAGGTATATCACCAGGTCCTAGTAGAATAAAGTTATATCGATGCAAGTGTAGAACACAAGGGGAAAGAGAAAGACGAAGGGGCGAATAAGAGGTGTAAATATTGCAGTTGGAGGGATAGAAAATGCCGACAGTAAGAGCTACGGAAGGCGTTAAAGCTGCCTTAATAAGGAGGGTAGAATTTTGCCCTGCTATCAATATTGCATAATCACGACTATACCGTCCATATTTCTTCCTCACTGCAGGAAGACAGCTGGCGGGTAGCTTCTGCTTGATATTTATTGAATTTTAGATCAGCAGCTTTACTATAAATGTTCAGAGGTGTTGAGGGGGAAAGACCAGTTGCTTATCACTAACAAAAATTCGATAAATACTTATAGAATCATTAATTCATTCTTGATAATATTTCAGAGAGTCACATAGGATTGAATGATAATTTTAGTATATTCGTTTCGAGTGTTTGATCGATAGATAACCGGAGACGATGGTTCGATGCACTGTCAAGTTTCAAAGTTACTGATCGTGAGTATTTGAAGTGTTCTTTATCTATCTGTTCATTATCTACCAGAATTCAACTTGATATACTTATATTATGATACTTGAAGACTGACCATGTTCATGTACTTGTACTTGAATTATCTCTGGTCATTGGTACTTTCTTGTCATGCCTAGAATCTGGGTGATAATTATTAGAGCTGAGAAAAATGAAACATTAGATTCTGTAGGTAGTTTTTTTCTGCTGCTGGCGTATATATACTTACCTAGATGAATTCCGTGCTTGGGGAAAAATTAATTATTTTGATGCGTGAAAAGTTGGCGCCGCAGTATTCTCCCCTATGAAGAAAGCATTCGCAATCCGTCTGAAAGGTCGAACATGCCAGATACTTTATATATTATGCGCTGCAAGGGAATCCCCCGTTGGCATTGCCAGATCCTGGACCACCACTTCTATACAGGAGGGCATAAAGGGGTCGTTTATATGGAAGTTTAACAAAGAGAAACAGCAGTCGCAAAACAAAACGGCCCAAGATTCAAAACCATCGTCTGATCTCTGCAGCTTTGTAAATTTTTATTATTTGCTTTCTAGGGTATATTAAAAGTTTTAGTCACCGAATATCTTATGAAAGTTAATATTCATTAAATGCTATAACTGGTAGCTCTGCCCCTTTGAGGAACTTCTTGTTTT
Organism: Ametastegia equiseti; assembly: GCA_963989295.1. Lineage (NCBI taxonomy): Eukaryota > Metazoa > Arthropoda > Insecta > Hymenoptera > Tenthredinidae > Ametastegia > Ametastegia equiseti. Next base: position 11,170,394 of record OZ022397.1, on the reverse strand, counting down.
TCTAACCAGTTTTTTTTTTTCCACGTATAGTAATTATCGGTTCACTGTCGTTCGTCATCATTTTTCATTTACCACCATAAAGTTTTTCTTTAAGAACTTTAAGTCCTGACCGTCCTGACATCCTTAACTCTGGCTAGTGGTTGAGTCATGACGGAAAATTTAATAGCATTAATAGTCATTAGGCAACGTGACTAGACACTTTTCACCCTAATTTTTCATCTGCTTAATACCTACTTCACTTCCGAACCGGATATTTGATTGGTCGATAGGATACTGGTGAGGTCAGGTGATAGAATAAAAGACGATAGACCTTCGTAACAAACTTGTAAGAGTATTGAAGCTATCAGTCTATCTTAGTCATCTCTTCTTTCGTCATTTTTTATTCTATTTTTCCATTGACAAATTTTCAAGTCTGACCTTTACAGCAGCTGGAGGAAGAAATTTAGCCAAGTTTGATGTGTAGGGATGATTTTGTACGTACATGCCAAATTATGAAATTTGATGGTATAATAATATATTTTTTCTCCAATGGATAGAAGATAGATCGGAACCCCCAATTAGAGGCGATGACATTTTAATTTTACTTAAGATTTACAACTATCAACCCTCCAAATGGCAATCTACACGGAGGGAGATTCTTGGCAACATCTGGTGCTAACGGCCGTCTCCTTCTTGCCTTATACAACCGGGGAATCCCCTGGGACATGTGTTACTTATAGTGGTGTAAGAAACTAACTCCGTTTCAAAAGTCTGATATAAGCCCAAGATGAAAATAACAGTAACACCAGAAATGAACCAAATTCCTAGCAGTACAGGATTCCTTTAAGAAATAAAGTCGCCACAAAATTACCGAAATTTCATTTGTAAAATGTCTCACAAATAATCATCGATCGAAGAATAAATTGTATAATCATAGCAAGAACGGCTTCATTCTCAAATGCAGTACACTAACTGTAATGATCAGAAAAAAAGTGGTTGAAAAATAGGCTGCATTCTTTGCAACAGATGAATGATTCTGCCAATCTAACGCAAACAATCTAAGAGTATGTAATATTTAATTTGCATGCATAAAATGTACGACAAATTTTCAAGAGATCTCACTGTTGAATGATGAATACCTTACATTTCGTTTTTGGAACGCAACAAATTACCTACGATGCATTTTCACCGATTATTTCTTTGTCTAGTGGGTAATAGAATTCATGGATTAGGTAAATTTTTTGAAAAACTGACATTTAAAAACCGAAGAACAGTACTTATAGCAAGTTTTCGAACGTTGTATAATTTCCAAGGCAATCTGCTGTAATATTCGGTCCTGTAGTACATACGTATATACATACATACAACGATATGCATTATGTATGAACGTAATGTCAACGTATGTAGTATATATCGCTCGATATTATACCGAGCCTGGTTGTTTTTAAGGGGAAAGGTAAGCACAAGTAAACGACAAGGATGTCAGGCATAAGTCAGAAGGCTAAAGTTGGTGAATACACGTGTAATCGTATACCAGCACTCCTGTGCAGCAGCAAATTTTCTTTTACCCAGAAAATTTTCCCTCTTCCTCTGTCTGCTTCCTCCGCAATTGCTTTATGACGTTGTGTCTACACCGTAAGCCTTCGACAAGTGTTTGTAGTTTCCCTAGCTGCCTGCGACAGGAATTATGATCCACAGCTACTTAGGGGAGAGCTCGTTCTGTACCTCACATTGCTCAGACGACACCATCAATAGAAATTTTGCAAAAAAAAAAGTGTCATTGGTGTCGGTATCAAATTGAATGCATAGATTTTGCAGTATTTTTTAAGTCTACTGTGGGAATATTTCTCAAAATGCCAATATGTTATTTTCAAAATCCGAAAATCCCAGAAGGTATAAAATATATGCTGCTAAATTGATACGACTTTTAGCAGAAAAATGTCAAGTCGAGGTGTCGTAAGATTCATAATTTTTGTTCAATAGGAAACGCGCAATCCTTAATGTGTCCTAATGACCCGTCTTTTAATTCTGTCACTCGACTCACCGAGCAGTCATTTAAAATATTCCAAGGGTCTTTAATATTTCAGAGGAAATCGCGCGTGTTTTCATATCTAAAATGTCTCACTAGAAAAGTCCGTGACTCCGTTGATGTGGAATCGCGAGATCTGCAGGATATACTCTCCAAGTTTTTTTCAAGTGAGAATTTATTCCTCGGGGGCAAAAAATGATGCAACTCTCGCAAGTGAAGATTCCTTCCCAAAATTGACGAGATTTTACTCCTCCGGTGATGGAATTTCACTCTTAAGAAAGTGAAAAATCACACTCATTCTCTGCACCCGATAAAAATCCATTTTTCGCTTCATTTGAGTGAAATCTCATTTTCGTTTCGAGTGGAATTTCATTCTACGAAAGTTCCATCATTTCCGCTTGCAAAAATTCATAATCTGCGATTCAATGATGGCAATTTTGAAATTCTACAATCTTTCTATCCGTATAGAAACTAATCATTTTTTCATCAGTTTCATGGGATTCATATTGGAATGAACAATCTGAAGATTTGCAATCACAGTCTTAGTCTACGGAACAGCAATTTGGACGAAGTACACACGGAATGCATGTGATATATTCAGAGCCACTGCAATTTCACTTGACTTTATGATAAAATGTGTGTTTCACCCCCATGGAGTTCGCAGGGTTAGCGTCTGTCTGGTCCCGTTGCCATGGCCACCATTCGTTCATCTGTTTTTAATCACTGAACCGTTGAAAAAGTGAGAGTTATTAGAGACGGGTATTCCCCGTTTTTGCCTGCTGTTCCTGGTGTCTCCTCAACTCTGTTTCTCTCTTCCCTATTTTCCTTTAAGTCTCGTACTACTATATCGTGAATTTTCATCCCTACAAGTGCATACTTCACGTTCACCCCACTGCTGCAAGTATTCCACAGCTTTAACTACTTCGATTTGCTTGACGAGACGAAAATCAATTCTCAAAAAGACGTTCCCAATTAAATCTGCATTTGGTTCGTTCTCTCAGTGGTACTATGCAGAATTGGAAAAAAATCTCTTTTGTTACACGAAGCATGAAAGAATATACCTCGGTCTCCTTAATTTTGCAAAAAAGATGAGGAGCACAAAGTGAATGAATTTTCAGCCTATATATGTATACACGACGTGGGTAAATGCAGCCGGTTTAATTTCAGGATTCAGTTCGCCAATTTGAACAAGGCCCTTGGCACCCCGTCTCACGAGGCCCCTGTTGCTGCGGGCTCGTTTATACTGAATTGGGGAACTGGATTAACCTGTCAGAATTGGCTCTGGGCGTTTTCTGGTCCAAATTGCTTTTATATACCTACGTTTATTCTTAATAATCTCAGATGGGTATATCCCAATGTTGTTTCCATCGTTTCATTAAAACTCTTATTATAGCTTGATAAGAAACCAATCCAATTTCTATGATCACACGTTTGAACGTATAACTTCGAATGAATCTTTCACCTGATGAATATTTTCCAAAATTATATTTGTTCGATGTGTGTTGAAAAAATCGTTAGGATATTTCTCCTTTGCGCAGGTTCGTTCGTGACATCAAGTTAACGTATATACGGTTGCTACAACTATAGGTACACTCATACGTGGTTACGTAATTACTTTCCGACACCGTTGGCCTCCCTTCGTCCTCCCCTTAGCAGCTTTGCCCTCAAGGGTAAAAGCTCTATGATTGCCACTACACATCAAAAGAACGAGCTCCACCAGCTCTCCCGAGGCATATGGGGACCTCGGTGTCGGCTTCGAATTTCTCTGAAGCGAAGCTTTAATCTAAAGGATATTGAAAGAATTACTCAAACAAGCGTTATCAATGAATCACCCGCATCCAGGATCCCTTCTTAGATTAATTTTCATATGAACAAGTATTTGCATAGGTGCAAGATGCTCGGCTATCTTCTTTCCATGTTTCTTACAACTTCAATTATAAATAAAACTGGAGTTACGATACGAAATAGCAAAAAAAAAAATTCTCACAAAAATTCTGACAAAGATTCATTAAGATTTTTAATTAATTAAACAAATTTTCAACGAACATCTGAACAACAAGTAAAGATATGACCTAGAAAAACATAGAGATAAGATTGAGTATCAGGCGATGGTCAATATACGGGCAATCTAGGATTCCTTTTGGCGAGTGAATACCAAAAGATTTGAGCAGAAGCAAAAAATGTTAAGTAAACAAAGTGGAAAGGAGCTTTGGAAAAAAAAAGTTCGGTAGTAGAGAGAAAGAAAAGAGCGAGCTATCGACGTATGGGAAGAATATTCTTTTATCGTAAAGAAGATAAAGGCCCGTGAGCAAGAAGGAAGAAATAAAAAAAAATAAAAATAAAAGTGGAAGTGCCATAAATTGAGGAAACTGAAGGAAATACGTTGGGAATATTTCTTTACTCCGGAAGTTATGCGGCACCGTCGTTACCACTCCGATAAGTTGAATTAAGTTGGAAAAAACGAGCTAGGAAATGGGTCAACAAAGTCCTAAAGCACTCAAGTGTAAAAGAGCCGTATAAGTGAATCGCCGAGATTTTCTACGAGGTAGAAAAAAAAATTATTCATATTTTATCATGAATCAGCTAACGCTGGATCAGAGTGAGGAAGTCATTTGAAGCGATCAGGTGATCCGCCCATGTATATTACATGGATTGATCCTTGCCAGTTCGCAAACAGTCTTATTCTTCACGAAAACGCACGGATTTTTCAGATCTTTCTATAATATTTGCCTAACGCGTCAGCAAAGAAGAAATAAAGATGAAATATATTAGGAGCATGAGTTCATTCCATCGTAGCAAATTGTTTTGGGTTAGAAACCTCCAGACTTTTTCTAAGATTCTTAAACATCGCAATTGTCTTAAGAACCGAATGGCAGAATATGAAAAATGAAATTCCTGTATACGCATACAGTATTAGGTACGGTTTTAATTCACGTTTGCTATTGATTGTTCCCAATGTGTTATCCAATCTGCCAAAAAGGTTATAATATTTGATCAATGCATTGAGCGCGTATAAGAGTAAAATTCTTGCAAGACGTTGAAAGAAGACGATATTTGCTTGCGATCAACCTTCCAATTCAATAAATCACAGGCTTCGGTGAATCCTAACGGTTCGCCAAGCATTTTAGGGTTCGCGGCGCCGTCACGACGCTATATAATAGTGAAGAACACAGGGCAACTCCAATTCATCTTAGATCACCATACTATTTATTATTTTTAGGAATATTCAAAGCGCTGACATTCCGATTTGAAATGGCAAGAAATATATAGCGAATTCCATACTGTAGTATACATACATTGGAAAATGAAAATGAAAATGAAAATGAAATTAACTGCGCAATCTCATAAAGTTCGGGTGTTGACAATAGATTTGATGGCTTCTGCGAAACATCGCGACGCGGTTCTACCTAATACGTACTATTTGATTTGGATTGGTGCCTAAACAAATATGAAATAATATCGCTTTTATATTTATCTGGGCTTCCAAGCACGTATCGTGGCTAGGTATATTCAGTGCCTGGGCGAGTGTGTTCCTATGGCAACGGCATGAACTACCCATGAATATTTAAAATCCTCGTTCAAAGACATTTACAACTCGCGTTCACCAACCCCCGACCACATCGAATGACACGTGTTGAAAGTTTTCAAATTCATAGCCAAAAAAAAAAAAAAGATATAGTACGTTAAATCATACTTGACAAATTTTTATCTTCTGGGTGAAAAATCTTAAGGCCATATGTTTCTAAAGTCGAATTCATTCCCTGCTTGAAATGCGTAAAACCGAATTAGGAATACCTTTTCAAATCTGAACCAGAAACCTGGGTCGTTAGATTGAAAATGAACGTGGCCCCCTTTGTTCGAGGTACATACAACGCTGTACCCAAGAACCGTCTCGTTTAAGACCATCAAAGCTATTCAAAGGTTCGGAGACGAGGGAAAGACAAATTGGTGGAATTCTATGCCTTTTGTCAGCTATGTACTTCCGGTTCCAGCCATACCTGCTCCAATAGTTACTTATAGACTCTCCATAGTCCGATTGATGAGTGACTTGACTAGTGACTAGACCGTACTTAGCTGGCCATTCATAATAGTATAGTCTCCCGTTACTTCAGATTACAGAAATTCAATTACCATTGTCAACGGCCGTTCGTAATCTAAAGAAATTCGAAAAATTGTTAACACCCACGGAGACGTTCTTTATGATGAAAAAGTCGTTTGGTTTATTGGGGGGAAAAAAGAAAGATGACTACTGAAAACTATGAGGCCAGGGGTACACCATCCAGCAAACACTTCTTGAACACAAGAATCAGGATCATCAATAATCGTATAAAAATACGATTGAATTCGGACAATAAATTGTATCGCTAAAGCCTCAAATTTTTTATTATTGAAGTAGCGATGTATGCCATAAAACGTTGTATACTATGAATAATTAATCATTTTGGTGATCGTGAAGTAGATCAGCTCATCATAGTTATAAACATGGCAGTTACAGTCATCTTTATGGACTGTCCTCAACCATCTGCTATGATTTTTATAGTAGCTCGCTAAATATACATATATGTCACATAATTGTATGTAGTGCTTATGTTATCGTGTGAATTCTAATACTAAACGTGTGACGTATCTAAATCATGATGACTAAAATGACGACGAAAAAGAACTTATGTTCATCGACTTCTCCAGTTTAGTATTCAGGTCATGTACACCGACTTATCCAAAAGCTAATTAGGCGTATAACTAAGCAAGCTCAAAGCCCCACGGAGAATACATATTCCGAGTAAAAAGTCTGCGATTTTATGATGTTGATTACTTGATAGTATACATAGAACTCTAGTCATCGTTTTTTGCTCCTGAACCTTCCGTGAAATATCGTGAATTGTGGATGGAGCTATCGCGATAAACTAATCCTTGAATATCCCCAATTCCGTCGATATCCCCTATTCGGGTATCCAATTTAAATTCCGACAAACCGCAGGCATTATTTATTCCTAAAGCTGATTATATCGAGCCTTTTCATGCTCTGGATGTATAATTGCGAATTTTTTTATAGCTAGTGCGAAAGCGTCACGCGATAATAAACGACGTCAATATCTACTGCAGTTATGTCGAGGATCAAAGTACACCTTCGTGTCTCTAATTTTTGTTTTCCAGAATAATTCCTGGAGAAAGATAAGGGCCCAACGAGGCTGTGCGGTGCCAAGAGGACGCAGAGGTCACACAGCTCTGGTACATCGAGGACAAATGTTAATCTACGGTGGTTATCAGGATCTCAGAGGAAGTTCTCCAGAGCTATGGGCTTTCCACTTCGGTAACTTGACTCGGTTATGGATTTAATATCAAGTTCATACTCGATCACTCGACGTCAATACAGCCAAACGCATGCGCGGTAGAAAATATAATCGACACATTCGCAACCCTCTGCCAAATATTACGAGTCATGTTATACGCGTAATTATTATTTGACATTCCATCCGTATTCACATTCCGGCCGTAAGCTAAAACCAATTCCTGAGTTACAGGTGCTAAATATTGGATATCAATCTTTATAGGCAATAGCACATCATTGTTATCAATCTGCGACGTGCAAATTATTTTATACATATACATGTATGGCAATCATGACGAATGTTCAGTTACATACTTGGAACTCGTGAGTATATCATCGTAAAGAACAGTCGTACTTCTTCGAATGATTTTCCTGGCGGATTCAAAATACTAGTTATCGAGTGCCTACATTAATATTGCAATCAGTAATGGCACGTTTTGGCAATTCACGTATAATAATGGTCACTTCACAAGTCATGAACCACGTTTCCGCAATGATGAGCAATTTGAGCTAAACTTGATTCCAAAATCGAAAATACAGGAGGCAATTTGTTTTCGATGGATGAGCATTTTTCGCGGGAGTGACTCGTACTTTTCTGTCAACTCTAAGGAACTCTGACCTTCTCAACGAATTCTAATCTATATTATAGTATCGATCTTTATTCGAGTTGATAATTCGCGATTCTCCGCAGCGTATGAAATTCTATTGTCCAATCTTAAGCCAAGAAGCCAATCAGAGAACGCTTTAGCTGGAAATTGCCGAGGGCGTTCATAATTTACAGACGCTGCAGTTAATAATTGCACGTCCATGAACAGAAAATCATCTAATTTTTGAGTGGACCATTAGCCGGGTAAATTGCGCATAATTCGAAACATTGCATCGTGGCAACTTATTATTGGCCCAAGGGCCTCGGTCCTTGCCAATATGTAACATTGCGTTTGTAGAGTTCTCCGCCGAGACTCGTAAAACTTGACGTACCATACCATGAGATGGGCGAGAAGAATTCTTATACAATATCATCCTTTGTATCATTTGTTCATACAGAATTCTAAAGGATGGTTATTTTTGTATAGAACTCGATATTGTATTATAGTTCGTCATGACTGAAGTATATTTTTCGTTTTTGTAATACAGAAACGGAATCGTGGCATCTCCTCTCATCGAGCGAATGTGGTCCAGCAGCGAGGCATAAACATTCGGCAGTACTTCACGAAGATGCCGTTTATATATACGGTGGTATGACAGACCTGCAAGAAAGAAGCGATTGTTGGCGCTGGGACGTTAACACTGCCTCGTGGTGTTTACTCAAGAGTAAACCCGGTCCAGGACCTCTTCACGGACACGCTGCCTGCAGACTTCCAAGTTGCATGCTTTTATTCGGGGGCGAAAGTGGCGGATTACCGACTAACGAACTGTGGAGGTTTCATTTCGGTTGGTGAATTGTTTAAACTTAAAACTGATTCGGGGATGAAATATTTTCTGATTTCAAAGCTCTGCTATAATTTGAATCCATTCTATATCGACATTTAACGTTATAGGCACTGAAACGTGGGAGAAACTTAGTGTACCTGGTCTCAAGCCACAACCAAGAGCGGAAAGCGTCGCTCTTGCGGTTTCCGAATTACTGCTACGAGGCTCATGCGTTGATCATCCGAAAGCTAGGTTCCGAAGCCAAAGGCCCAGGTTATCGTCGAACAGGGTTTCACCGTCCGAAGCACCAACGAGGCCCAGTTTTCTTAAAGAAATATCTAAACTATCGCAAATCAATCTTTCCAGATTAAGCCATCCTACTAAATGTAGCTACTCCGTACTCAGCGGCCAGGATGATCACGAAGAGAGCCCTAAAGAGGTGTGTATGAAAAAATATACGACCCAATGTAACTTATTGTAACACTAAGTTCTACCCAGTATGCAAAGAGATCGATTGATTAATCGAGAACTAATCTTGAAGTTCATCAATGACAGTAGAAAAATAATGAGACCTGTCAGGTTCAATGACATTGTGGAATGATATTAAGATGAATACAGTTTTAAATTGCCTCTTACTAAATAGTTTCACTAAATAATTAGTAATAGCTTTTTAGTAAATAGTAAAAAAAATTTCAGGTAAACTCGTACTACCCATTTCAACAAGTCGATGTCGAGGTAGCCGAGCCAACGACAGGGATGGTTAAATCCCGGAGTGCAAACGCGTTGGCAAAACGACGGCAAAAACTTCCGGAAATTCAAAAAACTGCGGAACCGCGATCAACCTCAGGGATGATACGTGATCCAATTTCTGTGCCAAATTTTCGTGCTCTGACTCTACCTACGCCGGTACTGACTCCCGTAGAAGCTGCAAGGCTTGTATTTGTTGATCCGGACGAGGATACAGACGAAGAATACAATAAAGATCCTCCAACAACGAGACTCATCGAAGTTGCCGAGGCAGAGACTAGGTAGGTTTTCCAAAATCCAGAGTCTATTGAAAAATCATCATGATATTTTCAATGACACGATGTGGGGTTGAGGATCTGACAATGAGATGAAAATAAAAATTCTTTTTTCAGGGACTTTGCATCCGTGCATCAAGCTTACCAGCCACCAGCCCGTGGCGACAGCTACAGTTCACATCTCTACGAGGCTGTTCAAACTCCGAAAACACCAACGACGACGAAGATTCCCACCTCAGCATCCGTTCGATTTGCTGACCTTGAAGAAGGTGAAGAATCTACTTCGGACTACGCGAGTATCGAAGCCCGAAGTCCAGGTGATCCTTTGGGAGACGATGACTGGCCGAGAAAATCGAAACAGAAAATGATCCGTGAAGGGCAATTTGGCTTCTGTAATCCAAATTACTTGGGTCTGGAAATGAACGTCGATGCCAAGTACGCCAAGATGCTCAATAGCCCACCGGACAGCGTCCTCGAAGACGGACCTGGCCGATCGGCATCACAAACATTCGAAGAACTTCTCGAACTTCAGGAAATGAGGCCTCGTGCTCCACCGAAAAGTTTGCCCTTGGGATCACCTTCCCGGCGCGCCCTTAGTGCTTCGAGAGCGGAAAGACAAAGAGCCAAAATGGCTGCCACAGAAACAAATACTCCAGGGCCTGCACCTCTTTACGTTTTTTTGGTCGGTGGGAAAGAAAAGGGTCAGGTAACCGTCTTTGCTAGGCCAGTTTCGCTGTGGAAGCTCCAGCTTGCGCCACACATTTTTTGAATTAATAGAAACTTGAATCTATTCCTTAGATAGCGCTATTTGCGAATTTCAACTCGTTAACGTTCGATCGAATACTAATTATCGCAGCCAGTGCCAATATATTGACATTCTTGCACCGGGAATAATGCAGCCTTGTTGCAGACACACAAATAATTCTTTGGCCAAGTTTTTCGTTAGAAATCAACTTCAACAGATTTTTTTTTATGTCTGCAGGTATTTAGAAAACACCTGCAGTCATTGCCTGTATCCACAAATGCTACATATCTCACCGCATATATTGTGGCACTGGCATTAGAAATTCAGTTCCATAAAAAGATTGTGAAACTTTGCATCGTTTTCAATTTTATCTAAAAAAAAAAAAAAAAACTCAGGTTTTAGGCAAATCGTGCGATCAGCTTTGTTATCAGCGCACAAATATCATCCAGGTAACGATGATCATGTGGCCTATTTCCAGTATAGGAAATTAAATGGCAATTCATATTGGAAGAGTCGAATGAGAGGGTATTAATGCATTCGAATATTTCCGAGTACATAGAGCTATAATCTCGGTTTAGCAACATTTAGACGAATATGTTGTCTATGAAAAAAAAAATTAATCTGCGCCACTCGTTCAAGCTCAAATCAGAGTGTCGCCTGATGCTCGATGCAATACTCAAGATTATGTGAAAATAGAAGAAGAAAAAAATGTTTAATCGTTGGACTGAAACGCGCCAAATTATATTTAGACACTGAACAGCGATGAAACTGCAGAATAAACGACGGTAGGTCAATTACAGAGCTTACATGCTTAGTTTGTAACCATTAGATCATATAGGGTCGAGATGATTATACCTATGTATAGGTGAAAATAAATTCTATTGAGCCAAACCTGACATCAGACCAGAGTGAATTATATGTATGTATTATAGACATAGGCGGAATATAGTTTTCCGAAACATATGTGACAGCTGTGAGCTCAGAAAATAGTTTTGACTATAAGTCTTGTATGAGATGATAAATAATGCCAAGGCAAGCAGCAATTCGAGGAATGTATTATGTAGAAAGTATTCGTAAAATTGTAAGACTCGTAGTTTTTCTAGTTCAAATCTAGAGCCAATTACTATTCCCATCGAAATTGGATGTTAAATAATAATAGTTTAAGCCTTGTCATTGAGTATATATTATATATTAACTGTAGTTAGACGTAAAACTATTAATTACTGAGTATGTAATATTGATATAATATGTCTGAAAATATCTTTACGTGATAATTATATTGTTCAATACCATTTCGTTATTAGGTTATCGTGCAATAAGTATTACCGAAGCAAATATATAGCAACTAAACATCACATATATTTTGCAAAGTATACTATACATAATCCTCCGAACTTTGATTCCTTCAGTCAAGATGAGTTCAACAACAATTATCATCATTACGTGGAACTAAATTTTTATCCCTACGGAAATCTTTGAAATATTCAAACGTAAATAGTGTTTTTTTTTTTTTTTTTTGTTTTTTTTTTGTCTACTTTTACTTCGATCTCTGATAATAATTTTTACCCACAAAATTTGTTGGGATTAATTTCAGAAACAGTTATGGCATTATTCCCTTGGAATGAAAAATAAAGCTCGCGATTCTCGCAGCGGAATTAATTTTAAATGTAATAAATTACAATTAGATTAATTAAAAACCAAAGCAGGAACAGCTGCTCGCTCAGGATCTATTGCATGTTGTATAATTGTAATTTAGAAATGATATATACTGTTTAGTTAGTCGTATAACGTACAGTCAAATAGACGGGTCGGTAATCAATGACCAAATATATACTGACGGTACGTCAACGTACCCATTCCGTTTAGAAAAAACTATCATTACGCCATTAAATCTGACCTACGATCAAAAATAAAATCGATAAACTATAAGAATATCGGCCGTTATAGCGTTTGTCCGATACTCGCATATTTTGTATAATTTGATAGTCTTATTATAGCTCACATAATAAAATCAAAATTCGTCATTATACGCAGCCATTTCGTATAGTATTGAATAGCAAAAGTTAAAGTTAAATAGAAAAAGTTGAAATAAATAATGTTTGATCACCTGAAATAAGCGCTTGATTAAAAGGCTGTTAAAACTAAATGGTTTTTCTACAACATTTAGATTTTTAGAATTTGGTAAATGCGCCATAAGTTTAGGTATATATAACTGTCGAATCGCCTCTATAATCCAAAACGATCAACTTTATACAAAATAAAAAAAAAAAAAAAATAAAACTCCGATTAATTTGATTACCGACTTTTCCATCCATTGACAGACGATTCTGTATATCTATTATATATGGCGGTAGTTAATTAGTCCCTTAAGTTTTATATAAGTAGAAATTAGTACATTACGATGGGAAATTTCACGTTCTCGTAGAATTTTTACGCCCACCAAGGCCCACACATGTAATCCATCCATACGTAGAAATTGGCAGACGCAGCTTGTCACGTGCTGGACGTTGCAAGTCGCTTCATCTTTATATAGTCACTTTACTGTATTATTTTTCATCTTATTGTTAGTATTTTGGAATTTAGGTCCGCTGTATAGCGTAGCATGTACTTCCGCTTTGTGTCAAAATTTCGTTTCTATGAAAGTTTTTACCTCTAATAAATCGGGCAACGTGCAATTTAATGTAACTAATCCGAAGAGTGAAGTTTCTATAATAGATAACAGAAATCTCGTGTGTATTTTTTTTTTCTTTTTTTTTATGTCCGTGGAAAGCGAAAATTTGGTAATTTCTTAGTATTTTGTTAATAGGGGCATTTGAGATCATGCAGCTCCAGTGAATACTTATAGTCTGAGATTATGATTCATAGTTTGAGCCACGATGAACCGTTTTAGCAAATAAAACTGACGTTTAGAGTGAAGTGATTCACAATGTCCAGTCGCGAGCTACATAAGCCTGAAAAATCAATGTTTTCCATTTGTAGATGTAGACATTTTAACATCTCTGTGTATAAAGAATAACTTAAATGTTTCGTATCCTTAAAAAATTTGGTGATATTATTGTCCTGCAATTATCCTTTCAGTGTCGTATAACAGAAGCCCTAAAAATTACTATCAATTATTACTCCGTAAAATGAATCTTTGATATACTCATAACTGTCCCCAATCTCATTTTTCACTATTATACATCGCTCAATTTGGTACAATGATGATTTATCATAGAAATATCTGAAATAAACTAACTTTGCACGGATCTAAACAGAAATGAACTCCCTATTGAGGAATAATTAAAAAATATTTGTAATCGGAGAGTAACGCGCTAAGATATAGGTAAATAGTGGAATATTTTACGACACTGATATCATTCTGTTAAGTTATAATATTATTAACATTTATTATAATTGTGTATCATATACGAGACTACACCAAAAGCTTAACGAATACATTATACGTATAGTTAGGTATAATTTTGTGTTCACTAGTCATTTTTAAGGGAATCCCGGTTTTAGATCCTATAGCAGGATCTGAACAGATCAATACGTTGCGCTGTATCTTCAGTATTGTAATTCTTATCTAGTCTATATAATCAATAATCGAAATCCAGATGTTTGGGTTGTCATGTAATTATTGTAATGGAATAGTATTATTATCATTAGGAACAATACATAATATATGATTCGATAAAAAAAAAATATATACTCTCGTCATTCATTTCATTTTTTGCCATACTTTCCCATGAATAATGAATAACAATATTAATTGTCAATAGTTTTTTTTGTTTATTTTTTTATAATTCGAAGCAATTTCTTAGAAATGTTATCCACCCGGATTTGAATATGTTGAAGATTAGATATTTTAAAAATAACTAAGACAGAAAATCTTTAGCCAACAGACAAAAATGATGGAGGATTATACATATATACTGAAACATCATGTGTCGTGTAATCGGGAATGGGATTCTTAACTGTGACGCGGAATATTTGATTACCGCCGACTTGATAATAATATTAATAGAATAATAATTCCGCACGGACTTTCCTTGGCGCGTGACCCGCCTCCTTGATAATTATACATTTGCATTTCGCACGCAGAGTCTAACGGCGAATTGTATATAAATACAATGAAACATTAACATTTTGCAAGCACAGGTTCCGGTGCTTCGATCTATAAATATAATTGAGCAACGTTTAAAATTAATTATTAAATTAACGATCGATACAAGAATCAAAGTTTGCGATCTTTTTTCATGCCGAATCGCAATCTTTTATAATAGCTTATAAAAGAATCTGAATTGGTAGGTTTTCAAATCTCACATCAGTTTATTTCGTCTATAATTCTATAATGATATGAAACGCGCCAAAATCGACAATGGAAGACGAAGATACTTCGATGACAAAAAGGGTCTAGTGTTGTTGCGTGTCGCCATCTTGCGGCGTTGAGAAGTAGCTGGTCTGAAGTTTTTGTCGTACGCGCAGGCGTATTTGAAACTGTATGTCGTTCTGTGACGACAGACGACGCAGCAGTCGTCGGGTACTCGGGCAGTAAGTAGTTCGTAATACTTGTAATGTGCAGAAGTGGCGAGCGATGTAAGGTGAGAAGCAAAATTTGCCAATTTTTAATAAATAATCGCGTATGTTCTTCGTCATTGTCACCGATAAACGTGCTATGTGTAGCATTTCTATAAATTCAAAGTGTTCGTATCAAGGGATGAATATTCTAACGCGTAGCTGCTGCACATTGGATCGAACGTAAATAACACACACGCCCGTCCGATCGTACATACGCCCGAATGTCTGTAAACAGTTCGATCTTCCTGCGCGTATTCGAGTTTAAGAAATACGCAAAAATTTACCATTTAAAATCACAAATATTTGTTTTACACTCAGGTGTGATTTTCCCACTTGAACATTCCGTCGTTTTCGATAATCAACCAGTTAACAGTTGCGAACAACCAGCTTGTCGGATATTTAATCGCGATGTTTTATTGTCGCTCCTTGCGTTTTGAATAATAATCTTAAGAAGTTTACTCTTAACATTCGGAGAAACAAGGCACGAAGCACTTTAATATTACTGAACGAAATTTCATAATAATTACTACGTATAAGTTGTCAACCAATATAGTCGATTATTATAGTCTTCGTCATACCTATACAATACAATTCACTATCATAAAACCCTGGAGTAATTACATGAACTACATGGACATTCAAAACATTAGCCCTTCCAAAAAGTTCAGAATATGTCGTACAAACTACCCTAAATGTCCATCTTTAGTATCGAGACTGTAAAAACTGTTTCCTTTCGATCCAGACCAAGTCTCAGTGTTTAAAATAGAGCCTCTTTGTCAAAAAGATCATCGAACGACATTGATCATCATGTTTCCAAGAATCAGTCGAAAAGTTTTACTCCAAAATTCGTATTGTACCGACTAACACACATGCCTTGGAGAAAATCTTTCATTGCACATCAACAGTTCTAATTCTAGATTATCAAAGTAAACAGTACAAAAATGGATCTAGACATTTGTCACAATCCTTAGTCATCCACAAATAGTCGAAATAAACTTAAATCGTATATCGAAGTCATAGTAATAACCGAATGTCTACAAGGTCCAAAACTTTTTGACGGTTTCAACAGCCACATGAATTACCCAAAGATTAATCCAATCGATTGTTATTTTCACATATTTTATAACTTCTCTCCATTAACATCTTACGGTTAATCTTCGAACAGCTGTTTAAACACAATCGCAACGATTGTACAGATTCCGACTGCTCGAAAGCAAAAAAAAAACACTATTGTGTCTTGCATCGCTGGTAATAATCATTCAATTTTGAACCAAAAAGGAAATGACTAGTTAGTTAATAGTCTGCGAAGGCCTAACAATAAGCTTAACAGAGTGTTATTTTTGGATTAAAGGCACAGCTGCTCTGCTAGGTAAAGAAGTGAGACTTTTGATGTAGCCGCATAGTCGTGGGGGAGACGATATCAGGAGTCATAGCGGGATTGGCAGAATAGGTAGACGCAGGCAGAGCGGCGGGGGTGGGGGAGGAGGACCCAGGGGTGGCATGACGCGACCTCCAAACAATGATAACCTCCTGACCTTCAAATTAGTTGTCGTCGGTGATGGAGGTGTCGGAAAAAGCGCACTCACCATACAATTTTTTCAAAAATTATTCGTCACCGATTATGATCCTACGATAGAGGACAGCTACATTCAACACACCGAGGTTGATAAGCAATGGTGCATTTTAGACGGTGAGTCACTCATCTGCGATACACAACAATATGCTGTAATATCAGATGAAATTAAGTCAGCTTACTCATTTCATCATGCATAAGATATGTGATTTCCTCTATACTATAACTGTGCGATGATGTGACCTACCTGTGATCATCGAAGACCATTAGCCATGGCAATTGATTTTTTTTAAATGATTGTTTTGTAGTATTGGATACAGCTGGACAGGAGGAGTTCAGCGCCATGAGAGAACAGTATATGCGTAAAGGAGACGGTTTCCTGTTGGTATACTCAGTTACAGACAAGCAATCATACGAAAATGTTGGCAACTTTTATACACAGATACTTAGAGTCAAGGATCGAGATGTATATCCGATGCTATTGGTTGCAAATAAAGTCGATCTTGTACATTTGAGAAAAGTTACCGAGGATCAAGGCAGAGAATTGGCGCACAGACTGGGTATTCCTTATATTGAAACTTCAGCCAAAGATCCTCCGCTCAATGTTGATGCGGCATTCCACGAGGTGAGATTCTTGATCAACAATTTTTATTGGTAATTGAATCATCTCGTAAAGAAAACATGGAAAGAATCTTGATTTTGACATCAACAAAATAATACTATTTTCACATAAGCTGAGAAATATAATCCACACATGTTCTTCTCTCGCTTTACTTCATATTGCAAAATGTGACTTACTGTTTTTTTATCGCTGTTACAGGTAGTACGTATAATCAGGAACCAGCCGCCAGCCGAGTTGGAGAAAAATCGGCGGAAACGAAGACGTTCAGGAAAGTGTAATCTTCTCTAAACTTCATCAATTGAGTAGAATCGTAAGAAATGGGTTTTCGATACTTATTTTCCATTGGATATCTTGAATAACTAAGAACTTCTGAGAAGATTCAAACCAATAGAATTGCTGTTATTTTACATCGAGTTAACTATTCATGACAACACAAGAGTTTTTTGGATGAATACTAATTCCCTTGCGATGTTTTTGTTTTCTTGTTTTTTAATCTTCGAAAAACCATTTCTTATCTTTCTAGGATAGAATCAATGGATATACACAGTCTCAGTCAAGTCAAGTTAACATCAAGAAATTCAATTAGTCGACATCGGATACATTCGCGAAAACTAATCAAGTAAATAGCCATTGATTCTATAAAGTTGTACACTTTGCAAAGAACCTGAACATCATCATGGCTTGACATATATTTGAAATGTCGAACCAAAAACGATGTCTCAATTGACTCGTACACATCAATTTTCTACCATCAACAAAATATGGAATTGATCATTTTTTATTCCGTAAATTGTAATTTTTTGGGAGGCTTAACTTATTCCCACCAAACAATCTTCGTCATCAAATGACTATAATGATTTTTTTAATGATCGCTGATTAGAAACAGCTGTCCTAAGCTGTAAAGTTTTAAATTGTTTTATCCTTTTTGTTTTTCCTTTTTTTTTTTTTTTTTTTTTAAATTTGCATTCAATGGTACCATATCAGTCTTTTTTAATAAAAATTTAATTATGCACTCGACTGAGATTATTCTCACGCCAAATATAATTTTTGTAAGTTATTAATTACCGGTGCAACATAGCTGTGCCAAGTCCACGACGTATTACACAGAATTAATCACATTACCATCGTGAAACAAGTTTAAGATCACAGAAACGTGCCGTTCCCGTTCCAATTAAGCATCGCCTATCGACAGCGGCAAATATTACTACAAGCTCGTGCGCGATCACTCTGTGTAATACATGCATAATTAAATTATGCAATATCATTCTTCTTTTACCCATTTAGATATGTAGTTTTTATCGTTCTATAATTTTGTCTTTAGGAATTATTTATTACACATCATACAACTAGTTATTTATCATGATTTTAATATAAATTTTGTGATCTTGAGCTTCAATAGGTGAAGCCCGACTCGGCTGCCTAACGATTATTATTCTGAATCGAGAATAAAATATTCAACGTAAGGCAATATAGTCTTTCATATTTGCATTTTGGCATGCAAGTAAGGGTCTGATACCAAAGTGCGGCTTTTAGGATTGTTTTTTTTTTCCTTTTTTTTTCCTTTTTTTTTTTATTATAACAATTTGTTTCCAAAACTTAGGAAATCATAGCAATTACAATAAGAACATGACCAAAGAAAAATTAATGATTTCTCAAGTAACGTCTTTCATTCTAACACGCTCTGAAGTACAGGAGTTATACCTACCGCAATCTTTAAACGTTACACAAAACTTGCTGATAAAAAAGTATTTTTGCTAGATATTAAAATATCAGACCCTTTTAAATTATAAGGAAAAAATGCCATGGCCTACATTAGTGTTTAATTGTGAAAATACATATGTATAATATGGTAATGTATAATGTCTGTGCATATGTAAAAGCTGTGGCACGCGAAACGCGCAAATAAACCGTAGCCGCAAGCATTAGAATTGACAAAAATTACGATGACAAAAAATATCAATGCTCCGCGCGATACTTAATGCGTGCCTATACGCTCATCTATGTGTCATCCAGCGTGCCACTGCCTCAAAACGAAATTAATATTGTGTGTTGACGTGGCCCGTAAATGAATATGTTATTATTTGTATCAAAGTACATACACAAGTATGTAATTTGGCCAATACGTGTCAGAAAGTCATCATTTGTTGGTGGTCCAAAAATACATACGGATGAACGGAAACCATTCATTTGTAATTACTTTATTACTGTACCAATAGAAAGATTAATCTTCAAATCAATTTATCACATCAGTTTATGAGTATTGGGTCAATGAAAATAACATCTCCTAAATTATGCCATCTCCTTGACCATGAATCACAGTAATAATGTAATAGGAAAAATAATGGGTTGCTTAGACATAATGATGATCTCCCTGTACTGCACATTAGAAAGAAGAAGAAAAAAAAAAAGAAAAAAAAAACAAATCATGTGGTATATTGTGTTTATTTATCGCGATGATGAATTGTTATATTTAACCACTGTTCATTGTTAAATATATTAGAAGCTTCTTACTTGTACGACAATAATACTATTCCGAGCTAGTAGTAACTGTTGAATGTTATGTTGCATGTAGAAAAAAAACTATGTAATAAATTTTGCAATATTTTGTGGCAATGAATCGAGCAAAAGTATAGATAATTTTTTTTTTTAAATTAAATTGAGCATATTTCATTTGCTAACTGAATTGATATTTTTCATAGATTTGCTCAATTGAAATTAATAATGCAATTTTTCAGTTATTACTATTAAAATTGATGAATATAATTCGATACAGAGAATAAAAAAAAAAAACCAATAGTCATTACATAATCGCTAATCGGCTGAATCTGTACAGTGAAAAATAAAATTCCGATTGTACATTATATTTTTTAAGAAAATATTTTAGTCTTAATTAAATGATAATAAGTATATTTTGCGTCGATTACTTTGAAGTTCAATTATTGCAAATTACTTTTCATAAAATGAAGTATTTGTATGATTATAATTAAATAAGGAACGTGAAAATATACCCCGTTGTTACTTTGTAATTTCGTAGTTACAGATCACGTGTGGCAAATAGATAAACGCACGAAATTATTTGAATGTAAATCATTGCTACAAAACTATGTTATCGAAAGGGCAAAACCTTATACTGTATGCGCTAAGCGAATGCCGATGTGAAACTGTTATAGAAGTCTTATGAATTCTAATCTTGAAACATATTTGCCTTGTACAAGTAATATTTCAAATAGAACTGCGAAACAAAAGCTCTGACAACTTCTAATCAAAGATCATTGTTATAACAATAAGTCAATAATTAACTGGCTTCAAGTATTGCTTGATGTATTGATTCTCAGAATGTTTCAGTTGTAACTAACTAATTTATATCGAACTTTGATTAAATGGTTGTCAGATCTTTTGAATGATCAATATATACATTTAATAACCGCGAGAAAAAACGGTACATTTGAACACAAAAAAAAAGAACGGTATTTTGCTTAAATTTTAGTAAAACAAACACGTATATTATTGGCAGAACGTACCTATACCGGAATCAAGCTTGTAACAACGACATATATTTTTAATCGAGCTATGTGATTCGAAACGGATGTAAAAAAATATAGCCTATAACTATGTACGAATATATTTGTAAGCGGTGCCTCTTATTTTGAAGAAAAAAAAATTTTATTTTTATTATACGTGGATGTTAGACGCACCAAAATACACTTTGTATCAATTTCCTAATTGTATATCTGCATGACGATAGCTATAATAAGAAATGCATATCTCCTATGCTTATACACGCAGCAGATAGACTTAATTTCCTTATCAGAAGCAGTTGATATATTATGAATGACAAATTGATAGTGCCATAGTTCAAAGGCTTCTTTTTAGTCCCTAATTACTGATTAATATTCTTATACTTTTGCTCTTTTTTATTACTTATTCTATCGTACTGCCTACTGTCTAAACGCGACAAAGTTACAAACTCAGATAATTTATCACCATTATAATTTTATGTTTTTATAATCAAAAATCTCCACTGTAATTAAAACGAATTTATTCAATATCAGAGGCACCAAAATCTAATGGCTAAATTATAGTTAGCCGATGTCTGATATAATATTTCACAAAGTACTATGATACTTCCTATCTATAAATGTACGTACAATTATGTAATATCTGTAAGAAATCAGTATTTGAAAATTTAATCAACACCTGCCATTTTTTAAATTGAAAACACAAAAAAGCAAAGAAAAAAAAACTCGAAAAACCTTGAAAAAAAAAAACAAAAAAAAACATGTATAATTTTTGTATGTATCCTCAAAATAACATCGTGAACGGAATTTTTGGTTGGATATGATATACTCATACCACAAAAAAATAAAATAAAATAAAAATAAATAATGCTTTTCTCGATGTACACACGAAGATATCATCATATCGACGAATAATATGTATATCATTTCATGGTTGATAATGCAAAAAAAAAAAAAAAACCATTTAAGCCTTCAATAGATGTGACACCCATGAAGAAAAACATTAGAAATAATAACTAAAACAAAGAAAAAAAAAGAATAGCTATTCCTTATCCGTTCCATTGAAGTGTAAAGTTCAGAGCTACAGGTTGTGTTTAGAAAGAACGAAATATTCAAACACTGTATGGAAATTATCTTAAAAACAGTCAATCTGTTGTGATATCAGTTGTAAAACATATATAGTGAATTTTATTTAATGAACATTTCAATCACTGCTCACGATCATTAAATAATCTTGAACACACTGCATTCTGTATAGGTATATCATTGAATTTTGAATACATGAGATATAAAGTTGCTAACAGCATGTAGATCTTCCATATTCTTTTCTTTTTTTTTTTTTCTTTTTGGTAACGTCCTTAGCAGTGATATGAATCAATATAATGAGCAGCTTTTCACACGTACACATATTATAGCTGTGACAATATTTATTTTCTCATATTGTAAAGAAATAATAAGTAAATAAAAAGAAATGCGTTAAATAGTGTTCCATATATAATATACAAATATACAATTAATTAAAGAATTAATTAAACAAATTCACTAAAATGCGCACACAACACAATGAACTATATAACGTCGTATAAATCGAATGAATAAAAAATAATAATAATAATAAATTTGTTGAACTACTATTTACGTCTAGCTAACTATGAAAAAAAAAGTATATATTTTAAAAAATGAAGATTTTCCTCAAACAATAGTTAAATTATACTATAAATACAGTTCATATATTTTTAATTTACAAATAATTGGTTGTGCAGGTCACTGTGTGCAGTATGCAAACGATAATAAATTATAAAATGTGTTTACAATATTATTCATCATTGTCACAATGTTCGATCTTCTTCACACCCAATCATATCCTCGATCATATCCCTAATCCTCTCTTATGTGCCTTCTAGGATACTTACGTACGGCATACGCCTATAACAACGGATATTTTACGTGGAAACAATCGTATAGGCAAATAAAAAATACGAAGGACGGGGGTAGGTAATAAATAATATACCGAAATATGTATATTTCTAGTTTATTTTTCTACGATACATTCGTGATCAGAGTCATTTTTCTGGACGAGTTATGATTTATTATATTATTTGTAATGGTGAGATCATATTGCATGCAAAATCTTTTCCTATGGCGTTGTAGTATGATTCATTAGATAAATTTTTTCAGTTGTGATTGCCCACGCAAAATTTGCTGGGATAATACAATCGTTGGATTTCATTTGTTCACAAGACTTAATCGCTATTACGCCGCATCAACGGTGACCACTCAAACACCGGTGTAGACGCCGGCGCAAGTCCACGTCGAACAGGAAAGTTCAGAATTGTTTTCAGGTGACGTTGGCTGCCTTGCCTGTCGTCCGAGCTCTCTCTCTAGCCTTTACCGTTTGTTGATAGCGGTGCTTTTTTCGTTATATATTATACATTATAATAATGTTGCGGTCCCGAGTGGCGGCGAAAGGAGTTTCTTTCATCAGTTTGTAGTGGGGATGAGTTGTCGGTATAAGAGTTTTAGAAGTAAACTTATAATATAGTTACAATTACATGAACGCGATGTATTTTGTTGTGGATCTTTTGATTTTTGGGACCCTTTTGGGACTTACACAAACAGAAACTACTCAACCATGGTACGAAACTCTTCCTGCAGTGGCTATGGATTATAAAGTGCACATAGATCCCGGCAAAGAAGACTGCTATTTTCAATATGTGAATCCGGGTGCCACTTTTTATGTCAGCTTCCAGGTGCGATTCATACAGATGAATGATTATTCTCGCTTGTAACAAACTCTTGTAACATATGTTTCGTTTAGGAAAACTAACATGACTGGAATAAAGCAATTATCTAATTTATATCAATACCTAATTATAATCTTATCATTTTCGGTACTCTAACGTCAAACATACTACTATTTCTATGAACAAAAAAAAAATATGGTCTCAATCTCCCTAACGACTGATTCTTGGCTTGATTAAACAATCCATAAATGAGCTAAGCTCGACAATGAGATATCCATTTATAGCTACAAATTTTTATCCAAACAATAACAAGACGGCATTATTGCAGCCATATGGAATGGTAAAATTTCCTTTAGCAAACTAATTTCTTATATGATCCTGTTGAAAATAGGAAAAGTGATGCAAAGGTCATTGACTTTTACGGCCTGTGGACCCATCCTGTATAGAAAACTGTGTATGCGATTATCAACAAAGCTGGATGTTTGTCAATTTCTCTACAAATTTAGAAAGTGTAGCGGCAAATGTTTGCACAGCTTGTATAAATTAAATGTACACGAACCTCGGTCTAATAATGTGTAATCAAACATTAGAGGTATTTGAATGTTTGAAAAAAGAATGATTAATTGGCCTACAGGTGTTACGAGGTGGAGACGGAATGGCTGGTTTCGCCGTGAGAAATCCAGCAGGACAGATAGTATATCCTTACCAATGGCGAACGAGCGCCGATTATCAGGATCAATCGGGTACTGGTGGATACTATAGCGTCTGCATAGATAATCAGTTTTCTAGATTTGCGTCCAAGCTGGTTAATCTCTATTTAACTGTGATAAGGTAACTTTTTAATGATACTATTCTATAATTCATGTCAACTTCCATGCATTTTTGATACTAGATTCAATTATTACTTGAATAAATAACTTGATCTTATTTTTATCATATTCTGCACAGATATGATCAATGGGACAAATTCACAAAGGAACTCGCGGAGTTAAATCTCTCAGTTGAAAATTTCACGGTAAGAGATTCGCTGAATTAAAGCTACCAAAGGAACACGTAGTTTCCTTAATCTTGTATGTATGAATATATTTGTAATATTGCTATTTTTAATATTTCAGACAACAATTGTAGGAGTTGAGAAGAACATCAATGAGATGCTCCAGATTCAGCATTTGAGTAGAAGTCGAGAAGCTAGGGATATCAATTTGTTACTAGCCAATAACGATTACGTTCAGAATTGGTCTATAATACAATTAATCGTAATTACAGCAACGACAACGCTGCAAGTTTATTTTGTAAGAAGATTGTTTGAAGTTAAACCATCCGGGTACTCCAAAGTGAGAATTTAAAATAACGACTGAGATATGAGCATTAAGAAATATGTTGCACAACAAAAAATATAGGAAACAGTTAAACATGCTCAAAACATAATGGCTTCCTCCTGAAATTTTTTTTTGAGGACATTATTGTTCTCGGATTCCTTTGCATAAATGACTGAATATGATCCGTATTCCGAAATAGTAAGATTGTCGCTTACGTAACGTATAATGTTTCAAAATCTATGCAATGCATGTTTAAATTGAACGTACATATAAGATACTGGTGTATAAAAGATCAGCTATAACTTTACAGGAAGATAATATAATCGTCAATTACTATCAATTTATTAGCCAAGATTCAGTGGACTGATTTATATGTTAATATTCTTCCTTGTGTTCTTCATACTTTCAAACATTCTTTATAAAAACAGTCATCAAAAAAGAGGAAAATGAATTACGATGAATTTATCCAACACATTAAACCAATACATTCCATCTTTTTTCTTCCAATTTTACATCCGGATTTTCGTTTCATGAAATTTGGAGTCATTCGACTACTTTGAACTATTCACATTACACACTAGGCTCACGCTGACCAGTTGAAAAGCCTCAGTGTCTGAGAGGTCACCAAATTTTATCTAACAAAAAGATACTTGATGTACCTACGACCTACCCGTGTTTAGGGCCTGAACTATATACACATACGAATGTATAAGATCTATATTTATAATAAAAAAACAAATTACATTCATGAATAATATCTATTTTAAAGAACTACTATGAGATCTTACAACTAAACCTATCAATACACCTGGATTCACCTGTTTCGAGATACGTCACACGATGCAAACGGTGCTGCCAGATAAATATCAGATAGATTTTTATCCTACTGTTGCCACGAACACTGGGATTGAGAAATTAATGTATGGTGACTTTTCTTAGCTTGGGAAATTGATGGGTAAAAAAAGAACTAGACAAATTGTTCTAAATTATGACTGCGAGAAATAAATATTATTTTATTATATACAATGTAAAATTTTTTGATTTAACAATATTTGAGCACTAGAATACGATCTTCATTACTTCATGTAACTTGCATAGTATACATATTAACAAGTTATTTTATATACAGCCAATCCAATTCGGTATAAACTTATAGAATATGAAACATCATTTACCGGTTGTGAACTCGGCAGGAGTACAGTTGCCCAGTGAAGAGCTTTTATAGAAATGTTGAAAAGTTTACTTCGTCTTCATAGTAATATACACTCGAGCCGTAACTTCAATATCATAAGATTATAGGCTTTCGACAAAGAAGTTAGACCTTAATTTACGGTATGTAATCAGAGGAATGTGTATGACCACTTAATGCTGAATAATACGTTAGTATGTTCCAAAAACGCTGGTTTACTTTGTCGGTCATGCATGTCTTCCGCAAACTTACTTAAAAAAATTATTTACCATTACTTTACACGATCTAATTGGTTGAGCTTTCTGAAATTATTTACATAGAATTATTTTCATCTTGGGCTCAATATATTTTGTCATTACTCTTGCCCCTTTTTTGAAGTAAATTTCCTGTTACAGCCAGAAGCCGATGTCGTTGCTTAAGATTTCTCGCCCTAACATGTTCAGATGCAACTTCTTTAGTATAATTTGCTGGAAACCAGCCCTGTTCACCATCCAAAAGTTTTTCACCATGATTCCAACCATCTGTCATTTTCCGTAGGACGTTTATTACGTCGCCTATGAAACAAAATTACCAAATTATCATTCAATTGAAACAATAACTCTAGATACTTACGATTACATATCCAAAGATTAATGTGTAAATATTGAAGTAATTAATCTAATCACCTGGGTGAAGAGCAAGCTCATCTGGTTGCACAGGTGCGTAAGAGTAGACGGCCATCACCTGAGGGCAATCCCAACTTTCGTACAGCGTTTCGCCGATAAGACTAGACTTTGGTGGAGAAACAACATCTAACCACCGCATAAGCTCTGTGTCGCTTTCGCAAGTTAATACGTATTCAACTTCACGTCCCGAATGATTTTCCAGTAGCGTTAAGATCATTGCGTGACGTCCAGCCCATGGAGAATCCTCTGTGACTGACTCCATAGTGATCAAATTTCTTTTACATGTATCAATCACCACATACGTTTCATCGTGGGAGCTGAATGAATAAAGGACATAAACGGTAAGTACTTCTTAGAATAAACATAATCGGTTTTGTTCATACTATCGACACTAGACAATTAATAAATTAGTATGAACAGCTTCGTTCGAGCTTAATCGTATTGAGAAAGTGAGTAAATCAGTCCTAAATGCATATGTAATAAATGAAAGTTAGCTATAACATTTCACAAAACATGATACATAGCGTTATTATGATCGGGATATATTGATTGCCGCATAAATATGAAAGGCAGCTTTTCAAACGATAAAAACTGGGTTAATTGGGCAGAATTGAGAGATTAATAGATCTTGGAATCAGGTGTAAATTTTGTCTAAAAAGTCTAATTAGTTAATGGATTAATAATATGGTTTGGGAATTTGTAAACTGCATTCACCTCAATTTTGGCTTAGTAACCAAAAGATAGTCAGTAAGCAAGAAGAGATAGAGTGAAGTCTTGCTGAGTCTTTTTCCAAAAGTCAGTTTATAATCAGCATCAGTTTTGTGTGAAAGTTGAAGAACTGGTCCACTTCTGATCAAGTATTTATCTCTCAATGTTATCGGTGTTATTTTCGACGAATACTCCAGCTTTCTGAAAACAAAGTAATGCTCACATGTAGTTTAGGACTCTACATATCCCGGCATTCATTCATGAATTACTGGTTCTAGAACAATGCTTCAATATTTTTTGACGCTATTATTGCTCGTAGATGAGGAGGATTTCTTACCGAGCTAAGGCTTCCATCTCAACCTGTCTTCCGGCAGCTCGAGCACCTTCGTTACACTCTGCTACAACTCCACTCAAACTTGATAAAACATTTTCCCAAGAGATCCGCTCAGAATGATCGGATGAAAGCTTAGTCAAGACTGCGTCAGCTAATAAAGGAAGCCTGGAAATAAACAAGATATTATTCATCATTGTTGTGTCCAAATTGAACATAATTCTATATTGTTTACATCATCAGTAGTAACAGTATTACGTACCTCGTGACTCGTTGCATTGGCAACATTAAAAAGGAATGTAGAGATAAACTCTGGCAGGCGGGATGCGTCTCGATACGAGATAAAACCTCTAGAAATTTTGAGCCCTTTCTTCCCCTGCAAAACGTAATTTTATATTTTAGATGTTGAGTATTTTAATGAGTTTCTGTATTAGAAGAGCCATCCAAAACTCAGCGTACCTCAATTCCTTCAAAGTTGTATCAATGCTGACTTGATTGGAGCAGTATTGTACGTAAACATTGCAGGATCTTTTGGCATGTTTGAGGAGAACATCTGGCAACCCATACATCAATGGATCTTCGGTCCAAACATGTTCTAGATCAGCCAAGAGCCTTTCAGAAGCCTTTCGAACGCCAGGAACACCGCCGAAAAGCTTTTCTTTTTCGGACACTGTCAGCATCCCTGGATTGGAATCTAAATTCTTGATGAATTCTTCTTCAAGAACACGTAAAGAACTCAGATAAGAAGCCTCTGAAGTAAGAATCTCAAACTTTGCTTCTTGAAGTTTTCTTTCTTCTACCGTTAATCTTTCTGTAATTATTAATCAGAATAATTAGTATTCGTTGCTCATACACCACAATCACAATTGCTAATTAAATTTTAGCAGATGCTTACGATGTAGACCATTCTTCACAACTTGAGGTGTTTGACACCAGAGAGTTCTGTGACCAGGTTTGGCAAGGTCAGTTGCTGCTTGGGTTGGGATCAGATCTTCGACCTGTAATCCAGATGGAGAACAAACTTAATATTTGAACAAACATGAACCAGACATCCTACTGGAGTTGGAAGAACTAATAAAATTACATCACTATTACCTCTTCATAGCCATCGGAGTCCGACTCGAAAGCGACTCTAGCAGCGGCAGCTGCATAAAATTGATAAAGAGGTTCCTCTGCGAGAAGACTACAGTGATCTGGAAAATGGACATTGAAAAATGTAAAAGATTGCCCGATATGAAAAACTTGGTGTTCTAAAATTTGAACGGATCGTTACAAACCTGCATTACTGTTCTGTGATCGCATAGAATCGTCATCTTGCCAACTCTTGGACTCCCCGCTTGACCAATTACCATTACTATAAATTTTATCTTTATCGTCTGTGTAATTGGGGCTGAAATTATTCTCATTTTTGTCTAAATAGAAGGTTGAGAGTCCCGTAACACTTTTTCGAAAGTGCTTCTTGAAGCTAAAATACTTCTTAGGATCTACAGTGTTAGCACCGCCTTGATTTGGCATACTAGAATCCTTGGTGACAACTTCGCTATAAATGGTATCTGATTCCCCAGGACTTTTCTTTCTTATTCTTCCCAAACTTCCTTTGGTGAGACTCCAGGTACGTCGTAATAGTTTCATCCTTTTGCCCAATGTCTGTGTAAGGCTTGCCTCTCTTGGCGGAGGTGGCGTAGGCCGAGAAGGTGCTTCTGAATAAAGATCATCTTTCTTAGCGCCAATTCCACTGTCTGCCGCCACATTACTCTTCTCGGTTTCTGAGTCTGAACTGAAGTCATCCAACTGGGAGGAGTACAGAGTCTCGTAGTTGCTGTTATCAGAACCTGAGTCTGATTAAAAAAGATCGCAAGTAGTATTATCCACCAAGACAAATGAACAATTTTAGTCAAAATTATTAGGATAGGGAAACTATGCATCAGTACTCAACAGTAGCGCTACAAAATGACTGTATGTCACAGAAAATATATTACAACACTCTCCTGAATTACTTGTGCAGTTGACCTACGATACAGGGCAATAATTTTTTTCAATAATTAATTGATTGTGATACAATGAATAATCAGGTCATATGTTATACATGTAGTTGTAAATTATAGTGTGCACATTCCACAATGCAACTTATATGGAAATTTAAATGACATTTTAACATCAATTTTTTTCCTAAGTTAGAATCATTCAAACGTAATCTAGTAAAGAGTGTCTTGCTACAAAATTGTAGACAATGTTGGCAATAAAAGTGCATGCGCAAGGAACTTTTCACATACACTTCCTTGTGTTGAATATGAAAACTTGGTAAAGCGGAAGTTTTGTCACTTTATTCAAAAATAATACAAAATCTAAATAAATTGTTTAGGTCAAACTTTCATCATAGTCTGCCTTTGCTTCTAAATGCTTGTATTACTGCCATGATTCAAGGTCAATATGAATAACAGTGGCGTAGATTTTCGAATGATTGGCGCCACATGAATATTCAATGCTAACACATGAAAGTGGAGAATGAGCCAACCGTGAAAGATGGATTATTATTTCATCTCCATTGTAAACTCGATAACTCCTTTTCGCTGTATGTATCTACTCGCTTTCAAATTGTACATAAAATAAAAATAAAAATAAAAATAAACACATAATCGGGATAGTTCGATAAGATTAATTTATAGAGTTGATATATATTTTATGAAATATGTTATTACTGTCCCAAATTCACCACACCATCGGTAAATATAAAACGATATTGATATTAGGAACAAAATTTGTTTAAATATATTCTTGACACACCTTCATTTTCTGTATCTAATTGGAGAAAACGCTATACTGATACAAGACTGTGAATAGAAGCATAAATGAATATTTCAAATTTTTAATGGTCCTGAACATGTTTGAATAATATTTAAATAACTCTCACACGTAGGTATATATTATAATGTGAAAGAAATCGTTGTGATATGGAAAAGCGTGCATTGCATAGATTAATCTGCATAGCTTATACGTACAGGTATAGGTATTCATAGTATCTATGTGTATTAGAAACAGTGTCAGTGGTGTATGGGTATAGGGTGATATAAAAAAGAAAAAAAAATAGAATGCATGTTTTGAATGATATTAGATAATGTAGGACCTTCGGTAACGTAACAGGACAACTCTTGCACCTCTTTCAGTTCATCAACAGTAACCAAAAGCCTCAACTGTACCAGGCCATAGGTAAAATGTTCTTCTTTTAAAATTCCCTCCCGATCATCCGAACGAGCAGCAAGAATGAATCTTTTCTCCACAGAACCAAGCAGTAGTACCGATCCTGTACCAAGGCTGACAGCGACTTGAAACGAATCTCAAGGTTACCCGCGTGATCTCATCACATTATAACTTATAAAGCTATACACCGCTACCACGTCCGTGAATATACATATACATATATTTGTGTATATATACGTAGTTACTATTTAGCGTCTTGATTTTCTCCGAAAAAAAATAACTTACCCTGAGTATTCGGCCTCCTTGACAACGCTTGTAAACTTTCCCTCATTACGAAATTTTTCAAGTCATCAGTATAGTTACCGTTCGAATACGCTTTTATTATTGAATTATCAACCTTGTCCCAGTCGCAGTAGTCTTACATTAGGACGTGCGAGCTCCTAAGTACGCGTTAAGAATATCTTATAAACTAAAAAGTTAAAGCCTCCGGAGACCGGCGCATGTTAGAGCGAACGCTTTAGCTTCGAGGCTCGAAACAGACTGAGAACGCAATATCGCGCGCTTTCACCTTGTCTGTCTCAACTGCAAGTTGGGAAGGTGATATTCGCGCTGTGCGTAACGCTCGCGTTCCTCGAGATATTCTTGTATATATATATACATGTATATATGTATAATATACACATGCTTTGGTATTATGGGATTTTACTCTGACTGCATTCAATTCACATATAAAACTTTGCGTTAGTTTCAAATTATTTCGTAATCAAATATCATCAGGATGTCCTGATCCTCACGTTCTTATAATCAAATCTCGTTTCACTATATTGCTAACATGTATTTTTCACGTAAGCTCTTGTTGCAAATATAAAGATATATGTATATATAAAAAACCGTCGTTTCAATTACAAACTGCAGTGAAAGTGTAAAGTATATTATATATATTTAATTAACAAACATGGAGCTCTAATTTCTAATCCCTAAATTTCACTCTTTTTAACAACTATGTGGCGATGTAACACGTGCTAATGACAAGCCAGCCAACTACTGTATCACATGAGATAAACACGTTCGAATATCTAGATATATTGGTTTATAATCTGAAACGAAGTCAGCTGACTATACTGAGAACGATCATTTCATTATTGTATATATACGTATACGAAGATTGAATTGTTTTCCTTGAATACAACATGGGAATACGAGACGTCTCATCCCACGCTTCTTGTGCCTAACCGGATTAAAAACCAGTCACGAATGTCTGAATTCGTATACAGGAATCGCGTGAAGAGAAAAAGTAGGAGAGGGACATTTAATGTACACGAATCACACGTCGTAAAATCACACATATTAGCCTGATCGTTCAACTTTTTCCTAGTATTATATTCTCACTTGGTAAAAATATCAAATTCAAAGGGACTTATACACTCCAGTGAACAAATTATGTATAATATACGTACAAACCCTGCAATAGCAATTTCTATACTCTCATGAATTTTAAACCTTTTCGTCGTTATTTTTCACCAAGAAATTACAAATTCTTAAGATTTTTCAATGAAAAATCGGCTATTTTTGTATCAAACATTCTAAGACCTTACAATTACTGATCTAAAACTATACACGACGTTTCAAGTTGCCCTAAAAATTCATCGAAATTTTTAGAAATATTGTCACCTATAGGCATGATGTACGAGATAATCGTATAAATATATCGTATGCGTATAGAGTATTATACCATATATAGACGTGGCAGGGATGTAATAATAGAAAATAGAGACGCCAGACCCAGCCTCACGTTAATTGGCGCTAAATACCGCTGGCCATAACCCAGAGTTGACCGTTATTTTTTATTTGATCTGTATGACCCGTAGTAGATTTGTTTCGCTTGTATTCGTACCTATACGGTGATGACAATCGAAAGTTGACGGCGATGCTCGTCGTCATGATCATCGCGTAGTCACGGTCTATTCTTCGCGCGCGACACGTACTAAACTTTTACTTATTGTTAGTACTCCAGGTATGCACAGATAGGTAACGTTGTCACTTTCGTGCCAATGATTGGAGATTACCTCATGTATATAAACATGTGCTTTTTGAAAAAATGTCTATTTTTGTATATATATATATAATATACCGTAGATTGGACGGTAACTGAATGCGTGTAGTCATTTTGAAACGCTATATAATTTATCACCGAACAGATTTCGAGTCTAGAAGACAAAATTCAAATGTCAATGTACCAGACGGAGAATGTTAGATGTACGACATCCTAAGAAGACGTAAATTTGGGAAAATACGAATCGATTCGTGAATCACGTGTTAATGATTATTGCACAAGTCATAGCCGAAGGTGAGAATGGTTCGTCTCCAAGGCTTTGTGATAAATAAATAATTTAGCTGTAAGAATCGTCCTTGATTAATTTCCAGTAAACGGAAAGAAAATGAGTTCGAACTTCCGTTTGCTGTAGGTATTCACAGTTTTTATCCATCAACTGGAGGTTTCTTTTCGTTCCCAATGAAATCTTGTAAAAAAACCGTCGTCGGTATACTTCAGTGATTATAATTATAGCTGCAGCCGATCGTATGAATTATACAAAATTTGTGCTTACACAGACTTGCGCCATCAAGATAGTACAAACGAAGTTGAAGATTGAATAAGTTTAGGTGTATAGAAATGAATATAATTCAATAGAATACAATGAAATGTAGTAGTGGAATAGCATGAAGCTTTATCATGCTAACTAACGCAAGAGAGAAGAATCACACAGCTGAAGAGATCCACGATTACACAAAGACAGAGTATACGACATAAAAAAAAAAAAAAAAAAAAAAAAAAACAATGAAGGAAGTGAGAACAGAAAAATGAGTAACCCGCGAACTACGAGATTTAATCAATTAATTAAATATTATTATTTTACCGTAGATCTATAGACATCGGACGACAGTATATACGACATTGAAGATCATCGCCCGTATACGAACTTTTAATAGATATTTTACTGTTATTTCTAATAATATGCGAATCACGTATTAACAGCTAACATTTGTTCCATAGTTACAGAATTTCCGAATAAAGAGATCCGTAGAAAGAAATCTGTGGGAAGACAACCGGAGTATAATGGTCTTCGCGTCGGCGAACCAACGCCTTTTTTGCGCCCATCAGTTACGTGCCTGGTTTTCGTTGCCTTCAAGTCACTAGCTCAGCTCTATATTATGTAATTTATCAAGTGGGATGCGCAGAAAAATGAAGATTTGGAATCCAACGATCGCAAAATTCTCATCCCCATCCCCTACCGCAATTGATGATCGATGGACAACAACCTGTTTCATTTTATTCAAAACTGTTTTATGAAACCATGATTTTTGGAAATGTAACTTAAATGGAACATTCCTGATGACCGTAAACCTTGCCGTAAAAAAGAAATCAGATTGCTATTAGTGAGCAATCGAACATCGAAACGATTTTTAGTCGAAATGATTCCAATGGGATCTAAGTAATCGGTTTGGAAATGAATAATAACAAATTCGACATATTCTGTCTAAGCAAATCAGATCGTACGCATATCTCTTCAGCGATAAAGTTTTTTCATACCGTATGGAAAAAAGACTTTCCCGGTTACTGTAAGATTTATGACTTGTAAAAACGATCTATATTCCATAAAAATCCATCATGACCGACCGCCATTTCGGTATTCGGACGATTATAACTAATAGTGAACTAATTTGTTTTTCACTCCGAAACTTTTTGCATTCTTTCATGCTGCCCTATAACATACTAGTATCAAGTATGTATGTACAAATCAAAGTGTACTCGTAAGGATCATGGTCATCCAGTTAATTTGTCATGAATTTGTCCACATCGCAGATACTTTGACACCTATACCTGTATATATAAACTTTGTAGGCACTGCAGATTTATAACTGTTACCCATTGCTATACTTTGCGAATCTTCGAAAGGAAGTGGTTCTCACATGTACATTTTTGTGGTGAAAAGTCTAGACACGAAGAACAACGGGTTGAATGACTTGCGCGAAAAGGAAAAAAATTCCATAACTTGACGGGATTTCTTTGCTTACCAGTCGAGGTGTGATCGTGAGTATTCTGGTTAGAAGATCGAGCTGAATTTTCACGTGAGGCCTTGCACCGCTGTCGCCGTACCTTGTGCGACCACGTCAATCCCAATTTCTTCTTACAAGGTGTTAACTGAACGTCCCCTCCTCCTTTGACACTGATGGAACCATGAAGGACTGTTATTATTTCTCGACAAGACGAAATATTGTAAGAAACGTAAAATATATCGAGCATCATTAATTCCATTTTACAATTGCTTCTTCGAAAGTTCGAAGTGCAGTTCTAAGAGTGACGATGGATATGATTTTTAATCTTGAATTTTTAGTCTTATCATCAAATTTCGTAGTATTCAGTGATTGAAGAAATTTCCCACATGCTGAGAGTGATCATACAATTTTTAAAGATCGCTCAATAACGTTTTTGAATTTTTTAATATGTGTGGATGACGCCCAATATAAATATTCAATAGATATAATCATGGAAATTTCCCAATAAAATAGCTTCTTCGATTGTAAATTTCCACTAAATCGAATCAAACTTTGAGGTGAGACTAAAACAGATGAGATTCGAAATTTAAAAAAATTGTCTCCCTACTATAATAGTTATCTATGGATGAACAAACTATCCTAGATTTTTCCCTTATTTAGATCAAGTTGAAGTTCGTAACGTTAACGTGACAGAATTTCTGGAAAAAATTCACTATTTCATTACTCAAATGTTGTCAAATGTCCGAGGTAAGTGCGTTTTATTTACTTCGAAAAATTATGGACTGTACTTTCCTGCTTCGAACCGTTTGAGTCACGGAATATAGAATTTTTTCTCAATTATTTTGTTGTGGTTAACGTTATGAGCTTCAACCTCATGTATGAGAATAAATTTCATACAAAATCGGATGCAACCTATACGGTATAGAGCAGATTATAGAAGAATCGAATACAGAAGCAGTGATAAATAATAACGTGAAATTCACCTGACTCCATTTCGTTGAGGTAACGGAAGTGGGGGTGGCGGTGGGGGTGTTTCATCAAGATCTTCCCATTCAGATTCTTCCCTTGTATTGAATCCCAAAACAGAGCCAGCGTACAAGCTATTTACCCGTTCCTGACTCGGGAGACCAACATCATCGTAAACGTCCCCATCACCGGGCAATTCTTCGAGACTCGAATATTCGTTGTTTATCGACAAGTATTGATTCTCGCTGATTAATTTTGAATTTCGAATCTCTAACTCTCGTACGAGCTGCTTCCTCACCAAATCCACACTGGAGTCGCTTAATTTAGGTACGTAACTAGAATCTGATGTAGGACTTGGCAAAAGAAGGTAATCACCCTCCACTATGGTACCCCCTAACGAAGTCTTTCCTATCGATGCGTAGCCTGGTGGCATTACATCGTCGTAGACGTCATCCTCGACTTCTTCAATTACTTCTTTAATTGGCATTGGTCCTACGTCGTCGTAATCATCACCCTATCAAATCAGACGTTAACTTGAAAGAAAATTGTCGTGTGTTCGAAAATCTAAATACGTTTATGGAAGTCAATTGGAATACTTAATTGAATGAAAATCATATCTTTATGAGTAATTCAGAGCTTAGAATTCTTAGACTCTAGGAATTTTCTAAAAATATTACTGAGCTGAATTGAATTGCTGACTTTTCCAGTTTGATTGACAGCTCAATATGATCTTTTTGAGTATATTGTTTGAATTTTATAACCGGATTTGGACTTGTGTATGAAAAGTGGCTTACTTCGATTGATTGCTGAGCAGGCCCGACGTGATCATATTCGTCGTACTCCTCATAGGTTTCATAATCATCGTCGTCAGAATCAGCGGTTTTCCCACCCTGATGCGAGACTGAATTTGATCCCGAAGACAATCGGTCCTTGGTTGTTCCGTTGGACAAATTGGCAAGTGATTTTGAAAGCTTCATCTGCTGTGTGCTCCACAAAAAACTGGAATTCGGCTTCGGTCTTGACGGAACATCGGCCATTAGTTCATAAATTTTCTCCTCGGCCTCATTTTCATCGGTTTTCACCACCGCAGGGTGACTCAGCTGGCCATTCTCCAGCTGCAATACTTTCTCACTTTTGGAATTCTGATCGTCAACTAACTGTTCGTACGTCCCAAGTCTTCTTAGGGGTTCCTTTTTCACCACCACTTCATCTTTGATTCGGTTAAAAAATTCAGCCTTAGATTTTACATTAGACACTGTTTCTTTATTTGAACACACAGGGCTCATAGGCACGTATTTGTTAGCGGTAACTTTCGTTTCGTCTGGCCACCCATTCGTCAATTTTCGACGACTCCAATTTTTTATTTCAGATTTGAGGTTTCTCTGTCCCTCGACATCCGAATTTGGCAAAGTCGCGCATTTCCGATCGCGATCGATCATCACCAGCGCCGGTCCCAATGGATTAACGTCAACAATCAGATTGGGACTCGTCGCTGATGCCACGTGGACGAAATTTTTTGGTTCTGATATTTTAATGTTTCGCAATTCTTCCCGGGAGAGACTTTTCAACCTCGAATACTTTGGGTTAGATTTGTGATCAGACTGAACGGAGCCCGTACTATAAGCAATGGTCTGCAGCGTTTCTTTAAACTTTTCCGATGAATCTTCTCCCGTACAAAGTTGTTTAGGGGAATTAAGTAGGTTGCTTTCGGGCAATTTAATAGTAGAATGACCAGTTTCCGTTTGGTCTTCAATCGCGTTTGAGGTAGACATTAATTCCGATTGATTACTAATTATTTCTTCTGGCACCTTTGGACCGTTTTGATAGTCGTTTCGTAACTTTCTCGAAGATTTTAACACAGACTCATGTTCTGCAGATCCGGATTCTTTCGTATGTTTTCGCCAATCAGTCTTATTTTTTTTACGAATATGGCTTGTTAGTTTCTCTTGCTTGTTCAAGCTATTTTGTTCCGGACTTTGTGGCAGCTGTGCATTGAGCAGCGAATCCAGTAGTTCCGGAAACGTTTTTGTAACATTCTTATATGGCACTTTAGAGAGATTCCCGTTTTTCACATGCGCGCCTTGTCTCACAGTAATTTCCTTCTGAGTATTCTCAACCTTTCCGACCATTAGATTTACCTTGTGACGTTGTTTCCAGTGTAAGCTCGCCCCAGGTCTAACCTGCAAGATGAAAAACATGCATACACATTCATATATAAAGTCAATTTGAAACAAACAAAAATTTAGTGTACACTACTTCATTAATCGAATGTGTGGAGCTCGCTGACCGTATCTTATACTTATAACAAGTTCATAAATAACGAGACATGAATTAGTTCTTATCTTTATTGGATTAGCTGAAACAATTCAAATCGAAGATACGAAACGGTTAGTACATGTGTATATTTTCTATTATCTTTTATACAAGTAAAATAATACGTATCACTTCTATGTTTTCACATAGCTCTATCCAGTTTACCCTCATGATCAAATCACTTATAGATCTTTCTATGCAGTTATACATACATTTCATTGAAAATATACAATAATAGGACGACTCCAATGCGATCATCATAATTTACGACCTATTCTATATGCAGGCAGTTCTATGACGTCTATAAAACATTCTATTGTCATTTATGGGCAGCCGGAGCTATTCGAATATAAGTATAATTGTTCATACCTGTATTACGACACACTATTATTTGTATTACACTGATGTAATGTAACGTTCCCTTGACGTATTAACTTATGAAAACTGTCCTGTATAATTGTTGCCTCAAAAATTGCAGAAACTTCAGTTATACATATCGATTTATATATTTATTATTCTAACGCAACCGTGGCGCGATAAATTTGAAATAGATTATTACATAGGAAACTGTGTGGCGAAGATCCCGATCAGTAATCGTGTTAATCATCATGATCGGATACTGCGCACTTGTGACTTGGAATATTCAGGTGCGGATAAATTGAAGACGAACGCGATTTCAAATCCTCCGACGAAATTCTTGCGATTCATATTCTCCTCTTGTGCGCGGATGATAATCTCCCTTCGAAAATAAGAACATAAAGAAGAAAGTTATATACTTACTTTAAAGCTCGGACGCCGAGACGACGCCTTCCTGGAATTCGTCGTCTTCCTATCGCCATCGATTTTATCAGTCTTAACGGAGTCATTATTGTCAACAGGTACCAATAATTGCAATGGCAGCCTGGCTCTCTTCAAGGCCAAACAGTCAAGTGTTGCATAGACTATTTTGTCAGGGGGTCTTGATCTCCTCTCAAGACTCCCGTGAAGAAAACTTTGATTTGCAGTCGGAGATACGCTCATGTCTTATTGTTTGTTGAGCAAGCATAACAGTTAGGTATATAACGGCTAGACTTTCTCAATCATCATCATCATTACCATCACCACCATCATCATCATTATCGACATGTACAGAAAGCCGTTTTTATTGTCTATAATATAGCTGTATTTATGTAACGGTCATCCGATGTATCTTTTCGAATCGGTTATATTCCCGTTGCTAGCTGCAGGCCTCTTCAAATTTTTATCTACAATTTCATGTATGCGGTACAGGTACACACAGTATAACTACAAGTACTCCGCCCAAAGGTTGTCCCAGATCAGAAAGAACAGAATATATAGTCCGATTAACGTATGTATTGAATGAGCAAGAGAACACGTGACACCATACGATCACGGTCTTACGTAATCTTGAAATTGTTCAATTTTTATATCCGCATGTGCCGAATAACTCTGGTATTATACCTTTAGTCACGTGTCACGTATTGTCGGATGATTTTTTTTCTCACGGTGTAAAATATTGTCCCCCCGCTTCTTCACTATATGTTTCAGATAAGAAACGTCATGTTGACAACCGTTATCGTGCATCTACATACCGATGGGTTCTAATGGAAGCTGTAGGATGTGACTGGTTGTTGAGAATTATTCAAACTTACGCGTTTCGCCCGATTTTGTAATATACTGGATTTATATTATTCAAGTTTCTCATAACGTTCCGCAAGTCACATCGAATCACTATGATTCTTAACGGCTATGACACATTTGTCAATTTGATGATCTTCGCTGTAATAAACTCCCGGTATTTGTCACATCCGTATGATATTTTATCCCGATGATGTTTGTTTTTTTTTCGACTTTTGCGGTCACGAAATATATTATAATTCGCAGAAAGTTATTCCTTCTTCGTATAGTCACATTGGAACGTAACACGTTGTCAGTAGCTGCTGCAGTCTTTCAATCATTTCAAATCCCACGAGGTATGTAATTCATAAGTAGG
This sequence comes from Ametastegia equiseti, assembly GCA_963989295.1. Taxonomy (NCBI): domain Eukaryota; kingdom Metazoa; phylum Arthropoda; class Insecta; order Hymenoptera; family Tenthredinidae; genus Ametastegia; species Ametastegia equiseti. The sequence goes on along the minus strand of OZ022397.1, from coordinate 11,130,122 downwards.
TATATTCTCGATCCGAATAGCACTTGATTGAATATATCCAATAATTGATGACTCGTAAAGTTTCCTATCGTTTTCAACGATATATACAAGATGTTGTCACTGCTTAATCACTGTACAAATAACCGAACATGATGTGGTATACTATACATACGAATGTCGCGATGTGAAAAAAAATAATAATAATAATTAAATTCAAAACAGAATGAAAAAGAAAATTAAAAAAACTTTCAGCACACAATACCCAAATATTTAAGTATAAGTTTCTTGTTTGTATCGCACTTGTTTTTGCCAGTGTTTCGTGGAATTTATGAAGCAGAGTCAAATTGCGAGAGAAAGAAAAAAAACCTATAACGATGAGCGAAGAAACGGACCCAGAAGATAGGAGTGCGCGCGCGACTCGTATATTGTTGTCTCAGCAATTTGTGCCTTGGACTAGCAAAGCTTTCGGGTATCTCCGACGATTTCTCGGCAATCTTCGCGCTCGGAAAGTGGTGCGTCAGGAACTGAAGAATTCCCGCATTCCTGCGCAGGTGAGCAAGGAGTTGCGTTTCTTAACGCCTGGCACCGATTACCTTCCGAGCATCGCGTTCCGCGGCCGAATCCATGCGATATATAGTATATGATTCTCGGAAATAATTCGGACCTAAAAACTGGTACAATTTTATAAAATTGAATGAGGAACTCTTATAAGCATTCGCTATCTATTTATATAAATTTTAACATAGAATAAGTTATTTATATAGCAGTTAGCAAATCAGATCCGCGGCCTATACCAATCAAATTCAAATGAATGTATAAAAATTGATTGAAAATTGGCAATTTTTATTATTAATTTATAACTCATAAGGGTTCGTCCAATTTTTGTATCCATGATAGTACAAGAGGTCGTCGTTTCACCTGCTGATATATGTTATAGACGTGTAAGTTTTACGAGAACGTAAAAAAAAAAGTAACGGTTCTCCGACTTTAGAACCATCTTAAACGCGGATTAAGCAATACCTTGACATTGTTCGTACATAACACCTTTCCGCGCACTAGTATTCCTGATGTACGAGAACATTTGGAGGTAAAAAAACACCTGTTAGAATCTCAAGACGAGGATTCGTGGGATCATTTATCCGTGACATCACCGGCATTGTAGAACACGTCATGCTTGTGTTTGTTATAATAAATATAATACATATAGATATACATATACATGTAAAGCGCGCCAATGCACGCGTCATTAATGATAACACAGACAGAGGCATATACGTATAACACCTGATGGCAAAAAATTACGTTCCAGTACATAAGTATATGAAGCCATGATTCAGCCGATTGCAATTCCGCGGTGTGATAAAAACGGACTTCAACTATGTGGAACCTTCAGGAACTGAGAGATCATGATCGTAAAAAAGGTACCGCATAAGTATAGGTATAGAGAAGTCTTGAGGCATCAGCTTGCAGGCTCCTCGCAATTACGCAAGCATATACGACGACGTGCGATATAATAAGAATATATATGTATTATTTTACAGATATTCACGTCCTCAGAATATATCTTGTTCCAGAGTATGTAGCTTTATCGCGTCAGCAAGATACGTTTTCCTTCAGTGTATCAGAAATTTTTCACAAACGTTGTACATGCATGTCGATGTATGCAAATTAACTTGTGTATAATGAAGCCGATTGTATAGTAAAGCTACAAAAAAAAAATACTTGATTTTCAAATCAAATTTGTTTTTCACAAACGGGTACCGGATGATTTTGACTTGCTGATTCATTCGGAATTATCTCCGGTAGAGAGTTTCGTGAGAACTTATTCATCGCCGCATAAAAATGAATAAGCATCCAATGTCCCCTGACGTATTTGAAAGTGAAAAAAAACAAGGTGAAGACATTTGACGTGTGGTTATACGTCCCGATTATTCTCTCCTTTTCGTAATGAATGGATATCTTTTCATCAGGTAGATAAACTGTATCTTTGCGAGCTGGCATCCGGCTCTTGTTCTAGGCATTCAAGAGTGGGGACGTCGAAATATTTTGTTTCAGTCGACTTCCAACCACCGAAGAAATCGCACGTAACAAGAATGTCTTTGGATCAGGTGAGAACCATTGGAGCATATTAAAACCTGATTAACACGCATTAAACAAATCTGTTCAGTGTTAAAGAATAACATTTAAATTCGGTTATAATTATATAGTCGTATATTATTTTGAAAAATTATCAAAAGTTTTACAAAATACAAACGCTATCGGTAATTATATAAAAAGAATTATATAGATAGAGAAATTAAATTGAACAAGTTTTCAAAATTTTGATTTGTTACTTTATCACCGTACGCGTATCGAATTGCAATAATCTATTAATAATGTCAGAAAAGTTGGAACCGGAAACTTTGATGCGCCGTTTATTGCCTCGTCATGTTGCGGTAATTCATGAAATGATGAATAAAATTATACGATCTTGCAAAAATTATACGTAATAATATACATGGATTTCGATTAGCTCCGTCTGAATAATGCAGAGTCATTGCCCGAATCAATTTTAGATCTGTAAGCAGCGATTGGAAAATTTGAATTTGTTCAAAATTGCAGCTGTTTGAAGTATGAATGTCGAAGTTCACGAAAATGGAATTAAATTATGAAAGTCCAATAACATGTTATTTCACAATCTGCCCCACAACGATATACATTAATTATACAGTCATTCGATAAGATTTGATTTCACACGTCAAAAAATCTGACAATTTATGTAGCCTTCGATTATAATCTGAGTTATTATACATATTTCACGGCAATCGACAATATGCATATAATTATAAATATACTTCGTCAAGCTTGCAACCATATAGGCTGTGGAAAATGGAAGTACTAATTGTAAATTAGCCCATTAGAAGATCGTATTTGAAGATTTAATGCGATGCATGTTTTTATGTACGTAATCTTTTATCGAGTAAAGTCACCGTTTTACATGCAGCGATAAATGTAAGCAGACGGTTTATTATATAATTTGAAGTATCGCATTGGTATGTACAATTACCGTTCAAGAATGAAATTACCAACTCGGTATTGGCGAGTTGCTGACCGGATGCTTGTTGTAGAAAAACCCATTTACCTGCGTGCGGTCGCAGTGTTTTCATGTTTCGAAATCTCGGATACCACAGAGTCCGAATTATACACCTTGACCCTGATTTTTAGTCGGTTGTATGAATCAGTATATATGTTAAAACAGGCTTTAATCCAACAGTTTTTTTGATACAAACTCCAATATTGGATATTTCAGAGATTTGAGGCTGCCGCGGCAAGTGTAAAGGCACTGACAAAACGTCCATCAGATGAAGAACTCCTCGAAGTATACGCGCTTTACAAACAAGGAAGCGTAGGAGATAATAATACCCGTAAGTATATCCGTATTATTCAATTTTTATGAATAGATACCTATACATGTGTAGGGTAGGTAAATGTTAACTTTTTATTCCAAATTAGCATCAATTTAACGAAACTGCGTATATTTGTGCTTGAGAACGCAAATGCGGTGTAGAACCATATACTATAAACAATTTGCGGTGATGAAGACTATAACCGCATAGAATGCGATTTAGTGGCAATTCATCACTATTCAGAGTCTTTTTGGCAAGGTAGAAAATGTTGTCACATCAATTGGTGTTGAACCCACTGCGATTTGTCTGTAGTGGTTCAAGTTCACCGATTTTAACACCACCATTTTTTTACAGTGTAAGATGGTTTATGACAATGTGAACGGAGTGTTTTGAGTAACTAATTAACCATGTACAAATATTGATCCACTAATGAGTCTCAAGTTCGCTGTCTAACAGAATCAGAATGTCCATAGCATATATAACGATCAGAATATAAATCGTCGTTCCAAAGAATCCGTTTTAGTGCATTTGGGTTTGAGGGGTAAAACAGTATGTTGCTTACAAGCGTTATTAATCCTTGCCAATTACTAAGAGAGTAATAATTTTTTTACATTTCATTTCAGCCAAGCCAGGCCTGCTCGATCTGAAAGCAAAAGCGAAATGGAACTCGTGGGATAGCAAACGGGGAACGTCCCAGGATGCTGCTAAAGAAGCCTACATTGCACTCGCGGAGAAATTGATTGCAAAGTACGCGTAAAAGCCTGATAACGTGAAATCTGTTATTTTAACGTATTCTGTTAGCCTTCCATCAAAAAATACGTCCCAAAGATTCCATCCGCCAAATGCTATCATTAATCAGAATACTCCGTGCTATAGTTTTTATTTCATAACAAAATACCTAATGTCATCTATGGTAAAAAGGGACTGTGAAATATAAAAATCGTGAAATTATATAAACGAAGTTCTTTTTCCTGTTTTACCAAGCTGTCGTAAATGTAATAGATGGACAAAGATAATATCGATTCATAATCTTTAGTGACACGTTAAGTAGAGCTTTGGGAGGCAAATCTTATCTTGAAATATCACCTGGAAATGATACTGATGCACGCAAGCTTCTACAACGGTAATGTAATTGGACGCACAGTTCATTTCTGCTACGGAAATGGCCCTTTTTTTTTTTTAATTACGATGGGCCAAAACTCGAAAATTCTTCATCTGAATTATATGCTTCAAAAGATGATAGAACTTCTATAATTCACACTAGTCAATCGATCAAAAATCGTACTTCACAAGGTGTCTGTGTGTGTATGTGAAGATGGTCTTAAAAATACTTACGGATAAATTATTCGCATTGATTACCTGTAAACGCTGAAAAAAAAAGTTCGATTCCCGACTGCTAACATCCTGTTTTGTTACTGATCGAGTAAATTATCATTGGCAAAAGGCATTCATATATGTATATGCATGCATTCTTATAATCTTCATACATCTACATGTTTCAAAGTGCAGGAACGATTCAGGAAATGTGATTTCCCGTTTCATCGTATCATAATGTTAAGAAATATTAAGTTTAGGTTTGATAATCAAAATATCAACAAGGTGATATATTTGTTGAGTTACGTCGCTTTCGAAACGGGGTGTCATGTGTACACCTATTCCCATCAAATTTGTTTTAGACGAGATAAGAAATACGTTCGATCATTCATTCGCGTGCATTCACAATATGATCGATTACCCTCTATGTAGGTGTGATTTCTTAAAAATTATCAACCGTAATGATGCGATCTGTTGATGTAATGATCCAGTACAAAAGTCACAATCAATCTTGATCAAGGTTGATCAGAACAGCGTATGCCCATTCGGATTAGATTAACGGCGACCATTAGATTTGACTAATTTGTGAATATCTAGACTGAGAGTGGACAATTACTGGATCAAGCAAAACCAATTATTTTGTCTCGTTACCTGTGCAGAAGTATGGTCCTCAACTACTATCACGGATCCATGAGACGTAAAATGTTCTCTTCGCACCAAAAAGTTATATGATATATCCATTAGTATAATACGACCTGCGGTTGTCCTCTTGTCACCGAAGATTTGACTTGACTATTTTCTGACATTCGGTTAATAGGCCTGTTAAGAGCCATTAATTGTTCAGATTATGCGCCAACGACGCCAACTATATTGACATGATAAAAATGATTCGTTGTCTAAACAGTGACTTATGTTTGATATTCCAAAGGACATTCGTGGACGTCAGTAAACTATTACGACATTCAAGTTATTCAATAATCTATAACTTTTTGTCTATTGTTTGAATTGTATTCATATAGGTATGCTTTGACAATCATCAAATGTTGACTTCCGTATATCTTCTGATATATTTGGTGAATTATAGTTGCCTAATTGGGGTAGCGATGACTAATGTCTCCACCCCTTCCTATGAAATTACGAGAATGCACCCAGAAAACCTTTGTTAATGTTCAAATTACTGGTAAGCAGTGCAGAAATGATTGATTAATTCAATCTTCACGCAACGCAGATGATAAGCATTTCAAGATTTAATATTCCAACCTTTTTTTTTTATATTCTGCGGACTTCGCCTTGTAAAAAAGCGGTTGTCGCAGGATAAAGGTCGGATCGTTGATCGAAACCTTTTTATAATATTTATAGCGAGTTGTCTATGATGATGTAACCTTGGACCGAATCAATAATATTCAAAAATAACAGCCAACTTCTATAATTGAGCAACAGCTAACACTTTTTTATCTGAACAGAACCGGAAAACAAGCTCAACACCTGGTATTCTTCCATCTAAGAATCGCATTCATCGTGATATCATTCATGATTTGCGGTGTACAGGTATAAGATTTGTAGACAGAAAAGAGATAATTTCTTGTTAATTCTTACAGGTATATATATAGCTCAATCTTTTTCAATTCCATAATAATGTGGAGTCTAGAACGAGTATACATTCCCGAATGATAATATTAACTATTGTTTTTCTCGAATCATAATACATATTGTGGGGAGAAGATGACTAGATGAGAGAGCTATAAAATTTGGCAAAATTGACAAATTACTTAATAATGTTCGAGCCGAAGTGACGGCTGATCTGTTGAATGCGCGAGAGATCCAATTAATTGAATCGATGTGGTCAGTAATTTTCATAGGTGCACTTATCCACTGTGTTATCTATTTTACGAGTTCGACTCGTCGATAAGAAATTATCTATGTATGAATATAACGAGCAATGAGAATAATATACTTTCGAAGTTTTAATACATGCGCAAAATATATTATCAGGTATCCCAACTAATTGCCCTGCTCTCCCTATACATAAATATAAAAAGATGTTATAATAGTGATACATACTTACATACTGCATACATCATGTGCAAACAGACGATAACGATTCCGCGCTATATTGAGTGAAATAATCGAACAGCGGCATTTTGTCATATGAATAAAAATCACCGGATAAGAAATCGACGGAAATGTACAAGGAATTACATACATATACCTATATACAATTGATACACGTTGCTCTTGCAGCACGAATGTCCTCCCCCCACTACCGCGACTGTTCGTATGGGATATCAGCAGTACTTGTGTAAGTTCCACTTCCACATAGCAGTACAGGCAGCTTGCGATTCCACGCCGTTGAACATCGTTGACGAACGGAGTAAGCCGGTTTATATTCGATTCTCTTCACTAATATAGGCAGATTCAGTACGACTGTCACGCTGCGAATACCTTCTCTATTCCACTTACGGTGAGTAGATGTTGTTTTTTCCCTTCAAACTTTATTAGTTCGACTGTTCAAGTAAAATTTGATCATCTTCTTTTACTGAAAAATCATCTTTGCTTAGCAGGTAGAGCCATCTGTGTGTAAATCTACAAACTCCGTTGAAACATGTCTTTGGACGAGGTAAGCATTTTTTTTTTCTTTGCCATTTCCAAACACATGCCATATCACGCTATAATTATGTCTAGAATATTTCAATTTCGCGAACGAAACATTTGCCAGGATATTGATATGGAATTTTTGAATCTACAATGAAATACAGTGAAGCCATGTGGAGTCACGTGCATGTTGAGATAAAACAAAAATAACATGATCTGAAGTGTATGCAAAACAACAAACATTATAACGTTCTTTTGTTTTCATGAGCGAAATTCAAATTTATTCGTATTCATTTATTTCTGGTCAGATAAAGGAAATTTGGAATAGTTAGAAATATGCACCATGAACTTGGTACGACCTTCAAGACGAGTAATCGGCATAATAATATGAAATATTCTTCCATGGATAATGTTTAATCACGAGACAGTTATAACGTATTTATTTCTACAGAGATTTAACGCAGCCGCCAAAGAAGTTACGGAATTGGCTACCCAGCCTGCCGACGCAGATCTACTTGAGATATATGCGCTTTTTAAACAAGCAACAGTCGGTGACGTGAATACAAGTAAACGAATGAAAATTTTATTCCAAAAGCTAGTTAGATACCCTCATATCCACTCGATCGACGCTTTAATTCGTAATTCTAAATCAGCTGATAAATAAGCAGAATGTTATATAACCCGCAAGTTATTTCCCGTATGTATCCGTTAAAATTTGAAAGAATACGTCATAGCAGCTTATCCTGTTGAGAATAATTAACATTTCTACGATATGACGACAATCGCAGTCGTTGAGTAAGTAAGTACACAAATATTATAATTTCTTCAAATTTTCAGCACGTCCTGGGATGCTAGATTTCAAAGGTAAAGCCAAATGGGACGCATGGGAAAGCAAGAAAGGAACAAGCCAAGATGAAGCGAAGGAGAATTATATCGCCAAGGTCGCATCATTGGTAGAATCTATCGGAAAAAAATGAATAATTTTTTATAACAATATTTTTTTTTTTGAATCGGTGTCTGATATCCCCAAATACATGTTATTGTAATATTACACAAATTATTGATTCGCACAATATTATTTATAAATTTGCTTCTATTTAACAACACAAACGTATACGCACACGTTATGCACGTCGTTGCATACGTTTATACACAATTTAATATTTGTTATTACACGATTACGTGAAAACAATGGTGTCCGTAAATCGAAAAAGGAATCTACTATATATATTTACGTATAATCAAATATCAGTTAAAGGTGTTGTGATGCCAATTTACGGTTGATTTATTAATAAACAATTTATATTTCTTTTCTCATCAAAATGTGATAATTTTTTCATTCATTTGACATCCCTATAAAATAATTATTCTTACACGTGAGCATACAGCTTATACTGTAGTCACTTTACAGTAATCGATGATTCAGTTATAGTATTACTGATTTTATAGAAGTAGCGAATATCCGTACAAACATCGACAAATAAAATATATTCGTCATAAACATCGCATGATTCTGAAGCTGACGTGAACGAGCTGGGAATAATCAGACAAGATGTAATGTGATTAAGTTTCACGGATTTTTATGAAGTAGAACTTTTCGGATTAGAAAAGTTCGAAGACTGCAAAAAAAGAAAAGAAAAAAAAAAAAAAAAAAAAGGCATAAATTGATAATAAATAAAATGACATTGATAGTGAATAATAGTAATGTATTTTCTGAAGCTTAACATTTTTGTCTTATCATTATATACACATACGTAGTCAATTAATTGCTTAAGAAAAACGTACAATGGGATACAGTTGTAAGGGGGAGACCGACTGGACTTGAATTTTTTAACATTTAAGCTGAGGGATACTCTCGCTATGTCGTATAATATATATCATTTACACCTGACGCACACCGAACTAGGTAATAATTTTCTTCATTTACTTTTTTTCTTAACAAAATTAATTAAGAATAATTTATTCCAATATTTAATAAGGTATTATACGTATATATTTAAAATTAAAATGGGTGTTATTATTTTATGTAACTTATAAAGTATAATGTATGTGTAGTTTTTTAATTTTATTTTTATTCTTTATTTTTTATTTTTTAGAGCGTCGCGTGATTGATTACGTTCTTTCGATACATTTTTTAATCATTATATATATTAGTTTCATCGTTACTACCATTCGTAGCATTGACTAATTTCGTTTAACAGCGCCGGCTATCGTTAGATGCAATTTTTTATTCAATTTAACAACATTGTCACTGTCTAATATTAAACAATCGTATAAACTGTGGCACTCGTTGACTGCGACAGTAATTTATCTGTATGCAGATAAATAATTAAATTTCATTTTTATTTAAACAATTCATTATTATTTGTTGTTCCTTTTTTTTTCCTTTTTTTTTTTGCTAGATATTACAAATTTTATTCCACAAATACATTCTGTTTTCTTCTTCATCTTCAGCTCCCTACGGATATGTCGTGCTTAGATGGTATTGTTCAAAATCATTTGAATCGAAACATTTTCGACATATACAGTTAGATAATTTTTATATCATTTTAATTAACGTTTCTTTAGAAAAAAAAAAAAAAAAACTGCGAACTTTGCTAAACCCTGATTTTTCCCTGATTTTCCGCATGTCTAATTAGAAGAAAAAAAAAACAAAAAACAGCTACCTCATAATTTATATTCCGATCCATACAGATATGAAAATTTATATAGACAGTTAAAAACTAAACATTGGCAGGCATTGAGACTTATTTCTTATTTTTCTGTGTTCTCGAATTCAAGTATGACGATACCGGAACTTTTTTCTTGGATTTCGAATCGTTCGAATACTTTGACGAATGTTGATCTATATTCGGATTGAAACCATTTGATTCTTCATTGATCCGATGACTCGTCGACGGCGCTTCATACCTGTCAAAATATTGACATTGACAAAAAAAAAAAAAAACAACAACTTTCTTTGCCAAGCATTTTGCAGACTTTGCGATATAAATAACGGCGGTATATTTTTAGTTAAGCCAATGAGTTTTGTTTCACATTGCAAGATCGGTCGATAGTTTTTACAACACGCTCATCGTCATGTACATAAATTTTTCGGTCCAACGCTTTTGTTCATTTTTCTCAATTTTGAGATAATGTGATATGTAAATTCAGTCCAAAATTCGAGGAACCAAAACTAAACGACTCCAGCCATGGCAGTTCGATGTGAAGTAAGACTTAAAGAGTCGCGTAATACTACTGACGTCTTGCAACGTATAAACATTGACAAATTGCTCCCAACAGCAACAATGCCATTAAGTTATATCTCAGAAGTTTGTTAAAGTTTAATGAAAAAAAAAAATTTTCTCAACCGTTGGGGCAGATATTTTTAGTTAATTGGGATATCAATTTAACTGTACGTTATAGATTGTGGTACGCCGTTCACTGTCTTCGACTTCAAAACATCGTTTTCGTAGGACATTATAGTTTCTCTTCCATTCTCGAATACTCTGTAACAATTACAAAATATATTCGTGTTATATTAGCCAAGAGGAAATCTTTTGTATGTAAGATAATAATTTAAAAAATGGTATAACGAACACCGTTCCTCTTGGAAGGCATTCACGAACAGCTATAACTTCTGTGTTAATGAAGGAACCCTTCCACATTTAGAAGTATTAGTAGAGGGTAGTTTAATGAAGAACATGAGGTATCATAGTCCGCTGTGTCTCTGATTGTTATTGAGTTATGTTATTTCTACCTAACATGTACATTTTATATTCTGACGACTATTGCAGATGCACCGTTTAAGATAATTAGGTAAAATGACAAAAATACTTTCCGAGATTGATGTATATCTACTAACAAATGTAACTAATAAATGATCAGATCAATGCTTACTTTTTCGTCGTTATCTTCTTTCCGTTGATGAACCTCGTTGACGTGCTCGTTCTCTTAACAGCCGCACCACCGCTTGGCCCACCGAAGTTACTATTGAAGGTACTGAACGATGTAAAACTACCGTCCCTTGCACCGAGCACATCTTGTAACTGGGGACCTAAACTGAGTCCCAGCGGACCAAAGAACGGGGCACTTAAGCTATTGTGGCTTGGATGACTGTGTCTGTTCAACCCACGGCGACTGCCACCCCCGTGAAAACCTTGAGAGAGAGAAAAAAAATATAACAATTAGATGGGAATGACGAGCAGTTATTTCAGTCTACATCTAGTTTGTGGTAAGAATTTTTCATTTATTGTAGCAAACCAACTAGTGACTTGGTATTTGATCAGTTTTTACCAGCAAACAGGTCCTCGAATGGTGTTCCACCAAAGAATTCTCGGAACACATCTTCAGGATCTCTGAATACAAACGGACCACCAAATTGTCGGTCAAATTCATCTTCGTGTCGCCTTTTGCTGCCAGGGGGCATGTGAAGTCCTTCCTTTCCAAATTGATCATAGACCCGCCTCTTTTTTTCTAAAAAATATGAACAAAAATAACGTTTTTAAGTAATTCAACTATTGGGATATCACGCCGAATCCAAAAGCATATGTAGGTTTGGGCTGTTAGTAGACGATGATGATCTTTGCAGATTTATGGCCTGTTTCAATACCGCTATAATGTATATTGGAGAGAATGATTTTTTATGAACTTTATACTGTTTTCTCGACTTGTATAAGAGTACAGATTCTATGGTCTTACGTATAATTTAGAAGATCAAGATAAAATTGATTTACAGAACACATAAAAAATCATTCTATCCCATTGGCATAGCCAAAATGCGGCTGGCACAATTGTTAGAAGGCGAGGCAGGCTCAGGCAAGGTTGCTAGTTGCGATGAATGCCACTCTGGTAACACCGTTAGATTTCTTTTAAATTTCCCATTCAACAGCTCCGTGATGAAACTCGTTTTTTTTTTTTTATGCAAGAATATTTTGGATAGTTAAAACACTTTGAGATGCAATAATAAAATAAAGATGAATTGTTTCAAACAGGGATACTATACACGTTGCGCAAAATAAACTACTATCAGAAACAATGTTGCACATCTTCTGGTTGAGATGCTGGATTTATTCAAACAGGAGAAATGTACCTGCGTGTGGATGATAATTTAAACTTGATCTTATAAAAATGAGCGACAAGATTAGAAGACTTGAGTTTCCATCTCAAGTACAACAAAAAACAATATGACGTTGGGAGTTTGCAGAAGAAGTCTCAAGATAAATATCTGCTAGGAAATCATCAGGCAATACCGATGGTGTTATTTGAAACGAAGATTGATGTACATGGATTATTAAAACCGAAGAAAGTGATAATCAATGCAGCACCTATAGAGTATATGGTTTTATCATAAACAGAAATAGCCACCAAAAGTTTTAGCACTAGCAGAATATCGTTTAATGGAGGGACGTTGTCAGGGGGGTTTCTTTTAATCTGAAGACACTCTTAAAGTGTTTTTGTCAATGGTACCAAAATATCGCTGGAAAGGAGAGTCAAAGAAACTCCTGAAGGTGAATCCACGGCCTGGCCTTGATGATGCCTTCTGATACAATCGTTGGTCGTAGGTTCTTCTTTTAGCATCTGGATACCGATACGTCATCATAATCCGGGAACAAAGAGATTTTTTTTTTTTCTTCTAATATAATTTATCAAAAGCATTTTAAGCGCCATAATAAACTTTGGTACCCTCGAAAAGAGATCCAATTAATAATACTAAAAGACGATGCAGTTAGTTCAAGATTAATACATAAATAGCGGTGTAATTAGCTTAATGATTCATGGAATTAACCACCTATTATTGAAATAACTGCACAATTAGCTACACAAATTCAGAAAAGAGTAAATTTCAGCAGTTTTACTAGTCTTGAAAATTCTTAAACATTGAATTCTTCTTCTCTTGATTTAACCAGTCATTGTGATGTAAACAAAAGTATGTTATTCAATCTAACATCAGCCTTTTCAGGACTTTTCGCATCACGGTCTCCTATAGAAAAGTACTGACATGTTTCTCCTAATTTCCCTTTGATTTCAAAGACTTAATTCCACACTAATGGATCTAAACAATTCTTTTCGCAATAGGGAAACCATATTTCAATGAAGAATGAATGAGACGTGAACAAGGAAGCATATATTGCGATGTAGCCTGCCTAAATCATCATCAAATTAAAGTAGTTTTTGAATTGCAAGAATATTATAATTCAGTAAAGTCTTTGTTGCTCTTCAACGCATTAATGCATTCTTGGAATTCATTTAATCAGAGGCATGTTATCAAAACCGCACACTGTATCGTAGTGAGTTTTCCTTCTATTACCCAACACTAATGAATAAGAATTTAAAACCTGTGAAACAAATACCATACATGTCGCAAATATAATTATATCCTGCCGTTCGCTGACATTGATGTAGAAGCATTTATCCATCATCAGATACTGTAACCTATTTATAATACCAATAGTTACACTGACAATGAGCCAAATAATCAAATTACATACATGGCAATGACCTATAAATTTAAGACAGTTGCTTATGCTTGAACAATGTGAGCCTAACAATAAAAATGTTTGTACGTAGTGATTTTCATACATCCATAGCTCATAAATGAAATAACGCATTTAAAATCAATCAAAAAATATCTTAAGCAATCGAAAAAAATGCAAGGCTCTGTGCTTTCAACAAAAACTTATAATTTATGTGTATATATTAACATGTTTGTGTTTAGTGCAAAAAAATAAATAAATGCTACTGATTGTGAGATAGTTCACAAATTGCAAAGCGCATGCCAAGCATGGCTCCCTGCCGCTAAGTGTATTACTTCAAGAGGGGTAATAATAATTTATGAACAACACACACGTGATAGATAATGTAAAAACTGTTACCATCGATTAGAACTTCATAAGCTTCGGAGATCTGCTTGAACATCTTATTTGCCTCGTCTAAATTCTCTGGATTTTTGTCCGGATGCCATTTCAGTGCTAACTTTCTGTATCTGTAAAAAAAAAAGTCATTACTTCATTAAATTTGCTCTTCGGTTAAAATGAAGCAAATTTAGCAAACGATATAAAACAATCGAAACTCCAAAACTATCAGTAGGTGAATATCAGGAAAACCTTTCAGCTTATCATTTTCATCAAAACTCAAACAAATTAATATCAATTTTATTTAAAAATAAATCAATAATTATAACATCTACGTTTTTCGAATTATATATTTTTCTTCCGTCACGTGGCCGGAAAGAAGCGCGTGTTCGTTTGAATATACAGTAAAAAGAAAAAAAAAAAAAAAAATGACGGAATTAGTCACGCTCGTGAAAAATATAATATTAAAGATACGAGCGACGTGGTGAACCGTACCGAAAGTTGGGTATTGCATTTCAAAGAAATTCGGAAGTTTATTTTATCGAATTTTTTAACCATGCGTGTAACAGTTATGGCAGAGTTTATTTCGGTTCTAGTTTCTCTATGACCGTCGTGTGATGGCCGTGAAACAGGTCAGAGCCCTGAAAAGTTGAACTTCACATTTATTACACGGAGTCCAAGAACTGTTGTAGGTATAAATAACAAATGCGACACTTTTAAACCGTTCAAGATTATTCAAAAACTATATATATTTTTGTCTGTCAAATATCAATAAGTTTATTTTTAACCGCATAATCTTACTCAGCTGTACAATTGTAAATGGGAAACTATATCGATCAAATTTACGCTAATCGGACGTAAAATCATTCGAGCATGAGTTTATTACTGGCATAAAAAATCGGAAGATTACAGCATAGGCCATACATTTAATAAAAAATAAAACAAACGAAAAAAAACAGATTTTTTTTTTTCATCCAAATGACGTTTTACATAATTCCTCATAATCCGACCATATCCGATGAAATTTGGATAATTAACCATTTCTCAATCCGAGAACTTTTACTTACGCTTTTTTTATATCTGCGCCGGTAGCATTTCGTGAAACATCGAGGGTCCGGTAGTAGTCAACCATTGTAGCCGTCAGTTCTTAGGCAACCACCTGTTGATGTAACATTTTTTTTGAAGAAATTTAATGGCAAAAAGTGCTCAGTAATAATTTTACATCTGTAACTTTATTATTTCGCTATCTTGATTTCCTGCTGTTGCTGCAGCGTATGCAAGCCGCGAATATATATATAAAAATTGCGAGAA
The DNA here is from genome assembly GCA_963989295.1 of Ametastegia equiseti. Taxonomy (NCBI): domain Eukaryota; kingdom Metazoa; phylum Arthropoda; class Insecta; order Hymenoptera; family Tenthredinidae; genus Ametastegia; species Ametastegia equiseti. The sequence goes on along the minus strand of OZ022397.1, from coordinate 11,114,707 downwards.
AGTATATTGTAAACGGTTTTCATTATTTCAGGAAACTGGTTTAAGAACCCTGTGGCTACAAATTCAGATACAATTCAACGCCACTCGATATTTTACCATTTTATTGATTCCCTTATACTTTCACACGAGAATTTCTACATCTTTCTGGACTTTGTAACACTAATAATTCTTGCACTACCGTAACGAACAATGTTCATTGACAAATCCGTTGTTGCGAAAGTGCGAATTTGTATTATCAACTTTCGTAACTTCCGTGCAGTTTTTCTTTGTTTCTTTTTTTTCTTCAGTTTTACGAAGTAAAAGCGGGAGTTTAAAAAGTGGGACCCTCTACTATATTTCGTATTTGATAACTTAGTCAATTCGCTTATGCAAAATATCTTGTTTGATTACTTCGATCTTTTAACAAATATACATATATACCTCCGCGTGATTATATTATAGCCAAATGCCGGAAGATTTTTTCGATCAAGAAATATCACCTTGTGAAATCCCGATTTATTCTTACGTTTGGTGCAGTTGCTGTTTTATCGCAATAGTAAGTTGTAATTTTCATAAAATTGACCATATTTACGATTCACACGAGATACGCGATGTATAACTGGAAACGTAAAAATGAAAAAAGCGAACAAGATATTCGCGGCACATAATATTTTTTCAAACTACGGACTCACTGCACTTATTCCACATAATGTTAACAATATTTATTAAACCATAAAAATGGAAATAGCTCAGAGGAGATACCGCGTTGACATAATAAATGTACTGGGATATTTCCTAGATGAAAACGGTTAAAGTCAAAGCCTGGGCCAATGAAAATTCTAAAGTTAGCCGAGAAGCATCTCCAGAATAGATTTAAAAGCGGAGGTGGAGGTCACTCGGAAATCTTTCGAAGCTGCGCAAACTATAGACGAATTACTATTTCTAAAATTCTTCTAATAATAATCACGATACACGCTCTTTCATACTATTTCAACAATTCTATCCCCCTTCTAATCAAAACTTTACCTATAAATATACCGGAAGGTGAGGCACGCGACGGACCCCATCAAGGAAATAAAACAGTAAAACTAACTTTAATATGTTAGATTCACTACCCATTCCCCCATTCAATTACATATTTATAATACATTGAAAAAAAGGTACAGAAAAAAAAGTGAAAAATTGAAGATCGATGGAATTCTTCGCTAATTGATGCGTCTAAAAACGCTTGAATTTTTATCCAAGTTCTTATTTTGATTTTTTTTTTTTTTTCTTGTTACGAAACTCTCAGAGGATTCGTTTTATACATCTTATACATTTTTGTGTTCTCTTCAATGAATAAGAATACTGAGATACGTTGAATAAAAAATTCGGAGTCTGACACGTGCGGCTGCAGATTATTATCAGACGAAGATATCATGGTTCCGTACGATATAAATGATAATCATGATAATAATAACATGTTGAATAACTCCTCGTTTGGACAAAATGCTAAATTTCACTGATCAGCTAGGGTTAATTAGCATCACAGCCTTGAATTAGTTAATCAACCTATCTACCAACGCATCTCACATCAGACCTCTGTACATTTCAACGCTTTTATTTTTTTTCTTATACCTACGGGAAAAGATATTTAAGACAAAAGTTTTCGCTGTCAACATGTTTACATTGATATGAGACCAAGATCGCAAAGAATATATATACATATACTAAATATTATGAAGTTGTGCGGAAAAATGTTCAAACTGCTTAAAAAGTAATTCGTTTAAATGACTCACTGAAACCGTAAAGACGTCAGAGCCGCAAATCAAGGAAATGTATGTTTTACTAGTTTTATTTCAGAAGTATAAGACTATCAAGCGCGGCGCGTCAATTGGAAATCAATTTGCGAGAATACTTATGTACGAGAAATTGAATTATAATTCATTTCAATTTCGACTTACGTAACAAGAGATTTAAATCAGAATTTTACCAGTTTATAGACTCAATGATTTATCAGTTGACCAATCATGTGACATCCAATTTTTTATAATCATTTTCAGTATAGGTATATATTAATTTAGCGTAAAAATAGCCAACCGCTAATCATTAGTCACTTAATTTGCATGCGCGTGGTCTATACCGATGATAATTCATTTCCAAGAAGTTCCTGATGATGGTGATTCCGCATTTTTTTTCACGGATGCTATGTAAGATCGTTCAACGTTGCTATATACTAACACCTGTTGATCGATCTCTATTATGGTTAAACTGCAAGTTATTGTTATAACTGCGGTATATACAGTCACAAGGAAATGATATTTCGAGCATTGGGGAACACCAGGGTCAGTTACATTCAAGGATATAATATACGATCAATGCTTATTTATCGTAAAAGATCCTGATCTCTTCTCTGCAGAGCGTGACGCGACACGAGATATTCCCCAACACACCGTAAATACAATTTTCATGAATCATTGTAGATTTCGATTTTGGGTTCCTTATACATTCGGACTTCTACTAGTCGTACAAAGGCGTGGGTTATCGTGGGCGAGTTTCCAACAATGGGAACGATTTCATTTCAATGTATTTATCATACTACCTATAGTGTCGTCTAGTAGCAAAACCATACGCAACTATATAGGCTGCAGAAAAAGCGAACAGAAATACTATACGAACCTACCTACCTATGTACCCTATACGATTCAGTATTGACCCATAAAGGTGTGCCAAGTATTTCGGATCTATATATATTAGAGAAAAAAAAGGTCTATTTAAACGCAGGTCTGTACAGTGCGATAATAGCTGGACGTATCTATTAGCCCACCACGTCTGTAAGACCAGCAGTAAAAAAAAATAAAAAAAAACGAATAAAGAAAACCGCAAAATTGCAGGAGCCCAACACCTACTTCGTAACACTATTTTCATTTCTATTCTTTTAACTTCTCTTTCTATTACTTAAGAGGATTAATAAAAGAGTAGGGGTCAAGAACTCTGCCTCCGCGATGATAATTACTCAGTCAAAGATCTCGTGAAATCATCGATATGTATAGATACAGTTAATACATCTGATCTGATGACAAAATAAAAATGAAAGGTGAAGCATATATACGTGTGTAGGTATATGTATATTAGGGTAGGTCCTAAGAAATCAATCCGATCCCAAAACTTGGAGCTCTCTTTAATCAAAAATTTGTACTTATAAGTTGCTGTAGATCGAACTCTGAGACAAAATTCTCGACAAGGTCGACTCGTGCCTTTTTTTTCCCGCCATATATAGCCGCGTATTGGTAAATGCGAAAAGTTTGAATATTTTCGCAATATCGCGGGCGCGTCTGTTCGCAAATGACCACCACCACCACCACCACTACAACCACAAACCACTACCAATACATAGAACGAAACAGCAAGGTGGCAGCTGTGGGCGTCCTCACACAAGTTAGTCCGTGACGTCACACTACATATTTGGCCAGCGATCCCGAAAGAAAGGATTTTGCCAACAGTTGATTTCAGTAATATAGATATAGATATATATATATATATCAATAATCTTATATTCGTACAAACATTAAATAAAACAAGGCACTATCTACCGGGCATTTAAAATATTTCAATATTAACCAATATTCTCAAATCTCTATGAATGAGTCATTTTTGTGTTATACACACGGTGGATATAACCTAATGCAGAATCGTTTATAATTTATTAGTTTATGCTACCATATTAAAATCATCCCAAGAAGAGTATTATTTCCCGGTTGTTCTCATCCGTCATGTAAATATATGACGTTACATCCGCCTGTTGACCACCGAACCATTTCCGTACACCAAACGATAACGTTCGAATAAAAACAATAACCATATGTATGTAAGAGTTGAACGGCGTTATGGAGTGAGAAAGAAAGAATTATGGGTATCACGAGAAAGTATTACTCATATCTTGAAACTTGGCACATTGTATATATATACGCGCAAATATGATAAATCTCCGATTACAAAAAAAAAACAAAAAAAAAAAACAGCAAGTCTCGTGCAATTTGTTAAAACGAATCAATAACTTTCAGTTCAAAACTATGGGCAGATCGAGCGCGCAGTTAGTTTACGCTAATTACAAGTAGGTAATATCATTTTCGAATTACCCGTTTGTAATACTGGTTAATAATAAAACATAATGCTAACGCGTCTGAAACTGATAATCTTTGACCATTAACGTATTAATTACGTATTTTATTGAGACAATATATATATATATTTTTTTTTTCACTACCAAATTAATAGCTAAGCAGAGAATGACGAACATTAGGTCTTAACGGTCGTTCAACCATACATGTAGGTATGTTAAGAGTTTGAAGACCGCTAGACCGCTAGACCACTCTGCTTATGGGTAGTTAATTGACTATACAGATTACGTCTGCAGTTTGACCCGATTTGATAAAATGTTAGGTTTGTTTTTTACCGATCGGAGATGGGATCGGCATTCTGTATGGATACTCGATCACATCAACCACCAATGTCAGCACAAAGAATAACATTGAATGCGGTAACAAAGAGTTTCAGACTATAATATACCGCACGCGATATATACATCGCGACTAACTTGTTGCCTTGAGAGAGCTGTTGAGCTTGAGACCGCCCGATATCTCATATGACTTATGTTCATGAAATGAAACGAATTATTAACAAATGAATTCGGCGAGAAGGTTAAGGGGATTCTGAACTTTAAGTGAACGCAATACAATTGCCGAGGTTGATTCTGACCGCCTAGTTTTACATGTCAATTTAATTTTCGAACAAGGGCGAAGAATTGATTCTGGGTTTCGGGAGGGTTCATGCAGCTCTCAGTTTATAACCTCAAACGAGATATAACTTGGAAAATACCAAGAAACATATTTTACGAGCATTGGATGATATTTGTATTTATCATTGCAACAGAAGCACGTGGAATGTTTCATTCGATGCTCCTGTTTTCAGGCAATTTCAAACGAACAAATGACTATCGGGAGCTTATCAGCTGGAAATATCTAGGGTTCGTAATGATATGAAGTTGGGTTTTAAACAATTGAAGATTGATAATCTCGATGAGTCATAAACCCGTAAGTTTAATAAATTGTACGTCGAACAGATAACTCCGTCCGATTGCACTGGTGCGTGGTTTTCACTGCAGTCTCATCCTCAGTCTTTTGTACGGTCAGAATTCGAGGTGGTTGACACAAAATTAATCATCGGAAAAAACCTAATCACAGGTCCACTATTTGATTAAAGAGTTTGCGGATCCGCCTGTAGTGATTAGTTAGCATGAACCGTTGATATTTTATCTCGGTTAAGCTTGTATCAAACTAGATACCTACTCTGCTGAGCGATATGATTTTTTTTATCAACGGAAAATGACGTACCCCTTTCAACGCGTAGACACACATACGTTGTGTCGCTGCCTGTACTTAGTCAAGTAACGGAAAACAACAGAACCTAAAAGGCTTGTACGAAAGCAGCGCGTACGACTTTAATTTAATTAACCATTATTATGATAATCAATCGGAATTCACTTTGCGCGAAAGGTAGGTAGGCACCTAGTCTCTGCAGTGTAGAGTGCATCTCACATTTCACGGAGATGAGAGTTTTATTTAGTATTTAATAATACGAACGGAATATCGGTTTTAATATACCTACCGGTGAGTGGCTCCTTCCTTAGTATCACAAAATGCACTCAAATTATAAATTTTAAACACGAGAATTATTTAATTTATTTATTTTTTTGTATCAGGGACAGACACACACCGAGGGCACAAACGGCGGACCTCACCACAAAAGTGGAGAAATTTTCACATACGACTGAAGTTAGCTGCAAACAAATAAGCACAGCGCGATCGATACGCAAGATGGCGGCCACTTCGATATCTGGAAAGTTCAACCCGTGAGCCTCCGTGGCTCAACGAGTGCTGCCCAGTTAAAACGTTCGTCACGATATCCATCCAATCACAGCGCAAAGTCTAAGCGAATTGACCAATAAGAGTACGAATCACTATCTTGAAGTGCGTTTCAAATATCGAATGGTAATTCCTTTCTCGAAAGCATCGAAATGAAATTTTAAACTCGAGGTGGAATCATTTCTATTAGGCAACACTTAACTGTATTTTTAATTTGTTCCCGTGGATAATAAATGGTACAAAAACATGATATGAAATTATTTCTGCATGTAGCAAACATTTTGAAGGCAAAATCATACGTTGTTTTTGACCAAACGAAAGCATTCGAATATTCATATTCCTAGACAATTATGGAGAAGTGCTGCATAATTCCTGTTTTTGAAATTCATGTTACATTGCTGGTTTTGTATACTGATCAGGGTATACTGATCTCCTTTCTCTCATGCTACGGCCGAGTGTTTCACTCTGGCCGATAACGGAGTAACTGAAAAAGGAGTTTCGCAATCCATGGGAACGCCACTTATCCATTAGAGTTTCATCAAATAGTAGAGCATATGAATAAATTGCCGTAGAACTCTGAGCCGTTTCTAGGCGAATTACTGATTATCAGATTTCATCTCGACCGATAGCCAATAATTGGCCCGGAAATAAAAATAGTGTCCATAATCGTAGATATTCCTTAATTAAAATCTTAAATTGAACCTGACAGGATTTTTTTTGCTTTGAAACATTTAGAACGTTCGAATACAGTTACGCAGCTGGCTGATGCGAATTTCGAAACAATGAAAAACAGCTGAACCCCGAAGATGTGAAAATTGGTGGCGCCAGTATCGCGGTGACATTAAAGACCGTCAAATGTGTATGTGACATGTGAAATCGACTGTCTGATTACATGCAACAATCATAAATACATAATTATCATCGAAGCAATGGCGGGATCTGCGCTAAGACGATTAATGGCTGAGTATAAACGTGAGGATTTTGTTTATTTACAGTCAAGAAAGAAAACCAAACCAAAAAAATAAACTATAACCTCAAAGTATCGTCTGAAAACTGGCATAAATTTTTCAGAATTAACCTTGAATCCGCCAGAAGGAATAATCGCCGGACCGATCAACGAAGAAAACTTTTTCGAATGGGAAGCTTTAATAACGTAAATCACACTGTTCTTTCTTTCATCCATTAATCAATGGCATTCATTCCATTAAAAACTGTATCGCTTCGATCGGTACTCATAATTCAATATTTCACACATCCGATAAGATGAAAAAGAATAAAAATCCAAGGCTGTTAGCTGTTTCATAAATAATAACAGAAATTCAATTAACCAGCGGACCCGAAGGAACTTGCTTCGAAGGTGGCGTATTTCCAGCAAAGCTGATATTCCCTCCAGATTATCCTCTGAGTCCACCAAAGATGCAATTTACTTGCGAGATGTTTCACCCTAACAGTAAGTTCTGGAGAAAAATCTCTTTTTGCCAGCAGAGCGATCCTAAACAAATTTTAATCGCAAATAAAGTTGGGGGCATGAAGCTGAATTTCAGTATAATCACATTTGTGAAGCTTATAGTATTTTATTTGTACAGATTAGATTGGATAGATTTCACGATGTAATAAATGTTGGTGTAATTTCGAATCCTCAGTATACGCCGACGGGAGAGTGTGCATAAGTATTCTTCATGCACCAGGAGACGATCCGATGGGTTACGAAAGTAGCGCGGAAAGATGGAGTCCTGTACAAAGTGTTGAAAAAATTTTATTGAGTGTCGTAAGCATGTTGGCTGAGCCGAATGACGAAAGTGGAGCTAACGTAGATGCTGCTAAAATGTGGAGAGAAGATCGTGCCGAATTTGAGAGAATTGCTCAAAGACTTGTAAAAAAAACTCTTGGAATTCCATCATAGAATAATTATTAAATTTATTTCAAGACAATCTAAATGCTTGAATGTTTTTTTTATCAATTATTTGTTGTTTAATTTAATCAAATTCATTTGTATATAAAATACCTATTACAGTTAATTCAAACTTTTTTTCAATCATGTCATCCCCAAAAGTTCATATGTCGTTAAATGGAAGTCGCTACATCAAAGTTTATTCGTTGATTGAATCATCTGAAAGATATGTAACATAAAGTATTCCATATCCCTACTTAACATCCACAAAAAATCGTACTTAACACTACAATAACAGTTTCGTTAGTACTTCCACGATTCGGGATTTCAATGAGTCGCGGATTTGAATGATTTGCTATAGATTCTGTTGATTATAAACTTTAAATGGTGTAGCTTGACTAGAGAAGAGCCAATATCCATAAATCCAGGAGGAAATTAGTGATGATCGGATGGTAGGTGTAGGTAAGTATATAAGAGAAGAAGGGCTATTGAACCTTGACGCAACATATATTGAACAATTTGAACAATCACACCAGGGCTGGTCTGTCCGTTAATGTAACAATCATTTGTGCCTGTTTTGATAGTGATCATACTATATGTATTGTTCAAGTATGGTTTTGGATAAATTTCAAATGAGTATTTCGAACCGAATATGGACTGTTTAAACTTAATAATATGTATGTACGTAGAAACTAACCATTTGGTATGTAACAGATTCCTTGTAAACTCATAATATTCTCTTCTTTAGGTCGAGATAACTTATTGGAACAGACATTATATACTTCCATTCTTATCGTTATTTATATATGTTGTGTATCTCAATTACGGAATATATTTATCCATTTAATAAGTTCGTTTGCAATCATTCTAAATTTATGAGATTCTGTAAATATGTAAATAGATCTCAACTTAAGATTCGTTCTTTAGAATTAATTCGTCGCATCGTACTTATGAGTGTATGGTAGAAAATTTTATACGTATTTTTTCAATAATTATATCTAATCAAAGCAATATCCAATCTTCAAGATTTTAAAAATTTTTGGTGATTTGTGACACCACAATTTTCTGTGTCTGATTATCAGAGGTTTTCTTTTTCTTTTTTGTTTTTTTTTTGTTTGTTTGTTTAATGTAAGCATATATGCAAGATATTCTGTAAGAGATGTGCAAGTAATGTGAGATGGTTTTAAGACGTTTTATTTCCGTTTCAATAAAAGGGGAATTCACTATAAGTTGTAACAGTCTTTTGGACATAATAATTATGAGGATTGAGAAGATAACACGTTCTTAATAATATAAAAGTACAAAGCTCTTGTAGCTTCTCGTTTAGGCCCGTATACAGTTGTAACTTTTACATATTCCTTAGATTCAAATAAAGTTCATAAATAAATGTTATACATATATGAATTAAAAAAATTCCTCGTTATCCTAATTGAAGTAAATTTGCTAATCGAATTAAGTTAAGTTGTAATTATTCCAGAAGCACCAGACGTATTTGTACACCAACGTGCATCGTGTCATAAGTGAAGTATTATCATTATCAAACAGAGATTCTTACTCGATACTCAGGTGGAAATATGCATACATTAGATACTCGAGATTTTAGTGGCATGTATACATTTTTATTTTTTTTTTCTAATTTGTGACGTTACCATTGAATAATACTTCAGAATTATGACAAAGATGACTTCTAAGAATATTTCGAAATAGTTAATTCAATTAAGTCAAATTAATGACTTCAGCAAAGTGATAATAAAAAATGTTACACAATAACTCATGATATTTTTTTAATTGAATTAAATATTTGAAATAGGAATACATTTCGTTACCAAACATCACACGTCAACTCAATACATTATTAATTTCATAAAACTGTCAACACAACGGTTCAGTTCAATATAAACTGATTAATGCGAATGAGATAATATTTAGTATTGCATTGATATTACATTTTGCATTATACCATGTAACGGTATCAGTGCTGATCTAGTATTATTTTGAGGGTATAATAACAAAATTTATAGGTATTTATTAATATGTATGTATATTCGAATGAAAATAAATAAATAAAACTTAAAACAAATTTATAGGAATGTTACAGTGTATAATTAAAAATTTGATGATTTTAAAATAATAAGATAAAAATTAAATTTACAATAATGGGAACATTCTGATATTTACAATTAGTATATATAGATATCAGGAAATTAGAGAAGTAACAACGAGGCCAATAATGATTAATAATGTGTTAAAGAAATTGCAGCCCGTGTACAGACTAGAGGCACCTAGGTTTGTCAGGGACGACAATTTAGTGTGGTCAATTACCAAGCAGATAAAATACATAACAAAACATCAAACCACTAATAAACCATAAACAGAGCAAGACTAGGGTTGATAAAATCAATCAACATTTTCCTGAGGCTTCGGTTAAGATGCAAATGAAAATTCAATTCTTTGTTATTATTTATATGATTCGCGGCATAACATTTTATAATGACTACAATTTCGAACAATTTACTAATGTAGTCAGGCCCATGTTAGTTCTAGTTTGCCGATATGTATGTAGTCTATCAACATATTCTCTTAGTAAATTAAAACTTTCAAAAGGTTGTCCGAGTTATTGCTTTGTATTGCGTTTGAATTCTGTCGAATCATTGTGTTATCGACAATGTACAAACAATTAAAAAACTCATGCACATTTTTATAAATGGTCATGATACAGTTTTATTCTCTGTGAGAAATATATAATGACCGATGCCTGAGGTTGATCATAGCGACGATATGAAATGAATGATTTTGATTAACGGTCGGTGAAATTTTGTTCCAGAAAATTATAATCCTGTATAATTTCATCGATGAAAGAAAATTTGCCGATTTGAACAAAGCAGTCAAAGCGTGTTGAAAAATAAATACGAAAAAAAAAAAAACAATGGACAAAGATGACATTTTTAGTTAATTTTTGAGAGAATGTTTTTTGCTTCATTGATTAATTGACTACACCAGTCTTGAATATTGTTTCCATAAGTTTACCGTAAGCTCGTTGGGAAAATTACTCTTATTCTCGTGGACATTTTAGATCTTAATTTTATATATAAACACCAACAATTTGGACTGATCAATTTGGACTGACCGATTACACGGACAGGCCAGCTACTGAGATATCACTCGGTTATTAAAATTATTGATACAAACATTTGTTTATTAAGTTTATCATACTTGATTTTTTTTCCTTTTCTTCTTCTTCTTTTTTTTGTGTATAACTCGTGACTCCAAATCATAATTGTAAGTTATTATAAGTAGAGTTCGTGTGTTGTGTCGCAGCAAAGCTAATCGCAAGTCAATTGGCAGGCTTTAGCAGCTGTCCACGGATATATCCTTCGTCGCAAAACGGCTTCGATTCACACATACATTTTTCCTATAGAGGGAGTTGGTAGTGAAGTCTGAAAATAATTCAATCTGATAATGATTTGCTGATAATTCATAAAATAAAATAGAATTGCCAAGAGATGCAGATATTTTTTATATAAATAGTTAAGCCTCTGAATAGTTCTTTTCATTATTGTCATACATAATCAACAAAAGCCAAAGATCTTGTCGCTCACAAGTAAGACAAAGTCAAGTACATTATGTAGCAATGAGTATTGTTCGATCTTTAAATGTAAATAAAAAATAAAATATAGATAGAAAAAGGCAAGTACCTCACGATAAGCCCTGCGGAGTGAAACAGATTTTTTCCAATTCACCAGTAGAAGAGCTAACAGGTGATTCTGCACGATCATCTTGTTCGGCAAGTTGTTCGCTGTAGTAATGTGGAGTACTAAGGTAATCGATAAGCCGCCGTGGCAAAGGCAGCGTAGGAATTAGATCTCTGCGTACCATCTTGAGTATAACAAATCTGCATATGTGTTGAAGGCTTTGAACCTGTTTGAACCTTGAGACCGGATGAAGAAGTTGAACACGCATGGGACCCAGTACTGGTCGCCGATGAAGAAAAAACAAATAACGCCCACTGCGCGAATGTTCTACTGCATTCTCGATGAAATCCACAATCGTGTGGGATTTGAATTTAGTGCAACTGCCAAAACTGAAGTTACCTGCATTCGGATAAATATTTATACATTAAAACTGAGAAAATGTGTTTCAGCGGGCAATCGGGATTTGAAAAGAATAATATACTCTGGAACTTAGCCGCAGATATTTTCAGACATGGCTTCACTATCAGAATACTGATTAATGCTAGTGACTTTAAAATATTTATTGAGAGGATTTTACTCTCCGATTTCAGTGTACTAAGTCCTCTGCTTATTATTATCCTCAACTTATTCGAGGACTACACATATCAGATACAAGATTAAGAGTGGGAGGTGAAAGTGTAATTGGATTTATGGGTTTTTTGTACACGGTCATAACGAGTGAAATACAAGGAAAACAACAAGTCGAATTAGCCCACATTGACATGTGATAAGATAATCTTATTGTTGCATGACAATTAAAAAAACTAACGAACTAAAGTTCAAGTTGTAGAAGTTGGTGTTGGAATGTGCACTGAGTTACTATTTCATGCAAAAATTTATAATTATGCCAATTGTAAAAATATATCAAAGCATATCTTCACGAGATCACATTCCTTTTCCGAATATTCCAAAACTAGGATTCTATTTCTTCTGCAATCTTTTTGTAACAAGAAATGAATTGTAGAATATAATAGAAAATTTTCATATTTGCACTGGCTGAAGGCTTTCAACTTGAGATTTATTGTTGCTCAACAGATATGCCTCGTGTTGAATACTCCCGTTCTTAAATAAAATTCCCCTACATCTCACTGGCAAAATGTGACGAAAAATTAACTGATATTTTATCCAATTATAGCATCTGCATAACATATTTTATATAAATGATAAACTTTCCAAGTCTCGTGGTTCTACCCGAATACATTATTTGATTAAACTATGTTACAGTTATCTTCGTGGCGGGCTAAGTTCTGATCAGAATATAACATAGAATTCATTTGCTGCCGGCGAAAGGAGGCAAGTATATCCAAAGCATCTTTGTCTTTCGTAGAGAATATTGTAAAAATGTAAGAGACAAAAAACATCAGTTATATTATCATATCTTTAAAATAACAGAAGTTTTCTTGGTGTTTGTTGTTAGACTTGAACGGAATTATTTGTAGCTTTTTTGTTACGAAGTTACTTTACAAAAACCGTACTCAAGGAAAGGTGGGGAGGATAAAAGAAAAAAAAAACTAATCTGTTCGTTTTAAGATTCTCAATATATTTTTTCTTTCAACATAATTGAATAAAGAGGTAAAAAAAACGTAAGTAATGAACACCAAAAGCTTTTTTCTCTCAACATTACAGAGAGTAACGAGTCAAAATGAACGGGAGCATAAAACAGAATGTTATTAAAAGATGTGCTCATGATATACGGAAACATACATACATGCTAGTTTAATATCAAAATGAATTCCGTAGAATGATGAAACCTGAATAAAAGTAGACGGAATGGAATTTTGATGAACAATAAAATCGTACTCACCCTGATCATGCTCTATCCTAACGTGCCTGACGCAACTGTTGAGCCTAAAGGACAATGAGAATATGTAGTGGTCGTCGCTGCTGTCTCTGACAATAAATGATCCATCTGGTTCGTTGGATAATATTTTTTCTGCTGCTTCGCCGGATATGGGTCCCCAGTACCAACCGTACTATAGAAAATGAATACAAAACATTTGATAAAACGATGGATAATGTGATAGTTTCGTTTAGTTAACATGGTTTATAATCTCTCACAGCCTTTGAATGAATAAAGTTTATCGAGATGAGACAAAAAAGAAAATAATAAGATGATGATGAATGATGAATAAACATACATCTTTGACTTTTTCAATGCTGGCTGCAAAATCCATGCTCGTATCTTCGGCAGCCTCATCGTCATCTTTTGGCAAATGTACCGGCACTAAAGGCGAAGGAGCCGGAGAATCAGGCTTGGGAACCATAGCGGCAAGTGCATCTTCGGCTTGTTCGACTCCAGTTTGTCCATTGCTTTTAGGGAGGGGGGGTAGAGCACGTTTAAAAAAAGGCAACTTTTGCACAGCTCCGTCAACAACTTCGTTTGTGGTATTATTATTATTAGTATGTTGATCCGAGTCAATGCCTTCCTCTTCTTCTACGATATCACCTTGTACGATGCTATTTCTTTTACCTACAAAATGTTCAGGTGACCCGAGTCTCCTGAACCTAAAGATATTACAAAGAGTTTGTTTTAAATTTAATGAGAAATTACGTTGGGATTTTTTTATTTTCTCTCTTTCATTATCAGCCTTTTCTTTCTGTTGTTCATCTTTAACTTTTTTATTTTTAATATTGGCAAAAGCATTTTTTTTATGCTTTCTAAAATTAGCATTGTTATTATTATTTTGAACTAGCCCGTTGTTAGTTTTATTTGATATTGGTGTATCCGTCGACGAGTCTGTATGGGGATTACTATACCTATTGTTATTATTTATACTAAGACCCTTTGGCGCTGCTAGATGTATAGGTGTTTGACTTGCAGGTATTTTATCACGTTTTATTTTATTTTCACTAGAATCACTGGAGCTTGAATACAAAGTTTGCAAATATTGACGTACTTCGTGTAGCGTCATATGTATTGGTTCACCGATATTGTGTGCTTGGCTATTAGAAGAATGAGGTGGATGCCGACCGGAAGTACCAGGAACGCTGTGGCGTTTACCATTAGCAGCTTCGTTACAACACACTTCAGTCAAAAGTCTTTGTGACTTAATAACATGTGTGATGGCACGAGGTTTGCCGCAGTATTGCCGAGCCTGTTGAATATGTGCTTCTAATTCGCTTTGCGAACTAGCAGATACATTTCTCCGTCTTTTTCTATGATGTCTATGCCTCTTGGGTCTTTGAGGTGTTCTAAGTTCGTGCAAAGGTCTCACCATGTCTATCGGCACAGTATAAATGTCTGAATCAAACGGTACGTTATACATATCACTGATTTCACTAGTAGTTAATACGTCGTGAGACATGGCCGAAGTTATAAAACTACTATCGTCCGCCTTGTGGTTTAATCCTGAGGTATTTAAAGAATTATGCGAGCTAGATAATCTAGAGGATGATAAAGAACAGCGAGAATTTGGACGATTTAGCGTACTGTATGGTGTTATAGCGACGGTACCCTGACACGGCGGTGAATAAGTAAACAATTCTGAGGTCCAGAATAATCGTGAATTTTGTGCGTTCGTTGCCACTATTGGCACAGGATTTGATCCCGGTGCTATCCGGCCTTCTGGCCATGATATTCTGCAGGATATGACTAGAGCTTCTTCTACTATAAGTTGCATCAACATTTCAGCCATTTTATCAATCCATCTTGGCGCAACACGCCGTGTCATTCTTGCGTAACAAAGTATCGGCGCAGCGGATGAAACCGAGTTTGGTGGTGACGGACTGTCCTGAAATTCTGGAGGAGGTTTAATGGCGACGTCAACAACCTCGACTTCTAATTTTCCATCCATTTCTGCCCCCCAGCCAGGCCCTTTCTTCAAAGTGTTAAAATTCTCTCCGCACATGCCATCGGAATAATCAAACGAATCCTGAGACAAAGATTTACTTTCCACGTCGCTTTCTAGCATCTGTTGATCAGGGAAAAAGGGATAAAGCGTTATTGGTATCGCTATGTTTTGTTAGGCAATTGTATCGGAGAATAATGTGCTATGAATTTTCTAAATTTTTACCTCAATAGCAAGATGTGCTCGCACAGAATCACTGGATATCGAACCTCCAAGTCCACTGCTACCCAGGTCACTTAGTGGCCCAGTGGCACTCAGCGAGCATGACGGCGGTGAGTCCATCTTACATTCCCTACACTTAATGCCAGTTGAAATATATTTATCGAATAAACTATACTGTTCTCATAACTGCTTCGGCGCCCATATTGCCATCTGTAAATTCATTATGCATTTGATGTTAAGATAATAAGCATCAACGCAGCGTCGTTTAGACGCACTTTGACTTTTTAGTCAACGATATTTTCAGCTTGTATAAATTTGGGTTTAGGTATCGCCTCGAACAGCACGTAACAAGTATTTGAAAAGTTTGGACTTTTAATTGGGCAGCGGTCTCTTAACAGATCGATAACCTTCGAGTGCACTAATTATCAGTGCTTAGTGCACAAAAGGATGAATTGCAATATTTTTGAAGAGGCGGGATTGAAATTTCGAATTTCAAAAGCTGCGAAAGGGTGAAATTCAGAATCTTTATATTTCTGACTCAGAGTTTTTAACTTCCTGAGTTTTTAACTTTCGGATCTCTGAGGTGTCTGCATTTCGATCTTTCGGAATTTGCAAGTTCTGAACCCCAACGTTTCTAGAAACTCAGAATCACGTCTTAAATGACTTCGAAATTTTGACGATTGAAGACTTCAATCCCGCCCCTTTTCGAAGAAACAAATTCTGGCTGTTCTTTGCTTTTTGAATAAGAAAATGATTGGGTTTACAAGTTTTACCATTTCTACACAATGTTGGGGCTGGATTTTTTCATCTCCAAATGATTGGCACACCGAGAAGAAAGCCCTTTCGCTTTCACATCTGCAAATCCAACGGTACCAATCGCATACGCCATGTGGATCTAAAAATCGTAGGGTCAAATCATGAATGATTAACACTCAGGGTCTGATGGTAAATTTTTGTTTCATAGACATCAAGTTATTGTTCACTACCTGCTACTATAAATATCAATCCCACAACACTATTTGCACACTTATATTAAGTAACGTTGAATAACTAGTTCACGTCTGTCGCAATTGCAAGGTTTGATAAACGAGGCGGAATAACTAACAATTAGCGAATCAACCGATGTTACTTTTGATGTAACATCAACCTAACACGAACCTATAAGTAGTTCAATGAATTTTTACCCCCCGCTTAACGTCGAGCGTTATTACAAGTGGGTTTTTGTCTGTCATAAGATGAGCGATTGAAATTGCAACTTATTTGAGCAGACTACGTCACAGTGAGTCATGGAAAACAGATCGTTGTAATAATATCAAGTTTTATCTTGTTAGAATGAGAATGAGAGAAGAAAAAAGAAGGGGGAATGATTTGATGAATTGAAAATGATAGAGAGCAGCCCACATCCTTGATAATTACCCGAGTAATCGTAATTCATCTCTGGGAATATGGGTATGTAGGTATGTATGTACTTGTAAAGGTTTTTTTATTTGAATTTAAAGTGTGCAACAAAAATGTTGTGTTGAGGGTAAAACGTCATCGGGCAACGCCACAGCCCTGACCGTTATGACCTCTGACTCTGACAGATATCGCGTATTGCCAGTAATTAAAACATATCCGCTAAAAGGGGCATGCGTTATTTTAAAATAATGAGTTTAATATCCCGGCGCGGTCGATGTTTGCGACGGAGGTAGTACGCAAAATTTGACGTTTCATAATCGCATAAATCATCTACGTACCTCCATCGGATGCCCAGCGAACATTATTTCAGTCGTATATTATTTCTCGCTTAATATTAAGTTAGAAAATTGTTTCCCATCGTAACATCTCGTTCACCCACGACACAAATCAATATTTAAAAGACAACGCAGAATCCTCACATCCCACTTACTCCATGTTGGTTCTGTTCCCCCGTTCCTCCTGTTCTGTCCGGCGACTGAACAGTGAACTGCCTGGCAGCCTGCGTACCTGCCTTCCTCGCTGCTTCTCGCCTGCCTCTCGCTGCCATCATGCCTCCCGTAGACCGTAGACGTATACCTCGGTCAGCGGGGGTGTGATATGCAGAGTTACAGGTATATACGCATCATGGTATACGCAGGTATATGTCATAGTACGAGCTTCGGTACGGACAACGTACGAACGTACGAGCTTGTAGTAAGGTGGTGGTGCTGCGTGTGCCATGCTTTCGAGCGCGTAGAATACAATCAATCAATGGGTCCGGTATATAATACATCGCTACGATTCTTCGTCAGAGAAATGACCGTCGTTTATTATAAATTTAATCTTTTACTATCGCGCATATAGTATATACATGCTCGATTAGAAACATCTCGCAACGTTTTAATTCCTGTAGAATTTAGATGTGTTTTGATAACGCGAAGCTTTTTGTTTTTACTCATCAATATAATTCCGATGATTTTATGTTTTATCTGTTATCAAAAAAATCAACAATGGTCAAACTCAACGTATCGGATATACTATGATTTCTTTCACCTTCAACATTTTGGAAAACAGACTATTGTTTTCTATCGGTATAATTTGCGTCAAAAACTCAAAAACTGATGAGCAATTTTTTATATTGTCATGTAGGCTTTGTTCAGAGGACATACAGTACATTTTCTGCATTATTCACGATATCGTTAATAATTATACATGAATAATTTTTCAAAGTATAGAAAATTTAGCCCAAAATCAGTTTTTTTTTTAAATATTGATCGAAAACCGAGCAACTGAATATATAAATAAATATAGTCATAAACAAATCGGTGAAAACGACCTTCGGCGATTTATATAGGTGAACTGCAGAGATGGAATCTTCCGTACATGGATATCACACGCAGACAGCGACTTTCATTTTGATCTCCCTAGGCGATTAATTCCAGAAGTACAAAAGTTTCTTATAGTCTAGACTCTGAAGGTGGGGAGGGCAGAGTAACGATGGCTGAAAAGATTTGTTTTCAGATTCTAGTTTTCGGTTGTATTGAATGCATCGCTGGGTTTCTCAATGCCCTGAATATAGCTGATATATTCCCCCGCTCATTACGAAAGTCTAGCGGGAATTAAAACACGTCCAATTACAGTATCTGATAATATACCCTTGCGAATAATAATAATAATAATAATAATAATAATAATCATATATCAACATAAATCAACTGGTCCGAATTGTAACGTTACTCTAATTGTGTATAAGGATCCAAAAATAAAGAGTACCATTCAAAAACATGAACTGGCATTTATAATCTCAGATACATTCGATGTCCTCTCAAACGGAGTTAATCTTGGTAGAACATTTTGTTCTCCCTTCATTACAACATATTACATTACGGCGTGTATGGCAATATACGCAGACGATCTGTGTAGACTGTTGTATAATTTGCATAATGAAAATATAAGTAACAAACAACCATCGCTGGGGGTACAGATGATCTGCATCGAAGTTGTAGGTACCGAATCGAAAGACAATTTGTTGAAATCCATCATACGGAGTTTTCGCTAAATTAAAATGGCATATAGTTTATACTCGGATCTTTCCTTTTCTTATTAACAGCATCATACAATCAGATGAGTCATTCGCATAATTATTACTCCGTGAAATACGATTTTTCAATATCTCGCCAAACTTGAGAATATGTAAACGTATGGATCTCTGGTATTTCGTAACAATCGAACGTGCCATGATATATTGGACCGCGATGCTGTATTACCTGTGGAACGAAAAAAAGACTCACTGTAAAAGTGTGAAGCATTTTCTCGCGTGTATATTTGGGAGAGGTACCGAAGTATATCAAGACACAGCTTATACTTGACACACGCGTACAACTGTATTGTTCGAGATACACATCGGTACCGCGATCGCATATAGACTTGTAAAAAAGTGCCTGTATAGGCCACGTACATCTATGCACGCAAGTCAAGTGTTGGCTCTTGAATGACGATTCAACTGTTTAGCAGCGGCAAGTGTATTGATCTACTACGCTAGGCGAGAAACGTGTGTCTACAGGTTGCTTTAGCGACTGCGCGCAGTGGAATGAAGCGCGCAACGTTTTCGGGCTTACTTACGGTTTACGATCGAGTTTGTGAGTCACGCGTGCTCACTGGCTCAAGTCTCCTACATTCATAGGTGGTATGTTATAATCTGATCCGTTGTACGCTATACATATGTATGTATAATGTGCCGGACTCCCAGCCTCTTTGGCCTTGGCGCCGCTCGTCGCTCGCCGGGGCCCCAGCTAGAAGCTAAGTAAGCGAGTTTTTCCGTAGCTCAGCTAGTCGTAGACCTCTATTTCTGTAATACTTACGCTTCGTGGGCTATACTAAAGCACGAGGAGTTGAGAGCACGCTGCTTTCAGCGAGAATTGCTCACAATACTTATCACGCTGCACGCTTATACTGTGCGATCCCGTCAAAAAATACGAGGTTGAGCGACAAGTGACAGCGTCTGACAATTGTAAATATATTTCGCGACTAGAAGTATACGTTATATCTATAAGGTATGTACGTAAGTTTATAACGTATATAAATATATAAACGAGCTTCTTCTATCGATACTATAATTGGCAGGAGATTCTGTCGATCAGTCTCTTAATCTAACATCAATTAATCACAACTCGTACCTCGCTGTTATAACTTTACTTGCATGTTTTCGTGTAAGGCATTGTTTGTCAACTGATATTGTGAGTGAGCCACTTTTTTTCATCAACTTCTTGGATATTTTTCGTGATTCGCCGGTTTCCAGTACTTATTGAGAAGACCTCACGTGGATTTCTTTTTTTTTTTTCAAATTTAAAAAACCAACCATTTTATGGATATCCACCTTTTGTCGATTCGTATACTATATCGTGAGAACTATACACATCGCACAATGAAAGTTTCGTTTTTTTGGGGAAATTTTCGATGCAAGTCTATAATCATCATCTTTTTGGCGCACGTGTATAGCTAGCTAGCCATTTACAGTCGACAAAGCGAACAGAATTTTTTACCGCCGAAAGGCACCTGAGTTGCACGAATTCGATGAACATGTTGAAAAATGCACGTACGGTGTTCTCGAATCTCAAGCTTAATACTACTAACTGAAAAATTATGAAAAATTTCCTAGAATTCGATAGAAAAAAAAAAAAATTAAAAACGTGGCTCAGTTGGCAAAGAATATCCCATGTATCCAGATACTGCTTATATCCGTTGAATAGTTAGTTGATACATGAAGTACTTCTGAAAGCGGCAAATGTGACATTTGTCTTGACAGCGTCCATTCGTGTTAGACGCTTCTTATTATTTAATCTCTGTGTATACACGTATGACCTTCCGTTTGTTTGTTTCCGTACCTTGTGTAATTTGACGAGGCGGAGATGCGAGTTTCGAAGTATTGACAGTAACTGGCTTTGATTAATTGCTTAGGATTGGGATAGAACTCAGCACGGCGACGTATTCCGCCTGCAGATTCAAAAGGAAGATAAACGATTTGAGTTGAAGAAATAATCGTGTTTAGGATAATTCAACGGTACAAAAATGTATCTCCAGCTATTTGCCGATTTTCTAAGCGTCATCACAATATTGATGTGCTTAGTTCAGAAGATTCCACAAATTATGAATTTATACGAACGCAAGTCGGCCGCGGGAATCTCGGTTTTAGGATTGATGTTGGAACTTACAAGGTATGCAGTAGTGTATAAATTACTCATTTCGAAATAGTTGAAAATTTGCGAAAGTATCACGACTGTGACATTATTGAAATATAAATCATTCTTTGCTGAAAATATTGGCGAATAACATTCACAATCAAGATGAAGAGTATATTTTTCAACTTCAGCCACAAGAAATATAGGCTACTGAATTCTTTCAGATACTACGACGTATGATCCCCCATAATAATTAATTACACCGTGTTAATGTGTCACGGAGGTTAACTTATTATTATGCTTTAATTGTGCTGGATTATAAAGTCTTAAACACGCCTGTAGAACGTATAGTATTCAGTTGATTATTATTTTGTCAACATTGCGAGCGAGATACCAGCTTGAATCTAGTTGGCATGGTTTTGTTCCTGAGTGTTACGGCGACGAATTAAAAAAAACCGCAACAACAGAAAAAAAAACCACCATTTTCAGTTTATGTGCAAATTGCTTTGCAGAGGTTGATTCTTTTTTTGCCCAGAAAAAAAACCGTGGATTTTTTTTTACATAAACATTCCATTTATTAGAAGCGACTTACAATACGGCAACACTATTTTAAACGACACCAATTTTTTGATAAACATGATTAAATATTATCCGCAATTCAAACCATCTTCTAAATTCTGTTTGTGGTTTCTGAAGGTCGACTTTTGAATTGAATTTCTTATTATTCACAATGAGACATTCTGGTTCCTGGGTTTTTTTTTTCCGTTTCCATCGTACTAATTGCAATCAATTATTATATTTTCAGCTATACAGTGATGACCAGCTACAATTACACTAATGGATATTCCGTTCTGTCGTATTTGGAATATCCGGTTATCCTAGTACAAGAATTCGTCCTAATATACCTCGTTTTACTATATCTGGGCCTGGTCAACACGGGCTCGATTTTAATCGCCGTTTTATATTTTTCTCTCTTCGGATGTTTCTTAAATCAAATCATACCGAAGACTGTTCTTACAATTTTAGCGGTTGGTATATCAGCCTATTCAGTATTTCTGAGTTTGAAATATATTTGTGTCTTCAAAATATAATCTCATAGTTTATCCTATTCTGAATTTGAAATGTTTCACCCTGTCCATGGTGATCAGTCTTGCAATAGATCAAAATAATTTTTTCTAACTCCGGAATCTCATTTTCTAGCCGATGTGTACACCAATTTCCGCATCAAGCAAAATAGCGCAATTGGCCGCTATCTTACGTGCGAAAAACGCTGAATCAATATCCGTTATTACTTGGGTTATTTCCACCCTGACAAATCTCAGTAAGTTTTATTTCGAATATAATTGGAACTCTTTATGGTTCAGAGCGTATATTATTACACCATATGCTTTGAAAATATTGTATTATAGAAATACAGATTCGTTTTGCTGCATAATATATGACCGTATATACTTAAACGAATTCGTTAAGTTTCGAGAGAAAAAAACGTATTTTTAGCGCTAAAATGATACTGTAGAATTAATAATATGATAAGCCTTTAGATTTACGTTACACAATTAGTAACATGAAAAAATGATAAACAAATTACTTTTCTTTCTTGTGTTACAGCGAGAGTATTCACGATATGGATGGATTCGGCTGACCTCGTATTATTGAGCAATTTTATTATCTCAGTGTCTTTAAGTGGCAGCATCATGCTATCTGCAATTTATTATAAACGCCAAGTTAAACAGGAATAATTTATATCTTCAAATTTCGATTGCGATGGCTGTGATAAACTGATTATATACATGCATCAAGACAATTATTATAGATCATAGATCACCATTTTATCAACGATCTGACAACAAGTACGTTATTTTAGTTCCAATTTTTAATGGAAAAAATAATATCTTGACTATTTCTTGTTAATTTTTTTTTACTAACTTTAGACTATAGTTCATGAGTACAATTTTGTTCCATGTATGAATATCGTATACACGTATTATGTTTTACATAATGGCAAAGATCTATACGACAATTTCGAATATTCAGATAAGACACAAGTACGTATAAATCAGGTAGATCAATTGATCGGAATAGATATCCTGTGTAGATTACATGAAGATAAATTTATTTCTTGTATCATGAAAGTTTATTAATTCAGTGTATTCTATACGATTATTGATATTATTAACATAATTGGTATTTCTTTAATTGACGTAACATTTATTTTATTATATTTAAAGAATATATTTACTGCTTTGTTAATGATATTAACTGAAATATGTATATAGGTATGAAATACAAGTGTTCGAAAGATTTTATTAATATACGGTTGAGTTTCATTGCAATTTCGATCCACAATTACGTACAACATTGTGACGTTCAGCTAATCTTAATAAATTTGTATTTTATTACAAGCAACCGATGCAGAGTGGTACGAGGTGCATATAAGTTGCTACTGTAATCGTGTGTCTCATTACCAGACATCGGTAATACAGGAGTATAGGCAACCCAACTTACTCCAATGTCTACACAAGAACATATTCTGCTACAACGAAATCTCTACATAATATCCTTCGAATTTGAATTTTTTAATCACCCAGACCTCGCGTCTCCGATTAAGCTAACACGTAGAAGAAATCTTTCTAATGCGATTTCGGAGTCAAATTTTTTGCATGTGCATCCTTCCTGATTTGTGTTACGTGTTGCACATTTCCCTGGTATGCAATATG
Organism: Ametastegia equiseti; assembly: GCA_963989295.1. NCBI lineage: Eukaryota > Metazoa > Arthropoda > Insecta > Hymenoptera > Tenthredinidae > Ametastegia > Ametastegia equiseti. The sequence continues at coordinate 11,090,861 of OZ022397.1, read as the reverse complement.
AACAGAACAAAAAAAACAATACTGGAAGATTCTAGTGTACCTGCTACTTCATTTCCTAAAATGATCAATTAAAGTTCCACAAATTGAGGAGATGGAATATAATTAATGAGCGGAGCTATAAGGCGCGGGATACTTCTTCCACAGAACTTCGACAATACGTATGTATAATAGATTAGACAAAAATAGCTTAAATTTAAGCCACACAGTTTCATTTTTCCAATGATTTTGTCAATTATTAGCGCCACTACGTTTTGGTAAATTTAAAGGCTTCAACCTGCCGTTCATTTCAGCCATCAGGTTTTGAAATGTGATGCGATCTTGCGTTTTCGAGGTTCGTGTAATTTTATATTAGCAATGACAAAAAATCCTCAACTGCTTTACATCCAACTTTATGTCATATTTTCTAACTTTTCTCTTCACTACCGACGTTCGTGGACTGTGCGCCCACTTAACGGAATAGATAAAGCGGTTATATCAATAGAAATGGCGATATACAGCATCCTCACATTTTATCATCACGCGCAGAGATTCATTCGCCGCAGAGTAGAATAATTTTTAAAAAATTGCGAATACGTGAGCGCGTTTTTTTTTGTTTTACTCCAATAGTTCACTTATGTTGCAGACATTGCTTAAATCAAAAAGGGTATCCATAAATGTATACCTAATTACCTCGTGAGGCCTGATAACTACAAATTTGATTGAAATTTAAAATCCATATATTAAAAAATAAAAAAATTTGCGTGCAAATTGATTATCTGCAATAGTAATATACAATGGTGAACTTCCGGGAAGGACGAAAACGCATGGGACGTTTATTTCAACGGAATTCTAGCGCCCTCGCGGACGATACACTATAGTATACCATAGAAAACAAGGGTCAATATCTATACATAGGTATGTATATCTCTATATGTATTTTTGTATATAAGTATGTGTACATGCATATGTACGTACATACACGCGCTGACACTGCCTCGGCACACGTGTTTGGAGTGCATGGGAATAATCTGCAGCGCAACGAGCACGTTCTATGTGGAAAGAAGCTGGTGCTGAGGACATGGTGCACACATCTGGCAGCCAGCCTCATACCCATGTTAAACACATCTTCAGCCTCTTTCGTGCACCGAATATCGTTCCGACAAATCTTAAGTTCTATCTTTTCAGTAGCAGCATCAACGAAAATACGATTTTTAGTTTATAATAGATATAATTCGTGTATATAATTAAATATTGCATTGTTTTCTGTTTGTATATGATTCTCTCGATGTTCCTTCTTGTTTTTTCCATTTCATAAATTTTCATCACTGGAGGGTAGCTATTCTCTGAATTCCACAGGTATACCGAAAGCAAGTACTATTAGTCTTCAGAATGCTCCAAAAATACAGATTTTCTCTATACCAATCCACACAACGAGGAATTCAATAACACAATTGAATTAATAGAATTTATTAAAACGACCATCTAATCTTTTCCAATTAGCAACTGCAGCAATGTTTTGGGATTAACTGTTTTAAATACAGCTAAATTTCAGCTAAATTCTCGAGTATCATTGGTACATAATAAAATTTTTATAGTTTCGTGCACGAGGTCTAACATCGTGTTTGATCAATCTTTCGGAATCACTGTAGACTTCTTACTTGACAGTCCGTTCACACTTACTCCCCGTCGGAATAGACCTATTTTATCTAACCGATAGCATGGGATGACCATAAAACCGTTTCTCATACATATATATACATGTATATAGAATTATCGTTCGATGCCGAAGCCCACTGCACAATAAACAAACATGAGAAATCAGGAATAAGCAATAAGAAATAAGAAACGGACATTTGCTCAAACGAAGTTGAGTGATCCTTCGAAACATGGCGCGGTTTTTTTTTATTTTTCACTTCTTGTTTTTTATTACTTATGCAGATTTCGCAGTTCCCTTCAGTCCGGTTCGGAATATTCGCCCAATGATTCTATAGGAAATTGAGTTTTGTGATCATATATAAGGCAATAGATTGCATGAATGTTACTATTTTCGGAGAAATTGTGCATGATTGTAAAATTTTATGCATGAGTTATTTTGGAGTCACTTGTCGGATATTTTACATCGAAGATTAAGTGGTTGACTTCTAAGAATGGCCATGTATGATAACTAAAAATACGAGCACATCATATTTACGAAATATCGTAATTGGTGTCTAAGTTGAATTCGGCTATTCCCTTCATCTCGTTGCAACGCGAATCCAACATCTGATTATAAATTCTGCTGCCTCGCATGGCGAAGAATTCGTACATTACGTTGTTTAGAATGCGAGGTTATTGCTCTCCTGCGCGAAGAGCCGCAGCCTGCTAATTTAGTAAGCTTTTCAGGCACTCGTGGAATCCTTAAGTATATACGCGTACATGTTAGCGATGCACTTAGGATGGCCGTACCGAGAGGCAAAAAAAAAAAAAAAAAAAAACCAAAACGTTCGAAAGTCTTATGCCACTGGAGCATCGGACTGAAACAGAAATGTCTTTCTTAGTGTTAGATATATACTCTTTCTATTTCCATTGCGATCGCATGTTCTATAAATATATAGAGTCCAGGATATTCATCCTTGACTAAAAATCTTCGGTAAACTTTGGACACATCCATTGTAGCCATCCACAATGAATGGACACATTTGCACAATGGTTTTCCTTAGCCATGGCCAGTTCTATACTCCGGTTGCTGTATAATATACTCTGGAGAATTGCGGGTCCGTAGTTGATCCTTTTTTTTTCATTTTCTCATAAAGAGACAAGCGGGTCGCATGCTGCAGTTGCGGCGATAGTAGAAAGAGGGCCGGGGTCCATCTCGCGTCTAATGTAAAGCCGGAATTTGCTGCCATGTGTTCGGTTCCGCCAGAAACAGCTTCCTCCAGCATCCCCACCCCCCAAGAAACCCCCGATGACCGGCAGCGAGTCAGTCCGTGCTGAGCCGTCGTCTTGGCTCGATCTCGGCTAGATTCCAACGGGATTTTTAATTTATTTTATTTTATTTATTTTTTTTTTCGAAAGAAGGATAAATTTCACTCAGCAAGGAATAGCAGTGAAAAATTTAACATTGAAACGAAGAGGCAGACGAAGGCGCAAATTTGTCCAATTGTCAATAATCACCGGTGGAAAAGGTCCTGCACCTGACCCTTATAATTGTGCCTTAATTAAATAAGAGGCGCAGAAATGCTCGAGTGGCAGTGCTTCGTCCTGCTACTTGTAGCTTGTCTGGCTCAGGGCGAAATTCTAACACCACCGTATTTTAACTTGGCCGAAGGCCGAGAAATAAGCGCATCGGCAACATGCGGTGTTGATACTCCAGGCAGAGAACTTTATTGCAAACTAGTCGGCGCCAACGCCGATCAGGACGAAGATATTAATCTGATCCAGGGCCAGGTGAGTGAAATTACCGATAACGATCGTAATTGTTCATTTGCAATTTGCATGATTTTCTTAATCAGTTCGAATATTTTGGCGCGCTGCTGCAGTTTTCCGAATGAATTTTCTCATTTTGAACTGCGATCTGATGATGATGCTGTATTTCTCGAAACGTTGATCGCGATCTTGTCTTCATTCACGTCGAATATTAAAAACAACCAAACGATGAATGATAATCGATATATTATCAACAACAAAAAATAGGAAAACTGATTTTTGAATGCGACTAGTTTCGTTGTGGACTATATTGCTCTATAAATCTACCAATCGTTCTGAGAAATCTACACAATCCTATAGGCAAACCCACACAGTATACCAATATACATGCACAGCTTGGAGTTCAGTCGTCTCTTTGGATATCAGAAATAACCAAATTCCCGCCTGCATGAGGCTGAGCCTAAATTTCCAAGTCTAAATTAGTCCCATGGGGGGCGACTGCAGTTTGAAAACTAAACTCTGCCCCAGCATCGTGGGGGCGCAACGTTTGTAGTACAAGTTGTGGAAAGCCAAATCTCATGCTCAGTATTCGAGAATCATCAATAACTTTATTCAGGGGAAATCGTAGTAGGAGTAGAAAATTTGTAATTTAGTTTGAAAGTAACTACTTCTCGCCCTGCAGGGATTCGAAATTGGATGATAAGTGCGTAGATTTCTGAATATGTAGCTAAATTTTAGTTAAATCCAGAAATACGTCGTCTCCACTTCCAGTCGTATATTTGCGTCTAACCAGCTGATTTTCTTTCATCAAAGTTGTAGATAATCTGAAACGGTTTTTGGTTATTAACGATTCCCTTGTTCGTTCCAAGATTTGAAATAAACTACGCGTATTACCCTGCCATAGTAATTTTGAATATTAAATGGTATCCCGAAAGATAATCTCCGAAATTTTTCCCTTAAGTAAGGTCTTAAGCCTTCGAGGCTCAGTGGTTCCATAGACTGCTGCAGTGCAGATCATTCAAAGAACTCCGAGGATTGAACCCTGTTAGAAACTGAACATTTTTAGTAAGTAATAAGCAGCTTAAACGCCAATGTTGCCAATCTCTGAATAGTTTGAAAATGAAATGCAACGAAATTTGCAATGGAATCTTACATCTGTGGCCATAAAACGGAATCGAATTCCAATCTGCAAGCCTTCACAAATAAACAAATCGGTGAAAAAAACATTTCATTGTCTTTACAAAGGTTTGCGTGCAGAGAGCAGTTTAGTAGATTTCTAATCATTGCAACGCGGGATTATAACTCTTGCTAGTTTCTGTAGGTACCCCACAAAGACTCCAAAGGCAGAAAAAAAAAATGAGTAAAAAATAAAAAATCGGCACGATATTCCGCTTCGCGGTAACTCCTAATCATTTCTTGAAATCAATTTTCGAATTCGTCGTACCTGCAGTAGCGCATAGAAATGATTCAATTCAACACCAGGACCGGCTTTTTTCTCCTGCCAAGGTATAATATATCTTTGGTATGAGAAGAAGCCAGCTCAAATTCTCTTGACCAAATCGCGAGGCGGTCTTGTCTTTGAATCAGGTATATATATACATCTAGTCCCATGTCTCCGTATTACGTCAGAGGTCAGAGCTTCTGCATTAGTCTTTGTCTTGCTCCTATGGGTATTGCCTTCGTTATATAGCTGGACGTACCACGATCGAAGGGTATATACCTACCTATACACACAGCCATATATACCCTACCCATGACCATGTCTCGCGATTCGAGCCATATCGAAAAAAAAAAAACATAACTTGCTGAGGTACAGGCAACTTCGTCTGGTGCGGCAACTTTACGGGTTGAGTATATACCAGAAGGTATATGTATATGTCTACGGTTGTAAATAAATATCTATGTATATAGATATGCATAATGCATATACCTTAGGTATATACATTCGCGTATAGACCGCAGAATCGCTATAGACCGTGCACACCGGCCGAACTGATCATCCGTACAAATAGAAGTATCAAGAGGTTGAGATCGGCATAGTTATTTTACTCAAATTTAGAGTGTTTAGTTGTTTTTTTTTTTTTTTTAATTTTGTTAATTTTCATTTGGGCGATGTATATAAAATTAGTTTCAAAACGATGTTTTTTTTAACTTCCATAGAAAAATTTACGAGATATGCATAAACGAACGGGCGAAATTGAATGATTTTCAAAATAACACGGGTTCTACTCAATGTATGTACTTAAGTAAGATATTGGATCCTATCGTCTGCAAAAGTTTATCGATAACCCAAATGATGAGACCCAAAACTGTATCGGGATTTGAAAAATTATCCATATATACGTAAAGGATTACTAAAGTAACCTAAGTATAACACGAGGAGGTGATACGTGGATAGGGCGATTTCTGGGCTACGATGGGGGACGGAGTCGAGTGATAAGGAAAGATAGAACTGACCTCTTGATAACCAAGCATCACCCCGGCTAAGTTGAACGGTTTATAATGTCCACATTACCCAAATAGCGCAAGATTTAGAATTTTCTTTGCATTTGCCTGTCCAATTTTGGACTCAGAACAAAATATGTTTCATAATTTGTCATCTCTTCTTGAACGAAAGAGGATAGCAGAAAATTTGCCGAGAATTATATCGATAGGGATGTGCATTTCCGCTCAGAAATCACCTTTCGGAATTATTGGTAATCCAATACTGACTGATGCTAATCTTAGTAACTTGTAACATATGGGAGAAGGTAGCCAGAGACAACAAGAAATTTGGAGTGAGAGATTTTAATACATCGAAGAAGTATGCATGAATGGCCTGCAGAGTGCAAGGTGGAGAAATATCGGAGACCAATTATATGAACAGAATCGCTTTCTGCATTTTTCATCATTTAAGATCTTATTTTACGATACGATCATAATGCAGCCAACGAATCGAAATGATTTTGAGGCCTACATCAAAATCCACTTATCGTACTACTAATCAATTCAGATTCTTGGGATTATAAAATAATTATTTAAGATATGAAAGAACTGTTTCTTATCGTTGAAGAGCAACGCGATGCTGACTCGATAGTTTCGGATATTGAAGACTGATGTGCTTGTATATAGATTGGTCATCTGGTCATTATAAGATGCTCCACTATAAGTTTATTGTTGGAATGTATACTATGGTCCAAAGACTTTTTTCCCGCCTTTGAAATTTGACTCAGGTACACATAGCCCAATTGGTAATCGTCCGGCGCCTTATGGCACTGCAGGAGCAAAGGATTTCTCGTTGTTCATAGAATGAAAATCCGGTGTATAGTATTCGTAGCTGTTCATTCCTTCGGTAGTCGCATCTTTCATTCATGTTTTTCGCAGGTATGCGATTACTGCGACCCAGACGACCCTGGGAAGAGACACCCTCCGGAGCATGCCGTCGATGGTATGGAAACCTGGTGGCAATCACCACCATTGTCTCGTGGAATGAAATACAACGAAGTCAATCTTACGATCAACTTGGGCCAGGTAATTAATTATTCGTATAAATTCTTCTATACATCTTGTATAATACACACTTTTTATCAAATACTGTCCCGCCTTTTTGGGGAAAGAAAAATTGTAGCCTTTACTAAAGCTTGTTATAGTGGATTATCATATTTTATGAGACGATTTGATTATGCCCTCTTCATTTTTCACCAGTTATACACATAGCTAATTTATACTTACTCAGAATTGAGGTCTGGGAAGAGAACATTTACATAGTAGATAACCGTTGACCTGTCTCTCGGTAACCATCAATGATCTATTTGTGGTTCTCGTCTCGTCTTGGATATAAAATCCGATTCAGAGACGAACTTACAAGCGATCTTTGTATGACCACTAGTGTACGTATATGATACTGCTGATTCTGTATAATCGCCATAAACATATAGATAATGAAGTCAAGTATCTGACTGTATAAATATACTATACATCTAGATTCATCAAAAGACGGAGAGAAATTAGTAAAGAAATCGATTTTCACTCGCTACTAATGGGATATTTATTGTATTCGTATATTCAGATATTGACGCTGCAAATTAAAAATGATGTGCTCGACAAATAACTTGGGGTTTATCGATGCGCGTGGGCGTCATTATTCAGAATGGGAAGCGCATTATCTTGGCAGCGTTTCCTTTCCCGATAAATTTGATAACGGACCCACCATCTCTTACAGCCATGTACAGAACCGTTCGAGGGATTCTCAACTAGAAATAATTTTTTACCCCGATCGAGATTTCTTTTAAAAATATCGAAATGTTGTATTCTATAGACAACTCAAAATAATATTTCATGCTGGTAAAAATGTTTTCTGGATTGTTCCACGGCGTTATGACATAACTATACACAATTTTCTTGTGTAAGTTATAAGTCTGAAAATTATGTAGATTTAAAACATTTTAGAACAGTTTGCGACCTAAAAACAAAATACGTGACTTGATCCCAGATAACATGCGAGTACGCATACCACATTATTTCGATGTAGCAAGACATAAAATCAGAAGAAGTATGAGTGTGATATACTTTGACTTATTGAGATAACAAGGGTAAATTTGTTGTACATAATATTCATACAAATCTGAACAGCAATATTACTACCAAAATTTTTTTCACGTGTTTTTTTTTTTCTAATACACAGACATAATTATTGGTGAATCATTAATGAAATTCACCTGTCTCCAGAAGTGATGTCTCGCTTTTCATTCATACCTATATTATCTTTAGAAGGGGGATATGTTTCTATTATACATATATTTTGTTCACTCACAAAATCAGAATCGTGATAAAATTCTTTGCTCCATGACCCCATCATATGAATACACAGGAAATAACATGGTTTGCCGTGTTGGCTGTTCACATACAGACAATGATGAATTCCAGTCCTGTCGAAACTGTGAGAATCTAATAATAAATGGCAGTTTTCGAAAATCATCACTTTCATGGCATTCATCGTTATCCAGATTCTTACTAAACTAACACATATATATATGAACATTACATGAAGTCGCCACCGCGACGACGATCAAAGCCCATCTGTGTTCAAGCTTCCTTTTTTGTGACGATTTTTTTATTTGTTGTATTGCTAAGCGGTTGGATCAGCGGTCACAGGATTTTAGGCGGTTATAATACGGACAGAAGTCAAGCTATTTTATTTTTCTGAATCATGTAATTATTAAGTGTAATTTGTTTCAATGGATATCTTGCCATTTTCAGCTTAAGGCAGAATCAGAGACTCAATTTTTTCCAAAATTGTGACTATATTCCAAGTTTGCGTTGCATATTTTAATGTATTTATTTTTTAATCTCAATAAGAATTTTCGATGAATAATATCATGTTTTCCGATCTTTTTTCTTTCGTAGGAATTTCACGTCGCGTACGTCTTCATCCGTATGGGTAATTCTCCTCGTCCTGGTTTATGGGCCCTGGAAAAATCTAAAGACTATGGAAAGACTTGGTCACCATGGCAATTCTTTTCGGATTCCGCAAGCGATTGTCTGACATATTTCGGGGTCGATAGCCACAATAAAATCATCAGAGATGACAGTGTGATTTGTACCACTGATTTTTCCAAGCTAGTTCCATTAGAGGGAGGAGAAATACCATTTTCAACTTTGAATGATCGCCCCTCTGCAAACCATTACTTCAATTCTACTTTGCTACAAGAATGGACCAGAGCCACGAATGTTCGATTCCGTTTTCTGCGCACTAAAAATCTGCTCGGACATTTGATGTCCGTTGCTAGGCAGGATCCAACAGTTACGAGACGTGTGAGTATTAAACATTCTTGTACTTGATTTGATAGCTGTACGATGAAAATATCGATTGTTGATGAGAAACTAGAATTTTGTAGGCAAAATTCTAAGATGTTTGAATTTCCCTACAAACTCTTAGTAATTCGGGGGAGTAGAAATTTTCTAGTATATTTATGGGTAGTTTTCTTCTACCCGATCGTGTCTTCCCAATTTTTCTGAAAGGCAATTTTTATAGAAACAGTGATCCAGACTATGATATAATAAATGAGACGAGCTTCATTAAATTTTCATACTATGAAACTGAGACAAGCCAAATGAAACTTTTAGTACTTCTACTCCATCAAAGACATCAGTATTGGTGGACGTTGTATGTGTAACGGTCACGCGGACACCTGTGATGTTCAAGATCCGAACAATCCTAATAAACTACTCTGCAGATGCCACCATAATACTTGCGGGCCTCAGTGTGCATCATGTTGTAAGGGCTTCGAACAAAAGAAATGGCAACAGTCAACAGCATTTAAGAAATTCACTTGCGAGCGTGAGTATTATGCTTTGAATCGTCACACGTGAACTATAAAATTAAACTATAGGTAGGTATTCATTAATCATGTAATTTGAGTTAAGTTATTCAAACTTCGCAATCACGTAATGTATGCATATTATACATTATTTACCTATCAACATGACTTATAAATTGAGAAATCATGTTTTCATCAGCTTGCAATTGCTTCGGTCATTCCGACGAGTGCAACTACGAGCCTGATATCGACGAAAAACATTTGTCACTGGATATTCATGGGAACTATGAGGGAGGCGGTGTGTGCCAGAACTGCAGGGACAACACTGAGGGTATCAACTGCAATCACTGCAAATCAGGCTTCTACAAACCTTGGGACAAACCTCTTAATGCAACTGATGTCTGCCAACGTAAGTAGATCAATGCCGAATAATACCTACAATTTTTTGAATGAGTCGCGATCAAATGAACTCTAATCAACAGGTCTTCAAACCCCAATGTTTTCAAATTATATGTATTGCTTTTCCATCATTTTTCAACGCTGCTCCAACTTTTTCTTCACTTCATCACCCAACTCACAACTATAGTTGAACTTTTTTGAAGTGCGTAATTCTGATTCACTTTTCGTTCACATACTTCGGAAATTTTTGGATAGAATTTGCAAATTCATTAATATGGGACGTGAGCTAAGTGAACTAATTTCAAATCTGATGTATAATTTTTCTTTGCAGGAAAAAAGAAATATTATTACTAGAAACTAACTTGTCTAGTCTTAGATGATATCACTCAGTACAATCCTTATTTAGAACAATAAAAAACTGGGTTTACGCATTTTGGTTGGCTAGCTCCTTATTTATTTGAAGGCTCAAATATAAAATTGGAGAACTATTCACGAATAATGATCTCAACAGTATGACATTCGATAACATCTTCAGATCAGCATGCGGTCAGAATTTAATCGGTGTACATTTTTTTTAGCTTGCAATTGCGATTTGTCTTATTCTACTGGGAACTGCGCGGAAGGTACAGGGAAGTGCGAATGTCGTCCAGAGTATACACCCCCTGATTGCAACGATTGCAGTTACGGGTACTTTGGCTATCCAAATTGCCGTGCCTGCGAATGTCATCTCAGAGGAACAGACGGATATCACTGTGAGGCAACGGATGGCCATTGCCCATGCAAACCAAACTATGCAGGACATTATTGCAACCTGTGCGCAGAAGGATATTACAATTTCCCTGAATGCTTACGTGAGTGTACAAATGTTTGTACTTAATGTAGTCACTGGAATTGTGTGAGACTTTCTGGACTATGTTTCAGGGATATGATAAAAATACTCTTTTTTAGCACTATCGTTCCATTCACTTTGAAGACAGTGTGCGTTATTTGACATTGAATTCATAAATTTCTTTTTTCAGCATGCGAATGTAATCCCTTGGGATCATCGAACGGAGTTTGCGATGTGACATCAGGAAATTGTGTCTGTAAAAACAATTACGCTGGTAGGACATGCGATATATGTGAAAATGGTTATTACAATTATCCATCATGCACATTCTGTAATTGTGAGACCAGCGGTACAGAAGAAGGGGTTTGCGACAAGACAGATGGACATTGCTTGTGCAAAGAAGGTTACAGTGGAGCAAGATGTGACAAATGTACCAACGGGTACTTTGGATATCCTGACTGTCAGCCATGCAATTGCAGCAATGTTGGATCCCAATCAGTAAGTTGTGATCATAAAGGAAAATGTTCTTGCCTCATCAACTTTTCCGGAAGAACTTGCGACCAGTGTAGCCCTGGTTATTACAAATATCCAGAGTGTCTATCTTGCGACTGTGACATACATGGTGCTATCGGAGTTTCATGTAACGGCGAAGGCAAATGTCAATGTCTTGAGAACTTTGACGGTTTAACATGCAATAAATGTAAAGAAGGCTTTTACAATTTCCCAGTATGCGAAGGATGTAACTGCGACCCAGCTGGTGTCATAGAAACATTCCAAGGCTGTGGTTCTTTACCCGAAGGAGAACTTTGCCAGTGTAAAGAACGGGTTGAGGGTAGAATTTGCAACGAGTGTAAACCTTTATTCTGGAATTTACAATCCAGAAATCCAGAGGGATGCGAAGAGTGTCAATGTAACATTCCCGGTGTTATAGGAGGAATCGGAGTATGCGATGTCAAATCTGGTCAATGTATCTGTAAGCCTGCGGTCACTGGAAGAGGATGTACACACTGTGCTGATGGCATGTACAATTTACAGGAAAGTAATCTATTCGGTTGTGATAATTGCGCATGTGACATTGGAGGTTCTGTCAACCCAATTTGTGACAAACAATCTGGACAGTGTCAGTGTCGACCTCGGGTAACTGGATTAACTTGTAACGAACCGTTGAAAGCACATTACTTTCCAACTTTGCATCAATATCAGTACGAAGTTGAAGATGGTAGAACACCAAGCAACAGTCCGGTACGTTACGGTTTTGCCGAAGATCTTTTCCCCGATTATAGTTGGAAGGGATACGCTGTTTTCTCTTCTTTACAAGATGAGATAATCCAGGATGTATACATTCAAAAATCAACGCTATATCGTATGGTTTTACGTTACGTAAATCCAAATCCAGATCCTATTCTTGGACTGATCAGAATCACTCCTGACAATCCATCTGATACTGAACAAATATTCAAAGTTCTTTTCAAGCCAAGTAACAAACCGACTTTTGTAACAGTCGCTGGATCGTCCGGAACTATTCCATCACCTCTTGTCATGAACCCTGGCCATTGGAATATCAGTATTGCAACCAAGAAGAGTTTATTCCTTGATTACTTCGTTCTTTTACCAGCTGCATACTACGAAGCTACAATTTTAACTCAGGAAGTGAAGCTACCTTGTGAAATTGGGTATACAGGACTTTGCAGACATTTTGGGTATCCTAACTTGTCGTTATTTGATACTGTCCATGGAGAAGGAGGCTTTGTCATTCAGGACAATCAAAAACTTTCGCCTACAGAATACTTTACCGATCGTGCAACGCTACAGGAACTTGGTGCAGGCATTGTACCATTGATTAACGAAAGACAACAGCAAATTCATTTTCATCTGAGAATATCTAGACCTGGAGTTCACGTTTTAGTTGTAACTTACATCACATCAAATTCGGATCAGCAAACAGCCACTGTACTTGTTGAAGCCAATTCTGATAACGGTAAAGTAACACTTTATCCGTGCAGATATACCACTCCGTGTAGACAAGTTGTTACTGATAAATATGGAAGAGTTGCTGCTCTAGATTTTCCAACAAATTACGTCAGTCTTACTTTGACTACAGAACCATACACGAATGCTGCTATTATATCTATTGTTGCGATACCTTACGATCAATGGTCTCTGGATTACATCAAACCAAAATCCATTTGCGTTCGTAAGAATGGAAAATGTGTACAAGGCATTTTCCCCGATGCTGCAGATGCCAAACAAATTGAATTCGAAGTTGACAACGAGGTCCTTGAGACTGGCAGTAAGCCTCCTGGCATTTATGATAATTCAACGAAATTGATTTATTTAAACGCAGAAAACGGTATGATTGATGTTAAAGCAAAAGTACCTCAACCTGGTGAATATGTATTCGTTGTACAATATTTTCAACCGGATAATCCACAGTTCGAGTTAGATGTGCTAGTTCAAAACGGCAAGTTTTATGAGGCTAAATTACCCGTATCCCATTGTCCAAGCAACAGTGGCTGTCGTAGCATCGTACATCAATCTGATGGGGAAACTAAGTTCGATTTGATAGAAAACTTTATGATTACATTCAAGAACGGAGGTGGAAATAGCGTCTGGTTAGACTATATTTTAGTCATTCCAGCTAGTCCACGTGCAGAAAAAATATTGGACAAAATACATTTTGATCAAACTAAAGAATTCATCAAGAAATGTGGTAATAATCATTTCCATATCAATATCACTGACGAAGGCTTCTGTCGGGATTCAGTTTTCTCACTGACTGCTGATTACAACAATGGGGCACAGCCGTGCAACTGTGATATCGAAGGAACGACAAGTTTTCATTGTGAAAAGTTTGGTGGTCAATGTCCTTGTAGACCAAATGTCATTGGTAGACAGTGTGAAATTTGTAAAACTGGATTTTATGGCTTTCCTAATTGCAAACCATGCAATTGTCCTAGTACTGCAAATTGTGCTCCTGAAACTGGGGAATGTATATGTCCACCTAATGTTAGCGGAGAACGTTGTGACGTTTGTAAACCAAAAACTTATGGCTACGATCCCATCATAGGTTGCGAGGAATGTAACTGTAACCCACTCGGTGTGACTGGAAACGATCTGCAATGTAGTCTCTACAATGGTAACTGTAATTGCAAAGTAAATGTCATTGGACGAGCATGCGATAAATGCAAAGCTGGTTATTCCGAATTTCCTCACTGCATAAAATGTGACTGTGACATCCGAGGAACAACCACTGAAATTTGTGACCAAGAAACAGCCGAGTGTTTCTGTAAATCTAACGTTCAAGGCTTGGGTTGCGACGTGTGCAAAGAGGGTACTTTCAATATTCAAACAAACAATCCTGAAGGCTGTACAAAGTGCTTCTGCTTTGGAAAAACTAGTCGTTGCGCATCGGCCAACCTTTACAAAACTTACATAATCGACATGAGGAATTGGGATGGTGCTACAATAAATGAAAAAACTGGAAGTACAACAATATTGAAGGATGTTCCGATTGTTCTTAATAATTCGCTGATCTCCATGAGCTTGACTCTAAACGAAACTCATGAAAACACAACCTATTTCTCTGCGCCAGACACTTATCTTGGAAAAATGTTAACATCTTACGGTGGATATTTGAGATATACACTTCATTATACTACCGGACTATTTGGTGACGCGGTGGGAGGTGCCGATGTTATTTTATATGGTGCAGATACGTATTTACTACATTACGCTGACGAGCAGCCTCCGTCATCCACTGATTTTGATGCATCGGTACAAATAGTGGAAAGCAATTTTATAACGCTTAATCGCCTACCTGCTACTCGGGAACAAATCATGGTTGTACTGGGAGATTTGCAGGCAATTTTCATCCGCGGAAAATACTGGCAGCCTAGTCTCACTGTGTATTTGTCCTACGTATCATTAGACATTGCCACCGAAATCTATGCTCCAAACAGTATCAAAGCCAGCAGTGTGGAACAGTGCCACTGCCCTCCAAATTACCAAGGTCTTTCTTGCGAAGAATGTGCTCCAGGATATTACAGAGTTTCTTCTGGACCACATGGTGGCTATTGCGTTGCTTGCCAATGCAACGGTCACTCTAACACATGTGACGTTAACACTGGACGTTGCTTTGATTGTAAGCACAGCACAACAGGGGACCATTGCGAGTTTTGTGAAACTGGTTATTATGGTAACGCCACTATCGGCACTGCTATCGATTGCCACATCTGTGCTTGTCCGTTACCTGTGCCATCTAATAATTTTGCAACAAGTTGCGAAGTAGACGAAGAAGTCGATCAAATTAGCTGCAATTGTCTACCAGGATATTATGGGGCTCGTTGTGAATCTTGCGCGTCTGGTTATTACGGAAGACCCCAGGATGTTGACGATTTTTGCAAACCTTGCGAATGTTCTGGAAATATTGATACCAATACTATTGGATCGTGTGATTCGATTACCGGTAGTTGTTTGCAATGTTTACACAACACTTACGGCCAGGCATGTAATCTCTGCGCTCCAGGATATTTCGGGGATGCAGTGGAACTAAAAGATTGTCAAAGTTGTTTATGCGATTCTAATGGAATGGCCAGATGCAACAGCTATAACGGAACCTGCGAGTGCCTGCCGAATGTAATTGGAGAAAAATGTGATCGTTGTGCTGACAATCACTACGGTTTCAAATCAGGCCAAGGATGTGAACCCTGTGATTGTGGACTAGCTTCTTATAGCAGCCAATGTGACGATGATACCGGAAAGTGCAGATGTGCACCGGGCGTAGCTGGCCGGACTTGTGATCACTGTTCTTCAGGATATTGGAATTATGGACAGGACGGATGTACATGTGAGTTGATGTTATAATTAAGACTCAGGTGATAGATAAATTCTCAGACTATTTTTTTTTCTAGAAAAATAGAATTCTTATTCTAATCCAGTGCCTGTCATATATTAATTTTATTATGAGCTGACAATGAGCTGAAAGTTTGACAATATTTTAGCATGCCAATGCAATACGGAATACTCAATTGGCGCATCTTGCGATGCCAAAACTGGGCAATGCAGTTGTCTACCGGGTGTAATCGGTGAGAAATGCGATCGCTGCCCATACCGTTGGGTTCTCATAGAAGGAGAGGGATGCTTCCAATGTGATTCCTGTGCCTTCGACCTTTTAGACGTCACTGACTCACTCGCCGAATTGCTGAGTCCACATCTTAGAGAGTTTGATGTAAGCTTATCAATTTTTTCTTGGTATTTGTCGTAGAGCTTCCATATATGCCCAAAATTATTCTAGGTATATGATAATAATTTGAAAGTGATCCTATGCGCTCTCAATAATTCGCTCATTTGTATTTGCAGACTGTTGCAGAAGGTCATTTTACGAATCAGCGTTTGATATTTATAAACAACACAATCAATCGACTAGATCCTCAAGTTAAACTGTTGGATCCAAGTCGAGTAAATTTCTTGCCCTTGCAACAAGAGATTTCTAGACTTGATCAAGAGGTACAAAATCAAATTCGTAGAGTTGAATATGCCTCTGAAAATGGTATGAAATGGAAAGACGGTGCAAAGAATACATTAAAAGAGATGGAGATCCTTGAAAAAGATGTTGCTCAAGAGATAGATCGCGTTAATGGAATAATAGAGGAAGTTAAAAGCTTAGCATTAAATATAGAACAGGGTACCGGTCCAAAAGTTGATAATGCCTTGAAGGAAGCTCAAGCAATCATTAAAAGGATTAAAGAATCATCGTATACCGGTTTTCGCGACAAAGCTACTGATCAGTTGGATAGTGCTAATATATTATTGTCAAATATGGAACAGTACAATGTTCCAGTAAGTAATTTGAGCTCGGTTGTGCTGAATTTAAATAACAAGATCACAAATTTCACTGTAAAAATAGATGACTTGTTAAACATAACTGTAAATGCGCAATCGAGTGCCAGCGATGCTGAGAAATTAAACTGGGAAAATAAAATAGCACAAGAAACAGGAAACTTTGATACCGTCAAGAACTCTACCAATGAAGCACAAGATGATCTACGTGCTGGGGAAGAACTGAATAAAAATGCCACAAAGTATTTGAATGAGGCTATTGAATTCATCAACGTCATCAGTAAGTATATCACGGATTCTCACATTTTCCCAGATAGCCAAAATTCTGGTTTGATGATAGTTCAATGACATATCCAGATTTTTGGCAGCGTTATTATCAAGTCATGAATTCGTATTGATATGAAATGTTGATTGATTACAGAGGAAGATGAAGGAAACGATAGTCGTTCACGGCTGAACCAAAACATCGACGATAACGATCAAGATTTAGTCAACGTTTATGGGCTTGTGGGAAATGCAAGGGATCATGCTGCAAAATTGTACGAAGATTCCCTTGAATTGGACAGCCTACTTACTGATACTCGTAACACAAGTGCTGTACGAGCAGCTTCTGCTTACAAGGATATCTCAGAAACAATTCGTGGAGCCGAACAGGCAGCCCTGGATGCTGTCCAAGCAGCGAATAATGCAACAAAACTTGTGAGTGAACATTTGCGTGGCTGCAAATTGTTTTGCAATCAATAATAAGTAATAGAACAACAGGGAGATCTTGCAGTAAGTAATTTTCCTAAGTTTCTTGCCAATTTTGTTTTGACAGTGCAATGGAATCGGAGAGAAAACATTGAGCTCTCAAAATAAATCACTGGATTTACTCGGTGTGGCCAGAGGTGCACTTGAACAGACTGAGGGAGCACTTGAGGACGAGTTAAAACAGGCACAAAATGATGTGAAAAATCTTGCTGACCAAAACCGAAATAATACAGAAGAGTTGGATCGTATTGAAAGGTAATACATAAATAACTAGCTGATCTGGTAATAATCTGAATACGCTCCAATGCCAGCTAAAGTTAAGAAATAATTGGTATCATTTTGATTGATGTGCATTGTTAAATTTCTGATAGTGTCAATGAAGTGACTGAGGAATGAAATGAAGTATGTTTATTATTATCATTTTCCCTTTAGAGTTCTTATGGGAGTTCCAGTTCAGTCTTCATCACCATTGGCGCAAGAATCGACAGAAAAGGCAGATAGAGTGCAAAACATAATGGAACATGCAATCAATAACATGAATGGCATTGTCGACAAATTACCAGCAGATCTTGTAAAAGCTAAACAGTTGTCAAAAGATATGGCGGACTCAATCCATGCCATATCGCAAGTCAATAACCAGATGGACCTAGTCGATAAAATAGTTCCAAACATCACAAATCTAATTAATGATCTAGGAGAGAAACAATCTTCAATCGAGACTACCGGAAGTATATTACGGAAGAAAATTGATGACCTGAAACACAGTATCGCAAATGCTAGGGAATTGGCTGATAGGTTCAAGATCGGTTTGACCTTCTACAGAAATACTACATTGGAATTGAAGAATCCTGAAAGTTTACCTTTACTGGCAACGTCTACAAAAATATCTGCCTATTTCCGAACTAGTCGTCCCAACGGTTTTCTACTCTATTTAGGAAATGAACAGAAGAACAAACAATCACGTGCCAAAACTGTAAGATCAATGGATTGAGATAGCTTTTCAGAATATTTCTTTAGGCAAACGACTATAGCATTCAATGTCCATACATCGTACAGCTTGTCTAAACACTCATCTGGCCATTTGTCCAGTTCGAATATGTACAAGCCGAACGATTGTTCATTTGAATGCAAGTAAACGAATGGATAATCATGTAGTTCTTATTTTACAGAATGACTTTATGGCACTCTTGGTTGAAAATGGTTACCCAGTTCTGGTAGTTGATCTTGGTTCGGGCCCAGAAAGGATTATTAGTAACAAATATGTAGCCGACAATATCTGGCGGCAAGTTATTGTCGAACGGTAAGCTCAAAAAATATTTTTATTTTTAAATATCAAATTTCATTTGAATGAAATTGTAATATAGGAAAATTGAAGGTGGCTCATATTTACTAATTAATTAATTTAATTCCCCATAGAACTGGCAAAAACATAAAACTTATAATACGCGAAGATGTTGGCGAAGGGAAGGATGAACTGTTTGTTAAAGAACAAGTACTCCCGGGAACCTATTCGATATTCAATCTAGATCAGGAACAATCAAAACTGTTTGTCGGAGGGTATCCAACATCCTACCAGATCCAAAAAGATGTAACGGTCGGTTCATTTGAGGGTGAAATGGAGGAGTTGGTTATCGGAGACATACCCGTATCATTCTGGAACTTTATTTATGGGGAAAACAACAAACAAGGAGCCATCGAAAGAGACAAGTTGATCAATTTCCAACCAAGTACCGGTTATAGATTCGACGGTAATGGATATGCAATCGTGAGCTTAAGGCAGTCACAACTTTCTTTGGATTCTCAAAAGTTCAGCTTGCAGCTGAACTTCAAGACATTCGTTGAAAACGGTCTAATGTACTTGATGGTCAACGGCGATAACTTTTTATCCTTGGAAATGAGGAATGGCCGTGTCTTATATCAATACAATCTTGGCGAAGGTCTTGTTGCTATTCAGACAACGCACAACTTTACTGACGGCATGTGGCACTCCTTGGAAGCTCGACGTTATGGTAAAGTGGGCGCGCTTAAGGTTGACAATCACGATTACCCAAGAGTTGAAGCTTCTGGAACTACCTCAGCCTTTATCTCGCAAGAACGTATATACTTTGGTGGACATCCCACCTTACATCAATATTCATCTGTGACAAATTACGGTTTTGATGGCTGCATCGATAAAGTTATCATCTCTGATACTCCAATTGATCTTAGCGGCAGCACGCAAGCATTCGGAGTAATGCCTGGATGTCCTGTGAGGGTATGAGAGAATTATTCGTATCATACATGCATGTTGACGCGATACTCACAGTCTTCAGAAATTTCACTCTATTATTTGATCTACCAAGAAGCATTTGAACTTTTCAAGTTTTTCCTCGCAATATATTAGTAATTCAATTTTTATTTCAGTTCGCAAGTCTCGTTTCCTTCGAAGAAGATAATCCTGGATATGTTAAATGGCACAGCGCATCAGCAGCAAATTATCTGGAAGTAAATCTGAAATTCAAGACTGGAGCTAGCTCTGGTCTTATATATTTTGCTACTGATGGAGATCATTCGGCAACAAGTTCATTGTCTTTGGTCAATGGCCAACTAATTCTGAGGAGTCAAGGTGAAGAGCTCAGATCCAGTCCAGACGGTAATAAATTCAATGACAATGAATGGCACGTCGTGACAGCTACGCACACCGATACCACCCTTAGACTAGATATTGATGACACGGAGAGCTATAGTACGGATACTGCTCCGCCTTCGTTGCATATTTTGAATGGTAGCTTATACATTGGCGGTCTGCCACAAGAGTACATCGATTCGAGCAAGAGTCCCGCATCAAGAATACCATTCGCAGGTTGCATTGGAGATGCAACATTGAACGGTATTATCGTTAACTTTGCCAATACGACAGATAGGCCTGGCGCATTCCTTGGCAAATGTAAGGGAGGCGATCAAACATGTAAGTAAATTCATCTACGAGTTCATAGGTTTACATATATGAGTGATGAACAGTATTTTGCCATAGTATATCCAATAATTTAAGATGAGCTATATTTATTGTGAAGAAATAATGATGAATAGATGGTAGTAAGTGGACTGATGATTCAGGTTCTCTGCAAGTGTTTGTTTCAACATATCATTTGATTGTATTTTTTTTTTTTCTACATTATCGAAAAGGTAAACGGCCCTTAATCTTTCCGGACAAGAAATTCATAAAACAATATAGTTCGTGTTATCAGAGTGATAAATATACTTCAACGATACATGTATGCATATGATAGACTTGTTACATTTGTATCTTTCAGCAATACCGCCGACTATTGATATAAATCCTAGCCAGGTGCCATCAGTACACCCGACAGTGGAAGAAAAAGATATTCCGCTACCTACGAGGCATACCAGTAAGCATTTAGTTTCACATTTTTATTTTAAAGTCATTTCATTTGTGGTGATTATATTCAGCCACCCTCGTTCTGGTAGTATAATCATTTGACATGATGCTTTTAATCTTATTTGCTGGTATGAATAGTATGTAAAATAATGGAAGTCGAGATTAAGATGAAACTTTGACCTTAAAGAATAATGAAACTGATAATAGCAGAGAAAGGCATTGTATTCATTCAGTAACACTACAATTTCTGTTGGGTGATAGTCATGTTCGGCATTATGAATTTTCTAGTACTGTCTTTCTTTTGTATTAATCTGATTAGATGCACGTGCGGGGAAATAATTGCAGGTAGTGCGGTAATAATTCCTAAATGAAAATATATCAAATCTACAGAATTCTTTCAGCGCTGAGCCTAGTATTTGCTATAAGAAAAAATTACCACAGACTTTTGACATGGGTTATTTTGTGACTCGTCGTAACTTTTGGTTATTTATTTGGTAATTCGTGCATGATTATAATTCAATCCTATGTTTTCATGATAGTTTGGAGCATTTTAATTTCTTCCGAACTTTTATGCATGTAATATTTGATCATCCAATCCTTACTTTGTGTTTTTAGATGTGAGCATTGTGCTGGATACAGATGACGCAGAACTGGGGGAAGGCCGTCCTAATGTTGGGCCAGACATTAATACTTATATAATACCAGAAACTACTACTGCTCAAGAATTCGTGCCACCTGTAACTACCACAGAGGCACCAGCAACAGTCAATGAATGCCGGTTGCCACTTATGCCTGCCCAGGATCCTGACTTAGAGAAAGGATGGCAATTTGGTGAATATATTTGAGGATTCTTTATGCTTCTGAAAACAATATGAATTGACAAAATTGCAAGAGTACCCCCCATAACTTGACAGTCAGATTTGAAATGATTCGTTTTTTTTTCCACAGGCACAATAAAACACAGTAGATTGGAATATAGTTCTTTACAAGGTAGATACATGAATGATTATGACATCCAAATCGATTTCAAGACACTCGCGGACGAAGGTATAATCTTCTACAGTGCTGACCTGAACAAACAAGATTTAATTGCTGTTTATATTAAGGAGGGCAAGGTGAGGCATTGTGATGATTTTCTTTATGTTTAGTCATTTTTATCAGAGTGTTGATAGATTTGATCCAAAACCTTTGTTATTTTACAGGTGCACTATAAATTTGACTGCGGTAGTGGGCCAGCCTTGTTAGTCGGAGCGACAAAATTAAATGATAATCAATGGCATACTGTAACATTCAAGAGGACGGATGATTATGGTGAATTACTTATCAACGATGAACCACCGATAACTGGATATTCCATAGGTCATACCAAATTAATCAATGTTAATCCACCATTTTACGTGGGAGGCGTACTGCCCGAGCTGTCTGCCAGCGTCACTATGGCTACGGTGAGTGACGTTTAGAGAAACCGGACATCAGTAGTGCATATAAGTTGGATGTTCAAACAATAATTATCACTGAATTATGTTGAATGGAAAAGGGCTTCTATTTCTCTACTTACAACTTAGTAACAACTTACCAACATGCATATTTACACTAGTCATATTATAGTATCAGGAACTAACGAACTACTATAATTGATTAACACTGTTTCAGGGAATTAATTCTACATTCAATGGTTGTTTGGCAAATTTCATGACAAATGGTCAATTGGTGGGTGAGCCAACTGAAAGAGTTGGAGTGATTCCGTGCTCCAAACGTGTTGAACCTGGACTCTTCTTTTATCCAGGAGACGGAACTAATTATTACAGAGATAGTAAGTGATATCAAATTTCACTTATGCGATCTTTAGAAACGATGTGTTATTAGCATTCCTGTATCAAAATGGCCGCATGCTTGTTGTTCGTGGTACAATTCTGTACGTTACGTCACATATTTTTCAGCTAATTCAATATTTTAGATATGTCTACTAATTCCAACTAAAATTTCAGCCGACAAACACGCATTCTCAGGGACCATCGATATACAGATGGATATCAAACCCCGTACAACTTCTGGGCATCTGTTGTCAACTCACGGCAAACGTGACTATTTACTGTTAGAGATGTACAACGGTACAATCAGGTTCGTTGTTAAAACTTCGAAAGGGATTATCGAAACTTCTTTCGAACCACCAAAACCCAACTCATTATGTGACGGAAATTGGCACAGCATTCGTGGTGAGTTTTACACTTGCATATTCGTATTTATAGATCTATTAAAATTTTCAAAGGTGCTTCAAATGTCATACTGTGAATGTATCGACCTAAATATCATCTTATTTTTTCAAACTATAAGATTACTCAGTCAGAAAAATTATGCTAGACTCATGAAAGGAACTCAATGTTTCCTTTCAATCTGTACTTTGAATTTAATATTCTTCGCTTACCTATTTCATAGTTTGTGAATGTGCATAGAAAATTATATAAATTTCGATCTTCGACATATTTTCATTTCCCCGTTTTTTACTTGTTTTTAACTCTATCAAAATTCTATATTTTCAGCTATAAGGCTGAAGAATGCTGTACTTCTGTCTGTCGATCATAAGGCAGCTCCGAATGGTACCGGATTTAAAAACACAGCTGGTATTGTATCTAGACATCCTATATTCATCGGTGGGCATATAAAACCGATGAGAGTTCGAGGGCCAAAGAATCGACAACAGTATGTAGGATGTATCAACAATGTCATGATAAATGAGGCTCCTATTACTCTGGATCCAGTGCGTGCTAATGGTCATGTAATTACAAGCATATGCCCAACTATTTGAAGCATTAGTCTTGACCAAATGAAGTAAAGAGTGGAATTTTGCTGATACCAAAAATTAAATCATATTCACTTGACAAATAAATATACATACAGGGATGCTTGTGTAATGGATCAGCTACACTTGACTAATCATTCATTACATGCATCACAAGTTTTTGCCATAAGAGAAATACTCGCTGTTATATCGATAGCCCCTAATTGAAATCAAAATAACTATATGTGTCTGCCTATCATCGCACAAATGCTATTGATGTTTTGTCACTATTTAATCATAAATTGATACATGTAGTTACATTAATTTCAACCCGAGCAGCCGATATATAAAATAATACATTGTGAGAAATAAGAAGAAATATTGGATAATGGTTTATCAAAGATTTGCCATTTAGATCAAATTGTATTTTTAGCCCAGTAAAAAATGTACTATACCCGCGAATACTTTTTGTTTGAATATATATCTGTAATAATCATGTTTCAATACATCGATTGTAATATACAACGATCAAAATATTTGTATTTTTGATATATATGTATGTATATTCCTTAGGGTCATCTGTATGATGATCTAGGAATATCGCAGCGGAGATTTGGATGAAATAATTCACAAACGTATATTATCGTAAGCTAATGACAATGTATCTAATGAATAACCGAACGAGTGTAAGTGAAAACATTAAACCATATTCATTTGATAAATTGAAATTATTTTTTTTCCCTTACATACGAAAATCACATGATTTACTGAAATAATTACCTCGTTTTCATGCAATCAAATTGATGAGTGAAGTATCGAAATTACTAGTTCAGTATTGTAAAAACAGAACCATGGAGACGTGTAAATCTGTATCAGTTACAAGCTGCCTATAGCTAATCGTGAGACAAAGTGACATCGCTAAAATCATTCGGATGGAATTCCATACGGCTTATAGCCAGCTGAGACGTCTAATAAGCTATCAAGTCTAGCAGCAACAACTTGGAAAGAGTATTTCGATGCAAAAAAAAAAAAAAATGATAATAGAAAAATCGGTAATATCCTGACTGAGAACCAAAAAAGCATTCCATTCTAAAGGTGGGACGTATATGTGATTGTGTTCCGTAGCTTCTCAGCTATTGAAGGGGTTCAGAAATAAGAATTAATATGTACTATTTAATTTCTTGTTTCTCTATCACGTGACATATTTGATTTAGGGAATTGTAGTACAATCACGTATAACTCACATTATAGATATAATTTCAGAATCACCATAATAATGCAATTTAAATTAAAGCATTTTATACTAAGCATCAAGTAGTCGTGTGTGTGGACATGTATTGATTAATAATAATTTGCAAATAATCGAAGAATCAGCGAATCAAAATTTTAGAAATTCAGCTCTGGAGCAAAAATATCAATGAATGCATTTTAGATCCTTGGTTACAAATTGGCAATAAGTATTAAATGTATGTATGTATTTCATTTAATAAATTGTTATTCATGTATCATAAAGACAGTGGGCAAATAAACGTGGAAGCTGTTTGTGAACTTGAATGACGGTAAGTTTTCGAAATTACACATTCAATAATTGTCCAAATAAGAACGCGGATACCTACAGGCAATGCCAAATCCAAAATCTTATCTTCATCTTACTTATTATACATACATATCAGAAGCCGAGAAAAACTTCATAGACAATTATGAGGAAGCTAATCATTCATTACAAATAACAATAACTTATCGTCGAGTTAAACAATGAGTATAACCATTTATAAAAATATACAGTCTTGATTTGGTTGTCACATTAGAAATAGTATAATACAATTGATCATGACTAATTGTAAATTATTTTACATAGATTCGATGTTATAGCCATTAATAAAATGTATTCTAGAACGTGATCACATCTCACTAGCAAATATAACGAATTTTATGCATTTAGAGTAACGATGATATCGAATAGCGAATAGCACTACTTATTAATGATCTACTGTAAGTTCTTTTACAGTGTATGTAACACATATAATTACCTAAGAATAATCAGATAACTCGCCTAATAAATGCCATCATAACCATATATCTGTTATGCACTCTGTCCACATAGAGCAATGTTTAATACAATCTTGATATTAGTGACGCAGTAAATATTTAGTGGTTTAATTTAGAAATGAATTTAGTGGTTTGATTTTGAAATGAATAATACGTGATACTAAAGAGCATTAGGTTTGTTCGCATTGCCAATACTCTCTACATCTGTGATTCAATATCAGGTGCAAGTTCTGGAAAAACAAACTTGTTAATATCACTGATAGACATTATGGATGAACTTAAGTGAATAACTATGCTCATATTTACAACCAATAGCCCAGCTATTCAAAAATGACCTGGTTATCAGATTTTGTGCATTTGATCATTGATTGGATTTTCTAAAATAATCACGCGCTTTAGATTTGCTTGAAATACCTATTAATCTTAAGAGACAATTGAAAATAATAATTCGTCACATCGAATGGGCGAGAATTTAGAATTACTTTTTCCATTTTATAAGATCTTGGGCAAATGTCTTGTCCTTTTCATATTAAATTGATCTCATAATAATTTTTTATCGAGGATTCCATCGCAGTTTGTTCATTCAATACCGTGAGCAAAAATCATAACTAAACCTGGTTCCACCATCATGTCTTCTGGCATATGCGTATTATCACAATGAAGCACCAGCACAGCCTGTTTCCCAGGCACTCTTTTACAGATGTAATTTTCATATTGGCGTCGAGAGCTCTGTCTAGTTTCCAAAGAATTTAATCCTGGTGGCCATTTCCTTTCGTGACAATTTTCCATCAATTCATCAATAACGTGTGGCGGACAGTTGTGTTCCGAGAGTGTTCTTTTTATCATTGTCTGTGACAGAGAAGAAGAGTTATCAAATACTAAAGAAATTCATTATCCAAGCGCTGTGAGCACCAAGAAAACCATTTTGGTGTCAGTCGCTCGTATAATTTTTTCTGTTGATAATTATACATGTAAATTAACTGAAACTATAACTAAGTGCAGACTTTCTACTTTCAATATCTTAGTATTTATCCTAGTGAAAAAAAGAAAAGAATCAGGAACTTCATCTCTGGTTTTCATTTTCTTCGCCATCACTTTCAATTATTTTTTTTTTGACGAGTATAATTTATAAATTTTCAGGCCAATCTCAGAAAGGAAATCAGAAAAGGAACGCTACCAATAATTCTCTGCCAATATATAGTAGAGAGAGTTAGGACAGGAGACCGGAATTATTGTAAGTTTACATTGGAGCACTTTCTGGCAAATTATGGATAACGATAGTTTGAAGAATATTGGTGAAAAATTTGAAAGGACACAGCTGTTTATAGTAGAAAAGTAGGAAGATCAAAATACTCTGAAGCCTTCAAAGATGAGGACAATGAATTTTGTTCAAGCATTAATTATCGAGAAACTCATCCCGATGATGTAATTGATCGAAATCCTGAATGCATTAGATTTATTCTTACCTGTAAGAGCTCGTCAGGTGTTGAAATCATTCCTCCCCATCTGGTTACTCTTGCTCTAGGTAGTGTTGTGGACCATCTAAC
The DNA here is from genome assembly GCA_963989295.1 of Ametastegia equiseti. Lineage (NCBI taxonomy): Eukaryota > Metazoa > Arthropoda > Insecta > Hymenoptera > Tenthredinidae > Ametastegia > Ametastegia equiseti. Next base: position 11,063,608 of record OZ022397.1, on the reverse strand, counting down.
AACTTCGTCGCGTTCCATTTGATCAGCGATTGCCCTCATCGCAGGATTCGAAACCCTCATGGCTCTCATGAAGTCCTTTAATAAATGTATTTCTCGTTTTTGTTCATTGATTTGAAACTGTTGTTCGCCCAGCTCACGTTTCATGTCAGTTAACTTTTGCTGCTGGGATTGAATGAGGCTACGAAGTTCTCGTATGCAATGATGACCTTTGAGCTCGTCTTTAGGAATTATGAGACCGCAGCCCTGTTCGCAGGGCATCGGCCGTTTTGGATTATACTCGCATTCGTCAAGGTGTGAAACCAGACAGTCTAGCTTCACAACGACTTGGCATCCGTACATTGTATTGTCACAGCCGATGCATAATCTGGCTAGTAAATTTCTTAGAATTCTTGGCACAGGCCTCAACTGAGCAGACGTTATTGGCGCTCGGTCCACCGGGCAGGTCGGCTGTCTGTTGATCCACTCATTGATGCAAACCCGGCAAAATGCGTGCTCGCAGAGCTGAGCCTGTAACATATCACTTACCTACCAGAACCCATAACCCTACTATGTGCTCAGTATAGAAGGTGATACAACCCTGGTAACAATTGATTCAATTCAATTGAGAAAGGAAATGATATCGTGAATTTTTAATCGATCGAATGACGATGGGGTGTTTCCGTACGTATGTAAAAGGACTTGGAATGCTTATAAGAAAGTGAGGTTAGGTTTGCCCTTTTTTGTCTGAAGTTGGATTTTCGGTCTTGGAAATTTCGTCTAAAGTTTTAAAAGACTCGCGTTATTAAATAAAGGAAAAAATCTTGCTGCGATGTGCGGATTATGGTGATAAACTGATAACTACCTGAACGGGTTCTTCGAGAACGCCGGAGCAAATTGGGCAGAGCAATTCTTCGTCCACCTCGCCTTGGAACCGATGAACTTCGAAACCCATATTATACTTTTTACGTTGCCTACAATTCTCACTGATGAAATTCAATCTTATCTACAAATTCACACTGCGTTATGTTATGTTTTTTGGAGTAGCTGTCACTGTTTTGAAAAGGCAAAAAAATCCCGTTATACTTCTTAAAGTTGGCAGGGGGTACTCGTCTTGTTCTCCATACTTGGACAACTTCACTGATATATTGACGCTTCGCCGTATCTCAATAAATTTATATTTCTAGACGAGAAAACGGTATTCCAACATTCATTTGACAGCGTATGATCGTCATAAAAAAAGTCTCGAATTATTTCCGTGTCATAAGATAACTCCAGGTTTGTACTTTCGCACGTTGATCGGTCTACGGATCGCGTCCCATGTCGTATTTTCTGCTCACTGTCTGTTTTCTTTTTCTACACAAACACATAACCCATAATTCATTGTTCGTCAGGTGGTATTATGGCGCTATATTTGAAAATACGAGATCATCGACGCCCTATGTTTGTGCTTTAAAATTGTCATAGGACAACTTAAACTTTTCGAATTATCGTATAAAATGTATGGGAAGCAATCAACGACCAAACAAACCCCAACAAAACCTGCAAGTTACTCAGGAAAAATCAAATTCGTTTCTCTCGTGGTTACAATGCCTGCACCGATGTTATAATTTCTATCTCAACATATAATTTCTTTTAGGATACTTCCAAATACCCAAGATCTATTTTTCTCATAATTGCCACAGAATTTTGCGAGCGATTTTCTTTCTGCGGATTACGAAGTAAGCTAATTGAGTTTTTTTTTTCACAGCTTGCATAAGTTCGCTAGACAATTATACATCGTATAATTTACTCCCTTCGTTTTGCAGCTATTTTATCCCTCTACTTACGAAATGTTCTACTCTTTCATGAGAACGGAGCAACTGTTATCTACCATGTGTTCATTATGCTCTGCTACTTTGTTCCAGTAATTGGAGCAATTCTTGCAGATAGTTACTTGGGAAGATTTAGGTATCAGGAATACAGATCATATATTTCTGATCATTCTTTATCGATTCGACAGAGCAATGAGATAGAAAATATTTAGAGTGCATTCTGGCACGTGGTCAGCTATCATGTCAGAGAATATAACAATAGATAATACATCAGCTTATCATCATATTTTGCCTTGAATTTAAAGTCTCAGGGTAAAAATGATCTTCAGTAAACAAATAATGCATTTGTCCCCTATTTTAGGACTATCTTATACTTCTCAATAATATATGCCGTTGGTAATATCTTGATGTGTTTTGCGGCAACCCCACCAGTTGCCATTTGGCCAGTGTAAGTTTTTTCTTACGCACTGCAGTCTTGTGATATCTGATTTGTGTGCATTTTCGTGCATTTTATCCACCTACAGTGTGATGACTTACGTTGGGTTAATATTAATCGCATGGGGTACCGGAGGTATAAAACCATGTGTAGCAGCTTTTGGAGGAGATCAATTCCACCTGCCCCAACAACAGAGGCGACTCCAGCAGTTCTTTTCTATTTTTTACTTCACCATTAATTTTGGTGGGTTTATGGGGATGGTGCTCACACCAATTTTGAGAAAAGCGTTCACTTGCTTCGGAGACGATACATGCTATTCCCTAGGGTTTGGATTTCCTGCTGCTCTAATGGTCACTGCATTGTGTAAGAGCGAACGAAATTTTCAAAACCTTACAATAATTCTTTTGACGTTATTGTGAAAGTACTACCCAAAGTTCCTCATTTTCACTGTGTTATTGTCACACTGTGACGACACCGCCATCAACATAGCCAGCTTGAAATGCTAAATAAGTTTCAGCTTAATTCAGACTTAATTATTCTGGCATCTCATTGGATTTTTGCTAGCAGTTGTTACTTGATATTCGTTGAAATCAGAGAAGGGGAGTTTTACATCCAGAGGATTGAAGATATCTTTTGTTCTTGCAGTGTTCTTTCTGCTTGGAAAACCGCTTTATCGATTGAAGTACCCCAAAGAAAACATTATGTTGAATTTCATTAACTGCATATTGGTAAGTTTGGAGAAAAAAAGGCTCTAATTTTGGTATTTGGTTTGTTTTAAGTCTCTTACTAAATGTAGTATGCAGTCAAGAAAAAGTTCACTACAGGCAAACCTTCCCCATGCAAAAATCACTGGTTGGATTACGCTTCTGACAAGTTTCCCACAAAGCTGATCGCGGACATAAAGATAGTCCTTGCAATTTTATTCCTTTATATTCCACTGCCCTTGTTCTGGAGTTTGTTCGATCAGCAGGTAAGTATAAAAACCCTATCTCTGTAAAACCCTAATTAAATATCAATTTAAAATTGAGGTAGGGGTCACGCTGGACATTTCAAGCTTCTAGAATGAATGGCGAGTTTCTTGGGACCCAGATGCTGCCCGATCAAATGCAGGTCAATTTTCATTCAGTATACCATATTGATAATTGACGAGTTTATTTGATATATAAACAGAGAAATTTCTTCTTGAATATTGATTGAAATTCAAATACACTACGACGTATGCTGGCTAATGTTTTGTGACTGGTTATCTTTAAATTCCCCGTTGCCTATATCTGTGACAATTTGTCAAATGAATGATTGATTTAGATACAACACAACATAACTCATTGATAATATAGAATTACTAGTATAAATAAACATTGCAGATATAAATTACAGATGATTATTCAAAAATCTGGTGGTAGATTTTTCTTTCTTTTTTTTTTTTATAATTGGGTAGAATCTCTAGTGGTATAGATTTAAAACCTTGAGTATTTCAATTACTGCTGTAAAAATAACTTATACCAAATTGACTGAGACTAGATGAAAACTTGTTCCCAAGTGACTGCAGCTGAATAATTTTGAAAATTGAGGGCAATAACAATAAAATTATGACTAGATATCTGATACCACTGATCCGTTCAGGAATACTTAGATATGGATCAAGATAAATCTTTTCGCTTGTAAATATATGAGAGAAGTTATTCTAATCTAATCTGTAACCAACAGGTGATTAATCCAGCAATTGTATTACTATTAATTCCACTCTTTGACAAGAGTATATATCCGTGGTTTGGCCACAGACATCTACTTTGCTCACCCCTTCATCGTATGATTGTCGGTGGGGTGTTCGCTGGACTTGCATTTATAGCTAGTGGCTTTTTGGAGTTAAAGCTAGAGGTCTGTTTCAGCTGAACTGTTTTTTTAAATTCAATTTCCAGTTCATTCTAAATGATCAAATTCCAAGAGCTGTCTTAGCTTTGATCGATGATCATCTATATCAAATAATCTATATAAATCTTACTTCGTTAGTCGATGTAATCATGGTGGCTTTCTGTCACATGGTCATTTGATACAAGCTTCTGACAGAAGCCTTTTGGCCATATTTCTAATTTGGCATATATATTCCTATCAACATTTATAGGAAACTTATCCAGTTTTACCAGACAAAGGTGAAGCGACATTGAATTTCATCAATACACTGCAGTGTGATCTTGGTTTCTTAGCCTCGTTTGAATCGGATATAACTTTACGTGCTGGAGAAAGAAAACTTTTTAATGTCGCTGCTACAAACATGACCAAATATGAGGTTTACCTAGTTGCACCACCACAATGCTGGGACGTTCAGCTGACAAATCCAACACTGACAATTTTAGTTAGTGCGACGGAATATCAAGTAGATACCATGATTATTGGTTTGTCTGGAAGAGACCTTAGAGCTTTTGTTACGGACCCAGATGAGTTTAAAAAATCATTAAGCGGTCGGCCAAAAGTTCGGTAAATCGTTGCGTCTCATATTTTGCTATATTTGTGCTCTTTCCTATGTTTGTGAATATTATTCGAATGACCCCTTTTCAATACTTAGGGCAATATTCTTGAAAGGGTCGGAAGCTTTGAGAAACATCACGATTACCTTGAAAAGTGGCGGCGGCTTAGAGGACATCTATTTTTTACCCAATAATGAGCCACTCTCAGTTTCTCCTTATATGGAATTAGAGCCTGGATCGTGCGTATATTTTCCCTAAAGTTTAAAATTTAAAAAATATTTAAAATCCCTTCATACAGTTCACCCCGTTGAGAAGTGCCCAGTTGTTTACCACAAAGAGAGTACCAAAATACACAGAAGTTATAGAAAAAGGGATAATGATATCTCGCAATAATTTGATGACGTAAAATTTTGATACAAACTGAAATGTCGAATCCAATCTGAATTCTTGCACTTCTTTGTTCTCTTAATTTTATGAAATGAATATCATGAAAATCATCAGAAGTATTCGCAGCTGCACAATTTTGTTTTTTTGCAGATTTCGATATTCTGTTCGTAACGGTGATGATCCTGACGTAGATCACGAAGAATCTGTCGATCTCGAACTGGGTGCCGTCTACACGCTCGTTCTCAGAGAGTACCTTGGTGACGTTGTCGTGGGTTATATAACTTTTTTTTCAAATGATTTGGTCTAGATATTCACAAATGTAGCATAAGCTTTAATTCTACAGTTTCACAAGCTGTTCACGATGACGCCACCCAACAAGATTCACATGTTCTGGCTAATTCCGCAGTACCTTTTCATTTCGATAGCAGAAGTTATGTTCGCTATATCTGGCTTAGAATTTTCCTTCACACAGGTAGCTGGTGATTTCAACCCATATTAACAATAAGCCATCCTATAAGCAGCCTTCAACGTAAAAATACTATTTCTCAACACTGTATAGGCACCTAACAGCATGAAAACAGTAACTATTGCAGCTTGGTACGTCAGTGTGGCTCTCGGTAATCTAATGGTCATCATTATCACTCAGGCCCGCTTCTTCAAGAGTCAGGTATCTTATAATTTCGGAGAACCAACTCTCTTCTCCATCTCGGATCATTATCAAATTAGCCTTACACAATATACATACGTATATCTGTAACGGCACCGGAAGTATTTTACAATTATGAATCATGACTGCGCAACATGCGAAATTTGAACCTTACAGACGGATCTCCGAGTTTATCCAACCTTCAATAGTGAACTATAATAAGAACCCAAAATTCAGGGCTATATAGAAACCGGAAAATCTGACCGCGGTTGAAGCTATACTCATTGTCATATAATTTATTCATTGAGTAATACTCAAGTCATATTTATGTTGTTGCAACAATTGAAAAATATCTGCCGTTATAGAATTGTTTCAGTGAAACAGTTTGTTCGAAAGTTCGCAGATTTATCGCACGTGAAAATTTTTCCCTCTCGTGCGTAGAAATTGTGACTAATAATTTTGCCCGAGTGAAAATAGCTGATACATCTGATAGATTGACTTTGCCCTAAACAGAATCATTAAGAAAGTATTTGCTCCCTCGAATATAATCTCACTTCTGCCACTAATATTATAAATATATACAAACCATTCGGGTCTAGCATCTTCCGGCAATCTGGTATCTTGTGTTACTTCTTATCTATAAGTGTACAATTTTCAATTAACGACACGGTAAATTCAGGGATCTTATGGTTCAATGGTTTGAGGGTTCATTTTTTATATATCTGTTAAGAACAAACGATTCTTTAAGAGCTTATTCCGGTTAATTTTGGATGAGTCCTTCTTATACTTTACAATGCATTTTCATACAGTAACTCGTATACTTATACCTAGATTACTCATTTTAATGAACAGGCTTACGAATTCTTTCTCTTCGCTGGTTTGATTCTGGTGAACATGTTGGCCTTTCTCGTGATGGTGGGCCGGTACAGTTTCGTTGTTCTTGAAGCAGACTCAAGTTCAATGTTAACTAGTGACTCCGATGAGTGTGAAGGCCTCCCACTTCTGAAATCTCCTCTTCTTGCTACATACATGCATGAACTTTCGGTGGGATCTATCACACTGGCTACTGCTACTTCGTCAATTTCTAAAAAAACTTTACGGTGATTCGCATAAAATTACACCGTAGATCGGAGATCATGGAGCTTGAGGAAGAGCCGAAGACTCGTAATCAGTCGACAATATTTATTCCATATGAAGTTGCAATTGCATTCTAGTTATATTAACGAAAATAATGATCCAAGGGGATCATTTTTCAGATGTTTATAATATATAAATATGATTTTTCTGCTAATAATCAACAATGGTCAATAGTTACATGCAGCGTGATTTATTACATTTCAGAGTTAGGATTTCAATTATTTTATCTAATCACCCAGAAATACTTTTATGGAATATTTATTATGAAAATCGTACTCACCGACGTTTAAATATCATATTAATTATGTACCTAGGTATAGTTCTCAAAATTATCATCCAAGTGAATTGTTGTCAGAGATGTCATGATTATAGTACTGGCGTAATGTCAAGTTGATTGTAATAATCTTAAAGATGTAGGATTGTACGCAAGCTGTCACGTGTTATACCTACGTCTGATATCTATAGATCATAATAAAAACTTTACGAATATTGCTCTATTGTATGTTGTACATTCCAGCACACGTTTAATTGATGCCTTTACGTTTATTGCCTGTACTAAGATTAACGTACGAGCTTTATCACATCATTACATTAGTATAATCTGTCATAAATATCCCAACTCCACTCACGAACATTTGCCAGAAGATCGATAAGTCCAACGCTGTTATTGGGTCGTCAATACTGAGGGCAAAGTGTAAATGAATATACCTACAGGCGTATAGACATTTTGACAGGTAATCTACGATTATCGAAGAAGGCTTTTTCAGCGATAACACACTATTCCAAAGGACGTCTGTCCGTGAATTTTGTGGTATCTTGTGTCGCGTGTTGCTACGTTTTGTATACTATACTTCAGACCGTCGTAGATTTAATTAAAAGACGTCCAGAAGACGCTAGAATACGAGGATAAGACTTCCAGATATTTCCAAGAATGAGCATTAGAGAGCAGTGTGGGTACTTTACATAGAAGAAGCCACTGTTGCAGCACAAATCCAACTGAGCAACCCCCATGCTGAGCACAAAACATAATACATATAGTACTTTGATCAGATAATGAATTTCAGATCAGCGTATGTGGGGATTATGTTGTCACAGTTACAGAGCGACATGATGATTAATTATTACGATTCAATTAATTACAACATTGTACCCAGCAATGCGATACTGTTATTTCATCGCAAAAGCAAATATAGGCTCTGGACACTTCACACGCTAACCCATTTCTATTTTATTTTGATTTCAAATCTAGTATTTTTTTGTTTTCAAGATATGATTCAATGTTACTTCTATGTATAATGCTTACCCCTAATTCAGTCTTGTGTCAGTCCTTCCATTTCATTAATCTGTAATTTTTCAACATTACCATTCCTTCTATATGTTACTATTGATAAATTCTAAGTTCTCGCGTCTAAGTCTTGAGTCCAGCATTTGTATCCTTACCGTTCATATGCTTTGGTGCGTAACCCTGGTGAGATGTTTCACTGAATTTTCCGAAAATATTTCGAAAGTTTTCTTGAACATTGATAACTCACAAATTCTGCAGAAATTTTCCATCGCCTTCCTAAGAACTGGAGAGAAATATCAGTCCAATTTTCTTAGCTTTAATTGAAGAACCTTAGACCATCCTGAATGTTATATCAGAGTGAATCCAGCCAGAACCGGACTTTGGGGAAAATTGCGTTAGAGATTTAAAGCTCTTTGAATGTTGAACCACAATTTTAGGACGTGCAATTGTAACTCACGGTGGAACTGATCCGGCCCGTTTTGTCTAATTTTCGTCGTCGAATTAAATCCTACGCGGGGGCACGAATTGAAGAATGACGAAAAGTCAGCGTGCCAAAAATAATAAAACGGTATCGCGCGCATACTTAGTCAAACTTTAATTTTTACCTCCGCTTGGTCTTAATTCAACGACAAAAACTGAACAAAGTTGCATCATTTGCTGCAAAGTCTGTAAGTATAAGTTACAACTCGGGATCATGATCTCTCAGGAATCTTTAGAAACTTCGGAAACTTAGAGATAACTTCGAAACTTCTGATAATTATAACTATACTGCAGAATATAGAAACAGCACTGATAGAAACATCAGTAACAATTTGGTAAAAGCTTCCGCATCGAAAAGCTTCAGTGAAAGTAATCAGCCAATCAATTGACAAGATTTTACGAAAAAAAGTATACGATAATATAATTATATCAATTGTAAGCGTTTGCTTTTATTTGTTGTACTTACTGTTTATTATAATTTAAAGTTTATAAAAAATATATGATACATAAAACTTTCTCACCGACAAGCATCACTTTTTCGGCACCATATCGTACGGTGATGTAGCAAGAGTGACCGAAATTAGAGATGTTTATTGGCACGTCGTCAACGAATACTTCATTTTATGTATAAAGCTTAGCCAAATCATCCTATAGCGATTTGTTTGGAATCGTGCATACAAACAATCTGTATACCTACCAACACAGAAACCAGAGTTGGAAATTGTGAAAGATATGTATTTTGAAAGCAGAAAGTTCTATGCCATAATTCATTCGTTTATTTTAGGAAGCACGAAATTTGAAAAATTTTCTAGACTTTGGAACCCTGCCGCGTTAAAATCAGCGGTGATCCTGTGTTGGAAAGTTCATTGCACTCCACAGCGAAGTGGACGACTTTTTTTTTTGGGACGAAAAACCCAATCGGGTGAGTGGGTGGTGAGGCTGAAATTATGTGAAAACACAATCCACACGTAAACGTACCTATTACATGCGTGTTTTGCCACATCTGCGACTATTCTACAGCATCAAATTAGATGAAATTTCTATGTGATGAATACTTTTTTTCAAGGAGAATCTTTTTAAGTGATGTACCTATATCTATTTAGTACTACAAAAGATTTTTTATCTTATTTTATGAATTGCAAAATTCGTTAGTAATTAGTAATTCTTACACGGGATATTGTTTTGACGTCATAAAATAGCTATTGAACATCTTTAAAATGTTGATAGAATTGTTGTTATAATTACTGGACAAATTTTTCTGCCTGGTAAATACTATATTGACGGCGAAATCTTCCGTATAGGAAAGTTTATAATTTCGCTGGACCTTTTACCAGATTAACTGTAGTGCTAGTTGGTATGAATGTCAATCATGAAATGATACGTGGGCTATTTATCGAATTGCGGGACAACTGTATCCAGCTGTCTGATAAACGTCGATGATAAATGGTATAGGATTATTTATTTCTTCATTAGACAACTGTGTTACAGCTGATGGACATTGCGGGAATATGTAGATTGATAATATTGTTTACAAGGTCATGTCAATTTTATTGTATCCAACCGCATCATTAATTTTAGCTGGTAGATGTCAATTATAATTTTGGTACTGACATTTTCTTACCTTAATATATAATTGCGACTCAAGGATGTAGCAAAATAATTACGTAATCATACTTTTCGCAACTTCGTAGTACTTCGAAGTATTGGACCATTTTATAATCCCACATGCATACGCTTTCGAAAATATAATAAAATACTGTTTTCGCGAGTGACGAAACGTATGTATGTACATTATATTTGATTTTAGAATTTATTTTTGATTCGACGTTTTCGCGATCATCAACCTCGTTATACGAGTCTAAAAATGTGTCTGTAGCTACCTAGGTCTCAGTGAACACAACACAATATTTTACCCGAACATGACAAAACATGGCACTGGAAAAAAAAAAAAAAAATACATATTCCCATCCATACTGCGATACCGTACCATTGTTACATACCTTCACTAGATGTAGATACATACACAAGGAGAGCTTCATTTGGTACGTTCAGTTTCTTTCAGTAACACGTGCAGGATAAAGTCAGGAAAATTCGACTGGTCGGTATAAATTGAACCGTTCAAATTTTATTATTTTTTGAGAGGCTATGTACTAAATTTTGTAGGTTCTAAAATATGTACTAAATTTTGTAGGTTCTAAAAATATGTACCCCAAGTACTTGCAATTTTCCAAACTATCTCATTTTACCCATTCTCTAAATCCAGGTTAAAAAAAAACCAAGTCTAGAAAAAAAAACTATCGAACTTGAATGGCCAATTTGCCCAGCCGGTTATATTTTCCTCATTTCACCCTACTCAATACGTCCAAATCAAACAAGTGGATATGTGTGTCAACGTTTGATAGATGTAAAAGAGTATCGCGTCATTCATGTGTTTGCTGAACGTAAAAACTCCGACGTATTTGCTCCAGAAATTGTATGTTTAATAATTGCGATGATCACGCGCGAACACGCGTGAATTCAGTACATTTTTAAGCGTTTGATAAACGTGAGAAGGTAGTACATATATTCTATTCATATTACTAAGCCCGGTGTCGGTACATACATATGTATACATAGAGTAAATTTTCGGTAAGATATGTTGAATCCACTGGTTTTCCATCCACGTTACGTACATACATGTATATTCCATCATATTATAGTGACGCGTATTAAATAATTTGTTGTTGTTTTTATTGCACGTGGTTTTTACGTATGAAAACGTCAATCTTTAATGTATGTATCAACATTGATCAGAAGTAGAGAAGAAATGTCGTGTTGTCAACGTATCTGGTGAATGCACATACACTTTAATTTTGACGTTCAATGAATGTGGCAATGAGGTTTAAAATAAATTGTTATCGCTCGAGCTTTTAATAATAATCGTGAATTTCGTGTGTACAAATAATAGTTATGAATTGGTGTAATCGGGAGCATTCAATACACTTGGAACCAAATTACGCTATAGCCCAACGGTTCTTGTAAACTTAGAAAAGCCACAAACTGACAAGAAGTGCACGAAGGATCTCCAACTTGCATCCCCAATTAAGAATATGTCTCATCCGCATTAGAGCAGTGATATATCAATAAGATGAATAATATATTTTATAAATACAGATACCAAATTGGGGTCTGGAGCTATTAATCACTTCAATAATTAAATAACCCATTTGATCGTCTATTAAGCTCGCCCCATGTAATAGGATTCACTTCGAAATGTAATAAATAATGGAATTCAATTGGCACCTCAGCGGAATAGGTTGGTTGAAATGATGAAATTTGGAACCAAGAAATGCTGAGAAAGAAACACTGGGGTTGACTTCAATTGGTCAATGGAAATACCAGTAGAACCAGCGAAGACTAGGGACATTGGGCAGATTTCACCACTTTTTTTTAGCCACGTATTAAGGGCGGCAATGAACCAATGACTGTCAAACATTTTCTCCCCCGCCTAATGATTACAATTTCGGGTTTTTCGCGCAGTATAATTTCATCAAAAGAAACGTTTATAATAAACGAGTACAGACAACGTCTCTATAATCACGTTTATACGGATTTTATGAAAGCCATGTAATAAACTTGATAAAAACGTCTGAAATATGATGGGTCTGGCAGATATTGCATAGTTTAGATTACCTGTTTTTTTAGCGTTGAACAGACGTACAGAGGCAAACGTCTGTTCGACAGTTCTAAAACACGACCACACCAATGGTGTAAAACCCGCGTGTTAAACGTGTAATTAGACCGTCAAAAATCTGGTAGATTGGGTTGATCTGCCGGGAATTACATCATTTACAATACGGATTTCTAAAAAAAAAATTACACGTTTTCTTACAGCATAATCTGTCGCTTCATCAACCATTCATAACCGTTTGTTTCGAGGTTGATTTCATCATTTGGTGTTCGTCGAGGTATGTAAGATAGATTTTGCAAAATCTTATCCCTTTTTAAATTTTATCACATGACATAACCGTTCACAAATTGGGAAAATTAAAAAATCAGGAAAATATAATTACGCACAATAGGAGTGGGGCGATCGTAAAGTAATGGCAACTATGTTAGGTCAACGCAAATTTATATCTTGTTCAGAAGGAGGAGATATTTCCATAGGTTCATTTCATTATAAAACTTACATAGCCAGTTTCCTAAAGTGTCAACCGGGAAACCAAGAAGATCTAGAAATTTCATGCGGAAAAGTTGTGAAACCGGAAAATGTCAGGGAAAGTTGGCTTTTCCACCATTCGGCTTCACCTTATAGTAAACTTGTAATTTTTTTATATCACCTATGAATTTCATTTATAGAACTGCGGGCCAGAAACTATTGGAACTGAGGCCTGAAAAGCCTGGAAAAGTCCGGGAATGTTCGATTTCAATTTAAGTGGATATCCTGTCACTCTAGAGTGAATCTTCGATACATCACAAAGAAAATCATTGCCCTACAAACGTGCAATCTCATTTCAGATGTGTATCATAAACGTAGCATTTTAATCGTGAAATGATTTCAAAGTCAGATAATGAAATGTGACAGGTGCCTTTCAGGTTTTTAACATCTACGTTTGTTTAGTCTCCTTAAAACGAAATCAACATGAAATTTTACATGATGATATATTTCGAAAACCTATTCTCTATGGAACAGTGCGACGAACTTTTTACACGGATATTTGCTAGACATATCATGTACATAAGTTTAATCAATGCTACTCAAAGATATGTACATTTCCGTGTCTATTCGTACAGTTTATGAGACTAAATTCCGTGATAACAAGCGATTGCGAAATTGTAGTTAGATTTCAGTAGAAAATGAAGCAGCACGTCGAACATGAGCATGAAAGTTATTCATTTCCTCTAGCTTATTTCAGCTAATTATGATACATTCATTATTATTTTGGTTCTCTATAAACTCTCACTGCACGATTAAGATAGAGATGGAAGGAATTCTATCCAGCAATATTATTCAACTATCAGGAAATGGTGTTCTTACAAATTGTGTATTGATAATATTCCTACTAAACAAAAATAGATAACAATCATATCTTATAACATGATTAACCAGCTGGATATGCACATATAGCTGTATGCAGTGGACAACTTTATATATCGAGATCAGAGCGTCCTGATAATTACCCATCTGGTCCACCAAAATGAAATATTCTGCTGTAATTTCTGATGAACTATTTTTACTACATTGAACAGTAGATTTGATGTCATTCAAAATTAGGTATCTGAATTCGGTTTTCTTCATTTTAATTAAGAAAGACCATAAAACTCGTGCGGGATTATCAATTGTTTCTTAATAACTTCGCGGATAACTTATACTGGATTAATAATATGGTTTGATAGTATGCGATAAACTCGTATAGTAAGAGTAACTATAAGTTTTATCATAGAAACATTTATGATCAGGGTTAAAACTAGGGCTTGAGTGTATTTGACAATTGATGATAATTAATTTCAACCGTGTCAATCAATATGTTACCTTCATATTAGCAATGTTCTACTTTCTGTTTCAAGTCAAGCTTGTAATTGCTAAAAGTTTTTTGAGTCGCAGACCGATTCCGACTAATGTAAGTAAAATTTTTAATTTCTCACGAAACTGGATTGCGATTATAGCTGTGACAATTGATTCTCATCTCATTATCTGAAAACAATGCGAAATTTTCAATTTTTGCTATTTGATGCAGAACTAATGAAGAACACAAGAACAGAATGTTCCTAGATCGTGTAGCCCCCTCCCCGATCTGATTTATACCTATTGCGAATTTTTTCCCCGCCACCCCGTAACCTGTTGTCACTGTCTGGTAGCTGCTATCAATAATAATGTCTTATTGTCACATTGATAAGTTGAGAAGTATGATTTATAGAGATACTGCCCAGATAAATAATTGATAGGTGCAACGAAGTGGTGGATACGATAGAATTACTTATTGTTAGTTGGTTAGCGACCTGGGTGGAGAGTGCTGGACATTGAGGGAATAAAATTGGAAGTCCAGCCATCCGACCAGCGACAAAATGGGCCAGAAAGAAGAAACTGCCGCTGGTTCAAGCCAAGGTAAATATAATGTGAAGCCGATATTCCAAGGTATTTGGAAGTAAAACATATTGTTTCGTTAAGAACCAGTGCAATATGTTCACTGCAGTCTTCAGTATTCCTCTCTTGTGAACAACATACATGTTAAGAGGCTGGACTGATTAATTAACTATGGCTTTCTTTCCAACGTCATGAATTTCTCCAGGCAAACATATCATCATTGAAATTGCTCAATTATGATCGTGATCAAATTAAAATTAGGAATATCAAACTATAGGAACCAGAATGATTCTCCGTATAGGTGTACTATTCTCTCCACTATTTTTCAATTCATTTTCAATCAAAGATCATGTGGAGAAGTGTCATTTTTTTCTTATAATTAGGTATAAGAAGAACTCATGTACATAGAATTTCGTGAATTCGTCAATTGTATATATATAGAAACCACAATGGGTGAAAGACGCTTCCGAAACATGTATAGAGACGCTGCAATATGTTATCCCATCCATAAAGCTAGGGTTTGTCTGTTACGCGTTTGAATCATTGATATGAAATTGGTGACGTTTGCCCAAGCTTGATTGATACATGACCTACTTGTACAATTGGACTTTAAATCTAAAGGTCCTTTGTACATTCGAAATGAATCATACCGATTCACGCGCACAGATTCTTTTGAGCTAAATCAAACTGATTCAATGGCTTGCAATACTGACCCCGTGGCATTGTAAGTAGAAATGTAGGTACACAATTATATATGATTGCCACCAATTCTGTTGGAAGACTTCACACTCAATTATCTCGGTAAAAAAGTAACGCACATGCTTACGCACACGCATATATACTTGTTTCTTCTAATTGCTGTTTTTGGTTATTTTATGTTTATCATGATGTCATTTTGGTGCTTTACTCTCTGGGGGGATACAAAATCTGTAATGTCGCACGGGGCTCACAATCAGTCACCGTCGGCTACGGAATCTTCTCACAGCCCTTAAATCGAGCTCGTTTCATTTTCTTACAAACTTACCTTCGTGAAATCTGAGATAAGACATGTCGTATTCTTACTTTGTATGTCCTTCAGAATTTCCTCAAACGTGTATGAATTTTCAGTATTTTGTGATGACCGCCAATTGTTCACAAAATTTCCTCTCTTTATTATTCATATGCCACTTATTGTACTCCAAAATATATCATTTTACATTATTTTTAAAATTGTCGAAGGAATCCAAATCTGAGACTTAAAATACAAGTTCCCATATAATACAAGATACGAGAGATTCGTAAATTCGTGTTTAGTTACTATAGGATACCTACGAAATAAATTCGACGTGTTTCATTTGAAAGGAACTAAAATATAGTTAAATATAGTAAATAATATAATTTCGGAGGTTTTTGGGTAGTCCGAGCCATGACAAGTACATATCATAAATTTCATAATCCTGAGGGAAAAAAACCAAAGAACTAAGTTCGGCGGAACTTGCCAGGCTACATAGATAAATTGCAGCGTACTTGGATGTGGAATAAACTACTAAAAAAATTTCGTGGTGTTTCGGCGAGCAATTATGACAAAGGGCTTTTTTGTTCCAGAAAACATCGTCGCGAGCGAGATGGACGTTAATTCGGAGACGTTGGATCCGGTAAGCTATAACATTTCATAAGTATAATCGTTAGGACAGGGCATATTAGGTACATGAAAATCATGAAATTCGCGATTTCGGCTGCCCACATATGTATATTATACCTGGAAACGAACGCGCAGGAGGAGATAAATGACTCAACTATTCCGAAGTAACCAAATACCGAAAATACTGAAAAGATTAGATAAGAAGTATAGGTATACGGTTCTAATCTTTATAAGATATTCAACATGACATGATCACAATCGTCAGCTTACGTCCAAATACTTTACGACCCAAGGGGAAGCTTGAATAAAAGTACCTACACAATACGACAATGTCCCTTTAGACGAGAAATATCTCTGATAAGCACTTCAAAAGAAAGTATCTCGCGATTGAAATTAAAGGAGATTATAAGTAACTCGCGATTGAGTGATAATAATCCTATAGTTCAACAATATTTCATGCGATTGAACGCTAAGCTGAACTAAGATTACCATCGTTAATTTTTCCTTATCAAACACCTCTAAGGTAAATGTCCTAGTTACTGACCCTGTCGCAATTATGGACCTTTTTTAATGATTCCTTTTTACCCGTGTGCTCACAAATTATCAAAAAATTAATCCGTATTCTCTGAGTTTCTAGAAGCTGATTTGTTTAACGAAAACGATCAGAATTATCATCATCGATTCAAAATTCAAGAAAATATAAGGGTCAATAATTGGGTCTAAAAGGGCCAGTGATTGGGACACTTTACTTTAGTACCGAAATAAATGCAGGGTGTCATCGGTACACTAGATCCCGATTCATACCTTATTCGGGACCATCGGTGAATAACTTCCACATTTGATTCCGTTTTGCGGAATCTTCACAGCATTGACTTTTAGCTTTTACTCATGTTTGCAGTTGTGATCCATTCTGATTATATGTAATCAGGACACATACAAGGCATCTGAAAAAAGCTGACCACGAGTATTCTTCTCCCCGACTACACTGCTACTGTCAAGATACTCTTACTACCAGTGAAGATTAAAGACCATGCTTCAGGAATGGCTGAATTACCACTAATTTTTTACTAACTCCAGAGGATCCCTAATCTCTGATGACCGCGGTCCTATCGCTACCGAAACTTTTAAATAAATCAAATCACGTGCAGAATATACTTTGTAATGCAATTACCTTTCAGGAATCATTCCGTGTTTCGTGAGTGAACAGTGGGTGGTGACACCCAATCTTGAAGAAATAGCAAAATCTAATTAATTGCATACCTACTCCCCTATCCGAGGATATACTCCAAAAACATGCTAGCCGAGAATAAGTTTCATGAACATAATTATCTCACGTCTGAAATTGTGTTGAGCAAAATTTTACTGGTAACATTACTGTGAGCATGAAGATGAATGAATCGATCTTCATTTAAATTTCTATACACAGGAATTTATTAGTCACAGCGAAAATATTCCTACTTAATGAGTGTAAGAAGTATTCATACAGTTGAACTATTATCGATAATTTGCCAACATTCGCCAACGTTACGCATGTTTTATTTTTATTTTTATTTTATTTTTTCATGTCATACTTGTTTCAAAGATACTGAAAAATATGACAATGTTATTTAGTGAAGTATTGTAGTACGTACACATTTTGCTATGAAATTACTGGTTCTTGACCAACTGGAATAAAAATGAAGTTGAATTGTAAAATGTGCATTAAATTATACATGATAGCGTGATGGATATTATTCAAAGATCGATTCATTTCTAATTATCCGCGCAGTAATGTTACCAACCAAATTTTGCACAACAAAATTTCAGACGTGAGATGGTAATTATGTTGTGGAAACTTATTCTCGGCTAACATGTTTTTGAAGCATATTCTCGGATAGGATGTTTTCCAAGCTTATTCTCGGGTATTATGTTTTCGGAGCAGATTTTCGGGTAACATGTTTTCCAAGCTTATTCCATAGCATGTTATTCGACTAAGGGGTCGATATGACTTGACCCGGATCACATAAAAATAGTGCTTTCTATGGATAGAAATATGTTTTGACTGACATGGTTATTGAAAGGCAATAACACGTACCTCCGATCAACGCACTCAAATGCGGCACGTTCTGAAAGCGTAGAGATAATAGATATTTGTTCACAAATTAATGAAAAATGGTAAAACCCAATCTTACTTGAACGAAAGCCTTTCCGGAGCTGTTATCTTTATCAGCTATTTAGTCTTCATCGTTTTCCCCTAGATGAAGTTTTGCATAGCACATTATTCGAAATATCCAAATTCTTATCAACAATTGGGGAAAAAAAATCAACTCCCTTTGTACTAAGTACGACACGGACATTTTTTTTAAATATTTGAGACCTAACTGATACTTCACACACGCGATACTGACTATTCTAAAAATATATCATGTCTATAAAAATACGCATACCTACCTTCCAGACGAGAGCTTCTACCATTTTTCTCAACTTGAAAAGTATGATCGCCTTTTGACTATAAGGAAGTTTGGGGAATAATGCCATTTTTTCAGCAATGAGGATCTCGATGATAATACATTTTTTTGTGTTATTTTCTTTGCATAGTCACAGATTGCAAATGAACAGGTAACAGATTGTGAATTATCGATTATATACCAGTCGTCCGGTTCAAAAATCGATCGAATCCACAAATTTGAGACATTAAGTTATTTGGAGATTGTTGTTCGGTTGGCAATGCCTATTATAATTGTACAACACATTATACGACACGAGTAATCCTGAGTCATCAGGAACACACCATGAAAATAACGGTTCGCTCCGAAACGGGCCAAGTCTATCGCAAAGTGGAATCCAAATTCGGTCATTTCTCAAAAATTTGTTTCGAAATCAGCCATATTCTGAAAAATCTATTCCAAAGACCGGCCAGGGCGAATGTGAATACAAACATACTTTTATTGTTGGAGGCGATTGTTGAATCGACTCGCACAGTCCATCGTTGATGCCATGCTACAGGACATGCAAGGATTACACTGTTAGAATTCTGGCTGATTAGTGAATTTTTTATTCTTCCGGATAACCTCAGATGCATCTATGGTGTACTTGACCTGTTTCGAAACCAGACGACTCAAATAGAGTCCAACTTTGTTTGCATTCGGCAAATACAGACTAGGGATCTAGGCTGATGACCTAACTGTAAACCCAGACAGGTATAAGAAAACATTCTTAAAATTATTCGAAGGGGTATTTAGCCGAGCAAATTAGATATCGAAACTGCCTTAACTACGGATATTGAAGCACCGGATTTTCATAGGTCAAATAAAATTGAGCAAAATTTTTGAAACCTGTTTTTTCTGTGTCAACCTTATACTGCCTGCCGTCTTTTGATTTTGCAATTGATGCACTCAAGTGCTCTTCAAGAACGAATTTGCGTTTCACTATAGATCTTCACATCATTAATATGTAGAAGAGTGGAACAATAATATACGGGTTCACGCCTTTTTAGACCGCGAAATGGTTCTTGCGTTCTTGAGTCGTTCTTGACATACATACTCGATTTCGTAGTATACTAGATTATCTGTTAGGCCGAGTCAATGAAGTAGGTACTTTTCGAATAGGTATTAGGACTTGGCCTCGGGCAGACGATTGTAAACTAGCCCAACAAACCGGTAAACCAGAGCATATATCTCATTTTCAGAGATGCTCGACTGCATGAATTTCAAAATCGATGGAATATTTTGTAAAAATGACTTGAAAATTTTAAGACTATGTAACGTTTTTCACGATGGTGAATGTATGAGGTACTTTTCTAGGTACACTTACATCGTATCTAAAAAAGCTGATATCTTACAATTTTACGTTTTACCTACCTACTTTGAATTACTTTCGAAATAAATTAAAATTCTACTACACAAGTACTGGGGTTTCCATCCTCGATAGAATTACCTTAATACTATATAGTGGTAAGTTTGCAGCGATTTTTGTCTAGAACAACGGAATATCTAAAGAGATTCGGTCGAGTAGAACTTTACCTACGGGCGTTCAGTATTTTATTGTGAGTTACATGCAGTCAAAACCACAAAACTCGCTGAAGTAAGCCAGGGATATTCAGATGAATAATAAAATGGGATGCAAATTATAAATCAGAAGCGAGGGCGAGTTCATGGATAAATTATAATTGTTGAACGAAAGGGTTCACTAGATTCATCCAAATATATCAGCAAACAATTACGCATGTCATTGGCGTACACTCGATTTGCCTGAACTGGATATCACTCGATCAAGGAATGATAAGCCTCCTCATAATCAGAAATTATTTCCCAAAATTAATATTATGTTTTTTATTTGTTATTTTTATTTTTTTGCAACACACATGGCTATGAGATATCGAAGATAGCCATCGTCTAGACGTGTGTACGTACGCAATATTCATTTCGCGCCACATCCCACATCCCACAATCCAAAAACAGAATTACGTTGCAGAAATCATGTCCTTGGAATTGCAGCTTTCTCTTCAACCATTCAAACATCGTAGCCTCTACAATTTCGTCTTCAATTAATCACACAAGATTATAACCAAGACGGTAAAACTTATTTTTTTTTTTTGTATTTCTATCTAATAGATTTAGGTAATCCGGTGTAGGATATTCCCTTGTCAATCATTTGAATAATTAATGCGCTATTACAGCTCCAGTCGAATTGAAATTTTGGAATTTTTTTTTCAATTCACATTACTGAAGCTATACGTCAATGTGCGCGTATTTTGACGTCGCCTTATCTGCAAAAATGACTCGTCGCGATATTTCGGGTATCTTTAGCCCAAGTTTTGTATATATATGTGATTGTAATAGCCGATTGGACAAACGGCACTCGAAAACCTTTAATTACCGATATTTATTTTAATTATCAAACGGCAATCAAGTAATCGCGCTAGGAATCAAGCATAATCTTGATTTGCGAATTGTGACTATAATATACTACGTTTTTAATGTCCGCAAGTCGAGTAAAAGCATATGACGGAATTTCCCACTGCATTTGATAAATTGAGCATATCGTATAAGTGGATCGTAATAATATCAACATAACTCTGTATTAATTAGATTGTAAATATAGTGAAAAACAGTACTCTAAAGATGAGAAGATATATGAAATAATTATTACCTTGCAAAGCGTAGAACGTAAAACCGATAGCAGCAGCTTATCGAACATTGCTTCCGCCGGCACGTTAATTACATGATAACGCTAGTCAATATGAACGATCGACCAGACTTTTGGAGGTAATTTCACACGATGAATAAAATGCCAAAAATCGCATTCATACGAAAAAGTAGAGAAAAAAATGAGAAAATTCTACTTTACGGAGTGGTGATTCGTTAATTTTATTTTGGAATGAGTTTGGAGAAACCCTTTAAGAATTTCCTAGTATGTAAATACGAAGATTCTATTTCTTAAAGTCTGCACTTACTCTGATTTGATTTCAATTAGTTAACATTACCTTCTTCCTTATCAAGACTTAATACCGAGTTTTGTAAAACTCTCGATATTTGATTTAGTCTTAGATCTATGCAGATGGGTGACGGTTGTAGCTTCTCCTCAACTTGTTCATATTAAACGCGACGTTTGGAAAATAATTAAACAACTTTAAGAAGTTGTTCAACATTTCCATACCTAAACGTAGATTTCTTTATTATTCTGACGGTGCGCGTGATATTCAAATAGAAAAAAAAAATAGTCACAGAGAACTCGACAAATATGGAATCACATCATTGGGATGAATCTATCGACGAGGAGGAGCCGCAAGTTATAGTTGAAGGCTCGGAGAATATGGGAACAAGTTCGCGGCATTTGGTTGAAAGGCCCAGGATTCGTTACCACGTGATTCCTCGGAAGAAAGTTGGTTACGGAAAAAGTTTAGCAAAAAAAAAGGTGGGAATAAGTTGATCCTTTCTCGACTGCATCTACGATCTTACGGTAACCACACGCCTCTGCAAAACTATAACAAGAAAGAAAAATTTTTTTTCTCAAATAATTGATCATCCGAGAATCATTTACCCTGTCAAACATTTCGTTTTTTTTCAAATCTCATTGCATTATCAGTTAAAGCTTATCCAAGTATATTTTAGGTGCGTAAATCTTTGCGGTAAAAATCGAAGATAATGCAATCATCAGTCTTTTTTTCTATAATTGAAGAAAATTAATCAAGAGAAACCGTGCCTGGAAAAATTTGCAAAGTTTTCTATAAAGCGTCTGATTATTCATTCATAGCACAATAACTAAAATCGCTTTGGGATTGCTATATTAGAAATGTTTCACGGTTCAATCCGAGCTATTGAAGCGAACTGTTCTTTGCAGTTTCACTTTCTTCTTCCATATATAGTATGTTTATGCTTTGAGGTAAATGTACCTAAATGTACGAACAGTCTAAACCAATCAGGTCTGAAAAAAGTTTCCTGGTATACAAGGACATTTCATTCAGTTATACTGATACACTTACCTCGACAAATCCTCAGTTTCGGTTCGAAAAGGGCCTTCTACAAGGCCGGAACACAACTTTCGACTAACGATTATTAAACGATTTTTGATATCAAGAAAACCTCGTCATAGCTTGAGATAAGGTCAATGGACTCATTACACTCGATGTCATTAATTTCAAGTTTTCTAAACAGGCTTTTGTATTGGAATAATAATTTTCATTTTCCAATAGCACTCGGAAATAAACTTTCGATTGTAATTATACATCTCACGTACCCGTCAAAAACTCGCGAAATTTAATGGTGCCTTTACATACGAACATCACTCATTCCTGCGTCTACTTTTATATTCTGCCTCCCAATATCTGTGACCCCCCCATTAATTTCCAAAGCCTAATCTTGAAACGTCTCGCCTTGCCCCTCACGAAACAGATACTGAGATTCAGTAGCTTAAACATATATATTGATAAATTGACTCATAATGACGGGGTCATTATAATATTTTGCGATTTCGAAAGTTTATCAGACTCTATACAGTATATGATACTTCATTTAGTTTATTTATACTCTGCTCTGTGTTATCGCTAGTATGAAATTAGCTATACGACCAGATATACTTCGTACACTAGTGCATGACCTTGCGATTCTCATTTGCAAATACGTGAATGAAAACAAATAAATAATTTCTCTATACTCTGAATTGTATCTTTCACGCGTTGCTGATGAACAACATGAAAAAACGTGATTGTAACTGCAGTGCACGTGTACGAGGTGTGGTCTGATGATTCGTAAGGTGATGATACCAATATACGTTGCAGAGAAATTGAACATCTTCAGTCTCGGAATCTTCCAATTGGCACTTGATTCCTAAGGTCTAAGCTGAGAATGATAAATGTTTTATAAATTTGTAACAAAGCGCTAAATTTCCATTCTAAAATTCAGCTTAGCCAATCTTGTAAATTTTCTGTCAAGCGTAGAACCATATGAAGTGTCAAGGTTGCAAGTACACGTCTCAAGGCGTTATAGATGATTACGATGAATACTCTTCTGTCAAATGATCGCTATCGGCGAGTACAATCGAGTCTTTTCTTATTAACTTCGCGTTCAATTATCATTCTCATTTATTATTATATAATGAAACAGTCGAATTATTATGGCACCCAGCTTTCGAATCGAATACGGCAACAATTATAGGATAAACATGGGAGATGATGACGGTTCCAATTTCATTGCGACGTATTTCAATAATGGCTGCACCGATTAAAATGAGATTTGTGGATATAAAAGTAAATCCCACCATAAAAGTCCATACTTCATTAATATATTTTTAACGAGTAATAAATCACACCTATAACCGATCACCGTAGCAGGGAACACGTGCCTGAATCATTTAGGAAAATACTTGGGAGCAAATGTGACACGTGTATATATGTAAATTTCACTATTCTGATTACGTAAGATTTTTTGGCTTCGAGTTCTCTAATAAGTAGCCGCGATATTTCATCGAACAGAAGAAAAAAAAAACACACATATAGAAAAATTCAGTAACGTTGATTATACGTATGCGAACCAACTATACAAATTGTAGTGGTGCCAATTATAAATATCGTTGACCCGATTGCTATCTCTTCTCCTCCTTCCTCTCGGAATATTTATAGTTTCGGCGACCATATTATGATAGTCAGCACCGCGACAATACATAGCTAGTATACTCCATTTTTTTTATTTTTTTTTTTTTTCGACGTATACAATTTAAAAGTATACGCATAGGTATAATATAGTTTGAAGTTGAAATGTGTTCCATATGCTAGATTGGGAATGAGAATGTATATCTCGTCAAATGTACAGATACAGACACGTTTCTAAATCGTTCCTTTTTCTATCTCAAACTACACCTGTAATACAACTTATTTTTAAACGTTTCATAGTTCACAGATATACGTATGTTTCATACCTTATTCTATTCTCTGTTTCACTATTATCAGTTGTAAAGACTGTAGCGTACATAGATAGTACCTACGTACTTATTCATTGTCAGACCGTGTCAGGTTAATGTATGAAGCATTTCGGAACGCAGAACATTCGAATTTTAAATAGCAATACCTACATCTCCCAAAATAATGAGCTAGCGATGTTTTTTTTTTTTTTTTTCGCATGCCGAGTGATTTCGTGAATGACTGCGGAGAAAAGTGCATAAATTCACTCTTGGTGTTTTGTTTTGAGAGACGTTCACAACTATTCAAGAATTTCTTAATCAAAATCAATACTTGCAGTAAACATGCAGTAGATAATTCGAATTTCGAACGCGCAATTATGCAGTTCCGTTCTCCAGTCGCGGTGTATAATATACAATACCCCCTAGTAGTCTGAATAGTCCACCTTGTGCTCGGAAGCTTTCTTTTCAATCCCAAGAGTCACTTCTCATGAGGCACTCGATCGTACGTTCTCGCTCGTAGGTCGCGGGGCACCGTCTTTGTATGCCATTCTTGACTCGCGGCTCACGCAACTGTCACAAGTTAAAGTAGGTAACTTTCGGAGTTCGGTAACGGCGACGGAGCGAATCAGTCTAATATCAAGACTTGTGAGCACGAGTATAGGTGACTCACGAGACGTGTGTAAACGTTCGTGCGGATAAATCATCTTAGATGCATGGCCGGGATCGGTTAAAAAGTATATTATAAATAAAACCCAACAGACGTTATTTAACCAAGTATTAGTCAAGTATTATAAACCAGTGTATATGAACATAGGGAGTTTTTGTAAATATTATAAAGTGAACAAAAATGTACAATACGTAAAGTTTATACCAAGCAGTGCGTGCAGGCTTGACACGTGTTCGAATATACTATTACCGGTGTATTCTGATTAGAAAAAAAAAAAAAAAAATATATGTATATATATATATATATATATATATATATATATACGTGTATTAATTATTATCGTGTTTATTAATCGTAAGTGAAATATTTCACGCGCATCTTGCTGCAATGGTGGTTGAAAAAATAATCGTGAAAAAGGTAACTTGAATATTTCAGTAACTTTAGTTTCCCATATATGCGGGACAATTACTGATCGCGTTGTATACCAGCAGCCGGTGGGTTTATGGAACAGGTTTTTAATGGTGTCAATTTACTCTTGAGAAGTACATTGCGAAATCGTGCTAATTGCAAAGTATCAGGTGTGTTACCGCTTGCGTCATCAATCTTTGACTACATTTTATCACAGTTCGTTGATTTCTTAAGCAGTTTTATTTTCACTTTTGCATGTACATACTTGTCCATAACTGATAATAATTATGTGAATGTCCGGATGCAATATTATAAGAACACACAATTAATTATTCAAAAACAGGTGAAATGATAAAGTCCCTGTACGAGTTCACAGCGAATCAATGCAGAGGCCTTTATTCATTTCGCGCGTTTTCATTCAAATAATGCTCGTAAATTCCATCGAGACTCTCAATTGGTCAAAAAAGATATTCACATCTGTATTTTAGAACCTGATAGAATTTTAACGCAATTTTATCAACTAACAAAATTTTAACACTCCGCATCCTGCTGTCCTATTTTTATTATTTGTGAGATAACTTCGCCAATGCTTGCGCGTTTCAGTTGAAAGATAAATCAACATGAATATCACGTAATATTCAATCATGCATTTATGTTGCACATGGTGACTTACGTTAGTACGTATCCTCAGTGGGCATCAAAACATATAAATCCAACATCAATAGGTATATTGCATTTTTTCTTATCCTTTTCTTCCTCCTCTTCACGCCGTTTTTCAAGGCAAGTCAAGCGGAGAGAGGTATTTAGTTATTTTTTTTTTTTTTGCAAATATTTTCAATGAAGAACAAACATCTTATATATACATGATAGTATGAAATATACGCGTGGATCGAATATATACCTACGGACAAACACGTTTCGTCCGACTGATTTCACAACAAGAGACTGCAGTAAAACCGGAGCTTTTTAATCGGAACATATAAATAATATACTTCAATCATCGACTATATCGGAAATTCTTGCCCCTGCAGCTATAAAAGTTATCGTTACTTCTTCAATATGAATAATAATGACCAACATTCTCTTTTAGGAATTACAACTCTACGTTATTTGTTATTGAACCATAGCGGTATACATATATGGGCAACCGAATAACGAACGATTCAATCAGCCGTGACTTTTACGTCAGCCAAAGCGCGATCGGGCGAATAAAATGGTACCGAATCGCGGTAGGCTTTTTGTTGTTGAAAAAAAAAGACAAAATTTGTTTGAAGATGATTATTTGGTAACTAATTCCTAAGATATGCTTTTTTATTTTTCGCTGAGGCTAGAGATTTTGATTGGAGTAAAAAATACACCGAAAATAATATTTCTGGAACATCGAGACTCTATAACCGATTGAAAAATTCATCGATTCTATGCCGACGACACGATTATTCAAAATGCAATTATTTAGCTGCGTATTCACTAAGCGAACGAAGCCGAACGAATGGTAACGGGCGAATATTTTTTCAAATTCAACTATATACCTAGGCGAAACTTATCGAAGGCGAACGAATGCGCCTTCGCTACTGTTCGTTCGGCTCCGGTCGTCCACTACACTGAATACCCGGCTTGATTTTGGCAAACGGGATTGGCGATTATGTAAATGCCCAGACGTTATGACCGCGTATAATATCATTTTGACGTAAGGTCAACAACCAATGAGCGCGGGAAATCATGCGTGATTTTCAAAAACTGCATGACGATTGAGCAGCTATACCCTTTCAGCAATTACGAATTACCATTTTTGCATCGTTGCTGCCAATGATTGTATACCTACATGTATGTACAAGTGCTGCAGTCGTTTGACTAGTTATAACGGGGAGGTATATAATAAGCGATGATGGTTTTTTTTTTTTTTTTTTTTTCTTTTTTGCAAACGATCATGTTCTTTGCGTGGAATTTTTACACGCTGTTGGAAGATATAAACGTGTCACTCAAATGTACACAGCTGCTATCGGAAGTTGCGCTGATGATTATTCTGTTTATAGTGACCGATATATTGTCAATGATAAAATTCTGAAAATATTTTTACTTTTTGAGTTATTGTCGCGCGGGTGTTTCGATAAACCCTATGCGTTGGGGCTCGAAGATAATGAGGCTTTCGAAACTTTCGAAACATTCTTGAACCAACTTCCGTATTTAGTAGTGATAATTCTTACCTGCAATGAAATTTGAATGCAGGCAACGCTATGGTAGCGAAACATATACTATATCGGGTGGAAACGATAAGCAAAATGTTTTCATTTTCCATAACGATTCCAGAAAACTCATGGCTCGGCTCTCGAAATTTATTATACGGTGAAAACCATGTACGACTCTGAAAATCCGAAGTGCGGAAATCACAAAGTTATTTTTAAAATTTATATAGAGATTAGGCTAGGGTTTTGGCAACATTCGAGTTATTCCCAATTATCTATCAAATAACTTTTTGAACCACTTGAAAATATAGATCCAAAAATATCTGGATTTCACCTTGAATAACATATTCTAACCTGTATACCTTGTCTTCAATTCTACTATCGTAGTAGCTCGTACTCAAACCATGATCGTTCTCGGTACATGTATGAAATCAAGAATTCACAACTAAACTCAAAATCGGCATTAGCCTTCCTCCTTGGAACAGTCAGAAAATGAGTTAGGTGATGACCTCTTACTCGTACCTTGACTAGTTTTTGAGATATTCGCCTGGGGGTATTGAAGTAGAATCACCTTGTGAATGTTTTTGTCTTAACATTGTTGGAATAGCCCAGATCAATGCAGTGATCCATAACATATCTATTATTATGATTATCAAGTATTATTTGACGAACGATATAATGCTCTCATCGCACTATAGCGTGCAAAACTGTATTCCGTAACTCACTGGACGAATAACTTGTAGCTCGTAGCAGATTTCCGAAAATAATACGAGAAAAATTGGAACAAATATTGAATGCATATTAGATTTTAACCTAAGCACGTCCACGTTATCCACTATTCACCGTTAAAGCGATCGAAAAGCATTGGTTTCGGGTCAAAAACGATTTTCGCCAATTCAAAGGATGTTTTAATCTTAGACTCCTCAGCTATTATACACCAGCCCTGAAGGTCACGAATAGTTCAAGGCAACCCAGTTAGCCATGTTATTTTATTTTGAAGCGAAATGATTTTTCGAATGTTTCTCAACAGTTAAAGTTTGTATCGGTATAATGTATTTGTGTCGTTAATGTATTTTGAAACACTAAAAAATTCCCGAATAAGATCGATTGGTTGCGAATGGCTTCTTTATTCTAGTATGTTATGAGACGAAGAGTGAATTCTTAATTTTTTTTTTTTTTAAAGTCTTGCCGTGCTATTTTTCACATGAGTGTACGGTTGAATCTAACATATTATTCCTGTAGAATTAACATCACTTTGCGATTGCATTATACAGCAGTAGAATTTTTGATTCACTAGTAAAACAATGTGGATATTTTTCCAGTAAATAGTTTACAATTATAGAATCTGTTGAACTGACAGTAACACCTATCATTGTGGTCTTTCTGGGACAGACTAACGATGTTTAAATTGAAAGGTTTCTTCGAACTGTTGACTACTATTCACATAGTATAGTGTATCAAATCATTGGACCCCTGCAGCAATTTTTAATAACTCAATGATTGACTATCTCAAATATACTGTACGTATAAATCTATGGGCACATAGTAACGGTAGTGTTTTCCGGTATAATATTGCGATATTCCTTATTGCCGATTCCTGGAAGATGGAGCAAATTTATCCCGGTCTTCGTTTAGCATTGGACTTCGAGTAGCTCCATACCTATTGGAAGATCATACTGTTCCGGAATTTATCCTGATCACCGATGACATATGTCAAAAGCTGCGTGTGTGAACGAGCTTGTCCGAGGAATTATAGCCAACGCATAAACTCAGCGTTGGTATTGATGAAATGAAAATGAATACCCAGCCGTTATACGGAATTTAACACATCTGCGAATACACCCAGGACATGAATAATCCTGCGATATTTCATTCGAATTGGCCATGATCAAGTTTATTCACACGTATTGCGAATAGTGAGCTAGGTAATTATATGGCAAGAGATAAAACCCGCCAGCGTCGAAATTTTCTATCTGATTTTGGTATTTCAAGATTCGTTATGACATCTTAGAATTTGCTTTTTAGTATCATTCTAATATAATTACGTGCCGTGGCAATTCACTCACCTGCGTACTTTCTAATTGTGATTGATTGAGCATGTCAAATCTATTATAAAATTCATTATAAATTCTTGGGGTACGAAGGCCGATAGGACTCGCAATCACATAATATTTTGAGAGCCGAGCCCCGCAAAAAATTTCAGGTAGAACCTGATAGAGTCGTATATGGATGCGGTAAGAATCCTGATTCAAAACCCAACGTAGACGATAATATCATCCGGTTTTTAAAACCGGATTCTTGCCCCACCTACACAACTCTTCTAGTTTCTATCTGACATTTTTTGCATGAATTTGTATTACAAATGTTGATTAACAATGAGGCGTTTTTTTGCGTAACGATGCTTATGCCTCAATGGGTACTTAGATTTGGTGTATGGTCGAAAGTGTGATTAGGATTTACGGAAAAATTCTAGGATTAGCACGTTTGTTTCAATGCAGAGCAGCCAATTTCTGCGTTTTGGACGTCGCATTCATTTGGAAAATAACCGTTATACTGTAAGGAGCAAAAAATTGGAAGCGATTTCTAATTCCTCTGACAATCAGTTGTAACGCCTTGACATACTTTCAAATAAGTACTTCCACTGAAGAATGACAATAAGTAGCTGTCAATGACCGCGATAGTCAGTAACTGAAATGAACACAAGGAAAAATCTTCTGATTACGATATCTGACGATTTTTAGTAGAATAACGCTTCATGCCGATTATTATTTTTGTCTTCACAATACATAAAAATATTGAAATGATTTTGCGTAGCAGCTAATAGCCACCCTTTTTTCTATGACGAATAAGTGTCTCAAATTGTCTGATTACAATCGATTATGACACGAGAAGGTCAATGTATTTAATGATTATGTATGGTGTATTGCGCAATTTGAAGTAATTATTATCAGTGAGCTTACACTCGTTTGATGACGCCTATTTTTAAGTGTCGAAGAGAAAAATTTACAATCTGATAATAACATCTAAAATGAGTTGGGGAAATAAAATGAACTTCTGCATTTCGTAGACGATTTATTTAGTGATTATTGGGTTACTTCGTCTGATGCATCTATATTATTCCGTTGGGAAAATACCAAATCAGTGAAAGATTAGAAAAAAAACAATTCGAAGCTTGTTGTTTTTATCTCAAAACAGTTTCAATACCTCCTGTAAATTTCGTTGATCAAAATATATCATAGTTCTTGTCCTTATGAATTTTGCAAGTCGTTGTCGATTCTCTAGGAGTGGTATATACAGCACTATGAATGTTATCCACTCAATTACACCGCGATATTACAATTATTTTGAAATCATTCAGCTCTTGTTTTGAATACGAAACTACTGATTGGTACTGGCTAAAAAATAAAAATTATAAACTGTTGTTGCTCCTGCTTTCAAGGTTTCATGCTTATGTGCGACTTCGAGTTCACATAGCACAGAGAAAGTTTGCAGTAAAATTAGCATAAGCTGTTAAATTACGATATAATATTGTCGAATTACCATAAAATACTTGTGCAATATCGTTGCGAATCAATACGAATACATATAATATATCATACATAATAATAATAATATACCTAGTCATACATGTAATACTTTATCTTACCTATAATATGGGCTGATAAAAAGCTGATGTCCAATGTATGTCGTATGAATGTGAATTATACGTATGCACCTATGTGAACCATGCCACAAGTATTGTGCGGCACTATCGCATAGTGATTTTGGCACTCAAATTTGATATCTGATCTAAACGTACAATCTCGATATTTTCATAAAAGTTCGCTGACTTTATTCATAATATATGTATGATGCTGCTATAAGTACCTCAATAATGAACCTCAATAAACAATATTAATTAAGTCTTTATTCTCTTTTTGCAGAAACTCAAATATCCAAGGTCGGTCTTTTTTATCATCGTCAATGAATTCTGTGAGAGATTCTCGTACTATGGTATTCGAAGTAAGTGAAATTTTTTATTTTTTAACCCAACAATAATGCCGAAATTATCATAGACTATTTCAAATGCAGTTTTTTTTTTCACACTTCGCGTTCAAATCCTCGCAACAGACCGCGATCTTCGCTGATTAACGACGATGTCATTACACGTGTACGTTTTTCTAAAAAATCTAGTTGCTCCGCTAGATCGCTATCATCTAGTTGCATTTGTCATGCGAGTCTAGTTCTAGGTACTCGACTAAAAGCTGCTCGAACAGCCGACAAATAAATTAGATTCCTAGTTTATTGCTATCTTATAGTTGAATGATTCAATTGCCGCAATTTATGTATTTGAAACGACGCAGTTGTGCAAAAGATCAAGGCTGATGAATCTTCAGTATCTTTTTCTGATTTTCTCTTACTATAACATTATATTTTGTAATTAATTACTTTTACCTTTTTTTTTTCGCAGCCATCCTGGTTCTTTATCTACGAAACAAGCTCCGCTATGATGATGATACGGCCACCGTGATTTACCATATCTTCAGTATGTTTGCCTACTTCTTTCCACTGCTCGGAGCGATGTTGGCTGATTCTTGGCTGGGCAAATTCCGAACCATTTTTTATGTGAGCATCATTTATGCTATCGGACAGCTGGTACTCACAGCAAGTGCAACACCACCGTTAAATTTGCCGGATCGGTGAGTGAAATTTAACAGAGACCACAAATATTACACAACACTTATAATTATGCAATATCAAAGAAATGAAATGAAAAGCAAACAGTAACATGAAAAGTAAATGCAATTTTGCACTGCTGAAACTTTTAAGTCGCCAATTGAATTTTCCACTGTTTTGACTTTAGAACATTTGCACTGATTGGGTTGGGATTAATCGCCATCGGAACAGGAGGAATTAAACCCTGCGTCTCAGCCTTTGGTGGTGATCAGTTCGTACTACCTCAACAGGAGAGATACCTAATTACGTTCTTCTCTCTGTTCTACTTTTCCATCAACACCGGGTCACTTATTTCCACTTTTTTGACTCCCGTACTTCGTGCCGATGTTTCCTGCTTCGGTGACAACACTTGCTACTCGCTGGCGTTCTTCGTTCCGGCGATTCTCATGATTGTATCTTTAGGTAAATATTTTCATATGGCTGCAGGTTCATTCTGATCCCGCTGTCATCTTAATCGTTC
Organism: Ametastegia equiseti; assembly: GCA_963989295.1. NCBI lineage: Eukaryota > Metazoa > Arthropoda > Insecta > Hymenoptera > Tenthredinidae > Ametastegia > Ametastegia equiseti. The sequence continues at coordinate 11,030,487 of OZ022397.1, read as the reverse complement.
TAATCATAAGATTCAGACGCAGCCAGATGCCTCATATATATGCATCTTTCAGACTTGTCTTTGGAAATACTTTATGATTCCTAATGCTCGATTATACGTGCACTTTTCTCTCGTTTACAGTAATTTTCCTGCTTGGAAAGCCATTATATACCATCAAGGCTCCACAAGGCAACGTAGTGTTGGAAGTCTCGAAGTGCATTTGGGTGAGTAGATTAGTTTGTAGTTACATACACGTGAAGTACGTATATAGATCATGTTTTCGCTATTTTACTGAAACTTATTATTGAATGTGATAATTTGATTTTCGGTTTGTTAAATTATTCAAAAATTACAGCATGGACTCAATAGCAAAATAAAATCGAAGAAAGGCCAGGAAAGGGAATACTGGCTGGATCACGCTGACGACAAGTATGATCCAAAATTCATATCTGACATTAGGGCAGCGCTTCAAGTCATCAAGATGTTTTTGCCACTGCCCTTCTTCTGGGCACTTTTTGATCAGCAAGGATCGAGATGGACGATTCAGGCCACTCGAATGGACGGCCAGATTGGCAGCTTCCTCCTCAAGCCGGACCAGATGCAGGTGGTCAATCCCCTGCTGATCATCGCATTAATTCCACTTTTCGAGACCGTAATTTATCCTTGTTTTAACAAGCTGCGTATATTGCGCAAACCTCTGCAGAAGTTAACAGCCGGTGGTCTTTTGACTGTAGTTGCTTTCGTAATTTCCGCAATCGTGGAGTTACAGCTTGAGGTAATTATTCTGGGTTTTTTTTTAATTGCTTATCAGAGCCAAAGCGGATTCAGTTTCAATTTATAACTCGACAGTTGGCTAGCACCTATTCCTGATTATTTCTCTGTAATCTGTTCCATTGTTAAGGAAGCGTAGTATGAAATGTGAATTAGACTCAATTAGTAACGTTTATAATAATCTTTCAGAAAACTTATGCCGTTACTCCTTCCGCGGGGTTGGCACAGATCAGGATATTCAATACCCTCAACTGTCCGATCACCATGACAGTCGGGGAAGAATCTTTCACATTAGATAACCTGGGTGTTTGGGAGAACAAATATATTGAGGCTAACGGCGATGTCACGTTGGGCTACACCGCTAATTTTGCTCAATGTTCCGTTCTTGGTATGTCAGATTTGAACGGAGCTGTAAGTGGTAAGTAATTGTCATACTTTTGTCAATCTTATGCCGTGAATAATGCTCCACAGTTTCTTATGCATAGAAATGATGATAATTCTAATATTTGATGCTAATGCACGTTTCAGGCAATATCAATGGAGTTGAAGCTACTGCTACCTCCTGGGTAGTGACCAGAAGTGGAATCACCTACAACTACGTTGATACAGTGGATAAAACAACGAGCGGAGATCCAGCAATCCGTGCCCTTGTCTACTTGAATTCTGAACTTGGGGACTCGGCAAATTTGAACTTTATCGAAAATTCTAAAACCCATCTTTCTTTGGGCGTAACGTCGACTTTCGCTGCGACTGAACTTACAGAAATTGATGCAGCTGTCTATGACATATATTTGAATGATACGTTAATAGAATCATCAGTTAATCTAAAACTTGGTGGTATTTACACGATCACAGCTTACGTGAATGATCTGGGATCCGCCACTGGCAACACCATTACAATTACCCAACCAAACTCAATGCACATGTTGTGGCTTTTACCCCAGTATATCATTATCACCGTTGGAGAGATCATGTTCTCTATTACTGGTCTTGAGTTCGCCTTCACACAAGCACCTATCAGCATGAAGTCTTTGCTCACGGCATGTTGGCTTTTGACAGTGGCTGTCGGTAATCTGATCGTGGTTATCGTCGCTGATTTAGCCCTTTTCGAAAGCCAGGTAAGAATAATCATGTTTTCTTCTTAGATTGCTCGTTATTTAGCGAACGGTATTGAAACATATGTCATTTATCCTTCACGCGCATTGCGTGCTATGGAGTCATAAATGGAGCGTAGCGAAAGATTTCAATACATGATGCATTCGGGGTTTACATTTTTGAACAATCAATAAGACTGCAGGCAGTCGAGTCATTTTGTGAATTTATAGCCGAATTAACTTTGTAAGTATTGAATGGTCGATAATACGTACTGTTTCTTTTTCTTTTATATAGGCATATGAGTTCTTGTTCTTCGCCGGTCTCATGTTGGCAGACATGTTATTATTCGGAATAATGGCGATATTCTATAAGTACGTTGAACTTGCTAATGATGAAGAGGAATCTCTGGACACGGATATAACTCTAAAGGAAAAAACTGGCATAGAAAACGCATCCTTAGAAGTTGACGATACCAAGTGATTCAGTTTGGACCAGACCAGCACTGAGACATTATGAAAGAACGAGAGAGAGAGAGAGGAAGAGAGAGCGCGAGAGAGAGAGAAAGAGAGAAAGAAAGAAAGAGAGAGAGAGAGAGTTTTATACATTCGTCCTAAATCAGACTGAACGTTCCATGGTTGTAAATAAACATTACTTCGCCATACACTCGGTGGGCTACGTTGTATAAATTAAATTCCAGTGTGTAGCATTACGACAGAAGTTATTTAATAATAAGATATCAGTTTAATATATTATATATCCCAATTAATTGTCACACCTCTTTACACGTGTGTCACAGCGTATAATGCATAAATGTATACGTTTATATACGGAGTGATTGCAGGAAGAACCAGCCAGTTTTAAAACGTATGGACACGATGTTAATCCGTGAATTACATTTGTGCTATGTTTTCTGCATTAGAAGAATGCAACTGTCATATTATGGTATATTGACATTGAAACAAACTCTGTTAAAAACGACGTATCAAACAGTTGAAAAATGAATTTTTGGTATAAATTGCTGCCAAGATATTATAACTGGCTAATAAAATGAAATGCTCAAGTTGAATTTCCGCAACTGTCTTTGCAATTTCAAGTCTTACATCTCGGATTACAATTACATAACTCGTGAAATTTCGCATTTTTTCAAAAATTTCTGTGTTGATAAAGAAATTTAATAGACGGTCGTAAAAGTTGTCATCCGTAAGCAATGTCCTACTGTTATTTTACCAACCAAAAAGGATAGGGATTGTGGCAAGGCCATCGCCTTATTATATTCCTTAATAAATCATCCTCAACATTTTTTGTCATAAGCCCGTCTTTTTTGCTCGTATTAATGGTACAGGGTCTTGTATAACAAAATCTTGTAATGGAAATAAACCAAGATTATAATAACAATAGTATTTGCGAGATTAAAAATTATGAAAGTATTAATACCTCTCTTGTATATTTTTTCTATGACCGAGTCCTCCACATCGTATTAATTCGTATAGCTTTTGATGTTCGAGTCTTTCGCAACGTATTTTTTTTTTTTTTTTTTTTTTTTTTCCGCGCCATAGTTGAGTGAGCTTCTTACGCCTCATTATATATTGTATCTCGAACGTCATATCTGTGACCGCTCGTGCATATGACGCCCCGATTTTGCCTAGAGGCAAAGTTTTTCAATCATCCTTTACAGCCAAAAAAAAACAAAACATTATAGTAACAAAATATGAGATCGTTATTTAAAGTGAATATAGGCTATACCTAACCCTGTAACAAAATATATTTTCAATAAAGAAAACATTTTTTATTATCACTTGTCTTTCTATAATTTGATAGTTTCTATAGAACTAATTTTGCCGCAAACAGCGGGCAGCAATCGGTTACAGATCTCAGTATTCAATTGTTACATGCGTGCATTATTGATAATAATTTCTAGCAATAACTCAGATTGAGTCAGTAGTATTGAACGAGAAGTTAGGTATTTTGTCTTACAAGGCCGTTTTCATACTTTTGAAAATACCCAGCGATTGTAGTTTGCCGCCAAATGGTTCTAGCCTAACGCTGCTTTACCGACTAGCCATTATTGTTTTCTACCAACAGAAATCACGACCACTTATTTCGAGTTAACAACAGACAGGTGTCGCATCTGATGGCAATTCAATATTATAAGCTGTTTAGCGCGTGCCAGAAGTGGGAGAATGTCGTCGGAAGTAAAATTCCACAGAAAAGTGATCCATATCGAATAATGAGGATTAACAATTGATCTCCGAAAGGATTTGTTCGGTCTGTTGAATTATTAGCCTGTGTCTCACAAGAATAATTTTAGACATAGTTCGGTAAAACAACACAAGTTTTCATGATGTGGAAATACGTACTGCTTACGTTGGCCATTGTTTTGACAAGCTTGTCACAATCTGAGGTTAGATTCACTATTCCTCCTCCTGTCAAATTGATTTGTATTAAAATAGTGAATCGTATTCAGCCAGTACATACATAATAAGAATGAAAAACTGATTAATCTCGTGAATGTTAACGGTTTTATTCTTCAATTTTCCCCGCCTGCTGCAACGAATTCACTTATATAACTCATTTTCGACGATTTGCATTCTTGTAATTTCACGTATCTTCTTCTTCCCAGGCACAATCTTACGATGATAAACGATGTAAGTGCATCTGCCCAAGTGTTTCGTCTGTTTTAAACACAACCCAATCGTCTCCAGATAGATTGAATTTTATTTCTAACGTTTCACCTGCGCAATGGTGAGTTTTGTCTATTATTGGCAAGTAAAAAATATCAGAACACACATTGGATTATAGATATTTATAAATATTCACACACATGATGATTCATTCAATTTCCCACGGATTTGGATATCTTGAATATGAAAAAAATTATACATTCAATATTTCAAATTAGTTAAATGTTCTGTTCAATTGCCTACAGTAATTGTGACGGCGTAATCCTTCGGCGTATAGGTGATCAGATAAAAGGAAAGGAACAAATCTTTTGTCCACGATGTGAATGCAAATACGAAAATAGAAATACTACAATTATCAAGGTACGTGAGACGTGGTACTTGTATGTATTTCAGCAATCTCTTAACGGTTGCTAACTCCGTAGTTACTTCTTTCGACATACTGTTATTTTAACTCTTTATTACAGATTGTAGTAATCATTGTTATCTGGGTAATTTCGCTGCTGGTGATTTACATGCTGTTCCTCATATGCTTAGACCCTCTTCTCAATAAGAGAATTCACAAGGGTGCCGCCAGCGGGAGTTATCAGGAACACACAAATGAAGAGGTACATCCATCAACGTATTCTCCGTTATCTTCATTCAAGCAGGTCAAACGACCAGCCTATACCATCTAATTATAATACATTCTGTTTGAATGTATTCAATCATTTTGACCTTTGGTGAAATACGTTTGTACGCAATTTAATTCATTATCTGGTCAAAAATGTAATTTTTGTATCAAGTCCATGATAATAAGCCTGAATCTGTACAAATTTATAATATTCCTATAATCACTTTATTATCGCGTGAGACTGTATGAATATTCCTCTGTTTTTTTTGTTATTTTTTATTTATTTTATTTTTTTGTCTTGTACTTACTATACACACTTTAAAATAAACGATATATATTTTCTAAAAGATATTGGCTTTCAGTATAGAATGAAAATCGGTGAAATTGCAAAGAACTACATTTTTTCATTAATGTTGTTAGGACGATAGCTCAGTGACTCCTGGAACGTCTCATGCTATGGGAGTGCGAGGCAACGTATTAAATCGTGTTGGTCATCAGCAAGACAAATGGAAGCGTCAGGTTCGCGAACAGCGACGCAATATTTATGATCGTCATACAATGCTGAATTAAATTATAAATATTATCTGACTTGATTATCTGATAAAAGATAAGTACATCTTTATCATTTTATCAAATTATTCGCATATAACATACTGACTATTCTTAAGTTGTATTATTTCATGTATTATATATGTTGATCCTACGATATTCTTAGTTAAGAATAAAATCCAATATCTATGTTTACCTATTGTATAGTTATTGTTAGGCTCGGGTCAGCCCCACATATGTTTATCTCCAATAGCCATGTAGATATGGACATTGTATCAGTTAGCAAAGGTTCAGCCATCAGATGTAAGATGCAGAATAATAAGTAGTGACTGATGAAAACTTTAACAGCGAGGCAAGAAAAAAGAGAAAATAATGCAATATTTTTGCCAGATAGCTAATCACATAACATATAATTATCAATATTCACAAAATACGTGTGTACAAGTATTTTATTACTGAATACAAAATCAAAAATGTATTTCACAAACGTGTATCAGAAACACTCTGGGCCATTAACTAAGATAGCGATCCTCAGTTCCTCGCAACAGTAACTTTAATTTTCATATGCTATACAATAATACAGATTGAAATTGTTTTTATGTATGAATTTGAAAAAGTCTACTCGGCATCCACACTCAAGATATTGCTTTCTCAATACTCCATTTGACGACGTCATAAAGAGTTAGAACAAGCGCTCCTCCAGTTCCTCTGAGTATATTGGAAAATGCGCCTTTGAAAAATGCACCGGCACCTTCTTTTTGGAATACTTTGACCCAACAATCAAATGTATTTTTGTACATTATATCTGCTTTACTTCGTCCTGATTGCATCATCATTCGTCTGCGTACCGTGTCAAAGGGATACGAAACGAGACCAGCTATCGTTGTTACTGTCTAATAATGATACTTGAATCATTACCCGAAAATAGTTGTCTCCATAAAAGTTAAGCATCTAGCAATTTATGTGACAAGAGAAGCAAAGAGGAGTAAAAGTAAAAAATTTTTGCCCCGGATTACCAACGATATGATTTTTTATTATTCCCCTTGCTGTTGAATAAGCAGGAATCTAGTCTCGATGTCGGATTTCAAACTTTATCGCATATAGTTCTAAAAATATTTATTCAAATTTGAACTCACTTCAGCTATGCAAAAGTTGATGTAAAGTGGCGTGTTTTTAGGGTCAGGTAACATCGACCTAGCACTATCGTAAAATCCGAAATAGGTGGCACGATATATTACAATTCCTTGGACACTGACATTAAACCCTCTATATAAACCAATAAATCCATCCGATTTGAAAATCTTAATCATGCAATCGCCCATTCCACTAAATTGTCTGTCCGACCCTTTGCCAACATCTGCTGCTAATCTGAAAAACTTGTTAGATTATTTTCGATGGTAATTTCTGGAATTTTTTGCTTCAATGAAATAAAGTTGATATAACATTTACAAAATGTGCTAAAGCATTTTCCTCTCGAAATGTTAATGATCATAGACTTGTTATCCAAAGCGTCAACTTTAGGTATAAATTCAATGCTCGTTTGTATTATATCAACTATTGAATTGAAAATGTAATTTTGATTTCTATTGGCACCTGAGGCATAGTAACAAATTTCATGTATAGAATCACACTAATTATCACCTTGTCCTCGCGAAATCCAGCGGGTAGACAAAGAGTAGGGAAGTTGCACCAGCGGCACCACCACATGCTAAATTACCAGCAAACTGTCTCCAAAATGCATCTTTTGGTATGCCATCGAGGAAGAGTGCTTTGTATTTATCCTTGAAAGCAAAATTCAGGGCTTGCGTTGGAAAATATCGTATAACATTAGCTAGATTGCCCCTCCAAAAGCTCATGAATCCAGTTTCTTTAGGTATTCGTACAAAGACATCAATCATTCCTATAATCGATCTTTTGCATTAGCAACGGTTTTTGAGTATTAGTCATCGTAATATTAAAATCAGTTTGAGTTTCTAACAATAGAAATGTACATACAGTTTTCACGTACCTTTGTATCGTTTATCTTCAGGTATCTGTGTCGAAGTATGTTGCACTTGAAGTAACAATTTTACTCTCTCAATAGGTGCAACAACAGTCTTGGAAATAGCCGCTGATATACCACCAGCTAAAAAATCGACCAAAAATGCTTTGGTCTCACCCATCCCAAATCCTTGAATGCCTGGTAATGATGACTTTCAAATTGAATTTTCTATAATAAATCAATAGTCAAAAGGTTTATACGATGAATTACTTGATCATGAAACATCGAAGATATATCGTGATTATAATAAATAAAAGGATATGAAAAAGTAACTACAATATTACCTACAGGTAAAATTGTAAATCATTTCAAAGAAAGAGGTTGCTAATTGTATATTTTAGTTTATTATATGTATAATTGGGAATCATTACCAGAACCTGCTTCTATTGGCATCGGTACTTCATCATTGACGAAATAAATTTTTATTCAAGGAATTTAAATGCTTCCATATAAGATACTAGCTCATTAACACATTCATTTTATAATCAGATCCCTTGACCATTGGAATTAATCAAGTTTTCACTAAGTTTCACATCATGTGAGTATAATGTTGTCAAATGTCAAACGAAAATTTATTCAAACATCAGAAGATTTATGTCGAACGAATTGTTTTGTTAACACCACATGGCTGCAGTGAGGTATTGAAGTATTTAGTGATAGTATAGCTGCTTTGAAAAAATCATTAGCACTTGACAAATACATAGAACAAAATACCGGCATTTTAGCTATCGAAATGTTAAAAAAATTATTGTGTTTTCAAGTTATTCCTGATCATTAATTGGTAAATCAAAGGCATATCGTATAAATAAATGCGTAGACTAAATAGGAGATAAAATACACGTAGTTATTTTTTATTTGATAAAATGTAAAATTTGTGTAAGGAAATACATCAGTTACGACATTTTGAAGACTAGATGAAGAACGAAATGATAAAAAATTCTACCAGTCCAGAATTTAATGCAACTACATATCAAGATAACTAATATAGAATAAAAATAGACAATCTAAATTTATATATTGGAAAGAAAGAGCCATTATAGAAATCTGGAGAAACAAGATTCTCTTTTCAATCTGATTACTTTTAACTCTGAGATTCTGCTTCGTTATTAAATATAACTAAAGCTACACACATTTGTATAAAAAAATATTTTAATGACGATATACCGATTGGTCATTAACAGAACAGAATTCCGAGTTAGAAACATCGAGTCTAAATTTATTTTTCAAAATACCATTTCACGGATTCACCTCACACCTGCCGCAGTAATTCTTATTCATAATATCATAGGTATAGGTATAACAAACATACATATGCAAGGCAAACGGCATTCGTAATAACTAACACTTATGATTAAATCATGTATTACGAACACGGATCCATATAACTCGAAGATTTTTACTACATAAATAGGTATTTTCTACGAGTAAAAATATTTCATAATGAAATCAATAGTACAATGTAAGTTACACGCCTTTTGTTAATCACTGCAATAGCACGTTAACGTTAATGGTATAGTATATTGGTACGAGTTCATTGGCATGACTAACGACAGAATGTGAAATATTTCCCAAATTCCTCGTTTTTCCTCGAATGTTTCTTGACGTCATAGGATTCTACGATCCCATTAACCAGGGACGCGAGACATTTTTATGGCACTAACTTATTCCACAAAGACACGTGGGTTAAAGGAATTTCATGAAAGAATTAATTAGTCAGAGGACCTAATATAGACAATTATGAGAAATGAACTTAGCAAGTAAATGTATAGTGGTCAATGGCAATGTCGCCTTAATTTACCTATTCAATTAGGTAATAAAATAATCTATTCAACATCTTTAAGGAATAGAAATTAAAAAAATTATAAAGCCATCTTTTGAAGAGACAGTAAATACAAATTACTGTGTGCGTATAGAAGGATAACAGAGTGGGCAAAATAAAGTCAAATGTTTCAAGCGACACGTTATTCAGGACTTAGTCGAATAGTATAAATGCAATATTTACCAACTTCTTGGTTACAATTGAAAGAAGAAAAATATATATCAGAAAAGTCTCTAAAATGTGGCCAAATTTGAGTCTCGAGGTGTCTGAAAATAATCCATTATTCAAAGTGAGAACTTTTTTTTTTCTTTGCCCACACTGTGTAGCTGTGTGTATCTAAAATTAATATAAGTAATTTGTATATCTTTGTATGTATATATACTATATGTAAATATGTTCAATATATATTTCTGGAGTAAATTTTGTAGACTTTCAATATCTAAAGGTTGCTTCTTTTTATCTTGTTCATGCGGCGTGTACAGACTGAAAAATAAAAACATAATTATTTAAAATCTGCGATGCGTTAAGATTTGTTCAGACTTATTCTTTGGCTCTAAATTACATTAATTGACTATTATTAAAGGAAGATATCGCTTTACCTTGGCAATGTCAACACCAGTCAACGATTTGACAAGTTCAGGTACCCGAGTGACAATGTTGAGTACTTCAGAAGTCAATTTTTCTGCTCCAACAGTACCATTTCCACTGGATACCATGGTTATTTTCTTTGCCTGAGACAGGGGTGCAGCTACTTCGGCGGCAACCTAAAATAAAAGAATTCATTCATTATTTCATAAGTATTTCATAAATTGTAAGTATAATGAACATAAACTCTTGTCTATAAACATCAATAAGTACCTTCGGTAGAGTTTCCAACATCATATCGATCATCGCTGCACTCTTATACTCGCCCCAGGCATCGGCTTTTTTAGCCATTTGTTCTGCTTCAGCTTTAGCTTTAGCTTCGATAGCAAAAGCTTCGGCTTCTCCTCTAATTCTAATTGCTTCAGCTTCAGCTTCAGCCTCCATTATGAGTCGCATTCGATTAGCTTCAGCCATTTTTTCCAATCTGAAATATTAGCAAAATTGGGTGAATAAACTTGTATTGATTTCATTTTTGATTATTATTTTTTACAGCACCAAGCAATTCTTAATGTAATTCGTCTAGAGAAAAACTATCTGTATTGCAAAATCTGAATTATTTTTATATTTACCTATATTTTTCAGCATCGGCTGGGCGTCTGACTGTAGCATCAAGTTCGCGTTCACGACGTGTCATTTCTTGTTCTTGTACAGCAATTTCTTGAGTACGTTCAACTACCTTGACTTGCATTTGTTCCTCCATAATTCTTTGCTTGGTTTTAGCGGCTTGGAGCTCGTAAGCCATTTCAGCTTCAGCTTTCTATATTTTCAAATTACGGATTTAACAAATGAAAACAAAATACCATTAGGCTCAAGTTTCGAGATGAAAAAAAACTACCAATAAATTACATAACAAATATGAGTTAATTTGTACCTTGGTTTGTACTTCAGCATCATAGGCAGCTTTTTTGAGTTCGAAATCTCGTTGAGCCTTCGCAATTTCTGTGTCATTGAGAAAGCGAGATGCCATTCGTTGTTCTTCGGCAATGGCTTCCCGTATCTGTGAATCTTTACGAGCCTCAGCTTCGCCGATTCTGGCATCCCTCTTGACCTCAGCAGTACGTGCCATACCAAGAGCTTTCAGATATCCCTATAATGCACATGATACATTTCAAATAAGAAACAATTTCATCTACAATATATTCACAATATACAATTATGTGGGCTTCGGCAAAAATCATACATAATATAAGAAGCCGATGATTAAAAAAATTATAGGTATAGATACATACATATATCAATACATGTTTTCGTGCAGATTTCACAAGCAAACTAGGAAATAGCCAATGTTACCTGATATTTAATATACATATAAATATACGTACAAACTTATAACGTCGGGTAAATACAACAGACCCTTTTGGGAAACGATGGACATTAACTTTAGCTAAAAAAGACTATTTGGTAACGTAAAATGTTATGAGTGCTGTTCGAATAAATGAATGGACAAGAAAAAAAAATAATAATCAAACCACTTACTGGTGCATGATATTAAAAATTTTAATCTAGTGACAAAAAATAAAATTCGAACATACCTTTGCCCCCTGCAAGTAGCAAAACAAAAATTTGATAAATATTTATACCAATCGAAGTTTCTATACTATATATGTTTATAGTATTTATGCCGAGTACAGTAATCATCGTAACTCAAGGGCCAGCTCAGACTCTCAGAGTGCATATGTATATTAATTCATATTTCGTATAATATAATAAGTACATATTTCACAATGATAATATTATAAATGCGTATCATTATGCACCTGCAAGACCATGCGGATCAGAAATTTCAAGTAACTTCATTAATTTCAATTATGTTATAACAATGGCTTTATCCTATGAATCAGGGCTGCTCTGTCAAATAATCGCACAATGATCAAAAGTTGTTCTTGACTAACAATAAGTCGTTATTCATAAAATAAACTGGAAATAGTAATTGAATAATAATCTATTGTCGTTTTTGTTCCATGATTTTCAGGCATTCAAAAAAATAACATCTCGGTCTCGAAATCCATATACCTAATAATAGATTCAAATCTGTGGAAGTTTGAGCAACCCTGTTGTAATTGTTGTATGTACTAATCAAATCACTTTACGATTATGAAACTATCTTGAATTTGACTGCCATCAACTGCGTTGACAAAGTTGACCGGAAAATGAATGATTTTTGAATCGTAGATTAATAAAAAAACTATTTGTCACAAGGCTTTTCATGGACCATTCGTTATTTACCGTATTGTGCTCGCTAAAAGTCAATCTTAATAATAAACTGGATTCATTGATAGCTCACATAATAGTGTCAAAAATCATTGAGATGAAATGCTGAATCAACGTTCACGGTTCCTGATGTTTTAGTTCCAATGGTGTACCTAATATGTGGAAAGAAATAACTAATATTCAATTTGAAAAGTGATTTCAAATTGAGGATCGAGTTATTTTATCCAACAGTGACTTATCGGCAGCGCAATACGGTATAAAATTGCACTCAAATTACTGAATCAGCTTATGAACCAATCACGTTATTAATGAGAAATAACTAATCGTTACTGCTAGGAAAACACTATAAAGCAAATATGAAGATAGGTACTAGTTCTTAAGAAAAAAAAAAATAGTGTAAATATAAAAGAAGTGTGTACAGTTCATACATCAATTCATAACTATTCTACGTGGATCTAGATAAATGATTCAACAGACCCTAACGACTAACGATATTTTAAATGATATACCTCTTCATCGCGAATATCCTTCAGAGTATAGGACACCACAGTGATGCCCATATTGACAAGATCGCTGCTTGCAACTTCAAATACTTCTTTGCTGAACTTCTTGCGATCTTTGTAAATTTCCTGTAAAAAGATCAGCCGAAGGTTATACACGGTTCAATAACAAAGTACGGTGATTTGAATTGAGTCAAAAAGAGACTAGATATTCGAGTGAGCAAAAGATTGAACAAGTATTTAGATATGAGAAAGGAACTTCTGTTTTGAATCACACAAAGCAAATATACCTCGACCGTCATGCTGCCCATAATGGCACGCTGATGACCTTCTAGCGTGACCAAAGCTATGTTGTGGATTTCATGTTCGCTTTTTCCAAGAAATTGTTCGCAGGCTGTGGACAGCATCTCTTCATTTTGGCCCTGGATCTTGACCTAAGGTAAAAAAATAAGCACAATGTTGAGCATTAGCTGATCGGAACAGCCTGGATCAACAGAATTTACAGTACTATGATGAAATTGTTTTAGATTCAAAATACTGTATTATCAGGCAAGACACTGCAGGCTATTATGATTGATTTTTCAAAGCTAAAGACCAGAAAACACACTAATTATGAACGTGCAAGTTAGGGGTCGTGTCTCTCATTCTATTTGCCTAACCTTTGACTCTGATAGTTTGGAAACATCTTGGTCTTTGTCTAGATATGTAAAACACAGTATGCAAACAGTAGGTGAAATTAGTCTAACGTATTTCAATGAAACTTTTTGTGATTCATTATAGTCGTTTCATTAGCCCGTGTAATGTTCAAGCCAAGTTGGAGTTATCGGTATGTTTAGTTCATATCTGGCATTTGAGTTCCACTCCTAAATCTGATCGTTAATATTATTACTTTAAAAAAAATTTATTTAGGAATACCTGAGCAATTCCTGTTACTGATATCGGTACTCCTTGACATGTGTAAACGGTAGGACTCTCGACCTGGAGAGTCATTGTGTTCAGAGATATCCTGAGGAAGTAAATATATAAAGCGGAAATTACGTGTCGGCTTAAAAACATTAGTATTTCATTTTCAAACTACGAAGCCTGGCAATCTAAGTCTTGCATGCATTAGGTGGATATCATATCTGATTTGAGTGACACAAATATGTCGTAAACATCTTGAGATAAGTGTTAATTATAGATAAGAAAATAATCTTGGTTTAGTTTTTTCCTTATCTACATCTGTGCTATGAATATTCTTACTTTTGTACTTGCTGCACGATGGGCCAGACAAATACCCTTCCACCAGGTACCAGCAAAGGTTTGCTGTAGCAGCATCCTTGGAATGAGAAAATAGGATCATTGTCGAGAATGATTTCACTATAATATCAAGTTCACAGTGCGATCAAATGTTCAACCTTAATTAAAATCATTACTTTTTCAATTAATTTTCTCAAGTAAAATACCAACGAATTTGATCGCTGATAAACTGTTCATGAATCGTGTAATTATGTTAATTGTCATCTGATTCACATCAGTGGCATGCTTCAATGAAACGAAGTAGAACATCCTTCAATTAAGTCCAATTAAATGTGTGTCGCTCAAAATGTCTTCCCTAGCTATGAAATAATCCCCGAATAGATATGTTTTGAATGTTTATCCCAAGTTTTCAGATTCGAAAATTGACAACCCGCGCTGTTATTGAGACGTTTTTCAACGAACTCTGCCATTTATAAGTAGCTTCGAAATTGCGGTATCAATGGGATATCTACATATAGCTGAAACGAATGTGATGTAGTATGTTATGTACGAAACTGGACTCGAGTAGTCTCCATGTTACATAATGAGACATCGGAAGAAAATGTCAAACTATAACTCAGTTTAGGGATGTATATTATTTATTTAGACGCCGAAGCGATCGTAATTTATTTACCTGAAACCACGAGAGCTTCGTTCGGGCCACAGGTAACAAATCCGCAACTCATTTTGATTTCTGATTACACAATTAACTACCGTATTAGACTGTAGGTAATACCAAACGCGCGTCAATAAACAACAATTGTCGGCACTTCGTGCTGTCGGCAAGCCGGACAGAAATTGACGTTGTGCGCAGTTTTGCCAACGCCTCCCACTTTCGGTGAAACGTGAAAATAAAATCAATGGACATTTTCGTGAGGACCATCCATATTATACATGGGTGTAATTTATTTGTCGTATCGCGTGAGAGCGAATGAGACTAAACAAGCATGTCATTGGTTAATATGTCGAAAACTGCCAATCAGACCCGCTTCTATTCTTTAGTTTTCGAAGGATGGCAAATGAAACGCAAGCTCGCTTTCCTCTGTACCACGTTGAAATGGCGTGAACCAATCCCGTGTGAGTTTCGATAAGAAGATAGGGAATTCCGTTCCCAATCTGTTCAGCGATTGGCTAACTACATCTGAAGTAGAAATACTCGACAGCCGAAAAGTTGCATGAACATGCGGCTGGACGAATCTGACGTATAGCCACATCCACGGCAGCCTGATTTTAAGGTTATAATGAATAGTGTGACAGTGTAGCGTGGAAAAACCGGCTGCGATTATTACGAAGTTTGTTCTCCGCATGATGCGTGGCAAGTGATAAGCCAGGTAACGGCGTCAACGTTGACACTACGGTGTGTGCAGTGCCACGAATATATTCTCCAAAGAAATTTTTTATAATGGCATCGGGCGATTCAAGGCGCGTTGCGCTAATAACAGGTATTACTGGACAGGTAAGTTTCAACACTTGATTCAATCGCCGATTTTGAATTTAATAATTATTTATTATTTCACGTATTATTACCACGATCTCGTTTCTTTGATGCAAGGCTTATGTCATTAGTAGAAGCTTTGATCTGACACGTACGTCGATAAGTGCAAGTTGGTCGGTACTCAGGAAATATAAACTCGGAAATTTGTTCAAACAAACCTAAGTTTAATTTTATCCCTGATTAATGCCTGAGTATGAATTTTACGGGCCGAACGTTGCCCATTCGACATAGAGAAGTTTTGAATTGTTCACAAATTTTATGATAAGTAGAATGGAACTCGTATTAGTGCCACATCTATTACAAGGGATCATAATTTGAACCGCCGATATGCCCTGGCCCAAAAGCACTTGAATTTCGAAAAGTAAATATCTACTCTGTTTTCCTTTTTTTCGTATTTGTGTGGCACCTGAGCCGCCAAATATTTAATGTTTAATTGATTGGGGAAACAGGTCGGCGAAGTTGCTTTCTGGCATCAGGAAACTTAAGAAATCTACAAGACTTTTTCCTCATACGAAAATGACGGAAAATTTCATTCATAAAATAAAGATCGCGTGCGCACGAAAATAACATCGAAAATGTTTAAATTTGAATCCAAAGCGAGAGCGATATTTATTTTACTATTGGGTGAAAAATTATACAATCCGCTTCTAGCTCTGAACCCTGATGTCAGTCAAATGTCCATTTAATGTATAATAATTGTAATGGCCAAAAAATGTTACGCGGTTTATTAATTCCGAGAAAAGGACATGTTGGTTTGGAAAGGAAGTGAAAATCCTGGATTTTTTTCTCACTTCAGACACTCGATAACTTTTACAATTTATACCTGTATAGCCGTATATAAAAGTATCTACACATTCCACATAGATACATAGTCTACATACGTTTAAATTACACGTTTTTTCAAGATGGTAAATTAAAAAATAAATTCCCGATAAATTCTAGGTCTTATTGATATTCGAATAATTCAATATCTATTTGATATTATAAAGTCTGATGAAAGATACCATATTTTTTATATTCTTAAATTCTATGTTCGATAATGTAAATAACAGCGAGTTTGTATACGTAGCACCAGCTGTGCCATGTACCAAACAACGTGGCATAATGTGGAATAATAATATATTTTTAACACCTAAGTACACAAGCTTTTGTTTACTCAAAAGTTTTCAATGCACGATTGCCTGTGACTCAAAGAAACGATCTGAGCTCAGCATGTTTTACGCCCCGATAAAAAATGGATTATGAATTCTTATTTTCAACAGATATAGCTGTTCATAATTATTAGGTACTATAAGGTACTCTCGATAATTAAAAATGTATGAACTAGTTAGGTAATTATATTTTCATGCAAATAAGATTCACATTTGGTATTCCATCTTCAGGATGGGTCGTACTTGGCAGAGTTTTTGCTAGACAAAGGATACGATATCCATGGAATAATAAGACGTGCCAGTACGTTTAATACTGCTCGTATCCAACATCTTTATGCCGACCCAAAATCTCATCGTCAAGGAAAAATGAAACTGCACTATGGTGACATGACCGACTCCAGCTGTTTGGTCAAAATCATCAGTGCTGTTCAACCGACAGAAATTTACAACCTTGCTGCTCAAAGCCACGTCAAGGTATAATAAGTTATTCATGGTATCATCTTCATGAGAATAATTGACAATTACTATTTATATTTTTGGTATATCAATGAAAATCACTCGTCAATATAATATTCACAATACCTGAATCTTATCGAGAAAGGGATTCGATCAAACATCATTCAAAATCTGTTGATAGACCATGACTAATGGATGATCTTCTATTTACCAGGTCAGTTTTGAATTGAGCGAGTATACAGCTGAGGTGGATGCCGTAGGAACGTTAAGATTACTCGACGCCATAAGAACTTGCGGTCTTGAAAAATCTGTTCGATTTTACCAAGCCTCAACTTCTGAATTGTATGGTAGAGTTGCCGAGGTGCCACAAACAGAAAAAACTCCGTTTTATCCACGTTCTCCTTATGGTTAGCCACTTGAATGTCCTATGTTATGTAGTATTTGTTAAATTCATATATTTACGCATGTTGTTAAACAATAATATGCTGGATTATTTTTCTATTTCTCAATTTTTGGTTTTTTTTACCAACTATGTGTAACTACAAAACACATACTGATTCATTTACAGCCTGCGCAAAGATGTATGGGTTTTGGATAGTGATTAATTATCGTGAAGCATATGGCATGTATGCTTGTAATGGGATATTATTTAATCACGAAAGTCCACGAAGAGGTGAAAATTTTGTGACTAGAAAAATTACTAGATCAGCTGCTAAGATAGAACTTGGTCTGCAGGAAGTACTGGAATTGGGAAATTTAGATTCCCAAAGAGACTGGGGACATGCCAAAGATTACGTTGAGGTGAGCTAAGTAACAGATCCTCGAAGACTAATTTTTTCATTCAATTAGCTCTAATTTTATAATCAACAAACACACCCTAAAATATGTACCAAATATATCGATCCAAGGTAGTGCATGTCAGAATTTTATGTATCTCTATCAAAACAACTAACATATACCCTCTGAATTACAATTCTCAGGCAATGTGGATGATGTTACAACAGCCAGCCGCAGAAGACTTTGTAATAGCCACAGGGGAAACTCATAGCGTTAGAGAATTCGTTGAAGCATCATTCCGTTACATTAATCGAACTATCAAGTGGGAAGGAGAGGGCGCAAATGAAATTGGCCGTGATGCTGCTACTGGGCAACTCCTCGTCCGCGTAAATCCAAAATACTTCCGTCCCACTGAAGTGGTGAGAATTTTGATACATAAAAAATATAAATTAATGGATATTGGGTGAGGCATTAGTCACTGTGAATGCATCATCTTTTACACTTGATGTATTTAGAAATACAAAATCTATTTTTCATTTAGGACTTACTTCTCGGTGATGCTACAAAGGCTAAGGAGAAGTTTGGATGGCAACCAACAGTTAAATTTGAGGTAGGAAGTCTCGGTGATACGGTTTTATCAATTTCAGGACAAAAGGAGCTCGAGGTTTCTTTATCCTTAATTTCTCTCGTTTGGGTGATGAACTTTACTTATATTTTTTCATTCTTTCAGGAACTAGTGAAGGATATGATGGCTGCAGATCTTGAATTGATGCGTAAAAATCCAAACGCTTAATAACGTTTGCAGCATCTGTGATTAACCATACCAGCATTTACACTAAAAATATCAAATTTAAACTAAAACTATGTATAAGTACGAGTAGTATTTATGAATTTTTCAATATAAATTATCAACGTACTACAGATAAAACTTCAAGAATGATAAATACTGTTCATACTGTACCAGAGAAGAGATGTTTATAAATACATGCACACGGGTGTTCGTTAGCAGTTTCGCATGCACACCAGCCAACTAATTTACCCCAAAGGCTGTAAACAATGCCTGAACTAAGTTTGCTGTTACAACGAAATTGCCATCTACACATTCTGTTCTGCAATAAGGAATGAAACAATACCTATTTTATACAGACTAGTAAACAATTCTACTCATATACATACATAGTTATATGTAAATACTAGGTTTCATTATTTTAATGAATATAGATTTTAAAATGAATGATTGTAAGAAATATTCCTATAAACTATGTTCTATTGTAGCCAATTATTGCGCAGTTAAGGGCATGGGGCAGCATGGAACTTATTCCGAGCGGTTATGTGTCGGAACATTCCGTATAGTTTTCACGAAAAAGCTTATTTCTCCTTTATGTATATTACCCGCATTTGCATTACCTTGATTACTGGAGCATTCGCATCTCATATTTTGCAATTTGTTGAACATGTTTTTTCTTTACCTAATTCTGATGTACGGCTCCAAGAATGGATAGAATTATTCGCGCCAAATGTATATTATATAATACATATACATATGTAGGAAAAATTGAGAGAAGCTACTAAGTTTAAAAACACCAAATATTTGCCTTAAAAATGCCTACGTATGACATGGTGTCCCATGTCGTCAATGTAACTATTTAGAATATAAATACAAAAAAAATGTTCATATTTTAATATTTATATCTCTATACTTAGAAATATGTAAATATTCATTATAAAAAAAAAACCAATAAAGTCAAGGCACAATACGTCAGTCACACTTGGATATAAATGGATTCAATTTATTATATGTTTATTATAGTATATATGAAGTTTAACTATGCTAGTATGTCAATTTCATTACCCCTTTTATAATATAAGTTTCAAGCACAGCTTTTATGTGGAGCAGAAATATTATGCTTTTAATGGTAACGAGACAATTCATTGGCATTTGTCTCTGAAGAAATTTACTTTGACACATAAGCATGGTATAAATTTAGGATGATTAAAAAAAGGTAATTCCATTTTGATGTGCCCAATTTTTGGGTAAAATATTTCATTTCGGTAGTTTGAAACTTAATTTATTTCAATATTACATCAAATTTGTAAAATACATTTCCTTTGAAAATCACTAATCAGTATCCATAATATTATGTGTCGAATAAAAGCTCATACTGATTTTTCTTAATCGTGAATCTTTGGTGCAGTAAAATATATTACGAATAAACATAAATGTATAGAATCATCGTCGATGCAGATATTTATAATAAAATGATTTGTTTTCCATCTTGCGAAGATTTAGTGAATTATTTTTGGTACATTGCGTGATTAATTTTCTGAAAAAGCACCAGATAAATGAATTGACAATTCATCGTATTTCAGATGTGAGGGTGAATTCGCGATCCCTTATGTTATTACTTTTCAGCCCCTGACATCTGATTATTCGAACAAAGTGTAAAGAGAGTTGCGACGCGGGTGGTAGAGTGTTCGGTTTAAGCGGTAAATTCATGAAGCAACGGCGTCCGTTCCTACAGTAACGGCAAACAGGGGCTCTGATGTGCGTGATTTATTGAATTTCCAAGAAAATCATGTTGACGTTCAACTACTCTTGTTTTGAAATTTAACATTCGAACTCCGCCTTTGAAGAAACAAACATTGGCATGTGTGATCGCAACAGTCGTTAAAGTCCCTAAACATCACCGAGCTCGCAAGTATAGCCACGACGTTAGATCCACGCAGTATTAACGTTAGCATTTTGCTTAGCGATTTTGGACGAGTTAATACCACCAAACGGCTGTACTTCCAGCGACACAGTTACAGTCTGGATAATCCATAGGTTGCGGTTCTTTTTTTTTCACCAGATAATATTCTTACAATGAGACTTCCGCTTCGCGTTGTGAGGAGAAGAGAACTTTATTATAGTCAGCTTTGATTCTATAGTTAATCAGATGGCCAAGAAATCGTTTTTCGTTATTCAAAAATTCCTCATAGACTAATGAGTCTTACAATAAATATAATTCTTGCCTGGTGTTAATAAGTTGTATGTACAATGAATGAATGCGTCAGATTCTCCAAAGGAGCTAATCGTAAGTATCGTTTCCGAGGCCTTGTGTTTCGTAAGAATACATCGGAAAATGTATTCTCTACATAAATCTAGTTCTTTCTTGTAAAATTGACGCGATACCGGCTTTGTTGCTCGATATAGGGGTTGCTTTCCAGCAAGAGACACAGATAGACACTCAGCAGTCTGATTGGCTATTTCCAGTAGATCCGACCAATCACAATGCTCATTGTCTATCTGTGTCTCACCAGGGTGCTTTCCAACTACAGATAAAAATCGACACATTGAGAAACACAGCAATATAATTAGTCTATTCTGTTAGAACCAGCCAATCATATTGCTGTGTGTGTCTCACCGTGTCGGTTTTTGTCTGCCTATTTGGAAAGCACCCATAGACCATCAGCGCAGGAAATGTACTTGAACAATTTTGGAAAATAGAAACTAAAGCGGTAGTATATCTCTTCCCAGATGTGTGGTCCCGTACTTTTACACTTTATGGTGTAAAAAAATTTGGCACGTTCGTTTTTATTCGTTCCTCCAATTCATTTGACACTGCAGTTGGTGGATCGGCGCAAATCGGTGGTGACTTCCGGAGGATGTTGTCAATTGTGAACATGGTTGATTTAATGCAGCGTTCCGGAGGGCTAGTGTATTTCATTTCATCTTTTTTTCTCATGTCTTGATTGAACATTGTCGTCACTGCTGGGGCTTCGGTCTTTTCCGATACAAGAGGTTCTTGGAGGCGGGTACTCGAAGCGGGTAACAAAAAATCAGGATCAACCTGCGAACAGACGTTGCCACACTCGTTCACTAATGGGACTTGCATTTTTACCATTGACATTAAACTTTGAAATTCAGTTGCGCATGATAACTGCTACGGTATTGATTTTTGTCATTCAAAAAACTGTATACGATGCATTGGTGTGTACGTTCAAACGTTCAGACTCTCCTACGAGAATCAAAGTACATTTATGTCATGCGAATGATGCGCCGACGAATGATCGTCAATATTTCTTTGCCTCGATATGTCATTTGCACTTGACAAAGCAGATCATTAATTGTGAATGTAGAATATTCAATTTTCGACCTTTTTTTCGTATAGCAACAATTGTAACTAGCTGATGATTTGCTTGCAATCGTCAGAGGGAAGATTAGATTATTGTATACTAAACTAACTCGTCAGTCAGAGAAAGCACGTGTGCTCATATGGTTCAAGAAAGTGAAGGTAAAATGATTTTTGTCATTAGATATAAGTGAACGCAATGCAGAACAACTTTCCCACATTAGCGACCCGTTAAAAACCATCACCATTGTCTCATATTCTTTGAGCGTTACAATCTCAAGGTGCATCATCGTCGCAATTCGCAGTTAGCTTCGGCAAAGAGATCTCTAAATATATGCATCAAATGCATATGCACACTTTCATAATCACATGCAGTTTATTCAGTTATTAGCAGACACAGTATTATCCTCGAAGAATATAATATTGCCGATACTGTTGCTAGCGGTGCAACAAAATATTGTATCATGTGTCCCGAAAATCGCTATCGCCTATGAATACTACGTAAATATTGCTAATTTATATTATACCTAGGGTAAAGCGAGAAGAGATAGCGCGGGGAAGTGGCGGCACTGCGCTCACTATAGATATTTTCATAGCTGTAGTGATGGAAATGCATAGACACTTACGAAGTGAGTCTTTGAACTACTCATGCCTAATTCATCCTCCGTTTTACCGATTTGGAATGGTATCCCTGAGGTGTTTTTACATTTGCACACATTGGCAAGGGTCTGATTTTTATTTCTAAACTTATATCCGCTGATCCTCGCTCGTCCAGCATGTCCGACCGTCGACACGATAGTAATCGCAGCGTGGCCATTCAATTTCGACTTCAAAGTTCTTTGACTTTTCCCTGTTTTCTGGACCGAAAGTACTGTTTTATCCTGACCTTTCGCTTCGCAATACATACAGTACAAATGCTCGATTTAAATGCATTTCGGTTACTCACGTAACGTAATTCACGACGATCAGGAACAATGAGCATAAAAATTTGCTACGAAAGATTGATGGAGTTACATACGTCCTGGAATTTTTCTTTCCATGAGACAGGGATATCGAGACACCTTGGCACGGGAACAAATTGGAACAAATACAAAACCGGTTTTCCAAGTTTTTCACTTGTTTGGCCACCCTGTGATTGACTATTGAATATCTATTAGGGGAACTCGGTTATCTCAATTGGGTGTTGAATAAAATTCAGTTCTATTATGTAATGAATGTATACTAGTCTATTCGATCTTACCTACCCCGGTAGATCAGACAGTTCAGAATCATCTTTTTGAACATAGATTTACAGCCTCAGATAGTGTCCTTGTTAGGGATCCTTTAGAATACCTCGGACCATGCATATCCGCAATCAATCTATACTCGTGCTGATTAGAATATTACACATACGATTCTCCCACAATATCTTTTCCCGCTTTACCCTACAGTCACGTATTTGTTACATTAGAGCAGAATATATGTTCCATCAGCAAAAGTTTAAAGGTCTAATATTTTTGTATGCCCTGATCTATTTACTATTGATAATATTGTTCGTGTTACGTATACTGAAGCGGTACATACATACAACTATGGATAACTTACTGGCAGACTAGACGTTGATTGATGTTTAAGTTGTGAAAAATTTCGCTGCCTCCGCGTCCTTCTGCGTCGATAATTGCCATGTTCAAACATTTCGCTTGCAGAAGGATCAAGAGCCCAATAGCTTCCCTTGCCGCCACAGTGTTCGCCGTCAACAACGTTAGCTTTGTCGCGTGGTATCTTAACGAAACAATCGTTTAGGCTAAGATTGTGTCTAATGCTGTTTTGCCAGCCTTGTCTATTGTCTCGATAGTAGGGAAACCTTTCCATAATAAATCTATAGATTCCCGACAACGTCAGCCTTTGCTTCGGCGATGAATTTATCGCCATGGCAATCAACGCGATGTACGAATACGGTGGCTTCTCGTACCTCGGGGGTGGCTTGTACCTTGGTAACGGAAATGCCCAGGTAAGATGCGACAGATATGACGTGTTGATCATCGGCTGGGCTCCAATAATCGGTGCACCATTCAATGCGAAATATCCAGTCAGGGGACCCACTGGAGCGAATATCTCGTCCATGACGCGATGAAATCAGGAACGTCACAGAGTTCTGCAGCTATGATCGACGATATCACGACTCTTCGCGGGGTTTATCAGGGCCGTAACAAAGATGCAGTTCTTGAGTTAAGTTCAGGCTGCATATTATCCTGGTATGAATTAACGCTGCAAAGTCCTTTTATATAAAAACGGTAAAAACCAAACAATAACTGATAAATAGTTGAACGTCGCGAACCGGCACTTTGGATTCTCTCCGAGATACACCGGCGTCGAAGACTACCTCTGTAACTAATTCACTAATGAAGGGTGTTTGATTTTACGGGGGAGTCCCGAGGTGAGCTCCGCCCACAAGAATAAGATAGAGATTTTCCTTTGGTTCGGACCTCGTAGTCGGGGGAGGTACTACCAAACAGCCACCCAGCTATTCAGCTATCCAGCCACCCAGCCGCGCCCGTAACCGCACACTACGTGTTTTATTGCTGTTTACACATATGCTGTCTTAACACCCACGCCGGCAGTAACCCAGGCGATATGTAAACAAAGTTGCGGTAATTATACCAAACCGCGGTTCCTGGAACAGTCGCCTTTTTCTCTACCCTCCGCCTTGGCGCAGGCTTGAAGCTTCGGCCTCCAGCCTCCAGCCTCCAGCCTCTAGCCTCTAGCCTCTGGCCTCCAGCCTCCGGACGACACGGAGCGGCGTGTCGTTTCAGTTGGCGGTTTCTTACTTCCCACCGTTTCACAGATATATACCTATACCTACATATAAGCGAGAAACTAACTCTCCGAAGGATGTAGTCACCCTGATGAACGCATCGTGCACGTGTGGAGGTATTAGTGCACTTCTGTGTTACGAGCGAGCTACGCAGCTTTTTGGTGATGCACACGTCGTGCATCCTCACTGCAGTATCCCGATGGGTCGTATTTGTGTAATCTTTCACTGTACTGCGCGCGTCTGTCTTGCCGCACCCTCGCTTAATCTCTTAGGATAACAACCAAATATTAAAAAATAAATCACCTCGTTATTTCGCTCTTATACTGCAGCGGGAACTTTCGAACCTCTAGCATAAGGGATTAGGTCTCGGTCTAACTATAGACTCGAGTTAGTATATGGCAGAGATATTCTCAGACATCTGCGCTTAGGAATATAGTTATAATAGACAATTCGCTTTATTGTGATATTATTCACTTATGGGATATACCTACATGCTGTTTAGTTGGCACAGTTTACCGAAAACTCGCGGCACTTTTCTAAAATCCTCTTTTTTGTCGTCACCTTCAAGAGAAAACATCAGAATTGAACATTCTTGACAAACTCATTCCATCTATTATCATTTTTCAAACATTGTGTCTTCACTTACAATGTGGACTTTTTATCTGTTGGTTTTTCAATTGAAAGAAAGGACTACATTCTCGAAGCAGGGCTGCAGCAGAAGTGTCATTGGGTTATCGGGGCGTGTACAAGTCTTGTTGATGTTTGCTGGAACATTTGGTCGATAGAGCCAGGATTTGACACTCACCAGTCCCTGCAGTTATTCCGTTTCACTGCACTTTATACTGCCATAAAATAATATACCAGTATGCTTGTATATGTATATGTATATTACTCACCAGCACATACAGAAATATATACTGAAACAGTCCGGCATGCTGATCCTGACAAAGATGAATTCGATTGAACTATCTGTGTAGATAGACGTTAAATTTTGCATCTTTTGCAGGAACAACACCGTATTTGTTACTGCAATTTAAAAAGAGTGGGATTCTACGAAGCCACCCTATAGTTGAATTTCATTATCAAACCTGCAGAGTGCGCATCTTTGCAGCTGATGGCGATAACTCTTCATCAATACATGGCATTTGATATAATTAGCTTATAGTCTTACCATTAAAACGCAATTACAAGTTCAACCATTTCTAAAATGTGTTAAAAATGCATATAATTCGGAAGTATAGTAGAAAGGTGCAACGCCACTTGAGAACAGAAGTTCTGCACAGTCACAGGGTTACTGTTAGTGAAGTGAGAGCGATGAATCCTAGATGATGAATTTTGAGTCCAACATTACAAATCGATGGTTTAGAACAGTGTTTTTGTAATATGGGAGAAACCTGTCATAAACGATTTGAGATATCTGCACATCGCTTATATGTATTGTAATCAAAGAATAAGACAGTGAAAACATCCTATCCAGGGGGGCTATTCCATAACTCCTATCACTACTATCACTGTCGATAGAGGTGAACTATGAAATAAGGCTTGATTCGAGAAAAATGTTGTCACGTATCAAGCAACTCTGCAGATTTTCAGACTTAATTTTTTTCTTGCCTATATCAGTTTGCGGTGAATGTCATTTATTGTTAGTAGCTTTTGCATAAGTCAGGAAGCCAAACCACGTACAAGTACTTGAACATTTGTCGGAAGCGGTAATAAAGTGAGGTAGAAAGTTAGAGCGATCTTCACTCGCAGAAATCGCAATACTTTCGGGACATCATTTTTGAGCAATCGAATCAAACGGAGCTAACATTCCTTTGCGTATGTAAGCAAAATATTACGCTAACTTCAAAAGTCTATAACATACAATTCACTCAAGATAGCGACATGATCATATGTATATGGATAAGCAGTCAAAGATCATACATTTTACCGGTACTGTACTCAAAGTAAGTTGGGATCAAGGAAATGGATTGATGATCGAACATTAACTTTTCCGGGATTTAAGATGGTAAAAGATGTATTACACTCATTTTATAAAAAATTTCGCGTAAATCTCAACTGTCAGCGTTACTCGTCAGATCTTCCAGCATCGCTGATGTGGCAGCAGGATTGTCGGTGGGTACCTGCACGTGCAAAAAAAAAAAGAGATTAATTCTGATTGATCTTGTGTTAATATAAATTCATTGTCAGCTATTGAGGCATGAATACTTGAATATGACTGAAATGAGATTCCACAGAAATCCGATGCTCGCAGCTATTCACGTTTCTCGATCAAATTTGGACAGACCACACCGAAGAGAAGGCAATTAAACTACTGAATACGAAAACGTAAAGCCATTGTATCGAAACCTACTTTTGATTCTATTGTTGTACAGAGTATAGAAAATATATTAGTGAAGGCGTAATTTGGAAAGATCAGCTCGGAATTTCCAAAGCACAATTACTTATCGTTAGAAAGTAATCCAAGTCTGGTTATATACTTTCCTGAACAAATCTCACTTGTGACCGTTCACACAAGACAAACTATTTATCTGCAAAAGATACACTGCATGCGGGCAGAATTGTCATTTGATAGAAAGGTATAAACGTGAGTCAATTATGAACATGGGCATTGTGCTTACTTTTTACATTTATAATCAATAGCGAGTTTTTTTCACATTGCAACTTATTTTCAACAATTGTTATACACGATGATTGAATTGGGCGAAACTATTCCCTAACGAAGCATATTGCGAGCAGGATTATAGTGAGAGTGCGAGATGACTTACCATATGTCCTGATCTGTTAATCCAGTACAATTTAAAGTTATTGTCTTTCTTGATGTAACCTTCGATAACAGAGTCAATGACAAGCGGATCTCGAGAAGAAGACAGCCATTGTGTAGCATTTGGCCACTTGAGACGTTCTACCCATAGTATAGTGCCTATAAGGTAAGGACTTTCATTGTGATAGTGCAGATTTTTCTCTATCATTGGTTTGTAAAGAACAATGTCCTAATGGGAAAGACGAGCAATCATTTGATCTGTGCAAGATATGACTGACTTCGTACAAAAGGTACATTATGTTACTTTCAAGCACCTTTTACAGTACTGCGGAAGAAAAATAGTGGATTAGTATGAGATTTCACTTTTACTATGCATAGACTGACCTTTACCTGTTCATGGTCCTAATGAAATTTCCCAATAAACACCTGTTCGAATATTCTACGTATATAATACACGTGGTTAGTTTGTTTTTGGCATCAATGCACCATCACACTAATTCCAAGATTCTGGATATGTTACACATGATCATTACCATAAACATGAAAAGAGATATGGGTTCACCGTGCATGTTACGCAAAGGAATAAACAATTTTCAATAGATATTAGAAGTTCGAAACATCGTATGCCCATCAATGTCATATTTGCAAGATCGAGAACTCAAGATTTGATGATCGTTGTTGAGAGTATTCGACATACGTATGTAGTATTTGAGAGAAATTTTGTGACAATCGGGCTTACCAGGTGTGTCGACGATGAGATCAAGCTGCGCCGTGAATATGAAAATGTTGATGTCCGTGTTGTTCAACAAGTATTCCACTAGAAAAGACGACTTGAATAAAATATAAGCAGTCGGAGAGTTGAAAACGATAAATCTCTGTCAGTTGCTGCTGTCACTGTACGAATGGAAAGTATCAACGATCCTATACCTATGGTGGCGTTGATCTGGTTCGTTCGTTGCCGATTGGATTGTCACAACATCGCATGAATTTCAGATGAGAAAAACTCGGCAACGGTGAAAAAAGAAAGATTCGTTCAACATAAGCCGGCTGATGGTATAAACAATAGAATATATCGGGTTGTAGATTTTAAGAAGGGACGTGAACCCCGTTTCTAAGAACAAGACTAAAACTTACCGGGGATCGGGGTCGCGGTGTAAACGTGATACCGAACTACTATACCTCCGTGTAAATTTACACGAACCAGATTTAAACTGAAATAGGTTTCTTGCATCCACGTTGTTGGTCGCATTCTCGGACACTTGAAACGTGACGAGACTTTGCTATTTGTTTATTAACCGACCACCCAGAATTTGGAAATGAAATTTCTAACACCGTGGTATCGCGTGATCCCATGAATTTATCGAACGTTATACATCACGCACCTTGATCAGTTGCTGGTTTCATAAAATCGGCAGTGAGAGCAGAAAAAATCGTAGATGATTGTGCACCCCACGTTACATTCAATCCAAGTGCTTCTTTCACAGGACCATTCATCAAAGCCGCGAGCTGATCATCACGAGCATCTCTCAATAGAGCTCTGGACATGGCTGCTGTGAAAGGAAATAAAAAATCAGGTTGCACTAAACTCGAACTATTTCACGAACGTTCAGCAAGTTTACAACTTTTTCAATGGCTGTAGAAAGAGTAGGTACGTGTCTGGCCTATAAAAAATTTTGAGAAAATTGAAAATACTTCAACCTAGATGCAAACATTGTACTACTTTATGTTATACTTCAGCATCCAGTTAGTAGAAGTATTTACCTAGATAGAAAAACATGTATGTATATGTTATTCCTACCTTCTTTGGTAGTGGAATAAGTCCCCGGGGCCACTTTGTAGAAAATATTGTAAAAATCGATGTTGCTTGTCATCTTTATGATAACGTTTTCAGTGATTCCCCATTCGCTCGTTGCATCTGACCATCTACCTTCGTCGACCGCTGCTTGGGTTTTTTCTGCAGCAGCTTTGATTTCCTCATATCCATTCGTATCAACCATCCCCTGAACATGTGACACGTCTCATGTAAGAATTACGCTTTTGAAGCTAATTAGTTTACGGAAAATGCTTCAAAACCAACACAGTCCACGATACCATGCATCTGATCTATTGATTAGTTCAAATTCTCACGACGAAAACATGTTCAAGTTACAGTATAGGAAATGCAACATGTGAGATTTTTTTACCGTAGCAAGAAGGTAGGGTGCCCAGGTATTGACCGAATCCATCGGTGATATCCACGAGTCACCCATTGCTACACCTTTCAGGTTGCTCTTGATTTTCCCTGCTGTTTGTGCCTGTAATTTAATTCGGGGATGAATTTTCACGTGCAAGTATACAACTACATCAGGCCATTTATAATATAAGGCAGTCGTTTTCGTGTTTCTTTCTCATGACTCAATCACGTGATGTACACGCATCGTGAAAACTATCTCACCTGATACCAAACGTAGGCAAATTCAGCGGCCATTTTTCCACCGTAAGATTCTGCGGTGATATAAGTGGGGACTGTAGCAAATGAAGAATGTTCTGTAAGAAAGCTGTTGATACAGACAAGTAGATCGTTGGCAACTGCAGCATTCGTCTTTGGATAAGCCGAGTATTTTTCTGCGTAGCTAAAACCCGAGCCAATAGGGTTGTCGATGAAGAGTACGTTGTAGTCATTTACCTGTAATTCAAGTCACCCTTAAACATAGTATCTTGGCAAGTAATTCGCACCGCCAACTCCCGAACTACCTATACTTACCCAGGTGTAGTTTCGTTCATTCAAGTCAAGATCAAGAGGTCCTAATTCTTCAAAGTTCCCATAGCCAGTCGAAGACGCACCAGGACCGCCTTGAAGCCAGATCACGAGCGGTTTCTCGGTAACTTCCGTCACGTTAGCAGTTGTGTAGTAAAGCCACCAAAACATATGTGCGTAAGGGCGAACTGTTGCGTAGCCCCATTCTTGCTCTCCAGACCCAAAACCTTGTTTCCCTGATTAGCGGAAATAATTTGCTTCGTTAATCAATATGCTTACGTCTTACAAACAATAAGAGTCATAATTTAACTATTTCGACTTGTTTCGATACCATTCGATTAGCGTGGCGAAAATTGTGATTCAAAATTTCATTCTATAACCCATAACATATAGGAATGACTTTTATTAGATGTCACAGACGTGAGAGGATAATCAAATGGGTAATTGAATCACGGAAGTAGGTAATTGAAAAATTTCCTGATGCTGAATTCAATATAGTTCATTTTCAAGTTACCTTTGGATTTTCGAAATCTAGTGTTTATTATGAAACAATCTTTATCAAAGATGTTCTTATGTAAAATGTATCAAAAAACTTTACGGTGCTAAGTATACTTCTGAAGATGAGATTTTATGAATGAGCGAAGCTCAAAAAAGAAAAAAAAAAAAAAAAAAAGTTCCATCAACATCCTAAGCCGTTGATCTTTGCCTTCCAACGCTCGTAGTGAGTTAGTAATTCCAATGAATAACTCTTACTGGTCGAATTGAATAACAGTTTCAAAACAGATGATCGGAGATACATCTACTTGGCAAGTCATGGTCATATTAAAATTGGGTGATCGCATCAAGTCGTCAAGTAGGTTGATGATTCAAGTATACCGTTCCAGTATAGCAGACTACATTCTCTGTGACTGTAGAATAAATATTGCGTCACCCATACTCCGTAATGTCAATGGCAATAGTGTAATGTGAGTACGTCTAAGACAGTCAGCTATTCAATTTTCGAATACTCCCGATATAAATCTAACACGAACTTCATATCTATCAGAATATCTGGGTCGAGCCGTTTTCGATCATAATATGGAGTTGGTAAAATCATGTTGATTGTTGAAACGACTACTTATTTTGACCTCGTTATCCTAACGGACAGTGGCGCACTCCGACTCATTGTTGTTAATATCGGATAGGAAATAACGCAATCAAGCATTTTTATTACAGACAATTGAAACGATAAGGTGATAATAATCCTAAGACAAATAATAATGAAGTTATCTGTTATACTATCTGACGGTTAAAAAATATTGGGAGATCAATAACAATTGCTTTCTTATCGTACATAGCCTCTACTGAGTAGGTTTTTTTTTACTGTATACGATGAAGTGTAATGAAAGCAGAGATCAACGACTTCAGGATTCAGCTTTGTTAGCAAATAAAAGCTCTTTGCACTACGTAATTTTTCCAACACTTGTTTGTACTCCTTCGCAACCAATTCCGGGATCATAAGAATATACCATATCCAAATTACGCAATTTGCAAGGTGAATAAATATTCCATTCAGATTATATCTCGTCTGTTAAAAATTATTTTCATACGCATGCTTAATGTATTAATTGATAGAATTTACAAAAATTAATGTTCAATTACATCATATCTATTGACTCCTCTCACTTTTTATGTTATAAGTATTGCAGAATGTGCCTCGCTTCGGGCCAGACGCATATTTTACAAATTACTTGTCTTGCCACAGCAATCATATTATACTCCGTTGTTCAATTTATAATGACTATTCCCTGTGATAATTTTACCGGTGAAAGTATATAGAATGCCGGATCGTGTTCGCACTATAATTTAAGGATAGACCAGAGAGATTCTCAATTACTTCAAATATCTGCGTATGGGCCCGGGGGCTAGAAAAGGTAGAAATATACCGACGACTAGGAAGAAATTAAAATTTTTTTTCAGGTCGTCTTCTGACATAACTTGATCAGAATGTAATTTTTTTCCTGTAGCAAAAACGAAGTGAGTTCGTTCCGTATTATCGATTCTCGACGTGGTTCGAAAAAGAAGAATATAATAACATGTCCTGTGCCCAATCATATCTGACGGAAAAAAAAAAACACGTTTTCGGATTGCATTTGCCCGACATTTTTAGTATAACTGTTGTTTCTAGTTCAGCGGCTGTTTCTAAATTATCATCTCTATTCACGATCGTTTCATCTCGATTTTCATAGTAACTTCGGGGCAGCTGAATGAAAACTGTTATTTCATTACCCATTACATTTGGAAATGATAGTTCCATCACGCATTACGAAATAGTAATTGATTATCAAAAGGGTTATCGATGTCTGAAAGTACTCGATGACTTTCAAGTCTAGTTTGGAGTACCTGATAGAAGATTGTAAGGAGTTTGTTAAAATGTAGGCTGTACCCTTCATGTACGCGTATCTTACACTGCTGCAGCGATCCAAGTCACTGTGGTATTCTCATACGTTTTATGAGTCGAATTTTATCGAGTTGAAAATAGCGAGAGTTAGCGTGCTGCCTGCTAGATTTGCTTTGGCAATCGCTTGTTTGTCAACTTTTTGGTAAAGGGCCGATTGAGTAAACGAAATCCCTAAATAGATACGTGTAATCCTTGAAAAACTTTAGTTTTCGCCTTACCACAGAGGACAGAGATGTACTTCTGTTCATGGCCATGTCCTCCTTCTTGGAACGGTATAATATTAGTCTTATCGATGCCAACTCTCAATATCTGTACTTCGCCCTATTTCATCGAGATTGTTCTACAGCATTAGGTATACTATAGTTCATAACTATTTGCCAGCATCATGTTCGTGGTTGTTCTCTCACGAGATACATTCAAATTCGACGAAATTCTGTGGTTAAAATTACTGTCAATTACGTTATGGGTATAAAAATATCAATCCAGATATTTTTTACTCAGAAAATGAATTGACTATTCGCCACGATAAGAAATGGTCAGATAATTCCGAGCCTACTGTCTGTTCTACCATGCAATACGTTGGATTTGGGCCTCCAAGTTGCTAAGCAGTCAAGTGGAAAACGACTTGACCGTTTGTTGACATGACGTATTAAATTACATCATTCAAATTATCCAGTACGTTCTTAAGATCCATGAAAGGACTTAAACAGGTACATTAGTCCAACTACATACCTATTTTCGTAAGTGCATCGACATGCAAATAAAAGAGTACAATTCTAAAGAGTAGAGGTCTTCGTCGCCGGTCTTCTCTTATACCCACTTGTCATAAAATCCGTTTATGTATGTACGAAGCTGGGTTGCAAATGAAGCCAGTCAAGTTTTTCAGACACAAATTGTATTCGTGTTGTTTACGTTTTGATTGAGTCCGTTATGTTTGACAATCATCCTCATGCATTCCATAAAAACACTTTGGAACTGGGGGAAGAGGGGGAAAAGATTGCGAATTCCTATGCCGTTTCAGTGTTTGCGAATTTCTCTTTTTCAGCAGGTATCCACTCCTTTTTACCCCGCCTTCCACTTCACAAAGAAGGAATGACGCAGATCGGTTGATTTCAATTTTTTCGGTATCTTTTTCTTTGTGGTGTCTCTTGCTCCAGGTAATTTTCCTTTCGTAGTTTTCATAGGAGTTCATTTACGGCCTAAGATCTCTTACTTCCTACAGTACAGATTTCGTTGCTTCAGGGCTTGCTGCATCTCTTAATGTTAATGAAACTCTTCCGTAACTCTCTTCCGTGCCCGCGGGTAGGTCGTTTGCTCTATAGAAACTAATTGATGCGATGATATTCTCTATTTTTTCTTCAAAGACCACTTTTTTTACGGCAATTTGCGATAGACGTAATTTAAAATTATCTCTATCCCTCGTTTTCTTCTTTCTTTTGCTAGTCACTGGACGATTGCGACGCAATACATTTTATTTGACAAACTCCTTCACTATGAGAATCATTAGGATTTTATTCACTCTTCCTAATTTAAGCAAATACTCTAATTCACATGCCAGAAACACGTCTAATGTTCGCAGATGGCATCGCGTTGTTACTTTCTAGTTTCGTATAAATTTGCTTATTCAAACACTTCCAAGTCACATCGATGACACGCTCCTCGTTACAGGACTGCACATTAGTTATTGTGATATCTCGGCCCTTACGACTTTTCGTCTTCCATCTTTAACATATGTCGTTGATTCTAAAAATCGAATTTTAATTTTTCGATTAGTGGTAACTTTATTTCTCAGTGATTGCCACACGTACTCTCATCGTTATTGGCTTTTACAGTCTTCTGCTATTGACTTCAATAGGCGTAGGTACTGTCTTATTGTTGGAATAAAGAGTGAACATCTTTGCTTTATCCCTGTGACCGTTCGCGATGAAATCTGGGTGTGTATTTTTGTAGATTTATAGTTTGAACTACAAATTTAATAATTCTACGAACTCAGAGGATTTTCGTCAAGATAAGATGAGATTCCATTGCATTCGAACCCGGTATTTACAATTTAAGTATTATTTCACGAATTTGTTAACCTGAACAGAATAAGACCTGGATCCAGTCTACTGTGTGAAATATCAAACTAATAATTGCAAAGATGGATTGTTCAACACTGAAACCTATCGGTTCGTTTTTAGGTCATAATTCGGTGTAATGAGATAAGAACTGTATACACTGATGGAGCTTCAACGTAAAAACTTTAAATTATTCGACCCAAGTTGTTCAAAGTTCACTTACCATGAACACCTGTAGCGAGGCACAGGATAAGCAGTGTAATCACCGGTAGAATCATTGCAGTACTTCTATGCCTGTAGTTCATCCGTAACTACCCGCTTTTCTGAGTCAATTTCTAGGTGTTACGGTAGATTGTATCTGAAGAAGTTTATCTCTCGCGGTCATAGATAAGCCAATTTATAGATCATTATATTTATTAGCTTCGCGGTACATTCGCCCTGCTATACGGATTCGTCTTTCAAGTGACAAATTAAAAGTCTAACATGTTATTAATCCATGCGATGTACATACCTATCTTATCTCGACACTATAGTTATAACGGTGCACCGTGTTGCTTTTTACCGCTAATCAACATTTTTGCTCCTGCGTGCAAAACCAGTGCTCCCACCGTTCGAGATAACTGGTATGGTACATGGATCATGTAGATATTTTCGCACGAATCGCGCCGTACTACGTTTCGCTACCTACTATAACATTTTACGTAATAAATATAAGATGGAAGAAAAAAAAAAAAAACTTTAATGAGCCATTACATGGATTACCCAATCACAACATCGAGTTTTTTTCCATGAAAAAAAGGACTGATACTTAACGTTCCTAGGATATGTATAAAATTTTTCCATTGTCGTCAATGAATTTTTTATTATAATCAGTCCAAAAATGAAAGGATGACTTTTCACCAGATCTGCACGTTTTGAGATCCAAAGAATCGTTTTTGAGGTGGTTTTTAGGTGGACGTTTAGGTGTGTGTTTGTGTGATCAATTTTTTGTACGGTGAAAACTCGAGAACAAATAAATGGATTTCTATGATTTTGGTTTGAATCGCTGTCATTTTTCGTCACCTAAAGCTGATCAGATTTTGGAGTTATTCAGTCAGTAGCTTTTGAGTTATACAGTAAACAAATTGCTGGTCGATTGATAGGATTGGCTCCACTGTTTTGAGTTCAGAAGTCTAGGCTAAAAGTTATTTATCTGACCCAACTTGGTCAGCCGAATGATCTGCTTGTTTTCGATTGAGAACTGAAGCAAGAGGGGACTATTTCACTCAAATTGTATTGTCTGAACTAATTATCACTCAATTGTGATCAATCTGAAATGGCTTGACGATCTTTAGGGAATTGTGATACCGAAACAACGAATACTTATGATAAAGTATGAGTGAAAATTTTACCATTGTCCTAACTCAGCAGACTTTCGATTTATGAGTAATTTGCTCCGGGTTAGATAAAACAAAATACCTATCATCAGCAAAGGGGGGGAGATATTCGACATACTTCCTCGTTCAATAAGCGTTTATTATCTGTTACGCAACATAGATATTATTTCACTCTCGTTGCATGAGTGTCGGGGTTAAATTTGTGTATAACTATTTGCCAATATACGTGTGTATGTTTGAAAAAAACGATTTGTCATTCAATTTAAAAGTAATGGTTATTTACGAGAAAGAGTTTGGGATTGTGTTTTGGGTTGAGGGAGTGTTGACCAGGTGCCGCAGTATTAATAGTTATTTTAAAACTTGTTTAAGAAAGTTGGACAAGTTTTATGGGAAAAGGCAGAAGATAATCTAACGAATTGCTGGGTTAAAAAACGTTCCTATCATTCCGGTATATATGGACAGCAACATTATATAAAGGCCAAAGTTAAATTCAATTCCCGTACGGTTGCGGATGTTCGAAGTCAGTAATAGAAATTTTTGGTTTTAATATTCATTCGTAAAATATAGAAAATCGCATCTTTGAAAAGATATCTACATAACTGGAAATTAATGATGAGTCTTGATTGGCCCCAGCGGGGCCTATATGGGAAACGATTTCCTCGAGGATCATAACGTTACGTATAACTACGAAATATGCAGCACGATCCTCGAGTAATCATCAGTCCGCATCGTAGATAATTAAAATCTGTAAAAACAGTAAACACGAAAAGACAAGGTTATAAATTTTAACTCTAGGTTAGAGATAGAAGTAGTAATTCGCTCAGAAGGTATAACAAGACTGTTAGTCGCCCAAGAGAAAGTTGCAGCGCTATTAATTCCATAGGGAATCCGGCGATTTACAACAAATTCAAGCATCTCAAACCGGCTCAACATTTTTGCATTATCTTCTGCAAGAGCTCACTACTACTTTCGTGATGATTGTAAATATTGTAATCCTCAGCTGACCCTCTGGCCAAAAATATGAAAAATCATATGAAATTATCCTAAACAGTATGTCTGAAGGCAACTGGTCTGACTCAACTTCTATATAGAATCTCATTCGTTGAAACCACATTTTTTTTCTTACCGCTTAAGTGGAAGCGATAGATATTTAGCGAGTCGTCGTGATAAATTGGTTTTAAGTACCGTGTTAAAAACCAGTTGATGTTGTCTTAGTTGTCACTTTAAATTCCGATGATTACTGGGTGAAGGTGGACCTTCTCAAGGTTGTCAATCAATATGCTAAGCATATTGTATACTGTTCTAAACTTTCGTTAAATTCCTTCTCATGATGCTAGACACGCATCTTTTACGATGTAACACGATTTTGGTTCTTGCAATCCTCACCCCTATAGTGGTAACCATTCTCTGACGTCCCTTTTCAATCAACCACATACATGGTAAATGATCCAGAAACATTTGCTGTTATCATAACTGTTCGAATCCTGATATTTCATCATAATTGTAGCGAAGTGCGGTTGCCAGTCTGAGAAATATGATTCTACAGATCTGCAATCGATAGCTATTTTTCTGAGACACAATTCTGCGCTTTAGGCAGTTTAACATCACCCAAAAATGACCTTCCGTTTTTTCCTCAACGCATTGAACGATTGGCACTCACATATGTAGGAATCATTCTACATGCAGATCCATCAACGCGATCACATCAGCAGTTTTTGGATTAGGTGAAATTTGTCTTGTACCATATAGGTATATATTCATATCATCTCTACAGAGAGTAGCTTTTTATGGGAGCTATAGGGCCTTTCGATTTTTGACCGGTTACGATTTCTCGTATTTAATAAAACATGTAATCAATATGAATATTATTGCTGTGAGATTGCCAGTTTTAATGAGAGGGTCATAAAAACTTGCACCGAATGGCTAAATCGGACACTGAATCAGCTGAATTCCACGATTACATCGATCTCTGGCATCAGCAGCTATAAGGACAAAAATAAATTTTTAATCTGCTTGCATGTTGAAATATTGATAAAAATACAGACGATTATGAGACGAGACGTGCTCTTCCTTACACCACATTTTAAGGTGTATGGTCTTCAAATTTGAGATCAATATCGCGTATCATTTTATTTATTTCACAGCGGAAATTAAATGTTATATTTGTGTTTGTATTATAACATCGGTGTATCTGAATATGGTTATGTTTTTCTTACCTTCGGATACAAATGTGCGTATGAAATCTTGGCACTTGCTTTTCAAGTTTTATGTTTGAATATGGTAGATATGTCTATTATACCTTCACGTGATTGCTTTGCATATATATTTAGTCAACACGAATCCTAAAAGCCAGTTTCAAGAGTTCATGAGCTACGCCCATAGGTAGAATACAAATAACGAGGCGTAAAATAGTTTTTTATTCTATTCACGGCATTTCTCATTACCACACAAACCAATAATTACCCAAAATACTCCAGAATATGATGAGAATGTTGCAGGTATAGTTAGTGGGGAAAAATTAATAAACTGCGAGGAATGGCATTCACCCTATTCTGATAACCGTATATTTTTCAGAAAAAAATTAGTTGTCCAGACGAAGTCATACATGTTTGTTTGGAATGGGCATGTTTTGTTTCTGTGATTACTTAAACGTTCATCAATTTACAATATTGAATGCTTCGAAAATTCTTAGGGCAAAAAGGCTGTTAAATTAAAAAATTACCTTTCCTCACTCTGAATAAGGTCCGGAATGATACTGGAAATCAGTGATATCGTGATGACTGTATTTGATGTTTACGATATTCAGCAGAACTCTCATAGCCAGAATTCAAGGTACTGTTATATTTTCACTCAATATACTCGATAGCAAATGCACAAAGATTTGACAACACCAGAGCTCCGATGAAAAGCTACGCTTTTGCAGTTTAACATTTCCAAGATGGCGTATTTTCACATATAGAAGCACTGCACAAAAAAATTCATCGAAATCAGAAATTTGAGAAATCGATTCTTATGGCATCACCCTAGCTGTGTAGGGTTGTTCAGTTACAACTGGACTAAGGGCACAGAAATGTTCCACCGTCATTGTTTCGAGATTCGAATCACGTCACAACAATACGATCATTCCGAATGAAACCATCAGGCTGGTTAGGCCAACGTAATACCTAAATAGGCATATAATCTCCGTATTATATTCCAGATGCCTTATTATTCAACATCGTGATTATAATGAAAAGAAACCCTCTGACATTTAGAACGTCCGTTTAAACGGTAGCCGCGGTTATCGTTTCTGATACAGCTATACTACAAGTAAAATTTATAATAAGCTAATATTAAACAGTCGTTGGTAAAATTTCTTCATTATGAACTTCGTGAGTAAGAACTTCCGGCAACCACACGCAATATTGTTCCGCGTGAGCGCCAGCAGCAGCATCTTTACAGCGTATAGTGAGTGGTCAGCCCCGGTGAACAAACTTCGCTAGCAAAAGTGTTTAGTCATTATAATTGTATAAGAAATTAGGATTTTGGAACGTAGTTAGATGTGAGAGCGTAATATAATTTATAGTAGGTACTTTGCACAAGGTAGCGTACCAATTACCAGCATGAAAGTGAAGAGAGTCATCTTTCCGCGATGCTAATTATATACATTCCATATATAGTGGAATGTACCATCATAACATTTTCGATAAAATTATGCTACTGGATAAAAACTGAAGAACACAAATTGCTCATTAGGGCCCTACTATTGCGTGACTGTTTTCACTCACCAAAGGTGAGTTTCTTTTGGCAGTATAATGAGAGCAACTACTACACTCTCCGTATATGGCTCAATTTATTTTTAGAGAAATTAAACGCACTATACCGAAATTAGGTAGCAAACATACATACATACATAGATACGTATATTACCTAAAAATTATTCGTTTCGATGCGTTCATGTAGCATATTTACAAGGTATGCCACTTGATTCAGCAGCCGCGCTTTCTACGTCACTTCTGGACTTTCGCACGTTCGATGATCGCGTAAGTATTTAAATAGTTGAATGCCGGCTTTTTGTACGCCAATCAAGTGATTCAAGAAGTACATAGTAATCCTCGACAGTATCGCGTACTCTAACCACAGCTATGTATACTATCCCGGTTACGAAACGGAGAGAAGAAAAAAAAGAAGAAAAAAATGGGTCAACATGTCACGTAAAAAAAAAGTCTCCTTTTGCCCACATTTGAGACTTGATTAAAACTGCACTTTCCCGCTTGCATTACAGGATTAAGGCGATGTTCACCACGAGAAAGGAAAACTGTCGCTATCAATATATACTGACGCGTACATTTTCCGCACAGTCTATACTATACTGGCGTTTTAATCCATTGCTTATGGCGTAACGGTGCTTGTTTTGACTTACACTTAGATAGCTAGAGATTAGCCAACTACATTAGTTTTCAACCCATGGTTTCGGCGAAATCAAAGCAAGACGTGGTGACGTCTCCAGCGTGCCAAGGTTCTTAGCAAGCCTGCTGCGTGACCAACCTCCTAAAGCTCTAACTACTCAAGGTAGCAGAAAAACCCCAATACACCTACGTTTGTGCTTAGGATCTTCTTCTTCGCATGGTAGCATCATTATACAGGATTTACTAGAAAACAATAACATAACGGTTCGAAATCATGGATTACGATTTGCGAAACACAAGTATTACATTGCGGGAACATGGAAGATGCAGGTCTTTCCATGAACGAATTTGATGTAGTTTCAAAAAAATCATGAAGACGTTTGCCGGTTTGAAAACCTCCACTCTTCATCATTCTAAATCATTGAAGGTTCGTATATTATACGTCATGGGATGAATAATTGTAACTTCAACGAACTTGTTCAATTCGCTGTTCGATTGTTTTTTCAGCATGTATTTTAGGTATAGATATGTGCATTTAGAAACTATGGACAATTATAGTACAAGACCAACAAAAAATACCCTTTCGCAAACCTTTCTTCGTCTTACAATTTTAAAATCGAGATATATTGACTGCTTGCCAATGTTCCCGAAGCAACGGAATGTGTCCATGACTAATTTATACAGACACCTGTGAAATTTCACAACCTCATGTACCGGAAGCGTTTTTATTGCCAAGTAGGTAATCGGGAACTCTGATTGCAATAATAAAGAGGCATGCGTAAGACGGACATAACTTAGTTTATTCATGCTACCAGTACGTAACTATATTAGCGATGAACTTTGTGTACAGAGCTTTAACCCTCATGTACAGGTATTCAATCTCGTTATGTATCGCTTCCAGTTTCAACTAGGAAGCGCGCATACGTTGGATTCCCTGATTCCTGATGCTGCGGGCAGTATAGTATGCCGGGTCATTGCACAATTTTTTATTATAGTAAGTGATGAACTATAGCTTTGGTCGCGAGATAATTTCAAAGCTTAAGAACATTTCTCCTCAACTTACCTTTACAGATCT
Organism: Ametastegia equiseti; assembly: GCA_963989295.1. Taxonomy (NCBI): domain Eukaryota; kingdom Metazoa; phylum Arthropoda; class Insecta; order Hymenoptera; family Tenthredinidae; genus Ametastegia; species Ametastegia equiseti. The sequence continues at coordinate 10,988,686 of OZ022397.1, read as the reverse complement.
CACAATCAGCGTAGCTAATATCTCTATCAACGAATCTATGACACATTTTACAGATTGAGTAATAAGATGGTGTTGATTTTTCATATAGGTACAACTTTGAGTATGATATCGCAATGCAGAATTCTTGCGAATTTAGAGGACATATTATTGCATGACTAGTTGTTTTTCATCAGATTTATCCTACGTACACACGTCACTATGCTAACAGCTATAGATTAACTACTTTCACTGGTCCCATGGCACATCTCTTCACTACACCGCGATCAATAACGATTTTTTATTTTTTATTTTTCTCTTGACACAGGCTTGCATATCGTCGCATATGTTTTATAACTTTCATTTTATGAGTTTTAACCGTTAGACAGGAAACAGTGCCCTACGTAAGGAAAAATAACTCAAATTTAGCTCCGGGCAATGAGAAGCGATTTACCTACTATTACTTTTATAATCTATTGAATAACCCGTCACTGAATCACCTCATAAGTGAAACGTGCCATGTGTAATGTTAATCCAAAGGTATATCAGAGTTACAAATTACCTGCGGCTCGTGCGGGGTCTGTGACGAGTTAAAGATGTGTTCGAATTTTACCAAAGAAGACGTGCATGTCTCAATGTGTGTGCTGTAAATAACAGGCGTTTACGACGTCTATTAATCGAGTTCAACCTGCATGAGACATGGCCCTGTTAAGTAACCGCCTAGATGGACGTTTTCCAACGTGAACTAGATCTGGATTATATAATTTTAAGTTTTACGGTCTGATTGATATATTTTCCCTTCAAACCAGCACATCTCCAGCCGTTGTAATCAAGGCTTTTATATTTTATGACATTCGAGTAAAGGGTTGAGATGGGACAGGACGAACCTCTGGCAATCAAATCCTCGAATGTGGTATTTTGATTGCTTTTACTCTCCCAATTGAATCATGTATTCATAACATACGAACAGATTTTCTCCAGATTTTCACCAAATTTTGGAGTGGTCCGGTTTACTCGCCTCTCCTTTCTGGAAACTCACAGGAATCTGTAGCTATACATATGTATGAAACTTCGAAAGCTGCACTGAACCGAAGTCAGGTGTAAAATTGAAGATGATATAAATATTGACGTTTAGATTACGCTAAATTGTACAAAATATGAATGTCCAATATACGCGCATGCTGTTTCTTACATTACTGGACTACGTTTCATTCCGATACTCGCGTGTCAATATCGATGGAGCTTTCAGTTCATCGGAATGCACGTAATCAATGAAGAAATTCATTTCGATTATTATAAGCTAGTTAATACACAGATATGAGGTCACTTTCATTGACAAAGAAATCGGCGGTTGAACTGATTGTTTTTTCAAGCGACTGATCACTGTCAGTAACAGGTGATGATTTATTATAAGATCGTAAGTAGTATACTCACGTGCGATAAAGAATATGGACTTGAACCAAAAATGAAGATCACCCTGCGGAATGAAAGCCGCATAAAAAAAACATGACAATAATTTTGGATCTTTTCCATTTTTCGTAAGTCTGAACAATAAAAGAAAAATATTCAACCCGCGTAGCGGTGAGTTACGTATTGTACAAACGCTGTGGGGTAACATGCGTACGAGGATGCGTGGACATTTGCCACATATATTGAACACATCGCGATATACATATTATAAGTACATACGTAACTAAACGCGACTAAACTTTGTGCATCAGAATTGCGGGTTTCACTGAATTGAAAATCGGCAAGGTTCGCGCATTAACATTGTTAACGCAGGCCTGTCTGTAATAATTCTGATCGCAGGGCGATGATTCGATAGGCCGATGATAACGGGGTGCGGGGGCAGCGTACGACAGCGAAAATCGACTCTCACATCGGAGGCCAGGTGATTGCACAATGCATCATATACGGCTTAGGAGTTAGTGCGACTCCTAAGCCTAATGTCATAGGCAAGAGGTCCCCGCGCAATTTTCTCCAGACGTGACGCTGCAGGGTGGGATGAACGTAAAGGTATAGCACGCGAGGTTGGCAAGGTGATGGAGTAGTAGGTATACTGGTGAGGGAACTCAACCCCTCCTTGAATAGCCATGAATGCCCGTTAGGCCACGGGTACCAGAAACTAACGCTATATAAGCTTCAACCTGGCTGGTGAATTCGTCAGAAGAGTGAAGAACAAGAAAAACGGCAATACTGCCGTTTTCAGGAACCGTCACCATGCGATCGACCCTGGTTAGTGTGATATTCTCCATATAGTGAGCACGTGTAATGTGACAGTGATATATATGCCAATATATAATGTATAACGCGAATATTCCGAATAAGCATCGTTCGATCGCAGATAATCCACGCACGCATTAATCCTTAAACCGTAACTAATTCTTTCATACTCGGTACTAGTGATACTTCGCATCGCATCGTTCAGAAAATTAAGTAGATGGTGAAATTTATTTTCGAGTCTTCGAGTATTCTTCATATACTACCTTGACCATCACTACTATATACTGTAGCGGTATAATTCGTTCGAGACAAGTAGGACTTTATACCTACTGTCACTTAACATTTGCTCATGTATATTATCTCCGTACATGCACGTGTAAAGAGTATTCTAAGATTGCGGTACATGAATATTCAGTTTGATTTTATACTGTTGATTGCATCGTAACTCTCTCTCTCTCTCTCTCTCTCTCTCAGTTTCTTTATATCTTTGCTGCGTTGCAAAGTAAAAATCTATCTGTTCGAAAATGTTCAATACACTCGGAATCTACAAATTCTTTTCTTTCCATTGACACTGTCGAATATACTTGATCTCACGTGATTCTGACGGCAGACGGACGGTCCGGTGAATACAACTTCAAAGAATGTCGTTCAAAATTTACAGATATTATCATTTGCTCGTAGTCTAGAACTTGAACCCTGTTCACGTTTTTGTGAAACCGTTTATACGAAGGTAGAATAAATGTTGAACAGTTACCGGTAGATAGACATGCAACTTGCGATGCAGCCGCGTAATGTGGTTCACATATGCCACAGGTGTTACCTGTAATCTTATAGCTTTGTGGAATATAGTGCAAAGTCGCATATGTAGTGGCGTTTTAGCCTAGTTACACCGGATCTAGTACATCGAAGAAAGATCTAAAGAATGAATTAAAAAATTCTGATTCTCAGTTTGCGTGTTCTATGGCAATCAACATTTTCACGTAATCTTAATACGGAAAGTTGCTAAGAGGGGCAACCCTCAGAGAATGAATGACGTATAGAGCGAGTTGATCATATCAAAGTATTATTGTAATAATAATGTCAAACGTTTCATTGCAGGTATTTCTTGGGTTCTTATTGATCGTCTCTGCACTTGGAGAACCCATCCGAACAAAAAAAGAGTATGCAATTTACTTATCTTTTTCTGTATTATAAATATTTGTAGGAATATATAGTATGTATCTTCATCCTGTTGAAACGAATACCTCAATTAGCCGGTACCTTGTTTCCACGTTATTTTCTTGGCCGAAACGCTTGTTAGTCATCGCACAGATTATTATATGAATGTCGAAGAAAAAATTCGTTTGAAGCGGTCAACAAATATCTAGCCTGACAATTTAAACAATCTTGAACTTCTCGTTGAATTTCGCTTGCTTTCTTCTCGTCCCACTTACTTTACGCCGTGAAAATAAAACTCATGCATTTAAACGATCTTCGTGCCGCGTTAGACAATTACGTTTCCTAAGACCACCCGCACAGAATTTCTATATATGTAGAAATAGAATTCATTGACGTTAAATTGTTGTCGAAATTCATCCAAGCGAATGAACTACTTCCAAAACTACAAAGAATTTTGTTACTCCTCCAGAATTAATTTGAAAATTGAAAGCTATGAAAATTTACGAGTCACTAATGTAAAACTATTTATTGTTATGATTATTATTACTGAAAATCTATCTCTTTCCCAGGGCACCACTTCCGCAGTATGGAGCCCCAGCTCAAGAATACGGAGCACCATCTGCCCTTTCAATACCATCCGCGTCTTACGGCGTCCCTGATGTAGGTATTGCAGACTCTTATGGTGCACCAGCTGATACCTACGGTGCACCTGGAGGAGGCGGACATGGTCTTGAAGCCTTTTCGGCACCAGCTACCAGCTACGGTGCCCCCGAAGCCTCGCACGGTTCTGCAGTTGCTGAATCCTACGGAGCACCAGCCCAGTCCTACGGAGCACCAGCTGAATCTTATGGAGCACCAGCTGAATCTTATGGAGCACCAGCTGCATCTTACGGAGCACCTGCTCAGTCTTATGGCGCTCCAGCTCAGTCTTATGGAGCACCGGCTCAGTCTTACGGAGCTCCAGCACACCACGAGCCTGAGGGTAGATGGGAAAAGAAATTGAAATGGAAAGAGGAATGGAAACAGGTGTGGAAGACGCAGTCTAAGATGATCTGGAAACAAGAGTGGAAGAAAGTTCAGGTACCCGCTTGGAAGGAGATTCAAGTACCGATATGGAAGGAGGAACAAGTTGCGGCGTGGAAAAAGGTACAGAAACCTGTTTGGAAAGAAATTGAAGTCCCCGCGTGGAAAGAGATCCAAGTACCAGCGTGGAAGAAAATCTGGGTACCAGTCTGGAAAGAAGTTCAGGTTCCTGTATGGAAAGAGGTCCAAGTACCCGATTGGAAGAAGATCTGGGTCCCGGAATGGGTGAAAGTTGGTATTCCTGGGGAGCAATTCGTCGGTCAGGATAAACACGGATGGCAATACACGAGCCACGATTTGTGGAAGAAAAAACTCGTCTGGAAGCCGGTATGGAAGAAGGTTTGGAAAACTGAGAAAAAGCAAGCATGGGCTACCGAGAAGAAAATGGAATGGAAAGCACAGTGGAAACAAATCTGGAAAACAGAAAAGAAACAAATTTGGGTAAAGGACAAGAAACTCGTATGGAAAGAAGAATCCGTTCAAGTATGGATCCCGAAGAAGAAGCAGGTTTGGGTAACGGAAAAGAAGGAAATATGGAAAGACGAGTGGAAGAGCAGGTGGGTTCCAGCGTGGAAACAAATTCAGGTACCTGACTGGAAGAAAGTCTGGAAACCAGTATGGGAAAAGGTCTGGGTCCAGGCCGAGCATCACCACGATCATCACGAGGAACACCATGGATATAAATAGGGTCCATGAGGATATGAATGAAGATGCGTAAAGTGTACTTATTCTACTCATTGATTCTAGGATTAAACTAGATTACATGATCTGTACTCACGTCAAAACGTCAGACGAAGGAAAAAAAAATTGATCAAGAAAACGGCGTCTAACATTGCCGGAGAAAAGTAGTATTTCATCATCAAAATCTGCTGTACAGAAAATCTGCCACAATATGAATCAATGATAATCACCGAACGAAGAATAACGTGACTTTACCTATACATACATATAAACATGTATATACATAGTCTATGTAATCTACGTAGTCTATAGTATACATATATATAGGTATGTGTAAATGAAAAATGTAAATAATGGTTTTTATCACATATATTGTTATTTTTATACGTCAGTAGTTTATTTTTTTTTTTGTACTATAAAAAGAATATTTTATATTATTCGCATTTTTATTACACAGCCAATGAAATTTTCCTTAACTCCCACGTTTTTTTTTTTTTTTTCTTACTCTACAAATACTCGAAGCACATTTTCAATGACTGTGATTAACCAAGACACAGAACTCTGACGATTCAAAGGAAAGTTACATTTGTATAGGATAAGAGGAAGAACTAAAGAGAAGAAGATGCGATGCTTTCTAGGGATAGAACATGACATCAAAGGGGGATCTGAGCTCTCGTGGTCACAGGGGTTATGATATGATCGTGCAACCTTTACTTTCTCCCAGCTCACACTTTGGCTTTCTTCTAACGTGCAGGTATGTGTTTGAATTAACTTAAAGTTGCGCTGACCTGTCAGGTCGTAAAAGCGCCGTAAGTTCAATCTTTTTTTTTCACAATTCACTCACCGAATCTTAATGTTTAAAAGATTTCACATGAGTTGGCTAAAATTGTATTCAACTTCCTGAAAATATTCTCTACCTACATATATGCTACGGTAGGCTTGCGGTCATTTTATTGAACTTTCTTCTCGACATTCTTCAACTCCGATCCAACAGCCTCAAAAATACCTAGTCGTATAATGGTTATTGCTTTACAGCGTCTGCAACCGATGAAATTATTGAACGTTTTCTAAAATCCTTAACAAACAACCTGAAAATTGAATCATCAAAATTACCGGAAAGTCGTGGTCCGAATTTCCTTATGGCTACGTAGATTAGGGCGATATGAAATAGAAACTTGTTGCGCAAAGGGCTTGCGTGGGAATAGAATTCAGATTTTTAGCATGTAATGAGCGGACGTGAACACGAAGAAGATCTCAGATTTCTATAGTGCCATGCCTCGCATTAGGCGTGTGAAGTTCAGCTGCAGGTATATACGAGAGTGAAAGTTTTCGCTCGCGGCTGAATCGCCTCAACGGTCTTTTTGGAGTCCGTTTAGTGGACAACAGTAAGTGATCGATCTCCACCATCGGGGATTATTGACTCGAACTGATCAACGAATTTTTGGCCATTTCTTTCATCGTGATCATTTTTCAAACACTATACATAAATACCCGAATTGATGTTTTAACAAATCGTTCAGGGGAAGAGAGGGAATCGCACGTAACGATTCAATTTTGATTATCAATTATCATCTTTCAATATCAAACTTTCTACATCGTCAAATAATATGCAGTCTGGCTTTTATACTTCCGGTCCCCGGAAGTGAATTGCAATTGATATCGAAATTTCGAAATTTCTTTTTGCGCATCAGTTATATGTTACATATATCTCCAGCCACTGTAACCGTATTATTTGAGTAAGAAGACTCTGTCTTATATTCCAGTAGGAAATCGAAAGTTTTGCACGAGCATCGGAGAAGAGGGAAAGGCACTCTACAGTTGGTGGTGATATTCGGCGACCGAATGGGGCGCTGATTGGTCAGACAGCCTTGAACCGATAAGCCGCAAGTGTCGCTTTCGGAACATTCGCACCTTAAGCCCGGTTGGCACCGCGGTTGTTTCATAACGTAACTTGATCCCAATTCGCACACTTCAAATTCTAATCTTACCTGGTATCTCTAATATATATTCATAAACCGATCTTTCAGCCGAGTCTCTATGCCTTATATGATATAGATATATGCAAATATATGAACAGGACAGATTAGCGCGTCAACGGTTTACGGTACAGCTACTTCAAGAACATCATACAGTATCGAGCGCAGAATCTGAGAAAGGCTGTGCGAAAGAATAATAGAGGCTCATAGAAATATTGGGATATTAAGTTTTCATTATAATATTTAATTCATGATTATCCTAGAGCTTGCGTCGTGCCTGTGATTAACGGACAATTGAACTGATTGCGAGCGACAAAAAGGTCAATGTGCAACGTCTTCTAGTTCATCAAGCTATACATATAATCCGTGCACGAAGTATCTATCGAAAGTTGATCATGCTTTATGTATAGCACATACCGAACCGTCAGTACTTATACGATCACATCTATTACCCAATAGAAAGCGCGAGGCATGCACTAACTAAGTATACGCGTATGTGTATATATGTGGGCAGACATGAACTTACATCTTACATACCACATAGCTATATATGCAAGTCACATTTGTATCTGCATTATATATACATACTGTATTATGTTACATCTTACAATTAACATGGATGTGTCAATGTAGATTTCACGCATGCGAAGTGGCCCTATGCACCGAGCTGCAGTGTCACCGGCCTATTTCATTTATTTTTATTTCATTTTACCCAGGAATTTTTATTTTTGCATGCACTGACTGATATTTAGCATGATTTAAAAACATAGTGACATAGAAATAATTGTGACCCAGTCCTAACGCGATATCAATAGAACTGCCAGTCATCGTCGTGGCAAAACTGTACCGAAGTAATGATCATTCAGATAATCTGCAAATATTGCTAGTAAGCGGTTGCACCGCGGTTTACGATTAGCAATAACACACCAAACTAGCCTGTGAGCTAGTGACCGAATCGTAGTGGTTGTTGCACACTTCGGTATTTTACGGTGTTACACCATACCTAGCACTTTTTCCGCGTATACCGTTCCGTAGTCGATCGAGTTTCAACGACGAATACGTACTGCGTATGCGTTATAAATATGTTGCGGCTACCTGGGAAACCACTATCGAAGTGCTGTAGAATTCTTAATGAACCCTTCGTACAGTCGCACCTGCTGAATGTTCCGTGATTGTCACATATATTGGGTCAAATTGACCCTATACTAATTTATAAATATGTTTGTCATGTAAGGCGAATCCATTGGATTAGAGAATGAAAAAATATTGAACGCACTTTGAACATTGTCAAATATGAAACAAAAGCGGTTGTACGAAAAATCAAGTGACAACATGTTGAATGAAAAAATTTCACACATCTTCCAAGTTTCGAAGAAAGTCTCCTAGTTCGGCATTGTGCTCATAATTGGTCAAATCAACTCTAAACGGTTAACAATTACAAATTTTACATAAGTAGCTGATATGCTAAGTTAGATTTGAGTGAATTAGTGCAAACGGTTAATGCATCTTCCGGATAGTCAGTATCGGAATTCAGCCAATCGCAAAAATCTTCGAAAATCCCCGAAAATCAAACAAGGGAAAACTTCAAGGTCTGTAAAAAGTCAACAACTATAAAGACCCCCTGCCTCCCCCAATAACAATAACAACAACAACAATAATCACAACAAATCTGTGAAAACAAAAATTCTTGAATATGATCCGTCGGAAATATCTGCATTGAATCTAAATATTTCCGGAATCGTATAGGTATCAGAAGATTTCATAACAACAGATTTCTGAATGTGTCATTGAAATATTCGTAAAATATTTCCGAAATATCATATACGATATTCAAAACTCCTGATACATCATGACAGAACCTCAGTTGAAACCTTTCCTTGAAATATTTCCATTGATTATTGCAAAGTTTTTGAAAACTTTCTTGTGTCTGTCATCACTGTGTAGGTCATGTTTATTAGATATATGACCTTGCAAAAGGCTGGAGGCATGTATGCAAGGCAATTAAGTATTGGTATGTACAAATATGTATGAATCTAGATACATGGAATTTAGAAAAAAATAATTATCCAATCTAAACGTACAGGTATAGCGTTGATAATATGTGTGTGTGTGTGTATCTCAGGAAACTTCAATTCTTTTTTATGACACATTCATGCAAATGTGATACTTAGAGACGGCGCCGTTTGGGTTAGGTTTACTACGTGATAAACATCTCTTTAAGTGCTATTAGCATCTTGGATATGCGAAAGCCAAAATATGGCTGCATATTGTTGTATATATCATTACATTATGTACCAAATTTTTGCCCACGTCATCTTCACATTTTTCTCTACGGTTTTTTTCTAAACTCACACATGAAATTTACCTCTTAAGATTTAATGGATCTAATTCTGAGTCAATGAAATAACTTTACGTATCTTCGGTCACGTACTAGGACTTGGATTAATACTAGGTCTGGGATTGGAACATTGCGAGTTACAGTATAGTCAAGATGTTACCGGCGTGGCGTAACCATGGCGTTGCGCAAGTCATTAGTTATTTGAATCGTCACTACGTACACTACATACTTGTGAAGAGACTTTACACGTAATGATAGATAGCTGATGTGAATCACGTACGAATGAATTGCGACGTTAGTACTATTAACGGCACTTGTAGCAAACTTACTGACAACCAGCTCGGTGCTCATCATCGTAAGTTGTCACTCGATATCTTGTCGCATCAAAATCTGAAAAATGATTGTATCAACCACTGATCGTGTCATCAGAATACAAGCATTAGTATGTTTGAGCGGCCTTGCTCATTCGAGCGATTAAAAAGATATTATACATATGGATATACCTGATGTATTTTATAGTGGCAGTTCAAGTTTACTATAAATGCAAATGATTTTCAAGTTTATATCGTTTTATGTAAAAAAGCAACGCTTCTACTTTCATCGGCTTCATTCCTCTCCAGCTTTCATATGCAGATCCGGAGTCAGAGCATATATTATTGCGTAAACAAGAAGTCGAGTTAGCTCGATCTATGTATGTATGTACTGAAATTGGACCAGATGCCGAAAGCTGTGACATGCTACGATGAAATACATGATTTATAGATGATCACCCCGAGCCTTAAATAACCAAACACAATTTGTGTACAAGGCCTGGAGATTATAGACAAGCGCCTTAAATAAGACCGCAGAAAGTCTCGCATATCTATGAGTTACCGATTTCTAACGATAGATTCGAAATCTATAGGTAGATTTCAGAGTGAAAAGGCCAACCCAGGTTCTTTCAAATTAAAAATTTTCACCAAGTCGTCAAACGCCACTCAAAAAATTCCATGGGGCCCAGAAATCGCATAAGATTTTTTTTATATTACCTCTAATCGTTAGCTGTGCAGCCTAGAACATTGAAACTTGTATTTTAGCGACGTTCCATTTACATACCATTCGGAAACTAACTCCAGAAGTCATCCATTACAATTGTGATAACATCACAGCGATTCGATACTGTATCGCTTCCGACGGAAATAGGAAAACAATAGGATATACACTTATTCCATCTCCGTGAAAATCTTCTCGTATACTTTAACGTGAACCGAATGATTACGTAGCGCGGATCGGTATTTGCGAAATTCCGCAATTTCATGACTAACACATCGTTTGCCCAAATGATTAATAGACTATCCATTTCTCTTTAGCACTATGAATTTCCAACACGTTCATCATTACGGTATAAAAACTTGCTTCGAATCGGCTATGTGCTTAGAATATTAAAAAAAAAAAGAAAAATAAACTCGCGTACATAACAATAATTAACAGCTCGTACTAATATGCCAATCGGTGAGCTCGGTCAGCGTTTCAATTATTGTTTACGGTGAAGCGCGGGAGAGCTCTACAATTTCTCGCACTGCCTACCTGCCCGCGTATATATATAAGTAGTGTATATACGTTTCCTCAACAGGATAACCAAGGCCATACATAGTTGCGTGAAAGTGGCTCCACGGAAGTTGCTCTCAGCACTGCAGAGCAGAGGACTAAATACACAGCACACCGTTAAAACCGTAAATTCACAATTGTTAGGTACTTCGAGTGCTGATTGCGACTGATGTTATACCTATACCTATAGTCATAAATCTACCCGACCCCGGATTAATGTTCATCACCTATCCGAATCTTAATAGAAAATAGAAATTGTGTAGAGATTTGACTAATAATTATATATATACGAGTATCATGTTTGTATCGAAATGTTTTAGGTGTTAGTTTGTAGGTCAGGATCGTAGAAATTTGATTTGACGAAGCAGGGGAATTCAATGTGTCATTCGCAAATTTTTTAAGCAATCTAAAAAGAACTACGGCAGCTCGTTATATCATCAGGTCCATTTATACGGTAGCTAAACAAATTTGGTGTTTACTTTTTCCGGATAATTATGCAATGTCTTCACGGTCCGCACAACTCTAGACATGCGTAAAAAATTGTGCCTAAGTATCAATGTTGATCAAAGTCTTGTCTCTGACAAGTAATTTCCGATGCTTGGATAAATATTTCAGAAATTAAGAAGCTCGCCGCACGCGCCAGTACTGATTATACTATACTATGCAAAAAAATAAAACCAGAAGCCGGAAGTTAGCTTGACAGTATAATAATTGCCAATTATACTACTTCCACATATACCTATGTATGTATGGACTGTGTACTCACTTATACAGGAGTGCTGAGTTTCTCCGTCGGGTATTAAAACTGACGATCTTGACTAACTTGTCCCAGGTTCGTTACACGAGAACTGTTACTCAGGAGATTAATAACATCACCCAGTGTTTAAACAATGAATTCACTGATGCTGCAAGAACTCTCACTCGCACTATCAAAGTATATGTCCCCGTGATGGTCTATGGTCGTTTGTTGAAGGCGCGGTAAGAGCGATAAATCTAAATGATTATGGGATGATGAATTGCCTCCATAAGCCCATGACATTTTTACAGGAACACTAAGTTTGTGGCTAATGTTTTCACAGTTAACAATCTCAACGATATAGCATCTCTCATACCCAAAGATCACCGAACTGATTAATCAAATTGATGGCAAACGTCAAACGTGTAGTTAGTAAAGTCACCCGAAAGATGTACAACGAGAACTACTCAAGTTTTCCTGATCAACTCAATCATCTCGTTGCTGATAATACTTAGAAGTGCTGTCGAAGTTTCAGGATGACGTGATGTGTTGTCCCAGGTCACCAACTGCAGGTATAGCGTCCGCTTTCTTGGACACAACATGTATAACAAGAAGAAACAAAAAAAAAAAAAAATTCGAAGCCGTATGTGACATGAAATTCTCTGAAATGCGAATCGCTAGTTTATTACTTTCACTGAATTCCTTACCAGATATATATAATACACATATGTGTAGATATATGTGTGTCGGTATACTATAGTTAAAAATGTAAATGTATGTCTGTCAAACGTAAGTATTTTTTGTTACTAGTGAAAATTATAGAATTAGTACCACTGCAATTACGCTCATAGGTCGCGATTGGGTAACGTGTTCGCAGTGGAAAAAGAAAAATTTATGCTGAGATCAGAGAGTCAACATGTTCTTCGAAACGATGCAGTTACTCGGTCGCAGAGCAAAGTCACCTTTCACTATACCGCGATAAAAGGTAAACAAATATGTTACACTATACCTGAGTGTTAGATGATCGTGTATATAATGCAATATATAGAGAGCCGAAGAAACTCGAAGAAATTCCGCTCATGCCTTTAGGCTATTGGATAAAAATTCAATTAAATAAAAAAATAAAATAAAACAAAATAAGAATCACGTACGTCGCAGGTCAATATGAACAAGAGTGGATCCAGCTGGTAAGCCTTAACTGTGAGAATAAATGGAAATGTAAAGTAATGAAAATAATATGATAGTCATCGTACGTGCGATGGAGACCTTGAAGGGATATACAAGGGAACTCGCCGGGCTAGCCGGGAGAAACGTACGAAGACGGCAAAGAACCGGGAGATTTTGATGGGTGGAAAGCGGCGAAATATCGATACTGCCTCAGGTGATTGGAGATCTGGAGCAAAGGCAACCTTGCCTTGTAACCTTGCGCCTGAACTCACGGAGTACCCCGCAAGCGCGCCTAGTGTCCGGCTCCGTGACGTTGAATTCACTTTCTCCGTGGAACGCGAGCGCAACTCCCCCCAGGACGAGACAGTCCTCGCGCCTTATGGCGCCCAAGCACCCTCCAGGGTCGCGTCAAAAGGTGTGCGTGTACGTTTATGTTGTAGAATCTACTTCCACAGCCATTTCGTACTCTTCCACTTTCCGCTTCCCGCTTCCTCGCTGCAGACGGCTACCACCACCTCAACCATATAACCACCACCTCCAACTGTTTCACGCACGTCATCTACGGGGAGGGAATCCTCTGCGCCTATATAACCCAGCCGTTCCGCTGATTGAACCAAGTTGAGCCACGTTTTCCTGCGTCTAGAAAACTAGTTTTTGTGCCGAGCCCAGCGGGCGGCAAGCCACCGATATGAGGATTCGCCCGAGATGCGCGGTTAGTTCAGTTATCATTTAGATTTTAGATTACCAAATGTTCCGAATACCTCACAAGTTTGAAACAACATCAGAATTCATTCACTCTTTGTTCATATTTAAGGGATAGTGTTTTTTATCGTTGTGTATTCCAGATCCGTTCATTACCGTCTTAATCAAACAGCGATAAAAGTCATTGACGTTCGCGGTTCAATTTTAATTTTTTTTTTTTTTTTTTTTTTTTTTTTTTTACGTCTAATTCGTTACGCAGATTCACATATCTGACGAGTTCCTTGGGTAGTTGAGAAGAGAGTTTAAAAAAAAGTAGATCATTCAGTCTGATATAGCAAAATAAATAAATTACGGCATGACAATTACCCGTGTTCCGTGAAATCGGCTAATCAATATTTATTTTACCTGTAGGTTGCACTAGTGGTACTACTGCAAGCCGTTCTTGTGGCGAGCAAGGCATTGGATCAAACTCAGCTGCAGCCACAGATACAGCAACAAATACCGTGAGTATACATTGTATATGAATGTACACATCACGTATATGAGCACATGCACGTATATCTCTATCGGTCAAAGTCAAAGCGATTACTATGATCGTAAGGAAAATACGCCGACCATGGCATTGGGGAAGGTTATTATAACGGGTACTTTCACAGACAGCTGGCTCATTCAGTTTCTTGCGTTTCATTAATGATGCATTTCAGTATAGAGTTATAAGTATTTGTTTTGGATGCATGGGCAGAACAAGAATGTAATAATCGAGAAGTTTCTTGACCCGAAACCTTGTCGTATGCGTGGGTGTAGCGCCATGCAAAGATTTGAATAATTATAACGGAATTTCGTCAACAGCTATGGTACAGTGCCACAAAAACGATGGGATGATGGAGGTGACTTTGGAGGTTACGACGAGCATGCACAACCCATACACCAAGAAGAACACCACGTGGAAGAACATCACGAGGAACACCACGACGAGCATCATCATGATCATCATGACCCTGGGTACTGGAAGAAGAAGTTGATCTGGAAACCAGGCTGGAAGAAGATCTGGAAACCGGCTCAGAAACAAATATGGAAACCGGCGTGGAAGAAGATCTGGAAGCCGATTTGGGAACCTACGCAAAAAGCTGTTTGGAAAGAAATTCAAGTGCCAGCGTGGAAGAAGATTTGGAAGCCGGTTTGGAAGGAAATCCAAGTACCTGTGTGGAAAGAAATTCAAGTTCCGGCTTGGAAGAAGATATGGAAACCAATATGGAAGCCGATAAAGGTACCAGCTTGGAAAGAGATTCAAGTCCCTGATTGGAAGAAGATTTGGAAACCAGTTTGGAAAGAAATTCAAGTCCCAGCGTGGAAAGAAATTCAAGTTCCAGCCTGGAAGAAGATCTGGGTACCTGAATGGGTGAAGGTCGGAATACCCGGTGAACATTATCACGGTACTGACAACCATGGCTGGCAATACACCAGTCACGATCTTTGGAAGAAGAAGTTGATCTGGAAACCGCTTTGGAAGAAATACTGGAAACCTGCCAAGAAACAGATCTGGATTCCAGACAAAAAGCTGGAATGGAAGGAGGATTGGAAGCAAATATGGAAGCCGGCTAAGAAACAAATCTGGGTCGATGATAAGAAACTCGTATGGAAAGAGGAGTGGAAGCAAATCTGGAGGCCGGATAAAAAGCTCACATGGGTACCGGACAAGAAGCTGGAATGGAAAGAGGCGTGGAAACAGATCTGGAAGACCGATAAGAAACTGGAATGGGTCCCAGACAAAAAACTCGCGTGGAAAGAAGCTTGGAAACAAATCTGGGTACCAGACTGGAAACAAATCTGGGTACCTGGTTGGAAAAAGATTTGGAAACCAGTATGGATTTCAGAATGGTTCCCAAGCGAGGATCACCATGATCACCACCATCACGACGAACACGGTCACGGTCACGGTTGGGCTGACAGAAAAGATTCCCAGGCTGGAAACGCTCAAGGAATCCCATACAGTCCACAAAACCAACAGCAGCAACAGCAGCTGACAGATCAAAATAAGGTCAGATGGGACCGATCGCTTAATAACGGAAATTTAGCTGCACCTGCAACGAATCAAGCTAGATCAATAAATCAGAGTTCGGCACAGCAGCCCGTGGCTTACGCTCAGAACAACAGCCAAGGCCTGAAGTTCCCCAGTCGTTGAAGCGTAATAAATGTTTCATTTGTACAAATCAAACGTAACACGTAAGCCACTGTATATAATAATCTTAAGTCAATTAATTAAGGTACTCCAGCGTTTGCTATTTGACTGATGTGTACTGTTACCTCCTATCAAGGGGTTTGTTCAAGTTTTGCATTAATGTTTTTTTTATACTGTTGTTGTTATCATTATTGTTAACTAATTCACTTATAAATAAAAAAAAAAAAAAAATCATTATATCGTTAAACGGTTGTAATCTAGCTTTACCCGATCTTCTCACTTCAACGCCTTCTACGCGCTTACGCATCGTACCTACGTGAATGCATATTGTATTTAAGTACATGTGACGCAACTCTTTGGCGTTTCGCGAAGCCAAGAAGGTCCGACAGCGCGTAGTCCGAAAGAGACGCGAGACAGAAATCGGAGAAAGTAGGCTTACGTGGGAGGAAAGATGCGAGTCTTGAGTCCGCCAGTGGAATAGAAAGTTACTCGACCAATCTCACGTATGGTAATAGCATACATTCAATCGTACATAATATAGACTCGTATATACGTGCAGATATATACTATAATGCATACTCCGCATCTATAAGCACGGGATACTCGCTCCTCGACCTTTAAGCCATAAATTAATTCCCATGTCATTATATACCTGTAATGCTTGTGTAGAATTTAACGAAGTGACCGACGAGAAAATCGGTCCACGCGTTTTCACCCACTCGTTCATTATTACACTCCGTATATCGATTGCCATTCTCAGCGCACGTAGACGATTTCATGATAAGCTTATTAGCGCACATTATTTACAACCATTAGCGTAGGTATAGGTATACGAAAATACCTATAGATGATGAACATCCGAAATCGCAATCTTTCCTCAATCATATATTTCACCTAACGATCTATGCCTATGGTAAATATGATACGATTTCGGAAGTGGTTGGTATGAGAATATGAGATACGTGAGCTTCGTCAAACGACAAAGAAAAAATTTTCAAGGGTAGTAAAAGGCTAAATACCCTGAAGGAATGTCTATACGTGAATTGGCAATCGTTGCCTTTGCGCAATGTTGATTAGAAAACAAATTTCACTTAATTGATTCTAAGAACTATTCAGCTGTTCATCGTTAATCCTAATTACAGATAGAGAAGAATCGGGAACTCTGCGTTTCACAAGGTTAATAAGGTTATACGAGTATTGTATATTATCTTCTCTATATATTTTCACGGCAAATCACCGCTCCACTTATATGTGTTACCACCGACTCATCTTTCACCGAGGATTCACATAGGTGATGATTTGCTGGAGAAACTTCAACACGACTTTCAAGATGAGCGTATAGCGATAAATAACATACACGTTAGTCGAAGTATCTTCATCCTATACTGATTTCTTAGATTGATATTTAATGCGAAAGTAGTAGTTGTTGCCACTTTGAAATTTAGAGATCAAATTTCTCGTATATGTATCTATTTAGTTACAATACTATTATAACACTGATATATATTACAATAATAAACGTATGCATGGTTATTCGACGACAGATAACTGGATAAAATTTCAAGAAATTGCAAGTGAGACATTAGATTTGAGTTTATACGATTTGGGTGAATAATTCAATTTTGACTATACGTGACCTTCAGTTGGAATCTACATATATATGTGAAAGACTTAGCAGCTTAACAGCTTGGTCTTTAGTCGATCTGGTAAGAAATGCACCGCAATATACCTACCAAATTTCTTCAGGGCGTATTCGCCTAATTGTCAGGAAATTCAATCCTTCAAAGTTCCAAAGGCCATGTATGTACAGAATAACAGAATTGACTAACATTTAACTGATCGTCGATTTTAGATATCATCTCGATTTTTATTCATGTGGCAAAAAAGTCTCGGTACACAAATTCTTGTTTGCCAGCTCCTTTTCTACCCAACCAGCAAACAGAAGTAGATTGAAAGTGAAATATGCTCCGTATGTGTGTACGTCTAACGAGACAGTTATCTACATACAGGGTCTTCCAGAAAATCAGCGCAATTTCTATGCGACTAATATGCTGATTTTCTGTCGCTACCAGTCTGCATAACTATAAGATAATTCAATAAACCAGCTCTTGGACTAACGTTAAAATTTATTTGAAAGATTGTGAACCATTTTTTATCCCTGATTACTGGATTTGGAAACTCAATAGAACTTCACTCTTTATTGATATCTATAATACTCACGAAATTGTCCTATGAATTTTTCGTAAGTTTTTTATGGAACGCCCTGTATTCGTACGTATTCCTTGACCTTCTCAAGCCACATACAGTAGCTTGGTTTAAAAAACCTGTTACATAACGATCGAAGAGCGGTATAGGCATTACGAACCGGATTCCTAAGTCCAATTCAACGGAGGTACAGTATATGTTGAAAATTAGCGGCTGTCGTGGGAACAAGAGCGAATTATCAATTGCGTTGAAACCCTGTTGATCATTCAAAGTAAACGTAAATCGGACTAAGATTATATCCGGAAAGATATTTTGAGCAGCTAGGAAAACTGTTCGTCGCCGATACATTGTGTAGCTGAAACCATATTAGCATTGTAAATGTGACTGACTTTTGACATGCTCTGTATTTCGTTAGTGCGCGTTACTGTTCACAGAGAGTCACGTAGAGTATGAGAACCAGTGTTGATTCTAAATCCGACCATGAAAAATTCCTCCTCGTGGTACATACATGCGTCTTAAGACGTTAGTCGGACCGAAAAAAGGCTTAAAATAAAAGACATACGATGGAGACCTCACATAAAAGATTCCAGTTTGGAGGGCACGGGTGTCATTCTTCGATAGAATCTTCAAGCTTCGAGAACGTTTTGTTGCCAGATATCAGTTGAATGCTGAAGTGGCATTTGTTGGATATTCCGTCTCTGGTCTTCAGATAAGATGCTCTACGCAATAATATCGATAATACTCTTTGTGCTTGGTGTATTTTGTGTCTACGATTCGATCAAGCCGGCCAATTTCCCACCAGGTACCGTGCGCAATTGCATTGAAACGTTATTTTTTTGTAACTATACTTTTCCTCTTCCATTTAGTATAAAATACACTCGCGTACAGTGTTATTTGCGTCTGACACTTTCGGAATTCTCTCAAAAATTTTTATAAACATATGGATAACCGGTTGTATTATCGAATCTTTGTATCTTGCTTTCTAACGTGTTGGAAATAATTACTTTTCAACCACTAATTAATTTAAACCAATATTTCGTCAGTTAGAAAACCGCATTTGGAGAATGGAAAATGAAGCTCGCATTCTGATAAAAGTTGATCACTTCTAGTGTTCCATTGTGAAGTATCATTCGAACTTGTCGCATTTTTTTTTTTTTTCTTCGCATACTGAAGATACGGGAAAGCGTTCCAGACAAAAGTATCATGGTGTCAATTAGTGCAGAAAAATAATGTATGAAACAGATTCCCATTAACGTTGGTTATGTAATTTTAATTTCAACGTGAATTTTTATTTCGTATGGAAGCTATAGTGGCGAGTTGAAACAAGGCAAATAGAAATAAGGATTCGTTCTATAGTATCATTTGCATATTCCGACTTGAACTGAAAGGGTGCGATTCGGAAGCTCGCAACAGAACGCCACATCACCACTTTTCACTTTCGCTTTAGAACGCAGTAAGAATCGTTCAATTTATTGATCGCGGTCAATATATCAACACTAAAACAAGATAACTTATAGAAGAAAATTCGTTGTTTTTTCGCCAGCTTCGTGATCATGGGAATACAACTGATAGATGATCACACAGAAAAACTCTGACTGAAAACGTGTTTCCATAAGTTCGTAGGTTTAAGAGAGAAATGGAGTATTTTTGATTCAGAAAACTGAGAATCGACTTATACATGCATCAATGCTTACAAATTCATTTGAAAATACGTCAGTTTGGTGAAAATATATACTAACGATAATGCTCAGGACCAAGATGGCTACCATTTGTCGGCTGCTTTCCATATTTTCACCAACTTCGATCAAAGTACGGATTCGTTCATCTGGCGCTTGTCGATATGGCTGAGAAATATGGTCCCGTACTCGGAATCAAGCTTGGAAAACAGCGCATTGTTATAGTGAGCACCCATGAGTTAATAAAAAAAGTTCTCACACAAGAAGAGTTCAATGGGCGCCCCGATGGTTTCTTCTTCAGAGTGCGTTCCTTTGGAGAAAGGAGAGGTAAGGATAATAATTATACACCAAAACTCTCTCGATCCGACCATTGACCACGTAACCACTAATTATGAGTAAAATATTTAGGCCCTACTTCCTAGGCTCGCATTTACATATTTCATCTGATTTTCTGAACTCAGTAGGTTAATCGTACCAGATACCGACTGTGTCCCAATTATTGACCTTTTTCAATGATTCCTTTTTATCCGTGAGCTCTTAAATCATCAAAAAAATTAATTCGTATTCTCCAAGTCTGTAGCAAATGATTTGTCTAACGGAACCATTCAGAATTCTTATCATAGATTCAATACTGAAGAAAATATGAGGGTTAATAATTGGGACTTGAAAGGTCAATAATTGGTACGCTTACCTCATAGGACTCATTTTCAAAAAATTCGTTATTGCTCAGGGGTATTGTTCACCGACGGTATCAAATGGTCGCAGCATCGTCGCTTTTCACTACGTCATTTGAGATCTTTCGGATTTGGTCACCGCAAAATGGAAAACCATCTGATCGCAGAAGCTGAGGATTTAGTAGAATTTTTGCGGAAACAGAGCCTAAAAGGTCCAGTGCCTATGCACAGTGCATTTGACATCGCGGTGATTAATTCACTATGGTCAATGTTTGCGGGAAGACGTTTCGAGTACAATGACCAGAGATTGAAAGAAATTTTGCAAGTCACTCACGATGTTTTCAGGTGAATAGACTTTGCACGTACCTAGCTATATACCTGTTACATGTTTACAGCTGCAGCGGAACATATGATTAAGTGATTAATAATTACATTTTATTCAGATTAATCGATACTTCCGGGGGTATTTTGTCCCAACTTCCTTTTCTGCGATTTATTTGCCCGGAACTTTCCGGTTACAACGCACTGATGACCATCCTGACCAAGCTGTGGTCTTTCTTGAACGATGAAATTACCGAGCACATGAATAATCTTCCTGCAGATGAGCCACGTGATTTAATAGACGCATTTCTCATGGAAATATCACGGAACAAAACAAATGACTCTCAGTTTAATCGTAAGTTTCCGTTCACTCTGTGAGCTTCCGTTTTTCTTTATACGCGCATCATGCCCATATACACACAAACGTACTATACGTTAATTTATTCAGACGAGGAACTCCTAATCTTGTGCTTGGATCTCTTTCTCGCTGGATCGGAAACAACCAGTAACACACTTTCCACAACGTTGATTTATTTGGCCTTGAACCCAGAATGGTTGTCGACTCTTCAGCAAGAACTACGACGGGTTATAGGTCAAGACAGGCCACCGAATGCTATGGATCGATCATCATTACCTGCAATGGAAGCCTTTTTAGCTGAGGTTAGTGTCACTTTTTGGTGACTTTGAAATTTCGTAACATAATCTAAATTCATTATTTTCTTTCCCACATCTAGGTACAAAGATGTATGTTTATCGCACCTCTTGGAGTTCCACGCCGAGCAATAAAGGACGTTTGCTTGAACGGATATCACATTCCGCAGGTATTTAGAGCCTATAGTCGATTGCAATTCGTAGCAAGTGTAAATTTCTTGATCACTACATTTCAATTCGTTTCAGGATACTTTGGTAATAGTGAGTTACTACAGCGTGCATCACGAAAAGCTACATTGGAAAGATCCGGAAGTATTCCGTCCGCAACGATTCCTGAACGCAAATGGAGAATTTATACCAGACGATTTCTCCATCCCATTCGGACTGGGTAAAATTAACATTTGACTTTTGCAATTTCTCAAAATATACATAAACATATTGTGCGGAAGCGTAAAATTATCAGCTCGAGTAATGACTTCGTACCTATAACTATATAATCCTCGTACATACTTACGTTGTTTTAATTAGGGTAAACTATACGTGGGCTAGATAACTCGTGTACCGTTTCAAATTCTAATCTTAGAATGTACATACAAACGTTCTGATATTTTTCCGGATTTCGTTAAATTCAATCATTTTCAAATTTTAGGAAGAAGACGTTGCTTGGGAGAGGTTTTGGCTCGCAACAGTTTATTCTTATATCTTGCCTACGTTTTGAATTACTTTGACATCAAAATTTCGGAGAAACATGGCCCACCGAGCCCCGATGGAATCGACGGATTCACCATCTCACCAAAACCCTTCCATCTCGAGTTATCATATCGAAACGGCTAAAAAAATGCACTATGTAAGAACGCAGAAAGTAATCAGGTCATCCAAGTACAGTCAACTGCATAACTTCATTTACAATTCTGATTTGTTCGTTATAATTTTTCCTCCACGTAACGCAAATTCATATAAATATAAAACCGCCGATACCTCACATGGGAATTTATTGAGTTAACTGCACATCGGCTATAAATAAAGAGTTGTTTAAAAAAAAAAAAAAAATTGCTCGACGCTGTTTGTGCAGAGAAGCAATAATTTGCTTTACATCGGTCCAATATTACTTTAAGTATTGGTTTTCGATCAATTGGAGAGGAATAGTAGTAGCGCGTGCAATCTGAATACGTGTGTGTATATGTACAATACATATAGGTGTATGTATAGAGATATAGTATAGGTTTCTCCAGACATTACTACACATAAAGTACACTTGTCAAACTACTGGTTGGTACGTATGGTTGGAATACGTATGTCGAACTTTTCTCTTATGCGCTTGTAAATGATTCCCATAACTTGATACCTGATTGAGAGAGCGAAAGCCCTACAGAATCCGCTAACGTAAGTATCGATAATCTGGTAAGGAGTCAAGGTATAGTAGAATTGTGGTGAATACAAGTTCTGGTGGAATCATTTCAGTGAGGCTTTTTTCAACTGTAAGTATAGTAGGTATTATATATGATTAACAGATTAAATGATTCTATAGAGCCTACCTCGTTACCAGCACACAAGATATTATGTTCACCTTCTGTATTTGCAGCTGATTCAAAAAAAAGCCTGGGCCCAAAAAGTAATAGAAAACGATAAAGTATGTATTTAACAGCAAAATTGGAAAAGGGGTTAATTTAATTTTGGTCCGGTTAATTTGGAATAAATGCAGTTACTAGTATAGTATGCCTAACACTTTAGACAGAGTTTGGTCCATCCCACAGCGTTCTTGACCTAACATTGATGGAGATATGTAAATTCAAACACAAGCGTATATTGCGAATCGATTTATTTATACTAATTGTTAGAAAGATTGAATTTCTACCTCGAAATTCCAAATTAATTTGCTAAATCGAAAGATCATTGCTGAGCTCGTCTTGGGGTCAGGAGGACATCGTATGGTTTTGGTGAAATTGTGAGACCTGGAACACGAACTAAAGTGGGGGGCTCCTGTCCGGGGACCGGAAGTAACTGGTACCGCTGCATCACACCGACGAATAGAAGCAACAAGGCACATCGAGCCAGAGCTTCACCGGGGCAACGTCGTTTTCCTGTAAAACGAACTCGCAATATTTATTATATGTACTCGCAACTTACCTTATGGCTGCAATTTCATCAAAGACATAAAAATAACTCGGCCTATGATACATACGTTGTACGTACTACATCACACAGATACTCTAATAGCCGTGGATAGGAGGCAAATAAAAAACAGAGAAAGCTATCCATAGACCAGGGAAAATACTAGAAAAACCATTTTGTTTTTTTTTTTTTAATTTTTTAAAATCAAAATTTCGCATCAAAGTTGCGTGACGTGAAATAAATTCTTGAGCATTTCTATCAAACTTTCATTTTTTAAGACAGATGCGTATTAATGTTACACTTTTGACACAAACTGGTTTGCCGAGGAATGGCACCAATGGCAATTGCTGCTGTTGGCAATAAAGTACGAACTAACTCGATCAATCTTCTGAAGTCTCTTTCGAATTTCAAATGTCGTGAGCATCTAACTGTTAGCCTCCAGCAAAAACCAATTCACGATTTACGGCTTACGATAAATCAGTGAACAGAAACACGTTGAAGGTAATCTTTCTGGCTCATATGTACATACCTTCGCCGAAGTTTAGAAGATTTTCGTCCGGGACGTAGACACCATTTTTCAAGAATCTTTCCGGTTTAAAGCTTTCTGGTTCGGGATATAGATCCGGATTCATGTGCACGCTCCAGAAGTTAGGAAGGACCGTTGTTCCTTTGGAAATTGTGTATCCAAACAAATTTGTATCCTTTAATACGCGACGTGGTCCTGCAAACGGTGCGACTAAACACATCCTCTGAGATTCGGCCAGGACAGCTTCCGCGTAAGCAAATCTGTGAGAAATGAATGGTAAGAAACCTCGGATTTCGCTTCATAGTGAAAGAACGCTGAGATCTTATGTTATCCTAAAAATTCCCCTACCTGGGTCTATCGTTAAGGTTCGGTGTCCTACCGTTACCAACTACCTCGTCGATCTCCTCGTGAAGCCGTTTTTGAACGTCCTGGTTAATTACCATGTTCAAAAATAGAAAATCCAAAGTCGTTGTTGTAGTATTTGAACCGGCGATGAACAGATCTGTCAGTACCATCACCAACTGATCATCTGGTGCAAGTTTTTACGGAATTAGCGATTGTACGGAAGATATGAGTTGTAAACTATGATAGTCTGTATAGACGATATTATGCTTAAAATCGTAGTAATTATAATTCTTCTTTTTACTATCTCTTGGAATTACGTATTCACATTATCAGTCTTTACAACCCATACGATATTTGTTGCCTCTTGGACAATATCGTATATTTTGCATCGGTTGAATCGAACGAAAAAGTGCTACTTTTTGGCCCCAGAATAAAAAAATTAAAATAAAAAAAAAACATTTCTATGCTATTATGTCACATGACAATCACGCAACATTTTTTTTTTTTTTTTTTTTTTTTAATTTTAAATTGTACAATAATACTTTTTTTTTTAATAATAGCCAGTATCAGTGTTTCAGACTTTCGGAGTTGGATAAAAAAAAAAATCGTAAATTAATATAGCATCAGAACTTTTTTCGCCCGATTTAGCCAACGCGAAACACGATTTTGCCCAAGGGGACAAAGAATATTGTACGCATCTCAGGCTAACAATAAATTCGGCCCCGGGGCTTTGCCAACCCTGAATCCGCATATTCCTGCACGCGCGGGCGGAAAAGTACCGCTTCATGCCCTTGGTACATGATATGCGTTTATACTGTCTCATTAACTGAGGCAAATATGTAAACGACCTGAATATAGGCAACTCAAGGCGCTTTGCCTAAGGCATCGCTACATCTTCGCGAGTGCGAAGGCGAATAAATTTCTCACAAAGTACAATTGGCTGACAATAGCGTGCAGTTGGAATGATTCACGAATCCATGTATAATTGATGTCAATGAATTCTTCAGACCCGTAAAGTTGTACGTTGAACTCGACATATTTCTCTATAAATTATATTCATTTCTCAAAAATAGTGAATATTTTGAAATACTATGTGTACCGTTGGTCGTTACTATATTTACCTGTGAAATATGACGCCGAACCTTTCTTTGAATGCATTTCGTTAAGAAACATATCGATTAAATCACCCTCCATGTCGGGAGTATGATTTCTTGTGTGCTCATTGATAATTTCCTGAAAAATGTAAGTGCGTTTTTTTTCTGTTTGGTTTTTATTTATTTTTCTGAATAATTGATCTTCATTCTGATGGAAACATGAAAAAATTATTCGCTGTCGTTTATAGCGATCATCGAATTATTAGCCATTGTCTAATGTTGGTTATTTCCACATGTCAAAGCCGAATTCGTATTTTCAAATAGTGATTAGATTTTGTTCTCCATCTCATGTTTACACTAATGGTCGTTGATGCTTTTCGGAAACCTGCTTATTCAGTGACGTTAATTTCGTGAGGCAATGACCGGCAGTATCTGATGAGCGCACCTTTCCATTAACCATTCACTATAGGTACCAATTTGCGATTTGCGGATATTCGGTCTTGGTTATACTCATAAAGATATATATGTATAGTATTATTTAAGATTACACAAATTACCACTTGCAAATAGGAAAATGAAACTTGTCTAAAAAATTCGATCAACCCTAAAACTTCGAAACCATTATGCACAGATAGGAGGTTGGCAGAAGTTGAGTCGATTCCTTTCTTGATTGAGTCTTGTCGAAGAATCAGAACAGCAAAGTCACTGAATACGAGTCAAGTTTAGTTGAAAATCTGTTTGGCTCAACGTTCATCCGACAATTCCAATTCTCTGCATTATTATAGAAATATAAGGGTAATGATAAAGAGTCTATGCATAGCAAACCGTCAGAAATTCTTTGAGCTCCTTGTTTAGGGTAAGTAGTAGATTGTATCCCGAGCTTTCTGGAGCAATGTACTTCATCCAGGGTAACGCTGATAAAATACCACCACTCATGTCAAAAGCTCGAGCCCGTCGATCCATAAGATCGATGAAGCACTGTAATCTGGCAAATAAATCGTACGCCATGACATTCGTCGATCGAACTTATCTTCGATGAATATTGATAGGTATATCACAAAACTGTACAATTATTGAGAAGACATACCTTTCGCTGTCGGAAAAACGTTTTCCCGTAGCGAGGGTCCACAGAACATTGATTACGCTTGGAGCTATGATTGGCTTCAGACGAAATATTCCACCACCCTTGATCGATTCCAAGATTCTGTTCAGTTCGTCCGTCATCAAGTCTGACATTTGTCGACGACCCAGACCAATTGTTCGTAACGTGCGCACGAGCCATGCTCGCATTTCTCGCCATGCGGATCCATCCGCCATTGTTATCCCTAAGATGTAATGAAATTTCTTGAAATGACAGTGTGGCTGCTTTTTCACTATGATCCTACAATTAGGTCGAAGCATTAACATTTCTAGTATCTACCGCAGCTCCGTTGGCAGGTTGAAGATTTTCGCGATACATAATAATGAACGGATCCCAGCATATTGATTCTCATTCTTCTTCAAATACCGAGTACACTACCTTGTATTGGAAATGATACACAATCTAGACAATCGATGTGATTAATGATAATAAAAATAGCTGCGGAGGTTTTCCCTGAATTCATCCGGAGGATAATTTTGGCTGTGATAGTAAATCCGTGCCGCGAGCTTTTGGCTACATGTGGCGAAGCAAACTTTAATTCACCATTTTTTTGTCCGAAATTTCGCAGTTTAATGAATTCGTTCCAAGGCCGTCCATCATACGCCTCGCTGTGTAGTACTTTTCGAATTCCTTCTCGGCCGCAAACCGACAGGATATCGTTTACTCCCAAACGAAGTGCCACCACGTCGCTACCGTATCGCCGTGAAAGCTCCAGAAAAGCACAGTGTTGACCACCAAATGCGCGAGACAGGCTTCGTATTAGATATAGGTTGCCAACAATCGGCCATTGGAAAGGTCCTGTTCGAATCATTGCAGTACATAGTTACCAACTCACATACCACACTACACAGCTCCGAAAATCATGAAACATTCATGCGTTTCAAAATCCTGTAGCTCCTTCAAAATCATTATAGTACATTGTGAATCAAAGAGGGAAAATAGGCAATTTCGCCGAGTGTGGAGTTGGCCATCACACGAGTCAAAATTGCCTTCCGCCCGTGATGAAGACGATATTTTTTGTCCGAATTTTTTGAAAACGCGACTATACAGAACGGCCTTTAGTAAGGGACTGGTCAGCATTTCTCATGTTTTATATCGATAGGAATTGAAGTTATCAATACGATTCAATTTGGTCCATTCAATTAAGGTCCTACGTCGTTGCAGCGTATGTACGTAGGTATTTGCCTTCTTTTAGATGGAGAAAACTGTTTTTCTCCCATTATATAAAAGAGAATTGTTGTTTATTTTTTGAAGAAAATGAATTTTGTTTTAATCCGACCATACATATCGAGCATTGACGGCGCATTCGAACCGAAAATCGCTCGGTCTGTATAGAAAGAAAAGAAAACGTACATGCGGCCTAGTCTGTCTCTTTCTAACCAAGGAACGTAAATACGTCAAAAGAGACAAATATTGGCGTGAGCAACGGTCACTCTAGATTATTTGAGCCATTTTGTTCGAAATATTCCACCATCCTACCAAGGAACAAAAAAATTGTGTACTAATATTATGTCACGTTACCGCGCTTGGATATAAATCCGACCGATAATTACGATTTGAACCTGCGAACGTATTAGTGATCTTGACAGCTGCAGTGACATCGAATAAGATGGCAGAGAAAGAGGATGAAGGAAAAAATAGTTGGGTATAATAATCTTCAAAATAAAGTCTTTCAGGTCAATCAGGAAAACCATTTGTATGTTATACAGATAAACGTTCGATCACAAGATAGTTATATCAATTATTTTATTATCTTCGCGTCAAGGTTGACGCCAACTTGACCGCTGCGATGCTTTTTTCTTCTTGGTTTATGATAATTTCTACTGATACATACGTAAATTGCAGTACGTACTGCAGTGGAATTCGGAATGTTTAAGAATTGCCGACAACGCGTGGCAATATTATGTATGAATATATCGTTTTACTAGGAAAACATACTCAAGAACAGTGATATATACCTATACTAGATGGTAGATATTATCGATTGTATAGCTTTCAATTATTCAGACTCTAATAACCCTAGCCCTACGTCAATATTGGCCTGGGATTTTTTTCTGCGATCCGAATTTTCAGAGTCAAATCTCCATTTGAATAATTAAAAATGAAAGAAGAAAGTTTGTATGAGTATACACATCATAAAATTTGGAATCACGGATTTTAAGTACTTATTATACCGTCTCGAAAATTCATGTCAATCAAAATCTATTTCCAATCGTTGGAAGCTCTATTTTCGTGTCTTGCAGTAAACGCACCGTAGAGTGATTCCGCAGACAAATACTCTGGCTGTCCGGTATCACCTCGTAATGCCGTGCTTAGATTTATATTTGACATGATTTTCGTGACGAAGTATAAAAGTGAGTCCGCTCTGGTCACAATAGTGAAAAACAAACTTGTGAAAATCTCAATTTATGAAACTTTGTTTTCGATCATTTGCAAATTCCCAGAACAACAATGAACGCATAAGCCAACCCTTAACTAAACAATTATCCGAAAATACCTCTCTCCAGATTAGATACCTTTCCTCGAATGCAAAAACACCATGTGAAAAACATGTCAAGCTCTACCTGCCCTTATCCGGAATGAGCCCTTTTGACATCAAAACTTGAATCAGTTAAACTAAAGTTCATGCTTTGATAGGAAATAAAGTACGTTCATTGAAAATACAATAATATTATTTTTTGTACGTAAAAATATATCTTCGGGTAAATGATGAGGAATACGACCGGGTCCAGCGTGTAGCGCTTCCTTATATAAATGCAGATAAAACGTACCTACACGTTTTTGCGGATGTGAAGAATTTGGAATCAAAGTCAATAATAAGAGAATGTTTTATACCTGGTGGATAATTCTTCCTCTTTGTAAAATAAAAACTGGCAGTTATCAAAAGAACTACTGTTGCAATTAGCACACTCGAAATCATTGCAACTTGAATTCACGAGGCAAACCGCGCAAAGTATTTTTTCCGAGCGAACACTGTCGACTGGCAAGCTTCTGGATAAGTACAACAGTTTAAGACCAACACTTCGAGTCGACTAACCATGCTGTCGATGGCCGTGTCGGTGAGCACATGCCAATGGGTTCACCCCTTGCTTGTCGTCATATATATCTGCGTAGCTCGACGTGCAACCCACGGTCTGATGGTCAGTCAACTGCAGGGAATTTGGAATTTGCATTTAACTAAAAGTGTTTGATTCATGACTCATGATTCATGACTCGGTCGGCGTGGAACGCTCCTCTTGATAACATCTTTACAAAATGTCGAGGAAGTCGAATGTTCAGTTCAATTAGGGTATAAGTATTATGTGCAATTCTGTGCAAGTATACAGGGTGGTCTTTTTAATCGCCCCAGGCGAATATCTCGAAAACTAGAAGAGATACGAAAAAAAGTTGAATACAAAACTTGAAGGGTTTCGAGGGAGAAAGATGATGATGATATGTGTTGACTTGTGGACTTTGCCACATCCGAGATGTCGCTAGTAACTTCGAATTTTAGATAGGGAACACATATGTTAGGTATGAGCAGCGAATGGCGAAATCAAAGACTAATTCAAATACGAAGAGTAAAAAAAAATTTAATAATACCAGAAAAGAAATTTTTTCTTAATTTATTTTTATTTTGATTTTATAAGTTTTTTTTATTTCGTACAATTTTTTCATTTTCTGTTAACCAAGCCAATAGCGGAGTTGGAGACAAATTCAAAAGCGTGAAAACAAAATTTCATTCAAGAAAATACGAGAAAAGAAATTTTGAAAACGAAAAAAAAATTGTTTTTTCAAATTGGAGAGAAAAAAAAAAAAAAATTCGCTTCTCGTATTTGGATTAGTTTTTGATCTTGCTACTAGTTGCTCATATCCAAAATATGTGTTCCCTATCTAAAATCCGAAGTTACCAGCGATATCTCGGATGTGGCGAAGTCCTGCACAAGTCAACACATATCATCATCATCATTCCCCCTCGAAACCCTTCAAGTTTTGTATTCAACTTTTTTTCGTATCTCTTCTAGTTTTCGAGATATTCGCCTGGGGCGACTAAGAAAGACCACCCTGTATAATGTAATAAAACGGAATTATCCCTGAATGAAAACGTCTTTATAGTTTTTGCTGAAAGTAGTCTAGCATTTCTATTAGTGAAAACGACGTTATAATTCAACAAAAATGCGTAGATTCGATCAGGTGGACCAATGAAGTGGCATAGTGGTTAAAATATTCCCAGTTATTGTGAAATTCCTATTCGATAGCACATAAATGTAGACCTGGAAATCGCGGAAATCCCGTCCAATAGTAATGGTGTAATGTTTTAGATAATAGAATACATGATATTACATGCTTCGACATTCCATATAATGAAACGAAAATTATTGGTGTTAGATTAAGATTGTATGTATGCCATATGCATAAACATTCCATTACATTGCACATACCCATCCACTGTCAGTGAGAAACGTCCACAATGCAGTGACATTACGAACGGCTTCCTTTTTCGTGAAACTACTACGCTGTGTTAGTTTAGGAATTTTATTTCGCCTATTCAATGCTTTACAAATTTTTTCAAGGAATTTATGGCTTTGGTAGTAACTAAGGAGCCATCTATAGAGCGGACTAAAAAAAACTGTTTTACAGCAGATTACAAATGTATGATAGGTAACATAAAACAGAATAGATTATTGTTCCCACCCGTTTCGCACATTCGTGTTTGAATTTCCAAAGTCTCACCACACGTGTGAGCTCGAGAAGCCCGAGTCCACCTGGGATTACATAAGTATACACACTTTGAGTGTAATCTTTACCATAAGTACAGATATTTGAGACAATATAACTAATAGCGGAAATTGACTTGAATTGCAGTTACGTGCTGGTGATCACAGCATTCTTATGACCTAGAACTGGTGGAGGTATGAAAATTGAAAGGTATAAGCTCACATTTCCGATCAATTTATTTAATAATTATTAGAATATCGAGTTTATTATAATAAAAGCATGTACAGCGATTAGGGTTTGCAAGTACGGGTCGTAGTTGTCGACTAACAAAACTTAATTCGTCGATAATGTCAAGTCACATACCTACCATGAGCCGCTGAACCAAGATGAAATTTCTACCTCACACTTCCAAATCAATTTGCTAAATCGGAAGATCCTGACTGATTGTGAGCTCGTCTTGGGGTCAGAAGGACATCGTACGGTTTTGGTGAAAGTGTGAGACCTGGAACACGAATTAAGGTGGGAGGTTCCTGTCCGGGGACCGGAAGTAACTGGTACCGCTGCATCACACCGACGAAGAGAAGCAACGAGGCACATCGAGCTAGAGCTTCGCCAGGGCAACGTCGTTTTCCTGTAAAACGAACTCGCAATATTATTATATGTCCTCGTGACTTACCTTATGGCTGCAATTTCATCAAGTAAAATAACAGATTCATAATGCTTACGTACGAATATCACAACGATACTCAAGTAGTCGCGGATCAAAGGCAAATTAAAAACACAGAACTATCTGATGCTATTTGCAAAGGAAGTGTTTATGAAAATATAGAGAGAGCAAAAATTCGAAAACAAAAATCTTTCTAGTTCATATACCTTCGCCAAAGGTTAGGAGATTTTCGTCCGGGACGTAGACACCATTTTTCAAGAATCTTTCCGGTTTGAAGCTTTCTGGTTCCGGATATAGATCAGGATTCATGTGTATGCTCCAGAGGTTCAAAAGTATCGTTGATTCTTCGGGAATTGTGTATCCCAGCAAATTTGTATCCTGTAGTACACGACGTGGTCCTATGAACGGTGTAACTAAACAAATCCTCTGTGATTCTGCCAGGACAGCCTCCGCGTAGGCAAGTCTGTGAGAAATTAATGGTAGGCAACGTTGGAGTTCGCTTAGTAAAAAAACGCGGAGACCTTATGTTATCCTAAAAATTCCCCTACCTGGGTCTGTCGTTAAGATTCGGAGTCCTACCATTACCAACCACCTCGTCGATCTCCTCGTGAAGCCGTTTTTGAACGTCCTGGTTAATTACCATGTTCAAAAATAGAAAATCCAAAGTCGTTGTTGTAGTATTTGAACCGGCGATGAACAGATCTGTCAGTACCATCACCAACTGATCATCTGGTGCAAGTTTTTACGGAATTAGCGATTGTACGGAAGATATGAGTTGTAAACTATGATAGTCTGTATAGACGATATTATGCTTAAAATCGTAGTAATTATAATTCTTCTTTTTACTATCTCTTGGAATTACGTATTCACATTATCAGTCTTTACAACCCATACGATATTTGTTGCCTCTTGGACAATATCGTATATTTTGCATCGGTTGAATCGAACGAAAAAGTGCTACTTTTTGGCCCCAGAATAAAAAAATTAAAATAAAAAAAAAACATTTCTATGCTATTATGTCACATGACAATCACGCAACATTTTTTTTTTTTTTTTTTTTTTTTAATTTTAAATTGTACAATAATACTTTTTTTTTTAATAATAGCCAGTATCAGTGTTTCAGACTTTCGGAGTTGGATAAAAAAAAAAATCGTAAATTAATATAGCATCAGAACTTTTTTCGCCCGATTTAGCCAACGCGAAACACGATTTTGCCCAAGGGGACAAAGAATATTGTACGCATCTCAGGCTAACAATAAATTCGGCCCCGGGGCTTTGCCAACCCTGAATCCGCATATTCCTGCACGCGCGGGCGGAAAAGTACCGCTTCATGCCCTTGGTACATGATATGCGTTTATACTGTCTCATTAACTGAGGCAAATATGTAAACGACCTGAATATAGGCAACTCAAGGCGCTTTGCCTAAGGCATCGCTACATCTTCGCGAGTGCGAAGGCGAATAAATTTCTCACAAAGTACAATTGGCTGACAATAGCGTGCAGTTGGAATGATTCACGAATCCATGTATAATTGATGTCAATGAATTCTTCAGACCCGTAAAGTTGTACGTTGAACTCGACATATTTCTCTATAAATTATATTCATTTCTCAAAAATAGTGAATATTTTGAAATACTATGTGTACCGTTGGTCGTTACTATATTTACCTGTGAAATATGACGCCGAACCTTTCTTTGAATGCATTTCGTTAAGAAACATATCGATTAAATCACCCTCCATGTCGGGAGTATGATTTCTTGTGTGCTCATTGATAATTTCCTGAAAAATGTAAGTGCGTTTTTTTTCTGTTTGGTTTTTATTTATTTTTCTGAATAATTGATCTTCATTCTGATGGAAACATGAAAAAATTATTCGCTGTCGTTTATAGCGATCATCGAATTATTAGCCATTGTCTAATGTTGGTTATTTCCACATGTCAAAGCCGAATTCGTATTTTCAAATAGTGATTAGATTTTGTTCTCCATCTCATGTTTACACTAATGGTCGTTGATGCTTTTCGGAAACCTGCTTATTCAGTGACGTTAATTTCGTGAGGCAATGACCGGCAGTATCTGATGAGCGCACCTTTCCATTAACCATTCACTATAGGTACCAATTTGCGATTTGCGGATATTCGGTCTTGGTTATACTCATAAAGATATATATGTATAGTATTATTTAAGATTACACAAATTACCACTTGCAAATAGGAAAATGAAACTTGTCTAAAAAATTCGATCAACCCTAAAACTTCGAAACCATTATGCACAGATAGGAGGTTGGCAGAAGTTGAGTCGATTCCTTTCTTGATTGAGTCTTGTCGAAGAATCAGAACAGCAAAGTCACTGAATACGAGTCAAGTTTAGTTGAAAATCTGTTTGGCTCAACGTTCATCCGACAATTCCAATTCTCTGCATTATTATAGAAATATAAGGGTAATGATAAAGAGTCTATGCATAGCAAACCGTCAGAAATTCTTTGAGCTCCTTGTTTAGGGTAAGTAGTAGATTGTATCCCGAGCTTTCTGGAGCAATGTACTTCATCCAGGGTAACGCTGATAAAATACCACCACTCATGTCAAAAGCTCGAGCCCGTCGATCCATAAGATCGATGAAGCACTGTAATCTGGCAAATAAATCGTACGCCATGACATTCGTCGATCGAACTTATCTTCGATGAATATTGATAGGTATATCACAAAACTGTACAATTATTGAGAAGACATACCTTTCGCTGTCGGAAAAACGTTTTCCCGTAGCGAGGGTCCACAGAACATTGATTACGCTTGGAGCTATGATTGGCTTCAGACGAAATATTCCACCACCCTTGATCGATTCCAAGATTCTGTTCAGTTCGTCCGTCATCAAGTCTGACATTTGTCGACGACCCAGACCAATTGTTCGTAACGTGCGCACGAGCCATGCTCGCATTTCTCGCCATGCGGATCCATCCGCCATTGTTATCCCTAAGATGTAATGAAATTTCTTGAAATGACAGTGTGGCTGCTTTTTCACTATGATCCTACAATTAGGTCGAAGCATTAACATTTCTAGTATCTACCGCAGCTCCGTTGGCAGGTTGAAGATTTTCGCGATACATAATAATGAACGGATCCCAGCATATTGATTCTCATTCTTCTTCAAATACCGAGTACACTACCTTGTATTGGAAATGATACACAATCTAGACAATCGATGTGATTAATGATAATAAAAATAGCTGCGGAGGTTTTCCCTGAATTCATCCGGAGGATAATTTTGGCTGTGATAGTAAATCCGTGCCGCGAGCTTTTGGCTACATGTGGCGAAGCAAACTTTAATTCACCATTTTTTTGTCCGAAATTTCGCAGTTTAATGAATTCGTTCCAAGGCCGTCCATCATACGCCTCGCTGTGTAGTACTTTTCGAATTCCTTCTCGGCCGCAAACCGACAGGATATCGTTTACTCCCAAACGAAGTGCCACCACGTCGCTACCGTATCGCCGTGAAAGCTCCAGAAAAGCACAGTGTTGACCACCAAATGCGCGAGACAGGCTTCGTATTAGATATAGGTTGCCAACAATCGGCCATTGGAAAGGTCCTGTTCGAATCATTGCAGTACATAGTTACCAACTCACATACCACACTACACAGCTCCGAAAATCATGAAACATTCATGCGTTTCAAAATCCTGTAGCTCCTTCAAAATCATTATAGTACATTGTGAATCAAAGAGGGAAAATAGGCAATTTCGCCGAGTGTGGAGTTGGCCATCACACGAGTCAAAATTGCCTTCCGCCCGTGATGAAGACGATATTTTTTGTCCGAATTTTTTGAAAACGCGACTATACAGAACGGCCTTTAGTAAGGGACTGGTCAGCATTTCTCATGTTTTATATCGATAGGAATTGAAGTTATCAATACGATTCAATTTGGTCCATTCAATTAAGGTCCTACGTCGTTGCAGCGTATGTACGTAGGTATTTGCCTTCTTTTAGATGGAGAAAACTGTTTTTCTCCCATTATATAAAAGAGAATTGTTGTTTATTTTTTGAAGAAAATGAATTTTGTTTTAATCCGACCATACATATCGAGCATTGACGGCGCATTCGAACCGAAAATCGCTCGGTCTGTATAGAAAGAAAAGAAAACGTACATGCGGCCTAGTCTGTCTCTTTCTAACCAAGGAACGTAAATACGTCAAAAGAGACAAATATTGGCGTGAGCAACGGTCACTCTAGATTATTTGAGCCATTTTGTTCGAAATATTCCACCATCCTACCAAGGAACAAAAAAATTGTGTACTAATATTATGTCACGTTACCGCGCTTGGATATAAATCCGACCGATAATTACGATTTGAACCTGCGAACGTATTAGTGATCTTGACAGCTGCAGTGACATCGAATAAGATGGCAGAGAAAGAGGATGAAGGAAAAAATAGTTGGGTATAATAATCTTCAAAATAAAGTCTTTCAGGTCAATCAGGAAAACCATTTGTATGTTATACAGATAAACGTTCGATCACAAGATAGTTATATCAATTATTTTATTATCTTCGCGTCAAGGTTGACGCCAACTTGACCGCTGCGATGCTTTTTTCTTCTTGGTTTATGATAATTTCTACTGATACATACGTAAATTGCAGTACGTACTGCAGTGGAATTCGGAATGTTTAAGAATTGCCGACAACGCGTGGCAATATTATGTATGAATATATCGTTTTACTAGGAAAACATACTCAAGAACAGTGATATATACCTATACTAGATGGTAGATATTATCGATTGTATAGCTTTCAATTATTCAGACTCTAATAACCCTAGCCCTACGTCAATATTGGCCTGGGATTTTTTTCTGCGATCCGAATTTTCAGAGTCAAATCTCCATTTGAATAATTAAAAATGAAAGAAGAAAGTTTGTATGAGTATACACATCATAAAATTTGGAATCACGGATTTTAAGTACTTATTATACCGTCTCGAAAATTCATGTCAATCAAAATCTATTTCCAATCGTTGGAAGCTCTATTTTCGTGTCTTGCAGTAAACGCACCGTAGAGTGATTCCGCAGACAAATACTCTGGCTGTCCGGTATCACCTCGTAATGCCGTGCTTAGATTTATATTTGACATGATTTTCGTGACGAAGTATAAAAGTGAGTCCGCTCTGGTCACAATAGTGAAAAACAAACTTGTGAAAATCTCAATTTATGAAACTTTGTTTTCGATCATTTGCAAATTCCCAGAACAACAATGAACGCATAAGCCAACCCTTAACTAAACAATTATCCGAAAATACCTCTCTCCAGATTAGATACCTTTCCTCGAATGCAAAAACACCATGTGAAAAACATGTCAAGCTCTACCTGCCCTTATCCGGAATGAGCCCTTTTGACATCAAAACTTGAATCAGTTAAACTAAAGTTCATGCTTTGATAGGAAATAAAGTACGTTCATTGAAAATACAATAATATTATTTTTTGTACGTAAAAATATATCTTCGGGTAAATGATGAGGAATACGACCGGGTCCAGCGTGTAGCGCTTCCTTATATAAATGCAGATAAAACGTACCTACACGTTTTTGCGGATGTGAAGAATTTGGAATCAAAGTCAATAATAAGAGAATGTTTTATACCTGGTGGATAATTCTTCCTCTTTGTAAAATAAAAACTGGCAGTTATCAAAAGAACTACTGTTGCAATTAGCACACTCGAAATCATTGCAACTTGAATTCACGAGGCAAACCGCGCAAAGTATTTTTTCCGAGCGAACACTGTCGACTGGCAAGCTTCTGGATAAGTACAACAGTTTAAGACCAACACTTCGAGTCGACTAACCATGCTGTCGATGGCCGTGTCGGTGAGCACATGCCAATGGGTTCACCCCTTGCTTGTCGTCATATATATCTGCGTAGCTCGACGTGCAACCCACGGTCTGATGGTCAGTCAACTGCAGGGAATTTGGAATTTGCATTTAACTAAAAGTGTTTGATTCATGACTCATGATTCATGACTCGGTCGGCGTGGAACGCTCCTCTTGATAACATCTTTACAAAATGTCGAGGAAGTCGAATGTTCAGTTCAATTAGGGTATAAGTATTATGTGCAATTCTGTGCAAGTATACAGGGTGGTCTTTTTAATCGCCCCAGGCGAATATCTCGAAAACTAGAAGAGATACGAAAAAAAGTTGAATACAAAACTTGAAGGGTTTCGAGGGAGAAAGATGATGATGATATGTGTTGACTTGTGGACTTTGCCACATCCGAGATGTCGCTAGTAACTTCGAATTTTAGATAGGGAACACATATGTTAGGTATGAGCAGCGAATGGCGAAATCAAAGACTAATTCAAATACGAAGAGTAAAAAAAAATTTAATAATACCAGAAAAGAAATTTTTTCTTAATTTATTTTTATTTTGATTTTATAAGTTTTTTTTATTTCGTACAATTTTTTCATTTTCTGTTAACCAAGCCAATAGCGGAGTTGGAGACAAATTCAAAAGCGTGAAAACAAAATTTCATTCAAGAAAATACGAGAAAAGAAATTTTGAAAACGAAAAAAAAATTGTTTTTTCAAATTGGAGAGAAAAAAAAAAAAAAATTCGCTTCTCGTATTTGGATTAGTTTTTGATCTTGCTACTAGTTGCTCATATCCAAAATATGTGTTCCCTATCTAAAATCCGAAGTTACCAGCGATATCTCGGATGTGGCGAAGTCCTGCACAAGTCAACACATATCATCATCATCATTCCCCCTCGAAACCCTTCAAGTTTTGTATTCAACTTTTTTTCGTATCTCTTCTAGTTTTCGAGATATTCGCCTGGGGCGACTAAGAAAGACCACCCTGTATAATGTAATAAAACGGAATTATCCCTGAATGAAAACGTCTTTATAGTTTTTGCTGAAAGTAGTCTAGCATTTCTATTAGTGAAAACGACGTTATAATTCAACAAAAATGCGTAGATTCGATCAGGTGGACCAATGAAGTGGCATAGTGGTTAAAATATTCCCAGTTATTGTGAAATTCCTATTCGATAGCACATAAATGTAGACCTGGAAATCGCGGAAATCCCGTCCAATAGTAATGGTGTA
The DNA here is from genome assembly GCA_963989295.1 of Ametastegia equiseti. NCBI lineage: Eukaryota > Metazoa > Arthropoda > Insecta > Hymenoptera > Tenthredinidae > Ametastegia > Ametastegia equiseti. The sequence continues at coordinate 10,949,698 of OZ022397.1, read as the reverse complement.
ATGTTTTAGATAATAGAATACATGATATTACATGCTTCGACATTCCATATAATGAAACGAAAATTATTGGTGTTAGATTAAGATTGTATGTATGCCATATGCATAAACATTCCATTACATTGCACATACCCATCCACTGTCAGTGAGAAACGTCCACAATGCAGTGACATTACGAACGGCTTCCTTTTTCGTGAAACTACTACGCTGTGTTAGTTTAGGAATTTTATTTCGCCTATTCAATGCTTTACAAATTTTTTCAAGGAATTTATGGCTTTGGTAGTAACTAAGGAGCCATCTATAGAGCGGACTAAAAAAAACTGTTTTACAGCAGATTACAAATGTATGATAGGTAACATAAAACAGAATAGATTATTGTTCCCACCCGTTTCGCACATTCGTGTTTGAATTTCCAAAGTCTCACCACACGTGTGAGCTCGAGAAGCCCGAGTCCACCTGGGATTACATAAGTATACACACTTTGAGTGTAATCTTTACCATAAGTACAGATATTTGAGACAATATAACTAATAGCGGAAATTGACTTGAATTGCAGTTACGTGCTGGTGATCACAGCATTCTTATGACCTAGAACTGGTGGAGGTATGAAAATTGAAAGGTATAAGCTCACATTTCCGATCAATTTATTTAATAATTATTAGAATATCGAGTTTATTATAATAAAAGCATGTACAGCGATTAGGGTTTGCAAGTACGGGTCGTAGTTGTCGACTAACAAAACTTAATTCGTCGATAATGTCAAGTCACATACCTACCATGAGCCGCTGAACCAAGATGAAATTTCTACCTCACACTTCCAAATCAATTTGCTAAATCGGAAGATCCTGACTGATTGTGAGCTCGTCTTGGGGTCAGAAGGACATCGTACGGTTTTGGTGAAAGTGTGAGACCTGGAACACGAATTAAGGTGGGAGGTTCCTGTCCGGGGACCGGAAGTAACTGGTACCGCTGCATCACACCGACGAAGAGAAGCAACGAGGCACATCGAGCTAGAGCTTCGCCAGGGCAACGTCGTTTTCCTGTAAAACGAACTCGCAATATTATTATATGTCCTCGTGACTTACCTTATGGCTGCAATTTCATCAAGTAAAATAACAGATTCATAATGCTTACGTACGAATATCACAACGATACTCAAGTAGTCGCGGATCAAAGGCAAATTAAAAACACAGAACTATCTGATGCTATTTGCAAAGGAAGTGTTTATGAAAATATAGAGAGAGCAAAAATTCGAAAACAAAAATCTTTCTAGTTCATATACCTTCGCCAAAGGTTAGGAGATTTTCGTCCGGGACGTAGACACCATTTTTCAAGAATCTTTCCGGTTTGAAGCTTTCTGGTTCCGGATATAGATCAGGATTCATGTGTATGCTCCAGAGGTTCAAAAGTATCGTTGATTCTTCGGGAATTGTGTATCCCAGCAAATTTGTATCCTGTAGTACACGACGTGGTCCTATGAACGGTGTAACTAAACAAATCCTCTGTGATTCTGCCAGGACAGCCTCCGCGTAGGCAAGTCTGTGAGAAATTAATGGTAGGCAACGTTGGAGTTCGCTTAGTAAAAAAACGCGGAGACCTTATGTTATCCTAAAAATTCCCCTACCTGGGTCTGTCGTTAAGATTCGGAGTCCTACCATTACCAACCACCTCGTCGATCTCCTCGTGAAGCCGTTTTTGAACGTCCTGGTTAATTACCATGTTCAAAAATAGAAAATCCAAAGTCGTTGTTGTAGTATTTGAACCGGCGATGAACAGATCTGTCAGTACCATCACCAACTGATCATCTGGTGCAAGTTTTTACGGAATTAGCGATTGTACGGAAGATATGAGTTGTAAACTATGATAGTCTGTATAGACGATATTATGCTTAAAATCGTAGTAATTATAATTCTTCTTTTTACTATCTCTTGGAATTACGTATTCACATTATCAGTCTTTACAACCCATACGATATTTGTTGCCTCTTGGACAATATCGTATATTTTGCATCGGTTGAATCGAACGAAAAAGTGCTACTTTTTGGCCCCAGAATAAAAAAATTAAAATAAAAAAAAAACATTTCTATGCTATTATGTCACATGACAATCACGCAACATTTTTTTTTTTTTTTTTTTTTTTTAATTTTAAATTGTACAATAATACTTTTTTTTTTAATAATAGCCAGTATCAGTGTTTCAGACTTTCGGAGTTGGATAAAAAAAAAAATCGTAAATTAATATAGCATCAGAACTTTTTTCGCCCGATTTAGCCAACGCGAAACACGATTTTGCCCAAGGGGACAAAGAATATTGTACGCATCTCAGGCTAACAATAAATTCGGCCCCGGGGCTTTGCCAACCCTGAATCCGCATATTCCTGCACGCGCGGGCGGAAAAGTACCGCTTCATGCCCTTGGTACATGATATGCGTTTATACTGTCTCATTAACTGAGGCAAATATGTAAACGACCTGAATATAGGCAACTCAAGGCGCTTTGCCTAAGGCATCGCTACATCTTCGCGAGTGCGAAGGCGAATAAATTTCTCACAAAGTACAATTGGCTGACAATAGCGTGCAGTTGGAATGATTCACGAATCCATGTATAATTGATGTCAATGAATTCTTCAGACCCGTAAAGTTGTACGTTGAACTCGACATATTTCTCTATAAATTATATTCATTTCTCAAAAATAGTGAATATTTTGAAATACTATGTGTACCGTTGGTCGTTACTATATTTACCTGTGAAATATGACGCCGAACCTTTCTTTGAATGCATTTCGTTAAGAAACATATCGATTAAATCACCCTCCATGTCGGGAGTATGATTTCTTGTGTGCTCATTGATAATTTCCTGAAAAATGTAAGTGCGTTTTTTTTCTGTTTGGTTTTTATTTATTTTTCTGAATAATTGATCTTCATTCTGATGGAAACATGAAAAAATTATTCGCTGTCGTTTATAGCGATCATCGAATTATTAGCCATTGTCTAATGTTGGTTATTTCCACATGTCAAAGCCGAATTCGTATTTTCAAATAGTGATTAGATTTTGTTCTCCATCTCATGTTTACACTAATGGTCGTTGATGCTTTTCGGAAACCTGCTTATTCAGTGACGTTAATTTCGTGAGGCAATGACCGGCAGTATCTGATGAGCGCACCTTTCCATTAACCATTCACTATAGGTACCAATTTGCGATTTGCGGATATTCGGTCTTGGTTATACTCATAAAGATATATATGTATAGTATTATTTAAGATTACACAAATTACCACTTGCAAATAGGAAAATGAAACTTGTCTAAAAAATTCGATCAACCCTAAAACTTCGAAACCATTATGCACAGATAGGAGGTTGGCAGAAGTTGAGTCGATTCCTTTCTTGATTGAGTCTTGTCGAAGAATCAGAACAGCAAAGTCACTGAATACGAGTCAAGTTTAGTTGAAAATCTGTTTGGCTCAACGTTCATCCGACAATTCCAATTCTCTGCATTATTATAGAAATATAAGGGTAATGATAAAGAGTCTATGCATAGCAAACCGTCAGAAATTCTTTGAGCTCCTTGTTTAGGGTAAGTAGTAGATTGTATCCCGAGCTTTCTGGAGCAATGTACTTCATCCAGGGTAACGCTGATAAAATACCACCACTCATGTCAAAAGCTCGAGCCCGTCGATCCATAAGATCGATGAAGCACTGTAATCTGGCAAATAAATCGTACGCCATGACATTCGTCGATCGAACTTATCTTCGATGAATATTGATAGGTATATCACAAAACTGTACAATTATTGAGAAGACATACCTTTCGCTGTCGGAAAAACGTTTTCCCGTAGCGAGGGTCCACAGAACATTGATTACGCTTGGAGCTATGATTGGCTTCAGACGAAATATTCCACCACCCTTGATCGATTCCAAGATTCTGTTCAGTTCGTCCGTCATCAAGTCTGACATTTGTCGACGACCCAGACCAATTGTTCGTAACGTGCGCACGAGCCATGCTCGCATTTCTCGCCATGCGGATCCATCCGCCATTGTTATCCCTAAGATGTAATGAAATTTCTTGAAATGACAGTGTGGCTGCTTTTTCACTATGATCCTACAATTAGGTCGAAGCATTAACATTTCTAGTATCTACCGCAGCTCCGTTGGCAGGTTGAAGATTTTCGCGATACATAATAATGAACGGATCCCAGCATATTGATTCTCATTCTTCTTCAAATACCGAGTACACTACCTTGTATTGGAAATGATACACAATCTAGACAATCGATGTGATTAATGATAATAAAAATAGCTGCGGAGGTTTTCCCTGAATTCATCCGGAGGATAATTTTGGCTGTGATAGTAAATCCGTGCCGCGAGCTTTTGGCTACATGTGGCGAAGCAAACTTTAATTCACCATTTTTTTGTCCGAAATTTCGCAGTTTAATGAATTCGTTCCAAGGCCGTCCATCATACGCCTCGCTGTGTAGTACTTTTCGAATTCCTTCTCGGCCGCAAACCGACAGGATATCGTTTACTCCCAAACGAAGTGCCACCACGTCGCTACCGTATCGCCGTGAAAGCTCCAGAAAAGCACAGTGTTGACCACCAAATGCGCGAGACAGGCTTCGTATTAGATATAGGTTGCCAACAATCGGCCATTGGAAAGGTCCTGTTCGAATCATTGCAGTACATAGTTACCAACTCACATACCACACTACACAGCTCCGAAAATCATGAAACATTCATGCGTTTCAAAATCCTGTAGCTCCTTCAAAATCATTATAGTACATTGTGAATCAAAGAGGGAAAATAGGCAATTTCGCCGAGTGTGGAGTTGGCCATCACACGAGTCAAAATTGCCTTCCGCCCGTGATGAAGACGATATTTTTTGTCCGAATTTTTTGAAAACGCGACTATACAGAACGGCCTTTAGTAAGGGACTGGTCAGCATTTCTCATGTTTTATATCGATAGGAATTGAAGTTATCAATACGATTCAATTTGGTCCATTCAATTAAGGTCCTACGTCGTTGCAGCGTATGTACGTAGGTATTTGCCTTCTTTTAGATGGAGAAAACTGTTTTTCTCCCATTATATAAAAGAGAATTGTTGTTTATTTTTTGAAGAAAATGAATTTTGTTTTAATCCGACCATACATATCGAGCATTGACGGCGCATTCGAACCGAAAATCGCTCGGTCTGTATAGAAAGAAAAGAAAACGTACATGCGGCCTAGTCTGTCTCTTTCTAACCAAGGAACGTAAATACGTCAAAAGAGACAAATATTGGCGTGAGCAACGGTCACTCTAGATTATTTGAGCCATTTTGTTCGAAATATTCCACCATCCTACCAAGGAACAAAAAAATTGTGTACTAATATTATGTCACGTTACCGCGCTTGGATATAAATCCGACCGATAATTACGATTTGAACCTGCGAACGTATTAGTGATCTTGACAGCTGCAGTGACATCGAATAAGATGGCAGAGAAAGAGGATGAAGGAAAAAATAGTTGGGTATAATAATCTTCAAAATAAAGTCTTTCAGGTCAATCAGGAAAACCATTTGTATGTTATACAGATAAACGTTCGATCACAAGATAGTTATATCAATTATTTTATTATCTTCGCGTCAAGGTTGACGCCAACTTGACCGCTGCGATGCTTTTTTCTTCTTGGTTTATGATAATTTCTACTGATACATACGTAAATTGCAGTACGTACTGCAGTGGAATTCGGAATGTTTAAGAATTGCCGACAACGCGTGGCAATATTATGTATGAATATATCGTTTTACTAGGAAAACATACTCAAGAACAGTGATATATACCTATACTAGATGGTAGATATTATCGATTGTATAGCTTTCAATTATTCAGACTCTAATAACCCTAGCCCTACGTCAATATTGGCCTGGGATTTTTTTCTGCGATCCGAATTTTCAGAGTCAAATCTCCATTTGAATAATTAAAAATGAAAGAAGAAAGTTTGTATGAGTATACACATCATAAAATTTGGAATCACGGATTTTAAGTACTTATTATACCGTCTCGAAAATTCATGTCAATCAAAATCTATTTCCAATCGTTGGAAGCTCTATTTTCGTGTCTTGCAGTAAACGCACCGTAGAGTGATTCCGCAGACAAATACTCTGGCTGTCCGGTATCACCTCGTAATGCCGTGCTTAGATTTATATTTGACATGATTTTCGTGACGAAGTATAAAAGTGAGTCCGCTCTGGTCACAATAGTGAAAAACAAACTTGTGAAAATCTCAATTTATGAAACTTTGTTTTCGATCATTTGCAAATTCCCAGAACAACAATGAACGCATAAGCCAACCCTTAACTAAACAATTATCCGAAAATACCTCTCTCCAGATTAGATACCTTTCCTCGAATGCAAAAACACCATGTGAAAAACATGTCAAGCTCTACCTGCCCTTATCCGGAATGAGCCCTTTTGACATCAAAACTTGAATCAGTTAAACTAAAGTTCATGCTTTGATAGGAAATAAAGTACGTTCATTGAAAATACAATAATATTATTTTTTGTACGTAAAAATATATCTTCGGGTAAATGATGAGGAATACGACCGGGTCCAGCGTGTAGCGCTTCCTTATATAAATGCAGATAAAACGTACCTACACGTTTTTGCGGATGTGAAGAATTTGGAATCAAAGTCAATAATAAGAGAATGTTTTATACCTGGTGGATAATTCTTCCTCTTTGTAAAATAAAAACTGGCAGTTATCAAAAGAACTACTGTTGCAATTAGCACACTCGAAATCATTGCAACTTGAATTCACGAGGCAAACCGCGCAAAGTATTTTTTCCGAGCGAACACTGTCGACTGGCAAGCTTCTGGATAAGTACAACAGTTTAAGACCAACACTTCGAGTCGACTAACCATGCTGTCGATGGCCGTGTCGGTGAGCACATGCCAATGGGTTCACCCCTTGCTTGTCGTCATATATATCTGCGTAGCTCGACGTGCAACCCACGGTCTGATGGTCAGTCAACTGCAGGGAATTTGGAATTTGCATTTAACTAAAAGTGTTTGATTCATGACTCATGATTCATGACTCGGTCGGCGTGGAACGCTCCTCTTGATAACATCTTTACAAAATGTCGAGGAAGTCGAATGTTCAGTTCAATTAGGGTATAAGTATTATGTGCAATTCTGTGCAAGTATACAGGGTGGTCTTTTTAATCGCCCCAGGCGAATATCTCGAAAACTAGAAGAGATACGAAAAAAAGTTGAATACAAAACTTGAAGGGTTTCGAGGGAGAAAGATGATGATGATATGTGTTGACTTGTGGACTTTGCCACATCCGAGATGTCGCTAGTAACTTCGAATTTTAGATAGGGAACACATATGTTAGGTATGAGCAGCGAATGGCGAAATCAAAGACTAATTCAAATACGAAGAGTAAAAAAAAATTTAATAATACCAGAAAAGAAATTTTTTCTTAATTTATTTTTATTTTGATTTTATAAGTTTTTTTTATTTCGTACAATTTTTTCATTTTCTGTTAACCAAGCCAATAGCGGAGTTGGAGACAAATTCAAAAGCGTGAAAACAAAATTTCATTCAAGAAAATACGAGAAAAGAAATTTTGAAAACGAAAAAAAAATTGTTTTTTCAAATTGGAGAGAAAAAAAAAAAAAAATTCGCTTCTCGTATTTGGATTAGTTTTTGATCTTGCTACTAGTTGCTCATATCCAAAATATGTGTTCCCTATCTAAAATCCGAAGTTACCAGCGATATCTCGGATGTGGCGAAGTCCTGCACAAGTCAACACATATCATCATCATCATTCCCCCTCGAAACCCTTCAAGTTTTGTATTCAACTTTTTTTCGTATCTCTTCTAGTTTTCGAGATATTCGCCTGGGGCGACTAAGAAAGACCACCCTGTATAATGTAATAAAACGGAATTATCCCTGAATGAAAACGTCTTTATAGTTTTTGCTGAAAGTAGTCTAGCATTTCTATTAGTGAAAACGACGTTATAATTCAACAAAAATGCGTAGATTCGATCAGGTGGACCAATGAAGTGGCATAGTGGTTAAAATATTCCCAGTTATTGTGAAATTCCTATTCGATAGCACATAAATGTAGACCTGGAAATCGCGGAAATCCCGTCCAATAGTAATGGTGTAATGTTTTAGATAATAGAATACATGATATTACATGCTTCGACATTCCATATAATGAAACGAAAATTATTGGTGTTAGATTAAGATTGTATGTATGCCATATGCATAAACATTCCATTACATTGCACATACCCATCCACTGTCAGTGAGAAACGTCCACAATGCAGTGACATTACGAACGGCTTCCTTTTTCGTGAAACTACTACGCTGTGTTAGTTTAGGAATTTTATTTCGCCTATTCAATGCTTTACAAATTTTTTCAAGGAATTTATGGCTTTGGTAGTAACTAAGGAGCCATCTATAGAGCGGACTAAAAAAAACTGTTTTACAGCAGATTACAAATGTATGATAGGTAACATAAAACAGAATAGATTATTGTTCCCACCCGTTTCGCACATTCGTGTTTGAATTTCCAAAGTCTCACCACACGTGTGAGCTCGAGAAGCCCGAGTCCACCTGGGATTACATAAGTATACACACTTTGAGTGTAATCTTTACCATAAGTACAGATATTTGAGACAATATAACTAATAGCGGAAATTGACTTGAATTGCAGTTACGTGCTGGTGATCACAGCATTCTTATGACCTAGAACTGGTGGAGGTATGAAAATTGAAAGGTATAAGCTCACATTTCCGATCAATTTATTTAATAATTATTAGAATATCGAGTTTATTATAATAAAAGCATGTACAGCGATTAGGGTTTGCAAGTACGGGTCGTAGTTGTCGACTAACAAAACTTAATTCGTCGATAATGTCAAGTCACATACCTACCATGAGCCGCTGAACCAAGATGAAATTTCTACCTCACACTTCCAAATCAATTTGCTAAATCGGAAGATCCTGACTGATTGTGAGCTCGTCTTGGGGTCAGAAGGACATCGTACGGTTTTGGTGAAAGTGTGAGACCTGGAACACGAATTAAGGTGGGAGGTTCCTGTCCGGGGACCGGAAGTAACTGGTACCGCTGCATCACACCGACGAAGAGAAGCAACGAGGCACATCGAGCTAGAGCTTCGCCAGGGCAACGTCGTTTTCCTGTAAAACGAACTCGCAATATTATTATATGTCCTCGTGACTTACCTTATGGCTGCAATTTCATCAAGTAAAATAACAGATTCATAATGCTTACGTACGAATATCACAACGATACTCAAGTAGTCGCGGATCAAAGGCAAATTAAAAACACAGAACTATCTGATGCTATTTGCAAAGGAAGTGTTTATGAAAATATAGAGAGAGCAAAAATTCGAAAACAAAAATCTTTCTAGTTCATATACCTTCGCCAAAGGTTAGGAGATTTTCGTCCGGGACGTAGACACCATTTTTCAAGAATCTTTCCGGTTTGAAGCTTTCTGGTTCCGGATATAGATCAGGATTCATGTGTATGCTCCAGAGGTTCAAAAGTATCGTTGATTCTTCGGGAATTGTGTATCCCAGCAAATTTGTATCCTGTAGTACACGACGTGGTCCTATGAACGGTGTAACTAAACAAATCCTCTGTGATTCTGCCAGGACAGCCTCCGCGTAGGCAAGTCTGTGAGAAATTAATGGTAGGCAACGTTGGAGTTCGCTTAGTAAAAAAACGCGGAGACCTTATGTTATCCTAAAAATTCCCCTACCTGGGTCTGTCGTTAAGATTCGGAGTCCTACCATTACCAACCACCTCGTCGATCTCCTCGTGAAGCCGTTTTTGAACGTCCTGGTTAATTACCATGTTCAAAAATAGAAAATCCAAAGTCGTTGTTGTAGTATTTGAACCGGCGATGAACAGATCTGTCAGTACCATCACCAACTGATCATCTGGTGCAAGTTTTTACGGAATTAGCGATTGTACGGAAGATATGAGTTGTAAACTATGATAGTCTGTATAGACGATATTATGCTTAAAATCGTAGTAATTATAATTCTTCTTTTTACTATCTCTTGGAATTACGTATTCACATTATCAGTCTTTACAACCCATACGATATTTGTTGCCTCTTGGACAATATCGTATATTTTGCATCGGTTGAATCGAACGAAAAAGTGCTACTTTTTGGCCCCAGAATAAAAAAATTAAAATAAAAAAAAAACATTTCTATGCTATTATGTCACATGACAATCACGCAACATTTTTTTTTTTTTTTTTTTTTTTAATTTTAAATTGTACAATAATACTTTTTTTTTTAATAATAGCCAGTATCAGTGTTTCAGACTTTCGGAGTTGGATAAAAAAAAAAAATCGTAAATTAATATAGCATCAGAACTTTTTTCGCCCGATTTAGCCAACGCGAAACACGATTTTGCCCAAGGGGACAAAGAATATTGTACGCATCTCAGGCTAACAATAAATTCGGCCCCGGGCTTTGCCAACCCTGAATCCGCATATTCCTGCACGCGCGGGCGGAAAAGTACCGCTTCATGCCCTTGGTACATGATATGCGGTTATACTGTCTCATTAACTGAGGCAAATATGTAAACGACCTGAATATAGGCAACTCAAGGCGCTTTGCCTAAGGCATCGCTACATCTTCGCGAGTGCGAAGGCGAATAAATTTCTCACAAAGTACTATTGGCTGACAATAGCGTGCAGTTGGAATGATTCACGAATCCATGTTTAGAGACCGTGCGCAAGTACAAATAGGAAATCCAAAGTCGTTGTTGTAGTATTTGAACCGGCAATGAACAGATCCATAAGTGTCATCACCAACTGATCATCTGGTGCAAATTTTCATGAAATATAATCGACATGCCGAGGATGTGAGTTGTAGACTATGATAGTCTACGAGCAAGATTATACTTAAGATCGAAGTAACTAATTCTGTTTACTGTTTCGTGAAATTACATTCCTATTGTTATCTTCACAACCCACACAATATTTCTTGTGCCCCCGGGCGAAATCATTTTATACTTAATGTTAATTCAAAAGAAAAGATGCAAAATTTTCAGGGGAAGCCCACCTTGCCGCCCTCTCCCTTACTTTTTTTCTTCTAAATTACAGCCAGTATAAGTATATTCCAGACTTTAAGAGTTGAATGAAAAATATAATATTAATAATTGTGAGCACTTTTTCCGCCCGATTTAGCCGACGCGAAATATGGTCTGGCCCGAGGGGATAAAAAAATATCGTACACACCTCGGGCTGAACTCGGGCGGGGGTATAATATACGTAATATATCTCGACGAATACATGAACCGCCTGAATATTGGCAACCCAGGACGCGCTGCCTAGGGAATCAGTACAATATCATCGCGAGTGCATCGAATGAATTTCTCACAAAGTACAATTGGAAGACGATAGCGTATAGTTAGATGATTCATGAATCTATTTATAATTCTGGGAAAAAAATCTGGAATATCTTCAAATACCATACCGTTATAGTGATCGCTACTATTTACCTGTGAAATATGACGCAGAACTCTTCTTTGAATACATTTCAATAAGAAACATGTCGATCAAATCACCTCCCATGTCTGGAGTATGATTTCTTTTGTGCTCACTGATAGTTGCCTGAAAAACATTCGTGTGTTTTTTTTTTCTTCGATATTGTACTAGATCTTCCTCCGTTTGAACCATCGAAAAATGATTGGGCATCGTCATTTACTGTCTTTGGTGGTATCGAATTATTAGCCCTTAATTGTCCGATATTAGTTATCACCACATGTCAAAGCCCAATTCGTCTTCTTAAATAGTGATCTGATTTGGTTCTTACTCTGATATATTTGTGGCTGATAATGAGATTGCTACTGAACTGCAACGATTCACACTACTGGTCATTGATGCTTTCCGGAAACCTGCTTATCTATAGTGACGTCAATTTTGCAAGGCTTTGATGATTGGCAGTATCTGCTGAGCGCGCCATTCCATTAACCATTCACTATGCTAATACGCGGTTCGCGATGTACGTTCTATAGTCTTGGTTACTCATGTAGATGTATACGGTAGTATTTACGATTACTTGATTCACCGTTTGCGAATAGAATAAATGAAACTTATCTCAAAAATTCGAATCAGCCGTAGAACTTCGAAACCATTATGCATAGATAGGAGGTTGACAAAAGTTGAGTCGATTCCTTTCTTGATAATTGAGTCTTGTCAAAGAATCAAAACAGCAAAGTTAATAAATACAAGTCAAGTTTGGTTGAAAATCTGTTTGGCTCAACGTTCGTTCGACAATTCCAATTCTCTGCATTATTATAGAAATATAAGGGTGATGATAAAGAGTCTATGCATAGCAAACCGTCAGAAATTCTTTGAGCTCCTTGTTTAGGGTAACTAGTAGATTATATCCCGAGCTTTCTGGAGCAATGTACCTCATCCAGGGTAAAGCTGATAAAATACCACCACTCATGTCAAAAGCTCGAGCCCGTCGATCCATAAGATCGATGAAGCACTGTAATCTGGCAAATAAATCGTACGCCATGACATTCGTCGATCGAACTTATCTTCGATGAATATTGATAGGTATATCGCAAAACTGTACAATTGGTGAGAAGACATACCTTTCGCCGTCGGAAAAACATTTTCCCGTAGCGAGGGTCCACAGAACATTGATTACGCTTGGAGCTATGATTGGCTTCAGACGAAATATTCCACCGCCCTTGATCGATTCCAAAATTCTGCCCAGTTCGTCGGTCATCAAGTCTGACATTTGTCGACGACCCAGACCAATTGCTCGTAACGTGCGCACGAACCACGCTCGCATTTCTCGCCATGCGGGTCCATCCGCCATTGTTATCCCTAAGATGTAATGAAATTTCTTGAAATTACAATGTAGCTTCTTTTTCACTCCGATCCTAGAATTAGGTATAGGCATAAACATGATGTACTGATATTTCCGGCAGCTCCGTTTGCAGGTCGAGGATTTTTGCGATGTAATAATGAACGCGGTTCTCTGGATATATTTATTCACATTCTTCAAATAACCCTGAATCCATTCCGAGCATTTCGACTATGATACTAAATCCGTGCCGCAAGCCCTTGGCTACATGTGGAACAAACGTGCTTGAAGTTCCGAACGTTCGTTTGAACGGAAATTCGCAAATCAGGCTTCACTACGATCTTTGAACCACTAGAAGTATATGGCTAAAGATCTTTGGTCAGTTGTAGAGTTTGGATCTCGAGGGTCAGTTGTAGAGTTCAAAATTCACAAATTTCGAGCCGGTCAATAAGCGTAATATAAGATTTCCATAGAACTTTGGTTCAAATCCAAATGAACGTTCGGAGCTTCGCAGGTGCATGAGCAAACTTTAAGTCACCATTTTTTTGTCCGAAATTTCGCAGTTTAATGAATTCGTTCCAAGGCCGCCCGACGTACACCTCGCTGTTGAGGACTTCTCGGATTCCTTCTCGGCCGGAAACCATCAGAATATCGTTGACTCCCAAACGAAGGGCCACCACGTCGCTACCGTATCGCCGTGAAAGCTCCAGATAAGCATAGGGTTGACCACCAAATCTACGAGACAGGCTTCGTAGCTGATATAGGTTTCCAACAATCGGCCATTGGAAGGGTCCTGTTCAAATCATTGCTCTAGTTACTAACTCGCATACCACACTACACAGCTCCGAAAATCATGAAACATTGAATGCATCTTATATCATGCTTTTTAAAATCCTGTAGCTATGCAGCAATATCGTTTTCTATGATGTCTCGGCTATAGAGAGGGGCTCCTTCAAAATCATAATAGTACATTGTGAATCAAAGACGGAAAGTAGGCAATTTCGACAAGTGTGGAGTTGGCCATCACACGAGTCAAAATTGCCTTCCGCCCGTAATGCACACGATATTTTTTGTCCAAATTTTTCGAAAACGCGACCATGCAAAACGGCCTATAGTAAGGGACTGGCGAGCATTTCTCATGTTCCATATCGATAGTGATTGAAGTTCAGATCAATACGATTCAATTTGGTCCATTCAATTGAAGTCCTACGTCGCTGCGTATTTGCCTTAACTTTTAAATGATAAGCAAACTGTTTTTCTCCGATAATATAAAAGAAAATTGTTGTTTACTTTAAAGAAAAAAAAAAAAAAGAATGTTGTTTCAATCCAACCATACATATCGAGCATGGACTGCGCATTCGAGCCGAAAATTGCTCGGTCCGTATATAGAAAGAGAAAAAAACGTATGCTGCCTATTCTGTCTCTTTCTAACCAAGGAACGTAAATACTTAAAAAGAGACGGAGATTGGCTGCATGTGTTTCCTTCTCTCTCACTTTTGACGTTACCACATGCAGTACAGCGATCATGCGCAGTCCATGCTCTATGTCTATGAATCCAACATAATAGGTATTTGATGCTTAATTACATAATTGATTAAATCAATTGGCAAATGGACCTTGAGAACGAGACTGATTGATTGATTGATCGGCCGCCCTTTCCTGTGAGCAACGGCCACTCTAGATTATTTGGGCCATCTTGTTCGAAATATTCCACCATCCTACCAAGGAACAAAAAAATTGTGCACTAATATTATGTCACGTTACCGCGCTTGGATATAAATCCGACGGTCCGACCGACAATTACGATTTGAATCTGCCAACGTATTAGTGACCTTTACATCTTTAGTGTCATCGAATAAGATAGCAGAGAAAGAGAATGAAGGAAAAAATAGTTGGGTATAATAATCTTCAGAATAAAGTCTTTCAGGTCAATCAGGAAAACCATTTGTACGTTATGCAGATAAACGTTCGATCACAGGATAGTTATATCAATTATTTTATTCTCTTCGCGTCAAGGTTGACGCCAACTTGACCGCTGCGATGCTTTTTTCTTCTTGGTTTATGATAATTTCTACTGATACATACGTAAATTGCAGTACGTACTGCAATGGAATGCGGAATGTTTAAGAATTGCCGACAACGCGTGGAAATATTATGTATAAATATATCATTTCACTAGGAAAACATACGCAACAACAGTGATATATCTACTAGATGGTAAGTATTATCGATTGTGTATATGATTTTGGAATTTCACATCAGGCATATGGTAGGTATATTATATTTGACCACATACCGTAATATACATAGGTATGTAGTCGATGAAGGAGTTTAATTATAGCTAATCTAAACTTTTCAATTATTCAGACTCTATAATAACCCTAGCCCTATGTGCATATTGGTCTCGGATTTGTTTTGTTTTTTTTTCTCTTGCGATCCGAATTTTCAGAGTCGAATCTCCATTTAAACATAATCAAAAATGAAAGAAGAAAGTTTATATGAGTATACATATTATAAAATCTGGAATCACGGATTTGAAGTACTTGTTGTACCCTCTCGAAAATCCATGTCAATCAAAATCTATTTCCATTCGTTGGAAGCTCTATTTTCGTGTCTTGCAGAAAACGCACCGGTAGAGTGATTCCGCAGACAAATACGCTGGCTGTCCGGTATCACCTCGTAATGCCGTGCTTAGATTTATTTTTGAAATGATTTTCGTGACCAAGTATAAAAGCGAGTCCGCTCTAGTCACAATAGTGAAAAACAAACTTGTGAAATTTTCAATTTATGAAACTTTGTCTTCGATCATTTGCGATTTTTCAGAACAACATAATGATTAACGCATAAAAGCCAACCCTTAACTAAACAATTATCCGATAAATACCTCTCTTCAGATTATATACCTTTCCTCAAATGCAAAAACACCATGTGAAAAACATGTCAAGCTCTACCTGCCCTTATCCGGAATGAGCCCTTTTGACATCAAAACTTGAATCAGTTAAACTAAAGTTCATGCTTTGATAGGAAATAAAGTACGTTCATTGAAAGTACAATAATATGATTTTTTGTACGTAAAAATATATCTTCTGGTAAACGATGAGGAATACGACCGGGTCCAGCGTGTAGCGCTTCCTTATATAAATGCAGATAAAACGTACCTACACGTTTTTGCGGATGTGAAGAATTTCGAATCAAAGTCAATAATAAGGGAATCGGTTATACCTGGTGGATAATTCTTCCTCTTTCTGATTGTAAAATAAAAACTGGCAGTTATCAAAAGAACTGCTGTTGCAATTAGCACACTCGAAATCATTACAACTTGAATTCGTGAGTCAAACCGCGCAAAGTATGTGTTCCGAGCGAACACTGTCGACTGGCAAGCTTCTGGGTAAGTACAACAGTTTAAGACCAACACTTCGAGTCGACTAACCATGCTATCGATGGCCACGTCGGTGAGCACATGCCAATGGGTTCACCACTTGCTTATCGTCATATGTATTTGCGTAGCTCGACGTGCAACCCACAGTCTGATGGTCAGTCAACTGCAGGGAACTCGGAATTTGCATTCAATCTAAAGTGTTTGATTCGTAACTGGGTTAACGTGGAACGCTCCTCTTGATAACATCTTTACAAAATGTCAAGGAAGTCGTAATGTTCAGTTCAATTGCGGTAAATTATTGTGGAATTCTATATGCAAGAATAATGTAATAATGAAAGTAGTCTAGAATTTCTATTAGTAAAAACGCCGTTATAATTCAATAAAAATGCGTAGATTCGATCAGGTGGACCAATGGAGTGGTATAGTGGTTAAAGTATTCCCAGTTATTGTGAAATTCCCATTCGATGGCACATAAATGTAGACTTGAAAATCGAGGAAATCTCGTGCAATAATAATGGTGTACTGTTTTAGAAAATAGAATACATGATACTATGCTTCCGACATTCCATATAATGAAACGAAAATTATTTGTGTTAGATTAAGATGGTATGTATGCGATATGCATAAACATTACATTACATTACATTGCACATACGTACCCGCTATCAGTGAGAAACGTCCGCAATGCAGTGACATTACGAACGGCTTACTTTTTCGAGAAACTACTACGCCGTGTTAGTTTGAGAATTTTGTTTCGACTATTTTATGCTTTACAAATTCTTTGAACGAATTTATGGTTTTGGTAGTAACTAAGGAGCCATCTATAAAGCGGATGAAAAAAAAATTGTTTCACATCAGATTACAAATGTGATAGGTAACATAAAACAGAATAGATTATTGTTCCCGCCCGTTTCGCACATTCGTGTTTGAATTTCCAAAGTCTCACACGTGTGAGCTCGAGATTTAGCCCGAGTCCACCTGGGATTACATAAGTATACACACTTTGACTGTAATCTTTACCATATGTACAGATATTTGAGAAAATATAACGAGTAGCCGGAATCGACTTGAATTGCAGTTTACGTGCTGGTGATCACAGCATTCTTAACCTAGAACTGCAGGTGGAGGTATGAAAATTGAAACGTAAGCTCACATCAATTCCGATCAATTTATTTAATAATTATTAGAATATCGAGTTTATTATAATAAAAGAATGTACGGCGATTAGGGTCTGCAAGTACGGGTCGTAGTTGTCGTCTAACAAAACTTAATTCGTCGATAATGTCAAGTCACATACCTACGATGAGCCGCTGAACCAAGATGAAATTTCTACCTCGCACTTCCAAATCAATTTGCTAAATCGGAAGATCCTGGCTGATTGTGAGCTTGTCTTGGGGTCAGAAGGACATCGTACGGTTTTGGTGAAAGTGTGAGACCTGGAACACGAATTAAGGTGGGAGGTTCCTGTCCGGGGACCGGAAGTAACTGGTACCGCTGCATCACACCGACGAATAGAAGCAACGAGGCACATCGAGCTAGAGCTTCGCCAGGGCAACGTCGTTTTCCTGTAAAACGAACTCGCAATATCATTATATGTACTCGTGACTTACCTTATAGCTGCAATTTCATCAAGTAAAATAACAGATTCATAATGCTTACGTACGAACATCACAACGATACTCAAGTAGTCGCAGATCAAAGGCATATTAAAAACACAGAACTATCTGATGCTATTTGCAAAGGGAGTGTTTATGAAAATATAGAGAGAGAAAAAATTGAAAAACAAAAATCTTTCTGGTTCATATACCTTCGCCGAAGGTTAGGAGATTTTCGTCCGGGACGTAGACACCATTTTTCAAGAATCTTTCCGGTTTGAAGCTTTCTGGTTCCGGATATAGATCTGGATTCATGTGTATGCTCCAGATGTTCAAAAGTATCGTTGATTCTTCGGGAATTGTGTATCCCAGCAAATTTGTATCCTGTAGTACACGACGTGGTCCTAAAAACGGTGCAACTAAACAAATCCTCTGTGATTCTGCCAGGATAGCCTCCGCGTAGGCAAGTCTGTGAGAAATTAATGGTAGGCAACGTTGGAGTTCGCTTAGTAAAAAAACGCGAAGACCTTATGTTATCCTAAAAATTCCCCTACCTGGGTCTGTCGTTAAGATTCGGAGTCCTACCATTACCAACCACCTCGTCGATCTCCTCGTGAAGCCGTTTTTGAACGTCCTGGTTAATTACCATGTTCAAAAATAGGAAATCCAAAGTCGTTGTTGTAGTATTTGAACCGGCAATGAACAGATCCATAAGTGTCATCACCAACTGATCATCTGGTGCAAATTTTCATGAAATATAATCGACATGCCGAGGATGTGAGTTGTAGACTATGATAGTCTACGAGCAAGATTATGCTTAAGATCGAAGTAACTAATTCTGTTTACTGTTTCGTGAAATTACATTCCTATTGTTATCTTCACAACCCACACAATATTTCTTGTGCCCCCGGGCGAAATCATTTTATACTTAATGTTAATTCAAAAGAAAAGATGCAAAATTTTCAGGGGAAGCCCACTTTGCCGCCCTCTCCCTTACTTTTTTCTTCTAAATTACAGCCAGTATTAGTAAATTCCAGACTTTAAGAGTTGTATGTAAAATATCATATTAATGATTGTTAGCACTTTTTCCGGCCGATTTAGCCGACGCGAAATATGATCTGGCCCGAGGGGATCAAAAAATATCGTACACACCTCGGGCCGAACTCGAGCGGGGGTATAATATACGTAATATATCTCGACGAATACGTGAACCGCCTGAAAATTGGCAACCCAGGACGCGCTGCCTAGGGAATCAGTACAATATCATCGCGAGTGCATCGAATGAATTTCTCACAAAGTACAATTGGAAAACGATAGCGTATAGTTAGATGATTCATGAATCTATTTATGATTGATGTCAATGACTTAGATCAGAGGTTAGACCCGACAGATGTCTCGGCAAATATAGTCATTTTATAGAAATCTGGAATATCTTCAAATACCATACCGTTATAGTGATCGCTACTATTTACCTGTGAAATATGACGCAGAACTCTTCTTTGAATACATTTCAATAAGAAACATGTCGATCAAATCACCTCCCATGTCTGGAGTATGATTTCTTTTGTGCTCACTGATAGTTGCCTGAAAAACATTCGTGTGTTTTTTTTTTCTTCGATATTGTACTAGATCTTCCTCCGTTTGAACCATCAAAAAATGATTGGGCATTGTCATTTACTGTCTTTGGTGGTATCGAATTATTAGCCCTTAATTGTCCGATATTAGTTATCACCACATGTCAAAGCCCAATTCGTCTTCTTAAATAGTGATCTGATTTGGTTCTTACTCTGATATATTTGTGGCTGATAATGAGATTGCTACTGAACTGCAACGATTCACACTACTGGTCATTGATGCTTTCCGGAAACCTGCTTATCTATAGTGACGTCAATTTTGCAAGGCTTTGATGATTGGCAGTATCTGCTGAGCGCGCCATTCCATTAACCATTCACTATGCTAATACGCGGTTCGCGATGTACGTTCTATAGTCTTGGTTACTCATGTAGATGTATACGGTAGTATTTACGATTACTTGATTCACCGTTTGCGAATAGAATCAATTAAACTTATCTAAAAAATTCGAATTAGCCGTAGAACTTCGAAACCATTATGCATAGACAGGAGGTTGACAAAAGTTGAGTCGATTCCTTTCTTGATAATTGAGTCTTGTCAAAGAATCAAAACAGCAAAGTTAATAAATACAAGTCAAGTTTGGTTGAAAATCTGTTTGGCTCAACGTTCGTTCGACAATTCCAATTCTCTGCATTATTATAGAAATATAAGGGTGATGATAAAGAGTCTATGCATAGCAAACCGTCAGAAATTCTTTGAGCTCCTTGTTTAGAGTAAGTAGTAGATTATATCCCGAGCTTTCTGGAGCAATGTACCTCATCCAGGGTAAAGCTGATAAAATACCACCACTCATGTCAAAAGCTCGAGCCCGTCGATCCATAAGATCGATGAAGCACTGTAATCTGGCAAATAAATCGTACACCATGACATTCGTCGATCGAACTTATCTTCGATGAATATTGATAGGTATATCACAAAACTGTACAATTGGTGAGAAGACATACCTTTCGCCGTCGGAAAAACATTTTCCCGTAGCGAGGGTCCACAGAACATTGATTACGCTTGGAGCTATGATTGGCTTCAGACGAAATATTCCACCGCCCTTGATCGATTCCAAAATTCTGCCCAGTTCGTCTGTCATCAAGTCTGACATTTGTCGACGACCCAGACCAATTGCTCGTAACGTGCGCACGAACCACGCTCGCATTTCTCGCCATGCGGGTCCATCCGCCATTGTTATCCCTAAGATGTAATGAAATTTCTTGAAATTACAATGTAGCTTCTTTTTCACTCCGATCCTAGAATTAGGTATAGGCATAAACATGATGTACTGATATTTCCGGCAGCTCCGTTTGCAGGTCGAGGATTTTTGCGATGTAATAATGAACGCGGTTCTCTGGATATATTTACTCACATTCTTCAAATAACCCTGAATCCATTCCGAGCATTTCGACTATGATACTAAATCCGTGCCGCAAACCCTTGGCTACATGTGGAACAAACATGCTTGAAGTTCCGAACGTTCGTTTGAACGGAAATTCGCAAATCAGGCTTCACTACGATCTTTGACCCACTAGAAGTATATGGCTAAAGATCTTTGATGTGTTGAAAGTCGAGGGTCAGTTGTAGAGTTCAAAATTCACAAATTTCGAGCCGGTCAATAAGCGTAATATAAGATTTCCATATAACTTTGGTTCAAATCCAAATGAACGTTCGGAGCTTCGCAGGTGCATGAGCAAACTTTAAGTCACCATTTTTTTGTCCGAAATTTCGCAGTTTAATGAATTCGTTCCAAGGCCGCCCGACGTACACCTCGCTGTTGAGTACTTCTCGGATTCCTTCTCGGCCGGAAACCATCAGAATATCGTTGACTCCCAAACGAAGGGCCACCACGTCGCTACCGTATCGCCGTGAAAGCTCCAGATAAGCACAGGGTTGACCACCAAATCTACGAGACAGGCTTCGTAGCTGATATAGGTTTCCAACAATCGGCCATTGGAAGGGTCCTGTTCAAATCATTGCTCTAGTTACTAACTCGCATACCACACTACACAACTTCGAAGATCATACATTCAATCTATCCCATATCGCGTGTTTTAATATCCTGTAGCTATATATGTAGCAGCATCGTTTTCAATTTCAAATCATATATGTATTTGAAAATTATTGATTTGAATTTTGCGATGAAATTTGCATACTATGAATAAAGCTTCAGTGAAGAATTTCTGCTAAAGCTGCATCGTAAAATAAAGTCGAACCCAACAGCGTTGACGAGGCTCTGAAAAGTGTCGTCCGTGACTTTTCCCGGGACAAGGCATGGCCGGGACTTTTTTCATCCAGGACAAAGTACGGCCGGGCCTTTTGCCGTCCGGGACATTTCGCGTCCGGGACATTCAGTCGTCTGGGACATTTCGCGTCCGGGACTTTGCGGTGGACCACCGCAATGGTGTGAAATCAATGAAAACTTATTACCGAAACAGCAATCAGCTGATAGTCCGGAATTGTGGGCACGAGTCTTCCATTTCAAGGAACAATATTTATTAGATTCAATTGTCGGACAGGGAATCTTTGAAGAAGTTTTGACATTTGTATGTGCATGTAATCGATTTTCAAAAACGAGTTTTACCTCATGTTCATCTATTAGTAACTCTCAAACATAATTGTAAAATTACAACATCTGAAATTGTAGATCGCGTTGTATCCGCAGAAATACCAAATACCCGATCCACAAGTAAATATCTAGAGTCTTACATGATATACATAGTTATTAAAAAATATTTTACATGGACCGTTAGGTGATTGGTGGAAGGGACACTGGTAAAAAAAAAGTATAATATAATATGGAAAACAAATTTGTTTCTGGTTTTAAACTAAATTCGAGTATAGCGTTTTTCGTTAATGAACGTTTAAAAGAGCCTAATACTCTAGTCATGTACAATGAAAATTACTTTCTTTGAATGCAACAAAATCATAGAATCACATGCTCACAGTCCCTAGCGATCTTAAGTTTCAACGCCCGGGTTATCACAATTATTTGTAAGCGAAATAATTTGAGTTATTCAATGTGATTCTGAATGAACGTGTACTTATGAGTAACACAGTATTTTGCAAAATGGAACATTATACATCATGGATTATAAATAACTGATTCGAAGCGTTTTCCAATAGCGGCCCTACACAGAAGTAATTGTCTATTAATTCTACGCACTCGTAATCAGAAATGTATAGTGGGGAGAGCGATCGAGCAAGGATTATAGGAGAATCGGCCCTGTTTGGAGGGGCCCTATTCGGAGGGAATATAATGTACACTGTATAACGTAAACGTTTTTGCGGTTGTGAAGAGTTTCGAATCAGAATCAATAATAAGAGTAAAATTTATATACCTGGTGGATAATTCTTCCTCTTTCGAAAATACAAACTGGCAGTTATTAAAAGAATTAATATCGCAATCAGCACACTCGAAATCATTATTCGACTTGAATTTTTACGAGACAAAGACCGCAAGGTATTTCTTCCGAGCGAACACTGTCGACTGACCAACTTCTAAATAAGTACAACAGTTAAGGACACTTCGGACCGACCGACTATAATATATGTTTAGCGGAGGCCACGTCGGCTAGCACACATGCCAATGGGTTCGCCACTCGCCTGTCACCATGTATTTGCGTAGCTCAACATGCCACTAACGGTCTGATGGTTTGTTCGTCCCGGAGTGATAAATATATCAATTGTCAATGATTTCATTAAGACTGATTGATAAGGGTGGATATACGATATTGGGTTTATCCGTGCCCTGGAAAAAATAAAATAAAATAAAAAATAGTACAGATTGAAAGATAAAAATTTTTTAAGGTGACTATAACTATCATTTTAAACTGTGTTCTATTATATGGACGCTGAATTTTAGATATGAAACATTTTCACAATTCCCGAAAATGGGGAGATATGCCAGGGGAAAGACGTTTTTGCGGATGTTGTCATGCCTTTACAGTACATTATCTGTACGCGTTCGTATCTTAAAGTCTGTTATTTCTTCAATTTCATGAGAAATACTCCCTCCCTTATGGTCTTTCCCCTGGCACCTTGAAAAGTCATTAAAAATAATAAAAGTTAGTGGCCTTTTGGTATAGCAATCATCAGAAGACTATTAATATTCCGGTAAATATGGAATTGACCGTAATCATGACATGTAGAGTTTTGCCATAAATGTTAGGATCTGAGACCCAATATCGTATAACTATAACCCATAAACATATCAATTCAAAAACTCCTTCTATATTATACATAAGGATAGTCGATTTATTGCAACCTATATTTGAATTAGGTAATTATAAAGTTTTTACAAATCGTCGAAGAAGTCGTAACGCTCAGCTCAATTATGAAAATATTGTGGAATTTTGTGAAAAAATAATGAAATAAAACAGAATGATTTCTGAGAGAAAACGTCTCTAGTTTTTGCTGAAAGTATTCTAGAATTTGTATTATATTAAAGACGACGTAATTCAATAAAGATGCGTTGTATAGATTCGATCAGGTGGACCAACGAAATGGTATAGTGGAAGTTCCCAGTGATGCGAAATTTCTATTCGATTATAGGACATGAATGTTGACTTAAAAATCAAGGACATCTCGTCTTCTTCTTATGCCATCTTATATCCCTAGGCGGGCAAGTAGCTTGTATAAGGACATCTCGTCATTCATTCAGATCCGTTGTATTTCGGCTTATACTCTTTCGGAAAGTAGCCATTACCAAAACTGAACCAAAACCAAAACCATTAATCGTCACAATAAATCTTTTGATTGACCAATTAAATTCTTTATATATATGTTCAAAAAATCTTATAATTATTCATGAATTATTTAATTAAACCGAAAACCGGTATCCATAAGCCCGAAAACTATATTAACTCTCATATGACTATATTATTCAAATCGTTATTCTACAAAATCCGAGATTATTCATTCATTTCGTAATTCCACAACTTCCAAGATCATGAAAAATCTAGGAGAATTTGGATGTTAACCGCATTATTGACTAATTAGCGATTCCATGGACCCCTTATGGCTGATTTAATTCACGATAGTCAATAAAACCGATGAAACTCCAAAAAACCCGAAAACGTGGCTACCCGATCCAACTTCCAATATCAAACTGCACCCATAATTCCCCAATTACACCGATTTCCCGAAAAATAAACTGGACACACAAAACACGAAATTGTTTTATATTAGAATCGTATCGTTTAAATCTTTGAAAATCTTCACAATCAAAGATTTAAGCGGATTCCTGAGACTAATATGAAACGTGTCCGGCTGGTTCAGTGGCTGCCATTGGACTCCGAGGACATCTCGTTCAATAATGATATACTATCTTAGATCATAGAATACATAATATGACGCTTCGACAGTAGTCCATATAATGGAATGAAAATTATTTGTGGTAGATATAGATGCTATGTATATATATGCAATATGCATAAACATTGCCTCACATTGCACATACCCATCCCCTGTCAGTGCTATCAGTGATAAATGTCCGAAGTGACATTCCGAACGACTTCCTTTTTCATGAATCTACGCTGAGGTCATTTGAAAATTTTATTCTATCTAGATATTCTATGCGTGTCGAATTTTTTAAAGAAAATGCAGTTGCGATAGTGACGAAGCTATATCTACAGGGTAGCCCAAAAATAAAACTGGCCCAATTTAAAACCTGAATAAAATCTGAACGCGTTTATCGATCTTCACAAGATCTTTTTTCGTTTACTGGGAACTAGAAGAATGACTGATCGTTCATTTTGCGTTAGAAAATAAGAAAAAAAAAATTCTTTATTCATTGCGCAGAGGTACGCACGCACTTGAGAAAACGTATTAGCGAAGAAGGCGCTGGGAGCTTAGAGAAATGTAATTTTCGTCAATGATTAATTATGTCTTTTATTTCTTCAGTCAACGATTCTTGACCTAGCAGGCATAAGCCCTATTATAAAAAAAAGCATCATCATCATCGACGATTCTTGCTGTCATGCGATGAACTTTCACATGAGCATTTCGTCCACGAAAATTCGCAATATAGCTACGACAATTGCTATGGGACGTTGTGTGCCGCCCATGTTACCGACAGATTTACATCACTATATAATATGAATTATATATATATATAGACATACTGTGATGCCAATTGTGGGTAACGTAGCGCACTGTTGATATCCCCGTGCCCACTTTTTCGGCTCACGAAATGACCCAGGATGAGCCGTCTTTATAATAATCTTCAGTCAACGCGTCAACGCGCATGATATCAAGAATTAGGCGCCACCTAGATTCGAGGGCTGATCAATAAAAAATGCGTGTGTAAAACAGGCATGGTATTCTCTTATTCAGTATCAAGCTCTCAGTTTCTTCGTTGACACTTGTAGTTAGACTGTAGATATGTCCACAAGCGATGGAAGATCTAAGTATTCGACATGCCACGGCAAAAGTTCGAACTATCTAGGATTATCACAATTTTGAAAACCGTCGAAAAAACATCGCTTCAACCTGTATCACTGATCTTTTACTGTACAGATCAGCGGTTCAGGTGCACTTTGTGTTGCCACTGAACTCTAGGTGTTGCACATGCCATTTTGTGCAATGAAACATGAGCCATAAAGGATCTACGTATGTATGTAACGTGTTGCTGCTGCAATTTCAGAATTCGAACGCTTGCTTTTGCGGCTATTTGAATTAAAAGAACATTCCACGCATGTTCACTTCGGTCGTGCGCGCACGCGCATGTGCATAATGTGAACTAATGTTTTTGATTCGGAATTTGCTTCAGGTTTTACTCAACGACCAATTCTCTGTGAATGATGCTGAGCTATGCCTTATAAAGTCGCTGCGATTCCTCAAAAACCTGAAGCAATGCGAAGGCATTGACACTAGCTCAATTTCCATCCATTCTGACTCGGAATTAGACCCATCGTATCAAGAATCAAAAGCAATGCGTCGCGCCGCGCCGCGGCTTACGAGTCCTTTTCCCAATTCCACATATCTTTGGATTAATTTCATACTATTCTATAAAAGCAATCAGCTGTTGTAGCACTTCTTCGTCTTCTTCTTCTCCGTTTCCTTTATAAATTATAAATCCTGACAATTGCACAGCTGTGTCAAAGAGCGCGCACAGCGCATGCGTTAATTGTGCAGCTGAAGTTCGAGCACGGACGAATCTATCCCCGCATACATGAAAATTTGCCCGAAGTCTGTGGTCCCGGCGACCGGCCACAGCGGGCACAAGTAGTTGCGAGGAGCGGGCAGCAGAAAAGCTGGAAAACAAAGTTACGTTACGACGGTTGATCAGTTGTCTGTTGTCTGTTGTCGGGATCCGTCAGTCGAAAGTAAAAATGGCCGAAGAGGGCAGGGTCCCCGCCGAGTCTGAGTCCGAGTGGCTATTGACCAGTGTTATTAATGAAATATTTACATCGCCTGTGAACCTGATATTGGTTGGAATAATAGCACTGCTCGTTTACAAAATATTTAAACATAAAACGAAAGTACAAGAACCAGAACCGGTCGAACCGGAATTACCGAAAATGAAACGGGACTTTACGGTCGAGCAGTTAAAGCCATACGATGGAAAAGGACCCGACAAACGAATTTTGATGGCAGTCAACGGGAGTGTATACGACGTCACAAGAGGACGCAGGTTTTACGGACCTGGTAATCTTCACTTTCCAGTACCGCTACGCATTATAATCCCGCAATTCCGAATTCTCCATTGCTGCATAACATAACTTCACACGTATATACATACACATAGATATTGCCGGTCAGATATCGCTGCGTATAATGATGACGCGCATTAATTGAAGTGTGGATGTCCGTAGTCGGATGACAATGCTGATTTCCTCACAGCTCACAGGGTCGATAACAATTATTTTTTATGCTTCACTCAATGCCACTAACAAGTTAATACGAAATCAGCACCTGGCATAATAATTTAACAAATTCCAACAAACTCTTCTAAAATCATCAGTATCCATTACACATACAATACGTTGCAATCAACTGCTTTATTGCCTAGAATTTTAGGCCGATCACAAATATGTATGTACATACCTACAAGTATGCCAAAGCCAAGGCTATCAACATTGCAGTGGTACTAATATTACGTACTGGCTCCAGTCTGATAAGCATATGTATAAACACATTCAGCGCTTGTTATATACAATTGAAATACATGCCAGAACATCAGAATTACGTTTTTTAACAGTAAACTGCAGAATACAATAGATACATGTAAGCAATTTGAAGAAACTAGGTATTCGGAACTTGATACACAGAAGGTCTTGAACAATCCAGTCGAGTCATATGTTAATACGATGCCTGACGTTTCAACAGTCATGTACTGCCCTCATCATGAGTCAACTTAATCATGAGAAGAGTTTGAAACTTCAGTTTCCATGTTAAAATTCATCGGCATAGTAACGTTGGTGATGGTGAATTTACAGGTGGTTAACTATAGGACCTAATGTTTTGATTGTATATGAATTAGTTTAAATTGCAAATGTCCGCAGGAAATTTGTCCAGACAATTTCAGGTCATGATAATAGCGCGTTTTGATTACGCAATCTATTTAATCATATGATTTTTCCACCAGTGTATTGTTACACACAGTTTGTCGAGATTCTTTATGTAATGAATCAAGGTTTTATTATCGTGAAACTTTTCTTTGCCCTACAGATGGACCTTATGCAGCGTTTGCTGGCAGGGATGCCAGTCGTGGTCTTGCAACCTTTTCCGTTGTTCCAGGGACAGACGAGTATGATGACCTGAGTGATTTCAATTCCGTAGAAATGGATTCCGTTAGGGAGTGGGAAGAACAGTTCAAAGGTTAAAACTTGAAACAATAGGACAAGTCCCCTTTTACGTATTATCTTATTTATCACTTGTTATTTCTTGGTTTATGCATGAGTCTCGGTAACTCTTCTATCGTTTGGCATATCGTTATGATTCGGCATTATTTTTACAAATGTTGCCCATACAGTCACCTAACTGTTAGCTAAATCTGGTAAGAAAAATCGAATTAAATGCAAAAAATGAACCACTGAAATCATAAGACGTATAAGGTTTGCGATTATTCCATTTTCCAAAAATTCTCTAACTTGTTCAGAACAGCAAGGTAGAAGAACTTTGCTTTAGTCTTTCCATGTCCAGTTACCATGTCATTAACGTAGCTGTTTATTCTCGTTATAAATTCATCAGGTGCCTTTTGGTAATTAATCAATCTCATTGTAAATTATTATTTGACCAGTGAGTTGGTTTGTGTTGAATTGGTACAAAGTATGTAGAATTTCCCGATAATTCTGGCAACATTTACCAACAACTCGTTATACGTAAACAGAGCAAAAACTAGAAGTTTCTGCGGCGCAAGAAATTTACTTATCTACTAGAAATCGGTGATAAGATTCTAGAATCAGTCAGAATTGTTAACATACTAAGCAGATCTGGCACGCTCCCACTTTTCGTTCTTAGCCACCAAATTAAATTCATAAGATTAAAGTTCAAGGCCTCTATAATAGCACAGTGACTGTATCTCGTATGTAAAATCACTGTTTGCAACAGCACAGAATTTATAATACAAGCCTTTTATCACATGGAAAGAAAAACTTTGTAAATAATTCCGCACTATTAGAGGTCGAGTTACGAATTAATTTCAATATCCAGAAAAATTGGTACATTATCGCTAAGCGATGCTATATTGTTGCAAATTTAATTGCGAATGACTGACTTTTGAAAAATGATTTACAGAAAAATATGAATACGTTGGACGACTATTGAAACCTGGTGAATTGCCCACAAATTATTCTGACGAAGAAGAAGAAGGTAGCCAACAAGAAGTTGAAGGAAAATCCAAGTACGAATGACCGCTCCGTCAAGCAATGAAAATAAAATACACTGTACACACATTTAAAGAAAATTTTAAAAAACTTTATCGGCCAAAGCAGTTGCAGACGTTTAAACGCACGCTGTATTATTTAGTTAACAGTGTATAAGATTATATTTAACAATAATATTGTATTTAACAAGTGTGAGAAAATACTTAAAACCTTTGAAACAAGAAAAAAGAAAAAAAAAAGCATTGCATAGAAATATGATTTAAGAATCGAATAATTCTATTTCCATATCAAAAGTTCATCTTGATACTACTACTTTTATATTTACGTTTTATAAAACTTCTGATTGACAAACCCGCAAGTTTGTCAATAATTTTCTACTAAAGCAGTGTCTGCGTGATGAAGCCACACAATTATTGAATTACTAGCGTCAGACTGATCGGAACGCTTGATATATGGAGATCTGATTCATGAATCATAATTTTATAACAATATAGGGTGTTTTGTAATTTATCTGAACTTTATACATGAATATAATTGATACTACGTTTTTATATTATGAATTCATGAATTTTTTTATATCGTACAATGTACGAAAGTAAATATGGGTGCGTGTTAAATGGCCGTTATTTGTTTTTCCGAATATCGCACTTGCAGGACACCCTGTATATTTGTATAATACATGTCTGCCAGAGAGTCTCTGATATCTAATCTTGTCACTGAAGTCGAGTTTTTCTCATTGAGCGTCACAAAATAGCAGATCCAAAAAGCCGAATTGTTTGGAATGCAGTTCTTGCTATGTTTCAAATTCCCGTAAAACGGTAACACGATGACAAGATTGTGTGTCAGAAAAGTTTCTGATATCCGCAATTGCTTATGGCGCAAGTTATGCTAGTGCTTAACAAATGCCTTAAATTTGGAATATCAATATTTTACATGAATCGAATGATTTGCAGATAGCAGGAAAATTCAGAAGGCATAAACATACATAAGACAACACGTAATGATATCATACATTACTTGGTAAAAAATTGGAACTTGGTATATGTATATTATGTTATACCTATTTCTATTATCTGCGTGATCGGAAATGTAATATTTAAATTAATAATAACTAATATGATGGTACTGTTTTAAATGTGAAAGAAAATTCAAAATCTAGGCTTCTGAGAAATTTACTAAAAGTGTTTTCCAGTTTTGTGAAATGTCACTTGACAACAAAGTACATTTCAATCTTATTTCCGAACACAAACGTAATTTGGAAGTTGGTTCTGCCTTAATTTTGAATAATAATGCATTTTTTTTAATTGAAAATATGCGAATTTCTTAAACAAATTCAAATTGTTGTACAATGTATATCACGAGTAACTATTTCTTATAAAATTAGAACACATTTTGAATGAATGCGTATTTTAACGTAACTTAAGTTAATGGGAAAAAATTGTTATATCTAATCGGGCAAATCCCACGTTTGAACTTTCCATTTATAATATTTTTTTTACTGCATATTATGGTTGAGACACTTGATTCGAATATGCAAGTGAATAGAACAAAAGAACTAAAAGAAATTGTTATTTCTATATGAAGAATAAAAGTAATTATTTACAAAATTAAATATGAAATAATACATATTTTCAACACGAATATTAAATTTATTATAAACTATACGTAAGAATCACCAAGGGCTTACATAATTATTTAATTATTTGTGCAATCTTGTAGAAATCTGTTTTTGTAGGGTTTTTGTTTCATTCAAATTTCTTTTCATTGTGAAAATTGTCTGCTTTTCAACACCTTTTTCATATTTCTGATTGTCAATAACAAGATTATTTCTTTTTTCATTGAGAAACCGAACTCAATATAATATACTAACGACAATTGACACCCATATCAATTTTTATGATTCATTTTTTCTACTGTAATATTTTTGCTACAGATTCCGAGTGTCGGAAAGGTATAAGTAACGCAGCTTCATTTCATTCGAAGAGATATTTGTAGAAATGAAAGATAAATTTACCGATACTTGTGATTCGTATAAGCTGCCTCAGGCTGGTTCAAGTTATCGTTTACCATGGCGTAGCTCTGTTTTATTTCGAATATACAAACATTGCTAACTTTTGGTTCCAGTTTTGCCCAAATTCAATACAACTAACTAAGCTATGAATTTTTCGTGGTCTGAACCTAATGAGCAAGTAGAAGTACTCTATTGAAAAACCTTTGTTTTCCCCCCTGTTGAATTTATATGAAAATCAAGACTGTATCTATGAATCGCATTACGAAACGGAGCTACGAAGTCAGTTTGTTTTAGGGCTATTTTTGTGTCTGTGCTGTTTTATTTTCTTTATCATGGCATAATAGAATTAACAATCAGTTCCTGAACTAAGACAAAATCGTATTTAAACTTCGATTGCCAGTTATTCCCCGATATATAATGTAATTGGGCTATAATTAATGAATTGCATTTAATTTGCATAACTGTAATATAAAAATTCAACTTATTTCTCATGAACCAACAGCTTATGTAAAAGACTGAAAACATTTAACTTACTACAATTTGTTTGTAATTTTTTGAGCTCCGGTAAGCACGGTTTTAGGAGTCCTTTTTGGACGGGTGTCAAGTTATGTATCACTTGCTTAGTCTGCAAACATAACTTGAATCACTCAAACGCGTGTGTAGTATAATTATACCATTCGGGTTGTTTTGGGAGTAGCTAATTAGTTTAAAATTGGTTGTTCGATGCCTACTTTAACAAGTTCCGAAATTCTATGCATGTTTTATTATAACAAAGCAAATGAGACGAAACATCTTCTATTATATCTATACGTAGTTAGTTTTTACCTGTTGGTGTTATACCTGTCCGCAGGTTTATAAAATTCAAGCACACGAGAACATAATTTACTGTTCACAATCTTCACATCACTGTCATTGTAAATCCGGTAATCTCTGTCTCCACTTTTTTTTTTCTCTTTTTTTTTTTCTTTTAGTATTTGTACCGTGAGAGATGGTTGTGTAATATGCTATACATATAGTTTGTAAGCATGTATTGTATTGTACATATACATCGTGTGGGTAGATAGAAGGGTATACACAATTGACACGTCGGTCAACGTTTACTAAATAAATTGCTAAATTAATTACTCGAATACGAGCACACGCGAGAAAAGTTAATATTAAATCGGGCAATTTACGCTTATCAATTATTTTGTGTCTCAGAAAAATTATATAGGTAGGTATGTACAATATACGTACGTATGTACATTGCCCCATTTCGTATTACGCATTTCATAAGAGAAGAAAAAATAAATAAATTAGAATTCTCGCTAACTTTTATGGTACTGAAATAATTTAATATAAATACTGGAAAATTCGTGTCTGTGTCCATAAGGTGTTTGGGATTAATTATGGCCTATATCTGTAAGATGGTATCAGGTGGTCTGTCATATTCATTTATGATAAATATATATACATTTTTGGTTAATTAAAATATTTCTTTTAAAATGCTGACGTCTAATTCATATCTCGTGATTCCCTTGTATTTACTATATCCTCCCGGACTCATAGCTTTTGTAAGATCGATCGTCCGAATCCTCAAAAGGGACAGATAATGGGCCAAATTTTCTGCCACGTGAAATGCACTCTATGGAAGCTGATTGCAGTCCTATACTATTGGGTATCCCAATCCACTTTCGTTTGCCGTATTGCAATTGATTGGCATTTCTTAACTTAAAATCATGAGATCGAACCATACTATACAGTCTATCGAATTTATTCATACCAAATTGGGAAATGCATGCGTGAGGGATAAAACAGAAAAAAAAACTGAAAATCTGTACAGTAAAAATCGGGTTTTAGGACCCTATAATAGTATATATAGCGTATATCACTCTGCAGCCCTTCGAAGGTTGACATTGGTTCGAAATTCATTTATCAATATATAATAATTAGGACCTCGAGTGTCCGATGGATCGTATTGAATCGTTTCGTTTGAATAACGTAAAAGTTGGTTTTTTGAACTCACGATCGCGGTAGTTAAATTGAAATTGAATTTTGTTCACCATCTTCACGGTAGAGTTCTTTCGCGAATACTGCTCTAGTTTTTGCCGATAGCTTCACGGGAGAGTAATTTTTAATTTCGTTTAAATGACCACGATATAGGTAATATGTCTTGTATACATGTGAGATCATGTGACAAGACAAACATCTGCATTGCATTATTTAGGTATACAAATAATATAGTATTTGGTTTTGTATTGCTAGTATTATAACATTTACCATGAACAATCACCCGTTTGTTTCGCGAATATCACCAAACAATTAGAGGAATCCCAATTGTTGCGGTTCTTTAGAGTGCGAATCACAAATATTGAAATCACAAAGCCAAAATTTTCAAATTATTAATCAAATCGTCGAACAACGAATCAAATTTGAACTTGCAAAGTGCACAAAATAATAATAACATAATAAAATCAATTAAAAATCAACTCGCAATGCGCATGCCGTGACAATGTTTTTCGATTGTGAAATATACTCCCAAATGTGTGGATAGAACAATATTCGTAATAACCTAGTTCATCGTCTCTGTTTCATTTCATAATGATAACAAACAAAAAAAAAAAAAAACCGATACAAACAAAGCGATAAGTGTAAAACATGCGATAAAGTGCTTGACGTTGAATAGAGTAATTTTCAATTCTGAATTTTGATTGAACATTGCAGTGTTTGAATTATTCCAAGAATTTGTAACATATGAAAATTTTCAACGGCTAATGAAAGTATCAATTTTTCCAACATTTACAATTTCTGAGTGCATCGAGCCATTCCCCTTATTGTTATTAAAATTCGTTATCAACTTCAGGCAATGTAGGGCAATCGGAACTTTTTCTATACTGGCAAATTCATTCAATTCCGTAGAGTTCATGAATTTTGAATATAATCCTACTTTTTCGTACACGAAATGATGATTTGCTATTCAAAAATTATTATTCATAAATTTACATCGAAATATTTGTATAATATGTAGTGTGTACAATTTCGCACATCATATAAGTGTTAATAATATTATAGTTATAGTAAATGCTCATTCGTCTATATTGTGGTGATTGTTTTTATTGATGAAAATTGAAGAGAACTGAATTAATGGTACAAATAATATTAATTGAAACAAACCCTCTCCCCAATCACTAGACGCGGCGCCATGTCTTGATTTGCAGACGACTAAATTGTATTTCGACAAAATGTAACATATGATATGTAATTGCTTCGAAATCTGTAAATTTTCTATACTATCGAATTGGTAAAATCTCTACTTCAGGATTCGTAATATGTTATAAAAATGACAGAATATCCTGTGCGCCACGCGTTTTCATAATTTTACGTAATCGTGCACCGAATTTTACTGTTTTTACAATATCTCAGTCCTCAATTAGAAACTGTCATCAATATGAATATCATTGTTGTTGTGTTAATGTTATCGAATAGCTGCACCCTGACAATTCTCCCGATCACCCCTACAGGTTTTCATTTATGGGATTCAAATTTTCAATGAATCAAGACCATGCTATACTTTTCTATAACTTCTCAGCAATTTAATTCGTTCGAAAGTGAAGGCAGGGGTTATATATCCGCACACATCGGCAACATTCATAGAATTCCATTGTTAAGTAGTATTTAGTTGTCAAAAATAATAGGTTGGTATATGAAAAGCATTTTAATTCAGAGGGATTGAACCACCGCATCTGAAACTTGGTCTTCTCTCCAGATATATATATAATCAGAGTTAGGTCATTCACATTGTTAATGAATTGGAGGAGAAAGGTGTTTGAAAATCTTTAACTTATTTCGGCATATAATTTACTTTGCGTTCGATTTTGGACAAATTCGTCCCAAAAACATTATACATTCTTTGCTTCGTTGATTTCGAACGTGGTGTCATTGGCACTGTCAAATTCGAAATGGCGGATCCGACATGGCGGAAGCAAAATTGCAGGCAATACCGGATTCGCATTAAACTTCACTTCTGATGTCACATCCAGCCTAGAGGTCATAAGAAACAATTTCCGCTGTGCTTCACATACATACATATGATGATGATAATGATGATGTTTAACAATAAAGTGAACACGAATGTTTCGTCGAAGATCAATTCATAATCCATGTTTCGAATCACGGAATTCCGTTTAAAAATTCATAGTTTCAAACATATTTAAAAATGATGAATATCATATTGGTGCGAATCATAACCTCAAACATTAGGAACAAATGTCATGAAATTAAATATTGCATTCAATGACTCAATTATTTTTTACAGTATGTATAATTAGATTCAATGTCAAAGAATCATATTTGGATCCGAATGCAATAATTGAAACATAACATTTGTCTTATGAACCCTTTAATGTCAGTATCCTGTATTGTTGCCAGATACTGGATATCAATTTTTCGTGTACAGATGAAAACGTATCTATAATCAACATGAGAATGAAAAGTGGGCTGATTTGACATGAATGAAGGAATTTACTGTACAATTTTATGTGAGGCATAAATTGATTCCATAAATCAATAGTTGAAGCATGTTATTTCATATTTAATTTTATTTTTTGTCACATTGGCCTGCCAAGTATGAGTCACCCAAATTTCAACCGTAGAACAATCAGGAACACTATAAACTGAAAAGCTGTTCAAAGTAATTTGAACTCGAATGACGATCACAACTAAGTACCAACTTTTTATTTAAAATTGCTCCAATTTCTCCAATTGGATTCTACATGATTTTGTCATAATTTCGACACGTCACATTTGGAAGAAAGTGTCTTAGAAAAATAGTTCGTAAGAAAGTATTTCAGAAAAGCAATTCCAAAGAAAATATCTATATGAATTGAAACATCCTGTGATTTAAATTGAAGAATCATGGTTATCAAATTTTCAGTTACTTTACCTCCTATAATTTCAATCATGAGATACCACATTTTGAACTGCTACCGTAAGATACTTCCTTTAAATGGATTCTCTGAGATACTCTCTGCTGAAGTGCTTTTCCGAAATAGTTCCTTTCTGAGTGCTGTTTATAATGTCCTTCCCTTTTGGGCTTTACATCAAATTCATTCATGCCGACAAGCTAATAGGATGATGCGGTATAATCTTAGAGGATCAGGATAAATGTGAAGACCGGAATCCACTGACTCAATAATTGACTGTCAATGAGTGGTAATTTGATTAATATTCAATCTACCATACAGACACATTCCTCATCTCAAATCATTTATTTCCTAGAATAAACAAAGTTTCAACAATTTGTCTGAAGCTATAATGCAAAAGATGTTCCCAAATTGTTTTCACCAAAACTTGAGAAAAATACTACTGCTATCAAAGAGCAATCAATTATTCCATCTGGTATTTGGTCTTGAGGTAAGTTCTACCATCAAACACATTCTGTTACTTGTGTGCAAACATACATTTTCTAAATAATCATTTCTGAACAGAATGTCATCTAAGCATACTGAAGTTTTGATTGAAAAGACTTAATATTTATAAACCTCCCATGTTATTGAAAGAAAAAACAACTCAAAACTGAATTACACTTGAATTTGACTACAGGGAGATATCACTAATCAATGAGAACAGACTGCGAAGAATGACTCTCAATTCCTGGATTCGTCGATAGGAATAAAGTATCATTCAGAAATAAACAGCATTTGACACAAGTATGTCATCTCGTGACAACCGGTGGTCCACATTCAGAAACAGTCGCACAGATTCACTATGCGTTTGGTTTGCTTCGCTGTACAAATATTGTTGTTGTTCAACTAGTTTTCATCATTGTCGTTGGCCGACTTGTTTTGTGGAAGACAGAAGCTTTTTACTATTGAGATAAAATATTTCAACGTACTTATTATTAGCATTCAGGTTTGAGTCAAAAAATTCAGAGACTTTGGGTGTTTGATTCGCTGATTCAAAATATATGAAATATAATTGATGATCTGAAATGAAAATAACTCAATTATAGATGAAAACAGAAATATTATGGCAAAGAGATCTATTCGTAGTTTCTGAATATGGAAAGATATTCTATTCTTTGAGCGACTTTCATGAATGCCAGTTGGCTACTAATTCATATCAGGATGCTAGTATTCGATCCAAGTTACTGTCATTCTATTTGTGAGTCCTATGGAATAATTTACAATAGCTGAAAAAACATTTCATTAGGCAAGTTATTATGCAGTAAGAATGGTTCATCGAGCAGTTGGCGATGATTGAAGGAATAACTATTGAAAAGTCAGTTCAAGAAAGACTTTCTGCCATATTTCACGATTAATTTGACAGGTCAATCCATATTCTAACCTCAATTTCCAATTCTACTTAAGATGAATAAGTGTAAAGAGAATTGATTCCCTGGGAAGCTGCTGCTGATTGTTACAATTTGATCTATTCTAGGTGCAAGTAGGTAAATGTGATTTAATAGGTGAATCCGTGTTGTGTACACATTCCG
Source organism: Ametastegia equiseti (assembly GCA_963989295.1). NCBI lineage: Eukaryota > Metazoa > Arthropoda > Insecta > Hymenoptera > Tenthredinidae > Ametastegia > Ametastegia equiseti. The sequence continues at coordinate 10,911,950 of OZ022397.1, read as the reverse complement.
ACACAAAGCATGTCTCACGAACTTGTACGCATGACAGCGACTGTCGCAGGGCATAATACGCCATGAAAGAACAGAGTTCAGGCAACTATGCTCTTTTCATTTTTATGCCCATATAACTTTCGTCGAGACTAGACTTCATGTATTATTTTTGTACTCGTACAACGTTCGGTGCATTAATACTATGAGCGAGGCAAATAACTAGAACCTCTTTCGAACCTCATTCTGAAAATAAATCTTTCAGCCCCCGAGATTTCATACCAATACAGTAGAATATCGGTAATTATTATTTTTGCTGTGAAGGCGGCTCGGTCGAGTCGGGTTTGAAAATAAAAATCACATAATCTTATGTGTACCCAAGTAGGCACTTGAGGCGAGACTCTACAGAATAAAAATTCTTTCTTTTCTTTCTTCTTTTTGACGCTTATTTCTACTGAACAGTCTATCGATGCTCTGTAAAACGTGGAAAATGTTTGGGGCCCAATTCAATGGGTAAAGAAGACGTACGCGGTAGTTGGTACGTCAGAGGAAAAAAAAAAAAAAAAAAAAATAGCGAAATAAAGAATATGTATGCGTTACATGTCGTCCGTTTGCTACTATACCCGATGCGACTATTAATCAACGAATTTTTCATTTATCAAATGGAATCAGACGCACTGCATATGTACATACACAAAATTGAATAAGAGTGATTTATTGAGATACTCAGATTCCAATCAATCAGATCATTTCCTTAACGAATCTCATATGTTTGTCGAATAAGCTGGAATTCAGTGCCGTATACATGAAGTGTTTGATCATTTGACACACGTTATCGATATCACCTAATTTTATTACATGATTCGTGTGACGAGCATTTCAAAGCATAGAAATGCCAAATACCGGATTTGTAAAGTAGATAGATGGGGCGATGATCTTTACTACTAAAATGTACCTATATCAACTGAAACAAAAATAACAATTAATATTGTTTCAAGTCGATTATAAAACATCATGAATGAGTGACCGGAACTCACAATTAATAAGTTTTGTAAATGCGTGAATAACGATTGAATTTTCGTAACGTGTTGTGTTCGTGTTTTTTAGTTTTGTTAAATTTAGTTAGAACCTGAAAAAACATCATCGCGACATTTATGCTAACAAGTGTTATATTCTGACGGCGCACGTTTGATCACTGTGGAATGTATTGAAGCCGTACAATGGTGATGAATTCTGGTTCCAGATTTGCTGTTTGATTTGTACCAAATTGAAATAAGTCGAACAATCTTGACGGGCGAATAATTTTCTGATTTAACGATAGCCGTCGATGGAAATGCTGGAGTAACAAATGATTCTAATTGTAAAACAACGATATCACAATCACGACATAAATACACAGGTGTCGTACCCCCCGAGTCTCAACAAAGAACCGTAGCTGGCGTAAGTAGCGCGGTTGTCTGCTGCCACGGCGTCATCTCAATATCTCATTCTCTCCCACTGATTTTTACCTGACTACTCGTCGAACGTTTCAGATTCTCGATGGTGTGATTTGCCGCCGCGCCTGAGCGGGGTCTGCGGCTCGCGCCTTGATCTTCAAAATCGAGGATTATCATTTCATTTGACTTATCTGTATAGGTCGCCGAATGAAAACGGCAAATATTATGAATCATTTTTTATTCATAATATGAAGGAATCATGTTCACGCGTGCTCGTGGCGACTATCACGCCTCGAAAGTGCAACGAAACTATGCAAGGAACTCTCGAGACAATGGAACCTGACATTCTGACGCGACCTTGAACGCGAAGTAGTAGCCCAGTGGCGCTTGAATCGGGTGAATAATGGGGAGGGGGCACTCTTTTGTTTTAACCACCTTGCCAATTGTAATACATACGAAAACACGACTATCCCGAGTTTTTGTTCCCATGTTTGATTTGCGCAGGTGGTATTCACGGGTAGTTATTTCATTCTATTAATGCAGATTATGGACATTTTTATTTTCTACCTCGCACACAAACCCGCTAAATTGTTTACACATACATATTGGTTGCTAACCACAAATGCCATAATTAGTTTTTCTTTCGATCAAAGGCACTCTTAATTAAATTACACATACGGAGGGTTCGGTGATCTGGGAAGAATGATATTAAATTTCACCAGCTGTATAAATCATTGAAATCATTCAAGAAAACATGTGCTCTACCCGATTATAAACATTTATCGTCCATTGAAAAATGCGGGAAATATCCGAACCCACGAATTTGTTATACCAACCTAACCTAACCTTAAGCCACCTAACCTTGCGTATAACCAAACATACGGTTATTCTTGACTTGCGCACGTATATCACAAGATAGAAATCAATTAACTAGCGAGAATAATGTGATCATTGCAAACACCAGTCGCAGAATTGATTTATTCTCGTTGCACTATGCGTCTGAAGATTCATCGAATTGTTGTCAAGACAGTTTGACAGATTCGTATGTAGATATTTTAGTTCAACTGACGGAATTCTGATGATCTTAATTTTTCATGCAGCCATCTCGTGTGGCAATGTATAATTTTAATTGAAGATCAAACAGAGAGAATCAAAGGATACGTGACAAGCTTTTCCTCTCACATTTTAGTCAATCAACAAAAGCGACTACAAGTAAAGGAATTGTGGAAATTCGATTTGATGGAAAACCAAGAGAGGATCGATCGGATATCGAAATTGAACTCACTTATCCTGACACGGAATCGAGTGTGCGATTTACTTGGCGGTAAATTTCATGAAAGAATCTTGATGAGTACGAGATTTAAGACAGTAGAATCTCTGCAGCTGGTTCCCATGGAGGGCTAGTGGCCAACGAGATGAGAAGTACGGCAATGCCGCGTTCGGAAGTTTTCGTTCGACGGCGTGACGTCAGAAAGAGAGTTCGTGCGAGATCGCGAACGACCAATGGGTATGTCGGTGAGGGCCACGTGACCCCTCGGCCAATCATAGGGGGGCGCTAGCCACACGGCGACGGAGCGAGCCAGTCGGGCATTTTCTGACAAGCGTAGAAAAACTTTTCATCAACAGCAGCCGCCATTTTACGTGAGCCGATACTTGTGCGGTGCGGAACTCGGGCGATCGTTTCTCCGCTGAATTTCGGTGACGCGCGGCCGGCTTGCGGCCGATTTTTCGATCGCGTTCAGTGCGCGGATGAAAATTGCGTGTAAATTAGTCAAATGTTCGGGGAAAGGAGTCGAGTTTGCGATAATTTGCGGTGATTTCGCGCGCCTATCATTCTGTGAAAGATGGTGCCAGCGGGCAGCAGTAGTAGCGAGCTTGGATATCGCTAGCGCCGTGCGCGTAGCCAGTTTCGCTCAAGTTTGTCAAGTTGTTCTTGTGTGTGATCTCTTGGGGTGATCCTGAAGATGCCCAATGGTTAATTATGTGCGTTCGGGGACGCCCGGGACGTCGAACTGTGGGAAAGCGCCTCAACGCACCGCGGTTATGTTTTCAATTAAACAAATCTCACCCACAAAATCTAACGAAAAATTTCGCGACTCCCCCAAACTAGTGTAGTGTGTCTAGTGCCAAGCGTAAACAGGCGGCCGCGAGACATGGCCGATCATCTTGTGGACGGCCCGCCAAACAAGCGGCCAAAATTGGCGGACCCCTTCCAGGGGCCCTCGGATTCGTCAGGTAAAACTTCAATTGAATCACAAGATTCTCTCAAAGTTGTTCGAAACCATACGAAAACTAACCTAAAGAGCATCGGGTAAACCATGCCTTGTACCTCGCGGGAAAGGAGGCGTACCGCCAGCGTTTTGACGTAAGCCACAACGGGCAGGAACATATTTCGAAAACAAATCAACTTTCATTCAGGACAAACCCATCCGATCTTTCTTTCATTCAGTCACGGCAGAAATGGATAAATAATCGGATCGTCTTTACGTTCGAGTTCTCCTCATATCATTGAGATTTTCAGTTTTTTTTTTTCCCCCGATCTAATCACTCGCACCATTTATTTCACACCAAGGCTACGTTTTACGCAGTTTCTCGTAATATCTGCTTCAAAAATGACAGCCAAACGTCGTACCTAAAACCTAACTGACTCGTGCTCAATCTTATGCCAAAGTCACTCGTTAATTAAACTCTGGTGTTTACTACATATGCCCCTTTCAATTCTCACAAAGAATCAGTATTATTTTCTTTAGATTTAATTGTACATACTATTCTGCCTGCGTTTAAAGCCTAAAACTTTAATTCTTTATTTATCTATTTATTTTTTCACAAAAGACTCGATAGTCAAAACGTGAATTTTCAAGGGCTCTACTGACTTCAGAATAATCTGTAGTCAGTTTTCACGTATGAAACAAAGATTTGATGTACTTTGTCCAATTTTGTTAAAACAAGATGCACTTGAATTAGACAAAAGACAGAAATGCTTGCGGTACAGCCAACCCATACTGTAAGCTACAGCATTTGAAGCACTTCAAGTTCTCTTGCAATGTTTTTGAAACGTCTATAACTGTATTAGTATGCTGATTGCAGAAGTCTGTTGATGAATTGATGAGAATAAACTATGCAAAAGCTACTGAACAAGACTAGCGGTTCAAATAATAAACAGGTTGAGATTCGACTTGGAGAATATACGAGTGTCAATATCTTTTCGTGATTTTTATTAGTATATAATTTTGTTTGAATTTCATCAAAGATTCTCTTAATGGCAATCAAATTGATGTTCATTCATTTTTACTTTCTTACAAATGTCTAGAATTTCTCGAACCATATCTTTGCATGCATCATACGCATGTTTCTGTTTTTTTTTTGTTTTTTTTTTCAATTCTTTTCATTTATCAATATTATCCTCCATCTCTATCAAATTATATAATTGTTGGTTTCAAGTGATTTCAATACTTTTTTTGAGCATGTTCGGTGCATGAGTATTATGTTAAATTTAAAACTATTCGTAAAGGTATGGTTGCATGCGCTGAGCACTAATGTATATTATTTCCACTATTATTCTTTATATATGACTTACTTATTTTTAAGTTTGTCAAATTATTCCGCTCAGGTGCTACCTTTTGTATTATTTGGCATTAATCTCTTGCAACTCCTATAGAGGTTTAAAAAATCTGGCATATATGATTATATCAATATTTATCTAGGCCATTTTAAATCTATTACCAATATGTAAAGACCGATTACAGAAACAGCCTTTTCAGTGTCACATTTTTAGATCCAATGCAAAATATTTTCAATCATGAGAATTATTTGCCTAGAACTGCACAATCTTATGTAGAGTTGAAAAAATGTTAGAATTTAGCTGCAACCCTTTTGCCTTTAATTACCTTATTCCATAGTAATGTAGGAATCAATGGTTTAAGTCGATAGCATTGATATCGCATGGGTGCTTTTGGCATTGATATGTTATCATAAACTGGTGTTTGCCTTTGTTTAGTCAAAAGTCAAGTGATATTAGTTTCTTGAATAATAATCGAGGGGTTGCTGAACTTGGTAATTTTCTGGTGAATTGACAAAGTGATCTTAGCGGGGATATAGTTCTTTAACATTTGGCTACATTCGTTCATTAACGAATGTTCATCAAGATGACGAATATTTCTTCTAATTGAGATTACTTTTCTCTGTGGATTTGCTGTCTGTTATTGTTGCATCTGAACTGTATCTGTACCTTTAACTCCATAAACATTGATGAAAATTGTCATTTACAAATGCATGAGCGACTTGCTTTGTTTTTTTAATACATCGAAATACAGAAATACAAATGGGTGATTCCTCGAAAATTTCGTTCATGCGATTCTATACAAAGTAAATATTATGTTTTCAGTTATTCTTGGTTTCAATGATGTTTCTGATATCAATGAATGATCAGTCTCACTTTTTTGGCATTTGAGTTTTCAGAACAAATGACAAACCACATGTCATCGATCGCTTGGCTCCCACTATATTCTAAACATTATTGATACATATTATTATTATTAATATTTTTTCTAAACGTCACATGTAGACTTTGAGTGAAATTCAGTTTCCATTTGTAGCCTGAGTTGCTGTAGTTAAATTCTCATTATTGTAATTAATACAAACACATTTTCATGGAAGATCAGAAAAGAAAAAAAAAACATCCAAGGATCAAAATTGCAGGTGGTTAGTCCAATTTACTATCTAGTAAGTTTCTGAAATAGGATGGAAATATCAGTGTCAGTACTTACTATCAATTTCGCTAACAACAATATGTCATTTGATTTTTAGTATAACCCGAATCTATCTTATTTAATTATTATGTGGAATAAAATTTTCGATGAAACTTATCAAACCCTCCTACTCGTTTATTTCATTAGTTTCGGAACATAGAGACAAGTAAGAGGTATGGCAAGCTATTTTGGGGATTGTTGTGTATAATCGGGTACAATTAACTGGTGTAGGCTGTCGTTTCAAATAGTATAGTAATATATTTATGGGATATTCCATCACAACTCACCATATTCGCCAACCTTGATGATTTCAATTTTACTAATTTTTTTTGTGTACTATACTATCAGAAGAAATTCATTTGTATAGCTTGTTTTATTATTTTATCCCATAATTGAAATGGCACGAAATTTTGAAATTTCTTTTCATTTTCCAGTCACTGAGCACTTAAGTACCAAGGATTTTTTTTCTTCATACATTTTTTAATATGTTAAACAAATTTCGAGCTGACAAGGGTTGAGATATGACTGGAAACTGATATTTGGGAATTGCAAGATTTTCTGTTACTGAAACAGAAAGACGTTCACGATGAAGCAAAAAATCCAAATTTTGTTCTGTTTGGTAACATAGTAAATAAAAAATAGTCAGTCAGATGGAAATCATCAGGGTTTGTGGACCTGGGGAGTTGAGGAGACCCCATAAATATATGCATAGGCACCTTGGACATGGAAATTAACTTATAGCTAGTAGCTCCTCGAAAGGCTGTTTTTGTTTCTTTACCTATGACATAGGTGGTTTTAACGAAAAGTCTTAAACAATAAACTATGATATATGTAGTGGGTATGGCGCCCATAATGATGCACCATGCTTACACAAACTACGGGGGAGGTGGCGGTGGTAACATGCAACAAATGCAGGGCCCGCCACAACTACATCTACAACAACATCAACTACAGCCACATTGGAACAACCATGCAGCCCAGAAAAGAAGTAAATATTACTTTAAAAAACCAAAACCAAAAAAAAAAAAAAAAAGAATAAACATTGAAGTAAAATTTGTTTGTCCGTCCGCCTGCCGATCAAAGATTCAAAGAAGATCATTCTTACAAAAATCATTTGTCTTTCATTTATCCCAAATTCCTTCTATTGGAAAGTACATGTTATCAGGATTGAAAAAGTTTCAATCATATTTTGGTTAACGTTTTGAGCTCGCCCTTTTTAAATTCTTCATTTTTTTTCTTATAGATTTGTTCGATTCTTTCAGCCTTAGAAGCGAGACTTTTTTTTTGTCTACTTTGGGATAAAATTATTGAGCTCAAAGTGTTAACGAGTCGTCGTCAAGATTTATTTTGAACATTCTATGTATACATGGTAATTAATTCACAAAACAATGTCACATTATATAATCAAACGTAAAGTGAACTATGGAAAACAAGTGTAAAGATTCTTGTATTGCATTTTGACTCTAATGACAATTTCAAAGATTCACATCTGCAAAGAATAAATCGAAATCTTAGGAGCATTCTACACTCCGTGGTTTGTAAAGAAGTTTCATTTTTATACAGACATGCGGCACACATGCGCAGAGCAACCACCCAACTGGCTAAAATGTTGATTATAATAAATTGTTCTTCACATGCGTTGTTAACGTTGAAGTTCTGATTTTCATCAAGATACTATGCGCAATTATCTGTATTTGTAAACATTTTTTATTTGAATAAAATAAAATAGAGTAAACATTGTTCTGATCGGAGAATTACCTGGTGCGAAAAAAAAAAGACACGTTTATAACTTTTTTTCCAGACAACATCGAAGATTTTTATGTAATGATCATATTAGTGATCAGCTATGTCAGATATAAATCTTCATATGTAAATTAGAGTGATACAAAATTAGCAATCAAATTATTATACATCGAAAGAGACAAGATCAGAAGGTGGCATTATCACGAAATGTTTAATGAATCGATGGGAATCTTAATATATGTTATAAACTTCTTTTTACAAAGTGACAGACATGTCGTATTTAACAATCCCGTTGACAAATGCGTTGCATTCAGTCACTTAGAAGCTCAAAAAAATCTGATGTTGATTGGCATATTGCAAGGGCAGGTAAATCTGAAAATTTCTAGGTATTAACATTTCTACAGCGTATCCTAGGACACAATCATCTTGATTGTATTTTATTTGCTCTGTGATATTGGGGAGCGACAGCAAATGTGGAATATTCATTTAGTCATTTGATAATGTGTGTCATAATAGGAATTATAAATTTTTTGAAGTAACAGAAAGGATGAAGGTATTGTAATTGAAAAGTACTTTCCAGGCACGGTATGAAAATCAAATTATTAACGTTTTATTTTAGTATCAAATATCTTGTGTATATTACGCTCACTGTTTAAGCAAGGAAAGAAAATAAATAAATACCTTTTCAAGTCATATAATTTTTTAATATGACTCTTTTGATCTCTAAGCATGTCTCTATGCAGTTTGCCATCAGTAGCATTGCAGCTTTTGTAGTGAAGCACGAGTTTATTGTGAAATATTTTTATTCCGCTACTGTGTAATCTCCCTTAAGTTTTGCTCCTGCGGTGTATGTCTCATGTCTTATTTACTTACTATTTATTATAATTTGTATGTAGACATTTATACTTTTGTGTTTTATATATATTACATTTGTATATATCCGTACTCTGGCTAATTGTGGCCATCGGTCAAATCCTATGGAGTCTGAAACAGTAACCGCTGACCCAAGTGTTTGAATTAATCATATGTGGACGCTGTTTTTTTGAT